>CM061538.1:93044330-97844330 GCA_030864215.1 Capsicum pubescens | reverse complement strand
AATTTTTTAACTGCACCATGTCTAATGCGAATATGTCTCTTTTTATCATTGTATACACTATTTTTAGCAATCCCAATTGTTGCCTGTGAGTCACAATATAATGAGACTGGTGACACTTGTCTTCCCCATAAAGGCACATCTGCCTAAAGGTTTCTCAGCAACTCAGCTTCTTACTCTGCTAATTCGAGAGCATTGAATTCAGATTCCATGGTAGAATGTGTATACAAGTCTGCTTTGAAGACTTCCTTGAAATAGCATCTGCACCCAAAGTAAACACATAGCCACTGGTAGAGATAACTTCATCATTGTTAGTCACCCAGTTTGCATCACAAAAACCTTCTAAAATGGCAGGAAATTTATTAAAATGCAAACTCCAGTCAATAGTACTTCTCAGATACCTTAACAAGCGATGAAGATCATTTCAGTGTTCACTACTAGGATTATGAGTATATCTACTCAATCTACTAACAACATAAGCTATATCAGGCCAAGTATAGTTCATGAGAAATATTACACTCTGAATTATTTTAGCATATTCAGTTTGAGAAATACTAGAATCTCTATTCTTTTTCAAGTGTATGCTAGGATCATAAGGAGATCTCACAGAAACTACATCAAAACAATTAAACCTTTTGAATATCTTTTCAATATAATGAGACTGACACAAAGAGAAACCATTAACAGTTCTTTTAATTTTTATCCCTAAAATTACATCAGCTTCTCCAAGGTCTTTCATTTCAAATTTAGAAAATAAAAACTTTTTAGTCTCATTTACAACATTAACATTAGGTCCAAAGATTAACATGTCATCCACATATAAATATATAATCACATAATCTGATCCTATCATATTAGAATAACCACAAGTATCAGATGAATTAACAACAAAGTCATTATCCATTAATGTGAAATTAAATTTTTCATACCACTACTTAGGTGCCTGCTTAAGTCCATATAAAGACTTTCTCAATTTGCATACTTTATCCTATTATCCTGGAACCACAAAACCCTCAAGTTGAGTCATATGGATATCTTTCTCTAAATCACCATTTAAAAATGTAGTTTTGACATCCATTTGGTGTACCACTAAACTGTGAATAGCGGCTAGAACAATAAAAGTTCTAATGGTCACTATTTTAGTCACAGTAGAATAAGTATCAAAATAATCAACACTTTTCTTTTGGTTAAAACTCCTAATTACAAATCTAGCCTTATATTTATCAATTGTACCATCAGGCCTCAATTTCTTCTTAAATGTCCACTTGTTACTTATGGTTTTATAACCTTTAGGCAAATCATACAAGTCCAGGTGTGGTTAGAGACTATAAAGTCTAATTTACTTTTAATAGCCTCTTTCCAAAACACCACATATATTGAACTCATTGCTTCATCATAAGTCTTAGGATCTTCTTCTATTAAGCATATAGACACTAATTCATCATTTAAAGTATTAATATCAAAATCCTCAATTAAAAAGGTGGTGATAAAATCAGGACCAAAACTAGTCTCTGTTCTATGTCCTTTACTCTTTCTCAGTTCATTTTCATGATCATTAGCAATAACATCAGATACAGGCATAACATTTTTCAAAGGAAAAACATTCTCAAAAAATTTTGCATCTCTAGATTCACAAATAGAATAATCATTTAATGACATAAATCTATATACAGCACTATTTTGAGCATAACAAATAAATACAATATCAAAGGTCTTAGAACCTACATTTAGTCGTTTAAAATCAGGTAGACCAACCTTAGCCAAACACACCCACACTTTCAGAAATTTCAAGATAGGGGCAAATCCTTTCCATAACTCATATGAGGTCTTGTCTAACTTTTTATGAGGGACTCTATTAAGAATATAACATGCAAATAAGATAGCTTTCCCCCATATAGAGTCAGTTATACCTAAGATTAAAAGCATAGAATTCATTATTTTCTTAAGTATTCTATTCTTTCGTTCGGCTGTACCATTTTGTTGGGGAGTATAGGGAGCATTAAACTCATGGATTATACCATTTCTCTCACAAAAATCTTTTAGAGTTTTAGTACTATATTCACCACCCCTATCAAATCGAAATCTCTTAATTTTCATGTCTAATTGATTTTTTACTTCTGTTTTGAATTTTAAAAGCATGTTTTCAGCCTCATCTTTAGACTTAAGACGTATACCTTAATATTCCTAAAAAAGTCATCAACAAAAGTAATGTAATACTTCTTTCCACCTTTACTAATAGTGTTCTTAAAATCTGCTAAGTCTAAATGTACTAGTTCAAGCAACCCAGTCTTTCTACTAGTAACATATTTAAAAGGTTCCTTGGTATGCTTTGCTTCTACACATACATGACATTTAAAAATATCGTCAATATTTACTGCATGAATTAATTCTATTTTTCTAAGTCTTTTAATAGAAGCAATATTAACATGACCTAGTCTACCATGTCATAAATTAATAGACTCAGCAGTATAAACAGAATTAGAAATATTTGCATTGATAATCTCTTGATCAATGTTCAGTACAAATAAGACCCCACTAAGTTATCCCTTCCCAACAAAGTCTCATCCACGAGAAATAATTATTTTATCAGCTTCAAAAATAAGTTTAAGGCCTACTTTGTTAAGAAGTTCTCCAGAAACTAAGTTTCTACGGAGCTAGGGAACATACAGAATATTGTTCAAGGATAATATTTTTCAGAAGTCAATTTAAGTAAAAAACTTCCTTTACCCAAAACTCCAACAGTAGTGGAGTTACCCATGTAGACACACTCGCCATTGGTGAATTTTTCAAAGTCATGCAATAACTCTTTGTTGGCGCATAAATGCATTGAAGTCCCTGTGTCCAACACCCACTCAGTCTTGTTTTCGTCTCGACGACTACTGCCGCAATCACTTCATCACCCTCAGCAAAATGAACTTGGACATCATTTTGTCCTCCCTATTTTAAGTTTTGCAAACTATCCCATATTTCTTTAGCAGATTTGTAAGTAACAAATAAATCAAATAAAGTATTAGTCATATGACTCAATAAATGCCCTCTAGCATTTATGTTATCCAGTTTAACCTTCTTTTTAGTAAATTTATCAAAAATTATAACAGTGTTAGAACCAGTAATAATGTTAGAACCATCATTAAGAAAAATATAATCAACTTCTAATTGTTCTAAGAAAATCAGAAGTTTTTGTGACCAATTTTTAAAATTATTTTCGTCCAATGAATCAAGTTTTGACAAATCAGGAAAAAATTTGTTCAAAGAAATAGCCATTTATCAGTATTGCATGTAAGAAAATCGCTTTCCAATGATTAGAAAATGCTACAATATTGATATTAGAACTGAAATTATTAATAGTAAGAGAATAGTCACAAATACTGTGTCATGATAAGCCACTACCTTGAAAGCGATTTCAGCCCGACTCCGGTGTAAATTCTTCTAGCCGGTCGCTTCCCAAGGTTCCACAGCTACTTCCAAACACGTGCATTCATGGTTGGAAGTTTGGAGGTTGCCCAAATCAATTGCCCAAAATAATTCAAGAGGAAAGGAAGAAAATGTTTTATTTATTTTTGTGGTATATTTATCTTCTCCAAAGGCAACCTTTATATAGTATTTGAAAGTGGAGTTTATTAATGTAACTTAGTGGTATTAAAGAATCATTAACTCAAAGTATAATTAAAATTAAATGTTATCAATACTTGTTTTTTCATTTGGAATGGATATGTAGGTTTATTTTGTTTGAAACATATTTCTTTATTCATTGCATTACACCAAAATGTTTTAAGAAGCATTAGCTCCATGCTTTTAAGAAACATTAATCTCCATATATCTTTGGTATTTTATACAACTTCAAACATGATCTTCTCTTGTAGAAGATCCATAAGATTAGTCTTCTATCTATACCTCCTCATTATAGATTATAAGAGATATTTCTGTAAAAAATCGTAGACAATCTTTTTTTATTGTATAAATAATTTCAGTCGTGATAAATGAAATCTCTCATATCACATAATAAATAGTTTCATCCTTGAACTGATGATGTAGTATTCCATGATCAACATAGCAGATTTATTTCTCGAAATAATTCATGCTATCTCCTTTCAATAAATATTCAATAATATTTTTTAATATATTTTTTCAAAAAAATAAATATTCTTTCCAATAATTTCTCTGTACTCTTTTTTGTTTGTACAAATATGAACTTTTATTTTGACGACCTAAGAGAATTTCAAGATCTTCTTCATTTCACCTTGGATCTTGATTTGAATGTAAACACATCTATCTTCTTGATTTTAAATTTGGACTCTTTTGTGAACTTGAACTTCAGACATATCTTAATGCTCTATAACTATTGGACCTTTCTTGAGTAACAAATTGATCTTGACTTTTTTCGTATGTAAAAAATTTTCTTCCATAGAATTGTAGTAGATATTCTTCACAATATCTTATTTTTCATATTTATTGAGATCTTCACCAATTTATTCTTCATTAAATAAATCTTGATTTGAGCAAATATTTTTCTTCCATAATATCTTCATTTCCATGTTTGTTTGGATATTCACCAAGTCTTTCTTCATCAAATAGACCTGTAACAAAAATAAATTTACCACAAGTAAATATTTTTTTATTAAGTTGTATTGGTTTGTTATCATCAACATTAACTGGTGAAACCTTGGACCTAACACTATATTGGTAGAATTGAGGCTCAATAAGTGTATACAAAATTCGTACAATGACTTTCAACCATTTCACTTCATCATACATCACATTGTATTGCATTTGCATATTTCATGTTTTCCATTATGTGTTTACGTGTCTTATATTCAGCTTCTAATTATACCTTAGTGTATAATTAGAACTGTTAGTGGAGACAATGTGAGCTACCGTTTGAAAACTTATCTTCTTCCAGGTCGCATGCTCGTAGTATTATCTTTACTTATCTTATTTTGTACTTTTCTCAGTCGGCTTATGGTACCTACTGAGTACAAGTGGACCTTACTCGCTCCTACTGTTCTCTTTTGGTATAGATCCTGGTTTGAGTAACACGCATGACGGCTGATTTTTGTGTGGAGATTTTAGATTTTTGAGGTACTAATGTGATCCACAGTTCGGAGTTGATTCGGTTGGTTGTTTAGATGATCTACACTTATGTCATCATATTTTTGAAATTTATGATATTTCTTTCAGACTTCTGCTATAATTGTACTTATATTGGCCTAACTTCACTCTAGAAGTCTCACTTAACCTGTCTTTATTTAATTTTTCATTTGTTTTCTATTTTGAGACTTCATCTTACTTATCAAGGTTGGCTCCCGATGAGTGTCATCATGACCTAAATTTTTGAATCGTGACATTATAATTATTCAATGAAGTCTAGGACTTCAATTTAGATAGTGGATGTGGTCGTTGCTGTGACTACTATTTATTGTTTTACTGCACTTTCTTTTTGTCGTGTGTGAATGTTTAATACATAAAAATAACTACTCCCTCTGTTTCAAAAAGAATGACCTAATTTCCTTTTTAGTCCGTTTAAAAAAGAATGACCCCTTTTCTTTTTTGGAAATACTTTAATTTCAACTTTTCAGATGGCATGTTTATGACCACAAGATTAAAGGGCATTTTGGTACATTTGCCACTACTTTAATTTAAGACCACAAGATTCAAAAGTCTTCTTTATTTTCTTAAACTTTGTGCCAAGTCAAAGTAGGTCATTCTTTTTGAAACGGAGGGAGTATATTGTTTGAGTGAAGTTATATTATTAGCTTGATGAAATGTTTTACAAGATTGAAAAAAAATTATTATACATTTTGAAAAGATTATCTCCTATTTTGTCTTATCAAGATTGTGCTATATGATCCTATAATATAGTCAAAATTTTATTTATTATTATATGGTGTTGAAATTTTGTATATAAACTTTTTGTTATTAGAAGTGATGTGATTGAGTACACCAGGATAGTTGAAACAAAAACTTTTGATGACGACCTTACACTTATCTTGTTGAAAATGATGTTGTTTCTTGATGCATTATTTTAGAAAGAAGTTCTTAAGATGTGTGAGAGGTACAATTATTGTACTAAATACGTGAATTATTTATGGTACTAAAGAGGTACAATGATATAAAGTGGATCTCCATATTCACTGGTATATGTATTTATTCTTGGTGAATGTGTCATAACAAGAAAATAAGCCAAACAGAGCTTGTTGTTTTGGAGGTGATGAGACTAAATTGTTAAGATTAGTGAGTATTTCAATTGGAATAAAATCAACATTTTCTATTGTGAAATTAAATATATTTATTTGAGATATAATGTTATAAAGAAGCTTCGATGAGATGAAATTATTTACATAAAAAAAGTTTGCATAGTCACAGATGAATCTTATTAATTTACAGACTAAAAAAAACTTGATGGGTGTCGAATTTTCAAGTCAATTTGAGAAGATGAACAATAATGGTAACTCAACCTATGTGATTGGAGATCCTATGAATTAGGTTCATATGGGTAATAACAAGTCATTAGTTGATCAAATAAGACCTATAAAATTATGTCCCCCTCATGATGTGTCAATATAGTGTAGTGCTACAAGGCAAAGTGATGATTCAGTTATACTCTTAATTCAATTCATATTTTTTATAGGTGATGTATTATTCTACAAAATACACTTGATAATTGGACCTATATGAGTGTGGAGTAATGTCGCTCCTATGACACTATGAGAAATATCTAAAGCACTCATGAGTACAAAGAGATGCACATGACCTCTTAACGCAAAATCGTAATAACAACAAAGATTGAGGAAGTATAAAATAAGACTTTGGATTAAAAAATAATTCTTGTTTCATAGAAATAATAAAAATTCATGGGTTGTTTTGTAAGTCTATATCTTATTTTATCTAGATCTGATTCGTAATCAACGGACATCAAATTTGACACATTATACTTATATGTGAAAATCTAGCAAAACTTCTTTCTTTATTCTATTCCTTAAATTTATACTTTTTGAGATATGTAAGAAATTGTTAAAAAAGTTATTTGAGATCTCAAAAAAATTAACCTTTACTAAAAGATTATTGATTCAATGTTAAAAATTCTCAGCGACTCTTCTTTATTACTAGTGAATAAATCCGCGCTTCGCGCGATGGTATAAAAGAAAATTATGATATACATATTTTGTTTATCATTCTTTTTTCATATATATATATATATATATATATATATATATATATATATATATACATATATATAATAAAAAAAATCTTTAAAATACCCATTGAAATTACAAAACCTTCAATTTATTGTATGACATATCGTATATTTACTCTCAAGAATCTTGACCGATATATAGATTTTGTAAAATTATTGTTTGACTAAAATAGTGATTATACTAAAACTGACAATTTAAATTTGTATTTGAGTCATCACAATTACCTCGCTTTTGAAAATATATTAACATATCAGTTTCAACACAACTTATAACTTAAACAAACTATAAATGTCTAATATAAAATATACAGTTTTATATTTTTTCTAAACATCAACATGGATGTCTAGCGTTCCTCTTGAGTTGGTGGCGGACCGCCTATGAAATAATATATAATGGTAGTCATATCTCTATGGAAATTTACCTTTCGAATAGATTACTTCTTTTTGAGCTTGAAGGTTTATCCTAAAGCCTTATAATTTACTTCCTTCGTTCATTTTTGTTAATCTAATTTAATTTACCTATGAAGATTAGTGAAATTGACTGTGATAAAATAAAACATGACAAGTAAACATCAAGGGTGTGCATTGCGCTGAAATTTATACTCATAGGCCAAAGCCTGATCACAATTTGCTTCTCTTTAGCTAGGAAGACAATAATACCACTAAAATTTATATAGCATATTTGCTTTTTTCTTGCTTCTATTGTTCCATTTACATGATTAATCCCAGTACATTTTATCAGCTAAGGCAAAGTTATATAGCATAGGGTTATGTCACTTGTTACCATGGCTCTGCATTATGATATCTGAATTCTCTTTACACATACATCACCTCTCTTTATTGGAGAATAATGGAGGTTGGTGTAGAAATTTATGCATATCACTTAACCACCTACAACTTGAGCAAATGCTGGCCTTAAAATATCTGTTTTTTATCAGAGACAAATTAATTTGCTCAAGTAATGGGGTACCTACAAATACCAATGAATTCCATTTACAATATGAAATTATGAAAAATCATAACTTCTACTGTTAATATTTTATCACTTGACATATTATGTGACCAAGCAGGATAAATATGAAGGACATATTTCAGTCACTTTTTCGTAGTTGTATCCAGCAAGGTAAGGTTAGGTTCTTGATGTGTACCTACAATAGTGTGAAGGAGTACCAGCATGTGCAGAAAAGGAGCTCTCAGATAAAATTCGAACGGAAATTTGACGGGTAATTATATTTCCTTCTTTTTGTCTATGTAGAAAGTTTTTTTCAATTGAGATTACTTTAAACTCATGCGTAATTGTTGAATGATTTGTTTTCAGATACATCACCTTTGATTGTGATGTCGTGGCTACTATATATGAATGCCATAATTACTCCAAAATGCCAGAAGATGCCATGGATACACCATTTGCTTAGAAATGTCATGGATACACTTATATAGTGCCTGGAAAAATTATGTATTAATGTCAAAGAGAGGGTAATTAAGGGACTTTAAAAGGAGGCTCTTTGTAATTCTGTAATGTTAAC
This sequence comes from Capsicum pubescens, assembly GCA_030864215.1. Classification (NCBI taxonomy): domain Eukaryota; kingdom Viridiplantae; phylum Streptophyta; class Magnoliopsida; order Solanales; family Solanaceae; genus Capsicum; species Capsicum pubescens. Next base: position 97,835,612 of record CM061538.1, on the reverse strand, counting down.
AATTACAATAATTCATAATGAATGTGGAGAAAATGTAACCGTTACGTTTTTTCTTTTAAAGGAATAAAAAGATTTTTAACATATAAAATATGAAAAAAAATCAAAAAAATTGTGGTAAAAGATAAATATCTTTCTTGACATTCTAGACAAGCCACATCAGCAGGCTACTTAGTCTCTTATATATATATATATAGATTCTTATAAAATCATTATTCTCCTTCATTAACATTTACAATAGAAATTTCTAATGTTACTTTTTCCAATAAGTAACAGTCCATTTAAATTCAATTTACTATCTATTTTATTACTACTTAAGACATGTTGTCATTGAGAACTTTGTGTTGTCTATATATGCTTTTTTGATCTATAATGGAAAGGGTAGAAAAATATCACTGGCAACTTTCTCTTGTTAGAAACACATGTTTAGATATATTTTTCCTCCTATCTTATGTAGGATTTTCATTTGTTAAAATCATTATTAGATTCTGACTTCTAATTTATATTAGAAGAATTTGTTGAACCCTGGGAGATATACATATATTAGGTGAAATATGTTGTTTCGGGTACACAAATCTGTATGTTAGTTCAAACACTTCAACACAAGTTCAAGATTAATTCAAGAACACTTATGAAGTTTTTAACACCTTCAACACAAGATCAAAAATGATCTTTCAATAGAAGTGTGTTAATCAGTATTTTAAAGAAATAAGAAAAAATAGAATAAGCCAAGTCCTTAGAATTCACGAAGTATCCTTAAGGAAATAATTCCCCTCAAGTACCCGAGGTTGCAAAATTTTTCTCCCAGGATAAAATGGCTTCACAACCAGACTGTAGCAGCACCTCAAACTTTCTGGTTTTCTTTGAACTCACTCAATGGGAGATGATCACATAGAGTTTTTTGAAGAAAGAGAAATGGTTTTCACGTGCAGAAATTTCATTCTAAACCTATGGAAAAATGCAGATTTATATAGTCATGAAGTACCTCTTCGGAAAGGGGGAAATGGTTCATAAGAAAGGTGTATATTTTTGGAATAGACATGTCTGTTCATTTGAAACAGTATGTCTTTTTCGAACAGTCACAACCATCCGAACAATCATCCTTTTTTCGAAATAGTGAGTCTTTTCCTGAAAGGGTTGTGTCCCTTTATTTTCTATTCACACCAATTGAACCCAACAATCCTTCACATGAATGGGGAATGGCTATTCTTTATAAAAAATTTATGGACAAGTATGTGATTATCAAGCATAGACTACTTGCATCTGGATAAGTGGGTTTTCCTTTAAACTTTTTGTAGTAAGCATGCATCGGATGCACTCAGTCAATCGGTAGATTTGAGATCTTTGAACCATCAATCTTTAATATACACCTAGACAACACTTGTCACACAACTAGCCTTTTACCGTTTATGGTTCTCATGGTTTTGCTCATTTCAGCCATGAACACTCCTGGTTTCATGAGAGCTTAGAGAATAGGCCTTTACTAAAATTCTCCTTTAAGCGACTTCAACTTCACCCTCACATAGGTGATTTCTAAATGTTCAATCCTATAGGTTAAACTATTTGGTCAAATCTGTCAAATTTAGATAGTTATTAAAAGGCTTCTCACCACAATCCTTATCATTATTTACCAAATATTATCTACATCATGAGAATGGATTGGGTATATTGACAATGTTGAACCTGTCAATCACAACTTTGTTTGATCTCCTTGAACCTAGCTCTTGGGATCTCTAGTTTTCTAGGTAGAGTTACCGCCATGCTGACTTGTCCTAGGATGTAAATCAATTCCCTTGGATGTTCTCTCAACTCCCTCTCTAGATAGGCCTTTTGTAAGTAGATCTGACACATTATCATTTGAATTTACATAGTCAACAGTGATTATTTCACTAGAGAGAAGTTCTCTAATGGTATTATGTCTCTGTCTTATATAGCGGGATTTACCGTTATACATCATACTCCCTGCCCTACCTATCACCGCTTGACTATCACAGTTTATACATACTGGTGCCAATGGTTTGGGCCAATAAGGAACATCTTCCCAGAAATTCCGGAGCCATTCTGCTTCTTCACCGGTTTTATCTAATGCAATAAATTTAGATTTCATTATAAAGTGAGCAATACATGTCTATTTGAATAATTTCTAAGAGACTGATCCTTCATCTATGGTAAATACATATCCACTCGTGGATTTTACTTCATTCGATCCGGAGATCCAATTTGTATCACTATATCCTTCGAGTACCGCGTGATATTTATTATAATGCAAAGCATAGTCTTGAGTGCATTTCAGATACCCCAAAATTCTTTTCATTGCCATCTAATGAGTTTTATTTTGATTACCCATGTACCGACTTAACATACTAATAGCACATGCTATGTCTGGCAGTGTACAATTCATGATTTACATCAAACATCCCAACACTCTTGTGTAGTCCAACTGTGAGTTACTTTCACCTTCATTCTTTTAAAGTGCAAAGCTTACGTCTAATGGAGTCTTGGCAATACCAAATTCCAAATACTTAAACGTGTCAAGTACCTTTTCGATGTAATGAAACTCTGACAATTCCAACCTTTGTGTAGTTCTATGAATTCTTATTGCTAAGATCACATCCGTAACTCCAAGGTCTTTCATATCAAACTTTCCCTCAAGCATTCATTTCGTAGCATTTATGTCAAAAATATCTCTACTAATGATCAACATATCATCCACATACAAACAAACAATGACCTTGTGATTTGGAGTGTCTTTAATGTAAACACATTTATCACATTTGTTTATCTTAAACACGTTTGTCAATATGGTTTAGTCAAACTTCGTATGTCACTGTTTAGGTATTTGTTTTAGTCCATAAAGTGACTTAATAAGTTCACACACCTTCTTTTCTTTACCTAGAACCACAAAACTCTCAGGTTATTCCATGTGAATTTCTTCCTCCAATTCTCCATTTAGGAAGCTGTTTTCACATCCATTTGATGGATTTCAAGACCATATACCACTGCCAAGGCAATTATCATCCTAATTGATGTTATCCTTATTATAGGCGAGTATGTATCAAAGTAATCAAGGCCTTCCTACTATTTAAAGCCTTTTACTACAAGTCTTGTCTTGTATTTGTCAATAGTACCATCCGCTTTCATTTTTATTTTGAAGATCCATTTAGAACCTAAGGGTTTATTTCCTGAAGGAAGATCAACCAACTCTCACGTGTAGTTGCTTAAGATTGAATCAATTTCACTATTGACTGCCTCTTTCCAAAAGGATGAATCTAAGGACGCCATCGCTTTTTTTAAATATTTGAGGCTCATTTTCTAAGAGAAATGTTACAAAATTTGATCCTAACGAAGTTGATGTCTTTTGACGTGTACTACGTCTTGGATTCTCATCATTATGTACATCCTCGCTTAGTTCACCTCGAGGTCATTTAGACCCTCCACTAGACTGTTTATTTTTAGTTTTATACGGATAAATGTGTTCAAAGAATTGAACATTATCTGATTCAATTAGCATATTTTTAATGATATCTGAATGTTCGGATTTATGAACCAAAAATTGATATGCTTTACTACTTTTAGCCTATACTATGAACACGCATTCCACTGTCTTAGATCTTATTTTCAGCCTTTTAGGCATAGCAACTTGAACTTTTCCTAGATACCCCCACACTTTGAAATATTTCAAGTTTGGTTTCCTTTCTTTCTATTTTTCATATGGAATTGATTGTGTCTTACTATGGGGCACTCTATTGAGTATTCGGTTAGCTGTAAGGATAGCTTTCCCCCACAAGTTTTGCGATAAACTTGAATTTATTAGTAAGACATTCATCATTTTCTTTAAGATTTGGTTTATCCTTTCCACAATTCCATTAAATTTAGGTGAATGCAAGGCCGTAGTTTGATGGACAATTTCATTCTCTACACATATTTCCGCAAAGGGAGATTTATATTCTCCGCCGCTATCACTTCTTATAGTTTTGATCTTTTTCTCTAACTAATTTTCAACTTTTATTTTATATTACCTAAACGCATCTATTGCTTTATCCTTACTATTTAGAAAATAGACATAATAGTATCTAGTGCAATCGTCAATAAAAGTTATAAAATACTTTTTTCCACCACGAGATGGTGTTGACTTCATATCACAAATGTCAGTTGGATTAAGTCTAAGGGATTAGAATTCCTTTCAACGGACTTATACGGCTGCTTAGCATACTTTGATTCCACACAGGTTTAACATTTTGATTTATTGCACTCAAATTTTGGCAAAACTTCTAAGTTAATCAGTTTTCACAATGTTTTGTAATTGCCATGTCCTAATCGTTCATGCCACAAATCATTTGACTCAAGCAAGTAAGAAGAAGCCTCAGTTTTCTTCATTTCAACAACCATTACATAAAGTTTAAAAAGGCCCCTCATTGAGGTAGCCCTTTTCTACATATGTTTCATTCTTGCTTCTTACAACTTTCTCCAAAACAAACAAACACATAAACCTATTTTTAATGAGAAGTGTTGTCGACACTAAATTTTTTCTAATAGTAGGAACTTGGAGAATATTGTTAAGAGTCAACACCTTGTCGAAAGTCACTTTTGGGAATATCTTCCCACTTTCTTCAACCTTAGTTGTATTATTTTCCATAAAGATCACTTCTTTGGGACCAACGAGAACATAAGTAGCGGAAGCTTCTTTGTCCGCTCAAATATGTCTAGTGGCTCCTAAATTAAACCACTATTCATTTGGATATCAAACTAAATTGCTTTCAGTGATTATATCACATAGATTTTCAACATGTTTATCTAATATATTTTCTTATTCTTATTTAGAACTTGACTATTTTGAGCATTGTGGCCAACATCACTACAAATGTATCAATTGCCTTTGAACATTTTCTTATTCTGCTCTTTCACTTGTCCAGAAGACTTCTTCATCTTCTTATCATTTGAAGCATCATCTTTAATAGGATTTGCAACCATCATTGATGATTTTTCATTCAACTCATTATCCTCGTCTGTCTTGGAATGACTTATAAGATCTTTCAAATCAGACAATTGATTTTCAATCATTATTTTTTTTCAAGAATATGAGGATCTATACTTGTGAACATTTGCATTACTAGTTTGACCGATCAAAATAACATCATTTGTTGTCATTATTTGAAGTTCACACCAACATATTTTGCTAATTTCTCTATCGTTTTCATTGCTAGAGCAATACCAAAATGAATTAATGACGCAACATTGGTTGCCGTTGGGAAAACACTATTCACAACCAAATTAATTTATTATTTAGTTTCATTTGTCATTTTTCTGTCAATCTTTGACATATTTTTTAGTATTTGAAAATACTAACAATAAAGAATTTAATCTTTAGCCAACTTGTTTCTAGTCAATGATGAAGTTTTTATATCTTTAAATCATCAACCAAATGAATTATAAAATATGAAGAAGTTTTTATGACTTCAAATCATAATCAAATTCAAACAGAATGAAATCCCACTGATTTTAAACTCCAGAAACCAATATAGAGATGTTAACGAATCGATGAAGTTTTTATATTCTTCGAACTGAGAGAGTAGAAATCAAAAGATTATATTTTCTACAAAATCAGACCCAATACAAATTAACCAAATAATTGATATATAAATGGCGATCAAAAAAATTCTCTTCACCAAACAAGCACAAAAATAAATATTTTTATACTTTTCTTAAAATTATTGTTTTACCAATTTTGATAAAAATCTTTATTTTTCAACAATAACTTCAAACACATGTTCAAATTAACATATGAACAATCAAATAAAGTTTTAACTCTGTATTTACAACTTTAAACTTTTAACAGTAAGTTCAACCTGTAATACCCCGTACTATTCTTAGTTCAATTTAGCTCCTAGTGCTTGCATAAGAGGCTAAACGCCTGTAAATTTAGCTATGTGTTGAGGACTAAGCCATTTTTAAGACCTTCTAACTTCGAGGAGTTTTAAGTTGACCTTCTGGATTCCGAGACAATGGTTTTGAGTTTATTCATGTTCAAGGATGCAAGGAGCATGTCTCGAGTAAGTGTTGGATTTTTTGGACGAGGATTGGGACACGTTTGGATTTCAATTCTAGTAGCTCAACGCGATTTCACCGCGTCACGCCAGGGATAGCGATGAGACACTTATCGCGTCGCGGTGAAAGTGTATTTATCATATTCTTGATTCATAATTTGGATGAATGTGTCATTATCTTTATCCTAGTGTGTGAAGTGCTTATTAGGTGAAGAATGTTCATAGAAATCACTTAGAGCCAAGTTGAGCTAAGAGCCTTAGATTCGTCCAAAGTTTGATGTTTGATTCTACAAGGGTCAACTTTGAAAGTGTATAACTTTTGATGTATGTAGAATTTTTTATCTCAAAACCCACCAAATTGTAGATAATTGAATCAACTTTCCAATGATACTAATTTTGCCTTAATCCGATACTTGAGCAGAAAGTTATGATCATTTTCATCAGAACCAGTAAGCCACTGCGATTAGACCACGTCGCGGTGAGCCTTCAAACCGCAGTCCGGGTTACGAATTTTTAGTTTAAATAAGTGAGGGTCAATTGAGTCTTTTTCCACCTCAACCCAGGTCATAAAAATACGATGTTAAGCATCCATTAGGGCATTATTTGCCCTCATTCTCCTATTTCACTCTTAAGAACAAACCTTGATCATTCGCCCTCAAGATTATCCATTCCATCACCTTCTCTTCAAGAAAAATCAAGATTTAAAGTTCCCTAATCCAAGGATCTCAAGAAAAGCTTTCAAGATCAACTCCATGGCTTTCAAGGTCAAGGTTTCTCCACCAAGGCAAGTCCATTAAGGTATGTGGGAGTTCATCTATGGGTCCCTTTTCACTCATGGAGCCCAAAACCTATTTATTTTAATTAAAGAATGAATTTTTTAATCATTATGTTATTTTAGATGTTCAAGAAAGATTGAATTTCATATTTTCATGGTGATTTTAATTCAATGCACCCTATGTGTAATTCCATGCAAGATTTTGAATTCCTCATGCTATGAATTTAAGTTTTCCTATGCTTTATTCAAGTGAATTTCATGATAGACCCTAAATTTATGATTTTAGAAATATTTCCATGTTTCAAATTCATGCTTTCCACATATTTGATGAAGTTCTCATATCATGTTCAATCAATTTCAAGATGAATTCCCAAGTTATGAATGTTATCTTGTAACTCTACTGTTCCCTCATGTTTAAGACATTCTTATAATTCAAATTATGATCTTTACATGTCTTGATGAAATGCTCATGTCTTATTTCATGTAAATTCCATGTAAATCCCATAATTCAGTATTTTAGTTATGTAATCATGTTATGCTCCCATGTTTAAGATATTTTCATGTTCAAGTTCATGATCCCCATGTGTTTGATGAATTGTCCCATGTTAAAGTATTAATCTCCATGTGTTTGATGAAATACCCAAGTGATGGGTTTCTTTAAATAATACTTTCTTATTATGGTTTCGAAGCTTTAGTATATCCCTGTCGTTATTGCTATCGAGTTCTGGGGATTTTGAATACCCTAAAACTTAGTTGTTTACTTAGTCTCAGTATTTTCAGAATGGTTTTAGATTTGTATAAGCATTATTCATTCAGTCAGTTATCATAATAGTTAAACTTAGTTCAGTTTAGTAATCTGAGTCAGTTTAGTTTGGAGTAGGATTTAGCACCGAGCAAACCCATGGATGGGGGCTCACCTACCAGTAGAGGGTATGACTCTTAATAGCAATTCCCACGATTTAGAATTACGTAGCCAGCATAGGTTTGAGATGTTAACCTGCCAGTTGGGGGTTGACACATATCTCACCTGGGCACCTTCCAATAGAAGGTTACTCTTTAGTCCTCCAGGACTTCACTTTAGTAGATCCACACAACCATTATTAGTACCCATGGCACGGTACTGAGACCCTTCCAACTGGGGTTACAGATTGGACCCCAATAATCTCATGTTGGGGCATGTCAATTAGATGATAGCTCCCACAGTCTCAGTATAGTATTCAGTGTCTCTTCAGTTCAGTTTTTCTTGACTAATTGTACAGATTTTCAGATATTCAATTTTACAACTTTCAGTATTTTAGTTTACAGATTATTTCAAAAATATGTATATGCTTGGTCATGCATTCTCAGATATCACAGTTTCCATGCACTCATGCTCAGTATATTGGTGTATTCAGATCCTTGAGTTATGCTGGTTTCCACCCCGTAGTTTCAGACCTAGTATTCATACAATACCCATGTTTTACCATCTTCCAGCTTCAGTTCTACTTATATTATAAAAACAAAGTTTTAAGAAACTAAGTGTAGTGATTCACCAGCTTATCGGATTATGTTTGTTACTTATGTTTTAAGATATTTTAGCTTTCAGTCTATTTCAGTCTCTGGGTGAGTCTACTTACACCTAGTCATGCATGTTTTAAGATTACATATGAAATTAGTTTTACTTATTGCATTCACCCCCGCTTCTTCACTACGTTTCAGAAGTACTGATCCTATGTGCTACATTATCTCATAATGTAGGTACCAGTTATAGCCTACGCATCATAATCAGACAGTTGCAGCTTCCAACCAACAGGTGATGGGTTCTCCTATTTCGGAAACTCCAGTCAGATTTAATTCATGTACTGTGTTGTGTTTTGATTTTCCATATGTATTGGTTAGTGGTAGTTGGAGGCATGTCCCATCTACTTAAAGTCAGTATAGTAGAGGCTTCATAGATGTCAGTCAGAGTCAGTTATGTAAATTTCAGTTCTCTTCTCAGTGTTTTTATCAGATTATAAATTGTATCAGTAATATAACTTCTCTCAGATTTTGTCATGACTATATTTCTGCACAATAGAACAGCTATTTAATATATTATAATTCAGTTGCTTAGCAGTATGTCAGTTCATGGGTTAGCTTGGGGTCACTTGTGACTGTAAGCGCCGTGTGGCATTCAGGATGTACTCCCGGGGTGTTACAACTATGAACATCAACAAATTAAAGTTCAAACTATTTTCTGGAAAATAGAAAAATTAAATGTTAAGAACTTCAACACAAGTTCAACCAACTTATGAACTATCAAAATGAAGTTTCAAGAACTTCAAACACAAGTTCAAAAAGTTGAAGAACTATCAATATGAAGTTCAAACTATTTACTGAAAAATAGTAAATGAAACAATACAGATTAGTGATTATTTCTTTAAGATTTTTGTTTCGGGTACACAAATCTGTATGTTAGTTCAAACACTTCAACACAAGTTCAAGATTAACTCAAGAACACTTATGATGTTCTTAACACCTTCAACACAAGATCAAAAATGACCTTTCAATAGAAGTGTGTTAATCAATATTTTAAAGAAATAAGATGAAACGGAATAAGCCAAGTCCTTCGAATTCATGAAGTGTCCTTAAGGAAATAATTCCCCTCAAGTACCCGATTTTGCGGAATTTTACTCCCAGGATAAAATGGCTTCACAACCAGCCTGTAGCTGTACCTCAAACTTTTAAGTTTTCTTCGAACTCACTCAACGGGAGATGATCACACTGAGTTTTTAGAAGCAAGAGAAATGGCTTTCAAGTGTAGATATTTCGTTCTAAACCTGTGGAAAAATGGAGATTTATATATCTATGAAGTGCCACTTTGGAAAGGAAGCAATGATTTATCGGAAAGGTGTATATTTTTGGAATAGTCATGTATGTTCATTCGAAACAGTGTTTCTTTTTTGAACAACCCCAACCATCTGAACAGTCACCCCTTTTCCGAAACAGTGTGTCTTTTCCTCGAAGGGTTGTGTCCCTCCATTTTTCATTCACACCAATTGACCCTATAAAATATCCTTAAGGATGGTGTCTTTGACATACCTCAAGCTATTATGAACTCCATGTATATTCGTGTTTCAAGTATTTTTGGTAAGATTTACAACAATTCACTCCATATGTCTTTGACGATTCCCATGAGATAAGAACATCACAACTTCCATTATAGAATTGCAATTCTTAATTTTATGGCTACTGAACTTAAATCATGATTTATGTATATGGACATTGGAAAAAAATCGTAAAGTTTGAATTGGTCTAAAATAATAGAAAGAAAAATTTTGGAGTTTGAACATTTGAAAATATTGAGTTATAAAAAATATGGCAACATCAAAGATGAAACGCAACTGATACGAGCAGAGCACCAAACTTACTACTCCCTCAATTTCTTTTTATATGCACATTTATTTTCCGAGAGTCAATTTGACTAATTTTTAAAGCTAAATTAGATTATATTTATTCAATATTTTAAAATTAAAATTTGAATTTTCAAAATTTATATAAAAACGACTATAAAGTTGTAATTTTCATTTTTTTCAATATGATTAAGAAATCATCTCAAAATGTTGCCAAAATTTGTATTTTTTGACTCTTGAAAATAAAATATACATATAAAAAGGAATAAAAGGAGTGCTATTAAGGAATACTTTTGTGACTTAATACACTCCTAATTTATTTCATCTTTTTTTTAATTAAATTTTGGTTCCTAACCGGACCATTAGCCCTAAGAGAGTTTTGTACATTGACATGGACATGGGCCCAACACCCAATCCATTACATGGAAAATGAAAAGTTCCTATTCCTCCTAAAATATTTGCCCCTTGTTCAAGAGAATTCAATACGCTTCAGTTCACTCCACCGTCGTTTAGTGATGTTTCCTCTGAGCTGGTCACATCACTTCATTTCATACCTCCTCTGAGTAATCTTCAATCTTGCACCATTATCGCCATTGTTGTTTCTCTTTCTATCTCCGTCATTGGCCTCAAGTAAGTCCTTGTTCTTCATTTTGGTTTCTTCCACTTTCCATTATTCTTACCACAACTTTGTCTCAAGTGGTTGAGGTTTATTCCCATGGGACTAATGTATCATGCTTGGACTCCGGTTTGACTATCTTTGTAAGACCTTACCTTGCATGGGATTGTTTTTGCCTTTATCATTCTTCTTGACCCTTCTCTGTTTTCTTCTATTTCTCATATTCTGATGATTTATCAGACAGCTCATTAAGAGATCTGGCGAATCCAGAGTGTTGTGGTGGGAGGCTTAAAACACCCTTCTTTTTGGTGAAGTTTTTTGATGGCTAGAGAATCTAGCTAGGTTTAGCACATTAACTTTGTCTCCTTCTAGACAAACTTCAAATGAGTTGTGTATGTTAATTCCTTACATTTTCGTGGATTTTTAAATATTGGACCCCCTCTGCGATTACGTTAATGTTGAACATCTGCTTGCTTGATTTCCTGGATTTATTATTGTGCATTATTGCTTGTCGATTTTTCTTGTCCTAATCCTTAGATTAGGAATCTGTATTTTATCCATATTGATGCATCTTCTTATTGTTACTGGGATCTCTATGAATCTTCTGTATTCTTTTGATTCTTGTAGTTCTATTACTTCGTTTGTCAGTGCATCTGCTACTAAATTTATTTCTCCTTGTACAGCTTGTAGCATACTTCTTATTTCCTCCACATTCTCTATTAATTCCCATGTCACCTTCCATTGATTTTCTATAATTCTCTTCATAGTGAGTGAATCAGTTTCAATAGTCACTTCCATGAGCTGTTGGGCTTGACAATATGCCAAATCCTCCCTTATAGCTAAAGCCTCAACTTCCACATTAGTTGTCTCCCTTATACCTTTAGCTATAGCATAAATCAAGTCCCTTCTATCATCCCTAATGCAAAAAAAGCAATGGCTTCCACTCCTGAATTGCCTCTACATGCTCCATCCGTATTGCATTTGATCTTATGTTTCTCAGGCAACTTTCAGACAACACTAAGAACATGCAATTTAGGCTTAAAATTCTTCAAGATTCTCATCAAAGTAGTCCACTCTCCATTTCCTATTTTAATCCATGGATACACTGATTTAATTAGTTTCTTAATTAAATCATGTATTTGCGTACCATAGAACCATAGTTAACTCTTCCTCTATGCTTTATCCCATTTCTCCTCTTCCATATACACCACATGATGAATACTGGTATGGCTTTAAAAAATTTCTTCAACTTTGGGGATACCGTCATTGTCCACCATGTTTGAATTAGTTGATGCTGCTCCATGTCTTCAATATTTATTCCTGTAAAAATAGCAAACTGCCTCCATAGCCTTTCAGCTATAGGTGCTTCTAGAAAAAGATGTGTCACAGTTTCTTCCTCTTTCACATCACAGCACCAACATCTTGACAAAATATAGATTCTCATCCTTTTAAGATTATCATCTAAGTGTACCATTACTTGTTTTCTTAACTTTTTTCTTTACATTTTTTCACTTTCTGTTGTATATGTAGATTGTTTTTCCTAAACAAACTTTATTTTATAAAACATAAGATTAACAATTAGAAAATTAGAAAAGGCAAAAAAAAATTGTTTCACTCTAAAAATCTGTTTTGATCTTCTTCTCAAACAAAATCAAAATCAGTTTTTCTCAAAAACTATTTCAATCTTTCTTCTCTCGTTCTTTTTCTATTTTTCAATTTGTTTTCCTATTATAATGTTAATAATAAAATCAGAAATAATGTTTAATCTTTGATTCTAAGACTGTTTCAGATTGTCCTATTATATTTATTAATTTTGTTATTTTTTTCGTAAAGTTTCAATACTAGAACTTCCAACAAGACGGCAAGTATGTGGTCCCTTTCTTATTTATAAATTTTCTTTTGTAGTGTAAAGTTTTTCCTTTTTCATAAGTTGCAACTTTTATATGGTGGACAAATAGGTACATAATTTGTCCTCTACGATTTAATTATGATCTAAATTTAAAGTGAGAGTCAAAATGACCATAAATTTTTTCAAGGTTCAAATTTCTTCAAACACTGCTCCTAGCTCTTGAGTGCATTTTTAATGATGACATTTATACTTGTATACATTGAGTGATTCATTTTTAAAAAAATATATCTTGTGTAGCAGTACTCGTTTGCCAATTTGGTGATAACTATATATTAGCTTGAAGTCGATGTTCTATCTTAAAATTAAGAATCCTCAAAATTCAAGTCCTAATTCCGTCGTGCAATCCCAGGGAGGTACTCTCAAGTGTAGCTAAGTTGTTTTCCACTCCATTAACTTTAAATGTTGATGTTTAAAAATTATATGGTTTACATTTTAAAATATTTAGATTTTAATTAACATAAAAGGACAATTTAATGCACTAACCTTGTGATTAAATGTGTTTCTTGAGAAATAAATAAGATGGGACTCTTGATAATATTAGCCGATTATTCATATTACAAAAATCAGGAATCGAGGCTAAGGAGAAACAATGGGTGGACGAAAGGAATGGCACCACTACAGCAGCAAAGAAACTCCGATTAAGTGACACTCCCCCTACCTACAGTAAAGTTGATGAATCTGGTGCTTCCACAAGTGTGCAATATGCCAGCCCTAATGGAATACCCTACTGAGATACCTCTATAGGTGAAATTTCCCAAACTCCCAATGAATTGTTGGAGCTGTGATTCACTGAGTAAATTTGCTAGCTTAATAAGCACTCCTATGTATGCTGACGAGTGCACCACTAAGCAAACTCGTGTATCATATGCTCGAATTCTAGTTGGGATCAACATTACTCAACCACTGCCTGATTCAATCACAGTGAGAGCCCCTGATGGTCATGTTTTCCAACAAACTGTCATGTACGATTGGAAGCCTATGCTCTGCCAAAAATGTCAGATTATTGGTCACAGATTTCACAAGGAACCCCCCACCATTACCTAGGCATAAGAAAGAAGCGCTAAAAGAGTGATCCCAACTTGGAAATATAAGGGCCTAATTATAGACCCAAATAAGAGGGCTCAGAAGCTAGAAGAAAAAAAAAACAAAGTCACTGGAGAAAGACACAATGAAAGGAGAAAAGATAATTTCAACACTGGGGACTGCATCTGCCACTTCATCATAACCTATTCAGCTAACAACAACCACTGAAGCTAGTTTTCGAAAAAAGGTGTAGTTCCTAAAGAAAATAGCCAGGATATGAGTATGCCTAATATCTCCTTTAGGAATAGATTTTCTAGTATTCAAAGTGACTTGGGTGAGGTGAGCCTGGACCCTCCTCACAGAGGGAAAATACTTAACACCATATGAGTGGTTGTTTTGGAACATCAGGGGTGTGAATAAGAGGTACAAACAGAAAGAAGTTAAAAATCTGCGTAGAAATAAAAAAGTTGACTTAGTAGGTTTGGTAGAAACTAGAGCTAAAGCACAAAAAGCCACTCAAATCAGTGCCAATATTGCACCAACCTGGGGAAGTTACACAACTACAACACTGCTGAAAATGATCAAATTTGGATATTGTGGGACACTAGGTTCTACCATGTCACTTTATTAAAAGAGGAAATGCAACTAATCCACTACCAAGTCAGGAATTTAATTGATGGGGAAGTCTATTTAATCACTGTGGTTGATGGATGCAATACTTCTGCCTTGACACTGATGTTATAGGATCAATTACAAGAGATATCATAAGGTACCCAACTACCATGGATGATTACTGGTGACTTCAATGCTCTTTTGTACGCTCAGGACAGATACGCAGGGAATCTAGTACAATATAGTAAATTGAAAGATTTTGCTGAGTGCATACATGACTGTGCACTGTATAAGATGCTGTGGAGAGGAGATTATTATACTTGGTCCAACAGACAACTTGGAACAGACAGAATCGGAAGCAGAATAGATAGAACACTGGGTAATAATGCTTAGATGCAGCAATGGGGACATGTGAAAGTTGATTATGAAACCCCACATGTCTTAGTTCATTCCCGAAGGTTTATTAATCTTACAAGATCACAGCTGGGCATCAAAGTGCCTTTTCCAGTTTTTCAATGTATGGACAAAGAACAAATATTTCCTCCATATTGTTGAAGGTAATTGGCAAGGTGTAAAGAACCTCGACCCTGGAAAGAACTTATGGATGAAACTCAAAGATCTTCAAACTGATTTGAAAGCCCTCAACAATCTAGAATTCAAAGCTACAACTTAGAGAATTAAACAATCCAGGTTTGATCTTCACATCATACAAGAGAACATGCTACAATTCATATCTAATACCCTACAAGCTCAAGAGAAAATAGCCCTTCAAACCTTTGAAAATAGTCTAAAGTGGAGGAGAGTATTATGAAGCAGAAATCTAGAGATTAATGGATCAAAACTTGGAGTTTCTAATTTAAAATACTTCTCAGCAGTTGTTAAAGACAGAACCCAGAGGAAGAATATTACTGAACTCACTAGCTTGGATGGTAACATATTAACTAATCCCAAAGATATCAAAGAGGAAATTATCTCCTTCTATAAGGGTCTTATGGGGTCAGCAGCTCCTTCCTTACTTCTTGTTGACATCTCAGTTATGAAAAAAAGGCCCCCAGACTATAGAAGAATCAAAAAATCCTTCTATATGAGCCTGTGACTGAAGCAGAAATCCTTAAAAGTCTAAAAGCAATAGGAAATAATAAAGCACCTGTATTAGATTGATACAATGCAGTGTTCCTCAAGAGAACTTGGCATATTATCAAGCATAATGTCATTTCCACTGTAAAGCATTTCTTTGACACTGGTAAGTTGTATAAGCCTCTCAATTATGCAGTAGTCACTCTAGTTCCAAAAATCCAAACTTCTACCACAGTCAAAGATTATATACATATTGCATATTGCTCTATTGTGTATAAATTGATTTCTACGATCTTAATAAGTAGGCTCCAGAATCTCATGCCAATCCTTATTAATGAGGCTCAATCTGGTTTTATACTGGGTAAAGGGATAGGGGACAATATCATCCAACCCTGGGCCTTATTATAATGGGCGTCCCAAGTTCGGTCGGACCGGAGACCACCCCTATTACCCAACCCAACCTAACCTCCAGCCGCCTGCCCTGAGTTGATTGAATTCCAAATATATAACAAGCTGACATTATTGTTCATTTCAAGAATCTGGGATAGGTCTATTACCAAGTCCAACCTAACCGAGTCAAACCGTCCTAAACCCATCCGATAACCAAACTATAACCACAAATCAGCAGTTAATTAATAACCAAACCAAGTTTCATAACATAACATAAAAGAATGGAACAGTGAGAAATTATGTCCAATTATGTCAGCCCCAATACCAATGCCAATGCTGAGGCTGACACCTATACCGATCCCGCCCATTCTAACCCATAGCAGTACTATAAAGCCTCCAACCAAAAGAGTAATAAAATCCGGTTGGGACATGCCCCAAACCATAGCCAAAACCATAATCCAAAAGAAATCTAAAGTATGAAACATTGTCCATGAAATAGAGCCTTCTAGAAAAATGAAAGCTCACCACTTCAATCCAATGGTTGAACCGAGTATCCAACTGCTAAGCAAGAGAAGTAGAATGTATATTTCTGCATAACGTGGGTATACAGCCGCCCGCAGATGGGTTAGCGAGTGATCTCTAGCATGACCTCAAGATAAGAATAAAATAATGTCATTTATAAAATCAAGTAAAACCATCCATAATGCATACAACCATACATATATATAACCATGAAAGGAAAGGAAACTGTGTTTAGCATGCATTTAAAACCTTTACCTGGGTTAAGTAGCTTTGCCATCCTAAACCACCCACGAGCTATGTGGGTTCAGCTCCTCCTACTGAAAGGGCCCTAGTAAGTGAAGCCGCCCGACCAGGGAAGAAAACCTGGGATGACTAGTACATCCCCCAATTTAAAGTGTTACATCATGCACACAGTCACCAAGACCAAACCTCACATCGGCAAAAATGGGTTTCTAGTTTCTATCCCCTCAGGACCTCTATTTTCCATGGCTTTACTACACCTTCTCCTTTAAGCCCAATTAAAACTATTTTCCAACCAACCAAATCATAATCCATTTACTAACCAAGGCAATTAATATTGGTATCGTCATACCAACCATCACTTGTAAGTATTGTGCTTAGCAAAATCTTTAGTGATCGAGGGATTCCAATGTACCCATAGGTCATATTATCCGATTTACTTGGGAGATTCCCATGTACACCACAAGTAGGTTTATTAAGCCAAACCATTCTAAACCATGAAAGCCATTTATGGGTTCTATTACCAAGTTTAAAACATGCATAAGTTTCACTAAAAATCCAATAACATAGTAAAAATATTGTTTAGGCATTTTATCAAACACATTGGGGGCATAGTATTTCAAAAATCAATTTCAATCACAAATAATCATTCTCTTGGAATCCAATTATCCTGTAATACCCCATATTTCTCAAGTTTAATTTAGCTCTAAGTACATGAGTATTTCTACCTAAAATTTTTAAAATACTCAGTATTTCTTAGTTTAGAGCTTAGCAATGCATAGGAAATTTAGTCTGCTTTCCAACGATATAAAGTTTTCCCAAATACGATACACGGGGGAAGAGTTAGAGCCATTTTTGTAAGACAGTGTACCAAATTGGCACCCAGTGCGTCGTGGAGACCAGCCAAATGGCAGTAGTCATTTTCCAGTAAGCCAACGTGATACCACCGCATTGCGCCACCATCCAAATTCCCAATTGTCATTTTCCAATGTTTCATCGCGATCATGGTGCGTCGCGCCAAGAGGTAAATTCGCATGCAGTGAGCCGGCGCGATGGCGCCACATCGCGCCAAACCTCCAGTTCCCAGTCGTCTAATTTCCAGTGAGCTGGCGTGATTCCACCGCGTTGCGCCAGCATGAAAAATTGGGATTTTATTTTTTCGTGATTTTAATTCACTGGTTGTTTGGTCAATTTTTAAAATTTCTAATCAGCCTAAATACGGGATTAAAGCCCTAAATACCCTATTATATCATTATTTCCTCACTTTCTCTCAAGATTAAAACATTCTCTCTAAATAGGGCAAAATTCTAGCTTCAAGAAATCAAGAACAAACTCAAGAATTTCTTCAAGAACTAATATTACCAGGTATGTTAGGTGTTCATCTATGGGTTTCTTTCACCCATAGAGTCCAAGAATCCATTTTTAAAACCACGAGATTATTGATTTATGATTTACATGCTTCAAATTGGATTGTATTCATGTTCATAACATTAATTGAGTTTCAATCCATGATTAATTGTGGTTTCCATGAAATTGAAATAGCACGTATATTGAATTGTGTAATTTTCATGTTATAATCCTTGAATTTGCAAGTTTGGGCATTGTAGTTGCAATGTTTATATGATATCCATGATTATGTGCATTAAGTTGTGCTCCCCAAGTGTTTGATAGAATGTCCATGTGAATTAAATGGTGAAATCATGACATGCTAGTATGTGTACAAGCTTATGCTCTACATGTGTTTGATAAAATGTCTCAATGAATGAATTATGGACAAGTGTACATTGTTATGTTTCTCAAGATCATGCTATGCTCTACTTTTCATGTTATCGAGTTCTGGGGTATTTAATACCCAAAAAATCTAGTTGTTTACCCAGAACTACAGTAGTTACAGAATAGTATTAGTCATGTCACGATCAATAGAACTCAGTAGTACTCAGTCAGCAATAAAACCCAGTAAACCTCAGTGTTATTCCAGTCTAGTTCAGTATAATCAGTTCAGGGTCTATTCAGTTGAGAGTAGGATTCAGCACCGAGTGAACCTAAGGATGGGGGCTCACCTGCCAGTAGAGGGTGTGATCCTTAGAAGCAGTCCTTGCATTCCAAAACTACGTAGCCAGCGTAGGTTGAGATATCAACCTGCCAGTTGAGGGTTAATAAGGTGTTTAAACCTGCCAGTTAAGGGTTCCACCATTCTCATTAGAGTACCTGCCAGATAAGGGTAACTCTTTAGGTTATCTTTACTCGTGGTACGGTACTGACACCCTTCCAACTAGGATCACAGGTTGGACCCCAACTCAGTTATCTTATTTGGGATATGTCGATTAGATGATTATGTCCCACAATTTCAGTTTCAGTCTCAGAATAGAACTCAGTTCAGTTCTATAGAATCAGGACTGTCAGATATAGTCACTCAGCTATTAGTATCAGTAATTTAGTTATCCGTAATCTCAGATTATCAGTTACTCAGTATCAGAACTCAGCACTCAGCTTCAGTAAAAGATCAGTTATAGTATACATTCACATTTATGCAAAGTAATGCATACTCAGTATTTATATCAGTTTTCAGATATCTATGTACTCTTATTCAGTTACTCTATATCCGTCAGTTAGATATTATTCATGCATATGAACCCTTGCATTTAGCCTTACCTCATCGAGCATACCAGTACATTTCACGTACTGATGCATACTTTCTCTTTGCGTTATGATGTCTCATATCATAGGTTTGGATGTTAAGGTTCCCGACCGCACATAGATAGATTCAGATTCAGGCAGCGGTGTCAGACTTAGTAGTGAGTCCTCATCTATCGAGGATATTCTATTATTTTAGTTTTTCAGTAGATGTAGTATTTCAGTAGATGGAGTTAGTTGGGGGATTGTCCCATCAATTTCACTTTCAGATAATTTAGTTAGAGGTTTTTTAGACTAGACTTTCAGATAATATTCAGTTTTACAGATTATTATTACAGTTAATATTCTTTATTAGTATTTTAGATTTTGAACCTTATCGCCGTTCAGTGCTCACAAAAGATATCAGTCATGGGTTAGCTTGTGGTCCTTCGGGGTCGTAAGCACCATGTAGCATTCGGGGTACAGACTCGGGGTGTTATAAATTTGGTATCAGAGCCTAAGGTTCAACAGAGTCCTAGGAGTCTGAAAGCCGCATCAAGTAGAGTTTTGTGCATGGGTGTGCAGCACGCCACACTTATGGACAGGAGTCGATGAGATGTTTTAGGAAAAGTTTCCCTTCTTTCAGTATTCATGTCGTGCGAGTGAGCATGAGCTCAAGTTAAACTTTCAGTCTAATTCGTTCTTCCTTTCATTTACAAAACATGCCTTCCAAAAAGACTAACAAAAAAAGAACAGGAAACCAGTCAGCACCTTAACCCGTGCAGACAGATCCTCTGGACGAATATGTCTCTCATGAAGAATTCGGAGTTGCATTCACTACTTTAGCCAATTCTGTAGCATCTCAAAATGAACGGTCAGCTACTATTCAAGACAACCCAGTGGCCAATACTACTGCAGCCAGGATTCGGGACTTCACCCGAATGAATCCTCCCCTATTCTTAGGATTTAAGTCAGGAGAGGATCCACAAGAGTTCCTCGATCAGGTTCCGAAAGTTACAGATATTATGAGAGTGACTTTTAGTGAGAGGGCTGAGTTAGCTGCCTATCATCTACAAGATGTAGCTCATACGTGGTTTAAGCAGTGGAAGGTATACAGGGGCACATGTCCAGAGCCCATAGAGTGGGAAGAGTTTGTTGCTGCTTTTCTAGATAGATTCTTTCCCTTAGAGCTAAGAGAATCCAAGATGTTAGGGTTCATCAATTTCAGACAAGGTAGCATAAGCATGAAAGAGTATTCCCTCAAGTTTACTCAGTTAGCCAGGTATGCTCCCCATGTAGTAGCAAATAATAGGTCCAAAATGAGCAAGTTCATACTTGGGGTATCAGATAGTGTGGTTAAGGAGTGCAGAATTGTAATGTTGATTAAAGAGATAGACATATCTAGGCTCATGGTTCATACCCAGCAGATAGAAGAGGGTAAGAATAGAGAGAGAGAGAGAGAGGCATAACAAAAGAGCTGGAACAGGTAGCTTAAATTTCAATTAGCCTAAGTCAGAGGGCGGTAACCGTTCCCAACTTTATCTAAAGTCTTCGATTCCAGCAACATCCTTAGCCAGTGCTCCAGTACCTAAGTTCAGAAATGGTGATAAAGATAGGGTGCCAGGCTCTAAATCTCAGGGTAGTGTCAGCAGTGCTCGAATAAATCCTCTTTGTCAGACATATGGCAAAAACCATCAGGGTGTCTACAGAGCTGGCAGTGATGTTTATTTCGGGTGTGGCAAGCCAGGACACAGAGTCAGAGATTGTCCTCAGTCAGGTTCTCAAGGTCAATAGAATCGTCCTTCAGCTCAATTCGATCGCCCGAATCAGCAGGGTGTCACTTCTAGTGACACTAGTGGGCAACGCCCAAACAAGCTCTATGCACTTCAGTCTAGACAAGATCAAGAAAGTTCTCCTGATGTGGTCATTGGTACGTTAAAGATCTTCCATTTACATATTTATGCCTTATTAGATCCAGGAGCTTCTTTGTCTTTTGTAACTCCTTACATAGCAGTCAGACCAAAAATTTTAACAGAACCTTTCTCAGTCTCTACCCCTGTGGGTCAGTCTATCATAGCCCGGTGGGTATACAGGAACTGTTCAATTATGATATCGCAGAAAGTCACTTCAACAGACTTAGTAGAATTAGAGATGAAAGATTTCGATATTATTCTCGGCATAGATTGGCTTCATTCATGTTATTCCTCAGTTGATTTATGAAATAGAATTGTTCATTTTCAGTTTCCAAATGAACCAATCCTTGAATGGAGGGGTAGTACTACATCGCTTAAGGGTCAGTTGATTTCATACCTTAGAGTGAGAAAAATGATATCCAAGAGATGTGTCTATCATCTTGTCTGGGTCAAAGACTCTAGTTTAGAGACTCCCAATCTTGATTCAGTTCCAGTAGTAAATGAATTCTCATATGTATTTCCTGAAGATCTTCCTGGAGTTTCCCCCGAAAAGGAAATTGACTTTAGAATAGACCTTCTTCCAGAAACTCAGCCTATATCTATTCCGCCATACAGAATGGCACCAGAAAAACTCAAAGAGTTAAAAAAGCAGTTAAAAGATCTCCTAGATAAGGGATTCATCAGACCCAGCATTTCCCCGTGGGGCGCACCAGTCTTATTCGTGCGTAAGAAATACGGTTCTCTCAGAATGTGAATAGACTACCGTCAGTTAAATAAAGTCACAATCGAGAATAAATATCCACTCCCTAGAATCGATGACTTATTTGACCAACTTCAGGGTGGCAGTTACTTTTCTAAGATAGACCTCAGATCAGGCTATTATAAGCTCCGAGTCTGAAAGAGTTAAGCCATAATCTACCTCAAAAGTCAAAACTGGTCTACTACACTTTGAACCCACGACCTTGCTTTTAATGAACAATCTTGAACTCTACTAAAAATATCAAATATGAACTCTACGCGTCAAAACAAAACCATCGATACTCATATTGACTACTTTTGATTCAGGGTAAAAAAGGAATCCCAAAATAGGTTTTCGAAAAAGAAGGACAAAATCAAAACTTTACTTCAAAAATATGTTTCTCATATTTTTAGGAATCTATAGTTAAAAACTCAAGTTAAATCCAGTCAAAAACGAGGTTCAAATCGAAGAAAAATATTTTTTAAGCTTTACTAGGTAAAATCTTTGAAATTCGAATTAAAATCAAGAATCGAAATTATTTTGAAGGTTAAATTGATGAAAAACTAGTAATTACTCCCTCCGTTTAAAAAAGAATGACCTACTTTAACTTGACACAAAGTCTAAGAAAATAGAGAAGACTTTTGAATCTTGTGGCCTTAATTTAAAGTTGTGTCAAATGTACCAAAATGCCCTTTAATCTTATAGTCCTAAACATGCGATGTGGAAAGTTGAAATTAAAGTATTGCCAAAAAAAAGGGGTCATTCTTTTTTAAACGGACTAAAAAGGAAAGTAGGTCATTCTTTTTTAAACGGAGGGAGTATAAGATAAAAATATTATTCAAGTGAAAAGTAGTGAAAATGGGGTTTAAAATCAAGCCCTAAGATTTTTGGAATTTTGAAAAATTAATTAACAAATTACTAAGAAGGTGAATTCTTATCTTAAATCCGTAATAAAACCAAGAAATAGGTGTTAATCTAGCTTTCCAAGCTCCCACAAACTTTAATTTTAAACTTCTACACTATTTTAGGGTTTAACTCTCAAGACCCAAGATGAAAAATGAGCAAAATGGGCCCAAAAAATTGCTTAAATAGTGCAGATTTTCTGCACTGTCATAGCAGAAAAAGCTGGGTTTGTTTCTTCTCAAGTCCAATTCGAACTTCGATGAGGTGCCCAGGATTCGTTCAGAGTCCGATATATGCAAAAGAACTATGCAACCACACTAAATTCGACGTTTCAGACGCGTTGGCGAAGTCAGAGTTTTGAAAAAATATCATTTTCACAAAGTTGACCCCCGAAACCCAAAATCATAATTTTCCAAATTGAGGGTTGAAATGAGATTTAAAAGCCGTAAAATCTTACCAAACATGCTAACACCCCAAATTTAGTATTTCAGATGTGCTGAAAAAGCTGGTTTTTCCATTCGAGGTCATTTGGATCAAATGTGGGTCCCACGCCCATATTTTCAATTTTTCAACTTTCCGATCAATAGGTCGGAATGAGCTCGGGTGAACCGGGACCCAAACCAAAGGTCTACCTAGCGTAAAATTAATATTCTGAAGTTGTTGGCGTAGTTCATTAGGCCATTTTGTTGGCGTAGTTCATTAGGCCATCTTTCGCACGGATCAAAAGATATCCACATAAGTCCAAAATAAGGCTCTCGAAGACATCAAAAACGACAATATCACATAATGATACCAAAATGCATCAAAAATTATGCCAATCACTCCCACACCTCAGAAATAAAATAATGCAACTACGGGGACGGGTAAAACAGTCAAATCATATAAAATCACAAATTTCACATATTTCATCAAATTTTTAGATCGTTACATTATCCACCACTAAAAATCTAGTTCGTCCTCGAACTAAGGCAAAGAAATACTTGAATAAATAAAGAGCTGAGGATAAGAACTACGCATATCAGACTCAAGCTCCCAAGTAGCCTCATCTACAAGCCGATGTCGCCACTGAACCTTAACCACAGAGATAACTCTATAGAGAAATCGCCTAATATCCCAGCCAAAATGAAGATCGACTCCTCAACAAATGACAACTGCTCATCTAACTAAAATCACTCCCAATGAATAATATGAGACTCATCCAGAATGTAACAGCGAAGCATATAAACATGAAAAACTTGATGAACAGTTGATAGATCAAGGGGTAAAGTCAACTCATAAGCTACATCACCAACAGTTCGAAGAATCTCAAATAGACCAATATACCTGGGGCTAAGCTTGCCATTCTTCCCAAATCTCATCACACTCTTTATGGGTGAAACTTGAAGAAAAACACGATCACCAACACCAAATCTCAAGGCATGAAGTCTACGATCAGCATAGCACGTCTACCTACTCTGAGCTGCTCGAAGTCTATCCTGAATGATCCGGACTCTGACCAAAGACTCACGAAGCAAGTCTATACCTCGAGGTCTCACCTCTAAAATATAAAACCAACCCGCTGGGGAGCGATAACGCCTACCATACAATGCCTCAAAAGGAGCCATATCAATACTGGAACGGTAGCTATTATTATATGCAAACTCTGCTAAAGCCAAAAGCAACTCCCACTGGCCACCGAAATCTATCACGCATGCGCGGAGCATCCTCCAAAACCTAGATTGTTCGCTCTGACTGGTCATCAGTCTGGGGTGAAATATTATGCAAAGATCAACCCGAGTACCCAACTCACCCTGAAAAGTCGTCCAAAAGTGAGATGTGAACACAGAACCTCGATTTGAAATAATAGACACCAACATACCATGCAGATGAACAATCTCACAAATATAGATATGAGCGAACCTCTCAGCACTGAATGAGACCCAAACTTGAATAAAATGAGTTGACTTGGTCAATCGATCCACGATGACCCAAACAGTGTCAGAACCATAAGATGTACGGGGCAAACTAGTCACAAAGTCCATGGGGATTTGTTCCCACTTCCACTCGAGAATGGGTAACCTCTGAAGCAACCCACCAGGCCTTATATGTTCGGCCTTCACCTGCTGATAATATAGGCAACGAGCCACAAAATCTACCACATCTCGCCTCATACCACCCCACCAGTAATGTTGCCTCAAATCATGATACATCTTAGTCACACCTAGATGGATAGAATATCAGGAACAATGGGCCTCCTCCAAGATCAACCTAATCTAGTCACTCATTCTCGAAACACAAACTCAGCCCCCAATCCTCAAAACTCCATTTGAATTAACTAAGGCCTCCTTAGCCTCCCTAATCAACACCTTATCTCGAATCAATCTCAATCTAACATCATCAAACAGATGAGCTCGAATCTGCTCCATCAAACAAGATCTAGCCTCTACAAATGACAAAATACGCCTAGGTGTCGAAATATCAAGTCTAACTATCTGATGAGTTAAAGACTGAACCTCTAAGGACAAGGGCCCCTTTTGGGTTAAAAGATACACCAAGCTACCCATGCTAGTCGACTTTTGGCTCAAGACATCCGCAACCACATTAGCCTTGCCCGGATAGTAGAGAATAGTCAAGTCATAATCCTTAAGTAACTCAAGCCAAAAACATTGCCTCATATTAAGATCTCATTCGTTCAAGAAGTACTGAAAGCTACGATGATCTGAGAAGATCTCACGATGGACTCCATACAACGGACTCCACAACTTCAAGGCAAACACAACTGCGCACAACTCCAAATCATGTGTAGGATAATTCCTCTCATGAGGCTTCAACTGATGAGATGCATACACAATTACTTTATCCTCCTGCACCAACACAGCACCTAATCCAACATCGGAAGCATCACAAAACACGGTAAAACCCACGCCCTCTTTGGGAAAAGCTAATATAAGAGCTGAAGTCAAGAAGTCCTTGAGCTTTTGGAAGCTCGCGTCACAAGCATCAAACCACTAGAAGGAAATCTTCTTCTGAGTCAACATGGTCAACGAAGCTGCAATGAAAGAGAAACCCTCAACAAAACACCGATAATAACTTGCTAAGCCAATGAAACTCCGAATCTCGATGGGTGAAGTAGGTCTATCCCAATCACAAACCTCAACAATCTTGGTTGGATCAAACATAACACCCTTCTTAGACACCACATAACCCAAGAAAGAAACAAACTCCAACAAAAACTCGAACTTAGAAAACTTGGCATACAACTTCTCATCCCTCAATCTCTAAAGCACAATCCACAAATGCTTCTCATGATCAACCTCACTCTTGGAATACACCAAGAAATCATTTGTAAATATAATAACAAAGGAGTCAAGATACGGTCGAAACACCTGATTCATCAACTCCATGAACGCGGCAGAGGAATTGGTCAACCCAAAAGGCATGACCAAGAACTCATAATGACCATATCGAGTCCAAAAAGCTATTTTCAAAATATCTGAAGCTCTAATCCTCAACTAGTGATAATTGAACTTCAAATCAATCTTTGAAAGCACCGCAGCACCCTGAAGCTGATCAAATAAATCATCGATACAAGAAAGAGGATACTTATTCTTAACCATCACCTTATTCAATTGCCGATAATCAATACACATCTGTATAGACCCATCATTTTTCTTCACAAACAAGAAAGGCGCACTTCAAATCGAAACACTAGGTTGGATAAATCCCTTATCCAACAACTCCTGCAATTGATCCTTCAGTTCCTTCAACTCTGTTGGGCCATCCTATAAGGAGGAATAGAAATGGGTTTGGTGCTCGACTCAACATTAATAATAAAATCAATATCTTGATCTAAAGGAATACTAAGTCCGTAGGGAACACATCCATAAACTCACAGATAAAATCAAAGAAATGAGGCAAAACAAGACTAGTGTCACGAATATGAGTTAAGAATGATAAACATCTCCTCTCAACCAAATTAGGAGCTTGAATATAAGATATAATCCTCTTAGGACCCGAATAAAGTGTACCCTTCTAAGCTATTCTTGGCACACCCGACGAAGCTAAAGCCACAATCTTAGCAAAATAATCTAAGACAGCATGATAAGGAGCCAACTAATCCATACACAAAATAATATCAAAATCAACCATATCTAACACAAGAAAGTCTACCAAAGTCTCACGCCCGACAAAAGTCACAACACAAGATCGGTGAGCGTAATCCACCACTAAAGAATCACCTACTAAGGTAGATACACGAATAGGCATGGTAAGAGGCTCGCTAACAGAATCAAAACTTAAAGAAAATATATAGACACATTGGAGAAAGTCGATCTGGGATCAAATGATACAGATATAGATCTGAAATAAATGGGGATGATACCTATGATCACAACATCTGAAACCTCTGTCTCTGGTCTGGATGGTATGGCATAACACTGACCACGACCACCGAACGGCTGAATAGCCCCGCGACCCCGCTACGGGATCCACTACCTCTACCTTTAGCTCCTCTGGTATACCCCTACGTCTCATAGTTGAAATAAAAGTAGCTCAAATTACCCAGCGGAGACAATCCCTGTCTACATGGCCAATCTTATCATACACATAGCAACCTCTACGACTAGTCTCAACAGGAGAAGGTACAACTAGGCCCGAACGGCCACCCTGAAATGTTGAACTAGAAGATCCACCAACTAAACTCTGTAAAGCCCCCCGCATTGGCCTATCATGGTATCCACAAAAACCTTCAAAATTTGTCTCAAGAGGTCTGACTCCAGAACTCTCCAAAACTTCATGCCTTCTTGGCGCCTACTTAAGATGCACAAAAAATATCCTCCGTCATCTTAACATAATCCACAATACTCTAAAAAAAGTCCCAAACATAACCATCTGAGATGTAGCCAACCGAAGAAAAAATATCCAAACCCTTTACGAACTTCCAAACCTTCTCAAACTCGGTAGAAATGCTATTTAAAGAATATCTGGAAAGGTATGGAAGAGTGTCTCATACTCAGCAACTTTCATGGAGCCCTGCTCCAAATGATCAAACTCATTCCGCATCCGACCCCTCAAACTGTAAGGCACAAATCTCTCTAGAAAGGAATCAACAAACTGATCCCATGACAACTCAGGAACATCAACAGGCCTATAACCTATAAATGATATCCACTAATCTCTTGTGGTATCTCTCAACTAATATATAGTATAAATCACACCATCCATGCAGAAAGAATGAAACACAACTCCAAAACAAAGTATGAAAGAACTTCGCACGATAAAGAATAAAATGAGGGAAGTTTCCTAAAGATATCTTATAGCCTCTCAAAGATAGATACAAACGTCTACGTACCGATCTACGAGACTATTAGATATCCCGTTCTTACACAGTTGAGACCAATGAAAATAGGCTGCTCTGATACCAATTTGTCATGACCCAAAAAATAAGGGTCATGATGGCACTTGTTGCGGCGTACCTTGACAAGTAAGCCTATCACCCAAACTGATATGAAAAGAGAAAAAGACAAAAATATCCCAAGTTAAGGCTTCTAGAACAAAGCCAAACCATATAAGTAATCATAACAATGTGGAAAGAACTTATCCAAAATATCAATCATGCCCAAAACCAAGTGTCAATAGTGTAAGAATAACTAATACAATCCAAAAGTCATATAAATTGAAAAAATAACCACAAAGGAATAATATTTGTCTCCGAACACTAATAAAGACATAACTACTGTAGAAAGATAGAGATGAACTTCAGACGTATGAATGTCCAACCGCTACCTTGGAAGCTCCAATAATCACCCGAGTCAAGAAAGTTGAGGCACACTCGAGCTAGGACCTGCACCAAAAGGGCGCAATAGGCATAAGTACGGTCCACTTGCACTCAGTAGGTATCATAGGCTAACCAAGCAAAGTAGTAAATAAAGCATACAAAATATACACTAAGGGCACGTCACCTGCAATCAGAAAATGTCCCACAACGGTAACCCACACCTCTTGCATTAACAATTATAATATATCTCACATATATTGTAACATCATACCAAGATAAAACAAAAGTACGTAATATATCACATATAAGAAGAATAAGGGGGAACATGCATATACAAGATAATCAAATACAAGTAAGAGAAGATACGATAAATACATAGATGACAAGTCAATATGGAAAAATAACATAACACAATAAAGTAAGTGTAATGTATATGATGATGATGCATGAGGTCGTCGCACAACCTTCGGGATTGTCGCACAATCCCCGTATACACCTACAAAGGAAAGCCTCCCAACGTAGTACCCATGGGGGGTTCATCAACCTGTATACAATCCACATATCTCATATCTCTTTTCCATCACATCCCTCAAAAAGAATTTTATAAGGTATTACAATATCTCCTCCCCAGCACATCCCTCGGAGAGGGTGTTAAAAAGGTGTTGCCAGTGTTTCTCAGATGTTGTCACGGTGGTACCAATGTTTCATGAATAAGTATGATATGAGGATGTAATGCTCACAACCAATCACAATGGGTATTTTCACAACAAACCACATGATATATTTCAATAACCAACCATATGATATATTTTCACAACCAACCACAATGATATATTTTCACAGCCACGTGAGCAAATATTCACTCATTATTTAAGTTTCATCCATGAATTTCCACATGTCTCATATGACAATAAAGTATGAATATAATCACAATACACCAAGGGTACCATATTAAGCATCTTAACAACACAATTCAATTATTCACATGTATTCAAGGCTATTAATATCGCATAGGACCCCACACAGTCACACATATCACATAATAACTCAATTTGGACAATTACATTACATATAGGCCCCCACACGAGCACAACACATAAATAGTCATTTTTCATGATTAGTTCTCACCCTTAACATGCATTTTATATTATCATTTACTACCCAGACCAGTCTGAGAGAGTTAAGCTATAACCTACCTCAAAAGCCGAAATCAATCTGGTACACTTCAAACTAATGATCTTAATTTTCACGAACAATCTCAAACTCCGCTAAAAATATCAAATATAAAATCTATGCATAAAAAAAAACCAACGGCGCCCATATTTACTACTTTTGGTTTGGGGTCAAAACGAACTCCCGAAACAGGTTTCCAAAAAAGAAGAGAAAAATTAGAAATTTACTTCAAAAACATGTTTCCCATATTTATAGAAACCTACAGCTAAAAACCCAAGTTAAATTGAGTCAAAAACGAGGTTCAAATCGAAGAAAAACTATTTTGAGCTTTACCGATAAAAACTTTAAAATCCAAGTTAAAATCAAGAAATCGGAGTTGTTTTGAAGGTTGGATTGATGAAAAACTAGTAATTATAAGATAAAAATATTATTCAAGTGAAAAAGAGAGAAAATGGGGTTTAAAATCAAGCTCCAAGATTTTTGGGGTTTTGAGAAATTAATTAAGAAATTACTAAGAAAAAAGTGAATTTTTAACTTAAATCCGTAATAAAACCAAGAAATAGGTGTTAATCTAACTTCCCAAGCTCCCACAAACTTTACTTTTAAGCTCTCACACTATTTTAGGGTTTCATTCTCAAGAGGCAAGATGAAAAATGGGCCCAAAATGTTGCTTAAATAGTGCAGATTTTCTGCACTGTTTTAGCAGAAAAAGTTGGGTTTTTTCTTCTTAAGTCCAATTTGGACTTTGATGGGGTGCCCGAGATTCGTTTGGAGTCTGGTATATGCAAACAAACTATGAAACCATACTAAATTCGGTGTTCCAAACGCGTTGGCGAAGTCATATTTTTGAAAAAACATGATTTTCACAAAGTTGGCCCCGCAACCCAAAATCATAATTTTCTAAACCGAGGGTTGAAATGAGATTTAAAAGCCGTAAAATCATACCAAACATGCTAACACCCCAAATTTGATATTTCGGATCTGCTGGCAAAGTCGATTTTTCCATCTGAGGTCATTTCGATCAAATGTGGGTCCCACACCCATATTTCCAATTTTTTAACTTTTTGATCAATAGATCGAAATGAGCTCGGGTGCACTGGGACCCGAACCAAAGGTCTACCTAGCCTACAATAGATATTCCAGAGCTGTTGGCATAGTCCGTTCGATCATCCATCGTACGGATCAAAAGATATCCATATAAGTTCAAAATAAGACTCTCGAAGCAATCAAAAACCACAATATCACATAATGATACCAAAATGCATCAAAAATTATGCCAATCACTCCCACACCCAAAAAATAGCATAAGGCAACTACGGGGAGGGGTAAAATATTCAAATCACATAAAATAAAAAATTTCACATATTTCATTAAATTTTTAGGTCGTTACACATACATTGCCTCAAAAGGGATCATACCAATACTAGAATGATAGCTATTGTTGTAAGCAAACTCTACCAAAGGTAGATGCCCAACCTAACTGGCACTATAATCAATCACGCAAGCCTAAAGCATATCCTCCAATGTCTTAATAGTCCTCTTTGCCTGCCCATCCGTCTGAGGATGAAAAGTAGTAATCAGACTAACCTTAGTACCCAACCCTTTCTGAAAAGATCGCCAAAAATGAGATGAAAATTGCGTACCACTATTAGAGATACTCAAAATAGGTACCCCGTGCAGCTTTACGATCTCTTAAAGGTACAACTTTGCATAGTCCTCCGCCAAAAAGATAGTCCTCACTGACAAAAAGTGAGAAGACTTTGTCATCCTATACACGATGACCCAAACTGAATCATATTAATTCTAAGACTGAGGAAGACCAGTAACAAAATCCATATTGATCACCTCTCATTTTCATTCGCCCAACTCAATCTCTTGATATAACTCGTCAGGTCTCATGTGCTCAACCTTAACCTGTTGGTACACCATGCACTTGGCTAGAAAATCAGCCACATCTCTTTTCATACCATTCCATCAATATATTTCCTTAAGATAATGATATATTTTTGTAGAGCTGGGATGAACAACATAGAGAGATTTATGTGCCTCAGCCAAAATCCTTTGTCACAAACCATCGATGTTAGGAACACATAACCTCCCTTGGTACCGTAAAGTACCGTAACCACTAATCTCAAATACTATTACCTTTTGTGCACCAGTATCACTCTTGATTTTAATCAAGATAGGGTCTAGCACTTGCTTCTCCTTAACCTCTGCACCAAGAGACGAATGAACCACTCCCTGTACCATCACACCACTATCTTTAGAGTCAAAAAGGAAAACTCCAAGATTAGCCAAGCGGTGAATATCCTTTACCAATTCCTGCTTCCCTTTCTCCACATGAACCAAACTCCTCATGGAGAACCTGCTAAGAGCATCAACAACCACGTTAGTTTTACCTGGGTGATAGTGAAGCCTAATAGCATAATCCTTGAGCAGCTCTAGCCATCTCCTCTACCTGACATTAATCTCCTTCTGAGTGAACACATATTGTAGACTCTTATGATCAGAAAAGATATCCACGTGAACACCATACAAATAATGCCTCCATATTTTCAGAGCGAACCACCGCTAAAAGCTCCAAATTATGAGTAGGATAATTAATCTCATGCACCTTCAATTGCCTAGAAGCATAGGCAATCACCTTCCCATACTGCATCAACACACAACCAAGGTCCACCCTAGACGCATCATAATAAACCATAAACCCATCATTACCCCCTGACAAAGTCAAAACCGGAGTTGAAGTTAGCTTATCTTTCAACTTCTCAAAACTCCCCTCACAAGCATTCGACCAAGAAAACTTTACCTTCTTCTGAGTCAACTTAGTGAAAGGAGCATCTATACTCGAGAAACTTTCCACAAACAGCAAATAATACCCAACCAAACCCAAGAAGATCCGAATATCGGATGGATTCATAGGTCTAGGCCACCTTTTCACCACCACAAACTTCTGAGGATCCATCATGATCCCTTCACTAGAAATAATATGATCCATAAAAGTCACAGCGTTCAACCAAAACTCACATAGAGAACTTGGCATACAACTGTTGTTCTTTCAAGGTCTATAATACTGCGCGGAGGTGATTAGCATAATCCACATCACTCTTCAAATAAACCAGAATGTCATTGATAAACACAATGGCAAAGAGATCCAAGAACTTCCTGAAAACTTGTTCATCAAATTCATAAATTCTACCTGAGTATTCGTCAAACCAAATGACATCACTAAGAATTCAAAATGCCCATATTGAGTACGAAAAGTCATCTTAGGGATATCCACCTCTCTAATCTTAAGCTGCTGATACCCAGACCGAAGATCTATCTTAGAGAAGAACTTGGCACCTTGTAGCTAATCAAACAAGTCATCTATTCGTGGGAGAGGATATTTATTCTTGATCGTCACTTTATTCAACTATCTATAGTCAATGCACATCCGAAGGGAACCATCCTTCTTGTGCACGAACAACACCGGTGCACCCCAGGGAGATACACTAAGATGAATAAACCACTTATCTAAAAGATCCCTAAGTTACTTCTTGAGTTCTCTCACCTCAGTCGGGGCCATTCTATAAGAAGGAATAGATGTTAGACGAGTGTCCGGAATCAAATCAATACCAAACTCAATTTTCCTATCCAGGAAAACGTCAGGAAGATCATCCGAAAAGACCTCGGGAAACTCATTAACCACCGGGACTGACTACAAAGAAGGATCTTTCGAGTTGGAATCTTTAACTTAGGCCAAATGACAGAGACAACCTTTAGAGATCAATCTCCAAGCTCTAAGATAAGAAATAAATCTACCCCTAGGAGCTGGGGAACCAGCCTCTCATTCTATAATTGGTTCACCAGGGAACCTAAAGATAACCTTACGGGTTCGACAATTCAAGGACACGTAACAAAAGTGTAACCAATCCATCCCAGAATTACATCAAAATCACCATATCCAATTCAAGCACATTCACCAAGGTCTGCTTGCTACCAACAGCTACCACATACCCCTATAGACTATCTTAGCAATAACTGAGTCACCTACAGGGGTATAAACAAAAAAATAATTTGAAATAACCTTAGGATCAAAATCAATACACATAGCCACATATGGGGTCACTTAAGAGAGCTTAGACCCCAGATCAAGCAAGTAATACACATCACGAGAAAAGATCTGTAATATACCAGAAACGATATCAGGCGATGCCTCAGATTCCTGCTGAAATGCAAGAGCATATAACCTATTCTGACCAACACTATAATCAGGAGAAGTAATGGACGCAGAAGTAGCACCACTGGGTGAAGGAGTAGAAGATGAAGCAATCAGAACATTATTAGCTCCCGTAGCCACCTTATTAACTGGACAATTCCTGAGCAGATGGCCTGGCTGGCCATACTTAAAACATTTGTCCCTCTCTTCATCATAATAACCCCAGTGAGGACGACCATAGAACCGACAAAGAGGGCATGAAGAAACCAACTAGCCCCTGCTTGCCTGAAATTGGGCACCCTGTGCCTGGAAATTATCACCACCTTGCGGATGCCTGTCACCTGACTGTTTCGGGTAAGGAGCATTAGCAGTAGAGAAGGAACCAGAAATCCCCATTTTTTCCTTTGCCCTTTACCTCTATCCTGACTTTTTTGTTGTTGAACACCACCCTGCTCAGAGAACCTGCCCCTCTTACTCTGCCTATTTATGAACTCTGCCTGTTTTCTCTTTTCTTCCTCCACTTATTGCATATGAACAATCAACCTAGAAATGTCCATATCCTTAATTAGCAAGGCACTCTTTCTTTCCAAGATCAAGTATCGATTCAGCCCAGCAGCAAACTTCCTCATTCCCTCCCTCATCTCAGCCACCAAATTAGGAGCATACCTTGATAGTTGATGAAATTTCAAGGCATATTCCTTGACAAGCATTCGCCCCTATTTAAGATTCACAAAATCCTCCATCTTTGCTTTCCTCAACTCTTGAGGAAAGAAGCGATCCAAGAAGGCATTAGAGAAATCCTCCCATAATTCTGGCTCCTCTACCTAACCTCTATCCCTATCCCACTTCTCATACCTCTGATATGCAACATCATTAAGATGATAAGCTGTAAAGTTCACCCCTTCCATATTAGTAGCCTGCATCACCTTGAATATCTTCTCCATCTCATCCAAGAAAGCCTGAGGATCCTCTTCCACCTCTACTCCAGTGAAAGTAGGAGGACTCATCTTCATAAACTGGACAACCCTTAGGGCCTCAGCAGATGATCCACAAGATGTATCCCACTCAGCCTGAGCAACAACCAATTGAGAAATGGCATGGATCGACTTGTGAAATTCCACATCAGTCACCTCACCTTGAGGAGGACTAGTAGCAACCGACAAAACTCTAGAACCATCAGGGATAGGTCCCTGAGATCGAAGACAAACTCTAAACGTAGGACATACCCCATCAACATCACCCCCAGATAGGACTGAAGAGTTTTCTTGTGTTCCAGCATGCATGATCTGAAAAAAGAACAACCAAAGAGTAGAGAAGAATCCATGACTTAGACTCCAAGCTTGAAAATAAAATACCAAGAAAGTAAAACATTCCTAAATGCTCTATAGCCTCTCTATTATGAGTGTGGTGCACTACACACCCCTAAAAGATACTCTACTAGACACGAATTTGTGGACTCTAAATTTACCATGAACCTAAAGCTCTAATACCAATTTGACACTACACGACCCGAGGCCTTGTCATAATAGGCACCCCAAGTCCGACCCGAACCAGAGACCACCCCCGTTCTTAACCCAACCTCCAGCCACCTGCCTTGAGTTGGCTGAATTTCAAACATATAATAAGATAGCATTATTGTTCATTTCAAGATTCTAGGATAGGTTTATTACCGAGATCGACCCAACCGAGTCCAACCATCCTGAACCCCTCCGATAACCAAACCATAGCCATAAATCAAAAATCAATTATTAACCAAACCAAGTTCCATAACATAACATAACATAAAAGGATGGAATAGTGAGAAATTATGTCCAATGATGTCAACCCCATTACCAATGCCAATGTTAAGGCTGATACCTATACTGATCCTGCCCATTCCAACCCATAGCAGTACCACAAAGCCTCTAACCAAAAGAGTAATAAAATCTGCTTGGGACATGCCCCCAATCATAGCCAAAACCATAATCCAAAAGAAGTCCAAAATATGAAACATCATCCATGAAATGGAGCCTTTCGAAAAGATAGAAGCTCACCACTTCAATCCAACGGCTGACCCGAGTATTCAGATGCTAAGCAAGAGGAGTAGAATGGTTGGTTCCTACATAGATGGGTATACAGCCGCCCAAAGATGGGTTAGCGAGTGATCGCTAGCATGAACTCAAGATAAGGATAAAATAATGTCATTTATAAAACCAAGTAAAATCATCTATAATGCATATAACCATACATATATACAACTATGCCGGGAAAGGGAACCATGTTTATCATGCATTTAAAACCTTTACATGGGTTGTGTAGCTTTGCCGTCCTAAACCATCCACGGGCTATATGGGTTCAGCTCCCCCTGCTGAAAGGGCCCTAATGCGTGGAGCTGCACGACCGAAAAAGAAAACTTGGGATAACTAGTACATCTCCTAATATGAAGTGTGATACCATGCACACAATCACCAAGACCAAACCTCACATCAACAAATATGAGTTTCCAGTTTTGATCCCCCCCAAGACCTTCACCTTCCATGACTTTGCTACACCTCCCCCTTTAAGCCCAATTAAAACTATTTTCCAACCAACCAAATCATTATCCATTTATTAACCAAGGCTATTAATAGTGGTATCGTCATACCAACCATCACTAGTAAGTATTGTCCTTAGCCAAACCTTTTAGTGATCGAGAGATTCCCATGTACCTATAGATCATATTATCCAGTTTACTTGGGGGATTACCATGTAACCCACAAGTAGGTTTATTAAGCCAAACCATTCCAAACCATGAAAGCCATTTATAGGTTCCATTACCAAGTTTAAAACATGCATAAGTTCCATTGAAAAGCCAATAGCATAGTGAAAACATTGTTTAGGCATTTTACACATTGGGGGCATAGTACTTCAAAAATCAATTCCAATCACAAATAACTATTCCCATGCAATCCAATTATCCAAAACACCATTAAAGCATATGAAAAGCATAATTAAAGCATAGGGAAACCATAAACAAGCATTTATAAATAGAACCCCTAAATCATATTTGAAAACCCAAATCATACAACATTTAAACCATGCAAACATTGTAGAAAACCGTGCCTTTAGTTAGAACTAACAATAAAGGAAGAGAACATTCCTTAATTGAGAATTTATTGGAGAGAAACCACCAACACAAGCCACGAATTGAACCTTAAGATGAAACTCTAGCCTTCTTTGCTCAAGAACTTTATAGAGGATTTAAGAGTGTTTTCTTTAGTGTTTAAGAATAGAATAGTAGGACAAATAACCTTCCAATAGTCATATAAGTCGTGGGACCTTATTAGGATAAGTGAGAAAATGTCCAGATTTCCTTCACTTAAACTCACAGAAATCACGTCAGGTGGGTACGGCCATCCATACCAATCGTACCCTCTGATATGAGTGGTACCCACCACTCGTACCCAAGACCACCTCCTTTGGGCCCAATACTGTCCAAGGTACGACTCACCAAAACCCAAGTTGTATCCAAATGTACGACTAGTACCCATAATCGTACCCCTGGCAGAATAAAATCCAGGAAGTTTGAACACTGACCACCATACAAATCTTGGGTATGTCTCGTACCCTGGCTTACGGCTCATGGTGAGTCACTCATACTCAGATCAAAATTAAGTTACCAAGTTCAAAATTAAGTAAAGTAACCAAACAACACGTATCCACCGAATGACTCATACCATCCAAGTTGTATCTATTTCAGAAATTAAATCCACCCCACCAACCAACACAAGTCAGCATACGACTGGAACATAACACCTGTACCTCAGTGTACGACTCGTTCCCCTCAGTCGCATCATGCCTAAAAACCAGAAATCTAGGAAATTTTCTAAGGTCCAGAAACCAGGGTGTTTCAGTAGCATCATGCCACATGAACTTATCAAGGGCTATAACAGGAAACATATCTCCCCTAGATATATGATTAAAGTAGATCTCCAAAAGGCATATGATTCTGTCAAATGGATATATCTATATCAAATCTTAGTTATTTTGGATTTTTACTGGTAAGTTTGTCAATTGGCTCACGACATGTGTAAAAACAGTTTTCTACAGCATTATGATCAATGGTGAACCTAGTGAACCTTTTCCAGCAGCTAAAGGATTAAGACAGGGTGACCCTATGTCGCCCTTCGTATTTTCCTTAGCAATGGAATACCTGAGCGGAACACTATCCCAGTTGAAGATGGATAAAGGCTTTCACTATCACCTAAGATGTTCCAAGTTAGGTATCACTCACTTATGCTTTGCAGATGATCTTTTAATGTTTTCTAAGGGTGAAGGTCAAACAGTGTGTGCAGTACAAGAAGCTTTTAAGTTCACCCAAGCATCCAGGATGCAAGCAAACCTTGGGAAGAGCTCTGTGTATTTTGGTGGGGTGGCTCAACAACAAGATCAAATCCTGCAACTATTAGGCTACTCCAAAAGTGAGCTCCTTTTTAAATACCTTAGTGTGCCACTATCCACCAAGAAGATGTCACTGGTCCAGTGAAGCCCATTGACAGATAAAATTTTTGCAAGAATTTCATCCTGGACAGCAAAACACCTATCATATGCAGGAAGACTCTAATTAATTCAAACTTTTTTTACTGACGTCAAAGTATATTGGGCTCAGCTGTTCACTATACCAACCAAGGTACTAAAAGTTATTGAAAGTTACTGTAGAAACTACTTGTGGTCAGGAGTCAATGTTGATACAAAAAAAACCTTAGTTGCGTGGGATAAAGTATGTGCACCAAAAAGTGTAAGGGGTCTGAATATTCTTAACATAGAAAAGTGGAATAAAGCTGCAATCACTAAGTTATGTTGGGACCTGGCAGTTAAGAAAGACACATTGCGGATCAAATGGGTTCATACATACTACATCAAAGGGGTTTCTTTTCACTAAGTTGCTACTCCAAAATAGGTGGCATGGTTGATCAGGAAAATCTTTGATACCAGAGGTACCCTCCTAGCAGCCTAAGGAAGCTTAGACTCTAAAAAGAAGATTGCAAGACAAATATATCACTGGTTACTAGGAAATGGAGAAAGCATAAGCTAGAAAGGGTTGATGTTTCAAAATTATGCTAGACCAAAAGCCATCATCATCTTGTAGCTGCATATACAAGGAAGACTATTAACCACAGGCAGGCTAGCTAAATGGGGCATTGAAATTGACTCAAAGTGTGTATTCTATCAGCAAGAAGATGAAACAAATTTTCATTTATTCAATACATATAGCAACATCAAGGCGATTTGGAGCAACATACTAGCATGGCTGCAGATGATAGAATCGGTATTGACAACTTGGACTATGCAACTGGAGTGGACCATCCGACAGACAAAAGGAAAAACAAGACGAGCTCTCTTATTCAAAATGGCATACACTGAATTTATATATTACATATGGATGGAACGCAATCAATGAGTATTTGAGAAAAAAAAGGAGAACTGCTAAACAAGTGACTAGAGAAATAGTGTATTCTTGTTGTGTACGAGCACCACCTAGATTGAAAGTAGTAACTGATAGACTTGTAGTATGCCCCTAGGCAGTGGCAGATTGGCAAAGTGAGTAGTTGGTTGAGTTATAAACCTTCTACAATTTTGTAATTTTCTACTTGGTGATTAATAAAATGTTAGTTACCAAAAAAAAAGTATTTAATAATAAAGGTAAAATCAACATAAAATAGATAAATTATTTATTGATTGTCCAAATCACACAAATATTTTTGAACTATTTTTAGTAATATGGAAAAGTAAATAAATGGAACAATAGAAATTTGTAACCACTGCTAATACAATGCAAATTCATGTAGTAGATAGGATATGATTTAGATAGGTCATCTTTTGCATATAATGAATTTAAGTTCTTTTTTTAACGAATAGTATTTTATAGTGAGGGTCAAATGGACAAAAATAATAAATGATCCTTTATTTTTTAAATTAGATAAATATTAATAAATGTCAATTTTTAATACAGTGAACGATTAAAATAAACTGAGGGAATAATCAACTTTCCAAAAAATACATAACTAATCAAAAGACGAATAATTTTTCTTCGGGCGCATGAATGACAAATTAACAATCATTCTTCATCGTAATGTGACTATTACTCACCTCCTGTCTCAGTATATATGTTATAGTTTTAAGAAAAAAAATATTTAATATCATAATTTAATTTACCTAAACTACTTAAGATTCTTATCTTATTACTAAAATCTCTTATTTATATTTTCTCTTTTTGAATTTTTAGACATATTATTGTCACCCTAAAAAATCGCATACATTAATTGTCCTTTAAAAATTTAGCTGAAAATTTTCTCTCCATTATTTAATATCCATTAATGTCTAATCTCCTCCTCCATAAAAAAAATTTCTTTTGACAATTTCAAAAATATAATACTCAAACACCAAAAACTTCTAGAACACCCAAAACCCAACCCCAATCTCCACTACACCATCTCCATCAATAGCGGGAAATTTTTAAATTGAAAATTAAATTACTTAAAATATCCAACCTCCATCACGTTTCGTATGATTCTGTAAATAATTGTGACGTCATTAATTAGCAAAATCCAAGATTATCTTAGTTGAAAAAAAATTATCTTCCTTTGATTTCATCGGAGCATTTTCATAGTTAAACCACACCCATTGATCTCTTCACCTTTTCATTTTTCTCTCTTTAGTTCAATGGCTTCCGTCGTCTCCAATTTCGTTGCTGGATACATCGTCAGTAACCACAATCATATCGCCTGAAGTACTATTTTTTTACTTGTTTATTCAAAGGAGATACATAAATATCATGTATCTGGTTGAAAATATGACAAAACATATATATCAGAATGTTTTTTTCCGTTACTAATATATAAAAATTTATGCATCAAAATGATATTTGTGTTGCTGATACACAAGAGTTATTTATCGGTATTAGTGTCTCTGGATCTTGTTATGATGAAGAAATTGTGCGACGAAGTAGTTAGAACTACGAAAAAATAAAGTTTTGATACTTCAAAAGGCAAAGTTATTGAAGAAACCTCAAAAGACCCTTTTAAGGTGTTATAGTTATAAATCATTTTAAAAAGACATGAAGATATATTAAAATTGTGGTGAAGATACATTTTATTTGTTAGATCTATTAGTGAGATACATAAGTTATCTTATGTATCTCCATCAAATTCTATCTACATAATGTATCTCGACAAAAAAACTGTATACTGTAATGTATCTTCATGCCTTTTATTTTATTGATATATATATGCGTGAGGTTATATATCGATTCTCCATTGATGAATAATCAAATAGTGATCTAACTTATATTGTGTAATGTATCTCATTGCAGGGTATCAAGTGTGTTGTCCATGATATAATGTATCTCACTTTAGTTTGTATCGTTGAAAAAAAAATCGATCTTGAAAAACAAAGAAGAAAGTAGCAGTTTTTTCTTGCTTGAAGAATCGTGATCCATTTTTGAATATTGAAATTTGAAATGATTACGCAATATTTGAGATACTCAGAAGACATTTAAATGAATATCGTGTGATTTCATCTGTAATTGAATAAATTTTTGTTATTTCTTTTTATCGCACTTAATTATTACCCAATATATCGGCTAGATAGATGTATCAGACATTGAGCTATGTATCCGGATAAAGCAAAATTCGAAATTATATGATAAAAAATGAGATAGGGAGTAACTATATGTTAAAGTATTGGGATTTATATAAGTTATCCCAATTTTAACTTGAAGAGTTAAAGTTTTTAAATTTTGATCATGAATATTTTGAACATAGAATTTTAAGTTCTTTTATGTTGTTTTTACATTTTTGAAAACTACGTAAAAATATTCACAATAATTAATAATTAAAAATATTTAAAAGACATGAAAAATATATAGCAACATTTAAAAAAAAAATGAAATGCCAAAGAAGAAGGAAAAATTACTTAAAACTACAACTTAAGTTTCGATTAACATAAAATTTCAACTGCCAAAAGTAATTACAAAAATTCTCTTTGACACTTTCTCTCTCCAAACTTCATATTCATATCTCACCTATCTCTTTCTTATGCTTAATCTCCTCAAAGTGTGCCTAAACTCAAAGATCCTCAATCAAGCGATTTTCATATTTTGAATTTACAAACGTATTCTTCTCAAATTGCTCAATATCAACAAATATCCTTTAATCAGTGGAACTTGGCCGGTGAACCACCAACGCCACAACTCCCTTTACCAGCCATATCTACCACAACCAAAAACACCTCCATCAACCTCTACCGGCAAACCACGTCGTCGGCGCCCCCTCTAATCCCTTCCATCTCTCAACCGTTACCTCTACCTCATCTCTCTTCTTCATCTCATTCACAAAAATACCATCAGTCGATGGACTCCGGAGGTCTCTCCCTGTGTCTTTCTTCTCCTCTCTAACTGGTTTCTACTCCAGCCAGCAACCATCGCAACCATCACATTGCCGATCAATCTCGAATTCATATACATATCTTGAATCAGATCTCAAATTTTTCAACTATTTATAATCTGATACATAGCACCGATATGTATATATATGACATTTGACATTACTGAGAGTTTTTATGTCACAACATATACATAAATGTGTTATTTAATATTTGACTTAGACCCATCTTTCAAAGGTAAAAGCTTTGTTGCTGAATCTGCATATTTTTGTCAATTTTTATATTCTTATACACAGCTATAAAGTATCAGTTGATGTTATGTCAACCCTGATACATAGATTAGTTATGTATAAGGTTGCAGATGTTGTTTGAGATTTGTTGTTATTTTAACCCTTATACATAACAATGTGATGTATATGAATGAATTACTTCTAATCTGGTAAATATCATAGTTATATATATTGATTGGGGTTTTCAGTTATCATGATGGCTTTTTACTTTTGATGCATAACTATACTATGTATATGTTCATCTATATACATAATATCATATTTGACATAACTACAGTTATTCTACTTCTGATACATAACTATGTTATGTATAAGAATGGAATAACTAATGTTATTTCAAATTTGACATGTAGCATAGTTATGTATAGTTATGTATATCAGACATATTTATGGACAAGTCTGTTTATTTTGCTCCTCAAATGATTAATTTTGCTTTTAGATTTAATCAATATTGGTATACATTGTAAAAACTTTAGAGAGGATGAATACCGAATCGAAGAAGTTCCACCTCATTGTTTGCATATAGATAGTT
Organism: Capsicum pubescens; assembly: GCA_030864215.1. NCBI lineage: Eukaryota > Viridiplantae > Streptophyta > Magnoliopsida > Solanales > Solanaceae > Capsicum > Capsicum pubescens. The sequence continues at coordinate 97,792,517 of CM061538.1, read as the reverse complement.
CATGCTACTGTGAATTTGAGACACTGGAATGCTTCAACAGAATTGCAATGTTCATCTTCTTGATAAAATTTGTCGAAAAACAGAGTTCCAAAATTTTGAAAAAGATGAGCTTGAAAAAATAGAGCTTGAATGAACCAAAGTGAGATTTTTTTTATCGTACTAATTGATTTGGTGTTTAAAATTTTTAAAATTAAAAAGTTGTTACTGAATTTGAGGAATTCATCACTAGATATGATTTTAATTGCATTCTACATTAAAGGAAGATGCATTATTTTTTTTAAATATCGTTAAAATAGTTAGATCTGATACATAAGATACTAATGTATATCAGCATCCAATTATATATATGAAGAACTAAATTTTGGGAGAGAGAAAATTTAATTAAAAAAAAAGACTAAAGATAATTAAGAAGCAAAATAGCAAAATTTATGAAAATTGACCCAAAAAAAAGGTGGGGGGGGGGGGGGTGGTAATGATTACGGTTCGATGTCCTTAAGTAATTACTAATATATATAAAGGGGAATCTCAAATTTTGGTAATCCTCACAAGGATATTTTAGGTATTTCACTTCCTTGGTTAAGTGAATTAAGAGAATACACATGGCAACTGATTGTGTTCTTTTGTTAAATATTTTCATTTTTATCCTTATTCTTTTTGTTAAGGTCATTCTCACTTGTGTGTTTATAATTGATCTATTCTTATCACTTAATAAATTATCTTTTGATTAAAACTCCCTTCATTTTAAATTAATAATCACTTTTGCTCAAAAAAATTATTCAAAAATAACTTTCATATAAAATCAAAGTTAGTAATAGTTTCCAACTACACCCTTATAGTAAATATTGTTAAATTCTTTAAAAAAATATATAATAAATAGAATAATTTAATCAATAATAAATCATACATTGCCTTTATTATTTTTTTAGCGGACATAAAAAAAAAATCATTAATTAAAATAGGGTGAATAGAATATTTTTTAAAGGGCACGTAAATAATAAATTCGATAAGTAAATGGACCGTATGAAACAATGTTAATTTAATTTAGTTATTATTTAATATTCTTATAGATCACTATTAAGTTAGTTTATGTAAATCCTCTAAATTAAGGTTGTAAACATTTTTTTATATACTTGAAGTCATTGAAATATTTTGTTGTATTAGATTGAACAAAATAAATTTTGCAAAAACTTTTGTCACATGAAATTATAGGTGAAAATAAAATAATAAATATAAAAAAAAATTATTTCTATCTATAACTGAGAAATTATCAATATTTTCTATTTTTGATCATCATTGAATTGCCATTATTAAAATATCATATGTCATTTTATAAAATATTAAATTACTTGTGGCCTTTTGATATATTCTAATTCTCCAATAATACTTTTTTTCACACAAATAAAAAATTATTTAAAATTATCCAATTATGTGATTAAGAACTTTAATAATTATAAAATTTATCAATAAAATATATTTAATACGTCGGTCATTAAATTATGTTAATTATAGACTGTATCTGAACTACATAAGCCAAAGTGACCCAAATTAGGAAATGGCTATAAAGTAGAAATACTTTATCTGACTGACCACTTTTATATCATGAGTTTGGGCCAGGACTTAACACGGGCCTCATGAAACTAGTTTAGTTATAAATGGAAAAAGGACACTGTGTAGTACTTTTTAAAATAAATAACCTAAGTTTGAGATTTTGCCAAAAAGTGGTCAGTCAGATAAAGTATTTCTACTTTATAGCCATTTCCTAATTTGGGTCACTTTGGCTTATGTAGTTCAGATACAGTCTATATACAGTACTGATATAATCCATATACAATACTGATACAGTTTTCAACTTGGGTCATTCATCCCTTTTAAAAATATTTAATTTTTTTTCTTTTGCTATAAATTTTTTAACTAAAAAATATTATGCTTTTTTTATTGTTTAAAAATAATAATTAAATATAATTATATAAAAATGGTATAATTGTTATATAGAATTTGTATCTATATAAGATATATGTATAAAAAATGTATAGTTCTATCAAATATGTATATATATAAAATATATATAAAAAATATACAGAAAGTGTATAAGAATTATATAATTATTGTATAAAATGTGTAAAAAAAGTGTACAATTATTGTATAAATTGTGTATCGAAACTGTATAATTTTTGTATAGAATATTTTTATGTATAAGATATGTATAGAAACTGTATAGAAGGTGTGTAGAAACGGTACAGAACAAGCCAACAAATTGAAATGGCTAGAAAGTGAAATTTAAATTCCATGGACATTTTCGTGGAAATAATTTAGTTTGAAGTGTTGTTTCTGTTCTTTCCCCGTTATAAATTGCCAACAACTATATAGATTTTGTATATTTAATATGTATATAGATTAAAAAAATTTGATCAGAATGTACTCGTTAGAAAGCTTCCCATAAGAAAAACATAAGACGACTACAAGTTTATTAAAAAAAATTTGAACCCTGAATTTGGATACGCATTTTCACAAAAATAAAAAGTGAGAACAATGTATGATTATCTTTTAAGTGAATTTTGTAAAGTCATCTTCACTGGAAACTTAATTATAAAAGAGAAAAATCATCATTTCCATTTAAAACTATATTCGAAAAGTGGAAGACACACTTAAACTATTGAAGCGACCTAATACACACCTGTAGTACTTAGAAGCAAATTTATCTCCACCTTCTAAAGTGTTATACCACCCTCATAAGGTGGGGGGTGTTCCACACGCGCACGTCATATCAGCATCGCGTCAATGCCACACAAAAAATATAATAAATTTATTATTTTTCTACTTTTTTCTTTTTCTTTTTAATTTAAACTTTTTCCTTCTTCATTTTCTTCTACACCCATCTTAAGACCTCCATTGATATGGATAGCATCATCATGGCCAAACTCAAATCACCAATTAGTTACCACTATCAACTTTACATACCACCAATAAAATTGCTATCACCTTTGATTTCTTCTAACTTTGCCATCCATCTTTAACCCTTTTTTTTCCTTCTTAATCGATTTTTTGATGAGATGATAATTTTTTTTTAGGGTGATGAAAGATAAATGGAACAAAAGAGAGAGAGAGAGAGAGTAAAAGAGAAAAGCTTGAAAGTTGAAATTTGTCTGACAAAAATTCGATGAAAGTGTTGAAAAATAAAATTTGTCGTACTGAAAATTTTGATATATTAAAAATCGTCCATTCTTCATAGCTCTCAATAAAATTGATAATCAAATAGTTCTTCGCATTACTATTCTATCAATAAAAAATAATTGAGGTATTTACATTAATAATGGTGGATTAGATGACGAAATCGATGGTGACAAGTGATGAAATTGATGGTAGTGGATCGAGTGATGAAATTGATGGTGGCACTGATGAAATGATGAATTGATGTTTATGGAAGTTGATGAAATTGATAGTGGTGAGTTAAGCGAAGAAAGAGGTGATGAAATAGAATGAAAAATCAACAATGGAGTAAGATGAAAATCAAATTGATGAAGAAAGTTCTTCAAAGAAATAGAAGCTTCAATCACCAGTAAGAATAGATGGAGAAAAAAAAGAAGTAGAAGATAACAACAGGTGAGGTATGAAGAAGGAAATTTGTGAAGGAGACGGGTGTGTGGGGTGTTATTTCCCACAATAGTCGGGTATGCAGAATTTGTATATTAAAACAACAGCTTCAACTAGAGTTCAAGTATAAACAAGAACACAATGAATTATCAAATACCCTCAACACAAGATCAAAAAGACCTTTCCAAGAGGTGTATTTCAGGAAAAATAAGATGAAGCAGAAATTGAATAGGCCAAGTTGTCTGAATTCACGGAATATCCTTAAGGAAATAATTTCCCTCACTGTACCCGAGGTTGTGGAATTTTTCCACCCAGGATAAAATGGCCTTCAATCCGACTATAGCGGTACCTCAAATAGGCGGATTCTTCGAACGCACAGAACGCTTTGATTGATCACACAGAATATTTGTAAAGAAAATAAGAGAGTTTTTATTCTGAAAAATTCATTGCATCAAACCTATGGAAGAAGGCAGGTTTTTATAGCCATAACATGTCTGTTCGAAAAGGTGGCATTGGTTCAACTTAGAGGTGTGACTATTCTGAAATTGCATGGCTGTTTTCCCCCAAAACAGTGCAGTATTTTTGCTGAAACATTACCCCATTTTGCGAAACAGTGCATCTGTTCACTGGAACAGTGCATCTGTTTAATGTAACAGTGCATCTGTTCAAGGTTCACTGAAACAACGCATCAATTCAGAAAAACATCACCAAAATGCATATAAATGGAGTATCGAACACAGAAAAACTATTTACTGTGTTATTCCCTTTGGCATTTTTCGGAATTCAAATAAAGTTTGTCCAAAAAGATAGATCTCATCGATCATTATCCAAAACCATCCAAATCCGAATCGAGCCAAGCGAGCGAAGACGACGACGACGCGAGGCATCATCTAGTTCTTGCCTCACTATCCATGTTGAGTTAGTGTTTCTCAATATAAACACTCTCAAGTTCTCTTCTTCCACCAATGTGGGAGAAAGAGTAAACTTGCCAATTTGGGAGTACACGTTCCATTTTTAGTGTCTCCTTCCCTCCACCCTTTTACTCTCCATTTTTCCATTCACACTTCTTTCATCTACTATGAACCCAACAGGGGGTGGCGTGTGGGCTGGTGGTGAAGAAGAGAATAACTTATAGGGGAGAGGATTTTTTTTCTTTTCATTTTTTTAGTTTAGTTATATTACCCACGCTTCATCTTTTATTTTAATTAATTATTTTTGCCACATCAGTTTTAGGGTGCATAAAAATTGACTTTTAAGTAGTTCAAGTGTGTATTGAATCGTTTTAATAGTTTAAGTGTATCTTCGACTTTTCGAGTATAGTTTAGAGTGAAAGTGATGACTTTTTCCTTATAAAAGCACGTTTTGCATTATCTTGTACAAGGTATACAACATATCACCAGTTTTGTATACCCTTGAAAATGCACATATATATGTGATATATGTCATAACAAGATGTAGCATATATATAATCTTGCACTATAATATTATTTGAATTTAATTATTGACTATACCATCTATACTAGAGAAAATATAACACATATATACAATATGTACATATTGTGTGAAAGAGTCTAGGGAAATCAGGGTCTGATATAGGGCGAAGAAGGAAAAAGCTTGAGATAGTGAAAGCCGATATACTCGATACCTTTTAATTGAGGTATGCAGATATACGATAAAAGAGCCTTGGAGAATTAGGAAAAATTGATACAGATATATCAACGCGATTCAGGTGTGAAAATCTTACTTATTACTCTATGTTTAAGATGTTGAGTGAGTCATGTTAGCTCATTTTAACATGAAAAAATCACATAAATATACAATTTTAGAGTCTACATTATAAAATCTATCAATATTATTTTTTATTTATAAAATGTAATTTTTACTTACAAAATCTACCAACTATTCAACTTTTATTTTTTTTCTGTAAAAAATCCAATCAAAAGCACTGCTATTCTCCCCAAAACGTTTCTATTCCCATTATTTTCTCCTTAATTGTTGTCTTTCCTTATTCTCACCCACAATCTATACATATTAAATACTATTAACAAAAAAATCAACTACCACATAAATACCATAGTATATATTATTTTTCATATATCAAATAACACATACTATTACTATTTACTAAAGTACCATTCTATATCAACTCTGCACCATAATACAACCACAAATTATACATATTAAATACTATTAACAAGAAAATCAACTACCACATAAATACCATAATATATATATATATATATATATTTTCATATATCAAATAACACATACTATTACTAAAGTACCATTCTATATCAACTCTACACCTTAATGCACTACTAAAAAAAAAAGGCAAAAACCGACCACAAATTATGGTCGGATTTTATTTTTTAAAAAAAAAGCAACCACAAGTGATAGCTTTTTTATTTTAAAAAATTGAAATAATTATTAAAATAATTTTAGTATTAATTATTATTTATTTTGCAAATGAAAAAAATAAAAAAGCAAAAAAACCGACCACTAGTGGTCGGTTTTTTTGGAAAAAAAAATAAAAAAATATTTAAAAAATCGATCACTGGTGGTCAGTTTTTTGAAAAAAAAATTAAAAAATATATAAAAAACCAAACACAAGTGGTCGGTTTTTTTATTATTTTTTAATTATTTTTTTTCAAAAAAACCGACCACTGTATATTAAAAAACCGACTACTTGTGGTCGGTTTTTTTATATATTTTTTAATTTTTTTTTAAAACCAACCACTTGTGGTAGGTTTTTTTTTTTTTTTGTTTTTTTTTTTAAACCACAAATGGTCAATTTTATATTTTAAACTAGTGAGAAGAAGCCCATGCAAAGCACGGGCCCAACATCTATTATAAATTAATATTATAATAATAATCATATCAATTAATGTGACATTTTTTGAATTTTAAAAATTAAATAAATTTATTTTGTTAAGTAATTTTTGCATATATTCTTAAAAATTATCAATTATTATGATTTATTATTCAAATATATAATTTTATTTCAAAAATTTAATTCACGATCAAAATTAAACTCTACAAATGTATAAATTAATAAAGAGCCTGAAAAATCAAATTTGGTGGGCCTATATTACTGTTTTTCAGATAAAAAGGGCTCAGTATATGTTATTTTTTTTATCTCAAACAATGTGATCCAAATAGAATTTAGATAATCATTCATACTTTTAATACGTTTTTAGATATTTTAAGTTGTTAACTATTGTAGTTTATAATATTTTTTTTGTTTTCAAATAATATATGTTACTCTCCTTGTCCAAAGTTTTGTGACGTTGATAGTCAATTATATTTTAAAAATAATTTAAGTTTTTAATTATTGTGATTTATTATACTATTCTTCTATTCCAATTTAAATGTCATTGATATAATTTTGAGAGTCAATCAAATATTTCATATCTTTTAAAAATTTTCAAGTTGTTAATTATTGTGATTTATAATATTATTTACGTACTTTTTGAAATATATAACACATTATTTTTACTTTTAGATATTTTAAGTTGTTAACTATTGTAATTTATAATACTTTTTATGTAATTTTTAAATAATATATGTTACTCCCCCTGTCCAAATTTTTGTGGCATTGATAGTCAATTGCATATTTTAAATAATCTAAGTTTTTAATTATTGTGGTTTATAAAACTTTTCCTTATATTCCAATTTAAGTGGCACAATGCTTAGACTATAATAATTAATTAGAGGTGATATAGTAAAATTACGATTGAAGCAAAGAAACAAACATATGTCTTAAATTCTTCACAATAACTAATAAGAAGTGATATAACAAAATTACTACAAAAAGTCCGTGTGATTTTATTTTAAAAAAATGGGCCTCATATAAGACGTGAAGTTAATTTAAAACATCAAAAGTTAACTTATCATTTTATATCTATTTTATTTTATTATTAAATATATTTTTTTATAATATTTAGATGACTTATAATAATTAATTAGGATGATATTTAGTAAAATTACGATTGAAACAGTTGAAGCAGACATGTCATATATCTGTGTATGTATAGGTATATATATATATATAGTATATACATATAATATAGTGAACATATATTAATGACATAAGATAAACCAACCGATAATTCAACTGAGTATTTGTGAATTACGTTACGTTGTATATTATTATGGGATAGTAAAATTGGGTATGTAATATATATAGTATGTGTTTGAATGGTGATAGCCAATTGAATATATTTATATTTATATATATATATGTATGTATATCTCGTGTAGTGATGAAATAGATATGTAATGTACCGTTATCATATTATTTATTATTATTTATTATTATTATTATTTATTAGTATTATTATTATTTATAATTATTTATGGTTTACTATTATTATTATTATATATTATTTATTATTATTATTCCTACTATTATTTAAATAACAACCTAAATTAAGATACTTTGCATAATTTATTCCCCTTTTAATCCAATTTATTCTATTTCTTACGATTTTAGCCTAATTGTATTTACTCCATTACAATTATAGCCTAAATCAGACTCAATCTATTTTTTATTCTCAATTCTAACCCAATTCTTAGACTTTTAAATCTCAACCGTTGATCAAATTGATCTAACGGTTGAGATTAAAAGCCTTTCTCTTTCCTTTTAAAGATAAAAATCAACCCCCAAACTCGAATCTCTTCACAACAGCCTCCACCCCCTTCTCTCATCTCTCCTCTTTCTCTCTCTATCTCCACCCTCTCTCAAAAACCCTACGACAAAATCATCAACGCTGTCTTTACCATCGTCGGTCGTCTCTCCCCTCCGTTAGTGCCTCCTCCGTCGCCCTCCCCTTGCCTGCGCCGTCGCTGCACCAGCCATGGCCGCCGACCTCACCTCTACTGCTAGCCACGGGTAAAGCCATCCCTCCAGCCGCTGCGTCGTCATCTCTACCATCCACCACCAACAGCCAGCCCCACGCCAGCGAAATAGCTTCAAGACCCCCGTCGGACCAGCCCCATCGTCAACCCCTCTCCCTCTCCATCAGGTTCTATGAGTTCAACTGAATCCGTTACTTTTTACTTATACTACATATGCATATGCAAAACAAAATATGTGAAAAATATTTGTACATATAGTAAGATTTCAAGCATTTTGAACATACTGACTAGATCCTGAATTCAGAAGTATAAAAGACAATCTGAAGGCTTACCTTTAAGTGCAGTGGTAAAAAAATAAGTAGATGGGTCGATTTCATCTGTAAAAAGGAATAAAACTTTATTATAAAATAGTAATGAAACAATGATGAGGCAGGGCAATGAGAGAAGTAGCTTTATTACCTCTTAAGGTGTACCTAGGGGAAGAAACAGTACTAGAAATGGGAATATTTGGTCTAAAAGATTTTGCATCTTCTCTGAAACTTCTAATATAAGAAGCTGAAAATCTTCTTGAATTTGTGTTTTCTCTACTAATTTTAGCCTTAAGACCCATTCTCTAAGGTTAAAATCTCTATCATCTTGCTTTCTTGATTTTCCAATAGGTGATTGTGTCATGCTAGTTTCAAGCTTCATTATGGTTTTGACTTAAAAAAGTTGTTCACTTTTTTAAATATAAGGGGAAATAAGGAGGATATATAAATTTCAAAAGAAACTGGTACATTGTATATGCACTTAAATATTAAATACATTATATGGTACAAATATTGTGAGATTTAAGAAACTGAAAGAAGATTAAGCCTTAGACTTAGACTTGGAATTTAAAAGAATACATGAGTTTTGGCCTATAAATTGCGTTTAAGGTAGAAAGTTGATTATAGAGTTGGATTGCTTTACTTATAAATAATATACATTTGATAGATCGTGAAAGTTCTGGGGTGTGGAAGAAAGAAAAGGCTTTTGCGAATTAGCTTGCTTATCTTGGATTCTTCGGTTGAGGTAGGTTGTGGTTTAATTGAAAAAGTGAAGTGAGTTAGTGAGTCGAAAATATTTTAAATGTAGTTATTTGAAAGGTGGACTTGTGTTTTGAATATAGTTAAGTGTGGTCACTTGAGAAGTGAGTTAGTGAGTCGAAAATGTGTAAGTGTAGGTACTTGAAATGTGGACTTGTGTTTTCAATATAGTTAAGTGTGGTCACTTGAGAAGTGAGTTAGTGACTTCAAAATGTTTAAGTATAGTTACTTGAAAGTTGGACTTGTGTTTTGAATATAGTTAAGTGTGGTCACTTAAGAAATGAATTAGTGACTTAAAAATGTTTTAGTGTAGGTACTTGAAATGTGAACTTGTGTTTTGAATTTAATTAATTGTGGTCACTTGAGAAGTGCATTAGTGAGTCGAAAATTTTTAAGTGTAGTTACTTGAAAGGTAGACTTGTGTTTTGAATATAGTTAAGTGTGGTCACTTGAGAAGTGAGTTAGTGACTTCAAAATGTTTAAGTGTAGGTAACTTGTGAAGTGAATTAGTGATTTAGAAATATGAACTTTTCATTTTGAATTTAGTTTAGTTTGGTAACTTGTAAAGTGGCTTGATAATGTTTAGGTGTAAGTACTTGAAATGTGAACTTTTCATTTTGAATTAAGTTTAGTTTGGTAACTTGTGAAGTGAATTAGTGACTTGAAATGTTTAGGTGTAGGTACTTGAAATGTGAACTTTTCATTTTGAATTTAGTTTAGTTTGGTAACTTGTGAAGTGACTTGAAAATGTTTAGGTGTAGGTATTTGAAATGTGAACTTTTCATTTTGAATTTAGTTTAGTTTGGTAACTTTGAAAGTGACTTGAAATGGTTTAGGTGTAGGTACTTGAAATGTAAACTTTTCATTTTTAATTTAGTTTAGTTTGGTAACTTGTGAAGTGAATTAGTGACTTGAAATGTTTAGGTATAGGTACTTGAAATGTGAACTTTTCATTTTGAATTTAGTTTACGTTGGTAACTTGAAAATTTAGGTACTTGAATTATGGATTAGTGACTTTTGTTTTGAATTTAGTTACTTGAAATGTGAACTTGCGTTTTGATTTTAGTAAACTGTGGTCACTTGACAAGTGAATTAGTTACTTCAAAATGTTTAAGTGTAGGTACTTTAAACGTGAACTTTTCCTTTTGAATTTAGTTTAGTTTGATAACTTGTGAAGTGAATTAGTGACTTGAAAGGTGTAGGTATTTAAAATGTGAACTTTTGTGACTTGGAACTAATTATTTGAATGTGATTGATTATATAGATGGAACCTGATTACAGCTGGATATATCAACATGAAATATTGATAATAGAATGGGTGAGGCTGAGAATGAAGATACGGATGATGAGTTGTTGTTTTTAGTCTTTTGTATGTTTTATAGTTTGAATTTGTAACCTCAATAAATTTTATAAATAATTTGATTTTTAATGTTTGTATTCTTATGGTGGTTGGTTGATTGTATATTAAATGATTGGTAGACTGTATTGTGAATATTTTGATTTGATTTTTAATGTTTGTAAATGATGGGTGGGCTGTATTGTAAATAATTTGATTTTTAATATTTGTATATTGAAAATTTTTAATATTTTTTTTTATAAAATTATCAAAAAAACTGACCACATGTGGTAGGTTTTTTTGAAATTTTTTACATAAAACCTACCACATGTGGTTGGTTTTAAATTACATTAATAAATTAATTTAATTAAAAACCGACTACATGTGCTCGGTTTTTAATTAAAATTAATAAATTAATTTAATAAAAAATCGACCACTTGTGATCGTTTTTTTCCTTTAAAATTATTTTTTCAATTTTAATAAAATAATAATGAATTTTAAAAATAAATATATATTTTTTAAAAAACCAACCACATGTGGTCGGTTTTTAAAAAGCCACCACTACTTTTCCGATCACAAATTTTGGTCGTTTTTGTGGTCGGAAATTGGGAAAAACCGATCACTTGTGGTCGATTTGTGTGGTCGGTTTTTCTCTTTTTTTTAGTAGTGATCGCTTTAGTTAGAAAAAACCTTCGACCTTCGACCTTCAATATAGAAAATGTGTACATCTTACAACCTGTACATTTAAATACGCTATTGCTATTTATTTCATATAGGATTTCTGCTTGTATTATAGCTTTATTTACTTCAAAACATTCTTCTAATATTTCTATATTCATAAAATTAATATTCTCACATTCTTCAATTTCTTCATTAGTCTCTTTTTCATTTGTATATTGGTAGTCTGTGAATCTTACTGAATCTTTTTCTTTACTGTTTATATACATTAAATGATCGGTTGGCTTTAGTATTTCTTTCATAGCAAATCTTTCTAAATTCCATTCTAATCTTGCATATTTTTCTGAGTTTATTTTTAGGGTTTCAGTAATTTAATACCTTTATTTCCCATTAAACTTACTACATCATCTATTTTTAGATTAAACTTTATACTACTATTAGTGGCAAGTTTTCCTATAAATCCAACACATATAAGTAAATTATTTCCATTATTCATCTCTTCATATCCTTTAGTTTGTACACCTATTTTAATATGCTTTCCAAATTCTAAGGTATTTATCATATAATCTGGACTACAATAAAAAAGTCTTCCATTATTAGTCATGTCTACTTCAGTTATTCCTATTATAGATCTTTCTGAGTCTGACCATCTATTATCATATATTGTGATTAATACTTTAGTTCCTGAATTTTTCCTAGTTAATCCTTTTATGCCTATTACTATTAATCCCATGTGCATAAGATTCATGTTTAATTTTATAATTTCTTTTAAAGAATTTGAGCTTATTAAATTTATGCTACAACTATCTTCTCCGATAACACATAGCTGTTCTTCTCTATAATACCGGTATAATTGTGCTCTTCAAAACATTCCTTCATTATATAATGTTTTAGCATTTAATAGTTTTAATTTATTTTGTTGGAATAATTGTATTTCTTTATCTACGTCTATTATCTCTTCTAACTATTGTCTTGAAGTCATTCTTGGTTTATTTATTATTTTTGATAGCACATTATTTGTTAAACTGTTTTGGGTAAAACTTGATCTTTGTCTGGTAAAACTTGATCTTTGTCTACTTGGGGATGCTGAAAAAAGGTCCATGCTTTTGGCTTAGTTGGTTTAGTTATTTTAGCTTCTTTTAATTCTTTTTGAGGGGTTATTTCTATCTTTTTTAGTTGTTCTATTAATTCTTCTATATTTTTATCTTGACTGTCTTTTTGTTTTTGTTTTTCTAGGTTCTTATTCAGTTCTAAGAGTAGTAAAATTATAATATTATTTTGTTTTATGATTAAAGAGTCGGCTTTTCCTTGAGGTTGATGATCTGATAATCCTTCGGGGTTTGGTTGGATCTGTGATGCCTTTTGTAATATTGCTAGATAAAGTTTATCTTGTAGTATATCATTCATGAGAGTATTATATTTTTTATTTTATTAATTTCTTTTTGTATCTCTTGTAATACTAGCCTTATTTCAAGATTTTCCAAATTACCTTTGTCTTTATTAATTAAAACTTTGAATTTTTTGTCTAATTCTGCTTGGTTCTTTAAGAAATCAAAATTTAATTCTATTTTATCTAACAATTTCTTTTGTTTGTTTTAAAGGTCTTCTAATATCTCTAGAGTTGTTAGTATTTTTGTATTTTTTTGTTGAGTCTTTTCTCCTAGGTTTATTATAAAATCTATAATGGTATTTAATTGTGGATTTTCTCCATGTAATGTATGTTCTCTATTGTGAAAATTACATCTAATAAGAGAATTATCTTTAAAACGTTTGTATTTCTTTTCAGCTGGGATTGTTAGATCTAAATATTCTAGCTTTTTAAAATTATCTATTTTTACACTACTATTCTTCTTTATCCTAAAGAGGATGTATTGTTACTACACTGTTTTCTACCTGTTTGTATTCTAAAATTCCTATAGTCTATACAATAGCTAATGTTTTCTAATCTACACTTTAGCAAACTTATATGATCTATGCAATTTACTAAATTTATAAAATCTGAAATAATGATTGCTTCTGGTAATTCTGTAGTTTCTAATATTTCTATTTGATTTATTAGTCTTTGTTCTATTCTTAAAATATCATTTCTTTATCTTATTTCTTTATATAAATGATTATATTTTTTTTTTATTTCTCTCGCAAAAGGATGCATTTTCATGTATTTTTATCCTAAAGGAATAATTACTTGATTGCAACGTCTCCTATAATAGCTTATTCTTTTATTATGATTATATATGTCAATACTAATTCCCTGTAATTCCCAACTTATTTCACTTAAATATTCTTTGAATAATTCTGATTGTGAAGTGTCTATACATTTTAATAAATCTAAATAAATGCTTAAAAATATTTCTAGTTCTTCTTTCTTTGCCTTTTATTTTATTTCTTCGTTTAAAAATCAATATCTTAGTCGTATGTCGTTAGCAAAAGGATATTTTTTCATTTATTATTATTTTTAAAATTAAAATGTTTAATTAAATGATATTCTAATGTGGATATTGTACTAATTTATTTATCTAAGGTTATAGGGTTTTCTTTTGTATTATTAAGTCTTTTATATTCTATATATAAACAATACAAATTATTTTCGATTTCTTTTAATGGTTTTGTATTTTTAGGTGGTATATTTATTAAGCCAAATAAAAAGGGTGCATATCTCTTAAAATCTTATCTACCCAAAGCTCGTGGTTAATATAAGCTATTTGTTCTCTAACTTCTCTTAATCTAGTATCTACCTCTTATAGTTCAGTCCAAGCTTCTTCTCTTGATTGTGGGGAAAGTTCAAATAATTTTATGCTTAATTTCCTGTGTTGCAATAATACGTTATATAAGTTTTTAAGTTGTTCCTTTAAACTTCTCTGAGATCAATAATACTCTGAATCTAATATTATTAAACGTTCGTAGGGTCTAGGCTTTCTTTTCTGAGTTCTTGAATAATTCATATAATAAAGTCTCCTAATTCAGCAAGTTCGCAACATACCAAGTTGTGGGGTCCAAAAATTATTCTATCTAATTTTGGTTGTTCTAGCATCATAAGTGGTCTGAAATGAGTGTTTCTCATTAGTGTCTTTAGATAGTCTTGGGATGATGAGGCTTCTGCCTTGCCTTTTCCTTTTCCTATATTCATACTGAAACAAAAATCATTAGTTGTCTTCTTTCATTACTCTACTTAAATGATCTGCTAAGTTATTATCCTTTCCTTTAATGTGTTCTAAAACAATATTATAGATTGAAGTAGCATCTAGGAAATTTAACCATCTCCTTTTACTACTATTTTTATCTTTTATTTTTTGATAAAACTTTACTATAGCCTCGCAATCTGTTCTTAGTAGTATTTCGGGCGAATTATGTAAAAATAGTATTAATTTCTTAGGAGTAATTATTGGAGATGGTAGAATAAAATTACTACATCAGGCATGGAATAATGTAATATACATATGAAAAATGTAGTTGTAGCAGACTACATACAACATATACAGGGTAATCAAGAACCAGATGTAGAAATTATGTATAGATATTTAGAAACATTTCTAGGAGAAAGTACTAAAGCACTTTTGGGAAGCTTATATGATAATATTCCCACAAGTCTTTCAAGAATTAGTAGAACTAGGCTCAAATCCATACAATTTTGTAAACAAAGTACATACTCTACTAACAGGCTAGGATAATTAAAAACTACTATCCTGTCCAGTATGTAATACTTAAAAGATATTGTATAGACTATATTACATCAACTCATACTATCTATCTATTTAATACCTATTTTTTTAAAAAATTTTATACCCTGTTCATCTCTTTCTCTTCAGTTTTAGGTATTTTAGCAATATCTTCTTTAATCACACCCCGAGAGAATAACAACAACCCTTTTTTCATCTTCTTCGGACTTTTTAAGTCCCTAGAAATTTACAGATTAATCCATCATTATTTCTAAAACACTGAGAGAATAACCATATACTGAGGGTATTTTTATAAGTAATTTATAAATTTTACAAGATCAGAAAGCTGACAGAAAATCACCGGCGATCCGGATCTTAATAAAATACATGTGAAGGAAAAAATAAACTGGATTAATTCAAACATAATTTACAAACTTGGGAGAAAAATACAAAGACCTATGTAACTACTACTTACATGTCTTAAGGAAGAAGTGAGGTTTCCCTTTCGGGAGTCCCCTGAAAACTTGACAGCTACCGAAAAATGAAGAACTAAGAAAACTTTTCACATAATTTTTTTTTAACTAACTTACAAACTTTGGAAACTAAGAACTTTAAGAAAAATTAAGAACTAGAGGAAAACTTTCTCACTCTTGATTTTTTTTTCTCTCTTTTTGGTACATGTTTAAGTTTCCATAGAGGGGGTATTTATAGGCATCCTTGGATTCCAAATCCTTATACTTTGTGGACTTCAAATCCTTACATAATATGCTAGATAAGATTTTTGGCAAGTTGGGTGGGCCCGGCGGCTAATGACTTTCTTTAATTCTCCTCCGTCCATTTATTTATCTGATATTGCATACGTCTGTTATTTTATCTTTTGTAGATATCTTCATTGCTTACGTATCTAAATTATGTAAAGCTTCTGAGTCAAACTCCATTATTGAATCATCGTCTGTGTTTGGGTCTTGGGCAAATTGATCCATTGTTGAGTTGTATTCTTGTTCATACTCATCACTGTCTCTGTCTGATAATCCAAGTCTTATTCCTGTTCTGGGTGATCTTGTCTCTTCTCTTGAAATTAAGAAAATTCTGGGTCTTTGCTCTGGTGGGTCTGGATTCATTGCTATCTCCTTAGGCAATTGTTCTACTAACAATTTTTTTATTGAGTCTACTACTATTTTTTATATATTTCTTTTTTCATTTTTTTTTTCTAAATGAAAAATCCCTTCTTATTCTGAGAAGAAATTCCTTCATCTATTGTCTGAGTACCTGTGGTTTTAAAACTAGCTGGGAGTATTCTCCCTACACTTTTTGGCAAAGTGTCAGCCATTAAAGGATTTGATGAGTCTTTACCAGCTACCGTTTGAGTTGGACTAGCTGTATCATTACCCGATACAGTGGGTCTTACTGCATTCATTGGGGAACACACACCCATTAACGTCTTTGAGAAGTCTTTATCAGCTACCGTTTGAACTGGATTAGCTGTATCATTACTCGATACAGTGGGTTTTTCCATTTTTAAAGAAAATGGAGAACTCTTTGGCTGGGTCTCATAAATTGGCTGAGTCTGTTGTGAAAGTTCAAAATGAAGGATTTTTATACGGTCTTGTAAAATACTTATATGTTCTAACATCTGTCCTTTTTCTTTTACAAGGTTTTCATTATCTTTTCTTAAAACTTCATTGGCTTGATTCAGTCTTTTTAAAACTTCGTTAATAGAGGAATAATGATCACAAAATATAATTTTGTCTTTCTTTGTTAATATTATATTGAGGATTTTTTTGTGTTTCTGATTTTAAAGCTGGAGTAATAAAATAATTTTGTCCCATATTTCTCCGGACATAGTCTAAAGTCTCTGAGAGGTCATAAAAAACTTTATAAAGAGGTGTTTTATAATCTTTTATGGCATCCATTACCTCTATCCAAGACTGGAAAACGCCTTGCTGCTGTCCTCTGAGAACAACATAGAAGTTAAACCTGTTAGTAGTATTTTTCTCACTAAAATAGTAACTTAATGCATTTAGAACTGAAATAAAATAATCAATGTCTCTACTATTATATGCTATTCATAAATTGTCTAGTAGACATATCTGCGTCTTATCCACCTATACTTCCGGCTTTCGTCTGAAAGTTAAGTTGGATGGTTCGTAACATACCAAGTTGTGGAGTTCAAAAATTATTCTATCTAATTTTGGCTGTTCTAGCATCATAAGTGGTCTGAAATAAGTGTTTCTTATTAGTGACTTTAGATAGTTTGGGGATGATGGGGCTTCTGCCTTGCCTTTTCCTTTTCTTGTATTAATACTGAAACAAAATCGTTAGTTGTCTTTTTTCATTACTCTACTTAAATGATTTGCTAAGTTATTATCCTTTCCTTTAATGTGTTCTAAAACAATATTATAGATTGAAGTAGCATCTAGGAAATTTAACCATCTCGTTTTACTACTATTCTTATTTTTTATTTTTTGATAAAACTTTACTATAGCTTCGCAGTCTGTTCTTACTAGTATTTCGGGCTTATTTAATATATAAAGTTTAAAACTATTCAAATCATAAATTACCGCTAGTGTCTCCGCATCTATGCTATTTAATTTTTCCTTTTCTTTACATTTTTGACTTGAATAAGCACAAATTTTTTCATCCTTTTTATCACTGTATTTATTGGGTTTTGCCTTTAATACTGCTCACCATCCTAGAAGGCTTCCATCTGTCTCGACTATTAAATAATTCGTTTCTAATGATAATATTAAGTCTGAGATGTCTTGTATCATGCTTTTAAGTTGTTTGACTAATTTTATGTCTTTAGTATTAAAAGATTTTTGGCCTGTCGATCCTATTTTAGAGTATAGTGATCCTGCTACTTTACCTAAGTCGTTGATAAAAGCTCTAGCATAATTTAAAAGTCCTAAAAAATATTGTAATCTTTAGTCTTGTCTAATTTATCTGGCATTTCTAAAACCTTTTTAGCTATGTGCGGTTGTAATTTTATTCTACCATCTCCAATAACTACTCCTAAGAAATTAATACTATTTTTACATAATTCCATTTTCTTTCTACTTATTATTATTCCAGTATCTACAAATAATTTAAAAACTTGATGTAAATGTCCTAAATGTTCTCTCATATTATTACTAAAAACTAAAATATCATCTACGTAAACTAATACAATTTTTTTATAGTCTCTAAAACTACCATCCATTTTTCTTTGAAAGATTGGAGGAGCCGTCTTTAATCCAAACAGCATGACCAGCCATTTAAAATGTCCTTCTGGACATGTGAAAGTTGTCCATTCTATACTATCTTCATGCATTTTAATCTGCCAATATCCAGATTTACAATCAAATTTACTAAATACTTTTCTTCCTTGTATTCTATTTATTAATTCTATTTTGTCTGATAACTTATATCCATCCATTACAGTATTATCATTTAGTCTTTTGTAATTTATTACCAAGTCTAGCTTGTCCTCTCACTATTTCACTATGGTTTCTTACTATGAAAGCTGCTGACCTATGTCTTGATGTAGATCTTCTAATTATTCTTAATTCTAGTAGCTCTTTTATTTGTATTTCAAAGTCTTTAAGGTCTTCATTTGTAGCTTCTATAGATGCTGTTTTTATAGTATATTCTGGATTAATTATTTCTAATTTGTAGGTAATTTGATTGGAGTCCCAATGTTGGGGTTTGGTTGGATCTGTGATGCCTTTTGTAATATTGCTAGATAAAGTTTACTTTAGGGTGTATCCTAAAGGACAACGAAGGAGGAAGTACTGAGTAGGACTTTACACCATATTAAAACACAACTGCAATAATTCTTCTTTAATATCTTAATATTACTTACCTACTTCAATAACTTAAAAACTACTTACCTACTTTAATAACTTGTTATAATTTGCTTGCTATATTTATCTGTCTATAATATTATACTAACTATATAATCTACTATATATTATAATACATATACTAAAGAATATATATATATATATATATACATATATAAGTAATATATATTCTTGCTTATTATTATTACTAGTAGTAGTATAACTTGTCTATATATAAGACTATAATATATATATCCTTGTTAATATTATATATATAGAATACATATATAATATACTTACTAACATATATATATATACTTATATATACATATATTCACTACTTATATATATACTTACTAACATATATATATATATATATATATATATATATATATATATATATATATATATATATATACTTAGACTTATATTGCTAGTTACTATTTATTATTATCTGTCTATATTATCTATTATTATTATTATATATCTGTCTTTATTATAATCACTTGTCTATTTTATTTATCATCTGCTTATATTACCTATTATTATTTATCTAGCTAACCACTGGTCTATTTTATATTATTATCTGTCTATATTACCTATTACTATCTACCTAACTATATTACATCTACTTGTCTATTTAATTGATATCAGAGCCCTAAGATTCTAGGAGACTTTATTATATGAATTATTCAAGAACTCAGAAAAGAAAGTCTAGACCCAACGAACGTTTAATAATATTAGATTCAGAGTATTATTCGTCTCAGAGAAGTTTAAAGGAACAACTTAAAAACTTATATAATGTATTATTGCAACATAGGCAATTAAACATAAAATTATTTAAAATTTTCCCACAATCTAGAGAAGAAGCTTGGACTGAACTACAAGAGGTAGATACTAGATTAAGAGAAGTTAGAGTACAAATAGCCTATATTAACCACGAGTTTTGGGTAGATAAGATTTTAAGAGATATGCACCCTTTTTATTTGGCTTAATGAATATGCCACCTAAAAATATAAAACCAATAAAAGAAATAAAAAATAATTTGTATTGTTTATATATAGAATATAAAAGACTTAATAATACAAAAGAAGACCCTATAACCTTAGATAAATTAATTACTACAATGTCCGAATCAGAATATCATTTAATAAAACATCTTAAGTTTAGAAATAATAATAAATGAAAAAACATCCTTTTGCTAACGACATACGACTAAGATATTGATTTTTAAACGAAGAAATAAAATAAAAGGCAGAGAAAGAAGAACTACAAATATTTTTAAGCATTTATTTAGATTTATTAAAATGTATAGACACTTCACAATCAGAATTATTCAAAGAATATTTAAGTGAAATAAGTTGGGAATTACAAGGAATTAGTATTGACATATATAATCATAATAAAAGAATAAGCTATTATAGGAGACGTTGTAATCAAGTAATTATTCCTTTAGGATAAAAATACATGAAAACACATCCTTTTGCGAGAGAAATACAAAAAGAATATAATCATTTATATAAAGAAATAAGACAAAGAAGTGATATTTTAAGAATAGAACAAAGATTAATAAATCAAATAGAAATATTAGAAACTACAGAATTACCAGAAGCAATCATTATTTCATATTTTATAAATTTCGTAAATTGCATAAATCATATAAGTTTGCTAAAGTGTAGATTAGAAAGTATTAGATATTGTATAAACTATAGGAATTTTAGAATACAAACAGCTAGAAAACAGTGTAGCAACAATATACCCTCTTTAGGATAAAGAAGAATAGTAGTGTAAAAATAGACAATTTAAAGAAGCTAGAATATTTAGATCTAACAATCCCAGTTGAAAAGAAATACAGACGTTTTAAAGATAATTCTCTTATTAGATGTAATTTTAACAACGAAGAACATACATTATATGGAGAAAGTCCACAATTAAATACCATTACAGATTTTATAATAAACCTAGTAGAAAAGACTCAATAAGAAAATACAAAAATACTAAAAGTTCTAGAGATATTAGAAGACCTGCAAAACAAACAAAAAAATTGTTAGATAAAATAGAATTAATTTTTGATTTCTTTAAGAACCAACAAGCAGAATTAGACAAAAAATTCAAAGTTTTAATTAATAAAGATAAAGATAATTTGAAAAATCTTGAAATAAGGCTAGTATTACAAGAGGTATAAAAAGAAATTAATAAAATAAAAAATATAATACTCTCATGAATGATATACTACAAGATAAACTTTATCTAGCAATATTACAAAAGGCATCACAGATCCAACCAAACCCCGAAGGATTATCAGATCATCAACCTCAAGGAAAAGAAGACTCGTCAATCGTAAAACAAAATAATATTATAATTTTGTTACTATTAGAGCTAAATAAGAACCTAGAAAAAGAAAGACAAAAAGACAGTCAAAATAAAAATATAGAAGAATTAATAGAACAACTAACAAAGATAGAAATAACCCCTCAAAAAGAATTAAAAGAAGCTAAAATAACTAAACCAACTAAGCCAAAAACATGGACCTTTTTTCAGCATCCCCAAGTAGACAAAGATCAAGTTTTACCAGAAAAAGATCAAGTTTTACCCAAAACAGTTTAACAAATAATGTGCTATCAATTAAATAGACAAGTGGATGTAATATAGTTAGATAGATAGTAATAGATAATATAGACAGATAATAAAATAAAATAGACAAGTGGTTAGCTAGATAAATAATAATAGGTAATATAAGCAGATGATAAATAAAATAGACAAGTGATTATAATAAAGACAGATATATAATAATAATAATAGATAATATAGACAGATATAATAAATAGTAACTAGCAATATAAGTCTAAGTATATATATATATATATATATATATATATATGCTAGTAAGTATATATATAAGTAGTGAATGTATGTATATATAAGTATATATATATGTTAGTAAGTATATATATAAGTAGTGAATGTATGTATATATAAGTATATATATATGTTAGTAAGTATATTATATATGTATTCTATATATATAATATTAACAAGGATATATATATTATAGTCTTATATATAGACAAGTTATACTACTATTACTAGTACTAATAATAAGCAAGAATATATATTACTTAATATGTATATATATATACTTAGACTTATATTGCTAGTTACTATTTATTTATATATCTGTCTTTATTAAAATCACTTGTCTATTTTATTTATCATCTGCTTATACTACCTATTATTATTTATCTAGCTAACCACTTGTCTATTTTAGTTTATTATCTGTCTATATTACCTATTACTATCTATCTAACTATATTACATCCACTTGTCTATTTAATTGATAGCACATTATTTGTTAAACTGTTTTGGGTAAAACTTGATATTTGTCTACTTGGGGATGCTGAAAAAAAGTCCATTCTTTTGGCTTAGTTGGTTTAGTTATTTTAGCTTTTTTTTAATTCTTTTTGAGGGGTTATTTCTATCTTTTTTAGTTGTTCTATTAATTCTTCTATATTTTTATCTTGACTGTCTTTTTGTTTTTCTAGGTTCTTATTCAGTTCTAATAGTAGCAAAATTATAATATTATTTTATTTTATGATTAAAGAGTCTGCTTTTTCTTGAGGTTGATGATCTGATAATCCTTCGGGATTTGGTTGGATCTGTGATGCCTTTTGTAATTTTGCTAGATAAAGTTTATCTTGTAGTATATCATTCATGAGAGTATTATATTTTTTATTTTATTAATTTTTTTTTGTACCTCTTGTAATACTAGCCTTATTTCAAGATTTTTCAAATTACTTTTGTCTTTATTAATTAAAACTTTGAATTTTTTGTCTAATTCTGCTTGTAGGTTCTTTAAGAAATCAAAATTTAATTCTATTTTATCTAACAATCCCAGCTGAAAAGAAATACAGACGTTTTAAAGATAATTTTCTTATTAGATGTAATTTTAACAACGGAGAACATACATTACATGAAGAAAATTCACAATTAAATACCATTACAAATTTTATAATAAACATAGAAGAAAAGACTCAACAAAAAAAATACAAAAATACTAAAAACTCTAGAGGTATTAGAAGACCTGCAAAACAAACAATATATATATATATATATAAATTTCATATAAATAAGTCTCAAAATATTGAAAAAGTGACACTTGTGAAAATGGGTGTAAAATGTGGTTTGTATCAATTACAAAATTTGCTATTATTAATGGTGCTTTCTGTTCCAATTTTTTTTTAAAACTTCATGTTGAATTAATCAAGAAAATAAAAATTATTTATCAATAATTTTATGGTGTTTGAACTGTATAAAAATTGGCGTATTAATAATTTAATGATTTCTAAGTTGTATAAAAATTGGTGTATTAATATTTTTATGATGTCTGAATTGTATAGAAATTGTTATATCAATAATTTTATGTTGTCTGTATAGAAATTGGTATATCATATGCATCTTAATATGAATACAATTAATGTCTATGTTAGTGTCAAAATGAACAGTATCATCGGTTATATTGAAAAAGTAATATCTATTCCCTTTCTCAAATTTTGTTGTTAAAACACAAAGAAAAAAATAACGAGGTCAAAATGCTCATAAAAGTAATTTAATAATTGTTTAAACATGGCAAAAATACAAATTATGGAAGAACACGAGGAAATATTACAGGGAGGTGGAGAAATAGCAGAGAGGTTAAAATATTTATTATTGATATGCTCCATATTTTTAGGAAGATGTGAGGTGGGGGTGTTTATTTTTGAAAAACTCATAAATTGATATCACCAACTCAGTTTAGGGATTTGGGTATGGAATTGAAAAACATATTAGGAGAAATTATAGGAAAGAATAGGAATTATTCTTTATCCAATTTTGATATTTTCAATTGGGTTTTTTTTCTTTTTCTTTTTATCTTATTTGATAAATTTTGTTAGTTTTCTATTGATATATTTTGAAAGTTGAAACTACTGGTAGATTTTATAATATTAATTCTTAAATTATATATTTTTGTGATTTCACCTTTTAACATAGACAAATTAGGAATGTAGAACATTACATCGAATTTTGTTAAAAATTTAAAAGTTGAGATAAAGTGTATTAGGATGATTTCTAAAAGTAGTTATAATTCTTTTAAAAAGTTGCATTCTATGTAAATTTCTTCATGATTTTTTTCAGGAATAATTTTGAATATGTACATTAAACTAATTGGTTTACAATAAATACAACCAAGTTTTCTTTTTAAAAAAATAGCCCAAAAATGAATTAGCCACAAAATAAATTATAAAAAATAGCCGCTATATTAATTCATTTCTATCTCTTTTCTATAACGGCAACTTATGTTGGTCAACCAAGTTTCATAACACTTTTGAATGTTTCAACAATTTTGATGGTTATGTAGCCGTAGATAAAAAAAATTAACAAAAATAATTTCATGTATATTAAATTTATAATTAATGTGCAGGCATTGTGTCGTATGTATATTTAATGTATACTTAATATATAAGTAAGATATTGATATTGCATAGATGTATATATAATATTTCAATCTTGTGTAAATGATGTATAAACATGTATATTAACATGTAATATATGTATCGATATTGTACAATAAAATGACCGTGTGTATATGTAAATAGTCATGTGATATATGTGTGATGTATTGAATTTGCGTAAATGGTGTGTAAATATGTATATATAATGTATAACTATGTACATATAGATATCATCCGTTGAGTTATTATTACTAGATATATCCAAGTTCTAAAATTACTAATTATCCTAACAAAGAATGTGCAAGCAGACAAGTTCACTCTCAAATAAGTGCAATTCTAAAGAGAATGTGGGATGCCTTGACTATGTCTAGTTCATCATATCTGCTACTGTTAGAGCGCCTAACCTCTCTTCCAATACATCGACACTTGATTCTTATATTAAGAAGTTAACTGGAAAAAAAATTATTCTTTCAGGCATTACTCGACCATTAACTTATTCTTTATAGAAAGGATTTCAACAATAAAACGACTTCTTGTACTATGACATTCTATTATATTACAAGTTCTTTCAATCTCGTTTAGTGCAAAATCTCCTATAAACACTCTCAAATTTTAGATATGAACTTCTCTCAACATTTTGAGTCTTTTGATATATTATATACTCGAAACAGTTATATTTGTGGCACGTTGAATTTTAAAATTAATCTTTTAATGATCGATTGATAATAAAAGAAGAAGGAAAGAAGACTGAAAGTAGCAAAAAAAGAAGACGACGACGAAGAAGCCATTACTGGTTGAAGTAGAAGGACGACGAAGAGGAATTTGGCTAAATGGCTATTTCAATCGGTCAATTTTCTTGTAAATAAGATGACCGACTATTATTTTCTATAATTATTCCTTTCCAAGAAATCCATAAACAAGGCTCAACACCAAAGGGTGCTTAAAAAATTTGAAAATAAACCTTTTTAACATGAAAAACCTTTGTTCACCTTTGAATAGTTGGAAGGCTTTAGAGCTCATACTCAAACTAGAAATCTTTAATTAAGAGTATAAAAAATCAATACATATATTTGTACTATATAGAAATGGGAGGTGGGAGTTAGGAGTTAGAGGACGACCAATGCCAAAATAGTAATTTTGCTAAATTTTATGAGCATTTTCTTAGTTGCAGCTCAACAATTATCTAGAAAGATCTCCTCTTTCCACATTTCTCCTCCTTTCAGATTTACCAATGCTCTTCATCTTCTAATCAGTCCATCACAACTTCAGGTATGATCCTCGCACATTTTTTGCTCAAATCTTTTTCTCTTCTTTTAACGTTTTATTTCTATTATATAGAAATTTTGACAATTGAGGCTGAAGGAGTGCCTATGATATTCACAAAATGACCTGATCATTGATGATAAAGGAAATGTCTGTTTTACGGTTAGCAACATCAATTACCAATGAAGATAAATTGTGAATTTATTGTTTCTTTTGATTTTATGTAGATTTCTTGCCGCATTTCATCCTACTCAGGCGCTTCTCGCTATCCCCATTGAAAGCAGTATAATCAGTACAAATTCAATCACATATGCTTTGTGTTTTTGGTTAATAAACTGTATGATGATGTTGATTATATTTAATTAGGCAGAATTCGATGCGTATAAGGAAAGTAAGATTGCTTTGATTGATATTGGTTCACCTGTTGTTCGTATGGCTTATAGTCCAATAAGTGGACATTGTGTAATTGCTATTCTTGAGGTTATTTTATTAAATATCTTCAATTCTTTCTGTTAAAACCTGCAAATGATAACACTTGTTGCGTTGCCATAAACGTAAGTATGGTGAAAGATCATGACATTAGGCTTATTTGCTAAATTTGAATCCCCAAAATAATTAACTGGACAATTTTATCTTTCCAGGATGGAAATAGTTGAATGGGTTCTTAGTTCTGATTTATTGAGAAACCACGAGAAAATGCTCTAGAGGGTGATAGATTGGCTTAAGTTTTATCGGCAATTTGTTTGTCTAGGAAGGGTGATTATTAGACCAAACTACACTAGAGACTTTCATTAGCACTGAGCAATTGATTTCCTTATGTAACGCCTCGAGTGTGTACCTCGGACGCTACACGGTGCTTACGATCCGAAGGACCACAAGCTAACCCATGTCTGATATCTGTTGTGAGCACTGAACAGTAATACTATAAAAAATGTGAAAAATAGGCTGAAATGCCATAAGGTTCAAGATCTGAAAATACTAATAAAGAATATCAACTGAAATAATAATCTGCAAAACTGAATACTGTCTGAAAATCTAGTCTGAAAAGCCTCTAACTGAACTATCTGAATGTGGAGTTGATGGGACAGCCCCCCAACTAACTCCAACTAGTGAAATACTGAAATAAAATATATCCTCGATAGATGAGGACTCACTACTAAATCTGACACTGTTGGCTGAATCTAAATCTGTCTATGCGCGGTTAGGAACCTGAACGTCCGAACCTATGATATGAGACATCATAGCGCAAAGAAAGAGTATACGTCAGTACGTGGAATGTACTGGTATGCCAGATGAGGTAAGGATGAATTCAAGGGTTCATATGCATGAATAATAACTGACTGAATGATATATAGTAACTGAATATGAGAGTACCTAAGTAACTGAAACTGCTGTAAGTACTGAGTATGTGATACTGCGTATATACATGTATATATACTGTAACTGAGATTTTACTAAAGCTAAGTTCTAAGTTCTAATACTGAGTAACTGATAATCTGAGATTTACTGATAACTGAATTACTAAAACTGATTGATTGTATCTGATAGTCCTGATTTTGTAGAACTGAACTGAGTTCTATACTGAGATTGAAACTGAAACTGTGGGAAGTAATCATCTAACCGACATGCCCCTTTTCTGAATAGATTTGGGGTCCAACTTGTAACCCCAGCTGGAAGGGTGTCAGTACCGTGCCACGGGTAAAGACAAGCTGAAGAGTTATCCTCATCTGGTAGGTACTCTAATGAGAATGGTGGTACCCTTAACTGGCAGGTTAAAACACCTCATCAACCTTCAACTGGCAGGTTGAGGTCTCAACCTACGCTGGCTACATAGTTCTGGAATGCAAGAACTGCTTCTAAGGATCACACCCTCTACTGGCAGGTCAACCCCCATCCTTGGGTTCACTCGGTGCTGAATTCTACTCCCAACTGAATAAACACTGAACTGATTATACTGAGTTGAACTAGACTAATACTGAGTTTTACTGAGTTCTGTAACAGAATGAGTTTACTGGGTTCTGTAACTGACTGAGTTTACTGATAGTGACACTACTGAGACTATTCTGTAACTATTGTAGCTCTAGGTAAACAACTAGATTTTTGGGTATTAGATACCCCCAGGACTCGATAGCGTGAAAGTAAAGCATAGCATGATCTTGAAAAGCATAACAATGTCCACTTGTTCATAATTCATTCATAGAGACATTTTATCAAACACTTGTAGGGCATAAACTTGTACATGATTGGAAACACATAATGACATGTCATGATTCCACTATCTACTTCACATAGGCATTTTAGCAAACACTTAGGAAGCATGGATTATTTCACATGATAATGGCCAACACATGAACATCATGAATACAATACTCAATGTCAAATTCAAGGGTTTAGCATGCAATTCATATAATTCATCACATAAACTACTTTAATTTCATGAAACTTATACGAAATCATGGATTGAAATCCAATTAATATCATGAACATGAATACAATCAATTTCAAGCATGAAATTCATAATTCTGAGATCTTGTAAGTTTAAAAAGGGATTCTTAGACTCTATGGGTGAAAGAAACCCATAGATGAACACCTAACATACCTGGAAATATTGATTCTTGAAGAAATTCTTGAGTTTGTTCTTGATTTCTTGAAGATAGGGTTTTGCCCTTTTGAGAGAGAATGCTTTATTTCTTGAGTGAATAATGAAGTAATGAGCAACTAGTGCTCCTTTAGGGATAAATTTCGTGTTTAGGACTGACTTGGGTTATGGAAACATACCCAATTACCCCTGGGAATGATTTAAAAATTATCACTGGAAAAACCTAATTTTGGGCCCTGGCGCGACGTGGTACTATCGCGCCGTGTCATTGAAAATTGACAATTGGGAACTGAGGTCTTGGCGCGATGTGGTACAATCG
This sequence comes from Capsicum pubescens, assembly GCA_030864215.1. Lineage (NCBI taxonomy): Eukaryota > Viridiplantae > Streptophyta > Magnoliopsida > Solanales > Solanaceae > Capsicum > Capsicum pubescens. The sequence continues at coordinate 97,763,841 of CM061538.1, read as the reverse complement.
CGGTACCCTACTAATTTTGAATTTTGGACTCAACGCAACGTGGTGGAATCGTGGAGCTTCACTGGAAATGGACAATTCTGAAAATACTGCTTGGCGCGATGCGCCATGATCACGATGGAACACTGAAAACTGACAATTTCTATTTGGCATGCCTACACGATGCGTTGATGTCCCAGGTTGTACACTGTCTTACAAAAATTGCTCTAACTCTTCACCCGGTTATCGGATTTGGACGAATTTTATATCATTGGAAAGCTGACTGAATTTTCTACGCAATGGTAAGCTCTAAACTGAAAAATATTGAGTATTTTAAAAATTTATATGGGTTAACTCATGTTTTGAGAGTTAAATTAAGCTAGAAAAATATAGGGTATTACAATATCTCCCCCTTGGGAACATTCTCCCTCGAATGAGACTGATTAAGCTGAGAAAATACTGATAGACTGAGTTTACACACTAAACATGCATATATGATGTATGGAATACATGACGGAAACTACTGATAAGCTGAGTTTTCATACTAAACATGCATATTTGATGCATGAGTACATGGCTGAATTGATTTATGAGTGCATGACTGTCATGAAGATGATATGCTACGATAATGAATACCAAGTTTGTAACTGTAATTGAACATGAACTGAGTAAATCTAAGAAAGACTGTTACCCCAAGCTGAGAATACTAATGAATCTGAGATCATTTACTGAATATATATGAATGGGGACATGAGAACATAAGTGAGTCTGAAACATGATACATGAATTGAATATCATAAACTGAAATGATTCATTGAATACATGCCATGCCATGGGAATGGTCATACGGCTGAGATTGAAACGAGAGAGTCAACTTATGAGTACCCATTACTTCAAACTGGATTTTGTTACGTGTAGAGAAAATGGAAGGTTTAGGACATAAAAGCTCGGGGGTTATAGTGCATCTCCCCCTTGGGACATTATGTCTCTCGAAGAATGCTGGCTTGGCTGAGATATTGAGGAAAAGCTGAGACGATGCACGAGGCACCTATGAACTGATTTGTGACTGAATATTTGGGATCTAAAAATGAGGCATGATACATGAACTGAGATGAAAGCACAACCACTAGGATGCTCCATCTTGGAATGGGTATATTCGTGAGACTTCAGATAGAGCGACTTGGAGGAAAGATGGGAAACCATATGAACTTGTCTGCGTGACTGCTAAACTAAATTTCTAGCTTTATGGACTAACTCATACTTAAAACTTATACTCAACTGGAGCATTTCTTGACACTCTTTCTATAAAGTTCTACTGACTTTAGGGAGAAAGGAGATCTTGGCATGGTCTGAATAAGACATCTGAATGAGAAATCACCACATGGCTAAAATTCTATAATATGGGCACTGATAACTCTACCTACTGAGGTCTGAGTTGGACTGAATTCTCCCACTATGTTCAAGCCTACTCAAATCTCCAAAATGCATTTAGCCCCTTACACATCATCATGACATTCAAGCCTATCATCATAACTACAGCCTCGTGTGAAACAAACATACAACAATCTTTCCTTAACATGAAATATTTACTCTCTCCTATCCAAGCAACTACTCATCACTATATCATTTCATAAGGAGATTTCACTGAAGGTTAAAACATGAGAACCTGAAGAATGAATGAACACTATACAAAACCTGACACTTAATTGAGGCCTAAGGAATAGAATATCAACCTCATGAATTTATCAAGAGGTCTAAACTGAGTATATACATGACATAAATCTGAATTTAGCTGATCATTAGAAGTGTGGCATGAGTCATGGAAATTGAGCATGCTGTAAAGCAGAATATGAGTACATGAGTCATGAGCTGCATGACCTGAGTTTGGAGTTTCTGTATTCATGGAACATGACTCGTAACACTGAGTGATCTGGAACTCCTTATACTAAGAATGGTAAGCGTACATGATTTTTGATAATGTGCACGAATATGAGCTATGATTAGAGAGCTGACATGTAAGACATGAGTAGATATTATTATAACTAAAGTGCAAAACTTTGCACTGAGGTAAGGACGGTTTGGGAATCACCCTCTCCTACTGCTTTTCTACACATGCTGACATTACTACAAAAATATGAAATCATGGATTGGTTACTTGTTCTACCATCTCCCCCTTAGCTTAAAGCTGTTATTCTAAGTCTATGAGTAACTTAATAAACTCTAAATCGAACTAAAACCACTTTACTCTAGAGCCTGAGATATAACAATACTCATAAACACTAAACTCATTCTGAAGGACTACACCTGATAATGTAAGGTCCACTACTAGTACTTTCTTCTGATACACGATTCTTAGCTTTCTATTGCCCCAACAATCATCATATAGCAACCTCAACACTGTCTAACTTAGAATTTCAACTCTTCTTTCTACTGGTTCAATCTAAAAAAAAATTCAAGCTTAAATCAACTGAAACTGAGATACTACCCCTTCATTTAATGATTGGCACATCAGGAAACTGAAATGGAAAAACTCTATTACTGAACTCAACTAAAGGGATTTTCTAAAATACTGTAACCGAGCAATTTCTATATACTCGTCTAGATGGAATAGATTTATCTACTGGGGTAGGCATTAATAAAGGTTCTATTAAGTTTTCTATTCTGACTTTGAAGTTGACTGCTATGCAAGGAGTTACAAGAGACAAAGAAGCTCCTGCATCTAATAAGGCATAAATATGTAAATGAAAGATCTATTACATACCAGTGAACACACCAGGAGAACTTTCTTGATCTTATCTGGACTGAAGTGCATAAATCCTGTTTAGGCGTTGCCCACTGGTAGCACTGAAAGTGGCACCCTGCTGATTCGGGTGATCGAACTGAGCTGAAGGACGATTGTACTGACCTGTGAAATTGACTGAGGACAATATCTGACTCTATGTCCTGGCTTTCCACACCTAAAACATACATCACTGCCAACTCTATACACATCCTTATGATTCTTACCATATTTTCGTAAAGTGGATGGGTACGACCACTGCTCACACTACCCTGGATTTGAGAGCTTGGTGTCCTATCATGACTGTCATTCCTTAACTTTGGTATTGGCGTACTAGCTAAAGATGGAGCTGTAACTGAAGATTTAGGATGAAACTATGAACGATTACTTTCTTCTGACTTAGGCTGAGTGAAATTGAAACTATTTATTCTAGCTTTCTTGTTCTCCCTATCTGTCTCCTTATTCTTATCCTCTTCTATATTTTGAGCATGGACTATGAGTCTGGATATGTCCATCTCCTTAATTAGCATCACTGTTCTGCACTCTTTAATAATACTTTCTGACACCCATGATACGAACTTGCTTATTCTGGACCTACTGTCTGCTACTACATGGGGAGCATACTTGTATAATTGAGTAAACTTGAGGGAATACTCTTTCACACTCATACTGCCTTGCCTGAGATTGATGAACTCTAACACCTTGTCTTTTCTCAGCTCTAAGGGAAAGAATCTATCTAGAAAAGTAGTGGAAAACTCCTCCCACTCTATGGCCTCTGCATCTGTGCCCCTTTCTACCTTCCACTACTTAAACCATGTATGAGCAACATCTTATAGCTGATAGGCATCTAACTTAGCACTTTCACTAGAAGTCACTCCCATAATATCTGACTTTCTAAACTTGATCGAGGAACTCCTGTGGATCCTCTTCTGAATTACATCTTGAGAATAGGGGAGGATTCATTCGGGTGAAGTTCCGAATCCTGGCTGTAGTAGTATTGGCCACTGGTTTGGCCTGAACAACAGCTGGCCGTTCATTTTGATCTACTAAAAAAATTGCTAGAGTAGTGAATGCAACTCTGAAATTTGCATAAGAGACATACTCGTCCAGGGGATCTACCTAAACGGGTTGAGGTGATGACTGATTTCTAGTTCTTCTTCCATTGGACTTTTTGAGAGGTATGTTCTATAACTAGAAGGAAGAAAAGGATTAGACTGAGAATTTAGATTGAGCTCATTCTCACTCGCACGACATGAATACTGAAAGAAGAGAAACTTTCCTAAACATCTCATAGCCTCTTGTCCATAAGTGTGGCGCGCTACACACCCATGCACAAGTCTCTACTTGATGTGGCTTTCAGACTTCTTAGGACTCTGTTGAACCTTAGTCTATGATACCAAGTTTGTAACTCCCGAGTCTGTACCCCGGATGCTACACGGTGTTTATGACCCCGAAGAACTACAAGCTAACCCATGTTTGTTATCTACTATGAGCACTAAATAGTAATACAGTAAAAAAAGTGGAAAATAGGTTGAAATGCCATAAGGTTCAAAATCTAAAAATACTAATAAAGAATATCAACTGAAATAATAATCTGCAAAACTGAATACTGTCTAAAAGTCTAGTCTGAAAAGCCTCTAATTGAACTGTCTGAATATGGATTTGATGGGACAAGCCCCCAAATAACTCCGACTACTGAAATACTAAAATAAAACATATTCTCTATAGATAAGGACTCACTACTAAATCTGACACTGCTGGCTAAATCTAAATTTATCTATGCATAGTCAAGAACCTGAGGTCCAAACCTATGATATGAGACATCATAGCGCAAAGAAAGAGTATGCGTCAATACGTGGAATGTACTGGTATGCTAAATGAGGTAAGGCTGAATGCAAGGGTTTATATGCATGAATAATAACTGACTGAATATTATAGAGGAATTGAATATAACAGTACATAAGTAACTGAACCTGCTGTAAGTACTAAGTATGCGATACTGCATATGTATGGTATATATATATACTATAATTGAGCTTTTACTGAAGCTGAGTTCTGAGTTATGATACTAAGTAACTAATAATCTGAGATTTACTGATAACTGGATTACTAAAACTGATTGACTGTATCTGACAATCCTAATTCTGTAGAATTGAACTGAGTTTTATATTGAGACTGAAACTGAAACTGAAACTAAAACTGTTGGAAGTAATCATCTAACCGACATACCCCTTTTCTGAATAGATTTGGGGTCCAACCTATAATCTCATATGGAAGGGTGTCAGTACCGTGCCACAGGTAAAGACAAGATAAAAAGTTACCCTCATCTGGCAGGTACTCTAATGATAACGATGGTACCCTCAACTGGCAGGTTGATGTCTCAACCTATGCTGGCTACGTAGTTCTGGAATGCAAGGAATGCTTCTAAGGATCATACCCTCTACTGGCAAGTGAGCCCCTATCCCTGGGTTCACTCGGTGCTGAATCCTACTCCCAACTGAATAGACACTGAACTAATTATACTGAGTTGAATTAGACTGATACTGAGTTTCTCTAAGTTCTATAACTGACTGAGTTTACTGGGTTTTGTAACTGATTGAGTTTATTGATCGTGATTCTACTAAGACTATTCTGTAACTACTGTAGCTCTAGGTAAACATCTAGATTTTTGGGTATTAGATACCCCCAGGACTCGATAGCATGAAAGTAAAGCATAGCATGATCTTGAAAAGCATAACAATGTCCACTTGTTCATAATTCATTCATATAGACATTTTATCAAACATTTGTAGGGCATAAACTTGTACATGATTGGGAACACATAATGATATGTCATGATTCCACTGTCTACTTCACATAGGCATTTTAGCAAACACTTGGGGAGAATGGATTATTTCACATGTTAATGGCCAACACATGAACATCATGAATACAATACTCCATGTCAAATTCAAGGGTTTATCATCCAATTCATATAATTCATCATATAAACTATTTTAATTTCATGAGACTTATAAGAAATCATGGATTGAAATCCAATTAATATTATGAGCATGAATATAATCAATTTCAAGCATGGAATTCATAATTTTAAGATCTTGTAAGTTTAAAAAAATATTCTTGGACTCTATGGGTGAAAGGAACCCATAGATGAACACCAAACATACTTGGGAATATTGATTCTTGAAAATTCTTGAAGAAATTCTTGAGTTTGTTCTTGATTTCTTGAAGTTAGGGTTTTTCCCTTTAGAGAAACAATGCTTTGTTTCTTGAGTGAATAATGAAATAATGAGCAATTATTTCTCCTTTAGGGTTAAATTTCATGTTTAGTACTGACTTGGGTCATGGAAAAAATACCCAATTACCCCTGAAAATGATTTAAAAATTGTCACTGGAAAAACTCAATTTCAGGCCCTGGCGCGACGCGGCGCTATCGCGCCGTGTCATTGGAAATTGACAATTGGGAACTAAGGTCTTGGCGTGATGTGGTACAATCATAGTACCCCACTGATTTTGAATTTTGGACTCAGTGCAAAGCAGTGGAATCGCGAACACTGGAAATGGACAATTCTGAAATTGTTGTTTGGCATAATGCGCCATGATCGTGATGGAACACTGGAAAGTGACCATTGCCATTTGGCATGCCTCCGCGATGCATTGATGTCCTAGGTGGTACACTGTATTACAAAAATGGCTCTAAATTTTCACCTGGTTATCGAATTTGGGTGAATTTTATATCATTGAAAAGTTGACTAAATTTCCTACACAATTGTAAGCTCTAAACTGAAAAATAACGAGTATTTTAAAAATTTATATGGGATAATTCATGTAATGAGAGTTAAATTAATCTAGTAAAATACGGGGTATTACACCTTAGTTTTCTTTGTTTGAGACAAGGGTTGGGTGTTGGACTACAGTCATCTAGCATTGCACTGAAGATAACAGATAATTGTTTATTTTGATCTTTCTTTTTTAACCTTATAAGCAAAGGATCTTTTCTTTTCTGTGGATTGATTCCAATAAGTTGCGAAAGCTTAATATAAAATATGTTTGTTACATAAAAGAATAACTACTTGGTTATAATTAGGATGACAATTTGGAGAGGTGACAAGAGAGTGTGATAACTTTCAGACAAACCCTTTTTTCTGGCATCAATCAACCAACAAAAGAACTGCAGGTACTATGGATTGGTATGGCATAGTAAGAAACTACAAAAGACATGCCACTTGAGTTGTAAGGAAAAAAATTTAAGCGATAATGCTCTATTTCACCCTTGAACTATACCTAAAACAACTGAGACACACCTCAACTTAAAGGGGGTTCTATTACCCTCTGAACTAATTAAAAGTGTAATTTTGACACCCTTAGTGCCTACGTGGCACATACATGTCACAACACACTGAAGGGTCTATGTAGGCACACGTGTGTGCCACATATGTGCCACATTGGCACTAAGGGTGTCAAAATTACACTTTTAATTAGTTCAGGGGGGTAGTAAGACCTTCGTTAAATTGAGGTGTGTCTCAGCCATTTTGGGTATAGTTCAAGGGTGAAATAGGGTATTTTCTCAAAATTTAATAGAGAAGGATAATCAAGTTGATGCATGATATAATGGTTGCCTTCACTCTTCAGTACATTGAAAATCTATCTTATTCAGTGTTTTGTCTCTATGTTTTTTAATTTGTTATTTTTTGATAATTTTCTTTTGTTATTTATTATACCCTGAAAGATCTTGTCAAAAGAATTTCAATTCTGTGTAGTCTTTGGTTAATGTGCCTTTAAATCTTTTTTTCTTCTTTTAATTATATCATTTGTAACAAAAAACCAACATATTATCCTTCTGGACATGGCAAACAGTCTTTTTCACATCGCTTATGATACTCTAGGTTCATTTTCTCTTTACAAGTAGATGCCTTGAGATCAATGAAAAAGCTTCTCAGATTCTACTTAATAGAAATTTTTTCCTATATAGAAAAACTTAATTTTTTTTGTTAAGTATGATAACATATAATTATTGTTGTTAGCGTTCTTGTTCTTGTTTCTTTGTTTTTTCCGTAGAAGACCACAAAGAAAGAAGAAAAGTTTGAAGTTACAATAGTTAAACAATAACATTTAAGTGCTTGTATGAGAGCTCAAGGAAAAAAATGAGGGTAGAAAGTTTTATAGGCTCGCCAATGTGAGAGAGAGGAAAGTCCATGATGTTAACCAAGTGAAGTGCATCAAGGGAGAGAAAGGCATGGTTTTGGTAGAATTATGTTGGATTAAGATGGGGACATAGATATCGCATTGGGAGAGTTGGAGCAATCTGAGAGTCATAGAGATTTTAGGTATTTTAGGTGCATAAAGCATGTGGAGGTTGAGGGGGTGTATGTAAGACGAGGGGAAGAGCGACCGGGCTAAATGAGGTTTTGATGAAATTTTTTAAGAATGCAGGTGAAGTAGGTATGAAGTTTTTGCCTAGGTCATTTAATGTGATTTCACGACGACAAGAATGCTAGAAGATTGGAGGTGTAGTACAATGAATTGACTCGACCCAAAACCGGGCCTTATTGTATAGGCATCTCAAGCACAACTTGGGTCGGAGATCGCCTCGCTAACCCAAACCAACTATCACACCAATCCACAAGTATCAGATGAACGCCGACTATATAATCAAGATAGCGGAAACATATCTAATAATCATAACTTAGACAATGTCTAACATCTCAATTATATCAACATACTAATATAAAATACCCAAGTCTGTAGTCATCCACAATACCTCTACACAAATCCAAAGTCTAAAATATATGTATATATGTCGATACATGCCCCCGACAATAGCCAAAATCAGATCTAAGACAAGTCTACAGCATATACCAAATACTATGAAATGTATGACTCCCGAAGTATGGAAGATCACCACTTCAATGTCAATCACACCAACCACACGAACACCTATCACTACGCCGAAAGAGAAGAAAAGGCTATGGCCCCAATGTCACAAAGGGACATAGCGTCCAGAGACGGTTAGCGATTGGAGCGCTAGCATGTAACTCAAGAATAAGGATTAAATAGCTTCATCATTCATGACCAAGTCATTTCATCATATGCAACCACATTTATATACATAATGATACATTTAGATCTACATCACTCCATATCATGTCAAGACAAGGAACAAGACTTAACATAACCATCACACCAATCCACAAGTGTCGGATGAACTCCGACTATATAATCAAGATAGCGGAAACATATCTAATAATCATAACTTAGACAATGTCTAATATCTCATTTATATCAACATACTAATATAACTTACCCAAGTCCGTAGTCATCCATAATACCTCTACACAAATCCAAAGTCTAAAATATATGTATATATGTCGATACATGCCCCCGACAATAGCCAAAACCATATCTAAGACAAGTCTACAACATATACCAAATACTATGAAATGTATGACTCCCAAAGTATGGAAGATCACCACTTCAATGTCAATCACAAAAACCTCTCGAACACCTATCACTGCGCAGGAAGAAAAGAAAAGGCTTTGGCCATAGGGATAGCGTCCGGAGACAATTAGCGATTGGAGCGTTAGCATATAACTCAAGAATAAGGATTAAATAACTTCATCATTCATGAACAAGTCATTTCATCATATGCAACCACATTTATATACATAATAATACATTTAGATCTACATCAATCCATATCATGTCAATATAAGGAACAAGACTTAACGATCATTCACGAAGTACTTAATCATAAGACATGAAGTGGAGGACTCCTAGCTTCCACGCTTATAGATCCGAACATTTCTTATTAAGCAAAGGACTTTAATCACATTCATTTTTTATTAGACAAGGGACTCTAACCACATATACTTTCATTAAGCATGGGACTCTAACCTCATGCACTTTCTTTAGGCAACAGACTCTAACCTCAAGCCATAGTAGATAAGGGACTCTAACCCCAAGCTGGCATATTTAGGCAAGGGACTCTAACTACAAGCAATTTCATTATGCAAGGGACTTTATCCTCAAGCATTTTCATTAGGCAAGGGACTCAAACCACAAGTCACTTAATAGGCAAAGGACTTTAACTACAAGCCGTCGCGACTATCATTAGTCAACGTTGGGGACTCTAACCCTTTGTCCATACATCACCATCTATTCAATTCAACACTTAGGGACTTCAACCCATTTAACCATTCCAACATCATACATGACCATAAGGTCTTCATGGAAGAATTTGTCATTCAAGAACTTTTGATAGGCCATTGTCTTAATTAAATTCAATTTATGGACATCAAGACCCTTACAAACCATTCATTCCTCATTAGAAATCTTATACCACACTCTAGTTCAACACACTTCAATTTTCTTTTTAGGGACTTTAATGCTCTTAGCCATCACATCATTAAGATCATAAATTAACTCATTACATGACTATCAATGTCTTTACAATACTATTTACCAACCATTCATACTCATTGGGACATTTCCCTAGTTCAAAATATCATCAACATGTGACTAGACATTTTACTTAGATATTTTCACAAACACTTTGTGTGTATGCCTTTACAAAGGCCAAAATCAATGTAAAAATCATCAATATTAAGGTTTCTCAAGACCCATTTGTTAAACCATAAACAACAATCACTCACATGTTCAAATCATCATCAATATCATGTAAAATCACAATTCTAAACAAAAACAAACATTACTCATCACTAGGTATCAAAACGCTTAACATTTGATTTCAAAATCATCATTTATGTCTTAATCCATGTTTAAAATACATGGTTTTTGAGTTAAAAACAAGGGAAAGAGTTACATGCCTTAAAAAAAATGATCCACCAAGAAAATTGACTCCTTTTTGCCTCTAGATGAACACCCTTGAAACCCTAGCCTCCAAATCTTCAAAGATGTTCTTGAGAGAGTGTTTCAGAATGTTTGATCTACCAAAATAGATGTTTAGGAGGCCATGTTACCTTATATAGTAAGTGTAATTAAGGGTTTTGGGGTGGGAAATGACCATAGAGTCGTTGACTAAAAGTTCAAAACTGAACCCAAAGTGGGGTACGACTCACTTAAGTCAACCGTACCTTAGGGTACTAGTGGTACCCTAACTCGTACCCTAGGCTTCACCTAGGACCCATATACTTCCCAAGATACAAATTCACACCCTAGACTCGTATCCAACAGGTATGGTTGGTACCCTTAATGATACCCACATACCGTACCCATAACAGTGTGCACTAGATCAAGACAATACTCCCTACGACTTAACTTGGTACGACTCATACCCTAATGTACAACTATGGGGAGGACAAGTTATATATCGGATATTATGTAAATCCCACCACACTTCCTGGGTAAGATAGCGGTCACCAAAGTCATATACAAGGGTACGATTGATACCCTTAGTCGTACCTAGTCTAGAGGCTTCAATTAAGGGAATTTTCTAAGGGCCCATCCAAAGCCTAGGTGTTTCAATTCTTCCCCACTTGGATCATTCATCCTCGAATGACGGGTAAGACAAGCATAAACATAAGTTAATACATTATTTCACGTCAAACCAACCTTTAATGAAGTTTATAGAACAACGCATACAACACACATCATGATCATTATCAATCAACCAATCACCTAATTGGCCTTGGGACTCAAATCCATCATTTATAAAAGACACTTGTTCAATTTAAAATTTAGGGACTTGAACCCATTATTTATCAAAGACATAAATCAACTCAAATCATCGGGGAATTTAACCCATAGTCTAACAAAGACATAAGTCAATTAAAAATATTAACACATACCTCAATCACGAGTTTCTGGAACGAAAAACAAATGTGGATACTTGGAATTCATGTCCTCTTCCGCCTCTCAAGTAGCTTCCTCAGACTTTTGGTTCCTCCATAGAACCTTCACCGAAGTCACTTCTTTTGTTTGCAACCGCCGAACTTGCCGATCTAACATCCTTGCCGGGACCTCCTCATAAGACAAAGAGACCAAAATATCTACATCCTTCAAGGGAAAAACTAATGAAGGGTCACCCACACACTTCCGCAACATAGAGACATGGAAAACTGGGTGAATGGAGTTCAAACTAGAAGGTAACTCCAACTCATAGGCAACATTGCCAACCCTTTTCAAAATCAAGTAGGGACCAACATACCGGGGACTAAGTTTCCCCTTCTAACCAAATTGCATCACTCCCTTCATGGAAGACACCTTAAAAAATACCCAATTGCCAACATTAAACTCTGAATCCCCACGCCTCACATCCGCATAGGACTTTTGGCAACTTTGAGCAGTTTTAAACCTATCACGAATCACCTTCAACTTTTCTATGGCTTGGTGAATTAAATTGGGGCCAATCAACTAAGCCTTGCCAACTTTGTACCACCCAATAGGATAACGACATCTCCTACCATAAAACGCCTCAAAAGGGGCCATGCTAATGCTAGAGCGGTAACTATTGTTATAGGCGAAATCAATCAAAGGCAAATGGTTGTACCAACTACCACTATAATCAATCACACAAGCCCGCAACATATCTTCCGATGTTTGGATGGTACTTTTCGCTTGTCCATCAGTATGCGGGTGGAAAGCAGTACTAAGGCACACCTTAGTCCCCAAGACTTTTTTGATTAACTTCCAAAAGTGAGATGAAAATGGAGTACCATGATCCAAAATGATTGAAATCGAAGCACCATGCAATTTCACAATATCCGTAAGATACGACTTAGCATAATCTTTCACCAAATAACTAGTCCTTACCGACAAGAAAGGAGCAGACTTGGTCTTTCTATCCACAATGACCCAGATACAATTATATTGATTTCGAGACCGAGAAAGACCGGTAGCAAAATCCATATTAATTGCCTCCCATTTCCATTGGGGAAATACAATTTCTTGGTACAAACCACTAGGTCTCATGTGCTTAACTTTCACTTGTTGACACACCATACACTTAGCCACATCTTGTTTCATATTATACCACTAATAAAACTCTTTAAGATCATGAGACATCTTTGTAGAATCGGGATGAATAGCATACCGATATTCATAAGCCTCGACCATAATCCTTTCCCTCAATCCATTGATGTCGGGAACACATAGCTTACCTTGGTACCTCAAGATACCATTACCACCAATCACGAAGTCAACAATCTTTTGCTAACCCACATTACTCTTAATCTTCATCAAGTTGGGATCCAACACTTATTTTTCCTTGATTTCAACAACAAGAGACGAATGTGATACCGAATGCACAAACATACCACCATCATCCAAGTCTGTGAGACGAACTCCAAGATTAGCCAAATGGTGAATATCCTTCACCAATTCCCGCTTATCCTCATCCATATGGGCTAAACTCCCCATGGACAGTCGGCTAAAAGCATCAGTGACTATATTAGCTTTACCCAAATAGTAATGAAGACTCATATCATAGTCTTTCAATAGCTCAAGCCACCTCATTTGCCTAAGATTTAACTCCTTTTGAGTAAACACGTACTGAAGACTTATGATCGAAAAAGATGTTAACATGAACTCCATAGAGATAATGTCACCAAATCTTCAATGCAAAAACCATGGCTAATAATTCCAAGTCATGAATAGGGTAGTTCTTCTTATGAACTTTCAATTTCCTAGAAACATAGGCCACCACCCTACCATGTTGCATCAATGCACAACCAAGCCCAATACAAGAAGCATCACAATACATAAAAAATCCATCATTACACTCTGGCAAGGTCAAAACTAGAGACGAAGTTAATTTATTTTTCAACTTCTCAAAACTACCCTTGCACGTATCCGACCACAAGAACTTGACTTTTTTCTGGGTCAACTAAGTTAGTGGGGCAGCTATAGGTGAAAAGCTCTCCATAAATCACCTATAGTAACCAGCTAGACCCAAGAAGCTCCTAATATTGATTGGAGTCACAGATCTAGGCCACTTCTTAACCGCCGCAAACTTTTGAGGATCTTCCATAATTCCTTCATTAGAGATAACATGACCAAGAAAAGTCACAACCTTCAACCAAAACTCACACTTAGAGAACATGGCATACAATGATGATCCTTCAAAATTTATAACACAACACAAAGGTGATCGACATGATCCACCACGCTTTTAGAATAGACTAAGATATCATCAATAAAGATAATGAAAACAGGTCTAAGAATGGATAAATACCCTATTCATCAGATCCATGAATGCCGCCAGGTCATTGATCAACCCAAAAGACATAACTAGGAACTCACAGTGAACATATCGAGTACTAAATCCAGTTTTAGGGATATCCGCTTCCCTAATCTTAAGTTGATGATAACACGACCTAAGATCAATCTTAGAGAAACAAATTCACCTTGGAGTTGATCAAATAAATCATCAATCCTATGAAGAGGATACTTATTTTTTATGGTCACTTTGTTCAGCTGACGATAATCAATGCACATACGAAGGGAGTCATCCTTCTGGCACACGAACAACATGGGAGAACCCCAAGGAGACACACTAGGTTGAATAGAACTTTTATCTAAGAGGTCTCTCAATTGCTCCTTGAGCTCCTTCAACTCTGCCGGAGCCATTCAATAAGGGGGAATATAAATCATACGAGTGTCCGGAACAAGATCAAATCCAAAATCAATTTCCCTATCGGGAGGAATATTGGGAAGCTCATCAGGGAAGACCTCGGGAAACTCATTAAACATGGGAACATAAATATAGAAGAACCTTTCAAGGTAGAATCTTTAACTCAGACCAAATGATACAAACACCCCATTGCGATCAATTTTTGGGCCATAAGATATGAAATGAATCTGCCCTTAGTCACTAAAGAACCACCTTCCCATACAATGATTGGCTTATTAGGGAATTTAAATATGACCGTATAGGTCTGACAATCTAGGGAAGCATAGAACGGATGCAACCAATCCATCCCCAGAATAACATCAAAATCAATCATGTCCAACTCTATCAAGTCTATAAGAGTTTCATTACCATTAACAGATACCACACACCCTCTGTAGACTCTTTTAACAACCATAGAGTCTCCTACTAGGGTAGAAATAGAAAAAAGAACTGACAGACTCTTAGGACCAAAACCAAGATGCACAACCACATTCGAGGTTATATAAGAAAGAATGGACCCTGGATCAAGCAAATAATACACATCATGGGAGAAAAGTTTCAACATACCTATGATAACATTGGGAGACATCTCAGAGTCCTGGCGAGTAGCAAGTGAATACAAGTACTTTCGGCCAGCGCCAGTGCCAGAAATAAAAAAAAGTAGTAATAACACCCTATGGAGTAGGAGTAGATGAAGTAGAAATAGGGGCCCTATTCGCCCAAGAAGTCACAAGAGAGGGGCGCGCTCATTACATGTGCCCAATCTGACCATATCTAAAATACATATTCTACCCCTTCTCACACTGACCACGAAGAGGTTGACCACAAAATCTGCAAGAAGGGTAAAATAAAGACGACTGAGCCCCACTAGTCTGAGATTGGGCACCCGGTTCCCATAACCCACCACTAAATTGAGACCGAAAATCACCTGATGACTTTGGGTAAGGAGTACTAGACGAGGAAAAAGAACCCGAACAACCCTACTTCTTTCTTGGCCACTTACCACCATGCTCAAAAGGTCTAAATTTTTATCCTTGCCTTTCGCAAAACTCAACTTACTTCTTTTTCTCTTTTTCCACATGTTGCATATACATAATAAACCTAGAGATGTCCATATTTTCAATCAACAAAGCCACCTTGCTCTCAAGAACCAACTCACGGGACAGTCCTGAAATAAACTTATACATTCTAGCCCTCATGCTAGAAACTATCTCAGGGGCATACTATAACGCTCCGAATCTGGTACCCAAAATGCTACATGATGCTTATAACCCCAAAGGACCATAATCTAACCCATGACTGATATTTATACCTATATACTGCATAAAATACTGAATAATGCAGAAACATAAAATAAAACACCATAAGGGTCACATAACTGAAGTAAAATATAACATCTAAAAGGGGTATGAAATACCCAAAACAAAACTAAAAATACTGAAGTCTGAAACATGATAGTCTAGAAAGCCTCTAACTGACTGAACTATCTGAGTAAGGAGTTGATAAGACATGTCCCCAACTAACTCCAACTAATAAACTAATTAATGAGATAATAGAGAAATAATTATATCCTCGAATGATGAGGACTTACTTTTAACTTTGACTGCTAAAACTGGAATCTACTACTGATCTGGAGCTCGTGTCTCTAAACCTATGGTATAAGACACCATAGCACAAATGCGTCAGTACTTTGAATATACTGTATGCATGTGGGGAAGACTGAATGCATGGGGTTCATATGCATGAACAATATTGTCTAACTGACTAATATGAACATGAGAATACATGCATACATACATACTAACTATATTTGAAATCGTGATAACATGAGTACTGAATCTGAATACTGATAACATAACATACTGATAACTGATATAACTGATAACATGAGTGACTGTATTTGACAGTCTTAAATCTGGTGGAACTATTTAAGTTTCGTTCTGTATCTGAGTTGACTGTATCTGACAGTCCTGGATTCTGAAGAACTATCTGAGTTCTTTTATTGAGACTGATACTGAGACTGTGGGAGGTAGTCATGTAATCGACATGCCCCAAATAATGCATTATAGCTGAATTGGGGTCTAATCTATGCCCTGATTGGAAGGGTTTCAATACTGCACCACTGGTAACGAAAATATGTGAGTGACCCTAATATAACAGGTAACTCTAGTGAGAACGGTGGGAACCCTCATATAGCAGGCTAAACCACCTCATGTACCCTTATATAGCAGGCTATGATGTCTCAACATATGCTGGCTACAAAGTTCTGGAACGCAAGGATCGCTTCTAAGAATCACACCCTCATATAATAAGTGAGTTCCCATTCTTGGGTTCACTCAGTGATAATTTCTACTCCCATATGAATAGACACTGAACATAATTTACTGAACTGAACATGGACTGAGTTACCGAATTCCATTAACTGACAAAATATTACTGATATCTGACAACTGATTGAGTTCATGAGATCATGGAGATTTTCTGAGTCATAAAAATGTCTAAAGTCTAAGGATTCATAGCTTGACTGAGAGTATCGAGGAAACATGACATACCTTTAGGCACCCAGCTAATATTTTGGGTACAAGTACCCCCAGGACTCGATGGAAGGAAACTGGCCAAGCATAACTTACTTGAGCATATAACTAACATCATAATCCGTAATATATTTATAGAAGCATTCAGTCAAAATATGTGATAGGCATAACTTGTACAAACATGGGGATTTCATGATATCATACTAGTTGGGCATTGTTCCTTCATCTAGGCATTTAATCAAACACATGGTAGGCATAACACATGTAGACAACATTATACAATAATTAATCATTATGATTCATCTTTCATTTCATCATCTAGGGTTTATTCATAGGTTCACATGAATATACATCTATACAAATCAGTTCCATATAAAATTAATCACCCAACATTGATTTGAATTCAACTGATCATTCTCAACATAAACAAAACAAACCCAACATGAAATTCATAAAGAAATCCATAAACTTAAACTTAGAAAAGAGATTCTTGGGCTTCATGGATGAAAGGAGTCCATGAATGAATATTACGCATACCTTGGTTCGTGATTTCGTGAAGATTGACGGTGAAACCTTCTTGAATTTGAATCCCCAATAGAAACCCTAGCTTGTTCTTGAGAGAAACTTGAGAGAAAATAGTATATTTTGGGTGAAGAATGACTAAATCACGTGTTATTGGGTTTAAATATGGGTAGGAAATTGACCCTTTTAACCCTGGATGCATTATTTAATTTCAGTAAAAATTTCCGAACTAGGCCCCTGGTGCGACGCGGTGCTATCACGTCGTGTCACTAGAATTTGACATTTGGGAACCTGAGGGTTGGCGTGATGCAGAGCCATCGCGTTAGCCCTTCTTTTGTGACCTCAAGCTTTGGCGCGACACGGAGAAAATTGAGCTAAAACACTGGAAAAGGATAATTCTGAATTTGGGCCCTGGCGCGACGCACCATAACTACGGACACATACTGGAATTTTTCAACTGCCTTTTCCTCTTGTGGCGCGGCACGCCACTGACTTATATGACATTGTTTTACGGTGGGAACTTAAAATAGTCATAAATTCTGACTCGGTTATCAGATTTGGGCGAATCTTATATCGATGAAAAACTTATTGAATTTTCCATATGACAAAAAGTTAAAATCTTAAAAATTCCTCATGGAATAACCATCATTCAATTTAGAATCTAATACTAGACATTCTTGAGATGAAATTATCTAGGAAAAAGTATGGGGTATTATAATATCTCCTCCTTGAGAACATTTATCCTCGAATGAGACTGACTGAGAGGGAAGAAAAAAAACTGATGTACATACTGAATATGCATATTTGATGCATGTGTAACTGATTCATGAATGCATGATTAAATGTTCTGAGGAACTAAGTTTCTCGCAATGAGAATGCATTTCTGATGCATAATTATATAACTGAGCTGATACATGAATGCATGACTGAATATGCAATGGTACTTGATACCAAGTTTATACTGGGAACATGAACATGAAACTAAATACCAAGTTCGTGATGAACACTGATCATGAAACTGAGTAAGCTTAAGGAGAACTATTACCTTGAGCTTGATCTGAGTTGGCGGAGAAGAGGTGAGGATACTTGGTATGCATGTCTGCTTCTGCTTCCTAAGTAGATCCCTCGACGGCCTGATTTCACCAAAGAACTTAAAATAGAGGTACTTCTTTGTTCCTCAATCTACGAGTCTGATAGTCTAAGATTTTGACTGGAATCTCTTCATAAGAGAGACTGTTCTGAACATCAATGCTTTGAATAGGGACTACAACTGATGGGTAACCTATGCACTTCTTGAGAAAGGAGACATAAAAGACTGGATGAACTGAGGCTAGATCTGAAGGCAATTCGAGCTCATAAGCTACCTTGCTGAAATAACTAAGAATATTGAAGGGACCGATGTATCGGGGACTGAGTTTCCATTTCTTGTCGAACCACTTCACTCTCTTCATGGGAGAGATCTTTAGATAGATATACCAAATTTAAACTCGAGATCTTTTCTACGAACATCTTTATAAGACTTCTATCGGCTCTGAGCAGCCCAGAGTCTTTCTCTGATTAACTGGACTTTTTCTAAGGCGTCGAACACTAAGTCAGGCCCTATGACTGAGGCCTCACTAACTTTGAACCAACTAATTGGAGATCTATATCTTCTACCATAGAGAGCTTCAAATGGATCCATCTGAATACTGGAATGATAGCTGTTATTGTATGCAAATTCAATCAAAGAAAAGTGGTCATCCCAACTTCACTTGAAATCAATTGCACATGCTCTTAGCATATCTTCTAAGGTCTGAATGGTCCTTTATTCTTGACCATCTGCCTGAGGATGAAAGGTTGTACTAAGATGAACTTGAGTACCAAGACCCTTTTGGAATGCTTTCCAATAGTGAAAGGAGAACTAGGTACCTCTGTCTGAGATAATAGACAATGGAATAATGTGCAATCTGACCCGATCCTTGATGTAGAGCTTGGCGTAATCCTCAGCTGAATAAGAGGTATGAACTGGAAGGAAATGAGCTGATTCGGTCATTCTATCTATAATGACCCAAACTGAATCATGCTGATGACGAGTTTGAGGCAAACCCATCACGAAGTCCATGTTCACAACTTCCCACTTCCAAGTAGGAATACTGAACTCCTGCATGGACCTACTAGGCTTCTGATGCTCTATCTTAACTTGATGATATGTAGA
Organism: Capsicum pubescens; assembly: GCA_030864215.1. Lineage (NCBI taxonomy): Eukaryota > Viridiplantae > Streptophyta > Magnoliopsida > Solanales > Solanaceae > Capsicum > Capsicum pubescens. The sequence goes on along the minus strand of CM061538.1, from coordinate 97,744,207 downwards.
GAACTTAGCCAAAAACTCTGCAATGTCTCTCTTCATCCCACTCCACCAATAGATTTCTCGAAAGTCACAATACATCTTTGTGGCCCCTGGATGAATAGAGTAGCGCACACCATGCGTTTCTGCAAGAATTCACTGCCCTAAGTCGTCTATACCTTGAACACAGAGACGACCCTAACAATGCAAAACACCATCTCCCCCTTGGGAGAAAACCTCTACTTTTTTATCCTGAACTGACTCTTTCAACTTGACAAGGCTGGGATCTCTATCTTGCTTTTATTTCATCTCGGAAACTAGAGATGATTCTGAACTACTCTGAACGTATACACCACCTTCTGAAGAATCGACTAAGCGAACGCCTAGTCTGGCAATATGATGGACTTCTTGAGCTAACTTCTTCTTACTATCCTTCATAAAATAAACACTACCCATGGATAGCCTACTGAGAGCGTCTGCCACTATGTTGGCCTTGCCCGAATGATAGAGGACACTTATGTTATAGTCTTTCAAGAGATCTAACCACCTTCTTTGATGAAGATTGAGAATCTTTTTGATAAAAGACATACTAAAGAATCTTGTGATCTGTGAAGATATCTACATGAACTCCGTAGAGATAATGCCTCCAAATCTTCAAGGCAAAGACTACAACTTCTAACTCAAGATCATGAGTAGGATAATTCCTTTCATGGGGTTTAAGTTGTCTGGAGGCGTAGGCTATGACCTTACCATGTTGTATGAGGACACAACCCAAACCTAATCTAATGCCATCATAGGAAATAATGTGACCAAGGAATGCTACTGACCTTAGCCAAAATTCGCACTTACTAAATTTGGTAAATAGCTGATAATCTCTGAGAGTCTGAAGTACTGTCCTAAGATGGTCTGCATGATCACGCTCACTGCGAAAATATACCATAATATCATCTATGAAGACTATGGTGAACATGTCCAAGTAATGCTTGAACACACAGTTCATCAAGTCCATAAAAGTTGCTGGGGCATTGGTAAGACCAAATGATATGACTAGAAATTTGAAGTGACCATAGTGAGTTTGGAAAGCTATTTTTTGGAATGTCATATTCCCTAACTCTGAGTTGATGATAACCAGATCTGAGATCTATCTTTGAGAAATAATTGGCACCTTGAAGTTGGTCAAATAAGTCATCGGTTATGGGAAGAGGATACTTGTTTTTGACCGTGACCTTATTGAGTTGGCGGTAGTCTATACATATTCTGAGAGAACCATCTTTCTTATACATGAATAATACTGGAGCGCCCCACGGGGAAACACTGGGCCTGATGAATCCCTTATCTAAGAGATCCTTCAATTATTCTTTAAGTTATCTGAGTTCTGCTGGTGCCATTCTGTATGGCAGAATAGAGATAGGCTGAGTATTTAGAAGAAGATCAATGCCAAAGTTTATTTCCCTTTCAGGAGGAATTCTTGGAAGATCTTCAGGAAAGACATCTGAATATTCATTCACTACTGGGACTTATCAAGACTGGTAGTTTCAGAACTAGTGTCCTTAACTCGAACGAGATAATAGACACATCCTTTAGATATCATTTTCCTTACCCGAAGGTAGAAAATAAGCTAACCCTAAAAGTGGATACACTACCCTTCTACTCAAGGATGGATTCATTTGGGAACTGAAACTGGACTATTCTGTTTCTATCGTCGACTGTGGCATAGCAGAAATGAAACCAATCCGTGCTGAGAATGACGTCAAAATCAGTTATCTCTAATTAGACTAAGTTTGCTGAGGTGACTTTCCGAAATATCATAACTGGGCAGTTCCTGTATACCCACCGGGCTATGATGGTTTTTCCCACTGGGATAGAGACTGAGAAGGGCTCTGCTAGAATTTTGGGGCTGATTCTAAAATCAACTTCTATATAGGGAGTAACAAAATACAAAGAAGCTCCTGGATCTAGCAAAGCTTAAACATGAACATGAAAGATCTGTAATGTACCAATAACTACGTCAGGAGAATTTTACTAATTTTTTCAAGACTAAAGAGCATAGAGACGATTTAGGCGTTGCCCACTAGTAGCACTGAAGGTGGCACCTTACTGATTTGGGCGACCGGACTGAGATAAGGAGCGATTTTGTTAACCTTGAGGACAGTCTCTAACTTTGTGGGCTGGCTTGCCACATCCAAAACAAATACCACTGCCAGTTCTTTAAATACCCTGATGGTTCTTGCCATAAGTTTGGCAAAGAGGATAGGTGTGGGTACTGCTAACACTGCCCTGGGACTTAGAGCCTGGCGCTTTATCTTTATTACTCTTTCTGAACTTAGGAACTGGAGCACTGGCTAAATAAGAAGATGGAATTGATGACTTAGGACGAAACTGAGAACGGTTTCCTCTTTATGACTTAGGCTGAGCAAAGTTAAAACTACCTGTCTTCACTCTCTTATTCTGCTTCTCCTTCATCTTAATGTTTTTCTCCTTAATCTGCTGAGCATGAGTCATAATCCTGGCTAAAGTCATGTCACTATTTAGCATGGCGGATCTGCACTCATTCATCACGCTATCATTCACCCCTGCAACAAATTTACTCATCTTTGCCCTGCTATCTGCAACCACATGAGGGGCATATCTGGATAATTGAGTAAACTTAAGAGAATACTCTTTCACTGTCATATTGCCCTGCCTAAGGTTGATAAATTCTAACACCTTAGATTCCCTAAGCTCTAGGGGAAAGAATCTATCGAGGAAAGCAGACGCAAACTCCTCCCACTCAACTGGCCCTGCATCATCTGCCCTCTCTGACTTCCACTACTTGAACCAAGTGTGATCAATATCCTGCAACTAATATACAGCTAGCTTATCACTCTCAACAGTAGTCACCCCCATGATGTCTGTCACCTTCTGCACCTGATCTAGGAATTCCCGAGGGTCCTCATCTGTCTTAGACCCAAGAAAGGATGGAGGATTCATTCGGGTGAAATCCCAAATCCTGGATGCAGCTGAATTGGCCACTGGATTAGTTGGAATAATAACTGGTTGTTCATTCTAAGAAGCAACTGAGTTAGTAAGAGTAGTAAATATAGCTAGGAACGCTGCATGAGAAACATGATCGCCCAAAGGATCTTCGGGCTGAGGGGCTGACTGATTTCCGTTGCTTCTTTTATGAGGCATGTTCTGTAGAACAAAGGGAGAAACAGATTAGAATAAGATATTGACTTGAGATTATGCTCACTAGCATAACATGAATACTGAAAGAGGGGAAACTATTCGTAAAACATCTTATAGCCTCTTGTACATAAATGTGGCATACAATACACCCATGTACAAGACTCTACTAGATGTGGTTTTCATACTTCCTAGAAATATATTGAACCTTAGGCTCTGATACCAAGTTTGTAATGCCCCGAATCTGGTACCTGAAATGCTACACGGTGCTCATAACCTCGAAGGATCACAAGCTAACCCATGACTGATATCTATACCTAGATACTGCATAAAATACTGAATAATGCAAAAACATGTACTGAAAGTCCATAAGGTTCACATAACTAAAATAAAATATAACATTTAAAAGGGGTATGAAATACTCAAAATAAAACTGAAAATACTGAAGTCTGAAACATAATAGTCTAGAAAGCCTCTAACTGACTAAACTATCTAAGTAAGGAGTTGATGGAACATGTCCCCAACTAACTCCAACTAATAAACTAATTAATGAGATAATAGAGAAATAATCATATCCTCGAATGATGAGGACTCACTTTTAACTGACTGCTGAAACTGGAATCTACTGCTGATCTGGAGCTCGTGTCTCTAAACCTATAGTATAAGACACCATAGCATAAATGCATCAAGACTTTGAATGTACTGGTATGCATGTGGGTTAGGCTGAATTCATGGGGTTTATATGCATGAACAATACTGGCTAACTGACTAATATGAATGTGAAAATACATGCAGGCATACATAGTAACTATATCTGAAATTATGATAACATGAGTACTGAATCTGAATACTGATAACATGACATATTGATAATAGATATAACTGATAACATGAGTGACCGTATCTGACAGTCCTAAATCTGGTGGAACTATCTGAGTTCCATTCTGTATCTGAGTTGACTGTATCTGATAGTCCTGGATTCTGAAGAACTATCTGAGTTCTTTTTTTGAGACTGATACTGATACTGTGGGAGGTAGTCATGTAACTGACATACCCCAAATGATGCATTATAGCTGAACTGGGGTCTAATCTATGCCCTGATTGGAAGGGTGTCAATACCGTACCACTGGTAAAGACAATATTTGAGTGACCCTAATATAACAGGTAACTCTAGTGAGAATGGTGGGAACCCTTATATAGAAGTCTAAGACACCTCATCTACCCTCATATAGCAGGCTATGATGTCTCAACCTATGCAGTCTACATAGTTTTGGAATGCAAGGATTGCTTCTAAGAATCACACCCTCATATAACAGGTGAGTTCCCATCCTTGGGTTCACTCAGTGCTAATTTCTACTCCCATAAGAATAGACACTGTGATATGGGTCAAAGAAGTATCTTAGCACTGAAGGATATGAAGACGTGAGGAAATACCTGAGTTTGTAGGGCTGCCTAACTAAGGAACAAGCTTTGAAGTGTAGAGAACAATTCCCATCACTCCAAAGCTATCCAAGAAGCCAAGCCCCTTTGTTTGGGCTCATTAAGGGCCTTTTAGTCATTTATGTAACAAGTGTTTCCCTAGACTATAAATAGAACAATTAGGTCATTTTGTCATTTAGACATTGATGATATGTTTTGAGAGCACCATAGAGTGTCTTGCAAGGTGGAATCCTTGTGTTGGTAGCTTGCTTAGAAAAGTTGGTTGCTTGGGGATTCAGGTTTCCTTGAGGTTATTTAAGATATAGGTTTATGTTTTGTGTGGTATTAAAGGTCTAAGAGTGTAATAAGCTCTTGGGTTGTTAATATTACATCTCCATTTATCTATCTTTCTATCTTTACTTTGTTCTAATTGTTGGTGTTCTTGTTCTAGTATTGTAACCTGTGACTTATTGTCATTGTTATATTCTTGTAGTTGTTCATCTTGTATTCATATTGTTGTTGTTAATCTTACTTTGGATTGGCTGTTTCGGTGTTAAAACACACCCTTTATCTCATCATTGTTGTTATTATTGTTGAATCTGAGTGTGGTCTCTAAATGGTCCTTGAATCTTCAGATTTGTGGACTGTTTCAAGTGTGTTTTCTTGTCTTCTTGATAATTAAGGTATCATTTGGTATCAAATACATCTTTGGTTTTGTTCCTACAACACCAATCTTGGGCTCCCTTGGTTGAAAATTTTTAAAAAAGGTTGAAAACTGAAATTTCCAGAAAATTGCAAAACTGTCCATTTGGCGTTCTAGGCCAAAAATTGTGTTATTGTTGTGTATTGGCCAAGAATTTTTGTTTGTTTAGTTGTTTCTAAGTTTTGGATTTCTTGTTCACTAACACTTTGAGTCTAAAATCTAAACTTGTGCTTGAACTTGTTGGAGTTGTTGTTGTGAACTTGAAGAGTGGACGATTGTTGTTGTTCATTGTGGTCTTAGCCGTGACTTGTTGGCGTTGTTTTTGCTATAGGTGGACGTTTGGATTGTTGAGTTCTTGGTGGTTGATAAAGATTTTCTTGATGTTCTTACAACCTTCATAACTTGATGAATAAAATGACTACTAGATCTTAAAAAGGTGAAGGGAAAAAGGTGAAAACTTGTTAGTTTTGTAAGACTTGCAATCATCCATCAACTAGTCAATCACTTCTCAACAACTTTCCTTGTTTTAAGGACCTTGTTTTAGGGAACTAGTGCAAAAAGTCAAGTCTTCCATTCTTTTGAATTTGAAGAGGATTTCAAGACTTGTTTTCCTCCAAAACAATTCCCACCAATTCTAAATCACCAATTGTTCAAAACTTTCAATTTTGGAAAATAAAAAAATTGTTAGGCCGCAACCAATACGTGACTGCCACATCACTGTTACTGTTCACACAATAAATTTTGGCTCAAATTTGGATTTTTTTAGTTTCTTATTGTTGGTTCCTAGTTTTGTTTGTTGACTCTAATAACTAATCTACAAGCTAGTACTCCTCTACTAGATTGTAAATTAGTTTTTGAATACGCTTCTTCGTGTTAACGTTGTTTGTTTTGTGCTTTTCTCATTTTTGAGTTATAGTATCTTTTGGTTCAAGTTCGTACATTACTTATTCGAGTCATTTCAAATAAGAATCTACTCTGACCTCGAGCCACGATTGGGACCAAGTAACCTCATTGGAGTATAAGAGAGTTATCAACGCTTGTGAGACCAATAGAGTGAAAACGTCAAAGTGTGAAAGTGAGGAATTATGGACTATTTTGAGTCGACTCGTGGACTGATTTTTGCTAACATTAATGTGTTATTGTTTTTATTACATTTTAGTGTTCTTGATAGTTACTATGGCATTGGGAAAGGTGACCATGAACGATTTGATGGCTGCCATAATGGGTATGAAACATGACCTTAGTAGTCGAATGGAGAGAATGGAAAGAATAATGGATCGAGTGGAAGGAAAAATGGAAGGGATGTAAAGCTCTCTTTGCAAGGAGTTAGATAACTTGATAGAGCAACCAAGCCTTCCTAATCAAGTTCCTGTGAGTGGACATGCTCCACATGAGCTACAAGGTAATCAAACTAACTCTTGCACTCTAGTGAATGAGGCTAGTAGCCAACTAAGTGTGAATGATAGTTTGCCTTTAGGTGAGCCGAATATTCCTCCATTTGGTGATGATAATGTACAACTTAAGATTGTGGAAACACTAGTTGATCCATCTAGTGTTGAAGCCATTGTGGAAAGTGATAGTACATTGTCTTATGGAAGTCATGATGACCAACTTGTGTGTGAAAATGGTGATGTAGAACATGTTGGCCGATTGACTAAGGACGACCATCTAGTTGTTTTTTTTGTAGATCATGTTTGTATAGAGGGTGTCAATGAGTGTAATGGTGGTAGTCTTTAGGAAAGAAAGTATGTCCTCCACCCGTGTCCATGGACACTCTACCCCTTTGATCCCGACGACCATTTGAAATGTGATGTTGATTCATTTCAAACCATATTCGGGAATGATGTGTGTGCATTATGTGGGCATGGGTATGTTGATTCTAAGCATGTCTTGTATGTAATTCGGGTTTCTCGTGATTGGTGTGTCATTTTTGAGAACCCGAGGGATGTTTTGTTATATGTGAAATTTTAGCCACCTTGGCATAATGCTATGATTGATTACGCTAATCCTAACCCTCATACCTTGAGGAACTTTTGTTTGGTTGTCCTTCCTATTATTTTGCAAAGTTCGGATTCGAGGACGAATCCTTTCTAAGGAAGGAAGGATGATACGGGTCAAAGAGGTATCTTAGCACTCGAGGATATGAAGACATGAGGAAAGAACCAAGCTTGTGGGGATTCCTAACCAAGGAACAAGCTTTGAAGTGTAGATAATAGGTCCCAACACTCCAAAGTTGTCCAAGAATCCAAGCCCCTTTGTTTGGGCTCATTAAGGGTCTTTTGGTCATTTATGTAACAAGTGTTTCCCTATCCTATAAATTGAACAATTAGGTCATTTTGTCATTTAGACTTTGATGATATGTTTTGAGAGCACCATAGAGTGTCTTGCAAGGTGGAATCCTTGTGTTGGTAGCTTGCTTAGAAACGTTGGTTGCTTAGGGATTTCGGTTCCCTTGAGGTCACATAAGTGATAGGTTTATGTTGTGTGTGGTATTAAAGGTCCAAGAGTGGAATAAGCTCTTGGATTGTTAATATTACATCTCCATTTGTCTATCTTTCTATCTTTACTTTGTTCTAATCGTTGGTGTTCTTGTTCTAGTATTGTAACCCGTGACTTGTTGTCATTGTTATATCCTTGTTGTTGTTTATCTTATCTTCATATTGTTGTTATTAATCTTAGTTTGGATTGGCTGTTTCGGTGTTAAAACACAACCTTTATCTCGTCATTGTTGTTGTTATTGTTGAACCCGAGTGTGGTCTCTAAACGGTCCTTGAATCTTTGAATTTGTGGACTGTTTTGAGTGTGTATTTTTGTCTTCTTGATAATTCTAGTATAACACTGAACATAATTTACTGAACTGAACATGGACTGAGTTACTGAATTCCGTTGACTGACGAAATATTACTGATATCTAACAACTGACTGAGTTCATGAGATCATGGAGATTTCCTGAGTCATAAGACTGTTTGAAGTCTAAGGATTCATAGCTTGACTGAGAGTATCATGGAAACATGACATGGCTCTAGGCACACAACTAATATTTTGGGTACAAGTACACCCAGAACTCATTGGAAGGAAACTGACCAAGCATAACTTACATAAACATATAACTAACATCATAATCCATAATACATTTATAGAAGACTTCCGTCAAAACATGTGATAGGCATAACTTGTACATACATGGGGATTTCATGATATCATACTAGTTGGGAATTGGTCCTTCATCTAAGCATTTAATTAAACACATGGTAGGGATAGCACATGAACACAACATTATACAACAATTAATCATTATGATTCATCTCTAATTTCATCATCTAGGGTTTATTCATAGGTTAACATGAATATACATCTATACAAATCAATTCCACATAAAATTGATCACCTAACATTGATTTGAGTTCAACTGATTATTCTCAACATAAACAAAACAAACCCAAGATGAAATTCATAAGGAAATCCATAAACTTAAACTTAGAAAAGATATTCTTGGGCTTTATGGACGAAAGGAGTCCATGAATAAAGACTACGCATACCTTGGTTCATGATTTTGTGAAGATTGACGGTGAAACCTTCTTGAATTTGAATCCCCAATAGAAACCCTATCTTGTTCTTGAGAGAAACTTGAGAGAAAATAGTATATTTTTGGTGAAGAATGACTAAATCACATGTTATTGGGTTTAAATAGGGGTAGGAAATTGACCCTTTTAACCCTAGACGCGTCATTTAATTTCAGTAAAATTTTTCCGAACCGGGCCCCTAGCGCGATGCGGCGCTATCACGCCGTGTCACTGGAATTTGACAATTGGGAAACTGAGGGTTGGCGCGATGCGGGGACATCACGTTGCCCCTTCTTTTGTGACCTGTAACTTTGGCGCAACGTGGAGAAAATCACGCTAAGACACTAGAAAAGGACAATTCTTAATTTGGGCCCTGGCGCGACGTTCCATAATCGCGGACACATACTGGTATTTGCCAAATTCCATTTCCTCTTGTGGGGCGGTGCACCACTGACTAGTATGGCATTGTTTTACGATGGGAACTTAAAATAGTCATAAATTCTGACTCGGTTATCGGATTTGGGCGAATCTTATGTCGATGGAATGCTTATTGAATTTTTCACATGACAAAAAGTGAAAATCTTAAAAATTCCTCATGGAATAACCATCATTCAATTTAGAAGCTAATACTATACATTCTTGAGATAAAATTAGCTAGGGAAAAGTACGGGGTATTTCACATACCTAGACAACTGATGGAATTTCAAGGCATACTTCTGAACAGACATTCTCTCTTACTTCAAGTTCACAAACTCTTCTGATTTTGCTTTCCTCAACCCTTGAGGAAAGAAGCGATCCAAGAAATCTCTAGAAAAATCCTCCCACATGGAAAAACTAGCATCAACACCTCTAGTCAATTCCCACCCTTCATACCATTGGTACGTTACATGTTTCAATTGGTAGGAAAAAAATCATCAACCTCAACCTCCAAAGCATGCATAATTCAAAAAGATCTTCTCTATTTTATCAACAAAGCCTTGAGGATCCTCCTCAATCTTCGTACTAGTAAACATAGAGGGTTCAACCTCCAAAATTGGCCAACTCTTGTGGCCTCAGAAGAAACAGTAGAAGGAGAACCACACTCCAATTGAAAGGTTACTAATTGAATCAAGAGGTTGATAGAGCAATGAAACTAAGCATTAGAAATATCTCTAGGTGGTGATTGAGTAGGAGTTTCACTCTCATAAGAAGGGTTCGTAGGGACAGGTGGAACCCTATGAGGATGGTCAGATGCCGAAACCATAGCCTAAGTATGGACCCCAGAACTTGGACGGGCTTTATCCATAGGGCCCTCACTCAGGATACAAGGGTTTGCCTGGTATTAGATCTCCTTGGAGGCATGATCTGAAAGATAAGCAAACAAAAATCAGAGAAATCCAATACCTTAGACTTTATAGCTTAAGATTGAAACACAAGAAAGGGAAACAATCCTAAATGTCTCATAGTCCATCTCTTATAAGTGTGGCGTGCTTCACACCCATAAAAGAGACTTTACTTGACACAACATTGTGGACATCCAACTGAGTATGAACCTAGGCTCTAATACCAACTTGACACGTCCTAAAATCGAGCCTTGTCGTATGGGCATCTTAATCCTAACTTGGGTCAAAGATCGCCCCGCTAGCCTAACCTAACTATCACACCAATCAACAAGTATCAGATGAACTTTAACTATATAATCAAGAGAGTGGAAACATATCTAATAATAATAACTTAGACAATGTATAACATCTTATTTATATCAACATACTAATCCAACATACCCTAGTCTATAGTAATCCACAATTCCTCTACACAAATATGAAGTCTAAAATATATGTATATATATTGGGACATGTCCCCGACAATAGCCAAACACGATCTAAGACAAGTCTATAATATATACCAAGGACTATGAAATATATGACTCCCGAAGTATGGAAGCTCACCACTTCAATATCAATAACACGAACCGCTCGAACACCTGTCACTGCGCAGGAAGAAAAGAAGAAGCTTTGACCCCTGTGTCACGTGGGGACATAGTGTCCAGAGATAGTTAGTGGTTAGAGTGCTAGCATGTAACTCAAGGATAAGGATAAAATAGCATCATTATTCAAGACCAAGTCATTTCATCATATTCAACCACATTTATATACATAATCATACATTTAGATCTATATCAATCCATATCATGTCAAGATAAGGAACAAGACTTAGCCATCATTCACGAAGTACTCAATCAAAAGACACAAAGTGGAGGACTCCGACCATCTACTCTTATAGATCCAAACATTTTTTATTAGGCAAAGGACTTTAACTGCATTCACTTTTTATTAGACGAGGGACTCTAACCACATATACTTTCATTAAGCATGGGACTCTAACCTCATGGACTTTATTTAGGAAAGGGACTCTAACATCAATCCATAGTAGATAAGGCACTCTAACCCCATCCGGGGGGTAATTAGGCAAGGTCTCTAACCACAAGAAATTTCATTATACAGGGGACTTCAACCTCAAGCATTTTCATTAGGCAAGGGACTCTAACCACAAGCCACTTAGTAGGCAAGGTACTATAACCATAAGACGTCGCAACTATCATTAGTAAACATTGGGACTCTAACCCTTTGTTTATCATTACTATCTATTCAATTCAATACTTAGGGACTTCAACCCATTTAACCATTCTAACAACATACATGGCGATAAGGTCTTCATGGAAGCATTTGTCATTCAAGAACTTTTGATAGGCCATTTTCTTAATTCAATTCATCATTCAATTTAATTTATGTCCATCAAGACCCTTACGAACCATTCATTCCTAATCAACAATATTATACCACACTTTAGTTCAACACACTTCAATTTACTTTTTAGGGACTTTAACCCTCTTATCCATCACATCATTAAGATAATAAATTAATTCATTACATGACTATCAATGTCTTTACAATACCATTTACCAATCATTCATACTTATTGGGCCATTTCCCTAGTTAAACACATCATCAACATATGACTAGATATTTCACTTAGACATTTTCACAAACACCTTGTGTGCATGACTTTACCAAGGCCAAAATCAATGTAAAAGTCATCAATATTAGGGTTTCTCAAGACCCATTTGTTAAAACACAAACAACAGTCACCCACATGTGCAAATCAAAATTAATATCATATAAAATCACAAGTCTAAGAAAGAGCAAACATTACTCATCACTAGGTATCAAAACACTTACCATTTGATTTCAAAATCATCATTTATAAGTTTTAATCCATGTTTGAATACATGATTTTTGAGTTAAAAACAAGGAAAAGAGTTACATGCCTTAAATTTGATGATCCACCAAGAAACTTGACTTCTCTTTGCGTTTAGATAAACACCCTTGAAATCCTAGCCTTTAAATTTTCAAAGTTGTGCTTCAGATAGTGTTTGGGAATGTTTGATCAACCAAAATATATTTTCAGGAGGCCAAATTACTTTATATAGTGAGGGGAATTAAGGATTTTAGGGTGGTAAATGACCATAGAACCCTTGACTAAAAGCTGGAAATTGAACTCGAAGTACGGTACGACTCACTTAAGTCAACTATACCTTGGGGTACGAGTGGTACCCTAACTCGCACCCTAGGCTTCACCTAGTACCCATATACTACCCAAGATACAACTTCACACCCTAGACTCTTATTCAAAGGGTACGATTGGTACCCTAAATTGTACCCACAATAGTGTGCACTAGATTAAGACAATACTCTTTATAACTTGTATTGGTATGACTCACACCCTAATGTACTACCATGGGGAGGACAAGTCATATCTTGGAAAATAAATAAGGGTTTAAAGCCTAGTTTTTTCATGACTCCTTGATATTCAAAACTACAATAACTAAGGGATATCAAGATGCTAAGTCACACTATTAAAGTTTGAGACAAAATGACAAAAATGAGGATAAGAAGAGGTGTGGTCATCTTCGTGAACTATTTTGAATTCATGTCGAGACAGTTACTTACAAAAGTCATTCACCTTATAAGGAGACTGTTGGAGCAGTACATGGATAGGAACAAATACATACACATTGTGTTTATTGATCTAGAAAATATATATGATAAAGTCCTCGCAAAGCTTCTGTAGAGATATCTAGAGTCTAACAGTGTACCGGTGGCTTACATTAGGGTAACTAGGACATGTAGAAGGTGCCAAGACGCTGGTAGGAATAATGGGAGGTGACTTAAAACACTTTTTGGTCTTGATTAGATTGTACCAGTATTCAATGTTAAGCCCATTTTTGTTTGTTTTAGTGATAGATGAATTTACACAGCATATCTAGGGGTAGGAGCCATAGTGTATGTTATTTTCCAATGACATAGTATTATTGATTGATGTGACAAGCAAGGGATTTAATGAGATGTTGGAAGTTTGGAAAAAATCCTTAGAGTCAAAAAATTTAGGTTAACCATGACCAAGATTGAGTACCTGAAGTGCAAGTTCAGTGACATGGCGCACGATGCAGAGGTGGAAGTGGAGATTGATATACAAGCTATACTCAAGAGAGTTTTAAGAGTTTTGAGTCCATAATATAGGGTAAAGAGGAGATTGATGAGCACTACTAAAAAAAGGCCAAAAAGCGACGCATAAAAAAAGTGACCAACTGTGTCGTTTTAAAAAGCGATACTGTCCGTTGCTTTTTTAGTTTAATTTTAATTTTTATTTATTTTTTATTAAAATCGACGACCAACATCTTAATATTCGTCACTTTTTTTTGAGGATTATTGTGCCAACTAATTAACAAATAATTTATAATTTTTTTAATAAATTCGACCGATACGGTCGTAATTTATTTTAAAATAATAATAATTAAATTTTTGAAAAGCGGCGTAGTTCGTCGATTTTTAAATATATTTTTTATTTTTATTTATTTTTATTAAAAGCGACGGACAATGTCGGTATAATTTTTGTTTTTTAAAATATTAATTCTAGAAAAACGACGCTATCCGTCGTAATTTGTAATTTTTATTTTTTTTTACAAAAAGTGACGGACAACGTCGCTTTTTTTATAATTAAATAATAATTAATTTTTTGAAAAGCGACGTTGGCCATCGATATTTGATATTTTTAATTTAATAATAAATAAATAATTTTTATATTTTGAAAAATTAAATTAAATATATAAATTTTTAAAAAGCGACGGCCAACGTCGAAATTAAGTTAAATTTTTAGTCCACACCGTATTAGGGCAATAGACCCATTTCTTTTCTTTTTCTCTCTCTTCCTATTTTTCTCTCTCTCGTCTTCAATGCCGTTTCTCTCTCTCTTCCTTCCTTTCTCCGACTAGTCACAATCAAAGCTCTAGTCGATGAGGTAAATTATTGCTATTTCTTAAATATGCTCATATATAACTCATTCAAAAGCATAAGGTTGGTCATGCAACTTTTAAGTACTTATTGTTCACATGCAGTTTTGGGTTACTTCCATGTGTGGTTTTTGAGTAATTTTTGGTGAATTTTGCTTATTTTGATCATTATTGTTGTTCTTTTTACTTGATCAAGCTCAAGAAATCAAGTTCTTTTTGTTTTTTTATGTGATTCAGCTTGTTTTGGGTGTTTTTAGCGATTTTCTTCTGTGGGTATTGAGTAATTTTTGGTAAAGTTTGCTCATTCTGATCCTTATTGTTGTTTTTTAACTTGATTAAACTCAAAAATCAAGCGTGATTTGAGCTTATTTGGGAATTTTTTACTTGATTAAAGTGAAAATCAAGTGTGATTCAGCTTGTTTTGGGTGTTTGTTAGATGGGTTTTGCTTAAGTGCTGGTAAATCCAACTTATTTAAATTGGCAGTAAGGTAAATTGAGAATCAATTTTTTAAAAAGTAGTCCCATAGTCCAGTGGGTTAAAATCCACCGTGAGATTGCAAGTTTGATTCCCCATAATTGCTTCACATGTTGTTTCCTTATCAAAGGAGTTTGTGTTTCCCACCTGGAACTAAAAATTAGAATATCTTAGCTAAAATTGAGAGAATAAGCTCGTATCTTAATAAGTGGGTGTATAGTGCTAGGGTCATATTGATGGGTCAATGTTTAGTGTCATTCAAGATTAGAGTATTCTGAATTACGAGGGAGTAAAAAGATGTGTAATTTAAAAGGTATTGGTAGGTTCAGTTACTATTCATCTTGAGATAAGCAGTTGAATGCTAGATAAGAATCTCATTAAGTAGACTTTGTTGTGATAGTTGTTTAGAATTCACATTATATATGGTCATAACAACTATAAACCATGGTAATTCATGTTGTGCATCCAATTTATTCAGCCTAGAATATATGTTTTATTTACATGAACAAGATAAATTTGGAGAACATTAGATGTTGATTAGAGTTATGATTTTGTTAATCCTAGATGAGTTCACTTAGTTGATGCTAACCTTTTACTTTATTTGTGATATAATATTTCCATTATGAACAGGTTGGGTTTCTATTGCTTTAAAAAAGGTTGGTTGCTATTTTTCAATGATCGCTTGCCTCAATCTCTTAAAATTAGGCCAAACAAAGGTAAGTTTATTCTCTCTATTTTCTTATAGTGAATTTTGTATGTGTAATGTAATGGTGGGATTATTTGCTGTAGAAGGATTCTAAATCCATAGATTTTGTGATGATTACTTAGTGTGAGAGGGACATGTGATGCCTTTACTTATTAGCTTTATTAAATTTATTGAATTATCTTACTTATATTGTAATTGAGAATGTGAACTAGTGATTAGAAAAATGTTAAATGTAGTCACTTAAAATATGAAGTTATGTTTTGAAAATGTTTAAGTGTAGTAACCTAAAATTATGAACTTGTGACATGAAAATGCTTAAGTGTAGCTACTTGAAACGTGAAGTTAATGACTTTAGAATGCTTACTTACTTGAAATTGTGAACTTGTGACTTGTAAATGCTTAAGTATAGCTACTTGAAATGTGAAGTTAATGACTTAAAAATGCTCAAGTGTAGTTACTTGAAATTGTGACCTTGTGACTTGAAAATGGTTAAGTGTAGCTACTTGAAATTGTGATTTTGTGACTTAAAAATGGTTAAGTGTAGTAGATATTTGAAATGTGAAGTTAATGACTTGAAAATGCTTAAGTGTAGTCACTTGAAATTGTGACTTTGTGACTTAAAAATGGTTAAGTGTAGCTACTTGAAATGTGAAGTTAATGACTTGAAAATGCTTAAGTGTAGTTACTTGAAATTGTGAACTTGTGACTTGAAAATGCTTAAGTGTTGCTACTTGAAATGTGAAGTTAATGACTTGAAAAAGCTTAAGTGTAGTTACTTGAAATTGTGATTTTGTAACTTAAAATTGGTTTAGTGTAGCTACTTGAAATGTGAAGTTAATGAGTTGAAAATGCTCAAATGTAGTTACTTGAAATTATGACCTTGTGACTTAAAAATGGTTAAGTGTAGCTACTTGAAATGTGAAGTTAATGACTTGAAATTGCTCAAGTGTAGTTACTACAAATTGTGAACTTGTGACTTGAAAATGCTTAAGTGTAGCTACTTGTAATGTGAAGTTAATGACTTGAAAATGCTCTAGTGTAATTACTTGAAATTGTGACTTTGTGACTTAAAAATGCTTAAGTGTAGCTACTTGAAATGTGAAGTTAATGACTTGAAAATGCTCAAGTGTAGTTACTTGAAATTGTGACCTTGTGACTTGAAAATGCTCAAGTGTAGTTACTTGAATTTGTGACCATGTGACTTAAAAATGGTTAAGTGTAGCAACTTGAAATTGTGACTTTGTGACTTGATTTTTATATGTTTTAACGTAAAGTTGCATATTATTGAATCTATATATTTTTGTAGATGGATCGTCATTTGTGGATGTATGATATGGACTATGAAAATGTTGGTGGTTTAAAACCCCAATATCTTGATAGCGTTAGAGGTTTTATCGACCATGCGATGTCGCTAGATCTATTTTAAAAAATAGAGTGGTTAGGTGTCCTTGTATTTCATGCAGGTGCTTGAAGTTTTGTCAACCAGATATAGTTTTGACGCATCTCTATCGTAATGGATTTAAGCCAAGATACTTTGTGTGGGTTGATCACGGAGAGATAAATGGTTTAAATGGTATATTTTATAATTTGTTGCCTGTGGTATGAATGTGACATGCTTGTACATGGTCAACATACTAGGATTCAACATGCCAAAGTTCAACATAGGGTGTAACATGATAGGGTACAACATGATGATAGGATTTATGAAATGGTCAATGATGCTTTTGGAATTGGGGATGGGATGGAACCCAAACAAAATTAAGAAGAAAATCCCAATGAAGAAGCAAGAGGTGTCTATCAACAATTAGAAGAGGATAGTCACCCACTATGTGAAGGGAGCCTGCATTCTGCTTTATCTATTGCAGTTAGATTAATGAGTATCAAATCTGATTGAAATATTTCTCAAGCTGCTATGGACTCTATGGTTGGTCTTTTGGGTGAACTAGTAAATCCAGAGTTGAACATACCTCAGAATTTTTATCAAGAAAAGAAATTGGTTTCCAAGTTGAGATTGTCATATAATAGAATCCATTATTGTATAAATAGTTGTATGTTGTTCTATAAGAATGATGCTGAATTAGAAAATTGTAAGTTTTGTGGACATGCTCGTTATAAGCGAACTCCCGGTGGAAAGATAGTTTCCATTAAGGTGATGCATTGTTTACCTCTTATACCTAGGCTAAAGAGGTTGTATGATTTGATGAGTTCTGCCCCACACATAAAATGCCACCATGAAAATAGAAGGCCACCAAGTGTCTTGTCTTATCCATTAGATGGAGAAGCTTCAAACCATTTCGATAGAACTTATCCTGATTTTTCTAGTGAACCAAGAAATATTAGATTGGGGTTGGGTGCAGATGGTTTCACACCATTCTCTAATTCTAAGACACCTTATTCTTGTTGGCCAGTATTTATTACTCCATATAATCTCCCACCTGAAATGTGCATGCCAAGTCCCTACATATTTCTAAGTTGTATTATTCCAGGTCCCCGCAATCCAAAAAGTTTGATCGATGAATATCTCCAACCATTGATAGATGAATTACTACAATTATAGCATGAAGGTGTAGTGACATATGATATATCAACTAAGCAAAATTTTGTTATGCGTGCCAATTTAATGTGGACTATTAGCGATTTTCCTACATATGGGATATTGTCTGGTTGGATGACTAGTGGAAAGTTAGCTTGCCCGTACAACAACAACAACAACATACCCAGTGTATTCCCATATTGCATGGAAAATAGTAAAACATTCACTTTAAAGTATGATAAAAAATTCTTGGTTTGATTGTGTAATGCCCCAAAATCTAATCTTGAGATGTCACACGGTTCTCAATGCTACGAGTAGCCCCAATCTAACCCTTTTAGCCTACTACTAGATCTGAACCTAACTTTAAGATAATCTAATCAAGAAATAATATTGTATTATAGCAAAAACTGAACTGAATAAACTGTAGATACTATCTGAATAACAAATACTGAAAGTGTGTAATTAAACTCTTAGTTCGACAAGCCTCTACTACTAAATAACTAGAGAGCCATTATGACAGACCCCCAACTAACTCGGTCTAAACTGAAAATGATAACTCAATTACTACGAAAGTTGGAAATCTAAAGAAGTAGGCCCTCGAATCTTGAGGAATCACCAATTGTGGGAGCGTAGATAGAGATGCTCGAACTACTCACGTTGCTGATACTGAGCACCTGAACCTACATTATAAGACAATGTAACACATAGACATACATGTGGATCAACACTTTGAGGATGTACTGAGTATATGGGGGTGTAATACATAAGTAAAGATCATCATATATAGAAAGTAAATGCATATGGATGTATATGACTCACATAAGCTTGATTATCCAAAATATCGAAATATAAAATCATGTATAACAAATCATACTTGTAAATCTAGTGAGTCATAACACTTAGTCTTATAAAAGCTTTTCTATCATTCTTTTCTTTTGAAACTTAGAAGCTTTGGGAGCTTTGGAAATCTTGAAACTTTGGGACTTAGAAAGTTTCAGACTCAGACAGTTTCTTCTAACCAACATAAACCATGTGAGCTGACATGGAGTTCAACGTCTTGCCCACGTTAGGGAGAGCTATTCTACCCTTTCCATCGGAATAGAACCTTAACTTTAGTGATTACTATCTTAGCCCACTATGGGAAAATTAGAAACCTACAGTGGCATGCAGTTCTGGGGAATGAGACCTTTGAATCATACCTAACTCGGTGCTAAATACTACTCCCATACTTATTGCTCAAAACTTTTACGAAATCTACCTTAAAACAGCACAAGGGTTTATAATGAAAACCAATTATACTTCTCTTTACTTTAAATCATAAACTGTATGAATAATGTGATTTCCTATCTTTGCTTGGATCAATAGATCAACTTTAATTATCAAAATCTAAAAATAGCTAATCATGGGATGCTTAAAACATGGTCATTCTTGAAATATCAACATACAAACTAGGGCTTAATGACCCATGCTTCAATTTCAAACACCATAAGGTTCATGCTTGATAATAAAAATATTCATAATTCAACTTAAAATCTGGAAAATATGATCATACGCATTAATTTTCGAAAGTACACATGTAATTCAATATCCAAATCACTTAAAATCTCAAAATCATGCAATTAGCAACATTGGGTATAAACCCTAACTTAAATTTCATGGGAAATCAAACAAAACTTAGTAATTTGTAGTTTAAAGTAAGTTTTTGGGCACAAGGATGAAAGTTTATCCTTGTTCAAAACCCCACATACCTTGGATGATGAACTAGATGAACAACCTTGCTTTTGAGACTCTATTAGTGCTATTGAATGATGGTTCTTAGAATTCTTGTGTTGGGAATCTTGAATTAATTTAGAAAAAGGATGGTGAAATCTTGGGATTCTTGAGGTTGATTGTTGAAGCTTAGGGTTTTTGGTTAACAGAAATCTTGAGAAATATATCATAAGATGCTTGTAATAGCTCTAAATCTTGTGTTTGGACGGAATTGGGGGCTGGGAAAAGTCCAAAATACCCTTTTTTAACTTCTAAATGAAACTGAAAAAAGGAACTGGGGTCCCAATTTAATGGGCCACCGCGACGCTCCACTACCACAGTGGCTCACTGGAAACTGACGAATAGGAAATTGGGGTCTTCCGCGATGCAGAGCTATCGCATTGTCCTACTGGATTTTGACACTTGGGACCTAGAACTTCAACACGATGTGCCACCATTGCGGTGCCCTATAGAAATGCCTTTTTGGACTTCGGCGCAATGTGCCACTATCCCGTTGGGCTATTCGAATTTGACAATTGGGAAAATGGATCTTTCCGCGATGCGCTAATATCATGGAGGTCCACTGGAAATTGAAAAATAGGAATTTGGACCTCACCGCGATGTGCCAACATCACGGTGGTCCACTGAAAAGTGACAATTAGGAAATTATCTTTCACCGCGCGCAGTGACTGCCCAGTTGGCACGCTGTCAACTTAAAAATGCTCTAACTTCTTCACCGAGTATCGTATTTGGGAGAATTTGATATCGATGAAAAGCTTATTTAATTTCCCATACAATGAAAAGTTTAAATCTAGAAAATTCTATGTGAAAGAAATATTAATCATTTTGAAAGGCATCCCTTAACATTCTATGAACGAATTTAAGCTAGAAAAAATTTAGGATAATACAGATTGTCACCGCCAGTTCTTACCAATGGAACACAAGTATAGAAGGATGAAAAATGCATTTAGAAATAATAATATTGAGAATGATCCTCCACCTCCATTATAGTCAGGATATCAAATTTAGGAGAGAGTTTGTAATTTTCCCAAAGTTATAGATGGTCCGCCTACTACACCTCCTGGATATGGTGTTGAACATAATTGGACCAAAAAATTCATATTTTTGGAGTTTCCATATTTGGGGGACAATAAACTAAGACATAATCTTGATCCGATACACGTTGAAAAAATTATTTTAATAATTTATTCAACACAGTCATGGATATTAAGGGCAAGACAAAAGATAATTCAAAATCTAGAATGGATAAAAAAGAGTATTACAAGATAAAGGAATTGTGGTTGAAGGGAAAAAATGGTAAATTATTTAATCCCAAGTCCAGTGTTTCATTCACATTAGATGAGAAATGGGAAATATGTGAGTGGGTTAAGAATTTGAGGATGACCGAGGGCTATGCTTTGAATTTAGAAAAAATGAGCGGATATGGAAGAAGGGAAGTTGATTGGTATAAAAAGCCATGATTTTCACGTTTTTATGGAAACCTTGATTCCTATCGCATTTAGCCACCTTCCTGAGAGGATATGGAAACCAATCACAAAGATAAGTTTGTTCTTCAAAGATTTATGTTAGGGAAAGTTGTTGGAGAGTAGCTTGGACAGAATGGAGCAGAATATTCCTGTCATCACTACTAAGTTGGAGAAGATCTTTCCATGTGGCTTTTTTGATGTGATGAAGCATCTTCCAATTCACCTCATAGAAGAGACACGTCTTGGAGGCCCAGTTCAAATGAGGTGGATGTATTCAGGAAAGAGGTAAATTTTTTTAAATTAATGTCATCATTTTCTTAAAAGAATTACTTTTATCTACCTAAGATAAAATTATACAGGAAAATTGGCGAGTGAAAACAAACTATTAAGAAAAGGGGAAAGATTGAAGGATCAATTTGTGAAACTTATCTTACAAAAGAAACTTCTTATTTTTGTTCTTACTGCTTTGGGGATGAAGTTCCATTCATGATAAATAGGTCCAATCGTAATTATAAAGGTGATGGTGATCCTGTGTTTTCACCTATATCGATTTTTAACCATTCTGGTAGAGGATCTAAAAGTTATTATGCGCGAGCCCTTACTGGGATGGAAAGAAAATCTATTGTGATACATGTTTTGCTCAATTGTCTAGAGATTCAACCATATATTGAGTAAGTGTTAATGATGTTATCGAATTATATTAATTTATTAAGGACACTTCACGAATAAAAAAATCTTAATGATGTATACTTGACAGTTTATTCATTGGGAAATGGGGTAATGATGCCTTATATACGAGGTTTTCTAATTGGATGGAAGAATATGTAAGTATGATAGATCATATGTGCATTTACTAAAATTATATATAGGTCACTGAATAAACTTTATATTTTTATTTAACGATATGCAGCTTTTGGATGAACATAGTACTGTCGAACATTTTTCATTGGTGAGAGATATTATATTTAGTCCTGCAACTCAAATTCGGAAAATGGATAAATGTTGTGTGAACGGTTTCAAGTTTCAAACTGAAAAACTTTCTAAGTATAAGAAAACTAATAATGGTGGCGTGTGTGTTGAAGGTGATGTTGATGGTAATGGTCAAATCATTGAATATTTTGGTGTCATACAAGAGATATTAGAAGTCAGGTATCCTGGTTGGCCAAAAAAGAAGATAATTCTATTTCGGTGCAAGTGGTTTGATCCATCACATAGAGGTATAAGGGTGAATCAACAACATAATATAATTGAAGGTAAGCACACGAGGCAATACAATTGCTATGATCCCTTTATCATTGCACAAAATGCCAGACAGGTATATTATGCTACATATCCATTGCATAGAGATAAATCAAATTGGTGGGTGGTTATAAAGACTAAGACTGTGGGGAGAATTGAGATTGAGAATGTGTCAGATATGGCATACCAGAACGAAGTCACAGTTGTTGATCAAATAGTGGATGATGAGTTGGAAAACAATCTAGAACATTCTCAACACATATTAGAAGAAGTTTCTAATGATGAGATCATTGACATCACAAATACTACGGAAAAAATAGACGAGGGAAATGAATCATTTTGGGAGGACGAGTGGGACCATGAAAATGAAACAACAGATGAGGAAGAATGGGAGAATGATGAAAATGAAACAAGCGATGAGGAAGATTGAGAGAATATAGATTAGCTTCAAATCTTCTAAGAATGAAGTTGTTAGAGGTAATCCAGGGGATACATAAATAGAACTTCTATTAGTGCAAATGATATTATTCAAGCTAGAACTAAAAAGCCAAAAGCTTAATATCATTAATAACAGGAAGTAGATGATAATAAAGCTTTAGCTAGCTCTAACTATGTCCTAGTTCATATTTAGATTGGAGAGCTATACCTTGTCAGTCAAATTGAGCATGTATGTTTACCTTATGCGCTCTGTTCTGTAAGGCTCATGATAACCTGGAGTAATCAAAAGATTTAATGCTTTCATTCATTCTCTTATAGCCTCTATGATAATGATAATTTGTTGATAGAAAAATATGCATGCTTTTCATAGATGATTGTAATTTCTTGATGGAAATAACTTTCTTCAAGTTGAAATGGCATCTTTAATATTTTTGGATATTCTCTTTTTTCTTTTCCTAATTGTTTGTGGCATGTTTCTATTTATCTGAAAGATGCATTGCACCACACTGATTTCAACTTGAACTGGTAATGAGTGTCGAAAGAATTTCTAGGATCTTGGATATAAGTTTCTGAAATACATTATTGAACTTTCTCTTTTGAGCTGTAATAATTTAATATCAGAGGAGCAGTTTACATAATGCTAAATCCACTGTCTCATCTTTCACCCCCATATTATCTCTGCTTAATCCACTGAAATCACTCTGAACTTCTTGTTTCTGAAACTTGTAAATTCCATATATTCAAAGGGTTGTTAATGACTCCATAATAATAAACTCTCATTATTATATTAAAAAGTTATATTTATGGGATGCTAGCATTACTGGTAGAATAAAAATTGATTTTTATATGTTTTAATGTAAACTTGCACATAGATGACATCCGGTGGTAGTAGTGATCGGCCTTTTCCTAATAAGAATTCGAAGTCAATTGCTAAAAAGAAATCTAGGACACTTATAAATCCTGATGATATTCCTGGTCGAATTTCTTCACAGCCACAGATGCACACCTCTTCATCAGGGTGGTCTTATGTCCCATTTGGCAATGGTAATCCTGTAGATTATCATGGTCCCAGAAAGCAACGATAGGTGTGCATTTTTATTCTCTACATACATTTAGGCCTTCTACAGATATAGGGACTTTGAGATTATCATCTAATACTCCATCCCCTGTAGATTATCATTTACTCTCCCAGTTAACGAACCTTGGGTACTCCTGAGAGTAGCATCCGCATCTGGATCTGCACCTCCACCTGAAATAGATGATACTGATGCTTATTTGATTGGTCTCATTTATGGAGATAAAGACAGGCTTGGTTGAGTCTTCATCGATCCTGATGGATCTACGTAAGTTTATTTTTTAACTCATAAGTTAATTTTTTCATTAATAAAATATTCATGCTTACATATTTATTTTGTTCTTTTACAGGTAGCATTCTGCATCAAAAGAAGTTAATAAGACAGTAAGAGAAAGCATTAGGATGCTTTTTTCACAACCTTGGCACATTTGGTCAGAGATTCCAGAAGACCATAGACAAGCCATGTTTGAAGAGTTCAAGGTATACTAGATTTAACTATTATTTAGTTAACTTTAATAGTAATATATATTTGCATATGCTTATGTATATATATATATATATATATATATATATATATCATATAACACTACTCAATTGATTTTCAGACAATGTGTACTTGGTTGAAAAAGAACAATAGAGTTATATCTACTATTTTTTAGAGAAACGCTGGTGCAAATCTACGAAACTGTCTTGAACGTGTTAGGCGTATAGGAAATATTACACAATGTCTTCTCAAAGACGTATATGATGATTTGTGTATTTATTGGGATTCTCCTGAATATAAGGTACTCTCTGAGCAAAATAAGAAAGCTAAAGCCAGTTTAAAAGGTGCCTCATTGCACACCGGAGGTGCAAAGAGTGTCGGGATTATAGTTCGAGAAATGGTAACTAGTAACCTTAGGTTTTAATTTATGTGTTTATGTAAAGTTCATTAAATATTACTTAATTACGCTTATTTACCTTTTTGTTGGTAGGATAAGGACTTGGGTCGCGACTTGGGTCGCGCACCGACTCAACTTGAGGTCTTCAGACGAACACATTTGTAGAAAAATACAAATAAGTCAGACTCGAATGTGTGGGTTGATCCCAGGGCTAAAAATGTCAATGTAAGACTTATATTTATATTTTACTCTGTTATACTTTTATATTGAATTATCTATATCATTCTCCTATTGTATACCTTTTGTTATCGACTAGCAAGTAACCCATATGGTATCCTCAATCTTGTTTTAGTGCCTTTCTCATGAAACATATCATGCAATAAGCTTGACTCTTTTGAGAAGTCCACTAGCTATATCATTCACTAGTAAGTTCTTCTTGTTAGCAACACCATGTTCTTATCGAGTCCAGTAGTCCACCAAAAACAGAATGAACAAACATATTGGTTCTTAAGGTGTTTTTTTTAATATGTATATTGTTGATGCTTCTTACAGTATTTCTAGAACCTTTGTTATGTTGTCTAAAGTGCTAGTTAAGAAATACAAGAACTGAATAAAATAAGATACTTATCGAGTCCAAATGATTTATAATTTTCAGATTATTTCATTCTATCTTTTTTTTTGTATTCAATATGTAAGCAAAAAATATTGAAATTTACGTTATATTTCACCTTACTTAGTAATAGTAAAATTTACTAATGTGTCTTTTTTAATATGCAGAATGAATCTATACGCTACTTGTCTGAATTTTATTCAACCAAGCCTACACAGGAGGAATCAATTAAAATTTGGACCGAAAATATGGCGGGAGGAAAAAAAGAGGAAAACCTATGGGTTTGGTTCTTGAAATAATTTACGATGTCTTCGTACTGAATGGGATGGTATTGGTTCCTCGCGCCAGGCTGAGGTGATTGACGATGTTCAGCTTGCTGCTATGTCGCAGCATATTACAAATCTTACACGTTCCTTGGCACAGTCCGTTGCTCAAAATAAAGTCACGAGCAAGACTGTCGAGGAACTCAAGAAACAAGTGGTTAGCATGAGTCGTCGTCGTCACTGTTCTCCATCTCCTGATTCAAGTAGCAAAGAAGAAATAAGAAGTGATGAGTTTGTTGACACTACTCCTTAGTGTTAGTTGGATTTTCTTTTAGACTTTTTTTAGATATTAATTCTTGAACTTAACTTTTAACTTTTGAATTAAGAAGCTTAAAGACTTAAGTATTTTAGATATTTTTTAATAACTTGTTAAGTGTTTTTGAATATTCAATAAGTGTTTTGGATTGTGTTGAAGTATTGATGATTTGAATTGCTTAAATGTTTTGATGATGTAGTTCGTTGTATGATTAGTAATGTGTGTTGCATGACGTATATATCAAATTATATTTATTTGATAGGTGAGATGCAAAAAATGCAATGGACAGGGTCTCTTTTGTCCGTTGCTTTTTTAAATACATTTCCAGAAATACGATGCTTTGCGTCGCTTTTTAAATCAGTAATTTTTTTAAAAGATAAACGACGATGTCCATCGCCTTTTTATTCATTATGAAGAACATAAAGCGACTACAAACGTCACTTTTTAAATTATTATGAAGAACAAAAAGCAACGACGAACATCACTTTTAAAAAAAATATTTTATTTTTCTCAAATTATGATGGAAAATTTCTTGAAAAAAATTGTTTTTTTTCAATAAAATGATGATGTCCGTCATTTTTTGTTCATCATGTGCTCTTCACATGAATAACAAAAAACGACACACAATGTCGCTTTTTCTAAAAATAACTAATATAATTATTTTCCTAAAAATGACTTTGTCCATCGTAATAAAAGCGACGTAGGCCATCATTTTTAAAAAAAATGCCCCTTTTTTTAGACGCAAAAAAGCGACGTGTTTCCATTGCATTTGTCCAAAAAAGCGATGCTGGTCATCGTTTTTTGGTATTTTTTTAGTAGTGGAGGATATCGTACACCATATTAGAGCAGGGCGGGTGAAATGAAGACTCATTTTTTTGTCCAGTGTGACAAGAATGTGTCATCAAGTAGTAAGGATAAGCTTTAGGAGTTTTACATTCTCATAAGAGTTCTTAAACCTCTTGATAAAGTTAGCATGCACTTTTGTTATCCTCTTTGTCTGTTGTATAAATTGTTGCTAATATAAATTTGATAGTCCCATTTCTCCAGTATGAATTTCAATAGTTTCATGTTGTTGAGTTTAACGCCCCAATGCTGTCACCTATTTCTTCATACTGCATTTGGGGTTTTTGAACTTCGATATTGTTGTCATCAGTGGTCATTCTACTTTAATCTTGCATTAGAAAAATTATACTCATGTTGTTTTCTGCTTATTTTAGGATTGTACAATGCCTTCGTATGATTTTGATGCCGCAAATATGTATTTTACATTTATTTAGGAAGAAGACGGAACACATTTTTTCTGATATTGAAGTTCATCTTGCATTGACTCCTCTTCGACCTATTGTATATTTTGGTTTTCATCTAGGATGAGTGTAACAGGTCTGTCAAAATTTTAGTTGGAGCTCATGCCTGTACATACCTCTTTCATTTATAAGTAGTGTTTTTTGTTTGCATTATTAAATTTAGAAACCTAATTCTGGCTGACAACTTTTTCCTAGGATATGTGTTCTTGGTTAGAAATTTACTCATTATCTAAAAGCACCAGTATTTTTATTATTTTTATTATATGTTATAAATATTTCGCCATCTGTGTGATGGCTTTTATGGACATGAGAGATATAATCCAGCTATTGAGAGTTGCAGACACAAGCCAGAGTTGTATGGAGTGGTGTTTCTTGTGTAATATGGATGTTAGGTTGCAGCGTTGGTAATTTTAGTCCTGAGAGTTGCATGGACTATCCTTTGTTTTTCTGCTTCTTGTTATGCTAATGTACATTTTAAAAGAGTCCCTTTTTCATCCATCAATTATGTCCAAGTCAGTACTTGTTAATATATGAGGTTTTGTATCTCATGCCCTTATTTCAGGTGAAACTTCACATCTAAATTATAAGATTCTGAAATTTTTCAAGTAGGTGCAACTACACGATTACAATGTGATTGTTAATGCGGCTAGGACTTATATTGACCCCGCTAAAGTTGAGCTCCAGTAAGTTACTGATTTTATACAATTGCATTAGCTTGAGCTAATTTAAAGAATACTATGACAAGTTAATTGGCTCTCTTTCATTCTTGTTCATGATAGAAAAATATTGTTAAAGCTTCTATAACTAATTTAAATGGTATGTGCAAAAAACTAGATACATTCTTTTTCTTTGATAATATGTTTAATATACTAAAAAGTGCATGGTTAAATCATCTGCTTAGTTAGCTAGTGCATATTAATTATGAAAAAAAATTAATTTTACCTTCATGTCATACCTTTTGGGCGTTAGTGAACATGCTTAGGGAGTCGAAATAAGTGTATCATAATTTAAACCCCCTAAAAGATTGTATCATAAGTTATACAACATTTTATATAGTACATAAGGCCTTAACATCAGAAATTTTACTGACATGTAGCTTCATTTCTTATAAAACAAAGAAATAGCAGATGCTAAGAAAAGAAAAAAAGCAATGTGTGTAACATGCTTTACATGATCTTCGTGCACCATCCATTAATGCCAAGAAAACATTCAAGGTAAACTCTCTAAATACTTAAGATGAGGTATGTTCAATTTTATGAAGGCACTAGCTAATGCAGATGCTTTCTTACTAAGTGAATTTTTGATATATGAGTCTATATTTTAATTTTTGAAATGGTTGATGTAAGACCCCACAGAATCCTAGTTGTTTGAGTCCTTTAAAGCACGCCAAAAGAGGTTTCAAAATTAAAAAATTTCAGCGAAGTGTTAGGACTTAGTCATTTCTAAAGCCCTCAAACTTTGAGGAATTTATTTACGACCTTCCCGACCTTAGAAAGTTAGTTTTTAAATTGATTCATGATCAGGAAAGTCAATAGTACATCTCAGGTGAGTTTTGGAATTTTTGAACAAGCGTAAGGACATGTTTGAAACTTCAAAACAGTGGCTCAGAGCGATTAGCCCGCGGCGCCCTACCCAGTCTGGTGATGGGGGGAGCCCACGATGTAGACCGTGGCGCCCTGCCCAGAGCGGCGCTGCTGAGCCTACAGCGACCTTGCCAGTCCGGTTTGGGTAATTTTTGTAGTTTTGTTCCGCATTTTTAAGGTTAAATGGGCTATTTTTCCTTCACCCAATAGGTCCATAACACGGGATTAAAGCCCCAAATAGCAAAATTTCTCATTCTTTTCACAAAATCCTCTCAAGATCAATCCCTAGTTTTATCAAGCTCAAGAATAAAGCCTCAAAAACTCACCACAATCTCCACGAAGTTAACAATCAAGGTATGTTAGGCATTCAGTCATGAGTTCTTTTCACCCATGGAGTTCAAGAACCGTATTTAAACATACAAGTTTATAGATTTATGATTCTCATGCTTGAAATTGATTGTATTCATGTTCATGATATTAATTGGGTTTCAATCCTTGATTAAATTACAAGTTTTATGAAATTAAATAGAATGTGTGATGAATATGTGATTATCACGATAAACCCTTGAATTTACAATTGATTATTGTATCCATGATGTTCATGTGTTAACTATTATTATAAGAAATAATCATTCTCCCCAAGTGTTTGATAAAATACCTGTGTAAATTTAGTAGTGGACATGTTATTATGAGGCCCCATTTATGTACAAGCTCAAGTATATTAAGTGTTTGACAAATTGTCTAAATGAATGCATTATTAACAAGCAAGTATTATTATGCTTTCAAGATTATACCATACTTTATTTTCAATGCTATCGAGTCCTAGGGGTATTCAATACCCAAAAAATCTAGTTGTTTACCTAGAGTTACAGTAGTTACAGAATAGTCTCGGTAGTGTCATGATTAGTAATACTCAGTCAGTTACAGAACTTGGCTGAACTCAGCTCAGTCCAGTTCAGTCAGTCAAAACGATTAGTAATAGTTCAGTCAAGCCTAGTACAGCCAAGTGATCAGTTCAGTGTCTATTCAGTTGGGAGTAGGAATCAACACTGAGCGAACCCAGGGATGGGGGTATTCCTACCAACATAGGTTTTGATCCTTAGTAGCAATCACTGTGTTACAGAACTATGTATCCAGCGTAAGGTAAGACGTCCTCATGCCAGACTAGGGTTGACACAACCATATATATATAATATATGAGTCTTCTTATCAGGTTGGGTTGACCCAACATTGTTAGTATCCCTTGGCAAGGTGCTAACACCCTTCCAACTGGGATTACAGGTTGGACCCCAACGCAGCTTATATCAAGGCTTGTCGGTTAGATGAACACTCTCATAGTTACAGTTTCAATTTAGAACACTCCCATAGTTACAGTTTCAGTTCAAGACTCAGTATAGAACCCAGTTCAGTTATACAGAATCAGGACTGTCAGAAACAGTCACCCAGTTATTAGTAATTCAGTTATCATAAATCTAAGATATCAGTTACTCAGTTAGACGAACTCAGTATTCAATTTTAGTATGATCCCTGATACAGTATATGTGCATAGTTTTGCATACTCAGTATTTAGAGTAGTCTTAGTTATCCATGTACTCTCATTCAATCATGTTCATATCATTCAGTCAGTCATCATATCATGCATATAAATCTATGTATATCAGCCTACCTCACTTAGCATACCAATATATTCAAAGTATTGATGCATACCTTTTTTTTCGCTATGATACTTCATATCATAGGTTCGGATGCACGGGCTCCAAATCATACTTTGCAGTTCAGATTAATAACAACGACTACAGTGGTGAGTAATCATATTTTTAGGACTAAGTTATTCTTTTTAGTATTTTAGTAGACTTATTTTATTTAGTTGTTGGAGTTAGTTGGGGATCTGTCCCATTAACTCCCCATTCAGACAGTTAGAGGCTTTCAGACTAGATTATTTTAGATAGTTGTTTAGTTTTCTTTTCAGTATTACATCAGTATTTCAGTATTGGTTTTCAATGCTTGTAAGCATTATGGTATTTTGGTTATACTTCTGCATTATTATAGTATTACTATTTAGTGCTCACAGCAGGTACCAGACATGGGTTAGTTTGTGGTCCTTCGGGATCGTAAGCACCGTGTGACATCCGAAATACAGAATCGAGGTGTTACAAACTTGCTATCAGAGCCTAAGGTTCTAAAGAGTCCTAGGGAGTCTGAAATCCATGTCAAGTAGAGTCTTGTGCATGAGTGTGTAGCGCACCACACTTATGGACAAGGGGCTATAAGGCATTTTTAGGAAAGATTTCCCTTTTTTCAGTATTCATGTCATGCGAGTGAGAATGAGCTCAAGTTAAACTTTATGTCTAATTCAAGTTTTTCTTCTGTTTATAGAATATGCCTCCCAAAAATTCTAACGTAAGAAGAACAGGAAACCATGCAGCACCTCCGCTCGTCCATCTAGATCCCCTGGATGAGCATGTTTCTCATGCAGATTTAGAGAAGCTTTCACCACTTTTGCCTATTCTCTAGCAGTCCATAATGAACGTTCAACTGTTGTTCAGGCCAACACAGTGGTCAATACTGCTGCAGCCAGAATTCGAGACTTCACTCGAATGAACCCTTCATCTTTTACGGGGTCTAAGTCTGAAGAAGACCTACAGGAATTCCTTGATATGGTACAAAAAGTCACAGATATTATGAGAGTAACTGCTAGTGAGAGTGTTGAGTTAGCAGCATATCAGTTTCAAGATGTGTCTCACTCATGGTTCAAGCAGTGGAAGGCCACAAATACAAGGCCTATAGAATGGGAGGAGTTTTTTACTTCCTTTCTAGATAGGTTCTTCCCATTAGAGTTGAGGAAAGCTAAGGTTTTGGAATTTATTAACTTTAAGTAGGGCAACATGATAATGAAGGAGTATTCTCTCAAGTTTACTCAGTTAACCAGATATGCTCCTCATGTGGTAGCCGATAGCCGATCTAATATGAGTAAGTTTGTGTCAAGGGTGTCCGACAGAGTGGTCAAGTTTAGGACCGCGATGCTAATTAAGGGGATGAACTTAGCTAGGTTGATGGTCTATACTCAGTAGATAGAAAAGCAAAAGACTAAGGAGAAGGAGGGAGAGAACAAGAGAGCTAGAATAGACAGCTTCAACTTTGCTCAGCCTAAGTCAGAGGGTGGTAATCATCCCCAGTTTTACCCAAAATCTTTAGTTCCAGCTCTATCCTCAGCCAGTGCTCCAGTGCCCAAATTCAGAAATAGTAATAAGGTTAGGGTGCTAGGCTCTAAATCTCAGGGTAGTGTCAGTAGTTCCCGAACAAATACTCTTTGCCAGAAGTGTGGAAAAAAACATCAGGGTATCTGCAGAACAAGCAGCGATGTATGTTTCGGGTGCGGCAAGACAGGTCATAGAATCAGAGAGTGTCCTCAGGTGGGTTCTTAGAGTTAGCATAGTCGTCCCCCAGCTTAGTCCGGTTGCCCATCTCAGCAGGGTGCCACTTACAGTGCCACCAGTGGCCAACACCCAAAGAGACTCTATTCTCTTCAATCCTGACAAGATCAGGAAAATTCTCCTGACGTGGTCACTGGTATGTTCCAAGTTTATCATTTACATGTTTATGCTTTTCTAGATCCAGGAGCTTCTTTGTCCTTTGTAACTCCTTATATAACTGTTAACTTCGAAGTCAGTCCCAAAATCCTAGCAGAGCCCTTCTCAGTCTCTACCACAGTAGGTAAATCTATTATACCCCAGCAGGTATACAAGAATTGTTCGATTATGGTATCTCAGAAAGTAACTTCAGCAAACTTAATAGAGTTAGAGATGACAAATTTTGACACTATTATCGGCATGGATTGGCTTCTTTCATGTCATGATTCAGTTGACTGCAAAAGTAGAATTGTCCATTTTTAGTTCTCGAATGAACCTTTCCTAGAATGAAAGGGTACTACTTCAGCACTCAGGGGTCTGCTTGTTTCCTACCTTAGAGCAAAGAAGGATGATATCTAAGGGGTGTGTCTATTATCTCGTTCGAGTTAAAGAATCTAGTTCAGAGACCCGTAACCTTAAGTCAGTTTCAGTAGTATGTGAATTTCCAGATGTATTTCCTAAAGATCTTCCTAGAGTTCCTCCCAAAAGGGAAATTAATTTTGGGATAGACCTTCTTCCTGACACTCAGCCCATCTCTATTCTGCCATACAGAATGGCTCCAACTGAACTTAAAGAATTAAAAGAACAGTTGAAAGACCTCCTAGATAAGGGGTTCATTAGGCCCAGTGTTTCCTCGTGGGGTACACCAGTTTTATTCGTGTGTAAGAAAGATGATTCTCTTAGAATGTGTATTGATTATCATTAGTTGAACAAAGTCATATTCAAGAACAAGTATCCGCTTCCCAAAATCGATGACTTGTTTGACTAACTTCAGGTTGGCAGTTACTTTTCTAAGATAGACCTCAGATCAGGATATCATCAGCTCAGATTTAGGGAATGTGATGTTACAAAAATAGCTTTCAAAACTCGGTATGGTCACTTTGAATTCCTAGTTATTTCATTCGATCTTACCAATGCCCCAGCAGCCTTTATGGACTTGATGAACCACGTGTTCAAGAAGTACTTAGATATGTTCGTTATAGTCTTCATCGATGACATTCTTGTCTACTCCCGTAGTGAACATAGTCATGCAAACCATCTCAAAATAGTATTACATACCCTCAGAGCCCATCAGTTATTCGCCAAATTCAGTAAATGCAAATTTTGGCTAAGTTTAGTAGTTTTTCTTAGTCATATAGTTTCTGGTGATAACATTAGAGTTGATCCTCAAAAGACAGAAGCAGTGAGAAATTGGTGTAGACCTATATCTCCAATAGATATCAGGAGTTTCTTGGGTTCGGCTGTCTATTACCGACGGTTTGTTGAAGGATTTTCATATATTGCATCCCCCATGTCCAGATTGATTCAGAAGAAAGTGAAGTTCCAATGGTCAGATTCCTGTGAGAAGAGTTTTTAATAGTTGAAGACTCGACTTACTACAACCCCAGTTTTGACTTTACCGAATGGTTCGGATGGGTTTGTTGTGTATTGTGATGCTTTCAGAGTTAGGTTAGGGTGTGTTTTTATGCATAAAGGTAAGTTCATAGCCTATGCCTCTAGATAGCTCAAGCCCCATGAAAAGAATTACCACACACATGACCTCGAGTTAGCAGTTGTGGTATTTGCCTTAAAGATTTGGAGGCACTATTTGTATGGGTTATATGTTGATGTGTTTATAGACCATAAGAGTTTGCAGTATGTATTCTCTCAGAAAGATTTGAACTTGCATCAGAGAAGGTTGTTGGAGTTATTGAAAGACTATGACATAAGTGTTCTGTATTATCCAGGCAAGGCCAATATAGTGGTTGATGTTCTAAGTAGATTGTCCATGGGTAGTGTTGCTCACGTTGAGGATGATAAGAAGAAGTTAGTTTAAGAAGTCTATCATCTTGCCCGACTAGGTGTCTGCTTAGTCGACTCAATAGAGGGTAGTGTATGGGTGCAGAATAGTTCAGAATTATCTCTTATTTCCAAAGTGAAGGAAAAACAGGACAGAGATCCCAGTCTTGTTAAGTTAAAAGAGTCAATCAGAGATCAGAAGGTAGAGGTTTTCTCCCAAGGGGGAGATAGTGTGTTGCATTACCAGGGTCGGCTATGTGTGCCAGGTGTAGATGACTTAAGGCAATAAATTCTTGCAGAAGTGCACGGTGCATGTTACACGATTTATCCAGGGGCCACTAAGATGTACCACAATTTATGGGAGATCTATTGGTGGAATGGGATGAAGAGGGATATCACAAAGTTTGTAGCTAAGTGCTTTACATGTCAGCAGGTTAAGATTGAGCACCAGAAGCCTAGTGGGTCCATACAAGAGTTCAGTATTCCCATATGGAAATGGGAAGAAATGAACATGGACTTTGTGATGGGTTTGCCTCGTACTCATTATCAACACGATTCAATTTGGTTTATTGTAGACAGGATGACCAAATTTGCTCATTTTTTTCCAGTTCATACCTGTCATTCAGCCGAGGATTATGCCAAGCTCTATGATAAAGAGTTGGTCAGATTGCATGGTGTCCCGTTGTCCATTATTTTTTATAGAGGTATGCAGTTCATCTCTTATTTTTGGAAAGCCTTCCAAAAGGGTCTTGGTACCCAAGTCCACCTCAGTACAATCTTCCACCCTTAGACAGATGGTCAAGAAAAAAGGACCATTTAGATTCTAGAAGATATATTGAGAGCGTGTGTTGTTGAATTTAAGGGTAGTTAGGATGACAACTTACCTTTGATTGATTTTTCATATAATAACAGCTAATATTCCAGTATTCAGATGGCTCTATTTGAGGATCTTTACGAGAGAAGATGTAGATCTCCCATTGGTTGGTTCAAAGTAGGTGAGGCCGCAGTAATAGGACCTGACTTGGTGTTTGATGCCTTAGAGAAGGTGCAGTTAATCAGAAAAAGTCTTAGGGCAACCCAGAGCCGACAAGTCATATGTAGATGTGAGGAGAAAGGATCTCAAGTTTGAGATTGGAGATTTTGTATACTTGAAAATCTCTCCCATGAAGGGGCTGAAAAGGTTTGGCAAGAAGGGAAAGCTCTGTCCCTGATATGTCAGTCCTTACAGAATTCTCAATCATTTAAAAAAGGTAGCTTACAAGCTTGAGTTTCCTTCCCAGCTATCCTCAGTACACCCAATATTCCACATCTCCTTGCTAAATAAATGCATTGGTGACCCAACGGTCGTAGTCCCCTTAGAGGACGTAAATATTCAGAATGATCTCTCTTTTGAAGAGGTTCCAGTACAAATCCTTGATCGTCATATTCACAGACTGAGGAATAAAAAAGTTTCCTTGGTCAAAGTTCTTTGGTGGAATCAGTCCGTTGAGAGAGCTACTTGAGAAACAGAAACAGATATGCAGACCAAGTATCCTCACCTCTTCTCTGCAAACTCAGACTCAGCTTGAGGTAACAGTATTTGTTAGATTTACTCTACTCTATGCTCAATTACAGCCGCATAACATTCTTATATCATTCATGCATTCATGAAACAGTTCAGCCATATGTCTTGTCTCTAGAATTAAGTCATGCTTCAGTTGTGCATTTTAGTGTAAGTACAGTTCAAGAAATTTCTCTTAGTTCCATCAGTCCCATTAGAGAATGAATGTTCCCAAGTGGGAGATATTTTAAGACCCCACAGAATCCTAGTCGTTTGAGTCCTTTAAAGTATGCCAAAAGAGGTCCCAGACTTATAAAATTTCAGCCAAGTGTTAGGACTTAGTCATTTCTAAACCCCTCAAACTTTGAGGAGTTTATTAACGACCTTCCCAACTTTAGAAATTTAGTTTTTAAGTTGATTCATGATCGAAAAAGTCAATAGTACATCTCAGGTAAGTTTCAGAATTTTCGGACAAGCGTAAGGGCGTGTTTGAAACTCCAAAA
Organism: Capsicum pubescens; assembly: GCA_030864215.1. NCBI lineage: Eukaryota > Viridiplantae > Streptophyta > Magnoliopsida > Solanales > Solanaceae > Capsicum > Capsicum pubescens. The sequence goes on along the minus strand of CM061538.1, from coordinate 97,707,945 downwards.
CAGTGGCTCAAGGTGATTAGCCCGTGGTACCCTCCCCAGTCCGGTGCTGGGGGGAGCCCGCGATGCAGACCTCGGTGCCCTGCCCAGAGAGGCACTCCTAAGCCAGCGGCACCCTGGCCAGTCCAGTCCGAGTAATTTCTGCAGTTTTGTTCCGCATTTTTAAGGGCAAATGGGTCATTTTTCCTTCACACAAATTAAAGCCCCAAATAATAAAATTTCTCATCCTTTTCACAAAATCCTCTCAAGATCAAGCCCTAGTTTCATCAAGATCAAGAATCAAGCCTTAAGAACTTACCACAATCTCCAAGAAGTTAACAATCAAGGTATGTTAGGGGTTCATTCATATGTTCCTTTCACCCATGGAGTCCAAGAACCCTATTTAAACATACATGTTTTTAGATTTACGATAACCATGCTTGAAATTGATTGTATTCATGTTCATGATATTAATTGGGTTTCAATCCTTTATTAAATAGCAAGTTTCATGAAATTAAATAGCATGTGTGATGAATATATGATAATCATGATAAACCCTTGAATTTACAATTGATTATTGTATCCATGATGTTCATGTGTTGACTATTATTATGTGAAATAATCATGTTCCCCAAGTGTTTGATAAAATGCTTGTGTGAATTGAGTAGTGGACATGTTATTATGAGGTCCCATTTATGTACAAGCTCATGTATATTAAGTGTTTGACAAATTGTCTAAATGAATGCATTATTAACAAGCAAGTATTATCATGTTTTCAAGATTATACCATACTTTATTTTCAATGTTATCGAGTCCTGGGGTATTCAATACCCAAAAAATATAGCTATTTACCTAGAGATACAGTAGTTACAGAATAGTCTCAGTAGTGTCATGATCAGTAGTACTCAGTCAGTTACAGAACTCAGTTGAACTCACCTTAGTCCAGTTCAGTCAGTCAAAATGATCATTAATAGTTCAGTCAAGCCTAGAACAGCCTAGTGATCAATTCAGTGTCTATTCAGTTGGGAGTAGGAATCAGCACCGAGCGAACCCAGGGATGGGGGCATTCCTTCCAGCATAGGATTTGATCCTTAGTAGCAACCCCTGCGTTACAGAACTATGTAACCAGCGTAGGGAAAGACATCCTCCTGCCAGACTAGGATTGACGCAACCATACATATATAATTTATGAGTCTTCCTGTCAGCATAGGGTTGACCCAACATTGTTAGTATCCCTTGGCAAGGTGCTAACACCCTTACAACTGGGGTTACAGGTTGGACCCCAACTCAGCTTATATTGGGGTATGTCGGTTAGATGAACACTCCCACAATTACAGTTTCAGTTCCAGACTCAGTATAGAACCCAGTTCAGTTCTACCGAATTAGGACTATCAAAAACAGTCACCCAGTTATTAGTAATTCAGTTATCAAAAATCTCAAATATCAGTAACTCAGTTAGCAGAACTTAGTATTCAGTTTCAGTATGATCCTGGATACAGTATATGTGCATAGTATTGCATACTCAGCATTTACAGTAGTCTCAATTATCCATGTACTCTCATTCAATCATGTTCATATCATTCAGCCAGTCATCATATCATGCATATAAATCCATGTATATCAGTCTACCTCACTTAGCATACTAGTACATTCAAAGTACTGACACATACCTTTTATTTTGCACTATGATGTTCCATATCATAGGTTCGGACGCACGAGCTCCAGATCGTACTTAGCAGTTCAGATTAATAGCGGTGACTACAATGGTGAGTCCTCATATTTCGAGGACTGAGTTATTCTTTTCAGTATTTCAGTAGACTCATTTTATTCAGTTGTTAGAGTTAGTTGGGGACTTGTCCTATCAACTCCCCATTCAGACAGTTAGAGGCTTTCGGACTAGATTATTTCAGACAGTTGTTCAGTTTTCTTTTCAGTATTACATCAGTATTTTAGTATTGATTTTCAATGTTTGTCAACCTTATGGCATTTCATTTATACTTCCGTTTTATTACAGTATTACTATTCAGTGCTCACAGCAGGTACTAGTCATGGGTTAGTTTTTGGTCCTTCGGGATCGTAAGCACTGTGTGACGTCCGGGATACAGACTTGGGGCATTAAAGTTGATCTATGATTTAATTCTAAAACTAAATTATCACAGGTTGGTAGTATTAGACTAACCTTCGTATGAGTGTTGTGTTTTTGGTTAATTCACCTTTAGAATAAACTTTAAGCTAAAGGTGAGATTCTCTTCTAAGGAAAGAAGTGAAGTAGCATTTAAGCTTTAAAGTTAGTAGACCTAATTTAGTGCATATTTTCTCTTTATTTTATTATATAGGAAAGCTTTCAAGTGATTTTTGTCACTGATTTTATTTTCAATGCTTAGTTGTCCATTCCTTTAGTTTATTCGAATGTGCAGAAAGTTGAAAATAATTTTGATGTTGTTTTCTGAACAAAAGGCTAGAATGGGTGGATGTATCAAAAACTTCAAGTTAATCTAGAGGTATAATTGGTTTGTTAATTGGATATCTTTTCAAGCCTTGGAAACATTCTGTGGCAGAAATGTAAAGTAAGGCTGCATACAATACACCTTTGTAGTGAGACCCTTTCTCGGACTCTGCGCATGGCGGGAGCTTTAGTGCACTAGGCCGGCATCTCTTTTCTAATCATGACTGTGTTCTTTTGCTTGAGTTGTCATTTTTTTCTTTTTTATCTGATGTATATTTTCTGTAAAAATCATAGTTCTTGCTCTTTATTATTTTTTTATAAGTGTATTTTTAAATTAGCTTTAATTAAAGAAAGGAACTTCTTTGTTATTAAATTTCAAGGCTAGTACTAAGTAATTTGTTTTTTTATGCATTACATAATGAATTTTATAAGGAAAAGGAATATCTATATTTTATTATATCGATAATTATTCCATAGAAAACATAATATTAAGAGGAAGTTTTGGAGTGAAGTATGTTCTTTTCAAAAAAATTTGCAGGAGGGTGTGCATAAATGAGTTAAGACTGCCCTAATAATCAGATCACATGATCCAAGAAATTGATTTTACAATAAAGAAACATCCATAATTTCCTTCTGTTCTGAAGATTAGGTCATAAAGCTATTTTGATGTGTAAATAATCTTATCTTCATTTGTTGGCAACGTTTTTTATTATATTTAAGGATCAAACTGTAAATTATTTACAAATATAGATAGCTCTGACATACATAGTATGACTTTTAAGGTAATGTGAATCTTTTATAAACACACATAATCAAGTTATAATTTTCAAGACAATCCAGTAAAGAACAATTATGAAAGAGATTGCACTTCCACTTTAACCAAGATAGCCCCAGTAGAGATCAATTAATAGAAGAGATTGCATTTCCACATAAATTAGAAATGGGGAAAAAAGGAAGAAAGCATTCTTACTGGATATCTTATGCCAACTGTATGAGAACACCATGGATGCTTATGTTATAAGGGTGAAACTTGGTAAGAATATTTTGACGTGTAAAGGTAAGTAGTCTTTGTATAAAAAGGATTATAAACATGTTTAGATGCTATCTGCGACTTATTATTAGTGTTCCATATTTTTTATTTATTGTCTGCATATTCTTGCTATTTTAATTAAAATAATTTTAAGTGGAAAGTAATATATTGAGAGTTCAAATAGTGATGATTTGAGATTCTGGAGATGGGCTTCCATCATTCCAAAACTGTACACTATATTGACAGTTCAGAGAAAAATTGTTTTAGTCGATTTAAGATAAACTTTCAAGTTTTATTAGCTTATTGAAGAACATGTAACTGACATGTTGGTACACTTTCTACTAATTTCTATTCATATATAGCTTTCCTTCTCTCATTATTTTTTCATTTGAAACTGACTGTCAGTTTGTTAGTTTGCTATTAACTATATGAGGGTATATCCTTACATATTTTGAGAAAATGTTCGTGCAACAAATGAAATGGGTGTATTTGTTACTTATTACCTCTAATATCTATTTTTGCCTCCAATCATATCTTCTTTAGTTGATTGAATTTTTGTTGTCTTTGAAGATGCTTCAAAACTCCTCAAGATTTGATTTGTGGAATAACAAATGTTGGCTACTGAGATGGAGAATATAGCTCCAAGCCTCCCATTCACTTGTATTAATCATTCAAGGTGTTTTTAAAGATTCAAATATTCTGTATATTTTGGTGGTTTTATGGTTATGATATTTGAATATGATTTTATTGGACAATGTGTTTTATGTTTTTTAAACATTTATATTGTCTTATCAAGCACAATAATATACATAGAAGTATCTTTGTTAGGTATTTATTTGTCATGTCACAAATTAGACGTTTCGATAGCGTTCATGCATCAATGTGAAGATTGTTATTGTATTGTATTACATGAATTTAAAAGAGAGTGTGATCCATAACAATGGTCCCAACAACCTCTGAGTTGTTTGTCTCAAGCATTTGGCCATAAGTTTTAGTTTCATATTACAAATGATAGTGCAACAATTTGAAAGAAGCTAGCACAAGTGTTGGGCACGTGCCATGGTCTATCTAGTATCTAATATGAATAAGCATTCCTCATGGTATTCGGGATAGTATTCTATATTAATTATTTGAAATTTTGGGGTGTTACAGTTTTCTGAGGACATGATTCTTGATAGAAAGGTGTGGAGGTTGCGGATTAGGGTAGAAGGTTAATGCGTGTGGTGGTTGTAGCTAGTAGTTAGGGAGCTCTGGTGTAGCCAGCTTAGTAAGCCTACGACTGTGCCCACTGGTAGGAGACGTTAGTGTATGCTATTACGAGGGGGTGACCTCTTATTTCTTATTTACTGTTTTTTTACTTTCGTATTGCTCTTATTTTCATGGCTCTCTTAGCTCTATTTATATTATTTCTCATTTCTTATTTCGTTTATGCCATCCATTCTACTTCAGATATTACTATGACCTTGTTAACTATTCTTTATCTTGAGCCGGGGGTCTATCGGAAACAACCACTCTACTTTTTCGGAAGTAGCGGTATGAACTGCGTACATTTTACCCTCCCCAGACTCCACTTGGTGGGAATTCACTGGATTTGTTGTTGTTGTTGTTGTTGGTATTCTACACAATATTCATGTTGTCGTTGTAATATGAATAATAAATATCTTATCAAAATAACACTAAAATAATCAAATGCAAGTTAAATAGTCTCAAAATCCTTTACTTCTTGATTTTATGTAAGCATGGTGCATGGATATAAACAAGGTTTGCAATCACCTACTTGTATCTTAAATGTTTGCAATAGATTTTATTAATATTGATAATAATTATCTATTTTTATTGTTACTACTCGTTATCATATTGTTTTTATTTGTGAACTTAAATTAGGTACAACCCTATTAATTATGTCCTAAATGTATCTAAAATATTGTGTGCTAATTAGAAAGGCTCAAAGTCGAATAGATCGAACCTATCGAACCACACAAGTCAAAATTGGATACGATATTGATATAATCTTTCTAGAAATTGAAAGTACCTAACTGAATCTTTGAAAAAATTATACTGAATTAAATGATAAACACCCATGATCAAAACTATGTAGATAGAATGTGAAGAACAAATATACAATTGCATGACCTCTTCAACTGAGGTGAACATCTTATACAAAATGAATTTTGGATCGAAGTTAATCTCAAAAGTTAGCTCAAGAGATGAGTATTTCTAAAGTTAAATATAGAGACCATCCATCCTTTATCTTTTAATATAATATATGAGACTCTTCATATACACTCCTATCACGTCCTTTGCTGGTTATTTAGAGCATGAACAAGGTCAACATCAGAATATTTGAATTAAGATGGGCTCTACTCTGATACTATATGTAATGAAATGTTGGGTCTAAATCTATTCAAAAATTAGCTCATGAAGTGGGAATTTTTGAGTCATATAAAAAGACCATTCGTCCCTTTTCTTCTCATGTGAAGTTCTTTCACAAATACTTTTTCGTATTTAGTACTTACTAGTTTAGGATACGTGCGATGCACGTGAGTTTTGCATTTATAAAAAGAGATGTATAAAATAGTGTTTAAGAATGAATTGTGTGTACTATCAATTGAAAAGTTGAGGGAGTAACTATATATTAATTCAATATTCTGAATTTGAAATTTAGACGTTTGAAAATTACACTTAAATTTAAGTTATAATCCTTCTCATATTGATCGATATGATCCCAAAAAAAAAAATCACCTTAAAATGTTGGACAAAATATAACCACTTTTGATTTAGGGAGCCACCACACAAATTAATATACATCTATAAAAATTAATATCATTATTAGACTCAACTTAATACCCTATCGAGTTAAATTATTTTGAAGTTTTAGTTTATGTTTTAAAAATTAATTGAAAAGTGTCAATGCACTTTTTAAGATTTTTTCTGTCGGTGATTTTTGATTATCTTGTCTAATTTTTTATTTTTTTTGGATTGAATCTACACAATTTTTTTTATATTTTCTTCGAGTTGCTAACTCAATGGTCGATAGAGTACTTGGCTTTTAAGTGTGGCATAAGCAACTTGAAGTGACATAGCAAATTAGTATTGTCTTCTTCAAATCCACAATATGAATTTAAAAGATGATAAATTGATATAACTAAATTTGACACCAAGCATAAAAACTTTATTCTCAAACTCTGACTCAACCAAGTAAACAATTACTTCTACTTTGATTACATGTTTAAAACCTAAATCTGTGATTAAAGAAGGCATCTCTAAGAACAAAAAAAGTATTCAATAACTAATTATGATTACAACCTAAACATGTTAACACTAAATTAGAAAATTAATAAATATATATATATATATATATATATATATATATATATATATATATATATATATATATATATATATATACACTCGCACGCGTACACACACTTAACACAATCACTGTTATCTCGATTTGAGTATATAGAATCATACAACAAAATAAAATTCACAAAAAATCGATTTCTAATCTGCAACGGCAAAAGAGACTATAAGAACTCATCGAAGGCTGAATTATGTCTCTTTAAAAGCAACTTTTGTAACTCTGAATGTACAAAAACAACATGCAACTCATACAAGTTGACATTAATAGAGACGATTCTATAGCTTAATGGTGACACTGTGATAAAATTGACAAAATCGATGACTATGAATAATGCGCAGATGTACCCCAATCACCTATTAATACAATTGTAATTATAACAATGCCTACGATGCATCTCTTTAGCGTTATCCCAACTTGTTCCAACAAACAAATTGTACATTCACTTTTCTCTTCTACAATTTTAACGATCGATAGTGCCTCTATCGAAGCCTTTATCATAGGTAAGGTCCCAACAACCTTAGAAAGGGGAAGAAAACCTTACCGCTTAGGCTTCCTAAGGAAATTTAAAAATATACAACTAATTTCTTCTAATATATTTTGACTCCTCAAATTTGTATTTCAGTGTCCCAAGAACATGGCTGCTTGTCGTGATCGCAAGAATGTGTAGAGTACATATTGTGGAGAAAAAGTCAAAGCGCACAATTGTTATTTTATGGTGTTCGGGTACAAGAATCTGTATACATGCAACACCAACTTTAACTCTAGTTCAAGTCTAAGACAAGAACATTTTTGAAGTTACTAACACCTTCAACACTAGATTATGAATAATATATCTAAGAAGTGTGTTTATTTTCAGAAAATAGATGAAATAGAATTTGTAAGGCCAAGTCCCCCGACTTCACGGAGTGTCCTAAAGGAATAATTCCCCTCACTGTACCCGAGGTTATGGAATCTTCCTCCCAGGATAAAATGGCCTTCAATCCGAACAATAGCGGTACCTCAAATTGTTGGATTCAACGAACTCACTCAATAGTTTGATTGATCACACAGAATGTTTTGAAGACAAGAAGAGAGTTTGTAATTCAGAAAATTTGTGTCTAAACCTGTGGATGAAGGCAAGTTTATATAGCCTTCATATGCCTCTTCTAAAAAGTGGCAATGGTTCACTTAAAAGGTGTGACCTTTCCTAAAAAATCATGTTTGTTCGTCCAAAGATTGCATCTTTTTCAAACAGGCAGACCATTTCATGAATCAGTGTGTCATTTTATTGAAGGATTGCATCCTTTCGAAGCATCAGTTCGAAACAGTGCATCCCTCAGAAGCATCAGTTCGAAACAGTGCATGCATGCATATAACTGGAGGATCAAAACACAAAAAAAAATTACTGCGTTTTTATTTTCCCTTCTGATTAGATTTCTGTCGAATAAAATTTGTCCAAAAAGATAGATCTCATCAATCGATCATTTGCCAAATCCAAATCCAAATCCAAATCCAAATCCGAAGCCGAAGACGGTGCGAGGCATCTCTTATTTCTTGCCTCACTTACCAAGTGGAATAAGTGTTTCTTAATATAAATACTTTAAAGTCACATTCTCCCACCAATGTGGGAGAAATAGTAGGCTTTCCATTTTAGAGTACACTTTCCATTTTAGTGTTTTCTTCTCTATTTTTCCTTCCACTTGATTTCCTCTATTTTCCATTCACAATTTTCATATACTTTGAACCGAACAATCCCCCACATGAATGGGGAATGACTATTTTTCGTAAAAATTTTACGGACAAGTATGTGATCATCAAGCAAAGACTGATTGCATCTAGATTAGTGGGTTTCCCTTTGAACTTTCCGTAGTGAACATGCATCGGATGCACTCGGTCATTTGGTAGATTTGATATCTTTGAACCATCGAGATTTAATGTACACCTAGACAACACATGTCACACAACCAACCTTTTACCGTTTATGATTCTCACGATTTTGTTCTTTTCATCCATGAACACGTCCTGGTTTTGTGAGAGCTTAGAGAATAGACCTTTACTAACATTCTCCTTAAAGCGGCTTCCACTTCGCCCTCACATAGGTGATTTCTAAACGTTCAATCCTATAGATTAAACTATTTGGTCAAATCTGCCAAATTTAGCTAATCATTAAAAGACTTTTCACCTTAAGTCTTATCCTTATTTACTAACCATTGTCTACATCATGAGAATAGATTGGGTAATTGACAATGTTGAACCTGTCAGACACAACTTTTTTTTATCTCCTTGAACCTAGCTCTTAGGATCTCTAGTCTGCTAGGTAGAGTTACCTCCATGCTGACTTGTCCTAGGCCTTAAACTCATTCCCTTGGATGTCCTTTCCACTTCTTCTCTAGATAGGCCTTTTGTAAGTGTATCCAACATATTATCCTTTGACTTAACATAGTCAACAGTGATAATTCCACTAGAGAGAAGTTTTCTAACGGTATTATGTCTCCGTCGTATGTGATGAGATTTACCATTGTACATCATTCTCCCTGCCCTACCTATTGTCACTTGGATATCACAGTGTATACATACCGGTTTCACCGGCTTGGGAAAATAAAAAATATCTTTCAAGACATTCCGGAGCCATTCTGCTTCTTCACCGGCTTTATTTAATGCGATAAATTTAGATTCCATTGTAAAGCGAGCAATACAAGTTTGTTTGGATTATTTCAATGAGACTGCTCCTCCACCGATTGTAAATACATATCCACTTATGGATTTTACTTTATTCGATCCGATGATCTAATTTGCATCACTATATCCTTCGAGTACCGCAGGATATTTATTATAATGTAAGGCATAGTCTTGAGTGTATTTAAGATACTCCAAAACTCTTTTCATTGCCATCCAATGAGTTTTGTTGGGATTAATCGTGTACCGACTTAATTTTCTAATAGCACATGCTATGTCTGGTCGTGTACAGTTCATTATATACATTAAACATCCCAATATTCTTACGTACTCCAATTGTGAGTCACTTTCACCTTCATTCTTTTGAAGTGCAAAGCTCACATCCAATGGAGTCATGGCAATACCGAATTCCATATACTTGAATTTGTCAAGTATATTTTCGATATAGTGAGACTGTGACAATGCCAACCCTTGTGGAGTTCTACGGATTCTTATTCCTAAGATCATATCTGCAACTCCAAGGTCTTTCATATCAAACTTGATCTCGAGCATTCGTTTCATTGCATTTATGTCTGAAATGTCTCTACTGATGATCAACATATCATCCACATATAAACACACAATGACTTGGTGATCCGGAGTGTCTTTAATATAAACACATTTATCACATTCATTTATCTTGAACCCGTTTGCCAACATGGTTTGGTCAAACTTTGCATGCCATTATTTAGGTGCTTGCTTTAGTCCATACAATGACTTAATAAGTTTACACACCTTATTCTCCTTTCCTAGAACCACAAAACCCTCAGGTTGTTCCATGTAAATTTCTTCCTCTAATTCTCTATTTAGGAATACGGTTTTCACATTCATTTGATGGATTTCAAGATCATATACCGCCGCCAAGGCAATTAACATTTGAATCGATGTTATCCTTGTTACTGGTGAGTATGTATCAAAGTAATCAAGGCCTTCTTTTTGTTTGAAGCCTTTTACTACAAGTCTTGCCTTGTATTTGTAAATAGTACCATCCGCCTTCATTTTCCTTTTGAAGATCCATTTAGAACCTAAAGGTTTATTTCCTGGAGGAAGATCAACCAATTCCCATGTATTATTGCTTAAGATTGAATCAATCTCACTGTTGACTGCCTCTTTCCAAAAGGATGAGTCTGACGACGACATCGCTTCTTTAAATATTTGAGGCTCATTTTCTAAGAGAAATGTTACAAGATCTAATCAAATGAAGTAGACGTTCTTTGACGTATACTACGTCTTGGATTCTCTTCATTATATACATTCTCACTTGATTCATCTCGAGGTCGTTTAGATCCTCCACTAGACTATTCATGTCTAATTTTATACGGGTAAATATTTTTAAAGAATTCAGCATTATCTGATTCAATTATCATATTTTTATTTATATCTGGATGTTCGAATTTATGAACCAAAAACCGACATGCTTTACTGCTTTTAGCATATCCTATGAACACGCAGTCCACAGTCTTAGGTCCTATCTTAACTCTTTTAGGCATAGGAACTTGGACCTTTGCTAGACGCCCCCACACTTTGAAATATTTCAAGTTGGGTTTCCTTCTTTTCCATTTTTTATAAGGAATTGATTGTGTCTTACTATGGAGAACTCTATTGAGTATACGGTTGGTTGTAAGGATAGCCTCCCCCCATAAGTTTTGTGGTAAACCGAAACTTATAAGTAAGACATTTATCATTTCCTTCAACGTTTGATTTTTTCTTTTCGCAATGCCGGTAGATTGAGGTGAATATGGGGCCGTAGTTTGATGGATGATTCCATTCTCTACACATATTTCGGTGAAGGGAGATTCATATTCTCCGCCCATATCACTTCTTATCATTTTTATCTTTTACTCTACCTGATTTTCTACTTTAGTTTTGTATTGCCTAAATGCATCTATTGCTTTATCCTTACTATTTATCTAGTAGACATAAGAATATCTAGTGCAATGGTCAATAAAAGTTATGAAATACTTTTTCCCACCACGTGATGGTGTTGACTTCATATCACAAATGTCCGTGTGTATTAAGTCTAAGGGATTGGAATTCCTTTCAATGGACTTATAAGGATGCTTTGTATACTTTGATTCCACACACGTTTGACACTTTGATTTATTGCACTCAAAGTTTGGCAAAACCTCTAAGTTAATCAGTTTTTGTAACATTTTGTAATTAACATGGCCTAAACGTTCATGCCACACATTATAAGACTCAAGCAAGTAAGAAGAATTTGAACTTTTATTGATTTCAACATTCATTACATTCATCTTATAAAGTCCCTCGGTGAGATAGACTTTTCCTACATACACTTCTCCTTTGCTAATTATAATTTTTTTAGAAACGGTTACACATTTGAATCCGTTAGTGTTTAGAAGTGAAACAGAAATCAAGTTTCTACGTAATTCTAGAACGTAAAAGACATTGTTAAGTGTCAAGACTTTTCCTGAAGTCATTTTCAAGCCCACTTTTCCTGTTTCTTCTAGATTAGCTGTAGCGGAGTTAGCCATGTAAATCATTTCTTCTACTTGAGCCGGAGCGAATGACGAAAACAACTCTTTGTTGGCACAAAAATGGCAGGTGGCACCAGAATCCATCCACCTATCACGAGGATTCCCCATCAAGTTGCATTCTGAAAACATAGCACACGGATCATCACATTCTTTGTTGGACTCAATCATATTTTCTTGGTCCTTTTTTCTTGTGTTTCTTAAGGGCACGACAATTCGTGGACTTATGGCCAATCTTTCCACAGTTGAAGCACTTTTCCTTGAATTTCTTCTTGGGTTGATTGTTTCCTTGTTCAACTTTGTTCCTTTTCTTAGAATTTTTTTGGTCATCTTCTACAATATGTGCTCCATTAATTGTAGAATTCCTTTTTGACCTTCTCTCGGCAGCTTTATTATCCTCTTCAATACGCAGTCGGACAATGAGATCTTCGACAGTCATCTCCTTGCGTTTGTGCTTCAAGTAGTTTTTAAAGTCTTTCCACATAGGTGGTTGCTTCTCAATGATCGCTACTACTTGAAATGTATCATTCACAATCAAGCCTTCCACTAGGAGATCGTGGATGATTACTCGCAATTCCTGCACTTTAGAGACAACTGATTTGCTATCTATCATTTTAAAGTCCAGGAACCTTGCAATAAAGAATTTCTTAATTCCCACATCCTCTGTCTTGTATTTTCGTTTTAGTGCCCCCCACAATTCCTTCGATGTCTTAGTTCCACTGTAAACATTATAAAGGTCATCTTGGAGACCATTCAAGATATAATTCCTGCAAAGAAAGTTTGAGTGTTTCCAAGCCTCTATAATTATGAAACACTCTTTGTCTGAGGTTTCCTCGGGTACCTCAGGAGCATCCTCACTAGTGAACCTTTGAATACATAGTGTTGTGAGGTAGAAGAACATCTTCTACTGCCATCTCTTAAAGTCAATGCCCATAAATTTTCTGCGCTTCTCCGTAGGTGCCATAGGTTGTGGAGCATTTGCTTGACTTATTGAGTCAATACTAGTTGCCCTTACATTCGTAGTCGCATCTTGTATTTGACTTTCGTTAGTCATTTTTTCTGTCACCACAAGACAATAAAATTTAGTATTTTCAGAATACTACTCATAAAGTTAAGGAACTTTAAACTCTTCTTCTTGTTTCTAGTTAACGATGAAGTTTTTATAACTTTCAATTGTCAATCGAGTAATCTTTAACTTGTGGTGAAGATTTCATATCTTCTAATCACTAGTTAAGTTCAAACAGAGTAGAAAGCTTAAAGCTTTAATCTCCAAAAACAAGCAATACAGATTCAGCAACATTATTCCTTAAGATTGTTATTTTATGGTGTTCGGGTACAAGAATCTGTATACATGCAACACCAACTTCAACTCTAGTTCAAGTATAAGACAAGAACACTTTTGAAGCTACTAATACCTTCAACACTAGATTATGAATAATCTATCTAAGAAGTGTGTTTATTTTCAGAAAATAGATGAAATAGAATTTGTAAGGCCAAGTCCCCTGACTTCATGGAGTGTCCTTAAGGAATAATTCCCCTCACTGTACCCGAGGTTATGAAATTTTCCTCCCAGGATAAAATGGCCTTTAATCCGAACAATAGAGGTACCTCAAATTGTTGGATTCAACGAACTCACTCACTCAACAGTTTGATTGATCACACAGAATGTTTTGAAGACAAGAAGAGAGTTTGTAATTCAGAAAATTCATGTCTAAACCTGTGGATGAAAGCAGGTTTATATAGACTTCATATGCCTCTTCTGAAGAGTGGCAATGGTTCACTTAAAAGGTGACCTTTCCTAAAAAAATCATGTTTGTTCATCCAAAGATTGCATCTTTTCCGAATAGGCAGACCATTTCATGAATCAGTGTGTCATTTCATTGAAGGATTGTATCCTTCCGAAGAATTAGTTCAAAACAGTGCATCCCTCAGAAGCATTAGTTTGAAATAGTGCATGCATGTATCTAACTGGAGGATCAAAATATTTTTATTTTTCCTTCGGATTAGATTTCTGTCGAATAAATTTTGTCAAAAAGATAGATCTCATCGATCGATCATTTGCCAAATCCAAATCCAAATCCAAATCCAAAGACGAGCGAGCGATGACGACGACGGCGCGAGGAATATCTTATTTCTTACCTAACTTACCAAGTGGAATAAGTGTTTCTTAATATAAATACTTGAAAGTCACATTCTCCCACCAATGTGGGAGAAATAGTAGGCTTTCTATTTTAGAGTACACTTTCCATTTTAGTGTTTTCTTCTCTATTTTCTTTTCACTTGGTTTCCTCCATTTTCCATTCAAAATTTTTATATAATTTGAACCCAACAACAATATCAAATAGTAAATCAAAGAAATTAATAAGAAGATCAAAAGTGAAAATAACATGCATGATTGAAAATTTGCTCAATCAACAATCATAGACTATTAGAGTTAGCCGGATGCAAACAAAAGAAATCACAAGCTTAATTAGTGCCTCTGTTATGAAATTATCAAAGCCATACAACTAGTTTATATGAATGAATTCTCATGTTTTATGTTTAAGGACCTTTCCTAAATAAAACATAATGAAAACTAACATTCATACCAAAATACTACAATACGATAATTTTGCCTTTAAATCATACTTGTAAGAGATAGTCGGATACTGTAAAAAAAAAATAATCAATTAGATTTGGTCTAACTCAAGAATTGAAAACCGTAAGTATTCTACCATAAACACCTCTTTTATTTATAGGCGAAAACTAAATTTGTTTTAAAGTAACTAACCTTATCTTTTCTCAAAAGAAACAAAGTAGACAATACTTATAATATTAATAAAGATCATATAGATAATGATCATGTAAATATTGATGATAATCATGTAGATATTGATCAATATAAGAGTCCTAATAAGGACTCAATTGTAGAAACCTATTAGAAGTGTTTAACTACACCTGATAGCTACTTTGTAGGATAAAATACTTGTATAAATAGATAGGTTTATGTTCTGTAATAATATCTAGATAGATTTTCCTCAAGCACTTGCCTCACTAAATATGAGCAATCAAAATGGTGGAGACAATGCTCACTATATGGACTCAGGAGACAGCACTCACATGACCAAAACTACAGGTAATTTGTCAAACCTAAAATCTTATAATGGAAGTGACAAGATTGTAGTAGGAAGTGGTCATAAACTAGACATTACTCATGTTGGGAAAGGGACTATTTCTGGATTAAAACTGAGTGAAGTGCTTGTAGTTCCTAAACTAAAAAAGAATCTATTTTCAGTAAGTAAGATTGCTAGAGATAATTGCTGCAATATTGAGTTTGATGAGTCATCTTTTGTTGTAAAGGACAAAAGGACAGGAACAAAGATAGATAAGGGTGCAATAAAAGAAGACATATATTCTTCGATGATTGACAACCTGCTTTCCTTGAGTGCTATAAGAAAGAGTTCTAGTGATAATTGGCATGCTAGACTTGGGCATCCAAATTCTAAGTCTTTAGAAGTTCTTAGGAATAATAAGTGTATTAATTTCATATGTTGGAATAAAACTCCTATAGTTTGTGTTAGTTGTCAAATGGGAAAAGGTTGTAAGCTACCATTTCAATTGAGAAATAAAGTTGAATTTGAACCACTATTGAAAATTCATTGTGATTTATGGGGATCTGCTCCAGTTGAATCTTCCCAACATATGAAGTACCATGCATTATTTATTGATGATCACAGTAGATATACATGGTTGTATCCATTAAAAAGAAAATCTGATTTTTTTGAAACATTTGTCAAATTTCACAAAATGGTTGAAAAATAATTTTCAAAAAGTACCAAGATTTTTCAATGTGACGGTGGTGGAGAATTTTAAAATTTTGAATTTGTAGAGTACTTGGAAAATTGTGGCATCGTAAGACATATCTCTTTTCCTCATACTCCTGATCAAAATAGAATTGTTGAAAGAAAGCACAGACATGTTGTAGAAATTGGTTTGACACTTCTCCTTCATGCTAAGTTACCCCTATTTCTATGGGACTGGGGCCTTTTTCATAGTTGTTTTCTTAATAAATGGGCTTTCCTTATCTGTGCTAAATAAAGAAACTCCTTTTCATAAGCTACATGGATCACACCTTGACTACAATAGTCTGAAAGTATTTGGATATAGTTGTTTTCCTTATCTTAAAGGGAAGCACAAGTTGTCTCCAAAGACATATCCATATGTCTTTCTTGGTTATAGCAGCTTACATAAAGGATATAGGTTTTATCATCCATCCACAAAGAAGGTCTTTGTGTCAAGACATATTGTTTTTGATGAACTAACTTTTCCTTATGTGCAGGAATCAAAAGATGATACTACACCTACAGATTTGAGCCATATGGTTACATTCTTTGAGTTTATCTCAGAGTTACAAGATGATTCTATCCCCTCAGTCCATCCATCTACAAAGGAAGAAGTAGAATTTGATCATGTTGTTAAGCTAGAGAGAGTAGTAGAAGTTGCTCATGCTACTGATCATGCTGTTGAGTCAAGTAATAACTCAACTCCAGTAGTAGATAAAGTGATACAGATTAATAATGATGGTGGAGTTGAGGTGCAAGAGATGCCCTAATCTCAGCAATTTAATACAGAGGATCCAAAAAGTCTACAACTTGAGGTAGATCTCTCAAGACACTTTACTAATAAAGGTGATGCAACTCAAGAAAATCAAGGCACCACTGCTCAACCAGAATCTGTAGTCAGTACTCAGAAGCATCACATGATCACCCTATCCCAAGCTAAGTCTCTTCCTTTCACTCATCCTTCCTTGACTGCTATAGCAACAAATGCTAAAGTACCTAAGTCACTAAAAGAAGCTCTTAGCTCTCCTCACTGTCTTAAAAATATGCAAGAAGAGTTGAGAGCTCTACATCAAAATGACGCTTGGTCTTTGGTTCCTAGAACCTCAAGTATGAATATAGTGGGGTCTACGTGGGTGTTTAAGAAAAAAATAAAGCCTGATGGATCAATTGAAAGGCATAAATCTAGACTAGTTGCTAAAGGTTATTCCCAACTTAAGGGCATTGTCTTTAAAGAAACCTTTAGTCCAGTAGTAAAGGCAACAAGTATAAGAGTCATTTTGTCTATTGTTGTTACCTTGCACTGGCCTATTAAGAAACTAGATATTAAGAATGCATTCTTGCATGGACACTTACAAGAGAAAGTTCTCATGAGTCAGCCACCAGGTTTTATTAACTCAAAATATCCAAATCATGTTTGTCTCCTTAAGAAGACTCTCTATGGACTCAAACAAGCTTCTAGATCTTGGTTTCATAGGTTTAGCTTATTCTTGCTTTACTTGGGTTTTAAATACAGTAGAACAGACTCATCCTTGTTTACTCTCCATAGCTCAGCAGGGACTATACTTCTTCTACTATATGTAGATGCTACCATTGTGAGAGGAAGTAACTCCAAGCAGATAGGGGAAGTAGTAGAGAAACTAGGAGATGAATTTTTTATGAAGGATCTTGGCCGTTTGAGTTACTTCCTGGGAATTGAAGTGAATCACTTTCTAGGGGGAATTTACTTGACTCAAACAAAATATGCAAGTGATTTGCTTAAAAAAGTGGATATGGTAAATGTAAAGGCAACACACATTCCTCTAGTTCAAAAATATGGTTTGCAAGAATCTGTTGATAATACAGTTGATCCCTCATTCTATAGAATCATTGTGGGGAGCTTGAAGTATCTAACACTTACAAGACTAGACATCACTTATGTTGTTAATCTTACAAGTAAATTCATGCAATCCCTAAGCAGTGTACATCTTCAAGATGTGAAAAGAATACTAAGGTATGCCAAGGGAATATTGATCATGGATTGAGAATCTTATCATAGTCTCTTCTCTGGTTATATGGCTTCTCAGATACAGACTAGGCAGGGTGTGCTATGATAAGAAGGTCAACTACTGTATACAACATATACATTGGTGCAAACTTTGTGTCATGGTCCTCATGAGAGCAAAAAACTATTTCTAGATCAAGTGTTAAAGCTGAGTATAGGGCACTAAAAACAACTGCAGCTAAGATCACATGAATAAGCTATATTTTGAAAGATATTGGAGTATATGTTAAAGTGGCTCCTAATCTATTTTGTGACAACTTAAGTGCTTTATACTCAACCACAAATCTAGTATTTTATGCTAGAACTAAGCATGTAGCTAGATTATCATTTTGTTAGGGAAAAGATAGCTTAAGGAAAACTTGTTACTCAGTTTGTTAGATCAAAGGATCAGCTGGCAGACATTAATACCAAAGCTCTGGGCAAGGACCTGTTCAAATTTTTCAAAGCAAGCTAAGTGTGGTGTACTCACCACCCTCTAGCTTGAGGGGGAATGTTAAAGATCATATAGATAATGATCATGTAAATATTGATGATAATAATGTAGATCTAGATCAATATAAGAGTCCTAATAAAGACTCAATTGTAGAAACCTACTAGGAGTGTTCAACTACACCTGTATAGCTACTTTGTAGGATAAAACACTTGTATAATAGATAGGTTTATGTACTGTAGTAATATCATAAAACAGTGTTCTAAATTCCCCTTAAAGTGTGTATTTTCTCAAATATAAATATATTTATAACAGTGTTACTATATTTTTTTTCTTTTTTGTTCTGATTATAAAAAACGCAAGTATATATTGCCAAAAAAGGGGTAAAAATAGGTGTTGGTATGAAGAAAGATACTTTAAACATTTAACAAAATCATTATGAACATATTGATGTCTATGTGCCTAAATTAGTAGACGGATAAAGTATTAAAAAAAATATTTTTTTCTTTCTTGATATAGGTATTCTCCTAAAGTGATTAGGGAAAAATTGGCATAGTACCCACTTTTCAAAACTATTTTGTCATATACCACTCATTTTCTTTTCCATTTAATTTTTAGGGTTAGAATGAAAAAATGGGAAAAAGTTGCAAAAGTGGGGTCCACACGTGGGCCAAGGGACCACTTTATCATTTTTACAACTTTAAAAATTT
Source organism: Capsicum pubescens (assembly GCA_030864215.1). Lineage (NCBI taxonomy): Eukaryota > Viridiplantae > Streptophyta > Magnoliopsida > Solanales > Solanaceae > Capsicum > Capsicum pubescens. The sequence goes on along the minus strand of CM061538.1, from coordinate 97,688,938 downwards.
AATATAATACACCTAACACCCTCCACTTCTTCCAATATTAAAAAAAAACTCTCTCTCTCCTCTTCAATTTTCTCAACTCACACGATTTCTAAACCTTTGCTCCCAAATGCCATTTTTTATTCTCCCCCTTCTCTAGCAGCTAAGGGCTCGTTGTTTCTTTGTAAGGTTAGTTAAAATTAAATTTTAATTATTTTTAGATCCATTTAAACGGGTTTTATTGCTAATCATTTCATAGTGGTGTAGATTTTTTTTCCGAATTTGGATGATTAAGTAGTTAAAATATGAGATTTTTATAGACAATTAGTTTGATTCCGAAGCAATGGTTGAGGTTTTATTCGACAGTTTTGACAGATTTTTTCGTCGATCACGGTGTTGAATTTTGAAATTTTTATTAAGAAGTTTTGGTTTAGTTCTGTTTTTTTTGTTTTAGCAATGAAGTGTTGAATGGTGGAATAATTATTATTTTAAGAGTTATTTTGACAATTTGATTCAAACAATGACATGTTTCTGTCCGTAAACTTGTGATCTATGAAATAAGAATGACCTAGATTGAAATTAATTTTTAGACGTATGAAATTTTAAAATATGATTGATGAAATAATAAAAATTGAAAGATTAATAGGTAATTAGTTTGATTTTTAGCAATAGTTGAGTTTTGATACTACATGTTGGATTTTGGTTCAGTTATGGTATTTTTGTGTAGTGAATTGTTTAATGGTATGGTAATTCTTAGTTTTTTTGGGTTTTCCATTTGAGTATTGAGTTGTTTCTGTTAGTAGACTTATGGTCTATGAACTGAAAATGACAGGTTTGTTTTGTAGGTATAGATTCTGTTGAAAATGGGTAAAGAAATACTTGGTGTTAAACACAAAGCTGGTACTACGTCTGATGTTGCTGGTAGCAGTAGAAAAAGAAAAAATGAGGCAGTCAAAAATATCTCAAAAAGAAAGAAAATTAAAGAGGAAGTGTCCGAATCAGATTTAAAGTTAAAGAAGATAAGTAGATACGTCGATTCTAGTGAAGATGTTGCCAAGTGTACTGCTAGTAGTGACAGTGAAGAAAGAGAGAGAAGTGGAAGAAACAGTGCTAATGGGGATAATGATCCCTTGTTCGTTCCATCTTATTCAAGGTTTATTTTCGTGGAGCGGTATGTTCTTCGAATGATAATGGACAAGGTTGGGTCTTTTCTGGTAAAGATATCGGTCAGATCAAGAATGGTTGTTTATCGAGAATGTAAGCAAGATCTTGTCAACCAGGACTTGAAGAAAATATTCAAGCGGTCCTTTTTTGGACACTTGAGAGATCTTTCGGACTATCTCAAATTTAATGGGCAGATAGCCCATTATTTTCTGTTACAACGCGTCAAGAATGATAAGATACGTCATGAGATGTGGTTCTATATGAACAAAAATCCTGCTTGTTTTGGCTTAAAAGAGTTTTTTTTTATCATGGGGTTGAACTGCTCATCATACCCCAGTGAATCAAAAATGAAAAAAGGTGTTAGCAAAGGGGGAGCATTTTTGCTTTAAGGTGACCAAAAACAAAAACATTACGGCGGCCGACTTGTTACACTTGATTAGAGGGAATAAGCTGAATAAGGAGCAGAAGTTTAAGTGTTGTTTACTGTGGTTCTTGCATACCATGTTGCTTGCAAAATATTCGACAAAGGTTATCGACATAAAACTTATTGGAATGGTCAATTCTTTGAGTTTCTTCGAGAGTTATCCGTGGGGAAAAGAGACATTTCAACTGACTATGGACTATCTAAAAAAGAAAAGTGACCTAAAGAAGTAGAGGAAAGCATTTGATGAGAAGCAAAAGGCATTCTATGCTCTATTCAAATTTCTCTGGGTATTCATGGTATCTACTATCAATACTTTAGTGAGATTATCATAGATTCTTATTTTATTTATACTCTGTCATAGAATCTGAGTCATTTTTTCACTACTGTACTACTTATAGATTTGGATCTATGAGGCCTTTTCTCATCTTGAAAAATTTACTGAAAAATCAATGCATGAGCCTTTTACCATTCCCCGCATCCTCAGATGACACACTACAAAAAGTGATAAGATAATCGAAGGTGACCCATTCAAATTTAAAGAAAAAGTTACCGAGGTATGAACTTATTTTTTATTATGCAATAACACTACTGTTGTATCAAATGTTATGTAATTGTTAATTGATTTTTTGTAAACATGCACCCGTACATCATTCCTACTGTTCGTGAGATGAAGATGGATTTACATGGTTACGTTTAAGCCATATAAGGACGAGGTGAAGAATAACATCCTCGATGACTTGAATAAATATTTACAAGGGGCGATTGTCTTTACTTCAAATGAGGACAATAATGATTACGGGGATTTGGGTGGTAACCCCATTGGAGTATGCATTGGTGATGATGCTTCTTCGATCACCTCAAATGATGTAGAGGGAACCTCTATCGATGGGGATCTTCATAAGTGTGTTTCTATACTCGAGGAAGCGGTGTTGGATATTGTTGCCTATATCAAAGAGAAAAGATAGAAGAAAAAAGAAAAAGATGAGCAACAATATGTGCGAGGTAACTTCATTTAATAATTGATGTCATTAATGAATTTTCAACTTTAAATATTAGTAACACTTTGTAATATAATGATAAAGTGCATGTAGACTTTCGTGAATCAAAGAGGAATGAAGAAGGAGAAAAAGGAGTAAAATGGATAAGTTGGCCACTGTTGTGGAAGAAGAGGAAAAAGAAGCAAAAATAAAGGATGAACAAGAAGAAGAAGAATAAATGGAAGAAGATAAGAGCCAAGAAGAAACTGAAAAAGAAGAAACTGCAGAAGAAGAAGAAGAAGAAAAAGAAGAAGCTGAAAAAAAAGCAGCAATAGATGAAGAAGAAGGCAAGGAAAAAGAAGAAGATGAAAAAATAACTGCAACTGATGATGAAGAAGAAGAAGAAGCTGAGAAAGAAGCAGCAGGTGAAGAAAAAAAATAAGTTGATGAAGAAAAGGAAGTTGGGAAAGAAGCAGCTGCTACAGGTGAAGAAAAAGAAGAAGCCGAGGAAGAAAAGGAAGTTGAGAAAGAAGCAGCAGCTGTTGCAGATGCTGAAAAAGAAGGAGAACAAGGTGAGAAACACGAAGTAGCTGCAGATGTTGAAAAAAAAAAGATGAAGTTGAAGATAGAAAAAAAAAGTAGCAGACAAAGAAGAAGGAGAACAGAAAAAAGAAAAAAAACAGAGAAAAAAGATATGGTCATGAATATCGTTGATAAAATCAACAGTAACATTTGTATTGATGAGGAAAACGGAAAGAAGACATTTGAATGCTAATATTGTTAATGTGTTGAATGATTAGTTGTTAGGATATTACAAATATTTTTTTTATTTGACAAATATGGAAGTTGAATGATTTGTTGGTAGGATATGACAAACATCTCTTATTTTATGAAAGTTGTTATCATTCTGCACTGAATCTGCTTTTATCAAATTGTATTATTGTATGGAATTTGAATATGTATTGTGTTGTCATAATTTGTATAGTGTATAGTTTACACCATAGAATGCATATTTAATCTTTCGTATACTGCTTGCATAGTCTATCATTACTATGCTACTCAATTTTAAGTTGATGTGTCGTTTGATCAACTATGATTCTATGAAAAACAGTATTAACATTATAGAAAAATAGAAGTATTTTTATTTAATCAATATCACTATATCCATGTTACACTTTTTCAAAGAACGAATACTAGCATTATAGCACATAACGTCATTTTTAGGTCATTCTCCCTTTCTTCGATCAAAACCAATTTTTGTTTTAGTTGATCCCTCTCTTTCTGGGTGTCATGTAGTAATACTTTCAAGTGATCCCTCTGCTCCTCGTCTTCTTTGAACAAAGTCATGAGAAAATCTCTATTTTCTTTGCATTCTCGGAGCCTTTGTAGTAGATTAAATTTTGTCAAGCCATGAAAATTTGATGTCTCGGATCCCTGACTCAAAGTTGATGGACTTCTTGGAGGTGATACCCCATCAAGCCATTTAAAAATGAGTATGCTCTATTATCCTAGAAAAAATAATAATTACATAACGATTTACTTAATTTATTAAAAAGACATACATGACTCACCTTCGCAATTGCACAATTATAAAATTTATGACCTGGATTTAAGTTTGTGCGTGACGTCCTCAAGACAGCTGCATTTCCACAATGACAAATTAGATTCTTTTTAGAGTTGGATGATTGAAATACTTGAGGCATTGTATGATTTTAAAATAAAAATAAAGTAGATGAAATAAAATAATGAGGGATGGAGAACTTTATATATGAAGTAAAAAGAAGTGTTAACAATGAAGGAGTACAAAATTAGTTGTTTATTATCATTGAAACGGTAATTATATTTTTTGAACTGTTGATGACACTTAATAGACTATCATAGATCATAACCTATGTCAGCCATCAACAAGATACTAAAGTCTACCATAGACACTCATAATCGATGGACCCTCAATAACATGGTTAAAAAAAATAATTCAGTAAAAATTATACTTGTGCTTTGAGGGTCCATCGATTCAATTGGTCTACCGTAGACTTACACTTTATGTAGAGCATTGATTGATCTATGTATTATTCATAGATCACGTAGATCTATGTACATTGATATAGACCATTACTTGAATGTTGTTTAAGAATGAATAAATAAATTAAAAATAAATGTAGTGTGGGTTTCTACGCATATGAAGGAGTGTAAACAAGTCACATAATCATATTGGAGCTTATACAAATTAGGGATGGTGAATTAAGGAGTGTGTGGATGGCTAGTGGTTGAACAAACAATATCCTAAGAGTAATGTTTGTCAAAGCACAAGTATGTTTTGAGGATGATAATTGTTCAACCACTATCCATTCCACATACTCTTTTGATTTGGGGTGGTGATTAAAGGAGTATGTGGAATGGGTAGTCATCAAATGCAATCAACATCTTCAAAACATACTTGTGCTTTGACAAACATTATTCTTAGGATATTATTTGTTCCACCACTACCCATCCACACACTCCTTAATTCACCATCCCTAATTTGTATAAGCTCTAATATGATTATGTGACTTGTTTAAACTTCTTCATATGTGTAGAAAATTATAATTTATTTATTTTTAATTTATTTATTCAATTTTTAACAACATCCAAGTGAGGGTCTATTATCTTGTACATACATCTCTGTGGTCTACGAATAATCAGGAGATCAATCGATGCACTTCTTATGGTGTAAGTCTACAGTAAACCAAACGAATTGATGACCCTCAAAGCACAAGTATATTTTTTACATGGGTCAACATCGATGAAAGTCTATTAAGTATCACCAACAATTCAAGATTATTTGTTGAACCACCCCAAATCATGTGATTATGTGTTTAAAACTTTTTTTAATTTAATTATTTTTTTTCACCACTCACAAATCATGTGATTATGTGTTTAAATTTTTTTTAATTTAATTATTTTTTTCACCACCCACAAATCATGTGATTATGTGTTTAAACTTTTAAAATTTAATTATTTTATTTCACCACTCCTAAATCATGTGATTACGTATTTAAAATTTTTAATTTAATTAATTTTTTTCAAACTACATGCTATTGATGGTCAATCAATTCATATAGTCTGCAATCGACCTATATGTCCGGTCGAGGAGTGACAGTGTCTAAGATCGATGATAGACTATATATGTGATCTGTATTTATTATAAAAAAAAAATTTACTCTACGTAAATTTAATCAAGTCAATCTACAGATGCATTCATTGAACAAGCAATAAAGTAAACACAAAAAACAACAATAACCAAAAAGAGGGAAATAAAATTTAAAAACTGAAATATTTATATCAATATTTGTTCATTGCACAATTATTCATTATCATCACTGGCCAGAACAAGAAAAAAAGGAAAAAAAAAAGAAGTTTTCTTCTAACACCAATCTTACCCAAAAAAAAATCTTCTGCAATAAATACGTACAAAAAATTATAAACATAAAATAAAATAAAAATTTTAAAAACTAATTTAAGAGGGATGTTGGGGGGATGTAGTTGGGGCCTTATATTCCTAGCCTTTTCAGAATTGTCCTCAAGAAACGATCAATTCAGCGGATTTCACGCTCTAAGTAGATGTGGTCTTGACCCAGGCCATGAAAAAAATGATCAAAATCATTCCTTAACAGTAGGAGATCGTAGTGCCGTAGAGGAACTCGTCTAATGGGGAGTAGGGGTATCCTTCTATGAGGCATGATTTCAATTTGATGAAGAAGAGGGTTTGTAAACTTTTGAGTTTAGGTAGAACTGAATGCTTACATAGAAATAGTCACTGTACTTATAGACTCATAGAAGGCATTGTTTCATATTCCCAACGAATGATCAGTCGACGCGTGTGGGAATAAAAAAGGATTACCTTGCGTATACCAATAGTTTTTATGTGAATAAATGTATTTGCAACTTTTAATTAATTGGGAACAGAAAATAATAATTCAATGCATTGATTAGAGAGATATAAGGGAAAAAAGACTCATATAGCGTGTTTGATGAGTAATTATATAACCAATACAAAATATTTAATAGACTGTGTACAATATATATCATAGAATGATGCTGTCTATCGTAGATAAATCTTTAACTCGATTATAACTGAATGTTAAATTCTACATAAATGCACATTTATCCCCCAAAATTGTAGCTTTACAAGTGAAGAAAAAAAGTCCATCTAAGATTTATTGGTCATGCTACATGTGGTTCATTTGTTCCCGGATTTCTTGCATATTGAACACCAATTCCTCCTTTTGGACTTGAATGTCTCATCGACGCCCTTAACATGTTTGATTTTTTTCCTTGCAAGTTTGGTATTGTAGGGGGTGAAAAAATCTTAGTGTCTTGCAATTCCTATGGCACAGCCCATTCGAACTCTGGAGGGACAACATTAATAGCTTCGGAGTATGCGAGGAGGTAACTTTCAACTTTATAAATTAGCGAAGAGTACTCGTAGATGGAGTTACCATAACCTTCGCCATCACTATACTTTGCTCGTAAAGTGGACATCGCATGTTCGCACGATATTTTCACAAAGTCATAGTTCCTACAAGAATAACTCCTCTCTAAGAGATTGACCTTGGCAGTAATGCCATTGCCGAACACGGTGAATTGATCGAGATCCCCATTTGCATTAGTCACTTATAAGGAATTGCTAGCACTTTTATTATCTCTTAGGATCTTTTCCGCACAAGGCACAAATTTATTGTTTGTATTGTCGACAAAGGCATGTCGTTCCCTAATCTTTTGACCAAATTTTTTAGCAATTGAATTGAATATGTACGACACGGAATACTCTCGTTCATCCATCAATACCGATTTTAGTGACTCAGAGATATTTGTGGTCATCACATCAAACCTATTATCCGGGAAGTGTGCTCTACTCTATTTCTCAAAACCAAGCACATTTTCAAGGACATGCTGCCTCGAGGCAATTATTCTTCAATTCCGCAAAATACCTGCTAAACTCATCAAGAGAATAAGCCTTTGCCATGGCGTAGAATAAATAAAGATGTTCTCCACATTGTTGATTTACACGAAGATTTTCAGCGAGATGTCTCATGCAAAGTCCATGGTGCGCACGACTGTAAACACGGGAGAAGGCATTGGCAATGCTAATGTGCCTATCGGAGATGACATATAGATCTGGTTTATCTTCTACTATAGACTTCAACTTCTCGAAGAAGAAGATCCAAGAAGCATCGTTCTCTTTATCCATGACACAAAAGGCAATTGGAAAGAGATGATTTTCGGTGTCCTATGCAATGATACTCAGCAACACACCCCCGTACTTGTCATAAAAATGTGTGACATCGACGACAATTACCTTTCTCATGTGGCCATCTCCCTGTATGCAAGCTTCGAATGCTAAAAAGTAGTAAACGAATAATCCATCCATCTTATTTACCATGATAGAGTAAGAAGACCTGAGATTCAATAACTCGAACATGTGGGAAAAATTCGAAAAGCAAGCATATCCGTGCTCCGGTGTCCCGCGAATAATGTTCTTCGCAATTACACTTCCTTTCTAACACATCCAATAGCTTGTGTTGCAATGCATCTCTCTAAACACAATTCTCTAGATTTCTCTTATGCTTGGACCCTTACCATCCCGAAAATAATTTATGCATAGTGAAATAATCAATTCGGATGATATTCTCTTATGCCTACTCATGGCATGTTCAACATCGCACGTGTTGAACCCAAAATACTTGTATATGCAAAATCTGTTCGGGGATTTGTACTTCTTTGCCCGCAATAACCAGCCGCAACCACGAGATACATATTTTGCCTTCAACAATTTGGTGCAACTCTTCTCCGTAAATAATTAAAAGACCGCCTCAACTTTACTCTGTCTAGTAGCATTTTGACCTCTTTCTTGCCGGTGAATGTTTGATCACAATAGAATTGGTTCCATCGACGAAGGAATGTCTTGGTTGTGATCCCGTTCCACAATCTTCTTTCGCATCTTGTGAGTTTGATGAAACGTCTTCCATATGCATAGAATTATCTTCCATATTAATTAGATGATCGTCATCGTTCTCATAATCATTCAAATCATCATCGACTGCCCGACGCCGAGGTGGAGGTGGTGATGAATTCAGTGGTCCTTCAAAGGGCCTCTCAACTACATTTATCGTTAAAATAGGCCTAAATCTATCTGCATCAACATCCATCATGTACAACGATACACTTATATTATTATTTATGATTGTAGGTTTCACCTTTTCCCTCGAGTGCATTAGTAACTAATCACTACATCACTCGACGCGCAATCTGTATCATCGCTCTCCATTACGCTTGCAACCAAGTCGTCATATGAACCGTTGCAACGAACAACAATGGAAGTGTCACCTTGGTAAAAGGTCTTCATTTCCAACATTTGGGAGTCTCCTGCCATTCTCCCATAAAATCATCAGAAACCAGAACAAATTCTGTAATAGATATCCTAGAATTAAGCTTTGGTCGACAGTCATTTATACTGATGGTCTATGTCGGGATATATGCACGGTTGATGATTGGGAAGATATCTGTATAAAAACCTTGAAATTATAAATATTTCTTCTAATCAACGATCGTTGGGTTTATGGAATAGAGAAATGAACTTGGATTCGCCTGAGTAATGTACTTTCTAAAGAGGTTTTGAATAATGTGAGTGATTTAAAATTTTTTAATAATGGTGAAAAGTGTGTTTGGGAAGATAGCAAACAAATGGGGTAACAATGGATGCAATGGACAATCCTATGATGTTTGTGGACTGATTTAGAGCTGATCGTCGGAAAAGTGGCCTGAATCGGAGCTTTTTGGAGGGAAAGAACCTTCTATTTTAAGCTTTTGGAATTTTTTTTAATTATTTTTGAAAACCTATATATTTTTGTATTATATAATTGAGGATGATGGGGTGGGTTGAAGTGTATTATTAGAAACTTGTGGTGAATTTGTTAAGTTGGAAAGATTGGATGATGGAGTGGGTTGAAGTGTATTATTAGAAACTTGTGGGTGAATTTATTGAGTTGAAAAGATTGGATGATGAGGTGGCTTTAAGTGGGTATATGACAAATTTTTCAAGACATTTGTCTAAATGACAAAATAAGTCTTGAAAACATCCTTTTTGGCATGAAAGCCCAAGTGATTCGGGTAGCACAATGACATTATTATTATTATTATAGGCATTTTACTTTTATATTTATGAAGACCAAAACTTTTGATATATTTACTATAATAGTTGAAATGCATCCTTAATTTATACCCGAGGGTTACTTAGATGTGTGTAATAGTAATGAAAGACAATGTTAATCTTGGGTCTAATAGCAACTCTTGGAGAGGGTCTTGATTAGTTTTAAAAAAGAAATAGTCGGGTGTAAAAAACTTCCGTTATACATGGATTCAAAAAAAAAATTATACTATAAGAATCTATTGTACGTAGCTTGATTAGTGTGTATATATTAATCCAGAATATTTGTTACTTCATTGGATCAATTTATCTTCCTATGTTATTATCGTTATTTTCTTTTCTATCGTGAATTATCTACATATCTTGTGAGATGGGTCATCATAAACAAATTCTCTCCCCCCTCCACACACACAAAGTTAGGAAAAAGGTATGCATCCGTTCTCAGATGCCACGTGTGTGAGTATATTGTATATTATCCATAAATACTCAAGAAAGAAAAATAATTGTTTAACAATTTATATAGCATATATACAGTCCAATAGAATCGTACTACACCCGTAATCTTTTTTCAAAATCAAAATTCAAATAAAAGCGATTAGTATGAAGCATTTCTAATTACCTCTAGCAGTTGAACAGACAATTAAGCACATGAATGTAAAGTCCTTTAACAAAATTCTTCGGTTCATAACCTGTAGATTGAAGTGAGAAGAAAGAATTCATAGTCAATTGTTGATTATGCGTAATTCATATATATAATCTTCAAATATATTTACTAAAAGAAATAAAGAAAAGTCAGAAAAATGATGATAATGCAAGAAAACGACTTGAATCAAAATCAAAAGAAGGAAAACCTAAAATCAGAAGAAACCATATGTTTGTTACGTCGAAGCCATAGTTAAAAGATTTGTAGGGGAAAATATTTTATATAGAAAGTAGAATTCTAATTGATTTAGAAGTGTTAAATATTATGACTTCTTTTGAAATCAAATAAGGACATTAATTAATTTCAAAATCTTAAATTAACAAAATCTTAAATTAAGAATTGTAAGAGATAAATGAAAAGACAATTTTATCTAAAACGGAGTATTCTAATGAAGGGCAAAGAGTTCAAACAATATTTCTAATGTTTCATTAGACATTAGAGATTAGAGATATTAAATCAAAACTTTTAATTTTAATAGCTAATAATAATGTGATTATATGATTTTTAATGATGATCAAGTAATAAATATGTATATAAAAAACACGTATTTAACATTCATGAATTTGGTAAATATAAGTTTTTTCGTCCTAATCCATTTAATCATCTGTATTTTCCTTCTCCAAAATTAGAATTATTTTGACTGAGATTTGTAAACATGCTTTATCTCTGGATGTCCCCATTTTCAAACTTCAATTCATGAAGGGTGTGTTTGGTATGATGAAAAATATTTTCTGAAAAATGTTTTCCTATTTTTTCTTGTTTGGAAAATTCCATAACAACTTATTTTTCTCAATTAGAGGGAAAATGACTTTCCTCAAGGGTCAAGGGAAGTCATTTTTCAGAAAATAACAAATGTGACTTATGATTCCATCCCCACCCCTCTTCCCCACCCCAACAACACTCATATTCACATGACTCAAAAAATTCATATTTCTCAAAAATTTACATTACTCGAAAATACTTTTCACTATATTTTACTTCAAATTTTCAATGCTTGAAATAAAAAATAGTGAAACCCGAATTTTTTTCATTTTCAATGTTCGTTGAATATATTATTATTTTCATATGCATAGAGGAAGACTTACCTATGTTACTTTTGCTAATTGCATATTTCATTTTGTCATTGATGTAACTTGTTTCACGAGGTTGGATAAGCTTGTCGTTCCGTTGTATTTTTATTGATTGTAGTATCTTGAGATTGTCCTGACAAAATATTGAAAAGTGTCTTCTATATTTGCTAATTAATAGTTGCTTAAATTTAGTGATTGTAATATTTTAGTATTCGATATTGATATTATTTGTTATGCTTAAATTAGTTCTTACAAATTGTTGAGTTGCTAGAGGCACTGATATACTAGTTAACAGTTAGTAGTATTTTCTAAAAAGATATTTTTTCACTCACCAATCAAACACTAGAAAATATTTTTCTAAAAAATAGTCTCTACTCACCAACCAAACACCATAAAATATTTTCCACTCACCAACCAAACATGAGAAAATAAGTAGAAAACCAACTTATTTTTCAGGAAAACATTTTCCTAGAAAACATTTTCCATGGAAAATATTTTCTATCATACCAAACACACCCGAAGTCGAACACACATCACGTGGAAAAATCTGTAAGCTACTATCTTTTAATATTTGTTTCCATATGTGACCTGGTGATAACTAATTGAAATGGGAAAAGGCTCAAATATGCCACTGAACTATCAGAAATGGCTTATTTATGTCATCCGTTAAAAGTTGGGCTCATTCATGTCATCGCCGTTATAAAACCGGGTCATCCATGCCATTACTTTTTAACGGTGGTTTTAAAAAAAAAACTGTTTTGCCACGTGTCCTCTTATTAGAGGTCCACGCCATTTTTAAATATTTTTTTTTAAAGTTTTGATCCATTAAGAAAAATTCACCCACACCCAACCTATCACCTTAACCCACTTTAATATTACTCTTAATTTTGATCCTAGATTTAAACATATATATAATCATTTAGTCTTCGAACATAAAATTTACACACTTGAATACTACGTTTAAAATAATATAGGTTAGAATAATTAATAATTTAAAATAAAAAATGAATAAATTATAATTAAAAATTAATTTATTTTGACTCTCGAAATCAGAACATCATGACATAATTTAGGACGAAGAGAACTACATAAATGAAGGACCATAACTTTTAATTAGGAAGAATACCTAAAAATCCCTTCTAAATTTGGATTATAAGTTTTATAATTGAATTATTGGTAGTCTTAATTATTTTGTGAATTTGGCTATTTGGTAGCCTTTATACTCTTTAACATGGACGAGACGTAGAACATAACTTTTTTTCTATGTGGGTGGATTCTTTAATACACACATTAAAGATCCATTAATATACACATAAATAATGTCTGCGTGAGGAGGTACCAAACAACACTAAAAAATATGTGGAATGAAAACACCCTACGTACCTGGATGGAACTCTAACCCGTCTAAAAATAAATTATGTTCTACATCTCGTCCACGTTAAAGAGTATAAAGGCTACCAAATAGCCAAGTCCACAAAATAATTAAGACTACTAATAATTTAATTATACAACTTATAATCCAAATTTAGAAGGAATTTTTAGGTATTCTTCCTAATTAAAAGTTATGGTTCTTCATGTATGCGGTATTCTCTTCGTCCTAAATTATGTGATGATGTTCGAATTTCGAGAGTCAAAACAAATTATTTTTTAATCACAATTTATTCATTTGTCATTTTAAATTATTAATTATTCTAACCTATATTATTTTAAACGTAGTATTCAAGTGTGTAAATTTCATGTTCGAAGACTAAATGATTATATATATGTTTAAATCTAGGGTCAAAATTAAGAGTAATATTAAAGTGGGTTAAGGTGATAGGTTGGGTGTGGGTGAATTCTTCTTAATGGATCAAAACTTAAAAAAAAAATATTTTAAAAAAATTAAAAATGACGTGAACCTCTAATAAGAGGCCACGTGACAAAGCAGTTTTTTTTGAAAACCACTGTTAAAAAGTAATGGCATGGATGGACCGGTTTTATAACGGCGATGGCATGAATGAGCTCAACTTTTAACGGATGACATAAATGAGTCATTTCTGATAGTTCAGTGGTATATTTGAGCCTTTTTTCCTTTATTTATTTTTTAAATTTTAAAATAACTTTGTATCTATTTTATTCTCCTTCCATACATGATTTAATATGCATTATAACGTGAGTCAAAAATATATCTAAAATAGTCATTCAATTTAGGAGTGATTAAAACTGAATCATAAATCGAATCAGACCACAAATTGAGTCGACCCGAAAAGAAACCCGTCTAATAATTTGTTTTGACTTGGTTTGGTGTTGAAAAAAAAATCGGCTATACTTGATTTGATTTTAACGAAAAAAGTCAAACTAAACAGAACTAATTCGATATTATATTTATATACTATTTTTAAAAATATTTAATTCATAAAAATATTTAACGTGATGTAATTTATAAAACTTTTTTGGACTTTTTTATTATTTTTTTTATTTTTCATCCAGTGTTCGGTACCCTCATGGGAGCCCGATTAATCCAGATTCGCGCCGCGTAGGGCCCATTCGGAAAAAGTGCTTCCTACCAAGGATTTTCATGCCCAAGGCTTGAACCTGAAATCTCTTATCAAGGGAGGAACAACCTCATTCATTCAATATATTATTTCAAGGTTATTGCTCATAGATATTTAGCAACTCAAAAAGAGCTCAAATCAATATTAATACTAATAAAAATATTCAATTAAACACTAGAAATGACACTAATATTGAATATTTTTTATTTAGCTTTGTGTAATTATACATAACCTAAATTTATTTTTCTATTTAATATTTAGCCATTTAGTTAATGCTTACTAAACTTATTTTAACACAACTTAATATTTTTAAATTATAATTATTTTTATTATAACTTAGTAATATGAAATATTTGTTTTTTACGATATTTTACTATTATTGTTGTTGAATATTTTACTGCCCTCGTCCATTTTATATTTTGTGTTATTTTTTAAAGAAATACCTGAAGATAGTTCTATTTGACAAGGACTAAGAAATATTTGAAGTACAAGTTAGTTACATTTTGTATAAAGACTTTATTGGTAAAAGAAATCCAAGAAAATTCGAAAAAAATTGAGGTTGAAAACCCCGAATTTTATTGATTTGATTTATAATTTTTAAAAATCCGACGCAAATGATTTGGTTTGGTTTGGTATTTAAAAAATCTGAACAACCTGATCATGTACAACCCTATCTCTATCTTTGCAAGATGAGAATAAGGTTGTGCACACCTCATCCTGTTAGGGTTTTGCCCCTGATTTTCTTACAAAATTTAAATTTTACTTTTATTGAAAGGAAAATAAAAATAATATCATAATTACTTTTACATTTTCTAATATAAAAAAATAAAACTATACAATATTTGATTTATTTCTTGCTTGAAGAAAAAATTTTGAAACTCTATAAATAGAAGACCTCTCATCGTATACTAAGAACACAATAGAATACACAATGTAGTTCTTAAAGAGTTTGTTTAGGGGGAGTTTTCTTCCAATAGGTTCTGTGTTTTTCAATATTAATTTATAATATGTATGTCGTTTGATCAAACATATTAATACTGTATTTTTTAGTATGTTTTTCTTTTTGTCTGAGTTATCGCCTCTATGATTTGCAACTAATAGTTTCTGCATGACGCCTTATCGATTTCGAACCCAACAAATGGTATCAGAGCCGATGATTCAGATTGAGAACAACTTAAGATCAAAGTGGAACCAACTTAATGATAGTGAAGATCTTTTGTTACTACAAAAAGTCCAAAAAGAAATACTACATCTGGGATATTTTTTCTCAATCATATTTTCAACAATCCTGCTGTTATATATTTAAAAAAAAATACTTTTAACCATGCGAAGAGCTCACTTTTAACATTGCAAGGACTTACTTTTAACCCTGCGAAGGACTCATTTTTAACCCTAAGAATGACTCATTTTTAACCCTACAAAGGACTCACATTTAATTCTGCAAAGGACTCACTTTTAACCTAGTAAAGGATTCACTTTTAATCCTGCAAATGGCTCACTTTTAACCCAAAAGGCTTCAATATTTTTAGCCCGAAAGAACTCCAACATTTTAACTCGAAAAGGCTCATATATTTTTAATCCACAAAAAAGTTTATTTTTTAAACATGTCAAGCAACAACGATAAAGATTATGTGAAGAACAAAAATTATGCACGTGACATGAAGAAGACGAATCAAGTTTTGTCTAGAAAATCAAACCAAAAAGAGGAGATTTGTTAGGGTTTTGACCCTCATATTCTTACTGAATTTAAGTTTTACTTTTCTTGGCAGGAAAATAAAAGTAATATATCATAATGACTTTTATTTTTTTAAAAGTAAAATATAAAATTCTAACATAATTATTTCTTTCTTGAAGAAACTTTTACTATGCCTAAAAGGAAATACAAAACTCTACCATATTTGATTTATTTCTTTCTTGAAGGGAAAGTTTTGAAACTCTATAAATAGGAAATCCCTCTTCTCGTACCAAGAAGACAATAACATGTGCATTGTAGTTGTTAAGTCTTGTTTAAGGGGAGTTTTCTTCCAATAGGTTCTATGTTTTTAATATTAGTTTATAATGTAAGTCATTTGACCAAATCATATTAATACTATGTTTTTTAGTATGTTTTTCTTTTCGTCTGAATTATCACATCTATGATTTGCAACTAGTTGCTTCCACATGATGCTTTATCGATTTCGAACACAACACATTCCCTTAAATCTAGCTCACTTGTTGAATTACAGTGAATATATTGTTGTTATCGTAAGTTGTAAAAAATGGCTTAAATTTCATGGGTTAAAACTATGTTAATAATAATGTTTTTTTCTCAATCGAAATATTCATACCCAATCAAAATTTCATCTGAAATGAAAATTGTCGTTAACCATCATAATTTACCACTAGTTATAATGTAATAGTGTATCTAGAATTACGCAATGGGATGCAAATATGCATAATGGGAATCGATATCTATTTTTTTTCGATAAATAATTTAACATTCAATTAAGTGTCTCATGCATTTAGCCTCGTTGAAACTTGGAGGCTAATATATTTATTATCTAAAAATTACATAAATACACAACTTAGTTTTTCAATATTACAAAAAATCTCAACTCCCTAAACATATTACAAAAATTCCACATATACACAGAATGTTACGTATATGTCGGCTATGTTATGTATATTAATAGGGAAAGAGAGTAAAATAATTTAAAAAATGGAAGACAGTGTAATTACTTTTAAAAGGTTGGTATTTATGTTATTTATAGTATTATTATTTTTGATCAATACTAATAAATATATATATATATATATAATATGTAGTTTTCTTAAGAGACTATAAATTCACATGAGTCATAATTTGAATAGTAGATTCGCCTGTACTGGAAAAACAATTTTTTTTAAGTGCCAAAAAATATACTCCACTTGACAATTGCCAATAATGACTAAAAGAAGTCGAGAAGACCAACAACGTCAACAATAGTTTGGAGTTTGGACTATATATCAGTAGTATTATGACTGCTCATTTAATTTCTGAAAATAAAATGACAGACAACACAGCAAGCAACTCATCAACTTTGGAGGACCTAAAATAAAAATGTCCACAAGAAAAAAGAGGCCAACTTCATTATTTTCTTCAAATTATTGTTAATGGTCCATTATAAAAATAAATGGTTCATTATTTTCTTCAAATTATTGTTCATTATAAAAATAAATACATACGTATTTATTATCTAGTTGAAACTACGCACCTAATTTCCGCACCCCCCTACAAATGGTATCAAAGCGCAGTTATTTAAAAAATACAGAAGTAACATATATATTTGAGTTTATGTGTTTATATATATTTGAGTTTATGTGTTTATATGGTAGCATGTATGTTTGAATTTACAAGTATATGAATTTAGATTGGATTTATCTGATAATAATCAATCAATTAATTAATTAATTATGAGAAGACCATTTAAAAACAGAGAAGCTTTTAGAAAAATTAAAGAATCTTTAATTAGTAATTATTCAGAATATATAAGACTAAATAAAACAAAAGAAAACCCACAAAGATTAGCTTACCTAATTACCTTAATATCTAGTATTGAAGCAAAATTAATAATCCATTTAAAATCTAGAAGAATGAGACATATACCATCTAATTATGATAAAATTAGATTTAGATATCCACCAAAATACTATAAATATTGTTTGGATGAATAAAATACAAAAATACAAAGAACTAAAACAGACTATATCTGAAAAACGTAAAGAATTAAAAATAAGAACAAAAAGATTAAATTATAATATATTTGCCGGAGTTAGTAAAAACTCAATAAATGCACAAAAAAATGAAATATCAAATTTAGAATCACAAATAGATAGTTTAGAATATATATATCAACATGAACTATTTACAATAAAATGAACAAAGAAGAATTTATAATAGACGAAAAAATATATGAAAATCACGAAGGATTAAAAATAAGAATAGTATTTTCTAATTTAGGAAGAAGATATAAGAAAATAGGTGAACATTTATATTTAATGTTAGAAAAAGAAGAATTAAAATTAGAAGATAAATTGACAGCTATGGTTAGAATAGAAAGAGAAAACGAAGAAATAGATAGAAAAAAGGAAATAGAAAAAATAAAACAACAAACTACAGAAGAAATACGAAAAATAGAAGAAACTAAAAATAGTAGGATTGCTGAATTAGAAAAAGAATTACAAATGTTAAAAGATCTGTATGAAAAAAGACAGAAAGAAAAAGAAGAAAAAGATAAAGAACAAAAATTATTAAACGAAATAAATCAATTTAAAGAAAAATTAGAAATAGACAATAAGGAATTAGAAATAAATAATATAGATGTTGAAGAAACAGACAATTATGATTCAGAAGATAGTGAAACATATACAGAAATATTAACAAATACAAAAAATTTAGAAATCAATGAAAAACAAGAAGCAATTAATGAAAAAATTTTAGAAAATATCAACACAGAAATAAATACTCTTGATAAAAAAGAAGATCAAAATATAATACCTAGTACATCAGAAATAAGGAAACCTGCATATTATAAAAATAAGTTTAAAAGATATAATCTAAAGAATGAATATGACAAATGGACACCAAAACAAATAGTTAATAAAAATTATAACTTTCTAGACTTAGATTGTGTAATAGATACAGAAAAAACAATACAATTATGGATAGGATATATGACAAAGCAATTATTAGATAATAATATAAGTGTAACGGATGCACCAGAATATATAGAAAGAACATTAATAGGAACAGTAAAATTATGGTTTTTAAATCTAACTGAAAATAGTAAAAAAATATTAAGAACTGACAAACCCACAGAAGGAATAATGAAATTAACACCTATAGAATTATTAAAAAAATATGAAACAGCTATAAAAGACGAATTTAGTAGCATGACAACAACAGAAGAAGAACAAAATGAAGAGAAAGACATAAATAGAAATTTAATGTTAAAATTAGCAATATGTAATATGTGTTACATAGATGAATATACTTGCGCATTTAAAGAATACTATTATAAAGGAGCATATAATATAGAAGAAAGTAAAGAAATAAGAAAATTATATTTTAATAAATTACCTGAACCATTTAGTTCAAAAATAATAAAAAGTTGGGATGAAACAAAAATAGTAGATACTTTAGGAGTAAGAATAAAATTTTTACAACAATGGTATAGAAACTTATGTGAAAAATACAGAGAAGAAATAAAAATGGAAAAAACATTAATAAGAAATTTAGCATGTTGTAAAGATAAAATAGCACCTCAATTTGGATGCGAAGAAAGATATTATAAGAAAAGAAAAAGGCATAAGAAATATAAGAAATACAAAAAATCAAAATATAAATACAAAAAACCAAGAAAAAGATATTATGTAAAAAATTATAAAAATAAAAGACCATATAGAAAGAAAAAATCTATAAAAGAATGTACTTGTTATAATTGTGGAAAGTTAGGACACTTAGCTAGAGATTGTAAATTACCTAAAAACCCAAAAAATAAACAAATATCAGAAATAAAAATAGAAAATACAGAATATATGCAAATAGATTACATAGATTACGAATTAGAAAGTGAAGACAGTATATATGAAATTTCAGAGAATGAAACAGATAATGAAATAGATAGTGAATTAGATGAATTAAATGACTGAAGAAGATATAAAAATATTAACAAAAGAAGAATATTTAAATGAAGAAGGAACAGATCAAAAAATAATATTTGATAACAATGTATTTGATGAAATAAAAGGAAAAGAGTTAGACTTAAGTGTAGAAAAAATATTTAAAATACCAACAATAAAAAATATATTTACTAGAAAAAAGGAAGAATATTATGTAGTAAGTCAAAAAGAGCACGTAATAGACTGTAGATATGCAAAAGGTAAAGCCAGTATACCACTAGTAACAAAAAGAATAATTAATAAAGAAATAAACGATATAAAAAGTAGAGACCCAATAAAATATGTACACCTTGGAGGTACAGAAATATTAATAAAAGCATGTTTTAGAGAAGGAATAGATACACCAATAGAATTATATTTAGCAGATGATAGAATTATAAAACCTATAGAAAAAAGTATAATAACTGCCATAAAAGGAAATTTAATATACCAAAAATTTAAATTTATAATAAGTGCAAATTATTCAGTAGCAGTAACAGATAGAAATATAGATAAATCACTAGTATTATATTGGAAGATATCAGGAATAGAATTAACTCCAGGAAGTAAAATATTTACAGCAAGATGCAAAAATTTATATGTATTAACAACAAAACATAAAATAACGGGAAAAAATAAGATTAATAAGATACAAATAGATAGCCCATTTGAACAATTTGTAAAAACAATAGACTATAATGATTATAGCTATAAAGACATAGATGTAGAAGAAAATCTAGAAATAATAAATGATAGGATAAGTACAACAAAAAGAACAGCTTATGATAAACCGGAATCATCAAGCTCATCAAAAAGAATAAGTTATGAAACAAGTTCAATGGATAATTCAAACCATTATTACATAACAGGAAAGGTAAATGAAAAAGAATATTTAATACTCTTAAATACAGGACAAGAAGAAAATTATATAGCAAAATATCTAGTAAAAAATGAAGAAATAAAAACCAACAATAATATATGCCCAGATCTACCAAGAAGCTTAATAAATACTAAAAATATAGCAGAAAAAGAAATAATAATAGGAATAAGAAAAATAAAAATAGAATTTGAAGTAAAAGAAGAAATGCAAAAAACAGACATAATATTAGGAATAAAATGGCTAGAACAAGTAAAACCATATAATATAGAACATACACAATTAACTATAACATATAACAGAGAGAAATTATTCTTAAAAAGAGCATTAACATAAAATGAAAATATATGTATTAATGAAGATAGTAGTAGAAGGATATTACAGTAGATATTATACGCCTATGATAGATACAGGAGCAGAAGCTAATTTATGTAGATATAATTGTTTACCAGAAAGTAAATGGGATAAATTAAAAACACCAATAATAGTTAAAGGATTTAATAACGAAGGAAGCTTAATTACTTATAAAGCTAAGAATGTAAAAACACAAGTATGGGATAAAATATTAACAATAGAAGAAATTTATAATTATGAACTAACATCAAAAGATATACTTTTAGGAATGCCGTTTCTAGATAAATTATACCCACATATAATAACTAGAACAGACTGGTGGTTTACAACACCATGTAAACAAAAAGTAAGAGCAAAAAGAGTTAATAATAAAATAAGAAAGAAAACTGATTGGATAAAAGGAAGTGAAAAAATTACACAAAAGTTAGAAAATATAAAAAATACTGAAGATACAATAGAATTAGTTGTATTTTCGATAAATAAAACAGAAATAACTATATTTTCAATAAATAAGATAGAAATAATTAAGAAAAAATTAGAACAATTATATAGTGAAGATCCATTAAAAGGATGGAAAAAACATAAAACTACTATAAAAATTGAATTAATAGATAAAAATAGCATAATAACCCAAAAACCATTAACATATAATTTTGATGATTTAAAAGAATTTAAAATGCATATAGATGAATTATTAGAGAAGCAATATATACAAAAAAGTAATAGTAAACATAATAGCCCAGCATTTATAGTAAATAAACATAGTGAACAAAAAAGAGAAAAAAGTAGAATGGTTATTGATTATAGAAATTTAAATGCAAAAACAATAACTTATAATTACCCAATACCAAATAAGATATTAAAAATAAGACAAATACAAGGATATAATTATTTTAGTAAATTTGATTGCAAATCAGGATTTTACCATCTAAAGTTAGAAGAAGAATCTAAGGAATTAACCGCATTTACGGTACCACAAGAATTTTATGAATGGAATGTACTACCATTTGGATATAAAAATGCACCAGGTAGATATCAACATTTTATGGATAGTTATTTTAAACAACTACCTAATTGTATAGTATATATAGACGATATACTATTATATACAAAGACCAAAGAAGAACATTTAAAATTATTAGAACAATTTACGGATATAATAGAAAATTTGGGAATAAGTTTAAGTAAAAAGAAAGCTGAAATTATGAAAAATCAAATAGAATTTTTAGGAATACAAATAGATAAAAGTGGAGTAAAAATGCAACAACATATAGTACAAAAAATAGTAAATTCGAAAGAGGAATTGGATACGAAAAAGAAATTACAATCATTTTTAGGATTAGTAAACCAAGTAAGAGAATATATTCCAAAATTAGCAGAAAACTTAAAACCACTACAGAAAAAATTAAAAAATGATATAGAATATAACTATAATGAAGAAGATAAAAAACAAGTTCAAAAAATAAAAATACTTTGTAAAGAATTACCAAAATTACAATTTCCTGATGAAAATAGAAAATTTATATATATAGTAGAAGCAGATGCTAGTGAATATAGTTACGGAGGAGTACTTAAATATAAATATGAAGCAGAAAAAATAGAACACCATTGTAGATATTACTCAGGTACGTTCAACGAGACAGAAATAAAATGGAAAATAAATAGAAAAGAATTATGTTCATTATATAAATGTTTGTTAGCATTTGAGCCATATATTGTATATAACAAATTTATTGTGCGAACAGATAATACACAAGTACGCTGGTGGCTAACAAAGAAAATACAAAATTCAGTTACAACAAAAGAAATTCGGAGACTAGTATTAAATATATTAAATTTTACATTTACAATTGAAGTAATCAGTACTAACAAAAATGTTATTGCAGATTACATATCAAGACAAAGCTACACAGACTGATATTATAGAAGAAGATACTCTAGAAAAGATACTCAACACCCTAACTACGCTTTCAATAAAAGTGGACAGTATGGGTAATGAGATAGAAAAGCTAAAGACTAATGAAGGTAAACTGAAGTTTATAGCTACAAATCAGCTAACTCAGCAGTGTGCAGAGCTATGTCGATCGGAAGACATTAAAATTCCAGAGCTAGAAGGAGACGTTGGGATACTCCATAAAACCCATAACGTTTATCTATCTACTTCCGCAGGTACAAGCAAAGGAGCTAGTCGACCAAGATACCAGAACATGAATATGAATAAAATATTTGAAAAACCATATACCCCAAATACATCAAAAGATCCCATGTTTATACCCCCACAAATTACCACATACCGAGATAGTCTGAACCAAGATAAAAAAGTTTATAACTACACATCCCAAAAATACATAGAAAATATCTACAATATACAAACCTTTTTAAATAGCAACCCAAAAGCTACAAATGTCCAAGAACCAGATACAAACTATATAACCCAGAGATTGACCGGATATAATAAACTAATTGCCCTACCTAAAACCAAACCAAATATAGTTAAAACTTGCTACGAATATGGACTACTTAGTACTGTATATACCACGGACGGAACTGAGATATCCACTATACCAGAGATATATGAAGCATTTATCATTTTTAAAAGAATAACCAAAGGTACCTTGTTCTTTATAAAAATTTACGCGGCACCAGCAGAGATATTATTTGATGAAGTTAAAAAACCTATACAAGTTGTGAAGATAGGAATGACACGAGATATGATTATACCACAAGATATTATTTCACAACCAGAGATACCTAGAATCGAGATACCAAAATTTTATGCAAACAAGAGGATTATCGGATTATCTACAATTTTACAAGAGCTAGCAAATACATATTGCAAACAAAATCCCATATGGAACTACTATTCAAGAGATCATGTACTAATATATTCAAATTCAAAAGAGTTACGAGAAACAGATATGGAAACTATTAGGCAATGGATTATCACGTTGCTTAAACCAGAAACAGAACCTATTGCCAGAGCTATCAGAGAAAAATTTATTTCGGAAGAATTATTGATCAGATACTGCAAGACTATTGGACATAAGTATCCAAATCACAGATGTTCAAAATGTAATGGAGGAGATAATGATGTCCCAGCAGTTCAGCTAGAATAAAAGATAAGAACGCCAGCTGGAAGATGAGATAAGAGAGCAATAATGGAAACATAGCAGATACGACAAAATAACGGAGGCAAAAACATTTAATGTACAAATTGTAAAAAGTCTTTAAAGTTACTATTCTTTGAAAAGACTTTCTTTAAGTAGGTAGAGTAGCCTTTAAGGCTAGAAGACTTTTTGAGTTTTTTTATTTTTTAGTCTAGATTTTTAATCTTTTACAGATACATGTAAAAATCCGTTCATTCTATAAATAGAGAAAGCAGAAGGCATTGCAAAGCAAGCCTTCATGCGTTGAAGCAAACATTCTCTCAAAGTCCACAATAAATATTTTTGCTTAGTTAATTAAAAAACAGGTATATATCAATGGAAAAATCTATGGAGGAACAAAGCACAGAAATATCAAACCTACCAGAACAGGTATATTTATTTATGATTATGAATAGCTAAATTCATAATTCCCAACAATCATGATATGATAAAATAAATTCATGTTAGTTACTTTATAGTAGAATTATTCGAAGAATAATATGTTAAGAAGTTTATTAGCAAAGTGGAAACGGAGAAAGATCCCTAAGAACTATGTCATCCTAAAGGTGAAACCAATAAGGCAAGAAGCCGTGGTGGGGAGTAACCAGAGTAGAGGCGCTGTTTAAGGGAAAAGTATCCAGATTACCATGCTAATAGTGACCGAAGAACATGTTATTTAAGAATAATCTAGTATATAGTAATCTAAGATGACTATATTTTGTTATGTACATGGTTGAAGGGAATATTTTGAAAAAAGCAATTTTATGAAAATGAATAATTATTTATCTGATGTGATGGTAGATAAATTTAAAATACTTATTTTATATGCACTTAAAGATATAACTGTAGTAGATATAAGAAAAATCATATTAGAAAAAGCATTTGGTAAATATTACATGACTAGAGTAAATTATATACCACACATACCTAACTACTCTTACAAATACTTAGCATGATAAATTACATAGAATTTTTAGAAAAAGATATGAGAAACATACAACTACTAGAAAAACAGATGAAAAATATAGACAAATACATGGAAAATAAAGATATAAAATATCAATTTTAGAAAAAAGACCATTTAGACTACCTTAAGGTTTTAATCTTATATATACTTAAAGACATAGAAATTAAAGATATTAAGAAAATAATATTAGAAGAAGTAATAAACTACGAAATTGAAACAATAAATGCGTTAGAACAGATATACGAAAATATTTACCCAGAAGGATATTATTCAGATCAAGACTGTGGATGTTAGAATATATAAGAAAAACTAGGGAAAACCAAAATAACCTAAATGATGAAATTAATTATAGAAATCGAATTAAAGAAATAATGGAGACTCTAAAAGAAAAGTTAATATGGATAGAAAAAACCTTAGAAAATTTAGAAAAAAGTACATGTGATAGTTTATATAATTTAAAAAACTCACTACGAGAAGAACAACACAAGATAATAAATGACATAGAAAATCTAGAATTAGATATATACTACAGTACAGACAGGATAAATTATTATACAAAAATTTGTAACTCTGCAATTACCACAAGATAAAATAATAAACCTAATAAATTAATGGATACATCTTACGAAAGGAATAAATCATTAAAAGAAATAGAAACTCAACTATATAGTCTATACCAAGAATATGAAAGATTACATATTACTAACGAGGATCCTAAAACACTAGATAATCTAATCACGATAATATCTAATTTAGAATATGAATTAATAAAACATGTTAAGTCAAGAAGATAAAAATGAATATTATTCCAAACAATAATATTCATTATAAAAATAAATACATACGTATTTATTATCTAGTTGAAACTACGCACCTAATTTCCGCACCCGTGATTTTTCATATTATGATAATATAAAAGTAAAAGCACACTAACTTGTTACAAATTAATTTAATTATATTGATATAGTAAAAATTCTGTTTATGATAAATACTTTTAACTTCAACAGAAAAAACAAATGAAAATAAAAGCAAGAAGTTAAAATACAAGTGGTTCATGCCATCGCAATTTGCAAGTGGGGGGTTGAACTGTTGAAGTGAATGCGAGTGTTTCCTCATAGCCAGAAGAATAAGATATGGCCATATGGCTTGTTACAACCCAAAAAAAAAAAAAAGTGGTGAAATGGTAAGTATTTTGTTAATCTTTATAAAATAACAAATCTCGAATTTGAGATTCTGAGATTGAGTTATTTTTTATAAAAAGTATTTTAGTTTAGAATTTTTCGATTTAAATGTGAATTTGAAATAGTCGAATTCTATAACGGATATCAGGTACCGAATGAAAGAAAAAAAGAAGATGGTGTGCTAGCAAAGAATACAAGATTGATGATGCACATGGAGACAATAACGTAGACAGGTAGAATATATGAGTAAATTATCCAACAACTTATCTAAGACATTAAAAAATGAACAACTCAATCTTGATTCATCAATAAAATTTGTGGTCACGGATTAGTAGGCTATAAGTTTTGGATAGCAAAACAAAAGATATCTAGAAAACATAGTTTTGGATAACAAATTTTAGTGGTTATTCTGACATAACATTTTTATTGGTATTACTAAAAAAAAAAATATTGGTGAAAATATATAGAAAATTAAAGACTTTGATTAGACACGTGATAATCGTAGAAAGATTTACATTCAACCGTCATGCCAAGAAACGACGGTCAAGTCATTAGGCGAGAATCACAAAAACAATTACTACTAACCCATCCTATATATTTCGTCATTCCTTATCATTGTATTTAATTTTATCTATAAACGATGCTTATATATGTACTTTTAGTCAATGTTTAATGTTCTTTATTGTTATATTTCGTCACTTCCTTGTCGTTGTATTTAATCTGTCTATACACGATGCTTATATATTTACTTTTAGTCAATGTTTAATGTTCTTTATTTTTATTGTTCAGTGATCTGAACCAGAAAAATCAATAAAAATTTCACTTTCTCTTACTTTCTTAATTATGTCGCTTTGATTATCTACTTTATTATTCATATTACATCATTTTTGTTATATTCGCTTTATCAAAGAATTAACATAATTTGGATGAATTGTATATATTGCATGTGACCTCATCAATAAATAACAATTTATAGGATTGACCTAATGAAAAAGTGCAATGATCTAATTAAGTTTACCAAAGACTATCCTCGATCTCTTTAATTAACTTTTTCTTGTTCTACCAAAAATATATAAGAAAACTGATTTTTGTGATAAAGAAAGGGCTTTTTGGCACTAGCAGTGCTGTTGGTGGCCAAATAATTGAATGTTAGGTTCATAGTATTAAGTCAAAGAACTCCAAATAATACTATTCCACAAAAGCAGGCAAAACATTAGCTAATTGCTTGGACACATTCTAAAGATCTACCTGCGCTAGCCAATACCTAAAGTACTATTCAACAAAATGCAAAATTGGCAGCCAAAGATGATGAGGACCGTTCTACTACTTGGTAGTAGCCGATCACACTGGGATTGAGACACGGCACATACTATCCAGGGGCAAATTTATGTCCAATTTTTGAGGCATGTGAACCCAAGCTCTTTCCATAGAATTAACTAGAATTGTACGTAGATATTTTCTAGAATTGATCTGAAATCACCCGTTGACATCCATGCTACAAAAAGGTTTGATAGTATGCATTTAGTTAAAAGCTTAATTACTTATCAAGGTTCAATTCCCACTTTAACACATTTTCCTTTTTATTTTAGTGCATCCATATTCTAGAAATCCTAGAATCGCTTCTGATACTGCTTAAAGTGGCGCTCATGCATGTGAAAAAGAAAAATTGGTCTGGAAAAGACGAGCGAAAATTCTCCATAATTGGATAGAAAAGACGTTTGAACTCATCGATCCAAATAATTTAAATTTATATCGCATAAAATTCACTAATTAAGAAATTTCAACCAAAAATTTCTCCTATTGAAATAACGTCAAACGAATCCTAGATAAACATTTTTTTGCAATTGTCGAACGCCTAATTTGGTGGAGCAATGGAATGTGGAAGCAGAGGTCCCACACGGGTCATGCACATAATATTTTTTTGGAGAAGAAACGATGACATAATCATCGACTTGTTCTATACCACATATATTGTAAACGCATTTGAGTTTATCATATGATTCAATGAATATAATATGTGCTATCATGATTTAATTATTTCGTGAAGTAAGAATATGTAAGAAGTATTAATAAATAATGGTTGGGTGATACAAAGGGTATGCACAACATATCATACATTTATTTATTTGAAGTAATTAAAACACCTCATACCAGTAATTTTTATCAAACCACCTGCCAAATAGAACTCATATTAATAATCTTTTTGTTTTAATTTATTTGTATAGTTTTGACTTGATATGAAATTTTAAAAATTAAATAAAAATTTTCAATCTCGTGGTATTAAATTAAAAATCTATAGAATATATTGCAATATTTTTTAAATTCGTGATCCGAAATATGTCAGATAGAAAATTTAAATTAAAGAATTGTCAAAAGGGAATGAGACATTCTTTTTTAAATCAATTTACAAAAAAAGAGTAAAAGAAACAAGAAGGAATATGATTTTCAATCCAATAATTGAGGAGTTATTAAAAGGATAAACAGCAGAATCAAGTGAAAGAGGAATATTAAAAAATTAGTATTGAATCTTCATGGGTAGAACTAATGTCAATTTTGAAAGACAGTTGTCATTTTGGTTTATTCTCTGGTGCATGTTGCTAGTGCAAAAGACGTCATACAAACAATATATCCAATTTTACGTTGCATATTCTTTTCACAATAATGGCCCTTGATAAACGTCAACAATTAGGATGATTACTAATTGATCTCGTTTCTTTTGAAATATATATTTCAAAAAAAATATATATATATTTTCAAATCTGGGAAAAAATAGGTTAAAAAGAACTAAAAACACGAAGAAACTATAGGAAAGAGGGAGTACTGAGAAGGATTTAAAACATATTTATTTAAAAACCTCTAAATTATCCGCACATAAATCACCTAAAAACATAAATATTATTTTATTGAAATATCTTTTTATCTAAGCGTATAAAATATTGGTATCAGAGCTTTAAAAAGTTTTTTGGGAATTGTAGTTAATAAAAAGACCCGACCATTATTAAATACTCACATATAAACTTAGAAGAAATAACTATAGGATAATATAATTATATGCAAGATTTACCTATTTTTCAAATAGTTAGACGACTAAATAAGTGGATAAAAGAAGAGGGTCATCATAGATCCAAATTAAGAAGAAAGGGTATAAATTTAGAAGATAATATAGAAAGAATACAGGGTCAAATAACTCAGGAAAACATAGACAAAATAGATGCAAAATATTTAAAAACTCTGCTAAAAATTTCTAAAGAAGAATTAGATTTCAATAACATAAGAATAAAAAACTCTTATTATAGGACAAATTACTATTTACAACAAGTAAATAAAATTTCATTAGGATAAGGTATGCCACTTAAATATGTTATACATATTAGAGAAGCCCGAAGTCAGTTATACAAAGAATTAATTTATAAAAATCAACTTAAAGAATTATTAAAGCATTTTAAAGAACAATTATTTTGAATTAAAGACGAAATAAGAAAAGTTGATAATCTAGTCCTTACAGATACTGAAATAGATAAAGTTGTTAATATAACATCAAGAAATTTAAAAGAATCACTAATTAGAGAACAGACAAGGTTGATAAAAAATATAAAAGAAGTAGAACTAGAGATTACATTTTCTAATAATAGATTAGGGTATTTTAACAAAGTTAGTAAACATCTAATTAGTTATTATCATCTAGCATAACAAAATAGCTTCATTTAGACGCCTTGAATATTTAGATCTTATATTTCAACTTGAAAAGAAATACAGAGTGTTAAAAGATAATACGACTATAAGGTGGAATTTCAACCAAGGAGAACACATTTTACATTCAGAAGATAAATAATATAATACCATAATAGATTTAATAATAAATTTAAGCGAAAAAATTCAGGAAAAAGATAATAATATAATACGAATTTTTGAAGAAGTAGAAGTTACTCAAAATAAACAGAAAAGGATACTAGAAAAAATAGAGGAAAATTTAGATTATTTAAAATCTCAAGAGTTAGAAATAGACAGGAAAATTCAGTATTTAAATAAAAAAATTCACTCTAGAAAATATACCTACAAAAATAGAAATAGAAAAATTAATAAAAACTATAGAAAAAAAATTAAAAGAATTAGAAATTAAAACCACTCAGCTAGTAACAAAAATTGTAGAACAAGTAGAACTTATAAATAAAGAAATAAGAGAGTTGAAAATAACAATACAAAGATTAGAAGAAATTTCACTCTCATGAGTGAAGAAGATATAAATTATAGTAAGGCACTAGAAAAATCAAAAAGTTATCATAGCGAACCAGAAGGATTATCTAAGCATATACCTTAAGTATAACAGATAAAATTTTATTGAAACAAAATAATACTATAATAAAATTATTATTAGACCTACATAAAAAGATAGATATTTTAATTAAGGAAAAAGAAGCTTAAAAACTAGTTCAACAAGAACCAGAATTGCCAGAATTGCATAAAAAGATAGATATTTTAATTAAAAATAAAGAGGATCAAGAGCCCAGAAATACTGAAATAGACGAACTCATTAACCAACTAAAAAGAACTGAACTAACTTCTAGACAAGAAAAAAGAAATATAATTAGAAAACCTCAAAGATGGACTTTCTTACAAGTAGACGCAGAACCATCGAAAACAACGAAAGACAAGGAGAAGAAAGACAAAGAATAAGTTTTTCCGAAAATAGAATATGAAATAATAATATACTCAATAGGATATTAAGAAGACAACCAAACACAGACCAATCACAAGAACTAAATGAAATAATAGATATAAACAGGGACTTTCAAATCTTTCAACAACACCAATTAAAACTATTACATCCTAGGACACTATATAATGCTAGATACTTTTCAAGAAACAATCAGCTATATAGATATTATAGAGAAGAACAAGTATCAGTCATAGGAGAAAATTTCACAGTTTTGAATTTGGTAAACTCAGAATCTCTAAAACAAATAAAGAATAGTAGAATGTTGTTAATGCATTTAGGATTAATTGTAATAGGAATAAAAGGATTAACTAGAAAAAATTTAGGATCTAAAGTATTAATAGTAATTTATGATGATAGATGGTCTGATATTAAAAAATCAATAATAGGATTAACAGAAGTAGATATGACAAATAATGGAGGAATATTTCATATTAGCCCATACTTCTTAATGAACCTAAAAGAATTTGGAAAAAATATTAAAATAGGAATTCAGATTAAGGGATATGAAGAAATGAATAACGGAAATAGTTTATTAATGTGTGTAGGATTCATAGGAAAATTAACTTTAAGCAGTAAAACTGAATTCAAATTAAAAGTAAATGATGTAGTAGACTTGATGAGAAATAAAGGAATAAGGTTAATAAAACCTATAAAAATAGACCCAGAAGAATATGCAGGTATGGAATGAAATTTAAAAAAATTCAATAAACAAAGACATTTATACCAGAAGCTCACTTACTATACATAACAAGAAGAGGTGAAACATCAGTGAGATTTACAGATTATAATTATACAACTAGATGAGAATTAGATGATACTGAGACAGAAAGTACTATAGCTACAAAACAAGAATTAAAGAACAACCTTAGAAATAGAAATTCTCAGCTAATAGAAAATTTTAAAGAAACACTATTAAATGTAGATGAATACATGTCAGACACAGAAAGTATATATTCCATAGTAAGTTTTGAAATAGAAGAAAAATCTAAATCTGACTCCTCAGATTCAGAAGAAAATAATTTAATAAACGAATTAGGACAAGAAGTAGATGAATTAGATTTAAATAACTTTATAATAAACAATTTAATGAATGTGACACAAGATTGTGTACACGATTTTCAAAGGAATAAGGGTTTAGATACTAATAGATGTAAAATATGTAGTTGGTTTTCAAGTAAAGAAAATAGAGCAAAATGTAAGAAATGTTACATGAAAGCATGTATAAATTGCATAGAAAATACTTTAAAAATAAAAATAGAATCAGGAGTAACTAATGACCAAAAATATACAACTAATCAAATTACTAACTTAAGAATAGCGACTCTAGAAGCAAGAATAAATGACTTAGAACAAAGAGTAGCTACCTTAGAAAAAGGAAAAGCTAAACTAATTGAAGAAGAAACAGATACACAAAACACACAGGGAACAATAAATCTAGAAAAATTAGAAATAGAAATGATGAACATAGAAGAAAACAACACCAGATTAATATATAACAAAGACAGAGAATTTTCCACAATAAAAATATTAATAAAAATTAGGATTCAAGACATAGAAATAGAAATTTTAGCATTAGTAGACCCAGGATGTACAAGTTGTGTAATGAATAGAGAAATAACACCAACCCATTTGCTAAAAACATTTAACAAGCCCATTGCAGCAATGCAAATGGATGAGTCTCATAATGTTTATAACCACTATATAGAAAAAGCCCAATTAAGTTTTCTAAATACATGTAATAAATTTTACAAACCTACCTACAATGTTAATAGAATACTCGTAAGAGATTTAAACATAGGCTCAGACTTTGTAATAGGATTACATTTTTGTATACAAGATAGAGGAGGATGTCTCTTAACAAGAGACGAAATGATATTATTTAAAAATCTAACCTATACCCCAGTACAAACAGTAGAATTACCAACAGTCTATAGACAATTAAAAATACGTAAAAAGAATTTAACATCTAAACCATGTTGTGAAGACTGCCAAAATAATCAATGCCAGAATAACAACCTGTTAAAAGACGATAAAAAATTAGAAGAAAACTTAGAAGATTTTAAAAATTATACTTTATTTAATGCGGAAGGGCAAGAATACTTAGAAGACATAAAAAAAGACTACCCTAATAAGTATTGAAACTCAATTTTACAACTTTAAAAAAGGAATAAACACAATAGGAATGATAAATAGTCCCAAAGACTTAGACAATGTAATAACAATTTTAGATAAAATAGAAATAATAGGTGAAAATACTTTAGCACACTGGAATTCTAATGAGATAACGTGTAAATTAAAAATCATTAACCCAGAATATACAATAAAAATAACATCTATAGAAGCTAATAATGAAGATACTGAAGAATTCGATAGACAAATTAAAGAATTATTAACTCTAGAAGTAATAAGAAGATTAACTTCTAAACATAGGTCAGCAGTATTTATCATAAGAAATCATAGTGAATAGGTAAGAGAAAAAGCAATAATGGTAATAAATTACTGAAGACTAAACGATAATACTAAAACAGATGCGTATAAATTACCAGACAAAAGTAAATTAATTAATAAAATCCAAGGTAAAAGAATATATAGTAAATTTAATTATAAATCAGGATATTGGCAGGTAAAAATGCACCCAGACACTGTAGAATGGACAACATTCACTTGTCCAGGAGGACATTTTGAATGGCTGATTATGCCTTTTGGCTTAAAGATAGCTCCACCCATTTTTCAAAGAAAAATAGATAATATTTTTGGAGAATATAAAAACTTTGTATTAGTCTATGTAGATGATATTCTGGTATTTAGTAAAAACATGTAGGAGCATTTAGGACATTTACAAACAGTCTTTAGGTTATTTGTAAAACATGAAATAATAATAAGTAAAAAGAAAATGGAACTATGTAAAACCTATATTAATTTTCTAGGAGTAATCTTAGGGGAAGGAAAGATTAAACTTCAACCACATATAGCAAAGAAAGTATTAGAAATGCCAGACAAATTAGAAAATACGAAAGAATTACAAAAATTTATAGGATTAGTAAATTACGCTAGAAATTTCATTCAAGACTTAGGTAAAATAGCTGGACCTTTATATGCTAAAACTGGAAGTAAAGGTCAAAAATATTTTAATAATGAAAACATTAAATTAGTCCAACAAATTAAAGAAAGAGTTAAACATATTCCAGACTTAAAAATTCTACTAGAAACCAAACAGATGGAAGTAAATTAGGATGGGGAGCCGTATTAAAAATAAGACCTAATAAATATAGTAGTAAAAATGAAGAACAAATATGCGCCTATCAAAGCGGTTTATACAAACAAAAAGAAAACATCAGTGCTATAGATTTAGAAGTACTAGCCATTATATATGGCCTAAACAGTTTTAAATTACATATATTAAATAAAGATGAAGTTTTGGTAAAGACAGACTGAGAAGCTATAGTCAGGTTTAGTCAACAAGTTAAAGACAAGTCTAGTAGTAAAAGAAGATGGTTAAACTTCACTGACACTATATCAGTCTATAAAAATATTATTTTTGAGTATATAAAAGATAAAGAAAATGATTTAGCAGATCAATTAAGCAGATTACAGCTAAAAACTAAACCTGTTTTAAACTAAATTTGTTTCAGCATGAGACCAACCGGTCAACCTAATACAGAAAAGGGCAAGGGAGTAGCATCTTCCTCGTCACAAGACAGCTACTACCAGACCATGCTAGGTAATATTAGATTCAGACCATAAGACTCAGTAGATACACTAGAAAGGATAGATTTTGGACCATACAATTTAATTGCTTATCCTTCTTGCAATTTAAATTTTAGACCAAGACCTGAACATGTTTTAGATAGACCACAAAAATGCTTAGTAGACAATCTATGAATAGCTTTTAATAAATCAGACCATAAATATTTTTTAGCATCCATGAATGCATTATGTCAATATATGTCAGACAAAAGTAAGCCTAAGTTTAA
Source organism: Capsicum pubescens (assembly GCA_030864215.1). Taxonomy (NCBI): domain Eukaryota; kingdom Viridiplantae; phylum Streptophyta; class Magnoliopsida; order Solanales; family Solanaceae; genus Capsicum; species Capsicum pubescens. The sequence goes on along the minus strand of CM061538.1, from coordinate 97,654,009 downwards.
ATATTATGTAGTCATACATGGTAGAACAAATGAAAATTTCCAGACATGGTTAGAAGTAATGGATTCTGTAAATGGTATGAGAGCCCCTCTTTATAAGGGTTTTAATAATTTTTCTGAAGCCTTAGATTATGCCAGAGGACATTTAGAACCAAATTTTTATATATCTCCATCCCTTAGCCATAATCCTAACTAGACACCTCAATATAATATCCAAAAAGACATCAAAAAAATAATTTTTTGTGATCACTGCACCTCAATGACCGAAGCATTCAAAAGACCGAATCTTTAAAAGGAGGCCCTTATCACAGAAAATTCTAAATTAATGGAGCAAGTACAGACTCTCCAAGACAAGCTCAGTAAGTATCAAAAAAGGAATACAAATGTAAGTACACAGACACAGAGTTCTCCATCTTCAAGAAAAATGGATGAGAAGGGTGTGCATTTCCTTCTGAATGCTAAAAAATTCACTGTATTGGATGTTGGTACAGTTAGTCCAGTTTAAATGGTAACTGGTAAAGACAAGTCAAATCCGTTAATGGCTGCCATTTTGCCCAAAAATAAAGATGAAGCTGGTCCTTCATCTAGACAAAAAACTCCTACTGCTGTTAATAATAAATTAAAAAAGACTTTGATTTCTAAAAAAAAAGAGAAAATTGAGACCATATTACAACAGACACTAGAAAGGTTTTTTAGTAACCAAGGTCAAGACAAACATATTGATAGAGCCAGTACAAGTACAGACAGAGTAGTTCCATATATAAGTAATACAACTAACAATACTCCAAGATTAGACGAAGAAGAAAACGAGTATCAAAATAGTTTAGCCTATGTCCAAGATGCATAGGATTCGAATGAAGACGATGACTCAGTAATGAGTTTTGACTCCATTGCCCTGCACAATTTGGACACAGAATAGATGGCGACAGAAGATAATCAAACATATGAAAAAAGAGTAGAGACGTGGAAGAATAAACAACCAGACATGAAAGAAACAACATACTTTAAAGATAAGGTCTGTCAGGTGGGGATGCCTACTTTGTGTCTTGTACAAATAATAGAGTGCTTCCTTTATCATTACCCTTCAAAAAAGGGAAAACTGTAGAAGCATGCGTCTGTAAAAGTAAAAAAGAAAATAGTAATACATGTGACGATGGGGCCCAATGAGCACCCGACTTGCATTATTAAATTCTTTTTCAACCTTTTTATCTTAAGTGTCGTCCATTTGTTTGAAGGCCACGTAGAATGTGTTAGGATCACTCCTTTTTCTTTATTTGAGTCTATATAAGGCTTAAGATATTCAGTAGAAAGACAACGAAATCTAGAAAGAAAATCCCTAGAATAAAAATCCTCTCCTCAACCAATCTCTCCCTCGAATGTATAAACCTTCCTTTCTCAACCTACCTCTCCTCTTTGTATAAAATCAAGTTTGTATTATTAAGTGTTTGGATCAATTGTTTTTTCGTTTTTCTGAAGCTCTTAGGGGATTCCCGAAAGGGAAACCTCTTTCCAAGTTACTTCATGTAAGTTCTTATTCATGCTAATTTTCCCCACCAAAAAATATGTTTTCATATGTTATTATGCTTTTATAAATTTAATATCAATCATGTAAATTATTTACTTTAATATCAGTCATGTAAATTATTTACTTAAAATTGACCCTCAGTATATGGTTAGTCTCTTAGTTTCTTAACAACAACGATGGATTAGCTTATAAATTCCTAGGAATTCTGGCCTTGATAGTCCGCCGTGTCTGCAGAATAGAAGAAATGATGAGTGTTAGTTGCCAGATGAATGTTCCGGGGTGTGGCTAAAGAAGTAAGTTATTAAGAACATAGGCTAAGAGAAAGAGACGAACAAGATAATAATAATAATAATAATATATATATATATATATATATTTATTTTTTTTCAAAGATGGGGAAAACTAGGCTAAAAAGAACTAAAAACATGAAGAAACAATAGGAAAGAGGGAGTACTGAGTAGGATTTAAAACATATTTATTTAAAAACCTCTAAATTATCCACACATAAATATTATTTTATTGAAATATCTATCTATCTATCTATCTATCTATCTATCTCTCTCTCTCTCTCTCTCTATATATATATATATATATATGTTATATGTCATTTTGATGATAAGAAGATGACTACAAGGGATCAGGTCCCTGGATGTTCGAGGCAACAGTACAGCTGGCACGCGTCTGTACAGCTTTGTCCGTTTGTGTAACAAATTGGCAAGTGCTGCTTGTACTAATTAGGACACATGGTCCAATGACATTTCAACCCTAATCATCACTTATCTATAAAAGAAAAAAGATTCTTCTTCATCAAATGGTTTTTGCACATCCAAAGAGTGAAGAGAGGAGAAAGACAAAAACTCCATATTCAACACTGCTCAAGTTCTTAGTTGTATGAGTGTACTTAAATAGAAATGTTCTTGAGTGAGTTCTGATTTGTACATGAATTACTCCTGTTATGAAAGTAATGAACTTTTCTCTTTGCTTAGAGAGAGCTTGGGTAGAGTTACCTAAGGTGGATATTGGTTAGAGTTAATCAATATCAGGGTGTGTCCTTGGCAGAGTTGTCAAGATGAGCTTGTAGTGAAGTTATTACAAGTGGAAGGAACCTAGAGTTAGATTCACTAAAATTTGTAATCAAGAGTTTGATTATAGTAGATTTCTGAGGTACTTGTGAGGGCAAGTTGTGGTTTTTCTTCCCTTGAGCAAGGGGTTTCCACGTTAAATTCTTGTGTTTTTACTCTTCCTGCACTGGCTCTTACTTCCTAGTTGCTTTACTGTGTTTTTCCTATGAGTGACTTTGAGAGACTTGGTCCCTCACTGTGTGGTGCAACCCCCAGGGTTTTAACAATTGGTATCAGAGCCAGTTCACTCCAAAAGGTTCACACCTAGAGTACCTTGGTTAGCATGACTGCTCCACCTAATCTAGAAGAAGAGAAATCTGTCACTAGACCACCAAGATTCAATGGGCAGTATTATGGGTGGTGGAAAAACAGGATGTTTGACTTCATTATGGCTGAGGATAGTGAATTATGGTTATAATTCTTGATGGTCCTCATGTTCCAGTTAAAGAAGTAAAAGAGGCAGAAGTTACAAGAATGGTCATCAAAAGAAGAAGAGAGTTCAATGATAAAGATAAAAATTAAAGAAAATTGAGAAAAACTACAAAGCCAAGAAATTATTAGTCTGTGGCATAGGGCCTGATGAATATAACCGAATCTCAGCTTGTGTAAATGCCAAAGAGATCTGGGATTGCTTGAGGACTGCTCATGAAGGCACTACTGATATGAGGGATTCTAAGGTAGATATGCTGACTACTCAGTTTGAAACCTTCACCATGAAAGAATGGGAAACCATCCAAGAAATGCACACAAGATTTACTTCTATCACAAATGAGCTTTACTGCTTAGGAGAAGTGATTCCATTATACAAGCAAGTGAGGAAGATTCTTGGGGTTCTTCCTAAGTCCTGAGAAAGCAAAGTGGATGTCATAATAGAAGCAAGAAACCTGAATACCCTTACCATGGATGAACTGATTGGAAATCTAAAAACTTATGCAAGAAGCAGCAAATGCTATAAAAGAAGGAAGCTAAAGGGAAAAATCTCTAGCATTAAAGGATTAAAAGCATGATTCAAGTGAGCAAGACACTGATGTTGCCTATTTGGAAAAAATAATTATCAAAGGCATGAGAAAAAGTAGTCAGTTCCAAAGAAGAGAAAGAAGCATCAGAAGAGGAAGAAATGTTGAGGTTTGTCACAAATACAGAAGTCCTGAGCATTTCATTAAGGATTGTCCAATGCACAAATTGGATTATCAGGAGTATATCAAGACTGAAGGTGACAAAGAGAAGAACAGGGACCAGGTCCCTAAAATCAAGAAGGAAAACTGCAGCTGAGTATGCAGTAAAGAAAGCTCTGGCAGCATGGGAAGACTCTTCTAGTGATTCAGGTAAGGATGAGAAGATTGAAGATGTTTTTATACTAGCAGTGGAAGATAGACCAATTATCTATGATTCCTTGTTTGCATTCATGGAAAACACGGAGGATGAAGAAGAAAAGGAGGTATCACTCTTTGATGTTAAGGAAAACCTAGATAACTACACTGCTCAAAAGATAAAAAAAGCTTGCTAGTGTGTTGATAGACTATGTATATGAACTAAATGTTGAGAAGAATGACTTAGAGAAGAAAGTAGAGAATCAAGAACATAAGTTGATTGCCTTAACTCTTCAAATATCTGAAACTAAAGAAATGGTCACCAAATTAAATTCTGAAGATCTGAATTATATGAGTCAACTGAAAAAGGTAAATGATTTAGATAGTAAAGGGAAGAAGGAAGCCTCAAGGCTTTAGATTGATCTTCAGGAGAAATTAAGAGATTCACAAAAGCATCTTATGTTTGCACTTTACAGAAATAAAGAGTTAGAAAGATACCTGGTTCGTTTGAAAGAAAAGCTTAACAAATCTCTTAAATGGACCGCTTCCTCACCAATCCTTTCTGATTTGACTAGTTAAGGTGTTAATGATGGTAGAGGTCTGGGCTATCAAGGATAATTCCAACCTGTTGAGTCCAAAGAAAAAACTGCTCATTATGTTAGAAGCGAAGGGAATGAACTCCTATGCACTCACTATAGAAGAGATGGACATTTGAAAGAAAGATGCCAGTACTGGCTTAAGGCTAAATTGAGGAGTATTGAATACATTCAGTAGGAGAATGCACATTCTAGGGGATTCAAGTCTCTGAAAAAGGTGAAAAGGAAGCTATCACTGCCTAGATGGGCTAAGAAGAATTTGATCATACCATTATACACCTACTGGGAACTCAAACTTAAGTGGGTTCCCAAATCCAACTTGTGATTATAATTCTAGGAATGAGAAAAGGGATTGTAGTCAGAAATAGCTCATTGATTAAAGGGGTTCAAAGCTTAATAATGAAATTTCTGACTGTGTTCTCTCTCTCAAGACACTTCAAGATGTAGGTCTCTCATTTTGAAATAGAATGATTTCAAGGGACTTAGTCCCGAGGAAATCCATCTCAGAAGAAGAAGCTTCAGCAGAATGAATAATATGTGAAACAATGACATTCTTAAAAATTAGCTATGTTCAGGAGGCCGGTATCCTTGGTAAAATAGGTGCATATTTTTCTAACTCAGTATCAGACCTTTGCAGGAATACACCCAAGAGAACAAATTTAGAAGTGGGCAAATATGGCAAACACAAATTTGAAAATTCACTCAAATGGGAGGGACCTGGTCCCATCTCAGGTTAGTACCTATACAAGATGCCTTAATAGTTATAAAATATTATCTGAAAAGGGCCATGTGTCTTTGTTTCTCTACAACAATCAATCAGTTCATTTGCAAAATTAAGAGTCACACTTATTAGGTTCAGATGTATCAGTTCAAAAGAAATATTTTTATGACTTTGGTCACCTCTTAAAATTATGACATCAGACCTTTTTGTCATTATTCTTCAACAAATCCAATTTATCTTCCTAAATAAATAATCGTCTCTAAACCAAACTGGTCCCATCTTATCTATGTCTCTCAAAATCAAATGGACGACATTACTACTTCCTCAAACCCAACAAAAAACTATGAAGTAGATAAAACTCCAGAGAGTCAAACTGGACATCCCCAAGTTGAACACCTTGATTCTTAAGAAATCGAAACCATGGAAAACATTTGAAGTCCCCAAAAACAACCTGAGTTAATTCCTCTAACTGAATCATCCTTAGAAAGTCCAAAACTCACAGTCGACTCAGTCTCCATTGAACCCTTCTTAACCTTGGAAGTTTATGCTCAACCAATCATCATAGATAATCCAAACCAAGGGTTTGGTTCACCAATAAAACAAGAAATATCTCAACCTAAAGCTCCTTTTTATCCAGGAAATTCCAAACTATCTAAAAACTTCCAATTTTCTGGGTCATCTAAAAAATCCCAAAAAGCTGAATCCTCTGAAACACTACAAGCACCTGATTCTGCTACATCCTTAGATTCAAACCTTATTTTTGCTCAACTATTTGGTGAAGAAATTCAAATAAAAAGGGTTGATCTTTCCTATAATAAAAACTGGGTAGCTGAGAATTTAATCCTACTTGTATATGATATCAAGGAAAGCTAAGTTGATTGAAGAGAACAGGAAGTAGATAATAATAATAAAGTGAATGAGGGAAAAATATACTATTACCTCCAAATGAGGAGGATAAGGAGGATGAGAATGAAGCGCCTCTGAGATGGTCTATGAAGAACCTGAGGGGAAGTAGAGGAAAGAAGAAAGTGTTGGACTCTGAGATGAAAGAGATGAGATCCTATCTACAAGAGGATTTGAAAAGAAAATGTTGAAAGATGCCATAAAGGCTAACAAAACTTCAACCATGAAAATAAAAAGGCATAAGAAATCTATTAAAGATGAGTAGAAAGAAAATATGGAAGTTTTAGAGGTTAAAAAGGTAAGGATATAGATTCAGGAGTTGCTACTTCTACTGAGGAAAGAATAAAAGAAGTTGAGATTGCTGAGAGGACCAGGTCCTCTAAGTCAAAGAATGGTAGCTCTATTGGAATGAGGCAGAAACATATAGCTGCCAAGAATATAAAAGACTGTGAGAGACCTAGTCCCAAGAAGAGAAAAACTGATAAAAAAGAAGAGTCAAGTAGTGAACCTAAAATAAAGAAGAAGGAAGAGGAAAAGAAAGATATGTCTAGAGAAAGAAGAATTGGAAACTTGAGAACACAAAAGGTTTTGTCATGAAGAGTTTTTGATCCTAAAATTTATGAGAAGCCTGGGATGGTGGAGTTGGTAGAATATGTCAGGCATCAAGGATTGTTACATATGTTTGAGAAAATAAAAACACTGGTTTTTGAAAATGAGGTAAGGGAATTTTACTATACCATGGAATTCTCAGAAGATGGGCTAAGTTTGAATGCCTAGATGCAAGGGAAACTATCAATATGGATGAAGAATCATTAAGAAAGATCTTCGATGTATCTATACTAGGTGTGAGGACAGTTGTAAAGCAAGAACCCTCAAATGAGTTCATGATCAGTGCATCAAAGGTAGGAGCAACTTCCATATCTGCAGTGAAAAGGAAATTCCTGATAAGTGAGAATCAACTAGTATTTGAATTCATTAACAAGGTCCTATTGCCAATATCTGAAAGAAGAACAATTACCTCTGGGGTTGACCTATTTTTGATTTAAAGCTTCAGCAAGTTTGAATTGATAAGTCTTCCTACTCTAATGATAGAGCATATGCATAAAGTGATTCATGAAAAGAAAGGTAAACATGGAATTCCATATGGATATCTCTTGAACAAGGTGTTTGAACATTATGGTGTGGATGGAACTAAGGGAACACCTAGAACAGCCAAGCAAATATACAGTCTGATAACTCTTGCAGAGAATAAATGCTTAGAGGGAAAAGTTGTATTAGTGTCTCAAGTATCTGTGTTATTAGTTGTTTAAGAGAGGTTGGGCATGGAAATAGAGAATTTAAGGATCTAGTTGGCTACCAAAGATGCTAAGATAGTGTACCTAAAGTTACAGAATCAGAAGTTATCTTCTGAGGGACCAGGTGCCACTGATGAACTTGCAGCTGAAAATGTAAAACTCCAGGCAAAAGTGACTGAACTTACTATGAAGTTCAAGGATTGAATGCTGAAGTGAAGGCCCTCACCAAATATTTGTTAGATGCCCACATTACTGAAAATACAAGAATAGAGATATTATTTTAGTCCTTTCCCCCAAACCTCCCTGTACCTAAGCCCTGTTATCCCTGTTCTTTTATTAATCTTGTGTTATTCTAATTTTGGTTGTTATGTTGTCTCTTGAAGACAGTTTATTTTATGTGTTATTGTGGTATGATTCTACTGGTACTAATTTCTATTTTGAAAATGAATGATTTTTTCTTGTGTGCCTCATTTGTCTCCTTCAGTTTAAAGTTGTTCTTCATGTTAGTGTTGCCCAGTGGTCATGAGTTAATTAACATGTACTTATATTTACTTTTTGTTTACTGTTAATCCTTTTAATGATGCCAAAAGGGAGAATACTGACTTCATGTGTAAGGACCGACTATGTGTGCAGGTTGTGTATGCTCATCTAGTATACGATGATAGAGGAAAGATGTGGTATATGCTGATAGGGGGAAGTATGGTAAGGCACAATGAGTATGCTCATGTGGTACATGCTGATATAGGTAAGTATGGTAAGGCACAGTGACAGGGGGTAAATATGCTCATGTGCTTAGAGTTTTTACTATAAATGACAACAAAGGACCATGTCCCTATGTTGCATGATGGTAGAAGCGCAATGATAGGGGGAATATTTATCTTCAGTAGTGGTAATCACACTGGTTAGATGTGATGAATGTGCATTGATGCTCGAATCTTTATGGTTGGTTTGTCATCATAAAAAAGGGGTAAAATTACTATATGTGGTTTTGATGATGAGCAGATAACTACAAGGGACCAGGTCCCTGGATGTTGGAGGCAACAGTACAACTGGCACGCGTCTGCACAACTTTGTTCATTTATGTAACAAACTGGCAGGTGCTGCTTGTACTAATTAGGAAACTTGGTCCAATGACATTTTAGCCTTGATGTGTCATAGAAATACGACACTTTGAATTCTTAAAATCGTGAATTTATGTGGGTACTTAGGTTGTTTTAGTGGATATGATGCACTTCTATGTCTATTTCAGGTAAAATAGGTCTACAATATTGTGGGATGAAAATAGAAGAAAAAAATCGGAAAGACCAATTCTGATCAAGATAAGAGTTACCCCACGAGTCGTCAACACTCGATACGATTGGTAGGATGATTCATAAGTACAATAGAACCCAAAGCCAAACTGAGAATCTAAGTATGGAAAATATATGACTGGAGCATTTGAGTCATAAGCTAGGGTACGAGCCTTACCATGAAGTCGTAAGAATAAAAGAATATTAAGATGCCATCCAAAGTTGAAGTCTTAGAAGTATACGAGTTGAAAGTCTGAGTACAACTCGTATAGGGAAATCGTAAGCAAACCTGTGTTCAAAGATTGAAAAGACAAAAGTCCCTGGTGGATACGAGTGAAGGACATGAGTAATATGATCATGTATGACTCGTAAGAAGAAGTCATATGATGAATAGAAAATTGAAGCATTTGGAGATCAGACACTGAATGGATAAGAGAGGAACAAGTACGACTCGTATGATGATGGTACGAGTGGAAGACCGAGTCATACGGAGTGCCGACATAACTTTATCTTTCCTATTTTTATTAGGATTTCTATGTTATTTTGAGATACTATAAATACCCTAAGGTTTATCTTTTATTAGGTTACGTACGTTGACATTGTTCTTATTACTTTTCACTTACTTTACAATTATTCTTGAGATTTTAGGTTTTTATTCAATTCAAGACTTTGAAATTTATTCATCTTATTCTTGTACAATTAAATACATGTCCTCTTCATTAATAATCATGAATTCTTATATAAACATGAGAGGATAATCTTCTTGACTAGGGTTGTGGGAACTCTAGCAGATTAGATACATAGAGAAGGTGTGATATTCATCTATTATAGGGTTTATGCATGTATCTTAATCTTCTTCACAATAATTAATCTCAAAGCTGCTGCAGAAGTTTGAGATAACCTGTATTTACAAACATCTTCACAATGGAGTTTGTGATTAGGAAAAGAAGATTAAGACACTAATTTGAGATTTAAATCCACCTTATAATTCCTGCTGAATCATCTAATCACTCGAATTCAAAAGGTGATAGTGAACTGAGGTCGTAACAAGGGGCAACAAGGCAACGCCCTGAGACTGAACCGGTAAAGGGTGAGATTTATCATCACGTTCACATGACGGTTGATAATACATATCTTGTACACTTTACATGCAAAACATCAGAATAGTTGAGTTGATCACGAGAAATTTACGGAGTTAAGAAGCCAGGGGAAACACAATCCTAGTGTTCGTCTTCTATGTTTACAACTATGAAGCACTCAAGATTTGGTTACTACTTGCGATTGATACTAAACTCCCCCATTTAATTTTCTATACTGCTTGTGAATTACATCAAACAAAGCAACTATTCAGCATCTTCCTTGTGAGTTTAACCCCAACCTAGTTGGGTTACTATATTTGGCATCGACCACAAAATACTTTTTTAGAGGGTAGTTTGGGGCGATATCAAGTTTTTGCACCTTTGTCGGGAAAGACAGTGTTATTATTGATTAAATTTTGAAAAGTTTGTGATTTTTTTTTCTATTTTTAATTTAGCATAGACGGTGTATGTCAAAAACTTATTGAATAGGCAATCCCTTACTCTCTTTCAATCCAAAGCCAGAAAAATTCTTCAAATACTACAAAGCATGACAGAACAAGTTTGTGATGGTGTTCCTACTAGGGTTCAATACCCTCCACCTGTTGATCCAACTATGGCAATCCCATTTTCTTTATTTGATCTTTAGAATATTGCAGATATACATACACAATAACTTCTAGAGCGAGAGAGATGAGAAGATGAAAAGGCTTGGAGAGATAAGAATAGAGAACCAGTCAGGCTAAGATAAGTGAGTGATAGAGTTCAAAGAGGTAGAGTTCCAGTGACCCCTGCATATCAGCCTCTGCACCTATATAAGAAAGACAACGAGGATATGGGATATGTTGAACCGACTGAGACAGGAGCAATCATTCCTCCACCTCTACCCCTCAATGTGAAGTTTGACATTACTAATGCTATGATCCAACTGTTGAACTTAAAACAAGTATTTTTAGGAGCAGCAACTGATGATGCAAATCCATGTCTCGCTAACTTTACTGGGATTTGCGCATCTTATACCATTTTAGGGGTTGACCAAGAAGCTTTGAGGTTGATGTTGTTCCTATTTTCACTTACTGGGAAGCATCACTATAGTTGGGGGAACTTTCGAGAGGTTCAATAACTTATTGGTATGAGTTGCAAAAATAGCGTCTTAATAGATTTTTCCCTCCTGCAAGGATGTTACAGTTGAAAGATAAAATTTATAACTTCAGATAGTTACCTGCATAATTCTTGTATGAGGCGTGGTTTAGATTCTAGAAGAAACTGAGCATAGTACCTAATCACAGAATCAGAGTGTCAAATTTTCTGGAAATCTTCTACAGATCACTAAATGTCAATTTGAGAGCAATAGAAGATACTATTTCAGGAGGTACATTTATGCGACTTTGGTGGGATTATGTGCAAAAATGTTATATGAAATTTCAGTGACCAATAGAGGATGACATATGAGAGATGCTGAACGCAGTGCAAGTGTATATGCTATTGGATTAAATGGTGATTATGGGGTGAATAATGACTTGGTCGTACAAGAGGTTGCTCAAATTCAGATAGATATTGAGATTCTTACTAAGTAATTTGCAGCAATGAGGGCTGAGAAAGTAAATACAGTTGGGACTCAGGCATCTACTTCAAAAACTTTTAAGATTGAATTTGAAGACGAAGCAAAGTATCTTGATCGTAGATTGGCAGATTTTTGGGCCCATAGGCAAGTGAATCAAGGTCAAAACTATAATAATGATAGATACAGTGATAGAAGTAGAGAGAGATGGTGATTAGGATTGGAAAGATGACTACAAGGATAAGAGTGATAAGTATGTTCCACCCGGGGGTCGTGATTAAGAATCTCGAATAGAGGCACTTTTGTCAAAATTAATCAAAGGACAAGAAAGTTAAGAAAGCTGTATTAAGGAGAATAAGGCAGATCTGTTAGGGCTAAATTAAAAATTTGAATCACATGATACCACATCAAGCAGTTGGAGAAACAATTTAGTCAGATGTCCTCCACAGTAATCAGAGATAGTCGGGCACTCTCCCTGGTAATACAGTTCAGAATCCAAAAAAATGATGCTCATTACCATGCCATTACCACTCAAAGTGGTAAAGAAACCACAGACCCACCTGTTCCCACTGTATATGATCACAAAAATGATGACGATGATGTTGATGTAGAGAGCAATAGTAAATAGGACAAAAAAAATAAGGTCAAAGAGCCTGTGTTGAAACCTATTTTGAGACCTCTTCTTTCTCTTTCTCAAAGGCTGGAAAAGAAATAAAAAGAAGGTAAGTATCAGAATTTTTTTTCTATGTTAAGGGAGTTGTCAGTCAATATACCACTTGTAGAGGCATTGGAGCAGATACCAGGATATGTGAAATTCATGAAAGATTTAATCACCAAGAAAAGGACTGTAAGTTATGAGTCAGTCAATAATATACATCATTGCAGTTCTATAGTTACTAGATCATTGGTAGAGAAGAAGGAGGATCCTGGTGCTTTCATCATACCTTATACTATTAGATCTTTCAACTTTACTCGAGCATTATGTGATTTGGGGGATAGCATTAACCTTATGACTCTTGCAGTATTCAAGCAGTTGGGGTTGGGAGCTCCTAAACCAACTACCATGAGACTAGTGATGGTGGATAGGACCATGAAAAAGTCAGTTGGTATTTTATATACCATATTGATGAAGGTAGCTTCTTTTATCTTTCCTACTGATTTTGTGATCTTAGACTGCTAAGTGAACTTTTAAGTCCCAATTATTTTGGGAAGACTATTCTTGGCAATAGGTAGGACGTTGATTGATTTGGAGAAAGGACATCTGATTATAAGAATCAATGATGAACAAGTGACATTCAATGTATGCAAATCTATGAAGTAGCCAGATGAGTTAAGAGTGATATCTTTGATTGATGTGTATGATGAAAAGATGGATCGATTCTATGATGTTGACTAGGTGACTATTTGGGATGATGTTGTTGATACTATTCCTATTAAAGAGAGGTTGGATGTTGAAGATCTTGTTGTCGTGATCATGAACTTTTATAGTGATGGTATTGACGAGTACGATGAAATGGTATATACACTGTATGGGAGTGGTTTGCATACTTATGCACCAGAAAAGCTTGGTTTGGATTTAAAGAATATAACTACTCCACCTACTCATCCATATATTGAGGAACCACTTTTCTTAGAGTTGAAGGCTCCTCCCTCTCATTTTCTACATGCATTTTTGGGAGACAAAAACACTTTACCGATAATCATTTCAGCTGACTTGAGTGAAACAAAAGTAGAGGATCTGTTATCAGTAGTACAAAGATTTAAGAGGAACATAGGTTGGTCCATTTCAGATATTTTAGGTATTCCTCTGGGAATTTGTCCTCATAAAATTCAACTTGAACCAGAATGTATTCCAGGTATAGAACATCAGCGTAGACTCAATCCTCCAATGCTGAAGGTGGTGAAGAAAGACATAATCAAGTGGTTGGATATTGGTGTAGTGTGTCCTATTGCTGATAGTAAATGGGTCAGTCCGGTACAATGTGTTCTAAAAAGGGTGATATTACTATTGTGCCTAATGAGAAGAATGAGCTAGTCCCAATGAGACCAATCACAGAATAGAGAGTATGCATGGATTATAGAAAATTGAATGCATGGACTCATAAGGACCATTTTTCTATACCCTGCATGGACCAAATATTAGACAGGTTAGTAGGTAGAGGGTGGTACTATTTTCTTGATGGGTATTCAGGTTATAACCATATTACTATCGCACCTGAAGATCCAGATAAAACCACCTTTACATATCCTTATGAGACCTTCGTATTCAGACGTATTTCATTCGGGTTATGTAATGCTCCAGCCACATTTTAGAGATGTATGAAGTCAATTTTCTCTAACATGGTAGAAGAAACCATCAAAGTACTTATGGATGATTTTTCAGTGGATGATTTTTTAGTCATTGGTAATTCCTTTGATGACTGCTTAGTTCACTTGGAGAATGCTCTTAGAAGGTGTGAAGAATCCAACTTGGTACTTAATTGGGAAAGTGCCATTTTATGGTTAAAGAAAGTATAGTGCTTGGACACAAAATTTAAAAAAAGGGTATTAAGGTAGATAGAGCAAAGATTGAAGTGATCGAGAAATTACCTCCACCAATTTCTGTGAAGGGTGTTCGTATCTTTTTCGGACATGCTGGATTTTATAGGCATTTCATCAAGGATTTCTCCAAGATAGAGAATACTCTTTGTAGGATTCTTGAGAAATAGGTGAAATTTGAGTTTACGAAAGCATGCTTGAAGGCTTTTGAATATCTGAAAGAGAAGTTGATGACTGCTCCTATTATTGTATCTCTAGACTGGTCCTTGCCTTTTGAAATCATATGTGACGTGAGTGGTTTGACCTTAGGGGTTTTACTAGGTCAACAAAAATAAATGATCTTTCATCCCATCTACTATGCTAGCAAGACACTAAAACCGTCTCATAAGAACTATATTGTTATGGAACATGGGTTATTGGCAGTGGTTTTTGCCTTTGAGAAGTTTAGATCTTATTTGATTGGACTAAGGTAATTGTGCACATTGATCATGCAACATTGCGGTACTTAATGGAGAAAAAAAGATGCGAAGCCTAAATTGATTAGGTATGTGCTATTGCTTCAAGAATTTAATTTTGAGGTCTAGGACAAAATAGGCACTGAGAATCAAGTTGCGGATCATTTTTCTAGACTAGAGGAGGAAGCTATGCAAAATGTTGAAGATGGACTCGAGATTGATGACAATTTTTCCAGACAAGCAGTTATTGGCAGCTTTCTAAGATCTAATTCCATGGTTTACAGATTATGCAAATTATCTAGCCAGTGATCTAATCCCGGAAGATTTTCCTTCCAACAACGAAAGAATTTCATGCATGAGGTAAGGAAATTTTTCTGGGATGAACCTAATTTATTTAGAATTTATGCAGATGGAATTATTCGCAGATGCATACTTGAGGTGGAGATGATAAGCATACTTAAGGCATGTCATTCTTCACCAATAGGGGGTCATCATGAGGAACACGCACATCCCATAAGATTTTGCAATGTGGATACTACTGGCCAACAATCTACAAAGATGCGAATGATTTTGCTTCTGCTTGCGATCAATGTCAACAACAAGGTAACATCTCTAGACGACATGAACTTTCTATGACTCCTATCTTAGAATTGGAATTATTTGATGTATGGGGTGTGGATTCCATGGGACTTTTTATGAGTTCATTTGGAATGAAGTATATACTTGTGGCTGTAGATTATGTTTCAAAATGGGTGGAATCAATTGCGCTTCCTAACAATAAAGCACGTAGTGGCACTGCATTCTTGAAAAAAACTATTTTTTCTTGATTTGTCATGCCCCATGCTATAATTAGTAACAGAGGGTCACATTTTTATAATCACCTATTTAGAGGTCTGCTAGAGAATTATGGATTCAAACACAAGGTGGCAACACCTTATCATTCAGCGACTACTAGATAGGTAGAAGTGTCCAATAAAGAAATTAAATCTATCTTGGCGAAGTTAGTAAATGCCAAAAGGACTGATTGGTCACAAAAACTATATGATGCATTATGGGCTTACCGCACAGCTTCCAAAAACCCCATTGGTGCTTCACCTTATTAGCTAGTGTATGGCAAGGATTGTCACTTGCCTATTGACCTTGAACATAAAGTACTATGTGCTTTGAAGAAGCTAAATTTTAAGTAGCAAGTTTCAGCCAAGTCAAGGATGAAATGTATGAATGAGTTTGATGAATTCCGACTCCGGGCATATGAAAGTTCTATACTTTACAAGGAAAAGATGAAGCTTCATCATGATCGCAAAATTGAGAAAAGAATCTTTGAAAAGAGGACCAGGTATTGCTCTACAACTCAAGGCTTCGATTGTTTCCAAGTAAGTTGAGGTCTAGATTGTATGTTCCATTCACGATTACAAAAGTTTATCCCTATGGTGATTTAGAACTGAAGAGTGATGGTGAATCCCCGTTTAAGTTAAACGGGCAAAGAGTTAAGCACTATATGGGAAATTATGAAGAAGTGAATGAGGTTTTTGAAATTGACCTTAGTGAAGACTAAGTAACCAAGGTCATTACGTCGTGCCGTGACGTTAAATCAATCTTTGCATGGGAGGCAACACATGGGCTAGTTCGTGAAATTTGAGTACTCAACTTAGCCACGTCGTTCCACGACGCTAAATCAAGCATGAAGTGGGAGGCAACCCATGTTTTTGCACATATTTACTTATAGGGTAATATATTTGTTCAGTGTGCAGGGCCAAGGAGTGCAAAAAATACCCAGAAAAGTTTAAAAAGTTTGGTCATACGGACTCTTTACGAGTCATATCAAATGGTACGACTTGTGAGTAGGAGTCGTATGGACCTGGGAGACTAAGCAGTATTAGGTAAAAGTTTATGGAGAGGATATGACTTTCAAAATGAGTTGTAACCTCAAGGAAAGACTCGTAACATTGAATCGTATCAACTCTAGAACCGAAGTAAGGTTGTAGGTCTATACGAGCTAAAGAAAAGACTCGTAAGCTTGGGTACAAGTCGTATACCAAGCTTACCAGTTCAGGGTCGCGGGTCAACCAGGGCCAGAAATTGACTTTAAATAAAAAGAAGGGTACCCGACGGGCACCCTATACTCGAAATGCACCCACCACCATTTTTGTAAAAATTGCAAGCTCCCAACATACCAAATCATTTGGAAACAACTTAAATTGTCCATTTTCCTCGGATTCTTCATCTTGCTCGAATTTATGCACAAATTTGAAAGAATTTTGGGGAAATTAAAAGTAACCCTAATTTTCTCATTCAAGTAAGTGTTCGAATCTACTTTGCTCTAGCTTTCAAGTTGAAATCATAAATGTAAATTGTTTCTGACTTGCTTTAAGTTGATATTGCATGCTTTTTAGATTTTGGAACCCTAGTTCTTGGGTTAGAGTTGAAAATGAGAATTTGGAGAGAAATGGGGTGTGGGTGTTTCTATTATGTATTGTTTTTGACTGAATTTGAGTAATATTTTGCATAGATTAATAGGTAGTTTGGTTATTTCGAATTATGGTCAAACTTTAAATTGGACTTTTATGTTGCAGTGGATATGAAACTCCTAACGACTCGTACCTGCTGGTGATTGGGTCATAATGGGACTATAACCACTGACAACATGGAAGTCTAACAAATTTAAAGTTCTAGAACGGATACGACTTGCATAAATGAGTCGTACCAATCCATACGACTCGTATGCTTAAATCATACTAACCTGGGATGAATAATATTTTATAAAATGGTTCTGATTTGCTTACAACTGTTGGTAATGAATTGTACCTTGTCGATTTGACTGGTTAGGTGGAGTCGTAAGCATACCAGTGAAAAATTATTCATGTACTGTGTATCATATGACTCGTTCATACGAGTCGTACCCAGCCAATACGACCTGTACCCACCATTCGTACCTTGAATAGAACATGCACACTGAACTTTTGTTTCTTATTTTTTATTTTTTTTATTTATTTACTTACTAATGACGGTGTCCTTATAGGTACCATGCCACCTAAGAACACGCCAGCTGCTAAGAAAGTGTCCAAAAAGGCCAACAATATGGCACTGGCTACTAGTTCAGAATCAAGTTGTTCTGAGTTCTATGTGTTATCCAACAGTAGCGGTGACCTATATGAAGGAACAACAATGGGCAAGGCTTTCCCAAAAGGGAAAAAGGCTGACAAGGGGAAGAAGGTTGCACCCCCGAAGAAAACACTTTGACAAGGTCCAAGGAGAAATAATCCAACTATCTCTCATCCTCATACACCACCACCTTCTGATACTGATGATGATGCTAAATTGAGTTTGGATAAATCCAGTTCTGAGAATATCCACAGTATAGATGATGTCGAGGCAACCCCAATTGATTGACATGACCCTTTACTTGCACTTACCACTACTTCGGTGCCCGCCATTAAATGATGGGGTACCCAGTATGTAGGAGACTTTTAATAGTGGGTTGAGAAGACCTCGAGGTGGAAAGATTAATTTTGAATGGTTGATGAGAGTGCCCAGAAATATAGTGAGGTGTTTATGCGAGAATTTTATGTTGCATATAAGGGAGAACTTCAAAAAAAGACAATATCCACAAGGCCAATTATGGAAAAGTGGTGAGTCTATTCCTTCACTTACTATTTGAAGAGTATGGGTATACATTTACCTATGTACTATTAGTCGAATCTTATACGAACCAGAGTATCAGCCTTCGGTAAATATTAAGGAGATGGACTATCAGATAAAATAAATGAGAAAGATCACTCGTAGGATGCTGGGTTCTGGGGAAAATATGAAGTTCTTTAGATGGATTGTGGATCGAATAGATTCAAACGAATAAAATACTGTGTGGGTATTAGGAGGACCAGGGGTGGTCTCCCAGAAGATTAAGAAGAATACCCACAACTTTGAGGGTAAGTCATGGTGGACATTGGCCCGACACAGGCTTTGGCCCACCACGAGAGATAATATTTTGAGACCAGTATGGGTAGCTATGATAGTCAGTTTCATAGTCAGTTATGAGTTTGATGTTGGTGAATTCTTAGCTCGGGAGTTTAGAGACCGAGCGGTAAGAGGTGAAAAGTCTCTATTGTCTTACCCTTGCATGATCACAAAGATTTGCCTGGCTACAAAAGTACAAGAACTCCCAGGTATCAATAAGATATTAGAGGCCAAAAACACCACTGCCTTAGGCCTAATTAGAGACACAACCAACCTTTTGGCCCGACAAGCAAGGCAAGTAGCAAATTTGATTGCTGATATGTTCCGGTAGAGCGGTTAGGATGAGACTACTGAGGTAGCTGAGATAGGTGATCAGGTGAATACTATGCAGACTGATGCAGCGGTACTTCTAGAGAGTGAGTGCTTATCTTTTAAGGTTCGAATGGAGTTATATCTTTTCTATGTGATTATTTCATTGTAGAGAGTGAGTGCTTATCTTATTTTGCTTAAGTTCACAATACTATTGTTTCCTCATCACCTTCTATAGATTCTATTTAGGTTGTTTTCGAGTTCATGGATGTATTTTCTGTGGATTTTGTAGGTATGCCTCAGATTGTGATATTGATTTTTCTATTGAGCACCAAGCCTATTTCAATTCCTCCCCATTGGATCACCCAAGATGAGTTGAAAGAATTTAAGGAGTAGTTGCAGGACTTATTAAGTAAGGGGTTCACTTGACCTAGTGTATCTCATTGGGGTGCTCCTGTCTTGTTTATGAAGAAAAAGGATGGTTCGATATGTATGTGTATTGATTATCAGCAGTTGAACAAAGTGACAGTTAAGAACAAGTATCCTCTTTCTTGTATTGATGATATTTTCTGGCAGCTTTAGGGTGATTCAGTGTTTTCAAAGATAAATTTGTGATTTGGGTATCACCAATTAAAGATTAGAGCTTTGTATGTTTTGAATATGGCTCTTCGGACTCATATGGTTGGTATATATTCTTGGTTATGTCTTTTGGGTTGACCAATTCCCCCGCAGTGTTGGAGTTGATGAACTGGCATTTTGACCACTTCGTAACTTCTTTGTGATTGTATTTAAAGATGACATCTTGGTTTATTCCAAGATTGAGGTAGATCATATGAAGCACTTGAGGATTGCACTTTAGAGGTTTTGAGATGAGAAGTTGTATGCCAAATACTATAAGTGTGAGATCCAATTGGATTCTATCTCTTTCTTGGGTCATATAGGGACCAAGGATGGTATTATGGTTGATCCAGCTAAATAATGGTGATTTGTGATTATGTAGATCTACTTCTCCCATCAAAATTTGAAGTTTCATTGATTTGGTGGGTTATTATCGGTGTTTTATTGAGTTTTTTTGTCCATTGCGACTCCTTTGATCAAGTTGACTCATAAAAAGTAGTATTTTAGTGGTCGAATGCATGTGAGAAGAGCTTTCAAGAACTCAAAGAGTTGTTGACTTTTTCTCCTATTTTGACTTTGCCTGAGGAGGGTATAAGTTTTACCATATTTTGTGATACTTCTAGTATTCATTTGGGTTTGGCATTAATGTAGGAGCGTAAGGTGATTGCTTATTTCTCTCATCAGTTGAAGTCGTATAAGAGAAATTACTCTACTCATGATTTGGAGTTGGCAGCTATAGTATTGGTGTTACAGTTGAGGTGACATTACTTGTATGGAGTTCCTTCCAAGATTTTCTCAGATCACTATAGCCTTCAGTTCTTCTTCAATCAGTGATATCTTAATATGAGACAGTGGCATTAGCCTGAGTTGCTTAAGGATATGACCTCACTATTCTTTATCATTCGGGTAAGGCTAATATGTTTGTGGATACCTTGAGATGGAAATTGACTAATATGGGTACTTTAGCTCATCTTTTGACCTAGGAATAGCCTTTTTCCTTAGAGGTTTAGTCATTATCTAACTAGATGGATAGGAATGATGACACTTAGATGTATTTAAGCTTTGCTGATGCTAGATCTTCCTTGATAAAGCATATTGGATCTCACTAATTTGATGATGATAGTTTAAGAGTGATTCGAGATAAGGTGCTGAATAGCAAGGATAAGGGGACATTTCCTGATTTTGATGGAATTTTGAGAATTGGTGGTCCAGTTTGTGGGACGAGAGTTGGTTAATGAGTGAGACTGATTTTGAGAAGGGGCATTATCCTAGATATTTTATTCATCAAGGGGTGACTAAGATATATCGTGATTTAAAGCAACATTACTGATAGGGTGGCATAAATAAAGTTGTAGTAGACTTTATAGATCATTACTTGTATTGTTAGCAAGTGAAGAACGAGCATCTGAGATCAGGTGGTTTGCTTCAGAGATTAACCATTAATAATTAGAAGTGGGAGCAGATCACTATCGACTTCATAAGTGGGTTGCCTCATACTGCTTGGGGTTCTGACAATATTTAGGTCCTCATGGATTGGTTAACTATGTCAGCTCATTTCATACCTATTCACCATTAAGTGTCGAGAGATTGGCTCATTTATATTTTGTGAGATAGTTCATCTTCATGGGGTACCCGTGTCTGTTATTTGAGATAGAGTCTCAGTTTTTATTTTTAGCTTCTAGTGGATATTTTAGAAGGAGTTGGGTACTCAGGTTGACCTAAGCATCGCTTTCCACCCCCAGGCTATGGTTAAATGAAGCGGACTATTCAAGGTTTAGAGGATATGCTCCGTTCATGTGTTATGGACTCTAAAGGTTAGTGGGAGTAACCTTTATCCTTAATAAAGTTTGCTTATAATAATAACTACCATTTGAGAATTTCAGGTGGCACCTTGTGAGGCATTGTATGGGAGGTGTTGTTGATATCCTATTGGTTAGTTTGAGAATTTATTAGATCTTATACCCCATGGTACTGACTTGCTTTTCAATTCTTTAAAAAGGGTTTGGCTGATTCAGGATAGGCTTCGGGCAACCCAAAGTAGGAAAAAAAAATTATGCTGACTGTAGCCTTTGTGCCTTAAAGTTTGGGATTGGTGATCGATTCTTCCTTCGTGTATATCGCCCATGAATGGAGTGATGATGTTTGGGAAGAGGGGAAAGCTTGTCCCTAGGTATATAGGGCAATTATAGATATTTAGACCGTTGGGGAGGTTGTTTATGAGTTGTCCTTACGTATAGACTTTTCAACCATCCATCCAGTCTTTTATGTATCAATGTTTTGGAGCTATATTCCAAATGCGTCTCACATAATTTATTGGGATTTGGGTCAGTTGGATGAGAGATTGACTTTTGAGAGGAGCCGATATTTATTTTAGCCAAAGATGTTAGACGGTTGCATTCTAGAAATATTTCAATGGTTATAGTTCTATTTCTGTGGAGAGAAACATCCTATTGAGGAGACTACTTGGAAAATTGAGTCCAACATGCATGGTAGTTACCCTCATCTCTTTACTGTCTTAAGTATTTTCTTGCCTTTTAGTTTGAGGGAAAACTAGAGTCTTAGTGGTGGATACTGTAATGACACAAAGTGTAAAATTTTTATTTCTATCTAATTTGACCTGTTTTTCTTTCCTCATAGTTGCTATATGTTGATTTTAGGGTGTAGGAATGGTTGACACAATTTTCAATGCCTTCGAGAGAGTTTTGGGAGAATTTGAGGTGTTTAAGAGCTTTAAAAGTTCTACAGTTGACTTTGATCAACATTTAAAGTCCTGAGTGAAGGATGACGATTTAGATAGTTTCATTAGATATAAGATATCAAATCTAAGTTAGTATTAGTATTGGTTCAGATTTGGAGCCTTTAGTTTGCATTTTGACCCTCAATTTGAAAACCTAGTGAAATACAAAAGGGTCCTGGAGTTTAATTTGTTGAAAATGTTTGTTTTTTAAAAAGCTGATGTCGCTATTAAAACCGAAACATCAAAATTATATTGGTAGCATATATGATTTATTTTTATACGGTCCTGATCAAATCTCGAAGGTTCGTTCAAAGTATTTTAAGCTTACACAAAATCAACACTTGTTGATATCTGGTGCAACTTAAGCGGTAGCCACTATAACGGCCTAAAACTGCTTCAGTGGTAGCTGCTTTAGTAGCCAGGAATCACTTAAGGCGATAGTCGTTTTAGCGGCTTGGTACCACTTTAGCAATCATTTAGCCGCTAAAGCCTCCATCGCTGCATATCAACCCCATTTAGTGATTTTTCTTTATTTTTAGAATGTGAGCTTTGGGTTTGGATATTTTAAGGATTTTCATCATTATTTAAGCTTGGGTAAGCTCCAAAACCGTAATTTCATTACTCTACATTGAATTACATCATCAAACATTTTTTAATCTTAGTTTTAACATGGGATTTTTGAGATTTTCCCAAAAAACCTTTGAATTTTTTTTTTATTTGGACCTCATTTTTAACTCATTTTGTAAGGGTTTTCAACTATAGATTTCTTTAACCTTGGGAAATGTATTTCTAGAATCAAATCCAGATTTTACTCCCTTCATTTTCAAACTCATTTTTCAAACTCATTTTGTAATCGACTTAAATATAAGCAATATGAGTATTATTAACTTTCTTTTTATGCATAGATTCTATATTTGAATATTACAATTCATTTCAAGGCCATTCAAAAGGGGAAGACTCTGTGTTGAAAGACTTTAGGTTTGAATTACGATGCTTTGAGGTAAGTTATAGCTTAACTTTCTTCAGACTGGGTTGGGTAGTTAATGAACAAGTAAATCATGCAATGAGTTGGGAACAATAACGATAGAACATAATTTTTGAGCAATTATATATTGTGTGATGCTCGGGGAGGGAGGGCTTGTACTCTGCTGCTGTTGTTGACTTGTGATATTATATACTGTGTGTTGCTTGTACGGGGGCTTTATGTTACATCATTTGTCTTATTTGTGCATCTGACTACTTTTGTTCTTAATACGAAGTCCATGCGAGGGCTTGAATAGATATTATAGGCCTTATTGAGCATTGTTTTTCTTTATCATAAGAAAAAGTATCGGAGTTACATTTTGATATGATATGAATGATGTCTTAGATGCATATTTCTTTTAGTAGTGCCCAACTAGGACTGATATGATGAATTATTGATATATTGAGCTGATTTCTAAGATCACTTATATACATATTGAATGGATTTGATATCTTTATATTGATTTGATCGTGAGCATTATATCCTCATTGAATACCTACACATTCATGAGATTTTATTACTATTGAGGAACATTGATTTTTGAAAGAAAATGAGCTACTTTTAAAAATGTCTAGACCGAGGAATGTGATGGTTGAATATCTTGACACATGAGATTAAGATTGGTGGAAATTTGAGATAGTATACGCATTGTAAACCCCTCATGGGACCTATTTTGGGAGCATTGAGGCTCAATAGGTGTATGCAGAAAGTCATGCGATGACTTTCAACTATTCACTTCATCATTCATTGCATTGCTTTGGCTTTGCACATTGTTTTATTTTTATGTGTTACTTGACGTGTAATTAGCTCTTACATATATATATATATATATATATATATTAAAACTATTAGTGCAGACAACATGATCTATTCTTTAAATACTTTTCTGCTTGCAGGTTGTGTGCTCATAGTATTTTCTTCACTTATCTTATTTTTTGCTTTGCTCAGTCAGCCTATGATCCCTAATGAGTACAAGTGAACCATACTCTCCCCCTAATGTGTCCTTTCGATGCAAATCCAAATTCGAGTACTATGTGTGGTGGTTAAGCTTTGGGGAAAGTCAATCAGATTTGAGGTAATGGTTCGCTCCAATGTTCGGGGCAATTCTAAATCTCTTGCTATCTTTTACTTTGTCTTTATTTTGGATCAAAGACAGATTTTTTATTTCAGTTTTCATATATTACACTTAGATATTCTTACGTTGTGACACTAGTCGTGGTAGTTTATAACATTCTTTTAATTTTCTATTATTATTATTATTATGTACATGTGACTTGACTTCATTCTAGGAGTCTCATTTGCTTTATTTTCTTTATTATCTCGTACTTCTTTTTATTTTGGGTGATGACTTACTTATCATGGTTGAGCCACAATAAGTGTCTCATGACCTTGATTTTTTTATCATGACACAAAGAGCCTCCTGCTATAAGTAATTTTCCTAACGAGGTAGTTGATTTGGCATGTACTCCTAAAAACAAAGAAGATGAGAAGTTGTGCAGAAAATAAAAATGGAGAAAGAAGACGATGTTTTCAAGCAATTGTGTAGAAAATAAAAAACTGATGAAGAAGACGTGTTCATATAGTAGTGTTGAAACTAAAAATTAGAGGTAGAATATGTGTGCAGGTAGTTGTATAGAATAAAAAAATAAAGGAAGAAAACATGTTCACACAACTATGTAGAAACTAAAAGTTGATGAAGAAGATGTGTGTATGCAGTTGATATGGGCTCAAGCATAACCAACAATTAGATTTAGTTCATTAAGCTTGACTTACTAGAGTAATTAAAAACCTCAATACTTTTGTGACATTATATTGTAAATGAAATACATATCGGGGAGAAGCAATTTGTTTTGCACTTTACATCAAAGAGAAACATGTCAAATAACACTTCATAAGTATTTTCTTTAGGAAAATAATTTTTGATGCTACTTGCTGATAAATTATCTCTCAAATAGGCTTGCTACCCATATGATGAAGCATCATAAAATTAGCTCAATTTGTTGTATTTCTTTTGCTTCTCGCCTATATTTTTAAACAAAAAGCTTAACATGACTATTGAAATGTAAATTCTCAAAGAAATATCATCAACAAACTTTTTTCTTAGTTAATAGCTAGACATCATGTCAAAAATCTTCCAGAATTCTTATGAACGGTGAGGTGGAGTCTCTTCGCAATTACAATTTTCTTTTTGTTGTTTGTACAAAGGTGGTGGGGTTGTCAGGATAGAACAACTACACGATGAAATAGTTTTTTTTATCCTTTTTGGTTTATGTTCCCCTATGTGACTGTTCATTTTATCATTTGATGTTGTCTTTTTATCTAATTTTAGGAGTGGAATATGCTATCCTTTATAAGATCCTTGAAAGGCATGATTCAATCTTCAGGTGAATTTATATTCATATTCGTTCCACCCTCACCTATCTCACCAACCTTATTAAAGAGGTGAAAAAAATTTCAGATATACCTCTATTTAATCTACTATAAAAAGTTTCAGCGTGTTTTAGTATAAAGTGTGATAAAATCTTGTTGCATATGAGTACAGAGAATTGGCAAAGCTCCTAAATATTTACCAAGACGTGATGGGACTTCTGAGCATATACAAAGTGGCTCACATAATTACACATGTGAATGACCTACTCTACATTGACTATATTAACTACAAGAGTTGATCCCCTCCTAATGTTTTCTGGGATGCTTATTTTCTTTGAATGACAAATGAGATAACCATTAAAATGATTCATGACTTTTTAATTTAAAGAAACTAAACATTTCCTAAACTCATTATTGACTTGATGAAATTCACATTGTGTTATAACCTCTCTATCTCTAAGAAGTAGGGGTAAGGTCTCTCTATAAAGTAGGGTAAGGTCTGTACACACTTTACCTCCCTAGACCCCCGCCCTTCGTAGGATTACATTGGGTATTTTACTGTATTTTTTACTGTTATTTTCTTTCCATCCAACTTTTTCGACTGGGGTGATGTGAAAGTTTATACGTGTGTAGTTATTGGGATTTCGGGTGACTTTCAAAGGTAAAGACAAGGTTGTTTACCTTTTTAGAATTCACTTTCATTACTATTTGATGTCCCAAGTTAATCGGATCAAAAATCTTTTGGGCCTAAAAACTATCACTATTGGAACCAAGTAGCACACACCTAACCAACTGCTAGCTCAAAAGAACTCTTCAGCATTTAAGATAATTTTAGTTGCATTAGACCTTCAGTTTCTCTGTTTCCTTTCTTAATTCTTTCTAGCATAACGAGCATACAAAATCTAGATATATCTACTTATGAAGCTTCATACCATAATAATTTTATACTGCAATATACAAAACACATTAGAAGAATACCTTGTATCTGCAAGAGAATTGAATCGATGACAAATTCTAGATTAACACAAAGAGTAAAAGAGGAAGTATATAGGGCAACACTAGCAAATAATATTGAGAAACAGATGAAGAACCATTGATTTTTTCAGAAAAAGGAGGTCACTCCACATACCATTGTATAGAAAGTAATACAGAACTATGATATGAAAGCTTAAATACAAAAGCTAAAGGGCAATTTTGTAAATTAAAAGCATCATATTCTTCACTAGGCATACCTAAGAACTTTCGAAATAAAAATGTTCCTTAACTAATCACTCCTTTTCCTTCTTCTCTACTTTCTTTGGTTTAATCTTAAGATCTTGTACCATTGACTTATTCTTTACATACTTACTATGCAAGTGTCCTCTCTAATTGTTTCATAACTCATTCATCCATCTAAGGATATGATCATGGTGATCATTCATGTAAACACTCTAAAATTTATCTTACAGTAATCAAAACAAAAATAAGTTAGGACGAAATAAAAGAAAAGGTTCAAATGCCAAGTCATACTATCGATTACATTTGTAACCTCAATAGCTGACCATAGGTGATCCAAATCTTGTTGCATGATATCACTCCATGAAGATACCGCCAATGAACGTATATTACTATTATGAATTAATTTTCCCAAATCTCTCAAAAATAGATTGTTATTTTTTCCAGCCATTCAATTCTTGTAAAAGGTTACTTTCAGTG
Source organism: Capsicum pubescens (assembly GCA_030864215.1). Lineage (NCBI taxonomy): Eukaryota > Viridiplantae > Streptophyta > Magnoliopsida > Solanales > Solanaceae > Capsicum > Capsicum pubescens. Next base: position 97,626,915 of record CM061538.1, on the reverse strand, counting down.
TTGGTTCGACTTTAAGTGATGCAACTTCGTTGCACTTGTTGTTCACTCAAACTCTTTTTACCTCTCTAGGATTAGATGATCCTACAACTACATAATTTGGTGAGAACTATAGAAATAAAATTTAGTTCTACAAATTTAATAATACATGAATTTTAAAATATCATATCTGTTTCAACAGTTTGGGAGGGTTTCATAACTTGATCAATTGGTTTGCATGTTATCTTTCACAAGGATCAGAGGATTTTTATCCATATTGCATTCTTAGATTGGATCCCACATTATTATTTGAAATTCCTAAGGAAGATTGCAAAGATCTATGTATTTTCTCCCATCCCTTTTTTAGCACCTGGACCCAAAAAAATCATATTATAAATTATGGATTATATTGTTTGCCATACATGTATTCTAATCACAAATATTTGTTTTGACTAAGATGATTATCCAAACCATTGAATATATTTTCATAAGAACTTTTATGGTTCGAAAATTTTGATGCCTTTAAGAAAGTATTGATTGTCTGGGAAAAGTTATGTTGTCCTAAGTCTACTGGTGGACTGAGCTTCCTAGTTTTTTACACTTAGAACAAGGATGCAATGGAGAAGCTACTATGGAATTTACGCAACAAGAAGGACAAGTTATGGGTGGTCAGGATCCATAGCTATTATGGGAAGAAGAATACTATATAGGGAATGAAGGCTAAGCAAGCCTCTTTTCTAGTCCAGAGCATTTTGAAGGCATATAAATACCTCTAAGGAGTTGGTTGCACTAAGCATGATATGATGAATATGAAAAAATATGTATCAGAAGATGAAGGAGAAATAAACCCGGTAGGGTAGAGAAAATTGGTATAGTCTAATCTCAAAGCTCCTAAATAGAAATTCATCTTGTATATTTCTCTAAATAGAAGGCTATTGACTTAAAATAGATTGTCAAAGTGGGGATTAATAGAGTCACCAACATGATCATTATTCCAAAGTGAATCAATACATCGATCACTTGTTCTTTGAATTCAATTATGCTCCTAATGTATGGACAAAGCTATAGCTATGGCAAGGAATATAAAGGCAAACTATAAACTGACAAGAAGAAAATTAGATAGGGTGCAAGTTGTGAACATGGAGGTTTGAGCAAGGCTTGGGGTTGATGTCCAAATCTGCGTGTTTTAAGCTTTTGGTTGTAAAGCTCTTTGGTAAATAAAATTCACTTACCAAAAAAAAGATAACGTATTTGAAGAAACTTACCCTTTTCAACCTCTTTGGTGCATTTCTTAACTTGATTAGCAGATGGAGGAAATAAGTATGAACTTATGTATATGCTTTTTCAAGAACCAGGGAGTTCTGATGTATCGTCCCATTCCTTGACGAGAAGACATGGTAAAGTTTTTAAGACTTTCTTCTAGTTCCTTCCCAATAGCACCTAGAGAAAGCAAACCATATTACTTTGCTTAAGAAATTATATTTTGTGGCATAAAGAAGGGTGAACAGAGCTATATTATAGATAGTGATTGCAATGGTAACATACCATACACGGAGATCCATAAATGAGACCTTTTGGAATCATAAGTTGGTTAATAACTCATCCATGAATAGATAGTGATGGAGATTAAATAAAGAATGAGTTTCACAAATTATCTAGAAGATAATACACTAAAGAGAGGATATATATATATATACATATATATATTCTCAATTCCTAATTGATGTGATGTGTAAAATAGAATACTAAAATTTAACCATGATTAAATACTAGAAAGAAAAGTGTTGACAAAGAATAAAAATAGATTGTTGGTCTAGATCATTAGTCTATGATACAATTACTAGCTAGTTTAGTTGTTTATTTTCACAATAATTAGAAGTGTAATCCCACCGGGAATTAGTTGTTATCAAGAATAAGTTGTTTTCTTTGAAAAAAAAAGAGCTTTGACATTTAGTTTCAATTATATATGCAATTAAAAACTCAACAGGTTTGAAAAAAAGTTTACTTATTTCAACCTCTTTGGTTCATTGCTTTACTTGATTAGCATATGAAGGAAATGGAACACGAAACGTGCATATACTCTTTCTCAAGAATCATGAATTTCTTATGTATCACTCACATTCCTTGACTAGAAGAAATGGTAGAGTTTTAAGTCCTTTTCCTTTCCCTCAACTAATAGCACCTGTATAAAATAAATCACCACTCTTTGGACACAATTTCACTTTGACTACTGAAAAAATAATTTAATTAGTACAATTCTTAGGCCATTTTCAAAGACCATGTACATTTCAATAGGTTGTCACATGTTTCTCGATGAAGCAAACATAATTCTTTTTTATCTTTATTTTAATAATAATAGGTAGACATTTTTCTATGGTGTTGTTGTAACACCCTGGATTTTTGGCCTTTGAAAATTCTGAATTCTAAACTTACTGTCCTGACTATGACTCTCTTTACGAGTCGTAGCATGTACTGAGGGGTAATAAGACCAAGTAATAATGTATCTAGTGAGGTTTTCTTAAGTCACTGTCCTGGTCACGACTTGAGGTAATGAGTTGTAATGACTCTATACGAGTCGTAAGGGGGACAGCCGTAGTGTATCCAATGTAAAGTCCAAATATTACTGTTCTGATTACGAGATGCGGGTATGAGTCATAAGGACTGGAAACAAGTCTTATTGTACGACTCATTGACAGATTAGTGTTGGTGTCCCTATACACTATTTAGGCTACGACTCGTGGAGATGAGTTGCAATGAGTCATAACGAGTCGTTATGAGACCCGTGATGACTGGCGACCATTTTTCAATCTTGGTAATTTTAATCCTTCCCAACTTAGACCCCACGTCCATAAAATAGCGAGGGAGGTTTATTTTTAATATTTTGGCAATCAAACACTCTCAAATTCTCTCTCAAATTTTCCATTCAATTCAAGGCTAGGGTTTCAAGGGAAGTGGTTATCTAGGGTTCTAAGGATGCTATCTTCAAATTTATTGATATTAGTGGCATATATCTCCCTACTTGAACTTATATTTCTAAATGCAATGAAAATTGGTTGATTATTTTGATTTTTATGTTGGGCTTTGACCTGTTGGTTGAGGATTTTGGATATAAATTGTTTGAATATCTTTCCCATGATTTCTGTTGAACTACTATGCATTAAAATAGTTTGTTTGTACACATATTAGGGTTCATGGGAATGGAAGAGGAAATAGGGGTACAATAGATTCCCCAAATTTGGAAAAAACATCTCAATAGGGTTACAAAGGAATCCCCCATTAATTGGTTTTGGTATTGAAATTGGTAATAACCTCAACCCACTTGCATAATTGATTTTGAAATATGCATTATCAATTGGTTTGGCTTATTTCTTTGAAACTAATACATGGCGTAAATGGATAATTGAATAATAATAATGATCTTGAAAACCATGTGGGGTACAATGGAATCCCTCAAGTGATTTTTATAATGGAGTTGATGGGGTATGAAGAATCCCTAAAATATTGGCTAAGGACATTGCTTGCAAGCTATAGTCGGTATGATGACACCACTTAATTATGCCTCGATAATTGATTCCTGAAAATTTATGGTTGGGTTGTGTTAAAGGTTTTAACTTGGATTAAAGGGGGTTGTGTTAGCTAGCCGTGAAAGTGTAAGTCTGAAAGACTGATACTGGAAACTCATGTTTGCTGACGTAAGGGTAGTTCATAATTATCGGGTGTTTGTGGGGTAAAAAGGAATCCCTAAAGTGTATATATATAATTCTATCATGGTTGGAGAAAGGTACATGGAAATCCCCTTCCTTTGATAATATTTTTGATTCATACGGCTAACATGCACTGGGGCCCATCCAGTGGGTGACACTGGACCTATATATCCCGTGGGTGGATTTCATGACGATCAAGCTACACACATATATATATATATATGGATATGCATGAATATGTACATGTGTATGGATTTGACTTGGTTGGGATTGATGGCATTACTTTACCCCTTATCCTTAAGAAATATGCTAGCACTCTAACTGCTAACTATCTTCGAACGTTGTATCCCCATGAGACGTAGGAACTGGACACACTTCTACTCCTCGTGCACAGTGACTAAGTAATTTGAGGAACAACTTATGAGTCAGACTAAAGAAGTGAGCTTTCATACTTCGGAATAGCCCATTTTATGATTTGGATTTCCTTATATTGTGATTATTTCTTTTTGACTTGGTTTTTGATATGGTTGGGGGAAAATCCTGACTAGTTATTCTTTGGTCTTCTTAGAATCTTTGTTGGACATTACTGTGTACATAGGTGTTAGTTTCGGTGGTTGGTATCGGTATTAGTTTTGGTTGTTGGTATCGGTTGTCAGATATGGACTTATCTTAAAGTATTTTATTATTTTATATTTTTTGTTATACGTTTGGAATTCATTCGCTGCTAGGTGTATCTGGTTCTGTTGGATTAGGCTAAGGGGTGGTCTCTGACCCACGGCGGACTTGAGATACCCGTCATGTCAAGGACCTTGTTCAGGTTATGAAAAATATGGTGTAAGAGCCTAGGTTCATGGTCAATTGGGTGTCCACAAAGCTGTGTAAAGTTGAGTCTCTTTTATGGATGTGTAGAACGCCACACTTATAAGGGGGAGGCTATGAGGCATTTAAGAATGTTTTCCTTTCTTGTGATCTAATTTTGGGCTATAAAGTCTAAGGTCTTGAATCTCTCTAATTCCTGTATGTTCTCCATTCAGATCATGCCTCCTCGATGATCTAAAGATCATGGAAACTCATATTTTTTGCCTGAGGATAATATGGATGGATCCTGTCTAACTTATGGGGTATGGAACCGGTCTAGGGTTACTGTATCGTATTACCCCCATGGAGTTCCACCTATCTCCACTAATCATACTCTAGAGGGTGATATTCATATGCACTCACCTCAAGGGGATATTACCAATATGGAGTTTCACCAATCCATTCATCTATTGACTTAGTTGGTGACATCTCAATCACATTAGCGGGTTCTGATAGAATTGTTGCAAGTTCATCGGAGGCCACTAGAGTTGGCCACTTTATGTGGTTGAGTTCTCCGACTTTGACTGGTACTAAGGTTGAGGAGGATCCTCAAGGTTTCATAGATGATATGGAGAAGATCTTTTAGGTTATCCATGCTACCAATGTTGAGGGTGTGAAATTTGATGAGTGGTGAATTTACCACTTATTTACACTCAACAATCATGCACGCTACTGTGAATTGAACGTATAAATAAGACATGTATGAGATTAAATGCACTAATTTCCATATTTTTTTGCATGCATACAGGTGATGAGATAGAAAGATGTGGATTTGAGCTAAATAAAGATCAAAAGAAGAGGAAAAGTGCACAGTTGAAGATTCTTCATAGATCAAGCTCAATTATCGCGATTGTGGTCTGAGGTCCGCGATCGTGTCCCATCAAGATTTGGAAGCCACTGCGATCATGTAGATCTTATCGAAGACTCGGTAGCCGCGATCGCGGCAAAGATGATGCGATCGTAGCTTAGCAGGATTTTGGCCCAGGGCAGTTTTGTAATTTCACTCTGTCAAACCCAATTCCTTTTAGAGGCTTAACCCTTTCTGTTTTAGGGATTCTAGACTATTGAAATATTTTTGAATTTGAAGTTTAAACCCTAAATTGGGAAAGAATTGTAATTTGATTTGGAGACTTTGAATTTAGTATTTATGAAGAATAGATGCTTTGAACAATCCCTATGATATATTTTTCTTTCTTTTCTTCATGAGTAGCTAAACTTTCATTGTCTTTGGATTATGTTGAACTTAGGTGAAATTATGTGTGGGTTGTGATGTACTTGTGTATATGCTAGTTTGTTGATGGTGGGTTTTTCTATTGCTTGGCTAAGTTAGTTGGGGCTTGTGGGTGAAAGCCTCAAATACCTAAACTGGGTTTGTGGGTGAAAACTCCAAACTCTTGAAAGCTCAAACCATCCTGGAAAGAGGGTTTTGGGTGAACTTTTGGAATCCATATCATCCTTGAAAGAGGAATGTGGGTGACAAGGCGATAGTAGATAATTAATGGATGTAGTTTGCTAATTTTCACTATCCTAGATATAAGGGTGACTAAGAAGTTGACTATATCTTAGGCATCTTCCTAAAAATAGGGATGCCCAATTGAGGTAATAGGTGGTTGAAATTTGACACACTTGTTAGGTACCCAAAAGAGTCAACGAGTGAAATTCTTGAGGTTTTGTTTATAAACCAGCCTCAAGGATCTTAGACCTAGCTTACATTATTATTGATAACTAGCATGTACATAAAATCTTCTTGGATCCATTCATAACTTTCCCTTGGGTAGTCATGATCCCAAGATTCTTCTCATATCAAATTTAAATCACAATTGTTGTTTACTTTATTGACTTGAGTTTCTATTGATAAACATGTGCCAAACCAACCCCCCCCCCCCCCCTCCCCATTTTTTATTTATGTATTTTGTTTTATTCATATTGCAGGTAGTTTATTAGTGGCATTTAACACCCACAAGACTAGAATTCTAATTCTCACTCCTCGTGGATTTGACCTCAATGAAAGTTGAGCTATTGACAATGATCATCCTCTACCTCTTAAGATGGTATAGGTGAGCGTTATCAAAATAGCACTGTAGCCTGGGAGTGAAATTTAGTTTTCACTTATGCGGTGTTAAGTGTTACTTTGGGTACACCCATAATGGTTTGTATTCATTTTTATTTTTATTTGTTTCACTTTTAGGTGATTCTTATAGTGTTCACAGAACCATGATTGACAATGCAAGCATTGTCGGGTCTTTTGATGTCTCTCTTGATGATAAAGAGAAACTCAATGAAGTTGGTCGTTCAAGTTCCATCCGTATCCCACCTGCTTAGGGGAATAGTATCTTTCATGTAACGAGCGTCATGTTGCATATACTACAACTGAAGGGACTTTTCGGGGGACAAGCCTATGAGGACCCCAACTTCCACTTGAACAATTACATCAAAGTGTGTGCACCCTTTGATATTGTACGCATAACCCCAAGAGTCCATCCGTATTTTCCCAAGAAAAATTAGGGGTGTCATAATCGAGATGCCGAGGTACTAAAAGGATCTCCTACTACCTCCCTTGTTGAACAGAAACAAAATAAGAGAGATGAGGAAAGAGAGGAGAATATGGAAAAATGATGACTCAATTGGAGCTTTTGACAAAACATGTGATGGGTGCACCCAAAAAAATGGTGAATGTCGTGGCATCCAAGGTATATGATGATGAAGAGGCCAAGAAGCTTGATGAAGAGATTCAGTATTTGGCCAATTATTCGTGGGGTTCCTACCCCGCCTATCAAAGGTAAGGTTGGAACCAAGGTTTGAATGAGAGAGATGGGGACCATGACCGTGACTGTGATTGGAGGGATGAGGATCATGAGTATGATCATTATGTTACCCCTCATGATCGGTCAAAGGGTAAGGATTCCAACTCCGTTGACCCCGACAAGTAGAAAGATATGCTAGCAAGGATTTTGATGAAAGTAGAGGGAACAGACAAAGTGGTCCGTGAATTGAAAGACAATTTTTTACAACTCAACCAAATGATTGTATCCTACTCAGCTTCGATCAAGTAACTGGAGACTCAAATCAGGTAAATCTCCACCCAACTCAATGCTAGGACAAAGAGAGGCCTCCCTAGTGACACCGTTATGAACACCAAAAATAAAGCCCAAGTATTTGTTGTTGTCACTAAAAGTGGTAAAACCCTCGATGATCTTATGGTAGATGTCGAAAAGGATCTCGGTGTGGAGAAAAATCTTGTGAATAATTCAAAGAAAGAGACTCTGAAGTCTCATCAAAGGAAAGAAAAAGATTTGATGTTGAAGGAATAAGTTGATAGTGAAGAGGGTGATCCAAAGGTAGTTGAATATGATAAATTGAAAAGTGATTCAATGCCTACCATGATAGTTACTCCTCCATTCCCTCAAAGTCTAAAAAAAGGAGGATAATGTTAAATTCAAAACATTTATGGCTAAGCTTGCCAACCACACCATTAATATCCCATTGCTTGAGGCTATCCAAGATATCACGGGGTATGCTAAGTTTATGAAAAAATTAATGTCCATGAAGAAACTTTTTGAGTGTGAGACCATTGAAAATACTCATGTGTGAAGCACTATCATGCTAGTGCAATAGCGGAAAACAAGGAAGATCCAAGAGCTTTTGCAATTCCATACACTATCGGGACACATAAGTTTGAGAAGGCTTTATATGACCTTGGTGCCAGTATAAATCTCATACCCTTTATAATATATAAGTGGCTTGGCTTGGTCACTCATACTCCAATGTCAATGAGGCTTTTGATGGCAGACCACTCTATCAAAGAACCAATTGGTGTTGTGTTTGACGTGTTGGTGAAAGTGGATACATTCATCCTCCCAGCAGATTTTGTGGTGCTAGATTGTGAAATGGACCAAGAGATTCCTATCACTCTTGGTCGACCTTTTCTTACCATCGAGAGAGCCATTGTTGATTTGGATCTTGGGGAAATGAAGTTTAGAGTTCATGATGGTAAAGTGTCCTTTCATGTGTGCAAAATAAAGAAAAACCTCGTGGAGCTTCAAGTGGTATCGATGATGAATGTTGAAGTCAAAAAAGTGAATGAGGGGGACCTTGAGGACCCAACTTAAGAAAGTAAAAAAAAGTCGTGCCACGATGATAACTAAGGCACTATGTGGGAGGCAACCCACAAATGCCATGAAAGTGGCTCTTATCCTTTATTTTGAATTTCGTAGTGTAGATTTTAATTTTTCCATTTGATTAATTCATGCATTTGTATCACTATGGAGTGTGTTGAATGTGTTTGAGAATAGAAAAGTGTGAAATTTGTGCATGATGAACAGAAAAGGGGAAAATGTGTCAAATTGAGCAATGAGATGAATAGGGGAAAATAGGGGAGCAGAAATGCTCTCTGTTACAGTGATCGCGGACCTTTGTTCGTGATCTCAGTCACCTATATTTTTGCGATTGTGGACACTTGACCGCGATCATGCTCAAGGCAGTTTAAAAGACCATTAGACTCCGTAGTCCCCCTCACTCATTTCTCAAACTTTCTCTCAATGTGCACCCTCTCTTAAGCACATTATTAGTAGTCAAAAGAATTAGAGCATCTCTCTTGCATCATTCCCTTTGGTAAGTTTTATAAATCAATGTTTTGAATGTGAAAAATAGGCCATAAAATACATGTTATAGGGAAGGTTTAAATCTATGATTTTCCTAGCTAAATATGTGTTGTAATGAACTTGTGTGATTGTTAGCTTCTAGAATATAGTGTGCACACGCGTGGGGAAGTCTTGAGTACCCAAAATTCTGTGTGAAATTGAGTAAAATAAAGTGTGCAAACCACGTGCTCGATCAAATGCCCAAATGAGTCATAGCTAGTTGTTTTTACATCTTAAGGGCATAAAAGAGTACCTAGTAATCATGTTCAATGCTTTCAACGTAAACCCTTGTGGTAGAACATGTTTTGGCCTAAAATGTGAATTTTTGGACATTGAAAATTTTGGCTTTAAACCGATCTCAAGTACTGCAATCGCGGTCATCGGGACAGCGATCGCAGCTCTATGGCCAGTGATCGCGGTAACTTAGGCTAATTTTCTGCCTTAGCCAAAAGTTCTGCACTTCAAATTATTGTCTAAACACCACCAATTCGCCATCCCGTAAGCTTTAGTGAACTACATGGCTTAGTTTGTTAATGTATATGTCAATGATTAATGTGGTTGTGTTGTTCTCATGCTTTTCAGGATCATATCATGGAAGACTATGAACAAGTCCTATTTATGGCACCCAAGTGCCACACTCTCTACTATGGGGATCTTTCGAAGGCAAAGCTACTCCCGGAGAGAGGAATATGTTTGGATATGGTAATGGAAAAGCTTTCGGCATTTCACGACAGGCTTATGGCCAAGGGATGGCAATGCTTTGCCCAAAATCCTTGTAAGGAAAATGAGCAATGGGTCCAGGAGTTCTGTGATAACCTTAGCATAGCATACTTCTCAGACCCATCCAACATGACTATCATGATCTGGGGGAAGGTGGTGTGGACTTTGGTGTGGAGAAAATCAATGATCTATATGGGCTCCTGAACACAAACATGGTTAACTTTAATGCCAAGTGGTGTGAGTCGGGCAGCTGGCTTGTGGAGAGATTATACTCGGGCAAGGACGTCTTTTGGGCGGTGACAAAAATAAACATATCCATGAATGACTTCACCGTCGTGTATCAAATTTGGTTGAATATCATTTGTAGTTGTGTCTCTCTTTGCACCCATATGACAGCGGTTCCTAACATGCTGGCTAGGATGGTGTCTTGAATTTTAGAAGGCATCCCTTTGAATGTCGGTCGAATTGTGATATCTGAGATGATAATCTTTAAGAACCAAGGCAGTACACACCTCTCATTTCTTTCCCTTATTTGATCACAGAGTTATGCAGATGGGTAGGAGTTGAGGAGTACCCGAGAGATACTTGGGTACACCCTAGTACCTCCATCTAACCTTTAAAAATTAGAGGTGACGATGCACTATGTAAGTGCAAAAAGTGGAAGATCTATTTAGGTAAATTGACATTACAGAAGTCAGAGTCTTACAGTCCATCCACAGCCAACCCCTTTCATGATATTTATGATGAGATAAAAGCCATTAAGGACCTTGCGTTGGCATTTCCCCAAGGGCCAGGAGAGCCCTCTACCACCCGTTACTCATATGTGTCCCACATTAGCTATAATAAGTATTGGGAGGATCAGAAGAAGCAGGAAGCTACCATTGCTAGGCTTAAGAGAGCCTACTCTTCTTTGGTGGAGTTATACTGAGAGCTCCGAGTTTCACATGAAAAGATGGTCAAAAGGGAGAAAAAGAGGAAAAAATTCTTTAGCAAGATGTGGAAGGGAGTAAAGGGCCTCTGGAAGGTCCTAAAACCTCAAGATAGACTACCTTCCTCCCGAGTTGAGAGCAACGATAAGGCCCCAGCCGATTGATCAGGTATTAAGGATGCAGGTGGTGATATAGAGCCAGAGAGGGAGAGCAGATCTTGATGCAGTTTCAGGGTGTACCTTTATCCCTTCTTATGCTTTATTATTTATGCAGTGAGAAAACTGCAAGCTTTTAGCTGGGGGTAGCTATCTCTGCATTTATTTATTTGGGCTTGTATTACTGATATTTCTGGATGTTTTGATGTTCTTTTTGATCATTTCTATTTTTATTTGGGTTGTAATATTTTGTCACTCAGATGGTGACCATATTTGCATGGATTAGTCATTCAGTTTTGTTTTTAGATTGTTGTTTTATATTAATTTTTCTTGTCATGATTTCCGATGAGCGTTTCTTAATGATGGATTGAGTGAAAATTTCTTAAGGGAAAAGCGTTGTGATCTGGTTTTGAGCCATGGATACATGGGAAGTCTGAGTAACCGTATCATTGGAGCTATAAATGCAAGGGAAGTCTTATTACCCATGGTATTTTGGATTTGGGATCGCACTAATACCTATGGTGGAGTCTGAGTAGCCATATGGTTTGCCCGAGTGAAAGCCAAAATGTGAGACAAAAGCTTATGTTGGTACCATAATTAGCAAATTGTTCATGGTGCAAATGCAAAGCAAACACTTGTAATAATCCATAAAAGTCTTAGCTCATTTAAGCTCTCAGTTGCATGCATAAGGGGTCCAAAACTTAGAAATTAGCCTAAGTGTTATCAAGTGGAATGAGCCATTACATGTTTTGAATGTTTAAAGCTTCACATTAAATCCCCAATTTAGGATTTTAGTCTTGTGGAAATATCCCTATGCTTAAGTTCATACCTCTCATATGTTTGATGAATTGCCTAAGTTTTGGGTTTTAAACAATGGTCCCCTATTATGGTCTTATAGATTTTATATGGCATTGTTAATATTTCCATTCAGTGTTTGTGGGTTGTGAACACCCGATACTGACGTGTTTTACATGAATTCAGCTTTTCAAGTACTCAGACAATAATCCATGACTCTTATCAGTAAACTTACCTATTTATGATCATAATGAGCATTATCAGTTATGTAATAATGTTTAGTCTAGTTCAGTCCATTCCAGTGTCAGTGTCAGTTTAGTTGGGAGTAGGATTTAGCACCGAGCGAACTCAGGAATGAGGGATCACCAGACAGTAGAGGGTGTAACCCTTAATAGCAATCCTTGGGTTACAGAACTACGTAGCCAGCGTAGGTTAGAGACATCGACCTTCCAGTTGAGGGTTGACTAAGTGTCTAACTTCTATTTGAGGGTGACACATATCTCATTAGAGAACCTGCCAGTTGAGGGTGAATCCTTAGTCCTCTGGGACACCGGCTTAGTAGATCCACACAGCTAGTGTTAGTACCCATGGCACGGTACTAACACCTTACTAACTAGGGTTACAGGTTGGACCCTAATTAGCTCAGATTGGGGTATGTCAATTAAATGATACCTCACATAGTCTCAGTACAGTATTTAGTATAATTTTAGTTCAGGTTCACATGACCAAAATATACAGATTCTCAGTTATTCAGTTATCAAATTTTAATCTTTTAGTTTTCAGATTATTTCGGATATATGTTTATTCTTGGTCTTGCATTCTCAGATGTTAAAGTTTTCATGCATTTATGTTCAATTATCTCATGCTATTTAGTTAGTCCTTATTTCATATGCACATTACCCCATGTATATAAGCCTAACCTTATCTCAAATACCAGTACATTCAAAGTACTGACCGCATACTCTTCATTGCACTACGATGTCTTATATCATAGGTTCGGATGCACAATTTCTCGACCATAATTAGATAGCTCAGCATAACCCTATAGCCGTAGTGGTTAGTCCTCATCCATCGAGTACATGATATGATTATTCAGTTATTTCAGTATTTCATTTTATTCTATCAGTTGGAGTTAGTTGGGGTTTTGTCCCATTAACTCCTCAGTTAGTTTAGAGGCTTTCAGACATTTAGACAAAATAGTTAGATAGTCAGTTAGTTACTTTCAGTTCTTATCAGTTGTTTTGGAAATTTAGTATTTCATGTTTCAGTATGCAGATATAAATTACCTTCTCAGCTTATTTTCCACACATATGTTATGTTCATGTTTTATTCAGTGCTCACAGCAGGTACCAACTCATGGGTTAGCTTGTGGTCACTTGTGACCGTAAGCACCGTTATCGCGACTATGGGGTAGCCTCGGGTCATAAAAAACTTAGTATCAGAGCCCAAAGTTTTAAAGTGTCCTAGGTAGTTTGAAAGTCGCGTTAAGTAGAGTCTTGTGCATAGGTGTGAAATGCGCCACACTTATGGACAAGAGGCTACAAGATGTTTTAGGAAAAGTTTCCCTTCTTTCAGTATTCATGTTGTGCGAATGAGCATGAGCTCTATTTAAACTCTCTTTCTAACTTATCATTCATTCTGTTTAAAGACCATACCTACCAATAGAAATAGTGGAAGAATGGATAGGGATCATCTCACACCACCGCTTGTTTAGGAAGAACCCCTGAATAAGCATGTCTCTCACACCGAGTTCAGAGCTTCTTTCACTACCTTATCTCATTCAGTAGTGGCTTAGAACAATCAACAAGTTGTTTCCCCAGCTAATCCAGTGGCAAATACAGCTGCAGCCAGGATTTGGGATTTCACCCGAATGAATTTCCCTTTTGTTTTTAGGATCCAAGTCTTAGGAGGATCCATAGGAGTTTCTTGATATGGTTCAGAAAGTGACAGATGTTATGGGGGTCACACCGAGTGAGAGTACAGAGTTGGTTATATTCCAGCTGCAGGATGTAGCTCACACCAGGTGTAAGTAGTGGAGTGAGAATAGGGGTGTTCAGGCAGGGACTGTAGAGAGGGAGGAGTTTGTCATGGCTTCTTTAGATAGGTTATTTCCTTTAGAGTTGAGGGAATCTAAGGTGCTGGAGTTCATCAATTTAAAGCAAGTTAATATGAGTGTGAAGGAATCTCATTTAAGTTTACTCAATTGGCAAGGTATGCTCCTAATGTGGTGGCTGATAACAGGTCTAGAATGAGTTAGTTTGTATCTGGGGTATCTGATAGTGTGGTTAAGGAGTGTAGGACCACATTGTTGATTAAGGATATGGACTTATCTAGACTTATGGTTCATGCTCAACAGATTGAGAAAGAGAATCTTAAGGAAAAAGAGAGGGAGAATAAGAAGGCCAAAATGAGTAGTTTTAACTTTTCTCAGTTGAGGTCAGAAGGTGGTAACCATTCTCAATTCCTCCAGAAGTCTTCAGCCCTATCCCCATCTTCAGCTAGTACTCCAGTGCCTATGTTCAGGAATGACAGTCAGGATAGAGCACTAGGCTCTAAGTCATAAGGTAGCGTGAATAGTGGTCATACCAATCCGCTTTGCAGAAAATATTGCAGGCATCATCAGGGTGTGTGTACAGCCAGAAGTGAAGTGTGTTTTGGATGTGGCAAGCTAGGCCATAGTCAGATATTTCCCAAAGGCCGGCCAGCAGGGTCAGTCTAATCATCCTCCAGTTCCAGCTGATCGTCTAACTCAGCAGGGTGTTGCTTCTAGTACAACCAGTGGGCAGCGTCAAAATAGATTGTAATCCCTCCAGACTTGATAGAATTAGGAGAGTTCTCCTGATGTGTTTATGAGTATGTTACAGGTATTTCGTCTTCATGTTTATGATTTATTAGACCTCGGAGCTTCACTTTCCTTTGTAACACTTTATATAGCAGTCAATTTTGGTGTCAGATCTAAATCTTTAGATGAACCCTTCTCAGTGTCTACTCCAATAGGTAGCTCTATTCTAGTCAGGCGAGTATACAAGAATTACTCGATTACAGGCGAGATGACTAATTTTGATATCATTCTTGGAATGGATTGGATCCACTCATGTTATGCCTCAATTGATTGCAGAAATAGAATTATTTAGTTTTAGTTTTTCGATGAAACAGTTATTGAATGGAGGGGTAGTACTGCAGTGCTTAGGGGTCAAATCATTTCTTATCTTAGAGTGAGAAAGATGATATCTAAGGGGTGTGTTTACCATATTTTTTGAGTCAAGGACTCTAGTTCTGAGACTCCAAATCTTGATTCCATTTTAGTAGTAAGGGAGTTTCTAGATGTGTTCACTGAAGACCTTCCCGGAGTTCCTTCCGAAAGGGAAATTAACTTCAAAATAGATCTCCTTCCAAATACCCAGCCTATCTCTATTCCACCCTACAGAATGGCTCCAACTGAGCTTGAAAATTTAAAAGAATAGTTTAAAAATCTCTTAGATAAGCGATTCATCAGGCCCAGTGTTTCCCCATGGGGCGCACTAGTCTTTTTCGTGCATAAAAATGACGGTTCTCTTAAAATGTGCATCGATTATCATCAGTTGAACAAAGTCATAATTAAGAATAAATGTCCCATCCCCATGATTGATGACTTATTTGACAAACTTCAGGGTGCCAGTTACTTATCTAAGATAGACCTCAGATCTGGCTATCATCAGCTTAGAGTCAGAGAATGTAACATTCCAAAGATAGACTTCAACTCGGTATGGTCACTTTGAATTTCTAGTTATGTCTTTTGGACTAACGAATGCCCCTGCAACTTTTATGGACTTGATGAACAAAGTGTTCAAGCAATACTTAGACATATTCGTCATAGTCTTCATTGAAGATATTCTTTTCTATTCCCGTAGTGAGAATGATCATTCAAACTATATGAGAATTATGTTGCAGACCCTTAGAGCCCATCAGTTATTCGCCAAATTCAGTATGTGCAAATTTTGGCTGAGATCAGTAGCTTTCCTTGGCCATATTATTTCTGGTGATGGCATTAGAGTGGACCCTCAAAAGATTGAAGCAGTGAGAAACTAACCCAAACCCATCTCTCTATCAGATATCAGGAGTTTTTTGGGTTTGGTTGGCTATTACAGACGGTTTATGTAATGGTTTTCTTATATTGCATCCCCCATGTCTCGACTGACTCAAAAGAGTCAAGTTTTAGTGGTTAGATTCTTGTGTGAAGAGTTTTCAAGAGTTGAAAACTCAACTCACTTCAACCCTAGTTTTGACTTTTCCATAAGGTTCAGAAGGGTTTGTAGTTTATTGTGATGCTTCTAAAGTTGGTCTTGGTTTCTTATTGATTTATAGAGGTAAGGTCATATACAATGCCTCTATACAGCTTAAGCCCTATGAAAAGAATTATCCTACTCATGATCTTGAGTTGGCAATTGTTATGTTTGCTTTGAAGATATGGAGACATTGCCTTTATGGGGTTCATGTGGATGTGTTCACTGACCATAAGAGTTTGTAGTACATTTTCTCACAGAAATATTTGAATCTTTGTTAGAGAAAATAGCTTGTGTTGTTAAAATATTATGATATAAGTGAGTTTTATCACCCGGGCAAGGCCAATGTAGTAGAAGATGCCCATAGTAGATTATCTATGGGTAGTGTTGCTCATGTTGAGAAGGATAAGAAGAAGTTAGTCCAAGAGGTTTATTAGCTTGCTATATTAGGTGTTCGGTTAGTTCACTAGGCTGAAGGCAGTGTATGGGTTTAGAATGGTTTGGAATCTTCTTTGCTTGCCAAAGTATAGGAAAAGCAAGACAGAGATCCTAGTTTGGTTAAGTTGAAGAAGGCAGTTAGAGATCAAAAGGTAGAGGTTTTCTCCCAAGGAGGAGATGGTTTACTTCACTGTCAGGGTAGATTATATGTTCTGTGTGTTGATGACTTGAGACAGCAAATTCTTACAGAAGAGCATGGTACGCGATACTCCATCCAACTAGGAGCCACTAAGACGTACTGTGACTTACGAGAAATCTATTGGTAGAGTGGTATGAAAAGAGATATTGTAGAGTTTGTAGCTAGGTGTTCTAATTGCCAGCAGGTTAAAGTTGAGCACCAGAGGCCTAGTGGTTTATTACAGAAGTTTAGCATCCCTACTTGGAAGTAAGAAATGGTGAACATAGATTTTATGATTGGGTTACCTCGCACGCGTTGTCAGCATAATTCGATATGGGTCATTGTAGACAGAATTACCAAATCAACTTATTTTCTGCCAGTTCATACTTCGTACTCAGTGGAGGATTATGCCAGGATTTAGGTTAGGGAGTTGGTTAGGTTGCATGAGATCCTGTTTTTTATCAGATACTCAGTTTGCCTCTTACTTTTGGAAGGTTTTTCAGAAGGGTCATGGCACCCAAGTTTATCTCAGTACAATTTTTCAACCTCAGACAGATGGTCAGGCAAAGAGGATCATTCAAACCTTAAAATATATGTTGAGAGCATGTGTTATTGACTTTAGAGGCAGTTGGGATGACCATTTACCTTTGATTGAGTTTGCCTATAACAACAGTTATCACTTCAGTATTCAGATGGCTCCATTAAAGGCTGTTTATGAAAGGAGATATAGATATCCTATTGGTTGATTTGAGGTAGGTGAAGCTTCTTTAATAAGGACAGATGTAGTATTGATGCAATGGAAAAAGTTTAGTTGATTAGGGAGAGGCTAAAGACAACCCAAAGCCATCAGAAATCCTATGTAGATGTAAGGAGAAGAGATCTTGAGTTTGAGGTTGGTGATTTGGTTTATTTGAAAATCTCACCCACAAAGGGAGTGAAGAGATTTGGCAAGAAGGGGAAACTCAATCCCCATTATGTTGGCCCATATAAGATCTTGAGCCATTTTGGGAATGTGGCTTATGATCTTGAGTTGCCTACAGATTTAGCATCAGTGCATCCAGTGTTTCATATTTCCCTGTTGAAGAAGTGTATTGCTGATTCAACTGTTGTTTTCCATTAGAAAGCATGGATGTTCAGGATAACCTTGCTTTCGAAGAAGTCCTAGTTGATATCCTTGATCATCAGGTTCATAGACTAAGGAACAAAGAAGTTCCCTTGGTCAAAGTTCTTTGGAAAAATCAGTCCGTTGAGGGAGCCACATGGGAAGCAGAAGAATATATGCGAACCAAGTACCCTCACTTTTTCTCTGTGAACTCAGATTCAGCTTAATGTAACGGTTTTATTTAGATTGACTCTCTTCCATTCACAGTTTCAGCTATGTAATCTATTTTATTTTATTTCATTGCATACATTCAATTCAGTTCATGAATCATATTTCAGACTTAGTTATGTAATCGTTTTTCCAGTCATGCATATTCAGTATATTATCTTAATTACTTCAATACTCTCAGCTAAACCAGTCTCATTCGAGGATGAATATTCCCAGGGAAGAGATATTGTAATACCCCATAAAATTCTTAGCTCATTTCAGCTCTCAGTTGTATGCATAAGGGGTCCAAAGCTTCGAAATTAGCCTAAGTGTTTGGACTTAGTCATTTTCAAGGCCCCTAAACTTTGATGATTTTATTTTTTACCTTCTCGGCCTTAGAACGTCAATTTTTAAATTAATTCATGATCGCGGTAGTTAATAGTACATCTTAGGTGAATTTCAAAATTTTTGGATGAGCGTAAGGGCTTGTTTGGGAATCTAAAATAGTAGCAGCACTGATATAAGCCCACCCGCACCCTTCAGTGCATCGCTTTAAAGCGGGCTTCGCCTCCTCTAGTGCACTGTTGTGGAGCCACCGCCGCTCTAGAGCCCGCGTCTCCCCCTCCTGTGTTAGTCCAACTTTTGTTCTTTGTTATTTAAGGGCATTTGGGTTAATTCCCCTACTCAAACTTGTCCATAACACGAAATTTAGGTCCCCAAGGAGCATTATTTTCCCCTTTACCCATAAAATCTCTTAAGAAAACTATTTTCCACCTCAATAACAAACGCTAACCCATTCTAAAGCAATAAAGGAATTCAAGCTTCAAACCTCAAGAAATTCTCAAGAATCTTTATGAATTCATCTAGTGACGTATGTGTGATGTTCATCCATGGGTTCCCTTCACCCATGGGGTCCAAGACGCCCTTTTTAGTTTTAAATTACGAATTTTTATATTTAAGTTAAAATATCTTCATGAATCTCTTGTTAATTCAATTACAAGTTATGCTTATGAGTGTTTTTAAGTGGAATGAGCCATTACATGTTTTGAATGTTAAAAGCTTCATGCTAAATCCCTAATTTATGATTTGTCTTCTGATTTTGGCCTAGGGCAGTTCTGTAATTTCACTCTACCGAACCCAATTTCTTTTAAAGGATAAATCTTTTTCCCTTTTGGGCATTTTAGACTATTGAAATATTTTTGAATTTGAAGTTTAAACCCTAAATCGGGCATGAATTGTAATTTAATGTGGATACTTTGAATTTAGTATTTGTGAAGAATGGATGCTTTGAAAAATCCCTATTGGTATATTTTTCTCTCTTTTCTTCATGAGTAGATAAACTTTCATTGTCTTGGGATTATGTTGAACTATGGTGAAATTATGTATAGATTGTAATGTATTTGTGTATATGCTAGTTTGTTGATTATGGGTTTTGCTATTGCTTGGTTAAATTAGTTAGGATTTATGGGTGAAAGCCTTAAATACCCAAAATGGGTTTGTGGGTGAAAACTCCAAACTCTTGAAAGCTCAAACCATCCTTGAAAGAGGCATTTGGGTGAACTTTTAGAACCCAGATTATTCTTGAAAGAAGGATGTCGGTGACAAGGCGATAGTAGACAATTAATGGATTTAGTTTGCAAATTTTTACTATTTTAGATATAAGGGTGACTAGGAAGTTGACTATATCTTAGGAATCTTCCTAGAAATAGGGATGACCAATTGAGGTACTAGGTGATTGAAATTTGACACAGTTGTTAGGTACCCAAAAGGGTCAACGAGTGAAATTTTTGAGGTTTTGTTGATAAACTACCCTCAAGGATCTTAGACCTTGCCTACCATATTATTGATAACTAGTATGTACACTAAATCTTCATGAACTAGTGCATAACTTACCCTTAGGTAGACACAATCCCAAGATTTTTCTCATATTGAATTTAAATCACAATTGTTGTTCACTTTGTTAGCTTGAGTTGCTATTGATAAACACATGCCAAACCAACCCACCCCCTATATTTTATTTATGCATTTTGTTTTATTCACATTGTGGGTAGCTTATTAGTGGCATTTAACACCCATAGGACTAGAATTCTAATTATCACTAATCATGGATTCAACCTCAACAAAATTTAAGCTATTGACAATGACCGTCCTCTACCTCTTAAGATGGTATAGGTGAGTGTTATCTGAATTTACTTCTTATGAATTGGAGGATGTAGCATACCAATAGTATAAAGAGTGGGAAAATCTTAGGGGTAATGATGCTGAGTCTACCTTGTGGGCTTATTTTTCGAGTGATTTTCTTGATCATTTCTTTTCTCAGTAGTTGAGTGAGGCAAAAGCGAAGGAGTTCATAAATTTAAAGCAAGGCAGGATGATAGTAAAGGAGTATGCTCTAAAGTTCTATCAGTTGTCCCGATATGCTTCTGAGTTGGTGTCTAGAATGAGGGCCAGAATGAGAAATTTACTTCTGGTTTATCCTGTGAGTTGGTTTTGGAGAGTAAGGCTTCCTTCTTGAACAAGGACATGGATATCTCTTAACTTATAGTATATATACAACAGTTTAAAGAAAAAAAATAAGAAGCAAGATGATATAGGAGAAAGATAGAGTAAAAGGTTTAGATATTTGGATCAGGGTGGAGTTCAGCAACAGAGTGGTAAGGATGGTAGTTAGTGGCCTAAGAAGGAGTGGGGAAATTATGGGTCCTCTTCAATAGCTAATGCTCTTTATCCAAAGTCGTGCAGTGATTAACATTTTCAAAATAGTTGTGTTTCAAGGGCATTGGGTGCCCAATCTCAAGCCAGTGGGGCCCAGTTAGCTCCATCATATCCTCTTTATAGATTCTATAGTTGGTTGCATCATGGTTTTAGTGATGAGAGGAGGGATAGTTGTTTTAATTATGGTCAGCTGGGGCATATGCTGAGAAACTATCCCATGGGTAAGGTTGCTTCGGGGGATAATAAGGTTATGGTTTCCACGTCATCAACTTTTATACCAAAGGGTGCCATTTCTAGTACCGGTATTGGCTGGAATTACCTGTATGATCTTGCTATATGCCAGGAGTCCGAGGCATCTCCTGATGTTGTCATTGGTATGTTAAATATTTTCTCTCGTCAAGTGTATTGCTTGCTTGATCCAGGGTTCACTCTCTCTTATGTGACCCCATTTGTGATTGTGCATTTTAGTTTCGATCTTGAGTGTATTTCGGACCCCTTTTCTATTTTTATCCTGGTGGGTGACTCTATGAATGCTAGAAGAGTTTATACGGGTTGTGTGGTATCTGTTGGTGGTAGGGAAACTTTGGTGAATTTTATTAAATAGGATATGGTTGATTTTGATGTCATCTTAGGGATGGATTAGTTGCATTCATGCTATGCCTCTTTAGATTGTCGGACCCGTTAGGTCATTTTTAAATTTCCCTATAAGCCAATTACTGAGTAGGAAAGGAGTTCTCTAGTTCCTAAGGAGAAGTTCATATTATATCTCAGAGCCCAGAAATTAGTTTCTAAGGGGTATCTCTATCATTTAGTCCAGGTGAAAGATTCTAAATCGGAGGGACTTTCTTTGCAATCCATTCTCGTGGTAAATAAATTATCTGAGGTCTTCCCCAATGATCTTCCTAGTGTCCCTCCCGATAGGGAAATTGATTTTGGGATTGATCCTCTTCCGGACACTCATCCTATCTCTATCTCCCTATAGAATGGCTCCAGCTGAGTTGAAGGAGCTTAAGGAGCAGTTGAAAGATATTCTTGACAAGGGTTTTATCCGCCCTAGTGTGTCTCCGTGGGGTGCTCCTATTTTGTTCGTGCGTAAGAAGAATAGTTCCCTTCGAATTTGTATAGATTGTCGTCAATTAAATAAGGTGACGGTAAAGAATATGTACCCTCTTCCTAGGACTGATGATCTCTTTGACCAACTTCAAGATGCTAAGTTTTTCTCTAAGATCGATCTTTGGTATGGGTACCATCAATTAATGATTAGGGAAGTGAATATCCCTAAAACTACTTTACATACCCGGTATGGACATTTTGAGTTTCTGGTGATGTCCTTTGGTTTGAAAAATGCCCTGGTGGCATTTATGGACTTGATAAATCGGGTATTTTATCAGTTTCTGGATTTTTTCTCATTGTGTTCATCAATGATATTTTGGTGTACTCCAAGAATGAGGCAGATTATGCCGATCATCATCGTATTCTGTTGCAGACTCTAAAAGATCAGGGGTTGTGTGCTAAATCTTGAAAGTGTGAATTTTAGTTGAACATTGTTACTTTTTCTGGTCATGTTATTTCTAGTGAGGGGATTGTGGTGGATCCACAGAAAGTTGCAGTGGTTAAGAAGTGGCCTACACCAACGACAGCAAGTGATATTTGAAGCTTCTTGGGTTTAGCCGGTTATTATAGGAGGTTTGTAGAGAGTTTCTCATTGATTGCTGCTCCATTGACTAAGTTGACCCAGACGAAGGCAAAGTTTCTGTTGTCGGATGCTTTTGAGGGAAGTTTTGAGAAGCTGAAAGATAAATTAACTTCAACTTCAATTTTAACCCTGTCTAAGGGTACTGATGGATTAATGGTTTATTATGATGCGTCCCATGTGGTACTTGGTTGTGTGTTGATGAAGCATGGCAAAGTTATGGCATATGTTTCTAGACAGTTGAAGGTTCATGAGAAAAATTATCTGACTCATAATTTAGAGTTATTAGCAATGGTGTTTTCACTGGAGATCTAGAGTCACTATCTTTATAAGGTTTATATTGATATTTATTCATAACATAAGAGTCTGCAATATGTGTTCACTCAGAAGAAGCTGAATCTCGGGCAAAGAAGATATCTTGAGTTATTCAAGGACTATGACATGAGCCTTCACTATTACCCAGGTAAAGCTAACATGGTTGTTGATACTCTTAACAGGTTATCTATGGGAAACCTATCTCATGTAGATGAGGGGAAGCAGGATTTGGTGAAGGATATTCACCGTTTGGCTAATCTTGGAGTTCGTCTCTTAGATTCTGAGGATGGTGATGTGTTTGTGCAAGAGGTGGTGAAGTCACCTCTTGGTACTGAGGTAAAGGAGAATCAGGTGTTGGATCTTATCTTGATGCAAATCAAGGATGATGTGGGTAGGAAGAAGGTGATGGCTTTCTAGATTGGTGGTGACGGTATCTTGAGGTACCAAAGAAGGTTATGTATTCCTGATGTTGATGGGTTGCGAGGCAGGATTTTGACCAAGCCCCATGTGTCGCATTATACAGTTCATCCTGGTTCGACAAAAATGTACCATAACTTGAACGATAATTATTGGTGGAATAATATGAAGTGGGATGTGGCCAACTTTGTGGCTAAGTGCATGGTTTGTCAGCAAGTAAAAGTGGAGCACTTGAGGCCCGGTGGGTTGTCTCAAGAGATTTAGTTACCTATGTGGAAATATGAAGTAATTAATATGGATTTTATTACCAGTCTTCTGCGGTCTCAGAATTAGTTTGATTTTATTTGGGTCATCGTGGATAGGATGACAAAGTTCGCACACTTCTTGCCTATGAGGAAAAATTATTTTTGGGATGGTAATGCCAAACTTTTCATTCTGGAGATTATGGTTTTACATGGTGCACTAGTTTATATCATTTCAGATCATGGCACTCAGTTTTCATCACACATTTGGAGATCATTTCAGAGAGGTTTAGGGATAAAGTTGAACCTTAGTACTACCTTCCACCCGTAGATGGATGGACAAATGGAAAGGATAATTTACACCTTGGAAGACGTGTTTCGAGCTTGTGTGATTCATTTTGGTGGTAGTTGGGTTGACCATTTCCCCCTTATTGTGTTCGATTATAATAATGGCTACCACTTTAGTATTGGAATGGCTCCATTTGAGGCATTGTATGGTAGGATGTGTAGATATCCTATTGGATGGTTCGAATTTGATAAGACAAGATTATTTGGACTGAATTTAGTTCACTAAGATATGGAGAAGGTGAAGGTGATTAGGGATAGTCTTAAGACCACCCAAAGTTGCCAGAAGTCCTATAAAAATATGAGGCAAAGGGAGTTCGAATTTGATGTTGGTGATTGGATGTTCTTGAAGGTGTCTCCCATGAAGGGAGTGATGCGGTTTGTAAAGAAGGGGAAACTCATTCCCCGTTATGTTAGTTCGTACATGGTTTTGAGGAGATGGGTAATGTTGCTTATGAATTGGAGTAGCCATCTAGTTTGGGTTCCATTCATCCGGTCTTCCATGTTTCAATGTTAAGAAAGTACATGGGTGATCCTTCATCTATTGTTCTATTGAAAAGCATTGGTGTTTTGGATTCCTTGTCTTATGAGGAAGTCCCGATGAAAATCTTGGATCGGTAAGTCCATCGGTTATGGGCTAAGGACGTCTCTTTGGTAAAGGTTCTATGACGGAACCAAAAGTTTGAGAAAAATACTTGGGAAGCCGAGGAGGACATGAAGTCCAAATATCCATTCTTGTTCTCGTTCCTGAAAATCGTGCTTAAGGTATGTGTGTTCTTAACATCTTTATTTTCTGGCTTTGTTAAAGGAAATTGTAGATTCCTTGACTTCTTTATTTTCTGACTTTGTTAAAAGGAAGTCTGGTTGTATTTCTGTGTTAAATCGTGCTAATGGATACCTGACCTATCATTAGAAGACGAATGATCCTAAGGAGGAGAATGTAACACCTCGGATTTTTGTCCTTTGAAAATTCTAAGTTTTGAGCTTACTTCCCTGACTAAGACTCTCCTTACGAGTCGTAGTATATCCTGTAGGGTCATAAAATCCAGTCGTAATATGTACAGTGAGGTTTGCCTGAGTCACTGTCGTAGTCAAGACTTGAGGTAACGAGTCATAAGGGGGCCAGTCGTAGTGTGTCCAGTGTGAAGTCCAAATGTTACTGTTCTGAGTACGAGACATGTGGACGAGTTATAAGGAATAGGTGTGAGTCGTATGGTACAAATCGTAGCCAGACCAGTGTTGGTATCCCTAGATAGTGTTTTGGTTGCGACTCATAGAGATGAGCTTCAATGAGTCGGTATGAGACCCGTAACGACTGGCGACCATTTTTTAGTCTTTCAATTAAGGGCATCTTGGTAATTTCCCTCCTTCCCCACTTAGACCCCACGTCCATAAAACATCAAGGGAGGGTTATTTTCAATACTTTGGTAATCAAACACTCTTAAATACTCCATTTAAGTCAAGGCTAGGGTTTCAAGGGAAGTGGTCATCTAGGGTTCTAAGGGTCCTATCTTCTTCAAATTTCTTGGTATTTGAGGCATGTATCTCTCTTCTTGAACTTATATTTCTAAATGGCATGAAAATCGGTTTATTATTTATGGTTTTTTGTTGGGCTATGAACTATGGGTTTAGGGTTTTTTATATAAATTGTTTGAATGTCTTTCCCATGATTTCTATTGAACTACTATGCATTAAAATGGTTGGTTTGTACACTCATTGGGCTGTATGGAAATAGTGGATTGAATAGGGGTGCAATGGATTTCCCAAATTTAAAAAGAAAAACATTGTAATAGGGGTACAAAGGAATCCCTAATTAATTGGTTTTGGTGTTGAAATTGGTAATAACCTCAACCTGTTTGCATAATTGATTTTGGAATATGCATTATCAACTGGTTTGGCTTATTTCTTTGAGACTAATGAACGACGTAATTGGCTAATTGAATAATAATAATGATGATCTTGAAAACCTTATGGGGTACAACGAAATCCCCCAAGTGATTTTTATAATGGAGTTGATGGGGTATGAAGGAATTCCCAAAGTATTGGCTAAGGACATTGCTTGCAATTTATAGTCTGTATGACAATACCACGTAATTATGTCTTAATAATTGACTCCTAGAAATTTGTGGTTGGGTTATGTGTTAAAGGTTTTAACTGGTCTTAAAAGGGTTTGTGTTAGCTAGTTGTAAAGGTGTGAGTCCGAAGGACTGATATTGAAATCTCATGTTTGCCGACGTGAGGGTTGGTCATAATGACCGTGTTCTTATGGGGTACAAGGGAATCCCCAAAGTTTATATATATAATTGTATCATGGTTGGCGAAGGGTATAAGGGAATCCCCGGCCTTCGATGATATCTCCGATTTGTGCGGCTAATATGCACTGGGCCCGTCCAGGGGGTGACACTGGACCCATATAGCCTGTGGGTGGATTTTATGACAGTGAAGCTACATAACCCAGACTAAGATTTTAAATTGCATGCTAATCCTTGTTCCCTCTCTCGGTATCTTATATATATATATATATATATATATATATATGTATGGATGGATGGATGGATATGGATATGCATGAATGTATACATGTGCATGGATTTGACTTGATTTGGATTGATGGCATTACTTTATCCCTTATCCCTGAGTTACATGCTAGCGCTCCTACCGCTGACCGTCTTCGGACGCTGTATCTCTACGCGATGTAGGAACTGTCCATACTTGTACTTCTCCTGCACAGTGACTAAGTGATTCGGGGAACAGCTTGTGAGTCGGACTGAAGCGGTGAGCTTTTATACTTCGAAAGACCCCAATTCATGCTTTGGATTTCCTTATATTGTGATTATTTCTTTTGGATGTGGTTTTTGTCTATGGTCGGGAGTATGTCCCGATTAAATATTCTTTGGTTTTGTTAGAGGCATTGTTGATCATTACTTTGGACATGGGTGTTGGTATCGGTGGTCAGTATCGATATTGGTTTTGGTTGTTGGTACCGATTGTCGGATATAGACTTATCTTAAAGTCTTTTATTTTTTCATATTTTATCTTGTTATATGTTCAGCATTCATCCGCTGCTAGGGATATCTGGTTCTATTGGATTAGGATAAGAAGGTGGTCTTTGATCTACGGCGGACTTGAGATACCCGCCACGGACAGGCCCTGGCTTGGGTCGTAACAATAGTTTGTCTATATAAGTTTTTACGTAAAAGTGTTATTCCATTGAGAATAAGTTGTTATCAATAAGAATTTTCTTTGAAAACTTATTTGTTTCAACTTCTTGTGTGTATTGCTTAACCTAATTAGTAGACAGAGGTAGTGAAGTATTAACTTGCATATACTCTTTCTTTGACAAAAAGACATGATAAAGTTAGTTCTTCTTATAATCCCTTTCCAATAGCATCTGAAAAAAGAAATCAATATTATTAATACTTGAGGAATATTACTCTTGTAAGTGTGATCAATCAGGCAGGACACCGTTGTCCTCCATGCTTCTTCATCTGTTTCAACTGCTTCAATCCGTGATTATACTATATTACTCCTAATTAATTATTATAAATTATTTATATATTAAAAAAAATATTATTTAATAAAAAAGTAAATAACTATTTATGACATCTCTGCTTCAACACGTAAGTTTACTATATCACCCCTAATTAACTATTATAAACCATTTACACATTCAAAAATTAATAATATTCAATAAAAATAAAAATAACTATTTATGATATGTCTGCTTCAGCTGCTTCAACCCGTGATTTTACTATATCACTCCTAATTAATTATTATAAGTCATTGACATATTAAAAATTAATAATATGTAATAAAAAAAATAAACAATTAGGACATGTCGGTTTCAGCTGCTTCTACCTGTGATTTTAGTATATCATTCCTAATTAATTATTATAGGTCATTTATTATTAAAAAATTAATAATATTTAGTAAGAAAAATAAAAATAGACATTTATGACATGTCTACTTTAGCTGCTTAAATCGTTGTTTTAATATATCACCTTAATTAACTATTATAGGTTATTTAAGTATTAAAAATTAATAATATTTAATAAGAAAAATAAAATAGATATGAAATGATAAATTAACTCTTGATGTTTTATATTAACTTGACATCTTATATGAGACCCATTTAAATTTTTTTTCACAAGTATTTTTTATAGAAATTTTGTTATATCACATGTAATTAGTTATTAAGAGTCATTTAAGACATGTCTGCTTTGCTACTTCAATCGTAATATTTGGTTGACTCTCAAAATTATATCGGTGTCACTTAACTATGAATAGAAGAAAAAGTTCTATGAATCATAATATTTAAAAGCTTACATTATTTTTAAAATATAATTGACTATCAACACTACAAAAGTTTGGACAGGGAGAGAGTATTATAAACTATAATAGCTAATGGCTTAAAATTGTAAATTACAATGCTGAATAAGTATCATAAATTACAATAGCTGGCAGTTTAAAATATCTAAAAAAATATATTAAAAATATAATTGATTATCTAAATTTTATTTATGTCACATAAATTGAGACCAAATGAATACGTAAGAGACATTATAAATCACAATAATTAACAACTTAAAAAATTTAAAAGATATAAAATATTTGACGAACTCTCCAAATTATACCAGTGTCACTTAATTTGGAATAGAAGAAAAAAAATTATAAATTAAAATAATTAAAAACTTAAATTATTTTAAATATATAGTTGACTATCAGTACCATAAAAAAGTTTGGATAAGGAAAGTAACATATATTAATTGCAAATTACATGAAAAATATTATAAATTATAATAGGTAACAGTTTAAAATGTCTAAAAAAATAATCTCTTATATATATATTTTTTTTAAATATAGAAATATTATAAATCACAATAATTAACAACTTAAAAAATTTAGAACATGTAATATAAATGTTTGACTGTTGAAATTATATCAGTGCCACTTAAATTGGAATTAAAGAAAAAATATTATAAACCTCAATAGTTAAAAACTTAAATTTTTTGTTAAATATAATTGACGATCAATACCACAAAAGTTTAGACAAGGAGAGTAACATATATTATTTGAAACTTATATAAAAATTATTATAAATTATAATAGTTAACAACTTAAAGGTCAAAAAATATATTAAAAATATGTCTAATTATACAAATTCTATATGTGTCACATAAATTAAAACAATATATATATATATATATATATATATTTTGCTTCCGTGCTAGCACGGGCCGTTGGTATCTAGTAGAAATTATATTTAGTGCCACAAGAAAGGGCGAACAAAGCTAGGTTAATGATAGTGATTGTAGCAGTAACATACCATAGATGGAGAGCCAACAATGAAGCTCTTTAAAATCAGAAGGTGGTCAGACCACAACTCATCCGTAATTAGATAGTGATGGAGATTAAACAGACAATGACGATAAAAATAAAAGTTAGTTGTTCATTTCCTAATTTAACATAAAACAGAAAAATAAAAATGTCTTGATAAAAATCACAGAAAAGATATTTGTTCTCCAATGTTTGCAGGGAATAGAAGGATGGTAAAAAAGAGACTCTAAAAATTTCAAGAAGACATTAATCTGAAAGTGACAAATAAACAACTGAATTCTATCATTTTTGTTTAAAAAGCTTCATGTAGTTCATTTTAAGCACACATCACATTAAAAAAGTTAGTAAAAATACGATAGAATGGAGAAATATATGAATGATGTCAACACTCATCTATACATATTGCATCAACAACATACTGGATTAGTTAAATCAGTACCTAAAACTAAAAAGGTGCATTCTCTATTTTGGAGATTCCACTAAACCCTTTTCCACTTTCAATTGTTTTTGTTGTCACGACTCAAAAGTTAAGGTCATGATGATACTTATCTCGGTCATCCTTGATAAGTAAGCTACTTATCTCGGTCATCCTTGATAAGTAAGCTAAGTTTCTCAAGGTTGAGAAAATTTGAAAATAGTAATAAAAAAATAACAAGACGAGACTTCTAGAATGAAGTCAGGCCTTAAATATAGATAAATGTGAAAGTCTGAACAAAATACATAACCATTTCAAAACTCATTATCATAAATACAAGAGAATCTAAAAATGATATTCAAATCTGAACTAATGCATGGATCTATCTCCGAAATAAATAAAGACATAGAGTAGATAAGATGAGGCCTGAAACCAACTCGAAAAGCTTAGAATGTGCCAGTACCTCAAAATCTCTAACTGTTCAAGCACAAACTTAGCCTCTATATGTCACACTCATACTAGGATCTACACCAGAAGGGCACAGTAGGAGTGAGTATGATCCACTTGTACTCAATAGGTATCATAGACTGGCTGAGCAAAGCAGAAGATAATACAAGTAAGGAAAATACTATGGGCACATAACCTGCAAGTAGAAAGTTCTAAAATGATAGCCCACACCATCTCCACTAATAGTCCTAATATATATATATATATATATATATGAACATCAAAAATGACTGACATACACGGAAGTATATAGAAGCTAATTACACATCAAGAAACACATAAAAGCAATACCTGAAATGCATATGCAAATACAATGTAAGGAATGATGAAATGAATGTTTGAAAGATAACATATAACTTTCTATATACATCTATTGAGCTTAATGCTCCAAAAATAAGACCTGTGGGGGGTTCACAACCTACATCTATCTCAAAAATTTTCATCAGTCTCAATCTCGTGTCTTAGTCTATCTAACCGGAACATCCCTCGATCTAAATGATTTAAAAGTGTATCATTTTCTTTCAAAAATCAATGTTTCTCAATGGTAGCGATACCTCATAAATACGTATGTGAGAAATGAGAATAATATGCTTACAATCGAATTAGTATAAAGATCACCAATCCATTCAATACTTATATAAGTGAGCTTAGAAATTAACTCAATCTATCAATAATTCATGATATCAATTCTAGTTAGGCACCATTAGAATAAATATACATGTAAAACATCATTAGTATCATATCAACCAAAAACTAGGTATTGATATCATAATAAAGGCAAACAATGCTCAAAAGGCATATACTACTTATTCTAGCTCCAGCAGAGGCATCACATTATGAATAAAGACATTAAAACAAACAAATAAGGCTAATGATGTCCAATAAATCCCTCACTCAGGCAGCATGCAATAAGTAATATCATAAGTCAACAATAACAGAATATAAGTCCCTACTCGAGCATCACACAATATATAATAGCTCAGAAAATATTTTCATAGTTAATTTTTCTAACTCATAGCATGCTTTACTTATTCATTAACTATCCAGACCAGTATAAAGAAAGTTAAGACATAACCTACCTCGAAGCATTGAAATCTAAGCCTAATGTCACGAGCCCAAAACTAGGTCATGATGACACTTATCGCGGCCCAGCCTTGATAAGTAAGTCGATCACCAAGACAAAGAAAATACGAACAAATGAGGAAGAAAATCCAATAGTTGACAACTTAAAGATAATGTGAAACTTCTAGTCTGAAGTCAGGCAAAACATGGAATATAACATAACAAAAATCTAAAGAAATAACATAAAATCCCAAAATTTGTAGTCATAAGTGTAAGAGCATGTAATACAACTCAGAAAATACTAAAATGAATATGCGTCTCTGAAAATAAATAAAGACATTTAAAATAGATAAGAGAAGGACTGGATTCTACTTTGAATATCTAGAGCATGCCATAACCTTGATCATCACTCAGATAAGCACGAAATCAGCTGTAACAAAAAGTGTTCATACTAGGATCTACATCAAAAGGAAATAGTAGGAATGAGTATGGTTCACTTGTACTGTAGGTATCATAGGCTGACTGAGCAAAGCAACAAATAAGATAGCATGTCACCTGTAAGTAGAAAAGTCTCAAATGGTATCTCACACCGTCTCCACTAAAAGTTCTAATATATATATAAGTACACAAAAATAGAAACAATACAGATATAAATGAAGAATACACGAAAACCAGACGCGGATCAAGAAAACTAAGAAAAACAACCAAAATGCGTATGCAAATGCAATGCAATCTGGATAGGATGAATGATGAAAAATATTGCATGACTTTTCGTATACACCCACCGAACTCGTAGCTATCAGGTAGGATCCATGGAGGTTTTAATACTATATCTCAATCTCAACTCTTCTCTCTGGCTCGTGTCCACAGAGCAAATTTTTCTAAAAGTGTCTTATTTTCTGTCAAAAATAGTATTTCTCTGTAGTACTAGTATCTCATGAATATATGTATATGAGATGTGGATGTAATGCTCATAATCAACACAAATAATGATATCCAATCCGTCCAACACGGATATATATAGCTGCCACAAAAAGTGTTCATACTAGGATCTACATCAAAAGGGAATAGTAGGAGTGAGTATGGTTCACTTGTACCGTAGGTATCATAGGCTGATTGAGCAAAGCAGAAAATAAAATAACATGTCACTTGTAAGTAGAAAAGTCTCAAACGGTATCTCACACCGTCTCCACTAAAAGTTCTAATATATATATAAGTACACAAAAATAGAAACAATACAGATATAAATGAAGAATACACGGAAACCAAACACGGATCAAGAAAACTAAGAAAAACAACCAAAATGAGTATGCAAATGCAATGTAATCTGGATAGGATGAGTGATGAAAGCCATTGCATGACTTTTCGTATACACCCACCGAGCTCGCAGCTATCGGATAGGATCCATGGGGGTTTTGATACTATATCCCAATCTCAAATCTCCTCTCTGGCTCGTGTCCACAGAGCAGATTTTCATAGAAGTGTCTTATTTTCTGTCAAAAATAGTATTTCTCCGTAGTACTAGTATCTCATTAATATATGTATATGGGATGAGGATGTAATGCTCATAATCAACACAAATAATGATATCCAATCTGTTCAACACGGATATATATATATATATATATATACGTATATATATATACATGTATATACGTATATATATGTATATATATGTATCTATAATATATTAAAAGTGTAAAGGACCCTTAGAAAAGTGATTTAAACGTTTTTTCCTTCATTAAAAGATTCTATAATAGATAAAATCGTCTTTTACTAATTTTTAAATTATTATTTATTTAATCTTTTGTTTATTAGTTTTAAGATTCACTTTTGAATTAGAATTTGTTTATATTTGGAATTCACTTTAGGTTTAGGATTATTTCTACAAAAATTGTCGTAGGTTGCAAAGGAAAGGAAAAAAAATTAAGTCTAAGATTAAGTATTTAATACCATATTAATTTTACAATTCCTTTACTAAAATTTTTTAAGCCGACGGTCTTCGAAAAAAAGTATTCCTCATTGCCAGGTGAGTTCTTGAACCTATTATTATGTTACAGTGTTTTTATGTTTAGTTCATTATTTTTTATTATAATTTTGAAATAATTATTTTTCGTTTGTGTTTTTCTTTTCGTATTGATCATCCAATTCAATTGCTTTTAGAAATAAGAAATTGTGATGATCAATGTTTTAGGTTACTACGTATTTTTAACATGAATTTATATGAACTTGACACTTTTTATTTAAAAATCATAAGATTTGATGTAATTTTTAAAAAATTTTAGTATGTTCTTGAAGTTTCTAATAATAAATTAGAGAAAATGCACTATTTTCACCCTGAACTATAAACGAAATTGTTGACACACTCCAACTTAAAGGGGACTCTATTACCCCTGAACTAATTAAAATCGTATTTTTGGCAACCTTAAGGCCTACGTGGCACACTACGTGAATCCTGATCCACGTAGGCACATCTATGTGCCACGTAGGCACTTAAGGTTGCAAAAAATATGATTTTAATTAGTCCAAGGGTAATAGGACCCCCTTTAAGTTGGGGTATATCTCAGCAATTTCATTTATAGTTCAGGGTGAAAACAGTGCATTTACTGAATAAATTATCATGTATTCATGTAAGCAATTGCTAATTGAGATTTTTTGTGTGTGTGAAATCTTGATAATGTCTATGATTGAAGAGATGAATTTACTTGTAATTTACGGTTTATTTTCTGTGTAGTATTTTAAAATCAATGATTAAAATTTTAATTATTAATATAAATCTCACCTTATTTGACTATATCACAAATTCTAAATTAGGTACTTAGTTTATTGACACTATATATTCTTGATATGACATAGTTGTTTATAATTTCAACATCAATTGGTTCAATGTTGGTGACAAAGAAATCCGTAACAAAGTCAATTACGTGTAAGTTTTTAAGAATTCAAATTTCTTAGTGTTTAAATTTAATTTATGTTTCACTAAAAAAAGAATTTTAATTATATATCTCTTTGCTATTTTATTGTTTTAGTCATGACTTATTGTTACTTTTAGGTGAATTTTATTTTTTTGAAGTTTTTTTATCGTCAACTTCTCTAATTACATTCTCATGACTTATTGATACTTTTAGGTGAATTTTATATTTGGAAGTGTTTTTATCATCAACTTCTCTAATTACATTCTCATGTTTTGAAGAGAATAATAGAAAACTATAAATATTAACATAATTGAATAGTTAGTTGAGTTTAAGGCTTAGAGAAGTGGTTTTAGCTTCAAGAAAAATAGTGCAATGTATTTTGTTCAAGCTACAAGACTTGTGTTTGGGTTAGTTGGAATATTTGTTACGTCTGTCCACGGTACTTACTTTGAGATAACTGTGTACTATTTGATATCTTAGATGTACCATTTGCCTTGTCCTAACATTTTTGCAAGCTTTATCCATATAAAGTTGTATAACATTCCTACTAAGGCAATCTCATTGGTGCTAAGCTCTAAATACTTCTCAGTTATGCGTCTTGATTAGTGGCTTGACCTGGGTTAATTTTCACTCCTTCATTCCCTGTTTGTGTGTTGAATTTTGTTTATGTTAGTATTCGTCAAATTTAGATTAGTCGAGTTTCAATATATGTGAATTTCTAACACCAACTTTTAAATATCTATAGTATTCAAGTTAATAATATTGACATGACATACACGCTCAACGTATCTATATGTGTAAATTATTTTAAAATTGAAGGTGTCTATTAAAAATACTTTATCATGTGTTTAAGTGATAAATAAAACAAACCGTAATTCAAGTGGTTAGATAAAATTTATGCAAATTTAAGGTGTTGTCAATGCATTTTACCTACCTTATTTGTATCTTAGATATTTACAAATACTATATAACTAATTAAATAAATTCTCCATCTTTACATGTTCAAAAGATGTTTAATTTAATTATTGTATTTATTTTAATTATTTAAACAAATATCATATGTAATGTAACATATGAACTCATTAAAGTGAGATACATGCGCGAGACGCGTACACCTATATATATATATATATATATATATGACACACACACACACACACACATATATATATTTATATATGTACATATATATATATATATATATATATATATATATATATATGAGCCTAGAAATCAACTCAATATGCCCATAATTCGTGATTATAAACTCTAATTAGGTACCATAAGAATAAATATGCATGCAAGACATCATTAATATGCACTTTATTTCAGTGCTATTTAACTTAATTATATGTATTTTATTTGTAGAAACGATGTCAGGTAAACAAGGTCAATCGATCAAAGCTAAAATATAATTATTTCATGTGTTCAAAAGCATTTGTAGCTGCTCGTGTTAAAATTATAATATATTTTTTTATCGTTAATGGTGATTTTGTGTTGAAATTATTGTGAATACCATTTTTTATCAACGAGTACTAGAGTTTTCCTCTTCTTACTTCATTGTCCTTCTATGCAACCATCTTTTTCATTTATTTTATAGGGCGAAAAACATGAAGGGGCAAAACCATAAAGAAATGAGTTCTACGAAAACACTCATTACTCAATTGAAAAAGGTTGATCATCTAAACAAGCTAAAACTATCTATGTAAAAAATCAGATATTTTAATCTATTGTGCCAAGTGCACGTGCAAGTGTACGTGGTCCACTCAAGTAATATAGTGACCATAAGAAATCCAAGTATCGATCCCACATAGACTAGTGTTAAGCAACTATCTAGTTCTAATTTCACTATTAAGATTAGACAAGTGCAAACGTAACCACAAGAGTTTGAGAGCTATAACTAAACGTAAACTTAAACAATGCAGTAACTTAAGGGTTTTGAACACTTATTGAGAGAAACCTAGGATTAAGGCACTACAAATCATCATACTACGCTATGTAACTTCTTTAGTTAGGTTAATTATCTTGGTTGTTGGTTCACGGAGTTGATGTTATGACTATGGCCTTCCGAACCTCTAATCTATTATTTAACTTAGCCTCACAACCACTACTAGAAAAAAAATAAAAAAACCGACCACAAAATGTGGTCAGAAAAAACCGACCACACGTGGTCGACTTTTTAATTTTTTTTTTAAAAAAGCGATCACATGTGGTCGCTTTTATATTTTAAAAAATTAAAATAATTATTTCAATAATTTTTATATTAATTATAATTTATTTTACAAATTTAAAAAAAAAAATAACAAAACCGACCACATGTGGTCGTTTTTTAAAAAAATAATGATTAAAAAATATTTTTAAAAACCGACCACGAGTGGTCGGTTTTTTTTTAAAAAAAATTAATTTATTTTTAATAAAACCAACCACTAGTGGTCGTTTTTTTTTAAAATAATTGAAAAATATTTTTAAAAACAGACCACTTGTGGTTGGTGTATAAAAATTATTTTTAGTTTATTTTTAGAAAAACTGACCACTAGTGGTCGATTTTATTTTTTTTTTAAATAAAAGAAAATACTTTTCAAAAAACCGACCACTTGTGGTTGGTTTTTAATTTTTTTAAAAAATAATTTTAAACATAATCTTTATATGTAATCAATAACTATATATATGTAATCAAATATATATATATATTAGTTTCACAAAAAACAATTATTCTTAATCAGTATAATAATTTTTTGAAATTACATTGATCACACGTAGTCGATAATCAGTATAATAATAATAATAATAAAAATCAATCATTCTTTATATTTTTGAAACAATTACACTTAAAAATATATCAAATAATATAAATAAATTACGTTAAAATGTGGTTTGGTAGGAGACTTAGTTGCTTTAAAATGGTTAAGTCTAGAGACTTTAAAGGGGATTTTTTTGTTTTGAATGTGGTTTGGTAGGTGACTTAGTTGCTTGAAAATGGTTAAATCTAAGGACTTTAAAGGAAATTTTTTTATTTTGAATGTGGTTTGGTAGGTGACTTAGTTGCTTGAAAATGGTTAAGTCTAGAGACTTTAAAGGGGATTTATTTTGTTTTGAATGTGGTTTGGTAGGTGACTTAGTTTCTTGAAAATGGTTAAGTCTAGGGACTTTAAAGGGGACTTTTTTGTTTTGAATGTGGTTTGATAGATGACTTAGTTGCTTGATAATGATTAAGTCTAGAGACTTTGAAGTGGATTTTGTGTTTTGAATGTGGTTTTGTTTTGATACTTAGTTGGTTGAAAATGGTTAAGTCTAGGGACTTTAAAGGAGTTTTTTTTTTTGAATGTGGTTTGGTAGGTGACTTAGTTGTTTGAAAATGGTTAAGTCTAGGGACTTTAAAGAGAATTTTTTTATTTTGAATGTGGTTTGGTACGTGACTTAGTTGCTTGAAAATGGTTAAGTCGGGACTTTAAAGGAGATTTTTTGTTTTGAATGTGGTTTGGTAGGTGACTTAGTTGCTTGAAAATGGTTAAGTCTAGAGACTTTAAAGGAGATTTTTTTGTTTTGAATGTGGTTTGTTTGGTGACTTAGTTGGTTCAAAATGGTTAAGTCTAGGGACTTTGAAGGGGATTTTGTGTTTTGAATGTGGTTTTGTTTTGATACTTAGTTGTTTGAAAAAGGTTAAGTCTAGGGACTTTAAAGGGGATTTTTTTGTTTTGAATGTGGTTTGGTAGGTGACTTAGTTGCTTGAAAATGGTTAAGTCTAGGAACCTTGAAGAAAATTTTGTGTTTTGAATGTGGTTTTGTTTTGATACTTAGTTGGTTGAAAATGGTTAAGTCTAGTGATTTAAAGGGAATTTTTTTATTTTGAATGTGGTTTGGTAGGTGACTTAGTTGGTTGAAAATGGTTAAATCTAGGGACTATAAAGGGATTTTTTTTTTGTTTTGAATGTGGTTTGGTAGGTGACTTATTTGCTTGAAAATGGTTAAGTCTTGGGACTTTAAAGGAGATTTTTTTGTTTTGAATGTGGTTTGGTAGGTGACTTAGTTCTTTGAAAATGGTTAAGTCTAGGGACTTTAAAGGGGATTTTTTGTTTTGAATGTGGTTTGTTAGGTGACTTAGTTGCTTGAAAATGGTTAAGTTTTTGTGACTTGATCTAATTAGTTGAATCTGATTGATTGCGTATATGGAACCTGATTATAGTTTGATATATCAACAGATCAGTGATAATAGAATGTTATTAAGGAAGATGCTAACCTAGAGTTCTGTAAGTTTTGTTAGCACTCTCGATATAAGTGTGGTTCTACTGAAAATTAAATTGCTATTAAGGCGATGCATTATTTACCTCTTATACCAAGGTTGAAGAGGTTGTATGCTTCAAACAACTCAGCTCCTCATATGAGATGACACATTGAAAATAGAAGGCTCACTAGTTATGTGTCATCCATTTGATGGAGAGGCTTGGAAGCATTTTGATGCAACTTATCCAGATTTTGCAGCTAAGCCACGAAACATTCGATTGGGATTATGTGCAGATGGGTTCTCTTTTTTTTCAGTTGATGGTGTGCCATATTCATGTTGGCCTGTATTTATCACTCCTTATAATGTTCTTTCTGAAATGTTGATGACTAGTCCCTATATATTTTTGAATTATGTTATTTCTGGCCCGCGTAATCCAAAAAGCGAAATAGATGTCTACTTGCAACCGTTGATTGATGAACTTCCAATTTTATAGCGGGGGGGGGGGGGGGGGTGAAACTTAGGACATCTCTCTTAAATGGAATTTCAATCTGTGTGCATATCTAATGTGGACTGTTAATGATTTTCCTGCTTATGGAATGTTGTTTGGGTGGATGACAGCTGGAAAGCTGACTTATCCATACTGCATAGAAAAAATAAAATCTTTCACATTAAGACATCGAAGGAAAAATTCATGGTTTGATTGTCATCATTGTTTCTTGCCACCTGATCATGAATTTAGGAGACTCAAGAATGCATTCAGAAAGAATAGAAGGGAACATGATGGTCCACCTCCAAGGCTGTCTGGTCTTGACGTCTGAGAAATAGTTTAGGATTTGCCTAAAGTCAGCGAGGAATGATTGTACAGGCTTGATGGATATGGCATTTCGCATAACTGGACTAAGCAAAGTATATTTTGGGAGTTAGAATATTGGCCAGATAATTTACTTAGAAATAATGTTTATGTCATGCATCCTGAGAAGAATTATTTTGACAACTTATTCGACACAGTTATAGATGTCACCAGCAAAACAAAGGATAATCCTAAATCCAGACTTACCAGAATATTGCAACCGCAGAGAATTACACTTACAGCAGGGGTCCAACAGCAATGTTCTTAAGCCCAAGGCTAGTTTTACATTCAAGTTGGACCAAAAGCGTCAAATATGTGAGTGGGTTCAAAGTTTGAAGATGCCCGATGAATATGCCTTAAATTTGGGAAAGAGGGTTGATATGACACAAGGAATCTTGCATGGAATGAAAAGCCATGATTATTATGTTTTCATGGAATAATTACTTTCAATTACTTTTATTGATTTAGCTGAAAACATATGGAAACCAATAGTAGAGATCAATTTGTTCTTCAAAGACTTATGTGCTACCACATTAAAAGAAGAAAATCTGGCACGAATGGAAAGTAATATTGTTGTTATCACCAACAAACTGGAGAAGATTTTCCCGCCAGCATTCTTTGATGTGATGGAACATCTTCCCATTCACCTTGTGCACGAAACTTGGCTAGGCGGTCCAGTTCAAACTAGGTGGATGTATCCATTTGAATAGTAAGAATTTGCAACATATTTAAATTCATACATATTTTTTTAAAATATAGTAAACATCTAACCTTAAGATTGTATAGGACAATTGGAAAATTAAAAAGGGGTCTCAAAAACAAACATAGGGTGGAAGGGTCTATAGTTGAGGCATATCTTGCAAGAGAAACTTCTCAATTTTGTTCATACTACTTTCGTGATGAAGTTGCTTGTTCAAGAAACCGATCGAATCGTCAGCAGGACGATGTGAATGAGCTTCCTTTGCAACCGATATTAATTTTTCAATCTATTTGTAAGGCTAAAAAGACCATACCTCGCCGGCTCACTCCCATGGAGTGCAAATCAGCAACTTTATATGTCATGCTGAATTGCCCAAAAATTGAGCCCTTTCTGAAGTAAGGAGATTAAAATTTTAACATATCTTATTTTTTTACTCATTCCCTTAAAGAAACTAATTGTGTTTCCCATGTTGGATGTTCAGTTCATTTAAGACTCAATTCCACGAATATCAAGTGTATGCATCCTTTGCAACATGGTTTAAAAATGAGGTTCGTAAGTGTATTAATGTTTCTACAAAGTTTAAATATTTACACATTCCTCAACTAAAATATATATATGCATAATATTTTTAGGTACACCATTCACCAAATGCAGCCGCAATCGATCAACTCTTGAGAGATATTTCTTTGGGTCAAGTTGAAGCTAATGCAATGTCCCAATACAAAGTAAATGGGTTTAAATTTTCCGCCAAACAACACTCCAGAAAAAGAAAAATAAACAATAGTGGTGTTTGGGTTAAGGGTGATAATGATGTTGATTACTATGGCATCATACACGAGATCTTAGAATTGGAGTATGCTGGTTTCCCAATAAAAAAAATTATCCTCTTTCGATGTAAGTGGTTTGATCCAAGCATAAGAGGCATAAGAGTATATAGGGAGCATAACATCATTGAAGTGAAGCACAATAGGTCATATCCTATTTATGATCTTTTTGTTCTAGTGCAAAATGCTAGACAAGTGTATTACGCTCCTTATCCGTTGTGCAATGAAAAGTTTAATTGGTGGGCTATAATAAAAACAAATCCTATAGGCCGGGTGGAAGTTGAGAATGTGATGGAGACTGCGTATAAAAATTAAATACAGATTGATCACCAGCTAGTGTATGTTGAATTAGTGGACGGTTTGAATCACTCGAAAAATATATTTAAAGAAGTTAATATTATGGAAGAAGAGGCTGAGTAGGTAGGAGATGAGGAAACCTCCAAAGAGGGTGAATAGTTTAGTGGAGAGTCTTCAGAAGAGGAGGATTGGTTTTTTAGGTTGTATTTATTATGTATTGATGTCTTTGTGCTTTGTACTATATATTTACCTTTATGTTTCTTGTTTGAGATTGACATGTAGTATATTGTTTAAGTTTGTTGTTTTCACTTTTCCATGATTTATATAGTAATAAAAATATTCTTATCTATATCTCGTATTGTATGAGAGCGATTTAAAATGTGAATTAGTAACTTGAAATTGGTTACTTGAAATGTTTTCTTATATATTCATTTTGTAGGAACTAACTACTTATTAACTTAACATAATTTAGATGTCAGGCAGAGGTGACAAGGGTAAGGGAAAAGTTGATACTACGAAATCAAAAAAGAATAGACAACCTCCATCTTATAGACGACCAACAGGTATTCATATATCTGAGGGTCGGTTTGCTGACGCAACAGCACGACCCTCATATTCTAGGTCATCCGAGGATTTGATACATACTCCTATGCATGTGGGGCCACTACATGGGTCTACACCGACTCATTCTGCTCCTATGACTGTGCCACCGTAAGCACAGTACTATCGGACGACCATTGGCCCTTCCAGACATCTACCATCATCGATACCCTCCAGCAGCAGTCACGCAGCTTCGCACAGTGATTCTGCTGGATCTATTGGGTTGTCGGATCTTCAGCTTGGAGGCACTCCATCTGGTGCTTCAGATCCGCCCATGCTAGTGCATCCACCATCACTTACTAGGCAGCCAGGAGACAGAGATGATCCTGGGAGGATTTATCTTGTTCCAGTTGCGAGAGGGTAAGATTTCTAAATATAATAATATTACTCATTTTTTCATTACTATATTATTATGCTCTATGAAATTACTGTTTGATCTTGTGTTGTAGGTTTAGGCCGGATGCTGGAGTTGGACAAAATGCACAAATATGCATTACTCGGCACTTCAAAGGCTACTGGACCAGCTGGCAAAAGGTTCCAGAACTTGACAAGGATAGAATGTTTGAAGAATTTAAGGTAAGGATTTATCTTATCAACTACTTATTAACACTTTATTAGAACAAAAGATTGAATATTATATTTTTGTTGTAGAAATTTTACTGGTGGGATGCTGCAAATGCACTTCTTATAAAGAAGAACTTTTTCATAAGATGTAGAGCCAGATTTAACGATCTCTTGTATTATGCCCGAAAGAAATTGGTAAAACCTAAGTGGATTCCTGAACCCGCATGACAACTGTATCTTCGCCATTGGAGTAGCGCAAAATACCAATTGTTAAGGGAAAAAAAAAAGAAAGCCCGGACATCATCCAAGGGTGGCTCCCTACATACTGTAGGTGCCAGAAGTACTCTTGTTGTGCTGGAAAAAATGGTATGTAACTTTTACAGTTTTAATTGTTTGTTTCTATTTAAATTTTTTTATTATTTAAACATTGATAATTTTTTCATATGCAAAAAAAAAAAAAGAGTAGGCAAATACC
This sequence comes from Capsicum pubescens, assembly GCA_030864215.1. NCBI lineage: Eukaryota > Viridiplantae > Streptophyta > Magnoliopsida > Solanales > Solanaceae > Capsicum > Capsicum pubescens. The sequence continues at coordinate 97,584,456 of CM061538.1, read as the reverse complement.
AACTGATGAGCTATTCGAGGAGACTCGTCTAAAAAGGAAAAAGAACCCGACTGATGAAGATGTCTGGGTTAAAACTCGTGCAAAAGTTGTCCACGTAAGAAACAAATTTTAAATTTATGAATCTTTTTCTCAAAGTTGATATTATTCAATTATAACTACTTTAATATTTTTTTATTTTTAGTATTAACCTTACTTTGAATATAGGATGAATATACACGTCTTGTTGGTGAGTATCGTAGTAGTCAGCCTCCTGAAAGTCAGGGTGACCCAATACCCCAATATTTAGAGGAGGAGTTATGGACAAAATCCATGGGTCCTGCAAATAGAGGTCATTTCTACGGATACCACACAAAATCTTTTGGCGATAATATTAGGTGTTCGTCTGGCACTGCATACTCTAGCTCTTCAGTTGATAGAGAAACCATTGAAAGACTATAAAATACGATTTCTCAACTCACTGAAGAGCTTGCTGAACAGAGAGAGAGGTAAAAGAAGACGGAGAAGGCAACAACATCACAAATCAAGATGTTGCAGCAACAGTTCAGCTCTTTCATTCAGACTACGGGGGTCATTCCTCCGTGTCTTGGTGATGCAGTTCGGTCTGCAAAAGGTCTAGGCCCCCTGGATGATTTCAGCATGGATGATGATATGGAAGACGAAGACGAATTCGATGATGATGACTTTTAGTTTTTTGATTTTTGTATGTGTTGTACTTTGAATTTAGACATTTTGTTGTTTGAAACTATTGTTGTAGTTTTTTCATACTCACTTTTGTTGGACATTTTGTATGTGTTGTACACTTTTGAAAGTATTTACATTTGGTTTTTGGTTGTTGTTGTTGTTGTATTTGATTTGGTTACTGCTATATTGCATTGTTGTTATAGCATGCTGTATTTGGGTTTTAAGTTATTTATTTTTAAATTCTCAGAAAAATCGACCACAAGTGGTCGGTTTAATATTAAAATTAATTGTGGTCGGTTTTTTTTCCTAAAATTATTTTTTCTAATTTTAATAAAATAATAATGAATTTTAAAAATATATTTATATTTTTAAAAAAACTGACCACTTGTGATCGATTTTTAAAAAACTACCACTACTTTATCTATCACATATTTTGGTCGGTTTTGTAGTCAGAAATTGGAGAAAACCGACCACATGTGCTCGGTTTTTGTGGTTGGTTTTTACCTTTTTTTAGTAGTGAACTATATCGTTGAGTTCGGATATGAGAACTAAATTAAATACATTCATTTACTATCCCGTAATTGAACCAAATAGAGAACATAGGCATATTCCTATCCTAAATGCAAATCATAACATCATTCTATTGAAATTACGATCCTATTCTATTTATCCTATCATTCCTTCTTTCGGGTTCGTGATTGAAGTAAGCATGTATTCTAAGGGTTGAAAATCCTCAAAATAGTTAACAAAAGGATAAATAACCAACAATTATAAATAACCAAAACCAATACAATTCATAACAAGAGTAATCTTCTTCTTGGCCTTAACCCCGAAAAAGGACTTTTAGCCTCTCATGGACATACACGTAATCACAATAGATAAATTCATATTAAAATTCATAAAACAAACTAAAATTAAATGAATAAAAATCCTATCTTCATCTTTCTCAACTGTTCCTCCAACCCCTAAGGTCGTCCAAGGTGGTTACAACAATGTTTAAGTGTCCTATTTATAGTAGAACAAGATTTACCATTTTTAACATAGGGGCGTGCCACGCCCTTATCGTGTGGACTAGGGTCAGTGACACGCCACTATAATGCCTAGATACTGGAAATTTCCATACACAATGAATTCAAGGGCGTGTCACTCCCTTATTATGGTGCATAGGGTCCGTTGCACGCCACTAAGACCCAAAGTTCCATATTTGCACAATGCGTGTCCCATGTGTTTGTCCCTTTATTTCAAGATTTGTGGTGGTGTTTTCTCTTGATTTTTAGCTTGTTTATCAAGTATATATCATGTCGATCAACTCACCAAACATTCTATAACACCAAACACCATAAATTAGAGCTCAAAACAACATAGAATTTGATACGATGAATTAGAAATGAACATAGTTCAAGCTAAGCATAGTAGTTTTCGCGTTAGAACTTTAACTTAATGTTTTGACTCCAAAATTATTATGAACACATCTTAAATACTAAAAATACACAACTTAATACTTAGGTTCTTATTTACATCATTAACAACTCATTAAGCACACATGAAGGCCTAAAAATAAGGCTAAATAAGCATAGATAATGCCACTTAGATGCATAAATCCACCTAAGATCATAATCGCATATGCAAATATGATTTACTTATTGTTATCATAATTTTAATAAATACATATTTTTGCATAATAGCATGAATGATTTTAAAGCTATATATACTTCGGGAGAGTCATTCATGACTATTGATGAAATTGTGGATGTTGTACTTGATAAAAAGTCGAGATACATAAAAGGTCTTGGTTATGATTCAAAACATGAACCTATTTGAGCAACACAAAGGAGAGCAACGGAGTTAGAAGACTCCCTTAAAAAGGTGAAGGAGGAAACTGCTACTATCAAACATGATTTATAGAAACGATTAGATACAACTGAAGTTGTAGTAGAAAATCAACAGTCTCAAATAGTAACATTAAATTCACAGTTGAAAATTATAATGACGCGCCAAGATGATATTTTGAAACAACTGCAATATTTTATGAGCCCGTCTCAATCAAGGTTAGAATTAGTATAGTTTAAATTGTAAATTGCATTATAGTTATTTTAATTAAATTAGATAAAAATTTATAGCATTTAGTCCCTAACTATGTTTTCTTTTCATGATACAATGATCATTGAACCTTATCAATTTATCCCTTGAGGTACAATTAATAACTACATAAGGCTCTTTTTGTTAATTTTATTTTTAAAACTTTCGTTGTTTATTCCTCCAATTAGACCTGGAATTAAACATAAATCACCAAAAATTAAATTGTCGAACCAAATAGAAATTTTATGAGAGATTTCAATTGTCTTTGTTTACTCTGTTTTTATGTTATCTTGTTCTTGTTGTCAAACTAGCAATTTGTTGTTTACTATTAGTTTGATATTGAACTATTAATTTTCTATTTACTGTTAGCTTGTTCTTTTTTTTTTTGTTTTGGTAATTAGAAGTTTTCATTAAACACCAGCAATGAAATACAAATAGGACAGAGAATCCTACTTCATTCCCTCTCAAATTTTACAAGTCGCCTATAAAAGATTCTACCATGATATTTACTATAGTCATACATCATCTATCAAGCAAAACTACACTTTTTATCCTATTGATGAGTTGATCTAAATATCATACACCATTGCGGCAAATCCGATTTTGAGGAGGTAACTCATGACATTTCATTCTTTGGATTTCTAGACAATCCGTTGTTATTCTTGTTCCCAACTCTAAGTCATTCTTGTTCCCAATCCAATTTTGAGGAGGAAACAATATTAGCTATTTCTGAACTATTAAATTTTTGGCTAGAGATTCCACTTAATTAATAGAATTGTTATTTTCTAATTCATTAATTTTATGAGATGATGTAGATATTGTAGAATTAGGACACTTCTAGGCGTTGTTCGTCCTTTTATGAATCCTATTAGGTTCAGAAATTAATCTTTAAACTATACATATTCTTTTTAATAAAGTATGATGATTTGTCGTTACCATTGACAAATGACAAGGATGACCTGACTTGTCTCGCAAATCAGTAGTTAGCTGAGTAAGTAAGCGTGAAGCCTAGGATATCTCTGTTAGATTAGAAACTTATGTGTCCAATAATCAGTTAGCTTAGTAGTAGTTTGACCCTACATACAATTCTATCTGACAAGAAACACAAATTTTCATGTACTTTGCAATGTAAGTACAATTTTGAACTCCTAAGTTCTCCAAATCTATGTAAGGATTGGTTAAGTTAATTTAACTTTGCAGACAAAAATATCTCTGAATATTTACGGTATACATGAGAAAGATGTTAGTAGTACTTGAAGAAGAGAAGACTGGTGTTTTTACTTTTTATCATGTAGCTCAAATATCACAATTAGTCGTCTAAATTATTAAACTAAACCCTGTCTACTATTGATTGATAACCAACCAAAAGATCTTGATTTTGTTGTTATTTCTAGATAAGATTGGTTGTAGAAATGTGTTCTGATTATCAATCCTATTTGATCATTTCGGTGTTCATTAGTAGAGGAACTTGTATGTTTTTTTGTTATCATGATGGAAAATATGACTAATGAGGTTGTGTTGAAGCAAAGCATATATGTTCCTGTATTTTTTTACATTTATTTTGAATCAAGGGTCTATTGAAAACACTCTCTCTACCTCACAAGGAAAGAGATAGGATTTGTGTATATTTAACTCTTTTCAAACTCATGAAATTACGATAAGTATATGATTGTTGTTGCAGTATATCATGATATAGTAATATATGAATCTAATCTTGAATTATTTTTCTTTTACACAGATTGTGAAAAATAGAAATCAAGACTAGTTGCTTTAAAAATGCTTTTGCAATGATATTTTGAGAAGCAACCTCCATTTTATTATCTTTGTTTTGTTAATATTTTGTATATCTCAATTAGTTTTTCAAGTTGAGTGAATTTTAATCGATATTGATTTTTATTTAAGCGTATTTAGTGAGATATCAACTCACGAATTTTATTTTGGTTATTCTGAATTAATTTTATGACAATGTTTTTAATTTTTTTTTACTGTTATCTTCTTTAAATATGTTGTTATTTTTAATTTGTATAATGCTCTTTATAAAGAAGTTTAAGATATTTATATATGATTTCATTTTCAAAGAAATCTAGCTAGTTAAATACAAATGATTGTGATTAGTGACGAAATATTTTGTCCGTAAAAGCTTAACTTTAAGCAATAACTTTTTTTATACTTTTTAAGACGATCACATTTTCTTCACCAAATTACAACATTTGGTGATAATATTATGTAAATGATGTGCCGCTTAACTGACAAAAATATTTCAATGTTAGGCTCGTGCTAGCACAGACCACCACATCTAATTTACAAATATATGAACACGTGTCGAGTAATTCACTGAATAAATTAAGCTATGGTAAAGATATCTTTCAACAACGAAAATTTTCTCCATCAGAAGACACACGGAGATTAAAAAAAATAATGAGTTGGACAGATGAATCACAAAGAGTCTATGGAATATTAATTAGTGGAAATCAAAGCCGTAAAAAAGGACAGCTATAATTAGTATATCCTCTAATTATAATATACTTCAAATTAAGTTACTACTAGACAGAAAAATATCTAAGGAAAAGACGAAATAATCTGAAATATTTAATGATCTACAAATTGAATTATTAAAAGAGTTGCTTCGTGGATGTGAATTATTGTGGAATCCACAAATATTTAATTATCTTTGTGTCGTTTAATATTGGGAATCAGCAGCTTAATTTATCAAATTAGTATTCTACTACGTACTACATGATTGATGAAGATACTTCTTTCATGACGAATGATATGTGATTGAAGTATGACTTTTTAATCAATTAGTTAATTTACTATTATTATTATTAAACTTGATTCAACATGTGTCGTATAATGAATGTTTGAATAATACTTTTATAACTATAATATATTTTGTTCAATTCCATAAATGAGATTTAAAGAGTACATGTATATAGACCTTGCCCTGCTTATGAAAATAGAAAGATTATTTTCAATAGACCCTCCGCTCAATGAGTCATTACTTAGTTACCTTAATCATTTGAATCTACATAAATAATGTCATTATTCAAATCTTCTAAATAACATTGGAAGTGTTTAATTCATCAATAATAAGATGGTATCAGACTTGGCCTTCTCATCAAAACGTTTGAATCATTAATTAATCGTCAGAAAAGAAAACTACTATTCCAGAAACATAATTTCCAATATGCATTTCGCAGTTGATATTTTCGGTCACTACTAAAAAAATCAGGATTTCCGACCACAAAAAACCAATTACAATCTGTGGTCGGAAAAAACCGATCACATGTGGTCGATTTTTTATATTTTTTTTTGTAATTTTTTTTTTTAAAAAAGCGATCACTTGTGGTTGCTTTTATATTTTAAAATTGCAAAATAATCATTTCAATAATTTTTATATTAATTATTATTTCTTTTACAAATAAAAAATAAAAAAATCGACCACTTGTGGTCGGTTTTTAATTAAAATAAAAAGAAAATAATTTTTAAAAATCGACCACTTGTGGTCGGTTTTTAATTAAAATAAAAAAAGAAAATAATTTTAAAAAACCGACCACAAGTGGTCGGTTTTTAATTAAAAAATAAAAAATAAAAAAACCGACCACTTGTGGTCGGGTTTTAATTAAAATAAAAAAAAGAAAATAATTTTAAAAAACCGACCACTTGTGGTCGTTTTTGGAATTAAAAAAATAAAAAAAGTAAATAATTTTTAGAAAACCGATCACTTGTGTTCGTTTTTTATTAAAAAAATAATTATATATATAATCTAGTATATTATTTTTTTGAAATTACACTAATCACACGTAGTCAATAACCAATATAATAATAATAAAAATCAATCAATCTTAGATTTTGTGAAAAAATTACACTAAAAAATATATCAAATAAAATAAACAAATTACGTTAAACATAATCTTTATCTTTTACTTATGTTTCAATATATAAAATAAATATTTTGCTTTGTATATACGTTAAATAACGTTAAACATGCATAATATTTGTATAATGAATATGTGTATATATATATCACACCATTGGAATAATGATATTATGCTACTATTGCAGTCATAATAATGTAATATATAACCGATAATTCATCAGAATATAATGAACGTGCTCTATTATAAAGTAATATACTTGTGGATGTGATATATATAGTATGCATTCAAGAATTCATATATATAAATATCTTTATATATATATATATATATATATATATATGATGTAGTGATCGATTGATGAACGATGTAGTCAAAACCTAATAGAATCTATCCAAACATATTGAATACCTTGATTTGAAATGACAGAAGTAATAATATATACTGTACGTTGAAGTTATATTAATGTAAGCTAATCAAATTAATCGATCACTCATCAGAGTATGTATATGAAATACGTCGCATTATATTATTGGATAATATACTTGTGTATGCATGTGATGTATATAGTACGTATTTAGAACTTGATATAATCGATAGTATGTATATGTGTGTGTATGTATAGGTATATATATAGTATAAATATATTATATAGTGAAGGTATATTAATGACATAAGATAAACTAACCAATAATTCATCTGAGTATATGTGAAATACGTTGTATATTATTATGAGGTAGTAAAATCGTGGATGTGATGTTTATAGTACGTATTTGAAAGATGATAGACAATTGAATATATGTATATATACGTATATCTCGTGTAGTAACGTATGCAATAATCGAAAGCTAGATAACTGAATCTATATATAAAAATATTTTGAATGATACGTTGATATATATCATACTATTGAGGAGATAGATATACTATTTTGTGTCCATGTAGACACGCGTATGTTGTTGAAGTTGTAATAACGTAAGAAAAGTATTACGAGGTATATATGGGGAGGGGGGAGGAAGAAAGTAGGGGAGGGAGACATAAAATTGAATCCTGAAACTGGTATATACTTACCATTTGCTTTGAATTTCGAATTTTGAACGACCGCCAAATTTTGGCGTTGAATTTGAGTTTTTTCGCTTACAAATTTTTCTTATGAGTATATGTGAAATATGTTGTATATTATTATGGGGTAGTAAAACCGTGTATGTTATGTTTATAGTACGTATTTGAAAGCTGATAGACAATTGAATATATGTATATATACATATATCTCGTGTAGTTACGTATGCAGTAATCGAAAGCTAGATAACTGAATCTATATATCAAAACATTTTGAATGATACGTTGATATATATCATACTATTGAGGAAATAGATATACTATTTTGTGTCAATGTAGACACGCGTATGTTGTTGAAGTTGTAATAACATAAGACAAGTATATATATATATCGTATTTAAAAGGTAATTAACCAAAAATTTATCGTAATTTACAAAATTCATTGATATTATTATATGATTGAGGAAATATACTACTCGTGTTAATGTGATGATAAAGTAACTAATTATCTGATTTATACATATACACATTGCATTAAATTATTGGATGTTATAAATATTATACGATTAAGGAAATATACTACTCGTGTTAATATGATGATAAAATAACTAATTAAATGATTTAACTTTTTATTAAAATTGACCACATGTGATCATTTTCCGATAATAACTATTTTAAAACTAAATCAAACACTTATATTTTATTTTGTCAATAATTTTGTAAAAACTGACCACATGTGGTCGATTTTCAAAAAAAATTTCAGAAAACCGACCATATGTGGTCGGTTTTCTAAAAATTAATTAAAAATAATTATTTTATAAAATAAGTCCTACCCGACCCCACCCCCACATGACCTGATTTAACACACACACACAAAAACCCCAATTGAAAAACACACACACAAAATCGACATACACACACAAAAAAAAAATCAACACACACACATAAAAAACACACTGTTGCCAACCCTTTGCCGCCGCTGACTCACCGCTGAGCTTCCACCGCCGCCCAGGTATTTTTTTAATTCTTTTTAGCTTTTTTGAAGCTCAAAATTGTTTTTTTTTTGATAAATTTTTTGTGGGGTTGTGTTATTTTTCATCAATCTTTTTCACATTGTCATAGTGTGTGTGTTTTATCACTTGGGTTTATCAAGATTTATTTTTTTACTCATTCTCAGTTTGTGAGTGTGTTTTTTGAGATGGAATTTCAATCTTTTTACTATATATTCATATTATGTGCAGTGTGTGTGTTTTGTCAGCTGTTATTTATCAAGAATCATTTTTTCTCCATTTTTATTGTGTGTTTGTTTTATCAACTAACAGCTTTTCAATATTCAATTTTTCCTATTTTCACAGTGTGTGTGTTTTGTCAACTAGGAGCTTATCAAGATTCAATTTGTTTCTTCATTTTGATATTTTGTGCATTTGTGTGTGTTTTTGGTCACTTGGGGTTTATCCAGATTCCATTTATTTCTTCATTTATTCTAGTTACCTAATGGGTTGCTTAGAATTTGATGTTACTGTTTGACAGAATCTGAATTCGAGAAAAAGATTGCTTTGCTATTTTTTCGGTGACCACTTATCTTTTTTTCTTTAATATAGGCCAAGCAAATCCGTTGATTTCTCTCTATTTTCTTATAATGGAGTCTTTAAATGTAGTTTAGCTTGGGATTATTCGTTGTAGAAGGCTTTGAAAGCCATAGGAATTTTTTTATGATTATATGGTATAAGAGGGTCATGCGACGCCTCTACTTATTTTCTTTGTTACACTTGTTCAATTATTTGACTTATTATACTATAAATGAATATGTTACTTGAAAGTGAATAAGTGTAGTTACTTGAAGTTGAACTTTTATTTTGAATTTTGTTGAAGCATAGGTACTTGAAATGTGAACTTTTTATTGTGAATTTTGCAATGCTTGGTAATTTTGAATGTGGTTTAGTTTGGTGACTTGGATGGTGACTTGAAATTGATTAAGTGTAGGTAGTTAAAAGGTGAACTTTTGTTTTGAATGTGGTTTAGTTTGGTGACTTGGGTGGTGACTTAGTGAGTTGAAATTGATTAAGTGTTGGTACTTGAAATGTGAATTTATCATTTTGAAGGTAGTTTAGTTTGTTGTTTTAGGAGGTGACTTAGTGACTTGAAAATGTTGAAGTTTAGGTACTTGAAATATGAATTTTTGTTTTGAATGTGGTTTAGTTTGGTAACATGTGAGGTGACTTAGTCTCTTGAAATTGATTAAGTGTACATAGTTGAAAGGTGAATTTTTGTTTTGAAAGTGGTTTATTCTACTAACATGTGAGATGATTTAGTCACTTGAAATTGATTAAGTGTAGGTAGTTGGAAGGTGAATTTTTATTTTGAATGTAGTTTAGTTTGGCAACATATAAGGTGACTTATTCACTTGAAATTGATCAAGTGTAGGTACTTGAATTTTGAATTTTTGTTTTGAATGTGATGAAATTTGGTAATGTGAGGTGAGTTAGTCATATCCAGTCAAGAATTCTCATATTCAAAATTTGAAGGTGGCAGAAATGCGGATGTTGCGTTGGATGTGTAGGCTTACTAGGGGTGATAGAGTTCAGAAGGAGACTATCCGGGAGAAGGTTGGAGTGGCTTCAGTGGAGGATAAGATGCGGAAAGTCCGATTGAGATGGTTCGAACACGTGATGAGAAGGGGCACGGATGCACCGGTTCGTAGGTATGAGCGGCTAGCTTTGGATGGTTTCAGACGGGGCAGGGGTAGGCCAAAAAAATACTGAAGAGAGGTGATTAGGAGGGACATGGAGCAGTTTCAACTCACTGTAGAAATGACACTAGATAGGAAGTTATGGAGGTCACGTATTAGGATAGAATGCTAGTGTCAGTTTGGGTCGGTAGGGTAGGGCGTAGCTTGGTGGGTATATTATTCTTGGTATGCTACCTTGTTGCATGCTGTATTGCGATGGTGTACTATTCTTTGGTTGATATTCCTTGTGGGTAGTGTATTTATGTCTTGTTATCTTGTTACGTGTTTTTTTGCGGATTTGATTAATATTTTTTTTCTTGAGCCGGGGGTCTATTGGAAATAGCCTTGCTACTTCTCCGAAGGTAGTGGTATGGACTGCGTACATCTTACCCTCCCCAGACCCCACTATGTGGGAATACACTAGGTTTTTTGTTGTTGTTGTTGTTGTTGAGGTGACTTAGTCACATGAAATTGATTAAGTGTAGATAGTTGAAAGGTGAATTTTTTTTTTGAAGGTAGTTTATTCTACTAACATGTGAGATGATTTAGTCACTTGAAATTGATTAAGTGTAGGTAGTTGAAAGGTGAATTTTTATTTTGAATGTGGTTTAGTTTGGTAACATGTGAGGTGACTTATTCACTTAAAATTGATTAAGTGTAGGTACTTGAATTTTGAATTTTTGTTTTGAATGTGATGGAATTTGGTAATGTGAGGTGATTTAGTCACATGAAATTGATTAAGTGTAGATAGTTGAAAGGTGAATTTTTGTTTTGAAGGTAGTTTATTCTACTAACATGTGAGATGATTTAGTCACTTGAAATTGATTTAAGTGTAAGTAGTTGAAATGTGAATTTTTGTTTTGAATGTGGTTTAGTTTGGTAACTTGGGAGGTGACTTATTCACTTGAAATTGATTAAGTGTACGTACTTGAAAGGTGAATTTATCATTTTGAAGATAGTTTAGTTCTTTTTTTTGGGATGTGACTTAGTGACTTGAAAATATTGAAGTTTAGGTGCTTGAAATGTGAATTTTTGTTTTGAATGTAGTTTAGTTTGGTAACTTGGGAGTTGACTTAGTCACTTGAGATTGATTATGTGTAGGTACTTAAAATGTGAATTTATCATTTTGAAGGTAGTTTAGTTTGTTGTTTTAGGAGGTGACTTAGTGACTTGAAAATGTTAAAGTTTAGGTGCTTGAAATGTGAATTTTTGTTTTGAGTGTAGTTTAGTTTGGTAACTTGAGAGGTGACTTAGTCACTTGAAATTGATTATGTGTAGGTACTTGAAATGTGAATTTATCATTTTGAAGGTAGTATAGTTTGTTGTTTTAGGAGGTGACTTAGTGACTTGAAAATGTTGAAGTTTAGGTGCTTGAAATGTGAATTTTTGTTTTGAATGTAGTTTAGTTTGGTAACTTGGGAGGTGACTTAGTCACTTGAAATTGATTATCTGTAGGTACTTGAAATGTGAATTTATCATTTTGTTGTTTTAGGAGGTGACTTTGTGACTTGAAAATGTTGAAGTTTAGGTACTTGAAATGTGAATTTTTGTTTTGATTGTGGTTTAGTTTGGTAACTTGAATTTAGGTACTTTTTCATTTTTAATTTAGGTACTTGAAATGTGAACTCTTGTGACTTGAACTAATTAGTTGAATCTGATTGATTGTGTAGATGGAACCTGATTATAGCTGGATATATCAACAGAATAATAATAATAGAATGGGTCTTAGGGTGGAATTGGTTGAAGGTGTAAGACAATTTGTTGAACATGCTAAGACATATGATGCTTGGTCATGTTTTCAGGCTATTCATTGTCCTTGTGTTATATGTGATGGTACGTGTCTTTTAAAAGAAGAGTTGTGAAGAAACATCTTTATAGAAGAGTTTCACGAGGACTTTTTAAGATTGTGTTCTATTGATGGTGATGTTGAGAAAAATAACTTTGTCGTTTGTAAAAATAGGAGGTCTGCAGGGCATAATAACTACCAAGATATTAGGATGACAGAAATGGTGCATGATGCTTTTGGGATGCAACACAGTGGTGACTTTAGGGAAAATGTCGAAGATATTCCCAATAGAGAAGCGGGCAAATTCTATGAACAATTTCATGCTGCTAGTTATCCTTTGTTTGACGGGTGTTCGTACTCTCATTTGTCTGTTTCTGTTAGATTATTAAGTATTAAATCTGACTGGAATATTGCTGAAGGAGGAATAGACTCAATGATAAACCTTATTAAAGAGTTGGTTGACCCCGGCTTAGAGGTTGCTGATTCTTTTTATAAGGCAAAAAGATTGGTGTCAAAGTTAGGCCTCTCCTCGGTTAGATTTGATTGTTGTAAAAATGGTTGCATGTTATACTATAAGGGAGATGCTAACCTAGAGTCCTATAAGTTTTGTCAGGACCCTCGATATAAGCGTGGTTGTAGTGGAAATAAAATTGCTATCAAGGTGTTGCATTATTTACCTCTAATACCAAGGTTCAAGAGGTTGTATGCTTCAAATAGCTCAACTCCTCATATGAGATGGCACAGTAAAAATAGAAGACCCACTGGTGTTATGTGTCATCCATTTGATGAAGAGGCTTGGAAGTATTTTGATGCAACTTATCCATATTTTGCAGCTAAGCCACGAAATATTCGTTTGGAATTATGTGTGAATGGCTTATGTCCCTTTTCAGTTAGTGTTGCGTCATATTCATGTTGGCTTGTATTTATCACTCCGTATAATCTTCCTCTTGAAATGTTGATGACTAGTCCCTATATATTTTTAAATTGTGTTGTTCCTGGCCTGCATAATCCAAAACACGGAATAGATGTCTAGTTGCAACCTTTGATTGATGAACTTCAAATTTTATGGCATGAGGGGATTGAAACTTGAGACATCTCACTTAAACAGAATTTCAATCTGCGTGCATATCTAATATGGACTATTAATGATTTTCCTGCTTATGGAATGTTGTCTGGCCGGATGACAGCTGAAAAGTTGGCTTGTCTATACTGCATGGAAAAAACAAAATCTTTCAAATTGAGACATGGAAGGAAAAATTCATAGTTTGATTGTCATCGTTGTTTCTTGCCACCTGATCATGAATTCAGGAGACTCAGTAATGCATTCAGAAAGAATAGAACGGAACATAATGGTCCACCTCTAAGGCTATCTGGTCATGACATCTGGAGATAGTTCAGGATTTGCCTAAAGTTAGCGAGGAACCAATGTATAGGCTTGATGGATATGACGTTTTTCATAACTAGACTAAGAAAGGTATATTTTGGGAGTTAGAATATTGGCCAGATAATTTACTTAGAAATAATGTTAATGTCATGCATACTGAGAAGAACTATTTTGATAACTTGTTCAACATAGTTATGGATGTCACTGGCAAGACAAAGGATAATCCTAAGGCCAGACTTGACTTACCAAAATATTACAAACACAGATAATTACACTTACAGGAGGGGCCCAATGGCAATGTTCTTAAGACCAAGAATAGTTTTACATTCAAGTTGGACCAAAAGCGACAAATATGTGAGTGGGTCCAAAGTTTAAAGATGCTCGATGGATATGCCTCAAATTTGGGAAAGAGAGTTGATATGACACAAAGGAATCTTGCATGGAATGAAAAGCCATTATTGTCATGTTTTCATGGAACAATTACTTCCAATTGCTTTTATTTGTTTACCTGAAAACATATGGAAACCAATAGTAGAGATTAGTTTGTTCTTCAAAGACTTATGTGCCACCACATTAAAAGAAGAAAATTTGGCGCAAATGGAAAGTAACATTGTTGTTATCACTAACAAGTTGGAGAAGATTTTTCCTCCAGGTTCTTCGATGTGATGGAACATCTTCTCATTCACCTTGTGCACGAAGCTCGGCTAGGCGGTCCAGTTCAAACTAGGTGGATGTATCCATTTGAACGATAAACAATTGCAACATATTTAAATTCATACATGTCTTTTTTAATATAGTAAACATCTAATCTTAAGATTGTGCAGGGCAATTGGAAAATTGAAAAGGGGTCCCAAAAATAAACATAGGTTGGAAGGCTTTATAGTTGAGGCATATCTTGCAAGAGAAACTTCTCAATTTTGTTCATACTACTTTCGTGATGAAGTTGCTTATTCAAGAAACAGACCGAATCGTCATCAGGACGATGAGAATGAGCCTCATTTGCAACCAATATTAATTTTTAATCAATCTGGTAGTAAGGCTAAAAAGATCATATTACGCCGGCTCACTACCATGGAGCACAAATCAGCAACTTCGTATGTCTTGCTGAATTGCCTGAAAGTTGATCCCTCTCTGAAGTAAGGAGATTAAAAATTAACATATCTTATTTATTTACTCATTTTCTTAAGGAAACTAATTGTGTTTCGTATGTTGGGTCTTCAGTTCATTTAAGACTCAATTCCACAAAGATCAAGTGTATGCATCCTTTGCAACATGGTTTACATATGAGGTTCGTAAGTATATTAATATTTCTACAAAGTTTAAATATTTACACATTTTTCAACTAACATATATACATATATATATATATATATATATATATATATGTATAATATTTTTAGGTACACCAGTCACCAAATGCAGCCGCATACAATCAGTTCTTGAGAGATATTTATTTGGGACCAGTTGAAGCTCATACAATATCCCATTACACAGTAAATAAATTTAAATTTTCCACCAAAGAACACTCCAGAACAAGAAAAACAAACAATAGTTGTGTTTGGGTTAAGGGTAATGATGATGTTGATTACTTTGACATAATACATGAGATCTTAGAACTGAAGTATGCTGGTTTCCCAATAAAAAAAATTATTCTCTTTCAATGTAAGTGGTTTGATCCAGGCACAAGAGGCACAAGAGTACATAAGGAGCATAACATCATTGAAGTGAAGCACAATAGGTCATATCCTGTTTACGTTCCCTTTGTTCTAGCGCAAAATATTAAACAAGTGTATTATGATCCTTATCCGTTGCACAGTGATAAGTCCGATTGGTGGGATGTAATCAAAACAAAGCCTATCGGATGGGTGGAAGTTGAGAATGTGTTAGAGACTGCGTATCAAAATGAAATGCAGATTGATCAACAGCGAGTGGATATTGACTTAGTGGATAGTTTGAATCACCCAAAAAATATATTTGAAGAAGTTAATATTACATAAGAAGAGGCTGAGTGGGTAGGAGATGAGGAAACTTCTGAAGAGGGTGAATGGTTTAGTGGAGAATCTTCAGGAGAGGAGGATTAGTTTGTGTAGGTTGTATTTATTATGTATTGATGTCTTTATGCTTTGTACTATTTACCTTTATGTTTCTTGTTTCAGATTGATATGTAATATACTGTGTAAGATTGTTGTTTTCACTTTTCCATAATTTATGTAGTAATAGAAATATTCTTGTCTATCTCGTGTTGTTGGAGCGATTTGAAATGTGAATTATTAACTTGAAATTACTTACTCTGAATGTTTTCTTATATATTCAATTTGTAAGGACTAACTACTTGTTAACTTTACATAATTTAGATGGCAGGTAGAAGTGACAAAGGTAGGTAGAAAGTTGATCCTACAAAAATAAAAAAGAAAAAACAATCTTCGCCTTATAGACGATCGACAGGTATTCATATATTTGAGGGTCGATTTACTGACGCGCCAGCACAACCTTCATATTCTAGGTCGTCGCAGCATTCAGTTCCTTCTTCTACGTATGTGGGTCTACTTCATGGGTCTACAGTGACTCATTCTGTACCCATCACCGTGCCACCGCCATCACAGTACTATCGGACGACCGCTGGCACATCCGGACATCTATCATCGTCAGTACCCTCTGCTAGCAGTCACCCACGCTCTTACAGTGATTCTGCTGGATCTACTGGATTGATGGATCTTTACCTTGGGGCACTCCATCCGGCGCTTCAGATCCACCCACTCCAGTGCATCCACCAGCACTTGCTCCACAGCTTAGAGACAGAGATGATTATCGGAGGTGGTATATTATCCCATATGGGATAGGGTAAGATTTCTAAATATAACAACATTATTCATTTTTCATTTACTGTATTATTATGCTATATGAAATTACTGTTTGATCTTGTATTGTAGGTTTAGGCCTGATGCTGGAGTTGGAAAAATTACGACTAAATGCATTTGCCGGAACTTCAATGGCTATTGGATCAGTTGGCAAAAGGTTCCAAAACATGTAAGAGAAAAAATGTTTAAAGAATTTCATGTAAGGATTTAACTTATCGACTATTTAACACATTGTTAGAATAACAAATTGAATATTATATTTTTATTTTTGTTGTAGAAATATTACTGGTGGGATGATGCGCATGAAAGTGAATTACGAAGGAATTTTTATAGAAGAGCTAGATCTAGATTCAACGGTCTGTTGGATTATGCCAGGACGAACAAGGTACGACCAGGGTTTATACTGGAACCCATGTGGAAAGATTATATTCGCTATTGGAATAGCGAAGAATACAAATTATTGAGTCAGAAAGGAAAGAAAGCCAGGACATCATCCAAGGGTGGCTCACTACATACTGCGGGTGCAGTTAGTCAAATTATTGTGGAGGAAAAAATGGTATGTAACTTTTACAGTTTTAATTGTTAATTTCTATTTAAATTTTTAATTATTTGAATATTAATAATTTTATCCTATGCAGGAAAAAAATTTGGTAGAAAGATAAGACACGATGAGATATTCGAAGAGACGCATGTGAAGAAGAAAAAGAACTCAACTGATGAAAATGTTTAGGTTGAGCCTCGTGCCAAATCTGCCCATGTAAGAATCAAATTTCCTGTTATGAATCTTTTTCTCAAAGTTGATATTATTCAAGTACAAGTAGTTTAATATTTTTTTACTATTAATTTTAACTTTGCTTTGATTATAGGAAAAATATATGCATCTCGTTAATGAGTATCGTCGTACTCAGCCTCCTGAAAGTCAAGGTGACACAATACTTGAAGATGTAGAGGAGGAGTTATGGAGAAAAACTGTGGGTCCTCCAGTTAGAGGCCAATACTATAGATACCTCAGAAAATGTGATAGCGAGAATATTAGGTCTACGTTCGGCCCGACATCCTATACCTCATCAGTTGATAGGAAAATCGTTGAATCACTAAGAACTACAATTTCTAAACTCACTGGAGATCTTGTTGCACAGAGAGAGAGGGCGAAGCAGAAGAAGGAGGAAACAACATCACAAATCAAGATGTTGCAGCAGCAGTTCATTTCTTTTATTCGATCTGCAGGGATTATTCATCCATGTCCTGGTGATGCAGTTCGAGCTACAAAAGGTTTAGGCCCACTAGATGATATCAGCACAGATGAGGAATCAGATCTTGTATGTGCGGCTGAGGATGCGGATGACAAAGACGATGATAATGAGTAGTAGTTTTTTTTACTTTTGTATGTGTTGTAGTTGAATTCTTAGATGAGTTATAATTTTTACACTTTTGTATGTTTCGTATGTTTTTAGACTTGTATTGCATGTTGGTTGTTTGAATAGAATGTAGCATGTATATTCTATGCTCATTTGTTTGGCTGGTTGATGGAATGTAGCATATATAAAGCTTTTATTTTTTAAAAAAAATTCCTAGAAAATTTCAAAAATTGACCGATTTTTGTAATTAATTAATTTTTAAAAAACTGACCACTTGTGGTTGGTTTTTTAAAAGTAATTAATTATATTAATTAAAAAACCAACCACACGTGGTCAATTTTGTAAAAATTAATTAATAAAATAAAAATACCGACCACATTCTTTAAAATTAATTAATTAATTTAAAAATAAAACCGACCACAAGTGGTCGGTTTTATTGAAATTAATTAATTTAAAAATAAAAATAACCACTTGTGGTTGGTTTAATTTGAATTTTTTATTTTTATAAATTTTTTTCCTTTGTTAAAAAAATAATTTTGAATTTTAAAAAAATATATATATATTTAAAAAAAACTGACCACACGTGGTCAGTTTTGAAAAAGTTACCACGTTTTTACCGACCACACATTTTGATCAGTTTTGTGATCGAAAATGCAGGAAAACCGACCATATGTGGTCGGTTTTTCTGATTTTTTTAGTAGTGGGTAGATGAATAACTAATCTATTCTATTATTATTATTATTATCAATGTGTGCATGTGTATATTAACATAAAAATAAATGTAAAGGAATATTTTTTGTGGAACTTACATGTGCTTTCATTTTCAAATGCAAGAGTTAGCAAAATCTTTTTAAAAAAAACAAAAAAATTAAGAAATCAAGGACATGGTAAAAAAAATAATAGAAGGTAAAACTAATACATTGAAAAGTGATCTTTTTTTTTAGAAATGCTTTTTAAAAAAATGCTATTGTGAAAAGTAATTTGTGTTTAATCAATAAATTCAAAAAAAAAAAATTGGGCAACAATTAATATTTGACCAAACTTTTTAAAAGTGTTTTTAAGTGTATTTTTCTCAAAAGTGTTATACAAAAAAGCACTTTTAAGGAAAAACAACTTTTTTAGCTTATGAAAAATTATTTATTCTACTCCCAAAAAAAATACTTATATTTTTTCGAAAACGTGATCAAACACCTGATTTTTTAAAAAATAAATATTTTTTGACAAAAAAATTAGCACTTTTAAAGAAAATAAACTTGGTCAAACAGGCTATATGCGCCTTCCATATTATTAAAATTAAAATGTTTAACTAGATCCTGATTTTAAGAATGAAGAAACTTATTTAAAATTTGTAATATAAAAATAAATTGTAGATAAATTATTAAGAATAAAATAAAAATTTAAAAATTAAACTAATGTAATATAAAAATAAATTATAAATTGAGATAGAAAAAAATAACTATCAAGTTCTTTATACTATCTATCTATCTATCTATCTATCTATATCTATATATATATATATATATACTAAATAGCAAGCAAGAAATTCTTACTTGGATTGTTGCCAAGTGGCATTCTATGATGACGCCATGTGTTTAGTTTTAGGACAGATTAGTTAAAGTTGGGTTTAATTAGTTATTAGTTATTGTGTTCAATTTAAAATTTGAAATAATTAAATATTAATATTTTTTTGATAATTTCTGCTGCTAGAATTGCTCAATTAAATAACTAATTCTAATTACTTAATTTATACCATTATTTTGACAATTTAAAAATCCAACAGTTCATGTTATGAAAGTTACTCCTTTTGATGATAAATAATTTTACTGTCAGTAGTTTTAGAAAAGCAAAAATAAGTTAAAAGTCAAAAGTTTCAATTTCGAATTTATAGCTTTTAACAAATAATCTCATCCAAACACCCACTAAATCATGTATTATTCAAAGCAGATATTTAAAAAAAAAAAAAGAAAAAAAAAAGCTCCATGCTTCGAGATTTGGTTTACCCTGCTCATGTTGCTTCTTCAATAGCAGATTTTTCATTACTAGGAGTGCTGACGGTAAGGCGAAAACATTTGAATTCTTGATGTTTGATTAATTTCAACTTTTCATTTCTTTGTTGTTCAACAGATTACATTCTCACAAACGTTGGCAATTGGTATAAATAGACAATAGTATATGAATGAACACCATACCAGAGTTTCTTCAATACCAAGTGTTCTCCAAGAGATACATGTATCAAAACAGACAATTTTTCAACCTATAAAAATTTTATTACTTATTTGTACGTTTTCATATAGTTACACCAACGTTTATCAGTTGACAAGTTTGTCTAATAATTTTGAACTATTTCATGAAGAGGACAAAAAGTTGTACATTTGCTGAATGTTCGGCAAATTGTGTTAATTTTTGTGTTCAATATATCAAAATTAGAATTATCCATTATTGTCATTATGAATGCACATATAATGTCTTTAATACTTTTAGTAAGAAACAATTCAAGAGCACTTGGGAGTCAAACTTAAATCTTTCTCTCTTAAGAAAAATTTCAGTTCACTTTTACAGATTATTTGATACTTCAATAGCAAAGGCTTTACGTGAATTTATAATTTATTTTTAAATTATTATTTTTTTAATTTTAGATGCTAAATATAAACTTTTGAATTTGACTAATTTTTATAACAAATTTATTTTAGAGATAAATCCAATCTCATAAGATATTTGGCGCAGAAGAGAAATAATCACGAAAAGCCTGACATAATACTTACAACCTTGATGTTATGCATCATGCTATATGATCATATGTTACATCAACTATCTTCATATGAATCTTAAAACATGGTGTTCATCTATCAAATTCTACTCCCTCAGCTATTACAATTACGAACTAACATTTCATATTTGCACCAACTACCTTTACATCAAATTATTTATGCTAAATTTAAAGCAGTACCACAAAGTAGTCATAACCACAAATATAATGGATTTATTCACTTTAAGATTTGAAGAAGCATCTTAATATTAAATTTGAAATATCTATGCTATCTTTTGGGTTCAATTGGTGTGAATGGAAAATGAAAAGTTGATTGGAAGGAACACAACTCTTCGAGTAAAAGATACATTATTTTGGAAAAAGGTATGACTGTTTGGATGGTTGTGGTTGTTCGAAAAAGACACACTCTTTCGAATGGACAAACATGACTGTTCAGAAAGGATACACTTTTCTGGTGAACCATTGCCACCTTTCGGAAGGGGTACTTAATGGCTATATAAACCTGCATTTTTCCACAGGTTTAGTACGAATTTTTCTACACTTGAAAATATGTTTTGTCTTCTAAAATATTTCGTGTGATCATCTAACTGTTGAATGATTTCGAAGAGAATCTGACCGTTTGAGGTGCCACTACAGTCGAATTGTTAAGCCATTTTATCTTGGAGGGGGGGGGGGATTCCGCAACCTCGGGTACTTGAGGGGAATTATTTCCTTAAGGACACTACGTGAATTTGGAGGACTTGGCTTTTTCTGCTTCATCTAATTTTTTTTAAAATACTGAAAACACACTTCTTTGAAAGGTCATTTTTTATCTTGTGTTGAAGGTGTTGGAAACTTCATAAGTGTTCTTGATTTATTCTTGAACTTGTGTTGAAGTTGTTTTGCCAAAATACAGATTTTTGTGTACCCGAAGAAAACAATCTTAAGGAAATAATTAAAAAATATATATTTTTTTGCTTGTTTGGTGAAAATTTTTTTTCACTAAAGTTTTTTTTTCATAATCTATATTGTTTGGTTTCTGGAGATTAAAGCTTTAAGCTTTCTACTCTATTTGAACTTAACAAGTGATTTGAAGAAATTAAATTTTTATCACAAGTTAGAGGTCATTTGGTTGACGATTGAAAGTCATAAAAACTTCATCGCTAAACTAGAAACAGGGGGTATTTAAAGTTGCTACAACTTTATAAGTAGTATTTCGATATACTAAAAATTTACTGTTTTGTTGTGACAGAAAAATAACTACTGACAGTCATGTGAATGATGCTGCAACGACTGTGACAGCAACTAGTGTTGCCACAACGAGTTGTACGAGTGCTCCGAAGGAAATGGCACCGGCAGAAAAACCTAAAAAATTCACGGGTGTTGATTTTAAAAGGTGGCAACAGAAGATGTTTTTCTACCTTACAACATTATGTCTTTAGAGATTTACATCTGAAGAAGCTCCAAGTTGTCCGAAGGAAATTCTGACCAGGAGCGATTTGTCATTATGGAGGCATGGAAACACTCTGATTTTTTGTACTGGAATTACATTCTAAGTGGCCTCCAAGATGACCAATACAATGTGTATAGAGGAATGAAGACGGCAAAAGAATTGTGGGGTGCGCTAGAAAGAAAATACAACACTGAGGATGCTGGAACCAAAAAGTTCTTTGTTGCAAGATTCCTTGAGTATAAGATGGTTGACAGTAAGTCTGTTGTATCTCAAGTTCAGGAACTGCATGTTATCATCCACGATCTCCTTGCAAAAGGTATAAGTTTGACAAATACCTTAGTTGAACATGTTAAAAATGTTCTTAATGTTCACATAAACTTTATTCTAGGTTTGGTCGTGAACGAGGCATTTTAAGTCGCGGCAATAATAAAGAAGTTGTCACCTATGTGAAAGGACTTCAAGAACTACTTGGAATATAAATACAAGGAGATGACAATCGAAGATCTTATAGTGAGACTGCGCATTGAAGAAGACAACAAAGCCGTGGAAAGAAGGTCGAAAGGAAATTCTGCAATGAATAGAGCAAACATTGTAGAAAACGACCACAACAACTTGAAAAGGCGAAAGAAAGTTGGACATGAAAGCAATCAACCTAAGAAGAAGTTCAAGGGTAAATGTTTTAATTGTGGCAAGATTGGCCACAAATCAACAGATTGTCGTGCCCCAAAGAAAGGCAAAAAGAAGGACCAAGAAAATATGACTGAATCTAAGAAAGAAATGGATTATCTGTGTGTCATGCTGTCTGAATGCAACTTAGTGGGAAATCCTCGAGAATGGTGGATGAATTATGGTGCCACCCGCCACATTTGTACAAATAAGGAGTTGTTTGCTACATTCGCTCCGACTCAAGGTAAGGAGAATATTTACATGGCAAACTCCGCTACAACTAAAGTAAAAGAAAAAGAAAAAGTATGCTTGAAAATGACTTCAGGCAAAGTGTTGACTCTCAACAATGTCCTGTATGTACCGGAATTAAGAAAAAACTTGATTTCTATATCACTTCTTGACAAAAATGGATTCAAATATATATTTGTTTCCAAAAAAATTATACTTAGTAAAGGAGAAGTGTACTTAGGAAAAGTCTACCTCACTGAGGACCTATTTAAAATGAATGTAATGAATATTGAAATAAATAAAAGTTCAGTTTCTTCTTACTTGCATGAGTCTAATGATTTGTGGCATGAACGATTAGGACATGTCAATTACAAAGCTTTGTGAAAACTGATTAACTTAAAAGTTCTGTCAAACTTTGAGTGCAATAAATCAAAATGTCAAATGTGTTTGGAATCAAAGTATGCTAAGTATCTGTATAACTCTGTTGAAAGGAATTCAAATCCCTTAGATTTAATACACACTGACATTTGTGATATGAAGTCAACACCATCTCGTGGTGGAAAAAAGTATTTTATAATTTTTATTGACTATTGTACTATATATTGTTATGTCTATTTGCTAATTAGTAAGGATGATGCAATAGATATGTTTAGGCAATACAAAACAGAAGTTGAAAATCAGTTAGAGAAAAAGATCAAAACGATAAAAAGTGATAGGGGTGGAGAATACGAATATCCCTTTGCGGAAATATGTGTAGAGAATAGAGTTTTCCATCAAACTATGTCTCTGTATTCACCTCAATATAATGGAATTGCGAAAAGAAAAAAATTGTACCTTCAAGGAAATGATGAATGTCTTACTTATAAGTTCAGGTTTACCGCAAAACTTGTGGGGGGAAGTTATCCTTACAGCTAACTGAATACTCAATAGAGTGCCCCATAGTTAGACACAATCAATTTCATATAAAAAATGAAACGAAAAGAAACCCAACTTGAAATATTTCAAAGTGTGGGGGTGTCTAGCGAAGGTCCAAGCTCTTATGCCTAAAAGGGTAAAGATGAGACCTAAGACGATGGACTGCGTGTTCATAGGATATGCTAAAAGTAGAAAATCATGTCGGTTTTGGGTTCATAAATTTGAACATCCGGATATCAATGAAAATACGATAATTAAATCAGATAATGCTGAATTCTTTGAACACATTTATCCGTATAAAACTAGACATAAACAGTCTAGTAGGGGTCTAAACGACCTCGAGATGAATCAACTGAGCATGTACATGATGATGAGAATCCAAGACGTAGTACACGTTAAAGAACATCAACTTCGTTTGGATCAAATTTTATAATATTTCTCTTAATAAATGAGCCTCAAATATTTAAAGAAGCGATGTCGTCGTCAGACTTATCCTTTTAGAAAGAGACAGTCAATAGTGAGATTGATTCAATCTTAAGCAACCATATGTGGGAATTGATTGACCTTCCTCCAGGAAATAAACCTTTAGGTTCTAAATGGATCTTCAAAAGAAAAATAAAAGTGGGTGTACTATTGACAAATACAAGGTAGGACTTGTAGTAAAAGGCTTCAAATAGAAAGAAGGTCTTGATTACTTTGATACATACTCGCCAGTAATAAGGATAACATCAATTCGGATGTTAATTGCCTTGGCGGCGGTATATGGTCTTGAAATCCGTTAAATAAATGTAAAAACAACATTCCTAAATGGAGAATTGGAGGAATAAATTTATATGGAACATCCTGAGGGTTTTGTGATTCCAGAAAAAGAAAATAAGGTGTGTAAACTTGTTAAGTCACTTTATGGACTAAAACAAGCACCTAAACAGTGACACGCGAACTTTGACCAAACCATGTTGGCAAACGAGTTTAAGATAAATGAATGTGATAAAGTATTTACATTAAAAATACTCCAAATCATCCAGTCATTGTGTGTTTGTATGTGGATGATATGTTGATCATCAGTAAATATATTTTTTACAGAAATGCTACGGAACGAATGCTCGAGAGAAAGTTTGATATAATAAAACTTAGAGTAGCGGATGTGATCTTAGGAATGAGAATCCATAAAACTCCACAAGGATTGACATTGTCACGGTCTCATTACATTAAAAAGGTACTTGATAAATTCAAGTATTTGGAATTTAGAATTGCCAAGACTCCATTAGGTGTGAGCTTCGCACTTCAAAAGAATGAAGGTGGAAGTGACTCACAATTAAAGTATGCAAGAGTGTTGGGATGTTTAATGTATATAATGAATTGTACACGACCGTACATAGCATGTGCTATTAGTAAGTTGAGTCGGTACACGAGTTATCCCAACAAAACTCATTGGAGGGCAATGAAAAGAGTTTTGGGGTATCTTAAATATACTCAAGACTATGCTTTGCAATATAATAAATATCCTACGGTACTTGAAGGATATAGTGATGTAAATTAGATCACCAGATCAAATGAAGTAAAATCCATGAGTGGATACGTATTTACAATAGGTGGAGGAGCAGTCTCTTGAAAACCATCTAAAAAGACATGTATTGCTCACTCTATGATGGAATCAAAATTTATCGCATTAGATAAAGACGGTGAAGAAGCAGAATGACTCCGAAATTTCTTGGAAGATATTCCTTATTGGCCTAAAATATTGGCACCGGTATGCATACACTGTGATAGTCATGCGGCAATAGGTAAGGCATGAATCATGATGTATAATGGTAAATCTCGTCACATAAGATGGAGACATAATATAGTTAGAGAACTTATCTTTAGTGGAATTATCACTGTTGATTATGTGAAGTCAAAGGATAATGTGTCGGATCCACTTATAAAAGATCTTACTAGAGAAGGAGTTGAAAGGACATCCAAGGAAATGGGTTTCGGGCCTAGGACTAGTCAGCATGACGGTAACTCTACCTAGTAGACTGGAGATCCCAAGAGCTAGGTTCAAGGAGATCAAACAAAGTTGTGTCTGACAGGTTCAACATTGTCAATATACCCAACCCATTCTCATGATGTAAACAATATTTAGTAAATAAGGATAAGACTATGGTGTGAAGTCTTTTAATAATTATCTAAATTTGGTAGATTTGACTAAATAGTTTAATCTATAGGATTAACGTTTAGAAATAACCTATGTGAGGGTGAAGTGGAAGCCGCCTCAAGGAGAATGTTAGTAAAGGCTTATTCTCTAAGCTCTCATGAGATCGGGACGTGTTCATGGCTGAAATAAATAAAATCGTGAGAACCATAAACGGTAAAAGGTTGGTTGTGTGACATGTGTTGTCTAGGTGTACATTAAATCTCGACAGTTCAAAGATATCAAATCTACCGATTGACCGAGTACATCCGATGCATGTTCACTACAGAAAGTTCAAAGGGAAACCCACTTATCCAGATGATATCAGTCTTTGCTTGATGAGCACATACTTGTCCGTAAAGTTTTACAAAGAGTAGTCATTCCCCATTCATGTGGGGGATTGTTGGATTTAATTGGTGTGACTGGAAAATGAAAAGTTGTTTGCAAGGGACACAACTCTTCGAGTAAAAGACACACTATTTTGAGAAAAGGTATGACTATTTGAATGGTTATGGCTGTTCGGAAAAGACACACTCTTTCAAATGGATAGACATGACTATTAAAAAAGTATACACCTTTCCGGTGAACCACTACCACCTTTAGAAAGGGGCACTTAGTGGCGATATAAACCTGCATTTTTCTACAGGTTTAGTATGAATTTTTCTGCACTTGAAAATATTTCTTGTCTTCTAAAATACTCTGTGTGATCATCTAACTGTTACGTGAGTTCGAAGAGAATCTAATCGTTTGAGGTACCACTACAGTCGGATTGTTAAGTCATTTTATCCTGGGAGAAAAATTCTGCAACCTCGGGTACTTGAGAGGAATTATTTCCTTAAGGACACTCCGTGAATTCGGAGGACTTGGCTTTTTCTGCTTCATCTAATTTTCTTTAAATTACTAAAAACACACTTCTTTGAAAGGTCATTTTTGATCTTGTGTTGAAGGTGTTGAAAACTTCATAAGTATTCTTGATTTATTCTTGAACTTGTGTTAAAGATGTTTTGCCAAAATACAGATTTTTGTGTACCCGAAAAAAACACTATCTACATTTATATCTCTCTATATATGACTATATAGAAAAGAAGTTCACACTTTTTCATCACTTCTTAATGAATGAAAGGTTGCACAGTCACATAGCTCGATACGTCCGTTTAGATGAAATGCTAAGAATTACTTGCACATATAAAGTTGTGATATAATGTAATAAGATTAACGTTCATATATACTCTTTTAGATTCATTATTTTAGCCATCATATCTTGGTGCTTTTCCTATACCAATAAGAAAGTTGAAGTATTTTTACTTTCATGTTTCAAGTGAGAGAAATACATTATAAACATATAGCTTCAATAGTTATGTATGATTAGGTTGCTGTGCAGTTCTTCTTTTCAAGCAATGGCTCAAGCCTAAATGAGGATTAATAATTAATTTTGAAATTGTTATGCATTCTTAATCGGATTGTGATTTTGCTCAAGCAAATGTATTGTGAATTAGGTGTTTAGTGGTAAAGATAAAGACTAATGACGCGAATTGATTCAAATAATAATATATCTATGATGAAACTTTTTATATTGACATTTAAAAATTTTGAATAATCAGTTTTAACATTCTTTGTATTTCCTATATTACTAATGATTTTCTTCGAACCCAAACTTTTCAATTCCACCTATATTACTAATGATAATATCTAAAGTTTTGAACCTTTCTTGTAGATATTATCAATTATTTATATCATAGATATGGTTGTTCATATTTAATTCGGAAGAGAACTTAGACCTATAGCGAAATGTAGAGGGAAAAAGTTGAATTAGTTGTCATCATGTGGAACCAAATCATAAAAATAGTTTTAAACATGAGCTATGTATAATGTGTTGGGTTTGAAATCGATAGGACGTCATGCGGAAGCTTATAGTTTACAATCCAAGATGGTGATAATTCAAATGACACACAAACAAATTAAAAACATAATACTATTATATGATTTGACCAATTGGCCTACATATAAAACCTAATATTAAAAAGTATAAAACATGTTGGAGAAATCTCCTCCTAAATAAAACTCTTTAATAACTACATTATGGATACTATTGTGTTATTGTATGAGAAGGAATGATCTTCTATTTATAGATTTCCAAAATCTTTCCTCTTAGATAGAGGTTTGCCAAATATGAAAAAAATTTATATTTTTCTTTCAGGAAAAGTAAAAGTAATTATGGTATTACTTTTATTTTCCTTATTAGAAAAATAAAATTAAGTTTAGTAAGAAAATCAGGGCAAAAATCCTAACATAATGGTTATTACTTTATTCCTAAATTATTCATAAATTTAGAATTTTACTAAATCATAGCTAATACGGTCGTGATATATACTCTAATGAACTTTTTTTTCCCTTTAAACTAGCTCACCCGTAATACGTGGCTTGATTTTCAATCACAATTTGAGTTAATTGATTAGTTGGCACCTAAATTGAAAGACATGAATGTGTGTGATTTCGGCTTCTTCCATTAGTGTCCTTGAGAAAAATAATTAGTACCTCTTGAATACAAGATATTTGAAAAAAAAAATATTTTGAAATATTCAAAGGTTGACACCTAATAGGTTATTGTGTGTGTCACTACATTCTATGGTGCAACTAAACAAAATAAATAAAAATGAAGAATTATTGGATGAAAAAATGAGATTTATATATTTGTTAAGATATTTGTGATTTAAGGTATGTGAAGATTTAATTTAATTTTAATAAAAAAAAACAATAGCCCAGTAATGTTTTATGGTGATTGAAGAAATTTCAACATTATGAGTAATTAGATGTGGCTTTTAAGATGGTCTTTGATGATAAAATTTTATTCATATGTTGTTTACATTGATAAAGTAATAAATTAAGAAAAGAATTTGTAATTAGTTATTTTATATTAAGTGACATGAATCTATCTGTTCAACAATTTGGATGAACTTTCTCTCATCTTGGTGAGAAATATATGGATCAATAAATTCTAAATATTATTGGACATAATACAAAATCTTACTGCAATTTAAGACGAAGGAACCAATTATTTTCATATTGGCCTTCTAATAAACGAGTCGTGGATAAGCTGATTTAAATTTTACAAATGCTACAATAATAAAATCTTAAAATAATTTTTTATAGAACTTTCTGTGCATTGCACGGAGACGAATACTAGTTATGGTAAATAAGACAACAATAATAGAAAGTAAAGTACAATCATATAATAACATAGAACCCAAGATAAGCAATTACCAACCTAAGCTGCTCACATTTTAAATATCTTTACTATCATGGGCGGAACAGGCTCTTACCCTCTGTTTGGATGGTGGTTTTTCATGGTATGGTATGGTATGGTATGGTATGGTATGGTATAGTTATTAGGAGAATCATATTTATTTTGATTGTTTCTTAAAATTTATGATATGTTATGGTTTAATTTTATGGTTTGGTAACCATGAAAACCTCCATTTTATGTAACCATCGATTTGGTGGTATCCCATGATTTTTTTTTTTTGTCAATTATGCCCTTACTTAATATTATATAATCCAATTTTTTTCTTCACCTTATATTATTTAACTCCACCTCTTACTCCGACCTCTCCCCCACCATCCTCGCCCCCCCCCCCCCACCTCGACCCGACCTCACCCCTACCAAACCCCGCACCCAATTTTTCTTTTTATTTTTTTTATAAAAAGGTATTTCAAAAACTTGTTCTTACCCTACTCGCATCCCCAACCCACCCCTATCCCGACCCCTTACTCCGCTACCTCCACCCCCAAATATTTTAAAAAAAAAAAAATCAATTTTTTAAGCCCGCCACCCTTTATCATATTTCTTTTCATTATTTTGTGTTAAATGTATACAAATGCTTTTTTTAAAAAAAAAATTCTACTTGTGTTACGAACACAAGAAAATAAGTAAGAAACAATTTATTTTCTTGAATTTTTTATTTTTTTTTGGGATTTCATACCGAACACACCCGTAGCATACACAAAAAATACATTCAAACTTTGTACTTGTCGTCGGTGTCACGTCTCAAAACACCAAAAAGAAATAAAATTTGTTACTATAAAAAATAAATTCGGTTATATTTATTTGATCTACTATTTTATTGACTTTGTTAGAATTTACATGAATTTAATAACTTAATATATCTACATGGCATAATTATGATAAATTAGTAGGAAAAAAATTATTTTATTAATAATTATTGATTAATTTAATATTTATAATAATTAAGGGCATTTTAGTAAATTTACCAGTTACAATACAGTATCATACTGTCAAATCAAACAATAAAACCATCATACATCAGTAAACGATACAGTCTATCCAAACATTGTATTGCATTATACTGTAATGTACTATACCATACCATACAATACAGTACCGTACATTATGAAATCATGACAAACCACCATCCAAACAATTTGTTAGTGTAGCCTCGAACACACACACTAGATACTAGAGTTTGTGTCATTATGAATCAAATCTAAATTATTTTTTCATCTCAGTTTATGTAGTATAGATGAAATTTAAAAAGTCAATCAAATTTTGTATGATTTTTACGACTTTCAACGTACTTTTCAAGTTATATATGTTATTCTCTCTATCCCCAATTTATATGACATTGGTAGAATTTGAAAAGTCAATTTTTTATACATTTTAAAAATATTTAATTTGTTAACTTGTGATTTATGTTACTTTTCACAAAATTTTCAAATGATACATCTCAATTTATGATGAACTGATAGAATTTCGAGTCAACCAAAAAAATTTGATGTGTCTTCAAATAATTTAAATTATTGATTATTATAATTTAGAATATTTTTATGCAATTTCAAAACCTATTACAGATTAATAAAAAAAAAAAATTTAATTAAAACAAAAATATGAAATCACATAAATGCCCTCGATCTGAAGTGTGAGTAGCAGGCAACCGAAGCAAGCAACTGGAGTAGACAGCTGGTGGTTGTCATGCCTGCTTCCATCTACAAGCTTCTGATCGAGGGCATTTTTGTAATTTTATATTTTTCATCTTAATTTAATTTTTTTTATTTGTATTTTTTACCTTTTATATATTTGAAAATGAGTACAAACTGTTATAAATTATAATAATTAATAATTTAAGTTATTTGGAGCCACATAAAAAAAATTGTTAACTCAAATTTCTATCAGTGTAATATGAATTAAAATATTTGAAAATTTTAGAAACGGTAATATAAATCACAATAATTTAGATTAATATATTTTTAAAATGTATAAAAATTTATTTGACTTTTCAAATTCTATCAATGTTGTATAAATAAATTGGGATAGAGAGAGTAATATATATTACTTGAAAATTATGTAGGAAGTTGTATAAATCATAATAATTAACATCTAAAACTATTTAATAATTTTGATTGACTTTCTCAAATATTTTATAGTACCACATAAATTAAGAAAAAAGAGTAACATATAGTATCTAAAAATCATATAAAAGTACTATAAATCGATAATTAATAACTTAAAATATTTAAATCATAATGATTAACTACTTAAAATATCTAAAACTATATAACAAATTTTGATTGACTTTCTCAAATATTCCATTAGTCCCACATAAAGTTGGACAAAAGGGTGACATATAGAATCTGAAAATTTGGTAAAATTACTACAAATCAATAATTAATAACTTAAAATATTTAAAAATCATATAAAAAAATTTGGTTAACTTTTCAAATTTCATGTGTAGCACATTAATTGGGATAAAAAAGTAATATACATTAGGCACATGCTGACATGGACTCCAATATTGTGTGTGTATATATATACACACACACACACGCACACACTAGATACAGGAGCCTGTGTGAGCATGAGCCTAATATATGTTATTTTATTTGTCCTAATTTATGCGACACAAATAAAAGTTATTTAATAACCAAGTAGAGGATTACATTCGGAGTCTTGTGTGATAAGAAGGTACCACTAAAACATATAAGGAAGTTCTATAGAGTAGTGGTTAGATCAAAATTATTGTATGGGGTGGAGCATTGGCAATTCAAGAATTTTCATCTTTAGAAGATGCAAGTGGCAAAAATGAGAATATTGAGATGGATATGTTGGCATACTAGGAGTGATAGGATTAGGAATATGAATATCCAGACAATGTAGGAGTAGCTTCCGCGGTGAATAAGATGAGGAAAGAGAGGCTAAGATGGTTTACCCATGTGAAGAGAAAATGTGCACATGCCAGACTGAGAAGGATTGAGAGGTTAGTTATAGTGGGGATGAAGAGAGGTAGAGATAGGTCGAAGAAGTATTATATAGGGATATTTAATTAGACGGGATATGATACATCTTCAGCGTATCGAAGACATAATCTTATATAAGAGGATGTAGAGGTCACAGACAAAGATAGGGTTAGTAGGTAGTTGAGCATTGTCATAGTATTAGCTTATTCATGTAGTCTGTGGGTTGGCGGTAGTCTAGAGCGTTGTGCCTAAGATATTATTAGCCTATGCATGTATTTCTTGTTTTTGTAACTATTATCATATAATATGTTGTTTACTATGTTTAGGTGATCACACATTATTGCTAATATTATAGTTCCTTGAATATGTTGCCCTGCTCTGCTCTCACATTAGTTGTGATCATGTTTTCTTCATTGTGATTTTTCTTTTCATTACTACTTTGAGTTGCTTCCCTTAAGTCAATGGTCTTTCAAAAACAATCTGTCTACCTCCAATAGATAGTGGTAAGGTGTGCATACACTCTACCCTTCTCAAAACTCATTAGTGAGAATCCACTGAGTATGTTGTTGTTTTTAGGTTATATGCAACTGTAATATTAGGGAAAAAGTTCTATCAAACAAATTATAAAAGAACAAACAAAAAGTTTAAAACTTCATAATATAAGAGTTGGGCATGTAAAGTTATGACTTGATATTTAGCCTATATCAATTCAATCTATTTCAAGTCAAGTAACTTTTGAGTGATCATTTATTAACTCAATCCAACCTTATAAAATTTTGAATGAGTACTGTTGGATTCTAAGTGAAATATGAATGAAAAATGAAGGAAAATGAAATATGTGTTCACTTTATAAAAGGAGCGTTCTCTAAATTGGTGGGAGAAAGAAAAATCTTTGCACTTAAGTATAGAAGCACTCCTTTACGTGGATGGTGAGGTAAGAAGAAGACAAGTCTTGCACCGTCGACATCGTTGCTCGTTGAGCTCGACTTTGGCTTCATCTTCAGATTTGGATTTAGATTCATCAAATGATCGGGAGATTATATTTTTTCGATAAAATTCATTTGAAGCTTGAGAGTTAATAATTTTTTAATAAAAATTATGACACAAAAAATTTTCTCCATTTATAGATGCACATGAGCATGTGTAGATGCATATCACAATTTACCTCGAAGAGACGCGATCCTTTTGTTCACTGCTTTAATGATGAAAAACATATTTATGGGAACATCTGGCCATGTGCGGACGTACATGGCTCCGCAGATGCCAACCCGTGTAACTGATTACCTTTTGTCTTGATGAAAAAAGTGATGTACGGATGCATTTTGCCATATACAGGTGCACATGGGTTTGTATACGGTCCCGTCATTTAAAAAATGTGCAATTTTTCATGAACCATTGCTTCTTTTCTGAAGCAACACCTTTAGGATATAAATACCTGATTTTCGTCAGGTATTGGCATGAAAAATTTGAAGTGAAAAATTCTTCTTCTTTCAAAAGACTCAAGTGTGATTTGCAAATTATTGAGTGACTTTGTACTTTGACAGAATTTTAGGTACCGCCATCTGTTGATGTGATTTATTTTATCCTAGAAAGATAAATTTCATCAATTTTAACCTCTTTCTTAATAGCTTTTTCTATTTTTCAGA
The DNA here is from genome assembly GCA_030864215.1 of Capsicum pubescens. Lineage (NCBI taxonomy): Eukaryota > Viridiplantae > Streptophyta > Magnoliopsida > Solanales > Solanaceae > Capsicum > Capsicum pubescens. The sequence goes on along the minus strand of CM061538.1, from coordinate 97,550,569 downwards.
AAATAGTTTGAACTTCTTTGTTGTTCTTGAACTTATTGTTGAAGTTCATGTTGTGAATACAAATTTTGTATCCGAAAAAATTATAATCTTATGGAAATTATTTTTATATTTGTATTTTAGTTTCTGGAGATTTAAACCTTTTGGTTTTCTACTCTGTTTGAACTTAATAGTGATTTGAAGATGTTAAAACTTTATCATAAGTCAAAGTTCATTCGATTGACGATTTGAAGAATATAAAAACTTCATCATTAAACTAGAAACAAGTTGTTTAAATTTTAAGACTTTATTGTTAGTATTGTGATACTAATTTGATTGTCTAAATTGTGACAAAAAAATGACTAATGAAAATCAAGTCAATGATGGAACGACGAATGTTGCAGCAACTAACACTACTTATTTGAGTTGTTCGAATGTTGTTCCTAACATGGCACCGGCTAAAAAATAAGAAATTTTTTTTGTTGTTGATTTCAAAAGAAGATGGTAAAATATATTCCTTTACTTGACTACTTTAAGTCTATAAAGGTTCATCACGGAAAGTGCTCCTGAATTGTCGGAAGAAGCTCTAGAAAAAGAATGTTTCATAGTGACTGAAGCTTTTAAGCACTTAGATTTTTTATTTAAGAATCTTGATGGGGCTACACCACGGATCGACTTTTAGCCCATTTCTACTTGGCTTGGTGATGGATGTTTTGACATGGAAAACTCAAGGTGAGGTGCCTTATTATTTGCTTTTTGTAAATAATATAGTCTTTATTGATGAGACTCATAGTGGATTTAATGCTAAGTTGGAGGTTTGGAGGCAAACCCTAAAGTCTAAAGAGTCTAGATTGAGTAGGTCCAAGATGGAATATTTGGAGTGTAATTTCATGGAGGTATCACATGAGTCCGATATATTTCATCATTCATCGGATTAGGGTAGGAGGATGCGATGGAGGTCCACTTCCAGAATCTTATGTAAAAAGGTACCATCTAAACTTAAAGGCAAGTTCTACAGAATGGTGATTAGACCAACTTTGTTGTATGGGCAAAGTATTGACCTATCAAGAAGTCTCACATCTAAAAACTGAAGGTGGCAGAGATAAAAATTCTACGAGGTATGTGTGGGTGTACTGTGAAAGATAGGATTAGAAATAAAGTTATTCGAGATAAGGTGCGAGTAGCTTTAGTGGAAACCAAGATGAGAGAAACATATTGAGATGGTTCGAACATGTGATGAGTATGGGCATGGATGCCCTAGTACGAAAGTGTGAGTGGTTGGATAAGGATGGATTCAGGTGAGGTAGAGGTATATCGAAGAAATATTGGAGGAAGATGATTAAATATGACATAGAGTAGCTTCAGCTTAGAGAGGAAAAGACCCTAGATAGAAAGGTGTGGAGAAAGCAGATTAGGGTAGAAGGATAGTACGAACGAGTGTGTCGGTGCTAGCAGGTTGGAGAACTTTGATTTGCTTTAGTAGCTAAAGTACTAGTATCATTTCAAAATATTGTATCATTTATTTTATTACCTGGTGAATCTTATTAATTGTAATATTAGGTATGGTAAGTTCTATTTTATCTTGTCCTTTTACTATTTCTTGTCTAGATTATTTTATCTTGATTCAGGGGTCTATCAAAAACAACCTCTCTATCTCACCTCTAAGGTAGTGATATGGACTGTGTACACTTTTCCTTCCCAAACCCCACTTAGTGAGAATATATTGCGTATGCTGGTATTGTTATTGAATTACATTCTGAGTGGCCTACAAGATTATTTGCACAATGTGTATAGAAATATGAATATCTCTAAAGAACTCTAGGATCCTTTGAAAAAGAAGTACAAAATAGAGAATGCCACAATAAAGAAATTCATTGTGGCAAAATTTCTGGATGTCAAAATGGTAGATGGTAAAGCTGTTGTTACCCAAGTTCAGGAGTTATAGTTCCTGATTTACGATATCTTTGCTGAAGGTTTGGTTGTGAATGATACATTTCAAGTGGCTGTTATTATTGAGAAGTTACCACCTTTGTGAAAGAACTTCAAAAATTACTTGAAATACAAATGCAAAGAGATGACTATCGAAGATCTCATTGTAAGGTTGAGATTTTAAGAGGATAACAAGGTTGCAAAAAATACGTTACATAGAAATTCAGCATTAAATGAGCAAATATTATTGAAGATGATCTCACAAATACAAAGATGAGAAAGAAATAATCTAGACAACAAGTAAATTCTCTAAAAAAAAATTCAAAGAATTGTTACTTTAATTATGGCAAAGTTGTCCATAAGTCTACTGATTGTCGGGATCAGAAGAAGGGCAAGAAAAAGGATCAAGCAAACATGGTTGAATCCAAAGAAGAAATGGACAATCTTTGTACCATGCTTTTAGAATGTAATCTGGTTGGCAACCCAAAAGAATGTTGGATGAATTTTGGTGCCTCCGGCCATACTTATTCTGACAAAGAACAGTTTACGTCAAATATTTTAGCTCAAGCTGATGAGAAGATATTCATGGCGAACTCTTCTATGATAGAGGTTAAAGGAACAGGAAAGATTTGCTTGAAGATAACATATGTCCGGGTGGTAACACTAAACAATGTCCTTCATATTTTGGAGTTATGAAAGAACTTAGTTTCTACTTCACTTCTAACTAAGAACAGATTCAAATGTACCTTTATTTTCGATAAAGTTGCAATAAGTAAGGATGAAGTATATGTAGGTAAATGTTACCTCATTGAGGGAATTTTTAAGATCAATGTAATGACTATTGATATGAATAAAATTTCTGGTTCTTATTACTTACTTGAGTCAAATGATTTATGACATGAACGTTTAGGACATATCATTTAAAAAACCTTGCAAAAATTGATTAATCTGAAAGTTTTGTCTAACTTTAAGTTTAATAAATCAATGTATCAAATATGTGTTGAATCTAAGTATGCTAAGCATCATTATAAGTCTGTTGAAAGGAATTTCAATCTCATAGACTTGATTCATACAGACATTTGTGATATGAAGTCAACATTATCTCGTGGTAAAAAAAATATTTCATAAATTTTATTGATGATTGCACTACATATTATTATATTTATCTACTGAATAGTAAATATGATTCAATAGTGTGACGATCCAAGCCATCGTTATGGATGAAAAAACCTTTAAAATAATTTACAAGAAGTATTAGGCTTCAAATAGACCCAAGAAATATTAAGTCAGAAGGAAAAATAAGACCTAAAGGAATTAGTCCAAGAGGTCCAAAACGGGGTTGGGATGAACTGTCGATAACCGCTACAGTAGTTGAATTATTGCTCCAGTGGTACCACTACAATGACAGACTCTAGTAACCCGACCAAAAAACTTTTAAAATCCTATTTCTCTTTATTTTCCTAGGTCACACCTTTTCTCCAAAAATACTCTAACTATGAGATTTCAAAGGCCAGAATTAATGGGAGTAGTTTTGAGGAACATTTGGAGGGAACACTACATGGAAATATGCTTAGAATGTGTGGGACAATTCACTTCTCTACTCAGCAGTATGTTTCACCTAAAAGGTAAGTTATGATTTACTTTGTAGTAACTAGACTTGGTCTAGATGCATCTAACATTAGTAATAATGTCAGAAATTTCATGCATTCGGTCTTCAAGAACAAAGATTTGATAAATGTTGTCACTTGAATACCTACATGTTGGGATGTCTCGCTCATCGGAATAAGACTTATAGTTGCCTACCGACATAGGAGATTGTGATTATTGATAGAAACCATACCATGATGTAATCCCTATGTAGAAGTCTTGATATACCTAACATGAAAGTATTGCAAAGATTGCAAAAAGTGTTACATATATGAATTTCTTGTTGGAATATAGCCCCTAAAACGTATGTCGATGAAGTCTGAGTAATCGACCACTTTCACTTCACTAGTCTGTACCAACAAACTAAGTGTGGGGTGGTGCCACTACTGCTTGTTTATAGATTGTATCCATCGAGATGATGCTAACATGAACATTGTTTTAAGTCTCAGGTACAATGGCACCCAAAGCAAGACAAGGCAAAGATAAGGCTACCACTTCACAAAAAGGCAAGAAAAGAGGCCGAAAAGAGCAAGGAGAACCCTCTTCGCTGCAAATACCTCGACTCACTCTTGGAATTAAGTGGGATACTTATGAGGAACTTCTGAGGATGACGACTCTGATGATGACTCCGATGCAAGGGGTACGACCCCAGACATTGAGGAGGAGTCTGACTGACCAGGTTCTTCGTATTTATTTTCCACTGAGGACAGTGTCCCAACTAAGTGTGGTGGTATTGCATGCTATACTTCTCTACTCGCATCTATGTTCGTTTGCTTTGTTTTTGTTTCATTTTTTTCATTTTTTTAAGTTTTTTTTTAGCTTCACATGAAATTATTTTGATAGGCAGCATGAGATTATGACAAGAGTTTGTGCTAAAATCATGACTATTGAGACATTTAGGCTCTAATTGTGACTCACTATGTGATATTGTGTGGTTCAATTCCTTCACCTGTTGGGACAAGAGTCTATACTACTCTCAATAAAGTCGACCGTGTGCCTTGTGTGTGTGAGCTAATAGTATATTCTGTGCTTGTGGCTGATGCTAGAACTTGCCTGGTATGTATGTAAAGAGAAAATAAGGAGTCTAAGTCTAGGAGATGATTTAGGCATTTCTTTGACAACCTATGATTATTTACCTTATTTTTACCTACCCATGGACATCATCCTAGTTAAACCCTTTTGAGCCTTTAGCCTATTTTCTTTGACAAACCTCGTATGTAAGCCTAATCCATTTTTTTCAAGACCATAATTTGATCCAAATTCCTAAGTGTTTTAAAGTGTAAAGTCATGTGAAAAAATAAGAGGAAATTGGGTGAGTATGATGCTTTAGAATGCATTGGTGCTTGAATGAGTTATGAAAAAGAAAGTGCTATCATAAGAGGTATGTCATCAAAAGAAAAAGGAAAGAGAAACTGAAAAGTTAGTTATGTTTAAAATTGAAAAACAAAAGAGGAGAAAAAGAGTGGTAGAATAAAAGAAAGTAGAAAGGTTGCTTGAAAGAAAAAGTGTTAATGATAAAATGTGATGTATTAAAGCGCTTAGGAACATAGTCACTATTTCTGGCCAAAATAGTCCTACCCGTCCCTTAGCCTACATTACAACCATCAAAAGACCTATTTGATCCTAAGCTTAGCACTCTGACATTTAGTGGAGCATTACACTAAGGGCAAGCCTATGGTCATCAGTTGCTTCATATGAATTCTTTGTGAGAGCGAGAGCAAGGATATTTTGATACCCATGTTTGAAAAATATGCTATACTTGTGAGTGATTATGGGTAATATATTGTGAGACACACATGGTTGATGAGTTTTGGGTAGTCGTGTATGATTCTTTGTGCCTTAACCTTTGAATATGAGTTGACCACCATCACGAGTCTATGCTAGAGGTTAAACTGTTTCTACTAATGATCGAAAAACTACTCCTTGTCGATAATTGTTGTGCTTGTCTTGACGAATATTTTGTGTTGTTGCTGTGAAACCCTAAGTTGATGTTTAGAGGGACATGATATTTTGTTCGAGGACGAACAAAGCTTCAAGTGTGGGGTGTTGATGATAGGCGAATTTACACGCCTATAGCACTATATTTTGCCCATATTTTAGCCTAGTTTTGAGAACAAAGTATATATTTCATGCACTTTTAGTCCTTTTTCCTGCAAATGAGCTAACGAACATGATTAGTAAAGTTTCAGGTATAAATGATGCAGAATTCAGCATTTTATGGCTTACTTGACGCTAAAGAAAGCTCACGAAGGAAGGGAAGGGAGTTTACACGCCTAAGGACCAAAACTGCTGCATGGAAAATCTGTCCCGGGCTAAAACAACATTTCTGAAGACTTTGGGGATTTGCAGTAACTTAGTTGGATTTGGACAATGATACATTAACCTAGTACAATTGGGTTATGTATTTCATTAGTTTATTTGGATTATGATAATGTTACATTAACCTAGTATAATTGGGTTAAGTATTACATTAGCCTAGTAGAATTTGGTTAGATATTTTATTTATCTAGTAGGATTAGGATATGGGTATTATAAATACCCTATCATGCTAGAGATTTGGAAGGAATTTGAGGGGGAAGCCCACAATACTTTCTTCCATCCCTCTCATCTTCCACTACAAACAATTCTACAACTCTTCTAATCTTTCCATTAATTCTATTTTTCTTCTTCTACTCTTCTATTCTTAAATTCCACAACAAGAGAATCGTTACTTTGCCTAGGAATTCACGCCTCACGCCTACCACCTAAGCTACACGAAATTACTCAATCTTGTGGTATAACAACAATGTCAATCGTGATCTCCTTCGCTTTCATGGGTAACTAAACTTCTCTGTTGGGGTTATGGAAGCCGTATGAGATACTATCTATTGCTGTGAGGTTGTGAGTTCGCGACACGTATACTGCTTATATCATTATTCTCTTCATCTTAGTCTACATTCTTTGTGGTTGCAAACGTAAGAATACGCCAGTATAACATTTAACTTGTTCGAAAGAAAGGTTATTTGTCTGGAAAAGAGATAACGTCAAGGTAGTAGGGTCACCCCCTAAAATTCCCTACTAAAAAGCTAGTGTCGTAACTGGACTAACCTCTTGGAGAATTCGTACCGTTAGACACGCTTTAAGCTCGAAAGAGTTAAAGTGAAATAATCCTCGAATAGGTCGAAAGACGCCTGGATTTACCATCGAATACAATTCTCTATAAGCAGTCGCATGTCAGAATTCTACACACTCATAGCCAATAGAGACGTATACCTCAGAAGGTGGACATAACCCCAACGCCTCAATTCTCATTGTTTACAACTTACGTAACAATATTTCTCTTTTACTTAGCTATTTTCAGCTTTTATTTAATTGTTTTGGTGACACATTACAATCCCCCCTTTTTACGAGACTTGCACCAAAAGTTTAGTAATTTTGCTTACTTATTGGCCAAGCTATTCCCTGTGGGATCGACACCCAACCCAGGTTGGGTTCTATATTTGCTAACGACCGCTTTACACTCCTACGAGAGCTGTAGATTGAGTGTTATCAAAAATTGGCGCCGTTACCGGGGAATACAAGTGTCAATCAAGTTCGTTATAATTACTAGACCCTTTGGTCGAAGACTCTCGTACTTTTACTTTTAGTTTTTGTTTTTGTTTACTGCAGGTTTTTGTTCAGTGCATCAATGGATGCACAACGTGAAATACCGTTCGATGATGATGATGATGATCTTGATGGAGCCGGAGCCACAGGAGCCATTATTCCTCCACCATTAGAGCCCGGAGCCAAGTTCAACATCACAAGCACCATGATTCAGTTATTGCAACTCAAGGGATTATTTGGTGGACTAGCAGGCGATGATCCGAATGTGCATCTCATCAACTTTATTTCTACATGCAAGTCGTTTGACAATCCTGGAGTTGGTCAGAATGCAATTCGATTACGTCTATTTCCATTGTCTCTGTCTGGAGAGGCAACACTATGGTTGAATGGGCTGACTCCTGATTCAATTACAAATTGGAGGCAATTGAGAGATGCTTTCCTAGAAAGATTCTTTCCGCCTTCCAAAAGGGCACAATTGAGAGATGAAATCAGCAACTTTCGTCAGCTTCCCACTGAAGATCTTCATGAAACATGGGAGAGGTTCAAGACAAAGCTAGTGAGATGCCCAAACCATCACATGACTAATGTTTACCTCATGGAGATATTGTATAGAGCCTTGAATTCAATAACTAAGCCAGTGGTGGATAATGCGGTTGGAGGATCATTTATGGATCTCACCTTTGGTCAAGCAAGCAATATGCTAGATCGTATGACGAAACAAAGTAGAGCTTGGCATACCAGGGATTCTGAGGTAGCAAGCTCCACTTTATCTATTGGCATGACCACAGAGCAGAGGCGTAGACAAGAGGAACGCGACCAAGATATGGCGCACATGAAAACACAAGTGGATCTTCTCACAAAGCATCTATTATCAGGGAAGACCGAAAAAGTTAAAGCCATTGTCGCACATAGAAGAGACGAATCTGATTTAGAGGAAGAAGCCAACTACTTGAGTAATCAGGGGGGTTTCCGAGGTAATGCCCAAGGAAACCAAGGTCGGAACTACTATGAGAAATTTGGAAACAAGGACCAAGGTAGTTGGAAGAACAAGAATGACAATAGTGGTGTGTATGTTCCCCCTGGAAGACGTGACACCACCACATCTAGTTCTGGAAGTATGGAAGACATGATGGCTAAACTACTGAAAGGAGTGGAAGCAACGAGCGCAGGAGTAACAGAGGTAATAAATGATTTGTCCGCTATGAAGCAATTAGTTGATTCTCATGCCACTTCAATCAAGCAAATAGAGCAGCAATTGAGCCAACTTTCAGCAGCACTCAATCAAAGAAAGGCTGGCACTTTACCTAGCGATACTGTGCAAAACCCAAGGAATGATGGGTCATGCATGGCCATCACTACCCGAAGTGGTAAGGTGCTGGAAACTTCAGAAAAAGGCAAGCAAGTGGTTGACGAAGAAGCAGAAATTTATGATAAGGCGAAAGGGGAAGATGCCGCAGCAGCCGATCCTAACGTCCTTAACATCACTCCTCACAACGTGCAACCTGGAAAAGCTGAAAAACGGAAGCAAGAGGAGAAGAAAGCCATGGAGAGAACAATTTCATACCCACCACCACCTTTTCCTCAAAGATAGAAGAAGGTGGCGGATGATACAAAGTTCAGCAAATTCATGACCATGTTGAAGCAGCTGACCATTAATGTTCCGTTGGTAGAGGCGCTAGAAAAGATGCCTGGGTACGCTAAATTCATGAAGGACCTGTTGACAAAAAAGCGGGCAGTAAGCTATGAGCCGGCAGATAATATTCATCATTGCAGTGCAATTGCCACAATGTCCTTAGTACAGAAGAAGGCAGACCCTGGTGCTTTCACTATTCCTTGCACGGTTGGATCTATGAATTTTGCTAAGGCATTGTGCGATCTGGGTGCTAGCATCAATTTGATGCCACTATCCGTCTACAAGAAGTTGGGGTTAGGCGATCCGACACCAACCAATATGAGGCTCGTGATGGCTGATAGGTCGGTAAAACGACCTGTGGGTATCTTGAATGATGTGTTGGTGAAGGTGTCTACCTTCATGTTTCCTGCAGAATTTGTGATTTTGGATTGCGAGGTGGATTCTGAAGTTCCCATAATCTTGGGACGTCCTTTCCTTGCAACAGGAAGTGTGCTTATTGACATGAGAGATAATGAGCTTTTATTTCGAATGAATGACGAAGTGATTCGTTTTGATTTGTGCAAAGCGATGAAGCAGCCAAAAGATATGGATGTGTTCTCTGTAGATGATGTTCATTATGAAGATAAGAAAGCATTATCTGTAGAGAAACAGCTTACTGTTGAGCCATTGTCTGCTGCGCTGCTGAAGGTTGAGCATGAGGACGATGAAGATTATGAAGAACTTATGGGTGCTCTAACAAAAATAGAGTCCTATTCCCATACTCCTAAGCAACCGAACCGTGATCTTAAGAATCAACCTTCACCTACAGCTAAGACTTCCCTTGAAGAGCCACCAATGCTAGAATCGAAAGAGCTCCCCGATTATCTAAGGTATGTGTTCTTGGAAAGTATAAAGATACTTCCGGTGAGTGCGGATGATTTAAGTAAACAGCACGTAGAGGCTCTCATCTCTACTCTGAAGAGATACATGAGAGCTATGGGTTGGACTATTGATGATATAATTGGTACCCCTCCTACAAGTAAGCCTCATTGTCGTCTGAATCCATTCAGAAAACGATCCACCATCTATCTCGACGAAGTCTGAGTACTCGAGGTAACTATGTCGTGCCGCGACAATAAATCAAGCGCTAGATGGGAGGCAACCCATCGTTTATCATTTTTCATTTTTCTTTCGTTCTATTACGTGTTTGTTTTTGATAAATAAAAATCCAAAAATAAGAGTCGTGCCACGACCAAAACTAAGGCGCTTGGTGGGAGGCAACCCATCGTACTAATCATTTTCATTTGGTTTTAAGCAAAAATAGGTGCAAGAGGTATTCAACAAGGAGATTGATTTCAATTGACGATTTGGACGCATTATATGGTAAAGTTGGTAAGTTAGGAATAATGATGCATAAGGCTATGGATTGAGCATTGCCCATGCCAAACTAGGCATCGAGGAAGGCTAGGCCTAGGTAAAACTAGGCCGCGAATGATGCACAACCTATCCTATAGCCTAAGGTCTCGGAATCTAGTGTGCTATACACTATGCGCCGCCCAGTCCTAAGTATGCTTTTGACTATGCGCCGCCTATGCTATGGCATTAGGTCTCAGGATCTCATATGCCATAGACTATGCGGCGCATATGTCCCTAAATGCCATAGACTATGCGGCGCATATGTCCCTAAATGCCATAGACTATGCGCCGCATATACCATGACTATGCCGAGCATTATGCGCCGCATATGTAGCATTTTTGTCTCCAAAACCGATTGTAAATGGGTCAAAACCCGACCCATTCTTTTCCTATATAAAGGAGAATGCCGAACAATATTTCTCTTTTACTTAGCTATTTTCAGCTTTTATTTAATTATTTTGGTGACACATTACAATCCCCCCTTTTTACGAGACTTGCACCAAAAGTTTAGTAATTTTACTTACTTGTTGGCCAAGCTATTCCCTATGGGATCGACACCCAACCCAGGTTGGGTTCTATATTTGCTAACGACCGCTTTACACTCCTACGAGAGCTGTAGATTGAGCGTTATCACATGACTTATGATTTAATTATTCCATGCACACATTCATATACATTGTGATGATATTATAGGATGATGGGTCGGGTACCACGATGGTACAAATATGATTTGTTGTGACATAGGCCCGATACCACGTCACTATGGATACAAGATATTATTCTAATTGGTTGGGTATCCCATCAATATGGATCTAAATATTTGTGATAATGGTCGAGTACCATGTCGATAGGATATGATGTTAATGAGATTTATGAGAAAGGATGAGTAGAGATGATGTGCACATCTTCCATACATAACTCACTCATATGTCTTGAATGTAATTCTATTTTATATATTTTTATGCATGTTCATATTGTGGTAAATTGCATAAGAGGGTCCACAGTGGCATGTGGTCTCTTTTGATAGACTAGGTTAGAGATGAGACTTTATGGTTCTCAGAGAGAATCGGTTATGGTAGGATATGGTTGGTAGAGTTTTGATTTCACGGTATGTGGTATTATGATTTCTTATGATAGTAAGTACTGAGAGGATTTGGGCTTAGGTAGATTAAGAGTTGTAGATATTTTAACAGTAATGTAGTTAAGAGAAGAGAAAGTATAAACTGGAAAGGGTATTCAAAGGATAAAGATATACGAAAATGTCAAATGATAGGTAGGTCACAAAGATGCTAAAATTAAGCGCGGTGGTTTCTATAATTGGGGATTTAGAACTAGAACCTTACATGATGTTATGATTTCTCCCTATTTTAATATTGATTTTATTTTTTTGTAACCCTAGTCAATTGATGATGCTTATCAGTACGTGTGTCTTTACTGATGTTGTAGTTAGTATATCTCCAATCATAGGTGTAGCCATGGTGCAGGTTAGTTGGAGTTTCAGTAGCAGTGAGTCGATCACTCAACAGAAGCTCCTGTCTTCTTCATCTTTCATGGATGTCTCTAATCTTTGTCTAGTTCTCTTTTACCTATTTAGTCTAGGTACTTAGGAGTCTCTTGAAGTTATTTTCACATTTGTTTTATTTATCAGATGTATTAAACCAGTTGTGAAACGACGTTAATTATGTATCAAATTTGAAACTATGGATTAGTTATTCATATGGAAGACATAATTGACTAAGTGAATATTATGGTAACTTCCATATATTTTAAATAGTTGAGCAAAAAAAAGCTCTCCTATCTATGGTAGAGTAGGTAGGTGCCTGGTAAAATTCATAGTTTGGGTGGTAACGATGATGGTATAAGAGCCCAGGTTATTGGTCTCCTAGTACAAGAGCAATTTTTTAGTAGAATCCTATGGAATAGTGTGTTGATGTCCACGTCAAATCTATTGAAGGCCACAAGTCCTCTTGGAATCAGTTTCACTTTTTTTCTCCTTCTGTGCAATCTCAGTATTGCCTCCCAGAGTTGAGTCCAATTGATATCTGCCAGATTCCATTGTTATCTCAACAATTAGAACTGGGACTAGTTAGTTGATTATAATCTGCTAATCCTAACACGGACATGTTGGATTGAACGTTCAATAAATAGAGGCCAGTAAGAAATATAAGAAGTGGATTGTTATGAACTTTTTCAAGTTCCATTAGGTACTTATGGTGATGCAATAAGGTATTGCAATGTGTTATGTATGTGTTTGATATTATTAATGTATGATAACATGCTTGAAATTCTTAAACTTTCAAATAGATAAGTTGATAATGTATGTGTGGTTATATGATATGTAGCCAAGAAACTGGTAGACCTAACGACCAGGTGTGATAGCGAGAGTGTCTTTATTTCCACAACTTGAGATATGGCTCATCTCTCTATGATTTGAAGTAAAACATGACTTCTACCTGATTCCATACGAACCACCCACGTGTCTAGCTATTGGTGGAACACTTTTGAGGATAGTGAATTAAGTAAGTACAAAGATTGAAGAAAGTGTAATATTATTAGTTTTAACAGAAATTGTATTGGTTGTAGTTCGTACACAATAGAAAATGCAAATTTGATTTGTACTATGCATAAACAAGAGGTCATTACATTACTAGAGCATGCATAGAAAAAGTGTTGAGTAAAAGAGGGTTCTGGGACTGGGTAAGGAAATGAAAAATGGAGCTACTGTTGCAATGGTAAGATTAATTATCGTAGCGGCTCTAAGATTTCATGACCCGAGACTACCCTCTAGTCGTAATGCGGAGCTTAGAATCACAAGTGATCCCAAGCTAACCCATGTACTCGCATGATGCTTGAGCAACTAATTTACTATATATATATATAAATGCTAAATAACTGAGCGAAAGTATAATCAACGTGAGATAAGTTGGTTTAATACATAACTGATCAAAGTTTACAATACTGAAGCCTGAGAGAGAGAAAGAAACTTAAATTACAAATACTAACTCTGACTGGCCATCTATGAAGCCTCTATTAATACGTACTATAGGTAACTGCGGCATGCCTCTAACTATCCTAAATTAATACATACGAATAAGAAAAATATAATACAAGAATTGCAGCTGACTTGAATCCTCAAAATAAGAGAACTCATTACTTGTTGGCTAGAAGCTACAATATGCCTAACCTTTGTGTGTGGACTACATCTTGTACCTGCATCATGAAGGAATATATCTACAAACTCATATATGTGGTCAGTACTTTAGAATTTACTGAGTATGGACATGCACTAAATCATGGAAATACTTAATGTATGTTTTAAAACTAAGGACATAAGTTATTTGTTGAAATGTGAATTTAAATCATGGTTGTAAATAAAAGTTGTAAGACTTAGTGAAATTTGTAAATCATCAGCTGAAAATATTTTGGTAGGTTGGGAAGCAGTAGCAACATGAGTACCATAAGTAAATCTCAAGTTAAAGCTGAATAAGCTGTAAAACTGTACTGAAGATTATGTATAAATACTAAGCATGAAAACATGAAAACATAAAACTAATGCAAGACCAAACATAAATATGTACTCAAATAATTTGTAAAACTGAATAACTGATAAACTGAACACTTGGTCATGCAAACCTGAGCTGATATAATATGAATACTGAACTGAAATAGTAGGAACTAATATTTAACCGATATACTCCAATCTGAGCTAATTGGGGTCCAACCTGTAAGCCTAGATGGAAGGGTGTCAATACCTTGCCATGGGTACTGACACTAGCTGTGTGGATCCACTAAACTGGTGTCCCAAAGGACTAGGGTGTCACCCTCGACTAGCAGGTGCCCCTAAGAGAGTGTAAACCCTCTACTGGCAGGAAGACATCTCATACCTACGCTGGCTACGCAGTTCTGGAACTCAGGGACTGCTACCAAAGGTCTCACCCTCGACTGGAAAAAAATACTTCATCCCTAAATTCACTCGGTGCTAAGTTCTACTCCTAACTGAACTGACACGGAAGCATAAATTAGTACATGCACTGATAACTGATTTGCTCAAATAGGGCATTCTAAAAGTAATTGTGCATTTATAATCTGAATATAAAGACACAAATATGGTATGAATTACTTGTAACTTGAAAATCTAAAATATGTATGACTATTAAAGCATCGGGTGCTCAGAATCCGCCCACACTAAAAAATACAGTTAAATACGATAATTTCAAAGTAATGACATGATAAGAAATTTCATGACTTAAACTAAAAAACCTAACAATTTCATTATTGTAATGAATTATCATGATTAAAGTATGAAAGAATACTTGAAATTATGAGAAAACATATGTTCATGGTTGAATTCAATAGTTACATGGAGAAATCATGGAATTTATACTTTTCAGGGAGCCCTAGTTTATGGAATTCATAAAATACATGAATAAAAATCATAATTTTGGCATGAGGATGAAAGAAGATCCTTATTGAATACCCACATACCTAAATTTCTTGACTTTTTGAAAGAAAACATGAATTTGGATTCTTGGAAGTTGAATTCTTAATGAAAAATGTAACGCCCCGGGAGTACACCCTCAATGCCACATGGTGCTTACAATTACAATTGACCACAAGCTAACACATGAGCTGGTACCTGCTATGAGCACTAAATAAAACTGATAACAATGACATGTGCAGAAATTAACTGAAAAATGCCATAAGATTTTAAGTTTTAAAAACAATAAAATTGAATTCATAAAACAAAAACATATGCAAAAATACTGAAATCTGACTGATAGGACTAACAAACTACTAACTGTCTGAAAGCCTTTAAACTGATTGAAGAGTTGATGGGACAAGCCCCCAACTAACTCTGATTGACTATATGAAAAGAAATACTTAAAGAAATATAATTGGTCCTCGAAACATGAGGATTCACCATTGCTGTTGTTGCTGATAAGATGAACTATCTAAGCGCGATCAGGGAATTGTACGTCTGAACCTATGATATTAAACATCATATCGCAAAAAAAGAGTATGCGGTCAGTACTTTGAATATACTGGTATATGAGATGAAGTTAGGCTGAAATGCATAGGTTCATGTGCATGAGATAGTAACTAACTAAATGACATAAGGTAACTGAATATGAGTACATGAGAAACTGAAATACTGAGAATGCAAGACCAAGCATATAATATATCTGAAATAATCTGTAAAACTAAAATATTGAAATCCGGTAATTGAATACTGATAAATTGTTTGCTATGGTCAAATAAACTGAACTGAATTTTGTACTGAGTACTGAAACTAAAACTATGAGAGGTATTATCAAATTGACATGCCCCAAATCTGAGCAGATAGGGGTCCAACCTGTGACCCCAGTTGGAAGGGTGCTAGGACTATGCCAAGAGTATTAACAATAGTTGTGGAGTCATTCCTAACTGGCGGGTTACCCCTAAGATCAATCCTAAGTTGATGGGTGATCCTTGAGAGAGTGTCAGTCCTAAACTGGTGGGTGACATCTCTTAATCCTACGCTGGCTACGTAGTTTTGGAACTTAGGAACTGCTAATAAGGACCCAGTCCTAACTGGTGGGTGAGCCTCCATACCTAGATTTTCTCGGTGTTGAATCCTACTCCCAACAAAACTGACACTGATTATGGGACTAAACTAAGTTTAACTGAACAGGGAACTGATCATGATGACTACTGAATGATAATGCTATTGGTTTATCTGAAACCGTTCTAAAACTACTAAAACTCTATAAACAGCTAAGTAACAGGTATTTATAACCCTCCAGGACTCAATGGAAATAACAATAAGGATGTCACACCCCCTTTTCACCCGAAGGGTTGAGGTTGAAGGGCTTTTCCAATTAAAGTGACGGTTTTGAATAGCAATTATTTTTATTTACAGAGTCTCCATATGAAATTGAGTTATGGTTTTCCAAGTCACCTTTTTGAATCCCTAGTCAAAAGGAAATGACTCTTTATTAATTATGGTCTGCAAAAATAGAAAACCGGGTAAGGAATGTTGTTGACCGAGGGAAAGGTGTGAGGCACTCCTCGAGTCTCGTGATTCTAGCATGGTCGCTTTTATTGACTTATCTTGACTTAAATTATTTTGAATAAATTATGTTTGTAGGCCTAAATTCGCTCCTTTTTTTAATGTCTAATATCTATCTATAACTCTTGGATTAAGCTAGTGGAAAATTAATTTTAAGACAATCTTTACCGAGGTGCAATATTGCATCCTCGAATTATTTTCAAACATCTCAAAAAGATACGTACGCCGCATTCTTAATTGAAACGACAATTTATATATGTGTCTAAAAATTGCCTAGCTTTAAAGGCTTTAATTTGTTTCTTATAAACTCGGAGTGGTTTTTGACCTTAACAACAAACTAAAACCATATTCATTTAACGCAATTAATTAATTTAATAAATAATTATTAAATTCTATTAATGACAATAAATAAAATAATGAAACAATAAAATACATAATTTATTAATGTGTTAAACTTTAATATTATCCCTTAAAATTATTCCCTTTAATTAATACAAACCTAAATAACTTATTATAATACATATCCAAGTTAAATACATATAATAGTACGGTCTTGGGTTAATTTTGGGAATATCGACATTGGTATCATCATTTTGCCGGTGAAATTGCCGGAACAGTAACAAAACAACGACTGGGCATTTTTCGGTGGTTTTACACCGGATTTTGAGCAACGGGGAGGCTGGCTTGTGCTCGCCAGTGACGGAAGCAGCGCAAAGAAAGAAAAAGGGTGGAAGGCGGCGGCAGATCTGGTGGTTATTTGGCTGGAGGAGATGGAGGCGACTGCTATTATTATTGGTTTTGGGGGGTTTTCGACGAGATCCATCTCATCGTTGGTGGCTGGTAGAATTTTAGGGGCTCACCGATGGATAAATCAGGGTAGATAGTGATGAGGGAAAAGAGGGAAAGGGAGGTGCGCGACTGCCGGAGTGGTTGGTGGCCCCCGAATTTTGGTGAGTTTCACCGGAACAATAACAATTACCACTAATGATTTTTTCCAGTGGCAATTCCGATGGATTTCTGGCGAAAAACTCGTCGGGAACAGTTAAGGAGCGTCGAAGTTTTCTCTCTCTGATAATTTTTCTTTCTATTGATTTTTTACTCTATGTCTATTTCTCCATTAGTTGCAGATGTGTGTATGAATTTATGTGTATTAGTGTTCTGTGTATAGTGTGTAATCAATCTCTTTTCCTTTTTTTTTTGGCTAGTAGTGGTATGTGTTGTATGTGACATCAGGGTAGTGGATCCATTTTTCTTCTTTTTTTACAAGATGATATTAACACCTAATATTAAACATCCAACACATTGTACGTACAAACGCATATATGCATTCTGAACTTTATCATTTAACATACAATAATCTAAAGTTCACATAATTAATTAATTATCTATATATATACTAAATAATACTTGAAATCACTTTTGCACTTTTCTTTCATGCTTTTCACAATAAAATTCATAACGTAAATGGTACAGGATTGAAAAAGTACCTGTAATGAATTAATCTGGGTAATAAAAAAAAATCCGTCACCGAAAACTTTAAGCAGAACTTTGAAACTCGAATCACAACTCTTTCTCTCCTTTATTTTTCTTCTCTATTTTTGGTTTTTGTTTCTCTCCCTGTCTGATGTTTTCTCTCTGTTTTTCCTTCTCCCTCTTTTCTCTTGTTTTTGTCTGCTCTTCTGATATTGTTCAAAAGCACGTAGAATTTGTCTGGGGGTTGAGGGAGTTCCCTTAATAAAGAGATGTGGGGAGCAGTTAAAGGACAATGGGAGTCAAATAGGATAGGGTAGTTGTAGTTTAGGATAATTATAAATTATTATTTTTTAATTAATGAATAAATAATAATAATAATAAAAAAAAATATTTACTTATTAATTTTTTTAAAAATAATTTATATTTCAGAAAACCTATAATGAAAGTTTATAAATAGCCTAAAATAATATAATTAAAGGAATACTAAAACTGCTAATTTATTTATTAAAATTAAAAGAGAAATATATATTTTTGAAATTTTTGTATTATTTAAAAATAAACATAACAAATAAAAATAAAATAAAATATTTTTTAAAAAATGTAATTTTATTTTTCAACTAAAACTTATGAAAAATGAAATAAAAGATAAAATAAATATCGAACAAAATTATAAATACTTAATACCGAAAAATAGGTTAAAACTCGGGGAGAGTCAAAAATCATGTGTTTACATTTTGCCCCTTTTTGCGTGAAATCTCAAAGAGTTTTCATACAAAAAAGTAGACAAAGAGATGATTTTTGACCCTCCGATTATTCGAAAAGGTGAGGACAAAATAAAATAAAAGAAAAGATGTGACTGAGTCCTCATTTTGGACCTCCTACCTATCCCTAATTATAAGGGAATAAGATCACGTGTAGTTCAAAGAGGTAAAGTGGTGAGACGGTGAGTTAGAGTTTGAGTTAGGTTCTGTCGAGTCTCCGGTTCGCGACTTCTGCTTTTTACATCCAAATAAAAAATAAAAATGAAAATGAAGATATAAGTGAAAGATCCTATCTATTGCACAACTTTTCTGGAATCTTGACTTAAATCTTCATGACTTCTCAAATGGTGAGAAAGTCATTATTTTTAGTTTAATCTTGAAAAAATGAATTTTTCTTCATGTTGGCTCTTGGCATTGGAAATGAATTTAACAATTGACTCATTCTTCAGACTCTTCTCTGACTTGAACTTGTAAATCTTCACCCTATTATTCAGGTGGGCTCCTGAACTTGCAACTGATAATGTTCATCCTATTCTTCAGGCGGGCTACAGACTTGCTAGTTATTCACCCTGTTCTTCAAGCGGGCTCCTGTCTTGCTATTTCTTCACCCTATTCTCCAAGCGGGCTCCTGATTTGTTGTTTCTGATTTTTCAAACATGTTCTTGAACTCAAAGAAAAAGGTGAACTAGAAAAGAAAAGTCCCATTATTTAGGAGGGTCCTGAGCAGAAAATAAATTCCCATTATTCGAGAGGGTCCTAAGCAGAAAGTAAAATCCCATTGTTCAGGAGGGTCTTGGGATGAAAAGTAAAATCTCATAAACATGAAAAAAAAAATTCCCCAGTTTGCACTAGAAAATTTTGTGAGGGTCATCAGATCACAACTTTTGAAAAGTACAATAAAGAGAGTGAATCAAGGCCCTGCTAAAAAAATGTGTTTCTTCAGAGTAAAACAATAGACTAAAATTAGGAAGTGCGTCTCCTAACACATGAAACTTAAATTACCCAAACAAGAAAGTGTGTCTCCTAGGGATTAAATGAAATGACTCAACTAGAAAGTGCATTTTCTAGGAGTGAATGTTCAAGTTAGGAAGTGTGTTACCTAATAAACGAAACTTGAATTATTCAGACTAGGAAGTGTGTCTCCTATGGGTTAAATGGAAGGACTCGACTAGAAAGTGCATCTTCTAGGAGTGAAGGTTTAAGTTAGGAAGTGCGTCACCTAACAAAATAAACTTAAATTATCTAGACAAGGAAGTGTGTCTCCTACGGTAAAAATGAAATGACTTGAGTAGAAAGTGCGTCTTCTAGGAGTGAATGTTCAAGTTAGGAAATGTGTTACCTAACAAATGAAACTTGAATTATTATACTAGAAAGTGAGTCTCCTAGGGGTTAAATAGAAGGACTCAACTAGAAAGTGTGTCTTCTAGGAGTAATGGTTCAAGCTAGGAAGTGCATTACCTAACACATTAAAACTGACATACCCTGACTAGGAAGTGTGTGTCCTAAGGGTTAAATGAAATGAATCGACTAAAAAGTGCGTATTTTACAAGTGAATGTTCAAGTTAGGAAGTGTGTTACCTAACAAACAAAACTTGAACTATTTAGACTAGGAAGTGCGTCTCCTAGGGGTTAAATGGAAGGACTCGACTAGAAAGTGCATCTTCTAGGAGTGAAGGTTTAAGTTAGGAAGTGTGTCACCTAACAAATTAAAACTGACTTATTCAGATTAGGAAGTGCGTCACCTAGGGGTTAAATAAAATGACTCGACTAGAAAGTGCATCTTATAGGAGTGAATGTTCAAGTTAGGAAGTGTGTCACCTAACAAACCAAACTTGAATTATTCAGACTAGGAAGTGTGTCTCTTAGGGGTTAAATGGAAGGACTCAACTAGAAAGTGTGTCTTCTAGGAGTGAATATTCAAGTTAGGAAGTGAGTCACCTAACAAACGAAACTTGAATTATTCAGACTAGGAAGTGCGTCTCCTAGGGGTTAAATGGAAGGACTCGACTAGAAAGTGCATCTTCTAGGAGTGAATGTTCAAGTTAGGAAGTGTGTCACCTAACAAACGAAACTTGAATTGTTCAGACTGAGAAGTATGTCTCCTGGGGGTTAAATGGAAGGACTCGACTAGAAGTGCATCTTCTAGGAGTGAATGTTCAAGTTAGGAAGTGCGTCACCTAACAAATAAAACTTGAATCATTCAGACTATAAATGGAAGGACTCGACTAGAAAGTGTGTCTTCTAGGAGTGAAGATTTAAGTTAGGAAATAAGTCACCTAACAAATAAAAACTGACTTATTCAGACTAGGAAGTGTGTCTCCTAAGGGGGTATAGGATGATGAGTTCTTATCATGATTGTAATTATCAAACCTACTTAGCAATACCACCTCTTGCATTTTGCATAAGTGGGAATTGCATATTTTGATGTTTAGGCTTGAACTCCTTGATCTAAAGGCAATATGTGTTTTTGTTTCATACCACGAAAACTTGTTAATTTAAAAACACAGTGGTTGGTTTGTGGCTTTAGCTTTCGAGGCAATCGCTCTTTCACTTGTCATGCTTGGCTCCATTTCAGATCATTGAAAGGAATCATTGACTTGTCATACTTTTAACACCGAATTCTGGTTACTGAAAGTATTTGACTCAAATCGTATTTCCCCTACATGATGCCTCTGGGTTTAACTTCTAATACACCTATATATCTTTATGCGTCCAAAAACTATTGAATGACAAGCATTTTTTAGTAACTTACTTTATTTGGTAATATGTTATCTTTATGTGTCGTCTCTTTGTATTGCTTTGTGCAATTGAAAGAGTTGGTAGCAAGTTTTGAAGTCCTTCCTTACTTGTCTTGATATGAATTCGACTCAAAATACGTGAAAGATGACAATAGCGATTTTTCTTCTGATAATAAAGACACAAAAATTAAAAAGAAAAAGATTAATAAAAAGAAAAGAAAAAGACAATAGACATCTCTTTTCAAAAATGAAAACTTATCTGGGTGTGGCAGGTGATTCCAGTGATTATGACTTCATTTTGAATTACGCAACCAGATCTACTCATACTAATCATTTTCAAGTTTTACCCACTTAATGAATTTCAAATGGAGCCATTTTTTAACATGCTCCTTCTAGATCACAATCCTCCTTCGGCTAGTGGCACCTCAATGGGTTTTTTCCAAAGAGCATATCTCATTTTCATTTCTTTCTTATCTCACCATCGCCTTATGGTGCCCAAAAAAGTTTTCACCAATAAGACTCCTATTTTTATTTTTTTTATGAAGGGACGATGCCCAAAGTATGAAGCATCATACACTCAAACATCTTTAGCCTTGACATTCTCAAAGATCAATTTGAAGGTCTTTCTTTGGTTGTAACTTGGATTCTGAAAAGGGTGGCATGAGGCTCAAAAATATACATGACATTGGGTGAAGCATACAACTTTTGGAATCAACTTTTAAGAAAAATAATTTTTGCCCAAGTTTTGTTTCATATAGGGTAACTTGAATTTTCACTTGGTTAGAACAAACCCCAGGATAGGGTTGCCTACGTATCTTGTTATAGAAAAAATCAGGTCAAACGTAGTTCAGGTATCTTGTTCTTTTACTTGATTTTTCTTATTTTTCTTTTCATTTTCTTCATTTTATTTTTCTTTTTGAGATTTTTTTTGGCTCTATTTCTCTTTCTTGACACTTTTCTTTTTATTTCTTTTTTTTCTTTAACTTTTTTCAGACTCTATTTTGACTCCAAAAGAGGTGTATGAAAGAAAATAAAATTAAAGCTCAAAAGGGGGAATAAAGGATTACACAACATTTGGATAGAAGAATGAAATGCCTTCGTCATATCAATCCTTAAAATACAAGTATATAACATGCAATGAGAGAGTGGAACATAAAAATCATGCACATCTTTTCAACATTGACCTTGATTGAGCAAGTGCACGTGTGTCACTTCTTTCATGCTTGTGAAACATACAGGCCCATTTGTGTTGTACTTTCCCACAATGGATGACTCGTGCTTTTTTTAAGCAAACTTCTTTTTGGTTTTCCTGATAACAGAAACTATATATCCTCTGGTTGGTCTCATTCAAAATGCTTGAGATGAACTTTCTCATTGAAGACCAAGTCATTTTTTATTTGCAAAGTGATTGCCTCAATATATTCAAGTAAGGTTGTAACTAAGTCCCCAAACATCTCAACACTCTACTTATTTTCTTATATGTTTTTTTTCTAATTTAACTTCTTGGCTCGATGTTTTAGGATTAGATTGAGTTTAAAGATCAGTTTGTGAATCCAACATGCATATCATATCATTAGAATCACCATGAAAAACTGTATAAAGAAAACTAAAACAAACTAGATTTAAAAAAAAAAGACACATTTTGTTGATAGAATGACAAAAGGGTTTGAATAGAGACGATAAGAAATAAGACAAGATAGATTTTGAACTAATAGCCTGAAATAATTCGTGTAACAAAAAGAAAAAACAAAACAGACTACCACAAATCCTTCCTGGTAAGAGGAGGAGTGACTTCTCAATTATTGAGCTTGACATCATAGTCAGTTTGCACATCAACATGACTAGAGCTTTCACCTCTGTCAATATCCTGCACCATAATCAACTTATCTTGAATCATCCTTTCTATTTCTCTTTTCAAAGCACGATAATCTTCAGTACTGTGACCCTGAACATCAAAATGATATATACATCGTACATTGGGATCAAAATTTCTTGAATGTAGGTCTGGGATGTATCCAAAAAGGGGAGCGATCAAGTCCTTTTGTCTCAATTTCTGGAATAAGCTAGTATATGATTCTCCAATTGGTTTGAAACTATCCCTTAGTTTTTGCGTATTTTCATTATTTGGCTTGGACCAAAAAATTGAGCCTAGAAGGGCTTAGGTATGTTTGCTAAGTTAGAGGATGATTTTGAGGGGTTGGTGCATGCCATTGCGGGTAAGAAAAGGATCGAGCATATGGTTGTGCATTATAAATAAGATACTGAGGGGATGAAATGGAATATAATAAATTTTGGGGAGGAAAATATTATCGTGGATGGTTATATGGGTCTTGAATGTAGACTTGGGATTGAGATTGCGCGTATGGGTGATGCAGACCTTTCGAACTTTGTCGCGATCCTGACACAACAGTAGCCCAATCCTTCTTTCTTTTCTTTTCTTCGAAACTTCCTAAACTATTCTGAATTGCCTGAGCAATTGTTTTCAAAGCATCTTGGCTTATAATTTTACCGGACTTAATTCCATTTTCTACCATTTTGCCAATCTTAATGACCTCGACAAATATATTTCAAAAAGTGGAAATCCAATGATAGAAGTAATCGGGTTCTTGTGCTTGGAGAAAAATATCAATTATCTCAGACTCATTCATTGATGGCTTAACTCTAGCAGCTTGCTCCCTCCATCTAACAACATATTCACCAAAAAATTTGGTGGATTTTTTCCTCATGTTGGCAAGTGTAGTACGATCCGGCACTATTTCGATATTATATTAAAACTGCTTGAAAAAATCCCTAGCCATGTCATCCCAAACATGCCAATGAGAGATATTTTTATCAATGAACCATTCTAAAGCAATTCCTACCAGACTCTCTCTGAAGTAAGGTATCATCAGTTTCTCTTTCCTTGCTCCTCTTAATTGATTACAAAACCTTTTTAAATGACCGAAAGGATCACTATGCCCCTTGTATTTGTCCAACTTTGGTGTTTTGAACCCTAGAGACAAGTGAACATTGGGAAACACATACAAATCCTTATAAAATACACTATTTTTTCTATCCCAATTATTTTACGTTTCTCATATTTTCTACAACTTATCACCTTCCTAGTTATCTCCTCTTGTTCCACATTTCTAATAGTCTATACCACCTCATCTCAGATTTTGCATTCTTTTTGTGGGTCATCTTGCCTTATCTTTGGACCTGGTGTTGTATGAATGAGATGCTATCTTAACCACAAACCAACCACCTTATTATTATTTTGACTTTGAGATAAGGAATGTGTCAGGATTTCACACTTTCAAAAAAAAAATTCTTTAAGAATATCACCGAACCCGGTATGGGTTGCCTACGTATCTCATTAAGATGAGAATCAGGTGTGCGTAGTTCTTGAAACTGGAGATATGAAGAAAACACTTTTCTTATTTGAATAATGAGAAAGAATTTTTTTTTATTTTATTAATAATGATAAAAAAACGTATTTTTATTATTGAAAACAAATTATTTTCTCTGTATATAAGGATTAAAACTCTCTTCTTTTTTCTTTAGAAGGAAAGACAACTTTTTTTTAAAAGATCACCGAACCCATGAAGGGCTGCCTACGTATCTCACTAAGATGAGAACCAGGTGTGCGTAGTTCTTGAAATATATGTCGTATAAAGTTCAGCCTCAAGACCCCTAAAGGTTCAGGGATGTTAAGATTTTATATATATTTTATTTTGTAAAAACTTATTCTTATGATCCCTAAAGATTCAGGGCTATTGATATATATATATATATATATACTAGTCAAGTGTGCGTGCTTTGCACGTATATATAACGTTAATAATAAATATTGTTTATAAAGTGAATAATTGTTATGAGTATGTTACATTAAGAAGTTCAAATTAGCTTTTAAAAGTAGGTAAAATATTTAGGATTAAAGGTGTATTGAAAAGGAATATGAGATACATAATTTATAATAAAATTCATTTTATTTTATGAGGTACCATATAATCTTGTGTATCGCGCAAGTTCCTTCCTTGTCGGCTAAACGTGTTGAGCTAATTTGTTCCATTATTAAGCGAATGAAGTTTTTCTCCAAGTCCGTCGTGTATTAATACTATAATATCAATTATTATTTATATTTAATTAAAAAAGAGGAAAAAAATAGAAGAAAGTACCCAACCTTTTTAGCGTGTGGCCAAACTTCTAAAATTAGCTTATTTTGAAAGGTTTTATTTTAGAAGTGCTTTTATAAAAGTACTTTTGATGTTGTGTTGGTCTTTTCATTTTAGTTCCGCTTATATATTCAAACTTAAGAGATTTGATTTCGCACAAATTTTCATTAAATATAAGGTAAATTTTTTGCAATCTATGCCATAATGAAAAGAAGAAATTCTTCTTTTGTATCTTTGTACTTAATTTCCCCTTTTGTTTTATTCTTTCTTCATATTGATTTGTTTACAATAATAATCTAATGACTTAAAAAGTCACTTTTAATATGAGGCAAAAAAATTCGTTAATATCCCAGTAATAAAAGAAAAATTATACCATATAAGTTAAGACTCTTTAATTATTAATTTTCTTAATAACTCTTCCCATATAATTTCACTTACCATATATTTTAGGACTCTTTAATTCTACATATTATGAAAATAATTGAAAAAAGGTAAAAAGACGATTTTAGCTATTGTAGAGTATTTTAATGAAGGGTAAAAAGTTCAAATCACTTTTTTAAGGGTGTTCACACTTTTAATATATATATATATATATATATACATATACACATATATATGTGTGTGTGTGTGTGTATAAATTGAACTTGGGCATGAGAAAAATAATTATGAAAGTAATCATATTTTTCAAATATTTCCCAAATAAATCTATGAATAACTTTTCAAAAGACAGGGTCGTAAACCGAAAAAGGGATTCCTACGTATCCCACTAAATGGTGAGAATCAAACCCTCGTAGTTCATGAAGACCTTAAAAACTATATATATTTTAATTTCCTTGGAAAAGAATGATTTGTTAAATTTGAGGACAATATACTCTCTTGCGTTTTACCAAGTTGCCTAAAGTAGGTCAACAACCAAATTGCCATCCAAATAAATGTCAAAGAGCACATAGGATGCACATGTTGGTCATTATAAAAAGTGACACTAGTCCTAGACAAACCCGACCCTTATGCCGAGTCCCTCTAAGTCAAATGCATATGATGCAGATAAAGCGGAGCCTAATAGGGATAACTGATGATAGGCGTATTTACACGCCTAAATTACTATAATTTACCCATATTTTAGCTAAGTTTTGAGGACAAAATATATAATTCATGCACTTTTAGTCCTTTTTCCTGTAAGTGAGCTAACAAACATGATTAGCAAGTTTTCAGGTATAAATGATGAAGATTTCAGCATTTTATGGATAACTTGACGCCCAAGGAAGCTTCACGAAAGAAGGAAAGGAGATCTTGGACGCCTAGGGACTAAAAGTGACGCATGGAAAACCTGTCCCGGGCAAAAACAACATTTCTAAAGACTTTGAGGATCAGCAGTAACTTAGTAGGATTAGGATAATGATGCAGTAACCTAGTAGGACTAGGATAAGTAATGCAGTAGCTTAGTAGGAATAGGATATGGGTGTTATAAATACCCTATTTTGCTGGAGATTTTTATAATTCCCATCCATCCACCATCCATCCATCCATCAAAACAATTCTCCACCACCCTCATCCCTATTCTATCCTTCCCCTTTTTCTTCATTAATTCATTGTTGACATTATTTTTCATATATTCGACTTTTAATTTTTACAACAAGAGAAAAGCTATTTGCAAGGAATTCACGTGAGATTTTTATGATGATAATGTCTATTGTGTTTTCCGTTGCACTCATGCGTAGCTAAACTTCTATGTTGGGGTTATGGAAGACTTATGAGATACTATCTATTGCTATGAGTTTGTGAATTGGTGACACGTATGCTGCTTATATCATTATTCTCTTCATCTTAATGCAAATTCTTGTGGTTGCAAACGCATAGAATACGCCAGTATAGCATTAACTTGTTCGAAAAAAAAGTTATATGTCTGGAAAAGAGATAATGTCAAGGTAATAGGGCACCAACCCCTGTTAAAAAGTTAGTGCCGTAACTGGATTAATCTCTTGGAGAATTTGTACCGTTAGACACGCTTTAAGCTCGAAAGAGTTAAAGTGAAATAATCCTTGATGGTCGAAAGACGCCTGGATTTACCATAGAATACAATTCTCTATAAGCACATGCATGTCTGAATTCCGCATAACTCATAGCCAATAGAGACGTATAACTCATAAGGTGGACATAACCCCAACTCTCAATTCTCATTGGTTAAACATCTTACTGAACATTCTTTCCTTTTTACTTTGCTATTTTCCCTTTTTACTCTACTATTTTGTTACATTATTGCACGCTACAAAATCCCCCCTTTTACGAGACTTGCACCAAAAGTCTAATAATCTTTGCTTACTTAGTGACCGGCTATTCTCTGTGGGATCGATACCCAACCTAGTTGGGTTATATATTTGACAACGACCGCTTACACTCTTATGAGAGCTGTAGTTTGAGCGTTATCAATAACCACGTCTGAGTTTCAGTTTTACTAGATTTATCCTAATAGGGATAAGTGTCTAGACTGGCTTACCCGAGCGAAAACTCGAGTCAGGGAGGGATAACTTGGTCGGTAGCAGCGCTATTCCGCCTTCGTTGTTGATCTAAACCGTGCCTAATATGTGTGACTAATAATCCTTCACCAGGTGCCTTGACACTCCGGCTATTTCAAGAAAAAAGTAGGATGCATACTCGACATTCCTTCTATCTTATTTCAGAGACTCAGAAGGGGTGCGCAAGAGAAAACAATTTATAATACAATTCAACAATATCAAAACAATAAATGAGCGACAAGTAACATATTAGACCAGCAATAAAATATCTAAATAATTAAAGCAAGTAAAAGTTAATACTAAAAGCTCAAATTCTGGTTATTCCCCAGTCGAGTCGCCAGAGATGTCACGCCCCCTTTTTGCCCAAAGGGTCGAGGTTGAAGGGTTTTTCCAATTAAAGTGACGATTTTGAATAACGATTATTTTTATTTACAGAGTCTCCACTTGAAATTGAGTTATGGTGTTCCAAGTCACATTTTTGAATTCCTAGTAAAAAAAATGACTATTTATTATGGTTTACAAAAACAGAAGACCAGATAAGAAATTTTGTTGACCGAGGGGAAGGTGTGAGGCATCTCTCAAGTCTCGTAATTCTAGCATGGTCGCTTTGATTAACTTATCTTAACTTAAATTTTTTTGAATAAATTATGTTTGTAGGCCTAAATTCGCTCATTGTTTAATGTCTAATATCTATCTATAACTCTTGTATTAATCTAGTGGGAAATTAAATTTAAGACAATCTTGACCGAGGTGCAATATTGCATCCTCGGATTATTTTCAAACATCTCAATAAGATGCATATGCTGCATTCTCAATTAAGATAAAAATTTATAAACGTGTCTAAAATTTGCGTAGCGTTAAAGGCTTTAATTTGTTTCTTTTAAACTCGGAGTGCTTTTTAACCTTAACAACAAACTAAAACAATATTCATTTAAAGCAATTAATAAATTTAATAAATAATTATTAAATTCTATTAATGACAATAAATAAAATAATGAAATAATAAAATACATAATCTATTAATGTGCTAAACTTTAATATTATCCATTAAAATTATTCTCTTTAATTAATACAAACCTAAATCACATATTATAATACATATCCAAGTTAAAAACAAATAATAATACGGTCCTGGATCAATTTTGGGAATATCGACATTGGTACCATCATTTTGCCGGTGAAATTGCCGGAACGGTAACAAAACAACGACTGGGCATTTTTTGGTGGTTTCCTGTCGGATTTTGAGCAACGGAGAGGCTGGCTTGTGCTCGCCAGTGACAGAAGCATGCAAAGAAGGGAAAAGGGGGGAAGGCGGCGGCAGATCTGGTGATTGTTTGGCTGGAGGAGATGGGGTGGCTGTTGTTATTGTTGGTTTTGGGGGTTTTCCGACGAGATCCATCTCGTCGTTGGTGGCTGGTAGAATTTTAGGGGCTCGCCGGTAGTTAAATCCGGCGAGAAATTGACGAGGGGAAAGAGGGAAAGGGAGATGCACGGCTGTCGAAGTGGTTGGTGGCTGCAGAATTTTGGTGAGTTTTGCCGGAACAATAACGATTACCTCTAATGATGTTTTCCAGTGGCAATTTCGATGGATTTCTGGCGAAAAACTTGCCAAGAACAGTAAAGGAGCGTCGGAGTTTTCTCTCTCTCTCAATTTTGCTTTCTACTGGTTTTTACACTATGTCTGTTTCTCCATTAGTTACAGATGTGTGTATGAATTCATGTGTATTAGTGTTCTGTTTATAGTGTGTAATCAATCTCTTTTCCTTTTTTTCGCCAGTAGTGGTGTGTATTGTATGTGACATCAGTGTAGTGGATCAATTTTTCAACTTTTTTTTACAAGATGATATTAACACCTAATATTTAAACATCCAACACATTGTACGTACAAACACATTTATGCATTCTGTAACTTGATCTTATAACATACAATAATCTAAAGTTCACATAATTAATTAATTATATATATACTAAATAATACATGAAATCATTTTAGCATTTTTCTTTCATGCTTTTCACAATTAAACTCATAACGTAAATGTTACAAGATTGAAGAAGAACATGTAATGAATTAATCTGAGTAATAAAAAAAAACTCTGTCACCGTAAACTTCAAGCAGAACTTTGAAACTCGAATCACAACTCTTTCTCTCCTTTATTTTTTTCTCTGTTTTTGCTTTTTGTTTCTCTCTCTGTCTGATGTTTTCTCTCTGTTTTTCCTTCCCTCTTTTCTCTATTTTTTTGTTTGCTCTTCCTGATAGTGTTCAAAAGTACATAGAATCTGTCTGGGGGTTGAGGGAGTTCCTTTAAAAAAGGGATGTGGGGAGCAGTTAAAGGGGAATGAGAGTCCGATAGGATAGGGTAGTTGTAGTTTAGGATAATTATAAATTATTATTTTCTAATTAATGAATAAATAATAATAATAATAATAATAATAATAAAAAAAAAGAATATTTACTAATTAATTTTAAAAAATATATATATTTAAGAAAACTTATAATGAAAGTTTATAAATAGCCTAAAATAATATAATTAAAGGAATACTAAAACTGCTAATTTACTTATTAAAATTAAAAGAGAAATATATATTTTTGAAACTTTCTTATTATTTAAAAATAAACATTACTAATAAAAATAAAATAAAATATTTTAAAAAAAAATGTAATTTTATTTTTCAACTAAAACTTATTAATAATGATTTAAAATTTAAAATAAATATCGAACAAAAATATAAATACTTAATACCGAAAAATAGGTTAAAACTCGGGGAGGGTCAAAAATCATGTGTCTACAAAGGACACATGCAAGCTTTGACAACCATAATAGGGAATCATTACTTAAATACCATCACTTTGGCATTTTATCAAACACATGGAGATCAATACTTTAACAAGGGGATGCTTTTAAACATGATGAGATAGCACGGTCACATGACAAAATCATAAACTGGGAATTTATTCTGAATAGCATGAACATGTTACGGAAACTACAACATTTAAAACATACTATAATTCCTCCTACATGAAAATAATTGTAATCATGACTTGCAATCAAATTACCAAGATATTGATGAACATATTTCAACTTTCAAACGTGTAAAGGCTCTTTCTATCAAAAACTCTTGGAAACATAATACATGATCGAAATTCAAAAGAGTTTCATGGAGATAATTCATAGTAACATGTAAAACCATAGTTTAAATCTTAAAAATGCATTCTTTGATTCCATGGGTGAAAAAGACCCATAAATGAACATCACAAATACCTTAATGTATGAATTCGTGAAGATTCCTGATAGTTTTCTTAAAAATTAAGCTTGAATTTTCTTGATTCTTTTAAGGAGACTAGGGCTTGTTCTTGAAAGAGGATGCCTTCTTTTGAGAGGATTTTGTAAAAAAAAAGGATAGCAAATTATGCTTTTAGGACGCTAAATCACGTGTTATGGACCAAATGTGTAAAGGGAAAAGGCCTAATTGCCCTTGCAAAAATGGAAACAGAAGCTGGAAAAATAAGGGTCGGGCGATGAGCCGGGTGCCGCAGGCTCTGGACCAGCTGTCTAAGTCCCACGTCGTGGGCTCTGCCGCTGGCACCCCTCGCAATGCACTAGAGGGCGCTTTGTGGGCTTATCCCATTGCTGCTACTATTTTGGACTTCCAAACATGTCCTTACGCTCATTCAAAAAATTTAAAACTCATCTGAGATGTACCTATGACATCCCCAATCATGAATCAACTTTAAAATTGACATTCTAAGGATGGGAAGGTCGAAAAAAATCATCAAAGTTTAAGGGGCTTTGGAAATGACTAAGTCCTAACACTTAGTGAAACTTTCTAACTCTTTGATCCCTTTTTACATACAATGGTAAGCTGAATGGAGATAGGATCTTACGGGGTCTTACAAAGAACCCTTATTTGGAGTTCTTGAGGACTTTGGAGAAAAGAGATTGTGAAATTAGTGTGTTTTGGGGTTATGGGATGATCAATTCATGTTACTATGAAGTATTGGATGATTTAGGGCATAAATGACTTGTTTAACCTCAAAAAACTGAAGAGAAATGCGGGTTTTAGCATTTCTGAACAAGTTCCGTGCCATGCTGCTTATCATGGGGCATAAGGTGCCACGCTGAAATCGTGAACCCTCACTGGTTCCTCAAAAAAATACTTATAACTTTTCTTTCGGGTATCAGATTAAGGCAAAATAAGATGAGTTAGAAAGAGGAATCAATTATCTATAATTTTGTGGGTCTTTATCTCCAAAATTACATATATTATAGGAGTTATACACATCCAAAGTTGACCCTTATAGCATCGAATATTAAAATTTGGTCGAATCAAAAGCTCTTAACTCAACTTTGATCTAAGTGTTTCCTATGAACATTTTTTACCTCATAAGCACTCTTCACACTAGGCTAATGATCATGACACTTATATTCACATAGGAATCATTGGTTTTGAGTTAATACATATAGGAACGACAGTTTGAATTCTAGCCCATAAATGCGGGGTGTTACATTATCTCCCCCTTGGAATCATTCGTCCTTGAATGATGGGTAGGAACTTATTGAAGCTTTAGATGGATGCAATAAAGTATGTAACTTCACATTAGGAATTCTCCCTCAACAAAACACGTATAGGAATCAAAAGAAAAGGGCTTCATGGTATCACCAAGTATATCATGTAAGCACAAATCATGAGACAACGAGACTAAGGTCTTACAAAGGGTATTGCAATGTCTAAGCTAGAATGCTTGGAAAACTGATATCATGCACTAAATACTTATGAACTAAATCATGACTAAATATATGAATCGGAGACATGATGCATGGACTTAACTTAATTAATCATTTGCATGGATGCAAATAAATTACCTCATGAAATAGCCATACTCATGAAACTTAAGATAGTAAGACTAGATGGAAAGATCAAAAATTATAGGAGATTATCTGTCTGATTGCTAAATTGAATTATTGGCTATGCATACTATCTCATACTAACAGTTTATACTCAACTAGAGTATTTCTTTAACACTCTTTCTAAGAAGTTCTAATAATATTAGGGAGAAAAGAATTTTGGGCATAATACAAATATATATTTGAATAAGGAATCAAAACATAACTACAACTCTATAACATGGAATATAGGCCTATAAAATATTAAGCTAGGATAGAATTACTTTTCCTTAAGCAATGCAATTGTTAACTTTCAAGCTTAGCCACACTTCTCAAATACACCCTCAACTATGCTTTTCTTCTTAAATACTACCCTTCATTTGATGCCACTTCTACTCTTCACATGGCCATTGATAACTCCATCTACTAAAGTCGGAGCTGAATAAATTCTCTCGCCATGTTCAAGCCTACTCAAAGTCACAAGATACCACATAAAACACCATAATACTAGTCTAAACTATAGATCCAATAGCCTATGTGTTTTTCATTGCTCTCATCTCTAGAATAATACGTCTTACCATTTCAACAACTAACTTCAACCTCTTACTAGGAATTCACTAACGTACAATGCATTTATCCACATATATACCACCATGACATTCAAGCTTATCATTATAACTGCATATGAACTTCTAGGCAACCAACCCACTTAGGAATTTTCCCATTTTCTCTAACACCTTTATCAATAACAACTTTCATGCACTATGCCTAAGAAGACACACCTAAGATTCTCTACTAACTATGGCATATATCAAAAGCTTTGCCTCGATATTCCTTCACACTTATAGCCTTAGATAAAACAAGAATACAATAATCTTTCCAGAATAAGGAATATTTACTCTCCCCATCTAAACAATTGTTCATCACCACTATCATTTCATAAAAAGATATCACTGAAAGGTTAGAACATGAGGTCCTGAAGCATGAAAGAATACTATACATAACTTTGAATATTAACTGAGACCTGAGAAATAGAGTATCAAAGGCATGAATTCGTTAAAAGGATCAAAATTGAGGACACACATGCCATAATCTGAATTCCACTAGTTATTACGGGTGTACCATGAGTTATGGGAACTGAGTATAATGTAAAGCATGAGTACATGAGTCATGAGCTGCATGACCTTAATTTGGATTTCATAAATTCATGGAATAGGAGTCGTGCTTCTGAGTGAAATGGCACTCCTTATATTAGGAAGTGGGAGCATTCATGATTTTATATAAAGTGCATGAATATGAGATTTGATCATAGAACTTACTTTTAAGGCATGAGTAGGTGTTGTAATGGCTAAATTACAAAAATTTATACCGAGATAAGAATGGGTTGGGTATTTTCCTCCCCTACAGTTGTTCTAGAACTCCCTAGCATCACTACTAGAATTTGAGAGCCTAACTTGGTTCCTTGTTCTATCATCTCCCCCTTAGATTTAAGCCATCGTTCTAAGTCTGCAATCCCCTTTAATAAACACTAAACTGAACTGCCACCATTCTACACTAGAGTCCAAAATATAACAATACGTATAAATAATAAACTCACTCTGAAAGACTATATCTTAAAGTGTAAAATCCGCTGCTAGTACTTTCCTTGGAGATAGAACTCTTAACTTTCTATAGCTCTAATAGTCATCATATAATAACTTAAACACTTACTAACTTAGAATCTTCAGGAGTAACACCATACCCTGAGTTCACACCATTTAAAATTTCAAATCTTCTTTTGATTAGCTCAATCATCCAAGATTCAAACTTAGATTCTAACACTTAACTTGGATATTACCAAACTTTTAACGAACTATGCTAACTTCATTCTTGAAAACTACCTCAATATATACTATCCTTAACTTTCTTTATCTTCGGCAATCATCATCACATACTTACACCCTTCTTGACAACATGTTTGCCTAACTAAACACATAATCTGCCTCTTTTCCTTCATAGCCTACTAATATCACATATCTAAACTTATATTTTTCCTAAACCATGAGAATTACCATTACACCAAAATACCTAACATCAACAACCTATAGCCCAAAACTTAGCTGGTAAGAACATCATATACTACATTACTAACCTTATTCTCAATTAGAAACTCAAGGGTACTATCTAAACACATACACATTACAAAAACTTAGAAATAATACAATCCTATATCACCTTGGGTATACCTCTATATCATACCCACATCATCATACTTAATTTTGAATCAATAATCTTAAATTCTTGCATACATTATTTCAAGCCTACTGGTTCACCTTTCATATAACTAGCTCCATGGATACATAATTTACTAAATCCAGATATACATTACTACCATTTTATTGTTGTTAAACTTCTAGGTTCATGCTTCTAACTCTAGGTCATATGCTATCATAGGATTCTGAGACGAAAACTGAGGGCACATATGACTTTGGCTTAATGCACGATTTTCATGAATAAGAACGAACACTTTCAAAGTTTCAAACTTAAGGAAATTGATGGGATCTTTTTAAGCCCGTATAGAATCTCATAACTGGCTGTGAGGACTGTTTGAGAATACTCTATCACTAGGAATTTAAACGTAACTATTTTTGTTACCTAAAAAATAAGGCAGAGTTGACATAAATGTATCAATGTAAGAATCTGTATAAGTTTCTTAGAGAACATTTCTACTACACGATCTAAAATATGAAAGAAGAAAAATATTTCTTAAATTCCCTGTAGCCTCTTGAAGAAAAGTATAGACATCTCCGTATCGTTCCGCAATACTCTACTAGACATGGCTCCATAGACACCCTAGGAAACTTAAACCTTGTACTCTTATATCAAGTTTGTCATGACCCGGGACTGCCCCTTAGTCGTAACACAATGCTTAGATCCATAAGTGATCCCAAGCTAACCCATGTACTAGCATAATGCTTGAGAAACTAATTTAATATATATATATATATGCTAAATAATGGAGCGAAAGCATAATCAACATAAGATTGGTTGTTTCAATACATCACTGATCAAAGTTTATAATACTAAAATCTAAGAGAAAGAGAGAGAAACTTAAATTATAAATACTAACTCTGACTGACCATCTATGAAGCCTTAATAAATACTGACTATAGGTAACTGGGACATGCCTCCAAATATCCCAAATCAATATATACGAATAAAAAAATACAATACAAGAATTACAATTGACTTAAATCCTCAAAATAAGAGAACTCATTACCTATTGGCTGGAAACTACAATCTGTCTGACCCTGGTGTGTGGACTACATCTATTACCTACATCATGAAAGAATATAGCCACAAACTCATATATGTGGTAAGTACTTTGGAATGTAATGAGTATGCGAGACATGCACTAAATCATGGAAATACTTAATGTATTTTTTAAAATTGAGAACATAGGTTATTTGCTGAAATATGCATTTAAATCATGGTTGTACGTAAAAGATGTTAGACTTAGTGAAATTATTAAATCGTGATCTGCAAAACATTTATGTAAGATGGGAAGCAGTAGCAACATGAGTAACATAAGTAAATCTCAAGTTAAAGCATAATAGGCTACAAAACTGTACTGAGAATCATGTATAACTACTGAGCATACAAGCATGAACATGTAAAACGAATGCAAGACCAAGCATAAGCATGTACTCAAATATTCTGTAAATTGAATATCTGATAAACTGAACACTTGGTCATGCAAACCTGAGCTGATATAATTTGAATATTGAACTAAAACTATGGGAGCTAATATTTAACCGACATACCCCAATCTGAGCTAATCGAGTTCCAACCTATAAGCCCAGTTGGAAGGGTGTCAATACCTTGCCACGGATACTGACACTAGCTGTGTGGATCCACTAAACTGGTGTCCCAAAGGACTAGGGTGTCACCCTCGACTGACAGGTACCCCTAAGAGAGTGTCAACCCTCTACTTATAGGAAGACCTCTCATACCTACGCTGGCTACATAGTTCTAAAACTCAAGGACTACTACTAAATGTCTTACCCTTGACTGGCAGGAAAGCATTTATCCCTAAATTCGTTTGGTACTAAGTTCTACTCCTAACTGAACTGACACGAGAGCATAAACTAGTACATGCACTGATAATTAATTTGCTCAAATAGGGTATTTTAAAAATAACAGTGCATTTATTATCTAAATATAATGACATAAACATGGTTTGAATGACTTGTAACTTGACAATCTTAAACATGCATGACTATCAAAGTATTGGGTGTTCATAACCCACCAGCATTGAAAAATACAATTAAATACAATAATTTTAAAGTGATAACATAATAATAAATTGCATGACTTAAACTCAAAATCCTAACGATTTCATCAATGTAGCGAATTATCATGATTAAAGTACGAAAGAATACTTGAAATTATGAGGAAACACGTGTTCATGATTGAATTCAAGAGGTACATGGAGAAATCATGGAATTTATACTTTTCATGGAACCCTGGTTTATGGAATTCATAAAATTCATGAATAAAAATCATAATTTTAGACATGAGGATGCAAGTAGAACCTCATTGTATACCGTCATACCTGAATTTCTTGACTTCTTGAAGGAAAACATAAATTTGGTTCCTTGGAAATTGAATTCTTGAAGAAGAACCCTTATTCGGTGTTTTTGAGGATTTGGGAGAAAATAAATTGTGAAATTGGTGTGTTCGGGATTATGGGATGATCAATTCACGTTACTATCAAGTATAGGCCGATTTAAGGCATAAATAACTTGATTACCCTAAAAAAACTTAAGAGAAATGCGGGTTTTAGCATTTCTGAACTAGGTCCATTCCACATTGCTTATTACAGAGCATAAGTTCCATGCCATGCTGCCTATCGCGGAGCATAAGGTCTGTGCCACGCTGAAATCGCGAACCCTCACTGGTTCCTCACAAAAATGCTTATAACTTTTCGATCAGGTATCGAATTAAGACGAAATCAGATGCGTTGGAAAGTTGACTCAATTATCTATAATTTGGTGGGTCTTGATCTCCAAAATTCCATATATTTCAAGAGTAATCCAATTTCAAAGTTGACCCTTGTAGGATCGAATACTAAAATTTGGTCAAATCAAAAGCTCTTATCTCAACTTTGCTCTAAGTGTTTCCTATGAATATTTTTTACCTCATAAGAACTCTTCACACTAGTCTAATGATCATGACACTTACATTCTCATTGGAATCATTGGTTTTAAGTTAATACACATAGGAATGATGAATTGAATTCTAGCCCAAAAATATGGGGTGTTACATGGGCAGTGTCCTACCAGGTATTTTCTTTTTTTTATGAGTTTGTAATTTTTGAAAAACAACTCAATTTTTGAAGTAATAAAATGACAAAAATCAAATCGGACACAGTATAAATTAGCACAATTATTATAGAAAGTGTGTAAACAAAAAGTGTCTTAAAGTACGAGAAATAAATGAAACAGAGAAATTACTTATTACAAGCCCCAAATGGGGGATACCCAAATACAAAAGTAATTAAACATAAAAAAACATAAAAATAGGGGAAACTATTTATTTGGTGGAACTATCTCAGAGGCTCGAGGCATCGGATCCCTCCTCCTCCATGCCACTGAGGAAGGAGAACTCCTCTATAACTTTCTTGATTAGTTTTCTCAACTTTTTAGGTAAAGAGGTGCACCTGAATATCACCTGGACCGTCTTCCATATTCTCACAAGTATGCAATCACATGAGCAATGCTTCTTTTTTCATCATTCATCTCTTCTCAAAGATCAGTATAAGCCCAGGATGGGTCTGGTGGGGCAGTATAGCTTAAGAAAACCAATCTAGGAGGGGGCAGCTTAGACCTCTCTAAATATCCTCGGACTGCAGCAAGGTCAGCCTCCCAACCACCAAGAGACATGAGAGCCTGAGAAGAATAGGCATTCAACTCTCTAGCCTACTATCCCAATTATTCTCACCCTATACCCCCACTTTCCAATTTTTCTTACTCCCTCCTCGAATGTCTTTACTCCTAAAGGGGTTATACGATACCTCACAGTCATCCATAGTGTCCAAAACTTCCTAAGGCATATTCAATCTATCACAGAGTATGGTGACCAAAGAAGGCAGGAAAAGATATCCTGAGGATCACTCTGAATCATAAAAGTACTACAACTCACCATAATCTGTGCCCCCAAATTCACTTGAATCTCTGCAGGAACACATATCACCACCATGTCCTGGTGGAAGACCATGTGTATATTATTTTTCAAGGGATGAATCCTCTTGGATACCAACTGCAACCAAACTATAGCTTAGACTAAGAAATAAGTTCTCTTCATCCTCTTGCACTAGACCATTTTACATAGGCAACTCGTCCTTCTAGAACCAAGACCCCGATCACCACTCAAAGCTTGATGTTTAAGTTTTTGCCTTAAAGGATATATTTTAAAGGTTTAGGACACCAAAAGCGTCATTAATGCTGGACACATCTACCAAGACCTTCTTGACTCAAAGACGGACAGTGTAGAGAGGTACCAACCAGTCCAGGATCGAGAGGTTAGCATAAAACTCCTAAATGATCACCATGTTGTATTAAAGGATGATCTTCATTAGTATCTCCCACCCAAAGGCTTTAAATCTGTTGTAGAATCTAGACAACTCTTCCTCTACATTCATTATCACCAAGCCCCACCTGAGAAAGAAACCCCTATTATGCAATTGTTCCTCATAACGTTACGACATTTGACATTGAAAATTTACGGTAGGGAGGTTGTTATTGAGGCATGATAATCTTGTAAATGCCATGAAAATTGGGTTAGAACCATATTGATAAACCAAGAAGGAGAAGTAAACTTCAAATTTTAGAAAAATAGAAACTGAAAAGTTACTACCCAGTATCACAATAGTTAAATAACCATTGCAACGGTACTACATCGATGAAACTTACTGCTACAGTAACACTACTACAGAAAAAACGTACCATTGTAATGGCATCATCATAAACACGTCAACCTCCCTTCTCATGGTGGATTTCTTACACTTCTCTGTATTTTTAAAAATTAAGTACAAATCAGGCTTAGAAGTATGTGTGAACCCTTTTTATACTAAGATGGGGTTATTGAAGACCTAAAATCAAATCCAAATCAAATAAATTTATTGAATAAGATGACCCTTCATATTTTACCCCTTCCATGACCAAAATCTACTATTAACTATGTTAATCTTACGCCTTGAACGTTGGTAGGAGCATTGAAAACGTAAGAGAACTTAGCATGTTAATCAATATGTTCAACACCACTAAATTGAGTTTGAAATTTGCACCCACAAAATCATCTAACCCCCTCCCCTCCCCCATCTCATAAAAAATACTACAATTACAATAATAAATACATAGAGTAAATAGTTTAGATGAAGAAAATACCTTAAATTCACCATCAGACTACGAATTCACGAAGTGAGCTGAGAGAATTTAGAGAAATGGGATTAAAAATGAGGGAAATAAACTTTGCCCTTATACTTAAATTGTAGAAAATCATTGTTGTGGTTGGTTACCGATGTTCTTTTCAAGACAATTTCATCCTGATTTTTTATTTGTTGTGGTAATGTACCATGTTGAGGTATCATAATAGAAAGTCAACCTACAAATTAATGGTGTACATCAACTCAGGAATAATACAAGAATAATAATCAGGCTTAGTACATTGGTAGTTGCTTATTTTGGAGTAGAGGTGTGCATAATGATCTAGAAAAGTTAATTATCCTAATGGCTTATTATAGTTAAAAACCATCGAGCGCTCATACAAATGCCCATACATCACTCATAGGAATACTCGGTCATGAACGGTGGATAAATTAGTATCTAATATAATGACCCAAGCCATTGCTACGTGTGAAAACATCCCAAAAATAATTTTTGATAAGTATTAGGATCAAAATAGACCTGGGAAAAATTAAATCAAAAAGGAAAAATTATACCCAAAAGAATTGGCCAAAGGCCCAAAACTGGGTTAGGCTAAACTGTCACTAACCATTACAATGATTAACTTACTGTTGTAGTGGTAGATAGAAGTAACCCCATTGAAAAATGTTTAAAAAATCTATTTATCCTTATTTCTCTAGGTAGACCCTTCCTCTAAAAATACTCTTAAAAGCTTCATTCCTCCAACTATGAGATTTAAAAGGCTAGGGTTTATAAGAGCAGTTTTGAGGCACACCTGGAGGGAACTCGACATGAGA
This sequence comes from Capsicum pubescens, assembly GCA_030864215.1. Classification (NCBI taxonomy): domain Eukaryota; kingdom Viridiplantae; phylum Streptophyta; class Magnoliopsida; order Solanales; family Solanaceae; genus Capsicum; species Capsicum pubescens. The sequence goes on along the minus strand of CM061538.1, from coordinate 97,509,591 downwards.
ATATGCGTGGCATGTGCGGGACAGCTCAACCTTCTCCACTATAGTATGTTTTGCCTAAGAGTTAAGTCATGGTTTATTTTATAACAACTAGACTTGAGCTAGATACATCTAACATTATAAATTAATATCAAAAATTCTTGGATTAGTCCTTCGGGTACAAAGACTTGAGGATCGGATAGACACATCTAAAAATTTATCTAGGCTTACATATGTTGTATTATTATGATGGTATTTTAGTTGTAATAAGGAATGGATAAAGTGGTAGAGACAATATGCATAGCTTAATATCTTGTGGGGCTTGGATATAGTGGAAAGTTAAATAAGACCGTGAGGGATAGAAATAGGGAACTTAAGGAAACTCGATTAATTTTAAAAGTCAAAAGATTGGATTGCACTAAGAAAGGGGGTTAAATGGTAAAATATGGAAAGTTAGGGTTTGTAACTAGCATAAATGAATCTCCTAGCTGATGACTGGACATAAATAAGGAAATATTGTAAGGTAAAAAATAAGATTTACAATTATAAATAGTTAGGGAAAATTAGAGAATAATGTGAAAAATGTAAAATTAGGATGTGGACAGAGAGAAAGTGAATGATAGAGTGAACTTGGGTTATGGAATCCCTGATAGGGTATGTGGTATATGATGGTTGTGAATACATACGTGTAGATTAAGGCCTCTGATTAAAATGAGTTATGGTTTTCTTATAACAGGTAAACTGCTTGGCCTATGCTTATTCATGAATCAAACTCTTGTGATTGTCTTTTTGAATGACTTATGATTTATTGATTACATGCATACATTTATATGTATTGTGATAATTTTGTGAGATGATGGGTCGAGTACCATGATGGTACGGATATGATTTATTATGACATGAGTCGAGTACCATACGGGTACAGATATGAAATATTATGATCATAAATTGGGTACCACATCGGTTTGGATATTAATTATTGTGATAATAGGTCGGATACCACACAGGTATGATATGATAATGATGATGTTGAAGAGATGAAGAGAAAGGATGAAGAGAGATGATGTACAGATCTTGCATACATGCACTCACTCGTATATCTTAAATGTAATTCTTTTTTATATATTCTTGTAAATGTTCATGGTGTGGTAAATCAGGTAGGAGCTTTTGATTTTTCTTTTGATTTTTCATTTTTTTTGTTTTCATATTCTATGGTAGTATATGGTCTATTTTTCTGGAAGGGTTGGAGATGAGAATCTATGGTTCCCTCAGAGAACCGATTATACTAGGTTATGATTGGTAGAGTTTATATTTCACAATGAATGATATTGTGATGTCTTGTGATAGAGAGTACCGGGAGGAATTGGGAATCATTATATAAAGAGTTGTAGATATACTAAGAGTAAGGTAGTTAAGAGTAGAGGATGCATAAGCTAGAACGGGTGGTCAAAGGATAAAGATATATGAAAATGTTAAATGACAGGTAGGTAACATAGATGTTAAAATGAAGTTCAGAGGATTCTCTAACTGGGGATTTAGAACAGGAACCTTACGTGGTGTTATTATTTCTCCCTATTTATTATTGATGTTATTTTTTTCTAACCTTGGTCTGCTAATAATTCTTACTATTACATGTGGTTGTACTGATGCTACACTCACTATATCTCCAATTAGGGATATATCCATGGAGTAAGTTAGTTAGAGTTTTTATAGCAGTGATGTTAAGAACTCAGTAGTAGCTCTTGGCCTCTCAATCTTGAATGTATGTTGTGTCATGGATGTCCATACTCTTTTTATCGATTTAGTTTAGGTTCTTGATCTGAGGTGGATTGATGCACCTCGGTGTTGTTATCCGAGCTTAATTTGTCTTGTTTTGAGGATTTCTCTTGTGCTTAATGAGTAATTTTTTTATATAAATAAGCATCTAAGGTTTATGTAATGAAAATGGAATGTCCATAGTGTGTTCATAGTAAAACTAGATTAAAAACCCCACGTTAAAAATTAAGGGACATAAGCAAGTACTCTTAGCTTGAGTTATGACCTTTTCTAGTTTGTGTTCTTGAATTGTAGGTGGTTGTGTACTCTAATGTGTGGTGTTTAATGTTGTAGGAAGATTTTAAGTTGATCATGATGCTAAATGGATGCTAAATAAGTTTTAAATAAGGTGGAAATAACACCACAAAGCATGGACTTCAAGGACAAAAGCATTGGACAAAAAGTGATCAAAGTGGGACCTTTTGGAGTGCTTGGTGTGTCATGCTGCTAGGTGCCGCGATAAGGCCGTGTCATGCCCTTGGAAACTTTGTATATGGATAATTCCAGTCTCCATATTTTTTCCATGCCACGCTTCCTACATGGCGCAATATTGTCATGGCACGCCCTTAAGTTGAAATTTGTAATTGGGCTCCAAGTATAAATAGGACACTTTGTTCTCATGTTACACATCTTGGATAACCTTGGGACTTTAAGGGAAGATATAGAACACTTTAAATAGGGTTTTTCTTTCAATACCTTATTTTGTTTATGGATTTTAACATGTAATCATTCATTGTAATTACATTACGTCCATGATCGGCTAAACACCCTTTTTTGGGGTTAAGGCCAAGAACATGAGTACTATTGTTTTGAATTGATTTGGTTATGGTTTAAAATCATTATTTTAATGCCCCGAGACTACCCCCTGGATGTCACATGGTACTTAGGACCACAAGTGATCCCAAATTAACCCATGAACTGGCTACTATTAAGTAACTGATTTAAATATGTATAAAATAACTGATAAAGACATATTTTATCCTAAGCCTTAACACTCAAATATCAGTAGTGCACTACACTAAAGGCAAGCCTATGGTTCATCATGTGCAATTTGTGAATTTTTTGTGAGAGTGAGCATAATTTGATTCTTGTACCTATTTTATGATAAATTTCATCTGCATGAGTGATTATGGGAAACTCTCTTGTTGTAAGGCACATGCTTGATGATAGTTGGGTGAATTATATGACATCTTTTATTGGGTAATATGAATGAGTTTTCCAATTTGGTGAGTCAATTTGTAACACCCCGTATTTTTGGGCTAGTCTTTGAACCATCGTTCCTACATGTATAAGTTATAATCCAAGTGATTCTCATGTGAATATAAGTTTCATGATATATATACTAGTGTGTGAAATGCTCATGAGGTTAAAAATATTCATAGAAATCATTTGGAGCCAAGTTTACCTAAGATCCTTTGATTCATCCAAAGTTTCGTATTCGATTCTATAAGGGTCTACTTTGAACATGTATAACTTTTTATATACATAGAATTTTGCAGATCAAGACCCACCAAATTGTAGATAATTGAATTATATTTCCAACATTACTAATTTTGCCTAAATCAGATACCCGAGAGAAAAGTTATAGCCATTTTTGGGAGAGAGGCAGTGAGGTCGTGTGATTAGTGTGCGACGCGCGCTTCGTCACACGCACCTATTTTTCAGTTTTTGTGTCCACGTTGTTAAGGGAAAATAGGTTCTTTCCTTCACCCTAACTCATCCATAACAGATAATTAAAGCCCTAAAAGCATTAGTTACATCATTATTCATCTTTTTCTCTCCAAAGAAAACCCTAGCTCCCTCAAGAACACCAAGGACTCCATCAAATCCTCTTCAAGAAAAATCAAGATTTCAAGTTTTCCAATTCAAGAAAGCTTTAAAGATTTTATTTCTTCTTCAAAATTTAAAGTTTTATGATAAGTGGGAGTTAATCCATGGGTCCTCTTTCACCCATAGAGCCCAAAACCCTTTTATTTCAATTAAAGAATGAATTTTTCAATCATTATGTTATTTTAAATATTCAAGAAAGATTGAATTGTATGTTTTCATGGTGTTTTTAATTTAATTCAGTCCATGTGTGATTCCATGAAAGATTTTAAATTCCTCATGCTATGAATTTGAATTTTCCATGCTTTATCGAAGTAAATTCCATGATAGATCCTAAATTCATGATGTTTATCAATATTTCCATGTTTTAAATTCATGCCTTCCATATGTTTGATGAAATTCCCATATTATGTTCAATCAATTTCAAGATGAATCCACAAGTTATGAATTTTTTCATGTAACCCCATTGCTCCCTCATGTTTAAGACATTCTTACGTTCAAGCTATGAACATTACATGTTTTAATGAAATGCCCATGTCCTATTTCATGTGAATTTCATGTGAATCCCAGAATTCATGAATTTAGTTATGTAATCATGCTATGACCCCATGTTTAAGATATTCCCATGTTCAAGTTCATAATCCCCATGTGTTGATGAATTGCCCCATGTTAAATTCTTAATCTCCATGTGATTGATGAAATGCCCAAGTGATGGGTTTCTTTGAATAATGCTTTCTCATTATTGTTTTGAAGCTTTAGTATGTCCTATTGTTATTGCTATCGAGTCCAGCGGGTTATGAATACTTGAAAACATAGTTGCTTACTTAGTCTTAGTAGTTTCTGAATGGTTTCAAATAAACCATGAGCTTCATCAGGCCAGACAATCATCATAATCAGTTATACTCAGACCACTTTAGAGTTCAGTGTCTTTCAGTTGGGAGTAAAACTTAGCACCGAGTTAACGTAAGGATGGTGTATCCCCCATCAGTAGGCATGAGGCACTTGTCTCCCCCTTCAGTTAGGCATGAGGCACTTTTCTCCCCCGTCAGTAGGTATGAGACGTTAGTCGCAGTCCCTAAGTTCTAGAACTACGTAGCCAGTGTAAGATTTGAGGGATCCCCTGTCAGATAGGCATGACACCATCGTCCTTCGGAATATTTGATTAGTGGATCCACACAGTCATTGTTGGTACCCATGGAACGGTACTAACACCCTTCCAGCTGGGGTTACAGGTTGGACCCTGATAGTATATTAGGGTATGTTGGTTATAGCTAGCTCCCACAGTCTTAATTTAGTATTCAGTTTAGAGTTTAGTTTTAGGTTTGCTTGACCATAGCATACAGTTATCAGTTAGTCAGTTATCAGTATTTCAGTATCTTAGTTTACAGACTATATCAGAATCATGTTTTATGCTTGGTCTTGCATTCTCAGATTTTATAGTTTTCATGCATTTATGCTCAGTTATCTCGTGTTGTTCAGTAGTCCGTATTCATATATCAGTTACTCATTATTTATAATGTAGTTACCCCTTTTTCTTAGATTTCACTCATTTCATCACCCAGGCATCAGTTACTCAGTTAATCAGATCAGTTTAGAACATATATATTTGTTTGGAATGTTTACGTATCCATATTTAACCGTATCCCAGTTTCAGTCCTAATTATTCTGCAAAAGTAAAGATTTTAAGAAACTAAGTGTAGTGATTCACCAGCTTATCAGATAATGGTTGTTACTCATGTTTTAAGATATTTTAACTTTTAGTCTATTTCAGTTTCTCAGTTAGTCTACTTACATCTAGTTATGCATGTTTTAAGATTACGTATGAAATTAGTTTTACTTATTGCATTCAGCCCCTCTTACTCATTATACTCCAGAAGTACAGATCCACATACACGTCTATGTGGCTACATTGTTACATAATGTAGGTACTATTTGTAGCCTGCACATCCTGAGTCGACAGTTGCAGTTTCTAGCCAACAGGTGATGAGTTCTCCTATTTTGGGGATTCCAATCAGACATTATTTATATACTCTATTTTTATCATTATTATGTATTGATTAGTGGTAGTTGGAGGCATGTACCAGCTATCTATAGTCAGTATAGTAGAGGCTTCATAGATGTCAGTAAGAGTCAGTCATGTAGATTCAGTTTCTTCTTTCAGTTTTATAAGATTGTAAACTTTATCAGTATTGTATCTATTTCAGATTTTTAGTATGGTTATGTTTCCACATAGCAGAAATTGTTATTTAATGTATTATAATTCAGTTGCTTAACAGTATCCCAGTTCATGGGTTAGCTTGGGATCACTTATGATTCCTTGAACCGTGTGGCGTCTAGGGTGTACTCCCGGGGCGTTACACAATTCTTGAGGTTAGGATAATTGAAGTAGTGTTCATGAGCTCTCAACTGTGTGTATAACATGCTTAGAGTAAAAACTTGCATTTCGTGTAGTCATTGTAGTACTAGCTTGAATTTATTACTTGTTGTAGAAGTGTGGAGTCTTACATGATTATAATGCTTAGAGTAAAGAGTTGTTCGATGAAGAACAAGGCTTTAAGTGTGGGGTGATAATCTGAGGTGGATTTATGCACCTCAGTGTTGTTATTCGGGCTTAATTTGTCTTGTTCTGAGGATTTCTCTTGTGATTAATGAGTAATTCTTTGTATATATAAGCATCTAAGGTTTATTTAATGTAAATGGTATGCCCATAGTGTGTTCATAGTAAACTTAGAGTAAAAACCCCAAGTTAAGAATTAAGGGACAAAAGCTAGTACTCTTAGCTTGAGCTATGGCCTTTACTAGTTTGTGTTCTTGAATTATAAGTGGTTGTATGCTTAATGCTCTAATATGTGGTGTTTGATATTGTATGAATCTTTTAAGTTGATTATTATGCTAAAGGGATGCTAAAAACCTTGAAAACCATGTGGAAACAACACCACAAAGCATCGACTTAAAGGACAAAAGAATTGGACAAAGAGTGATCAAAGTGGGACGTTTTGGAGTGCTTGGTATGCCACGCTGCCTAGGTGACCCGATAGGGCCATGGAACGACCTTTGGAACTTTGTAGATGTCCAATTCCAGTGTCGAACTACATTTTTGGCATTCCATACTGCCTATATGGTGCGATATTGGTGTGGCACGCCCTTAAGTTAAAATCGGCAATTAGGCTCCAAGTATAAATAGGACACATTGTTCTCATATTACACACCTTGGATGACCTTGGGACTTTAAGGGAGGCTATAGAACACATTAATTAGGGATTTTATTCCATTACACTGGTTTGCTTATGGATTTTAACATATATTCATTCATTGTGATTACGGTTATGTCCATGATCAGTTAAACACCCTTTTTACGGGGTTAAGGCAAAGAACATGAGTACCATTATTTTGAATTGATTTGGTTATGGTTTTCAATCATTATTGGTTGTTTATTTATCCTTATTATCACAATTTTAAGGCTTCATTACCCTTATAATACATACATAATCATTTTGTGAACCCAAAAGGAGGAATAAGAGGATAGAACGTGGGATAGATAAAAGAGGATTGTAATCTTCTAATTGAATGAAGTTAAAATTTGCATCTAGGATAGGAATATACCTAAGCTCCCTATTTGATTCAATTATGGTATGGAATATGAATTCATTTAACTTATTTCTCACATCCCCGCTCAATGATGTAGTTGTGGGGCTAAGTTAGATAATTGACTAGAGGATCGGAAGGTCGTAGTCACAGTATAGACCCTATGAACCAACAACCAAGATAATTAACCTAACCAATGAAGTTTTATGACATAGTATGATTGTTTGCAGAGCCTTAACACTGGGTTTGTCCTCATTAATTTTTTGAACCTTTAATTTACTGTATTGTTAAGTTGATCTTAGTTTACTCTCAAATAATCTTGTGGTTACGTTAGCATTGAGTTAATCTTAATCGTTGGACTAGAATTGGATAGTTCTTCAACACAAGTCCCTGTGGGAACGATACTTGGCTTTTAAAGACCATTTTACTACTTGGTGGACCACGTACAGTTGCGTGTGCTCTTGAGCGCAACAATTTGGGGCATCTCTTGTAGTTACATTTTGTATTTATTTTATGTATTATACTAGCTATAGAACCAAATTATTTAGGTAATGACATATGAAACTTTTGATTAGTTGTTCATATGGCTGACATAAATAGACTAAGTAATATTGTAGTAACTTTCGCATATGTTGAATGGTTAAGAAAAAAAGGTTATCCTATCTGGGGCAGAGTAGGTAGGTACCCAACACGATTCATGATTTGAATTGTGATAAATAGAAGCATTTATGCAATACAAAATTGGAGTTGAAAATCAGTTGGATAAAAAGGTTAAAATGATAAGAGGTGATAAGGGTGGAGAGTATAATCTCCTTTTGGAGAGTGAAATTTTTCATCAAACTACTACCTCTTACCTCAAATCAAATAGAATTGGGGGAAAAAATCAAATGTCAAGAGAAATGATGAATGTCTTACTTATAAGTTCAGGTTTATCGCAAAACTTATTTGGGAAGCAATCCTTACAATAAACTAATACTCAATAAAGTTTCCAATAGCAAGACACAATCTATTCAATATGAGAAATGGAAAGGAAATAAATCCAACTTGAAATATTTCAAAGTGTGGGAGTGTCTATCCAAAGTTCAAGTTTGTATAACCAAAAGGGTCAAAATAATACCAAAGATTGTGGATAATATTTTCATTGGATATGCTAACAACAGTAAAGCATGTCGATTTTTGGTTGATAAATCTAAACATCTAGATATCCAGGACAATACGGTAATCGAATCATAAAATGTTGAGTTCCTTCAACACATTTATCCATTTAAAATTAGACATGACCTATCTAGTAAAGGGTCTAAATGACCTACGGATGAACCGAAGGAGAATGTACTTAATGAAGAGAATACAAGTCGTTGTAAACATCAAAGGATGTCGACTTTCTTTGGATCAATTTTGTAACATTTTATTTTAAAAATGATCATCAAACATTCAAAGAAGTGATGTCTTCAGTGGACTCATCCTTTTTAAAAGTGGTTGTCACTAGTGAGATTTATTTAATTTTGATCTACCAACTTGGAAAATTGGTTGATCTTCCACCATAAAATAAATCTTTAGGTTCAAAAGGAATCTTCAAAATAAAAATGCAAGATGATAGAAGTATTGACAAATACAAGTCAAAACTTTTTATTAAAGGCTTTAGACAAAAGTAAGGCCTTGATTATTTTGAAACATACTCATGAGTAACAAGGATTATATCTATTCGGATGTTGGTTGTATTAGCGGCGGTATACGGTCTTGAAATCCATCAAATGGAAGTTAAAGTAACTTTATTGAATGGAGAACTAGAGGAATAAATTTACATGAAACAACCCGAGGGTTTTGTGGTTCCTAGTAAGGAAATGAAAGTGTGCAAACTTGTTAAGTCACTTTATGGACTAAAGCAATCACCCAAACAGTGGCATGTAAAATTTGACCAAACCATGTTGGCAAATGAATTTAAGATTAATGAGTGTGACAAATGTATTTATATTAAAGACACTCTAAATCATGAAGTCATTATTTATTTGTATGTGGATGACATGTTGATCATCAGTAGAGACACTTATGACATAAATTCTACAAAGTGAATGCTAGAAAGAAAATTAGATGTGAAAGGCCTTGGAGTTGCTGATGTGATCTTAGGGATAAGAATTCATAGAACTCCACAAGGCTAAGCATTGTCACAATCTCATTATATTTAAAAGGTACTTGACAAGTTCAAGTATTTGGATTTCAATATTTTCAAGACTACATTATATATGAGCTTTGCACTTCAAAAAAAGAAGGTGAAAGTGACTCCCAATTGGACTATGTAAGAATGTTGGAGAAAGTTTGATATATATCCTGAATTGTACCCGACCAGATATGGCATGTGTTATTAGTAATTTGAGTTGGTACATAAGTAATATCAATTGAACTCATTTGATGGAAGTGAAAAGAGCTTTGGGGTATTTAAAACATATTCAAGACTATATTTTGTATTATAACAAATATCCAAAAGTAATTGATGGATATAGTAATGCAAATTGGATCACCAAGTAAAATGAAGTAAAATACATGAGTGGATATGTATTTAATCATGGTGGAGGAGCGGTCTTATGAAAATCATTCAAACAAACATATATTATCCGCTCTATAATGGAATCAAAATTTATTGCGTTAAATAAAATTGGAGAAGAAGATGAATGGCCACAAATTTTCTTGGAGATATTCCTTATTGGCATAAACCTTTGGCGCCAGTATGTATACACTGTAATAGTCAAGATGAAATAGATAGGGTAGGGAGCATGGTGTATACTACTAAATTTTGTCACATAAGACAAAGACACAATACCATCAGAGAACTACTCTCTAGTTGAATTATCACGATTGATTATGCGAAGTGAAAGGATAATATATGAAGCCACTTAAAAAAGGCCTATCTATAGAGGAACTTGAGAGATCATCTGAGGAAATGGGTTTAAGGACTAAGACAAGTCATCATGATGATAACTATACCTAGATGATACAAGGAAAATTATGAGAACAAGAATTTAACTATGAAAGCAAGATAAAAATTGATAGATAGAGAAGGATAGATAGATTGACACAAGAAGATAGAAAGAAATAGGAAATATTGAATATTTAAAATTCAAAATCTCTAAATCTACCATCAACAAGAACCTAATCTCTACATAGACCAAGATGATGTGTGAGCATATGCTAACACATTTGAGGCTTTTAACTCTAAATAATAGCAAGGTCTTTAGCAACTTTAGTTATTTTTGATTAGTTTATGTTTGATTTTGCAGTGTAAGCTGATATGATAGAGAACCAACAACAATGGAAGCAAAAAGCTTAAAATTTGAAAAATTCTGAAGACAAGTGTGGTTGACGATATTTTTGATAAGTCGTCAGCGCTGTGATAAGCTATCAGGATGGTCGTCATCAGTAGACAGAGAATTGGCCTAAAGTGGAAGTTGTGAAGACATTTTGTGATAAGCCGTTAAGGGTCTGATAAGTTATCAAGAATGTCGTCAGCCTTAAACAGGGAATGAGTTCCAGTCGGTAGAATCGACGACATTTTGTGATAGTCTATCATAATGGTGATAAGTCGTCAGGAATGCATCAGACTTAGGCAGGACATAAGAATTGGAGCAAAAGTGTGACGACATTTCTGATAAGTCATCACAGTCCTGATAAGCCGTCAAAAGTTGTCATCAACCTAAGACAGGACTAGTGCAGATTTGAAGAAGACCTGACGACATTCTTGATAAGTCGTCAGGATCCTGATAAGGCGTCACAAATAGTTGTCGTCTATTCTGAGAAAAAGTTGTAACCTTGATTTTGTTTCCTTATTTAGGGTAAACTATTTAAAGCTTTGTTTTAGGGTTTTCTAGACATTATTAACATTATTATTATCATTATTCCACACAAGGTCGACATCTTGAGTTTTGGATAGCACATTTTGATATTTTCTCTCTTTACTTCTTGACTTGAACAACACAACTATTTTGGAGATATTATTATCAGTATTGTGAGATTTTTTTGTTGTGATCTAATCTGCAATTCACAAGTTATTATTCATCTCTGTAAGTTTATCTTTAAAATCATGAATTCAATTATGTGTTTCGTTCGTTACATCATGAGTGGCTAAACTCGATTAACCTGAGCTGTGGGATCTAGGGTTAGGTCTTAATGAGGTGCTAAGTATTTAAGATTCAAAAGGTGGTAGGATTTCTTAATAATTTTAAAGATTTAACTAATGTCTGTTGGTTGCAAACAGTAGACACACCTGCTTTGATTTGCTTGAGAAAGAAATCAAATATAGTAGGAAGTGAATTATCAATAGGGACTCAGAAATACTTCATTTAATAATCAGCATTGTAACAAGGTTGGTTAACCTGAGATAAAATCTGGGCGGTAAATAGAAATTCCCTAAGTCCGAGAGGATTAGGGAATTAAATGCTTAAGTAGATCGAGAGACATTTAAGCATAACATTGATAAAGATAGCTTGTTATCCTACCCACCGTGAGAATCTTGAATCACTTTTAGCATCTGTCATGTATCGGAAGCCCTAGTGAACATGATTCTGGTTATTTCATAAACTCTTGATTTACAAACACCGAAATTAAAGTGACAAACAACAACTTGGTAAACCTGAACTCCCCATTTCAGGAAACATTAAACTATCAGTGGATTAAATCGCAAACAACTTGAGTTCACACCATATTCCCTGTAGGATTCGACCCCAACCTAGTTGGGTTTTATATTGACAACGATCACTTATACTAATTCAAGAGTGTAATTTAAATGTTATCAAATATAGTGTTGTTGCCGGGGAATACGGTTGTAAGCTGAAGTTTGTATGCGCTAATTGATTGTTAGTTAAGTTTCCTAGATTTACGTTTATTTGTTGTTTTTGTTTATTTGCAGATTTTATAGTGTATGCCAAGCACCAAAAGTTCCGGATAAACATTACTACCACTAAATCTGGAACCGCAACGAATAGGAAGAATGGCAGAACAGCAAGTGGCTGATAGACTAGCAGCCTTAGCTATAGCTCAGGTGAATGTGCAAAATGTCGGTCAACATGCATGATATCCAAACCCTGAGGGTGAAGATTTGAGGGACAAGGAGTTATTGAACCCTGGTAACCCAAGGCGTTCAAAGCAGATAGCTACACAAGTTCCACGTAATGTTAACCAGAACTGTCCATTCCAAAGAAGATAAGACTACCAGCCGGTCCAGTATGATCTGAATGATGATGATGATGGCATGGACGGGGTAGGTGAAATGGGTGCAATTATTCCTCCACCGTTGGTACCTGGAGCCAAGTTCAACATTACGAGTACTATGATCCAACTCCTCAATATGAAGGGGTTGTTTGGTGGCCTTCCTAGGGATGATCCAAGCCTATATCAGGTGAATTTTGTCACCATTTGCAAATCTTTTGATAACCCATGAGTTTGCCAGAACGCTATCCGGTTGAGGTTGTTCCCGTTGTCTCTATCTGGGGAGGAAACATTATGGCTGAATGAGCTTACGCCTAATTCCATCACCTATTGGAGGTAATTGAAAGAAGCGCTCCTAGAATGGTTTTTTCCACCCTCCAGGAGGGTACAGTTGAGGGATGAAATCAACAATTTTAGACAGCTTCCTAGTGAAGCTTTGCATGAGACTTGGGAGAGATTCAAGAAGAAGATAACACAATGTCCGAACAACAATATGATGGACCTATACTTGATGGAGACTTTATACAGGTCCCTCAACTCTATAACTAAGTCGATCGTAGATAATACTGCTGGTGGTTTGTTTGTTGATCTGTCTTTTCAAGATGCCTCAGATAAGCTAAATAGGATGACCAAACAGAGTCGGGCTTGGCATGCCAGGTAGTCTGTGGTAGAAAGCCCCACTATTTCTATTGGTATATCTACTGAACAATACAGGAGAGATAAGGAACGGGATCAAGACATGGCCCATCTAAAGACTCAGATGGACTTGCTCACTAATCACTTATTGTCAGGGAAGACTGAGAAAGTAAAAGCTGTAACGTCTTAAGACCGAGTGGATGTGGATCCTGAAGAAGAGGCAAATTATGTTAATAATTAGGGGGGTTTCCGAGGAAATATCCAAGGGAATTAAGTTCGGAACATTTATGACAAGGCTGGTCACAAAAACAGGGAGCAAAGAAACTGGAGAAGCAATAATGATAGGAGTAGTTTATATGTTCCTCCTGGAAATCAGGAAGCTACTGCAACTAGCTCTGGAAAGATGTCCATGGAGGACATGATGGAGAAATTGTTGAAGGGAGTTGAGGCCACCAACTCTAGTGTAACCACCATGAAGACCGATCTGACATCCATCAGTCAGTTGATGCACTCACACTCCACTACCATCAAATAATTAGAGCAGCAAATGAGCCAACTTTCTACAGTATTTAACCAGAGAAAGAGTGGAACATTACTAAGCGATACGGTTCAGAATCCGCGGAATGATGGCTCATGTATGGCGATTACCACTAGCAGTGGTAAGATATTACCTGGCCCTTCTATGGGTAAATCTATAGATAGTGAGGTAGTTGTTGATGAATTTGAAGAAATTAATCTGGTGGAGTCTGAGAAGATGGATAGTTCTGTTAATGCTTCGACGAAGAAACGAGAGAAGAAAGAGGAAGTGGTGTTGAAAACTATCCCAAGACCACCACCTTCCTTTCCTCAACGATTAAAGAAGAAGGCTGATGATGCAAAATTCAGCAAATTCCTGACAATGCTCAAGCAATTGTCAATAAATATGCCTTTGGTTGAGGTACTTGAGCAAATACCAGGATACACAAAGTTTATGAAGGACCTTGTGACCAAGAAATGGAAGGTTATCCATGAGCTGGAGGACAATCTTCTACATTGTGGAGCTATCTCTACAAGGTCTTTAGTGCAGAAAAAGGCAAACCTGAGAGCGCTTACCATTCCGTGTACTATTGGTTCCCTAAAATTCACCAAAGCATTATGCGATCTGGGAGCCAATATAAACCTAATGACACTTGTTGAATACAATAAACTGAGTTTGGGGAATCCTACCCCAACAAATATGTGGTTGGTGATGGCAGATAGATCTGTGAAGCAGCCTGTGGGCATATTACACGATGTTTTAGTAAAGGTAGCCGATTTTATTTTGCCTGCTGATTTTGTAATCCTAGATTGTGAGGTGGACTTTGAAGTACCCATCATCTTGGGTAGACCATTCCTTGCAACAGGGAGAGTGATCGTAGACATGGAGCTAAATGAGATGAAGTTTAGGATAAATGATAAAGAAGCACGCTTCGAGATACACTCATGCATGACTCAGCAAAAAGAGATAGGTGTTTTCTCAATCGTTGATGTATTCTATGAAGATGATAAAGGGGTATCAACAGTTTGTCTTGGCGAAGTCTGAGTAGTCAAGATAACCAAGTCGTGCCGCGATAGTAAATCAGGCGCTATTGGGAGGCAACCCAAAATTTTATATTCCAGTAAAGTGTTTATTTTTGTAGTTAGGATTTAGTTCACAGAAGGTGGAAAACTAATGAAATCAGTAGAAAAGGTCCTGACGGCATTTATGATAAGCCATCAAAACTGTGATAAGCTATCAGAATTGTCGTCAGAGAGGCCAACTTTGAATTGAACCACTGTTAAGGCTGATGACATCCATGATAGGTCATCACACCTGTGACAAGCCATCATAAGATTTCGTCAGAAAGTAACTTAACAGCCTAATTTGGGCTAATAAAAAAGATCCAACCCGTGTCCAGTCGAACCTTTCCACCTTCCCGCTTGTTTTTACTTCCTTTTAAAGTTATTTCCCTTCAATATTTAGAGTATTTTATTTCCTTATTCAAAAGAAATTCCAAGTAAAACAAAAAGCAAGTTTCCTTGTGTGTGGGTTTGTAATTAAAATCAAGAATTTCTTCCTACTTCCTCTTGTGCGTGTAATCACATTGAAGGCTCCCATCAAGTATACTCTAAATTTGACTTTTCTTTTCAAGTGGTAAGGGATAGATTGATGACAATCCAAGTTCCCAAGAGACTTGAACCAAGTTCAACTGGAAAAGGGGCTGAAATTTGGAACTAGGGTTTGCTGTGAAAGCCTAAGGCTTAAAATTCAGCTCACAAATCAGAACTCGAGTGGATTTTGAGAATAATGGGTCCAAAAATTGAGTTAAAATCAAAAGTGGGGTTCTTATAAGAGCTGACAAAATTCATGATAAGTTATCACAACTGTGACGGCTTATCAGAAATGTCTTCAAAGGCCACTAAGAATGAAGTGAGTTCTATTTAGAGCTGACGACATTTGTGATAGGCTATCACATTTGTGACGGCTTATCAGAAATGTCATCATAAGTTGATAAAGTTTTGCAAGTTCTGTCTAAGGCTGACTACAATTGTGATAAGCTATCACATTCGTGATGGCTTATTAAGAAATGTCATCACACCTGGAACCTGAAGCGTGAATGACCCTTTTCAAAAGATTTGAAGCTTAAATGATTAATGTGTTTATGTTTAGGCTCTTGAGGATTGACTAATGGTTTTTTATTGCTACAGGAACCCTATAATGGCACCCAAAGTAAAGAGACCCATGCTTACAAAGAATGAACAATAGAAAAGTGTACACTGAAAGCTCATCGATGAGGAGTCTGATTATGAAGAGAAAGAACCTATGCTCAGGAAGCGAAAGAAGAAGCAAAGCCCTAACCAGCCTTCACCACCCCCACTAATTAAGGTAGAGGATAGTGAGTACACTGAAACAACAACTGTTTCTGAGCAGGAGGCATCTGAACATTCTGCACATGAGCAACATGAGTCTGAATATGCTAAATCTGAAGAGGAAAAACATGAAGGGTCTGAGGAGCTTGAGTCTGAGGGAACAGCATGTGAATACCCTTCCACTAAACAACAAGATAATTAAGAGTCTCCAATTAGAGGAACACTTATCAAATGTAAGAACCCCAAAGTTCGAGATAATGTTAGATGGCAAATTCCCAAGGCAGAGGGTATCTTCACTGCTGGGCTCAGCAGAACTGATAGAAGAAGGACTAAATGGCCGATTCAGGAAGAAAATAGGATTATCACCAAAGGTCTGCGTAGGTATCCTGAAGTGGAACAGAAGTTCCAAGAGTACGGCTTGGGATGGACTACAAAAGGGGGAAGCTCATTTTGCCCTACATTGGTCTGAGAGTTTTATGCGAACTACCAGGCTCAGTTGGAAAACATCTGTAGGTCAGAAGAAAGAGTTGCAGACCTGCCCCTGTTGGAGAGAGTTCAGGTAAGGGACATAAGGGTTGATATCTCAATCAGAACCATCAACAAGTTCTTGCATGGCCCCAACTTTACTCCTCAGGCCACTTCACCATCAATCTATGCTTGGATTAAGAATTAGGGAAATCAACGTCCGTGGTTTTCCAACATCATAGCTGAAGGGGAACCAGCATGGGCGACCAACCCAAACGAGATAATCTATAAGTCCTCTTTGACTCAAGAGAAAAAGTTTTGGTGGGGTGTAGTGCATATCTGGATGATGCCCACTGATTGAGACAATATTCTGGGTGACGATCGAGCTATCCTAGTAGCAAGCATAGAGCAGAACCTCCCTCTTAATTTTGGGGAAATCATTGTTGATGAGATGAAGATTAGAATGGCAAGAACCGACACTACTTATCCTTTCCCTTGTTTTATCACAGAGTTGTGCCGAGCTGCTAATGTGCCAAAGATTACAGGGGTTGATGATGATATTCCTGCCTGAAAGACCCACAATCCCATACGGTATGATGAAAATCATCCAGGACTGAGAATTGATAGAGGTGTAGAGGTAGAAATAGACCCTCCATTTATAGATGTCGGTTCAACACCTAATGTGGAAGTGTAAGATTCTGAGACTGCGCAGCCAATTTTTTCAGCACAAGCAGGTTCAGTGCCTGAGAATAAACCCAATCCCTCAGCTCCTACAACATCAGCAGGATTTCTATTTCATTCGATCGATATCAGAAAAGTGGCCAAACAAGCCAAATGGTGTGAGGCATAGCTACATGCTTTTTCCAAATAGTTTGTCGCTACAGTAGACAAGAGAATCAAGGCTGCCCTTGAGCCTTTTGTGACTTTTCCTGGGAGGGTTGCAGATTTGGAGAATTGATTTGATACACGGGCAAAAGAAATGTCAGGGGTTGATTCTTGCTAAATTCAGAGCGGCCTTGAACAAGGTAAAGTAAGATGTTGGGGTGTCACAGCAACACCAATTTATGGTGCCGATAGATCCGGCTATGCATTAATATAAGGAAGAAATTCCAATGCTTGACCTCACTGGAGATTCATCAAAGAAAAAGAAAAAATAAAGAGGGAGCAGAAGGGCAAAGATAAGAGAGAAGATCTTGACAGCGGGGAAGAAAAGAGAGTGAAAAAGAAGGCAAAAAAGAATGCCGAAAAAAATGAGTTGAAGAAAGCAAAAATGGAGTCCCTAGCAGACAATGAGAGATGGAAGGAGGCTTTGAAAGCTAAGGCTGTTGGTGCCTCATCTAGCAGACCCCCTACCACTGCAAGGCCAGAAGCTCCCAATGGAGAAAAGGTAGCAGATGATGCAGCAGCAGGGTCAAAAACCCATGACCCCCGAGCTTGAGTCACTCCAGGTAAGCCCTAAACCCTTAGTTTAGATTTATTTTCAATTTTAAGTTGAGGGTGTAGGGTAGGATGTTGTTGTAACAAATTTTTGGTAGATAATTAGGAGTAATACAGGTACTTGAGGCAGTTATCTTGTTTTGTGACTTTTGAGCACCTCTCCATTGATCTGAGTTTATAACTATGTGAATTGCATTTATCTGTGACTGCGGTGTATCTTTTTGTGGCATTAGTCTGGCGACTTGATGATTTTTGCTTAACAAATTGCATGAATCGGATAAGTAGTAATATGTGATGTACTTGTGTACCATGTGTGTGTGAGGTCTTACTCAGATCCTTCTGTGTGCCGAATCTAGAACTTACACTGTTAGTCCTGCCTAGGTTGCAGGATAGGGGTTAGGAAAGGATTATAGGCCATTTTTTATTGTAACCCACTTTCAGCCTAAATGACTTTCCCAATGTGAATAATATCCCTGGATCCCTGATTTGAGCCTATATGCTTGTTTCTTTCTGTGAAACCTCTCACCTTCCCGTTTACCTTGCAATGAACCTGTTTTGGCTTTGGTCCCCCTTGGACACTGTGTACCTTGACATAGGCAAACAACCTAAGTTGAGGGTGGCTATCATAGGGGTGCATTATGCAAAATGAGCATAAAGAGAGGTAGAATAAGAGAAAAGAATAAAAAGTTGGGTGCGGTGAAAGAGGAATAAGAAAAAAGAAAGATGTGTTAAAGATGATGAAAAGATAATATGAT
Organism: Capsicum pubescens; assembly: GCA_030864215.1. Classification (NCBI taxonomy): domain Eukaryota; kingdom Viridiplantae; phylum Streptophyta; class Magnoliopsida; order Solanales; family Solanaceae; genus Capsicum; species Capsicum pubescens. The sequence continues at coordinate 97,491,031 of CM061538.1, read as the reverse complement.
GATTGAAAACAACGCATCCATCTTGAGCATATGTGATCAATAAAAGAAGAGGAAGAAAATAAGGTTGAGAAGTGAAACCTAAGAGTTTAGTGGTGTCAAAGAGGCATAGTCACGCTAAAATATCCATGAATATCATACCAGTCCCTAGCCTACATTACAAGCCTAAGAAAATACCTAAAGTGATCCTAACTGACCTACCTGAAGATTTGGGTACTGACTATAAAGGCAATCTAATGGTATTTGACATGCAGTGTTTGGAACTTCATTCTGAGAGTGAGACTTGTGATTATCCCTATGTTTATGTATATGAATTCTGATATGAGTGAAAAATGGGATTTCTTTGTTGTGAGGGCACATTGGGTATGTTGCTAAGTCACTGACTGGTTTAGATAGTGTGATTTTGGTATGGCATGATTGTTATTGCTAAATTTTTGTCGCATATTGATGCTTGTGAGTTTCATGGTTGTTCTTTAAAACATCAACAGTGAGTTGACTGACCTTGGAGATGGTGAAATTATTTTGAACTAATATGAGTAGTTGGCTGCCAAATAGTACTTTGTATTCTCTTAGTTATGTTTTGATTGCTTGAGGACAAGCAAATGTTTTAAGTTGAGAGTGTTGATGTGTGAGCATAGGCTAACACATTTGAGGCTTTTAACTCTAAATAATTGCAAGGTCTTGAGAAACTTTAGTTACTTTTTATTAGTTTATGTTTGATTTTGCAGTTTAAGCTGATATGATAGAGAATCAACAATAATGGAAGAAAAAAGGTTGAAATTTGAAGAAATCTGAAGACAAGTGTGGCTGACAACATTTTTGATAAGTAGTCAGCCCTGTGATAAGCTATCAGGATAGTTGTCATCAGTAGACAAAGAATTGGCCTAAAGTGGAAGTTGTGATGACATTTTGTGATAAGTCGTCAAGGGTCTGATAAGTTATCAAGAATGTCATCAGACTTAAACAGGGAATGAGTTCTAGCTGGTAGAATCGATGACATTTTGTGATAGGACGTCATAATGATGATAAGTCGTTATGAATGCCGTTAGACTTAGGTAGGACATGAGAATTGGAGCAAAACTGTGACGACATTTCTGATAAGTCATCACAGTCCTGATAAACCGTCAGAAGTTGCCGTCAACCTAAGACAAGACTAGTGTAGATTTAAAGAAGACCTGACGACATTCTTGATAAGTCGTCAGGATCCTGATAAGGCATCACAAATAGTCATCGGCTATTCCGATAAAAAGTTGTAACCTTAATTTTGTTTCCTTTTTTAGGGTAAACTATTTAAAGCTTTGTTTTAGGGTTTTCTAGACATTATTAACATGATTATTATCATTATTCCACACAAGGTCGACACCTTGAGTTTTGGATAGCACATTTTGATATTTTCTCTTTTTACTTCTTGACTTGAACATCACAACTATTTTGGACAGATTATTATCAGTATTGTGGGATTTTTCCTTTGTGATCTAATCTGCGATTCACTAGTTATTATTCATCTCTGTAAGTTTATCTTTCAAATCATGAATTCAATTATGTGTTTAGTTCGTTACATCATGAGTGGCTAAACTCCATTAACCTGAGTAATGGGATCTAAGGTTAGGCCTTGATAAGGTACTAAGTATTCAAGATTCAAAAGGTGGTAGGATTTCTTGATAATTCTGAAGTTTTAACTAACGTCTGTTGGTTGCAAACAGTAGACACACCTGCTTTGATATGCTTGAGAAAGAAATAAAATATAGTAGGAAGTGAATTATCAACAGGAACTCAGAAATACTTCTTTTAACAATCAACGTTGTAACAAGGTTGTTTAACCTGAGGTAAAATCTGGGCAGTAAATAGAGATTACCTAAGTCCGAGAGGATTAGGGAATTAAATGCTTAAGTAGGTCGAGAGATATTTAAGCATAACAATGATAAATATAGGTTGTTATCCTACCCACCGTGAGAATCTTGAATCACTTTTAGTATCTGTCATGTACCGGAAGCCCTAGTGAACATAATTTTGGTTATTTCATAAACTCTTGATTTACAAATACCGAAATTAAAGTGACAAACAACAACTTGTTAAACCTGAACCCCCCATTTTAGGAAACATTAAACTATCAGTGGATTAAATTGTAAATAACTTGAATTCACACCATATTTCCTATGGGATTCGACCCCAACCTAGTAGGGTTTTATATTGACAACGATCGCTTACACCCATTCAAGAGTGTAATTTGAGCGTTATCACAAGAGGAAATAGAAATTCCCTTAAAACCCTAATTTCTAAGCTAACATTCAACAAAATCTTTTCAATCACACTCTCTAGTGTTTGGTTCATTCAATACGCAGAAACAACTAATGATCTAAATACCTAGAAGTTTCTATTTTTAGTCTATTAAAAAATACCCAAAAGTGAGCCATGAGTAAATTATGAAAACAACCCAAGATAGGGAAACTTGTTGAACTTGACATATCCATTGACTACTTGTCAAGGGGGTGACTAATTGTTACTCTACTCGTCACCCCTAGGTAGTGAGCTCCTCCCTTGAGCATTTTTTATGGATCAGGGGATGGCTGGTCAAGCTTTTGGTTGTACGCCGCCCCTTTCGTCACCCCAAGGTAGTGGGTGTTTCTCTCACTTTGAGCTTCTATTTCAACTTTCAACACATGGAACCTTTTGGATGCGATCAAAACATGCTCTAACACATCTATTTCATGAACATAACTTGCATCCTTTGAAGTTTTCGATCTTGGATTCTAGTGAAAGAATTTGAGGGAATTCAAATTGTATTATCCTCTCCATGTTGAAAAGAATTTCACCTTAAATTCATGGGCCTCGTCTTTCTCAGGTATGTCAAAGAGTGAAAGATTGCACACATTGAATATGTTGTACAATTGATATTCGGGTGGGAGATCAAACGTGTAAGAATTATCATTTATCCTTTGAACCACTTTAAATAAACCATTTCCTCGAGTTATTAACCAGGCCTTTTAATGTATCGGGAATCGATCTTCCCAAAGGTGTACCAAAACCCAATCACCCAGTTTGAGTACAAGTCATTTCTCCTTTTGTTCACTTTTTTGGCCATCTAATGATTCTTTGTTTTAGGCATAGTCTCACTTTCTCATGAAGCTTCTTCATGGCATCCACCCTATTGTTCCAATACAAACTAATCACAACATCATTAGACAAAGAAGTTAGACCCAAGGGGGTAATAATGTTGAATCCATAACATATTCAAAGAGAGCCATACCAATAGGCGTGTGAATAAATTGATTGTAAGCAAATTCGACTAAAGGTCGGTGATACTTCTAAGAATCCATTTTCCCTTAACCAAGGTGCATAGCATACAACCTAAATTTCTATTCATATTATTGATAAGTCCATTGGTTTGTGGGTGGAAAGATATTGAAAAAAGAAATTTGGTGCCAAACCTACTCCATAATGACTTCTAAAAGTGTCTAAAGAACTTAGAGTCCCTATCACTAACAATGATTTAGCAAAATCTCGTGGATTTTAATGGCATGTTAAATAAACATAGATGCCACATTGAAATCATCATCACACTTATGGAATATAGTGAGCCATTTTGAATACCAATCAACCACTACAAAGATATTATCTTTTTCCCTCCTTTTCCTAGTCAAAATCAAAACAAAATCTATATAAATGTCAAGTCGTGGGTATAAGGAAGTGGGAAGTGGTGTATACAATCCTTGAGGAAAAGGTAATGATCTAGAACCTTTATAATCTACACATTGGTTACATACTTATGCTACATTATCACATATTTTTTGCCAATAAAATTGTTCGCCTAGGATTCCAAGGGTCTTGCTAATTCCAAAATGACCTATCATACCACCATCATGGGCCTCTATAGCAAATAATTCTAGCCATGAACTAGAGGGAACATACAATCTCTTTCCCTTGAACTAGAATCCAGCAAACTTAGAATGGGGTATAGAGGACCTATCATTAATCCATCAATCTCTATCGCCTTCCTCATAATCTTTGAAGAATGGAGAAAATTTAGGGTCCTCGGGGTACACTATTTTCAAGAATTCAAAACCTATCAATTTAGAAAATAATGGGTTGATTAACACATGTTTTCTAGCCAATTCATCGGCTAACACATTCTCTTTCCCTTTTTTGTATTAAATTACATAGGGAAAAATTTTTAGAAACTCTATCCACTTGGAATGCCATTTGATCAAGTTATCTTAGGCTCAAAGGTGTTTCAATGATTCATGGTTGGTCGAATCACAAATTCCTTAGGCCACAAATAGTGTGGTCAATTACCCAAAGCTCTAATCAAGGAATACAACTCAAGATCACACAAAGAGTGGTTCAAGGTTTCTTGTAACGACCCGATTTGCTGAACTGGAATGCTACACAGTGCTCATGACCCCGAGGGACCACAAGCTAATCCATGACTGATATTTGTTCCTGTATACTGTATAAGATAACTTAATACTGCGGAAACATGCACTTAAAGTCCATAAGGTTTGATCATGAACATAACTGAATAACGTAACATCTGTGTGGGGTAATAGAATACCCAAAACAAAAACTGAAGTCTAAAACATGATAGTCTGTATCTAGTCTGCATCTAGTCTGAAAGCCTCTACTGTTTGAAGAATTTGAATAAGAAGTTGATGGGACATGTCCCCAACTAACTCCAACTAATAATCTAATCAATGAGATAATAAAAAACCATTATATCCTCGAAAGATGAGGACTCACTTCTACTTTGAGTGTTGAATCTGGAATCTACTGCTGATTTGGAACTTGTGTCTCTGAACCTATGGTGTAACATAAAAAGAAAGCACCACAGCGCAAATGTGTCAGTACATATGTATCGAGTATACATGTGAGGTAGGCTAAATGCAAGGGTTCATATACATGAATAATGCTAACTGACTGTCTAACATGAACGTGAGAATACATACATAAATACGTAACTGTAACTGACAACGTGATTTCATGATTTCTAAGTCTGTATACTAATAATGTGACATGTTAATAACTGATATGACTGATAACATGAAGGACTATATCCGAATAATGTTGATAACATGGATGACTGTATCTGAGTATAACTGATAACGTGGGTGACTGTAGCTAACAGTCCTGAATTTGATGGAACTATCTGAGTTCCATACTGTAACTGAGTTGACTGTATCTGACAGTCCTGAAATTTGAAGAACTATCTGAGTTCTATTACTGAGAAGGATTGACTGTATCTGACAGTCCTGATTATGTAACATGAAACTGTAGGAAGTAGTATCTAGCCGACATGCCCCAAAGGTGCTATGATAGCTGAGCTGGCGTCCAATCTATGCCCTGATTGGAAGGGTGTCAATACTGCGCCACTGGTAAGGACAACATGTGAGTAACCCTCATATAATAGGTAACTCCAGCGAGAATAGTAGGAACCCTCACATAACAGGTTAAGCCACCTCATCTACCCTCATATAGTAGGCTACGATGTCTCAACCTATGTTGGATACATAGTTCTGGAATGCAAAGATTGCTTCTAGGAATCATACCCTCGTATAACAAGTGAGTCCCCATTCTTGGGTTCACTCAGTGCTAATTCCTACTCCTATATGAATGGACACTGAACATGATTTACTGAACTGAACTGAGCATGGACTGAGTTACTGAATTTCCATGGCTGACGGAATACTACTGATATCTGACAACTGACTGAGTCATGAGATCATGGAGATTTTTCCTGAGTAATAAGACTATCTGAAGTCTAAGAGTTCATAGATTGACTGAGAGTATCGTGAAAACATGACATGGATCTAGACACAACTAATATTTTGGGTACAACTACCCCCAGGACTCAATGGAAGGAAACTGACATGACTTGATATTCTTGAATACATGATAATCACCATAATATGTTTATTGAAGCATTTCATCAAACATGTAATAGGAATGAACTTGTACATCCATGGGGATTTCATGATATCATGATAGTTAGACAATATTCCTTCATCTAGGCATTTAATCAAAAATATGACAGGCATGGTACATGTAAACATCATGGTATAGCAATTAAACATCATGGTTCACTTCCAATTTCATCATACAAGGTTTTTAGTCATGAGATTTCATAAATCTTTATCTATACTAATCAACCCATATGAAATTTATCATCAAATCATGGAATAGAAATCAATTCCTCATTTATCAACATGAAAGAGATCATACAAAGCATGAACACATGAAGAATATCGATAACTTATAGTTGAAAAGGGATTTTTGGAATTCATGGACGAAAGGAACCCATGAATGAACACTATGCATACCTTAGATCGTGATTGCGTGAAGATTAATGGTGAAACCTTCTTAAAATTAGACCTTCTATGGAAACCCTAGCTTGAGTTCTTGAGAATATTTGAGAAAAACATCAATATTTTGGATGAATAAGGGCTAAATCCCGTGTTTGGAAGCTTATATAGGGGGGGAAATTGACCCCTTTTAACCCTGGACACGTAATTTAATTTTTAGTAAAATTTTTTGAATTGGGCCTTTGGCGCGACGCGGCGTTATCGCGCCGTGTCACTGGAAATTGATAATTGAGAAACTGCACAGTGGTGCGATGCTGAGCCATCATGTTGCCACCTTGTCTACGACCTGGAAGTTTGGCATGATACGCTAGTATCATGAAGTAACACTGTAATTTGACAATCGCCATTTGATCTATCTCCGTGACGCGCTGAAGGCTCAGGTCAAACATTGTCTCACTAAAAAGGCTCTAACTCTTCGCCCGAGTGTCAGATTTAGGCGAATTATATATCGATGGAAAGCTTATTCAATTTCCCACGTGATAGGAAGTGAAAATTATGGAAATACCACGTGTATAAGAATGAATTCTTCTTTCAAAGCAAGTTTTAACATCGTTGAGATGATTTTCAAGCTAAGAAAAAGCACGAGTATTACAATGTCTCCCCCTTGAGAACATTCATCCTCGAATGAGACTAACTGAGAGGGGAAACAATAAACTGAACATGAATAACTGGAACATGATCTCATGACGGACGTGACTGACAATCTCAACATAACATACTGAACATGCATATCTGATACATGCGTAACTGATTCACAAATGCATAACTAAAAGTTTTGAAGAACTAAGTTTTCTCAGAATGAGAATGCATGTCTGATGCATAACTATATAAATGATCTGATACATAAATGCATGACTGAATATGTGGTGGTACTTGATACCAAGTTTATCATGGGAACATGAGCATGAGACTGAATACTAAGTTAGTGATGTACACTAATCATGAAATTGAGTAAGCTTAAGAAGAACTGTTACCTTGAGCTTGATCTGAGTCGGTGGAGAAAAGGTGAGGGTACTTGGTACACATATCTACTTCTGTTTCCCAAGTAGCCCCCTCTACAAACTAATTTTGCCAAAGAACTTTATCTAAAGGGACTTCTTTGTTCCTCAATCTATGGGTTTAATAGTCTAGGATTTCAACTGGAATCTATCCATAAGAGAGGATGTTCTGAACATCAATGCTCTGAATAGGGACTACGACTGATGGGTCACCTATACACTTCTTGAGCAAAGAGACATGAAAGACTGGATGAACTGAGGCTAGATCTGAAGGCAATTCGAGCTCATAAGCTACCTTGCCGAATCGATTGAGAATCTTGAAGGGACCGATATATCGGGGACTGAGCTTTACCTTCTTGCCGAATCCCTTCACTCCCTTCATAGGAGAGATTTTAAGGTAGACATAGTAACCAATCTCTAACTCGAGAACCTTTGTACGAACATCTGCATAAAACTTCTGTCGACTCTGAGCATCTCGGAGTCTTTCTCTAATTAACTGAACTTTCTCTAAGGCGTCAAATACTAAGTCAGGACCTATGATTGAGGCCTCACTAACTTCGAACCAACCGATTGGAGATCTATATCTCCTACCATAGAGAGCTTCTAATGGAGCTATCTGAATACTGGAATGATAGTTGTTGTTGTATGCAAACTCAATCAAAGGCAAGTGGTTATCCTGACTTCCCTTGAAATCAATTGCACACACCCTTAGCATATCTTTTAACGTCTGAATAGTCCTTTATGCTTGACCATTTGTCTAGGGATGAAAGGTTGTACTGAGATGAACTTGGGTACCAAGACCCTTTTGGAATGCTTTCCAAAAATGAGAGGTGAACTGGGTACCTCTGTCTGAGATAATTGATAACGGAACACCGTGCAATCTGACCATCTCCTTGATGTAGATCTTGGAGTAATCCTCGGCTAAATAAGAGGTATGAACTGGAAGGAAAAGAGCTGATTTGGTCATTCTGTCTACAATGACCCAGACTGAATCATGCTGATGATGAGTTCGAGGCAAACCCATCACGAAGTCCATGTTCACAACTTCCCACTTACAAGTAGGAATACTGAACTCCTTCATAAGACCACTAGGCTTCTGATACTCTATCTTAACTTGCTGACATGTAGAGCACTTAGCCATAAACTCTGCAACATCTCTTTTTATCCCACTCCACCAATAAATTTTCTGCAAATCACGGTACATCTTAGTGGCCCCTGGATGAATAGAGTGACGTGCACCATGCGCTTCTGCAAGAATTCGCTACCTTAAGTCATCTATGTCTGGAACACAGAGACGACCCTTACAACAAAGAACACCATCTCCCCCATGGGAGAAAACCTCTATTTTCTGATTCTAAACTGACTCTTTTAGCTTGACAAGGCTAGGATCCTTATCTTGTTTTTATTTCACCTCAGAAACTAAAGATGATTCTAAACTACTCTGAACATAAACACCACCCTCTGAAGAATCGACTAAGCGAACGCCTAGTCTGGCAAGCTGGTGTACTTCTTGGACTAACTTCTTCTTACTATCCTCAACATGAGAAACACTACCCAACGAGAGTCTACTGAGAGAGTCGGCCACTACATTGGCCTTGCTCAGATGATAGAATACACTCATGTCATAATCTTTTAAGAGCTCTAACCACCTTCTCTGACGAAGATTGAGATCTTTTTTAGAAAATACATACTGAAGGCCCTTATGATCTGTGAAGACGTCTACATGAACTCCATAGAGATAATGCCTCCAAATCTTTAAGGCAAATACTATGGATGCTAATTTAAAATCATGAGTAGGATAATTCTTCTCAGGGGGTTTAAGCTGTTTGGAGGCGTAGGCTATGACCTTACCATGCTGCATGAGAACACAACCTAAACCCACTCTAGATGCATCACAATAAACTACAAAACCTTTTGAACCATCTGGAAGAGCTAGAACTGGAGCTGAGGTAAGTCGAGTCTTCAATTCCTTAAAACTCTTCTCGGAAGGATCTGACCACTGGAACTTGACTTTCTTCTGAGTAAATCTGTACATAGGAGATCCAATACAAGAAAATCCCTCAACAAACCATCTCTAATAGACAACCAAATCCAAGAAACTCCTGATATCTGATGGAGAAATAGGGTGAGGCCAGTTTCTTACTGCTTCGGTCTTTTGAGGATCTACTTTAATGTCATCACCGGAAATAATATAGCCAAGGAATGCTACTGATCTTATCCAAAATTTGCACTTACTGAATTTGGCGAATAATAGATGATTTCTGAGAGTCTGGAGTTCTATTTTGAGATGGTCTGCATAATCGCGCTCAGTGCGGGAATAGACCAGAATATCATCTATGGTGACTATGACAAACATGTCCAAGTACTTCTTAAACATACGGTTCATCAAGTCCATGAAAGCGGCTGGGGCATTCGTAAGACCAAATGACATGACTAGAAATTTGAAGTGACCATACCGCGTACGGAAAACTGTCTTCGGGATGTCACATTCACTAACTCTAAGCTGATGATAGCCGGATCTGAGGTCTATCTTAGAGAAATAACTAGCACCCTGAAGTTGGTCAAACAAGTCATCAATTCTGGGAAGAGGATACTTATTCTTGACCGTGACTTTATTGAGTTGACGGTATCACTGCACATTCTGAGAGAACTATCTTTCTTGCGCACCAATAAGATTGGTGCTCCGTACGAGGAAATGTTGGGTCTGATAAATCCCTTATCTAAGAGATCACTCAACTGTTCTTTCAGTTTCTTGAGTTCTGCTGGTACCATTTTGTATGGCAGAATAAAGATAGGCTGAGTGTCTGAAAGAAGATCTATACAGATGTCTATTTCCCTTTCGTGAGGAATTCCTGAAAGATCTTCGGGAAATACATCTGAATATTCATTCACTACTGGGACTGATTCGAGACTGGGAGCCTCGAAACTAGAATCTCTAACATGAACTAAATAATAAACACTTCCCTTAGATATCATTTTCCTTGCCCGAAGGTAGGAAACAAGTTGACCTCTGAAAGCGGATACGCTACCCTTCCACTCTAGGACGAGTTCATTTAGGAACTGAAACTGAACTATTCTATTTCTGCAGTCGATTGTGGCATAGAAGGAATAAAGCCAATCCATGCTGAGAATCATATCAAAATCAGCCATCTCTAACTCAAATAAATCTGCTAACGTAACTATCTGAAATATCATAACCGGGTAGTTTTTGTATACCCACCGAGCTATGATGGGTTTTACCCACTGGGGTAGAGACTGAAAAGGGCTCTGCTAGAATTTTGGGACTGATTCCGAAATCAACTGTTATATAAGGAGTAACAAAAGACAAGAAAGCTCCTGGATCTAGCAAAGCATAAACATGCACATGAAAGATCTGCAACGTACCAGTAACTACATCAGGAGAACTTTCCTGATCTTGTTGAGTCTAAAGAGCATAGAGAAGATTTGGGTATTGCCCACTAGTAGCACTGGAAGTGGCACCCTACTAATTTGGGCGACCGGAATGAGCTGAGGAGGGATTCTGTTGACCCTGAGAACCTGGCTGAGGGAAGCCTCTAAATCTATGGCCTGGCTTGCCACAACCAAAACAAATACCGCTACCTACTCTACACATACCCTAATGGTTCTTACCTCAAGTATGGAAAAGAGGATAGGTATGGGCACTGCTAACACCGCCTTAGGTCTTAGAGCCCGGCGCTCTATCTTTGTTACCCTCTCTGGACTTAGGAACTGGAGCACTGGTTGTAGAGGGGGCTGGAACTGATGACTTAGGATGAAAATAGGAATGGTTTCCTCCTTCTGACTTAGGCTGAGCGAAGTTGAAACTACCTGCCTTTGTTCTCTTATTTTGCTTTTCCCTCTGCTTAATTTTCTGCTCTTCTATCTGCTGAGCATGCGTTATAAGTCTAGCTAAGGTCATTTCACTGTTCAGCATGGCGGATCTGCACTCATTAACCATGCTATCATTCACCCCTGAAGAGAACTTACTCATCTTGGATCTACTGTTTGCAACCACATGAGGGGCATACCTAGCTAATTGAGTAAACTTTAGACAATAATCTTTCACCATCATATTGCCCTTCCTGAGGTTGATGAACTCTAGAACCTTAGCTTCTCTAAGCTCTTGGGGAAAGAATCTGTCTAAGAATATAGAGACAAACTCCTTCCACTCTATAGGACCTACTTCATCTGATATTTCAGACTTTCACTGTTTGAACCAAGCATGAGCCACATCCTATAACTGGTATGCAGCTAGCTCAGCACTCTCAACAGTAGTCACCCCCATGGCGTCTGTCACTTACTGAACTTGATCTAAGAATTCCTGAGAGTCTTCATCTACCTTAGACCCAAGGAAGGTTGAAGGATTCATTCGGGTGAAGTTACGAATCCTCGCTGTAGCTGAGTTGGCCAGTGGGTTGGCTGACATGACTGTTGGTCGTTCATTATGAGCAGGGACTAATTGAGCAAGAGTGGTACATGCGTTCTTGAACTCCACATGAGAAACATGATTGTCCAAAGGTTCTTTAGGCTGAAGGGATGACTGATTTTTTCTCTTAGGAGGCATGTTCTGAAATAAGGAGAAAAGTGGATTAGACTGAGAGACTGACTTGTGATTATGCTCACAGGCACAACATGAATACTGTAAGAGGGTAAACTATTCTTAAATATCTCATAGCCTCTTGCACATAAATATGGCGCACACGACACCTACTTACAAGACTCTACTAGATGCGGCTTTCAGACTTCCTAGGACTCTATTGAACCTTAGGCTCTGATACCAAGTTTGTAACGACCCAATTTGCTGAACCAAAATTCTACACGATGCTCATGACCCTGAGGGGCCACAAGCTAACCCATGACTGATATCTATACCTGTATACTGTATAAGATAACTTAATACTGCGAAAACATGCACTAAAAGGCCATAAGGTTTGATTATGAACATAACTGAATAACGTAACATCTGTGTGGGGTAATAGAATACCCAAAATAAAAACTGAAGTCTAAAACATAATATTCTGTATCTAGTCTGCATCTAGTCTAAAAGCCTCTACTGCCTGAAGAATTTGAATAAGGAATTGATAGGACATGTCCCCAACTAACTCTAACTAATAAGCTAATCAATGAGATAATATAAAACCATTATATTCTCGAAGGATGAGGACTCACTTCTACTCTGCGTGCTGAATATGGAATCTACTGCTTACCTGGAACTCGTGTCTCTGAACATATGATGTCAAATAAAAAGAAAGCACCATAGCGCGAATGCGTCAGTACATATGTACCGAGTATACATATGAGGTAGTCTAAATACAAGGGTTCACATGCATGAATAATGCTAACTAATTGTCTAACATGAACGTGAGAATACATGCATAAATATGTAACTATAACTGACAACGTGATTTCATGATTTCTGAGTCTGTATACTGATATGACTGATAACATGAAGGACTATATCTAAATAAAGCTGATAACATGGGTGACTGTATCTGAGTTTAACTGATAATGTGGGTGACTGTAGAGACAGTCCTGAATCTGATGGAACTATCTCAGTTTCATACTGTAAATGAGTTGACTGTATCTGACAGTCCTGAAATCTGAAGAACTATCTAAGTTCTATTACTGAGACTGATTGACTATATCTGACCGTCCTGATTCTGTAACATGAAATTGTGGGAAGTAGTATATAACCGACATGCCCCAAAGGTGCTATGATAGCTGAGCTGGGGTCCAATTTATGCCCTTATTGGAAGGGTGTCAGTACTACACCACTGGTAAGGACAATAAATGAGTAACCCTCATATAACAGGTAACTCTAGCAAAAATGGTGGGAACCATCACATAACAGGTTAAGCCACCTCATATACCCTCATATAACAGGCTATGATGTCTCAACCTATGCTGGATACATAGTTCTAGAACGCAAGGATTGCTTCTAGGAATCACACTCTCGTAAAACAGGTGAGTCCCCATACTTGGGTTCACTCGGTGCTTATTCCTACTCCCATCTGAATGGTTACTGAACATGATTTACTGAATTGAACTGAGCATGGACTGAGTTACTGAATTTTCGTAGCTGACATAATACTACTGATATCTGACAACTGACTGAGTCATGAGATCATGGAGATTTTTCATGAGTCATAAGACTATCTGAAGTCTAAAAGTTTATAGCTTGACTGAGAGTATCGTGAAAACATGACATGGATCTAGGCACACAGCTAATATTTTGGGTACAAGTATCCCCAGGATTCGATGGAAGAAAACTGACATGACTTGATATTCTTGAATACATGATAATCACCACAATACGTTTACTGAAGCATTTCATCAAACATGTAATAGGCATGAACTTGTACATCCATAGGGATTTCATTATATCATGCTAGTTAGACAATATTCCTTCATCTAGGCATTTAATCAAACATATGACAGGCATGGTACATGTAAACATCATGCTATAGCAATTAAACATCATAGTTCACTTTCAATTTCATCATACAAGATTTTTAGTCATGAGATTTCGTAAATCTTTATCTATACTAATCAACCCACATGAAATTTATCATCAAATCATGGAATAGAAATCAATTCCTCATTTATCAACATGAAAGAGATCATACAAAGCATGAACACATGAAGAATATCCATAACTTGTAGTTGAAAAGGGATTCTTGGACTTCATGGACGAAAGAAGCCCATGAATGAACACTATGCATACCTTAGATCGTGATTTCGTGAAGATTAATGGTGAAACCTTCTTGAAATTGGACCTTCTATGAAAACCCTAGCTTGAGTTCTTGAGAGTATTTGAGAAAAACATTAATATTTTGGATGAATAAGGGTTAAATACCGTGTTTGGAAGCTTATATAAGGGGGAATTGACCCCTTTTAACCCTGGACACATAATTTAATTTTCAGTAAAATTTCCTGAATTGGGCCCTTGGCACAATGCGGCGTTATCGTGTCGTGTCACTGGAAATTGACAATTGGGAAACTGCGCGGTGGCACGACGCGGAGCTATCGCGTTGCCACCTTGTATACGACCAGGAATTTTGGCACGACTTGCCAGTATCGCGAAGCAACACTGGAATTTGACAATTGACATTTGAGCTATCTCCGCGACGCGCTAAGGCTCAGGTCAAACACCGTCTCACTAAAAAGGCTCTAACTCTTCGCCTGGGTGTCGGATTTGGGCGAATTATATATCGATGGAAAGCTTATTCAATTTTTCACGTGATATGAAGTGAAAATTATGGAAATACAACATGTATAAGAATGAATTCTTATTTCAAAGCAAGTTCTAACATCCTTGAGATAATTTTCAAGCTAGGAAAAAACATGGGTATTACATTGCTCCTTTGAGATTTTCCCTAAAGTAAGCAATGGGTTTATGGTTTTGAATTAAGAAATATCCAATTCCTACCTTGATAGCATCAGACTCTATTTCAAACATTTTATCAAAGTTAGGTAATTTCAATAAGAGAGCGGAGCTAAGCATTGTTTTTAAAGTTTCATACATATTTGCTTGCTCATCAACCCATTTGAAAGGATCATCCTTATGGATTACCTCAATCATGGGAGAGGTGATGGTGCTAAACCCTTTGATAAACTGCCTTTAAAACCTAGCCAAACCATGGAAGCTTTGTACTTCACCAATGAATTTTGGAGTTGGCTAATTCTTGATAGCATCTATCTTGGCTTCATACACCTCGACTCCTCTTGATCTTACAATAAGTACCAAGAATACTACTTCATTTACACCAAAAGAGCATTTTTCAAGATTAGCATACAAATTTTGTTTTCTAAGCAATTTAAAAACACTTTGAAAATGTAAAACATGCTCTTTGTGGGATTTTCTATAAACTAGGACATCATCAAAGTATACCACAATAAATCTCCCTATGAACAATTTCATCATGTGGTTCATTAACTGAATAAATGTACTAGGAGCATTGATGAGGCCAAAAGATATAATCATCCATTATATAGTCCATACTTGGTCTTGAAGGCGGTTTTCCACGCATCACCTTATTGCATTCGGATTTGGTGGTACCCACTCCTAAGGTCTATCTTAGAAAACATACAAAACCATTTAATTCATCAAGCATATTATCTAAATATAGAATAATATGGTGATACTTTATTGTTATCATATCGATCGCTCGATTATAAACACACATGCACCAAGTCCCATCTTTCATTGGTACCAACAATGTTAAACTACACACGGACTCATTCTTTCCTTGATATATCCTTTTTTGAGGAGATCCTAAACTTACCTTTGAATCTTTTTGGTGTCTATTGGGTTACTCTGGTAAGTCAGTTTGTTTGGCTATTAAGATCCCTCAATTCCCTGAAGTGGGGGTAACCCTTTTGGGAGATCCTTTGGGAACACATCTTTAAATTCCAACAAAACAAGAGAAATAATATGAGTAATAGGAGAAAGAGAGTAGTTTCCATAAAAATCATGGGCTGGGAGGAGCATGGATGTTTTATCATCATGTTCATTGAAGACAATCTCGTTCCTAGCCAATATCGCCATTTGGCTCTTCCTTTTAACCTCATTTTTTTCTCTCTTTCATTATTCTCCTTTTTATGGGGTTCCTACTCTCCTTTCTTCTTACCTTTTTCTTTCAACTCTCTTAATCTTTTATGAACCTCATTCACTTGTGAAGGAAAAAGAGAATGAATTATGAACTTTTGACCATTCAAGTTAACAGAACACTAATTAGTGATTCCATCATGTTTGGTTGATTAATCATAATTCCATGATCTTTCAAGCAAAATATGACAAGATTGTATGGGAATCATATCATAAAGCACCTCATCTTGATAATTCCCAACCTTGAATTGAATCACAACTTTCCTAGTTACCTTCAATTCCCCATACTCATTTAGCCATTGGAGCTTGTATGATGTGGCATGATTTGTTATGGGTAACTTCAATAAATAAACCATGGTGGCACTAGCTACATTACAACAACTCCCACTATCAATGAACAACAAGCACACATTCTCCTTGATAATACATTTAGTAAGGAATAGATTTTCCCTTTGACTTGGGTCATCTAATGTCTTAATAACTATTGCTTATCGTACCACAAAATTTGGAACCTCAAACTCTTCATATTGATGCCAAGCATACTTATTTCCTTTCTCTACTTTCTCATCTTCCTCAAACCCCTCTCCTTCTTGGGTTTCTTTATCATTCTTATCTTTTATCCCACCTTTTCTCCAAGGTAATACATTCTTTATTCTTTAAGGATAACATTTCTCTATTTAGGACATTCAATTGCCTTATGTCCCCAACCTTGACATTTAAATATTTAAAACCTTTATTATTAGGAGTTGGATACTTGTTACCTTCATTCCTTGGTGGTTATTTTGGAGTAGTCTTCTCGACGGGCTTGTTTATGTACTTGTTCTAGTTCTATCCCATTGATGGTTGAGATAGTTCTTTGTTCTTACCCCCAAGAATTAGTGGATGAATACCCTTTGGTTTTGATATATGTTCTCTCATCTATATCCCTCTCAATATCCAAGGCTGCTTGAAATATGTCTTCTATGGTAGAAAACCTATAAGAGGTCATTATCGAGGAGATCTCTTTATTTAATCTAACCTTGAAGCGATAAAGGAATGCTCCATGTTCTTATGATACTCAAGATTCAAGATAAATTTTTGAAATTCATCATAGTAAGTCAAAATACTCATGTTCCCTTGCCTTAGGTTGTACAACTTAGCAAGTAACTCGTGTCTATATCTTTTTGGCACATACATCCTTCTCATGAGACCCTCTAATACATCCCATGGGGGTGGTTATCCCTCATTTAGAACTTGTTAAAATCTTTTGGCATACTTTTACCATGTAATAACAGACCTTTTAAATTGGGCTATGGTGTAGCAACTTTTCTTAACATCTGTAACACCAAAGATTTTTGCCTCTGAAAATTTTTGAGTTTTGAGCTCACTGTCAGGCTGTGAATAACACCTCACGAGTCATAATATATGGTCGTGGGTCATAGTAAGGGACTCATTACTAAACTAGTGGAGTATCCAAAGTTTCTATCCTAATTACGACATGGACCTCACGAGTTGTGAAGACTCATTATGAACCGTAGGGATCAAGTTGTAGGAAAACCAGTGAGGAATGCCCAAGTTTCTGTTGATCTCACAATTGGACCCTTACGAGTCGTAAGGTGAGGTCACGAGTCATAGGGTGTGACTTATAAACAAACCAGTGAAGGGGTATAAGAGTATACCCAAACTATGAGTCTAGGCAATGACTTGTACTCAGTCGTGATGTGACCCGTAATGACTGGCGACAGTTTGACTCTATTTTGATTGAGGGAACTTTGGTCATTTACCTCCTTACCCAATCATAACCCACGACTTAAAATACCCTAAGGTACCCCATAACTCCCCATTACTTAATCTTAAAATACTCTAAAAATCTCTTAAATTTCCAAAGTAAGAACAAGTTAGGGTTTCTAAGGATTTGGCATTTAGAGCTTCAGTTGGTGATTTCTCTCCATAATTGTGATACTTTCAGGCATGTATCTCTTACACTAAACTTGTTTTGTTAAAAGAAAGTATTTAGAATTTTTATTCATGTGATTAATTGATGGTGTTGGAAACTTATTGAGGTCATTTGAATGTTATTGATGGAATAATTTTTTCCATGGCTTTTATAATCATTCATATTTTGAATTGATAGTTTTTGAACTCATTGGGTGCATGGTCATGTTAAATGGGAAGAGGGTTCATGGATTCCCTTAAATAAATGGATTTGTAATTGAAATTGGTAATAACCTCAACCCAGCTTAAGAAATCGGCTTTAAAACATGAGTATATGCATATTGTAATCACTTTTGGAACTACCGCGCTACATAAAAGGCTAATGAAACACATATGGTTTTAAATTTAACCTTGGTGATCGTGGATTTCCCTAAGTTAATGGATAATTAACATTGAACCTCGAGGGTCGTGGATTTCCCGATGTGGATAAATAATTGGAGCTTATCGGATCGTGGATTCCCCCAAGTGATGATACTTGGAATGGCATATTGATAATAGCTTTCAAGCAAAGTTGGTATGACTACACCAATGACGGATTATGCCTTAATGGATGATTATTGGTTCAATGAATGGGAATGTGTAAATGCTTTAATTGGACTTAAAGGGGGTTGTGTAACTGAGCCGTAAAAGTGGAGGTCCCAAGGGACTGCTACTGGAAACCCATGTTTCTCGGCATGAGTGTTGGTCTTGATGATTGTGTGCTTGTGTCATACTTTATATATTTGTATACTAGATTGGCGAAGGGTCGTGGATTCACCAGTCTTCCTTAATACACTAGTTTATGCGGCTAACATGCATTGGGACCGTTTCAGCATGGTAAGATTTAGACCCATATAACCCATGGGTATAGATGATAGTTTGATCTACATGCTCCAGGTTAATGTTTTAAAAAACTATTCTAGGTTAATAGTTGTTGAATGATTGTGGACAGATTGATCATGGCATTATTTTATCCCTTCCCTGAATTACATGCTAGAGCTCACCCCGCTAACCATCCCCAAATGTTGTGTCCCTACGTGATGCAAGGTCCAAAGATACTCCTATTTCCTAAAATAGTGGTAGGTGATTTTTGGATTATCCGTGAGTCATCTTTGAAGTGATGAGCTTTCATTCTCCGAAAGTCCCTCATTTCATGGTCTTGTCTTTACTTACATCCTAGACTATTTTGGTGGGGTTTTGGCTATGGTTGGGGGCATGTCCCAACTTTAGTTGATGTTTGATTTCTTGTAGGTTTTTGTGGACAGGATGTGGGTGGATTTGGTATTGTGTATTCTTAGATCCTTTTCAGTTAATTTATCTATATTGCTATATGTTTGAAACTCAGTTCTATCTTGTTCTATGTTCGAAACTCAGCTATATTTTGTTATATATTTAGAACTCATCTGTTGCTAGTTGAATTATATTTTGGTTGGATAGGTTAATGGGGGTAGTCTCCAGTCCTTGGCGGACTTGAGATACCCATAAAAACTAGGCCCTGGTTTGGGTCGTGGAAACATCGGATAATCATTCCATTGAAAAATTCTTTCACAAGTGGACCCCCACTATAGATAAGCCTCATGATCATTTTCTCTCTTGAAAGTTGAATGACTACTCTTTATTGAGTTAAACCCTGCATCCCCGCCTCCATTGCCACCTTGTTTCTAATGGTGATTCCATTGTCCTTCCCCTTGGGTTCGATTTCCTAAGTTTCCTCTTTTATATGGAATTGGACCAAATCTTCCTCCTCGACCCCTATGTGTAATACCCCGTACCTTTTCCTAGCTTGAAATCATCTCAAAAATATTAGGAGATTTCTTTGAAAGATGAATCCACTTTTGTACACATGGTATTTTTTAAGATTTTCACTTTTTATCATGTGGGAAATTCAATAAGCTTTCCATCGATATAAAATTTTCCTAAATCCGATAACTAGGTAAGAAGTTATGACTATTTCAAGTTCGCGTCGCAAAATAGCGCCATATTGGTCAGTGGCGCGTCGCGCCACAAGCTAAAATGATAATTGTCCTTTTCTAGTGTCTCAACGCGATTTCCTCCGAGTCGCCCCAAATTTCTAGGTTGCAAAATAAGGGGCAAAGCGATGGTCCGCATCGCGCCATCCCTCAGTTTCCCAATTATCAAATTCTAGTGACACAGCGCGATAGCACCGCGTCGCGCCACGGGTCCAATTAGGCAAATTTTTACTGAAATTACAAGACACGTCCAGGGTTAAAAGGGTCAATTTTCCACCCTTATTTAAGCCCATTAACACATGATTCATCCACTTTTCACCCAAAATACACTCTCTTCTCTCAAAAAACATCTCAAGAACAACCTAGCGCTTTTCATAGAAGATTCAGAATCAAGAATTTCCTCCGTCAATCTTCGTGTATTTACGAACCAAGGTATGCATATTTTTCATTCATGGACTCCTTTCGTCCAAGAATCCCTTTTCTAAATTCAAGTTTATCGATTTTCTTTTGAATTTCATGATTGGGTTGCTCTTGTTAATGTGGATAATAAGAAATTGAATTCTACTTCATGTTGGGTGATAAATTCTATGTGGGTTAAATTAATATAGATATAGATTCATGCAAACCTATGACTAAACCCTTGAATGATGAAATTAGAATTGAACCATGATGTTTAATTATTGTACAATGATGTTTACATGTACCATGCCTACAATATGTTTGATTAAATACCTAGATGAAGGAAAAGTGCCTAACTAGCATGATACCATGAAATCTCAATGTATGTACAAGTTATGCCTATCACATGTTTTGATGAAATGCTTCTATAAATGTATTATGGATTATGATGTTAGTTATATGTTCAAGTAAGTTATGCTTGGTCAGTTTCCTTCCATCGAGTCCTGGGGGAACTCGTACCCGAAACATTAGCTATGTGTCTAGAGCCATGTCATGTTTTCACGATACTCTCAGTCAAGCTATGAATCCTTAGACTTCAGACAGTATTATGACTCAGGAAATCTCAATGAACTCAGTCAGTTGTCAGATATCAGTAGTATTTCGTCAGTCAATGGAATTCAGTAACTCAGCCCATATTCAGTTCAGTAAATCATGTTCAGAGTCTATTCAGATGAGAGTAGGAATTAGCACCGAGTGAACCCAAGGATGGGAACACACTATCAGATGAGGGTGTGATTCTTATAAGTCATCCTTGTGTTCCAGAACTATGTAGCCAGCATAGGTTGAGACATCAACACTGTCCGATGAGGGTTGATGAGGTGGATAAGCACTGTCAGATAAGGGTCCCCCCACCGTTCTCTTTTGGGGACACTAGCAGATGAGGGTCACCCACAGCCTGTCTTTACCAGTGGCGCGGTATTGACACCCTTCCAATTGGGGTTATAGATTGTACCCCAACTCAGTCATAATGGTGTATTAGGTGCATGCCGATTAGATAAATATCCCCCACAGTTCCAGTATCAGTCTCAGTAAAAGAACTCAAATAGTTCTTCAGATTTAAGGACTGTCAGATACAGTCAACTCAGATATAGTACGGGACTCATCTAGTTCCATTAGATTCAGGACTGTCAGATATAGTCACTCATGTTATCAGTTATATTAGTTATCAGTATGTCATGTTATCAGTATTCAGATTCAGTAATCATGTTATAACGGTATCAGTATTCGTTATTATGTCTCATGCATGTATTCTCACTCTCATGATAGTCATTCTGCTATTGTTATTATTTATGCATATGAACCCCATGCATTTAGCCCACCTCACATGCATACCAGTACATTCAAAGTACTGATGCATTTGTAGTATGGTGTCTTATACCATAGGTTCAGAGACACGAACTCCAGAGCATCAGTAGATTCCAGTCTCAGCTGTCAGAGTTAGCAGTGAGTCTTCATCTTTCGAGGACATGATCATCATTTTACTATCTCAGTAATTAGTTTATTAGTTGGAGTTAGTTGGGGACATGTCCCATCAACTCCTTATTCAGACAGTCACATTTTGGAGGTTTTCCAAACTACAGTATATTTAGATAGCTTATTTCAGTTGTTTTAGGTATTTCATACCCCTCCCAGATGTTACATTTTATCAGATACTATGTCTCAGTTTTGAACCTTTTGGCATTTCAGTTCATGTTTTTGCATTATAAAGTATTTTATGCAGTATACAGGTACAGCTTTCAGTCATGGGTTAGCTTGTGGTCCTTCGGGGTCATGAGCACCATGTAGCATTTCGGGTATCAGATTTGGGACATTACAAACTTGGTATCAGAGCCTAAGGTTCAATAGAGACCTAGGAAGTCTGAAAGCCGCATCTAGTAGAGTTTTGTACATGAGTGTTTTGCGCGCCACATTTATGTACAGGAGGATATAATATATTTTAGGAATAGTTTCCCCTCTTTTAGTATTCATGTTATGCCAGTGAGCATAATCTCAAGTCAATCTCTCAGTCTAATTGGTTTCTCACTTTCTTCTACAGAACCTTCCTCCTAAAAGAAGAAACGGGAATCAGTTAGCCCCTCAGTCCAAAGAACCTTTGGGAGAACATGTTTATCATGCAGAGTTTTGAGCTGCATTCACTACTCTTTCTAACTCAGTTGCTGCTCAGAATGAAAGACCAGCTGTTGTTCCAGCCAATTCAGCTGCAGCCAGGATTCGGGATTTCACCCGAATGAATCCTCGATCCTTTCTTGGGTCTAAGTCAGATAAGGACCCTCAGGAATTTCTAGATTAGATGCAGAAGGTGACAGCGCCCAAGCACACACGCAAGTGTACATGGTCTTATCAATTAATATAGTGGCTTCAAGGAAGCCCAAGTATCGATCTCTAGGGGAATTACGTTCGCCGTCTATCTAACTCTAGTTTAACTAATTGAGAAAAAGTAAACAAGGAGAGAGTTTGTAAGTTTGCAAATTAAAAATAAAATAAATAATGCGTAAAAATAAAATACTTGGGATAATCAATGGAAGAAAACCCAAGGTTGAGGCATTTCGAACAATCATACAAATCTCTATTCCTATCGCAGTTTAGTTGGTTATCGGATTGTTGATTCGCAAGGTTTATGCTATGATTTTAGTCTCCCGACCTCAAATCTTCTATGTAGTAAATATTGTACCTACAACTCCCACAGAGATACAAAAATTCTTCTAGATTCATGAATTTGTATTTTGCAAGTGAACCAAACAAGGCTTCTAGGTGTATCCCTATCCTAGATGCTAATTCAAATCCATTATTTTATAAAAAAATAAGAACCTTGCTCCCTAATTTCTTCGTTCTATCCTGTGATTCTCCTCCCGGATTCACATAGAAATATAGATTTATTATAATGGTAGCTAATCATTAAAATAGTAGGCTCAAGAAATTAAGAACAACCCAATTGATAATCCAAAATTAAACTACAATAAAGAATATTAAAAAGTATTCATGTTCTTGGCCTCAACCCCGGAAAGAGGGTTTTAGCCTTTAATGGAAATATTCATCATCCAATCCCTTGGAATGATGATACAAACCATAAAAAAAACTAAATTAAATAATGACAACCTAAAAATGAGTTGTGGTATCCTCCAATGATGTTCCAAGTTGATCTAGGGTTTCCAAGAGTTCCCAAGATGATTAAAATGGAGTTTGGGACGTTATATTTATAGTATACAAGTCATAAACCGACTTGGATTGGGTTTCCATGCTATTTTACTTCATCTGGGAAGAATTATCCCGATTTTGGGCATCGGCGCGATGCAGAAACATGCAAATTCACAATTGTCAAAAATCTGTCAAATTCCAGTAGTTGTTCGCGATTTCAACGCGTCTCGGGGCCTCCTTTAACTCCAAATTAAGATACACGCGCAATATTTCCATTAAATTGGAACTCTTATGAATAAATTGGTATTTTTAATTCGTATATTGTCTACCTATACAGTCTACACTCGCCCAATACTTTTCAGGGGTCCAACTTGCATCCAACTTGCGTCTTGTGCTTTTGTTGAGCATTCCGAGCCTTATTGAGTTGTTTCCACTTGATTTGAATCTTTTATATCCTTAATATATCATCATAATCCATGCAAAAAGAATTCTAAATCGTTAAAAACATCAATTAAGAGCTCAAAATAACACAACATCCTCACCGATGAACTAGAAACACGAGCTAAGCATAGGCTAAATTCATATTGAGCTTTAACTCATTGTTTTTACTTTTTTCTTGATCCAATTGACCCTTGAACATTATAAATAAGTTTTTAACACATAAAAACATAATAAAAACCTTATTAACTCATTAAAACACATTAGAACTCAACACAAATAGACTAGAAAAAACCTAGCTCAAGCTAGTCACACTAGTTTTCTCGGTTGAACTCTAAATGGTCGAATTGAATCAAAACTTGTGTGGAAACACCATTAAACATTGTAAACACATACTTGGACACATAATTTCTCATTTATATCATTATTAACACATATATCATAATAATCATCCTCAAAACAAGGATAAATAAGCTAGAATAGTAGCGCTAGAATGCATAATTCACACAACATCAGAAGGTTACAGACATAATGGGGGTTATTTCTAGTGATAGTGCTGACCTAGATGCATATCAGTTGTAGGATGTTGCTCACACTTGGTTTAAATAGTGGAAGTCAGAAAGGCCAGATGGTGCAGGGCCTGTTGAGTGGGAGGAGTTTGCTTCTGCTTTCCTTGATAGACTTTTTCCCCTAGAGCTTAGAGAAGCTAAGGTGTTAGAATTCATCAACCTCAGGCAGGTCAATATGACGGTGAAAGAGTATTCTCTTAAGTTTACTTAATTAGACAGATATGCCCCTCGTGTGGTTGCAGATAGCAGGGCCAAGATGAGTAAGTTCATTTCAGGGGTGAATGATGGCATGGTTAATGAGTGCAGATCCACCATGTTAAATAGTAACATGACCTTATCCAGGATTATGACTCATGCTCAGCAGATAGAGGAGCAGAAGATTAAGCAGAGGGAGAAGCAGAATAAGAGAGCTAGGATAGGTAGCTTTAATTTTAGTCAGCCTAAGTCAAGGGGAGGCAATCGCTCTCAGATTCATCCTAAGTCATCAATTCCAGTTCCTTCATCAGCCAGTGCTCCAGTTCCTAAGTTCAGATAGGGTAACAAAGATAGATCGCTAGGCTCTAAGTCTCAGGGCAGTGTTAGCAGTGCCCGAACTAATCTTATTTATCAGACATGTGGTAAAAACCACAAGGGTATGTGTAGAGCTGGCAGTGATGTCTGTTTTGATTGTGGCAATCCAGGCCACAAAGTCAGAGACTGCCCTCAGTCAGGTTATCAGAGTTATCTCCGCTCCTCAGCTTAGTATGGTCGCCAGACTCAGCAGGGTGCCACCTCCAGTGCTACTAGTGGACAATGCCCAAATAGACTCTATGCTCTCCAGTCCTGAGAAGATCAGGAAAATTCTCATGATGTGGTTACTGGTACGTTATAGATCTTTCATGTGCATGTTTACACTTTACTAGATCTAGGTGCTTCCTTTTCTTTTGTTACTCCCTATGTAGAAGTTGATTTCGGAGTCAATCCTGAAATTATAGAAGAGCCCTTTTAAGTCTCTACCCCAGTGGGTAAAACCATCATAGCCCGACGGGTATACAGGAACTGCCCTATTATGATATTTCAGAAAGTCACTTCAGCAGATCTAGTTGAATTAGAGATGACTGATTTTGATGTCATTCTCGACATGGATTGTATTCATTCCTGCTATGACACAGTCGACTACAGAAATAGGATAGTCCAGTTTCAGTTCCCAAATGAACCCGTCCTTAAGTGGAAAGGTAGTGTATCCGCTTTCAGGGGTCAGCTTATTTCCTACCTTCGGGCAAGGAAAATGATATCTAAGGAATGTGTATATCATCTTGTTCATGTTAAGGATTCCAGTTCCAAAACTCCCAGTCTTGAATCCGTTCCAGTTGTGAATGAATATTTAGATGTCTTTCCTGAAGATCTTCCAGGAATTTCTCCCGAAAGGGAAATAGACTTCGGCATTGATCTTCTTCCAGATACTCAGCCTATCTCTATTCCGCCATACAAAATAGCACTAGCAAAAATCAGAGAATTAAAAGAACAGTTGAAGGATATCCTAGATAAGGGATTCATAATGCCCAGCATTTCCCCGTGGGGCGCACTAGTATTATTCGTATGCAAGAAAGACGGTTCTATCAAAATGTGTATAGACTACCGTTAACTTAATAAGGTCACGGTCAAGAACAAGTATCCTCTTCCCAAAATTGATGACTTATTTGACCAACTTTAGGGTGCTAGCTATTTCTCCAAAATAGACCTCAGATCCGGCTATTATCCGCTCAGAGTCAGAGAATGTGATATTCCAAAAATAGCTTTTCGTACTCGGTATGGTAACTTTAAATTCCTAGTCATGTCATTTGGTCTTACCAATGCCCCAGCAGCTTTCATGGACTTGATGAACCGCATGTTCAAACAGTACTTGGACATGTTCGTCATAGTCTTCATAGATGATATTCTGGTTTATTCCCGCAATGAGCGAGATCATACAGACCATCTCAAAATAGTACTTCAGACTCTCAGAGATCATCAGCTATTCTCCAAATTCAGTAAGTGCAAATTTTGGCTAAGGTCAATAGCATTCCTTGGTCATATCGTTTCGGGTGATGGCATTGAAGTAGATCCTCAAAAGACCAAAGCGGTAAGAAACTAGCCCGAATCTGTCTCTCCATCAGATATTGGGAGTTTTTTGAGTTTGGCTGGCTATTATAAACGGTTTGTTGAGGGATTTTCTTCTATTGCATCCCATATGTCCAGATTGACTCAGAAGAAAATCAAGTTTCAGTGGTCAGATTCTTGCGAGAAGAGTTTTTAGGAGTTGAAGACTCGACTCGCCTCAGCTCCAATTTAAGCTCTTCCAGATGGTCTAGATGGGTTTGAAGTGTATTGTGATGCATCCATAGTGGGTTTAGGTTATGTCCTCATACAGAATGGTAAGGTCATAGCCTACGCCTCCAAACAGCTTAAACCCCATAAGAAGAGTTATCCTACTTATGATCTCGAGTTAGCAGTCGTAGTCTTTTCCTTGAAGATTTGGAGGCATTATCTCTATGGAGTTCATGTAAATTTCTTCATAGATCATAAGAGTCTTCAGTATGTCTTTTCAAATAAAGATCTCACTTTTTGTTAGAGAAGGTGGTTAGAGCTCTTGAAAGATTATGACATGAGTGTCCTCTATCATTCGGGCAAGGCCAATATAGTGGCCGGCGCTCTCAGTAGACTGTCTATGGGTAGTGTTACTCATGTGGATGACATTAAGAAGAAGTTAGCTCAGGAAGTACATCATCTTTCCAGACTAAACGTTCGCTTAGTCGATATAGATGAGAGTGATATATGGGTTCAGAGTAGTTCAGAATCATCTCTAGTTTCTGAGGTGAAAGAAAAGCAAGATAGAGATCCCAGCTTTGTCAAGTTGAAAGAGATGGTATTTTGCGTTGTCAGGGTCGTCTCTGTGTTCCAAGTGTAAATGACTTCAGGCAGCGAATTCTTTCAGAAGTGCATGGTGCGCTCTACTTTATTCATCCAGGGGCCACAAATATGTACCGCGACTTGAGGGAAGTCTATTGGTGGAGTGGGATGAAGAGAGATATTGCAAAGTTTGTGGCTAAGTACTCTATATGTCAGCAGGTTAAGATAGAGCATCAGAAGCCTAGTGGTCCTATGCAGGAGTTCATTATTCCTACTTAGAAGTGGGAAGAAGTGAACATGGACTTCGTGATGGGTTTGCCTTGAACTCGTGATCAGCATGATTCAGTTTAGGTCATTGTAGACAGGATGACTAAATCAGCCTTTTTCCTTCCAGTTCAAACCTCTTATTCAGCCGAGGATTATGCCAGACTCTACATTAGGGAGTTGGTCAGATTACACGGCGTTTCGTTATCTATTATCTCAGACAGAGGTACCCAGTTCACCTCTCACTTCTGGAAAGCATTCCAAAAGAGTCTTGGTACCCAAGTTTATCTCAGTACAGCCTTTTATCCTCAGATTGATGGTAAAGCATAAAGGACCATTCAGACTTTAAAAGATATGCTACGGGTGTGTGAAATTGATTTCAAGGGTAGTTGGGATGACCACTTGCCTTTGATTGAGTTTGCATACAACAAGAGCTATCATTCCAGTATTCGGATGGCTCCATTCGAAGCTCTCTATGGTAGGAGATATAGATCTCTGATCAGTTGGTTCAAAGTTAGTAAGGCCTAAATCATAGGGCCTGACTTAGTATTCGATGCCTTATAAAAATTCCAGTTGAATAGAGAAAGACTCTAGGCTGCTTAGAGCCGACAGAAGTCTTATGCAGATGTTCGTAGAAAAGATCTCGAGTTCGAGATTGGTGACTATGTCTATCTAAAGATCTCTCTCATGAAGGGAGTGAAGTGGTTCGGTAAGAAAAGGAAACTCGGTCCCCGATGTGTCGGTCCCTTCAAGATTCTCAGTCGATTCGGCAAGGTAGCTTATGAGCTTGAATTTCCTTCAGATCTAGCCTCAGTTCACCTAGTCTTCCATGTCTCTTTTCTCAAGAAGTGCATAGGTGACCCAATAGTTATAGTCCCTATTTAGATTATTGATGTTCAGAACAGTCTCTCTTATGAGAAGATTCCAGACTAAATCCTAGACTATCAGACTCGTTGACTGAGGAACAAAGAAGTCCTTCTAATTAAAGTTCTTTGGGGAAATCAGTCTGTCGAGGGAGCCACTTGGGAAGAAGAAGTAGACAAACGTACCAAGTATCCTCACCTCTTCTCCGCCAACTTAGATCAAGCTCAAGGTAACAGTCCTCCTTAAGCTTACTCAGTTTCATGTTCAGTGTTCATCATAAAATTGGTATCAAGTACCATTGCATATTCATTCATGCATTCATGTATCAGTTCAGTTATATAATTATGCATCAGACATGCATTCTCATTTTGAGAAACTTAGTTCCTCAAAACACTCAGTCATGCATTCATGTATCAGTTCAGTTATATAATTATGCATCAGACATGCATTCTCATTGTGAGAAACTTAGTTCCTCAAAACACTCAGTCATGCATTCATGAATCAGTTACACATGCATCAGATATGCATGTCCAGTATGATATATTCAGTTATCAGTCATGTCAATCATAAGATCATGTTTTAGTTATTCATGTTCAGTATGTATGTTAGTTTATGTTCTTCCCCTCACTCTCAGTTTCATTCGAGGATGAATGTTCTCAAAGGGGAGATATTGTAATACCCCATACTTTTTACTAGCTTGAAATCATCTCAAAAATGTTAGGAGCTTTCTTTGAATGATGAATCCACTTTTGTACACGTTGTATTTTTTAAGATTTTTACTTTTTGTCATGTGGAAAATCCAATAAGTTTTCCATCGATATAAAATTTGCCTAAATCCGATAACCAAGTAAGAAGTTATGACTATTTCAAGTTTCCATCGTAAAACAGCGCCATATTGGTCAGTGGAACGCCGCACCACAAGCTAAAATAGCAATTGTCCTTTTCCAGTGTCTCAACGCAATTTCCTCTGCGTCGCGCCAAAGTTCCAGGTCGCAAAAGAAGGAGCAAACTAATGGCTCCGCGTTGCGCCATCCCTCAATTTCCCAATTATCAAATTCCAGTGGCACGGCGCGATAGCGCCGCATCGCACCAGGGGTCCAATTCGGGAAATTTTTACCAAAATTACAAGACACGTCTAGGGTTAAAAGGGTCAATTTCCTACTCCTATTTAAGCCTTTAACAGGTGATTCAGCCATTTTTTATCCAAAATACACTCTCTTCTCTCAAAATACCTCTCAAGAACAACCTAGGGATTTTCATAGAAGATTCAGAATCAAGAATTTCCTCCATCAATCTTCATGTATTTACGAACCAAGGTATGCATAGTGTTTAATCAAGGACTCATTTCATCCATGAAACCCAAGAATCCCTTTTCTAAATTCAAGTTTATGGATTTTCTTATGAATTTCATGATTGGGTTGTTCTTGTTCATGTGGATAATGAGAAATTAAATTTTACTCCACGTTGGGTGATAAATTCTATGTGGATTAAATTATTATAGATATAGATTCATACAAACCTATGATAAACCCTTGAATGATGAAATTAGAATTGAACTATGATGTTTAATTATTATACAATGATGTTTACATGTACCATGCCTACATTATGTTTGATTAAATGCCTAGATGAAGGAAAAGTGCCTAACTAGCATAATACCATAAAATCCCCATGTATGTACAAGTTATGCCTATCAAATGTTTTGATGAAATGCTTCTATAAATGTATTATGGATTATGATGTTAGTTATATGTTCAAGTAAGTTATACTTGGTCAGTTTCCTTCCATCGAGTCCTAGGGGTACTCATACCCAAAACATTAGCTGTGTCTCTAGAGCTATGTCATGTTTTCACGATACTCTCAGTCAAGCTATGAATCCTTAGACTTCAGACAGTCTTATGACTCAAGAAATCTCAATGATCTCATGAACTCGGTCAGTTGTCAGTTATCAGTAGTATTCCTTCAGTCAACAGAATTCAGTAACTTAGCCCATGTTCAGTTCAGTAAATCATGTTCAGAGTCTATCCAGATAGGAGTAGGAATTAGCACCGAGTAAACCCAAGAATGGGAACACACACTATCATATGAGGGTGTGATTCTTAGAAGTCATCCTTGCATTCCAGAACTATGTAGCCAGCATAGGTTGAGACATCAACACTGTCCGATGAGGGTTGATGAGGTGGATAAGCACTGTCAGATAAGGGCCTCATCATTTTTTTTGGGGACACTATCAGATGAGGGTCACCCACAGCTTATTTTTACCAGTGGCGCGGTATTGACACCCTTCCAATTGGGGTTATAGATTGGACCCCAACTCAGCCATAATGGCGTATTAGGGGCATGTCGATTAGATAACTATCTCCCACAGTTTCAATATCAGTCTCAGTAAAAGAACTCAGATAGTTCTTCATATTTTAGGACTGTCAGATATAGTCAACTCAGATATAGTACGGTACTCAGCTAGTCCATTAGATTCAAGACTGTCAGATACGGTCACTCATGTTATCAGTTATCTGTATGTCATGTTATCAGTATTCAGATTCAGTAATCATATTATCACGGTATCAGTGTCAGTTATTATGTCTCATGCATGTATTCTCATGCACATGATAGTCAGTCTGCTATTGTTATTGTTCATGCATATGAACCCCATGCATTCATCCCACTTCACATGCATACTAGTATATTCAAAGTACTGATGCATTTGCGTTATGGTGTCTTATACTATAGGTTCAGAGACACAAGCTACAGAGCATCAGTATATTCCAGTCTCAGCTGTCAGAATTAGCAGTGAATCCTCATATTTCGAGTACATGATCATCATTTTATTATCTCAGTAATTAGTTTATTAGTTGGAGTTATTTGGGGACATGTCCCATCAACTTCTTATTTAGAAAGTCATATTTTAGAGGCTTTCCAGACTACAGTATGTTCATATAGCTTATTTCAGTTGTTTTGGGTATTTCATACCCCTCGCAGATGTTACATTTTTATTAGATACTATGTCTCAGTTTTGAACCTTATGGAATTTCAGTTCATGTTTCCGCATTATAAAGTATTTTATGTAGTATACAGGTACAGATATCAGTCATGGGTTAGCTTGTGGTCCTTCGGGGTCATGATCACCGTGTAGCATTTCGCGTATCAGATTTGGGGCGTTACACTATGTCCCTCATTAACCCGTCTATTCCTCATGTACTCTGCAAATATAGTCACTTTATCGTTCTCCTAAAATTCATCTTATGGATCTTTTTTAACTTGGATGGGTTGATTTTGGTTAAGTGGTGCTTGAGGTGGTAGATTTTAATTTTGGTGGTGCTCAGGGTACTTGTTCATGGGTATTTGGTGAGGTAGATCTTGGTTTTAGGGAATTTCTTGGTTGATTTGGTTGAATTGGGGTTGTAATCGACGAATGGAATTTTGGTTATATGGGTATGTAGTGGCTTGGGAGATAGGGTCTTGCACTTGCCTTGGTGGATTGTACATTTAGTGAAATGTTTCTGAAGAAACGGCAGTGGAAGTGTTTTGAACATGTCAACTAAAGGAGTCATGGTAGTTTTGAGGAGTGTATTGGGTGGACTTTAGATGACCTTTCATGCTAACCATCCTCTTATCCATACTTGACACACTTCCGTGTAGTGTGGTTATGTATCCTTCCATGGATTCCATCCTTTGACTTAAGGATTCAATTGCCACTAAGATTGAATTCAAGGCATTGTTATCCATGTCTTATGGTGTTTCACCTTTCGGAGCCATTGCACCTGGTCAAGAAAGACATTAAGAAAAACAACAAACAAGTTAATGTTAGGAAAACAATCTCATAACTCTACACACCTTTGTATACCTCACACTTGGATCCGCAAATGCTGAATGATGGCTTATACTCCGGTGATAGTTGAGGTGTCGATTGTTACTTTTATCTAGAGTAGATTATTATTCTAAAGACTCAAAGAAATTACTTACGGACTTGAGCCAAGAAACGATGAAGTAAATATTATAAAAGCACACAAGAAAATAGGACAAAGAAAGAAATCGGACTCAAAAACTAATTCACGGCTAAGTAGATGGATTACTAGTTGTTAATTAGTGTTAGAATCGACTAAAAGGTGATTAAGAATCAAAGAAATGAAACAAAAAATCTAAAATTAGTTTATAGAAACTTTTTCGATGCGACTAATCATATGATTGACCATTATCTAGGATGACTGATTGTCAGAAGACTCGTCACTTCTTATCCCGGAAGTGGCTTCAACTTTCTCTTAGTGACTGATGGGGTGAATGGCCGTCAAGGGTATTACTGGCCATCGGGTAAATTGTCGGCTTATCCAGATCCTCCAAAGTTCCTATTTGTGACAGATTGGGTAAAGGTTAGTTACCGACTTGAAGATTAGTCAACCGAATTGTCACTTCTTCCAGGTGTGTTTTCTTTGTGGCCCCTTTGTACTCTCTTTGAAATATTCTTTGACATAAACCAGTACACTTTATTTTTCCTTGATTCTCTTGGATCAAACCTTATCTTTTGAGTGTTCTTCTTCAACAAGACATAAAGAACATGAAGAACAATCAAAATTTGACCCTTGAGCAAACGAACTTGAAATTTGCTGAAATTCAAAAGCCAAGCTCCCTTTGATCCCCCAAACACAACCCAAGCAGTTTCAAGGCTCAAAATGCACCAAAACTTGATAGATTTTTTAACCCACTTCAAACTTTTTCAAACTCAAGCTTTAATAATGGTGGACTACTCAAATCAACTCTGATTAAGCTCAAATTTCAGATTTTGAATCAAATAGTACTAAAAAAAATAAGATTCTAGTAATAAAAACACAAACAAGACTCAAAATCAAAAATTCAAAAAAATTTAAAAACACCCAAAAAATATTGACACGATTCTTTTTTGTTAGATAAAAAACTCAAGATTGGATTCATGGGAACGAACTCAAGTTAGACTTTGATACCAAATGATATGAGAAAATTTGCAAGAACAAGAATTTAACTAAGGAAAAAAGGTAAAAATTGATGGATAGATTGACACAAGAAGATTGACAAAAATAGGAAATATTAAATGTTTCAAACTCAAATCCCCTAAATCTACCTTCAACAAGAACTAATCTCTACGTGAACCAAGAGGGAATCGAAACACCCTCAAAACCCTCAATTCTAAGTTAACATTCAACAAAATCTTTTCAGTCACACTCTCTAGTGTTTGTTTTATTCAATATGCAAAAGCAACTAATAAAATAAAGACCTAGAAGTTTCTATATATAGTCAATTACAAAGGCCTAAAAGTGACCCATGAGTAAATTGTAAAAACAACCCCAAGTTGGGGAAACTGGTTGCAATCGATGGGTACCTTGACTGTCTGTCAAGGGGGTGACTAACCGCCACTCTACCTGCCTCCCCTAGGCGGTGATATCCTCCCTTGGGCTTCCTTTAGAGACTTAGGGGACGGTTGGTCAAGCTTGTGGAAGTTAGTTGCTCCTTCCGTCACCCCTAGGCAGTGGATGGTTCCCTCATTTTGAGCTCCTAATACAAATTTCAACACATGAAACCCTTTGGATGATATCAAAACATGCCCACATCCTTTTTATGAACATAGTTTGCATCCTTTGAAGTTTTCGAGCTTGGATTCTAGTGAAAGGTTTTAAGGAAATTCAAATTGTATCACTAGAGGACTAGATATCCCAAGAACTAGTTCAACATGATAAACAAATTTGTGACTGGCAAATCAACATTATCAATTAGCTCAACTCATTCTCGTGATGAAGACAATGTTTAGGAAACAAGGACAAGGCTTATGGTTTGAAGATTTTTAATGATTTCTAAGTTTGACAGGTATGGACTAATATTTTATCTATAAGATTAAACATTATAGAATCACTTATGTGAGAGTGAACTAAATTCTCTTCAAGGAAAATGATAGTAAACGCATATTCTCTAAGCTCTCAGAAATCAGGTAGTGTTCATGGCTAAAATGAGTAAAACCGTAAGAGCCATAAAAGGTAAAAAGGCTATTTGTGCTTGTGTTTTCTAGGTGTAAAGTAAATTTCAACGATTCAAAGATATCGCATCTACCGATTGATCGAGTGAATTCGATAAAAGTTCACTACAGATTGCTCAAAGGAAAACCTACTTATTCAGATACAATTAGTCTTTACTTGTAGATTACACATTTGTTTGTGTATTTTTTCTGAAATAGGCATTCCCCCTTTATGTGGGTGATGGTTGGGTTCTAAATAAAATATGACTGGAAAATAGAGGGAAGAAAATGAAGGGAAAGTGAAATGTGTGTTCACTTTATAAAAGGAGTGTTCTCCAACATTGGTAGGAGAAATGAAAATCCTTGTGCTTTAAGTATAAAAGAACCACTTCATATCAATAGTGAGGCAAGAAAAAAACAAGTTTCGCACCATCATCGTCGCTTGCTCTCTCGACTTCGACTTTAAATTTAAATTTCAATTTATCAAATGATCAATTGAGAGATTATCTTTCTTGGACAAAATTTATTTGAAACTTTAGAGTTAATAAGTTTTTAATCGAAAAATATGATACAAAAAAATCATTAGTGGAAGCATATCACAACGCACCTCGAAGGGGTGCAATTCTTCAGTCACTGTTTTAATGACAAAAAAACTGATTTATGGGCGTATCTGGCCAAGTGTTCGCACATGGATCCACAGATGCCAATGCATGTCACTGACAACTTTATGCCTTGATGACAAAAGTGATGTGCGGCCGGATGTGGCCATGTACGGTGCACATGAGTCTGCATGTGGGTTCATAGTTTTGAAAATGTGCGACTCTTCATGAACCATTGATTCATTTCTGAAGCAACACCTTTTGGCTATAATTAATTAAATTTTTCTCAGGTCTTGGCATGAAATTTTGAATTGAGAAAATCTTCTTCTTTCTAAAAACTCAAGTGTGATTTGCAAATCGTTGCGTGCATTCGTAGTTCAACAAAACTTGAGGCACCGTTATTCTGTTGATGTGATTTATTTTATCCTAGGAAGATATATTACATAACTTCAGATACTTGAGGAGAATAATTTTTGTAAGAACACACTGTGAATTCGATAGACTTCAATCTTTCTATCTTCATCTCTTTCTTGATGGTTTTTTCTATTTTTCAGAAAACATTTTGAATTTTTTTTATTGTTGTTGTTCTTGAATTTACTATTGAAGTTCATATTATAAATTCAAATTGTATAGCCGAAAACCATAATTATTTATTAACTCAATCCAACCCGATAATTTGACACTCCTGCTTGTTAATTTCTTCTCACCTTGTCATAAGCTAATAATGGAGTCATTTTATGTTTATCTATTATACTCTTCTTTTTCTCAAAAAGTATAAATATTTTTAAAAAAATATAACGACTGAATGAAGGAAAAATATTTAGTCAAAGATAAAATAACTTTATTACTAATTAATATATATATATATATATGTGTGTGTGTGTGTGTGTGTGTGTGTTTAAGTGGCTTGAGAAGCAGCCGGAGGTTGTCATCCCAACTTGTCGATCAAGCCTACTTATATATATTATAATCCTTCGTTTTAATTTATTTGTCTTATTAATTTTGTCTGTTATGTATTTAAAAATTACTAATAATTATGATAATTAATGATTAAAGATATTTGAAGGGCATAAAAATATTTGTTGATTCTCAAAATTCTATCACAACATAAATTGGGACATGGGAAGTAACATACATTGTTTAAAAATAACGTAAAAAAATCATAAATCACAATAATTAATAACTTAAAATATTATCGACATGTCCATATACTATCATAATCGCATAAATTGGGATAGGAGAACACAATTATTTGAAAATAGTAGAAAGTATTATAAATCACAATAATTAACAACTCAAAATATGTAAAACTATATTTAATAAATTTGGTTGACTCTCTAAACTCCATTAGTGTCACATAAATTAAGACAGAGAAAGTAGCATATATTATCTGAAAATTATGTAAAAATACTATAAATTGCAGTAATTAACAACTTAAAAAATTTAAAGATCAAACAAACATCTATAAATTATATAAAAAAAAATTGGTTGACTCTCTAAATTACATTAGTGGCACATAAATTTAAATAATGAAAGTAACATTTGTTGTCTAAAAATCATGTAAAAAGTATTGTATATCATTAAAAACTTAAAATATTTAAAGATCGTACACAAAATTGACTCTCCAAAGTTTGTTTGTATCATATAATTTGACACTAAAAAATAATATATATTCCGTCCGTGCTTGCACGGGCTCTTGTATCTAGTATAGTCTAGATCTCACTTCTAAGTTGTAAGTAGGAGTTGATTTTCGTTATTCGGTTCGATATTTTCAATATTTAAATTCGATTATTTGGTAATCGATAATTAAAATTAAATATTAAATACTATATTTTTAAGCTTTGATAATTCGGTAATTGATAAATTAAACTTCAATTTGATACATTATTTGGTAGTATCATATTTTTATTTTAACCAATTTTCTGAAAATTAACCCACTCATTGTGAAGGGTGCAAATGTATTCAAGTATATATATATATATATATATATATATATATATATATATATATATATATATATATATAAGAAACATTGAAGGTCGTTGATATGGCATGCCTCAATGATCAGCATTCCTATTTATTTATTTTCTCATTTTTCTTTTTGAATTTTCTCCCTATTTTATGTTTAGAAAACTCCAGAAAATTAGTTTCTCTTTCCTCATTATTATTGTTATTTATTTCTTCTCCAAGAACCATTCTATTGCCTTGTCTTCCTGCAGTTATCAAATTTTAATACCTATAATTACAACACATAAATGTTAAAATTAAAAGAGAAATAAATAAAAGTTGATAATATATGTGAGACTTGAGAAGAGGGCAAGAGTTATCTCTTGATTTACATAAAAAAAAAAAATTTGAAGAGCACTAATATTCAAAATCAAGAAGATAATCACACAACATTTCAAAAAAGGTGGCAGAAGTTTTCACAAACTAATATTAGACGTATTCATTCTTGCCCGAACACTAGAAAAATTCATGATTTGATTAGTTCTTTTTTCAGTATTTCATTTCTTTGTTGTTTTTTGTCGTCCTTTTTGTTCTAATTGGTTTGCTTCTTTTTTTTGTTTTTTTACTTTTCAGGAACACCAAATAAGTTTCATTGAACATTAAAGGACCAGCAAGAAAAAAAAACTTCAACAAGGCACCAAATTAGTAAACCGTTCGCTGTTGCGGAGATGAGTCACACAATAATATTGCTCCTCATTATGCTACCCCTCTTGAATGTATAATGTTTGGATTTTTCTTTTGAATAGTGTGTTGTACTTTTTTTTATAAATATGTGTTGAAGTGGTAGAATGAAATAGTTATTTAAAGAATGTCAGAAATTAGAGAAAATAGGAGACAAGATAGAACTTACTCTTCAGGATTTAAGAGGGAAGATGCACTTCATCAAAAGGACAACTCTACAGATGGAGAGAAAGATAATAAGAAAAGGAAAAAGAAGAACAAGAACGCAAAACTCCTTAAGAGTGGATTTAGAAAATGAGGAGAAGAGATCTGAGAAGTGATAATGAACAATATTTCATCGACTTTAACGCGTACAAGAAAAATAGTGAGATCAATGACGGTAAGTATTAAATATGTGAAAAATGAAATCTAATTATGTGCAATAGTTAATATTATGATATTCTACTCTCTCTCTATTTGTAACTATATTTTCTTGACATTGATATTTCCATTTCACTATATAATAATAACACAATAATCGATTTTAAAGTATTTTTTTTCTTAAATAATTTATTTAATAATTCTTTTTCATAACTCACACCACTTCATATTCTCGTAATTTCTATTCTAATAATGTCCATTAATTTTATGTTTTTAACTCACATATTATCATTTTTATAACTCATACTCTTAATATCTTTTTTTCTCAAGAAAATTAAGAGTTATAAATGGACAATTGAAGGGTCACCCCCATATACATTATTGCAATCCTATATAAAAGGCCTTGTGTAGTTAATCTTGTGAGGTACAATATTGTATACGTTAGAAACATATGAAGAAGGAAGTTATGTAATGTTGGAGAAGATTTTGAGTTTTGTTGATAATTAGGAATAGAGGAATTATGGATATTTGCACAAGGATCTAGCTGATTTAATTTTTTTCATGCTTTTTGATCCTCTTGTCTAATAGATTTCTGCATTGTTTTATTATTTTAAGCTTTTTATATATAAATGTGTATCATATGGTCTTGCTTCTTCCCGACTTCTATTTTTGTGATGTAAATTGCAATATTCACATTGAGGTAATTGTACTATGAAGTTAATTTGTATCTAGTGATGATGACTCAAAGAGACGCTATTGAAATTGGATATATATATATCGCATATTTCAGCAAGTGATTTGTCTTATTCTTTGATAATTAATTTTACTAAGGTGGTAAGATAAATTTTTTCTCATTATAAGAAAAACATACTCTTACTTAATTGGGGTGAAGATGATAAAATATTTCTTAAGAAGATAGGAAATTCATTAATACTTTCTTTTAATCATTATAATTTTATTTCGGTTCTTTTTATATGAAAACATCTCTTAGCTAATTTTTTATTTTCCTTCTTTTAAGTACTGGCTTATTTTTTCTTATTTTTCAGTAAAACTTTTTGTACTAATATATTTAAAAATTAATGATTTTTAAAAACTCTTACGATATAAACTGAGATAAAAAGAATATAATAAATGACTATTCTACTAAATAGGAAGATATAAATAAATTAGAAAGGATAAAACCTCATTTTAGAATGACAGAAAATTTTATCATGATATTATTATGTTATAATTCAGTTTTTTTTTTAATTTAAGTTTCATTTAATGTTGTATTTGTTTAGTATTTTTATCATTATTTCACATTGTAAAATATTTTTTAGACACACAAGGAAAAAAAGTACACTATTTTAAACTAAAATCTCAACCTCATTGAATGTGCAGTAGAAATTAAATAAAATTATTATTAGAGAATATATTTAAATTTATTGATAAATAATATACTATCCATCATTAATAAATGTTAAATTGTTAAATTTTATTTTCTTTTATGGAACGAAAGCATTCTTCATAATATAACTATAATAAGTTATAATTTTACGAATTAGACGATAAATCTAAAGTGAATATAAAATTGATCGAAGAAAATAATTAATTTTTTAACACCGCGCGAAGCGCGGCTAATTTCCCTAGTGCTATTGTAAAGCGGAAGTGGAGAATGGAAGATGAACCTTTTGACCGTTAGACTGACAATAGATCAGTTAGATATATTATATACATACGAAATGAACCTTTATTTAATACCTAATTTTGTATTTGATAAATATCAAATACAATATATAATTTTAAAATTTCTCCAAATATCGTACCAAATATTGAATAATTGAATATCAAATTTTCTGATTTAATTCGGTAATTCAGTTTTTCGTATTTTATACACAACACAAGTTGTATGGTTACAATGAAAATGTTATTGCTTTACTACTTTTTTGGTTTACTTGACACGAGTCGATCTTATCAAAATGAGACATCTCAATAAGTAAGAATGACAGGTGACACACAAAAAAATAAAAATATAATGCGAAACTATTTAGTGAAATTTAGTGAAATCAGTTACATTACCTATAATTATGGATATGAGTAAATTTTACGAACAATTCGTTATGTAACATAACACAACTAATTGTCTCTCAATATGTCTCTATTTTTACAAGTAATTTTCTCTCTATTATGTCTTTCTTTCTAAAAACTTTTCTAATTCTAAACAATTCAAATATTACTCAAAGCAGAAAATAAAAAAGAAGAGAGGATAACATAATTTAACTTGAACAACAACAACAACAACAAACCCAGTATATTCCCACCTAATGGGGTCTGAGGAGGGTAGAATGTACGCAGTCCATACCAGTATCTCTAAAGAAGTAGAGAGGCTGTTTCCGATAGATCCCCGGCTCAAGACATAGGACAATATACAAAAATATTCAAAGCATGAAACATGATAAAACTAACATAGATACAACATCCACAAAAGTAATGTACAATACCAAACAAAAGACACCAAAACCCTCCTAACTACGGACTACGATTCATCCACCCACCTTATCCCTCTATCCTAGTGTTTTTCCTCCAAACCTTCCTATCCAGGGTCATGTCCTCAGTGAGACGTAACTGCTCCATGTCACGTCTAATCACTTCTCTCCAGTATTTCTTCGGTCTACCCCTACCCCGCTTGAAACCATCTAACGTTAGACTCTCACACCTACAAACTGGGGCATCCGTGCCCCTCCTCATCACATGACCAAACCATCTCAACCTCACTTCCCGCATTTTTCCTCCACTGATACCACTCCCACCCTCTCCCGAATAATCTCATTCCTAACGCTGTCAGCTCTTGTAAGACCACACATCCAACGCAACATCCTCATTTCCGCCACCTTCAACTTTTGGATATGGGAAGTCTTAACTGACCAACACTCCGCTCCGTACAACATAGCCGGCCGGACTGCAACTCTATAGAATTTGCCTTTAAGCTTGGGAGGCACCTTCTTATCACATAAAATCCCCGAAGCGAACCTCCATTTCATCCAACCTTCCCCAATACGGTGCGAGACATCCTCATCTATCTCTCCATTTCCCTGAATCGTAGACCCAAGATACTTAAAACTATCCCTCTTGCAAACTGTCTGAGAGTCCAACTTCACCACCACCTCCTCCTCTTGCCTCGAGTCACTAAACTTGCACTCCAAATACTCCGTCTGGGTCCTACTCAATCTGAAACCTTTAGACTCCAGAGTTTGTCTCCAAACCTCCAGCTTATCATTAACATTTTGCCGCGACTCATCAATCAAAACTACATCATCCACAAAAAGTATACACTAAGGCACCTCGCTTTGTAAACTCCGCGTCAGCACATCCATCACCACGGCAAATAAGAATGGACTAAGAGCTGATCCCTGATGCAACCCTATCAAGACCGGAAAGTGCTCAGAATATCCTCTCAGCATTCTTACTCGAGTCTTCGACCCCTCATACATATCCTTAATCGCTATAATGTACGCCACAGGAACCCCTCTCGCCTCCAAGCATCTCCAAAGAATAATTTTACTTGAACAAGGAGGTAAAAAATCTTTAGTAACAAACACTCTCAACTACATTTTTCTCTCTCTAGGAAATTCTCTTCTCCATCTTTTAACTGACCATGACCCCACTAAAGGGCATGGATTTACCGCCACAAACGCCATCGGGACCACCGAAACCCCCGGATTCATCAAGACAAATGGACGAAGATGTACAAAATACAAAAAGCCCCCAAGGACTTCTCCTTCAAATTGCCTTATCTTGGTAAATGACTTGCCTATTTATAATCTATAAAAGATGAAAAACGTATAAACTATTTACTATTCCTACTTTACACATAAACTATATACTATTCCTACTTTACAAAAAGTCTTTACACTTGTCCTACTTTTTTTAAAAGTAGAAAAAGACTAATTTTTACAAAAAGTCCTAAAAAGACAAAACTTAATTAATGGCCTTTGCCAAAAGGTCAAAAAGCTAAATAATTTACGTATCTAAGTCAAGAAAACTATTTACATATCACTTTCTTTCATAACTCTTCTTTCATAAGTCAAGAAAACTATTCACATGTCACTTTCAACTTTAATATCTTGTTTTGCTCTCTTTTCTTCATCTTTATCTTGGCTGATTTTTCTTCGCTTGTTGTCTTTTTCTTTCTTGTCATTGGTCCATCTGTATTTGTTTTAATAAACTCTTTCCTTCTTCTTTATTGTAACTGAACCTCAAACACCCGGAAATAAATACGGAATACAATCTGTCACATCATTGGGATGAAGCTATGCAAGAATACGGCCCTGAGTCAATTCCCCTATCATGGTAAGACGAACTAAGAATCTACCAACCCTGGGAAAGCTTAGTTATTCTGAAGCTATTTGGGAAGAAACTTTTCCACAACTACCTGAGGAACAAATCGGTGGATTTGTGGAAACCCACGGAACCACTGTCATTGATAGACTTGGGTTGGGACTACTACATTGCCAAATTCAATCAAAAAAAAAACATGCACAAGGCTCTCCACGAGGGGTCATCGCTTGTCACTGGAAGCTTCCTCTCAACCAAAAAATGGAAGGAAAATTTTGTGCTAGAGAAAGCTACACTCACCCACATAGCAATTTGGATAAGGTTATTGCAGCTCCCACAAAATTCTATGATAAATCCATACTGGAGAAAATCAGAACGAAGTTGGGCAAACTATAAAAATCGACACTTGTACTTCCATAACTTTAAGAGGAAGATACGCTAGGCTATGCATCCAATTCCCTTTGGAAGTTTCTATCAAAACACAGGTCACCATTGGCAATCATAAACAAAAAATTATTTATGAAGGGGATGGGATCCTATGCACTGCTATGGGAGGATTGGTCACACCCATAGAAACTGCACAAATCAGGTCCAGAAAGTACCACCACTGAACCTTCAACCTCCACAACATACAAATAAATATCATAAGTTGACTGGCAAGTTGTGACGTTCCCCAAAAGGAAGATTACCCACAAAATCGGGAAACAAGGAGGTGAAGGTAAACCAGTTCATGGTAGACTAACCCAGAATAAAGTAAACACGGCAGATGCAATGTCAGGTAAGTCCTAAAAGCTCCCTCATTTTCTCTTGATAAGAAATGAGACTACAGTGCTAGGTAAAGGAAGCCCCATTACACAGGCCCACAACAATAAAAAGGCCCTCCTTTATTCTTACCCATTATATAATAATAAAAGCACTAAAAAAAAAATTTCATTAACAATT
Organism: Capsicum pubescens; assembly: GCA_030864215.1. NCBI lineage: Eukaryota > Viridiplantae > Streptophyta > Magnoliopsida > Solanales > Solanaceae > Capsicum > Capsicum pubescens. The sequence continues at coordinate 97,447,672 of CM061538.1, read as the reverse complement.
TTACTCAGAATGAGACAAAATTTAACCACACTTTTTCTAGCATTAACTCCAATAATAACGGATACCCATCAAAGCCCCAACTAAACATTACATGCCCTAATAAAACTCCACCAAACTAATTTACTCTGAGAGGACCTGAGGGGCCCACCCCACAACTACCCCTAACATTTTCTCGGAGAGCCAAATGGAGGCTACCTTCGTATTTGCATCTTACTCTGAGATAATTTTAGAACCTAAGGAAAATAATCACTCCCATACTATGATCGAAGTGACCAAAACGATCATGACAATTAACTCCACCCCAACATTGGTTATAATCAATGACTGATGGTAGAAATCCCCATTCTACTACCATCACCTTCAAAATAGTCAAAAATGGCAAATTCGACATCTTCGTTATCAACTCTAAAAGAACCCCTGGTGTTTGTAATAGCACCACCTCCTGCGAACAGAGCCCCAACATCCTAGGCGAAGCTAATCCTCTAAAGGAAATTAATCTCACACTGTGTACTAATGGGGGACCAACCCTTAGTACTCATAGTGCAAGATCAAGTTTGGCTAGCTCAGATAATCAAGGAGGGAGTCAATGGGATAATAGAGGAGTTGGGCACCCAAGTTTGGGCCCAAACCCTATATTTTTTCTTGATGATGGGGACCCTCAACTTCATGAACTTCGAAAAACTGAACTCTCTCATGGAGCACATGTTCAGGAGCCTGCCTTTATACCCCACAATGTCATATCTCCCGAACTCTCAAACTCTGAACTTTGTGCCTTGGTCTCCCTTTGCCCAAGAGGAAGAAAACCAAAATCCAATAGATCTCTCAACACTAGAAACTCTAAAGCAGAGCAACCAAGATATGGAAAAAATACTAGAAGCTTTTAAAGAGTAAATATCGACTCCTAGCTTCTAGAAAAACCACTCCTTAAAGAATTCAACGAGCCCTACAGTGCAACTATTATAGCACATTATCTAAAGAAAATGAGGATCATATCTTTGATATTTAGGAACATGGAGTACAAATCATCAATAATAATGACAATCAGTCCATACAGAGGACAAGTGTACACCCCTTCAGGAGGACAGGGAGAAGGGCATGATGAACTAGACACCCTTACCAGTAGACCTGAAATATCTTGGCTTAGAATCCTCGAAATATTTCCTAAGTTTTAAATTTTGGGTAGGGTACGATTAATGCATACCTCTCGTATGCTAGGATACAACTAGTACCCACCCTCTCGTATGATAATTAGTCTAGATTGATAATATTCTATATAAAGTACGGTTTGGCCTCTCCCTAGACGTATGTTAGGGGACCAGTCGTGTGTTGCCTAGTCGTATGATGTTTGGATGATGATCTTGATGATTCTGACCAAGGTACGACTCTAAAGGTACTTCTCGTACCTTTGGGTACGATATAACCTAGCATGGTCGTATGTTGGATAGTTTAAAAGTCCATGGTGAGGACTAGGGTATGAGTTAGGGTACCACTCTACCCTAGGCTACGGGTCAAGGAGGTGAGTCGTACCCTCTTGGGTGCAATTTTTAGCTTTTAAGCTGAAGATATTTTAGACATTTCCTACCCCTAAACCCTTATAACCCATGACTTATAATATTATTTGGCCTTTTATTCTTGACTTAGACAAGATCTAAACATTCTTAAATCCTCTCTAAACTTCTCTAACAAGATTGGGGTTGGGGGTTATCAAAGAGGCCATCTAGAGACTTGAGGACCAAGAATCTCTCATTGTTAGTTCAAAAATATCATATGTTTTGAACATTGATTTTGATTCTTAAATGGTGGTTTTGAACTCCAATGTGGAGGGTTTTGATGCATATTATTGAGTATTGTTTACTTTTGATTTAAATAATATTTTCACATGTTTTTGGTGATGGTTTATATATGTGGATGCTTGTTGATTGTGGTTTAATAAATGGGTCATGGGTAATTCTAACCTTAATGGTTTTTACTTTGTTTTGGTTTTGTTAAATGTGTACCCACAAGGTGTTTGTGAAAATGTCTAAAAGAAATTACTACTAACATGATAATGGTGTTTTGAACTAAGGCAATGGCTTAATGAGTATGAATGGCTTGCAAATGGTTTTGTAAAGGACTTGTTAGCCATGAAATGGTTTAAATGGAAACCTTGGTGATTTAATTAATTAAAATGGGTTCGAGTCCCTAAACCTTAGAGTTAATGAGTGTCCTTTTTGAACGATGGGTTAGAGCCCCAAAATCATATAAATGGTTGATTGATAAGGGTAATGACATGTGTATACTTGCAATTAGTGTTGGTATGACGATACCAACGAAGTGCCTTTGGTAAGAAATTGAATAAATGGTTGGTTATGTGTGAGTATTTTTAATTTGGGCTTAAAACGGGATGTATTAGCCAAGCCATGAAAGGCGAAGGTCCCGGGGGGACCAAAGCTGGAAATTCACAATTGGCGGTATGAGGTTTTTTCATGATGACCATGTGCATGATGTCACACTTATATTCTTGGAGATATACTAGTCATCTCATCTTATCTCTGGCTCATGCGGCAAACACGCGTCGGGGCCCTTTCAGCAGGTAGCGCTGACCCTATATAGCCCATGGGTGAATTCTAAAAGGCAAGGTTACACATACAGTTAATGATTTCAGAGTTCATGCTAATCTTGTTCCCTATCCCGGCATGGTATATATGTATATACATATATATATATATATATATATATATATATTGCATTGGTTATATGCATTGATTGAATATTCTTGAACTGTTGGCATTATTTTATCCTTATCCTTGAATTATATCCTAGCGCTCCAACGGCTAACCATCTTCGAAACTGTATCCCCATGCGATGCAGGTGTTGGTTATACTACACCTCCTACTCAGTGATTGGACTCGGGAACAGCTTGTGGTGACTTGAAGTGGTAAGCTTCCATACTTCGAAAGGCTCCATTTCTTGCTTTGAGTTTCTCTTCTGTCTTTATTGGCTTAGACTTGAACATTGGTTTTGGCTATGGTCGGGGTCATATCTCGATCGAATATTTCTTGGATTCTCTTTTAGAGGCTTTGTATGGACAAACTCTGAAGTTGGGTATGTTGTGCTATGGAAAGGGATTTGGTTGTTATGATGTGTTTGTTAGATTGTTAGGGAATGGTTTGACTTGTTCGGGTTGGTCATGGTCATAGACCTATTCCAAATTCCTTGGGTTGTATATTGCTCTATCTTACTATAAGTTTGGAGTTCATCCGACATTGGGTATATGTTGGTGGTTTGGTCTGGTTGCAGGGCGATCTCCGATCCTTGCTGGGTTGAGATGACCATTACGATAAGTCCCTAGTTCGGATCGTGCCAAGACCTAATGAAGATTATAATCTGAAATACTAGAGGGGCGAATAACGCCAACTTTCATAGACAATGTGAAGCTATGCTCAAAACCTACAAGCATGTTATGCTTATACTGCTTGAAACTAAGATGGCTAATCACAAGGCCTCAACTAAAACCCTCAAGTTTGATGATCAAGTGCAATCTAGTGCTATAGGGCGCAAGGGACACATCATCGTTATGTCGAAGGAAGAGGTTGTGAAACTTGACAGCATTTTTTTCACCCCAAGGTGTTCATGTCATGGTTAGGGTAAACCCTGACCCTAAGCCTTGGTTGTTATCTGCTATTTATGCTAGCCCGAATTTTAATACCATACTAGATCTTTGGAAAGAGCTCTGTCAACTAGCCCAAACCCACCACAAGGATTGGCTAACTGGTGGAGACTTTAATGAAATCCTTAGGGCTAGTGAGAAGTTGAGGGGTAATGCTCCTAGCCCTAATAGAATCAGCATATTTAGGCAATGCCTTGATGCTTGTGATATGATAGATCTAGGGTATAAAGGAAGTAAGTACACCTGCACCAATATGAGACATCAAAATCGAACTTCTCTCATCTTAGAAAGGTTGGATAAGTGTGTTGCTAACAACTCTTGGATAAAGCACTACCCCAACTCCTCTATCGCCCACCTTCCCAAAACTAACTCAGATCACTTCCCCCTCCTCCTCTCTCTAAATTCCCCTACCCCTACAGAACCAAGACCATTTACCCTATGCTCTAATGTTCTGAACATCAGGGCTAGCAATGATTTTGGTATATATCTAGGCTTCCCCATCTTTGACCCAAAACAAATAACAGGGACTTCCAGTTCATTTTGGATTCTATACAAAATAAGCTGATTGGTTGGAAAACAACCCACATCAATACAACTGGGAGAACAGTCCTTCACAAAGCCTCTCTGTCCAGTATTCCCACCCACATCATACAGTACATTAAGCTCCCCAGTAAGATCACTGATAGCATTAATAGAAACCGAAGAAACTTAATCTAGGGAAGCAGTGCTAATAAAAAAAAACTCCATTTGCTAATCTGGAACACCATCACCCAAAAAAAGTCTGATGGTGGCCTGGGCATGCAAAAAGTTGAGCTCAAACAAGGGGCTCTTTATGCTAGTTTGGCTTGGAGAATTTTCCAACAGCCTTTGGGGAAAGTTCTCCGAACCAAATATCACGACCCTCATAGATCTACTAAAGCCAAAAGAATTGTTTCCAGAACCTGGAAAAACATTCAGGAAAGATGGAAAGACTGCTCCAAAGGAAGAGATTGGAATATCCAAAAAGGGAGATAAAGTTAAATTCCTAACTGACAACTGGATCCCTCACTTGGGCAGCCTTAGAGGTATCATCAATAGCCCCTATTCCCAGAATGAGGACACCATCACCATCAAGGATATCTTTGTCAATGGTAGATGAGACCGCTCAAAAATCTCTTTTGATCTTCCTCAGCACATCTCTCAACTCCTTATCAGCTATCCCATTGCTCTTACTACCAACAGGGAGGACACTCTCATCTAGATCCTAACATCCAATGGGCTCTTCTCCACTAGTAGTTCTTATGATAGCCTCAGAGATAGTACTGGCAGTATAAATAAAGAAGAGAGAAGCAACTTCAAACACATTTGATCTGTTTCCTGCTTTAAGAAGATCAAAACCTTTCTTTGGCTTATGAATCATGGCAGACTCCCCACCAACTCCAACCTTCACAGAATTAGCCTTAACATTCCTAAGGAATGTTCTTACTATGATTTCCCCTAGGAAAATATCAATCACATCTTCTTCCAATGCCCAAATGTCCTTTAATTTTGGAACAAACTCAGCAACAACAACTCTCTTGCCTCTAACAATACTATTACTAACATCAACTGGCTCAAGTGTTAGAAGCAAATGAAATAAAGTTTTTAACAACTTTCTCTCCTAGGATGACCTCATCCCATAATGCCTCTGGAATATTTTGTTAACAAGAAATGACAACCTTTTTAACCAAAAGAACAACCTGATAAATACTGATATCAGTATTCAGCTAGCCATGGAATACAAGCTCCTAATAACTAACAGTGATAATGGAGCCACTGCCAGACTTCCCATCAATGTTAAATTGACCCCCCCCCCTCCAAGGTGCTTTCATATTCTCAACATCGATGGATCAACTGACCAACAGACTGGCCCTGGTGACCTGGGGGGGTATTTAGAAACCATATTGAGGGCTCTTGGGAGCTAGGCTTCTATGAATACCTCCCCTACACCACCACCCCTCTTAGCTGAGATTCTCACACTCAGAAAAGGTCTCATCTTGGCTAAGCAACACAACCTTAAACCGCTAATTATACACACTGACAGCATTGCCATTATTGATATGCTTAAAAAAGACCACCCACTCTATAGTAACATTCTATCTGATTGCAGATCATTGCTGATGGAGGTGGAGGCAGCAGCTCTTGTACACGTGTTTAGAGAACAAAACCAAGTTGCTGACCTCTTAGCTAGAGAATGGAAGAAACCGTTTGAGCCTGGTGTAACTACTACCTTGCAAGTTCCTCCTATGTTTGTTCAAGAAACTCTAGATGCAAACATGTTAGGAACTTCTTTTGTTCGTTTAGTGAGAAACAATGTTTTGAACCTATCCAGCCGGGATGTGGCTGAAAACACTAATCTTTTGTCCCCTGCAGGTGCAGGGGTAACAACTCTGCACTAATCCTTTTGAAATCTTCCTATTGACCCAAAAAAAAAACAAAAAAAACTTGAACAAGGTTCAAACTGTATTATGTATAACTTATGGATTTGAGTAAATTTTACGAACTTCATTATGTAACATAACACAACTCATTATCTCTCTACTATGTGTTTCTTTTTAACATCTTTTTGAAATTTTAAACAATTTAAATTTTACTCAAAGAAGAAAAAAGAGAGGATATATAACGTAATTTAACTTGAACAAGTGAGAAGGAAGAAAACTTTCCATTAATTTCATCATGTGCCTAACTCATTAGATTTTGAAATTACGCATAGCACTGAATCTATTTTAGTACTTCAATTTACGTTTAGATAGTGACAACTATCAAAGAGTGACGAACTAAATCAATTTAAAAAGTTTGTTGTGTGAAAGAAATTTTTCGACTGATAAATAGAATTAACCAAGGAACTCCATATTAGGGTAAAAATTTGTCTGTATCCAGCATATCATGATAAGGTGTTTAATTAAAAGATTATTATGCTTAAAAAATCATTAATTGATATATGTTCTCATTCTTATTAAATTGTATAATAATTATAATAAATGAATATGATTTAGTGTAAACATCGAATGTGGATTAATATTTATACATATGGGTAAATTGCAACCATTTAATCGAATTCATGTTAATTCTAGCCCTCCCATCAATAACTAATCCGAATTAAAATGACTTCTTATTGAACAAAAAGATGACAAATACCTTGTACCTAAATTTGTTCAACTCTTAAGCTACGCACGTAATGACATAGTCAAGGGCCTAAATATCATGATGCTCACGAGTCACTACTAATGTCGGACGAAATTAGAGTTTCTTCTACGAATTTGATAAAATCTACTAATAATTATGGCTCCAATATTATATTTGTATTAGAAAATTTATTTAAAATACAGATAAGATCTGTGGTACATATTTATTCTCTTCACATCTAATTTTGGCATCATTGAATATATATATCTTTTGAAATCCCAAGGAAGCACTTTGTGATAATTTATTTACTGTGTGATAATAATTCATAAATCACACAAGAGATATAAATCACATTAGACAAATTCAATGCATCAAGCTCATGACTAAGTTCGGATAGATGAATGCTAGATTTAATCTCAAATCTCCCACTTGAGAGAACCGCTTCCCATCAATGAATAATACCCTTAGGCAAACATATTATCATTACAATAAAATTCATAAATTTAAAATTCTTACTCAGCTTTCGTGCTGCAACTTGTCACTGCATTAATGCATTGGACCACAAAGCAGCCAATGCTGAGGAAGTCTCCACTTCCCTTCTTTTTCTCCCATAACTGATACTAACATTTTGCCAAACTTTTTTTAGACAGTGGCGCTGTCTTGTCAAATGCTCCCAAAGTATTACATTTCGAATAATTTAAAAGTATTTTAAATTACTTTTATAAATTAATCATAATTTATTTATCTCAACAGTTTTCATTCCTCCTAATTTATTTTGTATTTAAGGGGCTGAAAAATAAAAATAAATTTTGTCGTTAAGATGACAGTTATACCAACAGGCAACAGGCAACAGGCAATCACCCAGAGATTTATCGCAGTACTTAAGGGTCGCTTTGGTACGAAGGCAATTAATGATCGGATCAGTCGCTTGATACAAAGGCAAGTAATGATGGAATTAGTAATGTAGGAATTAATAATGCAGGATTATAGTGTGGTTGAATTATTTTTTATTAAGTATTTGATTCATTGTATTAAAAACTAGACATATCATGTGTTTGATTTAAAACTCTATAAATATCTCCTTTACAATCATACTCTTGAATTTTTATGAAATTTTTTATTTCATAAAATTAGTCAAGTTAAAAATTAATATATGAATAAAAATTTATCACTAATTTTAAAAATGTGATGTGTCACTACGAAGATCTTTAAAAACATGATGTACTTCTAACGTTTGTTTATGGAAAAAGGGTCAAACTATCCCTCAACTTTAAAAATTAGTTAAATATATCCTTCATCATAATTTCGGATCAATTTATCCTCGTTGTCATACTTTTTGGTCAAACTGTCCCTTTACTTTAAAAATTTGACTTATACTCGTCATCATACTTTGAAGTCAAATTTACCCTCGATGTCATATTTTGGGATTAAATTTTTCTTCATTGCTAAAAAACTTTTCACATATACACTTTTTTTAATAAAAAAAACATTATGCCCCATATTTCAAAAATAAAACATACCCTAGTCTAACTCGCGCGATCTGACTCGAGCCACAAAGAATACACAAACAAATATATCCCCCCCCCCTCCTTCCCACGGTTCTGTTGATCAATTTTTTTCAACGAGATTAAGTCATCGAATAATTATCAGTTCATAGTTCATGAGAAATGAATCAACAACAGTACAAACACAAACAAATATATCCCTATCTCAGTTCATGGGTCTGCATCAATGTAGAGTTCATTATAAATGACACTTGATTGTCAAATGCAATAAATTAGACCCACTCGATATTTTTCTAGATGATTGAGTTAAGAGATATCCCTATGTGTCAATCGTCACATTTCTTCATTCTCATGTCTGTATATACAATAAAAAATAAAAAAATAAATTTACACAAATTTTTCATCATGTCATTTTCTTAGAAAATGTATCCACTGATTCTAACATCAAGATCCACATAGAATTGCATATCAAATTTTAAAATTTGAATATAACTAAATAAAGCAGAGTTTGTTATAGACATTTTCTATAATTCCATGATTTTGCGTTCTCTCATTCCATGATTTTCCATCTCGCATTCAACAACCTACCAGGGCTACATGTTGAAAGAGAAGTATATTTGTTTAAGTAAAAAATTTGACCATCAAAATTGGAGGGGTGTATTTGATTGTATATTTTTTGTGGATAGGATTGAACGAATTAATTTAGAGTGTATTTTTTTTTTAAAAAAAAAAGATATTTAATATAGTTTTGATTATTTTTTTTGTTAAAGGAAGGATACATGTGAAAAGTTTTTAAACAAGGAGGGTAAACATGACTACAAAATATGATATTGAGGATAAATTTGATCTCAGTGTATTATAATGATATATTTAATCAATTTATCAAAATAAAAGAATAAATTTGACCTTAAAATATGGTAACGGGAATAAATTTAATGTCAAAATATGACGAAAGATATATTTAGTTAATTTTTCAAAGTAGAGAATAAATTTGACCTTTTTTCTTTTTTATAATAATCAAATATGTCTTAAACTTATTATAGATTTACTACGTAAATGTTCAACTACTTAAAGCTTATTTAAAAGAAAAATTCAAGTGACCAATCTCCACAAACTATATTTTAAGAAGGGAAAAAAAACCACAGCCCCCCCCCCCCCCGCCCCGCGCCCCTCCTTTCCTCCCAAAAAAAAAGATCAACTCAACATGGCAAATCAAACATGGAAAAAAAACAAATCAAACATTAATTTGTGAGATCATTAAATTACACTAAAAATAAATTTTAAGAATTTAAAAGTACATTTGTAATCAACTCAATATAAGTAAAGAGAATATAAAATTACAAAAGAAATTGAAGGATAGTCTAATCATGTAGGGGATCTTATCCATGAATTGTTAAACCTTGAATAGGTTATTTCTTCATTTATTAGGGATAATAAAATATGACCTCATATGATGTATAAATAATTCATGCATATATTAAATTAAAAAGAAGAGTGAATACATCTTTCCCCCTGAACGTATTCTCTCAACTCACTTTAACACTTAAACTTAACTTTCATTTATTTACCCCCTTAACAACTTTTAAGTGAATTAAATTCACCCCTATGACTGACGCGGCAAAAAAAAAAAGTGAGTGAAATTTTTTTTTTTTAAAAGGGTCCACTTTATTGTTATTATTATTATTATTATTATTATTATATATATATATATATATATATATATATATATATATATATATATAATTAAAAGAAAATCAAGAAAGGGCATGTCTTCTTCTTCACCAGAAGACATTTTCATCACATCACTCCCCTTCCCCACCCCCAACACTCCATTTCTTCATCTTCTTTATACCCCCATCCCGTTTCTTTGTAATCCCCTTCCTATCAAGTCTTAATTGATCCAAAAATTTATTTTTCGACAATCAAAAAGGCTTCAAGATTGATGAACAAGATTGGTTCTTGGTACCATCTAAGTCATTTCTGAATTTGAGATTATTTATGCCATTTTTGTAGACATTTTTGAGTAAAAGATTGAAAATTTGGGAGTTTTGGAATTTTGGATTTTGGTAAATGTGAAAGAATTTGGATTTGAGATGTTTTTGTGTATTGATGTATTTTTGTGATCATGTACTTGTATTTAGTCCATTGTTGAATTTGCTCAAGTTAATTTTTCATTTGATAAAGAAAAAAAAACTCATTGAAAAGCTTGCAACATGGTGAAAGAAAGAGAAAAAGGGGTGTTTTTATGTGAAGAAGAAGAAGAAGAAGAAGGAGGAGGAGGGGGGGCGGAGGCTGTGAAGAAGAAGAACGAAGGAGGGTAGGGTGGGGGTTGGGGCTATGAAGAAGAACGGAGGGGGGTGGAGTCTATTTTATTTATATAAAATATATATATATATATATATTAAAAAATATGTATTATATATATATATATAAATAGTATATATATATATTTTTTTTTGAAATTTTTTTTATAAAAAGTAAGTGTGCAGGATTATTATTTTTTTTGTAAATTATAATTTCTTACGTGGCAATGACATGACACTGATTTGACAATGACATGACGCGTGTGTAGTGCACTCTCCTTGTGAGAGTGGGTTTCTGATTTTGAGGTTGAAATTAATTCACTTGAAAGTTGTTAAGGGGGATAAATAAACATAAGTTAAGTTTAAGTTTTAAAGTGGGTTGGGAGGACAAGTTCAGGGGAGAAAAGATGTCTTTTCTCTAAAAAGAAAGAAAAAGGTTCAAACTTATCATCGAACTATTTGAAATGACTAATTTACGCTATCTTTTATAAGTTTGGCTCATCTATGTATGTCACTGTCATTACAAAAAAGTTTATTTGCATTATTATTTGTAATAGTAATTTTTACAAAATTATTTTTTTCACGTGACCTTTTATTAGAGGTCCACATTACCAAATTCAAATTAATCAATATTACTTAAAATTAAAAATTAAAAATGAAACTCATTAAAATAAAATTTGTTCCACACAGTTAAAATAAAAATTGAACTTGCTAAAATTAAAAATTGGACTAATTAAATACAGTAATTGTATTGAATTTTATTTTAATGGGTATGATTTTCATTTTGATTTAAGTAATATTGGTTGATGTAGATTTGATGACGTGGGCTTTTAATAAGAGGTCAGGTGACAAAAATAGTTTTGCAAAATCACCGTTGTAAAATAATGACATAAATAAATTTTTTTACAACGTAGTGTCATAGATGAACCAAACTTTTAAAGATCGTGGTATAAATGGACCAAACTTATAATGGGTGACATAGATGGACCATTTTTAATAGTTCGATAATATTTTTAAGCCTTTCTTCTAAAAAGAATAACCAAGCAATGTATTGAATGTAATTAAGTTTTAACCCAAGGACTATTCTAGTTAGTGCAACCTCCCAAATGGGTCCTTAATGGATCTTTTGTCTTTATATGACCGACTCCGTTGGTTATATATATACGTACTAAATGAGTGGATTGAGTTGAATTTGAATGAATCAAGACGGGTTAAGTTAATAAATAGACAAATTATTAACTTGCTAAAAAGTTAGTTGAATTGAAATGAATCTATAATATATTAAAAGTGTGAATATCCTTAGAAAAGTGATTTGAACTTTTCGTCCTTCATTACAAAACTCCATAAAAGACAAAATCGTCTTTTCACCTATTTTCTTCAATTATTCATTAATTATTAAAAATCTAAAAAGTTCTAAAAACATCGGAAAGGCAAAATATATAGTAAATTTAAAATATTACTAACTTTGAGTTCTTTTCAAAGTCACATTAATTAATCATACATTATAATATTTGTTTTTGAAGTTTATGGACTTTCTAATCAAGGAAGGTTTTAAACAAAACTTTAATTTTCAATAAATATTAAATTTCACTTTTTTTTCCAAATTTAAGAGTTTTTCTTTTTTATTATGATTTGCTCATATTTTCTACCATAATTAAAGATTTTTTTTATGGAAAATATTTTTTTTAAAAAAAAATTCTGCCATATTTGATTAATTTTTTTTTCCTGAAAAAAATTTGAACTTCTATAAATTGAGGATTCTTTTTTGCTACAAATAATATAATAGCATTCACAAGTAAAGAGTTTTGTTTTGGAGAAATTATTCTCTCTAGATTTTATGTTTGTAATATTAGTTTTTCAATAAGTAGGTCACTTGACTTAAGCATATTAAATCTTTTGATGTTTTTATTATAATTTTCTTTGTAATCTTATTTTGTGAATGTTTGTAATGTAAGTGTCGAATAACGTCGTGTTATTTCAACTTCAAGTTCAACAGTTTTCTAGGTTTATGAGTATATTTTTTATTATAGAACTTTATGAATTAGAGCTGTAATTTTTGTGAATGAGTCTTCAATTTTGTAATTTTCAGATTTGTTTGCTTATGAACAAAATATTTATATTTATTTGTGCTTGATTAATAGAACGGTTGAAATTTTTCGTGGATATGGAAGTGTATTAAATTATAATGTATGTTGATACCTCATGCAAAGGATTATGAGGCCAGTTTTTGACTTTTTCTTTTTACATGTTAGAAAAATTTCCTGTTAGTTTGAGTTTAATATGTTATGTTGTTACTCAATTAATCATATTCATCATTTACATGAAATTACAATCTATGTTAAAGCACGCATCGAAAAACTAATTTAAATAATAAAAAAATTAAATAAAAAATTAATTAATTATAAAGTCCTAGATTAACTAACGTGAAAGACACTGTGGTTACATAGTGCATTAAATTAAGCATGTGTTTGGAAATACCTTACGTCCAAGGATGATTGATTGGATTAAAATAAATCTAACAAACAAAACGAGGTTTAACTTCTACTATTTTCAAAACCTGAAGAATGTAATTTTGTTCTAAAAGCATTTTTGAGAAAAATGCATTTAAAATCACTTTAAAAACTTAGTCAAATACTAATAGTTGCTCCAAAGTGGTTTCTAAATTTATTAATACATAAACTTCTCGCCAAAATATAGACATCGAAGTAATTTTATAAAATTGAACTCATTGAAGTAAGGTACACGTACGAAGCGCGTATACTAAGACTAGTTTAATTGAAATAAGCTAAAATGCAAGTCGTTGGTTAATCCGTCCAATTCGTATTAAGCTTTAATTGTTCTATTTATTTTTTTATGATTTTTAATATCTTATAAATTTTTATTATTATGTTTATATTATATACATAACATATCAAAAAAAAAAAATTAAAAATATTTTAACAAAAGTTTAATGAATTAATTTAGAGTAAATATCAGCTCAAATTTAATAAACTAAAATAAAATGATCTAATAAATAGACAAATCTGATCCTAAACTCAAATAAACTAGATGAATAATGATTTTATGGCTAATTTTACAACCTCTAGTGATTAATAATGGAAATATCATAGAGCCTTCACACAAGTGGAACTCTTTTTATGATTTTCCATTGATACCCCTCATAACACTAATATAAAAGCACATATACCTGGCCGCCATTTTCTCCAATCCTCTTCAAAAATTAGGTTTTCACTTTACCCTCTACTTCACTCTTAATTACCATTCTGCCATTCTCCTTCTATTCCTCGCCGGTCACTGGAAAACCAAAACTCGGCCACCGTCTCCGATTCCTGCGCCACTATGATGCCATCTCCGAGAACTCACCGGAGAGTTAACGACGACAATCCTCGCAAGGGAATTCGGTTATCGGAGAAATCCAAGTCATTTCACGGACAGAGCTCAGGCATCCATACACCTGATTTGTTACGAAGGCCAAGAACAGTACCGGACTTACTCGCCGGCGGAAGAAATTCCACCGGAGAGTCAACGGCAGTGAATATCAGGCCGTTAAAGTTGACGAAGTTGCTGTTAAATGTAACGATTCAAAGGAGTGTTGGACCTGTACAGGTACTAATATCGTTGGAATCAACGGTTGATGATCTTATTGCTGCAGCTTTACGGCAGTACTCGAAGGAAAGAAGGCCGGTGCTTTCTTCCGTTAACGCCGGTGATTACGATCTTCATTACTCGCAGTTCAGCTTAGAAAGTAAGACTTAATTACTTTCCTTTTCTAAGTTACAAATTTATGCTTTTTTACAAAAGGAAAAAACTTATGATTTAGTTTTGTCAATATCTTATGCATAGCAAAAGTTTTAAGTTGATTTTTTTTTTCATAAATCATTTATTTAAAGTAAAAATCAATTATAATAAGTTCACTTGTATGATTGAACAAAATGATCTAGTACTAGTAAGTACAGTATATGACATTCTTTTATTTACGTAAGCTCTGGATTTATAAGTTGTGGTTATACAATAGCATAGCGAATTGTTTTCTTATTTTTAATTTTTGAAACGATTATTTGTTGAAACTTTACAAAATTAGGTTATATATATGATACTGATGTTCCTGAAACAAATAAATATTTCAGATATTCATGTGACACCATTCACTTTTAGCCCATTTCAAAAAAATTAATACTCCGGAGTGTTCTTTTATATCTAGTAGTAACACAATTTGAAATTTCTCTGTCTAATTTTATTAAATTACAAGTTCTTTTAGAAAGGATTCTTAAATTTTGTGTCAGTCAAACACTTTAACTGAGACAAACATCAAACAATAATAATAACAATATACTTATTTGTAATTTTACAAGTGAAATTTGACAAAAACATAATGTATAGAGATTTTACCTCTGAATTTGTGGAGCCGAAAAATTACTTCAGCTAAATCGTCAGCTTAAATTTGAGATTGAGATTAAATGAATTCGATTTGTTCATTATAAATGAGTGTATGAAGTTTTTCTAACGATCAAATTATGAGTACTTGATTTATTATTAGGAGAAACTTGTTAGTTCAGTTGGCTTTCATCTTGTATAATCCCCTCTCATGTTTCTCTTGCCCCTATTCTTTTCAAAAAGATAAATAAGAAAATTGATTTATTATTAATTGTCATCTTTGAATGGTGATTTCAGGTTTGGACAGGAAGGAGAATCTCAATGCATTGGGGTCAAGAAACTTTTTTATGTGCCCCAAAAATGGTGGCACAACGACGACGTCATCTTTAAGCTGTGGGAAACAAGCTGATACAACTACCAAGATATCTTTGCCGTGGCTCAAATTCATGGATTTCTTGCTGTGAAAAATAATAATTTACAGCTTTACAACTTAGTAATATTTCTTTTTTAATGATATTCTAAGTTCCGCCTCGAACGTTTCTCAAGTTAATTCACTTAATATTCGAGAAAGGGGGAGGATTTTAACGGTCCAAAGCCGCTGTTTATTTAATAGTAGTAGGTAGTATTTTGTAAGATTATCTTGTTACAACTTGATACTGAATGTTTAAGATTGTACTCCTCCTATTATTTAGTTCAATGTTGAGAAAGGTGTATACTAAGTGATCTCAACGTGATGTAACATAGTCTTCAAATGTTAAATTTGAACTGTAACATGTATACTACTATTGATGTTCTTACTTTTTGTTTATGCAATTGTGTACTATGCCTCTCAACACTATTTAAATATATCAGCAAAAGTCCTCAGTTTGAGTTTTACAGATAAATGCAATTTTCTTAGAAAGTACTTTCTCCTGAAATAAGGATATTGTGTAATTTAAATTGGAAATTTTACATATATACCGACATGTTTATCCTTAATTACTAAAAATTCTGACATTTTTCAAAATCTCTTAAAATTCGAACATTTGATACAAGTTAATCACATTAGATACATGTCGTTGATACGTAATGTGATTAACTTGTATTATACATTAGATACATGTAGGGTTAATTTGTATTTCAGAAATAGTTCCAAATATGAAATGTTGGAATTTATGTAATTTTTCAGAAGTGGGGAAATTTTTAAAAAATTTGAAAGTTTTGATGTTTATTTATGTAATTTGTCCATTTAAATTTGAGTTTGTTGGGGCCCAAGACAAATATTGAAAATCAAGGAAGAAAAGAAGGAACAATGCTAATGGCTTGTTCGGTCAATTTTTTTTAAAACTGCTTTCTTTTTTCAGAAGTGCTTATTTTTTAAAAAATTGAGGTGTTTGACTAAATTTTTGAAAGAATATAAGTGCTTTGGAAGGGTTGAATTATTTTTTTTCCTAAGCTAAAAAAACATATTTTTCCTAAAAGCACTTTTTAAAAAAATCACTTTTGAGAAAAACATACACTTTAAAAAACTTTTAAAAAATTTGATCAAACACTAATTACTACTCAAAAGTATTTTTTTAAATTTATTGGTCAAACACAAACTATTTCTCACCAAAAGTATTTTTTGAAAAATACTCAAAAAAACACTTCTCAAAGTAAGCCGATATAAAAGTTTAACCAAAAAATTTCTTACGGTATATTTTCCTAAAAAATAGTTTATTAGAAAGTAATTAATTTTTACTTATCTTTTTGTAATGACCTGAATCATTTTCCATATTTATGCTTATCTTCACCGTTTGAGCTTCTCCATAGCTTTCCCAAATCATTTATGACTTCTTGGGACTGAGGGTTCGGTTACCGGGCAGTTCGTTTGGTTTTTAGAGTAAACTCCCTATTTCGAAATCTTCGTTGGTTTCAAATGGCCACCGATCAAAAACTTCAGCGAAACGATCTCGAATGAAAATTTTGACTGCGCCAGCATATCCGAAATATCGATTTTAGTCTAGGTAGACCTTTGGTTCGGGTCCCAATGCACCCGATCTCATTTCGACCTATTAGTCGGAAAGTCAAAAAATCGAAACTATATATATGGGCCCCACTTTTTTCCTAAACGACCTTGAATGGAAGTTTTGATGATTCCAATGGATTTGAATTGTGGTTTACACTCAAATTTCACTATTGGATCATATATTTTGGGTCCCGGATGAGTTTCGAGGATCAAAAACAAGTTTTTGACTTTGCTGTCGCATGGTACCGCGTCTGTTCGCCGAAGGGGTCTATAAATAGACCAAAGGTCGCGATTTTGGGGATTTTTCTTTCACATTTGAGAACCTAAAACCCTAAATGGGTATGATAACTTGAAATTTAGTCTTGTGGGTGTCTAGGGAGCTTGGTAAACATCTTTTATCATGATTATCATCCGGATTAAGGTAAGATTTCATCACTTTATTAGTGAATTTCATTGTTCTTGACCCAAAACCCCAATTTAGCTTAGGGCTTGATTTAGCCCCAAATTTTATTTGTTTGCACCCATCAATTGAGGGTTATGCTTCCTTGGTGATAGATGAGCATTGGATTGACCTCGGAAACGCGATTTCCGTATATGGGACCCACTTGGGATTTTTGGTGTCATTTTTGGACCCGAAGCACAATAGTGCAATATGAGTATCGTTAGACTCATATTGATGAGTAGATTATATTTTTGATAGTGTGATGACATTTTAGGGATTGTGAAGTGAAGACGAGCATGTGGTGCTTGAAGTATGATTTCGCGGTTTAGCCTTGAGGTAGGCTTCTGTCTACTCTTCTTCATGGATGATGTATGATATATATTGCGTGTGAATATGAATGTTAAGAATGATATTGGATAGAATAACTTAGTATTGATTATACATATAAGTTTGGGGATTAGATGGGGTTTTTGACCCGTAGGTTGAATTACTTAATACCCTTGTAGAATCCTATTACCTTCTTCCTAGTTTGGGTAAATTTGTTGCATAGATATGGGTGAAGAATATGTCTTGTGTTATTATTTATTGATTGAACCTTCCGAGTCTGGGGCGGTGGGGGTACGCATAGGCTCGACTAGGTATTTGGTTGTCCGGAGTAGGGGTTATTTACGATGTTATTGATATTGTTATTATCATGGTTATGATCATTATTATGGCTAGCTTATGACAGATTGGTCATAGATCCGGTATTGGGATTGAGGTATGTCTTCGGCCTTTGCTATCTTATGATTGCATTATTGTGCACGATTATTGTATGTCTAGCCATATGGATTATAAATTCTGAGTATGTTGGTATTAAATCCTGATAGTATTATAATGAGGTCTAAAAATGAGAACATGATGATTTAGGTTATGTTTGAGATGGCCTCTTATTTATATATATATATATATATATATATATATATATATATGCCGAGCTATATGAAGTCATGGTACTATCGGATATCCCTTTCTTCGTTGTTCATATTGTATAGTAGTTCCTTCGCCTTGTATATTACAATATATCTTTCTTTCGCTCTTTATCTGTATATTGACCTGGGATATACGGTATAGCTTTGGTATATATTGAATGTAGCTGGAATAAGATAGTTTACCTTGATACTTCCTTAGTCTTATTATGTTAGAATCTTGGACATGAATAGGATAGTTGTCCCTTGTTATTCTCATTGACTTATTACATGATTTATGGACTCTTGGTTGTAGTTTTCATTCTGTTTATATGTTGTATATATCTACTTTATCTTTGGAGCTTAGTTGGCAGTTGCCTGCTGAGTACCATTCGTTTGGTACTCATACTACACCTCTGTAGCCTGCAGATCATAGTACGAGTTATCGCCATTGATGTGTGCATAATGTGGAGTAGCCCTGATTCGGAGACTTAGAGTGATCTCCTGACGTTCGGAGTATTACTTATCTCCCTCCTATGTATTAGACTAGCCTCTAAGTTGTATTCAGAGGTAAGTTGAATCAGTGTATTTCTCCTTGATATATCACTTTTGTACTCTTATTATGTTTAGAAGCTCTTGTACTGATATCACCAAGTTTTGGGATCTATGTATTGATCTTTATCTCATATATTCCGCATTTTTTTTCTTATGTTATTAAGTAGTCCGTTACTAGCCGTTCCGGACTACAGGTTGGCTTGCCTACTGGTGGATTATGGTAGGCGCCATCATGACCTGAAAAGTTGGGCCGTGACACTTTTAGAGTTTGATTAGTAAAAGTTTATATTATCTCAAGAATATTAGGTTTAATATGAGTAAATATTATGCAACCAAACTCGAATTTCTACCCTTTAATACGGACCAAGACCCCGAGTGGAGATTGAGATCAGGTCAAGTTGCGAGTTAGGGATAGGGTCGAACCCTAGATCAAGGTATGAGTTAGTTAGTAGGGTCTAGGGTTGAAGTCAGAGTCGAAAGTTGGGTGGTGAGGTTGAATTTTTTAATTTTCTTTTATGTAAAAAATTATTTTTCTAATTTTTTTTTTTTAAAATCATTTTAAAATATTTAAGTCGCCTAAACATAAAAAAAAATTAGAAAAGATTTTCTCATACCAAACTTACCCAAATGGAAAGATGGTACTCCCTCCATTCCATTTTACCCGTCTCAAATTGGGATGACACAACTATTAAGAAAACAATAATTGGTAATGTAACTTTACCATTTTGTCCCTCTTAATTGTGTCTTGTTATTAGTTCCAATATTGATGGATGACTAATACCAAAGCACCATTTATATTTTTAATGGTGTATTTTTAGTGGTACTCCTCTTTGCAACATTTTTCAAGAATGCTAATAATAAGGAGTAATCAATTACACTAAGGGGTCGTTTGGTTTGAAAACAAGTTATACTGGGATTAGTTATGCTGGGATAAGTTATACTGGGATTAGTTGTCCTGGGATAAGTTATCCTGGTATTATTTTTTAGTGGTTGTTTGGTTTGTGGTATTAAAAATAATATGTAGTGCATTGTTTGTAAAAATATATTGTTTGTTTACTAAAATACCCTTCACAATATTTAGCTTAATTATTTTCCTTCATATTAAATCATACAAAAGAAATTAAAAAGTTACTAATTTTTTTTTAACTTTATTAGTTTCTTTTTCCTAAAAATATATGTTAAGAAGTTTATGTTGATATTTCTTAAATGTTTATGAAGCTCTAATAGTTCATTTTAAATTATTTATTTTGTTCTAAATTCCATAAAATATTGATAATCTCATTTTTTTTCAAAAAAGTTCATCATCAAAAAATGTGAAAAAGAATTACTCTCATTTTTTCATTATTTAGTATCATTAATATTTGGAGAGTCAAATTATATTTTAAAAAAAATTTAAATTTTCAAATATTTTTAGCTAAATATAAAAATATTTTTTTATTTAATAATTAAGCATGTATTAAGTTAGAAAGGGAATGCCAACATACTTTAATAACTTGTCCATGATAAATTTGTTAGGAAAAATAAAAATTTATGTTCATGATAAATTTGTTAGGAAAAATGAAAATTTAAAGTACAATTAATAAACATTTCTACAAAATAGAAAAATAATAAATCTTTGCATCAATTTTGAACTTGATTGTATAGATAGTTTTTATAGTGTCACTATCATTTTTCCATTACTCATCACTTTTGTAGCATTTAATAAGCTCATATAATTGTTCAAATTTATCAACATGAATGAAAATTTGTAGAGTAATTAAAATTTAAATTAGGGATAAAATGATAAGAAAAAAATTAATGCGAGGACTACTAAAATCTCACATTCTCTCTTATATATAGTAGTAAAGTAAAGTTATATATACATACATACATACATACATACATACATATATATATATGTACACACACACACACACACACACATATATATATATATATATATATATGAATGTATATCTATATGTATATCAGTAAAATCATTTAAAAAAATGTTATTAGCTATAGTTTTGAAAAAGGTTTTAAAATAATAGCTAGCTAGATTCTCCATTACTCAACATAAAAAAATTATTTATTTGATTTATATGATTGTTCTCTTTATTTGTAAGTTTGAATTTTTTACTTTCTCCAAAACATATATAACGATGAATCATGTAGTAGTTAGATTTATTTTTTTGGATTTTTAGATAAAATTATTTGAGTAAATTGGTAGAAAAGTAAAATAAAAATGATAAAAAACTTGTGTAGAAACAACAAAATATTATACACAAAATTTTATAATTTATTTTTTCATCTCATCTAAAAATTTGAACTTCATATGATAAGTTTCATATTCATTCGCATTAAAATTTAACCTATCTCGTTATACAAATACCTTATATTATATATAAAAAAAAAAGTAAAGTAATGTATATAAAGTGATAATCTAAGAATTTGGAGGGCAATTGTATACTTTTTTGAATTTTAGAATTAATTTTTTGATAAATTATTATATATTACTAATAAGTTTTTAATGTAAATATAAAATTTATGTCAAAATTATTAAGTATTTAACTTTTATTAAAATTCATAATTAAAATAATAGTATATATATATATATAGATGTGTGAAATGAAATCATAGATTTTGAGGGTATTTTAGTCATTATATAATTTAATACCAAAGAAAAATAGTCTTGGGATTGTTATCCCACCATTTGGGTGGATAACTTATTCCGGGACTAATTATTAGTCCCGTGATAAGTTATCCCAAATATTTACAACCAAACGAGTGAGTTACATTTTTATCCCGAGATTATTATTTTATCCCGGAATTATTGACTTTAGACCCGCAAACCAAACGGCCTCTAAGGGTATAATGGAATTTTTTTTATCTTATCTTGATAAGTAAAATAAGACAAGTAAAATGGGACATCAAATTAGAAAATTTGGGATGGATAAAATGGGACGGAGGGAGTATTTCTTATCAACTAAGTACTAATTAAATTTAGCCAACACACAATCCGTTAAAGAAGATACATAGGACTTTTAGGTCGATTATTGACTTTCTTGGATACTCTTTTCTTTGGTGAGCCGCTCTCTTTGGAACGTTACGTCTTCACGCAATTTAGATTCACATCAAGATTTCTTTTCACATTCTTTTAATATGTCCTTTGGGATGCATTTTTTCATAGATTCATTAAATTTGTTTACAATTATACCTTCTATCAATCCACAAGTTACTTGACATTGAAATGTATATTAGAGTACTGATTTAAAATATGTCCTGAATTTAAAAAAATGACATAAATAAATCATTGATATAAAAAGCAATTAAAATAGGCTTCGTATATTTTCTTCATACACTATATACTTTTTCTAATGAAATGGATTAACAACGTTAAAAATGGATAGTGCACTATTTATTTTTTCATATAGTGTACTATTCTTTTTTTTTTTTTCATTTAGTGCACAGTAGTATCTAATTTATTTCATGTAGTGCACTATTTTAGTGCACATCCATTTTATTTCATATAATGCACAAATATAATACGCTATTCATTTTATTTTACATAGTGCACTATTCATATTGGGGATTATTGCAGTGCATTAATTTTTTTCATATAGTGCATAAATTTAGTGCATTATATAAAATAATTGAACAATATACAAATTTAGTGCACTATATATATAAAATAGTGTTATTTTTGTGCACTAAATGGAAAAAAAAAATAGATGATGTACTATAATAATGCCCTATAAAAAAGGATAGTGCATTAAAATACACACGGTATAAAAAAAATAAATAGTACTATAAAATAGTGCACTATATAAAATAAATTAAATAGTATATAAAATTAATGCGTTATATAAAAAAATAAATTAGATAGTGCATAAATAATGCACTGTCCACTTTTAACGTCGTTAATCAATTTCGTTAATATATATATATATATATATATATATATATATGTATGTATGTATATATATACTAGTTTAGGTGTACGCGCCTTGCGTGTGTACCTCACTTTAATGA
This sequence comes from Capsicum pubescens, assembly GCA_030864215.1. Lineage (NCBI taxonomy): Eukaryota > Viridiplantae > Streptophyta > Magnoliopsida > Solanales > Solanaceae > Capsicum > Capsicum pubescens. The sequence goes on along the minus strand of CM061538.1, from coordinate 97,424,755 downwards.
GTTCAAACATTATATTAAATAGGATATTTGTTTAAATAATAAAGATGAATATAATAATTAAATTTAATATCTTTTGAGCATGTAAAGATGGAGAATTTATTTATTAAACCTAATCTTTACCAAAAATATTTTTGAAAGTCGATCGACATTCATCTACCATCTGTAAATTGCAACAAAATAATACAATGCTAGAGACATCAAAATAATACAATTAAATATAATCTTTACGCACAAAAAATTCTCAAAGTCGTCCGACACTCATCTACCACCTGTAAACAATAACAAAATAATACGATAATAGAGATATCAAAATAATACAACTAAACCTAACTTTTACATAAAAAATTTTCTAAAAGCTGACCAACATTTTTCTATCACCTGTATACTGCAACAAAATAATACGATAAAAGTAATATAAAAATAATACAATTAAACTTAAATTTTACACACAAAAATTTCTCAAAGCCAATCGAGATTCATCAACGAACTGTAAACTACCACAAAATAACAAACTAATAGAGATATTACGATAATACAATTAAACCTAACCTTTACCTAAAAAAAATTCAAAGCTGACCCATCATCATCTTGCATCTGTAAATTAAAATAAAATAATAAGATAATAAAGATATAAAAACTATACAATTAAACCTAACCTTTACACAAGAAATTCTTCAAAGCCAACCGACATTCATCTACGACCAATAAACTATAAAAAAAATAGTGATCACAAAGCTTCAATTTTGATCCAACTAATTCTTGTCCGAGCGAAAATTTTGAACCTAAAGAATGATTTTGAATGAAAACAAAGAAGATATATATATACACACATGTTGAATTCTATTATGCTGACAAAAATAGTGAAGAAGTTGAGGGTTAGAAAATCAAGCATCCACCATCTAGACATGCAATTGAATCAAGTTAGATGAGCATCAATCATATTCTCTCAATAGGCAAACCAGTTTGTTCTCTAGTTTAACGTACATCTCAATATGTATAGAAATATTTCCTTAATGGAGTCCTATTTTAGGAGTATTTTTTTAATTGAACAGTAGAAAGGAAAATATTAATTAATTTTCCTACCATATATTTTAGGAAATCTAGTTAATATAATAAAAAATAATTAAATAATAAATTTAAAAAATAGTGAAAAGATAGTTTTGTCTAAAGAAGAGTCTTTTAATGAAGGGTAAAAAGTTCAAATCACTTTTCTAAGGTTCTTTACACTTTTAATATTATATATATGTATATATATAGTGCACAAAAGGTGCAATAAGCCTATTTTAATTACCTTTAATATCAATACCATATTTATATTAACTTTTTAAATTCAAATCATATTTTGGTTCAGCACTGTGTATATTAAGTGATATCAGCATGATGTAAAATAGTTTTCAAGTGTCAAACTTGAAATGTATTATAATTGAAGAAATTGTGTACACTATTTATGTATCCTACCAGTATTTAAGTATATTATCAGAGCTCTTGAATTTGCTTTTTAGATATAACTATAAATTTCTTAAAAAAAGATTATTCTTGAAATAAGGATGTTATTGTAAATAATTTATTTCTTTGATGGATGTTCACATACTACACATGCTATTGTAGCTACACATACTACACATACTATTGTAGCATGTAAAATTTGTGAATGTATTTTCACATAGTACACATATTACATATACTATTGCCTATAAAAGGCATTGTTTACTGCATTGTAGAAACACACCAAAAAGAAGAAGAAAATAAAGTCTTTTCTTATATATATAGGTCTCTCTCCCCTCCCCTTTTATTTTAGTTTATTTCAGAATATTTATTTACAACACGTTATCAGCACGACTCTACTCCTTTTCAAGTTTTCAATCCGTCAGGTATAATCAACCTACTTGTCTTGAATATTGTATTTTGTTATTTTTCTTTTATCAAAGTTTTGATTTTAACGTTAAAGTTACACATGTGTCTAACTTCACTATTTTTATGATAGTTTTCATCATGTCAAACTTGTTGAAGCTTGAGTTTGTGGCACTTGATATCTCCAAAAAAAAATTACTTGTCATGGATTCTCGACGCTGAGATTCACCTAGTTGCTAAGGGTCTTAGTGCTACTATTATCCTGGATAATGCAGCGTCGAGTCAGGACAAGGCTATAATTTTTCTTCGTCATCATCTGGATGAAGGACTGGAGGTTGAATACCTTACAATGAAAGATCCACTTGAATTGTGGACTGACTTGAAGGGAAGGTATGACCACCTAAAATCCACAGTACTACCTAGAGCTCATTATGAGTGGATGCACTTACAATTTTAAGACTTTAAAATTATTGTTGAATATAATTCTGTTGTATTCAGGATTGTTTTCCAATTGAAATTATGTGGGAAAACTATAAATGATGAGGACATGATTGAAAAAATACAAACTACTTTTCATGCCTCAAATGTGATATTGCAGCAGCAATACCGTGAAAAGGGCTTTAAAAAATATTCTGAATTGATCTCATGCCTTCTAGTAGCTGAGCAACACAATGCCCTTTTGATAAAAAATCATGAAGTCCGTCCCACTGGAGCTGCTCAACTACCGGAAGTAAATGGGGTACAAGCACATGACCAGCCTGAAAGACGACAAGATCGGGGTCAGAATAATATTTGTGGATGTGGCAATGGCAGGGTACGATATAATAATCATCGTGGTGGTGATAACCAAAGAAAGGAGAACCAAATGAGTCACCAAAATAATTCTTCAAGTGGCAATTGTCACCGTTGTGGCATGAAAGGCCACTGGATAAATGAATGCCGGGCGCTTAAGCATTTTGCTAGGTTTTATCAAGAATCTTGCAAAAGAAAGAGAAATGAAGGTAGGACCTCTTCTAATGCCCGAATTGAGTCACATTTGAATTTCAAAAATGATGATGAGACAGAACCTTGGCAAAAATATGATGATAATGTTGAGGCAAACTTGGTTTTGAAAGATGATGATTTTGATGGCCTTGATGATATAACTCATTTGAAAGTTGAAGACTTCTTTGGAGACCAAAACTAAATCTTGATCAAGTTATTGGAGAAATAAATAATGTTCTTTTATTATGTTATTTTTAGCATATTTTTCCATTATGTTGTTTTTATATTTCAAGAAAAAAATAATAAATATTTAAGTTTTATTGTAAGATTGTGAGATTTCACATTTCTTATCATGTATTTTTATTTTGTGAAGATAATAAAATTTCTTCAATCTTCAACTGAATCCAAGATGAGTAATAGAGATATGTGTCTTCTTGATAGTTCTACAACTCATACTATATTAAGAGAAAAAAAATATTTCTCTAGTTTAATTATGAAAATGGCTCATGTTAATACAATATTCGGTAGTACAAAGTTAATTGAGGGATCTGAAAGAGTGACCTTATTACTACCCGGGGAATAATATTGGCCATTGATAATGCATAATATTGTAGTAAGTCTCAAAGAAACTTATTAAGTTTCAAGGTTATTCGCCAAAATGGCTATCACATTGAGACTGCAAATAAAGGAAAGATTGACTATCTTTATATTACTACAATAAAAGATGGAGAAAAATTTGTGCATGAAAAACTACCTGCACTTTCTTCTGGATTGTATCATACAAGTATTTGTAAGGTTGAATCACATGCCATAGTAAATAAAAGGTTTACAACTCGTAATGATTTTATCATTTGGCATGACCGGTTGGGCCATCCCGGTTATAATATGATACGCAGAATTATTGAGAATTCACATGGACATACTTTGAAGAATCAAAATATTCTTCAATCAAAGGAATACTCTTGTACTGCTTGTTCTCAAGGAAAGTTAATTATTAAACCATCAGTATCTAAGGTTGGGATTGAATCCCCTGCATTTCTGTAATGTATACAGGGTGATATATGTGGACCAAATCACCTTTCGTGTGGACCTTTCAAATATTATATGGCCTTGATAGATGCATCTACAAGATGGTCACATGTGTGCTCATTATCAACTTGCAATATGAATTTTGTGATATTGTTGACTTAAATAATAAGTTTAAGAGCACAATTTCCAGATTATGTAATAAAGACTATTCGTCTTGATAATGCTGATGAGTTTACATCTCAGTCCTTTAATGATTATTGTATGTCAACTAGAATAAAAGTCGAACATCCGGTTGCTCATGTTCACACTCACAATGGTCTATCAGAATCATTGATCAAACGTCTTCAATTGATAGCTAGACCAATGTTAATGAGGACAAAACTTCCTGTTTCAACATGGGGGCATGCTATTTTGCATACAACAACACTTGTGCACATAAGGCCAACCAGTTATCATAAATTCTCCCCATTACAGTTGGTTTTGGGTCAAGAACCAAATATTTCCCATCTTAAAATTTTTAAATGTGCGGTATATGTTTCAATTGCTCCACCACAACGCACAAAGATGAGACCCCAAAGAAGGTTGGGAATATATGTTGGGTATCAATCTCTTTTCATTATAAAATATTTAAAACCTATAACAGGAGATTTGTTTATGGTAAGATTTGATAATTGTCATTTTGATGAATCAGTATACCCAACATTAGGGGGAGAACATAAGCAACTGAAACATAAGATAGATTGAAATGCATTATCACTATCTCATTTGAATCCGCAAACAAATCAATGTGAGCAAGAGGTTCAAAAGATAATTTACTTGCAAAACATTGCAAATCAGCTACCAGATGCATTTACTAACCTTTCAAGGATTACTAAATCTTATATTCCAGCTTTGAATGCTTCAATTTGAGTTGATGTCTCGATAGGACTAGTGATCAATGCAAATGAGTCTAAGCCACATTTAAAACGTGGTAGACCGATTGGTTCCAAGGATAAAATTCCTTGAAAAAAAGAAATAAATAATCAGAATGATCACGATATGATGGCAGTTTCTCAAAAAGAGCCTTAATATCTAACAAATAATAAGACCACTGAGGAGGTTAAAATACTTGAAACTGATGAGAATAAAGAAATCTTAATAAGTTATGTCTCGACGAGAAATAAGTGGAATCGAAATAATATTGTGGTTGACAATATTTTTGCTTATAATGTTACTACTGAAATAATGCAACAAGATAAGGATTTGGAACCAAAATCTGCCAATGAATGTAGACAGAGAAATGATTGGCAAAAATGGAAGGATGCAATTCAAGCGGAATTGACTTCACTTGAAAAACGTAAAGTTTTAGGACCAATAATCCGAACACCTAAAGGTGTCAAGCCAGTGGGGTACAAATGGGTTTTTGTGTGAAAGAGAAATAAAAAAGGTGAAGTCGTAAGATATAAAGCACAACTTATGGCACAAGGTTTTTCGCAAAGGCCTGATATTAAATATGCGAAGATATATTCTCCTGTGGTGGATGGAATTACCTTCAGATATATAATAAATCTGGTAGTTCATGAAAAGCTTGATATGCGCCTAATGAATGTTGTCACAGCCTATTTGTATGGCTCATTGATCAATGATATTTTTATGAAAATTCTAGAGGCCTTCAAAGTACCTAAAACATCTAAAAATTTGCAAAAAACTTGCTCAATAAAACTTCAGAAATCCTTATATGGATTGAAACAATTAGGGCGGATGTGGTATAATCGTCTTAGCAAATATTTGCTAAAAGAAGGGTACAAAAATAATCCTATTTTCCCTTGTATTTTTATAAGAAGGTTTGGATCTGAATTTACTATAATAGTTGTTTATGTTGATGACTTGAATATCATTGGAACTCCCAAAGATCTTTCAAAAGTTGTTGAGTGTTTGAAGAAAGAATTTGAAATGAAAGATCTGGGAAAGACAAAATTTTGTCTAGGCCTACAGATTGAGCACTTGACAAATGGAATTTTTGTCCATCAATCAACATACACTGAAATTTTTTTAAAGATATTTTACATGGATAAATCATATCCATTGAGTACCCCAATGGTTGTGAGATCGCTTGATATAAACAAAGATCCATTTCGACCTCAAGAAAATAATGAAAAACTTCTTGGTGATGAAAATCCATATCTTAGTGCAATCGGGGGACTAATGTATCTTGTCAATAATACTCGACCAGATATTTATTTTATGGTAAGTTTATTAGTAAGATTCAACTTTTCCCCAACTAAAAGACATTGAAATGGTGTCAAACATATACTCAGATATCTTCGGAGAACCATTGACTTGGGATTATTTTATTTGAATGAATCCAAGTCAGAAATGATTGGTTATACAGATGCAGGATACTTGTCTGATCCACATAAGGTTCGGTCTTAGACAAGTTATTTATTTATATATGGTGGCACAACTATATCATGGCGTTCAATGAAGCAAACATTAGCTGCAACTTCTTCAAATCATGCAGAAATCATTGCCATTCATGAAGCGAGCCGGGAGTGTGTTTGATTGAGATCAATGACTCAACATATTCAGAAAATGTGTGGATTTACTTTGAATAAGGATATTTCAACTACATTGTATGAAGATAATGCTGCATGTATAGCTCAGTTGAAGGGATGTTACATTAAAGGAGACAGAACAAAACACATTTCACCAAAATTCTTTTTCACTCATGATCTTGAGAAGAAAGGTGAAATAAATGTTCAACAAATTCGTTCAAGCGATAATCTAGAAGATATGTTCACTAAAGCATTGCCAACATCAACCTTTGAGAAGTTGAGATACAATATTGGGATGCGTCGTCTTCTAGATATTAAGTGATGTTTTTATCAGGGGGAGTACATACGCGCTGCACTCTTTTTTCCTTAACCAAGGTTTTATCCCACTGAGTTTTCCTGGTAAGATTTTTAATGAGGCATCAAACAAGGCATATTACAAACGGCTATGTATATCTTATTTCCTTTAGAATTTCTCTTGTACATGAACATCCAAGGGGGAGTATTGTAAATAATTTATTTTTTTGGTGGATGTTCACATACTACACATACTATTGTAGCTACACATACTACACATACTATTGTAGCATGTAAAGTTTGTGAATGTATTTTCACATAGTACACATATTGCACATACTATTGCTTATAAAAGGCATTGTTTACTACATTGTAGAAACACACCAAAAAGAAGAAGAAAATAAAATCTTTTCTTATATCTATAGATCTCTCTCCCCTCCCATATTGTTTTAGTTTATTTCAAAATATTTATTTACAATAGATGTTATATTATGTAATGTAAATCTGAGCTTGTTGGGCCCCAAAAAAATATTAAAAGTCAAAGGAAAAAGAAACAAAACAACATTAAAGGTGAGTTGGCATGAAGAAAAATATTTTCTACGGATCATGTTATCCTGAAAAGAGCTTTTAGAAAATAAGTATTTTTTTTCTTAATTTTTAGTTAATATTTGATTGATAACAAAAATATTATCTCAAGAATATTTAGATGTAATATCGATAACAATTATAATACTTGATTCGAATCCCCACCTTAATTATAATATGGAATAGGACTTCGAGTAGGGATTGAGGTCAGGTCAAGCTGCAAGTGATACAAGTTCAAACTTACAACAAGGAATCAAGAGAACAACAAGAACAACATCACTAGAGAATCGAAGGCCCCACTCGGATTCTCTAGGTTTTCAAGGCAACAACAATAATTTTCAACAAGATAGATAAATAACACAAGATTGCAATAACTATAGTGAATCGAAAGAGCCCCACACGACTTCACTATATCAAGATACAAACAACAAGATTACAAAATGATGGATAGTAATTTGACACAAAATATCCTAAAATCTAAGAACCCTAACATGAAGATTAGGACCCTAAGACTAAAAGATATTTACACCAAATTCTTACTTGAATCAAGATGAACTCATGACCCTCAAGACCCCAAGTTTCTAGCCAAAGAACAACAAAAGTGTTAATACACTTTGTTGTCTAGTTTTGGGTTCACTCTCAAGAACAAGAGAGAGAAGTTCTCAAATATTACAAGACTTGTGTAGTGAAAATATCAATAATGAACTAAGTCCAAGAAATAGCCCTATTATTGTCTATTTATAGTACTCCACAAAATAAAAAAAAAATGACCATTCTAGCCTTTGTCTTGTGTGGCTTTGGAGTGTAATTAAAAAAAAGTGTTACTACACTTTTTGGAGTGTAATAAACTTACACTTCAAAGCCCCTTTTCATACTTTAAAACATAAAATCCCTTAGATGAATTAATTACACACTCACGCACGGCCATTTGCATGAACATGACTTGAAGTTTTTGTAACTCCCGAGCTTGGCTACGTGTGAATGGTCTTGAGCTAGTTGTACTTGTATCATCCTCTCCATCTTGAAGGGAATTTGTCCTCAAATTCGGTGGATGTTCATCCTCAACCGTGGTAATAGGAGAGAGGTCATATATATTGAAGGTGTTGTGCACTTGATATTCCGGAGGAAGGTCAATTTTGTAGGCATTATCATTGATTCTTTCAAGTACTTGAAAGGGACCATCACCCCTAGGCATCAACTTGGTTTTCCTTTGTGAAGGAAAATGATCTTTTCTAAGGTGCACCCAAACCCAATCACCCGGTTCAAGAATAAGGTTTCTTCTCCCCTTGTTTGGTCTCTTAGCCATCTCTTGATTTTTCTTCTCAAGCTTTTGCGTCACTTTCTCATGCAATTTCTTCATGGCTTCGACCTTCTTGCTTCCATCTAAGCTAATCATAAGATTACTTGAAAAAGGAGTTAAATCCAAAGGGGTGAGGGGGTTGATGTCGTATACACACTCAAAGGGAGTTATTCCCGTACTTGAGTGTATAACCCGATTGTATGCAAATTCCACCAAAGGTAGGTGGTCCTCCCATGAAGTCATTTTGCCTTTAACCATTGATCGTAACATAGAACCCAAAGTCCTATTTACAACCTCAGTTTGGCCATCGGTTTGTGGGTGGAAAAATGTAGAGAATAGCAATCTAGTGCCAAGCCAACCCCACATTGACTTCCAAAAGTGACTAAGGAACTTAGAGTCCCTATCACTTACAATGGTCCTCGGAACACCATGCAATTTGACAATATTTTCAACAAATAAAGATGCCACACTTGATGCATCTTCACTTTTTGAACAAGGAATAAAGTGTGCTATCTTAGAAAACCGATTAACCACAACAAAAATGTTATCCCTACCTCGTCTAGTCCTCGGTAATCCTAACACAAAATTTATAGATATATCAAGCCAAGGACGTAAAAGAGTAGGAAGCGGGGTATACAACCCGTGAGGGAGGAGCCGAGACTTGGCTCCCTTACAATCTAAATATTGGCCGCAAATTCTAGCTACATCCTTGTACATTCTAGGCCAATAGAATTGCTCCTCCAATATCCCGAGGGTCTTGTCAATCCCCAAATGACCCATTAGACCGCCATTGTGTGCTTCCCTCACAAATAACTCTCCAAGAGCTAGAAAGTACACACAATCATCTACCTTTAAATAAGTAACCATCAAATTTGGCATAGGGATTTGAACCCCTATCCGAAACCCACTTGTCCCTACCCAATTCTTTGCATTCCCTGAAGATAGAAGCAAAGTGAGGGTCCTCGGGATACAATGCCTTTAGGCTCTCGAAACCCATTAACTTTGAAGACAAAGTGGACACAAGTACATGTTTTCTATACAAGGCATCGACAACCACATTGTCTTTACCCTTCTTGTATTGAATAATATAAGAAAAGGTTTCAAGAAATTCAATCCATTTGGCATGCCGCCGGTTAAGCTTGTCTTGTGCCCGTAGATGCTTCAAGGATTCATGATCTGTTCGGATCACAAATTCTTTAGGCCACAAATAATGTTGCTAAGTGGCCAAGGCTCTGATCAAGGCATATAACTCTAAATCGTACGTAGAGTAGTTTAGAGTTGCTCCTTTGAGCTTTTCGCTAAAGTAGGCAATAGGATTTAATTATTGTATTAAAACCACGCCTATGCCAACTTTGCTAGCATCACATTCGATCTCAAAAGTCTTGTCAAAATTCAGCAATTATAGCAAAGGGGCCGAGATGAGCATAGCTTTCAAGTCCTCGAAGGCCTTAGCTTGTTCATCTCCCCACTTGAAAGGTCGATCCTTTTTAATCACTTCGTTCAAAGGGGCGGCAATGGTGCTAAATCCTTTGACAAAACGTCTATAAAAACTAGCCAACCCGTGGAAGCTTCTCACTTCTCCTACGATTTTGTGAGTTGGCCAATTTTTAATAGCGTCAATCTTAGATTTATCCACTTCGACCCCTCTTGAGCTCACCACAAACCCAAGAAATACAACCTCATGGATACCAAAAGAACACTTTTCTAGATTAGCGTATAACTTTTCCTTTCAGAGGACATCAAATATACATTGCAAATATTTTACATGCTCATCTAAGGACTTACTATACACCAACACATCATCAAAGTAAACAACAACAAACTTTCCAATAAATGGCTTCATCACATGATTCATTAGCCTCATGAAAGTACTTGGAGCATTTGTTACGCCGAATTGCATAACCATCCATTTGTAGAGACCGAATTTAGTCTTGAAGGCGGTTTTCCATTCATTACCCGGTTGCATACAGATTTGGTGATAGCCACTCCTCAAATCAATTTAAGAAAACAAACATGAACCACTCAATTCATCAAGCATATTATCTAGCCTAGGAATAGGGTGACGATATTTTATCGTTATCTTGTTGATGGCTCGGCAATCAACGCACATACGCCAAGTTCTGTCTTTCTTAGAAACTAGTAGCACCGAAACCGCACAAGGACTCATGCTCTCCTTGATGTACTCTTTGTTGAGAAGTTCCTCAACTTGGCATTGCAATTCCTTGGTATCTGTCGGATTGCTTCTATAAGCCGGTTTGTTGGGCAATTGTGAGCCTGACACAAAATCAATTTGGTGCTCAATGCCGCGAAGTGGAAGCAATCTTTTCGGCAATTCCTTTGGGAAGACATCCTCATAATCCTGCAAAACATGACAAATAAGAGGAGAAATAGAAATATTAGCGGGGTTAGTATTAAAACAATGAACCAAGACGAGCATCGGAGTGTCCTCATCATAATCCACAAATAGTTCCTTCCTCCTAGCCATCATCACCATGCTTCCGTGCCCCTTAGAATTTAGGGACCCCTCATCTTCCCCTACTTACTTAATCTTGTATTCCCCTCTTTTCTCCTCACTCTAGGCCTTCTTTCCCCTTTCCCTCACTTCTCACATCTTTTGGTGTAATTCATTCACTTGGGAAGGCAATAAGGGATGAAGAGAAACCTTTCGGCCATCTTTGTCAAATGTATATCGATTAGACCTTCCATCATGTTTGGTTGATCTATCATATTGCCAAGGACTTCCTAACAACAAGTGACAAGCTTGCATTGGTATCACATCACAAAGCACCTCGTCATGGTAGTTGGCAACCTTAAAACATATCACACATTGCCTTGTGACCTTTAACTCGCCACATTCATTCAACCATTGCAACTTGTAAGGACTAGTGTGAGGTGTAGTCGGCAATTTCAAGAAGTTCACCATTGCAACACTAACCACATTCGCATAACTTCTACTATCTATCACCATAGTGCACACACTTCCTTTCACAAGACATTTAGTATGGAATAAATTCTCCCGTTGGCTAGGATCATCTATCGCTTTACTAATCATGGCAAGCCTCACTACAAAGTTTGGAACCACGCACTCCCCTTCTTGCGGATAAGCATCCTCACAATCATCATCATCATCATGTGGCTCCCTCTCGACCATCTTTCCATCTTGAGGATCGGTCTCACTCTCATTACCCTGAATACCTACTTATTCTCCAAGAAAATACAACCTACCTTTTCTTAGGATTACATTGCGTTGGTTAGGGTATTCATTGGCTTTATGCCCCCAACCTTAGCACTTGAAGCATTGGAACCCTTTAGGGTTAGGATACTTGTGAATTTCTTGCCTCGGAGGGATTTTGTGGGCTGTTTTGGGCTCGGGCAGCCTAGTAGTGGTGGGTTGGTCCTTGTTTTTGGGCCAACTCGAAGAGGATTGAACCATATCCTTTCCCCTCGATCAACCCGAGGTTGATTGTCCTTTTTCTTTGAATGACGACCTCTCTCTAAGTTCCCTTTCAATCTCAAGAGTCGCTTGGAAAATACCTTCGATGGTATTAAACTTGTGAAGTGTCAAATGAGTGGAGATCTCTTTGTTCAACCCACACTTGAACCAACTGATGTCATGACTAGTGTGTTCTCCATGATGATCAAGCTTCAACAGAAGTTGTTGAAACTCATCATAATATGCCATGATACTTCGATTCCCAAAGCAACTCATGTCTATAACTCTCGGGAAGGTACCGTTGTCTCATTAGGTACCTCAACCAAAACCAAGGTGGTGGTTGCCCATCAATCAACTCATTGCCAAACGGTTTGACGTAATCCCACCATGCGTTAGCATAGCCTTCAAAGTGCGCTATGGCATAAAAACTCCTCTTCTCCTTCAAGATATCATTCACTTGGAACACTTTATCGCACGCCGACTCCCAAGAAAGATACACCTCAAGGTCACTTTTACCCTTAAATATAGGTAGGCTCAATTTGATGGTATTGATGCCTATGTCTCTATCTTGGTATCGGTTTCCCCTTTCTCCATACCCTTGGTATCTCCTTGGATCCACACATCTCTTCTCATCTCCTCCTCCCTTATTTAAGCATCATCAAAGGTTCCATACCCTTCATAATACTCTCTACCATATTCCTCAAAATGGACGGGACAGTTTTGGACGTTTAGAGCTTGATTTGGAGGAATTAGATTTTGTGGAGGTGGTGGTCTTCGGTTTAGTGGAGCTTGGAAGGGAGGGTTTGGATTTAGTGAAAGTATTGGGCGTCCAAGTCCCTCTTGTAGAACTTGAGGATTTTGGGAATGGGTTATTCTATTGGAGTCTCGGGTTAGGGGGTTAGGGGTGGTTTGACTTGCGGCATTTAGTGAAGCTAGGGAAAGATTTGGTAATTGAGGCCATGTTTTGGGAGTAACGGTAGCGGAGGAATTTTTATCATGTCCATTTGACAAAACATGTTGAGGAGTATAAGGGAGAGAGTTCCTTTGACTCTCCACTTTTTCTAACCTCCCACTAATAGTCGTCACTTCCCCCTTTATGGCTCCCACCTCCGTACTCAACCTTTCAAGAGTTCGGATCATAGCCTCAAGAGTAACCCTCATATTCTCCATTTCATTAGAATCCACGGTTTGAGACGTGATTCCCTCCATTGTCAAGGTATCACCTACACAAACAACAAACAAGTTAGTTAAAAATCCCTCTCCTTACTCACACTCTTTCGGTTCACTCACACTCGAGCTCCACAAGTGTTGTAGATTGGCTAGTAACCCGTGAATCCTTAAGGTATGAGTATGCTCTTGTCCGGAATGCATTCTTGTTGGAAACTCAAAGAATTCTCGTCGGACTAGAGCCAAAAGTTACAATGTATTCAAATGACAAAAACACATAAACAAACGTTAACACGAACACTAAGCTTCAAAGGACTAATTAACAAGCTAGCAGGAATGTACTAGGTCGTCAATTAGTGTTCGAACCAACAAACGAAACTAAGAAACAATAAAATAAAACTAAGAAATCTAAAATTTGAACACAAAATGTTGCGTGAACAGTAATTTAGTGATGTGGCAGTGCACTATTGGCCTCGGTTTTGTCAAAAGTTTACTCTCCAATTTCAAGTCTTGACCAATCTACAATTTGGAAATGGTGGAATTGGTTAATGGAGGTAAATTTGGTATTGAAGCTTCTTTTTTTTTTCAAGTTCAAAACAAGACTTGACCCTTTTGGTACTTTCTCCTTGCAACAAGGTCCTTAAATCAAGGAAAGTAGGTGAAAAGTGGTTGTCAAGTCTTTTGAGTGATGTGATCATGTCTTTCATCAACAAATACTACAACTTGGTGTTTCACCTTTTGTGGATCTAATGTTCACTTTTTATTTTAACAAATATGAAAAGGGTGAATAACAAAAAGAACACAATAACAACCAACAACAACCAATAGCCAAAACAGTCCACCACAACAACAATGTTCAACAATGGACAGCCAAGTTCACAATAACAAAATCAATTTTTTTAGAGCTCAAATCTAGATCGACTCAAAGTGTTAGTGAACAAGAGAGCTAACACTATAAACAACACTTAAGACAAATAAAAATCTTGGCCAAGACACAACAAGAATACAATTTTTGGCCAAGAACACAACAACGGACAAATTTGACTGTTTCTGGAATTTTTCAGTTTTCAGTTTTTTTTTTTTTAGTTTTCAAGTACCAAGCCCAAGATTGATCTTGTTAGAACAAAATCAAAGATGACTTTGATACCAAATGATACAAGTTCAAACTTACAACAAGGAATCAAGAGAACAACAAGAACAACATCACTAGAGAATCAAAGGCCCCACTCGGCTTCTCTAGGTTTTCAAGGCAACAACAATAATTTTCAACAAGATAGATAAATAACACAAGATTGCAATAACTATAGTGAATTGAAAGAGCCCCACGCGGCTTCACTATATCAATATACAAACAACAAGATTACAAAATGATGGATAATAATTTGACACAAAATATCCTAAAATCTAAGAACCCTAACATGAAGATTAGGACCGTAAGACTAAAAGATATTTACACCAAATTCTTACTTGAATCAAGAGGAACTCATGACCCTCAAGACCCCAAGTTTCTAGCCAAAGAACAACAAAAGTGTTACTACACTTTGTTGTCTAGTTTTGGGTTCACTCTCAAGAACAAGAGAGAGAAGTTCTCAAATATTACAAGACTTGTGTAGTGAAAATATCAATAATAAACTAAGTCCAAGAAATAGCCCTATTATTGTCTATTTATAGTACTCCACAAAATAAAAGGAAAATGACCATTCTAGTCTTTGTTTTGTGTGTCTTTGGAGTGTAATTAAAAAAAAGTGTTACTACACTTTTTGGAGTGTAATAAACTTACACTTCAAAGCCCCTCTTCATACTTCAAAACATAAAATCCCTTAGATGAATTAATTACAAACTCACACATGGCCATTTGCATGAACATGACTTGAAATTTTTGTAACTCCCGAGCTTGGCTACGTGTGAATGGTCTTGAGCTAGTTGTACTTGTATCAGCAAGTCAGGGTCGGGGTTTGATCTTAAGTCAAGGTAGGAGCCAGGTAGTTGTGTCTTAGATCGAGGTTAAGATTCAAAGGTCAGGGTCAAGGTCGAAAGTCGAAAGTTGGATGGTGAGGTTATAAGAAGGTTTTGAAAAATATTTTTTTGTTTACTTTAATAGGAAAATTATTTTCTTAAATTTGAAAAAAAAAATATCACTTCGAGAACATTTTTCAAAATATTTAAGTCATTCAAACATAAAAAAATTGAAAAATATTTTTGAGAAAAATATAATATATTTGTACCAAACACACCCAAAGGGAAAGATGGTATCTCTTAAGTTTTTTTTTTCGAAAATTATATTTAGTGAAAATTGAACTCTAATCCAATTGAATTTAGCCACAACACAATCCTTTAAAAAGAGATGCACGTGACTTTTAGGTAGATTATCGACTTCTTAGATGTTCTTTCCTTTGTTGAGCCTCGATAACACGCTCCATTCATTTTTTTAATTTGTCTAATATATTAAAAATAACTTATCTAATTTTATTTATCGATTATAAAAAGTAGAGAGATAATTTATCATTTTGAATCTATTTTACCTTATTATTAAATAAAATTCACTCATAATATTTAAATGACTTATAATTAAAAGGATCACTATAGAAAAATTATTTTTTTCTTTATTATTTTTTATGTTAAGTCAACAACAACATAATCAGTGTATTCCCACATAGTGGGGTCTGGGGAGGGTAGAGTGTACGCTGACCATAACACTACCTCATGTGAAGTAGAGAGGTTGTTTTCGATAAACCCCCGACTTAGGACCGATAGCAGTATACCAAACACAAAACATAAATCCATATAAACTAGTACAGTATGCAAAATAAACAAACACCACTAGCCATAAGATAATACTAAAAACTATCTATTCGAAACCGTAGACATCACTCAATACCATGAACGAGAAACTGCAGACACAGATAAAGAACGCTCCCCTACTGATACCGACGCACTCCCACCCTTAACCCTCTACCCTAATTCGCGTCCTCTACATCTTCCTATCAAGGGTCATGTCCTCCTTAATCTATAACTGCTCTATATCATGCCTAATCCCCCCTCCAATATTTCTTCATCCTACCTCTACCTCGCTTAAAACTATTCATAGCTAGTGTCTCACATCTTCACACTGGAGCATTCGATCCTCTTTTCATCATGTTCCCAAACCAATGTAACCTCACTTCTCACATCTTGTCCTCCACCGAAGTCACTCCCACCTTCTCCTGAATAATCTTTCCTCACCCTATCTTTCCTGGTACGACCACACATCCATCGCAATATCCTTACCTCTTCCACCTTAAACTTTTGGATGTGGGAGTTCTTAACTAGCCAACAGTATGCTCCATACAACATAGTCGGTCGAACTACCACCTTGTAGAACTTACCTTTAAGCTTTGAGGGCACCTTCTTATCACATAAAACTCCCGAAGTGAGCCTCTATTTTAACCACCCTTCCTCAATACGATGCGTGACATCCTCATCAATTTCACCATTGCCCTAAATCATCGATCTTAGATACTTGAAACTCTTCCTCTTCTGAATAGAATGAGAGTCCAAATTTACAACCACGGCCACCTACTGCGATATATCACTAAACTTACACTCCATGTACTCCGTCTTGGTCCTGCTTAACCGAAATCCTTTAGACTCAAGGGTCTATCTCCAAATCTCCAACTTATCATCAACTCCTCTCTGAGTCTCATCAATCAGTACCACATCATCAGCGAATAACATACACCAAGGAACCTCCCCTTGAATATGTCGCATCAAAACATCCATCACCAAGACAAATAAAAAAGGGATAAGAATCGATCCCTGATGCAACCCTATCAAAATTAAAAAGTGCTCCGAATCACCACCTACCATCCTCACATGGGTCTTTGACCCATCATACATGTACTGAATCGACCTAGTGTATGCCACGGGAACCCTCTCTAACCTCCAAGTACCTCCAGAAAATCTCCATGAGAACTCTGTCATATACCTTTTCAAGATTAATAAACACCATGTGCAAGTCCTTCTTCTTCTCCCGAAACTGCTCCACTAATCTCCTCACAAGGTGAATAGCCTCAGTAGTCGAACGACCTAGAATGAAACCGAACTGATTCTCAAAGATAGTCGCGATCCTTCTCAGCCTCACTCTACCATCCTTTCCTAAATCTTCATAGTATGACTCAATAATTTAATACCTCTACAGCTGTTGCAACTCTAGATGTCTCCCCTGTTTTTATACAATGAAATCATCGTACTTTAGCTCCACGCTTTTGGCATCTTCGCCACCTTAAAAATAATATTAAATAACCTTTTCAGACACTCAAAGCCTGCTCCACCAGTGCTCTTCCAAAAATCCACTGGAATCTCATCTGGCCCCGACACATCTTGAGAATAGCCCCCTTGACCTTCACAACCTTGATACGCCTAAAATAACCATAATCACGACACTCCTCAAATTTCTCCAAGTCCCCCAAAATGAAATCTTTGTCCCCCTTGTTGTTAAAAAGTGTATGAAAATAGGACTGTCACCTCTTCCTAATAAGGGTATCCTCAACCAACACTGTACCATCCTCTCCCTTGATACACTTTAATTGGTCAAGGTCATGAGCCCTCCGATCCATAGCGTTGGCAAGCCTATACAACTTTTTATCCCCACCTTTCTCCTCTAAAACTGCATACAAGCTCTCAAAAGCTGCAATCTTAGCCGCAGTAATTGCTAACTTAGTCGCTCTTCTAGCTACCTTATACTCCTCCTTATTCATCTGTCTCTCCTCATTATCCTTGCTCTCAACCAACTTAGAATAAGCCACTTTATTAGACTCCACCTTCCTCTCAACCTCTTCGTTGCACCACCAGTCCCCTCGATGCCTGCCAAATCGACCTCTCAAGACACCCAACACCTCTTTAGCAATCTCCTTAATGCGACTGTCCATCGTCTTTCACATATTATCCACATTCACTTTACTCTCCCAATCCCCCTACTCTTCAACTTCTCCCTCATATCCAAAGTACTATTCAAAGTCAAGCTACACCACTTAATCCTGGGCTGAGCCTCCCTCCTCTTCTTTCTACCCTTACTGATTACCTAGTCCATCACTAACAATCTATGTTTAGTCGAAAGATTATCTCTAAGAATGACTTTACAGTATTTACATAGTGCTCTATCACACTTTTTAAGGAGCAAAAAGTCTATCTGAGTCTTGGTCACTGAACTACGAAATGTAATAAGGTGGTCCTCCTTCTTCGAAAAGCTCGAATTTGCTACCCACAACCCAAAAGCCCTAGGAAAATAAAAAAGAGAGGCTCCTCCTTCATCCTTCTCCCCAAAACTGAAATCGCCATCCATTTATGGAAAAAGAAACTAGCGGAAGAAGTAATAGCATTCTCTTTTTAAAATGTTATATCTTCACATAACACAGATCCACATCAGAATTCCTTTTCAAATCTTCATTACTAAGTCTTTTTGGATTGTATTTTTTGTTAAATTTATTATATTTGTTTATAATTATGCTTCCTATAAAATCCATAAGGCACTTGACGTTGTGAATAAATTTTATCATCAATTGACATGTATGCAAGTTGTGAAAACGTCTAACTTTAAACATCCATTAATTCAAGCATGATGAAAACGGTAGGGGGAAAATGATTTTATCGATTAGTTGTTTTAATTTCAAATGAATTTTGTGTTGGATTCCTTTTATTTGGGTCAGAATTTTATGTGCATCAATAAATAAAGATCATATTTTTATTAAATTTATTATTATTATTATATATATATTTATTATTATAATATATTATTTATTTTTAATATATATATATATATATAGAGAGAGAGAGAGAGAAAGAAAGAAGAGAGAGTTGGAGGAGAACCAAGGGTATATTTGTCATTTCACATCTAAATAGTATAATCATTAGTCAATAGTAATATCAACAAAGAACTTCATTAGTCATTTCTTGTTCTTTTTTTTTTCTAGCTTATATGTTTGCGCTTTCTAAATGAACCCATTATGTGGCTAACAATATTTTTACTTCTAAGTCTCAACTCATCCAATCACATTATTTACGAAGTACTATTTTAAATAAATTTAAATTTATAATCTGAATTTCCTTTCACGAAATATTAGATTATTTATGTAGAACTAAAATTATTTTTTTATTTTTATGTGGTAAATGTTAAACTTTTTCTCTTCATATATTTATTTTCTTATATTTAAACTTTCTAGATGAAAATTCTGACTCCGTCAAAATTTTTAATACTCCAAGCTTTTAATATTTTAGTTTTTTGGTTAAAATATACTATCACGCATGAACTTAGTGGGTTAAATTTGAAGTTGTTAACCTATATAAAGATATTTTTTTTGTTCATTATCAAATAATTTAACAAAAAATGTCATTAAATTAGTCTATAAATGTTTTAGTAGAAATGAAAAAGAATTACATATCCAATATTCATATAAGGCTTCGAAAACATAATTTTTGTATTCACTTATGGATTGTAGGTGTAATAACAATTGATGTGCATGTCAACTCACAAAACAGATATTTAAAAGATAATTTTTTTAAAAAAAGATTGAAGCACATTAAATGGTCAGCGTGAAGAACTTTTACTGTATTATATAAATATATTTATATGTAAGCTTTCACAAAAATTGAGATTTGCAATATTAAAAATAAGATATATAATACTCCATTCATTTCTTTTTATTTGCTCCATTTGTGTTATACTTATATTCCTAAATATTTGCTACTTTAATCTTACAATAATAGTTTGAACAAAATATTTCTATTAGGTCATTGTTCAATAAATGTTATCATTATTGAGTCTGAAAGAGGTATAAAATTTAATTAGAGATATATTAGTAAAATTATTATTAATTTTATAAAAGTAAAAGATATGTCTAACTTAAATAAATAGAATAAATAAAAAGAAACAAAGGGAGTACCATATAATGGATAAATTAACCTACATGTAAAATAACTTTAAACTAATATTAAATAACATATATTTTTTAAATTTGTTTAATAAAAATTTTAACTCCACCAATATTAATTTGATTTGGCTCTAATTTTCTTATAGATAATTTTCAACTATCAATAATGCATCTTAGTATTTTTATGTTATTTCATTATGAAAATGAATGTATGAAATATTTATATGGAATAGAACAATCTCTTATCTCCTTAATATAGATACGTTATTTACTTTTATTTATATAATATATTAGGTAAAAAGATCATGTTTTACAAAAAATATTGCTCGTAAGATTTTATAAAAAAATATTGCTCGTAAGATTTTATAAAAAAATATTAATATATTGACACTTATAATTTTAATTTATCTTCTTGTATACTTTTCAAATAAAATTAAAAAATAAAAACATTAAAATTAGTTACTTCAAAAAAATGTGTTTGACCTGATGTTAAAATAAACATTGAAGTATATTATATTTTAATTTTAATTAGAGCAATTTAAATTAATTGCAAGTTATTATTGATTTTATAAAAATTAAAAAATATAGTTTTTTTAAAGTGTGATCTCTATTATCATTGTCCATTTCTTCTTCTTCTTTTTTTTCTAGCATAGGTGTTCATATTTTTTTAGTGGACTCATTATGTGGCTAACAACATTTTTACTTTCAAGTCCCAACTTATTCAACTATATTATTTACTACGTAATAGTTTAAATAAATTTAAATTTATAATATGAATTTCCTTCCACAAAATGTTAGATTGTTTATATATGTCACCACCTGAATCATATGTCACAACCCGAATCGGGGCCTGGCCTTGACGGGTAACTCAAGTCCACCAAGGATCGGAGACTATCCTCTTTGCCTAACCAAATAGAACATAACACACCTAGCAGCGGCTGAATTCTGAACATATAAAAAAATAGAGTAAATAGTGACTCAAAAGTCTATGAATGTCAACCAAAACCCATCCACAGTAAACCACAAAGCCTCTATACTATAAAAGCAACCTATGTTGGGACATGCCCCCAACTTTGACAATGACAATGACAATGACAATGACAATGATAATGTTAATGTGAAGTCCACTTCTAATTTAGGAAAGAGAAATTGATGGAATGATCAAGTCTTTCGGAGGATGAAATCTCACCACTTCACCACAAATGATCGACGAACCGAGCTGACCCACCTAACACTTAGCAAAAAAAGTAGAATTGCCTTCTAACCCTACATCGCTTGGAGATACAACTTTTAAAGATGGTTAGTGGGTTGAGCGCTAGCATGTAACTCAGGGATAGGGATAAAGTAATGACAATTAAAAATCCAGTTTAGCTCAATGTACATGTTCACATACATGTGTGCATACATATATACTTTTATAAAATGCTGGGATAGGAAATAAGGCTTAACATGTACTTTAAAATTTTAGCCCGAATTGTGTAGCTTAACTTTCATATAACAGTACCCAAGAGCTATATGGGCCCAATATCTCACCCCCTGGTCGGTTCCCAGTACGTGTAGCCACACGGACCAACGAATAATCTTATATATATGCATGGGGGACTCGAACCTCCTAATCATATACTAAGGTGACTTAAGGACCCGATTGATAACGCTCAGTCTACAGCTCTCGTTTAAGTGTAAAATGATCGTTAGAAAATATAGAACCCAACCTGGGTTGGGTGTCGATCCCACAGGGAATAGCTTGGCCAACAAGTAAGTAAAATTACTAAACTTTTGGTGCAAGTCTCGTAAGAAGGGGGGATTCTTGTTTTGCAAGTAATGTAAACAAAAGCTGAAAATAATAAAGTAAAAAGAGAGAGATTGTTACGTTGGTTGTAAACAATGAGAATTGAAGCGTTGGGGTTATGTCCACCTTCTGAGGTATACGTCTCTATTGGCTATGAGTGTGTAGAATTCTGACATGCAATTGCTTATAGAGGATTGTAGTCGATGGTAAATCCAAGCGTCTCTCGACCTAAACAAGGACTATTTCACTTTAACTCTCTCGAGCTTAAAGCGTGTCTAACGGTACGAATTCTCCAAGAGGTTAGTCCAGTTACGGCACTAGCTTTTTAATAGGAAAGGGTGTCCTACTACCTTGACATTATCTCTTTTCCAGACAAATAACTTTTCTCTCGAACAAGTTAAATGTTAGACTGGCGTATTCTTGCGTTTGCAACCGCAAAGAATGTAGATTAAGATGAAGAGAATAATGATATAAGCAATATACGTGCCTCGAACTCACAAACTCACAGCAATAGATAGTATCTCATACGGCTTCCATAACCCCAACAGAGAGGTTTAGTTACCCATGAATGCGAAGAAAACCACAATTGTCATTGTTATTATACCACAATAATGATCAATTTCGTGTAGCACAAGAGTGGTAGGCGTTAGGTGTGATTTCTTGCAGAGTAACGTTTCTCTTGTTGCAGAATTTAAGAATAGAAGAATAGACGAAAATAGAATTGATGGAAAGATTAGAAGAGTTGTAGAATTGTTTGTAGTGTAGAATAATAGAGGCGTAGAAGATGTGAGGGATGGAAGGAAGTATTGTGTTCTCCCTCCTTCCTCCCTCCTTGTTTAAAATCTCTAGCATGATAGGGTATTTATAATACCCATATCCTAATCCTACTAAGCTAATGAAATAAATAACCAAATCCTACTAGACTAATGAAATCCTTAACCCAAATGTACTAGGTTAAGGTAACATTATCATAATCCACATAAAATAATGAAATACATAACCTAATTGTACTAGGTTAATGTATCATTGTCAAAATCCAGCTTTGTGTCTGTAAGTCCCCAAAGTCTTCAGAATTGCTGTTTTAGCCCGGGACAGATTTTCCATGCAGCAGTTTTGGTCCCCCAAAGTCTTCAGAAATGCTGTTTTAGCCCGGGACAGATTTTCCATGCAGCAGTTTTGGTCCTTAGGCGTGTAAACTCCCTTCCCTTCCTTCGTGAGCTTTCTTTAGCGTTAAGTAAGCCATAAAATGCTGAATTATGCATCATTTATACCTGAAACTTTACTAATCATGTTCGTTAGCTCATTTACAGGAAAAAGGACTAAAAGTGCATGAAATATATAATTTGTTCTCAAAACTAGGCTAAAATATGGGCAAAATATATTGATATAGGCGCGTAAATTCGCCTATCATCAACACCCCACACTTAGAGCTTTGTTCGTCCTCGAACAACATATCATGTCCTTCTAAGCATCAACTTAAGGTTTTTACAGAAACAACACAAAACATTCTTCAAGACAAGCACAACAATTATCAACAAAGAGTAGCTTTCCGATTATAAGTAGAAACAATTTAACCTCTAGCGTAGACTCGTGATGGTGATCGACTCGCATGCAAACGTTAAGGTGCATAGAATCATATACAACTATCCAAAACTCATCAACCACGTGTGTCTCACACTATAGTACCCATAATCATTCACAAGTATAGCATATTTTTCAAGCATGGGTATCAAGATGTCCTTGCTCTCACTCTCACAAAGAATTCATATGTAGCAACTGATGACCATAGGCTTGCCCTTAATGTAATACTCTACTAAATGTTGGAATGTTAAGATTAGGATCAAGTAGGTCTTTTGATGGTTGTAATGTAGGCTAAGGGACGGGTAGGACTATTTTGGCCAGGAATAGTGACTAAGTTCCTAAGCGCTTTAATACATCACTTTGTATCATTGACACTTTTTTTTTTCTTTCAACCTTTCTTCTTTCTTTTGTTATACCACCCTTGTTCTGCTCTTTTGTTTTTCAATTTTAAGCACAACTCGCTTTTCAGCTTTCTTTTCCTTTTTCTTTTCAAAACATACCTCTTATGATAGCACTTTCTTTTTCATAACACATTCAAGCACCATTACAATTTATAGCATCATACTCAACCAATTTCCTCTTATGTTGTCACATGACTTTTTCACTTTAAAGCACTTAGGAGTTTGGATCAAATTACGGTCTTGAAAGAAATGGATTAGGCTTACATACAAGGTTGTCAAAGAAATAGGCTAAAGGCTCAAAAGGGTTTAACTAGGATGATGTCCATGGGTAGGTAAAACTGAAGGTACACAAATATAGGTTGCCAAAGAAATGCCTAAATCATATCCTAAACTTACACTCCTTATTTTCGCTTTGCATACATACCAGGCAAGTTCTAGCATCAGCTACACACATAGAATATACGATTATCTCACACACACAAGGCACATGGTCGACTTGCTTGGAAGTAATATAGACTCTCGATCCAACAAGTGAAGGAATTGAACCACACAATATCACATAATGAGTCACAACTAGAGCCTAAACGTCTCAATAGTCACAATTGTAGCACATACTCTTGTTATAATCTCATGCTGCCTATCAAAATAATTTCATGCGAAGCTAGAAAAAAATTTACTACTAAAAAAATGAAAAAAAAAAAAAACAAAGCAAGCAAACATAGATGCAATAGAGAAGTATAGCATACGATACCACCACCCCACACTTAAATGGGACACTGCCCTCAGTGGAAAATAAATACGAGGAACCTGGTTAGTCGGACTCTTCCTCATTGTCGGGGGTCATACCCCCTTCGTCGGAATCATCATAAGAGTCGTCGTCAGAGTTCTCCTCCTCGTCAGAGTCTGGTAAGCGTCGATCGTCATCAGTCGGCACATCATCATCTAGAGGTTCCTCAAAGTATACGCCCACTCCACACATCTCCCGTGCATGCATGTTCATGGGATAATCGTGGTCCAGTTGTTGGAGCTCTGCAGCAGTTGGAACACGACCTCCGCTCATCATTGTAAACCTCATCATGCCGTACATATGGCGGGAGAAACTCTCATCCCGAGCATGTCTCTCTGCCGTAGTAAGGTTGATGCCATGTGTTGATTCAGCATCTTTGACCTTTGTGAGGTCAACCTTCTTCGGATTGTGTGGGAGTTTATGATCAGCTGGTTCCTCTTCGATATCCTCCTTCCGCAAGATTGCTGTCAACAAATTTCCAAATGTGAAATGGGACCTTTTGTGTAGTCTGGCCTTCCTCATGGTGGATCGAATGATTGCCCCAAAGTTGATTGGGACATTCGTCATCAAAGCATAGACCAAACACACTCTATCTCTCGATATCTTGGTGTATTGAGTCCCAGAAATAAGACATGAGTTGACAATGCGCATCCAGATTCTTGCTTCCCTATTTAGTGGAGCATAGGGGAAGGTGTTGTGTCGGCCAGTTTCTTTATGTCTGCCCCACCTTGCCATTGATCTACTTCCACAAAGCGTGTGTCGTATTGCTCTATAAGGAGGCCTGCTGTACAGCTCTTTGAATGGTGCTGCGTCGATTGAAGGTAAGCCAAGAAAAGAGTTGATCCACTCCGCGGTGAGCTGTAACACCTGGCCCCGAATTTTGACTTCATTGCCTGTTGTGTTTGGCGACCAGTTGGCATAAAACTCTCTTGTTAGATCAAGATTACACTCTCCCATGTCGCGGAAGATGAAATCTAACTTCAAAGCCATTATTTTTGCCAACATACGCGGCTCCTTCTTTGCTAAGGTATCTTTGTTGATCAAGTCGACGTGCACATATTTTCTTTCTTTGTTGCTGCTGTACCATGCTTTGGCTTCTTCCTCAAGAACCCATTTTATTCCGAACATTCTGCGTGGTGGTTGTGCTGAGGATGATTCTCCTTGGTCTTTTCGACTTCTCTTCTTGCCCTTTTGGGAAGTGGTCGCCTTCTCCTTGCCTTGCCTCGCTTTAGGTGCCATTGTACCTGAGACTAGAAATAGTGTTAGTTGCAGCACAGTCTCACTTGATACAATCTATAAGCAAGCATTAGGGGTACCACCCCATACTTAGTTTTGTTAACACAAATCAGTGAGGTGAAAGTAGTTGATTTACTCAGATTTCGTTGACATACGTTTAAGGATTGTATTCCGGCAAGAAAATCAGCAATGCATCACTTACTTGCAGCCATTGGACTACTTTCATGGTAGATATAGCAACACTACTACATGGGGGTTATCGTTATTCTTACAACAATCACAACCTCCTAAGTCGGTAGGCACTATAAGTCTTATTCCGATGGCCGGGATAGTCTAACATGTAAGTATCCAAACAACAATCTTAAGCAATATTCATAGCCATAGCAATTCCGCAAATATCATAATAATGCTATTGAAACCAAATTCAAGTCGGAAACAAGTCAAGATTTTCCTACGTATATGTTCACTCACATGATTTTGCAACAACAATCCAAACACATGAACATCACCAACAATCTTATATAATTTAGCAATTAATAATAGCCATAGCAACGTAGTACTTACGAGAAATAAATGAAGAATAAGAGAGCACTTACTTGCTTGAAGCTTGTGGAGATGGTTTTGTGAATTGGAAGAGCAAAAGAAGAAAAATTTTAGAGGATTTGGAAGAGTATGCGGCGCCTTTAGGGTATTTTCTATGGTGGTTGTGTTATAAGACTAAGTCCCCTTTATATAGGAAGAGTATGGGTCGGGTTATGACCCATTTACAATCGGTTTTGGAGACAAAATTCCTACATATGTGGCGCATTGTCTACGGCATAATGGGACATATGCGCCGCATAGTCTATGGCATTTGTAGACATATGCGGCGCATTGTCTATGGCATAATGGGACATATGCGCCGCATAGTCTATGGCATATGAGATACTGAGACCAAATGCCATAGCATAGGCGACGCATAGTCAAAAGCATACCTAGGAATAGGCGGCGCATAGTGTATAACACACTAGATTCCGAGACCTTAGGCTATAGGATAGGTTGTGCATCATTTGTGGCCTAGTTTTACCAAGGCCTAGCCTTCCTCGAAGCCTATTTTGGCGTGGGAAAGGCTCAATCCATAGCCTTATGCATCACCCTTCCTAATTTACCAACTTTACCATACAATGCGTCCAAATCGTCAATTGAAATCAATCTCCTCGTTGAAAACTTCTTGCACCTATATTCGCTCAAACAAATAAAAACGATTAGTACGATGGGTTGCCTCCCACCAAGCGCCTTAGTTTTGGTCGTGGCACGACTCTTATTTTTGGATTTTTATTTATCAAAAGCAAAACACATACTGAAATAAAAAATGAAAAATGATAAACGATAAACGATAAACGATAAACGATGGGTTGCCTCCCATCTAGCGCCTTATTTATTGTCGTGGCTCGACGTAGTAATCTCGAGTACTTAGACTTCATCGAGATAAGTGATGGCCATGTCATTCATCGAGTCAAGAGGACCGATATACGGCTTAACACGTTGGCCATTCACTTTGAAGACAACACCCTTATTGTCTTCCAATTCGACTACTCCAGACGAGTAGACTTGGATAACTTTAAATGGACCAGACCACTTAGATTTTAACTTACCTGGGAAGAGCTTAAATCTGGAGTTGAAGAGTAGTACCATATCACCCTTTTGGAAGTTTCGTCAAACAATCCGCTGATCATGATACTTCTTCATCCGCTCCTTGTATAAATCCGATCTTTCATATGCATGGAGACGGAACTCATCTAATTCGTTCAGCTGCTCCAACCTCAGATTCTTCACATCATTCCAATTCAGATTCAAGTGCTTCAATGCCCACAATGCCTTGTATTCAAGCTCGATGGGTAGATGACAAGCCTTCCCATAAACTAGTTGATAAGGAGACATGCCAATGGGTGTCTTGAATGCAGTCCTATATGCCCATAGTGCATCATCTAGCTTTCGAGACCAATCCTTCCTATTTGCATTAACCGTCTTTGCAAGGATTTGCTTAATCTCGCGATTGGAAACCTCTACTTGTCCACTAGTTTGGGGATGATAAGGCGTAGCTACCTTGTGTTGCTTGACACCATACTTGGCCAATACAGATTTGAATAGCTTGTTGCAAAAGTGAGATCCTCCATCACTTATGATAGTACGAGGTACCCCAAAGCGAGAGAAGATATTCTTCTTTAAGAACGCTACAACACGCTTTCCTTCGTTGTCGGCCAATGCTACAGCTTTAACCCATTTCGAAACATAATCCACAGCAACCAAGATGTACTTCATTCCAAACGAATTCACGAATGGACCCATGAAATCAATACCCCACACATCAAAAAGTTCTACCTCCATAATTTTGGACATGGGCATTTCATGGTGTTTTGAAATAGTACCTTGACGTTGGCATTGGTCACACTTTCTCACATAGTCGTATGCATCTCTGAATATCGAGGGCCAATAATAACCACTTTGCAATACTTTTCTTGCCGTTCGATTCCCTGCATGATGTCCTCCAACTTGCGAAGTGTGGCATGCTTCCAATATAGCAGGTACTTCTTCATGGGATATACATCGTCGAATGATCCCATCCGCGCATCTTCGAAACAAATAAGGTTCATCCCAATAGTAGTGCTGAACGTCATGCATAAACTTCCTCCTTTGGTGGTAAGATAAGTTGGCAGGTATCACATTACTCTCTACGAAATTTGCAAAGTCGGCATACTATGGTACTTTCTCCATTTTTGTCGCTAATATCTCCTCGTCAGGGAATGCATCATCAATCTGAATTTCAGGTTGCGCCACATGTTCATTCTCAAGTCTAGATAGGTGATCAGCCACTTGGTTCTCGCAACCTCTTCTATCTTTGACTTCGAAATCAAACTCTTGCAGCAGCAGTACCCATCGAATCAACCTTGGTTTGGCATCCTTCTTCGTCATTAGATACTTAAGAGCTGCATGGTCTGTATGGACGATCATATTGGTACCCAATAGATAGGCACGAAACTTCTCAAACGCATATACAACCGCTAGGAGCTCTTGTTCAGTAACAGTGTAGTTCCTTTGGGCTTCATTTAGGACCTTACTCGCATAGTAGATAGGATGAAATAGTTTCTCCTTTCTTTGTCCAAGAACAGCACCAACGGCTACACCACTAGCATCGCACATGACCTCAAACGGGAGCGTCCAATCTGGTGCTACCATGATAGGGGCTTCAATGAGTTTTCCTTTAAGGCATTCGAATGCCTTTAAGCAATTGTCATTGAAGTCAAACTTCGCATCTTTCTCCAGTAGTTTGCACAATGGACTAGAAATTTTGGAAAAGTCTTTGATGAATCTACGATAGAAACCAGCATGGCCAAGAAAACTACGGACTCCCTTCACCGAAATTGGAGGCGGTAGCTTCTCAATTACCTCTATTTTTGCTCGATCAACCTCTATTCCTCTTTCAGATATCTTGTGCCCAAGAACGATTCCTTCTTTTACCATGAAGTGGCACTTCTCCCAATTCAGCACAAGGTTGAACTCTACACATCTTTGCAATGCCATTCTCAAGTTTGCCAAACATGCTTCAAAAGACTCACCGACAACTGAAAAGTCGTCCATAAATACCTCTAAAGTGTCTTCAACCATATCAGAGAAAATAGACATCATACAACGTTGAAAGGTGGCTGGTGCATTACACAACCCGAATGGCATGCGTTTGAAGGCAAACGTACCATATGGGCATGTGAACGTTGTCTTCTCTTGATCTTCGGGAGCAATAAAAATCTGATTATAACCTGAATAATCATCCAAGAAGCAAAACCATCCTTTCCCCGCTAATCGATCTAGCATTTGGTCCATAAATGGCATGGGGAAGTGATCCTTGAGTGTCCACGAATTCAGCTTGCGGTAGTCCATG
Source organism: Capsicum pubescens (assembly GCA_030864215.1). Classification (NCBI taxonomy): domain Eukaryota; kingdom Viridiplantae; phylum Streptophyta; class Magnoliopsida; order Solanales; family Solanaceae; genus Capsicum; species Capsicum pubescens. The sequence goes on along the minus strand of CM061538.1, from coordinate 97,394,963 downwards.
CATATTCTCCATCCAGTAACGGGCCTGAGTGGAATAAGTTCATTCTTTGCATTTGCGACCACCATCATTCCTCCTTTCTTGGGAACACATTATACAGGACTTACCCACGTACTATCAGAGATAGGATATACAACTCCTGCGTCTAACCACTTTATAATCTCCTTCTTCACCACTTCTTGCATAGGTGGGTTTAAACGCCTTTGATGTTCAATGGTGGGTGTGCACTTTTCTTGAAGCTGAATTTTATGTGTGCAAATCCCAGGTGGAATACCAATAATATCCGCAATGGTCCATCCAATGGCTCTAATATACTTTTGTAAGATCGAAATAAGAGCTGCAACTTGTTGCTCACCCAAATCGGCTGCCACTATGACTGGAAGTGTGTTTGCGCTTCCTAAGAATGCGTACTTCAGATGACTTGGCAGCTCCTTCAATTCTAGTGTGGGTGGTTCTTCAATAGATGGCTTGGCTGGTGGTGTGGGTCGATTCTTGAGATCAAGATCCAGCTTCTTGGGAGTATAGCGATATGTCCCTAATCCCGATAGCGCACAAACAGCTTCTTCAGAAATTTCAGCATCCTCATTCTCTCCTTTCATGAGAAAAACCTCCAAAGGATCATCAAGAATTTGCTCTTCTTCAAGGCGTTCTTTCTCATCGTCGAGGACAACATCAGCCACAGAAAATACACTCAGATCTTTGGGTTGCTTCATTGATTTGCAAACATCAAATCGAACCACTTCGTCATTTATTCGGAATGAAAGTTCATTAGCTCTCAAATCAATGAGCACACTTCCTGTAGCAAGGAAAGGGCGTCCCAAGATTATGGGAACCTCTGAATCTGCTTCACAATCCAAGATGACAAAGTCTGCTGGAAAGATAAATGAAGAAACCTTTACCAAGACATCACATAGAATACCAACCGGTCGTTTTACCGACCTATCTGCCATAACAAGCCTCATGTTAGTTGGTGTAGGATCTCCTAACCCCAACTTCTTGTAGATCGATAATGGCATCAAGTTGATGCTGGCTCCTAGGTCACATAATGCTTTGGCAAAGTTCAAAGATCCGACAGTGCAAGGAATAGTGAAAGCTCCGGGGTCGGCCTTCTTCTGAACTATTGATCGGGTAGCAATTGCACTACAATGATGCACATCATCCTTCAGCTCATAACTTGCTGCCCTCTTCTTAGTCAAAAGATCTTTCATAAACTTCGCATACCCAGGCATTTGTTCAAGTGTCTCCACCAATGGAACATTAATGGTCAGCTGCTTTAACATAGTCATGAATTTGCTGAACTTCGTGTCCTCAGCCACCTTCTTCAATCTTTGAGGAAAAGCTGGTGGTGGGTATGGAAGTGTTCTCTCCATGGCTTTCTTCTCCTCTTGCTTCCGTTCTTCTATTTTTTCAGGCTGCACGTCACTGGGCATGATGTCCTTGACGTCAGGACTGGTTGTTGCGGCATCTTCTCCTTTTGCGTTATCATCCATGTCCGCAACTTCTTCAACCACTTGCTTGCCTTTTGCTGAAGGTTCCAGCACCTTACCACTTCTGGTAGTGATGGCCATGCATGACCCATCATTCCTTGGGTTTTGTACAGTATCGCTAGGTAAAGTGCCAGCCTTTCTTTGATTGAGTGCTGCTGAAAGTTGGCTTAGTTGCTGCTCTATTTGCTTGATTGAAGTGGAATGAGAATCAACTAGTTGTTTCATGGAAGACAAATCATTGATTACCTCAGTAACTCCCGCGCTTGTTGTTTCCACTCCTTTCAATAATTTAGCCATCATGTCTTCCATACTTCCAGAATTAGATGTGGTGGTATCACGTCTACCAGGGGGAACATAAACACCACTCTTTTCATTGTTTTTTCTCCAACTACCTTGGTCCTTGTTTCCAGAATTATCATAATAGTTCCGACCTTGGTTTCCTTGGGCATTCCCTCGGAAACCCCCCTGATTGTTCAAGTAGTTGGCTTCTTCTTCTGAATCAGATTCGTCTCTTCCTTTTAGCGCCACAGCTTTCACTTTTTCGGCCTTCCCTGATAATAAATGCTTTGTAAGAAGATCCATTTGTGTTTTCATGTGCGCCATATCTTGATCACATTCTTCTTGTCTTCTTCTTTGGTCTGCAGTCATGCCTATAGAATAAGTGGGGCTTGCTACCTCAGAATCCCTGGTATGCCAAGCTCTACTTTGTTTCGTCATGCGATCTAGCATATTGCTTGCTTGACCAAAGGTGAGGTCCATAAAAGATCCTCCAGCTGCGTTATCCACCACTGGCTTAGTTATTGAATTCAAGGCTCTATACAATATCTCCATGAGGTGAACATTAGTCATGTGATGGTTTGGGCATCTCGCTAGCTTTTTCTTGAACCTCTCCCATGTTTCATGAAGAGCTTCAGTGGGAAGCTGACGAAAGTTGCTGATTTCATCTCTCAATTGTGCCCTTTTGGAAGGCGGAAAGAATCTTTCTAGGAAAGCGTCTCTCAATTGCCTCCAATTTGTAATTGAATCAGGAGTCAGCCCATTCAACCATAGTGTTGCCTCCCCAGACAGAGACAATGGAAATAGACGTAATCGAATTGCATTCTGACCAACACCAGGATTGTCAAAAGACTTGCATGTAGAAATAAAGTTGATGAGATGCATATTCGGATCATCGCCTGCTAATCCACCAAACAATCCCTTAAGTTGCAATAACTGAATCATGGTGCTTGTGATGTTGAACTTGGCTCCGGGCGCTAATGGTGGTGGAATTATAGCTCCAGTGGCTCCGGCACCATCAAGATCATCATCATCATCGTCGAAAGCTGGCTGCATAGGTTGGTGATCATATCTATACCGAGCTTGTCGACCTCTTCTGTTGGCAGGTGTTATGATTTCAGCATCACGCCTAGGGTTTAGTAACTCGTCATCACCTAAATCCTCATCGTCAGGATTTGGTGCTCGTGCAGGGTTATCAATGTTCTGCTGTTGAACCTGGGCAGCGGCAAGGGCAGCCAATCTTGCTTGTTCCTGTTGAGCAGCCATCCTTGCGATTTCAGCTTGTTCTTCCATTCTACCAATGCGTTGTGGTTCAGGATTGATTGGTAATAACGGTTGACCAGAACTTCGAGTATGGGGCATGCACTAAAATAAAAACCTGCAGTAGACAAAAACAAAAACTAAAAGTAAAAGTACGAGAATCTTTGACCAAAGGGTCTAGTAATTTTCACGAACTTGATTGACACTTGTATTCCCCGGCAACGGCGCCAATTTTTGATAACGCTCAGTCTACAGCTCTCGTTTGAGTGTAAAACGGTCGTTAGAAAATATAGAACCCAACCTGGGTTGGGTGTCGATCCCACAGGGAATAGCTTGGCCAACAAGTAAGTAAAATTACTAAACTTTTGGTGCAAGTCTCGTAAGAAGGGGGGATTCTTGTTTTGCAAGTAATGTAAACAAAAGCTGAAAATAATAAAGTAAAAAGAGAGAGATTGTTACGTTGGTTGTAAACAATGAGAATTGAAGCGTTGGGGTTATGTCCACCTTCTGAGGTATACGTCTCTATTGGCTATGAGTGTGTAGAATTCTGACATGCAATTGCTTATAGAGGATTGTAGTCGATGGTAAATCCAAGCGTCTCTCGACCTAAACAAGGACTATTTCACTTTAACTCTCTCGAGCTTAAAGCGTGTCTAACGGTACGAATTCTCCAAGAGGTTAGTCCAGTTACGGCACTAGCTTTTTAATAGGAAAGGGTGTCCTACTACCTTGACATTATCTCTTTTCCAGACAAATAACTTTTCTCTCGAACAAGTTAAATGTTAGACTGGCGTATTCTTGCGTTTGCAACCGCAAAGAATGTAGATTAAGATGAAGAGAATAATGATATAAGCAATATACGTGCCTCGAACTCACAAACTCACAGCAATAGATAGTATCTCATACGGCTTCCATAACCCCAACAGAGAGGTTTAGTTACCCATGAATGCGAAGAAAACCACAATTGTCATTGTTATTATACCACAATAATGATCAATTTCGTGTAGCACAAGAGTGGTAGGCGTTAGGTGTGATTTCTTGCAGAGTAACGTTTCTCTTGTTGCAGAATTTAAGAATAGAAGAATAAACGAAAATAGAATTGATGGAAAGATTAGAAGAGTTGTAGAATTGTTTGTAGTGTAGAATAATAGAGGCGTAGAAGATGTGAGGGATGGAAGGAAGTATTGTGTTCTCCCTCCTTCCTCCCTCCTTGTTTAAAATCTCTAGCATGATAGGGTATTTATAATACCCATATCCTAATCCTACTAAGCTAATGAAATAAATAACCAAATCCTACTAGACTAATGAAATCCTTAACCCAAATGTACTAGGTTAAGGTAACATTATCATAATCCACATAAAATAATGAAATACATAACCTAATTGTACTAGGTTAATGTATCATTGTCAAAATCCAGCTTTGTGTCTGTAAGTCCCCAAAGTCTTCAGAATTGTTGTTTTAGCCCGGGACAGATTTTCCATGCAGCAGTTTTGGTCCCCCAAAGTCTTCAGAAATGCTGTTTTAGCCCGGGACAGATTTTCCATGCAGCAGTTTTGGTCCTTAGGCGTGTAAACTCCCTTCCCTTCCTTCGTGAGCTTTCTTTAGCGTTAAGTAAGCCATAAAATGCTGAATTATGCATCATTTATACCTGAAACTTTACTAATCATGTTCGTTAGCTCATTTACAGGAAAAAGGACTAAAAGTGCATGAAATATATAATTTGTTCTCAAAACTAGGCTAAAATATGGGCAAAATATATTGATATAGGCGCGTAAATTCGCCTATCATCACCGATCATGTAATGTAATATGGGGGACTCGAACTTCACAATCATATAATAAGATGGACTCGAACCACCTGGTCACAAGTAAGGGGACTCAAACCCCAGGCTATTTAGACCTCCATGATGGTAAATACGATTTTCAATATTGGTCCGTCGGGACCTCCACTTTCACGGCCTAGATATACAATCCTCTTTTAAGCCTCATTTAAACATTTATCACACATTCTCATTCATTGAACCACAATATACATTTAGGCATACATTGTTGGTATCATCATACCAACTACACTTTCAAGGTAACATCATCATGCCATTACAATTTTCATTAACTTGGGAAAACCAACTCCCTTTGTTCATTAAATCAAAATATCATTTTTCAATAATCTCTTTATATCATACAATTGTTCCAAAAGTAGCTCAATGCAATTTTACTCATACTTAAAACCACTTTCACAAAATTAAATTGGGTTTATTACCAATTCAATTATCAATATTTAAAATTTTTAGGAAAATCACAATCCCCTAGGTTATTCACCATGCCCATGCACCCCACAAGTTTAAACCATATATAAAGCATGAACAATGCATAATAAATTATGGGAAATTTTTTAAGAAACATTCATTCCAAAACCCTCGATCCATATCAAAATCCATGTTCAAATCCACATAAACAATCATATAGTTTCATGCTTTAAGTAAAATAAATTTAGGAGTAGAGTCACATGCCTGAAATATCAAGAGTTATAGAGAGAATTTTCTTTTGAAATCTCTAATTGATCAACTCCTTGGAAATCCTAAGTATCTTGACCTTGGAGAATTGAGAGTGTTTTATAAGTTATTTCAATTTATTTTGGAGTGATAATGACATCCTAAAGGAGTTTTAAGTCGTGGGTCATGATTTAGGGAAAAGGAAAAATATCCAAAGTGTTCTTAATTAAAAGCTGAAAAATTATCGCCAGTGACTACGAGTCACTAAATGACTCGTAAGGATGCGTTGCGGCTCGTCACCACGAGTCATAGTCAAGATAGTAACTGAAAGACCCTTCTTTGGTGACCCTACAATTCACACCCTATGACTCGTCAGGTGACCCTACGACTCATAAGGTCCAAGTCATAGTCAAGATAGAAACACTTGGAGCACAGACTAGTTTGGCTATGGATAAGTCCATACGACTCATTTTGACTCTTTACGACTCATAACCACCAGTCGTAGTCAAGGCAGAACATCAGGCTAGCACATTGATCTGGCTACACTTGGGTCCTTAAGACCCGCAGAGACATGTTATGACTCGTAGGGGGAGTCATAGTTTGGACAGAGAGTTTAAAAACTTAGAAATATTTCATGGACCAAAATCCGGGGTGTTTTAATATAGAATTCAAATTGTTTTTATTTTTATGTGGTAAATGTTAAATTTTTTTAAATATATTTATTTTCTTATATTTAAATTTTTTTAAGTGAAAGTTTTAACTTTGTTGAAATTTTCAATATCCAAGTTTCTAATATAATTAGTTTTTTGCCCAACTAATATTGTCACACATGAACTCGGTGGGTTAAAATCTAAAGTTGTTAATCAATTTCAAGATATTTATTTTTGTTAGTTATCAAATAATTTTATAGAAAATATCATTAAACCAATCTATAAATGTTTTACTAGAAATAAAAAAGAATTACATATATGATTGTAATACCCCGTATTTTCCTAGCCTAGATTAACTCTCAGTACATGAGTGATCCAATATAATTTTTTTTCTAAATACTCAGTAATTTTCAGTTTAGAGTTATTCATTGCGTAGAAAATTGAATTAGCTTCCCAACGATATAAAATTCGCCTAATTCCGATAACTGGATAAGAAGTTATGGCTATTTTAAGTTTTAGTCACCAAACACCGTCATTCAGGCCAGTAACGCATCACGAAGTATGTCAAAATGATAATTGTTAGTTTTTAGAGAGGTACCGTGATACCGGCACGTCGTGCCACAACTTATTTTCATAATTTTTAACTTTCAGTAAAGCAACGCTATTGTACCGCGTCGCGCTAAGCTTTCAGGTTCAATCCAGTATTGCAATGCGATTCCACCACATCGCGCCACCAACCACATTCCCAGTTATCATTTTCTAGTAGCTTGGTACGATAGTGGCGCGTCGCGCAAGGGGGTGATTTCGGAATTTTTTGACGAAAATCCAAAGTTTCGTCTAGGGTTAAATTGGTCCTTTTCCATAATTTTAATCTGCCCAGGTATGGTATTTAAGTCCTAAAAATGTTTTAAGCTCATTGTTTAATAGTTTTCCCACGAACCATCAAGCTCTCTTTCTCTACAATACAAAACCCTAACTTCAAGAAACCAAGAGCAATCTCAAGAATCTCACCAAGAACCTTTAAGGATTAATCCTCTCAGGTATGTTAGGTGTTCATCTATGGGCCCCTTTCACCCATAGAATCCAAGAATCTATTTTTAAAACTTCAAGATTTATGATTTATGATTTCCATGCTTGAAATTGAATGTATTTATGTTCATGATAGAAATTGGGATCCAATTCATGTTTAATTATAAGTTTCCATGAAATTAAGATAGTTATGTGATGGAATATATGAATTGCATGCTAAACCCTTGAAATTGAAATTTAGTAGTTAGTTATGATGTTCATGTGTTGACCATTATCATGTAAATAATCCTTGCTCCCCAAGTGTTTGCTAAATTACCTATGTGAAGTAATTAGTGGAATCATGACATGTTATTATGTGGTCCCAATCATGTACAAGATTATGCCCTACAAGTGTTTGATGAAATGCTTATGTGATTCGACTAGTGAAAGCATGACATGTTATTATGTGATCCCATTCATGCACAAGTTCATGTATATCAAGTGTTTGACAAAATGCCTAAATGAGTGTATTGTTAGAAAGTAAGTATTGTTATGCCTTTATGATAATAATATGTTCTTCATTTTAAGCTATCGAGTCTTGAAGGTATTTAATACCCGATAATTTAGTTGTGTACCTAGAGCCAGTGTCAGTTACAAAATAGTATTAGTCATGTCACAATCAGTAGAATCCAGTCAGTAACAGAACTCAGGAAAACTAAGTATCAGTCCAGTCCAGTTCCGTGTACTCAGTTCATTATTTTTCAGTTAGGTGTAGGGTTTAGCATCGAGCGAGTGTAGGGATGATGGCTTCCTCTCCAGAGAGGCAGAGTCATTAGCAGCAGTCCTTGTACTCCAGAACTGCATAGCCAACACAGGATAAAGAGTTACCCATCAGGATAGGTTTGACTACCTCCTAGGGGTCACACGTTATATTAGGCTTGGCTCCGCCCAGGTGTCACCCGTCAGTTAAGCTTGGCATCCTAGTTTTCCAGTATTAGTACTTGTGGCATGGTATTAGCACCCTTATAATTGGGGTCATAGGTTGGACCCCTAACAGATAAGATTTGGGACATGTCGGTTAGATGATTACCTCCCACAGTTTCAATATCAGTCTTCAGTTTAGAACTTAGTTCAGTTTTACAGAATCAAGACTGTCAGACACTAACAATCAGTATTAATACATCAGTTATTAGTAAATTTAGATATTAGTTAATCAGTTATCAAACTCAGTACTCAGCTTCAGAAAAGCTCAGATACAGTATATATCTATGTATGTCCACAGTATTGTATACTCAGTGTTTTCAGTAGTATCAGTTATCCACGTACTCTTGTGTTCAGTTACTTTATACCATTCAGTCTGTTACCGTTCATGCATATTAACCCTTGCATTTATCCTTACCTCATCCAGCATACCAGTACATTCCACGTTCTGACACATACTCTTTTTTTGCGCTATGATGTCTCATATCATAAGTTCAAACGCTCAGGATCCCGATCGTTCTTAGACAGATCCAGTTAGCAGTCGCAGATTTAGTAGTGAGTCCTCATCCATTGAGGATATTCCTTTATTTTAGTATTTTCAGTAGATGGAGTTAGTTGGGGGATTTTCCCATCAACTCCACTTTCAGACAGTTACAGTTAGAGGTTTTTCAGACTAGATTTTTAGATAGTATTTAGTTTTACGGATTGTTATTTCAGATGTTATATGTTATCAATATTATAGATTTTGAGCCTTATGGGATTTCAGCCTAATTCAGTATTTATTTTAGTATTATTATCTAGTGCTCACAGTAGATATCAGTCATGGGTTAGCTTGTGGTCCTTCGGGATCGTAAGCACCGTGTGACGACTAGGGGGTAGTTTTGGGTCATTACAAACCTGGTATCGGATCCTAAGGTTCAATAGAGTCCTAGGGAGTTTGAAAACCACATCGAGTAGTGTCTTGTGCATAGGTATGTAGCGCGTCATGCTTATGGACATGAGGCTATGAGATGTTTTAGGAAAAGTTTCCCTTCTTTCAGTATATTATTCGTCCGTGTGAGAATGAGCTCAAGTTAAACTATCAGTCTAATTCTTTGTTCCTTCCATTATAGAACATGCCTTCCAAAAATACTAACGTAAGGAGAACAGGAAATCAGTCAGCACCTCAGCCCGTTTAGTTAGATCCCCTGGATGAGTATTTCTCTCATGCATAATTTGGAGCTGATTTCACTACTTTAGCCTATTAAGAAGTTGCTCAAAATAACCTACAGGTTGTTGTCCTATCTAGGCTTAGGGTTCATACTTAATAGAGCAAGAGGGAGAAGCATAGAAGAAAATATAAAGAGAATAAGAGAGTCAGAATAAGTAGTTTTAGGCCAAGGTCAGAGGGTGGTAACCGCTTCCAGTTCCGTCAGAAATTCTCAGCCCCAAATCCTTCTATTACTAGTGCGCTAGTACCAAAGTTTAGAAATGACACTCGAGGTAGCACGTCAGGCTCTCTGCCTTAAGGTAACATAAAAAGAGGTCGTACCTACCCGCTTTGAGAAGAACGTGGCAGAAACCATCAGGGTATCTGTAGAGTTAGCAGCGATGTATATTTTGGATGTGGCAAGATAGTCCATAGGATGCGGAAGTGTAGAGTAATGGCTCATAGGGGAAAAGATTTACGCCAACAGGGTCAGTCCAACCGTTCTTCATCTCAGTCCGGTCACCCGAATCGGTAGGGTGCTATTTCCAGTGCAACCAGTAGGTAGCGCCCAAACAGGCTTGATGCACTTTAGTCCAGGAAAGATCAGGAAAGTTCTCCTGATGCGGTCACGAGTACGTTACAGATCTTCCATTTACATATTTATGTCTTATTAGGTACATGAGATTCTTTGTCTTTTGTAACTTCTTACATAGAAGTCGACTTCAAAGTCAAACCAAAAGTCATAACAGAACCATTCTCAGTCTCTACCCCAGTGGGCCAGCCTATCATGGCCAGACGAGTATACAGAAATTTCTTGGTTTCAGTATTCCAGAAAATTCCTTCAGTTTAGTTCAGTTATAGAGTCGTTCAGTTTTAGTTTCTTGATGAACCAGTCCTTGAATGATGGAGTAGTACCTTAGTTTCACTTGATTTAAGTTTGAATCTCTAGATTAAACTAGTAGAGAAAGAAGTTGAGAACTCTAAGTTAGTCAGTTTTGAGGTTTATATATGATAATTTTTGGGGTAATAGATATCTAAGAATCATATATCAAAAGAAAGTACTACTATTGGACCTTACATTATCAAGAGTAGTCCTTCCAAAGAAGTTTGGTAGGAAATTGAATTAGCTTTCCCACGATATAAAATTTGCCTAACTCCGATAACCGGGTAATAATTTATGGCTATTTTAAGTTTCAGTCGTTAAACACCGTCATTTAGGCCAGTAGCGCATCACAAAGTATGTGAAAATGGTAATTGTCAGTTTCCAGTAAGGTACCGCAATACTGGCGCATCGTCCACAACTTATTTTCATAATTTTGAATTTCCAGTGAAGTAACGCGATTGTACCGCGTCGCGCCAAGCATCTAAGTCCCATCCAGTAATACAAAGCGATTCCACCGCGCCGCTCCATCAGCCACATTCCCAGATGTCATTTTCCAGTGGCTTGGGGCGATAGTGGTGCGTCGCGCCAGGGGGCAATCTAAAAAATTTTCAACGGAAATCCAAAGTTTCGTCCAGGGTTTAATTAGTCCTTTTCCATAATTTTAATCCACCCAAGTATGGTATTTATGCCCTAAAAACATTTTAAGCTCATTGTTTAATAGTTTCCCTTAAACCATCAAGCTCTCTCTCTCTACAATACAAAACCCTAACTTCAAGAAACCAAGAGCAATCTCAAGAATCTCACCAAGAACCTTCAAGGATTAATCCTCTCAAGTATGTTAGGTGTTCATATATGGACCCCTTTCACCCATAGAGTCCAAGAATCCATTTTTAAAATTTCCATATTTATGATTTATAATTGAATGTATTTATGTTCATGATAGAAATTGGGATCCAATTCATGTTTAATTATAAGTTTCCATGAAATTAAGATAGTTATGTGATGGAATATATGAATTGCATGCTAAATCCTTGAAATTGAAATTGAGTAGTTAATTATGATGTTCATGTGTTGATTATTATCATGTAAATAATCCATGCTCCCCAAGTGTTTGCTAAATTGCTTATGTGAAGTAAATAGTGGAATCATGACATGTTATTATGTAGTCCCAATCATGTACAAGTTTATGCCCTACAAGTGTTTGATGAAATGCTTATGTTATTCAACTAATGAAAGCATGAAATGTTATTATCTGATCCCATTCATGTACAAGTTCATGTATATCAAGTGTTTGACAAAATGTCTAAATGAGTGCATTGTTAGCAAGCAAGTATTGTTATACTTTTATGTTCATGATATGTGTTTCTTTTTATGCTATCGAGTCCTGGGGGGTATTTAATACTCGATAATTTAGCTGTATACCTAGATCTAGGTCAGTTATAGAATAGTATCAGTTATGTCCCAATCAGTAGAATCCAGTCAGTTACAGAACTCAAGAAAACTCAAAAAACTCAGTATTAGTCCGATTCAGTTCTGTATACTCAGTTCAATGTCTTTTAGTTGGGAGTAAGATTTAGCACTGAGTGAGTGCAGGGATTATGGCTTCCCAGTCAGAGAGGCAGAGTCGTTAGAAACAGTCCCTGTACTCCAAAACTGCGTAGCCAGTGCAAGATGATGAGTCACCCGATAGACTAGGATTGACTACCTCCCAGGGGTCACCCGTTAGATTAGGCTTGGCTCCGCCCAGGTGTCGCCCATCTTCTAGGCTTGGAATCTTGGTTTTCTAGTATTAGTACCCGTGGCACCATATTAACACCCTTCCAACTGGTTCATAGGTTGGACCCCTAGTAGCTCAGCTTTAGGGCATGTCGATTAGATGATTACCTCCATAGTTTTAGTTTCAGTCGTCAGTTTAGAACTCAGTTTAGTTTTACAGAATCAAGACTGTCAGACACTGTCAATCAGTATCAGTAACTTCAGATATCAATTACTCAGTTATCAAACTCAGTACTCAACTTCATAAAAACTTAGATACATTATATATTTATGCATGTCCGCAGTATTGTATACTCAGTATTTTCAGTAGTTTTAGTTACCCCTGTACTCTTATATTCAGTTACTCTATATCATTCAGTTAGTTACTTTTTATGCATATTAACCCTTACATTCAGCCTTACCTCATCTAGAACACCATTACATTTCACGTACTGACGCATACTCTTTCTTTGCACTATAATGTCTCATATCATGGTTCGGACGCTCAGGATCCCAACCGCGCTTAGACAGTTCCAGTTAGCATTCACAGATTTAGTAGTGAGTCCTCATCCATCGAGTATATGCTTTTATTTAAGTATTTTCAGTAGATGGAAATAGTTGGGGATTGTCCCATTAACTCCACTTTCAGACTGTTACAGTTAGAGTCTTTTCAGAATAGATTTTTAGATAGTATTCAGTTTTACAGATTGTTATTTCAGATGTTATATTTAATCAATATTTTAGATTTTGAGCCTTATGGCATTTTAGCAAAATTCCATATTTATTTATATATTATTATCTAGTTCTCACAATAGATATTAGTCACGGGTTAGCTTGTGGTCCTTTGGGATCGTAAGCATCATGTGATGACTAGGGGTAGTCTCGGGTCGTTACAAATTTGGTATCTGAGCCTATGGTTCAACAGAGTCCTAGGGAGTCTGAAAGCCGCATCAAGTAGAGTCTTGTGCATGGGTGTGTAGCGCGCCATACTTATGGACAGGAGGCTATGACATATTTTTGGAAAAGTTTCCCTTCTTTCAGTATTCATGTCATGCATGTGAGCATGAGCTCAAGTTAAACTCTCAGTATAATCCTCTCTTTATTCCCATTATAGAACATGCCTTTCAAAAATACTAACGTAAGGAGAATAGGAAATCAGTCAGCACCTCAGCCCATTCAGGCAGATCCCCTGGATGAGCATGTCTCTCATGCAGAATTTAGAGCTGCTTTCACTACTTTAGCCTATTCAGTAGTTGATCAGAACAACCTACAGGCTGTTGTCCTATCTATGCTTGGGGTTTATACTCAACAAAGCAAGAAGGAGAAGCGTAGAAGGAAAGATAGAAAAAATAACTTCAGCTATCACGATATCTACTCATGCCTTACATGTTAGCTCTATGATTATAGCTCCTATTCGAGCACATTATCAAAAATCATGTACACTTACAGTTCCTAGTATTACCAGTTCCAGTTCACTCAGAGTTACGAATCATGTTCCATGAATATAGAAACTCCAAACTCAGGTCATGCAGTCTGTGACTCATGTACTCATGCTTTACAATATACTCAGTCCCCGTGGCTTATGCTATACTCCTAATGATCATCTAAATTTATAATTACATCATGTATATCCTCAGTTTAGATCTCTTGATAAAGTCCAAGATATTGATGTTCTATTCCTTAGGCCTTAGTTAAGTGTCAAGTTTGATATAATGTCTATTCATGATTCAGGTCCTTATGTTTTAGCCTTTCAGTGAACTCTCCTTATGAGATGATGTAGTGATGAGCAATTGCTTAGAAGGGAGAGAGTAGGGTAAATGTCTCATGTTAAGAAAAGATTATTGCTTGCTTGTTTTACATGAGGTTTTAGTTATGAAGATAGGCCTGAATGTCATGTTGATGTGTAAGTGGCTAGATACATTTTGGAGATTTGAGTAGACTTGAACTTAGTGGGATAATTCAGTCCAGCTCAGACCTTAGGAGGTAGAGTTATCAGTGACCATGTAAGTACTTTCAGTAGCCTCAAGTGAGATTTGGTGTTGGAGTAGAAATTACAGTTGAGGGGATAATTAAGAAATATGGCTAAGATGGCAAGTTACTATTGCTGTGTATAAGGATTAGTAACTCTATCTTAGATGAGGTTTCGTAGGCCTTGCTTCATAGTACAGAATCTTAGCTATGATGTGATTTAGATGTCTTATTCAGACCATACCAAGGTTTCCTTGCTCCCAAAAATCATTAGAACCTTATAGAAAGAGTGTCAAAGAAATGCTCTAGTTGAGTATATGTTTTCAGTATGTGTTAGTCCGTAAAGCCAAGAATTCAGTTTGGCAATCAGGCGGACAAGTTTATATAGTTTCTCCATCTTTTCACCCAGTAGTACTATCCGCAGTTTTGTGAATATGAATATTCCAAGATAGAGCATCCTAATAGTTGCGAGTTCATCTCAGTTCATATATCATGCCTTAGTTTTAGATCCCAGATATTTAGTCACAATTCAATTTGTAGGTGCCCCGTGCATCGTCTCAGCTTTTTCTTAGTATCTCAGCCAAGCCAGTATTCTTCGAGGGACATAATGTCTCAAGAGAGAGATGCACTATAACCATCGAGCTTAAATCTCCTAAAAATTCTTGTTTCTCTTTACGTAACAAATCCAGTTTGGATTAGTGGGTACGCATAAGTTGACCCTCAAGTTCCAATCTCAGCCGTATGCCATGTATCCAAGAAAACAATTCAGTTTACGACATTCAGTTCATGTATCATATTTCAAACTCAGTCATGTTCTCGTGATCCCATTCATACGTTCAGTAAATGATGTCAAGTTCATTATTATTCTCAGTTTAAGGTAACAGTCTTCCTTAGCTATATTCCGTTCCATGCTTAGTTACAGTTTTAAACTTGGTATCCCTTACCATTGCATAACCAGTCATGCATTCATGAATCAGTTAAGTCATGTATTTCATGCATCAGATATGTATGTTCAGTGTGTAAGCTAAATATATCAGTGTTTCTCAACTTAATCGGTCTCATTGGAGGACGAATGTTTCAGAAGGGGAGATATTGTAATACCTCGTATTTCCCTAGCCTAGATTAACTCTCAGTACATGAGTGATCTAATATAATTTTTTTTTTCTAAATACTCAGTATTTTTCAGTTTAGAGCCTTCCATTGCGTAGGAAATTGAATTAGTTTTTCAATGATATAAAATTTGCCTAAATCTGATAACCGGGTAAGAAGTTATGGCTATTTTAAGTTTCAGTCGTTAAACACCATCATTTAGGCCAGTAGCGCATCGCAGAGTATGTGAAAATGGCAATTTTTAGTTTCCGGGGAGGTACCGTGATATCTGTGCATCGCGCCATAGCTTATTTTCATAATTTTCAATTTTTAGTAAAGTAACACGATTGTACCGCATCGCGCCAAGCTTCCAGGTTCCATCCAGTATTGCAACGAGATTCCACCACATCGCGCCACTAGCCACATTCCCAGTTGTCATTTTCCAGTGGCTTGGCGCGATAGTGGTGCATTGCGCCAGGCGATAATTTCGGAAATTTTCAACAGAAATCCAAAGTTTCGTCCAGGGTTAAATTGGTCCTTTCCCATAATTTTAATCCGCCCAGGTTTGGTATTTAAGCCCTGAAAACATTTTAAGCTCATTGTTTAATAGTTTTCCTCTAAACCATCAAGCGCTCTATCTCTCTACAATACAAAACCCTAACTTCAAGAGACCAAGAGCAATATCAAGAATCTCACCAAGAACCTGCAAGGATTAATCCTCTCAGGTATGTTAGGTGTTCATCTATGGATCCCTTTCACCCATAGAGTCCAAGAATCCATTTTTAAAACTTCAAGATTTATGATTTATGATTTTCATGCTTGGAATTGAATGTATTTATGTTTATGATAGAAATTGGGATCCAATTCATGTTTAATTATAAGTTTTCATAAAATTAAGATAGTTATGTGATAGAATATATAAATTGCATGCTAAACCCTTGAAATTGAAATTGAGTAGTTAATTATGATGTTCATGTGTTGACCATTATCATTTAAATAATCCATGCTCCCCAAGTGTTTGCTAAATTGCCTATGTGAAGTAAATAATGGAATCATAACATGTTATTATGTGGACCCAATCATGTATAAACTTATGCCCTACAAGTGTTTGATGAAATGCTTATGTGATTCGACTAGTGAAAGCATGACATGTTATTATGTGATCCCATTCATGCACAAGTTTATGTATATCAAGTGTTGGACAAAATGTCTAAATGAGTGCATTGTTAGCAAACAAGTATTGTTATGCCTTTATGATTATGATATGTATTTTTTTTTATGCTATTGAGTCCTGGAGGTATTTAATACCCGATAATTTAGCTGTGTACCTAGAGCCAGTGTCAGTTACAGAATAGTATCAGTCATACCCCATTCAGTAGAATCCTGTCAGTTACAGAACTCAGGAAAGCTCAGAAAACTCAGTATCAGTCCAGTCTAGTTCCGTATACTTAGTTCAATATCTTTCAGTTGGGATTAGGATTTAGCATCGAGCGAGTGAAGGGATGACGACTTGCCCTTCAGAGATGCATAGTCATTAGCAGCAGTCCCTGTACTCCAGAACTACATATCCAGCACATGATGAGGAGTCACCCATCAGACTAGGCTTGACTACCTCCTTGGGGTCACACATTAGATTAGGCTTGGCTTCGCCCAGGTGTCACCCGTCAATTAGGCTTAGCATCCTAGTTTTCCAATGTTAGTACCCGTGGTACGGTATTATCACCCTTCCAACTGGGGTCACAGGTTGGACCCCTATCAGCTCAGATTTGGGGTATATCGGTTAGATGATTACCTCCCACAGTTTCATTTTCAGTCATCAGTTTAGAACTCAGTTCAATTTAACAAAATCAAAACTGTCAGACATAGTCAATCAGTATCAGTGCATCAGTTATCAGTAACTTCAGATATTAGTTACTCAGTTATCAAACTCAATACTCAACTTCAGAAAAGCTCAGATACAGTATATATATCTATTTATGTCTATGGTATTGTATAATCAGTGTTTTCAGTAGTATCAGTTATCCACGTACTCTTATATTCAGTTACTCTATATTATTCAGTCAGTAACCGTTCATGCATATTAACCCTTTCATTCATCCTTACCTCATCTAGTATACCAGTATATTCCACGTACTGATGTATACTTTTTATTTGTGCCATGATGTCTCATATCATAGGTACGGACGTTCACGATCCCAACCGCGCTTAGACAAATCCAGTGAGCAGTTGCAGATTTAGTAGTGAGTCCTCATCCATCGAGGATATACTTTTATTTCAGTATTTTCAGTAGATGGAGTTAGTTGGGGGATTGTCCCATTAACTTCACTTTCAGATAATTATAGTTAGAGGCTTTTCAGACTAGATTTTCAGATAGTATTCAGTTTTATAGATTGTTATTTTAGATGTTATATTTTAGCAGTATTTTAGATTTTGAGCCTTATGGCATTTCAACCTAATTCCATATTTATTTCAGTATTATTATTTAATATTCACAGCAGATATCAGTCATGGGTTAGCTTGTGGTTCTTCGGGATCGTAAGCACCATGTGATGACTAGGGTGTAGTCGCGGGTCATTACAAACTTGGTATTAGAGCCTATGGTTCAACCGAGTCCTAGGGAGTCTGAAAGCCGCATCAAGTAGAGTCTTGTGCATGGGTGTATAGCGCGACACACTTATGGACAGGAGGCTATGAGATATTTTTGGAAAAGTTTCCCTTCTTTCAGTATTCATATCGTGCATGTGAGCATGAGCTCAAGTTAAACTCTTAGTCTAATCCTTTCTTCCTTCCGATTATAGAACATGCCTTTCAAAAATACTAAAACAAAGAGAACAGGAAATCAGTCAGCACCTTAGCCCGTTCAGGCAGATACCCTGGGCGAGCATGTCTTTCATGCAGAATTTGGAGTTGCTTTCACTACTTTAGCTTATTTAGTAGTTGATCAAAACAACCTACAGACTGTTGTCCTATCTAGGCTTGGGGTTCATTCTCAACAGAGCAAGAGGGAGAAGCATAAAAAGAAAGATAAAGAGAATAAGAGAGTCAGAACAAGTGGTTTTAGTCCAAGGTCAAAGGGTGGTAACCACTTCCAGTTCTGTTAGAAATTCTCAGCCCCAAATCCTTCTGTAACTAGTGTTCCAGTACTAATTTTTAGAAATAACACTCGAGGTAGCATGTTAGGATCTTCGCCTCAGGGTAGCATGAAAAGAGGTCGTACCTACCCGCTTTGCAAAGAATGTGGTAGAAACCATCAGGGTGTCTGTAGAGCTGGCAGCGATGTATGATTTGGATGTGTCAAGCCAGGACATAAGATGTGAATTGTAGAGTAATGGCTCAGAGGGGAAAAAATTTACACCAATAGGGTTAGTCCAATCGTCCTTCAGCTCAGTCTGGTCGCCCGAATCAGCAGGGTGTCACTTTAAGTGCCGCCAGTGGGCAATGCCAAACAGGCTTAATGCACTTCAGTCCAGACAAGATCAGGAAAGTTCTCCTAATGCATCACGGGTACGTTACAGATCTTCCATTTACATATTTATGTCTTATTAGGTCCAGGAGCTTTTATGTCTTTTGTAACTCCTTACATAGCAGTCGACTTCAAAGTAAAACCAAAAGTCTTAATAGAACCATTCTCAGTCTCTACCCCAATGGGTCAACCTATCATGGATATACGAGTATACAGAAATAGCTTGATTTTAGTATTCCATAAAATTTCTTTAGTTGAGTTCAGTTATAGAGTCGTTCAATTTTAGTTTCTTGATGAACCAGTCTTTGAATTAAGGAGTAGTACCTCAGTTTTAGTTGATTTAAGTTTGAATCTCTAGATTGAACTAGTAGAGAAAGAAGTTGAGAACTCTATGTTAGTCAGTGTTGAGGTTGCTATATGATAATTATTAGGGCAATAAAAATCTAAGAATCATGTAACAGAAGGAAGTGCTACTAGTGGACCTTACATTATCAGATGTAGTTCTTCCGAAGGATTTTGGTATTTTTGAGCATTGTCATATCTCAGACTCTAGAGTAAAGTGGTTTCAGTTTGATTAGGAATTTATTTAGGGGTTCACAAACTTAGAATAATGGCTTTAAGCTATGGGGGAGATGGTAGAGCAAGTAACTAAGTCAGACTTTCAAATTTTAGTAGTAATATCAGTAGGTGTGGAGAAGTAGTGGGAGAGGTTATTGTTCAACCCGTCCTTACCTCAATGCGAAGTTTTTCACTTCAGCTGTCACGATATCTACTCATGCCTTATATGTTAGCTCTATGATCATAGCACCTATTCATGCACATTATCGAAAATCATATATTCTTACAGTTCCTAGTATGACCAGTTCCAGTTCACATAGTGTTATGAATCATGTTCCATGAATATAGAAACTACAAACTCAGGTCATGCAACCTATGACTCATGTACTCATGCTTTATAGTATGCTCAGTTCCCATGGCTTATGCTATACTCCTAATGATCAGCTAAATTCAGAATTACATCATGTATTTCCTCAGTTTAGATCTCTTGATAAAGTCCAGGGTATTGATGTTCTATTCCTCCAACCTCAGTTAAGTTTCAAGTTCGATATAGTGTCCATTCATGATTCAGGTCCTCATGTTTTAACCTTTTGGTGAACTCTCCTTATGAGATGATGTAGTGATGAGCAATTGCTTAGAAGGGAGAGAGTAGGTTAAATGTCTCATGTTATGAAAATATTGTTGCATGCTTGTTTTATACGAGGCTTTAGTTATGAAGATACACTTGAATGTTATGTTGATGTGTAAGTGGTTAGATACATTTTGGAGATTTGAGTAGACTTGAACTTAGTGGAATAATTCAGTCCAGCTCAGACCTCAATAGGTAGAGTTATTAGTGCCCATGTAAGTATTTTCAGTAGCCTCAAGTAAGATGTGGTATTGAAGTAGAAATTACAGTTGAGGGGATAGTTGAGAAATGTGGCTAAGATGGTAAGTTACTAGTTGCAGTTCATAAGGCTTAGTAACTCTATCTTTGATGAGGTTTCGTAGGCCTTGCTTCATAGTATAGAATCTTAGCCATGTTGTGATCAGATGTTTTATTCAGACCATGCCAAGATTTCCTTGCTCCCTAAAGTCATTAGAACCTTATAGAAAGAGTGTCAAAGAAATGCTCTAGTTGAGTATAAGTTTTCAGCATGTGTTAATTTGTAAAGCCAAGAATTTAGTTTAGCAGTCAGGCGGACAAGTTCGTATGATTTCCCCATCTTTCCACCCAGTCGTACTATCCGAAGTTTCGTTAATATGACTGATCCAAGATAGAGCATCCTAGTAGTTGCGAGTTCCGCTCAGTTCATGTATCATGCCTCAGTTTCAGATCCCAGATATTCAGTCACGATTCAGTTCGTAGGTGCCCCGTGCATCGTCTCAGTTTTTTCTTAGTATCTCAGCCAAGTCAGCATTCTTCGAGGGACATAATGTCCCAACAGGGAGATGCACTATAACCCCCAAGCTTTCATCTCCTAAAAATTCTAGTTTCTCTTCACGTAACGAATCCAGTTTGGAGTAGTGGGTACGCATAAGTTGACCCTCAAGTTCCAATCTCAGCCGTATGACATGTATACAAGAAATTAATTCAATTCATGTATCACATTTCAAACTCAGTCATGTTCTCATGATCCCGTTCATACGTTCAGTAAATGATGTCAAGTTCATTATTATTCTCAGTTTAAGATAATAATCTTCCTTAGCTCTACTCTATTCCATGCTCAGTTACAGTTTTAAACTTGGTATCCCTTACCATTGCATAACCAGTCATGCATTCATGAATTAGTTAAGTCATGTATTCCATGCATCAGATATGCATGTTCAGTGTGTAAACTCAGTATATCAGTGTTTCTCATCTTAATCAGTCTCATTTGAGGAAGAATGTTTCAGAGGGGGAGATGTTGTAATACCCCGTATTTCCCTAACCTAGATTAACTCTCAGTATATGAGTGATCCAATATTAATTTTTTTCTAAATACTCAGTATTTTTCAGTTTAGGACCTGCCATTGCGTAGGAAATTGAATTAACTTTTCAATGATATGAAATTTGCCTAAATTCAATAACCGGGTAAGAAGTTATGGCTATTTTAAGTTTCAGTCGTTAAACACCATCATTTCGGCCAGTAGCGCATCTTGGAGTATGTTAAAATGACAATTTTAGTTTCCAGGGAGGTACCACGATACCTGCGCATCGCGCCACAACTTATTTTCATAAATTTCAATTTTCAGTAAAGTAACGCGATTGTACCGTATTGCGCCAAGCTTCCAGGTTCCATCCAATTTTGCAACGCAATTCCACCTCATCGCGCCACCAACCACATTTCCAGTTGTCATTTTCCAGTGGCTTGGCGCAATAGTGGTGCGTCCCGCCAGGTGGTAATTTAAAAAATTTTCAATGGTAATCCAAAGTTTTGTCCAGGGTTAAATTGGTCCTTTCCCATAATTTTAATCCACCCAGGTGTGGTATTTAAGCCCTAAAAATGTTTTAAGCTCATTTTTTAATAGTTTTCCCCTAAACCATCAAGCTCTCTCTCTCTCTCTACAATACAAAACCCTAACTTAAAAAAACCAAGAGCAATCTCAAGAATCTCACCAAGAACCTTCAAGGATTAATCCTCTCAGGTATGTTAGGAGTTTAGCTATGGGCCACTAGAGTCCAAGAATTCATTTTTAAAACTTCAAGTTTTATGATTTTCATACTTGGAATTGAATGTATTTATGTTCATGATAGAAATTGGGATCCAATTCATGTTTAATTATAAGTTTCCATGAAATTAAGATATTTATCTGATGGAATATATGAATTGTATGCTAAACCCTTGAAATTAAAATTGGGTAGTTAATTATGATGTTCATGTGTTGACCATTATCATGTAAATAAGCCATTCTCCCTAAGTGTTTGCTAAATTGCCTATGCGAAGTAAATAGTGGAATCATGACATGTTATTATGTGGTCCCAATCATGTACAAGCTTATGCCCTATAAGTGTTTGATGAAATGCTTATGTGATTCGACTAGTGAAAGCATGACATGTTATTATGTGATCCCATTCATGCATAAGTTCATGTGTATCAAGTGTTTGACAAAATATCTAAATGAGTGCATTGTTAGCAAACAAGTATTGTTATGCTTTATGATCATGATATGTCATTTTTTTATGCTATCGAGTCCTGGGGATATTTAATACCCGATAATTTAGTTGTGTACCTAGAGCAAGTATCAGTTATAGAATAGTATCAGTCATGTTCCAATCAGTAGAATCTAGTCAATTACAGAACTCAGGAAAACTAAAAAAACTCAGTATCAGTCCAGTCCAGTTTTGTATACTCAGTTCAGCGTCTTTCAGTTGGGTGTAGGATTTAGCACTGAGCAAGTGCAGGGATGATGGCTTCCTCATCAGAGAGGTAGAGTTGTTAGCAGTAACCCCTGTACTCCAGAACTGCGTAGCCAGTGTAGGATGAGGAGTCACCCGTCAGACTAGGCTTGACTACCTCCCAGGGGTCACCCGTTAGATTAGGCTTGGCTCCGCTCAGGTTTCACACGTCTGTTAGTCTTGATATCCTGGTTTTCTAGTGTTAGTACTCGTGGCACGGTATTAGCACCCTTCCAACTGGGGTCACAGGTTGGACCTCTATCAGCTCAGATTTGGGGGGTGTCGGTTAAATGATTACCTTCTACAGTTTCAGTTTCAGTCTTCAGTTTAGAACTCAGTTCAGTTTTACAAAATTAAGACTGTCAGACACAATTAATCAGTATCAGTACATTAGTTATCAGTAACTTCAGATATCCGTTACTCAGTTATCAAACTTAATACTCAGCTTCAGAAAAGCTTAGATACAGTATATATCTTTGTATGTCCACAGTATTGTATACTCAATATTTTCAGTAGTATCAGTTATCCACGTACTCTTATATTCAGTTACTCTATATCATTCAGTCAGTTACCATTCATTCATATTAACCCTTGCATTCAGCTTTATCCCATCTAGCATACCAGTACATTCCACGTACTAACACATATTTTTCTTTGCGCTATGATGTCTCATATCATATGTTCGGACGTTCAGGATCCCGACCGTGCTTAGATAGATCCAGTTAACAGTCACAGATTTAGTAGCGAGTCCTCATCCATCAATGATATGCTTTTATTTTAGTATTTGCAGTAGATGGAGTTAGTTGGGGGATTGTCCCATCAACTCCACTTTCAGACAGTTACAATTAGAGGTTTTTCAGACTAGATTTTCAGATAGTATTCAGTTTTGTGGATTGTTATTTCAGATGTTATATTTTATCAATATTTTAGATTTTGAGCCTTATGGCATTTCAGCCTAATTCCATATTTGTTTCAGTATTATTATCCAGTGCTCACAGCAGATATCAGTCATGGGTTAGCTTGTGGTCCTTCGAGATCGTAAGCACCATGTGACGACTAGGAGGTAGTCTCGGGTCATTACAATGATATTCATATAAGGCTTCGAACGCAGAATTTTTATATTCACTTATGAATTGTAGGTGTAATCACAGTTGACGTGCATATCATCTCGCAAAAAAAAAGATATTTAAAAGATTAATTTTTGAAAATGATTGAAGTATATTAAATGATTAGTGTAAAGAACTATTATTATACTAGTTTAATATACTTGCTTTGCACATGTGTCTCATGTTAATTAATAAAATAATACACAAAAAATTATTAAAAATTTTAAAAAATGATTTTGACTTTATGATAAATGTTGAATCTATTTAAATGAGACTTTGATCATGCACAAAGCGCAAAATCTCTTAACCATTATTAACCAATATAAAGTAATAAAATAATGACTCAAATTTCATGTATAAACTGAAAAGCCAAAAATAAAAATCATTACTTAAAATTGATTTCAAGTTACCTAAGTTACATGATGGAACTCTTTAAAATTAACTATAGAAAAATTATAAATTTGTATTAAAAGTATTCTAAAAAAGACATCTTGAAAAATAAAACAGTGAGACAAAAACACGCCATAACATTTGTCATCAAAGCCTTTGTTTCTTTAGAAAGCAAATCACAAACTATGTAATCTCACTAATTTTCGTTCTTACCACTCTTAGATTCTATTTTCCCATTTTCCTTTTCATAGTAGAACACAACTATTAAGCTGAAACAAAAGCTCCATTAATAAGATTTCAAAATAAGCTTCTAAACATAGTATGCCATTAGTTACTTTTTCGGGGCCTTCGCTTAAAGAAAGAAATCAACTACGCGGAAGAAATCATTGTTTCAAGTTTAATTAGATTATGCAAATCTTATATATTCATTCAAAGATTAGAGAATAAATAATATATTATCATTGTTATTATTATTATTATTATTATTATAATTATATTTAAGTTTTATTGCCCCCTCCCTCCTCCCCCTTCACTTTAAGCAAATTATATTATTTAATAAAAAAAGGAATGAGATAAACCTTGATTTTGTTTTGGCTACTTTATTCATCAAAAACAATATGCTTGTTTCATCCAATTTTTTGATCTGAAATTTTCAATTGACAAAGAAAACATGAAAAATTCTTAAAAAGGAAGAATCCATTGTCAATTGTTACTATAATTCAAATTAAAATTATTAACTAAAAGGAAAAAAAAAAGAAAGTCAAAAAGAATGATGATAGTGAATGCAAGAAGATGACTAATTAAAACGATAACAAAATAAGAAAAAAAACATAAAAGTAGAAGAAACCGATGTTCTTGTCAAATTTAATCGAAAATATTACTTGAATAGAATTTTTACCTTGATTTTTTGGCTACTTTATTCGAACACAACAATATGCTTGTTTCATCCAATTCTTTTATCTGAAATTTTCAATTGAAAAAGAAAACATGAAAAATTATTAAAATAAAAGAATCCATTGTCAATTGTTGATTATTAAAACTATTAATTAAATTTTTTTAGAAAAGATGATGATAGTGAATGAAAGAAGACGACTAACTGAAACGATAACAAAATAAGAATAAGAAGAAAACGTAAAAGTAGAAGAAGCCAATGTTTCTTGGCAAATTTGATCAAAATATTACTTAAATAGAATTTCAGATTTTTTTTATTTAAGGTAAATTTTAACTAATTTAAAATTATTAAATTCATGATTTCTTACCTTGTTCAAATAAAGATCTTAAATAATTTTAAAAATCTAAATAATGTATAGTATTGAATTATTTTAAATAATAATCCTAAATCGGTCGTAAAAATAAGTTTTGGTAAAAAAAAAAACTAAAAAGAAAGTCCTTAATCCTAAATCTATAAAAATTTATGTACTGCTAACATCCTCCCACTTTTTAATTAACCAAATTTTTTTGTGTGCTTTTTCAGCTAAAAACAAAAACGTTTACTTCCTTAATTATTAATAGTTTTTCAAATAATTCTTACCATATATTTGTTGTTAGTTGTTATTATATATTTTAGGACTTTTTACTTTGTAAAACTTACCATATATATTAGGATTTCTTACTTTAAAATATTATAAATATAATTAAATAATAATTTAAGAAAAAAGGTGAAAAGACAATTTTGTCTATTGCAGACTGTTTTAATGAATGACAAAAAGTTCGAATCACTTTTCTAAGGGTATTCACACTTTTAATATATTATAGATTATAGATTATATAAATATATTTATATTTAAGCTTTCATAAAAGTTGAAATTTGTAATCTTAAAAATAAGAGTATATAATACTCCATCCATTGCTTTTTATCTTTTCCATTTGGGTTGTGTTATGCTCCTAAATATTTGCTCATTTAATCTTTCAAAAATAGTTTGAACAAAATCTTCATATTATGGTCTTGTTCAATAAATGTAATCATTATTGATTTGAAAAGAGCTATAAAATTTAATTGACAAGGACGAGCTTTTTCACAAAGAAAGCTTCGCGCCATTAGGGTTATATTAGTAAAATTATTTTTAATTTAATAGGAGTAAGAAATTTATTAAGGTGTGTGTCTAACCCAAATAAAGCAAATAAAAAGGAACGGAGGAAGTACGACATAATAGATAAATCAATCTGCATATAAATTTTTTTAAAACTAACATGTAAATAATATAATTTTTTTAACCCCTTAAATAAAAAATTTAACTCCACCAATATTAATTTAATTTATGCTCTATTTTTTATAGATAATTTTCAGCTATCAATAATGTATCTTTAGTAATTTTATATTATTTTATTATGAAAATAAATATATGATATATTTATATGGATAAGATCAATCACTTATTTTCTTAATATAAATATGTTATTTACTTTTATTTATATGGTATATTAGGTAAAAAGAACTATATTTTAAGAACATATTGCTCTTAAGATTTAATATACTGACACTTCTAATTTTAATTTATCCTCTTGTATAATTTTTAAAGAAAATTAAAAAATAAAAATATTAAATTAGTTATTTAATTCAAGAAAATGTGTTTGACCTGATGTTAAAAATAAGCATTGAAGCATATTATAGTTTAATTTTATTTTATTTAGGGAAATTTAAATAAGTTGTAATCTATTATTTGATTTTATAAAAATAAATAATTATTTTTTAAAGTGTGATCTCTATTATTATTTTCTATCTTGTTTATTTAAAAATATTAATTTAATTTTTTTGACAAACTAATTAAATATCGATAAATACATTTAAAACTGTAATATTGGGCCCGTTCTTCATTATCTAGTTTAATTAAGTATCACATACAATGTATCGTTAATGGAGGAGAAATCTTTAGTATCGACAAATAAAAGGGAAAAGGACACCCTCTGGTCATTTTTAAAACAAATGGCCAACATTTGATTGATTTATCATATTATTGTCAGTCGGTCAAATTATTATTTTTTAATGGCCATTGAGTTACTTTGGCCCTCTCCTTTCTTCTTAGGACATTTCGGCCCACATTTTAAAAGGTTGTTCATTTTTTTTTTTGGATTTCGCTTCATCCATCTTAAAATAAACTAAAATTTACATATATACACAACTTAAAGTTACCATATTACACTAAATACCAATTTGATAAAGTATTTACACAAACCCCAAAATAATTACACAAATCCCCCTTTTTTATTTTTTCTCTCTCTTAAATATTATACATCACAAAACATGCCTACATCTTCCGACTTTTGCTCCATAGTGCATCCATTTTTTAAACCCATAAATCACGGCATTATTCAAGTAACGTCCATTTAGAGGTTAATAATTTTCTAACTGTACAAGCTTTTAATTGATTATTTTGATTTACTTCGTTAAATTTTTGAATTTTTTTTTTCAACTTTACCAAATTCAGGGGTCTTCCGTTTCTTGTTTTGTTGCATGTTGAAATTTTTGTATTGTTCAATCATATTCAAGTTTATTTTAGTTTTTTCGTTCTTTTTTATATTGTATAAGTTGGATCTTTGATTGATTTTATTGTTTTGTAGTTCGATTTAACAATATTGTTAAGTCAATATAGTGTCAATTGCTAATGGATTATCCTCCAAGTTTTAGTTTAGGAATTTCTCAATTTGATTCAAAAGAAAAAGATCTTCCCGTCGGATTTGTTCCTGGTAAATTTGATTATAAGGCTCCGAATTTTGCAGAGAATCGGTCGAAGCACCGAAACGACCCCGTTACAATGAAGAAGTTAAAGGAAGTTGCCGCTTCTAGAATGAAGAAGGTTGGTTCAAAAGTGGCAAGTAAAAAGAAGTTTGATGATTCCGGTCGACCACGTCTTCCTAAGGTACTGATTATGTTCGTGCCTTCAATTATCAATGTATAATAATACATTATACATTAGTTTTTTGTCTAATTAATGTATAATCTGTGTTTTTAGAATTGTATTTATATAGGTTATACATTGCCAGTTATAAAAATCAAAACAGTTATGAAGTTTTATTATTGTATAAGTTGACATTATACATTAAAGAAGATTTTTTTTTAATGTATAAGCTACCATCATACATGTTTGTCTGTAGTTAAGTATATCCAATATTACATTTGAAATGTATAAGTATATCCGATATTATATTTTTTAAATGTATAAGCTACCATCATACATGTCAATCAAAACACACTTGATGTTAAATATGTTCAAAACATACCCCAGCAATCATCTGAAAGTTTGTAAGTAAATTATAATTTTTTTATAATGTATAACTATGTTTAAATTAATGTACTTATTGTTACTTCATTTTTTTTTTTAAATCAGAGACTGTGGCGTCTTTGTGGTTGCTTATGGAGAAATATTAAGTGAAGGGTAGCAAGTGCATTCAACGTGCACGCTATGCTTCATTACTGAGGCATTACGGGGTAGAAAAGACAAATGAAGGGTACACGAGTGATAATGGCGATCCTCCCCGGCCAAGGAATAGTGTGCTCCAAGAAATTGATGAAAGTGCAATTGTTACTTTAGAGTAGCATTGTTTAATAACAGTCGGAATTGAATCAACTAAATCTTAGTTTTGTAGTTGATGTTAAACGAATTCAAAGATTACTTTCTAGATATTAATTAACATTTATGGATATCTTCATCTTATGAGAATATGCTTTCTAGTCACTGAGACACTACTGCAATGTTACTAATTGATTCATGATACTTATTGAATTTTCCTTTCACTTATTTTGTTAATGATTAAAACAACATATTAATAATTAATCTGACATTGTATTTTGAACACATAGTATATTTTCTGTTATGTACCTTTTCTTATAAGTGAATTTTACATTGAACTAAAGACTAATACGTTTTAAAAGTATGTATTACATAACAACATACATGTTATAAAACGTTTATTACTTGTAAAAAAATTATAGAAATTGTTAATACCATACACACTTATAATGTATGATGCTATATCATACATTGATATGAATGTATAATTAAATATTATACATTCGTAAGTCTACTAGAATGGCACAGTTTCACTATACATTGCTTTGAATGTATAACAACTTATTATACATTCAAACGTTTACTGGAAAGGCAGACATTTATTATATATTGATTTGACTGTATAAAAACATATTATACATTCATAAATTTACTGGAATGATACTGTATATAATTTTTTTTTAAAAATAAATTAATTCAGTTAAATTTCGTTGTTATATTTCTAACCTCATACATGTTAAAAACGTATAATTCTATATCATACATTTATTACACATTAACTATTAATGTACAACCGTTTAATACACCGTGCATTTCAACAATTACTTACTCCTATAGAGGGTAAGTTACATAGTTAATGTCCATTTATAATCATGTTCTAACTTCAAGTTATATGGTTATGAACTATGATATAGAGAAAAAGCTTAAAATTTTTATACTAATATAAATCATTGATTAAAGAAAATAACATTTATAATCAATAAAAAAAAATATATTACTTACTCCAGCATTAAAAAAAATTAATAAAAAAGTTTATACAACCAAAACCATTCAAAGCATCCGCACATAAAAAAACATATTATATTCTTCATGATTCCTTTAGAAAGAAACCGCAAGTCCTGCGGTTGTGATTGACTCGTCCGCATTTACCGAAATTACTATTGCGTCACTTTTATATGACGTATAACTAATTTCTGACTCCCAAATTCCAGAATGTCGCAACAATACGGGGATATTCATATTGATTTTACTAGTATTGAAGAACGTATGTAGAAGAAGATTTTAGTAGTTTTGAAGAATGGGTGTAGAAGAAAGTGGTTATTTTTTGTCTTTCCAGATCTTGAATCACAGGAAAAAAAATTATGTATAACAATTTTTTTAAAATTCAAATATCAATTACATGTTCTATCAATAAACGACTTAATGTTGGCTAATTACTGCCTTTAATTAAGGAACTATAAAATAATTAAAGATTCTCTTACCTTAAATATAGAATTAGCTGTTACATCATACATTCGACCAATGTACAATATGTGACCGAATGTATGAGTATATTTACAAAAAAAAGGGAGAGAGAAAACAAGAAGGGATTTTGTGTAATTATTTTCATTGTCTAGGAGATTTATGTTGTTTACACTAAAATAAATGACCCATATTTGGGCTATTGGATATGAACTTGTCAGTTGGCCCAAACTAATTCCAAAACTGGTTAGTTGGGACTATATCAATAGGGTATATGGATTACATCAATATGGTATAAGGAGTGTATTAATATGATACAGGGACTGTATCAACATGCTATAAGAATTGTATCAATATGTATAGAAATTGTATCACTATGGTATGTATTCCGTATCGAATGTGCATAGAAACAGTATAATAGTTGTATAATATACATATATACGATATGTATAGAAACTGTATAATTATTGTATAAAATATGTATATGTACACGATATGCATAGAAACTGTATAATTATTGTATAAAATAGGTAGCTTAATAATTATTGCAGCTAAAGACTGTATGTGTAGAACTATATAATCATTGTATAGAGTATATTTTTTTGTATATGATATGTATAAAAATTGTATCATTATTTTATAGACCATGCATAGGTTATAAGATGTGTGTCTTTATGCTACTAAAGAAAAAAAAAAAAGTATCTGTAAGGACAATTATAGTGCTACATAATAAAATAATTGACGGTAGAAATTAAACAATAAAATAAGAGAAGAAGAAGAAGAAGAAGAAGAAGAAGAAGAAGAAGAAGAAAAAGGCAGTAACAACGACAAAAAGGCCCAAATGACAACTTTTTGAAATTGCAAAATGGGTGATTATTTCAGTGGAAGCAATTTTGGGCAAAATGACATTGGCATTCTTTCCCCAAAATGAAAATAATGCTAGGGAAAAATTTGATCCAATATACGAAAGATGTTATAAATTGATATATTTATGATGGATGTCCATAACTCTTAGGAATTAAGTCACTCCTATCCATCTTCTCCATGATGACAAATGAACAACGAATGACAATGAGCTTATAGTAAAATTATGAAGCATAAATAATGAATTAGTCTAGTTCTTGAAAAGAATGTGATTTGTGATAAATATTGTGGATTCCCGACCATTCATGAAAGAGAATATGTAAAGATGTGACAAAATTCATGAACAGAGATGTGTCTATATATGGTTGGATAAATACCAAAACTCACCTCTATGGAGGTTTGAGAGAAACTGAAAATTTTAATTTTGGTATAAAAAGATCACTGATGCCAAAGTATGTTTTATTATGATCTCTATCAAAGGGTAAAAAAAGGATTCTTGCCTATAAACGTTTTTTTTTGGCAATTAAAGATCACTTTATTAATTACCAAGTGAAATATTTACAAAGCTAAGGGATGATACAGGCCATCAAACCCTTCTCAGAAATTACTCAATATATTGGATACTAACTAGTTCTACCGACACTACACCTCATAGACTTCTAATATAACCAAAAAGTTTAGGATTAGTTCTAAATCTAATGCATAACATCATTTTTATGGCTCGAATAGCTCCTCTACTGAAGTTGTTTGTTTCTGGAAAACTCTACTATTTCTTTCCAGCCAGAGAGTGTGCACAACAGTTGTCAAGCTTGCCTTCAAGATGACCCCTCGAGTATGTGTTCCTCTTGTTCAATGCTCTACCCACTCCCACATATGTATCCAGTCTCTATGACAGCTATCACATCTCTGGCACTTCAAGATAACACTCCACATTGTATTTGTAATTCTACATTCAAAGAATAAGTGATCTCTCATCTCATGTTCTACCTGGCAGAACACACATTCAGGATCCACATTCATACCCCACTTCAGCAGCTTGTCTTTCGTTCTTATACTATCGTGCATACTTAGCCATAACATAAATACATGCTTTGGTTTGTCAACATTGTGACATAGCAGCTTTGTCCAAAGGATATTATCAAGTCCACCTCTTATTTTCTTATAGGCTTTGTTTATTTTCCTTGCACTATTATTTGATTCATATCACCCATTTTTTGCCTGAGTTTCTTCATTGTGCATATTTTTCTGATCATCCAGCTAGCCTGCTGAGGGATGTTCATGTCAAATACATTCTGCCTCTTTATATATTAATGATGTACCCAAGCTATCCATAGCTTGTACTTTTGTTGACTAAGAGCCCATAACAGCTTACAAATTGCTTCTTGATTCCATTTTTGAAGATTGATTAGATTAAGCCCTCATGCCCTCTTTGGTTGGCAAATTTTCTCCCATGCCACTAGTGCTTTTTTGGTGATCGTTGCTTCTCCTGACCAAAGGTAACTTCTACATGTAGCCTCTATAAGCTTTATTATCTTTTTAGGCATTAAGAATATCTGGGACCAATATGCTTGCACTCCAAATAATACTAATCTGATCAGTTGCAATCTCCCAGCATAGGATAGACTCCTAGCCATCCAGGAAGTAATCTTCTCTACTAAAGGCTTACACTGTTGCACTGTAAGCTTTTTGATAGATAGAGGTACTCCAAAGTACTTGAAAGGAAGTTCCCCCTTCTCATACATAAGGGTCTGGACTATTTCCTGTTGAATAGTTGGACTCACACCTTCAAAGAATACCTGTCGAATGAATTTACCGTTGATCGCGTAAATATGGTACACAAAAAAGGACTTTGTCAAATATTATAAAAACAAATTATTAAATACAAAAATAAAGCAATAAAGAGGTTTTTCATATACTGATTTTAACTACATTGACAATAATTTTCTCCCTAAAAGGAGATGGTCACCATATGAATGGTGTTTTAAAATATGAGGTAGTACACAAGTATTTAATAGCTTCGAAAAGTTGATATGTTACTAAACGGAGGAATAAAATTATTTATGACATTGAGATTATAGTAAGTCTCCTAAGGAACTTTGAAAGTTTCAACAACATTGACAAGAAAAGAAATTATTATTATTTTGAGACTATAAATTATGAAAAGCTTTTATATCTATGGAAAGCTTTTATATCTTCATATTACTACAATTGAAACACGTTATAAATATTTATGAAAAAGTCTATTCATGTTTCTTGATACAAATATGAGCATGGTGATGAAATCACATGCGGCAGTAAACTAAAAATTTACAGAAAATATATAAGGCGTGATTGGTTGACCATCCTGATTCAAATGTGATGTAAAAAATAATTGAGAATTCATAAAGTTTTACATTGAAGAAATAAATATTCTTCAAGAAATCTATTATGTTGTTCTCACCATAAAATATTATACCAACTAAGGTTATAGGTGTATCCCCTAAATTTTTAAAACGTACAACAAGGTGAATATGAGCCCGTTCACCTGCCACATGGAACATTTACTAGGAAATGAGATGCATCTATTGTTGGTCACATGCGATTTCCTATCAACTTGCAATTTAATTCTTGCAAGGTTATTGCTCAAATTGTTAAATTTAGAGCATGGTTCCAAACTATAAAAGTGTTGATTTTATGTTTCAATAAATTTTGAAACAAATACATTGGTTAAATATATTTAAGAGTTATGTTTCAATTAGTTTTGAAACAAATGCATCACTTAAAGTTTTGAGTTACAAAGGAAATGAATTTGACAAATTCATTATTCATAAGTTTTGAGTTACAAAGGAAATGTATTTGACAAATTTATTATTCATTAAGTTTTACGTTATAGGTTCTTGAAAGAGTAACATTTTTTGTTTTAAAACATACATTAATATACTTCTCATGCATGAAACTTTCATCCTATAAATATTGTTTTCTTTGGTTTGAAAAGATAAGCACTCAAAACTACTTTCCCCTTGAAAAATACTTGAGAGACATTGATCAAATGGTGAAATCACCAATTCAATAATAGAAGAGCAACATTCTTGAATGCTACTTATTTTGTGGCTTAGTTGAATCCCGAAGATAGAGTTGTCACTTGTTATTCCGTTTGCTCGTGGAAGAGACTCCAACTATCTTCAAGAAGCATATTATCGTGCCTCTAAGCCAAGCAAGTTTTATTTTGAATTTCTTGTACAATTATCATTATTGTTCTAACAATTTGAAGATAGTTTTCTCTATGGCTTCTACATCAATATCAAATAGTATTTCATCTTTGCCTAATCCTAATTTTGAAATATTTGATGGCAAAGACTTTCCTAGATGGCGTGAAAAGATGAAATTCTTTTTAAAATGATTAAAGTTGGCCTATGTTCTTGAAGAACCTTATCCTAATGCTCCTGGTTCTGAGGTAGCATCTGACGAGGCTACTTTGATTAAAGAACAAATTGCCAAATGACAATATGATGATTATTTGTGCAAGAATTATATTCTTGGAGAAATGTCTAACAAATATTATGATCAATATTATGTTAAATGCAACTATGCTAATGAGATATGGGACACTCTTCAAGCTATTTATTTAGCTGAAGAGGTGAGTTCTAAGAAATTTCTTGTTTCAAATTATATGGAGTTCAAAATGGTTGATGACAAGTCAATCACTGAACAAGTACAAGAATTCCAACTTATAGCTAATAAAATTGCTATATCTGGAATTGCTCTTGATAAAAATGTTCATGTTGGTGCTATTGTATCAAAACTTCCTCCATCTTGAAAAGAATACCGAAGCAAACTATTACACAAAAAGCAAGATTTGACTCTTGAACAATTATTGCAACACTTGCAAATTGAACAAGAGACACGATGGCGCTATAATAATAGTTTGAAGAAACCTGTCATGAAAGCTCATATGGTTGAAGAAAAATCAAACAAGAAGGAACCTGAAAATAAGAATTTTTCAAAGGCAAAGAAGACTACAAATTTCAAGCGTAATGATGCCAATTTTAAATCTTGTGAATGCTATCATTGTCACAAAGTTGGTCACTATACGTGTGATTGTAGAATTCTCAAAGCCGAAAAGAAGAAAGAAAAAGCAAATAAAAATAAAAAAGATGATCTTGTGGCAATGGTCACAGAAGCATTTATAGCGGAAGATCAAGTGGAATGGTGGATAGATACTGGCGCAACTCGTCACATATTAGGTAACCGAAATTCTTTCAATACTTATGAATT
The DNA here is from genome assembly GCA_030864215.1 of Capsicum pubescens. Taxonomy (NCBI): domain Eukaryota; kingdom Viridiplantae; phylum Streptophyta; class Magnoliopsida; order Solanales; family Solanaceae; genus Capsicum; species Capsicum pubescens. The sequence goes on along the minus strand of CM061538.1, from coordinate 97,359,966 downwards.
AGTGGGGGACGGTAAAATTGTATATATGGGAAACTCCTCCTCTACTAAAGTTGTGGGAAAAGGAACTGTTGAACTAAAGTTTACTTCTGAAAAGATAGTTACATTGATGGACGTATTGCATGTTCCTAATATTCGAAAGAACTTGGTGTCAGGTATGCTTCTTTCGAAACATGGTTTTAAAATGGTTTTTGAGGCAGATAAGTTTATTTTATCTAAAAATGACATGTGAATTTTAGATCCATTCAACTTATGGTGAATAATGGATTAATCAAAGATTGTGGAAAGAATCATACTACTAAGTGTCTTACTTGTAGTAAATGTAAGATTACTAAGAAGCCCTTTAAGACAGTTGAAAGGACTTCCACACTTTTGTAATTAATCCACACTGATATTTGTGAGATAGATTATTTGTCACGTCATGGAAAGAGGTATTTTATTACTTTTATTGATGACTAATCAAGATATACTTATGTCTTTCCATTGAAAACAAAAGATGAAACATTTGAGACTTTCAAAGCATATAAAGCAGAAGTTGAAAATAAATTGAGTGTGAAAATTAAGTCAATTAGGTCTGATAGAGGTAGAGAGTACTTAAAGTCAGATTTTATTAATTTTTTTGAGAGAGAAGACATTGAAAAATAATTGACCATGTCCTATACACCACAACAAAATGGTGTAGCAGAAAGAAAAAATAGGACTTTCATAGAAATGGTTAATTCTATGCTTTATGGACCTGGTATATCTAAAAATTTGTGGACCGAAGCTTTGCTTCCAGCATGTCATATTTTGAATAGAATTACTTCCAGAATCATGATGCATCTCCATATGAACTTTGGAATAATCGAAAACCAAATATAAATTATTTTAAAGTATGGAGTTTCTTGGCTCATGTTCGATTACCAAATCAACATTTAACCAAGATTGACTATAGAGGAGTAGATTGTGTGTTTATTGGTTATTCACAAACCAGTAAGGCTTATAGATTTTTAAATCTTGAGACCTCAAGTCCTCAACAATTATTGAATCTTTACATGCTAACTTTTTTGAGCATATATATCCCAAGAAAAAAGATTCTTTTGAACAAGATTCAAGTTCTTCTATTTCTTCTCTTAAAAGAAAAATAGTTGAGCCATTGGAAGAAAGTCAACCAAGACGTAGTTCAAGATCAGCCAAATTAAAAGACTTTGGACCTTATTTTTAAGATTATTTGGTTGAAAAGGATCTTGAAAGTTATGCTGAAGCTATGTCTTCACATGATGCTCCATTTTGGCGTAAAGCCATTGATGATTAAATGCATTCTATATTATCTAATAATACATGGATATTGTCAGATCTTCCTCCTGGATGTAAACCAATTGGTTGCCGATGGATTTTTAGGAAGAAAATAAAATCCGATGGTACTTTAGATAAGTACAAAGCCCGTTTGGTAGCTAAAGGCTTTACTCAATTGAAAGATATTGATTATTTTGGTACTTTTGCACCTATAGCTCGTATGAACTCTATTCGTCTCTTGATTGCTCTAGCAACAATTCATGGTCTTGTGATTCATCAGATGGATGTGAAAACTGCATTCCTGAATGGAGATCTAGACGAAGAAGTCTACATGAAACAACCAGAAGGATTTGTCAATCCTGGTCAAGAACGTAAAGTTTGTAAACTTCTTAAATCTCTTTATGGATTAAAACAAGCTCCAAAACAATGGCACAATAAATTTAGAAAAGTTATGATTTCTAATAGCTACTTAATCAATGGTGGAGATATCTTCATAGTTAGTAAATTTCAAGAAAATTCTGGTGTTATAATATGTCTTTATGTAAATGACATGTTGATCTTTGGAACTGATATCGAAAGAGTCAAAGAAATAAAATATTTTCTTGCTTCTCAGTTTGAAATGAAAGATCTTGGAGAAGCTGATGTAATTTTAGGCATCAAAATTGTAAGATCGGCAAGTGGTTTGGCTCTTACTCAATCAAGTTATATTGAGAAGGTTCTAAAGAGGTTTGGTCATTTTGACGACAAGACTGCTCCTACACCATTTGATCCTAGCATCAAACTAGTGAGAAACTCTGATGATATTCTTGATCAATTGACATATTCTCAGATTGTTAGGAGTCTTATGTATGTCATGCATTGTACCAAGCCAGATATTGGTTATGCTGTAGGAACTTTGAGCAAATTTACTGGTAGCCCTGGAGTTGAGCATTAAAATGCCTTAATTCGTGTTTTAAGGTATCTGAAGGGTACAATTAATGTTGGCCTGCATTATTATACCTTTCCAGTAGTTCTTGAAGGCTATAGTGATGCTACTTGGAATTCTGATCCGAATGACTCTAAATCTATTACTGTTTGGATTTTTACTTTGGCTGGAGCAACAATATCTTGGAGATCAAAGAAGCAGACATGTATTACTCACTCAATCATGGAGTCAGAATTTATCGCTATGTCTTCTGCTGGAGAAAAAACTGATTGGCTGCGGAGTATGCTGATAGATATTCCATTATGGGGTAAGCCAATACCACCTTTGACTATATATTATGATAATAAAGCTGTTATATTTCCGGCATCAAGTGATTGTTACAATGGAAAGTCAAGACAAGTTGGTCTCAAATACAATCATGTGAGAATATTATTGGAGGATGGCATAATATCGCTTCAATATGTAAACTCCAAACTCAATTTAGCAGATCCTTTATCTAAAGGGTTAGGCAAGGAATTGGTGGTACAAACTTGTAATGGGATGGGAATAAAGCTTGTTGTAGATTGATTGTACTTTATGGTAACCCTACCTAATGATGTAATCTTAGGTTCAAAGGGAAAAACAAGTAAAGTTACAATTGTGAAGCACATCAATAAAATTTCCTTTTTCCCTAGAGAGTGAGTAGATGTGCATAAGTTGATATTTATTATTTTGATAAATCTATAAGACCGATATCGATTGGAGTAAATAATAACACTCTTGATAGATTTGATAGTATTCCTACAAAAGAAAAGAATGAGATTATATTCTCTTATTAAGTCTATACACCGATTTCGGTTGGAGTGTGTAGGAACACTCTTGATAGATTTACTGATACTTTGTGTAAAGGAGGATGAGATTAATTTCTCTTAATGAAATTCATAGACTACTTAGTCGGAGTATTCAAAGTTACTCTTGATGAATTCACCGCACTAAGTGCGAAGTGGAGGCCGCTTCAATAAGATTTTTACAGGGAAATCTTAAAGCACTTAGCTAAAAGGATTCAGGACACATGGCTGTAAGGTGTCAAAGGATTTTGATTTTCACCGGAACATAGCAATATGCGTGAAGTATTTTTCTACTTCATTCAATGAACCACTTAGTTCAAGATTTGTTCACCAAGTAGTCAATGATTTAGAAAGTCTTCACTAGCTAATGGTTCAAGTCCAAAAGACACCATTATTGATGCATGTTGCTAGATTGATGTCTCAAATGAATTTTCTTTTTTTTTAAAGATAAAATTTCTTGAAACAAGTGGGGGATTGTTGATTTTATGTTTCAATAAATTTTGAAACAAATACATCGGTTAAAGATTTTTAAGAGTTATGTTTCAATTAGTTTTGAAACAAATGCATCACTTAAAGTTTTGAGTTACAAAGGAAATGAATTTGACAAATTCATTATTCATAAATTTTGAGTTACAAAGGAAATTTATTTGAGAAATTCATTATTCATTAAGTTTTACGTTATAGGTTCTTGAAAGAATGACATTTTTTGTTTTAAAACATACATGAACCTATTAACTATTACTTAATTAATATATTTCTCACGCATGAAACTTTCATCCTATAAATATTATTTTCTTTGGTTTGAAAAGATGAGCACTCAAAACTACTTTTCCCTTGAAAAACACTTGAGAGACATTGATCAAATTGTGAAATCACCAATTCAAGAATAGAAGAGCAACATTCTTGAATTCTACTTGTTTTGTGGCTTAGTTGAATCCCAAAGATAGAGTTGTCACTTGTTCTTCCGTTTGCTCATGGGAGAGACTTCAACTATCTTCAAGAAGCGTATTATCGTGCCTCTAAGCCAAGCAAGTTTTATTTTGAATTTCTTGTATAATTATCATTATTGTTCTAACAAAAAGTTGATACAAATTATGTGCCTCTAACTATAGCTGAATCATTGGTTATGAGAACGAATCTCCCCAAAATATTTTTTGATATGAGACGAGTTTATTTAAAGGTATCAACATTTGTATGCATCAAGACAACAAGATTTCCCTCTATTGTTGGTTCAGGGGAAGGAACCAAATATATCCATCTAAAAATTTGAATGTGCAATATCCATCACGCACAAAGATAGATCCCAAAATAAAATTGGGATAAATGTTAGATTTTCTAACATTAGAAAGAGATATGATTAATAGTTGAAATGTATGGAATTAAATTTCTAGATCCTCATAAAAAAGTGAACTTAAAGTTCAACAGAATTCATGATTTGCAAAATGTTGTACGTTCATTGTCAGACTGACCCTATGCTATAATTCAACTGTAAATGCTCTAATAAAAAGTTCAAGAAGGGCAGAGTCTATGGCACACCTGAAACGTGATAGATAAGTTGATTTCAAATGTAAAACTCCTTAAAAAAGGATAGGAGAAAATGATCAAGATGGTCTTGATAATGAGACAAATGCTTTAAAAGAGCACCATGGCATAACACTTTATAAAACCTTAACAAAGGTCCAGTTACCTGTAATAGATGAAATGAAGAGATCTTGATAAGTTTTATCTTATTGGAATCGATATCAAATAACCATATATGATATTTTTGGTATAATATAGCGCTCACCATTATAAATGATAACGAGGATCTTGAATTTAAAGCTATTGAATAACATGGATAGATAAAATACGCAATTTAAGTATATTATGTTTCACTTGAAAAGTGATATTTTAAAAATAGTTCATAGACTAAGGTATAATTCCAGTGGGATATAAATTGGTGTTTGTGCAAAAAGTAAAATCGTAAGATATAAAATACGACTTGTGCCTTGAGGCATAAAGGTTATTCACAAAAGTCCCAACATTATTGTTTGGAGGCGTGTTCTCCTATGATGGATGTAATAAGATCTGCAGTAAGACAAAGTCAAATGTGCTCTCAGATTCTTTCTCAAAATCCGAATAATCTAGGGTTAGGAGCTTGAGCTTATAAGCGTAGTGGCAGTAAAATGGGGATACTGTTTATCTAGATTTAGTAGATGGAGTTATGTATCAATTAAGCCATTAGGGTGTTGCTAGATTTTATAATAGTACTTTGAGAGAGATCTACTGGTTAAGGGTACTTAGAGTATGTCAATGCTTAAGCAAGGAATCAAGCCTAGGTAGTGACTAGAAAGATGTAAAGCTTGTTAAGATTGAGTATGTTCATAAAATTTTGAGGGGGCTAGTGTTTCATAATCCCTATTCTATTGTAATAAGTTAGTATAGTGCATGAAAATTTATGGAGATATTTGTGTTAAGAGTTAGAATCTAAGGTTAGATTGTGGATGATCCAGATAATAAAAATGAGAGTTTTAAATTCTAAAAGAAGAAAAAAAAAGTGTGCCCAGGGTATTGTGACACTCCAAAAGATTCTAAGTTAGTAAGTGTTTAAGTTATAGTATGCTGACTATTGAGGCTAGAGAAAGTTAAGAATTATACCTCAAAAGAAAGTACTAGATGGGTTTTACACTTTCAGATATAGTGTTCCAGGAGAGTTTAGTACTTAAGAGTATATTTATACCCCAACTACTAGAGTGAAGTGATTATACATGAGTTTAGGATTTAATGAAGAGGTCCACATACTTAGAATGATGGCTTAAATCTAAGGGGGAAATGATAGAGCAAAGAATCAAGTCAAGTTTTGCAATTTTAGTAGTGATGTTAGTGATTTCTAGAACAATACTGGGGAGACAGATACTTGACCCATTCTTCTCTCACTATAATTCTTATAATTTAGCCATTATGACACCTTACTTATTTCATGCATGTCAGCGCCACAATCATAACTCGTATTCATATAGCTCATACAGAATTATGTTCATTATCAATTCCTAGTATAAAGAGTAATAGTTCACTCAGTAGTACAAATCATATTCCATGATTCTATGAATTTTTGTCTTATGTCATGCAACTCATGACTCATGCACTCATGTTTTGCAGTATGCTAAATTTTAGGTAATCATGATACGTCTTTCATGACTAGTGAAATCACACTACATCACATATTTTCTCAAATCAGATCTCTTGAACAAGTTTATTCCTATTATACTTTACCCCTTAATCCCCAGTTGAGTGTCGAAGTTACAAAAATACTTGAGTCAAGATTCCTCAGTATTCCTTATATTCTAGATGTTCATGTTCTAGTTCTTCAGTGACCTTTCACATGTTTTTATGGTGATGGTGATGGTTGTTGAGTAATAGGCTTGAATGACTTATTGATACACATATTGATAATGACATAGTGGTTAGTAACTCTTTGATTATAACTTAAAGTTGATTGTTTAAGGCCACAAGAAAAAGTGTACCATTGAGGGTGATACCTCCACTTGAATTAAAAATATATATTTCCGTAGTTAAGACTAGTGTAGTCCTTTTAGTCGTAGAGGTTTGTATCTTAAGGTTAAAATTGAATAGAGTGAGATTGTTCATCTAGACTAGACTTTGCCTTTAGCATCCTTGAACAATGTACTTTTAAGAAAATTTAAAGTAAAATACTGTCTAGCAGTGAAATACCACGAACCAAGGTACGATCATAGTTAAATAGTACAGTCGTACTATGTCTTCGTCTGAATAAAATATCCCTAAAAATATGATAGTTGACAAATTATACCTCCTGGCCATGAAAGGAACCCACTATCGTGGGAAGAACCTACAATCGTCGGAAGGGTCGTGGTTCAAAAATTTGTCTTGGCTTGGAATGTCAAACTATGAACCGAAGGTGCGATCGTGGGAGGATCCCACAAGTCGTACCATTTATCTCCTAATAAAGTCTAGAGAATCCTCAGTTTCAGCATCCAACCGACGAGCATCTTCCAAGATTGAAGGTAGATCCCATGATCTTAGGATAGTTCGTCAATCGCATTCCACAGAATTTCAGAATAAGAGTATCTCATAATCAAATCTATATCATTTTATATTTTTATGAACTCAGATCAGTGTGAAAAATGCTTAGACTATGTCAAAATCTTATTTTAGATATCTCACTCAGATCATGCCCAAAATTCTTTCCTCCTTAATACTATTAGAACCTCTGACAAGGTGCATTGAAGGTAACAAATATTGTTTTTTTCAGCAAACCTCAGAAAATCACATGTACTTATATATCACCTTATATTTATATACATACGCTCAGTATGAGCCAGTCCTTATAGCCAACAATTCAGTTCAACGATCAAACAAACAATCTTTTATAGTTTCCCATCTTTTCATCTAGTCTTACTATCCTAAGTTTCATCTATATGCCTATTTCATGAGGTCCTTTATTTTCATTCATTCTATGTGTAAATTCAGCTGAGTCCTTACTCCTAATCTAAATTAGTCCCAACCATAATAGATATTCATAGTTAAAAATCAGTATCGTGTAAGTTATCCAACTTCAAAAATCAATCGGATAGTACAAGTAAGTTCCCTAATTTTTAGACTAGTCCAATTTCAGTTAGAAATTCAATTATCATGTTCATATTCACCTTTTAGAATTCAATGTTAGGGATTATAGCTCTTTTACTATCCTTTCAACCTAGTTAGTCTTCATTCGAGGAAGAACGATCCCAAGAGAGAGATATTATACCACCTCAAAAATCAAAGCTAAGATTATAATCGTTCTTAAAGTATATATAGAACCAAACTTAGTGAATTAATGGTATGAGAAGTGATTTAGACATGAATTAAGGCCACAAGTAACTCCTAGCACATACATGGACAAGTTAAAACCTTTTTTTTGGATTGATTTCTTGAGAATAATCTTGCTATAGTCAACTTAAAATGAGCATAACTCCTAGATTTTGAAGTATTTTTTATATTAAAATTCACCAAATGATAGATATTTGAATTATCTTTCCAATGAATCTAGTTTATACTTAATTCAATATCGGAGTAAGAAGTCATGGCCATCTCACTGAAGCACTGTCAAACTGACAGATTTGGACGGCCCATACCACGACTAGTAACCCACGATCATGGTTAGATTCTAAGATCGTGGTATGTGCTCGTATGATCAGCTTCAGATACCTGAAAAAAGTCCCTTAAACCCCATGATTTAGTACCACGATCGTTGTTGGATCCCACGATCATGGTAGGATCCATTTGACGTCCAAAATTAGATTTTTCTATAATATTTTTAGAGGGGTATTCTCGTTCTTTTACACCTTTTAAACTCCTCAACTACATCGTCTATGCTATCCTAAGACTGAATATAAAGTCTAAACTACTCCTAATTCCGCATCCACTTCACAATATACGAAATTACTCAAAGAAATATGCAATTTTCTCCTCCCCAAAGCAAGAAATTAGGGTTTTTCATCTTCAAGCTCAAATCCTCCAAACTTTAGTTCAAGAATCACAAGTAATCAGGTATGTGGGCATTCAATTAGGATATTCTTTCATCCTCATGTCCAAATTATGATTTTTCATTCATGAATTTTATGATTTCACGAACTAGGTTTTTTTACCCTATTATAACCCCAAGCTTAAATTCAATCTCCATGATATATTTTTCATTCATGAGTATATTTTAATAATTATTTATAATTTATTATGGTTATATTATAGCATTCATGTTATCCTCAAGTTCATGCATGATTTAAATGATATTACCTAAGATTTCAAGCATATGATCAAACTATTTATTACATAGCAGTTTTCAAGATTATTAAGTATTATTTATCATGATTTTATGAATCTCAGTCCATATTAGTTTGACATGCCATGTTTTTCATGGAATGTAGTAGCTTTACATACGTAGAATTATGAACCCTCGGTATGTTTATAAATTCACACTTTTGGACTTGTGTTATGAAATTTCACATTTTTTTAGATTATAAAATTTGTCATGATAGTTGCATTCTTCAGAAATGGTGGGTTATGAACACACGATGACTTAGGATGTCATGCATTTTTAGTCGAACACTCAGTTTCTCAGATTTATATGATTTAGAATGATTTCATATAAAGCACTTATCTTTCAGTCTTAGCACTTCAATATTATTAAGCTATTCAATATTTAAGTTTAGTTTATATTCAGTTGGGAGTAGTACTTAGTACCGAGCGGACGCATAGATAAACTCACCCATTAGTTAGGCTATCCTATGGACAATTTAGTGGTACCCCGTCATATCAGTCTTTATACCCTGGCAAGATATATTGAGCCCTTTTCAATAGAGATTATACGGAACCTCATGTTTAGGTCAACATGGTTATATGTCGGTTAATAGTATCCCACAATTCAAACTCAGTTATTGCATGACCTTGTAATCAATTTACTCAGTACAATATTGATCAGTTACATATTTATTTACTTGATCATTTCATCAGTTCACATCCCACAATTTTAAACTCGGTATTTATACATGACCCCTTGTTCAATTTTACTTGCTTTTAAACTATAACCCTTTTAGATTATCATTACATATTGGTTTATGTATGATTGATATATGGTCATTGTACTCAAGTTTATCTCTTTTTTTTTAATTAACATTCAATACAATTTTGCAGCATGGACATCATTTGCTTTAAATCATATTAAATATATATGCTTCTACATCTTTTCAATTTACAGAAATATTCTATCTCATGATTTTGATATTTCACTATGCCTCACAACTTTTATGTACAGACATATTTCAAATGTATATTTTAACAAATGAATTATGTCCTCAGTTTCAAAGTATGTTTTAAGTGTTTTCATGACTAGTGAATATATCACATACTTAGTATATTCTGAAGTACTGATCGCGTACCACTTCTGTCTATATTTTTCATTTAATGTAGATTCAGGTGCTTACTATTAGGATCATAGTAAGATAGATCACAACATCCATCAAGCAGGTGATGAGTTCTCTTACTTCGAGGACTCAAGTCAGTTGCAGTTCTAGTATTTTATTTTCTTATTTATATGTATTAATTAGGGATAGTTGAGGTCATATCGCGGCTACCTATAGTCAGTATTAGTAGAGGCTTCATAGATAGTCAGTCAGAGTTGTATTCAATTTCTCTTCTCTTTAGATTATAATTATTGTAAGTATAACTTCTGATCGTAAATGTATTGAACCAATAGATTCCATGATTATGCTTCCGCTCATTTATTTTTCACTTATACATGCTTATATTCAGTTGCTCATGCGTTATGCTGGTACCATGAGTTAGTTTAGGATCACTTGTAGTTCTAAACACCAAGTTACGACTAGAGTGTAGTCTTGAATCGTGACAATAAGTCTTATGTATCAATAGCACAAAAACAATTCTGATATATGATTTTGTCAGATTTTCAATCAAAGACATCTTTCTTATGTATTTGTAACCTAATATTCAGTACGATATATAATTTTTGTACATTTGGTGGAGAATTAATGTATCTTATTGTCATTTTCGATCAAATACATCATTCTTATGTATATTCTAACTCCCTTAACCTATACATCATTCTTATGTATCGCCATTAATATCATCATCTTCAACCTTCATTGACGAATCTCCGAACTCCCTCTATGCCCCACCCCCAACTCCATCCATCTCTATCTCAGGCTACCGTCGCTAGTAAAACCTGACTGGCAAGCCACTAAATAGACCCCAACTCAATCTCTTACACACTATACGTCTATAACCTCAGCCCGCTCCGGTCAGCATTGCATCACCTGCAAAATTCCGCCAAAGAAACACTATCTCCAACAAAACAATAATGACAATTCAGATTGCCACATATGGCAGACTCACTCTCAACCATCATTGAAATACAATTTTTGAGTTTGCAACAATAGTGATTATGGTGAGAGAACTCCAAAATTCAAATTAAACAGAATGTGTACGTTGATGGATTTGGTATAAAAAAAATTATTGAATGAAAATGAATTGAATTTGCAATTTGGTCTAGATATGCGGTTCATTAAGTGAGAAAGGGGGAGACTGTGATGTATACGAAGTTTTTTTGGAAACTCCAGGAAAACCCGCAACCGCTACAATCTCTACCACAGCCTCTACTCTTCGGGTGAGCACTCTGTGGTGAGCACTTTGTGCACACTGAGTAAACCCCTCACTGTGCAATCGCTTGTAAACCACACAGGAGATGTAAACCGCACTAGGTAAACCCTATGCGACGAGCTAGATTAAGGAGGCATTAGGCGGGATCGATACCGTGACCTCCGCTTTGGAAGTCACCCCTCAAACCAACTCAACCACACCCGAAGGTGCTGTATTCGAAGTTTTGAAGAGAGAAAATGTAAGAAGAAATTTTTATAATTTTTTTTTTTAAGGGATTAAGATTTTTAAATAATAATGATTAATTAAAGTATAGCATTATATAATTCTTCTTAATTTTTTTGACAATGAAAAAAGTTTCTTTTAGAACTCCATTGATTTCAAAATGTGTTGTAATTCTTTTCACACTCATTAAAAGAATATAAATATAACATCACACTTATTAAGTTGCTCCTATTTGCTCGATATCTTATGAGTTTCAAGATTGAATACTATTAAGAAAAAATAACCCTTCGATATAAAAGTGTAATTAAAAACAATTCCTAATTACTGTCTTAAACTTCTACGGTAATAATTACTTAAGATAATATTTTTAATTAAAGCAAAACTCATTTTAAACGAAAGAGGTAATATTTTTTCGTTACGACCGTCTTCAACATGAAACTTAGAAAATACCTAAATGCTAAGTTGTCAAAAAAGTATGCTGTTAAAGTCAAAAATATCAACATCATAATCAAGAAATTGAGTTATATACAATGACAATAACTGTCAATATTATAATTATTTTGTTATTAACTTAATTCTATAAATATTTTTATGCTAAATTTAAAGAAATTTTCATTAAACATTGTAAATAACAATTTTTTATTAAACTTAAATCCATTATTTGAATTGTATTAAATCCGTAAGAAATTCAAATTTAAAAAAATGCTATTCATGTGGTCTTTGTATAAGAATTTGACAATATAATAACCATCTTCATGATAGAATATATCAAGTTCCCTAACACTGCCCTCAAGTCTGATGTTAAATCGTTTCGTGTAGTTATACCTAGGAGTTTCTCCAACAACATATACAATCAAGACCGTCACTTTTCAATTTCGGCATTCACTTTAGTTTGCTCAGCTCAAGCTGGACAGTTTCTTTTCTTTTTTGTTTCCAACCCAGTGTCCAGTACCTACATAGGAACGCGACTAAATCCAAATCAAACTCAAAATCTTTGATTAAGGATAAAAGAATGAAAGAGTACTTACCGCTTTATCACAATCCTTATTGATTAAAGTAGGACAGTTACTGTTCCCCTAATAATAAATAGTAGGACGTCCAGAGGGTATGGAGGATAGTATTACACAAGTAGTCGCACATGTGACTTTATATAACCTATAAAATAATTAAGAAAAAAAATCTTTTTAAGAACATTTTAATGAAGTTTCTTATGAATAAATTTACAAAACATCAGCCCAAATTTTGGTAGATTGAGCTACAAAATAGACGAATCAATAACCGACTCACAATTCAACAGATTAGACAAATCGTGATTCCATGAGCTAATTTTACCACCTCTATTTTGCCCATAATGACTTTGAGAATTGTTGTTGCCAACTACCTTACATGCAATTTGCAATGATTCTGCTAACCTATGTCCTAAGGAGTTGAGACGCAATCAGAAGTCTCTTTTGGAATTTGAAGCTTGTTCCACGATTTCATCCACTTCATTGATTACAATTATCAAGCACTTCATTGATTACAATTATCAAGTCTAGAGACATAGAAGGGCAGCCCAATGCACTAACCATCCCTTCATGCATGGGGTCAAGCACAAAACACAAAAATCTCTTATACACAATCTTACTTTGTAGACATATAAGTGCATGCACTAAATATCCCTCTATGCACAGGTCCAGGGAAGAGCTGGAACACAAGACTTTCATGTACACAATCTTGCCCTGCATTTTTGCTAGAGACTATTCACGCCCTAAACCAGGAACTTGGTTAAAACAAGTCTTATCGGAATATCAAGTTAAAACTAATTTGTTGCACATAAATCTGGATCTGATCAGAACAATCAAAAGTTCAACCCGTAAATGAACATGTATAGTGAAAAAAAAAAGATAAAATGTCTAATCAAGATACTCTTCGAAAAGAAGTTACAGACCATAAGTTGCCTAAAGCATCGAGTAAATCTCCAGCAAATTGACCAATCTCACACATGCCTAGTCATATGGACAGAACAAGTTCACCAAGTCCTATGCAAAGTTATACCTAAAACATGAATCATATACCAACCTATTCCTAAGCTGCATTACTCCAAACTAACGCAACCAAAACTTAGTAATGCCGTCTCATTTGACACACAAGCTTTTAGAAGTTCTTCCAACTCGTTCCTGCAAATCCCTTAAATCGAACCAAACCTGTTGGGACAAATCTTGAGTTAGCTCCAACCACCTGTTAAAACACAGTTCATGGTAAGCCCTAATTAAAATCACGCTCGTAGTCCTTATATGCAGGGAACCTGGACCTGCAAAACTCATTAAACCTGTAAGCCTTGCTTCCATAAACAATAACTCCAAAACAAAGAACAGTTGGTAAACTACTAGCCTGGATGTGCTCTAGCAGGTCAAAGAACCTAAATGCATACATGAATAACAACATTTGCAAGATAAAAAGGTCCATTAATGCTGTTCTCATTACATGTCATTCTTAAACAGACCCCACAAACAAAATGACAGGACAACCACCATTAAAGGAACAGAAACATTTGGGTTGATATAACAAAGAAAAACACCTAAGAAAGAGAACATTAAGATGCATACAGTTGGCACAAAACTGAATAAACTCGAAGAAAAACAATACCAATGTCAATGATGAATTAAATGGAAAAACATGATCATTAAGGGAATTCATATACCGACCCCAAGTTGTCTGGACCTATGGTGTAGTAGTTGTTGTACAATACCAACGATAATTTAATTTGGAAGTCTTAAAAATCATGGCAAAGTGTTACAAATGTCTCTCTCTGTTCCATTTAATATGTCACTTTCATATTTAATCTAGTTCAAAAAGAGAAATACTTGTCCTATACTCTGAAGATCTTTAACTATAAACTTCACATTATACCCTAAATGACATATTATTACAACCATAGAAGTTGACGTCATTTTATCTTTCTTAAACTCCATGAGCAAGTCAAAATTATAAAATGACACAGAGCTTGAAAAGCTAAACTTAATATTGTATTGTACTTCTAAGAAATTATATGTTCAGTTCATTAATTTGGCACCCAACCTTCTTAACTACTTCGCATTTAAAATGTAGGCTAAACGCCTAAGTTTATTATTATTATTATTTTTTTTTGGGGGGGAGGGGGGAATGGGTTGAGAAAGTGTGAGCTAGGCGCCTAAGTTAGGGGGTGCAAATTTTGGAAGTTTGAAAATTAGGCCAAAAGCCGAAGTTGAGGGATCATGATTTATTAAGTGACTAGTGTATGCTTAATGTGTCTCAACAAGATAGAAGAGTGTTGAAGAGAGATGAGAAAAGAAGTTAATGTATCCTTCCTTAGAAATGTGAAAAAGAGGAGGACACAACTGTGAGGAGGAATAATTTATAAAAAAAATAAATAAGGGAAAACCAAGTAATGTCTGAAAAGGAGAATAAGGTGGAAAAATATGAAGGAAATGTGCTTTAAAATGATTGCATGATAGCTTTTACGAAGGTCTTGAGTCACTTAACCCACATTCTTTCCTTCATTTACCTAAGCCTTCATTAATACCTGTAAGTCCTACGTGGATTTTGAACCTTCTGTGTCTACATTAGTGGCGAACTACATGAAGGACAAGTCTATGGTTCTATTCGTATGCACTAAGACTTCTTTTGTGAGAGAGAGAGGGAGAGAGTAAATTCTTCCTATTTTTTTGCTTTTGAAATACGTTGTGTGAGAACAGGCTCATCTCTTGCTTGTGAGTGGCACCTCAGCCTTGAGAAGAGTAGTGAAGTCTTACCCTCAATTAGGGGGGATGAGTGAGACAAATTGCAAAGTGAGTTTGAGGTAAGTCAAGACATGAAAAGCGAAGCGGCTTTGATTTTGATTGTGATTTCATTCCACTTCTGATTAAAAGAAGCCTTCTGAAAAGAATGTGAACTGTTCATCTGCTTAAGCTGTGGTGGATACCAATTGAATTGAGTGCATTTGTTTGAGTCGGTGTAGTCTTTTTATTGTTCATGATCGAGTCAATCCCTTGCAGTGATAGGAATGTCTATGTTTGCTTGAAGACAAACAATAGTTTAAGTTTGGGGATTTGACAAGTTGGTACTTGAGTTCATACTTGCAGACATTCAAGAGATTTAATGATAAACAAGGATTTGGACCAAAGAATTGAAGAGTGAACAAAACAATCTGCAAGAGAAAGCGAGCCACATTCCAATATGCGGACGCACTTTCAATGGGCCAAGTGCACATCCACTCCAGAAGAGAGGCCGAAGATACTGTGAAGAAATCCAAGGAAATGCAGCCGCACAATCCAAAGTGCACCCGCACTTCAAGAACATCTGAACCGCACTTCCACTCTTGACATCTAGCAACTGACTGACTTGTGCGTTTCATGTGCGAGTCGCACACTGGTATACGTGGTAAGTGTGCGGCCACACTTGGCCAGCATGGGGGGTATTTTGTCCAATTTTTTTGAGCCAAATCTGGGGGGATTGAAAACTGATTTCTTAGGGTTTGAAAAAGATTCTACAGTTAGTTTTCAGTGTCTTGAGCTAAGAACATTCCAATTTCACTTTTGCTTGAAGTATTTCATCTAAATTGTGAATTTTGTAAGGATTCAAAGTTTGGGTTTGTGGATAAAACTTCATCCATGGCAAATTTGGAGCATGATAGTTTGGGTATATGCTTTTTCCCTTTCCTCATGAGTAGCTAAAACCCCAATCTTAGGGGTGTGTAATTTTGGATCAAAATTTGTGAATGGGTCCTAATTATTTGCTTTGATTATCGATTATTTGATATGGATTTAGCTATTCTTCATGTTTTAATTAATATTAGAGATTGCAAACTCTAACTAACTTTCAGTCTCTTATCTTGCTTGAGAAAAGGGGTAAGGATTTGAGAGAAATTAGTTAACAAGGACTTGAATTTTATTCAATTAAGAGTTGTTACTAGAAATAGAGCAACTAACTTGAGGTATTTGGATGGTTGAAATTGTTCACACCTTGGGGTTTGAGAAACCCAAGGTGAAATATATTAATAGATGGATAAATTGTTAACATAGTGTGAACCAAGCCTACCCATGATAATAATTAATGTTGAAGCAAGGTTTAAGGCTAAATTGCAAATACCTAGGTCGAAACTAACACATCCCCAAGGTCTCTCTTACTTGATCCGAATTCGAAGTTGACAATTGCTTAGTTACAATCAACCAGAGTTATGATAGAAATAGAGCAACTAACTTTGAGGTATTTGGTTGGTTGAAATTGTTCACACATTGGGGTCTGAGAAAACCCAAGGTGAAATATATTAATAGATTGAGAAATTGTTAATATAGTGTGAACCAAGCCTACCCATGATAATAGTTAATGTTGAAGCAAGGTTTAAGGCTAAATTGCAAATACTTAGGTCGAATACTAGCACATCCCCAAGGTCTCTCTTACTTGATCTGAATTCAAAGTTGAAGTATGCAAGCAATTAGCAAATTAACACACTAGTTGGGTTGTGGGATCGACCCCGCCTCATTAAGTTGGGTAATTATATTGCAAGCCCTGCGTACACCTCTCATTTGGCTTGGTGGATTTGGTTCCAAAAAACTACTCCAAAAAAGTCAATCCAAACACCCCCTAACACTAGTGAATCATCAAGTTGCTGGTTTACTTGAAAACGTTCAAGTAGAATGACCACACATAGAAGTGATACGCCGACCAAAGAACCTACAACCAAATTCTCAAACATAGGGAGCATTATCATTCATGTATATTTGACTATATTTTGAAAATTATGCTTAGTAATGACCAGTAAATTATGAAGTACAATTTGCTTACTATGCTTATACCAATCTCAGTAATTTAAAATGCTTTTTCTGTTAACACTATATAGATTATCTTCCCATCACATAATGAAGATAGACGGTGAGAATCTGAATGGGCCAGAATTATTACTGAATTTTCAGGAAATTTGATCCATATATCACTAAAATGTCATATCAAAAATACTAGATCCTTATTGACCTCACACTACTCACAAACTCCCAGAAAAATCTTAGTAGCCAAAAAGACATAAAGCAGGTATAGTTCTCATGGGAAAGAAAGGTCAAGTTTGATGAAAACACATGAACAAGCAACGAGTTTCATAACAGGGAGAAGCAAACTGAAAGAAGGATGACCAAAACAAAGTTCTAGAAGGAGAAGAAAATATAGTAGAAAGGTTACAAGGGTAATGATATGACAGTGCAAAATGCATGATGCACACGAAAACATGCAAAAGTCACAAAAGCATCATAAAGGGTTGAAAGTTCACATTGAATAGCACAGATTGAAAATCTGCACCACCTGCACAGTGGAAAATGGTAGTAAGGTATATCTCAGGGCAAGTGACCTTCCTTAGAAGACAATGACTTCCGGAGAAAATTGAAACATCAAGAATAAAGGAAAGGAAACAAACCTCTATAGGATACACTCATTAGTATCCATATCCATCCTGTCGTGGCGGCTGCTGATCATTATATCCATCTCCATTTTGTGCATATCCCATCTCATTATTTTTGTTGTTGTAATTAGTATCATCTGCATTAGTCCTGTTGGTATGTTCTGCCTCTTCTTTTTCCCTGTTCCACTGCTCAATTCTTGCACGTCTCTCTTCACTACTATCCCTAGATGGACTTCGATCCCTCCTGCCACGAGGGCTCCGGCTCCTACCCCTTCTATGGCCTGGACTAGTGGTATGCCTCCTGCTCCGACTCTCATGATAATAATCTCTATCATCATATTTTCTACTATGACTCCTGTGAGAGCGCACTTCATGGCTACGATGCCTGTAAGGACTTCGACTTCGACTTCGGCTTCGGCTGTGCCTTCTCCTATACCTCCCAAACAAATGGTGTCTCAACTCCCTAAAAATAAAAGGATAAGTCTTCATAAATTAAATCTGTAAAAATTGAACATATTGTTAAACGGTTCTCCAGATATAGTGAATGCAGTAACCTGCTAATCCTCTTTAGGTGCATAAAGTTGCAATATCCACCACGATTGCAGCTATTCTCTTCATACTGTCTACAGGTGGCTTCACGAAAATCAGTTACAGGAGAGAAGTCAACAATGATGGGCCTCCCTGCAGTTACACGCAGAAGTTTGAGGAAGTAGCCATATTTTCAAGTATCTAACCAAAAAGCATAACCAAGAGATAGCTCTCTGTCAACATGCCCATCCCATTAACCATAATACTAGCAGGTTCTAACAGGAGAGCAGCACAGTGCAAGTCTGGTTCAACAGAAGAACCTAGTAATTTTGGCTCAACCCTGTTTTTGAATTAAAAGTATGTACAAACAATATATTCAGAACCCAGTAAGCAAAACGAATTATGATTCAAACTATAAACTAAAAATCCTGGCTCCAACTCAACGTATTAGCCTTTTTTCCATTTTAAACTATCCCACTTTATGCCCTAATACTTTTACAAGGGTTGGCGCAAGTTACCAGCATAAAATCTTCCGGTAAGATTTTTAAGAGCATTTGCAGCCTGTTCCTCCTCTCTAAACTCAACATAAACATTGCCAACCTGCATCCACACATTGTACATAAAATAAAATGTCAACCAATAATCTAAATCAGCTCCAGCAAAAGCTCAGATGGCTTACCATGTGGTCCGCCAGATTGTCACAAATGTTCAAACTCTCAATCTCTCCGTATTTGTTCAGTTCTTCAAATAGATCTTCAAAAAAATCCTGTAACAACACCAAAATAAGTAATATTCCATCAACACATCCACCTAAAGAACCTATCTGAAAAATATATTAAGATAAAATGTAGCACAAAGAAGCTTGCAAATATTTTTGTTGTACTTTATAAATGTAACAATTGGCAAGTATCATACTGCAAGCAGACTCCATTTTCAGATAAAGCTGCAGATAAAATCACATACCAAGCATCTCAAAGTAAGACTATCACTACATAATATCCTAAAAAACAAAAAATCTTGTTGCTGATCAAAAAACAAAAGAACTTTTAGCTTACTTCATTTTGTTCTATCATTCTTCAAGGCAAATTCTAACGTTCCCCGTGCGACATGGTAACCTAACGTAGGACTAGAATCGGGATGACTATCCTTAATAAAGAGGACATCTTGAGTAATTCCAATCCCTGAAACCATCTATATCTCACACTCAACTATCTTCAATCCAAAACTAGTTGTGGTTACAACTTACAATGAAACCTCTGGCTCCATCCTGCTTTATTCAAGCCTACTTTCTTCGTAGCTTCTTGTGTAGCACGGTAATGTAAAGTACAACTAGAATTTGGATAACTACATTTGAGTGGGACATCACGAATAACTCAAATCCCCCAAAACATCAATATATTAATCATTACCGTCAAACAGAAATAAGTTGTGATCGGCTATAAAAGTCCTTGGAGTCCATTCTATTTTATTTAGACACATTTCATTACAATACTAAATAATGCATTTTAAACTACAGTTGTTTGCTCTCTATTCAAAACCAAAATCACTAAAATATAAGATAACTAAATGAAATCCAGAACAATTATTGAGGATAAAATCATAAGAAATCATTTAGTAAATCAACTACACCTCAATCTCTAGCTACTTAACCATATAAAATCCCCTATATGATTTGATTCCTCACAACCCGTTTCAGTAAATGATAAAATAACTCGATATTATACAAAAAAGGTCGATCATTAAAAAGTCAGGAAAAATGAGTCATTATTTACCAATTGTGACTCATTCCCAAACAAGTTGTGATCTACCATATAAATAGTTAATACCCGTCTGTCTATTAGAGAAAATTTCACTGAAGCATAAAATAACTCAATGAAATTCATAAACAAGCAGACAACTTGCTAGTTTTAAAAACATTATCATCACAAAATAGAATGGAGGAGGGCTCAGGTTCAAGCCATAGAAACAGCCTCTTGCTGAAATAGACTGTATGATCCAGCCCTTCCCGGTCCCGCACACAACAGAAGCTTTACTCCACTGGGCTACCTTTTTAACATCACCAAATAACATCACTACAAGTCAAATAATTCAGTTTTAACCGTGAACTCAGACATGAACTCTTTTAACTTTTTAAAATTAAAATTTACAAACTTGAAATTATGTAAAAAGTACTATAAATCACAATAATCAACAACTCAAAATATTACATAAAAGATATAAGAAAATTACAGTCAAAGAAAGACTTGCTTGAGTGTCAAAATCTGAAAGGTGAGGGAGTAATTTTGATTTTATATTTTTACCTCAAAATGTTGCTGCATTTTTCTGGGATCAATAGGTTGACCATGTAAATCAACACCAGGAGTAATCATATCAGGCCTTTGATACATATTAGAAAGTAAAAGCGTTGGACTAATACTAGGTTTTGTATGAAGCCTAGAACAACGATCGCCATGTCTACATGCACCAATTTTGAAGTAAAATGGACAATTCACTCTGTCTTTCTCTGTACCAAAAATCGATGCTAAGTGCTCTGCCATTACTGTTTCCGTTTTTGCAGATTTTGGTTTTAGTTTTTTTGTGTTAGGGTTTTTCTATTGGGTGTGAAGAAATGGAATAGTCCAGAGGAAGGAGAATTTATAATGATGAAGGAACTTCGGATGTCTGCTGCTTCGCGATAGCTCTAAAAGTGTTTGAGTTGTTTTTATTTAATTCTCCATTTCTTTTTAGTCGGTTTAAAACACAATGATTCAATTTATTTTTTGATAATATTTTAATTTTAATTTTACACCTGATTTAATTTATTTTTTGATAATATTTTAATTTTACACCTGATATATTTATGATTAAAAAATTAAAGGACATTTTTATACATTTGACATAACTTTAATTTAAGATCACAAGATTCAATTTTTTTTTTTATTTTCTTAAAATTTATGTCAAGTAGGTCATTTTTTTGAAACGGGGGGAGTAATATATTTTTATATGTTAAAAATTATGCATTAAAGGGTATTTGGATGAATTTTTTAAAGTAATTTTTTTTAATATTTTTTAAGCCTAAATAAAGTGATTAAAAATATTTTTTATTTTTTTCAATCACTTTTAAAAATAAAAAAAAATACTTAAAAGTTTAAAACACTTAAAAATAAGTCAATTTAAACGCCACCTAAGTTATGAATTAATATTTTATATCTATATCTATAATTTATAATTTATAATCTATATCTATAATATATAAAAGTGTGAAGGAATTTAGAAATATTATTTGAACTTTTTGTCCTTCATTAAAAGTCTATGCTTTAGACAAGATCATTTTTTCACAATTTCTCTAATATTTAAGAGTTGAAAATCAATTAAATATTTATAGTAAAACATTTTCTTATTAGAACTCATCAGAATTAAAGAAAACTAATACATTTTTCATTAGCTTAATAATTCTGAAGATTTGAAAGATCTATAAATAAATATGAAAGCATTAGAATAAGAAAAATATAAGAAGTACCAAAATTTTCAAAGTTTTTAAGTAAGTAATTATTTTTTTTTAAAAGATTTAACTTTAAAAATAAGGAAAAAATTTAAATATAGAAAAATAAAAGAATAATTGTACTAGAAATATGGTTCAAATCAATGCGTCTCTCTTAGCTTCTAGCAGCAGTAAGCAAAAGAGGTACTACATGACAAATGCAAAAGCGATGATCCATTAACCACTTGAAACTTCTAGTAGTAAAATATATATATGCTTACAATAAAATATACCGTATGCTATGTTTATATTATACTTTTTGCACTTCATTAAAAACCTTCACAATAGATAAAATGATCTAATTTTAAATAATCAAAGGTTACACGTGCAAGACACGTGTGGTTAAACTAGTAACTAGAAAATGGCAATGCATTCAACAATTAATAGTATTTAATAACAACGATAAAATAGGTAAATTATCTATTATTTTTTCAAGCTAAATAAGTATTGATGGACATTTTTTTTTAGTAATACGAACAAGTAAAATATAACTTCATCTTGTTGGTGGTGGTGGTGATGTTCTTGTTGATATATATGCATGATAAAAAAGTTGTTCAACAAATGTGTAATATATTGCAAAGAATAAGAATCTGTTGGAAATAACTATATCATCTATTGGTTTATTGTTATGCTTCTTCCAATAGATGACCCATCTGTTGCAGCAGATGAGTCATCTGTTGGAAGAAATTAAAATAGTAATGATAATGCATTTAGCAATTAATAGTATTTAATAACAACGATAAAACAGGTAAATTATCTGTTGTTTTCTCAAACTAAATAAGTATTGATGAACATTTATTTTTAGTAATATGAACAAGTAAAACATAGTTTGTTGTTCGTGTTTTGTTGATATACATGCATGATAAAAAAAGTTGTCCAATAAATGTATAACATGTTGCAAAGAATAAGAATCTATTGGAACATATTAAGTATCTTTTGGAGATAACAATATCACCTGTTGGTTTATTGTTATGCTTCTTCCAACAGATGAGTAGTTTGTTGAAAGAAAGAAAAACAATAGCAAAATTGTTTTGATTTCTTCCAACAGATGACCTACCTGTTAAAAATACTATTGTACTGTGTTGTATTTGTTAGTTTTATTGTTACCTTTTTTAATAATGCGTAAGTCAATTATAATTTTTTTTTTCTCTCGTTTGCAACTAAAATGCACTTGTTTGTATTTCAGATATATTGCTTTAGGCCTCTTTAATTTGGTGTATTTGTGAAGATTTCACTGACTTTAATTTGTTGTTGATGTATTGCACGATATAGGTTGCTTCTGTCATGATTGTTTGGAATCACTTACAGTAGTGGTAATGCATTAAGCAATTAATAGTATTTAATAACAACGATAAAATAGGTAAATTATCTTTTGTTTTTTGAAGTTAAATAAGTATTGATGGAAATTTATTTTTAGTAATACGAACAAGTAAAACTTAGCTTGTTGTTGGTGTTAGTGGTTGAGGCGCCCCATTTTCCTCATGAAAGGCGAGATTCGACTTGACAAACTCTTTTTGGGATGCGTTAAGAAAGGGTGTGAGAGTCGCCACCTAACATATTAAGGTGCGTTAGGGCACCAGTCTAGGATACTACGAACCTATTTTTTGTTATTTAGTCTTAGTTCACCAGAGTTAGGGTAAGGGTTCAAATTACCTCAAAAGGAAGGTGTTAGGCACCTTTCGAGGTCCACAAGGGTGGTTCCAAGCCGAATTCATACTTTACGTAGGGACTCTGTGTGATCAAATAAAGTCTCTTATTTTATCATTAATTTAATGTTTAGCTAAGCAATAAAATAATTAATAAGCAAACACGTCATTTGTTAATTCTAATTGTCGACTATCTAGGTGATAAAGCTTAATAAAACATGTAAATAAGACAAGCAAGGAGAAAGAAGGCAAGACAATTCATGATAAAGGAGACTGCTCATGTAATAAACCAACTACACCAAATAAACATGTAAAGTGAATAAAGAGACTAAAAAAAAATCATCTAAGACAAACAAAGAGATTTTTTGGTTTTGTTCGAATCAAAAACTCAACTTGTTAATCATCATCTGACCCAAGGGCCAAACTCTTAAACAAGTAATAATGTCATTAGCCTCACCATTAATATTTGTTGGGATCATCATTTCCAAATGACTACATGTCCCACCCCAACTAGGCTGGATGTCAAGTCTACGGGTGTTTTATGACAAGGACAAAACTAACGTTTTTAGTAATACTTATTGTCCAAGAGGCATTGGACTTTGCTATTTTGGATTTGTGTTCTAGACTAAAAGAAAGCTATGTTGCCTAGGACTCGAAGCGCGAACATATTGAACAACAAGTAGCACGTAATAATTTCAAGTTAGCCTCTTGATTAATTAACGTTAACTAATGTGATTAAATGCAGAGATAAATAATTATTCATTATGTTGTTAACCTATAGACATGATACCTAAATATTCAACAAGTAGTGATAAAGAACGACTGTGATTCGTGTATGCAACAATGTAATGTGTGTTCATGAGGAGTGTCAAAAGTGTGATAAATGTGTCAAGAAATGTACTTATGAATTAGGTGTTACAAACTAATGAGAATAGGAGAAATCAACAAGAATATTAAAAAGCATTAACATGTTAAGAGCTGCCATAATATACTTACTCCAGTGTTTACACATCAAAAAGTGCTCAAATATGTATTTTAATATACCAGCAGTTCTACTGTTGCAGGAACTTCATAGTGACATGCTGAAAGTGTACCAACATACTAAAGATGTCTAAAAGCTAACATTTTAACATGCTGATATTATATTTAAACATGCTGATAATACTATTAAAAATGTTGGAGATATGCCAACATACAGAAACTTTAAGTTAATATGCTGGAAGTAGCTATGACATGCTGAAATTTGTTAGATGCGCAGAATTTTAATGTTCTAATGATAATAACATGCTAAATTGTGTAGATATACAGAAACATGATTTAAACATGCTGGAAACTAATTTAAGTTGCTTAACTAGATGTTAGACATCCTGAAACTTGATTTAAGCCATGCTGGAAACTAATCTAAGTTGTTAAACTAGATGTTAGACATGCTGAAACTTTAATGTTATCATGCTCAAATTTGTTTTAATATGCCTAAAACTGTATCGACATGCCTAAACATGTAAAGACATATTGAATAAATTGTGCTTAACATGCGAAAATTAATGTAATAAGCTAACGCATCGAAATATTATCATGCCTTAATTCAATGTGAATTGGTTAAAAAGGTACTAGCATGCTTAGGTTCGAATCAATATGCTTAACATGTAGAAATACGTCAACATGCCTAATGTTAAATTAATAAGCTTAATGTCAATTAATATGGTACGTCAATTTTAGATAGATAAGAGTAATTAATAAACTGTAGAAAGATTCATATTAATAGACCTTAATTTTGTGCCTAGATGATTCAAATGACACGTATTGCACGTAATCCTAGGTTGTTCCTACCTGTACCATTCACAGAGCACGTAAATTCCCGCCCCCCAAAGCAATCCCCAAACAATATTATTACATCAATAGAAAAAATGTTTTACAATAATATTACAGACCAAATAAAAATAAAGAAAAAATAACTAGTTAAAAAGAATACATAGTTTAAATATTTCGGCGACTCTTTGGAACTTGTAAGTGTCTATTTAACCTGCGAAACAAATTATAATGGCAAGCAGACAGGAACACATGATAGCACACATCAAAATATTCCTAAAGACATGCTTTCTAAAGGTTTTTAGAACACGATGCAATCAACACAAATAGAGAATGAAAAATTACATCGTTCAAGAACTCACCAGTGAACAACAGTAAAGAGAGAATAAGAACAATATGAGCCAAAAGCCGAGTACACATAATAGCGAAATATGCAAGACGTTAGCAACAACCTCCTAAGAGAAACAAAAGCACTTAAAAATATTTAATTGCCTTTGTAAAAAATAGCCAATGATTTTTGTTAAGAGTAATAGTAGTAATTGTAATTGTGAGACTTGTGAATTGTGAACTTGAGTCCTCTGTTAATTGAAAAGCATAGGTGTTTATATAGTAGGGGGGAGGTCTAGAGGGTAAAAGGAAAAATATTTTTACAATCAATCAAAATCAATTGAGAGGAAAATATTTGATTGAAATCAGTCAATAGGTTTTTCCATAAATGTACAGTCACACACAAAATTCAGTCAAAGCCAAATAAGAAAAGAAAATCAATTAAGTAAATTAATTAAAAATAAATTTACCCTAAATAAATAAGTAAAATAATAAAAGAATGCATTCACCATATATAAAAATCTTTATCAGTCAAGAGAGATTCTCAATCAACAGTTAAATTTACCAAAAAGGATGGTGATTTAAAAGAGGATACATAATGGCAGAAACACGAATTGACATCAGTACTTGCCATATACCATCTATCTATACTCAAATAAGTGGGGTAATCAACCGAGAAACAGGCATTTACAATGATTAATAGATTGTCACAGAATAGATGGTTCAAAACTTTATAAAAAATCAAGCATTTAGTCCATAATTAACAGATTATTACCGAAGAGAGAATCCAAAATTTCACCCAGACCAAGTGATTAGTCTATGATTAGCAGATTGATACCAAAATAGAGTTCGAAACTTTATCAGAATCGAACGATTAGTCCCAAAGCAATACAAAAACTTTACACAATCCAACCATTGGTCCAAATATTTCAAATATATACACACTTTAACTAACTAAAATCACAGTAAAGTGGAATAAAAAATGCCTAAGTTTTAAGTCGCAGAAGAATAATAAAACCAAGGAGCATTTTCACACGTAGAAACATGCAGATACAAATCGCAGAAAGCACACATCACCAATTTTAGTTTTAGATAGTAAACTAATCACGAAATCAAACCCGAGACGAGTTCTAAAACCCATCGACTTTGACGAAGGGGTTAGCAGATCTGGCCCCGGAGAATAAGGGGTGGACGGCGGCTGGTTGGAGCGGGGCCTGTGGAGATGGCCGGAGCGGCGACTACGCGGGCTGGATCGGGTTTTTTCCGACGAGGGGGGGGGGTTGCTGACGTTTGGAACGGGCTGGTGTCATTACTGTTGGTTGGCGCTGAGGGTATTCGAGCGGCGATGGAGGAGAGAGAGGCGCCGGAGGGGATGTTTCGACGTCCATGACTGGTGCGGCTGGTGGCGCTGTTATCGTCGTGGATTCGCCGACGGTATCGGAGGAAGAGGAGACGGGCAAGGGGAAGGGCCTACCGGTGCTGAGGTGGCCAACAACCATGGCGACTAGAGAGGGGGAGAAGAGAGAGAGTAGAGGGATCATGGAAGGAAGCGGGAGATTTGGAAAATGAAATTAGGGTTTTGGGGGTATTAAAAAGGAAAGAATGCCCCTTTCTATTTCAGCCGTTGGATCATCTTTGATCAACAACTGGGATTTAAAGGCTGAGATTTTGATAAAAAATTGAATAAAATTTCTGAATTGAGTCCCAATTTTGGTTACAATTGTAATAGATCAAGTGAATTAGCCTAGAATTGTAATAACTTAGATAAAAATGGGCTGCAAGATAAATGAATTAAACAGAGTTATTTTGATTAGGCTGCTATTTAAATTCTAGTAGTAGTAATTAATAATAATAATTAAATAATAAATAATAAATAATAATAATAGTAAATAATAATAGAAATGATAATAACAAGAATAAGTAATGCTAAATAATGGAAAACTAGATAATGTATTTGCAAAAAATGTGAGTATGCACAATTATGTGAAAAAATAATTTAATGAATATTAGTAAAATTATATAAAGTGTCGTATTTGCATTTTAAAAGTTATAAAAAATGATACTAAGAGATAAAAATAATTTATGCATTTTTTTCTAAATTGTGAATGCGATACGTCAGTA
The DNA here is from genome assembly GCA_030864215.1 of Capsicum pubescens. Lineage (NCBI taxonomy): Eukaryota > Viridiplantae > Streptophyta > Magnoliopsida > Solanales > Solanaceae > Capsicum > Capsicum pubescens. The sequence continues at coordinate 97,332,191 of CM061538.1, read as the reverse complement.
TGTATTTATAAAAAAAGTGATGTGTAAAGAAAAATATTGCTAATTACAATTAAATAATTTGACAAAAAAAAATAGCAGCCTAAAAGTGATATCGGGAGGTCAAAATTGGGTGTCAACAGTGGTATTTTTATTGATATATATGCATAATAAAAAAGTTGTCTAACAGATGTGTAATATGTTGCGAAGAATAAGAATCTATTGGAACATATTTAAGCATCTATTGAAAACAAATATATCATTCCATCTGTTGCAACAGATGAGTCATCTGTTGGAAGAAAGCAAAACAATATCAAAACTATTATTTTTTCTTCCAACAGATAGCCTGTTTTATGTAACAGATGAACCATCTGTTAAAATATTATTGTACCATGTTGTATTTATTAAATTTATTGTTACCTTTTTTTTTAATGATGCATAAGTCAATTATAATTTTTTTATTTTGTAACGCCCCGAATCTGATACCCGAAATGCTACACGGTGCTAGCAATCCCGAAGGACCATAAACTAACCCATGACTAATATCTGTAGCTGAGCACTGCATAATATACTGTATAAATACGGAATAAAATGGCTGAAAGGCCATAAGGTTCAAATATCTGATAAAACATAATATCTGGAAATACGGTATATCAATACCAGAATAACTGAAATAAATTGTCTGAACATGTTAGTCTGAAAGCCTCTAAACTGTCTGAAAACTGTGGAGTTGATGGGACATGTCCCCAACTAACTCCATTTTCTAAAACTGCAATAATGAAGTACTGAAATAATCATGGTATCCCCGAATGATGAGGACTCACTGCAAATCTACTGCTACTGGCTGAATCTGAAGCTAAGTGTGATCGAAAACTTAAGCGTCTGAACCTATGGTATAAAACACCATAACGCAGAAGACAAGTATGCATCAGTACGTCTGAATGTACTGGTATGAAAAGTGAGGTAGGTTGAATGCTTGGAGTTAATATGCATGAACAATAATAACTGACTGAATAACATGAACGTGAGAATACATACATGAATACGTAACTATAAATGAGATCGTGATAATACTGACTACTGAGTCTGAATACTGATAACATGAGTTTCGTATAATTGATATATTGTTAATGAGTGACTGTGTCTGACAGTTCTGATTCTGATGGAACTAGCTGAGTTTCGTACTGAACTGAGTAACTGTATCTGACAGTCCAGAATCTGAAGAACTATCTGAGTTCTTTTACAGTGGGAGTCCAACCTGTAACCCCAGCTGGAAGAGTGTCAGTACCGTGCCACGGGTAAAGACAAGCTGTGAGTTAACCCTCTCTGATAGAGAGCTCTTTCGTCAACCCCTCCAGTAGGAAAAACTCAAATGAGATGTATAATCCCTAGACTCGTAGTGGTACATCTCAACCTACGCTGGCTAGATAGTTCTGGAATGCAAGGATTACTTCTAAGGATCTCACCCTCTACTGGATGACAGGTGAGCCCTCATCCCTGGGTTCACTCGATGCTGAATCCTACTCCCAACTGAATAGACACTGAACTGATTTCCTAGTTCATACTAGGCTTGACTGAGGTGTCACTGATCATGTTACTTAACTGAATTGGATTGATTTCACTGAGTTCCTTGAACTGACGGAATATTACTGAATTCTGTTAACTAACTAAGTTTACTGAGATTACTGAGTGGGACTGGACTAATACTTAATTTAATGAGTTTTCTTGAGTCATGTGACTGACTGAATTCTACTGATCATGGCTTGACTGAGAGCATCTTGAAAACTGACACTGGCTATCGGCACACAGCTAAATTATCGGGTACAAGTACCCCCAGGACTCGATAGCATGAAATGGACAAGACATGACACTTCTTGAACACATGACCATAGTCAACCATTCATAATACAACCATTGGGGAGTTCATAAAGAACTTGATATTCATAATCTTGTACATGTAGAGGAGTGCATTCAAATATATATCATGGTTTTACAATTCCAGTCTCATGGGCATTCCATCAAACAATTTCAATGCATAAAAATAACATGGGAGTCATTTTTGAACATAAGGGTAAATCATGAATTCATCATTTAGGCCCTAATGAGTCATAATGCTTAATTCTTGTTCTCTTGGGCATTTTATCAAACACCTTGCATGCATAACTTTAGGCTTAGGCATGAACATTTAATCAATACATCATGATTGCATAAATCTACACAATTTAATAGATTTCAACCCATATGCTAGCATAGATTCGTGAAAACACATTAAATATTCTAACTTGAGAATCATACAACAACATCAACATGGTCATAATCAACCCACAACATGAACATCATAATTTATGATTTTAAAATAGGATTCTTGAGCTTCATGGATGAAAGGAATCCATGAATGAACACTTGACATACCTTAGTGGATGATTTCTTGAAGATTGATGGAGGAAAGTTTGAATTCTTGACTTGAAATTATCCACCTAGGGTTTTTTGTTCTTGAGGAATAGAGAAATAATGAATGTATTTGGCCAAAAGAGGGCTACATTTCGTGTTAAGAGGGCTGAAGGTCGGGGGAAAATGACCTAATTACCCTTAAGGATGCGGACATTTAATGATTAAAAACTGGGCATCGATGCGATTGGCGACGCAGCGTGCCGATGGCATCGACGCGATACCTGCCGCGTTTCGCCATGATTGAGCTAAGACTCAGTAGTTTTGACTCTGGCGACCTGCAACAATGTTAACCAACGCGATAAGCGACGTAGCGCGCCAAGATTGCGTTGGTCCACTATTTTGGGACACCAAACGTGGTCTAAACGAGGTCCAAAAAATCCAAAACTTGTCCTGGAACACCTATTGACCTCCCTGATCATGAATTAGCGAGAATACCAACCATTAAAGGACATTAAGGTCGCAAAATAAGCTTGCCAACTTTTGAAGGCCAAAAATAAACCAAGTCTGGAAACTTATCTAGAATTTTCCAAGTCTGGGACCCCTTTGACAAGCTTAAAGGACTGAATTAAGCTTAAAAATTTTGCGGGGTCTTACAATATCGCCCCCTTGGAAATATTCGTCCTCGAATGGGACTGATTGAGATGGGAGAAATGATAAGTTAAAGTACATACTGAACATGAGCAACTAAAACATGAGTACATGACTGGCATGATTGATAAGCTGAATGTATTATGCTGAACATGCATATCTAATGCATGAATAGCTGACTCAATAAATGCACGACTGGGATTACTGTTAAGCTGAATTTATCAAGCTGAGCATGCATATCTGATGTGTGAATACATGACTGAACTGACACATGAACATATGACTAAATATGCAATGGTAATTGATACCAAGTTTATAATGGGAATCTGAGCATGAAACTGAATACCAAGTTTGTAATGAAATCTAAACTTGGAACTGAGTGAATTCATGGAAGACTGTTACCTTAAATCAAAATACTGATGAACCCGAGATCACTTACTGGGCATGTGTGAATAGGAATATGGAAATATATCTGATCCTGAAACGTGGTATATAAACTGAATATCGTGATCTGAACAGAGTACCTTGAATACGTGGCTTACGGCTGAGGTCGGAGTTTGAAGGTCAACTTATGAGTACCCCTTACTCCTAACTGTATTCATTACGAGGAGAGAGATTGGCATGTTTATGTCATGAAAGTTCGGGGGATTATAGTATATCTCCTCCTTAGGATACTAGGTCCCTCGAAGAATACTGATTTTGCTGAGATACTGAGGAAAACTAGGGCGATGCACAAGGCACCTACAAACTAAATTGTGACTGAATAACTGGGATCTAAAACTAAGACGTGATACATGAACTAAGCTGAGCATGCAACTAACTAGTTTGTCCATCTTAGAATGATCACATTCGTGGGACTCCGGATAGTGCGACTAGATAGAAAGAAAGAAAACCACACCATCTGAACTTGTTCGCCTGACTGCTAAACTGAATTTCTGGCTGCTTAAACTAACTCATACCAAAAACTTATTCTTAACTGAAGTACTTCTCTGGCACTCTTTCAACTATACTCTCCACCTTAGTACAACACGTTACTCAAGACTACCGAAAATATTCACATGGGTATTGAGCACGACTGTTTAAATATACTGCTCATCTGATTAATTGAAGGACTGATAACTGAATACTAGGTCTGCAAGACTTAACTGAATTTAGTCTGAACAACTGGACTGAAACTGTAGAGTATAAAACATAGAATATAATGACTGACTGGGTAACATGAGGTAATGATTATTGAAACACCCCAGATTCTGGCCCTTGCAAATTTCTTAAAATTTGAGCTCACTTCCTTGCTTATGACTTGACCATATAATTTGTATGGTGTCTTGATGAGTCAAGTAAACCTAGTTATGAGGTGTCCAGTGGATGGTGGTTAGACTTTCTGTCTTAGTTATGACTTGGTGATATGACTTATTAAGGGTGGTGATAAATTTTTAGGACAAACCTTAACTAAATGGGTAACTTAGTGGCTTGAATATTCTCTGAATATGAGTGGCTCACTAGGACCTGTAAGGATAGGTTACGAGTCATGAGGTGAAGTCATAGGTTGTCTAATGTTTGACCCATTCGGGTACTATGTTGGTTATGACTAGGCCTTATGAGTCATTTGTTCAGGCAACAAGTGGGATCATGGAATCATATGGTGGATAGTGTATGGTTTTCCAACTCACTGTCTAGGATATGACTCAAGGCTACGAGTCATATGGTGATGAGTCAATAGGGCGACTCGTAACAAAAGAAAATATTTTTACAACTTTTAAGATGAGGGTATTCTGGACATTTCTCTCTTTAAGCCCCTTGATACCATGACTTAAAACCTTATTTGGGACTTTATTAACACATCATTCCTAATAAAACACTCTCAAATTCTATCTCAAACCCCCTGTTTAAGCTAAGGCTAGGGTTTCAAAGAAAGTGGTCATCTAGGGCTCTAAGGGTGAAATCTCTTCCAAATTCCTTGGTATTTCAGGCATGTTACTCCTCCCTCATTGTTATTTTTACTTAAAACACATATTTTAATGTATGTATTTCATAGAATTGTTATGGCTTTGAAACAAAGGTTGGGGGTCTTTGAATGCTTAATGTTGAATGATGTTTTTCATGGTTTAATTATGGTTTTCCATGTTTTAAATATGATTTTGAACATAAGGGTGAATGAGTATAGTGGTGGAACTTGATAATGGTAACTTTCTCTAAACTTGTGACTTTTGAAATGGTTAAATGCGTACGGATGGTTTTGAAAACCTTATGTGGCACACAGGAATCCTCCAAGTGATTATATAATGAAACCTTATGGGGTACACGAGAATCCCCCAAGTAATGTTAACAATGGCGTCTATGGGGTACATTAAAATCCCTTAAGTGTTGGCTTAATGACATTGCTTACAAGCTATAGTCGGTATGACGATACCACTTTATAATGCCTTAATAATTGACTCCTGGAATTGGTGGTTTAGTCATGTGCTAAATGTTTTAATTGATCAATAATGGGGCTTGTGATAGCTAGCCGTCAAGGTGTGAGTCCGAAGGACGGATACTAGAAACTCATGTTTGTCGACATGAGGGATGGTCTTAGTGGCCTTATGCTTTTAGGGTACATGGAAATCCCCTAAGTCTATACATGTATATATGTATCATGTAGGGCGAAGGATAAATCCTCAGCTTTTTATGATATCTCTAGTTCACACGGCTACACGCACTGAGACCCATTTAGGAGGTAACATGGACCCTTATTACCTGTGGGAGAACTTATGATGGTAAAGCTACACAACCCAGGTTAAAGATTTAAAATTCATGCTAAACCTTGTTCCCTATCCCGGCATACATATGGTTATTAACTTGGTTTTAAATTGATGGCATTATTTTATCTTTATCCCTGAGTTACATGCTAGCGTTTACTATGCTAATCATCTTCGAGTGTTGTATCCCCATGCGATGCAGGAACCGACCATACTTTCACTCCTCGTGCTAAGTGACTTGGTGATTCAGGAACAACTTTTGAGTCAAACTAAAGTAGTGAGCTTTCATACTTTGAAAGACCCTATTTCATGATATGGACTTCTTTATATCATCTTTATTTCTTTGATTTAGTTTTGGCTATGTTTGGGGGCATATCCTGACTGGTTATTCTTTAAATCTAGTTAGAGGCTCTATTGGAATACTATGGGCATAAGCGGTGTCGGTATTAGTATTAGCATTGGTATTGGTATTGGCATTGAGATTGGTTGTGGCTTTTGGTTTTGATTTTAGACTTATTATCATATCTTTAATTTAATATTATATTATCTTGTTATATGTTTGGAATTCATCCTACATGGGGTGTAGGGCGATTAATGGCTTGATTATTAGGGGTGGTTTCCGGTCCTAGTTGGACTTGAGATACCCAACACGACTAGGCCCTTGTACGAGTCGTGTCAAATTTTTATCAGAGTGCTAGGTTCATGGTAAATTGGGTATCCAATAGGCCATGTGGAGTAAAGTCTCTTTTAAGGGTGTGTAGTGCACCACACTCATAAGGGAGAGGCTACAAGGCATTTAGGAATGTTTCTCTTTCTTGTGTTCTATTTTCGGACTGTATAGTCTAAGGTCTTGAAATATTCCCTAATTCTCTCTTATTTTCTTTTCAAATCATGCCTCCTAAACAATCCGAAGCCCACGAAAATTCCTATGTCCCACCCGAGGACAACGTTGATGGGACACGTCCTGCTTATGGGGTCTAGACCCGATTTAAGGGTCCAGTCCTTGATTAACCTTCTAGAGTTCCACCGGTCCCCTCCAGTCCTTCTTGAGCTTCTCAGTCTAATGTATCAAATATTGAGTTCCATCAGTCTATTCATATGTTGGCTCAGTTGGTAGCTTCTAAGTCTGCGCATGGTGCTTTTGTTATTCCATCTTTTGAGGCCACAAAGGTTGGCCAATTTATGAGGTTGAACCCTCCTACCTTTACTGGAGTTAGGGTCGAGGAGGATCCTCAAAGTTTTCTTGATGACATGGAGAAAATCTTCTATGTGTTGCATGACACTAATGTGGAGGGCATGGAGTTCCCTGCCTACTAATTAAAAGATGTGGCTTATCAATGGTACGAGCAATGGGATCAGTCAAGGAGTGACAATGATGAGTCACCCCTGTGGGATAATTTTTCTAATGGTTTCCTAGACCGCTTCATTCCTAAAGAGTTGAGGAAAGCGAAGGCGGAAAAGTTTTTTTAACCTGAAACAAGGCAAGAAGTTCACCATACAGTATGCCTTGAAGTTTCACCAGTTATCTTGATATGATCCGAAGTTGGTTTTTAGCATGAGGGACAGAATGAGGAAGTTTGCTTCAGGGTTATCTCGAGACTTGATTTTGGATAGGAAGGCTGCCTTGTTAAACAAGGACATAGATATGTCCAGACTGACTATGTATATTGTAATACCCCATATTTCCTTAGCATAATTTAAGTCCCAATACATGAGTATTCATAAAAACCACAACAACAACAGCAAACCCAGTATATTCCCACATTGTGGGGTCTGGGGAGGGTAGAGTGTACGCAGTCCATACCGCTACCTCTAAAGAAGTAGATAATACATGAGTATTCATATATAAAATTTTTGAAATACCCATTATCTTTTAGTCTAGAGCCTTCCATTGCGTAGGAAATTCAATTAGCTTTCCAATGATATAAAATTCACTCAAATCCGATAACCGGGTAAGAAGTTATGGCGATTTTAAGTTTCAGTCATTAAACACCATCATTTTGGTCACTAGCGCGTCACAGAGCCAATCTAAATGACAATTGTCAATTTCCAATAAGGGACCACGATATTGGCGCGTTGCTCCAAGGACCCAGTTCACATTTGGCAATTTCCAGTGAGCCTCTGCGATAATGACGCGTCGCGAAGGTGGCCAAAATGGCATTCCAAAGGCTTACTGCAATTCCACCGCATTGCGCCAAACTTTCAGGTCCCAGTTATCAATTTCCAGTGGCTCGACGCGATAGCACCATATCGCGCTGAAGCCAAAAATTGGGATCTTTAGTTTCCAGCCCGAGTTTTTAAATTTATTTAGGGGTATTTGGGTCTTAATCAACCTAAAACACAAGATTTAATCCCTAAGTGACCTAAGTAATCATCATTTATTCAATTTCTCTCAAAATTAAAGATCCCCTTCTCAAGAACAAGAAACCCTAGCTATTTAAATTCAAGACCAAATATCAAGAACTCACCATTAATCTTCTCAAATTCATTAATCCAGGTATGTTAGATGTTCATCCATGGGTTCTTTTCACCCATGGAGTCCAAATATTTGATTTAAATTACAAAATTATGATCTTTTCATGTTATCTAGATCTTAAATTATGATTAAACCATGAATTTCCATGAATCTTGTTCTATACCACGATTTAGCGAAATTGATGTCTATTACTACACTCCATATGTTTGAATATTGTTGTCCACTAATTTAATTCATGATTTTTGATAATGGTGTTGAAGTTGTGCTTTACTACAAGCTTTAAACTAATTTCCATGCTCTATATACACTATGCATATCAAGTGTTTGATAAAATGCTTACAAAATGAATATTTAATAAAAGCCTTTATGATATGTCCTCCAAGCTTTAGTGTTATTTTACTATTATTGCTTTTGAGTCCTGGGGTATTAAACACCCGAAAATCATAGTTGTTTACTTAGTCTCATCTCAGTATCTTTAGAACAACTTCAGAATACATCATATGCATTACTAGATCAGTCAGTTAAACTCAGAAATAGTCAGTAACTCAGTGTCATTCAGATGGGAGTAGGATTTAGCATCGAGCGAGTGTAGGGATGACGGTTTTTCCGTCAGATAAGTAGAGTTGTTTGTAGCAGTCCCTTTACTCCAGAACTACGTAGCTAGCATAGGATATGAGAATTCACCCGTCAATTTAGGCTTGACTATCTCCCAGGGGTCACCCATCAGATTAGGCTTGACACCTTTTGTCCTTTGGGGCAATATAGTATACCAGACTAGTGGATCTACAGAGCCAGTGTTAGTACCCGTGGCATGATATTAACACCCTTCTAACTGGGGTACTGGTTGGACCCCGATTAACTCAAATTGGGGCATGTCGGTTATATGATAGCTCCTACAGTCTTAGTTCAATAATCAGACCAGTAGTTTAGTTTCAGTATTGTTTGACCAAGGCATACAAATATCAGTTATTTCAGTATTTCAGTTTACAGACTTTTATTCAATTTAATTTATATGATTGGTCATGCATCCCCAGTATCTGCAGATTTCACGTACCTTCAGTATTTACAAACTTTCATGCATACACAGTATTTTACAGATTTCACATTTTTTCAGTATCTACAGATTTTATTCTCTCTATTCAATACTCCATGTTTTATTTGTATATTTAGATAGTTGTTATTCCTGTTCATGAAACCATGCATGTCAGCCTACCTCATTTAGCATACCATTACATTCAAAGTACTAATCGCATACCTTTCTTTCGCTCTATGATATATTATATCATTGGTTCTGATGCTCAGTTCTCGAATCGCGCTTAGACTTTTCAGACTCTCAGTAGTAGCAGTGGTGAGTCCTTATATTTCGAGGACAGACTATTTTACTTTATGTCTTTAGTTTAGTAGTTAGTGGAGTTAGTTGGGGCCTATCCCATAAACTCACAGTCAGTTAGTTTAGAGTTTTTTAGACATTACAGTTAGTTATTCAGTATTCAGGCTTCAGTTGGCATGTCTGTCAGTTATTCAAATTTTCTTTATCTTATTAGATTCAGATAGTCATTTCTTCAGATTCATAATTCAGTATTTATTTTAGATATTTAAAACCTTATGGCATATCAGTTATTCTTTTGCATTTATGATTATGTTATTCAGTGCTCACAATAGGTACCGGCTTATGGGTTGTGGTCCCTCGGGACTATAAGCACCGTGTGACACCCAGGGTGTACACTCGGGGCGTTACAAATTTGGTATTAGAGCCTAAGGTTTTAAAGTGTCCAAGAAAGTCTGAAAACCACGTCAAGTAGAGTCTTGTGCATAGGTGTGTAGATCGCCACACTTATGGGTAGTAGGCTACAAGGCATTTGGGAAAAGTTTCCCTTATTTCAGTATTCATGTCGTGCGAGTGAGCATGAGCTCAAGTTAAATTCTCAGCCTAATCTATTTCTTCCATCTATTTACAGAACATGTCTCCTAAAAAATAATAAAAGAGGATCAAGTCTCTCACGCAAAGTTCAGAGCTATATTCACCACTCTAGCAAACTCCGTAGGAGCTCAGAATAAATGGCCAACTATTGTTCAGGCCAACTAGTGGCTAATACTGCTGCAACCAGGATTAGGGATTTCACCTGAATGAATTCTCCTTCATTCACGGGATCCAAGTCTGAAAAAGATCCATAGGAATTCTTAGATATGGTGCAGAAGGTAACAAATATTATGGGGTATCATCTAGTGAGAGTGTTGAGTTGGCTGCATATCAGTTGCAGGATGTAGCCCATACATGGCTTAAGCAGTGAAGGTAGATAGGGGTGTAGATACAGGGCCTGTAGAATAGAAAGAGTTTGCTACAACTTTCTTAGAAAAATTCTTCCCATTGGAGTTGAGGGAGGCCAAGGTGTTAGAATTTATTAACTCAAGGCAGGGCAGCATGAGCTTGAAGGAGTATTACCTAAATTTTACCCAGTTAGCTAGATATGCTCCCCATGTAGTAGCTGATAATAGATCCAAGATGAGCAAGTTTGTGTCTGGTGTATCTGATAGTGTGGTCAAAAAGTATAGGACTGCAATGCTGATTAGGGAGATGGACTTGTCTAGACTGATGGTTCATGCTCAATAGATTGAGAAACAGAAGATTAAGGAGGGAGAGAAAGGAAACAAGAGGGTTAGGACAGGTAGTTTTAATTTTAATCTGCCAAGGTCAGAAGGTGGTAATCATCCCCAATTCTATCAGAGGTCTTTAGCTCCAGCACCCTCTTCAGCCAGTGCCCCAGTACCCAAATTCAAAAATAATAATCGGGATAGGACAGTAGGCTCTAAGTCCCAAGGTAGTGTTAACAGTGCCCGTACGAATCCTCTATGCCAGAAATATGGCAGACACCATCAGGGTGAGTGTAGAGTGGGTAGTGATATGTGCTTCGGATGTGGTAAGCCAGGCCATCGAATTTGGGAGTGTCGGGTAATTGCTCAGAGAGGTAGGGAGTTGCTCCAATAGGGACAGTCTAATCAGTTGCCAGTTCTATCCAGTCGCTTGACTCAGTTGGGTGCCGCTTCCAGTGCTACCAGTGGTCAACGTTCGAACAAATTATATGCTCTTCAGTCCCACCAAGATCAGGAAAATTCTCATAACATAGTTACTGGTAGGTTACAGTTTTTTCACTTACATGTTTATTCTTTACTAGACCCTGGAGCTTCTCTTTATTTTGTAACTCCATATACAACCATCAATTTCGAAGTCAGTCCCAAAACTCTAACAGAGTCCTTTTCAGTATCTACCTCAGTCGGTGTTTCCCTTGTAGCCAGTAGGTATACAGAAACTGTTCGATCATAATATCTCATAAAGTTACCTCAGTTGATCTCGTGGAGTTAGAGATGACGGATTTTGATGTCATTCTCGATATAGATTGGCTCCACTCATGTTATGCCTCAGTTAATTGTAGAAATAGAATAGTTCATTTTCAGTTTCCAAATGAACCAGTCCTTGAATAAAGGGGTAGTTCTACAACGCTTAAGGGTCAGTTAATTTCATACCTTAGAGCTAGAAAGATGATATCCAAGGGGTGTATTTATCATCTTGTTTGAGTCAAAGACTCAAATTCAGAGACTCCAACTCTTGAGTCAGTTTCAGTAGTCAGGGAATTTCCAGATGTGTTCCCTGAAGATCTTCCCAGAGTTTCTCCCGAAAGGGAAATCGACTTTGGAATAGACCTTTTTCCAGATACTTAGCCTATATCTATTTTGCCATACAGAATGGCTCCAGATGAACTCAAAGAACTAAAAGAACAGTTGAAGGATCTCATAGATAAGGGATTTATCAGACCCAATATCTCCCTATGGGGCGCACCAGTTCTATTTGTGCGTAAGAAAGATGGATATCTCAGAATGTGTATTGACTACCGCCAGTTGAACAAAGTCACCATCAAGAATAAATATCCACTTCCTGGAATCGATGACTTATTTGACCAACTTTAGGGTGCCAGTTATTTTTCTAAGATAGACTTCAGATCAGGCATTCATCAACTCAGAGTCAGGGAATGTGACATTTTAAAAATAACTTTTCGAACTCGGTATGGTCACTTCAAATTTATAGTAATGTCCTTTGGTCTTACTAATGCCCCAACAGATTTCATGGACCTAATGAATTGCGTGTTCAAGCAGTACTTGGACATATTTGTTATAGTCTTCTTCGATGACATTCTTGTCTATTCCTGTAGCAGCAATGGTCACGCAGAACACCTCAGAATCGTACTTCAAACTCTTAGAGCCCATAAGTTGTTCTCCAAATTTAGTAAGTGCGAATTTTGGCTAAGGTCAGTAGCATTCCTTGGTCTATTATTTCTAGTGATGGCATTAGAGTTGATCCTCAAAAGACCGAGGCAGTGAGAAATTGGCCTAGACCTATCTCTCTATCAGATATCAAGAGTTTCTTGGGTTTAGCTGGCTATTACCGTCGGTTTGTTGAAGGTTTTTCTTCTATTGCATCCCCCATGTCTAGATTGACTCAGAAGAAAGTTAAGTTTCAGTGGTCAGATTCCTGCAAAACCAGTTTTTAGGAGTTGAAGACTCGACTCACCTCAGCCCCAATTCTTACTTTTCCAGATAATTTAGATGGATTTATTGTGTACTGTGATGCATCCAGAGTAGGTTTGGGTTGTGTCCTTATGAAGAGAGATAAGGTTATAGCCTATGCCTTTAGACAACTTAAGCCCCATGAGAAGAATTATCCTACTTATGATCTCGAGTTAGCAGATGTAGTGTTTTCCTTAAAGATTTGGAGGTATTACTTGTATGGGGTACATGTTGATGTGTTCACAGATCACAAGAGTTTGAAATATGTGTTCTCTCAGAAAGATTTGAATTTGCGTTAGAGAAGGTGGTTAAAGTTATTGAAAGATTATGACATGAGTGTTCTGTATCATTCGGGCAATGCCAACGTAGTGACAGATGCTCTCAGTAGGTTGTCTATGGGTAGTGTTACTTATGTTGAGGATGGTAAGAAGAAGTTAGTTCAGGAAGTTCATCAGCTTTCCCAACTAGGTGTCCACCTAGTCGATTCAGCAGAAGGTAGTGTATGGGTGTAGAGTAGTTCAGAATCCTCTCTAGTTTCCAAAGTGAAGGAAAAATAGGATAGAGATCCCAGTCTAGTTAAGTTGAAAGAATCAGTCAGAGATCAAAAGGTGGAGATTTTCTCCCAAGGGGGAGATGGTGTGCTGCGTTGTCAGGGTCAGCTATGTGTACCTCATGTAGATGACTTGAGGCAATGAATTCTTGCAGAAGAGCATGGTGCGCGCTACTCTATTCATCCAAGGGCCACTAAGATGTACCGTAATTTGCGGGAGATCTATTGGTCGAGTGGGATGAAGAGAGATATTTTAGAGTTTGTAGCTAAGTGCTTTACGTGCCAGCAGGTTAAGATTGAGCACCAGAAGCCTAGTAGGTCTATGCAGGAGTTCAACATTCACACGTGGAAATAGGAAAAAGTGAACATGGACTTTGTGATGGGTCTACCTCGTACCCGTCATCAGTATAATTCTAGTTGGGTTATCGTAGATCGGATGACCAAATCAGCCCATTTCTTGCCAGTCCATGCCTCTTATTCATCCGAGGACTATGCCAAACTCTATCTCAGAGAGTTGGTTAGGTTGCACAGTGTTCCATTAGCTATCATCTCTGATAGTGGTACCCAGTTTACCTCTCATTTCTAGAAAGCATTCCAAAAGGGTCTTGGTACCCAAGTCCACCTCAGTACAACTTTCCACCCTCAGATAGATGGTCAAGAAGAAAAGACCATTCAGACTCTTGAAGATATGCTGAGAGCATGCGTAGTTGATTTTAAAGGTAGTTGGGATGACCACTTGCTTTTGATTGAATTCACATATAATAACAACTATCATTCTAGTATCCAGATGGCTCCGTTTGAGGCTTTTTATGGTAGGAGATATAGATCTCTAATTGGTTGGTTTGAAGTAGGTGAGGCCACGATAGTAAGGCCTAACTTGGTGTTTGATGCATTAGAGAAGGTCCAGTTGATCAGAGAAAGGCTTAAGGCAGCCCAAAGAAGACAAAAATTATATGCAGATATGAGGAGAAAGGATCTCGAGTTTGAGGTCAGTGATTTTATATACTTGAAAATATCTCCCATGAAAGGGGTAAAAAGGTTCGGCAAAAAACGGAAACTAAGTCCCCGATATGTCGGTCCCTACAAAATTCTTAGTCATTTCGAAAAGGTAGCTTACGAGTTTGAGTTGCCTTCAGATCTAGATTCAGTACACCCAATGTTCCATGTCTCATTGTCGAAGAAGTGTATTGGTGATCCAGCTATAGTTGTTCCCCTAGAAAGTGTAGATATTCAGAACAATCTTTCCTATGAGGAAGTTTCAGTCAAAATTCTTGATCATTAAGTTCGTAGACTAAGGAACAAAGAAGTTCCACTAGTCAAAGTTCTTTTGCAGAATCAGTCTATTGAGGGAGCTACTTGGGAAGCAGAAGCAGATATGAGAACCAAGTACCCTCATTTTTTCTCCGCAAATTCAGATTTAGTTTAAAGTACTAATCTTCTTAAGGTTTCTCTCTATCATGCTCAGTTTTAGTTGCACATCAAGTTCATGTAGTCGTGCATTTACAAATCAGTTCAGTCATACATTCCATGCATCAGATATGCATGTTCCGTATATAAGCTTAGTCCATCAGTTTTTTTCAACTTAACCAGTCTCATTCGAGGATGAATGATCCCAAAGGAGGGATATTGTAATACTCCGTATTTCCTTAGCATAATTTAAGTCCCAATACATGAGTATTCATATATAAAATTTTCGAAATACCCATTATTTTTCAATTTAGAGCCTGCCATTATGTAGAAAATTTAATTAGCTTTCCAACGATATAAAATTTGCCCAAATTTGATAACTGGTAAGAAGTTATGGCGATTTTAAGTTTCAGTCGTTAAACACCGTCATTTTGGTCACTAGCGCATCGCGGAGCCAGTCTAAATGAAAATTGTCAATTTCCAGTAAGGGACCACGATATTGGCGCATCGCGCCAAGGACCCAATTCATATTTGACAATTTCTAGTAAGCCTCCGCGATAATGGCACATTGCGGAGGCGGACAAAATGGCATTCCAATGGCTTACCATGATTTCACCGCATCGCGCCAAACTTCCAGATCCCAGTTGTCAATTTTTAGTGGCCCAACGCGATAGCACCGCATCACGCCAGAGCCAAAAATTGGGATCTTTAGTTTCCAGGCTGAGTTTTTAAATTCGTTTAGAGGTATTTGGGTCTTTTTCCATGACCCTAATCAACCTAAAACATGAGATTTAACCCCTAAGTGACCTAAATAATCATCATTTATTCAATTCCTCTCAAAATGAAAGATCCTCTTCTCAAGAAAAAGAAACCTTAGCTCTCAAATTCAAGACCAAATCTCAAGAACTCACCATCAATCCTCTCAAATTCAAAGATGTTCATCCATGAGTTCTTTTCACCCATGGAGTCCAAATATCTGATTTAAATTGCAAAATTATGATCTTTTCAGGTTATCTTGATTTTAAATTATAATTAAACCATGAATTTCCATGAATCTTGTTCTATACCATGTTTTAGCGAAATTGATATTTATTACTACACTCCATATGTTTGAATATTGTTGTCCACTGATTTAATTCATGATTTGTGATAATGGTGTTGAAGTTGTGCTTTACTACAAGCTTTAAACTAATTCCTATGCTCTATATACACCATGCATATCAAGTGTTTGATAAAATGCTCACAAGAATGAATATTTAATAAAAGCTTTTATGATATGTCCTCCAAGCTTTAGTGACGTTTTTTTATTATTGCTTTTGAGTCCTGGGGGTATTAAATACACGAAAATCATAGGTGTTTACTTAGTCTCATCTCAGTATCTTTAGAACAATTTTAGAATACATCACGAGCATTATAGATCAGTTAGTTAAACTCAGAAATAGCCAGTAACTCAATATCATTCAGATGGGAGTAAGATTTAGCACCAAGCGAGTGTAGGGATGGCGGCTTCCCCGTCAGATAGGCAGAGTCATTAGTAGTAGTCTCTCTACTCCAGAACTACGTAGTCAGTGTAGGATATGAGAAGTCACCCGTCAGTTTAGGCTTGACTATCTCGCAGGGGTCACCCATCAGATTAGGCTTGACACCCTTTGTCCTTCGAGGAAATATAGTATACCAGATTACTGGACCCACATAGCCAGCGTTAGTACCCGTGGCATGGTATCAACACCCTTCCAACTGGGATTACAGGTTGGACCCCGATTAGCTCAGATTAGGGCATGTCGGTTAGATGATAGCTCCCACAGTTTCAGTCCAATAATCAGACCAGTAGTTCAGTCTTAGTGTTGTTTGACCAATGCATACAAATATCAGTTATTTAAGTATTTTAGTTTATAGAATTTTATTTAGTTTATGTTATATGCTTGGTCTTGAATCCCCAGTATCTACAAATTTTACGTACCTTCAGTATTTACAGACTTTCATGTATACATAGTATTTTACATATTTCACATATTTTTAATATCTATTGATTTCATGCTCTTTATTCAGTACTCCATGTTTTATATGTATATGTAGACAGTTGTTATTCTTGTTCATGAAACCATGCATGTCAGCCTACCTCATTTAACATACTAGTACATTCAAAGTACTAATCACATACCTTTCTTTTGAACTATGATGTATTATATCATAGGTTCTGACACTCAGTTCTCGGATCACACTTAGACTTTTCAGACTCTTAGCAGTAGCACCGGTGAGTCCTCATATTTTGAGGAAAGACTATTTTACTTTATGTCTTTAGTTTAGTAGTTAGTGGAGTTAGTTGGGGCCTATCCCATCAACTCATAGTCAGTTAGTTTAAAGGCTTTCAGACATTATAGTTAGTTATTCAGTATTTAGACTTCAGTTGGATGGTCAGTCGGTTATTCAAATTTTCTTTATCTTATCAGATTAAGTTAGTCATTTTTTTAGATTCGTAATTCAGTATTTTTTTCAGATATTTAAAACCTTATGGCATATCAGTTATTCTTCTGTATTTATGATTATGTTATTCAGTTCTCACAGCAGGTACCAACTCATGGGTTAGTTTGTGGTCCCTCAGGACTATAAGCACTGTGTGACGCCCAGGGTGTACTTTTAGGGCGTTACATATATGCAGCAGGTTGACGAAGAGAGGAAAAAAAAGACAAAGATAAGGGAGAGATAGCTCAAGAAGTTTATATTTTCTAAGAAGGGCGGTGGTCAACAACATAGAGGCAGAGATGGTGGAAAGTGGTCCAAAAAAGAGTGGGGCAATTTTGGGTCTCACTCGATGGCTAGTGCTCCCTACCCAAAGCTATATGGTGATATACATTTTCAGAGTGGCAAAAATATAGGGTAGAGGGTTCCCAATCTCAAGATAGTGAGGCCCAATCAGCGCTTTCATATCCTCTTTAGAAGTTTTATGGTCGATTGCATTAGGGTTTTTTTGGTGAGGAAAGGGACAAGTGCTTCAACTTTAGGGATCCAAGGTATATGCTTAGAAACTTTCCAGTGGCCAAGGTTTCTTCTGGGGGAAAACAAGTTTTCAATTGCCTCTTCTTCAGCTCTGATATAAAAGGGTGAACCTTCTGGTTTTGGGACTGGTCAGAACCGACTCTATGATCTTACTACCCATCAGGAGTCTGAGGCATCACCTGATGTCATTATTGGTATGTTGAAACTCTTTTCCCATGAAGTGTGCTATTTATTTGATTTAGGGTCCACTCTTTCTTAAGTGACCCTATTTGTGGTTGTGCATTTTGGTTTTGGTCTTGAGTATATTTCAGACCCCTTTTCTATTTTTACCCATTAGATGACTCTGTGGTTGCTAGAAAAGTCTATAAAAGTTGTGTTGTATCTGTGGTTGGTTGGGAGACTTTGATGGATCTGTTTGAATTAGAAATGGTTGATTTCAGTGTCATATTGGGGATGGATTGGTGCACTCCTGCTATGCTTCTCCAGACTGTCGGACCCGTAAGGTCATTTTTAAATTCCCTAATAAGCAGGTTATTGAGTGGGCGGGGAGGGAGGGGGTTCTTTAGCACCCAATGAAAGGTTCATATCATATCTTAGAGCCCAGAGATAATCTCCAAGGTGTGTCTCTATCATCTTGTCTGCATTAAAGATTCTAACTCGGAGGGTCCTCTTTTACATTTCGTCCCGGTGGTGTGTGAATTTCTTGATGTTTTCCCTGATGACCTTCCTGGTGTCCCTCCTAATAGGGAGATTAATTTTGAAATTGATCTCGTTCTAGACATACATCCTATATCTATTCCCCCATATAGAATGGCTCCAGCTAAGTTAAAGGAGCTTATGAAGCAATTAAAAGATCTTTTAGACAAGGGTTTCATCTGTACTAGTGTGTCTCCATGGGTTACACTAGTATTGTTCGTGCGTAAAAAATATGGGAAACTTCGGATATATATTGACTACGGTAACGGTAAAGAATAGATACCCTCTTCCAAGGATAGATGATTTGTTTGATAAACTTTAGGGTGCTAAGTTCTTCTACAAGATCGATCTTTTATCTGGGTATCATCATTTAAATATTAGGGAGGAAGACATCTGTAAGACTGCTTTCCATACCCTATATGGGCATTTTGAGTTCATGGTTAAGTATTTTGGGTTGACTAATGCCCCGATGACATTCATTGACATGATGAGCATGGTCTTTCATTAGTTCTGAATTTGTTTATCATTGTATTCAAAGATGATATTTTGGTATACTCTAAGAGTGAGATGGATCACGCCGATCACCTCCGCATTGTGTTGCATACTGATGTTGGGTGTATTTATGCATTCTAGAATTACTATTTTAGCCCCTTTATCCTTATTTTAAGGATGATTCTTATGCTATATGTGTTTATAATGATGTAAATGAGCATTCACATGTCCAAGTATGTGTTTACAATGCTTAATGGTGTTTCCACATGAGTTTTGATTCAATTCGACCATTTAGAGTTCAATCGAGAAAGCTAGTGTGACTAGCTTGAGCTAGGTGTTTGTCTAGTCTATTGTGTTGGGTTCTAATGTATTTTAATGAGTTACTAAGGTTATTATTATGTATTTATATGTGAAACAACTTAGTTATAATGTTCAAGGGTTAATTGTATCAAGAAAAGATTCAAAACAATGAGCTTAAAGTCAAAGTGAAATTAGCCTATGCTTAGCTCGTGTGTTGAGTTCACCGTCTTAGATGTTGTGTTGTTTTGAGCTCTACTTTGTGGTTTTTAATTCTTTAGGATACTTTTTGAATGGATTATGATGATATATGAAGGATATTCAAGCTTCAAATCAAGTGGAAATAACTCAAAAAGGCTTGGAATGGCTCAACAAAAGCACTATGCAAAAATTGACTCCATTTCGAGTCTTGAAATGTCCAGGGTGCGTGTAAGCGGTAGAAATGTCCAATGTTACAAAACACCAATGGATTCAAAAAAGGCTAAATTTTGAGACCCATAAGAGCGTGTAGAGTTTTATGGAGTTTTAGGAGGCGCCGCGATGCGGTGAAATCGCAATGAGATTCTGGAAATTGACTCACTGGTGGACCACCAATTTTGCGGTGGACCAACAATTCCAAACAAAATTCAGGATTTCAGAACACTCAGTGACGGTCAATATGGTGGACCACCAATTTTTTGGTGGACCACCAAACTGACCACCAGATTCAAGATTTCAGAAGACTTACTGGTGGTCAAAATGGTGGACCACCAGTTTTGCGGTGGACCACCAATCTGACCACCAAATCCAGGATTTCAGAAGACTTACTGGTGGTCAAAATGGTGGACCGCCAGTTTTGCGGTGGACCACAAATCTGACCACCAGGCCCAAACAGAATGTAATATTTTAGAAGATCCAGGGACGGTCAAAATGGTGTACCACTAGTTTTGCGGTGGACCACCAATTTGTACGCGTTTTTTTTTTCTAAATTCAAATTTTAATTTCTTTTTACCTGGGAACATATAAATACTAGTTTTAGGTTTTATAGGTATCTCTGATTATCTTTTTATCTTTTATATTTTTATCAGAGTTTCCATACTTGAAACATATTGTTACATAGTTTTTCTCTAAGATTCATTGAAGATTTGTGGATCTAGATTCCTTTATCATATTTTTTATTGAAGATTGAAGAACAACAATTGTGACTTTTGTAAGTAAACTTTGAATTAATTTATGAATAACACAATGATTTCTTCTCTTTCTATGATGGAAATGTGTGGCTAAGCTCCCATAACTAGGATTATGGGAGCTTTTTATTGAAGATTGAAGAACAACAATTGTGACTTTTGTAAGTAAACTTTGAATTAATTTATGAATAACACAATGATTTCTTCTCTTTCTATGATGGAAATGTGTGGCTAAGCTCCCATAACTAGGATTATGGGAGCTTTTTATTGAAGATTGAAGAACAACAATTGTGACTTTTATAAGTAAACTTTGAATTAATTTATGAATAACACAATGATTTCTTCTCTTTCTATGATGGAAATGTGTGGCTAAGCTCCCATAACTAGGATTATGAGAGCCTTGACGTGAATAGCTTATTGCGGGTTGTGAATCTAGTAGATTCCCATGATTAATTGATATTGCATAAATCCTTCATCATTTTGATGACTTTTCTTGGTTGTAAACTTGAAAAGTGAGCCCAAGAACAACACTTGTTCAAATAGAAAAATGTTTGTTGGGAAAAGAAAGGGTTTACATAAATCTAAGGGCTTTAACCTGTGGATAGGGGGTAGGTGCCTTAACCGGATCAACCTATGTGAGAATATAGTTGAATAAATAATATGTTCCTTAAGTTTTAAAGAATTAAGGGATAAACTACTCATTTAGGTTGAGAAACTAATGGGTAAACCATAGAATTCAATTACTCTTGCAATTAGAATTGTTCATTGGGAATTCAAGATAGTTCACAACCCTAACTGCTTCAGCATCTTGGTAACCATGACTCTAGTTTGACTACTCTTACCGAATTACTAATTGCAATATGATTTATAGTTGAATTACTTTCTATGACAAGAACTTTTATACAATTGATAAATTAAAAACCCCCATTTTATAGGAAGTTACTAACTATTAATTGATTGCCTCACGAATAGCTTAAATTAATGCCATATTCCCTGTGGGATTTGACACTAACCTAGTTGGGTTATATATTTGACAACGACCGCTTACTCTCTTGTAAGAGAGTTGTAATTTGAGCGTTATCAAATAATGGCGCCGTTGCAGGGGAATACGGTTGTCTATTAAGTTTATGTGTGTTAATTGATTGTTAGTTTTTCTATATTTAGTTGTAAATAGTTTTTTGTTTAGATTATTTTTTTTATTCTCTTTTATTTTTATTTGTTTTCTCACACTTTTTTTGAGATGTCAGTCTGGGATAGATGGTTTTTGAGTGATGGCTATTCTCATTGTTTTTGGGGGGAACCACATCAAGAAGCTTATTGTCCAGATTTTGATGGAAGTATGTGGACGGGACTTTTATAATATTATGCAGATATTATTCTATTTGCGGAGCAAACACAAGAATCGCAGCCACTCGATTGTCATCTTTATCTTGAGAATGAAATTGAGAAGGTGAATAAAAGTGAGTGTGTAGTCGATAGTGTAAATTTTGAAGTAGAATTAGTTGGGCCTCACTCAAAGAAGTTTCCACATTATCTTTAGATGATATCTTGTCTGTGGAATCATTTAAAATTATGGAAGAATGTGAAGATAAGGAACAAGAATCCTATATTCTTTATTTTACACTGGATAAGCAACATAAAAACACACCTCACTTTAAGGCCGAGTTGTTTACCATGCATCATTCATTACTCGGCTTCTTAATCTTTGTACCATCTCCTTATGAGCGAGGGAAAAAGATGGATGCTTAGTTGGGGGTGAAATTTATATCCTCACGGTGGAGGAAAAAATTGATATGGGTCATGCCGCGACCCTAAATTAGGCGCTTCTTGGGAGGCAACCCAAACTAAGGTATGTTTTCTTTTTAATTTTTAGTTTTTTAGTTTTTATTTCAAGTAGTTTTGTTTTTGGTTGAGCTACAGGTTAATGGGAAGTTTGAGTACCATGAGCTTGAGCTAAGGAGAATGGCATAAAATAAGTTTGGGGTCCCACGGATCTCCTCTATGTGAAGATGCATCTAGCTAGACCTAGAGGCCTCAGGGAGTATTTCTATCGCTTCGTTTAAAAATTCACTTTGGGGACAAAGTAGATTTTTAAGTGTGGGGTGGGGAAATTCCCAAATTTTAGCTCAATTTAAAAATTTCCAGGTTAGGAATAAGTGAGATATTCTTGTTGGTGCTATTTGTGATTACATTATGCAAATGGGTTTATTTGTAAAAGCATGTTGAATCGTGTGAATTACTATTTTTAAGACTCTTAGGCTCATGTTTGTGAATCTTGTATTTGTTGGCTTAAAATTTGAATTCATGTTATTGTTTGGTTGAGAGTCTATGATGATCCTATTGAGTTGAACATATGCCATGTGCGTGTAAAGTATTTTGTATATTCGTTATTGCATGTGATGTCTAGAACTTGCCCGGTGTGTGTGTAAAGCGAAATAAAGAATGTGAGTTTAGGAGATGATTTAGGCATTTCTTTGATAGACTCGTTTTATACCTTCTTTTGCCTACCCTTGCGCATTATCCTAGTTAACTGTAACGCCCCAAAATCGGGTCCCGAGATGTCACACGGTGCTTAGGGTCACAAGTGACCCCAAGATAACCCTTCTACTGGCATAACTCATAAGCAACTGAATAAAAATACAAATCCATACAAATCAACATAAATTAACTCTTTTCTGAATCTGATCGATACAAAAATGGAATTTTACAGGATTACAATTCTGCCTTTACAACCAAAATTGAAACAAAATACATCAACTTCTACTGACTGTCTATGAAGCCTCTACTAGTACTGACTGTAGGTAGCCGGGTCATGACTCCCGACTACCCCAACTCAATACGACTGAATAAAGAAAATACAACACTATAAACTCTGCATAACTAACCCAAGCCCTTGAATCAAAAGGACTCATCACCTGCTGACTGGATACCACGAACTGACTGGATCCGAAGGTACAACTATACCTTGTACCTATATTCCGAGAAAATGTAGCCCACATACGAATATGTGGGTTAGTACCATGGAAAGATACCGAGCATATGGGGGTGCAATGAATATATAAAATAATATCTTAATATCATTACAGTTTATAAAATTATGCATGCTGATATAGATGACTCACTTAGCTCGAATTAAATCATCAAAATCATGGATGAATAATACATGTAAAGTAAAACAAGTGAGTCATTACAATACGTTCTCAATTCACTTTCATCTCAATTCCAAATCATCAAAACAATCAAATCTCATGTCAATTCTCATTAGAATATATTCCTTAAATCTTTTAAGAATAATGACTTTCTCAAACTCAGCCTTTTAAGCAAATATGTTTTCATCTCAGATAGAAGAGTACACACACACACATTGGGAGATCCTATAACCGACATAAACCATGTGAGCCACATGGAGTCCAACGTCCAACCCACGTTGGGGAGAGCCGTCCTATCCTTGCCATCGGAGTAGAACTTCCAATATCAATCCAAAAACACTAGTGATCACTATATAAATCAGCCTCAGGCTCACATTCTACGGGGGAACGTAGTTTTAGGGAAGTAAGGTCACTTTATACCTCCCACTAGGTGCTAAAGATTACTCTCGGACTTAGCTCAGAAATTTAAATCAGCCTCAGGCTCACATTAAAGAAAATCCACAATAAACACTTCAACAATTTTCATCGGGAGCCAATTTGCTACCCCTTTTCATAATCAATAAAAACGTGGATTTCTTTCACAGTCGAATTCAAAATAACTCATTCATGACCAAAAGGTCAAATCATTCAAAACATCTTAAATTATTTAAACTCAAGGTGTTTATAAAATATGATTTTCTCAAAATAATAATCTCAAATAGGGTTCCAAAAACCCATACATCAATATCACCATAAAACCTTCCAAAGTTTCATACTTTATGACATAAGCACAAAAATAATCACTTAAAACTTAAAATTTCAGCTTTATAATCATACATCTTGGTAAAGAAAATTAGCTTTGGGATTCAAATCTCATTGTGCTTATAGCACATAATTTCTCAAAGTACAATTCCAATTAGGACTCAAGGTCTCATACATCAAAATCATATTAAATTTTCTCAAGATTCATGCTTTTCATCATAAATATATATAACTTACTTTAAAAGCTGGAAAATTCAGCTTTATGTACAAAAATGTCATCATTCTCATTCAATTCAATTTTCAAAACATAGAGAGTATCATAATCTCATGTAAAATCATATAGGGTATAAATTCATGCTTCAAATTCATATCAAAACATGTAAAATCATGTATAGTCATAAAAGAAAAATCAATTTGGGCACAAGAACGAAAGAGAGTTCTTGTTGAAAAATCCCACATACCTTGAATGATGAACTTTAGATCAATACTCATTTTTGAGATGTTAATCGTGACTTTGAATGATGGTTCTTGGAGTTCTTGAACTAGGAACTTGGAATCTTGAATAAATTTGCAGAATTAATGGTGAACTTTGGAGGTTCTTGAAGTTGGATGTAGGAGCTTAGGGTTTTCTTTTTGAGGGAATTTGAAGAAATATAATATATAATGCTTCTAATAGGATTTAATATAGGGTTTGGACGGATTTTGGGTGAGGAGGAATGACCAAAACGCCCCTAAAAATCAAATAATTCTCGAATCTGTCCTTTGGTGGACTGTTTTGATAGTCTGAAGTAGATCAACAATAACATTTTACTCCGATATCCAAATTGGATAAAACTAATTTCATTAGAAAGAGGACTCTCATATCTTTCCGTTGATATATAGTATCTCACCTAGATCATTGTGTATGAGGAGTTATGATCGTTTGAAGTTGACCCAAAAATTCACTTTTGATAGGCTGAAGTAGATTGACCATAACTTTTTACTCCGACAGACAAATTGGATGAAACCAATTTCATCGGAAAGATGACTCACAGAGATTTCCGTTGATATATAGTAGATCACACAGATCATTATGTACAAGGATTTATGATCATTTAAAGTTGGAGAAAAAAATACTCCAGGCCTCAGTACTTTTTTCCTGCACGTTTTATTGTTGACTACTATTCACGGTTCGATCGGAATGTTCATAACTCGTCGCTCAGGTGTCCGTTTTGGATGATCCAAATATCGTTGGAAATCTTATTCGATACTCTATGCAATGGTGGGTCATAATCTAATACATTCCGCACAAAAAATTTATAATTCATTCTAGAAGATAGAACCCAACACGTTTACACACAAAATTTCAACGAAAAATTTCCCAGGGTATTACATTAAGCCCCATTGAGACTTTAGTTTTTTCTTTGAAAACCTCATAAATAGCCTAATACCTTCTTTGATAGACCATAATTTGATCCAAAGAGCTCCTAGGTGCTTTAATGAATTAGTAAGGAGTTTGAGAAATAAGAGAAAAAAGGTGAAGTTGATGTCCCAAGGTAAAAGTTATCGCTGTTTATTACTGAATTATGGTGGATTTATGTGATATAAATGATGTTTGAAATATTGACATGATAGAAAAGAAAGAAAAAAATTAATTCAAATGGTGGTAAACTATGCGTCCACCTAGTGGTTGTGACAATGCTTAAAAGAGATGGGGCAAAAATAAAAAATATGGTAGAGAAAAGTGGTGTAATTTGGTTGTTAGAGATTTCTTTAAATGTAAAATGTAGTGTATTAAAGAGCTTAGAGAGGTTAGTCACTATTCTTGGCCAAAATAGTTCCCACCCGTCCCTTAGCCTACATTACAATCCGAAAAAGTCCTAATTGATCGTAAGCTTTACGTTCGACTATTAGTAGAGGATTACACTAAGGGAAATCCTATGGTTCATTGCGTGTAATTCGTGAATTTCTTGTGAGTGAGCACAATTTGATTCTTGTACCCACCATGTTACGAATTGCGTAATTTTGAGTGATTATGGGTAACTCTCTTATTGTGAGGGGCACATATTTGATGAATTTGAGTGATTTGTATGATGTCCTTTATTGAACTATATGCATGAGTTTTCTACTTATGGAGTCCATTCTTGAGGCTAGGATGTTTTGGAAGTAGGATTCTTGAGCTTTTAATTGTGTTGAAACATGCCTAGTGTAGTAACTTGCATTATGTGTAGTCATGCAATACTAGCTTGAGTATATTTCGTCTAGTAAAAGTGTAGATTCCCCAGCTCATGATTATTAGAGTGAAGAGTTTTTCGAGGACGAACAAGGCTTTAAGTGTGAGGTGGTGATGTTGGGTGTATTTATGCATTCTAACATTACTCTTTTAGCCTTTTTAGCCTTATTTTGAGGATGATTCTTATGCTATATGTGTTTATAATGATGTAAATGAGCATTAATTTGTCCAAGTATGTGTTTACAATGCTTAATGGTGTTTTCACATGAGTTTTGATTCAATTCGACCATTTAGAGTTCAATCGAGAAAGCTAGTGTGACTAGCTTGAGCTAGGTGTTTGTCTAGTCTATTGTGTTGGGTTCTAATGTATTTTAATAAGTTAATAAGGTTATTATTATGTATTTATATGTGAAAAAACTTATTTATAATGTTCAAGGATCAATTGTATCAAGAAAAGATTCAAAACAATGAGCTAAAAATCAAAGTGAAATTAGCCTATGCTTAGCTCGTGTTTTGAGTTCACCGTCTTGGATGTTGTGTTGTTTTGAGATATAATTTGTGGTTTTTAATGATTTAAGATACTTTTTGAATGTATTATGATGATATATGAAGTATATTCAAGCTTCAAATCAAGTGGAAAGAACTCAAAAAGGCTCGGAATGACTCAATGAAAGCACGATGCAAAAAATTGACTCCATTTTGAGTCCTAAAATGTCCAGGGCTCATGTGGACGGTAGAAATGTCCAATGAACTATTGAAAAACACCAATGGATTTAGAAAAGTCTATATTTTGAGACCCACAGGCGCGTGTAGAACTTTATGGAGTTTGAGGAGGCGCCCCGATGCGGTGAAATCACAGTGAGATTCTGGTAATTGACTCACTGGTGGTCAAAATGGTGGACCACCAGTTTTGTAGTGGACCACCAATCTGACCACCAGTTCCAAACAGAATTCAAGATTTCAAAATACTCAATGATGATCAAAATGGTGGACCACCAAACTGACCACCAGATTCAAGATTTCAGAAGACTCACTGGTGGTCAAAATGGTGGACCACTAGTTTTGCGATGGACCACCAATCTGACCATTAAATTCAGGATTTCAGAAGACTTACCGGTGGTCAAAATGGTGGATCACCAGTTTTGCGGTGGACCACCAATCTGACCACCAGGCCCAAACAGAATGCTAGATTTCAAAGATCCAGGGACGGTCTAAATGATAGACCACCAGTTTTGCGGTGGACCGCCAATTTGACCACCAATTCAGACGCATTTTTTTAATTCAAATTTTAATTCCTTTTTACCTGGGAACATATAAATAACAGTTTTAGGTTTTATAGGTATCTTTGATTGTCTTTTTATCTTTTATTTTTTATCAGAGTTTCCATACTTGAAACATATTGTTACATAGTTTTTCTCTAAGATTCATTAGAGATTTGTGGATCTACATTCCTTTATCATATTTTCTATTGAAGATTGAAGAATAATAATTGTGACTTTTGTAAGTAAATTTTTGATTAATTTATGAATAATACAATGATTTCTTCCTTTTCTGTGATGGAAATGTGTGGCTAAGCTCCCATAACTAGGGTTATGGGAGCCTTGGTGTGAATAGCTAATTGGGGGTTGTGAATCTAGTAGATTCCCATGATTAATTGATATTGCATAAACCCTTCTTCATTTTGATGACTTTTCTTGGTTGCAAACTTGAAAAGTGAGCCCGGGAACAACACTTTTTCCAAATAAATAAGTGTTTGTTAGGAAAAAAAGGGTTTACATAAAGCTAAGGGCTTTAACCTTTGGATAGAGGGTAGATGCCTTAACCAGATCAACCCATGTGAGAATATAGTTGAATAAATCATATGTTCCTTAAGTTTGAAAGAATTATGGGATAAGCTACTCATTTAGGTTGAGAAACTAATGGGTAAACCATAGAATTCAATTACTCTTGCAATTAGAATTGTTCATTGGGAATTCAAGATAGTTCACAACCCTAACTACTTAAACATCTTGGTAACCATGACTCTAGTTTGACTACTCTTACCGAATTACTAATTGCAATACGATTTATAGTTGAATTACTTTCTGTGACAAGAACGTTTATACAATTGATAAATTAAAAACCCCTATTTTATAGGAAGCTACTAAATATTAGTTGATTGCCTCTCGAATAACTTAAATTAATGCCATATTTCCTATAGGATTCGACACCAACCTAGTTGGGTTATATATTTGACAACTACTGCTTACTCTCTCGTAAGAGAGTTATAATTTGAGTGTTATCATATACCCTGAAGGATCAATAGTTGTATGCCAAATTTTTAAAATTTAAATTTTGTTGAATGTTGTCGCTTTTTTAGGTCATGTCATATCTAGTGAAGGGATCATGGTGGATCCATAGAAAGTTACAGTGGTTAAGAAGTGGCCTAGACCCACGACTCTAATCGATGTTCAAAACTTCTTGGATTTTGCCTCTTACTACAGGTGATTTATGGAGAGTTCTTTTATTATAGCTACCCCATTGACTAAGTTACCTTAGAAGAAGGTAAAGTTCTTGTGGTCTGATGCTTGTGAGGGAAGTTTTAAGAAGCTGAAGGATAATCTAACTTTGGCTTCGGTTTTGACCTTGCCTAAAGGAATTGATGGTTTTATGGTCTATTGCGATGCATCCCGTATGGGGATCAGTTTCATTTTGATACAGCATGGCAAAGTGGTAGCTTATGTCTCTAGACAGTTGAAGGTACATGAGAAGAATTATCTGACTCATGACTTGGAGTTATTGGTTGTGGTATTCATATTAAAATCTGGTGTCACTATCTATATGGAGTACATATGAATATCTTTTCAGATCATAAGATCCTGCAACATGTATTCACTTATAAGGAACTAAATCTCAGGCAAATGGGGTGGCTTGAGCTACTCAAGAATTATGGCATGAGCCTTCACTACCATCCAGGTAAAGCTAACGTGGTTGTTGATGCTCTTAGAAGGTTATCCATGGGAAGTCTAGTTTATGCGGATAAGGAGACGCAAGAATTAGTGAAAGATGTTCACCGTTTGGATAACCTTGGAGTTCACCTCTTGGACTCAAAAGATGGTGGTGTAATAGTTTAGGAGGTGTCAAAGTCATCTCTTGGTGTCGAGGTAAAAGAGAACAAGTGTTATATCCTATCTTGGTGCAACTCAAGGGTGATGTAAGTGGGCAGAAAGTGATGGCCTTTGAGGTTAGTGGTGATGGTACCTTGTGGTACCAAGGGATATTGTGTGTTCTCGGTGTAGATAGGTTGCGAGAGGGGATCTTGGATGAGGTGGATGATTCGTGTTACACCATTTACCCTAGTTCGATGAAAATGTATCATGATCTTAAGGAGATTTATTGGTGGAACAATATGAAGCAGGATATAGCTAGCTTTATGGCTAAGTATCTGGTGTGTCAGCAAGTGAAAGTTGAGTACTTGAGACCTGGAGGATTGTATCAAGAAATTGAGTTGTTTGTGTGGACATGAGAAGTGATCGATATAGATTTTGTTAACAGTCTTCCTCAGTTTTGGAATCAGTTTGATTTGATTTGGGTCATCATAGTTAGGATGACTAAGTCTGCTTACTTTTTGCCAGCGAGGACAAACTTCTCGGTGGAGGATTATACCAAGTTGTTTATTGAGGAAATTGTGAAGTTACATGGGGCTCCTATTTTTATCAAGACCGATCATGGTGCTCAGTTCTCATCAAGATTTTGGCGGTCGTTTCAGAAAGGTTTGGGGACTAAGATGAGTCTTAGTATGGCTTTCCACCCGCAGTCGGATGGGCAAGTGGAAAGCACTATTCAGACATTGGAAGATATGCTCCAAGTTTGCGTGATTGATTATGGTGGTAGTTGGGTTGAACATTTCCGCCTTATAGAGTTTGTGTATAATAATAGCTACCACTCTAGCATTAGGATAGTTCCATTTGAGGCCTTGTATGGTAAAAGGTGTAGGTCTCCTATTGGGTGGTTCAAGGTTGGTGAGGTAGAGATGTTTGGCCTGTATTTGGTTCACCAATCCATAGGGAAGGTGAAGGTGATTTGGGATAGGCTCAAAGCTGCCTAGAGTTTCCAAAAGTCCTATGAGGTTGTGAGTCATAAGAAGTTAGAGTGTGAGGTTGGGGATAGGGTGTTCTTGAAGGTATCTCCCATGAAGGGGGTGATGTAGTTTAGGAAGAAAAGAAAGCTCAGTCCTCGATATGTCGGCCCATACTTGGTCTCGATGAGGGTTGATAATGTTGCTTATGAATTGGAGTTGCCCTCTAGTTTGAGTTCTGTTCACCTGGTGTTCCATGTATCTATGTTGAGGATGTATGTGGGTGATCTATCGCGGATTGTGCCTATCAAGGATATTGGTATTTCGGATTCCTTGTCTTCTGATGAAGTCCCTATTGAAATCGTAGATTGGCAAGTTTGTTGGTTGCGCACGAAAGATGTAGCATCGATAATGGTTCTAAGGAGGAACCACAAGGTTGAAGAAGCTACTTGGGAATCCGAGGAGGACATGAAGTCCAAGTATTCATTCCTTTTTTCTGCTTCAGAATATCATACGTAAGGTATGTGTTATTCTTAACATCTTTGTTTTATGACTTTGTTAAAGGGAAGATTGATTTCCTTGGCATCTTTATTTTTTAACTTTGTTAAAGGTAAGAGTAGAGATGTTTGGGGTTTAATTGTGCTCGTCGCTGCCTTGTCCCATCATTCAAGGATGAATGATCCAAGTGTGGGAGAATTAAAACACCCTGGATTCTGGCCCTTGAAAATTTCTTGAGCTTTGAGCTCTCTGCTTTACTTACGACTTGACTATATAAGTCGTATAGTGTCTTGACAGATCAGGTAACCCAAGTCGTGAGGTGTCCAATGGATGGTGGTTGGGTTTTCTATCTTGGTTATGACTTGGTGATATAAGCCGTTAAGGATGGTGATGAATCATTAGGACAAACCTTAACCATATCGGTAACTTAGTGTCTTGACTCTTCTCTGAGTACGAGTGGCTTGCTAGAAGCCTTAAGGATAGGTTACGAGTCATGAGGTGAAGTCATAGGTTATCCAGTGTCTCAAGCATTTGGGTATTTTGTTGGTTATGACTAGACCCTATGAGTAGTTGGGTCAGGTTATGAGTGGGATCATGAAGTCGTAAAGTAGACAATGTATGGGTGTCCATCTCACTGTGTAGGATACAACTCAAGGATACGAGTTGTATGATGTGGTGATGAGTCAATGGGTCGACTCATAACTAACGATGGTTTTTCTTATAGCTTTTAAGCTGAAGGTATTCTGGATTCCCTCTTTAAGTCCCATTGATACCACAAATTAAAACCTTTCTTGGGACTTCATTAGCATATCATTCCCAATAAAACACTCTTAAATTCTCACTCAAACTCTCTATTCAATCTAAGGCTAGGGCTTCAAAAAGTGGTCATCTAGGGCTCTAAGGGTGCAATCTCTTCCAAATTCCTTAGTATTTCAGGCATGTCACTCCACTCTCATTGTTATTTTTACTTAAAACACATGTTTTAATGTATGGATTTCATGGTATTGTTATGGCTTTAAAATAACGGTTGGGGGTCTTTGAATGTTTAATGTTGAATGATGTTTTCTCATGGTTTAATTATGGATTTCCATGTTTTAATTATGGTTTTGAACATATGGGTGCATGGGTATGGTTGTGGAACTTGATAATGGTAACTTTCTCTAAACTTGTGACTTTTGAGATGGTTAAATGGGTATAGATGGTCTTGAAAACCTTATGGGGGTACACGGGAATCCCCAAGTGATTATATAATGAAAACCTTGTGGGGTGAACGGGAATCCCCCAAGTGATTTTAATAATGGAGTCTGTAGGGTATATGGGAATCCCCTAAGTATTGGCTTAATGACATTGCTTGCAAGCTATAGTCGGTATGGCGATACCACTTTATAATGCCTTAATAATTGACTCCTGGAATTGGTGGTTTAGTCATGTGCTAAATGTTTTAATTGATCAATAATGGGGGTTATGATAGCTAGCAGTGAAGGTGTGAGTCCGAAGGACAGACATTGGAAACTCATGTTTGCCAACATGAGGGTTTGTCTTAGTGGCCTTATGCTTGTGGGGTACATGGGAATCCCCCAAGTCTATATATGTATATATGTATCATGGAGGGAAAAGGGTACACGGGAATCCCCGACCTTCTATGATATCTCCAGTTTGTTCGACTGCATGCATTGGGGCCCATTCAGGGGATAACAATAGACCCATATAGACTGTGGGTAGACTTATAATGGTAAATCTACACAACCTATGTTACGGATTTAAAATGTATGCTAAACCTTATTCCCTATCCCGAATTGATATATATGTATATATGTGATTTCATATGGTTATTTAACTTGGTTTTGAATTGATGGCATTATTTTATCTTTACCCCTGAGTTACATGCTAGTGTTCACTCTGCTAACCGTCTTCGGGTGCTGTATCCCTACGCGACGAAGGAACTGATCATACTTTCACTCCTCGTGCTCAGTGACTTGGTGATTTGGGAACAACTTTTGAGTCAGACTGAAGTGGTGAGATTTCATTCTTTGGAAGACCCCATTTCATGCAATGGAATTCTTTATATCATCTTTATTTATTTGGTTTTGATTTTAGCTATGGCTGGAGGCATGTCACGACTGGATATTCTTTGAATTTGGTTTGAGGCTTTGTTGGACTACTATGAGCATAGGCGGTGTCGGTATTAGTGTTAGCATTGGTATTGGTATTGAGACTGGTATTGGATGGTTAACTAGTTGTGGCTTTCTTTTTTGATTTCAGACTTATTATCATGTCTTTAATTTAATATTATCTTATCATGTTACATGTTCGGAATTCATCAGACATGAGGTGTAGGGCGGTTAATTGCTTGGGTATTGGGGGTGGTCTTCAAGCTTGGTTGGACTTTATATACCTAGCACAACTAGGCCTTGATTCGGGTCGTGTCAATTATAAGTTAATTTAACACAACCAGTTCATCGATTGAGTTAGGCAAAGCTACACAAAGAAATGCACTGTTTTGTAAGCTAAACCACCAAACTTAAGAATCAATTCGTTTTAACACAGATGAGGTCTAGTATTCTATGCATAACAAAAGAGTAGATGGGCAGAGTTTTAGACGACAGAGTCTAGTTTTCTTAAGACTGAATGATCACAGATCACGTCTTCCATGGTTATTCCAAGAAGGAATTTGAGCAGTCACAGAGAAAGAAAAGAAAACATAGCAAAACTAAGCCAGAGAACTTCAACTAATGTATACTCTTTGCTAAAAAATAATAATTACGATCATTTTTCCACGGATACAACATATGTATTACTGGGAAAGCAAAAATTCAAATAGATATGAAACTTAATCATAAAATTACACTAATGTTACTAACTAAATGCACGATTCTGACGTAGTTTGAAAAGTCTAGATATAAAGAAAATGGATTGCTAGATCTAAGCAACTAACTAAAGAAAATCGAGCTAGCATCAGGTGATTTGCAAAATTTGAAATTCAGGCTAATCTCTAACTAACAAGCATAGCCATAAGATTGAGTTAATCAGAAGAATTTTAACCAAAGATGGACCTATGATCCATAAGGAAAACTCAATATGATTTTATGACACCAAATTCAACCAAAGCTCCTACAAAGAGTAAGGAAATAAACAAATTAGAATTTAGGTGATGTAAAACAAAAAGGAGAAACCACTAACAAATTATTTTGGCTTCAAAATTTAAATAGCATAAGTGAGTGAAAATATGATAAACTCAGTTTATGTTTTAGAAATAGAAGATTATGTATAGGTAAACAAGAATTGAATATATAAACCTATCAGACTTCAATTAAGCCAAATTATGTCAAAGCAGACAAATCTCAAGCAAACTAAGATCAAATTATTTCATACCAAAAATAACTAATAGAGGAATCAAGTAAGGAGGAAGATTACTAACCTTTATTGAGGCAACGAACTTTGGACAACGAACCCTGACGATGGACTTCCATCGTCGAGTTCAAATTTTGACTATTCGGAGTTTAATTTTTCTGTCGAAATTGAATTTTTGAGTCTGTTTCTTCTAGGATTTTTGGTTATGTAAGATTAAAAGCATGCGCCTCTCGAATCCTCAAATTTTCTCCAAAAATCCTCCCCCTTCACCCTTATTCTCGATGTCTAATTATAGGGCAAATTGGGGGAAAGAACTAGGGTTTTGGATTTGAAACAATGGATTTCAAATTAGAATTTCTGAATTCTTTTTTTGGTACAATTGAAGTCCACAGTGAGACAAAAACCATTAATGGTTTTTGTCCTTGAATTGAATTGAATCAATGGGAGAGATGAAAAAGGATGTTGGGACTTAATTCCTTTGCCTGAAATAGTGAATCACATACTGAAAATGATTAGTCTTTTGATTTTATCCTTAGGGGTTGTTTGGTTTAAGGTATAAAAACAAATAATCTCGGGATAAAAATTTTAATATATGTCTGGTTGGCAATATTCGGGATAACTTATTCCGGGACTAATAAATAGTACCGAGATAAGTTATCCACCCATTTGGTGGGATAACAATCCCATCATTATTTATCCTTGGGATAAAATTAGAAAAAGACACAATTGCCCTTCAAATTCTTAGATTATCACTTTATATATATATATATATATATTACTTTATTTTTCTTATATAAAATATAAGGTATTTTTATAAAATCATGGAAAAGTTATTAATGTATGTTGACATTTCCTTTCTATTTAATACATGCTTAATTATTAAATAAAAATATATTTTTATATTTAGCTAAAATTATTTGAAAATTTATTTTTTTAAAAAAATATAATTTGACTCTCCAAATATTAGTGATACTAAATAATGAAAAATGAGAGTAATTCTTTTTTACATTTTTTGATGATGAACTTTTTTAACAAAAAATGAGATTATCAATATTTTATGAAATTTAGAACAAAATAAGTAATTTAACATGAAATATTAGAGATTCATACACATTTAAGAAATATTTTATTTATGAATATATGATAGGTTAAATTTCTTTGAAAAATTATTATGTTTATTTATATATTTTAATTTCTCTAAAAATAATAAAAATGTCGACTCCATTGTTGAATTGCATATTTTAAATTAAATAGTTTTTTAGTCACTTAAGAATTGATATTGTATATATCAATTAAATGAATTTTAATATTCTATATTATATTAGTGATATGTGTTTAAATGAAGTGACATAAACAACAAATCCTATTTTACTTTAACAAGCTTAAGTTGAATTTTTTTATTTCAAACTAAATTTAAACACACACGGCATAATCATGGGAAGACACACGCAAAAAAGATTAAAGTTAAATAAGATGAAAGTTTTATTTTTAAAATACACACGATATAATTATGAAAATGCACACATACAAAAAAATTAAGCTAAATAACATAAAAGTTTTATTTTTAAGAATAAATATTTAAAGCTTGAAAAGAAATATATATATATATATTTATAAAATTTAAATAAGATGGAGGGTATTTTGGTAATCAATTAATTTATTCTTAGAAATTATACCATGTATATTACTTTGAATACAACAAACCAAACACTCAATAAAAAATAATTCCAGTATAACTAATCCCAGTATAACTTATCCCATCATAACTAATCCCAGTATAACTACATTCCCAACCAAACGACCCCTTAGATAGCTGTATAGGAGGGTAAATCGGTAAATGAATGGTTGTTGGTGTCGGTTGTTTGTTGGCTGTTGAAAACGATGTTTTTGGGTGTTATTGTTACGTTGTATTGTTGTTGTTACGGTGGTTGTGTTGTGTTTTTACGTTGTTGTCGTGTGGTTGATAAAATTGTCATTGTTGATGTTTTGTTGTTGTTGTACGCTGATATTGTGGGAGATAAAAAGGGATGGGTTGGTTTGGGTCGGCTAGTTATTGGGCCTAGAGTGGTGGTTGATTGGGCTGCTGGGTAGATGTTGCTATTGAAAAAGAGGGCAATGGATTGGGCTAGGTGAATTTGGTATTGGGAAATTGAGTTAACAAAGGGATTGAATCCAATAGCCATTTTATATTAACAAGATGACCATAATTGAATTAATTGGACAAAGTTGAGACGAAATTAATTTCTAATTAATTTAACGAGCTTCTTCAAATTCAATAATTTCAAAATAAACATTTAATAAAGCACAATTATTTTGTTTAAAAATTAAGAAACTAGTTATGTCATCAATTTTTTATTTTCAATGGAAAGTAAAGTATTTGTAATTTAATCAATTTTTTCACTCAGAATAAATTCTAAAGCCTTTTTTCAACTGATAGGTATATAATCATGTATAATTAAACACAAAACATATTAATTTCACCTAAATTCAAAAGGCATTCTTGGAATTTATTTCAAAAGAAGTTCACATATTTTAAAATTATTTCCAATTGAGAAATTCAAAATTAATTTAAAATGGGAAGGGCAAAAATTAGGTGTCAACAATGCTTATTTTAATTTGTGCATTTCATTTTATGGTCTAGAGACACCAACAAAGTCATAGAATATGAAATATTGGTGCTTGCTCAGGATTTGGAGGCATTAAACAATTATCCATGAGGATAGAAAGCTATTTCTTGACTGTCAATTATTTATTAATAAAGTTATCCTTAAAGACGATCAACTTATACGGTTTTGCCTTGGGCTTTCATGATATACTTCACCCCTAGCTCTTTAGTATTTCATTTATTTATATTATTGAATAATTATTCTAATTTTTTTTCTTTACATTATGTTTACATTTTTAGGCTTGAACATTTAAAGTCATTCCTCACATCCTCTAGTAAGTCAATGACCACTCAAAAGAGATTTCTCATCTAAGGATCTTTAGATGGTTGTCTGCCAAGACAACTCAAGGATAAATCCCTTTGATCTCTTTAATCCTTCTGATGATGCAGTAAGTTTTCTTTTTAATAGAATAATTTAACTCAAGTTAAAAAGTTAACACATTGCAACAGATGCCTTATTTGTTGCAACATGTATCTCATCTGTTGTAATAAGTTAATTATTTATTGCAACAAATAAGTCATCGTTGCTACTTATCTCTGCAGATTACCCATTTATTATAACTTATGTAATAGATGAGTAATCTATTGCAACAAATTATCCATTTGTTGCTCAATTTCTCTAAACCTGTTAATAAATTATTCAATCTATTGCAAACTAATGCAGTAAATGGGTAACCTATTGCAATAGATGTCTTATCTACTAAAATAGATCATTCATCTGTTGCAATAGGTTATCTATTTGTTACAAGTTATAGGTTGATTTTAATATATCTACTTTTGTTTATAGGTTGTGCATCCCTGACTTGTCCCTAATGAGCAAGAGTTGGAGATGCCTATCTTTCTTACTCTAGGTATTACTGACACCAAACCAGACCCTAAAGTGAACTTGATAAAAAATTTGCTGAAGCAACAACCATTAAAAGAGAAGCACCTAAGAAAGGTCATCTTATTCTTGTTAAGCATGTTGTTGAGTTTTTGATGATGTTGGTGATGCTGCAATAGATTTGGATGTTGGTGCCAATGTTAGTGTTGGTGATGCTGATGTCCGAGATAGTGATGAACATATTGATGGTGCTCATGAAATCTATTTTTAAAAAAGAGTTGATCATGATGATGATCATATTAGTGATGAATATGGTGGAATCACCCTTTTCAGTAGGCATGCCACCTCTTTTTATCCCTCTGCTAGCTCATGTTCAACATGTAAATATAAAGAATGCAAGGATAAATATGAGAACTTAATTAAATCTATTGATGCATTGACTGTTGCTATTAAGAAATTGACATAAAAATGGGTGTCACTCCTTTAAGTAAATTATAGAGCTATTTAATCCAATGGAGGTTAAGAGGAGGAAAAAGATAATTTTTAAGGTTTATTAGATATTAAATCAAGAAAAATTACAATATCGCTTTCTTGTACTGGTGAGCAACTTCCAAGGGCCATAAGAGAGTACAGAGAGCTGAAGAAGGTGAATATTTATAAGTTGATGAATGCTATAAAGAACGATAAGATGAACGCGCTGTTGAAATAAAAAAAGTCCCCAGAAGTCTACTCTATGCATAAATTTGGTGTAAAAAATTTCAAGGATGTGACTAGTATGGATGTTTGGTGGGTGGACTAGGCAAGTTTCTTTTTCTAACCTTTTATTATTCATTTTCATTGATATCTTTCTTTAGATGATCCATGTATTTCAATAGATTATCCATCCATTACATTAGTTTGGTTAATCTCTTAACAAGTTCAGCATATTTATTCAACATATGACTTATCTATTGCAATAGATTTTCTATCTGTTGCAATAGATAATTCATCTATTGCAACAAACTATCTTTTTATTGTATTATTTTAATTATTGTTATAAGTTACTAACTTATTTAAATTATATTATTATATTAGTATGTTGATGAAATTCTTTACCTCATATGAGAGAGGTATCAGAAATTCACTAAGTACTATGACATCGGGGATAAGATCATGAATCTCAACTTTTGCAGTAACTTCTTAAGTAGGTACAACAAATTCAGTAAAGAATCGATAATTTTCAGTGGCAGAAAAATTGAGGAGTTAATCTCTGAGTTTGAATGAGATGAGGACATAATTGATTACTATAGAGGAAAGAGGCCATATTCAGGTCTCATGAATTGGATAGGGGTAGAGAGGATTTTTGCGATCATGAACTTGGAGAAAAAATATTTTGTGACTGTTGAGATCATCATAGATAAGGGAGTCATGAATGTTTATGACTGCAACGTATTAATTTTTGAATACTAGGAGTTTTTTATTTGAATAGAGCCTTTGTTGGAGTTGTTCCCAAGATTGTTGAAGTAAAGTGACATAATGAATCACTTTCTAGAATAGTTGTTCAATGAACGATGGACTTTTAAAGGTCAGAAACATAATCTTCCCAAAAATGAGACTGGTATCGCATGGGATTCATACTCGCTTGTATTTAATGAGCATTTAATAACTGTCACTTGCATAATAACAATCACAAACCTTAGTAAATGACAATATAGTTTCAAGATGCAAAAGGTTTGGGTTGTATAGGTAGCATATAAGAATTTGAATCCCTGATGTGGGTTGTAATTTGTTTGAATTATATGTGTAATTGATAATTTCTAGACAATATAACAATATTATTTTAGTATCTTTAGTTAATTATATTATGTAATGATAATGACAATATTTTATGTTTAATTGATATACAATTATTTTTTCATGAATTATATTTTATCCTTAGATTTGAAAGATATTAGATTATTACTAAAATGGATTACTAAATTCAGATATTGCAACAAATGCATCATCTATTGGAGCTGATGACTTATTTGTTAGAAATAATCAAATAGATATTGACATTTGTTGAAACAGATGATTCATCTGTTTTGAAAATAATCAAATAAATATAGACATATATTGCAGTAGATGACTAACCTGTTGCAACATGTGACTCATCCGTTGGAAATAATCAAACAGATATAGACATCTGCTCCAATGCAACAGATGACTCATTTCTTGGGAATAATCAAATAGATATAGACATTTATTGCAACAGATGACTAATATGTTGCAACAAATGACTCATTTGTTGGAAATAATCAAACAAATATAGATATCTATTGCAATGCAATAGATGACTCGTCTGTTGGAAATAATGAAATAGATATAGACATCTGTTGTAACAGATTATAATCTATTTCAAATAGGTTATACACTTAGTTGGTCATGTTATTACTATGCAATTCATTGAGATTGTAATGAACTTATTAATTGAATGCAAATTATAGTTAACTTTATTTATTACTAATCATGGGTTAAGGAAGCACTTCACACCAAATTAATCAAATGATCACTCTATTTAAGATGAATACACTTAATTGATCATGTCATTACTAGTAATTCATTGAGATTGTAATTGAATGGTAATTATATTTAAATAATTTTATTTGTTATTAATCATGGTTTAATGAAGTATTTCACAATAAATTAGTCAATAAATCACTCTATTTAGGACGAATACACTTAGTTGATCATGTAGTACTATGTAATTCATTGAGATTATAATTGAATTTATTAATTAAATATTAATTATAATTAAATAACTTTGTTTATTACTAATCATGATTTAATGACGTAAATTCACAATAAATTAGTCAATAGATCACTCTATTTATGGCGAATACACTTAGTTGATTATGCAATTACTATGTAATTCTTTGAGATTGCAATTGAAATTATTAATTGAAGTTATAGTTAAATAACTTTGTTTATTGCTAATCATGATTTAATAAAGCAAGTCACAACAAATTAGTCAAACAGATATAGACATACCTGTTGCAACAGATGACTCATCTATTGAAAATAGTAAAACAGATATAGACATCTATTGCAACAGATGACTCATTAACAAATATTGATATCTATTGCAATAGGTTATATACTTAATTGATCATGTAATTACTATGTAATTCATTAAAATTATACTTGAACTTATTAATTGAATACTAAATATAGTTAAATAACCCTGTTTATTATCAATTATGGGTTAAGGAAGCATTTTACATCAAACATATATAAAGTATGTTGGAAATAATCAAACAAATCTTTCATTTGCTGCAATAAATATGTATATTTGTTTGATTATTTTCACAAATGAGTCATATGTTGCTTCAGATATAACAAATATTGCAACAAAAGTTGTTCCCATACATACAATAGTTGTTGGACCATAAATAAAAATATATTTTATATAATAAATAACATACATCACTAACTAAATGAGTTAAAATTATCAAGTTCATAACTAAATCAATAAAAAGACTATTTACTTTTACAGTAATTATGGAGTATTTTGATCCGAGCGTTAGTTCTTTTGTGGCCAACCGTCTTACATATTTTCTATTTACTATTTTCTTGTTGACAATGATTTTCCAACTCCACACCTCCTCTTCGTTTGCCTTCTTTCCGGTTTGCTTGGGGTAACATAAGGAGGATTGTTTCTCTCTCCAAAATAAAGGACAATTCAAGAATCTTCAGAAAGTATTGGATTAGTTTTCTCACAGTATGCAATTATGTAGTTTTTCACTGAATAATATGGAGATGAGTACTCATAAAATTAATTTTAAAATGGTGCACCATATTGGGCTCGAAGTGCTGTTATAACATGTGGACAAGGTATTTGTCCAACTCAAAAACTCTAGATGTACAAGTTTTTTGAATATCAACCGTGGCAACATCACCGTGACAATTGATATTGAACTTGTAATTGGCTATTTGATGGGCCAATAACTTATTCTCCGAATTAATGTGTTATGATATTTATTTTTCCATTGAAGGAAAAAATATGTTTAGTAAGTTGACCAACATCATACAGCTCTCATAAAATAATTGTGCACACCTCATGTTTATTTCGACAAATTGAGCGATAATGAAAATTTTCTTTCAACGTCACACATTGCATTCGTCGACTCATTAATGTTTTACGTCATAACATTATACCTATATAAAATAAATCACTTATTAAGACATAGTATTACAATAAAATCAAACAAAACGCTAAATATATAATATTATACCTATTTTTCAGAAAAATGCCCTGCTCCATTTGTGGAATCTGGCATGTTCCAAATTTTTGGTGCCTTGGAAATCATATTTCTTATTTGACTTAAATGCTTATAGAACTCAACTCTATCGTGCCCTTTTGTTGCTTTATAAAAACATGATACGACCTTTGAATTGTAAAAGTTATTTCTAATATTTTGCCCAAGGCGCCTCATGCAACAATCATAGTGAGAAACCATCTTTCACAACTTGGATGCCTATTAGAAATTATACACAAATCATCGGTATCATTTATATAACTTCTCATTTGTTCAAAAATAATATTGGTATGAGGCCTCACCTTTCTTACCACTACACAAACAGTCACCAAAAAGATATGATTCTCTGTATTCTGTGCCATTGTAGATAGCAAAACTCCTTCATACTTGCTTCTCAAGAATATCCTATCGAAGACTATGACTTCTCTCATTAGTTGAAAATCATGAATTCAAGTTGCATAGGCTAAAAAAAGTACTTGAACTTTTTATTTTCATCAACCTAAAATGCCGTCTTACTTTCTGAATTTACGAACTCAACCATATAACGGTACACATCAAGCACTGCATATCGGTGCTCATATGTTTTCTTAATCAAAGACTTTGCAATCTTCATGCCCTTATAATCTTTTAATAGCACACCTTACAACCCTAATTTGATTTATCGATGACCTTTATCGTGGCATGTGAATTATGGTTCGTAATATGATTTGAACCACATGTGTGACACTTTTCATAAGTTATAATGCAAAATCTATTAAAACTTATGAATTTCACAGCTCTCAACCATCACTTGCACTCCGAATGTGCACATCTAAAATAATACATACTACGCGAATTAATCACTTTCTTGAGTCTAAAATCTTTTCTCAAGAAAGCAATATACAATAGAGTGAATAGTTCTTTCTTGTTATTGAATTTCATCCCTTTGTAAAAACTTATTTTATCATCTTGAAGATTTCTTAACTATATTGATTGAGAACTTCCCATTGTATTTCCCCCAACAAAGGGTGTAGGTGTTTGGTCCTCCTCTAGTTCATCTATACTCTCATTATCTAAAATATTCATGTCCATACCATCCACTAAATTATTTAGCATCTCTTATTGATCTTGTTCTATATTCTGATTATCTCTCAGTTTTTCAACTAGATACACCATTAAAATAGGCCTAGCTACATTACATAGACAAGCATGCAAATGAACCTGATTACTTATCTTAAAAGGTAGGACCTTCTAATTTTCAAAAGTGTTGTGCGTGCAATCGATGACAAGGTCATTTGGTTGGTAATTTAGTTCCTAATTTCTAATGATTAAGTTCACAAAGTCATCATACAATACATCTTTTTGGACTGTCATTGCTATTATCTCTAACATCTCACCATTCTTTTAACGCCAAATAAGCTGATTATTCTTCTCGATCTACTAACCATGATAATGAATACCTATTGTTATTGAATCCTCCATAGATGGTACCTAAAGACATCTGTTAAAAATTAATAATGATAGTATAGTAAAGTTCAGTGGCTATGTACAATAACAAAACTATATGCACCATTACTATCCCAACAAAGAAGCATCTGTTGTAAGAAATGAGTCATATATTGCATCAGGTAACTCATTTACTGCAATAGATGACCTATATATTG
This sequence comes from Capsicum pubescens, assembly GCA_030864215.1. Taxonomy (NCBI): domain Eukaryota; kingdom Viridiplantae; phylum Streptophyta; class Magnoliopsida; order Solanales; family Solanaceae; genus Capsicum; species Capsicum pubescens. Next base: position 97,288,381 of record CM061538.1, on the reverse strand, counting down.
GGTAGAGGTTCAAAACCAGTAGCTCAATCCAATAGGTAAATTAGCTATTGCAATAGATTAGTTATCTGTTGCAATAAATAACTCATATGTTGCAATAAATGCTTCTCTATTGGATTTATATTTTGGTCCTGAATTAGCTTTGCCAGCTGATTTAACATAAATACAAGAGGTAAGCCATCTATTACAGTAGATGACTTACCTATTCGATTGAGCTACTGGTTTAGAACATGTATCTAATAAGTGAGTCATCTGTTGGAACAAATGACTTAGTTGTTGGATTGAGCTACTGATTCTGTAGCTCAATCCAATAGGTAAGTCATCTGTTGCAACAAATGACTCATATGCCGCAACCGATGACTCATTTACTGCAACAGATGACTCGTCTATTGCAATAGATGATTTACTTATTCGATTGAGCTGTTGTAATGTAAATCCAATAGGTTGGTCATCTGCTGCAATAACTAGATTATTTGTTGAAATAAATGACCATCTATTGTAGCATATGACTTACCTATTGGAACCACTTTAACAGTAATGAAAACAATCCAACAATTGTTGTATTCATATACAACAATTGTTGGATACACTACTGAAAATTATTGAAAAAACAACAGATATACCCAAAGAGAAATAGAACTAAAAATCATTATTTTACTTACCAAAAGCACATATGAAGTAATACCCAGTGATATACGAACAAAATTTAGTCCAAAAATTTGATTCGATAAGCAGTAGTAGTGAAACCAACAATAACAACAACAATGATAACAAACATTAGCAGAAGAATTTGATGGACAACAACAAGAAGAAGATGAGGAGAGGAAAAAGAAGAAGAATGAGAAGCAACAAAAACAAACAACAACAGAAAACAACAGTGAAGAAAAGTAAAGAGAGATAAAAGAGCCAAGAGCAACTGTTTTTTTCTCCTCCTTTTTTAGTTATTAGGGTTTTATATAATATGGGTCAAAGAATAAAATAAAAAAACTTAGGGATGTGAAATTCATCCCCTTAATCCTTAATTAAAAAGTTGTCACCCCTACTCAATAATTAAGATACAAGTCACCTACACTAAATTTAAAACTTTTCTACCACCCTTAATTCATTGTCCCAAGCTTTATTGGGTGTGAAGAAATGAAAGAGTCTAATGGAGGAAGGAGAATTTATAATGTTGAACTTCAGATATTTGTTACTTCTAGATAGTTCTAAAAGTGTTTGACTTGTTTTATTTTATAGTATATACTATTTTTGGTACTCGTTCCATCTAAAAATACTTGTCGGCTAAACATACATGCTAAGAAACAATGCATTGAGGGGTGTTTGGATGGACTTTTTTAAAAATAATTTAACTTTTTTTAATACTTTTTAAGCCTAAAGTAAAGTGATCAAAAGTACTTTTTGTCTTTGTCAAACACCTTCAGAAATAAAAAAAGTATTTAACAACCAAAAGCACATAAAAATAAGTCAATCCAAACACCCTATAAGTTAATAATATTTAATGACATTAATAAAATGGCACTACATTCAACAACAAATAGTATTTAATAAAAACGATAAAAAGGGTATAAATGAAAAAAATTATATATTGATTTTTTAAGCTGAATAAATATTGTTGGACATTTATTTTTAGTAATATGGACAAGTAAATTATATGGAAGGAGTATGAATTGTTAGTATTATTTAGTCCATTTGAAAAATGCTTGGTCATAAAAATCAAAATATCATCCATGATAATTTATTAGAATTTACTTTAAACTCTAGCTCATGCCTATATAAATGGATATATATTCCTGTACAAAAAAATCTCACACGCTTTTGCGATATTTACAAGAGATCAAAACACTAAATATATATGTCATTTTCAAATTTGAAATGGTCAAAGGATGCCTCTCAATGTGTTGTCTGACATTATTAGCAATCAAGTACGTCACAAGGAGGTCACATCATCTTATGTTTGAGAAATATGCTATTAAAGCCACTTGAATCATAGAGAAAATTTAGAAGAGAAAAATCAAGTGAATATACATAACTGCACTCGCAATGTTGATGATATATATATATATATATATATTGATTTGCTGTGAATGTTAAATAATTAAGTTTTTCATATTATGCTTTTCTTTTTTTCTTATTTTTTATATTAGAAATGAGAGTTTCGACATGTCTGTATAAAGCCATTTCAAGAACAGGTGAAGTTATTTTGGTCTTTAGACGTTACTTAATAATAAATGAGTCATTACTAAGTGGGAAATAAATTTTACACATAGTCTAAACACGTATCATTGTACTTTATGCATTCAGAGTAAATCTAAAAGACTTTTATCTCTATCTCTTATTTGTTCAAAGTAAGCATAAGCAACCTGTCTACCACACATGTGCTTTTGAGATATTGTACCAAGTTTGGATTTTTTATTTTTTTTTAATTCTGCTTTGGATTTCTCTCCATAATTTCTAATGGAAGAAGATCAAATTCTTCTACTAGAGGGTTGCATTATTTGATTTTTTTCTCTCTAACTAGATTGGCATGATTTATTAATGGTTGCAACTCTCTCTATTTGATGGTGGTATCAGTGAAATATAGAGAGATTACATGATTTATAGGATTTTCTATTAGACTATAAGAGGTTTCTCGATTTGGGGTCTTTTTGAATTCGTACATCTGAAGTGCAATAACATACTTCTATTATTATAGTCGTGCTTATATTTACGATGTTCTAATAAGAATGCTCCATTTTTGTAAATTGGATAAAAATCTGTGTATAAGAATTTTTTATGTATTTAGAACTTGTAAGGTATTTTGAATTATATGCAGAAGAGATACATGAGGTCTATTATAAAAAGAATTCAAAACAAATTGTTGGTTTGAGGAGAGCATAACAGCTAAACCAAGGATTATAGGTTTGGACAAAAAATTCCTTCTATTTCACTTTGCGATAAGATAAATTTATTTAACCAAATAATGTTCTGGTTTAATGAATTAAGATGCTTTGTTTTGATACTAATTTGTTTACACCCTTCAATTTCTTATAGTTTAACTATTGAACTTTAATATAAAGAGACAATGAGATTGAAGAAAGAAGTTGATCAGTTCATTGACGTAATAATCGTTTTAAATGGATCTAATTGAGTTTTGCCTTGACTAATACTAGCTCTTATGATATGTTTTGTAAGATCATACTGATCTTACCACGTTCACTAAGGAAGTCAAAGTCTAGAAAATTGATTAGATTATTAGTGAAAATTCAAAGTCATTTATATTATCTGAACTTTTTGTAAATTATAACTTACTAGATATCATGCTTCTGATTTCCACTCATGGATTTAATGGTTATTTAGATCTAAATGTGTTCAGAAACTAAGTTTCTTGGACTCTTCAAAAACTTTATCGCACTCTATTTTTAAAATGCACTATTTTTTGAAGGATTCGACACGCACTCGATGACATAACTTAAAATTGTTATTGCTTCTCTACAAAAAATTGTTTGCTCAGTAAAAGTCATTCGTTAGGTGATAGTATGTATTAGTTTGACTACATGAAATTGGTGTATTACTAATGTATAAGAAGTTACATGATGTGAAGCAAATGCAAATTTGACAGTGGATTCTTTATTTCTTTTGAAGAAACTCCGTCGTTGATAAATATATGTCGATTTCGCAGATTCCCTCTTAGACGATTACATAAATATAAATGTCAATCTGTTTACTTAAGTCATATTTTGTCTGTGATTATTTTTAATAAGTGCCTGTAATTCAACTTACATTATGACATATTAAATAATGTTGAACGCAGTTTAGATTTTTGGTGTTTCATAAGCCTTACTTCTAGATAAATATTCAAGGACTGTTGCACAAAAAATATTTTGGTACACTAAAGCTCCCACTTTGTGTGGGCCAAAATATATAAGTCGTTAAGCTTGACATGTACTTCTCGAGTAGATTAGAGAGATTATAACATTTTCTTAGCGATATCGAGAGACAAATATATGAGATTGTAGCCTTATGGGATAAAAGTAAAATATCACAAAATATAATCTATGTAATCTTATGCATTTTCCTATTTCTAACTTATATATGCACTACCTATTCGAGAAATGGTGGTGAATAAACCAAATTCAATTTCATAGCTAACATACTATATTAGAGACTGATGGTTGTAATGCGTCCCAGAAAAAAGTTAAGAGACTTCTAACATTCTACAGGGACTCTCCTGTTAGTGTCTCAGTAATTTCTACCCCTTAGACTTCCTTTAATTTCTGACCGTCTTTAATTTGTTTAGAATAGGGGAAACATAAAATAGAACAAAGGTGTACATAAGAAGATATAATTGTGAAGAGATATTCTCCATTTTAATTGGTTGTAACCTAACGGTAAATTCTATTTTGATACTAACTTATTGTCATCAAAATTTTCTATTGGAATTGTAAGAATAGTAGTAACTTTGCAACTCTAATTGTAGATTACAGTTGGTCTTCACTGTAACCCTTACTTCCTTTGTGGAGCTATAATAATGCCTAAAATGATTAATGATGGTGTTATTGAGTATGAATATGGTACACACACGTAGAACGTTATTCTTTTTTTCTTCTTAATTTATTGATCCTTTGTAAAGAGAGGGAAGTAATTTTTCTCTTACTGTGAAGATGGGAAAAAATGTTGTGTCATTCTTGCTTGGGCTATTGGTCCAAAAATGGAAACTGATATTGGATCCCCACATAAAGTTGTATATGCCATAAAATAATTTTTTGACCTAGCTTAAAATGTTATGTTTTATCATATGCAATTTGTAAATAGATGTACAAGTTTGAATTGAATTTCTTGCAAGTTGTAGATGAAAGTATTAGTTTGGTTGCGTCTTGTATTTGTTGATATATTAGTTTGGTTGCGTCTTCCATTTGTTGGTGTATATTTGAACTTCATCTGATGCTTTCTATCTTTCAGTCGAATATCAATTATTTGGATGTGTTTGAAAGCCTCGAAATTACTTGAAGAACCCAAAACTAATACATAACATCTACAAATTTTGATCTTATTTTCCCATTCCCTTCTTATTAAAGTTGGTAATTCTTTTTTTTAGATATTAATTTTTTGCACTGCTATTTAGGTGTTAGTAATATTATTATTGTCACTACTACAAGGAATCAATGTTGTCCAGACTTACTCTTTCTTTTTCCCTTTTCCTAGTTTGATTACAAAGTTGGCACCAACAAAAAGGAAAACAATAAGAAAACAAGTATTGGTTAATGTGTCAACTATTTTATCATACTCAGTTAAACTTCAGCACTGGGGAAGAGGTAGAAATAACATCACCAAAGGACACATTTTACTCAACAAGTTCTAGGGTGGCGTTAGTTACAATTGTTTTCAAGAACCAGAGACAACCTGGGGAATCTTATGCTTATTTAGATCTGATTGTTAAGATACCAAAAATTAGCATTTCCCTATAAGGTGCTTTTACGGACATTAGTTTAGTTAACTTCAATCTTCTTCATCTTTGCGATAAATCTATTAACTTGTTTTCTCTACCTACTCAAATTTCTTGATTTTATTTTTTTCTAATCCTAACTTGCTGCCTTGTTTACCTTATGTAACAGGTCCAAATTTTTTTATCAAAGATCACAACAAATAAAAACTACACCTAGATGTCTTTGTGATTTTATATTGAGATTTGTTAGAGTTCTTTGGGATGAAATTTGTAGCAGTATCAGCCAAACAAAATGACAAATGCACATTCCCAAACTAACCATGAAGCTATTGATTAACATCAAACCCCGTAGAGTCCTATTTGTCGAAGCTGAAAAGTATTGTGTTGATTTCCTTTTTCATATTCTCTAATTGCCAGTTGGTACTAATCAGGCTTTTCAAGGAGAAAGATATACAAATACCGTGTGCTTGCCTAACCTTTATGAGAGCATAGAGAATTAAATAACTCCTATATTCAGATGAAAAAAATGCAATGATGTCCTTTTAAACCTAAAATTTTCACGTTGGATCTTCAGTTCCTTGTCTATCACTTAATAACATTTTGACTCAAAGGATATTTTATGGATGTTACTACTCTTATTCTTACAAATTTGTATTGTATTATTTGTATCTTGTGATGATTATATGCTTATGTTGTTGAGAAGTTGAATCTAAATTGTGAAAGTGTCAATAATATTGCACTATTTTTTAGTTGAGTGGAGATTCGATTGATGATAAATCGATCCTTCCATAACATTTGAGCATGACCAAGATTGTAACACCCTAGATTTTTTTCACTAAAATTTTTTGAGTTTTGAGCTCACTGCCCAGGGTACGACTTTGGTAATGAGTCGTGAAGACTCTATACGAGTTGGATAGTATTATTCATAGACAAACTAGTATAGGTTCCCTAAGTTCTATCCTGATCATGGCTGATACCTAATGGGTCATAATGATTCATTACGAGTCATGGTGTGCAAGTCGTAGGCAATCCAGTATAAATTCCCAAAGCTACTATTGTGACTACGACTAGGACTCTACAAATTGTAAGGTCTGGTCATGAGTTTTAGGGTGTGACTCGTGAACAAACCAGTGAAGGGTGCCCAAGAGTCTGCCCAAACTACGAGTCCAAGAAATAATTATTACCCAGTACTCAGAGTCGTGATGTGACCCTAATGACTGACTTTTTTTGTATTTTAATTAAGGGTACTTTGATCATTTCCCTCTTTCCCCAATTGTAACCCACGACCATAATAAACATTGGGGACCTATATTACTTTAACAATCATAAACTGCTCTTTACTTTCTCAAATTACCAAGGGCAAGAACTACTAGGGTTTCTAAGCTTCTAGATCTCCAATTGGTGATTTTACTCCATAATTCTCAATACTTTTAGGCATGTATCTCTTCCCCATAGACTTGTTTGTTACAAGTATGTGTTTAGAATTGTTATTCATGCAGTTAATTGATGATTTTGGAAATTGGTTGAGGGCCTTTGAATGTTATTGATGTAATTACTTTTCCCATAGTTGTTATGAATCACACTTTATATATTTGTATCCTAAACAAGTGAAGGGTTGTGGATTCCCTGACCTTCCTTGATACCCTGATTCATGTAACTAACGCGTACTGGGACACTGTCAGTAGGGTGAGAGCTGGACCTATATATCCCATAGATATAGATTACAGTTTGAGCTACACAGTATAGGCTACTGTTTTAATTTTCATGCATAGCCTTATTACCTATCCTAACATATTATATATGCATATAATGGTGTGCATTGATTTTGAATGGTTTTGGACTGATTTGATCATGTCATTACTTTATCTCTTCCCTGAGTTACATGCTAGAGCTTACCCCGCTAAGCGTCATCGGATGATGTATTCCCAAGTGATGCAAGGTCAAGAGACATTTTTGTTTTGTTTCACATTGATAGGTGATTCTAGTTCATCCGCGTCCTGCCTTGAAGTGGTGAGCTTCTATTGTCTGGAAGGCCTAACATTTTAAAGCATTATTTTATTTATGTCTAGACTACCTTTTCGGTTCCCTTTTTAGCTATGGCCGGGGGCATGTCTCGCCTTAGGTTGATGATTGGTTTAGAGACTTTTATGGACAAAAAAGTATGGGTGATTGTGTTGTGGATTCTTAGATACTTTTTAGTTTTTTTTATTTCTTGTTATATGTTTAGAACTCAGCTCTATCTTATGGTATGTTCGAAACACATCTGTTGCTAGTTGTATTATGTTCTGGTTGTCTAGGTTAATGAGAGCGGTCTCTGGTCCTCGATGGACTTGAGATACACACCACGATTAGGACCTGGGTTGGGTCATGATAGGCTTGGTATCAGAGCCTAGGTTCATGGTCATTGGGTATCCACAAAGCTGTATCAAGTAGAATATCTTTTGTGGGTGTATAGCATACCATACTTATAAGAGAAGGGCTACGAGGTATTTAGAAATATTTCCCTTTCTTTTATTCTATTTTTGGGCTATAGAGTCTAAGGTATTGAAAACTTTCTAAGTTTCGTTAATCATATTTCAAATCATGCCTCCTCGAAGATCTAATGCTCATAGAAACTCTTTTGTCCTACCTAAGGACAATGTAGATGGAACTCATCCTGTCTTTGGAGTACAAACTTGGTCTAGGGTCCATGTTCCTGAGTGTACTGCCCCTCGCGGAGTTCTATAGGTTCTTACTAGTCCTCCTCGAGTTTCTCAGGATGATGATACTCATGCCCCAATGCCTCAAGAAAATGTGTCTAATACTAAGTTCTGCCATTCTAGTCATCTGTTGACCTAGATAGTGGCCTCTTTATCATGCTAGTTTAATCTTGTTAATGGAAGGAGAGAATATGCAAAGATGAAAGAGAGGCAGAATAAGAAGTTCAGATATTTAGAGCAGGGTAGGGTCAACAAAATAATGGTAGAAATAGGAAATAGTGGACTAGGAAGAGGAATTGGGGGAGTTACCATACGACTATTGGTACTCCTTTTCCTAAGTTTTTTGTTGATCATCACTTTCAGGCTAACAGTGGGTTTAAGGCACAAAGTGACCAGTCTCAAGCTAGTAGAGCCTAGTTAGCCCACCCTATCCTCCTTGTAGACTCCATGAACTGCTTCACTGTGGTTATTGCAATAATGAGAGGAACTTGTGCTTCAATTGTGTCCATCCTGGTAATATCCTAAGAAACTATCTTTTAGCGAATATTGCTACTGTAGCTATTAAGGTTTCAATTGCTAGTTCTTCTATTCTTGCACCAAAAATTGCTACCTCAGGTACCGATACTAGCCGAAATCATCTTTATGCTCTTGCCACCCATTAGTATTATGAGACATCTCCTGATGTTGTTACTGGTATGTTACAAATTTTCTCTTATAATGCATATTGTCTGCTTGATTCGGAGTCTACCCTTTCTTATGTGAGCCCTTATGGGTTGTTCATTTTGGTTTTGATTCTGAGTGCATTTTTGATCCCTTCTCTGTGTCTACCTTGGTGGGTGATTCTATTGTGGCTAAAGAGGTCTATAGGGGTTGTGTGGTATCTATCTGTAGTCGGAAGACCTTGGTGGATCTAATAGAGTTAGATATGGTGGACTTTGATGTGATCCTAGGGATGGATTAGCTTCACTCGTGCTATGCATCTCTTAATTGTAGGACCCAAAAGGTTAGTTTCCAATTCCCTAATAAATTGGTAATAGAGTGAAAGGGGATTTCCCTAGTTCCTAAGAGAAGATTTATTTCTTATCCTAGAGCCCTAAAGCTGATTTCCAAGAGGTGTATTTATCATCTAATTCGTGTTAAGGATTCTAGTTTTAGGGTTCCCTATTTACAGTCTGTCCCGGTGGTTAACGAAATTCCTGAAGTGTTTCCTGATGGTCTTCCTGGTATTTCTTCCGATAGGTAAATAGACTTTGGGATGATCTTCTACTGGATACTCGTCCTATCTTTATCCCTCCATATAGAATAACTCTGACTGAGTTGAAAGAAATTAAGGAGTAGTTAAAGGATCTTGTTGATAAGGGTTTCATTCATCCTAGTTTGTTCCCGTGCTTGTTGTGCTAAGAAAGATTGTTCCCTGTGGATGTGTATAGACTATCGGCAGTTGAATAAGGTGATAATAAAGAATCTGTACCCTCTACATAGGATTGATGATCTCTTTGATCAGCTCCAGGATTCTACATATTTTTCTAAGATTGATCTTCGATTGGGTTATCATCAATTGAAGATTAGGGAGGTGAATATCACTAAGATTGCTTTCTGAACTTGATATGGTCATTATGAGTTTTTTATTATGTCATTCGGGTTGACTAATGATCCAATGATATTTATAGATCTTATGAACCGAGTATTTAGTTAATTTTTAGATTTTTTTGTGATCGTATTTATTGATGACATCTTGATATATTCTAAGAGTGGGGAGGATCAAGCCAATCACCTCTGAGTAGTCTTGTAGACTTTAAGGATGACCGATTATATGCTAAGTTTTTGAAGTATGAGTTTTGGTTGCATGTTGTGACCTTTTTAGGTCATGTTGTTTTTAATGAGGGTATCATGGTGGATACACAAAAAGTTGAGGTGGTTAAGAAGTGGCCTAGACCCACGATTCCAACTGACATTCGAAGTTTCTTGGGTTTATCCGAGTATTATAGGAGTTTTTTGGAGAGCTTCTCTTCTATTTCTACTTTGTTGACTAAGTTGACTTAGAAGAAGGTAAAGTTTCTATGGTCCGGTGCTAGTGAGGGTTGTTTTTGAGAAGCTAAAGGCTAAGTTGACTTCTGCTCTGGTTTTGACTCTATCCGAGGGTACTGATGGTTTTGTTGTAACTATGATACGTCTAGTGTGGGACTGAGTTATGTGCTGATGCAATATGGTAAGGTCATGGCTTATGCTTTTAGGCAGCTGAAGGTTCATAAAAGAAATTATCTGACTCATGATCTAGAGTTGGCAGTCGTGGTGTTTATGTTGAAGATTTGGCGCCATTATTTGTATGGAGTTCATGTTGATGTATATTCAGATCATAAGAGTATACAATATGTGTTTACGTAGAAGGAGTTGAATCTTAGGAAAATAAGATGGATTGAGTTGCTCAAGGACTATAACATGATCTCCACTATCATCCAGGTAAGGCTAATGTGGTTGTTGATGCTCTAAGCAGGTTGTCCATGGGTAGCTTGTCTTATGTGGATGAGGAGAAACGGGGATTTGTGAAGGGTATTCACCTATTGGCTAATATTAGAGTTCGTATTTTGGATTCTGAGGATAGAGATGTGATTATACAAGAGGTGGTGAAGTCATTTCTTAGAGCTGAGGTGAAGGAGAAGTAGGTTTTGGATCCTATTTTGATACAGGTTAAGGCTAATACGGGTCAACAAAAAGTCATAGCATTTGAGATTGGTGGAGATGGTATCTCAAAGTACCAAAGTTGGATGTATGTTCCAAATGTTGATGGGCTGTGAGAAAGGATTTTGGCTGAGGCTCATGAGTCGAGGTATACAACTCATACTGGTCAGATAAAGACGTACCATGAATTAAAGGAGATTTATTAGTGGAACAACATAAAGAGATATGTGACTAACTTCGTGGCTATGTGCATGGTTTATCATCAAGTGAAGGTTGACCACTTGAGGCCTGGTGGCATATCTCAAGAGATTAAGTTTCCTATGTGGAATTGGGAGGTAATCAATATGGATTTCGTTACTGGTCTTCTGCGGTCTCGCTATCAACTTGATTTAATTTGGGTCATTGTGGATAGGATGACTAAATCTGCTCACTTCTTTCTGGTGAAGACTACTTACACCGGAGAGGATTACGCGAAGTTATTTATTTAGGAGATCGTCAAATTGTATGGTGCTTCAGTTTCCATTATTTCCAATCTAGGAATGCAGTTCTTATCTCACTTTTGGCATTCATTTCAACAAGGCTTGGGCACATAGGTGATCCATAACACCTCATTCCACCCTCAGACGGGTAGACATACGGAGAGGACCATTCAGACTTTAGAAGATATGCTAAGGGCCTGTGTGATTGATTTTGGAGGTAGTTGGGTAGATTATTTGCCTCTCATTGAGTTTTCTTACAATAATAGTTATCTTGTATTGGGATGGCTCCTTTTGAGGCTCTTTATGGTAGGAGGTATAAATCTCCTATTGGGTGGTTTGAGATTGGTGAGACTAGATTGTTCAGTCTGAACTTGGTTCACCAAGCCATGGAAAAGGTAAAGGTAATTCGGGATAGACTTAAGACTGCTCAGAGTCGCCAAAAGTCCGACGCACATGTAAGGAAAAGAGAGTTGGAGTTTGAGGTTGGTGATTGGGTGTTCTGGATGGTATCTCCTATGAAGGGAGTAACGAGATTTGGAAAGAAGGAGAAGCTCAGTCCCCATTATGTTTGCCCGTACTTGATTTTGAGAAGAGTGGGCAATGTTGTGTATGAATTGGATTTGCCTTCTATTTTGGATTCTATTCATCCGGTTTTTCATGTTTCGATATTGAAGAAGTGTGTGGGTGATCTTTCTTTGATTGTACCTATTGAGAGTGTTAGTATCAGATTCCTTATCTTACGAGGAAGTTCCAGTTGAGATATTAGATAGGCAAGTCCATCGTTTGAGGACTAAGGATGTGGCTTTGGTGAAAGTCCTTTGGAGGAACCATAAAGTGGAAGAATCTACTTGGGAGGTTGAAGAGGACTTGAAGTCCAGATATCAGTTCTTGTTCCCTGGGTTAGATAATCGTGCTTAAGGTATGGGTTATCCTACTTTTTTTGTTTTCTGACTTTGTTAAAGGTTTTGTGATTGCATTCCTTTCTTACAATCATGCTAATGGATTCCTTGACTCCTCATTCGGGAATGAATGATCCTAAGGGGGATGAGGGGTAATGTAACACCCCAGATTCTTGCCTTTGAAAATTTCTGAGTTTTGAGCTCACGGCCCAAGATACAATTTTGGTAACGAGTCGTGAAGACTCTATACGAGTTGTATAGTGTCATCCGTAGCCAAACTAGTGTAGGTTCCCTATGTTTCTATCCTGATCATGATTGGTACCTAACGAGTTGTAATGACTCATTGGGAGTCATGGTGTGCAAGTCGTAGGCAATCCAGTATAAGTGACCAAAGCTACTGTTGTGACTATGACTAGGACTCTAATACGCCCAAATTACACCTCTCATATGAGAGAATAAGCAGTCATCGTCAAATATATAACCCAACTAGGTTGGGGTCGAATCCCACAGGGAATATGGTGTTAATCAATACTATTTGTGTTTTAATCGACTAATAGGTAGGAGTTCCTTTAATTGGGGGGGGGGGAGGTTTAATCAAACAATCAATTGTTACTGTTCACTTTGTTTCAGCAACTCAAAATCAGTGTTTCAATATTTTAAATCAATGAAGTAATAAAACTAGAGTTATGTTCACTATGGGTATTGACACATATTAAACAATAGTTGAAATGTTAGATTCTTATGACATGCGGGAAAACAATAGATTATCATCTTTGATGATTCATCTAAGCATATTTCAACGTACTTAGAATCTAGAATTTCTAATTCTTTCAAACTTAGGAAAACCTTATATTCGAGCTGATTTCATCTCGCGTTGACTAATCTTACTACAACATTAATCATTAGATAGAAATTAACCTTCCCAAATCCTCATTGATAATTCACTACTTTTAGCTGATTTCTCAGTTCGAGAAAAGCAACACAAAGCAGGTTTTATTGTTTACAATAATAGAAAACATGTAATACAATAAAATTATCAAGATGAATCTCACATTTAATCAAATCTTAGCCAACTATTGAATTAATAAAGCATCACCCATAGATCCTACAACTCCAGTTATGGGAATTAGTTCCTCATGAAATAGAAAGAGATAACATATATTAATTCCATAACTCAAGCAATTAACTTATAGAAAATGGAGTTGAAAATTGTTCTCTATCAAGTTTAAACAAGGATCCCAAAAACCACAACAATAATTCAAAAACAAAATTCAAAACCAGACTTGAGAGACAAGAATATAAAGACTGTTGTTTGTGAATAAGTTCAAGATACCAATGAAAACTTAAGATTTTTCTATAAATACTCAAGATCTTCCAGATTTGAATTTCAAACTCCAGTTTTTCCGCCCCATCGCTGACGACCACTTGTGACGGCTTATCAGACAGTTGATGACTTATCAGACAAGTCGTCAACTTAACTTCTTCAGCATCTATGTTCTGCCTATAGGTGATGACTTCATCTGATGACCTATCAATAACAAGTTGTCAACTTAACTTCTTTAACATTTACATCCTGTCTATGCGTGATGGCTTCCCTTGATAACTTATCATTAGGTTGACGACTTATTAGACAAGTCGTCAACTGAAATCTTCAAAACTTAATTTCTTATCTACTTCACCAAAAAAACATACTTCTTGACGTAGTTATCATAGGTTTTTATGCATCTCGACTTCATTGTAAAATCACATGAAATATAATAAAAAAACAACAATAGTTGCTTAAGAACTTTCTATTATTTCAAGTTAAAAGTTTTAAATGTGCTAACATAAAGCTAGCACATCAACACCCTCAACTTAAAACACTTGCTTTTCCTCAGGCAATTAACACAATATTATGCACACAACAAAAGCATCAATGTAAAAAGTAGCATTTGTTTCCTTTATTGTGTACTCATTAAGAAAAATGTGATCTTTTTCTGCTAAGCAACACCAAGATTTCATACCATCTTTAAAGTTCAAATACACAAACTACTACTTAAACTTAGAGTATTCAATCAAATGTTTAACAAGTTCCACAATCATTCACATGCCCTTACACGAAAGAAAGAATTTATCAACTCCACATATTTCTTTGTACTTACGTGAACCATACATTAAAATGCTCACTCTCAGAACAAAGGTTCAAATTGTGCATCTATAATACCATAAGCTTGCCTTTACCATTCCGTTTAGTTCATCTAATACTCAGACTAAGATCATTATAAGGATTTCTTGGCTTGAAACGAAGGTTTAATTATTGGGAAGGTCACTTTAGGATTAATGACTTAGCCTCTCTTGGATCAGTTACAACACTTGGCTACAATCACTTACTTCTTCGCATTCAACTCCAAATCAATTTTCATATCATTCTCAGCAATCCCACTTAGCTCCATTTATTCACTATATATAAAAATTATTTTTTTATTATTATACTAACTTTCACAACATATTTTGCACCTTCAAATCATCAGCCATTCTAGTGTAGCCACCCTCAACTTAGGAATTTTGCTTAAGTTGATGTGTAACATGTCCAAAGAGAGAATTGGATAAAACAAGGCTTATTTGTGAACTAATGAAGGGTTGTCAAGCTGTTGAAACAAAAAAAGTATTTTATTGGCTTAAAAGGGGATCAAAATGGAATATAATATGTTCCTAAGGGTTGATTATCTTGACTAGATGGTTAAACTAATCAACAATGGCCTTTGATCACTTCTCAACTGACTACTTGAGACCCTAACGGAATGCCTTGGGCAAGTTCTAGATGCATGCACTACCTTTGCGTTGATCCACTTTATAATCTCCTTTTTCACCACTTCTTACATAGGTGGGTTTAGTCTACGTTGATGCTCAATGGTTGATAAGCATTCTTCCTCTAGCTGGATTTTGTGTGTGTAGATGCCCGATGAAATACCAATAATATATGCAATCATCCATCCGATAGCCCTCTTATATCTCTTAAGCACATAAATAAGGGCCTCAGCCTGTTGCTCTTCTAAGTCTGCTGCAATAATTACTGATAAGGTGTTTCCACTTCCCAGAAACACATACCGCAAATGGCCCGACAACTTCTTTAGTTCCAACACCAGTGGCTCCTCAATAGAAGTTTAACTGGTGGTGTTGGACTCTTTTTAAGGTCCAAGTCCAGCTTCTTGGGGGCATAAGAATATGACCCCATCCCTGTCAGTGCACACATAGTTTCATCATATTCTTCTATCCCTTTACAATTAAAGTTCATTAATACTGCAGCCAATATTTCCACACCAAATCTCTCCACAATCGGTACCTCTTAATCATATTCATAATATACATCAACAATTGAGAAGACACTCATCTCCTTTTTCTGCTTCATCGATTGGCAAACATCAAAACTCACCTCTTTATCACTAAGCCTAAATTTTAGCTTATTGGTCTGCAAGTCAATCAACACACTCTCGATTGCTAAGAAAGGTCTACCTAAGATTATGGGTACCTCTAATTCCACCTCGCAATCTAGGATTACAAAGTTCGTTGGGAAGATGAAACTGGCTACTTTCAGAAGCACATCATAAAGTATAACCGGCCTCTTCATTGATTTTTCCGCCATCAAAATCTCCATGTTGGTAGGTGTAGGATCCCCCAACCCTAGATTTTTTAAAACCGCCAATGGCATCAGATTTATACTTGATCCAAGATCACAATGGGCCTTTTCAAAATCAAGTGATCCAATAGTACATGGGATAGTGAATGCTCCCGGATCAGTTTTCTTTTATACTAATGATCTTGTAGCGATAGCACTACAACGGTGAAGATTGTCCACCAGCTTGTAGCTCACGGTCTGTTTCTTAGTCACAAGATCCTTCATGAATTTAGCATAGCCCGATATTTGTTCTAGTACCTCAACCAAAGGCATATTTACTGTTAGCTGCTTTAGCATGGGCATGAACTTGCTAAATCTTGTGTCATCCTCCTTCTTCTGCAATCTATACGGGAACAGAGGAGGTATTTTTGGAATTTTGGTAACTACTGTTTCCCCTTGCCTTTCTCTAACTCATTAACCTACTTCTGATTAGATGGAACCTCATTATTATCCAGCTTCTCAGACTCCACTAGATGTTCTTCTTCTTCTTTCACCCCAACTCTACCACATCATCTATAATAGATTTGCCCACAAAAGGACCAGGTAATACTTTACCACTTCTCGTGGTGATAGCCATGCAAGAATTTTTATTTATCCAATTTTGCACAGTATCACTCGATAATGTTATGCTCTTTCTCTGATTAAACGTAGATGATAGTTGATTCATTTGATACTCTAGTTGTTTAATAGAAGTCTAATGTGAGTCAACTAATTGACTCATAGATGAAACATCATTCTTCATCTCTCTCACTCCAGCGTCAGTCGACTCTACCAATTTTAACAACTTGGCCATCATGTACTCTATTGACATCTTGCCAGAACTAGTAGCAGAATTGTCACAGTTCCCAGGGGGTACATACAATCCGCTCCTATCATTCTTATTTTTCCAACCACCTTGGCCACGGTCTCTCTAACCAGACTTTTCATAGTAATTCCTTTTACTATTGCCTCAAAAACCTCTTTGATTATTCAAGTAGTTCACTTCTTCCTTAGAGTTTGATTCGTCTCCCCTACTTTGAGACCCCACAACTTTCACCTTTTCTGTCTTCCTGAATAACAAATACTTTATGAGAAAATCCATCTGTGTCTTCATATGTGCCATATCCTTGTCACGTTTCTCTTCTCTCCTATGTTGTTTAGCCGATATTCCACTAGACACAATATTGCTTGCCACTATAAAATCCCTGGTATGCCAAGATCTACTCATCTTAGTCAATATTTCCAACATCTCCGTAACCTCGGTAAAGGTAAGGTCCACGAATGCTTTCCCTGCAGCATTGTCTACAATTGGCTTCGTGATAAAGTTCAAAGCCCTGTAGAATGTTTCCATAAAATGCTCGTTAGTCATCTTATGATTAGGGCACTGCATCAACTTCTTCTTGAATCTTACCCATATTTCATAAAGAGCTTCATTTGGTAACTTCCTGAAGTTACTAATCTCATCCCTCAACTGTAACATCCTGGAAGGTGGAAAAAACTTTCTAGGAAACCTCATTTCAATTGCCTTTAGTTTGTATAGAATCGGGAGCTAACTAATTCAACCACAGTGTTGCCTCCCCAGACAGAGACAGTGGAAATAACCGCAGATGAATTGCATTCTTCCCTACTCTAGGATTGTAAAAATATTTACAGATGTTGATAAAGTTCACCACATGCATATTCGGGTCATCCCCTGAAAGTCCACCAAACAACCCTTTGAGGTTTAACAATTGTATCATAGTGATTATGATGATGAACTTCACACCTGGTGCTAATGGTGGTGGAATAATTTCTCCTGTAGCACCAGCTTCATCCAAATCAGTATCATCCTCATCATCAAATGCAAATTGCACAGCAGGTTGGCGGTTTGCTCTCCCTCTAACTGGCCGATTTCGATTCACTGGTGCAACTACATTCTTAGCATATCTCCTATTTGTAAGATCAATCAGATCATCATCCCCCAGGTCATCATCATCTGCATTAGCCACCCGACCTGGGTTATTAGTTGAGTTATGCATTAGCCAAAACAGCTAATCTTTCGACTTCTTGCGGTTCAGCCATTCTCCTAATAAGATGAGGTTCTGGGTTGAAAGGTAATAATAGTTCTCTTGACCTTTTGGTTCGTGGCATATACAATAAGGAACTTGTAATGATGAAAAACAACAAATAAAAGTAATATTAGGAAACTTAACTAAAAGTTAATTAACACAGATATGCTTAATTGACAACCATATTCCTCGGGAACGATGCCAAAATTTAATATGCCAAAATTACACCTCTCTTATAAGAGAGTAAACGGTCGTCGTCAAATATATAACCCAACTAGGGTGGGGTGAAATCCCACAGGGAATATGGTGTTAGTCAAGACTATTTGTGTTTTAATCGACTAATAGCTAGGAGTTCCCTTTAATTAGTTTTTTTTAATCAAACGATCAATTGTTACTGTTCACTTTGTTTCAGCAACTCAAAATCAGTGTTTCAATATTTTAAATCAATGAGGTAATAAAACTAAAGTTGTGTTCACTATGGGTATTGACACTTATTAAACAATATTTGAAACGTTAGATTCCTAAAACATGCGGGAAACAATAGATTATCATTATCGATGATTCATTTATGCGTCTTTCAACCTACTTAGAATCTGGATTTCCTAATTCTTTCAAACTTAGGAAAACCTTATATTCGAGCTGATTTTATCTCGAGTTGACTAATCTTACTACAACATTAATCATTAGATAGAAATTAACATTCCAAAATCCTCATTGACAATTTACTACTTTTAGTTGATTTCCCAGTTCAAGCAAAGCAACACAAAGCAGGGTCTATTGTTTGAAACTAATAGAAAATATGTAATACAATAAAATTATCAAGATGAATCCCACAGTTAATCAAATCTTAGCCAACTATTGAATTAATAAAGCATTACCCATAGATCCTACAACTCCAGTTATGGGAATTAGTTCCTCATGAAATAGAAAAAGATAACATATATTAATTCCATAACTCAAGTAATTAACTTACAGAAAATGGATTTGAAGATTGCTCTCCTTCAAGTTCAAACAAGGATCCGAAAAACCACAACAATGATTCGAAAACAAAATTCAAAACCAAACTTGAGAGACCAGAATATAAAAACCGCTATTTGTGAATAAGTTCAAGATGCCAATGAAAACCTAAGTTTTTTCTATAAATACTCAAGATCTTCCAGATTTGAATTTCAAACTTCGAATTTTTGCCCCATAGCTGACGACCTCTTGTGATGGCTTATCAGACAGTTGATGACTTATCAGACAAGTCGTCAAATTAACTTCTTCAGCATCTATGTTCTGCCTATAGGTGACGACTTCATCTGAAGACCTATCAACAAGTTGACGACTTATCAGATAAGTCATCAACTTAACTTCTTTAGAATCTACATCCTGTCTATGGGTGGCGGCTTCCCATGATAACTTATCAGCAGGTTGACGACTTATCAGACAAGTCGTCAACTAAAATCTTCAAAACTTAATTTCTTATCTACTTCACCAAAAAATCATCCTTCCTGACATAGTTATCATAGGGTTTCATGCATCTCGACTTCCCTACAAAATAATATGAAATATAATAAAAAACAACAATAGTTGCTTAAGAACTTACAATTATTTCGAGCTAAAAGCTTTAAATGTGCTAGCACAAAGCTAGCACATCAAACTTTATGAGTCGTAAGGTTTGGTCAAGAGTCTTAGGGTGTGACTCGTGACCAAACAAGTGAAGGTTGCCCAAGATTTTGAAGACTACGATTCCAGGAAACAACTCGTACCCAGTCATCATGAGTCATGACGTGACCCGTAACGGCTGGACGACTTTTTCTGTATTTTAATTAAGGATACTTTGGTCATTTTTCTCTTTCCCCAATTGTAACCCACGACCATAAAATACATTGGACCCTATTTTCATCACTTTAACAATCATAAACTACTCTCTATTCTCTTAAATTTCCAAGGGCAAAAACAACTAGGGTTTCTAAGAATTTGGCTTCTAGAGCTCCAATTGGTGATTTTTCTCCTTAATTCTTAGTACTTTCAAGCATGTATCTCTTCCCCCTAAAATTATTTGTTACAAGTATGTGTTTAGAATTATTATTCATGTGGTTAATTGATGGTTTTGAAAATTGGGTTCAGGGTCTTTGAATGTTATTGATGGAATTGTTTTTCCCATGGTTTTTGTGAATCATTCATGTTTTAAGATAGTTTTTGAACTCATTGGATGCATGGGTATGGTAAATGGGAATGAGGGTCATGGATTCCACGAATAAATGATTTTGGAATTGAAATTGGTAATAACCTCAACTTACCTTATAAAATTGCCTTTGAACTATGAGTTTATGCATATAATAATCACTTTTGGAACTACCGCTCTGTATAAACGGCTAATGGAATATATATGATTTTAAATTAAATCTGGGTGGTCGTGGATTCCCCCAAGTTAAGGAAAATTAGCATTAAACCTCGGGGTTCGTGGATTCCCCCATGTGTATGAATGATTGAAGCTTGTGAGGTCGTGGATTCCCCCAAGTGATGGTAATTGGAATAACATGTTGATAATAGATTGCAAACGTAGTTGGTATGACGATACCAATGGGTTATACCTTAATGACTGATTATTGGTTCAGTGAATGGAAATGTGTAAATGTTTTAATTGGGCTTAAATGGGGTTGTGTAGCTGAGCCGTGAATGTGGAGATCCCAAAGGATTGATACCGAAAACCCATGTTTGTCAGCGTGAGGGTTGGTCTTGATGATCGTGTGCTTATGTCACACTTTATATATTTGTATCATGGATTGGAGAAGAATCGTGGATTCCTCGATCTTCCTTGGTACCCTGGTTCGTGCAACTAACACTCACTGGTACCCTGGTTCGTGCAACTAACACTCACTGGTACCCTTTCTGTAGGGTGAGAATTGGACCCATATAGCCCGTGGGTATAAATAACGGTTTGAGCTACACAGTCCAGGCTAATATTTTAACTTTCATGCTAAGACTTGTTCCCTATCCCGACATATTATTTATTTATATATATATATATATATATGTATATATGTATATAATGGTGTGCATTGATTTTGAATGGTTTTGGACTTACTTGATCATGACATTACTTTATCCCTTCCTCGAGTTACATGCTAGCGCTCACCCTGTTAACCGTCTCTAGATGTTGTATCCCCATGTGATGCAGAGTCTGGAGACATTTCTTGTTCTTTGAGGAGTGATAGGTGATTTTGGTTTGTCCGCTGATCTATCTTGAAGTGGTGAGGTTTCATTCTTCAGAAGGCCTATCATTTTAAGGCATTGTTTCATTTATGTCTAGATTACCTTTTTGGTTACCTTTTTGGCTATGGTTGGGGGTATGGCCCGACTTAGGTTGATGATTAGTTTAGAGGCTTTTGTGGACAACAAAGTGTGGGTGGATTGTGTTGTGGATTCTTAGATCCTTTGTAGTTGGTTTACCTATCTTGTTATATGTTCGGAACTCAGCTCTATCTTGTTATATGTTCGGAACTCATCTGTTGCTAGTTGTAGTATTTTTTAATTGGCTAGGTTAATGGGGGGGTCTCCGGTCATCAACGGACTTGAGATACCCATCACGACTAAACCCTGATTTGGATCGTGACAAAGATCATGATTAGCTTAATGATTCCTTTGTGCAACACGAATATATTGTCAGTAACAATAATATAGTGTTGGGCCCGTGCTAACATATATAATAATAGATGATTTCGACATATTAAGTTTAGTGTCAATAAATTTAAACGGAAAGATATTATGATCATTTTGCAAGATAAGGTTGCTGAGAAAGATTATCCTTTTTTTTTCTATTACTTACAACATCAGGTTCAAAAGATGTCCATCCTTACCCACTAAATTATAGTTTATGCCCTATATTGACATGTCAATCATGGTGGGGCTACTGAACTTTTCTAATTTGAAAAGTATTGCATGAAAGTTGTGCTCATTTTATTTTATTTTAATTTTCCTTCCTTTATTATGTTTATCCACTCTAATTTTCTCCATTATTGTCCATTTAAATATGTTAAAAGGTAAATAATTTTTTCTCAGCCATATTTTTCGTTTGAATGTGAAAGGTGAAGGGTAAATATTTATTATTTATATCCAATTTTTTTTATCAAACTATTGAAATTTAATACAATTCAGTAATTTTAAAAAATTATAGTTCATATTAATTAATTATAATTAAATATTATAATTAATAATTATTAGAGATTTTTTTATTTGGTTCTTTTGACTTCTTTATTTTAGAAAATAAGAATGATTTATCATTTTCTTCTAATATTAATCTTACGAATAAGTAACTTCATAAAATACTAATAATCAAATTTAAGTCTTTGCAGAATATTAAAATAATTAATTTAATAAAATAAAGTTTCTAATAAAAACTTTCATAGGACCTATGTAAAGTTAACATCGATCAAGCAAAAAAATTGAGAAAAGTATTTATCAAGTACCAAATACGATATTATGTTCGTGAGGAGTAAACCAAATAAGATATTACCTTTGTGATGAGTAATCATAATTTTATTAATTTACATGTAATAATTAATAAGTACCTTCTGAGCAACAATACCAGCAACAGCAACAATAATAGTAGTATTATCTCTATTCTAATTTAAGTGTCAGTTTTTATTTTTTTAGAGTCAAATAGTTTAAATTTGACTATAAATGAGTACAAAGTCTTCAAATTTTGAAATAAAATTTGTATATTTGAAATCTACGTAAAATTATTATAAGTTTCAATATTGACAATTCAAAATATTTAAAAGATCATATAAAAAACTTATAATAGAAGAAAAAAATATTTAAATTTTGAAATTCGAAAAGTGAAACATAAATTAAAACTAGGAAGTATGTCATAATTTTACTTTTCATGAAGCACGGGCTCTTTCCCTCTAGTATATTTAGACTTACGGATCAAAAAGGAAACAACTTTATTTTGATTAATTAGATAAAAGAGTAAATACATAATTACCCCTTGATGTTGACCGAGATTTTCAAAAAGATACTTACACTTTGAATTCGACCTATTACCCCACGATTCTTACTTAATTCGTTTCAAATACACCATTTTTCGCTGAATCTCAGTCACAACAAAGAGAGTGAACACACACACCAATCAGGTACTGCCACGTGTTAAATATATTTAATTTCATATTTTTTTAATAAATCTTTCCTTTTTATTTAATTTATCACCCACCCCACCCCATCCAACAACCCCTCCCCCTCCCCCGACGTCCAGCAGATCCCCTCCACCCCCACCCCCATTCAACACCCCTACCCTCCGTCCAACACCCCCACCCTGTCAGCATCTCCCCCTAACCTCCCCAACTCCGTCAAAATCTCTCTTCCCGTCCATTCTTTTTGTTCAAATCAATTCAAAAAATTGTTTTATGATTGAATTGAGTTTTAAGGATAGTTAAATGATTGAATTGAGTTTTAAAGATAGTTAAATGAGCTTTACTGAAACTTTAAAGATATTTTTTTAAAAAAAAAAAACTTCAATGGAGCTTTAATGGTGTTCAAGAAGATATTGTGTTGAAGAAGACATTGTGTTGAGCTTTAATGGAGTTTTAATGA
This sequence comes from Capsicum pubescens, assembly GCA_030864215.1. NCBI lineage: Eukaryota > Viridiplantae > Streptophyta > Magnoliopsida > Solanales > Solanaceae > Capsicum > Capsicum pubescens. Next base: position 97,264,944 of record CM061538.1, on the reverse strand, counting down.
TATTTAAAAAAAAAAACTTCAATGAAGTTTTAATGGTGTTGAAGGTGTTGAAGAAGAAAGGGTGAGTTAGGGGGGAAAGAGGGGGGTACTGGGTAATTTAAAAAAATAAATAAATATTATTTTTTTACCTTTTAAAAAAAAGAATATAAATTATATATTAATTATTTATACGTGAAAACTTTTTATTGGTAAAAAAAAATTAATTTTGAGCCCTTTCACGCGCCTGAGGCACGTGTATACACGCAGAGGTACAAAATGATGTATTTGGTACGGAATAAAAAAGAATCGTGGGGTAACAGGTCGAAGTTAAAGTTTAGGTGTCTTTTTGAAAATTTCGGACAATATCAGTGGGGTAATTATGTATTTACTCTAGATAAAACATGTGATTTTAGATTCTTGTACGTATTATTTGAATTTGTAAATGTTGGTTTTATAAGAGTGTGAAAATGTCTTTGTTCTTTTAAAGATAAACTAGTTTAGGTGTACGCGCTTTGGGCGTGTATCTCACATTAATAAATTCAACTATTACATTAAATAAGATATTTGTTTAAATAATAAAGATGAATATAATAATAGGAATCTTTCAAAAATAACAACATTTTGCTATAAAACCCACCTTCCATAGCCACATTTTATATAATTACCATTTATAGCCATTGTATTCGATTTATGCCCGATGTATTCCGTTTTACAGATAATAAGTATTCATATAAAATATGAACACAGTCTCTATTTAGTCGCGCTAAAAATGGAATTCAATATTTTTAAAAAGAAAAAAATTTCAATCACGTTTATCTCGTTGAACTGAATATTTTCCTGCCTAACACTACCATTATCTTTTTTTATATTTTTTTATTTTTGGTGTTTTTTCTTCTTTTTTTTTTTCTATTTTTTCCTACTTTTAATTTTTCCTTCTTTTTTTTTTCTTTTCTCTCTCTTTAATCTCTAACTTCTATTTCTCTTTCTTCTTTGATTTTTTTATTTTCTTTTTTGTACTTATTTTCTTTATTATTATTTTTGTTCTAGTTTATATTTTTTATATTTTTAAAAAATATGACTAGTTGAGCACAAGTCATGGATGATAACGTAAATACCACAATTATTTATTGTATTTGTAGTCACACCGTCATTTATATTTTTGTATTTATTGATACAACTGTATTTGTATTTGTATTTTAAAGTTCGCACTTGTATTTATAATTTATAGTTAGCATTTATATTTGTATTTAATAGTTCACACTTATATTTGTATTTTTTAGTTTGCGCCATTATTTATATTTTATATTATTCACACTTGTATTTTAAAGAACTATTTTGTATTTGCATTTTATAATTGATTGCATATTATATTGGATTATATTTATATTATGGTTTTATTGTGTTTGTATATTTAGATTATACTTGTATTTGTATTCTATTTTCTTCATTACCTTTTTATTTTTAAGAAATTATTTTGTATTTGTATTTGTAAGTTGATTGCATATTGTATTTAGTCGTGACTATGTACAATTTATCATTTGTATTTGTATACAAACAAGTAAGTGCGTTAATTGTATTTTCGTGATTCTAAAATATATAAATATGTAATGTATCATTTGATACAAATGTACCATTTTGTATTTGTATATCAAAATTATCATTCATATTTGTAAATAAACAAATATCACTTGATACAAATACAATGACAAATAAATGAAACAAATGATTTTACAAATACAAATACAATATGTATTTGTATATATTGTATTTGTATAAGAAATTCAGTTGTATTTATTTGTTTAAATAAATACAACTAGTATCAATAAATACAAACAAGTATTTGTTGAAAGAAAATCAATCGTTCCTTTTCAATAATTAAAAAATACAAATGATAGTTCACACTTGTATTTATATGTTATAGGTCGCATTTGTATTTGTATTTTATAGTTCACACTTGTATTTATATGTTATAATTTGCATTTGAATTTGTATTTTATAGTTCGCATTTATATTTATATGTTATAGTTCACATTTGTATTTGTATTTGTATTTTATAGTCCGCACTTATATTTGTGTTTGTTAGTTAGCACAAATGAAAAGGAGAGAAATTGAAAAGAAAAAAAGGAAGGAGAAAAATGAGAGAAAAAATTGGAGAAAAATACAAAAAAAAAAAAGAAGAAAAAAAGGGGAAAAAATGAATAAAAAATAAAAAGAAAATAGTGAAAAAAGAAAAAAATAAAGAGAAAGTAACAAAAAAGGAAGAGAAAAACTGAAGAAAAAAAACTGAAAAGGAAAAAAGAAGAAGAGAATAATAGAAAACAGAAAAAGAGAGAAAATACATGAGAAAAACTATGAATTGTAATTAGGAGAAATTAATAGGCAAGAGGGGGTTATGAATTGTAATTAATTGAAAATTAGGTTTTAAGTATGTAAAGATGGAGAATTTATTTATTAAACCTAACCTTTACCAAAAATATTTTTAAAAGTCGATCGACATTCGTCTACCATTTGTAAAATGCAACAAAATAATACAATCACAGAGATATCAAAATAATACAATTAAATCTAGTCTTTACACACAAAAAATTTCTCAAAGTCGTCCGATACTCATCTACCACCTCTAAATAATAACAAAATAATACAATTAAACCTAACCTTTACACAAAAAATTCTTTAAAGCCAACCGACATTCATCTACAACCGAAAAAGTTTCGATTTTGATCCAACTAATTCTTGTCTGAATGAAATTTTTGACCCTAAAAAATGATTTTGAATTAAATTAAAGAATATATATATATATATATATATATATATATATATATACACACACACACACATGTTGAATTCTATTATGCTGACAAAAACAGTGAAGAAGTTGAGGGTTAGAAAATCAAGCATCCACTAATCTAGACATGAAATCGAATCAAGTTAGATGAACATCAATCATATTCTCCCAATAGGCAAACCGGTTTGTTCTCTAGTTTAACGTACATTTCAATATTTATAGAAGTATTTTCTTAATAGAGTCCTATTTTAAGAATATTTTGTAATTGAACAGTAGAAATAAAAATATTAATTATTTCTCCTACCATATATTTTAGAAGTCTCATATACTATAGGAAGTAAAGGAAAATATAAATTCATTCTTCTACCATATATTTTAGGAAATCTAGTTAATATAATAAAAAATAATTAATTAAAAAAATAATGAAAAGACAGTTTTGTCTAAAGAAAAGTCTTTTAATGAAGGGCAAAAAGTTCAAATTATTTTTCTAAGAGTCTTCACACTTTTAATATATTATAGATATAGATATAGATATAGATATAGATTATAGATATAGATTATAGATATCGATATAGATATAGACTATAGATATAAATATAGATATAGATTATAGATAATTAAATACGTTGATCTGACAAAATAATTTTACAACAAAACTAAATGTCGCACTAATAATATAGCTTTGTTAAATGAAATATATTGGTGGTTTGCCCGAGTGGTTAAGGGGGAAGACTTAAGATCTTCTGCACATAAGTGCGCGTGGGTTCGAACCCCACAGCCACCATCTTTTGTCCTCCTTTTTATATCATTTTATTTTTCTTCTTCGAGGTAGTATTTTTTCTTTTAAATTTTTTAAGAGAAAAAAATGCAATCCCTTTTGTATACTTTATTTTATAGTACTATTAATATTATACAATTGTTAACTATGCTCTAGTAAATTACTAATCATTTTATGTTGGCATATTCTATTATCAAAAAAGGGCCAAAACTACCCATGGACCATTCAAAATGGAGAAAAAATATATTCCATTTGTTTTTTGACTCAAAAATAACCTCACATTTATTTTTGGCTCACCCACCGGACCACTGTTCGCAATAAATTTTTGTGGTGCTGAAAATTAACTGCAAGCAAAGATAAAATAAACAAAAATAATAACTTTATTTAACTAAATTTTGCGGGTACAATTCTGTTATTCTTTGATCTTCTCTTCCAAATTTTTTCGTGATTCGAGAGCCTTTTTGAAACACCCTGGATTTTGGCCCTTGGAAAATTCTTTAGCTCTAAGCTCACTGTCTTAGTAACGACTTAACCATACGAATCGTATGGTGTGGGTAAGGGTCAGTTGACCCAAATTGTGAGGTGTCTAGTGGATGGTGGTTGGGTTTCTGTTGTGGTTACGAGTTAGTACGAGTTGTTAAGGGTGGTGACGAGTCGTTGGGACAATCCTTAATCAAATCAGTAGCTTAGTGGCTCGACTTGACTCTGAGTACGAGTGGCTCACTAGGAACCGCGATGATAGGTTATGAGTCGTGAGGTGAAGTCGTAGGTTGTCTAGTGTTTAATCCCATTGGGTTCTGTCTTCGATACGACTAGACCATACGAGTCATATGGTCTGGTAACGAGTGGGATCATAAAGTTGTATGGTGGACAATGGATGGGTGTTCAACTCACTGTGTTGGTGACAACTCAAGTGTACGAGTCGTATTTTATGGTCACGAGTCAAGGGGTCGAATCGTAACCACCTAAGGTTTTCTTACAGCTTTAAGTTGAGGGCATTCTGTACATTTTTCGCTTGAACACCCTTTGATACTACGAATTAAAACATCTTTCGGGACTTCATTAACACATTATTATTCCCAATCAAACACTTAAAATCTCTCTCAAACTCTCTGCTAAAGCAAAAAGCTAGGCTTTCATCAAAATAATCAATTAAGGATTTCAAGGGTGGTTTCTTTTGGTACTTCTTGGTGTCTAAGGCATGTTACTCCTCCCTCATTGTTATTTTACTAAAAACTCTTGTTTTGATGTATGATTTTCATGGCATTGTTATGATTTTGAAATAAAGGTTGAGGTTTTTGAATGTTCATCGTTGAATAATGCTTCTCATGGTTTAATTATGGTTTTTCCTTGTTTTAGTATGATTTTGAACATTGTCGGATGCATGGTAATAGTAAATAGATTTCGGGGTACTATTGGATTTCCTAAATTACTTGGTTATGGTCTTGAAACTTATGTGCCCTTAATCTATTTGTGAAATTGCCTTTGAATATGATTTTTTCACATAGTTTGACTATTCTTGGATTCCTTGCATTGCCTAAATGGTAATGGAACTTGAATTAGTTTGGTTTGATTTTAAATGGTTTTGGGAAGGCCTTGGTGGCTATGGTCTGGGTTTAATGATTCTATATGGCATGGGGGAATAGACTTGCAAGCTTTAATTTTGGTATGACGATACCAACAGTTAATGACTAATTAAAAGATTCCTTGAAAAATGATTGAGAATGTGTAAATGGTTTTTATATAGGCTTAAAGGGGGTTGTGTGGCAAAGCCGTGGAAGGTGGAGGCCCGGGGAGGACCAACACTGGAAACTTATGTTTGCTGATGTGAGGTTTGGTCTTGATGACCTATGTGTATGGTTCACATTATTGATATATATATATATTTGTATCGTGGATTGACGTGGGGATGGGGCATTCCCTGGTATTTCTTGATACCTTCGGTTCGTGCAGCTAACACGCACTCGGGCCCTTTCAGCAGGGGGAGATGAACCCATATAGCTCGTAGGTGGATGTTTAAAATGGAGAAGCTACACAACCTAGGTTAAGATTTCAAATTAAATGCTAAACCTTATTCCCTATCCCAGCACGATATATATGTAGATATGTGACTGCATATGGTTATTTGATTTAGTTTGGATGATGGCATTATTTTACCTTTATCCCTGAGTTACATACTAGCGTTCGCTCTGCTAATCATCTTTGGGAGCGGTATCCCCACACGATTCAGGAACCACCATACTACCATTCCTTCTGCTTAGTGACTTAGATTCGGAGACAACTTTGAGTCGGGTTGAAGTGGTGAGCTTTCATACTCCGAAAGACTCCATTTCATGCTATGGACTTATTTTCATTATTATTATTTCTTTAGTTTTGGTTTTGGCTATGGTCGAGGGCATGTCCCCACCGGTTATTCTTTCATTCTAGTTAGAGGCTTTGTCGGACTACTATGGGCATGTGACAGCGCCCAAGCGTACACACAAGTGTACGTGGTCGTATCAAGTAGTAAAGTGGCCTAATGAAAGCCAAGTATAAATCCCATAGAGACTTGATTTAAAAACGATTTAATTCTAGTTTAACTTCGACGATTAATTTGATGCAAAGGTAGCCACAAAGAGAGTTTGTAATTTTTAAAATTAAAAATAAAGTAAATAATGCGTAAATTAAAGTCTTGGAACAATCAATAGGAGAAAGCCTAGGGTTAAAGCACTTCTAACAATCATACTAAGTTATTGAATCTCATTCGTCAATTTTCTTATCTTGGTTGTTGATTCGTAGGGTTAATTGCATGATCATGGTTTCCCAACCTCTAATCTTTTACCTAATATGGACATTACAACTGCATCATTTAGCGGGGATGTAATAATCTAATTAAGTGAATTAAAACTATCATCCTACGTTTGAATCAAGTAAGGCATCTAAGTTCATCCCTGTCCTAGATGCTAAGTTTAATTCTTTATTTTATAAAAAAATAAAAATTCAAATTTTGTTTATTCCCATGTTCTATCTCCCTATTCCCCCCGTCGAGATCAAAAGGTCGACAATATATGTATTTTATGGGTGATCAATCCATAAAATAATTAAAACAATAATAAACAAACAACCAAATATGATAAACAAATCCAACGAAATTAATCCAAAATAATAGTAATCATGTTCTTGGCTTTAACTCCGAAAAGAGGGTTTTTAGCCACTAATATTCATAATCCAAAAGAAACATCCTCTCTACTTCTTTAGAGGTAGTGGTATAGACTGCGTACATTCTACCCTCCCCAGACCCCACTAGGTGGGAATATACTAGGTTTGTTGTTGTTGTTGTAATATTCATAATCACGATTCAAATAATTGAATACATGTTATGAAAAATTAAAAGCTAAAAAAAATATTAAAAACCTAAAAAAAAAAGTGTGCAACCTCCAAATTCTGTCCAAGTAATTCCAATCGTGTCACCGCTTCCAGGTTGTTGTCCAAGAATTAATTCAATATTGTCCAGGTCCGTTTAATATTGTTCACTAACGTGTCCAGCTGTCCTCCAAAGTTGTCCAAGTTATATATTTATAATGAAAGAATCCCAGTCTTTATTTGAGCACGTAATCCAAGAGAAATTCCCCACCAACCGCCTTTTTTAAATGTGCCCTTTATTATATTCATAATGGGATATTGCCAACCCTGTTGGCAGAATTTGGACGTGCATGATTTCACCATCGCGACGTGACGCTCAATGCGTTGGCGGTCGACGCGACGCGATGATATTCACTGAAATTTGCGTTCAAAATTTTGGTTAAATGTTGAATATTCCTCTTTTTCTCATGTCTTTTGTAGTATATTTTTAGTGAATTTTTGGCTTTTTTTATCAACAATATATCACCATATTCAGCTCACAAAGCCTCCTACATAGTCACACACCACATATTAGAGATCAAAACAACAGAATATTCTCAATGACGAATCAAAACAAAAGCTAAGATAAGGCAAATTTGCAATGATCTTTCATTTATTATTCCAACTCTTGACTTAATCAAATTAAACTTTGCACATTACAAACAAGTTATTCCACTCATAATTACACATTTAAAGTATTTGAAATAAATTAAACATAGTAGAATCCAACAAAGCCAACTAGACACATACCTCGCTCAAGCTAGTAAAACTAGTTTTCTAGGTTGAACTCTAAATGACTCAATTAAGTACAAACTTGTTTGAAAAACACGTAACTTGGATACTTAGATGCTTATTTATTTCAAATTAACTCGTTAAGCATATGAGTAACTCTATAAATAGGGTGAAATAAGCTAGAATAATGATGTCGAAGTATATAAAACCACCTCAGATCATCACCCCACACTTAAACTCTTGTTCGTCCTCAAACAACTCATTATTCTAAGCATCAAAATCTGAGGTGATGCTATACTTCTACTAAAATAAAGACACTCAAGCTAGTACTACAATGACTACACGGAATGCAAGTTTCTACACATAGAACGTTATTTACACAATTGATAGCTCATGATCACTACTCCAAAACATCCTAGCCTCAAGAATCGCCTCAACAAGTGGCAAACTCATGCTTATCATTCAATCATGGACATCATACAAATCACACGCATTCATCAAACATGTGCCCCTCACAACAAGAGAGTTATCCATAACCACTCACAGTAATGCAATTTATAACGTAATGGGTACAAGAATCAAATTATGGTCACTCTCACAAGGAATTCACAACTTACACACAATGAACCATAGGCTTGCCCTTAGTGTAGTGCTCCACTAATATCGGAATGATGAACTTAGGATCAATTAGGACTTTTTCGGGTTGTAATGTAGGCTAAGGGACGGGTAGAAACTATTTAGGAATAGTGACTAACCTCTCTAAGCGCTTTAATACACTACATTATACATTTAAACCAATTTCCAACAACCAATTTACACCATTTTTGTCTACCCCATTACCTTTATTTTTATCCCATCTCTTTTAAGTATTTTCACAAACACATGGTGGGTGCATTATTTATTCCTTTAAAATTTAATTTTTCTCATTTTGTACAACTATGAAAATATTTCTAGCATAAATTATATCACACCCATACACCACACATAAAGTATCAACACCAATGACTATTACCTTGGGGCATCAAATTCACCTTTTTCTTCTTATTTCTCAACTTACTGAATTAATTTTTCATTAAATCACTTAGGAGCTTTTTGGATCAAATTATGATTTACCAAAGAAAGGATTAGGCTACATATAAGGCTTCCAAAGAAAAATCTAAAGGCTTAATGGAGATTAACTAGGATTATGCACATGAGTAGGTCAAAAAGAAGGTAAAAACAAGGCTATCAAAGAAATGCCTATATCATCTCCTAAATTGACATTCTTTATTTCTCTTCACACACACCGAAAAAGTTCTAGACATCACATGCAACAAGGAATATACAAAAATCTCACATGCGCATGGCACATGCTCAACTCAATAGGATCATTATAGACTCTCAACCAAACAATAGCATGAATTCAAATTTAAGCCATAAGTACAAGAGTCATAAACATGAGCCTAGGAGTCTCAAAAAGTAGTAATTCACTCATTCAACATGCTTCAACAAACAAATCCACTTGCATCATGCAATCAAAAATGGCACCAACTCAAATATCTTACACAAAAAATTTTAAATTGAGCCAAAATTTGAGAATTTCCCCACCCCACACTTAAAAAAAATCTACTTTGTCCCCAAAGTAAATTTTTAAAGTAAAAGATAGAAATACTCCCTGAGGCCTCTAGGCCCAGCTAGTAGCATCTTTTTGCATCAAGAAGGTCTGTGGGACCCCACACTCAGTCTTTGCCATGCTCCTTAGCTCAAGTTTATAGTACTCAGCCTTCCCATTAACCTGTGAATCAAGAAAAAAACAAAAACTACATGTAGTAAAAACTAAAAAACTGAAAAGAAAACATACCTAATTAACTTGGGTTGCCTCCCAAGCAGTGCCTAATTTAGTGTCGCGACATGACCTAACTCAACTCATCCATATCCTTTCACCCTTTTACTCCTCTTTGGGAGCTATTTTTCATTCGTTTCTGACCTCTTGAGTTTGCACTCTCAAGGTCAACATCTCTCTTCATTTCAACCTTCATCATGTTTAGAAACAGTGGATTCAACTTGGGCCTCTCAATCAGGTAATCCAAAGAGGTCTTTGGTGGATCAACCATACCACACTTTCTCCTTCATTAACATTGATTACACACAAATCTGTATATTGAGAATTTACAATGGGTGCTTTGTAGACATCAAATTCCACCTCTTCATCATCTAACTTTATTTTGAGTGTGCCTTCTTTAATGTGCCTTCTTTAATATCAATCAAGGCCCCTCCAGTTGCTAAGAATAGACGCCCCAAGATGGTTGGTACCTATTCATCTACCTCAAAGTCAAGAACAATAAAGTCAGCAGGTATAATTATACCAACCTTTATGAGTACATCCTCAATTATTCCTTCCAGATATATGAATGACCCATCTGCTAACTGCAACACCATGGTGGTTGATTTAGGCTTTCTCAAGCCCAAATTTTTAAACAGCGATACGGGCATCTGCCCCTAAGTCACTCAGTTCATGGACCACTTTACTTCCAATTTGAATAGGGATAGAAAATCTCCCCTGATCTTTTAATTTTTTGGGGATTTTCTGTGTTATCACAGTGCTACACTCTCCAGTTAGTGTTATAGCTCCCACATCTTGCAATTTCACCTTATTAGCCACCACATCCCTTAAGTACTTTGCGTACTTGGGCATATTCTGCAAATTATCAAGTAAAGATAAGTTAATATGAAGCTCTTTGAATGTATCAAAGAACTTCTTGAACATAACATTCTCCTTTGCTTTCATGTGCTTCTGTGGGAAGGTAGTGACGACATCTTCTTCACTTCTTCTGCAACAACTTTTTCTTTCAAGTACTTAGACTTTCTTGAATTTTTAATAACTTTTTTAAAAACCTATCACGGGGTCAAATCTGCATCTACCTTCTCTTTTGCCTTTGGAGGTTCTCAGTGAAGCTCTTTACCACTCCATAAGGTGATTTCCATAATCTGTTTTAGATTCTCTGTATCTGCTGGAAGACCACCTTGAGTCCTAGTGTTTAATGCTTATTGTAACTTCCCCAACTATAACTCTAAGCTTATTTGAGCCACTTTCTGATTTGTTCATTCTGCTTGTTGATTTTTTATATCTATAGCCATTTGTGCTTGACCAGCGAGAATTTGCTTCAACATCTCTTCCATGTTGCTAGTTGAATGATTAGTTTGGCCCTATGGTTGTGGAATTTGCTATTGTTGTGAGTTTCAAGGCTGAGTCTGCCACTTCATGTTGTAGGTGTTACCATGATTCGATCTTTGTGCATTGCCCAATACATTATTGATTCTGGATTTGAAGCACACATAGCCGCAGAATGGCCATTATTTCCGCATATCTCACACCAACTACATTGACTGAATTGACAGTTTGCTGAACTGCATTGACTATTGCTGCAGTCTGTGGAGCTCCAACTTTTAGGTTGCTAAAATGAGTATTTATCATGTTTTGTAATGCTACAACTTGAGCTGATAAGGCTGTGAACTGGTCCACCTCTAGCACACTTGAAATTCTTTTTATGGAACTTCTAGAATCTAAATGCCATTTCAGATTTCCTTGCACGATGTGGTTCAACAATATGTACAACTCATCATAAGTTAGCTCTAACGCTTGATCATCTACGGCTGAATCTAGCAAAATCTTCATATTATGATCAAGTGCTGCTACAAAAATATGAGCAAGTACCTCACTGGACTGCTGGTGATGTTGATAATCCCGAAGAAGAGCCTTAAACTATTCCCAAGCATGATAAAGGTTCTCGTCTAGCCTTTGTTTAAAGCTCACAATCTGACTGCGAAGTTTTGTAGTCTCACCAGACGGGAAGAATTTGATCAGGAACTTTTTAGACAAGCTGTCCCATGATGTGATTGAATTTGCTGGCTCAGAATTCAACCACTTCTTAGCTTCCCCAATAAGTGAATAAGGGAAAAACGTCATCCTCACATAATCAACATTCACATCTGTCGAAATGAATGTGTCAGTGAGCTTAGTAAAATTCTATAAGTGGACTTGTGGATCTTTATGTGTCAGCCCGGCGAACTGTCCACTGCTTATCAATAACTGTACTATATTATTTTTGAGCTCAAACCTCTCTCCAACAACTAGTTTCTGAAAAGGTGAAGTCAGATTTGTCAGAAGTGGAATTGCTACTTCCTGAACTGTCCTGCGTGCTTGTTGTTCTGCAGCCATTATAGCAGGATTCTCTTGGTCTCCTTGGATTTGTGAAATTCTCTGGAGAAGGATTTTTTCTCTCCTTCGTTGATGGTAAAGTTGCTCGGGTTCTGGATTTGATTCAACCAAGTCCCGATCCCTTGCCAGCTTACTACTTTGTAAACCTTTTTCCTGCAAAAACAAAACCAAGACCAAGCGTAAAAACACCAAATAAATCTAAAAGTAAAACTAAAATAAACAGTTGCCAAATAAAAAGTCCCCGACAACGGAGCCAAAAACTTGACAGTGCCCAAACGCACACACAAGTGTACGCAGTCTTATCAAGTAGTAAAGTGACCTAATGAAATCCAAGTATCGATCCCACAGAGACTTGATTTAACATTGATTTAATTCTAGTTTAAATTCAACAATTAGTTTGATGCAACGGTAACCAAAAGATGGTTTGTAATTTTTTTAAATTAAAAATAAACTAAATAATGCGTAAATTAAAGTCTTGGAACAATCAATAGGAGAAAGCCCAGGGTTAAAGTACTTCAAACTATCTTACTATTTTATTGAATCTCTTTCGTCAATTTTCTTATCTTGGTTGTTGATTCATAGGGTTAATTGCAGGATCATGGTTTCCCAACCTCTAATCTTTTACCTAATATGGACATTACAACTACATCTTTTAGAGGGGATGTAATAATCCAATTAAGTGAATTAAAACTATCATCCTACGTTTGAATCAAGTAAGATATCTAAGTCCATCCCTTTCCTAGATGCTAAGTTTAATTCTTTATTTTATAAAAGAATAAAAACTTAAACTTTATTTATTTCCATATTCTATCTCCCTATTTCCTCTCCCGAGATTAAAACGTTGACAATATATGTATTTTATGGGTGATCAATCCATAAAATAATTAAAACAATAATAAACAAACAACCAAATATGATAAGCAAATCCAACAAAATTAATTCAAAATAATAGTAATCATGTTCTTGGCTTTAACCTCAAAAGGAGGATTTTTAGCCACTAATATTCATAACCACGATCCAAATAATTAAATACATGTAATGAAATATTAATAGCTAAATAAAATATTATAAACCTAAAAAAACATGTGCAGCCTCCAAATTTTGTCCAAGTAATTCCAATCGTGTCACCGCTTCCATGTTGTTGTCCAAGAACTAATTCAATATTGTCCAGGTTCGTTTAATATTGTCCACTAATGTGTCCAGATGTCCCCCAAAGTTGTCCAGGTTATACATTTATAATGAAAGAATCCCAATCTTTATTTGATTAAGAAAATTGCACGTAGTTCGAGAGAAATTCCCTACCAGCCACCTTTTTAAATGTGCCCTTTATTATATTCATAATGGGACACTGCCAACCTTGTCGACAGAATTTGGCCATGCATGATTTCACCATTGCAACGCAACACTCAACGCGTTGGCGGTCGACGCGATGTGACGATATTGCGTCGACTCACTGAAATTAGCGTTTAAAATTTTGGTTAAGTGTTAAACATCCCTCCTTTTCCCCATATCTTTTATAGTGTATTTTTGGTAAATTTTTGATCTTTTTATCAATAATATATCACCGTATTCAGCTTACAAAACCTCCTACATAGTCACACACCACATATTAGAGATCAAAACAACACAATATTTTTAACAACGAATCAAAAGAAAAGCTAAAATAAGGCAAATTCGCAATGATCTTCCACTTATTATTCCGACTCTTGACTTGATAAAATTAAACTTTGCACATTACAAACAAGTTATTCCACTCATAATTCCACATTTAAAGTATTCGAAACAAATTAAACACATTAGAATTCAACGAAGCCAACTAAACACACACCTAGCTCAAGCTAGTAAAACTAGTTTTTCGGGTTAAACTCTAATGATTCAATTAAGTATAAAATTGTTTGAAAAACATGTTGAACATTGTAATCATGCACTTGGACACTTTGATGCTTATTTATATCATATTAATATGTTAAGCACACGAATTGCTCTCAAAACAAGGCGAAATAAGCTAAAATAATCATATCGAAGTGTATAAAATCACCTCAGGTCAACATGGGCAATGTCAGTATTAGTGTTAGCATTGGTATTGGTATTGAAATTAGGATTAGTATTTGTTGGACACTTAGTTGTGATTGTTTGGTTATGGTTATAGACTTTATCTAATGTCTTTAAATTATTATTATTTATTCGACATGGGATGTATAGTGGTTAACGGTGGGGTATTGGGGGTGGTCTCCGATCCCGATTGGACTTTAGATACCTGACACCATTAGGCCCTGGTTTGGGTTATGTCAGATTGGTATCAGAGCTCTAGGTTCATTGTCAGTTGGGAGTCCACAGAGCTATGTCGAGTAGAGTCTCTTTTAAGGGTTTGTAGCATTCCACACTTATAAAGGAGAGGCTACAAGGCATTTAGGAATACTTCTCTTTTTTTGTGTTTTGTTTTTGGGATGTAGAGCCTAAGGTCCTGAAATCTTCTCTAATTCCCTTTTGTTCGTTTTTTAGATCATGCTTCTCGGATGATCTGAAGCTCACAGAAACTCCACTATCCCACCTGAGGATAACATTGATGGGACTCGTCCTGCTTATGGGGTCCAGACCTATTTAGGGGTCCAGTTCCTGATTGCACTCCTGGAGTTCCACTGGTCTCCGCCAATCTTTCTCGAGCTCCTCAGGCTGATATGACAAATACTGATTTTTGTTAGTCTATCCATATGTTGGCTCAATTGGTAGCTGCTCAGTCTGAGCATGGTGCTTTTGTTACTTTATTTTTTGAGGCCACAAGGGTTGGCCAGTTTATGAGGTTGAATTTTCCAACCTTTATCGGAGTTAAAGTCTAGGAGGATTCTCAAAGTTTCCTTGATGAGATAAAAAGAACTTTCGTGTGATGCATTCCTTTAATGTGGAGGGCGTGGAGTTTTCCGCCTACATATTGAAAGATGTGGCTTATCAGTGGTTGAGAAATAGGACCAGTCAAGGAGTGACGATGCTGATTCAGCTCTATGGGATGATTTTCTAATGCTTTCCTAGATTGCTTCTTTCCTCAAGAGTTGAGGAAAGTGAAGACGGAAGAGTTTGTTAATTTGAAGCAAGGAAAAATATTAGTCAAGAAGTATGCCTTGAAGTTTCACCAGTTATATCAGTATGCTCTGGAGTTGGTTTCTAGCATGAGGGATACAATGAGGAAGTTTAATTTTAGGTTATCTCGAGACTTGATTTTAGAGAGTAAGGATGCCTTGTTGAATAAGGATATGGATATCTCCAGGTTGGTTTTGTACATGTAGCAGGCTGAGGAAGAGAAAAAAAATAGAGATAGAGGAAAGACAGAGCATGAAGTTTAGATTTTCTGAGCAAGGTGGTGGCCAAAAACAGAGTAGTAGGGATGGTGGAAAGTGCCACAAAAAGAAGTGGGGCAATTTGGGGTCTTACTCGACGGCTAGTTCTCCTTACCCAAAGCCATCAGGTGACAGACGTTTTCATGCTAGAGATATTTGTAAGGCACAAGGTGCCCAATCTCAAGCTAGTAGGGCCCAATCAGCTCCATCCTATCCTCTCTGTAGATTTTGTGATCGATTGCAATGGGGATATTGTAATGAAGGAAAGGACAAGTTCTTTTACCACAGTTATCTAGGGCATATGATTAGAAAGTGTCCTGTTTGTAAAGTTGCTTCTGGGGCAAACAAGGTTCCTGTTGCCTCTTCTTTAGCTCTAGAACTAAAGGGTGCATAATCTGGCTCCGACACTAGTCAAAACCGACTCTATGCTCTCACTACTTGTTAGGGTTCTGATGCATCACCTGATGTCGTTATCAGTATGTTTAAACTTTTTTCCTATGATGTGTATTGTTTACTTGATCTGGGGTCCACTCTCTCTCACGTGACACTATTTGTGGCTGTGCATTTTGGTTTTGGTCCTGAGTTTTATTTCAAAGATTTTGTTGTTTCTACCCTAGTGGGTGACTCTGTGGTGACTAAAAAAATCTGTAGCGCCTGTGTGGTATCTGTGGGTGATCGGGTGACCTTGGTAGACCTTTTTGAATTAAACATGGTGGATTTTGATATTATATTGGGGATGAATTAGTTGCACTCGTGCTACACGTCTTTACACTGTCGGACTCGTAAAGACATCTTTAAATTCCCCAATGAGCCGGTTATTGAAGGGGATGGTAGTTCCCTAGCTCTTAGGGGAAGGTTCATAGCATATATCTGAGCTCGGTGATTGATCTCTAAGGGGTTTATTTATCATTTTATTCGGGTTAAAAATTCTAACTCGTAGGGTCCTTCTTTATGTTCCATCCAGATGGTGAATAAATTTCCTGAGGCCTTCCGTGATGACCTTCCTGGTGTTCCTCTCGATCGGGAGATTGATTTTAGGATAGATCTTGCTCCGGACACTCGTCCTATTTCTATTCCCCAACTAAAGGATATTTTAGACAAGGGTTTCATCCGTCCTATTGTATCTCCATGGGGTGCACCAGTGTTATTCATGCATAAGAAGGATGGTCTCCTTAGGATGTGTATTGTTTACCAACAATTGAATAAGGTAATGGTAAAGAATAAATACCCTCTTCCAAGGATAGATGATTGATTTGATCATCTTCAGGGTGCTAAGTTCTTGTCAAAGATTGATCTTCGTTTGGGGTATCACTAGTTAAATATTATGGAAGTGGATATCCCTAAAACTGCTTTCCGTACTCGCTATGGGTATTTTAAGTTCTTAGTCATGTCTTTTGGGTTGACTAATGCCCCGATGGCATTTATAGACTTGATGAATAAAGTCTCCCGTCAGTTTCTGGATTTGTTCATCATTGTATTCATAAATGATATTCTGGTGTAATCTAAGAGTGAGGTGGATCATGCCGATCACGTCTGCATTTTGTTGTACACCTTGAAAGATCTGCAGTTTTATGCCAAATTTTTGAAATGTGAATTCTGGTCGAACGCTGTCACTTTTCTGGGTCATGTCATTTCTAGTGAAGGGATCATGGTGGATTTGCATAAAGTTGCAGTGGTTAAGAGGTGGCCTTGACCTACGAATCCAACCAATATTTAGAGATTCTTTGGTTAGCCGGTTATACCAAAAGGTTTGTGGAAAGTTTCTCTTTTATAGCTGCTTCATTGACTAAGTTGACTCAGAAGAAGGTGGTGTTCTTATGGTCTGATGCTTGTGAGGGTAGTTTTGAGAAGGTGAAGGATAAGCTAACTTCGGCTCTAGTCTTGACTTTTCCTGAAGGCATTGATGGGTTTGTGGTCTATTATGATGTATCCCGTGTAGGGCTTGGTTGCATCCCGATACACCTTGGCAAAGTGATAACTTTTGCCTCTTGATAGTTAAAGGTGCATGAGAAGAATTATCCAAATCATGACATGAAATTGTTGGCTATGGTATTTGCATTGAAAATCTGGAGTCACTATTTGTATGAAGTTCATGTGGATATATTTTTCGATCATAAGAACCTGCAATATGTGTTTACTTAGAAAGAGCTGAACCTCAGGCAAAGGAGATGGCTTGAGCTATTTAAGGATTATGACATGAGTCTTCTCTACCATCCTGGTAAATCTATAATACTCCATAACATTCTAAGCTCGATTCAGCTTCTGGTTGCATGTTTAAGGGGTCCAAGGCTTAAAATTTTCACTAAGTATTGAGGACTTAGTCATTTTCAAGACCCCAAGATTTTATGGATTTTATTTTTGGCCTTCCCAAACCCAAGACGTTGATTTTTGAGTTAAAACATGTTCAGGGATGTCAAAGGTATATCTCAGAAGAGTTTCAAAAATTTTGGACGGGATTCAGGGCATGTTTGGACCACGGAGGCAACGAGCCTCCGTGATAGGGCCGTATCGCAGAAGGTA
Source organism: Capsicum pubescens (assembly GCA_030864215.1). Classification (NCBI taxonomy): domain Eukaryota; kingdom Viridiplantae; phylum Streptophyta; class Magnoliopsida; order Solanales; family Solanaceae; genus Capsicum; species Capsicum pubescens. The sequence continues at coordinate 97,247,239 of CM061538.1, read as the reverse complement.
TTCCCTCGATATAGGGTCCTCACCGTGTAGGCTATTCCCATGATATAGGGTCCACACCACATAGGTTATTCCTCCATAATTAGGTCTGCGATGCGGAGGCATTATATCCAACAACAACAACCACAACAACAACAACATACCCAGTGTATTCCCACCTAGTGGGGTCTGGGGAGGGTAGAGTGTACACAGACATACCACTACCTCAAGAGAAGTAGAGAGGCTATTTCCGATAGACCCCCGGCTTAGGACCAATAACAGTATAACAAATACAAAAAGTAAGCGAATACAAACTAGTATGGTACACAAAACAAACTAATAGTATAACAAACACAAAAGATAAGTGCATAATAAACTAGTACGGGATGAAAAAAGCCAACACCACTAACCTCTAAAACTACAGCCCTAACACTACGAACCAGAAACTCCAGATCCGAAGGCATTGTATCTAACTTCATGAGTTAAAGGGGGCCAAGGGTAATTTGGTCTTTTACCCTCAACCCCAATCATCCAAATCATGACTTATAACAACTAAAAGGGCATTATTTGCCCATTATGATCAGAATAACTCTCATATAAACCCTCTCCCTTCCAAAAAACGAGCAATTCAAGCCTCCCTTCCTAAGAATCCAAGAGTTTAAGTTTTCAAGTTCAAGCATTCTTCAAGAATCTAATAATTGAGGTATGTGGGGTATTCATCAATGGGTTCCTTTCACCCATTGAGCCCCAAAACCCTCTTTATGATTCACGTATGAATTTTACTCTAATTATAGTCAACATCCATGTAAATTATGAAATTCAACCATGTTTCTTTCTTATTTTACATTGAAGTTATGCTAATAGTTTTATCCCATGTGAATCATGACCCTATATTCTTGATGTTTCAAAACCCTATGTCATGTTTAGTCAATATCATGTCAAATTCTCAAATTATGATTTAAACTGCATAAACATGATATTTTCTAAGGTTAACTCATTCCTATGTTTACATTCATGAAATTTATTAGACTCTTGAAATATCTCATGTTTTGGGTCTTTGAATTACAACTTTATATTACTGTTTTAAGGGTTGTTATCAAATTTTGTAAACATTCAGTGATGGGGGTTATGAACACCTGATACCTATGTGTTTTACACGTTTTCATTTTCAAGTAACAAGTCAGTTAGACCATGGTTTTATTATCTGATTTAGATTATCATGTTCACGCTGAGCATTTATCAGTATAGTACCATATCATGTTAAACTAATAATAATACCAGTATCATTCTATTGGGGGTAACATTTAGCACCAAGTGAATGCAGGGATGACGGCTCCCCCATCAGTTAGGTATGAGCCGTTAGTAGCAGTCCCTAAGTTCCATACCTATGATGCCACCGTATATTATGAGGGGTCCATCGTCTGTCAGGCATGACACCCTCGTTCTTTAAGACATTAGCCTTGTGGATCCACATCGTCAGTCATGTGTTGGTACCCCTTGCAAGGTACCAGAACCCTTCCAACTGGGATTATAGGTTGGACCCCTATAGCTCAGATTGGGGCATGTTAGTTTTATTTATCTCCCACAGTCTCAGTTCAATATTCAAGTATGTCAGTTCAGGTTTGCATGACCAAGTATACAAATGTCAGTTATTCAGTTATTCAGATATCAGTCAATCAGTTGTTTAGATAATTTTAGTACATGTTTATGCTTGGTCTTGCATTCTCAGTTTTAAATGTTCATGTTTTCATGCTCAGTATTCATACATGATCCTCAGTTTCGTTTTACAGCATGTTCAACTTTACATGAGATTTACATACACTATTCATGTGTTATCGCTTCCCAGCTTTCAAAATTATTTTCATGTTTTAAATGTATGTTTTAGCAAATAACTTATATCCTCAGTTTTAAAGCATGTTTTAAATATTTCCTTATTTAGTGCATGTCTCCATATACTTAGTACATTCTAATGTACTAACCACATATGAGCATTTATGGCTACATCCTTTATAATGTAGGTACCAAATATAGTCCATACATCAGGATCAGACAGTTCTCAACATTTAGCCAGCAGGTGATGAATTCCCTTATTTCGAGGACTCAGTCCACTATAGTTCATGTGTTGTATTTTGATTATCCATATGTATTGATTCGTGGTAGTTGAAGACATGTTCCATCTACCTATAGTTAGTATAGTAGAGGACTCATAGATAGTTAGTCAAAGTCATGATATGTTATTTTAGTTCTCTCTTTGATTTTATCATATTGTAAACTTTATCAGTATTATATTTATTCAGACTTTCTCATGATAATGTTTCCACTCAGTAAATCTAGTTTTATACAATTTGCTCAAACAGTATGCCAGTTCATGGGTTAGCTTGGGTTCACTTATGGTTCCAAGCACTATTTTACGACTAGGGGGTAGTCTTGAGTCGTGACAAACTTGGTATCAAATCACAAGGTTTAAGTTTCCTTGGGAGTCTATGAAGCCATGCCTAGCAGAGTCTTGCAGAACAATACGGGGATGTAAAGACCCAAAATCGCCTTCCGGGACGTCACACGGTCCTTAAGGCTACAAGTAGCCCCAAGATAACCCTTTGAGCCTGTTTCTACTAATAATACTCATTTCAAGATGAAATAATTCAAACACTAGCATAGTTATATCATATGAAGGGAGATACAGAGAAAGTACTCGGTCCAAACGACCACAATACTGGAATTCTCAACACGATAACAATCTGGTAACTAGTCTAACAAAGCCTCTACTAATCCATGAACTAGAGAGCCATTGGGACAGGTCCCCAACTGACTCGAAATGAACTGAAAGTAATAACATAGTTTTTCAAATGCGGAAATGTCTGAAGATAGGTCCTTAAACCACGAGGACTCACCACTGTAGAAATGTAGATAGAGGTACTCAAAAGTCACTGACGGGGATGAGACTGAGCACTTGAACCTATATTATAAGACAATGTAGCACATAGATGTATATGTGGATCAACACTTGGGAATGTACTGAGTATGTGGGGTGCATTCATTTATATAAAACAACATCAATACTCTTTAATCAAATTATGCATGCAATAAGTAATGACTCACATGGCTTGAATAAGTATAAACTATAAAACTCATGAATCATGTAGAATGGAGCATGTAACACAAATCTCGTGAGTTATCATAGTTTAACTTTGAAATATATTTGAAGGCATTTCATTCACTTTAGGAAAATATCTCGTTTCAAGCTTTAGGGAAATCATTCTATCTCACTGGAAAGATACTCTAGTTTAGGGAACTAACTTATCTCATAGCTTTAGAGAAAATACTTATATCAAGGGAAAATACTTTAGTCTTAAGGAGAAAATCTGCAACTTTATTATTAGGAAAATAACTTGTATCAAGGGAGGTTCTCTTAATCGATATAAACCATAAACCTACATGGAGTCCAACGTTTTGTCCTCCTAAGGAAGAGACCCCACGTTGGGGAGGAGAGTCATACTCTTTTCACGGAGTATAACCTTAATTCAGTGATCACTTATCTCGGCCTCGGGCCTAATATATCGGCCTTAGGTCCAAAATCTCAAACCTACAGTGAAACGTAGTTCTGGGGTAACAAACGATAGTAACTTACCTAACTCGATGCTAAATACTACTCCCTTTAGTTTATATCGCTCATCTCATGGAAATCCACTTTAAAATAATCTCATGGTTCATCAAGAACCCAATAATCAAATCTGTAATCTCATGTAGTGAAGTGGATTTCAAAACTCCATGATTATTAGGTCAAAACATTTCTCAATAATCTCAGAATACTTCAAATCATGGGTGCTTATAGAATAAGAGTTCATAAAATTGCAAATCTCAAGTAGGGCTCAATAACCTATGATTAACTCTCAAGTTAAAACTCATCAAAAGCATAATAGATAACATATAGATTCATAACTCATGTAGAAATCTGGAAATTTCAGAAGTTTGTCTCAAAATATCAATATACTCATATACTTCAATATCTCCAACATTTCAACTATTAATTTCTCAAGGATTAAAATCATGGGGTATAGATCCAGCTGCAATTTCTCAAGAAAACATGTGAAAATCATGCCATTAGACTCTCAATTCATGGGAAACATGAAAATATTGCAATAAATAATAATGGGTAAAAAACCCTAATTTAAATTCATGTAAAATCTCATAGATTGCAGAAAATTATAGTTTAAATAAGCCTTTGGGCACAAGGATGAAAGGATTACCCTTGTTCAAAACCCCACATACCTGAGATTATGAAATTGGATGAACAAACTTGCTTCAACTCTTCTTCTTACTCTTGAGAGAGGGTTCTTGAAACCCTTGAACTTAGGGAACTTAAATCTCAACTCAATTTGTAAAATCCATGTTGAGTTCTTGGATTCTTGGAGAAGGATTTTAGATTTGCTCTTGAGAGAGAAACCCTAGCCTTTGGATGTTTTGGGAGATAATGAGGCTATTAGGTTCGTTTGGAATATATTTGAGGGCTAAAAGAGTAGAAAGACCAAAAAGCCTCTTGTTAAAATGAGTTAAAAACACTGAACGGGGATTGCGACGGTCCGTTGCAAGTCCGACGGTCCGTCGGATCGTCCGTCGCATGATGACCAGAAAAGGGACATACTGCCTCGATGTGACAGTTGGATCGATGGTCCATCACTGGTCCGATGGTCCGTCGGATCATCCATCGCACGATGGCCAAGATGAGACCACACTGCCTTATTGGCGACGGTCTCAGCGATGGTCCATCACAACATTGATGGTCCGTTGTCCTGGACGTCGCACTTGGGCCAGAAAAGGGAGTTACTGCCTTGGTTGTGATTGTCCGTCGCAAGTTCGACGGTCCATCGGATCGTCCATCGCACTTTGGCGGTTCCGACAACTCTCAGTAAAACGACCATAACTTCTCACCCCGATGCTGGATTTGGACGAAATTGGTATCGTTGGAAAGCTAATTCAATTCTCCATATGAAAAAAGTCAAATTTAAGAAAATTCTATATTTTTTAAATACCAATCACTTAGGAAGTCTCTTCTCAGTCTTTTAGGGTCGGAATTACACTTCACTTGACACGCTCTAAGGCCCAGACTATGAGAGAACTTTGCGGGGTCTTACAATATCTCCCCCTTGGAAACATTCGTCCTTGAATATCACTAGTTAGACTAGGAACACAGGAAAAATAGAGTAGACATAGAGAAGCAATTTGCTAAACGACTCAAAATCTCTCTAAACTCTTGAATACCTCAAAAATTGCAAGAACTCATGCAAGAATAGATATATAGGTGAACTTTAGATTAGAAAGGCTGAATTAAGGAAGAATAATACCTTTAGATCGATCTAAACTCGCAGAAAAGAGGTGCGAGTACTTGGCTCGCATGTCTGCTTCTGCCTCCCAAGTAGCACCCTCAACTGACTGGATTCGCCATAAAACTTTGACCAAGGGAACCTCTTTGTTCCTTAGTCTAAGGATCTGAAAATCTAGGATCTCAACAAGAATCTCATCGAATGATAGACTGTTCTGAATATCAGCACTCTCTGAAGGATCTACCGTAACGGAATCACCAATATGCTTTTTAAGCATGGAGACATGAAAAATAGGATGAACAACTGACAACTCTATGGGCAACTCAACCTCATATGATAGTTTACCAACACGGCTCAAGACTCTATGCGGGCCAACATAACGGGGACTAAGATTTCCCTTTTTACCAAACCTCTTCACCTCTTTCATGGGTGAAATCTTCAAGTACACCAAATCACCTACTTCATACTTAAGATCTCTTCTTCTCACATCGGCATATGAATTTTGACGACTCTAAGCTATCTTTAACCTCTCTTTAATCAACTTAACTTTATCCATAGCTTTAAACACTACATCAGGACCAATCACGGTAGCTTCACCCACTTCAAACCAATCTATGGGTGATCTACATCTTCTACTATACAAGGCCTCAAATGGTGCCATCCCGATGCTAGCATGGTAACTATTGTTGTAGGCGAACTCTATCAATGGCAAATGCTCATCCCAACTACCTTTCTAATCAAGAGCACACACTCTCAACATATTTTCTAGGGTCTGAATGGTCCTCTCATCCTGACTATCTATCTGTAGATGAAAAGAGAAACTCAAAAGATCTTGGGTACCAAGACCCTGCTGAAATGCCCTCCAAAACTGAGAAGTAAATTGAATACCCCTATCCAAAATGATAAATAGGGGAACTCCGTGCAGTCTGACTAACTCTCGGATATACAATCTAGTGTAATCCTCCGCTGTATAAGATATGTGCATGGACAAGAAGTGCGCGTACTTAGTCAGCCTTTCTACAACAACCCAAATAGAATCATGATGACGACACGAAAGAGGTAACCCGATCACGAAGTCCATATTCACCACCTCCCACTTCCAAGTGGGTCTACCAAACTCTTGCATCACACCGCCAGGTCTTTGGTGCTCTACCTTAACCTATTGGCACGCTGCACACTTTGCTACAAACTCAGCTATACCCTTCTTCAAACCATTCCACCAATAGATTTCCCATAAGTCGCGGTACATCTTGGTAGTGCCGGGATGAATAGAATACCGTACACTATGCGCTTCAGCCATAATCCTCAGCCTCAGATCATCAACACACGGAACACACAACCTACCCTACAATCTCAACACACCATCTCCCTCTTGGGATAAAACCTTAACCTTTCGGTCCTTAACTGACTCCTTCAGCCTGACCAAAGTAGGATCTCGGTCTTGCTTCTCTTACACTTCTGACACTAAAGAGGATTCAGAACTGCTCTGTACCAACGTACTTCCCCTCAGCTGAATAAAGCAACCTAACACCCAATCTATCCAGACAATACACATCACGAGCTAACTCTTTCTTACCCTCCTCTACATGAGCAATACTACCCATAGACAATCTGCTAAGGGTATCCGCCACTATATTAGCCTTGCCCGGGTGATACAACACACTTATATCATAGTATTTTAATAACTCTAACCACCTCCTCTGCCTAAGATTCAACTCTCTCTGAGTAAACACATATTGTAGGCTCTTATGATCAGTAAACACATCAACATGAACACCATAAAGCTAATGTCTCCATATTTTCAAAGTAAAGACCACAACAACTATTCAAGATCATGGGTTGGGTAATTCTTTTCATGCGGATTTAACTGTCTAGAGGAATAGGCTATAACCTTACCTCTTTGCATCAACACACAACCCAAACCAATTCTAGAGGCATCAAAATACACCACAAAACCATCTGTACCATCACGCAAAGTCAACATAGGGGATGAAGTAAGTCGAGTCTATAAGTCCTGAAAACTCTTCTCACAGGAATCTGACCACTGGAACTTAACTTTCTTTTGGGTCAACCGGGTCATGAGAGACGCAATAGAGAATAAAACTTTAACAAAACGGTGGAAGTAGCCCGCTAGACCCAAGAAACTTTTAATGTCAAATATAGAGATAGGTCTAGGCTAATTTCTTACATCTTCTGTCTTTTGGGGATTAACTCTAATACCTTCGGCTGAAATAATATGACCTAGAAAGGCAACAGACCTTAGCCAAAATTCACACTTACTGAATTTGGCGAACAACTGGTGATCTCTAAGAGTTTGCAAGACAATTTTAAGGTGATCTGCATGATCATGCTCACTGCGGGAGTATACAAGGATGTCATCTATGAAAACTATGACAAACATATCAAGATATTGCTTGAACACTGGATTCATGAGGTCAATAAAAGCTACTGGGGCATTGGTTAGCCCGAAAGACATGACTAGAAACTCAAAATGACCATAGCGGGTTTGGAAGGCTGTCTTTGAAGTATCACATTCCCTATCTTTAAGTTGATGATAGCCGTATCTAAGGTCTATCTTGGAGAAATAACTTGCACCTTGCAACTGATCAAACACGTCATCAATTCTCGAAAGAGGATACTTATTTTTGACTGTAACCTTGTTAAGCTGATGATAGTCAATGCACATACGTAAAGAACCATCTTGCTTTCGCACAAATAAGACAGGTGATCCCCAAGGAGAAATACTGGGTCTAATAAAACCTTTTTTCTAAAATATCTTTGAGTTGCTCTTTCAACTCCTTAAGCTCTGCAGGTGCTATACGGTATGGCAGAATATAAATAGGATGAGTGTCGGGAAGAGGGTCAAACCCGAATTCTATCTCTCTATCGGGAGGTACCCCTGGGAGATCTTCCAAAAAAACATTTGGAAACTCATTGATAATATCAACTGGATGAATAGTTGGAGCCTCAGAATTAATATCTTTGACTCTAACTAAGTGATTAATGCAACCCTTGGATATTAGCTTTTTGGCTTTGAGATAGGAAATAAAATGACTCTTGGGAGCTACCGAACTCCCAGACCACTCAAAAGCTGGTTCATCAGGAAACTGAAACTTGACCACACGGGTACGATAGTCTATAGATGTGATAACGCTTAAACTACACTCTTGAATGGGTGTAAGCGATCGTTGTCAATATAAAACCCAACTAGGTTGGGGTCGAATTCCACAGGAAATATGGTATGAACTCAAGTCGTTTGTGATTTAATTCACTGATAGTCTAATGTTTCTTGAAATGAGGGGTTTAAGTTTAACAAATAATTGTTTTTCACTTCAATTTCGATGTTTGTAATAAAGAGTTTATGAAATAACCAGAATTATGTTCACTAGGGCTTTCAGTACATGACAGATGCTAAAGGTGATTCAAGATTCTCATGGTGGGTTGGATGGCAAGCTATCTTTATCGATGTTATGCTTAAATGTCTTTCGACCTACTTAAGCGTTTAATTCCCTAATCCTCTCGAACTTAGAGAATTTCTATTCACTGCCCAGATTTTACCTCAGGTTAACCAACCTTGTTGTAGCGCTGATTATTAAACAAAGTATTTTCGAGTCCCTATTGATAATTCACTTCCTACTATATTTGATTTCTTTCTCAAGAAAATCAAAGAAGGTGTGTCTACTGTTTGTAACCAACAGACGTTAATTAAAATTTTAGAATTATCAAGATATTCTACCACCTATTGAATCTTGAATACTTAGCACCTCATCAAGACCTAACCTTAGATCCCATAATTCATGTTAAGGGAGTTTAGCCACTTATGATATAATGAACGAAACACATAATCAAATTCATGATTTGAAAGATAAACTTGCAGAGATGAATAATAACTAGTGGATCGTAGATTAGATCACAAAGAAAAATCCCAAAAATACTGATAATAATCTCTCGAAATAGTTGTGTTGTTAAAGTCTAGGAGTAGAGAGAGAAAATATCAGAGTATGTTGTCAAAACTCAAAGTATCGAATAATGTATAGAAAATCCCCCTAGAAAACCCTAAAACAAAGCTTTAAATAGTTTACCGTAATTATGGAAACAAAATCAAGGTTACAGCTTTTCCTCGGAATAGACGACGACATTCGTGATAGCTTATCAGGAGTCTGACGACTTATCGTGGATGTCATCAGCTCCTCTTCACTTTTGTCTCTTGCTGTCTAAGACTGACGACGATGATGGCTTATCAGTATTTTGACGGTTTATCAAGAACATCGCCACTTTCTACTCCAATTCTCATGTCCTATCTACGTCTGACGATATCCTTGACGCCTTATCTCCATCCTGACGGCATATCACAAAATGTCATCAACTCTTCTAGCTAAAACTCATCTCCTATTTAAGGCTGACATTGTCTTTGATAGCTTATCACTGGGCTGACGACTTATCATGAATGTCGTCAGCCACACTTGTCTTCAGATTTCTTCAAATTTTAACCTTTTTTCTTTCATTATTGTTCACTCTCTATCATATCAACTTCAACTGCAAAATCAAACATAAACTAATAAAAAATAACTAAAGTTGCTCAAGACCTTGCAATTATTTGTAGTTAAAAGCCTCAAATGTGTTAGCATATGCTCACACATCAACACCCTCAACTTAAAACAATTGCTTGTTCTCAAGCAACCAAAACATAACTAAGAGAATACAAAGTACAATTTGGCAGCTAACTACTCATATTAGTTCAAAAAAATTTCACCGTCTCCAAGGTCAGTCAATTTAAAACTCATTGTTGATGTTTTGAAGAACAACCATACAACTCACAAGCATCAAGATACGACAAAAATTCAGAAATAACAATCATGCCACACCAAGATCACACTATCTAAACAAGTCAGTGACTAGCAACATACCCAGTGTGCCCTCACAACAAAGAAATCCCTTTTTCACTCATATAAGAATTCACATACATAAACATAGGGACAATCACAAAACTCACTCTCAGAATGAAGTTCCAAACACTGCATGTCAAATGCCTTAGGCTTTCCCTTGTAGTCAGTACCCAAGTCTTCAGACAGGTCAGTTAGGATTACTATAGGATTTTTCTTAATCTTGTAATGTAGGTCAGGGCTGGTATGATATTCATGGATATTTTAGAGTGACTATGCCTCCTTGACACCATACTAAGCTCTTAGGGTTTCACTTATCAACTTTCTTTTCTTCCTCTCTTTTATTAATCACATATGCTCAAGATAGATGCGGTCTTTTCAATCATCATATTATTTTTTTATCATCTTTAACACAACTTTCTCTTTTCTTATTCCTTTTTTACCGCACCCAACTTTTTATTCCTTTTTCTTATTCTACTTATCTTCATGCTTATTTTGCATCACACACCCCTATAATAGCCACCCTTAACTTAGGCTATCTGCCTAAGTCAAGGTGTACAGTGTCTAAGGAAGACTAGGGCTAAAACAGGTTCATTGTGAGGTAAACGGGAAGGTGAGAGGCTTCACAAAAAGAAATAGGCATATAGGCTCAAATCAGGGATCAAGGGATATTATTCACATTAGGAAGGTCATTTAGGATGAAAGTAGGTTACAATCAAACATGGACTATGATCCTTTCCTAACCCCTATATTACAACCTAGGTAGGACTAATAGGGAAAGTTCTAGATTCGGTACACAACAGGAGCTGAGTAAGACCTCACACACACATGGCACACAAGTATATCACATATCACTACTTATCCGATTCATGCAAATTGTTTAGCATAAATCATTAAACTGCCAGACTAATGCCATAAAAAGATGCACTGTAGTCACAGATGAATGCAATTCACACAATTATAAACTCAGATCAATGGAGAGGTGCTCAAAAGTCACAAAACAAGCTAACTGCCTCAAGTACCTATATTACTCCTAATTATCTACCAAAAATTGTTACAACAATATCTTACCTTACACCCTCAACTTAAAATTGAAAATAAATCTAAACTAAGGGTTAGAGTATACCTGGAATGGATCAATCCTAGGGTTCATGGGTTGCCTTCCATGCAGCGCCTGATTTAATGTCGCGACACGACTTAGGTATCTCGATTACTTAGACTTCATAAAGACAACCTGTTGATACCTCTTTATCATCTTCATAGAATACATCAACGATTGAGAAAACACCTATCTCTTTTTTTTGAGTCATGGATGAGTGTATCTCAAAGTGTGCTTCTTTATCATTTAGCCTAAACTTTAGCTCATTCAGCTCCATATCTATGATCACTCTCCTAGTTTCAAGGAATGGTCTACTCAATATGATGGGAACTTCAAAGTCCACCTCACAATCTAGGACTACAAAATCAGCAGGCAGAATAAAATCGGCTAATTTTACTAAAACATAGTGTAATATGCCCATAGGCTGCTTCACAAACCTATCTGCCATCACCAACTGCATATTTGTTGGGGTAGGATTCCCTAAACCCATTTTCTTGTACACAGTAAGTGGTATTAGGGTTATACTGGCTCCCAGATCGTATAATGCTTTGGTGACTTTCAGGGAACCAATAGTACACAGAATGGTAAACGCTCTGGGTCTGCCTTTTTCTGCACTAAAAACCTTGTAGAGATAGCACCACAATGGAGAAGATTGTCCTCTGGCTCATGGATAACCTTCCATTTCTTGGTCATAAGGTCCTTCATGAACTTTGCATATCCTGGCATTTGCTCAAGTGCCTCAACCAAAGGCACATTTATTGTCAATTGCTTGAGCATTGCCAGGAATTTGCTGAATTTTGCATCCTCAACCTTCTTCTTTAATTGTTGAGGAAAGGGAGGTGGTGGTCTTGGGATAGTTTTCAACACCACTTCCTCTTCCTTCTTTCTTTCCTTCTCCGAAGCATTAATAGAACTATCCAGATTCTCAAACTCCACTAGATTTATTTCTTCGGATTCATCAACAACTATCTCACCATCTGCATATTTGCCCACAGAAGGGCTAGGTAATATCTTACCACTCCTAGTGGTAATGGCCATACATGAGCCATTATTTTGCGGATTATGAACCATATCGCTTGGTAACGCTCCACTCTTTCTCTGGTTAAATACAATAAAAAGTTGGCTCATCTGGAGCTCCAACTATTTAATGGCAGTGGAGTGTGAGTGCAACAACTGACTGATGGATGTCAGATCGGTCTTTATGGTGGTTACACCAGAGTTGGTGGCCTCAACTTCCTTTAATAATTTCTCCATCATGTCCTCTATGGACATCTTTCCAGATCTAGTTGCAACAGCTTCCCTATTTCCAGGAGGAACATATAAACCACTCCTGTCATTATTGCTTCTCCAGTTTCTTTTCTCCCTGTCTTTGTAACTAGGCTTGTCATAAACGTTCCAACCTTTATTCCCTTGGCTATTGCCTTGGAACCCCACCTGATTATTAACATAATTTTCCTCTTCTTTAGGTTCCACATCCACTTGGTCTTGAGATATTACAACCTTCACTTTCTCAGTCTTCCCCAATAATAAGTGCTTGGTGAGCAAGTCCATCTGAGTCTTTAGATGGGCCATGTCTTGATCTCTCTCCTCATCTATCCTGTATTTTTCAGCAGATATACCAACATAAATAGTGGGGCTTGCTACCACAGACTCATTGGTATGCTAAGTCTGACTCTGTTTGGTCATCCTATTCTGTATATCTGAGGCATCATGAAAATACAGATCAACAAATGAACCACCAGTAACATTATCTATAATCAGCTTTGTTATAGAGTTTAGGGCTTGGTACAAAGTCTCCATCAAGTGTAGGTCCTTCATATTATGGTTCGGACACTGTGTCAGCTTTTTCTTGAATCTCTCCTATGTCTCATGCAAAGCTTCAGTAGGGAGCTGTCTAAAGTTGATGATCTCGTCTATCAACTGTACCCTCTTGAAGAGTGGGAAAAAACCATTCTAGGAATGCTTCTATTAATTCCCTCTAGTGGGTGATGGAATCAGGCGTAAGCTCATTCATCCACAATGTTGCCTCCCCAGACAGAGACAATGGGAACAACCTCAACCGAATAGCATTCTGACCCACACCTGGGTTATCAAAAGATTTGCAAATGGTGACAAAATTTACCAGATGCAGGTTGGGGTCATCCCCAGGAAGGATTCCAAACAACCCTTTCAGATTAAAGAGTTGGATCATAGTACACATAATGTTGAACTTGGATCCAGGTGCCAACGGTGGAGGACTAATTGCACCCATTGCACCTGCCCCATCCATTCCATCATCATCATCATCATTCAAATCATACTGGACCAGCTGGTACTCTTGTCTTCTTTGGAATGGATGGTTTTGGTTAACATTACGTGGCACTTGTGCAGCTATCTTCTCAGCACGCCTTGGGTTACCAGGGTTCAATAACTCCTCGTCCCCCAAATCTTTGTCCTCAGGGTTTGGATATCAGGTATATTGCCTTACATTTTGCACATTCACCTGAGCTCTAACTAGGGATGCCAGTCTATCAGCCTCTTGCTGTTCTGCCGTTCTTTTTATTTATTGCGGTTTTGGTTTCAGTGGTAATAATATTTCTCCGAAACTTTTGGTTCTTGGCATACACTATAAAATCCTACTAATAAACAAAAACAACAAATGAACCTAAATTTAGGAAACTTAACTAACAGTCAATTAGCGCATACAAACTTCAGCTTACAACCGTATTCCTCGGCAACAATGCCATTTTTGATAACGCTCAAATTACACTCTTAAATGGGTGTAAGCGATCATTGTCAATATAAAACCCAACTAGGTTGGGGTCAAATCCCACAGGGAATATGGTATGAACTCAAGTCGTTTGCGATTTAATTCATTGATAGTCTAATATTTCCTGAAATGGGGGTTTAAGTTTAACAAATAATTATTTGTCATTTTAATTTCGGTGTTTGTAATCAAGAGTTTATGAAATAACCAGAATTATGTTCACTAGGGCTTTTGGTACATGACAGATACTAAAGGTGATTCAAGATTCTCACGGTGGGTTGGATGGAAAACTATCTTTATCGATGTCATGCTTAAATGTCTCTTGACCTACTTAAGCATTTAATTCCCCAATCCTCTCAGACTTAGGGAATTTCTATTCACTGCCCAGATTTTACCTCAGGTTAACCAACCTTGTTACAGTGCTGATTATTAAATGAAGTATTTCAGAGTCCTTGTTGATAATTCACTTCCTACTATATTTGATTTCTTTCTCAAGCAAATCAAAGCAAGTGTGTCTACTGTTTGCAACTAACAAATGTTAATTAAAACTCTAGAATTATCAAGAGATCCTACAACTTATTGAATCTTGAATACTTAGCACCTCATCAAGACCTAACCCTAGATCCCATAATTCAGGTTAAGGGAGTTTAGCAACTCATAATGCAATGAACGAAACACATAATCGAATTTATGATTTAAATGATAAACTTATAGAGATGAATAATAACCAGTGAATTGTAGATTAGATCACAAAGGAAAATCCCAAAAATACTGATAATAATCTCTCGAAATAGTTGTGTTGTTAAAGTCTAGGAGTAGAGAGAAAATATCAGAGTATGTTGTCAAAACTCAAAGTGTCGAATAATGTCTAGAAAATCCCCCTAGAAAACCCTAAAACAAAGCTTTAAATAGTTTACCGTAATTATGGAAACAAAATAAAGGTTACTACTTTTCCTCAGAATAGACGACGACATTCGTGATGGCTTATCAGGAGTCTGATGACTTATCATGGATGTTGTCATCTCCTCTTCACTTTTGGCTCTTGCTGTATAAGACTAACGACGATGGTGATGACTCATCAAGATTTTGACGGCTTGTTAAGAACATCGTCACATTCCTTCTCCAATTCTTATGTTACGTCTGAAGGTATCCTTGACGCCTTATCACCATCCTGACGGCATATCACAAAATGTCGTCAACTCTTCTAGTTGAAACTCATCTCCTGTTTAAGGATGACGTTGTCTTTGATAGCTTATCACTGGGCTGACGACTTATCATTAATGTCATCATCCACACTTGTCTTCAGATTTCTTCAAATTTCAACCTTTTTGCTTCCATTATTGTTGATTTTCTATCATATCAGCTTCAACTACAAAATCAACCATAAACTAATCAAAAATAACTAAAGTTGCTTAAGACCTAGCAATTATTTGTAATTAAAAGCCTCAAATGTGTTAGCATATGCTCACATATCAAGATGCATAACAAGAATGAAGCCAATCCATACCCAGAATAAGGTCAAAATCCACCATGTCTAACTCTATCAAATCAGCAAGTATGACTCTATGAAGAATAGTAATAGGACAATCTCTATACACTTGTTTAGCAACAACAGACTCCCCTACTGGTGTAGAAACTAGGAAGGGCTCAGAAATATTTTTGGCACTCATTTTGAAATTCACAGCTACAAGATAAGTGGGGTCACATAAGAGAGACTTGACTTAGGGTCCAACAACACATAGACATCAAAGCAAAAGACACAGAGAATATCGGTAAGGCATAGAATCTGTTATGGCGCTGAAAGCCAGCAGTGTTAGATGAAGCACCCTTAGCAGGGGCGGGACGAGGTATAGGAGCTGGTGCACTAGTAGCCTGTGCCTGAGGTTGGGCATCTTTGTTCCCCTGTCTAGCATGAGGACAATCTCTAAGCCTGTGGCCCTTCTTGCCACAACCAAAAAAACCCCTCAAATCTACGAAACACTCACTGGGATAATCCCTACCACACTTAGCACAAGGAGGATAACGGGGCCTATTACCAATACTGTTCTGTGACCTAGACATAAAAGACCTTCCCCCTTGCTCCTGCCTGTCTCTAGGCACGGGATATCTTGCTGATGAAGGCGCTGGCATAGAAAGACATTTCTGAAACTAAGGAAGGTTCCCTCTATGGAACCTACGCTGGCTAAACTCATGCTGCTCAGATCTAGCCCTTTTGTTACCCCTCACTACATCTCTCTCTCTAATATTATCTGCCTCTATCTACTGGGCATGCATCATTAACCTATCCAAATCTATATCACGATATAGCATCGCAATCCTACACTTTTTCAGTACCAACCCAGAAACACCGGTCACGAACTTGCTCATACTAGCCCGGGTGTCAGAAATCAAATCAGGAGCATACTTGGCCAACTGGTTGAACTTCAAGCAGTACTCCTTAACAGTTATGGAGCCCTGCCTCAAGTTCATAAACTCCTCAATCTTTGCCTCCCTCATCTAAAATAGATAGAACTTATCCAAGAATGCATCTTGGAATAATTGCCAAGTCATAGGAGTAGCATTATCACCTCTACCCTTCCTCCATGATACAACCCAGTCATAAGCAATGTCCTTCAACCTGTAGGATGCCAACTCAACACTTTCTTCCTCAGAAATATGAATTACTTGTGTGATCTTTCTCACCTCCTCAAAGTACAACAGTGGGTCCTCATCTTCCTTAGACCCATAAAACTCTGGCGGATTCATCCGCATAAAATCATGAATGCTAGCTGCAGCTACATCACCTCCCTACTGATTTACAACTGTGACCTAGTTATTAGCCTGAACATTGGTGGTGACTGCTTGGGCTAACGCCTGAAAGGCCGCCCGAAACTCAGCATCAGACACAGTCTCATTCAAAGGATCAACAGGTAAGGGTTGCTCATCATCGTTCCTGCAGACATTCTCTTTTTGGAGAGGCATTTTCTAAAATAGAAGAGTACGAATTATTAGATGAGAGGGAAAACTATAGGCACGATAGAATCTGAAAGAAGAAACAACTTTTTCCTAAAATATCTCATAGCCTCTTGCTCATAGATGTGGCGCGCTACACACCGATGATCAAGACTCTACTTAACGCTGATTGTTAGACTCCCTAGGACTCCTTAAAACCTTAGGCTCTAATACCAAGTTTGTAATGACCCGAAATCACCTCCCGGGACGTCACACGGTGGTTAAGGCTACAAGTAGCCCCAAGCTAATCCTTTGAGCCTATTTCTACTAATAATACTCATTTCAAGATGAAATAATTCAAACACTAGCATAGTCATATCATATGAAGGGAGATACGAAAAAAGTACTCAGTCCAAATGACTACAATACTGGAATTCTCAAAACAATCACAATTTGGTAACTAGTCTGACAAAGCCTCTACTAAATCATGAACTAGAGAGTTGTTGGGACATGTCCCCAACTGAGTCAAAATGAACTAAAAGTAATAACATAGTCTCTTAAATACGGAAATGTCTGAAGATAGGTCCTTGAACCATGAGGACTCACCACTATAGGAAAGTATATAGAGGTACTCGAAAGTCACTAACGAGGCTGGGACTGAGCACCTGAACCTACATTATAAGACAATGTAGTAGATAGACTTATATGTGGATCAACACTTGGGAATGTATTGATTATGTGGGGTTGCATGCATTTATATAAAACAACATCAATACTCTTTAATCAAATTATGCATGCAATAAGTAATGACTCATATTGCTTGAATAAGTATAAAATGTAAAGCTCATGAATCATGTAGAATAGAGCATGTAACACAAATCTCGTGAGTCACCATAGTTTAACTTTGAAACATACTTGAAGTCATTTCATTCACTTTAGGAAAATATCTCGTTTCAAGCTTTAGGGAAATCATTCTATCTCACTGGAAAGGTACTCTAGTTTAGGGAACTAACTTATCTCATAGATTTAGAGAAAATACTTATATAAAGGGAAAATACTTTAGTCTTAAGGAGCCAATCTGCAACTTTAATATTAGGAAAATAACTTGTATCAATGGAGGTTCTCTTAACCGACATAAACCATGAAAGCTACATGGAGTCCAAGGTTTTGTCCTCCTAAGGAAGAGACCCCACATTGGGGAGGAGCATCATACTCTTGCCAGGGAGTATAACCTTAATTCGGTGATCACTTATCTCAACCTCGGGCCCAATATCTCAGCCTTAGGCCCAAATTCTCAAACCTACAGTGGAACGTAGTTCTGGGGTAAGAAACCATAGTAACTTACCCAACTCGGTGCTAAAGACTACTTCCTTTAGTTTATCTCTCTCATCTCATGGAAATCCACTTTAAAATAATCTCATGACTCATTAAGAACCCAATAAGCAAATCTGTAATCTCATGTAGTAAAGTGGATTTCAAAACTCGATGACCATTAGGTCAAAATATTTCTTAATAATCTCAGAATACTTCAAATCATGGGTTCTTATAGAATAAGAGTTCATAAAATTGCAAATCTCAAGTAGGGCTCAATAACCTATGATTAACTCTCAAGTTAAAACTCATCAAAAGCATAATAGATAGCATATAAATTCATAACTCATGTAGAAATCTAGAAATTTCAGCAGTTTGTCAACTTACTCATATACTTCAATATCTCAAACACTTCAACTATTAATTTCTTAAGGATTAAAATCATGGGGTATAGACCCAGCTGCAATTTCTTAAGAAAACATGTGAAAATTATGCCATTAGACTCTCAATTCATGGGAAACATCAAAATATTGCAATCAATAATAATGGGTGAAAAATCCTAATTCAAATTCATGTAAAATCTCATAGATTGCAGAAAATCATAGTTTAAATAAGCCTTTGGGCACAAGGATGAAAGGATTGCCCTTGTTCAAAACACCACATAGCTTAGATTATGAAATTGGATGAACAAGCTTCCTTCAACTCTTTTTCTTACTCTTGAGAGAGGTTTCTTGCAACCCTTGAGCTTGGGGAACTTAAATCTCAACTCAATTTGTAGAATCCATGGTAAGTTCTTGGATTTCTTGGAGAAGGGTTTTAGATTTGCTCTTGAGAGAGAAACCCTAGCCTTTGGATATTTTGGGAGATAATGAGGCTATTAGGTTCATTTGGAATATACCTGAGGGTTAAAAGAGTGGAAAAACCAAAATCCCTTTGTTAAAATGAGTTAAAAATACTGAACAGGGGTTGCAACGGTCGGAGCGATGGTCCGTCGCAAGTCCGATGGTTCGTTGGGTCATCCGTAGCACGATGACCAGAAAAGGGACATACTAACTTGATGCGATGGTCGGATCGACAGTATTCCATAGGTACGATGGTCTTTCAGATCGTCCATTGTATGATGGCTAGGATGAGACCACACTGCCATAGTGGCGACGGTCTCAGCGATGGTCTGTCGCTGCATTGATGGTCCGTCGTCCTAGCCGTCGTACTTGGGCCAGGAGAGGGAGTTACTTCCTTTGTTGTGATGGTCCAAGCGATGGTCCGTTGCAAGTTCGATGGTCTATCGGATCGTCTGTCGCACCTGGGTAGTTCCAACAACTCTCAGTAAAACGGCCATAACTTTTCACCCCGATGCCGGATTTGGATGAAATTGTTATCGTTGGAAAGATAATTCAATTATCCATATGAAAAAATTCAAATTTAAGAAAATTATGTATGGATTAAATACCAATCACTTAGGAAGTCTCTTCTCAATCTTTTAGGGCTGAAATTACACTTTACTTGATATGCTCTAAGGCTCGAACTATGAGGAAACTTTGCGGGGTCTTACAAGGGATATTTGTAATTTTCTTCAAGAGTCTACATGGCATTTAAGAAATTTTTCCTTATTTCATGTCTCAGATAGTTTTGTAGAGTGGTTTCCTAAGAAACTTATACCGATTGTCATCATGCTCCATTCATGTCAACTTTGCCTTATTTTCAAGGTAACAAAAACAATAAATCTTAAATTATTATCGATAGAGTTTTCTTATACGGTCCCTGCAAACATCTATGGGTTGCATATTGTCTCAAAAAGAATCCCATCAGTGCCTTTATGTTCTAAAGTTTGAAAGATTTCATTCATAATCATGAAAAATTGAGAAATAAGCCAAAGTTAGATGTTCTTTCAAATCCTTTCTCAGAATCCTATGACAGCGTATGAGCTAGAGTTAGAAGAATGAACCTAGAAGTTTAGCAATTTTAAAGTGGGGATAGTGTTTATATGGATTTAGTAGATTATGTATCCATGGGGCTAGTTGTATGAAGGGTGAACGGGTAGGCTTGAAAAATAATGTATATAAGAATTTAAGTTTGTTGATTCAAAATTAAGTATGATGACGTGGGTATGATTTATATGGGATTGTATTTTATATTATTTCTATGTTTTATAGTGTGTGTTCTTAGATAGTACTCTTGAGTTGCTAAGTGCGAATAAGGCTAGTAATGTACTATGTGATGTTCTTACCAGCTAAGTTATGGGTTATAGATTGTTGATAGATGGTATGTTGGTGTAATGGTATTCTCACGATTTAGGGAAAAATATAAGTTTAGAGATGTGATATTAGTAGGCTATGAAGGAAAAAGAGGAAGATTATGTTTTTAGTAAGGCAAGTATGTTGTCAAGAAGGGTGTAAATAAATAATGATGATTGCTGCAGTTGGAGAAAGTTAAGGATGATATATGTTAAGGGTGTGGTCAAGAATGAAGTTAGTATAGTTCATTAGAATCTTGGGAATATCCGTGTTAAGTATTAGAATCGAAGTTTGAATCTTTGATATTAAGCTTATATGAAGAAGAGTTTAAATTCTAGATGGTGTGAACTCAGGGTATGGTTATAATCTTGAAAATTCTAAGTTAGTAAGTGTTTAAGTTATTATATAATGACTATTAGGGATATAGAAAGTTAAGAGTTAAATCTAAAAAGAAAGTATAAGCAGTGGGTTTTACACTTTTAGGGTGACTTTATTATTAACGTGTATTGTCATATCCCTGACTCTAGAGTAAAGTGGTTACAATTTAGTTTAGAGTTTATTAAAGGGGCCTGCAGAATTAGAATGATGGCTTAAATATAAAGGGGAGATAATAGAACAAATAACCAAGTCAGGCTCTCAGATTCTAGTAGTGATGCTAGTGTGTTATAGAACAACACTAGGGGAGGAAGATGCTTGACCATTCTTATCTCAGTGTAAAGTTTTGTACTTCAGTCATCATGACCTCTACTCATGACTTACATGTAATCATCATGATTATAGCTCAATTTCATGAACTTTCCATAATATCATGTACGCTTCCAGTTCCTAGTATAAGGAGTTCCAGTCCACTCAGCAGTACGAATCAAATTCTATGAAATTATGAACTCTAAACTCAAGTCATATAGCTCATGACTCATGTACTCATGATTTACAGTATGTTCAGTTCCAGGTACTCATGGTAAACCCTTAATGACCAGTTAAATTCAGAATATGTCATGTATGTCCTCAGATTAAATCTCTTTAATAAATCCATGATGTTGATATTCCATTCCCCCAGCCTTAGTTAAGCATCAAAATCATGCATAGTATTCTTTCATGCTTCAGGTACTTATGTTATAACCTTTCAATGACATCTCCATATGAAATGATAGTGGTTATGAGTAATCGCTCAGATGGGATAAAGTAAATGCGCCTTGTTAAAGGAAAGATTATAGTATGCTTATTTTATTTAAGGCTATAAGAGAGAAGGAAAATTCAGGCAAAGCTTTTGGTATATGTCATGGTTAGTTGATAATTCCATGTGTGTCTTCTTAAGAATAGTTCAAGAAAGTTGTTATTGATAGAAGTTTAGAGAATATGAGAAAGATGATTTTATGGATATTTGCCTAAAAGTTCATATATGGTTATAATGATAGACTTGAATGTCATGTTGGTATATAAGTGGATGAGTGCATTGTGAGCTAGTGAATTCCTAGTGAGAGTTTTAATTTAGTTATTGGAGTGGTAGGAAAAATTATCCTTGAGATGAGAGCGGTAAAAACACATGGGATATTCAATTCATGGTTCAGACTAGTATTATGGTGTTATGTACAGTACCTTGTGATTTCGAGTTAGGCTTGAACATGGTGAGAGTATGTAGCTCAACTCAAACTTTGGTGGGAGTAGTTATATTTACCTATGCCAGTATTTAAGGAGCGAGGTTAAGCTTGAATTGGGTAGTTGCATTTCCTAAGGTGTAGTAATTCTATCCTAGCTTATGTTTCGTAGGCCTATGTTCCATGTTACAAAGTTATAGCTATATTACGATTCCTTACTCAGATATCTCTCTCAGATCATGCCCGAGACTCTTTTCTCCCTACTGTTATGAGAACTTCTTAGAAAAAGTGTTAAAGTTATACTTTACTTGAGTATAAGCTTTAGTATAATTCAGTCCGTATAACCAACAATTCAGTTTAGCAATCAAACAGATAAGCTCCTATGATTTTTCATCTTTCTATCCAGTCTTACTATTTGAAGTTTCATGAATATGGAGATAATTTGTTCGCATACATGTAAGGTTCTTAGTTCAGCCCAAGCATCATGTTTCAGATCAACTATTTAGTCATGACTTAGTACATAGGTGTTCAGTGTATGATCGCAAATTCCCAAGTATTCCAGCTCAGATATTATGGTACCCATTTTATGACCTTGGTCTCGTTATCTCATGATTTAAGCTTACATAATGTACTTGGCGGTGCCATGAAACCCTCTTATTTTGATTCCTATGTATGTTTTATTAAGGAATAATTCCTAATGAGAAGTTAAATACTTTGTTCTATCCTTAGTGACTCTTGGAATTTTATTGCATCAGTTACCACTTTGCAGTTCTATATGTATGATCATATCGTGAACATTTCAAGTGAGTTCTAATCTCTCAGCATGAATTAGCTCCTTATAGTCAATAGAGTCAAGTCAGATCAGAAATTAGTTTCATGATAAAAGTTTTAATGTTTTAGCTTATTAGTATCCAATATACGCTCTCAGTATCCTTAGTATCTCAGCTTAACTAGTTTCATTCGAGGATGAATGGTCCCAAGAGGTCGATATTGTAATACCTAGTAAGATTCTAAGCTTGATTCAGCTTCTGGTTGCATGTTTAAGGGGTCCAAGGTTTAAAATTTTTACTAAGTGTTGAGGACTTAGTTATTTTAAAGACCCCAAGATTATATAGATTTTATTTTTGGCCTTCCCAAACCCAAGATGTTGGTTTTTGATTTGGAACATATTTAGAGATTTTTAAGATATGTCTCGAAAGAGTTTCAAAATTTTTGGATGGGAATTGGGGCATGTTTGGACCATGGAGGCAGTGATCCTCTGTGATAGGGCCGTGTCGTGGAGGTTATTCTCCTGATATAGGGTCCAAGCTACGTAGGCTATTCCCCTAATATAGGGTCTGTGCCGCGAGTCTATTCCCCCGATATAAGGTCCATACTGTGATGTTGGGTGCATTTATGCATTGTAGTGTCACTATTCTAATCCTTTTTACCTTGTTTTGAGGATAATTCTTGTTCTTAATGTGTTGATAATGAGATAAATGTGTATCTAAGTGACAATTTATGTGTTTATAATGTTTAATGATGTTTTCAAACAAGGTTTTATTCAAATTGATCATTTAGAATTCAACCGAGAAAACTAGTATGACTAGCTTGAGCTAGGTGTTTGTCTAGTCTATCATGTTGGGTTATAACATTATTAATGAGTTCCTGAGGTTGTTATTGTGTATTTATATGTGAAACAACTTCATTATAATGTTCAAGGTTAATTGGATAAACACAAGAGTCAAAACAATGAGCTAAAGATCAAAGTGAATGAAGCCTAGTCTTAGCTCATGTTTCTAGTTTATCGTGTTGGATGTTGTATTGTTTTTATCTTTAAATTATAGTGTTTAATGCTATAGGATGCTTTGTGAATGGATTTTGATGATATATGAACGATAATAAGCTTCAAATCAAGTGGAAACAACTCAAAAAGGCTTGGTATGAATCACGGGAGCACAATATGCAGCTTGACGCAAATTTGGACACTTGAAATGTCCAGGGAGACGGAGGGCGCATGGGAAGGTTTTTTGGAGCGTGCAATATTCCAAATGGTTCAAAAGTCACCAAAACAGTGAACCAAGGTGATATGGAGATGACTTCTTTCCTGGAGCGGCGCTTAACCCAGGGTACAACCTTGCCTGAAGCGGGGTTATAGCCAAGGCGGTGCCCTCTCCACTCCCTGGATGAATAACTGAATATTTCCATTTCCAACACGGACTTGGATTGCTCCTATACTATAAATACATGTTATATCACATTTTTACATACTTTTGGACATCTTTGGACAATTGGAGGCTGCTCTACACATTCTTTAGGGTTTTATTTTCTTAACTTTAGTTTCTTTCATGATTTGTATCATCAATCTAGGGGATTGGATGATGAATATTTTCATTAAAAGTTAAAATTCCTTTTCTGGGGTTGAGGCCAAGATCATGATTATTTTGTTTTGAATTAATTTTGTTGAATTTCTTTTCATTATGGTTGTTTATTTACCCTTGTTATAACTATTTTAAGGATTCATGGCCCTTAGAATATATTAATTATCGATCTTATGATCTCGGGTAGGGGAATAGGAAGATAGAACATGGGGTAGATAGAACAAGGTTTTTATTCCTTTATAAAATAAGGAATTTGAATTAGCATCTTGGATAGGAATATACCTAGAAGTCTTGTTTGATTCAAATGTAGGATGATAGCTTCAAATCACCTAGTTGGATTATTGCACCCCCGCTCAATGATGTAGCTGTAATATCTAAATTAGTTAAATGTTTAGAGGTCGAGAGACCATGACCATATGATTAACCTATGAATCAACAACCGAGATAATCAATTTAACGAATGAAATTCAATAACGTAGTACGATTGTTCATAAACCTTAACCCTGGATCTCTATCCTTTGATTGCCCAAAGTCATTTACTTTTCAGCATTAGTTTAGTTTACTTTTAGTTTACAACTCAAAAACTTTATTTGATACTTATCTAAATTTTTAAACTAGAATTGGATACTTGTCGACACAAGTCCCTATGGGATCGATATTCAGCTTTCTTGAAGGCCACTATATTACTTGGTAGACCACATACACTTGCGTGCGCGTTTGGGCACTATCATGTTTTTTGCGACGTTGCTGGGGACTTGTAAATTGTCAACTATCTTAATTTTAGATTTTCTATATTTAATTGTAAATAGCTTTTGTTTAGTTTCTTTTTATTTTCTTTTATTTCTATTTTTATCACACTTCTTGATATGTTAGCCTGTGATAGATGGTTTTCAAGTGATGATGATTCTTGTTGATTTTGTGGGGAACCACGTCATGAGGCTTATTGTCAAGATTTTGATGGATGTGCATGGATGGGACCTTCATAATATGATGTGAATAATGTTCTATCTATGGAGCAGTCTGTAACTTGGTGTTTGGTTTGTGGTCAAAGTGGTCATATTGCAGCTATGTGTGCTGTCAATACTGATTTAGAATAGTTTGTGGGATATGCTAAAAGGTAAAACTATATATACAACTGCAATCAAATGGTGCAGAATTAACCACAAATTCAATCATGGAACAATCAGCAGCAACAACCAAACATGCAGGCCACAACTTAAGCTAGCAAATTGGAGGAGATGCTGAAACAACTTTTAGCATCTCAAGTAAAGTTGTTGGCAGACATGAAGAACCATCGAGGGGCTGCAAATCAATTGTACAATCAGCTGAGGTAGATGCAGAGTTGACTCCCTAACTGGTTGCACATAGTGTTGTTGATAATTTGAGAAAGTCTGAGTACTCAAAAACTAAAGCTGTTGAACAGGTTAAGGAGATACCACCACCACCATGTCCATTGATGCAAAGAAAAGAAATATATGAAGAGGATACTAGTCAATCCATGGAACAAACACAAGAATCACAACCACTCGACTGTTATCTTTCTTTTGAGACTGAAATTGAGAAGGTGAAAATAAGTGAAGGTGTTGTGGATTGTATAAATTTTGAAGTGGGATTAGTTGGTCCTCATTCAAAGCACTATTCTACATTATGTTTAGATGATGTCTTGTCTGTGGAATCATCTGAAATAGTAGGAGAGCTTGAAGATGAGTAAAAAGAATCCTATATTCTTATTTGCACAAGAAAAGCAACATAAAAACACACCTCAATTCAAGGCCAAGTGGTTTACCATGCACACCCCATTACTCGATCCCTTAATCTTTGTACCACCTCCTTATGATTGAGGCAAAAAGATGGATGCGATATTGAGGGTGAAATTTATATCCACAAAGTGGAGGAAAAAGTTGATTGGGTTGTGCCACGACACTAAATTAGGAGCTTCTTGGGATGAAACCCAAGTAAAGTTAAGTAGGTATAATTTTTCATTTTTTAGTTTTTTTACTTCACGTAGTTTTTGTTTTTGTTGAGTCACAGGTTGATGGGAAATTGAGTACCAGAAACTTGAGCAAAGAAGCATAGAAAAAATTGAGTGTGGGGTTCCATGGACCGTCTTTATGTGTAAAGATGCTACTATCTAGGCCAAGAGGCCTCATGGAGTATTTCTATCTCTTACTTTAAAAGTTCACTTTGGGGACAAAGTAGATTTTTAAGTGTGGGGTGGGGAAATTTCTAATTTTTGGCTCAATTTAAATTTTTTTAGGTTGGGAATAAGTGATATATTCTTGATGGTGCTATTTTTTATTGCATGGTGCAAGTGTTTTATTTGGTAAAAACATGTTGAATGAGTGAATAGCTACTTTTGAGACTCCTAGGCTCATGTTTGTGACTCTTGTACTTTTTGTCTTAAATTTGAATTCACGCTATTATTTGGTTGGGAGTCTATGATGATCCTATTGAGTTGAGCATGTGCCATGTGCGTGTAAGGTTTTTGTATATTTCTTATTGCATGTGATGTCTAGAATTTTCCCGATGTGTGTGTAAAGCGAAATAAAGAGTGTGGGTTTAGGAGATGATTTAGGTATTTCTTTAATAGCCTTGTTTTATACCTTCTATTTGTCCTACCCTTTGTGCATTATCCTTGTTAACCCTCATTGAGCCTTTAGCCTTTTCTTTGGTAGATTCATAAGTAGCCCAATCCCTTCTTTGATAGACCTTAATTTGATTCAAAAAGCTCCTAAGTGCTTTAATAAAAAGAAATGAATTTGAGATATTGAAGAATAAAAAGGTGAAATTGATGCCCCAAGGTAATAGTTATTGGTGTTTATATTTGATTTGTGGTGGTTGGGAGTGATATAAATGGTGTTAGAAATATTTCCATGGTTGTAGAAATTGAGAAAAATTGAATCTTGAAGGAATAAAAAATACACCCACCAAGTGTTCGTGAAAATGCTTAAAAGAGATGGGGCAAAAATAAAGGTGATGGGTGGATGAAAGAGTTTAATTTGGTTGTTGGAGATTGGTTTTAAATGTATAATGTAGTGTATTAAAGCGCTTAGAGTGGTTAGTCACTATTCCCAAATAGTTCCTACCCATCCCTTAGCCTACATTACAACCCGAAAAAGAACTATTTGATCCTATACTTGACATTCTAATATTAGTGGAGCACTACACTAAGGGAAATCCTATGGTTCATTTTGGGTAACTTGTGAATTCCTTATGAGAGTGAGTGTAATTTGATTCTTGTACCCATCATGTTATGAATTGCTTAATTATGAGTGATTATAGATAACTCTCTTATTGTGAGGGACACATGTTTAATGAACGTGGTGATTTGTAGGATGTCCTTGATTGAATGATAAGCATGATTTTAACAACTAGGTGAATCAATTCTTGAGGCTAGGATTTTTTGGAGTAGGATTCTTGAGCATTCAATTAATATGCGTAGTTTTGTAAACTTCCATTCCATATAGTCATTGTAGTACTAGCTTGAGTTTCTTACATGTAGTGAAAGTGTGGAGTCTCTTCAGCTCATGATTCTTATAGTTAAGAATTGTTCGAGGACGAACAAGAGTTTTAAGTGTGGGGTGTATTTATGCATTCTAGTGTCACTATTCTAGTCATTTTGGCCTTGTTTTGAGGATGATTCTTGTGCTTAATATGTTGATAATGAGATAAATGTGAATTTAAGTGTCCATGTATGTTTTTAGAATGTTTAATGATATTTTCAAACAAGTTTTGATTCAAATTGATCATTTATGATTCAACCGAGAAAACTAGTGTAACTAGCTTGAGCTAGGTGTTTGTCTAGTCTATCATGTTGGGTTATAACATCATTAATGAGTTATTAAGGTTGTTATTGTGAATTTATTTGTGAAACAACTTCATTATAATTTTCAAGGTTTAATTGGATCAAAACAAGAATCAAAACAATGAGCTAAAGATCAAAGTAAATGAAGCCTAGTCTTAGCTCGTGTTTCTTGTTCGTCGTGTTTGATGTTGTGTTGTTTTGACTTTTAAATTGTTGTGTTTAATGATATAGGATTCTTGGTTAATGTATTATTATGATATATGAAGGATATACAATCTTTAAATCAATTGGAAACAACTCAAAAAGGATTGTAATGGATCACAGAAGCACAATACGCAGCTTGACACAAATTTGGACACCTGAAATGTCTAGGGAGAGTGAGGGAGAATGGGAAGGTTTTTTGGTGCGTCCATCTCTCCAAAGGGTTCAAAAGGTACCAGAATAGTGAACCAAGGTGATATGGAGGCGACACCTTACCTGGAGCGGTGCTCAACCTAGGGCACAACTTTGCTTGGAGTGGGGCTATAGCCAGGGAGGCGCCCTCTCCACTCCCGGGCTCAATAACTGAACTTTTCCAACTCCAACAGGTCTTAAATTGCTACTATACTATAAATACATGTTGTATAAGGTTTTACATACTTTTGGACATCTTTGGACAATTAGAGACTGCTCTACACATTCTTTAGGGTTTTATTTTCTTAACTTTAGTCTCTTTCATGGTTTGTATCATCAATCCAAGGGATTGTATGATGAATATTTACATTAAAGGCTAAAACTCCTTTTTTGAGGTTGAGGCCAAGATCATGATTATTTCATTTTGAATTAGTTTTGTTGAATTGCTTATCATTATGGTTGTATATTTAACCTTGTTATAACTATTTTAAGGATTCATGGCTCTTAGAATATATTTATTGTTGACCTTGTGATCTTGGGAGGGGGAATAAGAAGATAAAACGTAGGCTAGATAGAACAAGGTTCTTATTCCTTTATAAAATAAGGAATTTGAATTAGCATCTTGGATAGGGATATACCTAGAAACCTTGTTTGATTCACACGGAGTATGATAGCTTCAAATCACCAAGTTGGATTATTGCATTTTCGCTCAATGATGTAGTTGTAATGTCTAAATTAGGTAAACGGTTAGAGGTCAAGAGACCATGATCATGCGATTAACCCTACAAATCAACAACCAAGATAAGCAATTTAACGAATGAAATTCAATAACGTAGTACGATTGGTCGTAATCCTTAACCCTGGATCTCTATCCTTTGATTGTCCAAAGTCATTTACTTTTTTGCATTAGTTTAGTTAACTTTTAGTTTACAACTCTAAAACTTTATTTGCTACTTATCTCAACTGCTAAACTAGAATTGGATAGTTGTCATCACAAGTCCCTGTGGGATCGATATTTGGCTTTCTTGAAGGACACTATATTACTTGGGAGACCACGTACACTTGCGTATGCACTTAGGCACTGTCACACTGCATAGGCTATTCCCCCGAGATAGGGTCCGTGTTGCGTAGGTTATTCCCCCATAATTAGGTCCGTGATGCGGAGGCGTTGTATCCAGCTTTATGAATTAAAGGGGGCCACGGGTAATTTGGTCCTTCCCCTCAACCCCAATCATCCAAAGCATGACTTATAACACCCAAAAAGGGATTATTTTCCCATTATCATTAGAATAACTCTCGTAGAAACCCTCCTCCTTCCCAATAAAGAGCAATTCAAGCCCCCTTGATGTGTTAGCAAACGCTAACACATTTAAGGCTTTTAACTGAGAATAATTGCGAAGTATTAAGAAAATTTTGACATTTTTGATTTGTTTATGTCTGATTTTATAATTTAAGCTGATGGTATAGAGAAAAAACAAGAATGAAAGCAAAGAAGTTGAAATCTGGAGGAATCTGAAGAGAAGATGGGCTGACGACATCTATGATAAGTCGTCAGCCTTGTGATAGGCTATCACAGTTGTCATCAGACTTATGTAGAGATTTGGCATGAGTTGAAGCCTGTGATGACATCTAGTGATATGACTTTAAAAGTGTGATACGCCATCATGAATGTCGTCATCCTTAACCAGCGAATGGGAGTTGAAGAAAAGTTGGGACGACATTCATGATAAGTTGTCAACCCGGTGATAAGGCGTCAGGAGCACCGTCAGACTTAGGCAGAACTTGGAAGATGATATGAAGTTTTGACGCTATTGGTGATAAGCTATCAAACTCTTGATACGTTGTCATCATCGTCGTCAGCCTTAGGCAGCAATATCAAAAATTGCAGAGGAGCTGACGACATTAGTGATAAGTCATCAGATTCCTGACAAGCTATCACGGATGTCGTCGTCTATTTTGAGAAAAAGCTGAAACTTTTATTTTGTTTTATTATTTAGGGTAAACTATTTAAATCTTTGTCTTAGGGTTTTCTAGGGGGATTCATTCATCATCATCATTATTCTGAAGAGAGTTCGATACTTTGAGTCTTGGAGAATATTTTTCGATATTTCTTTCTCTATCTTTTTGGATTCAAACAATACAACTATTTTGGGGATTTTCCTTTGTGATCTAATCTACGATTCACTAATTATTATTCATCTCTGTAAGTTAATCTTCTCAATTATGAATTCAATTATGTGTTTCGTTCTATGCATAATGAGTGGCTAAACTCCGTTAACCTTAATTATGGGATCTAGGGTTAGGTCGTGATGAGGTTCTAAATACTCAAGATTTAATAGGTGTTAGGATTTCTTGATAATTCTGAAGTTTTAATTAACATCTGTTGGTTGCAAACAGTAGACACACCTACTTTGATTTGCTTGAGAAAGAAATCAAATATAGTAGGAAGTGAATTATCAATAGGGACTTGAAAATACTTTGTTTAATAATCAACGCTATAACAAGGTTGGTTAACCTGAGGTAAAATCTGGATAGTGAACAGAAATTCCCTAAGTCCGAGAGTATTAGGAAATTAGACGCTTAAATAGGTCGAGAGCCATTTGAGTGTATCATTGATAAAGATAGCTTGTTATCCTAACCACCATGAGAATCTTGAGTCGCCTTTAGCATCTGTCATGTACATTAAGCCCTAGTGAACATAATTCTGGTTATTTCATAAACTCTTGATTTACAAACACCGAACGTAAAGTGACAAACAACAACTTGTTAAACCTAAACCCCCATTTTATATGTTCATATCATTTGTTTGAATTTAACTTGTAGCTTTAGTTTCAAACTAGTTTAATCACCACTCACATTGTTGCCTGTGGATTTGACCCCGACTCCAAAGTTGGGTAAATATATTAACGACGACCGCCTTGCACTTAATTGAAGTGTAAGTTGAACGTTATAAAAAATGGCGCCGTTGCCGGGGAACAATTTGGCGTATTAAGTTGGTTTGGAATTTTAGCCTACTTGCTTGAATTCAAACTTGTAAATATTTGTTTTTAGTTTTCTTTTATTTCTTGTGTTTGGTAGATTTTTATTTTAGTTTACTTATTACTATGGAATCGTGGAATGAACATGAGTTTGGTGGTTGGAAATCTTATCTTGATGATCCATGTCCATATTATGATGGACCTCACTTTTGGCAAGATTGTAGATATGCTCCCCAGAGAGAGATGTGTGCACCATCTCCATCCTACTGGGAGTATTATTGTTCATTATGTGGTGGTCAAGATGGACATTGGAGTGATTGCCCAAATTCCCCCTCTCCCTGTATGCTAACCCAAATTCTAGTTCTTCTTATGATTTTGATAGGTCTTATGGTCAAGAACAGTAAGAACGAAGCACCAGAAAGAGTGGCATTGAAGCTATGCTTTAACTAATGTTGGAGTGTGTGGACACAACGAATAATATCATACGTGATATACATCTAGACATAAGGGCAAATAACGAGGAAAGAAGAATGATAGAGGATATGGAATAGAGGTCAAGCATTCAAAGCATTTTTCCACATTATGTTTAGATGATATCTTGTCTGTGGAATCATTTAACATAATGGACGAGTGTGAAGATGAGGAGAAAGAATCCGATGCTGAAGATGAGCTTGATGTTGATTAACCCTCAGTGATTTCCCAACCAACCAAACTATTTATGAATGAAGATGCCAAAGACGAGGAGATGGTACTAGAGTCAAAAGAAGAAATCAAGCACAATCCTAGTGAAGACTCTAGTCCATTTCGGGGTAAAAAGACTAATAGGGATGCTACTCCAAAATTGCAAGTTAGTCCTCATTCGAACCACTTTTCAATATTATGCTTGGTGGATGTGATGAAAGTTGAATCGCCTAAGAAAATAATGAATTTTGAAAATGAGGAGGAGGATTCTTACATTTTGGAGTTTGTCCTTCCAAAAGGGTACACTACAACCCCAATCTTGAAGGATAAGAAGCTTAAATATCGATGTCCATTTAGTGGATGTTTAAGATTCTCACCGTTTCCAAATGAGCCCATACAAAAGTTCAATGCAAAATTGGGCAAGCAGTTCAAGTTTTCAAAGTGGCGTGACAGAACATTCCTCATCATTCCCTCATATTTTCCCAACACACCCCAAAGATGTATTGGTCAAAAGTTGGGTCGACGTTTCAAATCCTCCAAGTGGAGACATAAATAATTATCAACAAGGTATCTTGATGAAGTCTGAGTAGTCAAGATAACTGAGTCGTTCCGCGACACTAAATTAGGCGCTTCTTGGGAGACAACCCAAGGTATTTTGTTGTTTATATTCATATTATGTGATTGACATTAGATCTTCGCACCTGTGGTGCCATAGGTATTTTTCTAACTCTCTTGTTTTGGCTTGATGCATTGCGGACATTTCATGATTTTAAGTTGAGGGTGAGGCTACTTGTGGGTGTTGATGTCCTCTTAGTTTTTTTTTTCCGTGCCTTTTTTTCCCCAGAGTCTTGTTCCTAGTAGAGCCTACATGTTTAG
Source organism: Capsicum pubescens (assembly GCA_030864215.1). Taxonomy (NCBI): domain Eukaryota; kingdom Viridiplantae; phylum Streptophyta; class Magnoliopsida; order Solanales; family Solanaceae; genus Capsicum; species Capsicum pubescens. The sequence continues at coordinate 97,214,050 of CM061538.1, read as the reverse complement.
GCGTATTGTGTTTGTTTTGTGATGTGTTGTGGTTAACTAGGGGAAAAATTAGTATCTAGGACAGTTGACATATTTTTGTTGATTTTTCTTGGAATGATAAATACTTCTCCAATTATCTATCTGGTAAATGTGTGATGAGCATCTATATGTGACTATTGTGAATCTTTTTTTGGCATTAATATTAGGGACACGATAATCACTGCTAATAATTTCATGAACCAAATAGGTAGTAGCTTGTGATGTACCTTTGTGCCATGTGTGTGTGACATGCTACCTAGTTCCTATTGTGTGTTAAATCCAAAACTTACCTGGTTGGTCTTGCCTTGGTTGTAGGATAGCGTTTAGGTAAAGATCATAGGCCGTTGTTAAAATTAGTCCACTTTTAGCCTAAATGACCTTCCATGTGTGAATAATATCCCTTGATCCTGATTTTGAGCTTGAATGCCTATTCTTTTTATTATACCTATCACCTTCCTATTTGTATCACAATGAACTTATTTTGGCCCTGGTCCTCCTTGGACATTGTGCACTTTGACTGAGGCAAATTGCCTAAGTTGAGGGTGGCTACCATAGGGGTGCATGACGTAAAATGAGTATGAAGAAAGGTAGAATGAAAGAAAACAATAAAAAGATGGGAGCGGTGGAAAAAGAATAAGAAAAGAAAAGTTGTGAAAAAGAAGAAATGATTGTCAAAAAAAAAAATACCGCACCCATCCATAGTATGTTTGATCAAGAAATGAGAGAATAAAGTAAAGGTTGATAAGTGAGATCCCAAAAATAGTGTAGTACCAAGGAGGCTTAGTCAATTTAAATATCTTTATGTATCATACCAGCCCCAAGCCTACGTTACAAAACCAAAGAAAATACCTATAGTGATCCTAACTTAACTGTCTGAAAACTTACGCAATGAAAATAAGGGCAAACATATGGTATTTGACATGCATTGATTGGAATTTCTTTTTGTGAGTGAGTGTCTCTTAACTGTCCCTGCATTTACATGCTTGATTTCATATATGAGTGAGGAGGGACTTCGTTGTTGTAAGGGCACATCGGTTGCATTGCTAGTTGCCTACTTGTTTGGGTAGTGTAATTTGTACATATGCATAGTTATTGTTTCTAAGTTGATGCCATATCTTTATTCCCTTCTGTCATATTGTTGATCTTCATGGATATACACAGCTGGGTTTAAAGAGATTGAAAATGGAGAGAGTAATGTGTTTGGAACTAAAATTGAAGATCAACTGTCATAGGCATCTTATGTGTCTCTTGGTTAAACATCGTAGTATTGTGTTTTAGTTGCTTGAGGACAAGCAATTGTTTTAAGTTGAGGGTGTTGATGTGTGAGAAGACGCTAACACATTTAAGTCTTTTAACTGAGAATAATTGTGAAGTCTTAAGCAGCTTTTGTCGTTTTTGATTTGTTTATGTCTGATTTTATAGTTTAAGCTGATGGGATAGAGAACCAACAAGAATGGAAGCAAAGAAGTTGAAATCTGGAGAAATCTGAAGAGAAGTTTGGCTGACGACATCTGTGATAAGTGGTCAGCCTTGTGATAGGCTATCACAGTTGTCGTCTGACTTAACCAGAGATTTGGCATGAGTTGAAGCCTGTGCCGACATCTGGTGATATGACATCAAAAATGTGATATTCCGTCATGAATGTCATCATCCTTAACCAGAGAATGGGAGTTGAAGAGAAGTTATGACGACATTCATGATAAGTCGTCATCCCGGTGATAAGGCATTAGGAGCACCGTCAGACTTAGGCAGAACTTGGAAGCTGAGATGAAGTTTTGACAACATTGGTGACAAGCCGTCAAACTCGTGATACATTGTAATCGTCATTATTATCCTTAGGAAGAAAGAGCCAAAATTGCAGAGGAGCTGATGACATCAGTGATAAGCTGTCACGGATGTCGTCGTCTATTCCGAGGAAAAGCTGAAACTTTTATTTTGTTTCTTTAGTTAGGGTAAACTATTTAAAGCTTTGTCTTAGGGCTTTCTAGGCGGGATTCATTCATCATCATCATTATTCTGAAGAGAGTTCGATACTTTAAGTCTTGGAGAATATTTTCCGATATTTCTTTCTCTATCTTTTTGGATTCAAACAATACAACTATTTTGGGGATTTTCCTTTGTGATCTAATCTACAATTCACTAATTATTATTCATCTCTGTAAGTTAATCTTCTTAATTATGAATTCAATTATGTGTTTCGTTCTTTGCACCATGAGTGGCTAAACTACGTTAACCTAAATTATGGGATCTAGGGTTAGGTCGTGATGAGGTGCTAAATACTCAAGATTTAATAAGTGTTAGGATTTCTTGATAATTCTGAAGTTTTAATTAACATTTGTTGGTTGCAAACAGTAGGCACACCTTCTTTGATTTGCTTGAGAAAGAAATCAAATATAGTAGGAAGTGAATTATCAACAGGGACTCGAAAATACTTCATTGAATAATCAACACTGTAACAAGGTTGGTTAACCTGAGGTAAAATCTAAAAAGTGAACAAAAATTCCCTAAGTTCGAGAGGATTAGGAAATTAGATGCTTAAATAGGTCGAGAGACATTTGAGCATATCATCGATAAAGATAGCTTGTTATCCTAACCACTATGAGAATCTTAACTCACCTTTAGCATCTGTCATGTACAGTAAGCCCTAGTGCATATAATTCTGGTTATTTCATAAACTCTTGATTTACAAACACCGAACGTAAAGTGACAAACATCAACTTGTTAAACCTAAACCCCCATTTTATTTTTTCGTATCATTTGTTTGAGTTTAACTTGTAGATTTAGTTTCAAACTAGTTTAATCACCAAAGTTGGGTAAATATATTGACGACGACCGCGTTGCACTAAATTGAAGTGTAAGTTGAGTGTTATCACTCTCTTCCCAAGATTCCAAGAGTTCAAGTTTTCAAGTTCAAGCATTCTTCAAGAATCTAACCATTGAGGTATGTGGGGTATTCATCAATGGGTTCCTTTCACCCATTGTGCCCCAAAAACCTCTTTTTGATACACTTATGAATGTTACTCTAATTATGGTCAAATTCTATGTAAATTATGAAATTCCTCCATGTTTCTTCCCTGTTTTACATCCAAGTTATGCTAATAGTACTATCCCATGTGAATCATGATCCTATATGCTTGATGTTTCAAAATCCTATGTCACGTTCAGTCAATATTATGTCAAATTCTGAAATTATGATTTAAATGATATAACCATGATATTTTCCAAGGTTAACTTGTTCCCATGTTTACATTCATGAAATTTATCAGACTCTTGAAATAACTTATGTTTTGGGTCTTTGAATTATGACTTTATGTTATTATTTTAAGTGTTGTTATCAAATTTTGTAATCATTTAGTGCTGGCGAGTTATGAACACCCAACACCTATGTGTTTTACATGTTTTTATTTTCAAGTAACAAGTCAGTCAGACCATGGTTTTATTATCAGATTCAGATAATCATGCTCACGGTGAGTATTTATCAGTATAATACTATATCATGTTAAACCAATAATAATACCAGTATCATTCAGTTGGGAGTAACACTTAGCACTGAGTGAATGTAGGGATGGCGGCTCCTCCATCAGTTAGGCATGAGTCGTTAGTAGCAGTCCCTAAGTTCCAGACCTACGACACCACCGTAGATTATGAGGGGTCCCCTGTTAGTTAGGCATGACACCCTCATCCTTTGGGACATCAGCCTTGTGGTTCCACATAGTCAGTCATGTGTTGGTACCCCTGGCAAGGTACCAACACCTTCCAACTGGGGTTACAGGTTGGACCCCGATAATTCAGATTAGGGCATATCGGTTGTAGTTAGATCTAAAAGTCTCAGTTCAGTATTCAGAGTATGTCAGTTCAGGTTTGCATGACTAAGTATACACATATCAATTATTTAGACATCAGTTATTCAGATATCAGTCCTTCAGTTATTCAGATTATTTTAGTATTTATTTATGCTTGGTCTTGCATTCTCAGTATTACGTGTTCATGTTTTTATGCTCAGTATCCATACATGATCCTCAGTTTAATTTTATAGCATGTTCAACTTTACATGAGATTTAAATACAGTATTAATGTTTTACCGCTTCCCAGCTTACAAAATTATTTTCAATTCATGATTCATAAATCTCACTATGACTTACAATTTTCATGTATATCTATGTTTTAAATGTATGTTTCAACAAATAACTTATATCCTTAGTTTTAAAGCATATTTTAAATATTTTCTTATTTAGTGCATGTCTCTAAATACTCACTACATTCTAACATACTGACCACATATATGCATTTGTGGCTATATCCTTCATAATGTAGGTACCAAATATAGTCCACATATCAGAGTCAGGTAGTTCTTAGCATTCAGCCAGCAGGTGATGAATTCCCTTATTTCGGGGACTCAGTCCACTATAGTTCATGTGTTGTATTTTGATTATCCATCTATATTGATTAGTGGTAGTTGGAGGCATGTCCCATCTACCTATAGTCAGTACGGTAAAGGCATCACAGATAGTCAGTCAGAGTCATGATATGTAATTTCAGTTCTTTCTTCAGTTTTATCATATTGTAAACTTTATCAGTATTACATTTATTTCAAACTTTCTTATGATTATGTTTATACTCAATAAATCTATTTTTATACAATTTAAATCAGTTGCTCAAGCAGTATGCCAGTTCATGGGTTAGCTTGGGCTCACTTATGCTTCCAAGCACTGTGTTATGACTAGGGGTAGTCTCGGGTCTTGACAAAATCTAATGTGGTTGCTGATGCTCTTAGCAGGTTATCCATAGGGAGTCTAGCTCATATGTATAAAAGGAAGTGGGAGTTGGTAAGAGATATTTACCATTTGTCTAACCTTGGAGTTCGTCTCTTGTACACTAAGGATGATGGTGTATTTATGCAGAAGGTGGCATAGTCATCTCTTGGTGCAGAAATAAAAGAGAAGCAAGTATTGGATCCTATCTTAATGAGGATCAAGGGTGATGTAAGTGGGTAAAAAGTGATATCCTTTGAGATTAGTGGTGATGGTACCTTGCGGTACCAAGAGAGATTATGTGTTCACGATATCGACGGGTTGCAAGAGAGGATCTTGGCTGAGGCGCATGATTCGCGTTACGTTATTTATCCTAGTTTGACAAAAATGTATCGTGACCTTAAGGATATGTATTGGTGGAATAATATGAAGCGAGATATGACTAGTTTTGTAGATAAGTGCATGGTGTGTCACAAGTAAACGTTGAGCACTTGAGGCCCAAAGAATTGTATCAAGAAATTGAGTTGCCTATGTGGAAGTGGGAGGCAATCAATATGGATTGCGTTGCCAGTCTTTCTCGATCTTGGAATTAGTTTGATTCGATTTGGGTCATCGTGGATAGGATGAAAAAGTCTGCTCATTTCTTACTAATAAGGACCAGATTTTTGGTAGAAGATTATGTGAGGTTGTACCTCCAAGAGATTGTGAAATTGCATGGGGTTTCTATTTCTATCATCTCAGGTCATGGTACGTAGTTTTTATCATACTTTTGGTTGTTGTTTTAGAAAGGCTTAGGAACCAAGGTGTGTCTTAGTACTGCTTTCCACCTGCAGTTGGATGAGCAAGCAGAAATAACTATTCATACATAGAAAGATATGCTTTGAGCTTGCGTTATTGACTATGGCAATAGTTGGGTTGAGCATTTACCTCTTATAGAGTTTGCTTACAATAACAAATACCACTCTAGCATTGGGATGGCTCTGCTTAAGGCCTTGTATGGTAAGAGGTGTAGGTCTCCAATTGGGTGGTTCGAGGTTGGTGAGATGGATATGTTTGCTCTCAAATTATTTTACCAAGCCATGGAGAAGGTGATTCAAGATAGGCTTAAAGCCGCCCAAAGTTGCCAAAAATCCTAAGCAGATGTGAGGCGCAGGAAGTTAGAGTTTGAGGTTGGATATAGGGTGTTCTGGAAGGTGTCTCCTATGAAGGAAGTGATGCAATTTGGAAAGAAGAGGAAGCTCAGTCCCCAGTATGTTAGTCAGTAGTTGGTTTTGAGAACGGTTGGCAATGTTGCATATGAATTAGAGTTGCCCGCCAGTTTGAGCTCCATTCTCCCGTTGTTTCATGTCTCGATGTTGAGGAAATATGTGGGTGATTCATCAAAAATTATGCCTATCAATAATATTGGTATTTTCGATTCCTTGTCTTATGACGAGGTCCTAGTTGAAATCTTAGATTGACAAGTTTGTCGATTGCGAATGAAGGATGTAGCTTCGATAAAGGTCCTATGGACGAACCAAAAAGTTTAAGAGGCTACTTGGGAAGCTGAAGAGGACATGAAGTCCAAGTATACATTCTTATTTTCTGCTTTGGAAGATCATGCGTAAGGTATGTGTTATTCTTAACATCTTTGTTTTCTAACTTAGTTAAAGGAAAGAGTAGAGGGATTTGACGTATGATCGTTCTAGTCAATTCCTTGTCCCATCATTTGGGGATGAATGATCCAAGTGGGGGAGAACTGAAACACCCTGGGTTATGGCCCCTGGAAAATTCTTGAGCTTTGAGCTCACTGTCCTAGTAACGACTTAACCATACGAGTTATATAGTGTGGGTACGGATGTGATAACCCAAATCGTGAGATTTCTTGTGGATGGTGGTTAGGTTTTTATTGTGGTTACGAGTTAGTGGTACGATTCATTATGGGTGGTGACTAGTCATTGGGATAATCCTTAATCAAATCAGTAACTTAGTGTCTTGACTTGACTCCGAGAACGAGTGGCTTACTAGGAGCCGTGATGATAGGTTACGAGTCATGAGGTGAAGTCGTAGGTTGTCTAATTTTTAATCCCTTTGGGTTCTGTCTTGGATACGACTAGACCATACGAGTTATATGGTCTGGTAACGAGTGGGATCATGGAGTCGTATGGTAAATAGTGGATGGGTGTTCAACTCACTGTCTTGGTGATGACTCAAGGGTACGATTCGTATGTTGTGGTCATGAGGCAAGGGTTTAACTTGTAACCACCTGCGGTTTTGTTATAGATTTAAGTTGAGGGCATTCTGAACATTTCCCACTTTAACTCCCTTTGATACGACGACTTAAAACATCTTTTGGGACTTCATTAACACATTATTCCCAATCAAACACTCTTAAAATCTCTCTCAAACTCTCTGCTCAAGCAAAGTGCTAGGGTTTCATCAAGATAATTAATTAAGGCTTTTATGGGTGGTTTCTTCCAGTACTTCTTGGTGTCTAAGACATATTACTCCTCTCTCATTGTTATTTTACTAAAATCTCATGTTTTAATGTATGATTTTCATGGCATTGTTATGGTTTTGAAATAAAGGTTGGGGTTTTTGAATGTTCATGGTTGAATAATGCTTCTCATGGTTTAATTATGTTTTTCCTTGTTTTAGTATGATTATGAACATTATGGGATGCATGATAATATTAAATAGATTTTGGGGTACTTTGGATTCCCCAAATTACTTGGTCATGGTCTTGAAACTTATGTGCCCTCAACCTATTTGTGAAATTGCCTATGAATATGATTTTGTCACATAATTTGACTATTCTTGGAATACTTGCATTGCATAAATAGTAATGGAACTTGAATTGGTTAGGTTTGATTTCAAATGGTTTTGGGAAAGCCTTTGTGGCCATGGTCTTGGTTTAATTGGAAATGGTGGAGTCTAATTTTTGTTTAATGGTTCTATATGGCATAAGGGAATAGACTTATAGGCTCTAATTTTGGTATGACGATACCAATGGTTAATGCCTATTTAAAAGACTCCTTGATAAATGGTTGGGAATGTGTAAATGATTTAAATATGGTCTTAAATGGGGTTGTGTGGCAAAGCCGTGGAATGTAGAGGTCCTGGGGAGGACCAATACTGGAACTCATGTTTCTCGATATTTGGTTTGGCCTTGATGACTTGTATGCATGGTTCACACTATTGATATATATTTGTATCATGTATTGCTGTGGGGTCGAGGCATTCCCTGATCTTTCTTAATACCTTTGATTCGTCCGGCTAACATGCACTTGGACCCTTTTAGCAGGAGGAGCTATACCCATATATCCCGTAGGTGGATTCTTAGAATAACAAAGCCACACAGCCCAGATTAAGGTTTCAAATTGCATGCTAAACCTTGTTCCCTATCCCAGCACGATATATATGTATATATGTGACTGCATATGGTTATTTGATTTGGTTTTATATGATGACATTATTTTACATTTATACCTGAGTTACCTGCTAGCATTCACTCTGCTAATCGTCTTTAGGCGCTGTATCCGCACATGATGCAGGAACTGCCATACTACCATTCCTCCTACTTTGCGACTTAGATTCGGGGACAACTTTGAGTCAGATTGAAATGGTGAGATTTCATACTCCGCAAGACTCCATTTCATAATGTGGACTTCTTTTCATTATTTTCATTTCATTGGTTTTGGTTTTGGCTATGGTCGGGGGCATATCCCGACCTGTTATTCTTTTATTCTAGTTAGAGGGTTTCTTGGACTACTATGGGCATGAGCGGTGTCGGTATTAGTGTTAGCATTGGTATTGGTATTAGAATTAGGATTGGACACTTGGTTGTGAATGTTTGGTTACAGTTATAGACTTTATCTAATGTCTTTAAATTATTATTTTTTTATCCGACATGGGATGTAGGGTGGTTAACGGTGGGGTATTAGGGGTGGTCTCCGGTCCTGGTTGGACTTGAGATACCTGACACGACTAGGCCCTGGTTTGGGTCGTGTCAGATTGGTATCAGAGCTCTAGGTTCATGGTCAATAAGGAGTCCATAAAGCTATGTCGAGTAGAGACTCTTTTAAGGATGTGTAGCTTGCCACATATTTAAGGGAGAGGCTTCAAGGCATTTAGGAATGTTTCCCACTTCAAAAAGGATTGTGAATTTGACTTATTTTGGACACCTCGACATCTCAGTCCTTGTTGAAGACAACTTGTTAGCAGATTCCTTTTTGAAATCAAACTGGAGTCCTTCGGAGTCTATAGAAGAACATCATCATCTCATTAAGTCATTATAATTCAGCTTGAGCCACAATACAAGTCACGTTCTCCTCCTCTTTTTTTGCTCTCAATTGAATTTTCAAGCAACTTGGAGCGTCTATAGGAAAAAAATTAATAACGTATTGTGGGTGGGTCTAAATCATGAACAACCTATGGTGCTGGAAAGTAGAATCCTGAGGCTACATTCTACGCATAAACGACGCTCATATTTTATCTATATATGACCAGGTATCATTACAAAATTAGACTTTTAGTTCTAGTTTGCCACTTTTTTGTTTGTTTTGTGCAGCCTTACGAAAATCCTCATATCTTAACTTAGGAACATCAAAATTAGGAGCAGTTTTTTCCATTGGAAACAGGCTCATAGAGATACATCTCTCACAGGAATCACTATCAGATTGCACCTGAATCATCCCAGTTATTATCCCAAAATCGATCTTCTAATATTGGTTCGCTAGTTTTATCAACTTTATCCAGCGTCATGATAAATTTCATATCTCGACGTGGGAGTATCGGAATTTGGAGTAGTTTTTTGCATTGGAGAGTACATTCATAGAGATCGATCTTACGCAAGAATCACAATTAGACTACACCTGAGTCATTGCAGTTATTTCTTCAAAATCAGTCTTCTAATTTTGGTTCGCTAGTTTTATCAACATTGTGCAGCGTCACAATAAATTCCATATCTCAATGTAGGATTATCCAATTCATGATAAGATTTTTATGTTGGAAAGTAGATTTTTAGAGCTATGTATTTCATGGGAATCATAATCAGATTGCACTTGAATCATTCCAGGTATTACTTTAAAACCAGTCTTCTAATCTTGGTTCACTCGTTTTATCAGTTTTGTGTGGTTTCACGAGACGTCTTGTATCTCGATGTAAGAATATTGTAATCTCGAGCGGGTCATGGTGTTGGAAATAAGACTCACAAAAATTCATTATACGTGAAAAGCACAATCAGGTAATTTCTGGATTATGTCAGGTAAATTTTTAAAATTCCAACTTATATATTGTGATAATCTATTTTTCATCAGATTTGCATGCTTCATGAATTTCATATTCTACTTTAAGTTTTGTGCTACATCAGTTCTAAAATGTGTTGAAGGTTGGACTATAGCAAAATTCAAAGTACTATAGGTCTTACCCTGCCGAGAAGACTTCATTGCTCGGGAGATAATGAAGAATCCTTTTGATTTCAAGATGGAATCTATAAGGGACTACAAATCTTTATTTTCTTTTTTCCTTTACTTATTTTAATTTTTATTTTCTTAATTTTTTTTAAATTTTTTTTATCGAGATGTTCACAGTTCAGACTTATGCAGGCCAGGAGTGACATGCAGTTTATCCTCGTGCCTTGAGGAACGGTTTAGCTTGCATAAGCTTATGCATTGAGGAAAATTTTAGGGAATAATTCTTGTAATGGAACTTTCCTCCCAAACCTTTGTTATGAAGTATTGTTGCACTACAGTTTTGTATTTATGGCCCGCATTGGTTGAAGCAAATTTGCACTTGATCTTTTATTGATTTTTGGAAGTTGGAGTTTAGAATTCTGTTGACATTTTGTTCTTTTGATAGCTATCAATGTCCAAGTGTCCCCATTTTTACTATTAGAGAAGTTATTTGACATGGACTTGCATGTTGTTTTCTTTAGGGCAGAAACCCCAATGGGGTCAAAGCTTCTGAATTGTAGAATGATGATTCCTTCACCTTTTGGTGATGCCATAGAGCACATAGATTGTAGAGCTTTTGAAATTGAACCTTTCTTATGGTCTATTTTGGTGCTAACATGATTTGCATCAACTGTATCTTGATTATCAATGACGATCTTTCCCTCTCACATTAATGTCATGATCTTTTCTTTTTGGATGAAGCATTCTGTGATGTGATGACTAACAATGTGGTGAAATTTTTAGTACTTAGGATTTTCGACTTTATTATATTCTTCTGGTCGCTTTGACTTAGGGAGTTTAATCACTTCTTTATCTAGCAACGCGTCAAGAATCGCAGGAATATCAGAGTCGGGAAAAGAATATACTGTTGATTGTAACACCTTCAAGGTTGGTTGATTTTTCATTTCTCACATTTATTTCTTTGGAGATTTTTATTTTTATTTTTGTGTTTTAGAGGCCTTCGTAGAACTCACAATTATCACAATAGATTCCCTAATTTGGTCTTCTAATGAGTAATTGAATCTTCTAACTTTTTTTTAGGATCAAAGACAGGTGACACCATTCATTCACTTGTAATGCTTAGCTCCATGTCATGAGAGCGCGTAGCTAATTCTTCAAAAGTTTGAGGATTAATTCCTTGGAGTATATACACAAGGCTCCAATGCATCCCTTGAATGCAAACTTCAACTATAGATGTTTCAGAAAGTTGATCTTTGCAATCAAAGCTCAATCTTCTCCAGCGATTAATGTAGTCCACTACAGACTCATCTTTACTTTGTCTTGTGTTTGTCAACTCCATCATGCTGACCGCACGATAGGTGCTATAGAAATGATATAGAAATTGACTATCTAGTTTCTCCAAATAATTAATTAATTCGGACTCCAAGTTCGTGTACGAATCAAAGGCGTTGCCTTTCAAAGAGAGAACAAACTGCTTGATAAGAAGATCACCCTGTGTACTAACACTGTGTAAGTCTCAATGAAATAAGTGATGTGTTTCCTTGGATTTTTCTTTCCATCAAATTCTTGAAACTTTGGCGGTTAATATCCAATTGGCATCGATAAACCCTTGATTCGCTTAGAATACAACTTTGAGTATCCTACAAAAATTTGTGACGGACCATTTTATTGTGACTTGATGGTGTTTTATCATATCTTGCAGTTGTTGAACTGTTAGAGTGGCCACTAAAGAGGATCGATCAATGCATTGATTGGCATTTGATGACAGCGCCTAAGCACACATGCAAGTGTATGTGGTCTACCAAGTAATATAGTGACCTTCAACAAAGCCGAGTTATGATCCCACAAAGACTAGATTCGGCAAAAATTTCATTTCAGTTCACAATTTAGATTCACTTGATGCAACAGTAACCAAATAAAGAACTTGGAAATTGTAATTGCACGTAAAGTAAACAGTGCGAAAAGTAAAAGTCTTGAGACAATCAATAGGAGAAAACCCAGGGTTGAAGCACTCTAAACAATCATATTATGCTATTGGATTTCATTCGTTAACCTTCTTATCGTGGTTGTTGATTCGTAGGGTTAATTGTACGATTATGGTCTCCCAACCTCTAATATTTTACTTAAGTTGAACCTTACATCTATATAGTTGATCAGGGATGTAATAATTCACTTAATCTCTTAACAAATATCATCCTACATATGAATCAAGTAAGGTATCTTAGTACATCCTGTCCTAGATACTAATTCAGGTTTCTTATTTTATAAAGAATCAAGAACCATACTCTGCTTATTCCCATATTCTATCACCCTATTCCCTCTCTCAAGTTCATAAGGTTGACAATGAATGTATTCTAAGGGTTGAAAATCCTTAAAAAAGTTAAAACAGGAATAAGCAAACAACTGACATTGATAAGAAAATCAAAAAAACTTAATCCATAGCAATAATAATCATGTTCTTGGCTTCAAACCCGGAAAAGGGCGTTTAGCCACGCATAATCATAATAGTGATCACAAAATAGTAATTAATGACTAAACTAAATAAAAATAATAAAAACCAAATGAATAAGTTGTAGCAGCCCGTTGATCTCCAAAATATGTCCTAAGATGTGTAAAAACATGATACAACATGTATTTATAGTATGGGAGTAAGCCCATTCCATGTTGGACAAGAAAAGCTTTAGATGTTGAGATTGGAAGTGGGTAGGGAGGTGCACCGAGTTCATACCTACTACAGGTGGGGAGACTCCCTGAATATAGTCCTGTTCCATGTTGGGTGGCACCCCAATATGTCCCAGAGCTACTAGAATTTGCTCTCCGAAATTTGGTTAAGTGTTGAGTCTCCCCTCTTGATCCCTTGTCCTGTGGCATCTTCCCCATAAATTCAAAGCTTATTTAAAATAAAAATATCATCATATTCAGATACAAAAGCCTCCTGCATCATTACACCAAACGAATTAAGAGAGAAACTCAACACAACACCCATAACGACGAATAAAAACAAGAGCTAAACATAGCCAGTTAGCATTGATCTTTCACTTATTGTTCCAGCTGTAGACTCATTCAAATTGAAATTTTCTCACTACTAACAAGTTATTCCACTCATAATAACACATAAAAATCATTGGGAACACTTTAAACAGAATAGAATCCAGTGGAATCAACTAGACAAGCAACTAGCTCAAGCTAGTAACGCTAGTTTTCCAAGTTGAACTCTAAATGATTTTTTTAAGTACAAACATGTTTGGAACTCACTTAAAACATCATAAACACATGATTTTACACTTCTATACACATTTATATCATTATCAACCCATATATCACATGAATCATCCTCAAAATAAGGCTAGAATAGTGTCACTAGAATGCATAAATACACCCAACATCACCACCCCACACTTAAACCCTTGTTCGTCCTTGAACAACTCTTTACTATAAACCTTATGAGCTGTAGATTCTACACTTCTACTACATGCAAGACACTTAAGCTAGTACTACAATGACTACATGGAATGCAAGTTACTATACTAAGCTTGTTACAAACACAATTGAAAGCTTATGAACACTACTCCAAAACATCCTAGCCTCAAGAATTGACTCACCAAGTTGGAAAACTCCTTCACATCATTCAATGAAAGACATCATACTAATAACCCATATTCATTAACCATGTTACCTCACAACAAGAGAGTTACCCAAAATCACTCATAATTATGCTATTTAGAACATGATGGGTACAAAAATCAAATTACGCTCACTCTCACAAAGAATTCACAAGTTACACACAATGAACCATAGGCTTACCCTTATTGTAATGCTCCACTAATAGTCGAATGTAAAGATTAAGATCAATTAGGACTTTTCCGGGTTGTAATGTAGGCTAAGGGACGGGTAGGAAATATTTGGGAATAGTAACTAACCTCTCTAAGCACTTTAATACACTATATTATACATTTAAAATCACTCTCCAACAACCAAACTACACTTATTCATTCATCCATACCTTTTTCTTTTGCCCCATCTCTTTTAAGTATTTTCACAAACACTTGGTGGACACATAGTTTACTACCACAAGAATCAATTTTTTTCTTTTTTTCCACAATCATGGCAATATTCTGGCATAAATTATATCATACCCATCCACCACACATCAATTATAAACACCAATAACTATTATCTTGGGGTATCAAGTTCACCTTTTTATTCTTCAATTTCTCAAACTCCCTACTAAATTATTTTATTTTTTTCATTAAAACACTTAGGATCTTTTTGGATCAAATTATCAAAGAAGGGGATTAGGCTACATATGAAACTACCAAAGAAAAGACTAAAGTCTCAACGGGGGTTAACCAGGATAATGCACAAAGGTAGGTAAAAAAGAAAGTATAAAAACGGCTATCAAAAAAATGCCTATATCATCTCTTAAACTCACACTCTTTATTTCGCTTTGCACACACACCGGGCAAGTTCTAGACATCACATGCAACCAGGAATATACAAAAATTTTACACTCACATGGCACATGCTCAACTCATAGAGGATCATCATAGACTCCTAACCAAATAATAACATGAATTCAAATTTAAGCCACAAGTACAAGAGTCACAAAAATGAGCCTAAGAGTCTTAAATGTAGAAATTTCCTCAATCAACATGCTTTTACCAAACAAAAAAGTTTCACCATCCAATAAAAATAGCACCAACAAGACTATCTCACACAATTTTTTTTAAATTGAGTCAAAATTTGGGAATTTCCCCACCCCACACTTAAAAATCTACTTTGTTCCCAAAGTAAATTTTAAAGGTAAGAGATAGAAATACTCCTTGAGGTCTATAGGCCTAGCTAGTTGCATTTTTTTTTTGCATAAATGAGGTCCGTGGGACCCCACACTCAGTCTTTGCCATGCTTCTTAGCTCAAGTTTATGGTACTCCAACTTCTCATTAACCTGTGACTCAACCAAAATTTAAAACTATGTGAAATAAAAACTAAAAAACTAAAAACAAAACTTACCTAATTAACTTGGGTTGCCTCCCAAGCAACGCCTGATTTAGTGTCGCAGCACGACCCAACTCAACTCAACCATATCTCTTCATCTTTTTCCTCACACTTGGAGGCCATCTTCGTATCCTTTTCACCCCTTTTGGGTGTGAATTCTCAAGAGCAGCAGGTTTCTCAACTTTAGACTTTTCAGGATCATCAACTTCCATCATGTCAGGCTTAGGAGATAGAGTCTTAGGCTGCTCAATCAGGTAGTTGGTAGAGGTCTTTTGTGGACTAGCCACCCCACACTTGTCCCCTTCAATGACATTGATCATACATAATTCTTTAACTTAGGACGTAATTTTGGGTGTTTTGTATACATCAAACACCGCCTCTTCATCCTCTACACTCATTTTGAGCGTGTCTTCTCTAACATCAATTAACACTCATCCAATTGCTAAAAATGGATGCCCCAAGATGATTGGCACCTATTCATCTGCCTCAAAATCAAGAATAATAAAATCAACAGGTATAATGAATTTAACAACCTTTATAAGGACATCCTCAATTATTCCATCTAGATGTGTTAATGACCCATCTGCCAACTGCTACACCACGTTGGTCAGTATCAGCTCTCCCAAGCCCAATATTTTAAATAGCGATAGGGGTATCAAGTTGATACTTGCCCCTAAATCACTCAGATCATGGACTGCTTTACTCCCAACTTGGATTGGGATGGAAAACTTCCCTTAATCTCTCAATTTCTTGGGGATTTTCTATGTCATCACAGTGCTACACTCTTCAATTAGTGTTATAGCTCCCATATCCTATAATTTCACCTTTCTAGCCACCACACCCCATATGTACTTTGCATACTTGGTCATAATTTGTGAAATATCTAACAAAGGTAAGTTAATGTGAAACTCTCTGAATGTATCAAAGAACTTCTTAAATAGTGCATCCTCCTTCGCTTTAATTTGCCTCTGAGGGAAAGGTAATTGCAGTGTTTTCTTTACTTTTGATTCATTAACTTTTTCTTTCAATTGCTCAGACTTCCTTGATTTTTTAGCAACTTCTTCATTTACCTGCCGGGTCACCACATCAACATCTACCTCCTTTGTTACCTTTGGATATTCTACTTGTAGATCTTTAAAACTCCTCAAGGTGATTGCCATGACTTGCTTTGGATTTTCTATGTCAGCTGACAACCCACCTTGTGGCTTAGTATTTACTGCTTACTGATTTTTCCCCACGTGAAACTCTAGACTTCTTGTGGCCGCTTGCAAATTTTTTAAGTCTGCAGCAAACTGAATCTGATTAGCTAATATCTATTTCATCATCTTCTCCATATTATTGCTTGACTGATTTGGTTGGGCCTGTGGCTGTGGGGCATTCCATGGCTGAGTCTGCCACTTTATGTTGTTGGCGTTACCATAATTTGGCCTTTGAGCATTGCCTACATACATCACTAATTCTGGATTTCAAGCACACATTGGCGCAGAAAGGCTACTATTTCCACATACCTCACACCAACCACTAATTTGCTGAACTGCATTGACGGATGCGGCAGGCCGTGGAGCTCCTATTTTTATGCTGCTGAACTGAGTGTTGATCAAATTCTATAATGCAGACACCTATGCTGATAGGGATATAAATTGGTCCACTTCTAGTACACCTGCAACTCTTTTTGTGGCACTTCTGGAATCTGAATGCCACTCGGGATTTCCTTGTGCTATGTGATTCAACAATGTGTACAACTCATTATAAGACAACTCCAGCGCTTGACCACCTGTGGCTGAATCTAGTAAAATCTTTATATTGTGATCAAGAGCTTCTACAAAAGTATGAGCAAGTACCTTATTTGACTGTTGGTGGTGTGGACAATCCTAAAGAAGGGCCTTGAAGTATTCTTAAGCATGATATAATTTTCTTTAGGCTTTTATTTGAAGGTCACTATCTCACCGTGAAGTCTCATAGTCTTGCCTGATGGAAAGAATCTAATGAGGAACCTTCTGGCTAAGTCATCCTATGATGTGATTGAATTGGCCGGCTCTACATTCAACTACTTTTTAGCTTCCCCAATAAGTGAATAAGGGAAGAGTGTAAGCCTCATATAATCATCATTTATACCTGTCAGAATAAATGTAGAAGTGAGCTTAATGAAATTCTGTAAGTAAACCTGTGGATCCTCGTGTAAAGCCCTAAAAATTATCCACTGCTAATCAATAGTTTCACCATGTTGTGCTTAAGCTAAAAATTCCCCCAGTAGCCGGTCGCTGAATAGGGGAAGCCAAATTTGTCGGAAGTGGTACTGCTACTTCCCGAACAGTCCTGCCCGCTACTTGTTGTTCCTCAGCCATTTGCGCTGGATTTTCTTGATCTTCTTGGATTTGAGGAAATCGTGGGAGAAGGATTTCTTCTCTCCTTCGTTGATGGTAAAGTTTCTCGGGTTCGGAGCTTGGTTAAACCAACTCCTTATCCCTTTCTAGCTTACCACTTAAAAAACCTCTTTCCTGCAATAACAAAACAAAGACCAAGCATAAAAATACCAAATAAATATAAAAGTAAAACTAAAATAAACAAAAGGGCAATCTAGTCATTTCCTAAGGCCCCAATTCATGTAAAACACAAGATTTAACCTATTCTAAGTATTATATGCCCACTTTTTATAAAATTACTCTGCAAGAAACCCTAGAACCCTAAAACTTAAACTTAAAGAAATCCAAATTCCACCATTCTTTTCCAAGATAAGCCAAAATTCAAGATTCTCAATTCAAGATCTTCAAGAATGAATCCTCAAGAGAACAAATAGGAACTCAAAGTTCAAGCTTCTTCAATTATTCATCAATTAAGGTATGTGGGGTTATGAACATGGATAATTCTTTTATCCTTGTTCCCAAAATTAGTTTTAATGTTTATTTTTACATGAAATTATATGAATTTCAGTTTAGGGCTTATACCCACTTATTAATTTTTGAAGATTATGAGATTTTGAGGTATTTAGATGTTGAATTTCATGTCTACTTTTATATTTTTATGCATATTGCAGTAATTTCAAGATTTATAATTGAATTATCAATACTTTCATTATCAAGCATGAACTTTATGATGATTTGACATGAAATAGATGCATGAGTTATTAGCCTTATTTTTAATGTTTTTATTTCAAGAAGATTATGCTTTTAAGCATCCCATGATTTGTATATTCAGATTTTTGAACAAAGATTTGATCTTTGATCTCAGCTTAGATATGGAATCTTCTTTACAAATTTAACTACAGTTTACACTAAAAAGATTCACAAGAGGTTTTCATTGTAAACCCTTATACTAGTTTTAAAAGTAAATTTCCTATAGAATGTGCAATCAGATTAAAGGGAGTAGTATTTAGCACCGAGTTGGGTATGTTCTTATGCCCCAGAACTATGAGCCAATGTAGGTTCAGATTATTAGATTATTCCCATTTCTATATGGATAACAGATACAAATGTGATCAATTAGATTAGGTTATATTCCCTGGAAAGAGTATGACACATCTCCCCAACGTGAGGTTTTTCCATAATGGAACTAGACGTTGGACACTATGGTAGCTCACATAGTGTATTTCGATTAGATGAACCTCCCTAATAGTAAAGACTTGCAGAATAGTTATTTTTAAAGTATTTCCCTACAACCTAATAGAAAATACTTACAGAACAACTTTTAGAAACTAAGTGTAAAGGCTCACAGTTTTATTCAAATATTGCTTTACATATGACATTAGCTATGAGATTCCAAATTTCAATTTACAGATACAGAAGTGAGTCTTTTCTATACTTAGACAGTATGATTTAAATACAGAATACCAGTACAACTTTTAGAAACTAAATGTTATGACTCACTAGATTTATGTAGCATGTTTTATTATTCATGTTAATGATTTTTAATTTTTAGATATTTCAGCTTATGTGAGTTATCTGCATTTAACATGCATTCTTTTACAAATTTATAATAATATTGAGATATTGATTTACTTGTGCATTCACCCCACATACTCAGTACATTCCAGAAGTACTTATCCACATATACTCGATGTGCTATGTTTTCTTATAATGTAGGTTCAGGTGCACAGTTTAGTGCCATGAGTGATTTCGAGTATCTCCATCTATATCCTGACCGTTGGTAAGTCGTCATAGTTTGGTGACCCAGTTATTTAGATTTTCAGTTTATCAGAGTAGTAAGATTCCAGTATTTTCAGTCAGTTCGAGTTAGCTGGGGGTTTTTCCCAGTGTTTCTCTAGACTATAGTAGTAGAGGCTTGTCAGTCTGCTAGATTTAATTTAGATTTTTTGTATTAATTGTCCAGACTTTTAAGACAAATACTTTCAGATATTATGTTTAGATAATTTCATCATAGCTCAAACAAAATTCCTCACTTTAGCTTTGATTTTATGTTTCCTCTATTATGAGCTTCAGATTTAGTAGAAGGCTGATAGGGTTAGCTTAAGGCTACTCATAGTCTTGAGTACCGTTTGACATCTCGAGACCTATTTTTGTGGCGTTACAAACTTGGTATTAGATCCTAAGGTTTATAAGAGTCTTAGGGAGTCAGAAAAGTCATGTTACGTAGAGTCTTTATCATGGGTATGAAGCACACCATATTTATAAGCAAGAGGCAATGAGACATTTTTAGGAAATCATCTCTTTCTTTCATGATCTTTTGTGCTTATAGTATCTTTATATGCTTTTAACTCGTTCTCTTACGTGATAGTTGAATATACCTTGTCATTGAGATAAAGCCCATAGAAATGTTAATAAGCCACCCCAACCCACTGGCCCTCTGAATAAGAATATATCCCATGCTGAATTTTGAGCTGCCTTTTAGGTGTTAGCCCAAGTTGTGACTGCTAATGTTTAGGGAAACCATTAGGTGGTAGTCCCACTTCATCAAAATGGGGATTTAGCAGCAGCAAGAATTTAAGACTTTAGGATAATGAATTCGCCTGAGTTCTTTGGGTCAAAAACAGGTGAGGAACCAGAGCTTTACTTAAATAAGATAAGAAAAATCACCCAGATTATGTATGTTACTGAAGAGAAGAGTGTAGAGTTGGCATTCTAAAGGTTGAAGGAAGTGGCATATGATTGGGTGGTTATATGGAAGAATAGTAGAGGTGGGAATGTAGCTCCTATGAGTTGGCAGGTGTTTCAGGATACATTTCTAGACAGGTTCTTTCCACGTGAAATAAGACAAGCTAAGGTAGAGGAGTTTGTAAACCTAAGAAAGGGCTCGATGACAGTGAAAGAGTACTGCTTTAAGTTTAACCAGTTGTCTAAGTATGCCCTTGATACGATGGATGACCCTAGGTTAAGTATGAGTAAGTTCGTTACTGGATTATGTAGTTTGGTAGTCAAAAAGTGTAGGACTGCCATGCTAATTGGAGACATGGATCTTTTTAGGTTGATGATTCATGCTCAAAAGATTGAGGTAGAAAAGTTAAAGGGGAGAGAGAGGGGAAATAAGAAGGCTAGAACCGAGCAACTTGAGAATGGCCAGACAAAGTTTGGAGGGGAAAATCGTTTCAAATTTCTGAATTGTTCATCTATACCAGCTCCATCTTCAGCCAGTGCTCCCACCCCTAGAGCTAGATACGAATAGTAGGGGTAAGATTTCTTTGTCTAGATCTCAGAATAGTGTGAGTGGAAAATCCAGTTATCCTCCATGTGCTAAGTGTGGTAAAAATTATCTTGGTGAGTGTTTATTGGGATTGAAAGGTTGTTATGATTATGGTAAGTTAGGACATGGAATCAATGAGCTCCCCATGCTAACCAGGGAAATAGGGATGTTTGTCCCCAGACCCAAGCTACTAGCGCACTAGCTCCGTTAGGTTGCCCAATCCCTCCTTAGGGCGCATCATCCAGTATCGATGTCGGTTAGTGCCAAAATCTATTTTATGCTTTACCATCCCATCAGGAGTAGGAGAATTTACCAGATGTTGTTAATGGTATGCTTCGTGTATTTCATCTTGATATTTATGTGTTGCTGACCCCGAGTCTAGTTTCTCTTATGTGACCTCATTAGTTGCAGTGAATTTTGAAGTAGGTCCTGAAAAGATCCCTAATCCCTTTTAAGTTTCTACCCCACTGACTGAGTCAGTTATTGCTAAGTAGATCTATAGAAATAAGGATGTTCATCCCCAGACTCAGGCTACTAGTGCACTAGCTCTGTTAGGTTTCCCAATCCCTCCTTAGAGCGCATCATCCAGTATCAGTGGTGGTCAGCACCAGAATCTATTTATGCTTTACCATCCCATCAGGAGTAGAAGGATTCACCAGATATTGTTACTGGTATGCTTTGTGTCTTTCATCTTGATATGTATGTGTTGCTATAACCCGAGTTGCGTTTCTCTTATGTGACCCCATTAGTTGCAGTGAATTTTGTAGTAGGTCCTGAAAAGATCCCTAAGCCCTTCTTAGTTTCTACCCATATGGGTGAGTCAGTTATTGCCAAGTAGATCTATAGAAAGTGTCCCATTACTGCTCTTCATAAAATTATGTTAGCAGACTTAATATAGTTAGATATTATTCACTTTGACCTTATTCTTAGTATGGATTGGCTCTATTCCTGTTATGCATCCATAGATTGTCGCACCCGAGTGGTAAAGTATTAATTTCCAAATGAGCCATTCTTTGAGTAGGAAGGTAATTTAGTGTCTTCCAATAGTCATTTCATATCCTATATTAAAGACAGAAAGTTGATATTAAAAGGGTGTATCTATCATCTAGTTCAAGACAAAGACACCAAGTCTGAGACTCCAACAGTTCAGTCAGTTCATGTAGTCAATGAGTTTCCTGAGGTTTTTCTCAAAGATTTGATAGGGGTACCTCCCAATAGGGAAATAGAATTTGGTATTGTACTTCTTCCAGGTACTCAGCCCATCCTCATTTCTCCATATCGTATGGTTCCAGCCAAGATTAAATAGTTAAAAGAGCAGCTTAAATACCTCTTCAATAAAGGTTTTATAAGGCCTAGTGTCTCTTCATGGGGCACTCCCATTCTATTCGTGCGTAATAAAGATGGTTCCTTGTGAATGTGCATTGACTATCATCAGTGGAATAAAGTCACAATAAAAAAAAATATCCTCTTCCTAGGATTGATGACTTATTCAACAAACTTCAAGGTGAAAGTTACTTCTCAAAGATAGACCTTAGATCCGGCTATCATCAGCTTAGAGTAAAGGAATTTGATATTCCAAATACAGCTTTCAGAACCCGTTATGATCACTTTGAGTTTCTAGACATTTCATTTGGTCTTACAAATGCCCTAGCAGCCTTCATAGACTTGATGAACAGAGTGTTCAAATAGTATTTGGACATGTTTGTCATAGTCTTTATTGATGATATTCTTGTATATTTCGTAGTAAGGATGATCATGTAGACCATCTTAGAATTGTGTTGTAAACTCTAAGAGATCACCAGCTGTTTGCCAAATTCAATAAATGTGAATTTTGGCAAAGATCAGTATCTTTCCTTGGTCATATTATTTCCATTATGGTATTAGAGTTGATCCCCAAAAGACAGAAGTAGTAAGAAACTGGCCTAGACCTGTCTCTCCATCTGACATCAGAAGTTTCTTGGGTTTAGCTGGCTATTACAGACATTTTTTTGAGGTTTCTTATTCTATTGCATCAACTATGTCAAGATTGACCTAGAAGAAAGTTAAGTTTTAGCGATCATATTCCTTTGAGAAGAGTTTTCAAGAGTTGAAGAATCGACTCACTTCAGCCCCAGTTTTAGTGCTACCTGATGATACATATGGTTTCGTTGTCTATTGTGATGCTTCTAGAATTGGTCTGGGTTTTGTTTTGATACAGAAAGGTAATGTCATACCCTATGCCTCTAGACAGCTTAAGCCTCATGAAAAGATCTACCCTACCCATGATCTTGAGTTAGCAGCTATTGTATTTACCTTAAAAATCTAGAGGCACTATCTTTTGGGGTTCATGCTGATGTATTTACAGATCAAAAAAGCTTGTAATATGTGTTCACTTAGAGAGAGTTAAATCTTCATTAGAGAAGGTGGTTAAAATTATTGAAGGATTATGATATAAGTGTGTTGTATCATCCGAACAAAGCCAATGTAGTGGAAGATACCCTTAGTAGATTATCTATGGGCAGTGTTGCTCATGTGGAGAATTATAGTAGATAGTTAGTTCAGAAAATTCACCGGTTAACTAGATTAGGTGTGACGTTAGTTGACTCGGCTGAAGGGAGTATTTGGGTTTAGAGTAGTTTAGAATCTTCTCTAGTTTTTGAAGTGAAAGAGAAACAGGACAAGGATTCTAGTTTGGTCAAACTGGAGGGTTTAGTTAAAGACCAAAAGATAGAAGTTTTCTCCCAAGGGGAGATGGAGTGTTGAGGTACAAAAGTAGATTGTGTGTTCCATGTGTTGACTATTTGAGGGAGTGGATTATGGAAGAAGCACTGATGTGCTAGAATTTTGTAGAACATTTAAGTCTTTTTAACTTGAAATAATTGTAAGTTCTTAAGTAATTATTGGTGTTTTTGATGTTATTTCTTAAGATTTTGTACGAAAGTCAAGATGCATGGAAATAAATAACAATGGAGCAAAAGAGCTGAAATCTGAGCAAAAAGAGCTGAAAACATGGCTGACGACAATCGTGATAAGTCTTCAGCCTTGTGATAGGCTATCAGCATTGGCGTCATCCTTAACTAGGGAGTTGCAGTCTGAGAAGCAGTTCTGACGATGTTGGTGATGTGGCATCAAAGTTGTGATAAGGCATCAATAAGGGCGTCAGCCTTAAGCAGAGAATTAGCAAAAGAAGAAGACATATGACGACGACAGTGAAACACCGTCAGATCCGTGACACGGCGTCAGCAACATCGTCAGCTTTAGATAAAACTTGAAGACATTTGGAGCTAATCTGCCGCCATCCGTGATAAGGCGTCAGACCCTTGACGTGGCGTCAGCCAAGGCATCACCTAATCCGATAATTTTATTTATTTTGTTATTTTATTTCCATAATTAAGTTTAGGTATAAATAGAAGTTTTGAGGGTTTTATTCAGGATCTCTCTCAATCTTGTTTTTTGAAACTTGGGAGGAACGTACATTGCCTCATTTTTTTCATCAAGTATTTTTCTTGTTTTCCCTTCAACACTTATAAACTATTGTGGATTATTCTCTTGTGATTCAATTGAATAAACAATTGTTGTTTTCATCCATTCGTAAGTTTATCCATACTATCATAAATTCAACTTTTTATTTCGTTCATCAAATCATGAGAGGCTAATTCTATTAGTCTGAGTTATGGAATCCATGGATTAGGGTTTGATATTCTTCTAGGTACTTAAAGGGTTCAAAGAGTAGTAGGACATCTTGAAATTCTGTTGTTTTAACTTAATATCTATTGGTTGCAAACAATAGGTTATGCCTTAGGTTTATTTGCTTGAACAGAGAAATAGACTAGAGGACGTGAATTATCAACAGGGACTCGGAAGCGACCAACCTTCTGTTTAATGATTAATGCCGTAAATGGATTAATCTACCTGAGATAACATCCTATTGGAAATAGATAAGTTATCTAAGTTCGAGAGAATTAGATAATAAATTGTCTGGTGAGGTCGAGAGATAAGTAAGATAGTATAGTCATCAGGGATATTCTACTGTTCCTACTTACTCCAAGAGTCTTAAGCAGTACCTAGTATCTGTCAATTCTTGAAACCCACAGTGAACATAACTCTGGTTTTCACTTTATATTGATTATAAACATTAATACTAAAACCCCATTTTTTATTTTTATATTATTTGTTTGAATTTAACTTGTAGCTATAATTTCAAACTAGTTTAATCTCCGCTCATATTATTCCCTGTGGATTCGACCCCGACTCCAAAGTTGGGTAAATATATTGACGATGACCGCCTTACACTAATTTGAGGTGTAAGTTAAGCATTATCAAAAAATGGCGCCGTTGCCGAGGAACAATTTGGCATATTGAGTTGGTTTGGAATTTTACCTTACTTGCTTGAATTCGAACTTGTAAATATTTGTTTGTGATTTCCTTTGTCTCGTGGGTTAGGTAGATTTTCTTTATTTTTGCTTATTTCTTACTATGGCATCATGGAATGAATGTGAGTTTGGTGGTTGGAAATCTTATCTGGATGATCCATGTCCATATTGTGATGGACCCCACTTTTAGCACGACTGTAGATATGCTCCCCGAAGAGAGATGTGTGCACCATCTCCATCCTATCGGGAGTATAATTGTTCTTTATGTGGTGGTCAAGATGGACATTAGAGTGATTTCTCAAATTCCCCCTCCCCCTATTGCGCTAACCCAAGTTCTAGTTTTTCTTATGAGTATGACAGGTCTTATGGTCAAGAAAAGGAAGAACGCAGCACTGGAAAGAGTGACATTGAAGCTATGATTCAACTAATGTTGGATTGTATAGACACAATGAATGATACCATATGTGATATACATCAAGACATTAGGGCATTTAACGAGGGAAGAGAAAGGATAGAAGAGATGGATATCAAGGTCAATCATCCAAAACACTTTTCTACATTATGTTTAGATGATATCATGTCTGTGGAATCATTTAAAATAATGAAAGAGTGTGATGATGAATAGAAAGATTCCTATACTGATGATGAGCTTGATCTTGATCAACCCTTGGAGATTTCCCAACCAACCGAGCCAACCATGAGGGACGATGCCAAGATTGAGGAAATGGTGCTAGAGGCAAAAGAAGAAGCCAAGCCAATCTCTTATAAAGACTCTAGACCAATTCAAAGTAAAAATGTTGAGAAGATGAATAGAAGTGAGTGTGTAAAGAATAGTGTAAATTTTGAAGTAGGATTTGTTGGTACACACTCGAAGCATTTTTCCTCATTATGTTTAGATGATATCTTGTCTGTGGAATCATCTAAAATAGTAAAAGACTGTGAAGATGAGGAACAAGAATCCTATATTCTTTATTTTACACTTGATAAGCAACACAAAAACATAACTCACTTTAAAGCTGAGTTGTTTACCATGCATCATCCATTACTTGGCTTCTTAATCTTTGTACCACCTCCCTATGAGAGAGGTAAGAAGATGGACTCTAAGTTGGGGGTGAAGTTCATATCCTTAAGAGTGAGAAAAAAGCTGAGTTGGGTCGTGCCGCAACACTAAATTAGGTGCTTCTTGAGAGACAACCCAAGGTATTTTATTATTTATATTTGTATTATGTGATTAACATTAGATCATCGCACCTATGGTTCCACAGATATGTTTCTAACTCTCTTATTTTGGATTGAAGCATTGGGAACACTGCATGATATTAAGTTGAGGGTGGGGCTACTTGTGGGTGTGATGTCCTCCAGGGTTTTTTGTTGCCGTGCCTCTTTTCCCCGGAGTCTTGTTCCTAGTAGATACAACATGTTTAGGTGTATTGTGTTTGTTTTGTGATGTGTTGTGGTTAACTGGAGAAAAATAAGTATCTAGAGTAGTTGACATATTTTTGTTGATTTTTAAGACGGATAAACACCTCTCTGTTGGTCTATTTTATAACTATGTGATATGCATTTATATGTGGCTACTGTGAATCTTTTTATGGCATTAGTACTAGAGACATGATAATCACTGCTTACAATTGCATGAACCAAATGGGTAGTAGCTTGTGATGTACTATTGTTCCATGTATGTGTGAGGTCTTACTCAATTCCCTATATGTGTTGAATCTAGAACTTGTCCGGTTAGTCTCACCTTGGTTGAAAGATAGGGGTTAGGAAAGGATTATAGGCCGTTTTGATTTTTAAGTCATTTTTTGGCCTAAATAACCTTCCCTGTATGCACGATATCTCTTGATCCCTATTTTGAGCCTGAATTAACCATTTCTTTCTATGACACCTATCACCTTCCTATTTAGATCATAATGAACCTGTTTTGGCCTTGGTCCTCCCTGGACATTATGCATCTTGACTTAGGTAAACAACCTAAGTTGAGGGTGGCTATCATAGGGGTGCGTAATGTAAACTGGGTATGAAGAAAGGTAGAATAAAAGGAAAAGAATAAGTGAAAAAGAATTAAAATCTGGGTGGTGTGGAAGAAGAATAAGTAAAGAAAAAGAATGAAAAAGAAAAGCCACATCCATCCTAAATAATGTGTGATCAAGAAAAGAAGAAAAAGAAGAAAAATGTTAATAAGTGAACCCCAAAAGTTAAGGTAGTGCCAAGGAGGCTTAGTCACTCTAAATTCCATTGAATATCATACCAGCCCTTAGCCTACATTACAAGCCGAAGAAAAGCCCTATAGTGATCCTAACTTACCTGTCTGGACACCTTGGTAATGAAAATAAGGGCACACATATAGTATTTGACATACATTGATTGGAATTTCTTTCTGAGAGTGAGTGTCTCTTGACCGTCCCTGCATTGACATGCTTGAGTTCATATATGAGTGAGGAGGGAATTCTTTGTTGTAAGGGCACATCAATAGCATTGCTAGCTGTTTACTTGTTTGGGTAGTGTAACTTGTACATATGCATGGTTATTGTTGCTGAATTGATGCCATATCTTTATTCCTTTGGGTCACATTGTTAATCTTCATTGATATACACAATTGGATTTATAAGTAATTGAACGTGGAGAGTGGCATGAGTTTTGAGCTAAACTTGATAATCAATTGTGATAGGTATCTTATGTGTCTCTTGTTTAAGCATCTTAGTATGGTGTTATGTAGTTGCTTGAGGACAAACAATTGTTTTAAGTTGAGGGTGTTGATGTGCTAGATTTTTGTAACACATTTAAGACTTTTTAACTTGAAATAATTGTAAGTTCTTAAGTAATTATTGGTGTTTTTGATGTTATTTCTTAAGATTTTGTACGAAAGTCAAGATGCATGGAAATAAATAACAATGGAGCAAAAGAGCTGAAATCTGAGCAAAAAGAGTTGAAAACATGGCTGACGACAATCGTGATAAGTCTTCAGCCTTGTGATAGGCTATCAGCATTGGCGTCATCCTTAACTAGGGAGTTGCAGTCTGAGAAGCAGTTCTGACGATGTTGGTGATGTGGCGTCAAAGTTGTGATAAGGCGTCAATAAGGGCGTCAGCCTTAAGCAGAGAATTAGCAAAAGGAGAAGACATCTGATGATGACAGTGAAACGTCATCAGATCCGTGACGCGGCGTCAACAACATCATCAGCTTTAGACAGAACTTGAAGACAACTGGAGCTAATCTGATGCCATCCATGATAAAGCGTCAAACCCTTGACGTGGCGTCATCTAGGGCGTCACCTAATCCGATAATTTTATTTATTTTGTTATTTTATTTCCATAATTAAGTTTAGGTATAAATAGAAGTTTTGAGGGTTTTATTCAGGATCTCTCTCAATCTTGTTTTTTGGAACTTGGGAGGAACATAAATTGCCTCATCTTTTTCATCAAGTAATTTTCTTGTTTTCCCTTCAACACTTATCAACTATTGTGGATTATTCTCTTATGATTCAATTGAAGAAACAATTGTTATTTTCATCCATTCATAAGTTTATCCATACGATCATGAATTCAACTTTTTATTTTGTTCATCAAATCATGAGCGGCTAATTCCATTAGCCCAAGTTATGGGATCCATGGATTAGGGTTTGATATGCTTCTAGGTACTTAAAGGGTTCAAAGAGTAGTAGGACGTCTTGAAATTCTGTTGTTTTAACTTAAAATCTGTTAGTTGCAAACAATAGGTTATGCCTTAGGTTTATTTGCTTGAACAGAGAAATAGACTAGAGGAAGTGAATTATCAACAGGGACTCGGAAGCTACCAACCTTCTGTTTAATGATTAATGCCGTAACTGGATTAATCTACCTAAGATAACATCCTATTGGAAATAGATAAGTTATCTAAGTTTGAGAGAATTAGATAATAAATTGTCTGGTGAGGTCAAGAGATAAGTTAGATAGTATAGTCATCAGGGATAATCTGCTGTTCCTACTTACTTCAAGAGTCTTAAGCAGTACCTAGTATCTTTCAATTCCCAAAACCCACAGTGAACATAACTCTGGTTTTCCATTTATATTGATTACAAATATTAATACTAAAACCCCATTTTTTATTTTTGTATCATTTGTTTGAATTTAACTTGTAGCTATAATTTCAAACTAGTTTAATCACCACTCACATTATTCCCTATGGATTCGACTCTGACTCTAAAGTTGGGTAAATATATTGACGACGACCACCTTACACTAATTTGAGGTGTAAGTTGAGCGTTATCAAGAACATGGTGCACATTACATTATTCATCCAAGATCCACCAAGATGTAAAGTGATTTTTGGGAAGTCTATTGGTGGAGTGGTATAAAGAAAGATATCACAGAATTAGTAGCCTAGTGTGCGACTTGTCAATAGGTTAAGGTAGAGCACCAATAACTTAGTGGCACTTTGTAGGAGTTTGGTATTCCCACTTGGAAGTGGGAAGAGGTGAATATGGACTTTGTGTCTGGATTCCCCCATTCGCGTTGACAACATGATTCAATTTGGGTTATTATAGATAGATTGACCAAATCAGCCCATTTCTTGCCAATTCACACGTCCTACACAACTGAAGATTATGATAAACTGTATATCAGAGAGTTGGTTAGATTGTATGGATTTCCCTTGTCCATCATTTTAGATAGGGGTACCTAGTTTACCTCTCAATTTTGGAAAGCCTTTTAGAAGGGTCTTGGTACCCAAGTTCATCGAAGTTAAGCTTTTTATCCGTAGACGGATGGTCAGGTAGAGAGGACCATTCAGAATTTAGTGTATAAGTTGAAGGAATGTGTTCTGGATTTCAAATGCAGTTAGGATGACCACTTGCCACTGATCGACTTTGCCTATAATATCAGTTACCATTCTAGATCACTCCTCAGTTAGTTCGAAGTGGGTGAGGCCAGTTTGATTGGGCCAGATATGGTGTTTGAAGCCATGGAGAAAGTTCAGTTGATTCGAGAGAGATTGAAAGCAGCTCAGAGTCATCACAAATCTTATGTAGACGTAAGAAGGAGATATCTTGAGTTTTAAGTAGATGATCTTGTGTATTTGAAGGTTTCACCCATGAAGGGAGTGAAGAGATTTGGCAAAAAGGGGAAGCTTAGTCCCCGATATGTAAGCCCATACAGGATTTTGAGTCGTGTGGGGAAGGTAGCATATAAGCTTGAGCTACCTGCAGGCTTGTCAGCAGTTCACCCAATGTTTCATGTGTTCTTATTGAAGAAGTGCATGGACGACTCAGCTACTATGGATAAAGTTTTTATCCTTGCTTAAGAGACATACTCATGCCTTGTTTAAATTCATTATTGGTGGATATGTTTATTTTTACCATGTAAAGTTGTTTCCCTCATGTTGAAAGAAAATAGTTACTATTGTTTGTTTCATCATTTTTTTTAAAAACAATTAAATGGATAAAATTTTGGATATTTCTTGATTAAAATGTGGGCTCATGCTTTGTTTAAATTTGTTATTGGTGGATATGTTTGCTTTTAGTATGTAAAGTTGTTTCCTTTACGTTGAAAAGAATAGTTAATATTGATTGTTTCTCCTTTTGGCTTTATTCTTTGATTATTATGGATAAAGTTTTGATCTTTTCGTAAAAGACATACTCATTCCTTGTTTAAATTCATTGTTCGTGGATATGTTTGTTTTTAGTGTGTAAAGTTGTTTTCTTTAGGTGGGAAAAAAATAGTTACTTTTGTTTGTTTCATCTTTTTATTTTAAAATTAGATGGATAAATTTTTGATCCTTGCTTGATTAAAATGTGTGGTCATGCTTTGTTTAAAGTCGTTATTGATGGATATGCTTGCTTTTAGTATGTAAATTTGTTTCCTTTATATAAAAAAGGAATGGTTACTATTGTTAAGGGTTTGTGAAATTATCTCTTAATTTGAAGTACTGAGTTACCCATATCTCTGAATTTGGTGTTAATTTTGAAAGGCATATCGTGGTACGTTATGTTCGTGGCCTAGAAATTTTCAAAATCACCGTTTACACTTGAGAATACTATTTTACGATCTTATCATTTATCTATTAAGTGTAGAATTTTTGAACACATATTAATTCTTTATCTTTTTCTTTTTTCTCTGCATGAATCTATTTTGGACTCCAAATGGACTCCTTTCCTCTTGCATTCTGTAATGGGCCAATGAGTCCACCTCTTTGAGTCAAGTCTGAAGATTGAACCTAAGGTCAACCATATGGCTTACGGGTGCAAGAAGATTGAGGAAGAGGGAAAATGAGTCAAAATCCATAGATGAGGTCTCTAAGAAACTTGAAAGTCTCAATTTTTATTATTATCTTATTCTTTATTTATTCATTTATCTATTTGTTCATTCATTTGGGCCTCAAAGCCAAAGCTGTAAACTAATACAGGTGAAACAAGTTGTTGGACAAAAGCCCAAAATCTAGATTAGGACAGGTGAAGATGGCTAAGATCCCAAATGAATATTTTAGGATAGGTGCAGGTGGGCAAAAAGCCCAATTAATTAGGATATGAATTTGGGCTTACGAGCCTAAGTCTTATAATTCTCCCCTTTCCCCTTTTTGTGCCATTTTATATTAGCTTTCTTAGAACTAGTTAAATTCTCCACTAAGTTGCCCACAAATTGATTTTGTGCAAATGTTTTCTTAATCAATTTCTTTTCAAAATCTAACTTATTTTTTACATGTTAGTCAAAGAATCATTTTTAAATAGTCTGGATAACTACAAGTTAGCAGATACTCTTGGTGCCTTAACAACCTTCTAAGAGTATTAATAGGAACCGCTTCCTCAAAATCTGCAAACTTAAATGATTTTTCTGTTTTGGATCATTTAAGTAATTTCAAAGATTTTCTTAATTTTCCTAAATAAATTAAGTGGAAACTCTATTCTCGAGTTTAAAATCTTTTTTCAAAAGTATTTGAACTTGTGAAAAACTCAAAATTCATTTCTCAGTAAAACACCCAATTCATAAATTTTCACTATTTTTGGACCTTGATCTTTGGATATGAGTGATTTTTAGGGTTTTAATCACCATTTGATCTTGTAAGATCCAAAATCTTATATTCATTATTTTACAATGAATTAGATCATCAAAAGAATCTTTAATATTGGTTTCAAACTGAAATTTGTAAAATTTTTTTTAGTAAAATTTAAAAATAATTTTCTTTCTTTTGGACCTCATTTTAACTCATTTTCACGGGTGTTTTCAACTGTAGACTTCCATAATATTAGGGATTGCATTTCTATTATAAAATCCTAATTTACCCCTTTTATTTTTGAACTCATTTTGGACCTGGCTTAAATATGGATAATATGAGTATATTTAGCTTTATATTAATGCATAGATGCTATATTTGAATATTGTAGTTGATTCTGAGGTTGCTTGAAAGAAGAAGGCTCCGTATTGAAGGACTTTAGGCTTGAATTTTGATGTTTTGATGTAGGTTATGGATTAACTTTCTTTTGACTAGTATTGATAGTTAATAAATAAGAAAAACATGCTATGGGTTGAGAAAAATAACAATGGTATATGTTTTCTACATATTATGCTTCTATTTTTGATATTGCATGTGAGCCCTTCGTTATGCCTATTCATGTTTCTTACCCCACAGAGATTCTTTAGTGGTTGATCGAGTGCATCAATCTTGTGTGGTTACCTTCATGGGGCATTAGACTTGGGTAACCTTAATTATACTATATATGGTTGATTTTGATGTAATCTTTGGTATGGATTGGTTAACTACCTATCATGCTATTTTATATTGTTATTCTAAGATTGTGACCTTAGTTACACAGGTGTGCCAATGTTAGCTTGGAACGGTACATTTAATTCGGGTCGATAGGGAGTTATTTCCTTTCTAAGTGCTTATTCCATGGTAGAAAGAGGGATTCTTATCTTATTTGGCTTATATTCGTGATACTATCATTGCCTCACTGCCTCATATGGATTGTATTCAAGTTGTTCACAAGTTCATGAATGTATTTCTTACGAAATTGCCCGGTATGCCTCCTAATCATGATATTAATTTTTCTATTAATGTGAAGTCGGGCACATTTGAGTAAAGCCAATGTAGTGGCAGACACTCTTAGTAGATTGTCTATGGGTAGTGTTGCTCATGTGGAGAATGATAAGAGAAAGTTAGTTTGGGAAGTTCACCGGCTATCTAGATTAGGTGTGAGGTTGTTTTACTCAGCTGAAGGGAGTGTTTGGGTTCAGAGTAGTTCAGAATCTTCTCTAGTTTCTGAAGTAAAAGAGAAGCAGGACAAGGATTCTAGTTTGGTCAAACTGAAGGGTTTAGTTAAAGACCAAAAGGTAGAGGTTTTCTCCCAAGTGGAGATGGAGTATTAAGATATCAAAGTAAATTGTGTGTGTTATTTTTTGACGATTTGAGGCAACAGATTATGGATGAAGCGCATGGTGCGCGTTACTCCATTCATCTAGGAGCCACCAAGATGTACTGCGATTTATGGGAAGTCTATTGGTGGAGTGGTATGAAGAAAGATATCACAGAATTTGTAGCTAAGTGTGCAACTTATCAACAGGTTAAGGTAAAGCACCAACAACCTAGTGGTACTTTACAAGAGTTTGGTATTCCCACTTGGAAGTGTGAAGAGATGAATATGGACTTTGTGACTAGATTACCCTATTCGCGTCGGCAATATGATTCGATTTGGGTTATTGTAGATAGATTGACCAAATCAGCCTATTTCTTGCCAGTTCACACGTCCTACACAGCTGAAGATTATGCTAAGTTGTATATCAGAGAGTTGGTTAGATTGCACGGAGTTCCCTAGTCCATCATTTCATATAGGGGTACTCAATTTATTTCTTAGTTTTGAAAAGCCTTTTAGAAGGTTCATATGGATATATTTTCTGATCATAAGAGTCTTCAGTACGTGTTCACTAAAAAAAGGCTTAATCTCTGGTAGATGAGGTGTCTTAAGCTTCTCAAGAGGATATTGGCTCACGCGGAGGAAGGCAAGCGGGAATTGGAGAAGGATATTCATAGTGTGGCTAATCTTGGAGTTCATCTCTTGGATTCTAAGGATAGTGGTGTGATGGTGCAAGAAGTAGTGGTCATCTCTTGGTGCAGATATTAAAGAGAAATAAGTGTTGGATCCTATCTTGCTGAAAATCAAGAGTGATGTCGGTGGGAAAAAGGTAGTGGTGTTTGAGATTAGTAGTGAGGGTACTCTACGGTACCAAGGGAGGTTGTGTGTTCTTGATGTCGACGAGTTATGATAAAGGGTTTTTGCTGAGGAGCATGATTCGAGCTATGTTGTTCATCCCGGCTCGACTAAGATATATTATGATCTCAAGGATATCTACTAGTGGAATGGTATGAATAGAAATGTGGCTGATTACGTGGACAAGTGCATGGTGTGTCAACAGGTTAAGGTTGAGCATATGAGGCTATAAGGGTTGTATCAAGAAATTGATTTCCTGAATGAAAGTGGGAATTGATTAATATGGGCTTCGTTACCGGTCTTCCTCGGTCTTAGAATCAGTATGATTTGATTTGAACCATCGTGGATAGGATGACAAGGTCTTTGCATTTTTTTCCAGTGCAGATACCTTTTCGACAGAGAATTATACGTGGTTATATCTATAGGAGGTTGTGAAGCTAAATAGGGTAACTATTTCGATTATCTCTAATCATGGTATGTACTTTATGTCTCATTTTTTGCGGTAATTTTAGAAAGAGTTGGGGACTAGGGTTAGTCTGAGTACTGCTTTTCATTCACAGTTGGATTGGCAAGCGAAGAGAACTATTTAGACATTAGACGATATGCTTCGGGCCTATGTGATTGACTATGGTGGCAATTGGGTTGAGCATCTACCTTTAGTGGAGTTTGCCTATAACAATAGCAATCATTCGAGCATTGGTATAGCTCCTTTAGAGGCGTTGTATGGTAGGAGGTGTAGATATTCTATTGGGTGGTTTGAGCTTGGAGAAACAGACATGTTTGGTCTGGATTTTTTTTATCAGGCGATGGAGAAGTTCAAGGTGATTAGGGATAGGCTTAAAACTGTCAAAAGTCACCAAAATTCCTATACGGATGTTAGGCGTAAAGACATAGAGTTTGAGGTCGGGGATAGGGTGTTCCTCAAGGTATCACCATGAAGGGAGTAGTGTGGTTTGGAAAAAAGGGGAAACTCAGTCCTCGGTTCATTGGTCCTTATGAGGTTTTACAAAGAGTTGGAAATGCTACTTATAAGTTAGAGTTTCCATCTAGCTTAAGTTTGGTTTATCTGGTCTTTCATGTTTCTATGTTGAGGAAGTGTCTTGGTGATTCTTTTTTAATTGTTCCTTTGAAAGGATTGGGTCTTTTGGATTCTCTATCTTATGAAGAGGTCCCAATTGAGATATTAAAAAGGCAAGTTCGTCGGTTGAAGACCAAGGATGTGGCTTCAATTAAGGTTTTATGGAGGAACTATAAGGTGGAAGAAGTTACTTGGGAAGTGGAAGAGGACATGAAGTCCAAGTATCCTCATTTGTTTTCTTTTCCTGGGATTCATGTGAAAGGTATATGTCTTGAACACATCTTTATTTTCTGAGTTTGTTAAAGGAAAGATTAACATATTTTCCTTTTTGTTTTCAAACTTTGTTGTAGCGATGTTTAATAATGAAAATGACTCAGTGTGTGGTTACCCCTACCTTGTCCGTTATTCGGGGATGAATGCTCCTAGAGGGGGAGACTAAAATATCCTGGGGTTTTACACTTAGAAAATTTCCTAGAAATCTGTTCTTTGGACCCAATACGACTCATGGGTACGATCCATATACTGGGTGCCAGTTGTATGGCCCTGTCGTATGCTGTCCAGTGTTAGTTGGTTGGATGGTTTTGGTTACTGTAATGGGTACGACTTAAATATGTGAGTTGTAAGGGTTTGGTACGAGTCATAGTTGGGACTCGTATGGTGGGCAGTGTTTGATCCTTCTGGCATTTTATTCAGCCAGGGATACGGGTTATGGGTACGGATTGTATGCTATTGTTAAGACATGGTTGGATAAGTTGTATACTGGACAATGTTTGATCCAAGGGTTGAGGCTTGAATACGAGTGATGGATACTGATCGTATAGGAGGGTACGACTCGTATGGGTCAGTCGTATCACTGTGATAGGTTTTTGAGGGACTTAAGTGGGGGTATTCTTGACAGTTCCCTACTTACCCTAATTAGGACCCACAACTTCTAATATACTTAGGAGGTTAATTACCCTAATATTCTATTCATTAATTCTAAGAAACTATTCCAAAATACTCCATAATTCTCTTAAAACCTTTTAGGGAAAGAAGGCTAGGGTTTCATCTTATGGATTGATTTGGGGCTTGTCTTGGTGATTTCTTTCCATCAATTCTTTGTTTTGAGGCATGATTCTCTTCGCTCAATGTAATTTCAACTAAAGGCATGATTTATATGATTGATTTCATGGTTTTACTATTTCATGATTATGGTTTTCAACTATTATTTTGGGGTTTTGTTATTGAATGCTTGGTTATAGTTTCCTATGGTTTTAATTATTCTTTTATATATATTAATGGTGGTTTTGGTCAATTGGATTTCATGGTAATGTCTTAATGGGATTTGGAATTGGTTATGGTTATATTATATCCCCAAGGTGTTTAATAAAATGCTTATAAAGATAAGTTCATTGCATTGACTTCATTTAATGAAACTCTTGCATGTTTTAAATTGGATAAAGGATTTATTCATGGCTTAAATGGTTTGAAAAGGCTAAAGGCTAAATGGTTATGCTAATGGAGAACATGGAAGCCTCCTAAGTGGATTTAATATAGTAATTGGAAGGGCACCAAAGGTCCCCTTAACCTAAATGGTTTGGCTATGGATATTACTTGCAAGTAAGGGGTGGTATGATGATACCACCAATATTGGCCTTGGTTAATCAATGGTACATGAATTATTTGGACATGGTTTTAATTGGGCATTAATGGTGGGGTATGTAGCTAAGCCGTGTTAGGTGGCGGTCCCGGGGGACAAAAAAATGGAAACTCATATTTACCGATATGAGGAGTCTTAATGACCATACGCGTGTGTCATATTTTATATGGAGGGATATACTAGTCATCCCATGGGATATTCCCTGGTCGTGCGGCTACACACACTGTGGCCCTTCCAGTATGAGGAACTGAACTCATATGGCCCGTGAGTGGTTAGGATGACAAAGCTACACAACCCAGGTAAAGGTTTTACATGCATTCTAAACCCGATCCCCTTTTCTGGCACTTATATATGTATGGTTGTATGCATTATGAATGGCTTTACTTGGTTTTATGACTGGCATTAGTTTATCCTTATCCTAAGATTCATTTTAGCGGTCACTCGCTAACCCCGTCTGCTGGTCGTTGTATACCTACACTATGTAGGAACTGGCCATTCTATTCCTTCTGTTTAGCATACAGATTTGGTATTAGCATTTGGATGGAAGTGGTGAGCTTCCATCCTTTCAGAAGGCATCATTTTATGTTATGGATTTCTTTAGACATTTTTCTTTTATTTTGGATATTGGTTTTGGCAATGGTTGGGGGCATATCCCAACTAAATTTGTTTACTCTTTTGGATAGAGGCTTTATGGCACTTCTGGGGGTTGGTATGGGCGGGATTGGTAGAGGTGTCAGCCTTAGCATTGGTATTGACATTGAGGCTGGCATTATCAGACATGATTTCTCACTATTCCATCATATTACATTTAAGATTGATTTTCATATTATGTTTTGGTATTCCCTTTGGTATATGGTCTATGGTTTGGTGTGGTATGGTTGGACGGTTGGTGCGGTTTGGTGGGACTCAGTTGGGTCGATCACGATTGTGATCCTATCCCAGAGTCTTAATAAGAACAATAATGCTATATTTTTATATGTTTGAAATTCAACCTATCTAAGGGTGGACATAGGTGGTTGGATAGGGTAACAGGGGACGACCCCTGATCCTGGTTGTACTTGGGATTCCCATTATGATAAGGCCTGAGGTCGGGTCGTGTCAGTTTTATTAGGTTTTGTGATGCTTTTGGTGTTGGTGTAGGTTTGGTGTTTGTAAGAAGGTAAGGAAATTGCTTATGCCTCTCATCACTTGGAGCCTCCTAAGAAGAATTACCCTACACATGATTTACAGTTGGCAGTTGTGGTATTTGTGTTAAAGTTATAGAGTCATTACTTGTATGGAATTCCTTGTGAGATTTTTTTGATCTTTATAGCCTTTAGTACTTTTCAATAAACGAGATATTAATATGAGGCAAAGACGATGGCATGAGTTTCTTAAGGATTATGACCTTACTGTTCTTTATCATATGGATTATGGTAATATGGCTGCAGATGCATTGAGCTGGAAGTCGACTAGTTTGGGAAGTTTACCTCATATAGTGTACTAGGGGTGGCCTTTAGTCTTAGAGGTTTAGTTTTTACCTAACCAGAATGTTAGGTTCAATATTTTGACACCTAGATATATTTTAGACTTTGTTGATATTAGATCTTCTTTGATGGAGCAGATTAAAGCTCACCTGTATGATGATGATAGCTTGAGGGTGATTCTAGATAAGGTATTGAGTGATGAGGCTAAGATGACATCTCTTGCTTCTGATAGTTTTTTGAGGATTGATGGTTAAGTTTACGTGTCGACTATTGATGGATAGGTGAGGTTGATTTTTTAGGAGGCATATTGTTTCTGATTATAATGCCCAGGGTTTTTTGGCCCATGGAAATTTTATGAGTTATGAGCTCACTGCCTGGACTATGACTCAACCTATTAGTCATAGGGTGTCTTGACGGGTTAGGTGACCCTATCCACAAGGTTTCCAGTGAATGGTGTTTGATTTTGTATCTTGGGTATGACTTGGGGACATGAGTCGTAAAGACTCATGATGAGTCATCGGGATGGAAGCGTAACCAAATTAAAAATTAAGTGGCTAAGTTCTACTCCAAGTACGAGCGGCTCACTATGAGCTGTAAGGACTTGTTACGAGTCGTTGGGTGCAAAGTGTAGGATGTCCAGTATTTACCCAATTGGGTTCTGTGTTGACTACGACTGGATCCTACGAGTTGTAGGGTCTCATAATGAGTGGTACCAGTTGAGTTATAGGGTCAACAGTGTGTGGGGGTTCTAGAGACTGTCTTGGTTATGACTTATGGTGACGAGTCATAATGAGTGGTTATGAATCAATGGTTGCCCCTTTGTCAATGGCGGCACTTTTCCAGTTTTTAAGTTAAGGGTATTCTAGACATTTACCCTCTTACCCAAATTAAAACCCACGTCTTATAACCCCTTTACGGTGTCATTAAGTAACTTCTCATACATTCCAAAGGGCTCTCTGAATTCCGTCAAGCAAGTCAAGCTAGGGTTTTATCAAGTTGGTCATCTAAGTGCTCAAGGGTTTATTTCTCTCCAAATTTCTTAGTGTTTAAGGCATATTGCTCTTCCCTCATTGTTAATTTGTTAAGATCACATTTTTAAAGTATTGTTCATGAGGTATTGATATTGGTTTAAAAAAAAGGTTTGGGTTTTTTGAATACTTGTCGCTGAATAATGTTTTCTCATGGTTTACATGTGATTAATCATGCTTTAATCATGGTTTTGAACTTGTGGGTGCATGAGTATGGTGAATGAACTAGGGAATTGTGATTTTCCTAAACTTGTGACTTTTGAAGTGCTTATAACCCCAACTCCATAATGTGAAATTTGTTTTAAGTTATGAGAAATATGGGAATTAAACTATTCTTGAACTATTGCATTGTGATGATAAATTGGACCTTATGGATTCTTGTTTCATAAATTATTGCATAATTGAATTGATGGGGTTGTGAATTCCATCAAGTGATGTAATTGTTTGGGTATGTTGTTGTTACATTGCAACTGTAGTTGGTTCGATGATACCAAAAATGTATGCCTTAATGTGAAATATTGTTCAATGAATGAGAATGTTTGTCAAATGTTTTAATTGGGAATTAAAAGAGGGTTGTGTAGATGAGTCATGAAAGTAGAGGTCCTACTGACCGATACTGGGAACCGCGCTAGCTGGTGTGGGGGTCGTTAAGGCTTGAGGGTTCGAGTCTCCTTACTTATGACTAAGTGGTTTGAGTCCACCTTATTAATATTATTATGATTGGAGGGTTTGAGTCTCCCATATTACATTACATGATCGGGTTCTTAAGTAACCTTGTATATGATTGAAGGGTTTGAGTCCCCTGTGCATTTATATATATGATCTTTCTTTAGTTCGTGCGGTTACATATACTGGGGTCCGACCAGGGGGTGAGAGCTGGGGGCTATATAGCCCGCAGGTACTATTATATGACTATTGAGCTACACAATCCAGGTTAAAGTTTTAAAGTGTATATTAAGTCTTGTTCCCTATCCCGACATGTGATATATATATATATATGCATTTGATTATATGTATAGAATTTTTAATGATATGAAAATATTAGTCATGTTATCGTTATCCGTGAGATACATGCTATCTCTCTAATCTCTAACCATCTTTGGATGTTGTATCCTTACGCAATGCAGCAATTGGTCATACTTTTACTCCTTCTTCTTTGAGACTAGAATTTGGGATCAGATTGTGAGTTGACATTGAATGGTGATCTTTCATACATCGAAAGTCTACATTTCATGTTTTGGTCTCTTATGACTTAGACTATTTAGACTATTTTTGGGTATAGTTGGGGAGGTGTACCGATACTTTATAGATATTCAGTTTTTGTTCTTTAGTTAGAAGGATTTGTTTGGATTATTATGGTTTTTGGGTGGTGTTGTTTGGTCGGTCACTGATTGTCGGTTATAAACATGCATTAAATTTTCTTAAGCTTATTCCACGTTATTTTGTTATATGTTTGGAATTTATCCAACCTGGGGGTATACTGTGTTTGGTTTGGTTATGTCTAGGGGTGGTCTCGATCCATGTAGGACTTGAGATACCTATCATGGCCAAGCCCAGGTTTGGGTCATGCCAAAGATGGTATTAAAGCCTAGGTTTGGTGTCATTCATTGTCCAATAAATCCGTGTTAAGTAGAGTATCGTTTATGAGTGTGTAGCACGCCATACTTATAAGAGATAGGCTACGAGGCATTTAGGAATGCTTCTCTTTCTTGTTGTACTATTTCAAGCTATAGAGTCTAAGGTCTTGAATCTTAGCTAATTCCCATGTGTTCGCTTTTTAGATCATGCTTCCTAGAAGATTTGATGCTCGTAACAACTCTGCTATCCTATTTTAGGACAATGTGGACGGAGCTCATCCAACTCTAGAAGTTTAGACCTGGTCGAGGGTCACTGCTTCTGATTTCCCTAACGGAGCTCTATCAATTTCCCCTATCCCTTC
Source organism: Capsicum pubescens (assembly GCA_030864215.1). Lineage (NCBI taxonomy): Eukaryota > Viridiplantae > Streptophyta > Magnoliopsida > Solanales > Solanaceae > Capsicum > Capsicum pubescens. Next base: position 97,172,578 of record CM061538.1, on the reverse strand, counting down.
CCAGACACCTCTAGCTGATGTGTCTAATGCTTAGTTTCTTGTTGATTTATTTAGTTATCTAGTTGGTGGCCTCCCAGACTGAGCATGTTGCTTTTGTTGCTCCATTATCTGAGGCCACTAAGGTTGGCCAATTTATGAGGTTTCGTTCTCTTGATTTCACAAGTTCTAAAGTTGAGGAAATGGAAAAGATCTTCCGTGTGACGCATGATACTAATGTGAAGGTTGTAAAGTTCGTTGCTTATCAGTTGAACGATGTAGAATACCAATGGTATGAAGAGTGTGACCAGTCTAGGGGTGATGATACTGAGTCTGTTTGTGGGATGCTTTATCTAGTGATTTCCTTGACTGCTTATTTCCTTAGGAATTGAGGAGGCAAATGATGAGGAATTTATGAATCTGAAGCAACACAGGATGTTAGTAAAGGAGTATACATTGAAGTTTCATCAGTTATCACATTATGCTCCTGAATTAGTGTCTAGCATGAGGTCTAGAATAAGGAAGTTTGCATCAGGGTTGTCCCGTGAGTTGATCTTGGAGAGAAAGGCTTCCTTGTTGAACAAGGATATGTACATCTCTAGTCTTGTGGTATATATGTAACAAGTAGAGGAAGAAATAAGGAAATAATCGGTGATGAGTGAAAGGCAGAGTAAGAACTTCCGCTATTTGGATAAGTGTGGAGGTCATCAGTAGAGTGGTAGAGATGGTGGAAAGTGGTCTAAGAAAAAGTGGGGAAATTTTGGTTCCTACTCTAAGGCTAGTTATCCTTATTCAAAGCCATCGAGTGACCTTTATTTCTAGTACGATAGTTGGTTTAGAGTACTAAGAGCCCAGTCGCAGGCTAGTGGAGCTCAGTCAGCTCTATCATATCCTTCTTGGAGATTTTATAGTTAAGTGATTTAATGTTTTTGCAAAGAAGGGAGAACCAAGTCTTTCAAATGTCGCCAGATTAGTCATCTGTAGAGGGATTATCCTTCCAAGGTTGTGTCTGGGGAAAATAAGATTCCTGTTGCTACTTCATCCATTCTTACACCAAAGGGTGCTACTTCTGCTTCTGGCTTCGGTGTAGGTCGGAATCATTTGCATGCTCTTTTCACTCGCCAGGATTCTGAAGCATCCCTCAATATTGTTACTGGTATGCCTAAACTCTTTTCTTGTGATGTACATTGTCTACTTGATCCTGGGTCTACTCTCTCTTATGTGACCCCTTATGTGGAAATCTATTTTGGTTTTGATCCTGAGTGTATTTCGGACCCCTTTTTGGTGTCCACCTCGATGGGTGACTCTATTATGGCTAGAAGGATCCATAGGGTTTGTGTGATGTCGGTCTATGGTAGAGAGACCTTAGTGGATCTGATAGAGTTAGACATGTTAGACTTTGATGTGATTTTAGGGATAAATTGGTTGCATTCATGCTGTACGTCTCTTGATTGTCAGATCCAAAGGGTCAGTTTTAATTTCCTAAATGATTCGGTAATCGAATGGGAAGGTAGTTCCCTACTGCCTAAGAGAAGGTTTATCTCGTATCTTAGAGTAAAAAAATTAGTTACAAAGAGTGCCTCTATCACTTAGGTATATGTTAAGGATTCTAGGTCCAAAGGTCCTTCTTTAAAGACTGCCCTAATGATCTTCCTGGTGTACTTCCTAATAAGGACATTGATTTTGGGATTGATCTTCTTCTGGACACTCGTCCTATTTCTACCCCTCCTTACAGAATGGCTCCGACTGAGTTGAAGGAACTCAAGGAACAATTCAAAGATCTTTTCAACAAGAGTTTTATCTGCCCTAGTGTGTCTCTTGGGGTGTGTCCGTGCTCTTTGTGCGTAAGAATGATGGTTTTCTTTAGATGTGTATTGATTACCACCTATTGAATATAGTACCCGTGAATAATAAGTATCCACTTTCGAGGATTAATGATTCTTTGATCAGCTTCAGGGTGCTAAGTTTTTTCCAAGATTGATCTTCTATCTAGGTACCATCAGTTGAAGATTAGGGAGGCGGATATCCCTACGACTAGCTTTCAAACACGGTATGGTCATTTTGAGTTTTTGGTGATGTCTTTTGGCTTGACCAATGCCCCGACTGCATTTATGGATCTTATGAATTGTGTTTTCCATTTGTTCTTGTATTTGTTCGTGATTGTCTTTATTGATGATATTTTGGTGTATTTTAAGGTTGAAGCGGATCATGTCGATTAGCTTTGCCTTATGTTCCAGACCCTTAAGGAGCAATAATTATATGCTAAGTTCTCTAAGCGTGAGTTCTAGTCGAACGTTGTGACTTATTTGGGTCATGTTGTTTGTAATGAAGGGATCATGGTGGATGCACAAAAGGTTGCAGTGGTTAAGAAGTATCCTAGACCGATGACTTCAATCGATATTTAGAGCTTTTAGGGTTTAGAAGGTTATTATAGAAGGTTTGTGGAGAGTTTCTCTTTTATTGCAGCCCCGTTGACTAAATAGACTCAAAAGAAGGTCAAATTCTTATGGTATGATGCTTGTGAGGGTAGTTTAGAGAAGCTGAAAATAAGCTGACTTTGAATCTAGTCTTGACTCTACTTGAGGGCACTAATGGTTATGTTGTCTACTATGATGCATCCCGAGTAGGGATGGGTTATGTGTTGATACAATATGGCAAGGTGGTTGCTTATGCTTCTAGGCAGTTGAAGGTTCATGAGAAAAATTATACTACCATGACTTGGAATTGTTAGCCATTGTGGTTTTATTAAAGATTTGATAGCATTATTTGTATGGAGTCTATGTTGATATTTATTTTGATCATAAGAGCCTGAAATACGTGTTCACCCAGAAGAAATTAAATCTCAGGCAAAGGAGGTGGCTCAACTTGCTAAAAGACTATGACATGAGTCTCCACTATCATTCAGGTAAAGATAACATGGTTGCTGATGCTCTTAGGATATTGTCCATGGGAATCTTGTTTCATGTGGATGAGGAAAATTGGGATTTGGTGAAGAATATTCACCGTTTGGCTAATCTAGGAGTTCGTATCTTGGATTCCAAGGATGGTGATGTGATTGTTCAAGAGTTAGAGAGGTCGTCTCTTGGTACTGAAGTAAAGGAGAAACAAGTGTTGGATCTTATTCTGATGCAAATAAAGAATGATGCCGACAGGCAGAAAATGACAGTTTTTGAGATTGGTGGTGATGGTATATAGAGCTACCAAGAAAGATTGAATGTTTCTGATGTTGATGGATTGCAAGGAAGAATTTTGGCTGAAGCTCATAAGTCAAGTTATACTATTCATCCTGGTTCGACAAAAAATGTATCTTGATCTAAAAGAGATTTATTGGTGGAATAATATGATGCGAGATATGGACAATTTTGTGCTTAAGTGCATGGTGTGTCAACAAGTGAAGGTTGAGCACTTGAGGACCGGTGGTTTAACTCAAGAGAATGAACTGCCGACATGGAAATAAGAGATAATTAATATGGATTTTGTTATCGGTCTTCTACGGTCTTGCCAGAAATTTGATTTAATTTTTGTTATTGTGGATAGGATGACTAAGTATGCTCACTTCTTACCAGTGAGGACTAATTTCTCTTTCGAGGATTAGGCTAAGTTATTCATTAAAGAGATCGTGAAGTTGCATAATGCTCTAGTTTCAATCATATCTAATTGGGGTACTCAGTTCTCATCTCACTTTTGGAGGTCATTCCAGCGAGGTTTGTGGAATAAGGTGACTCATAGTACCGCTTTCCACCAAAAGATGGATGGGAAAGAGAAAAGGATAATTCAGGTCCTGGAAGATATGCTTCGTTCTTGTGTGATTGATTTTGGTGATAGTTGAGTTGACCACTTGCCTTTCATAAAATTTGTTTACAACAACAATTATCACTCTAGCATTGGTATGGCTCCGTTTGAGGCCTTATATGGTAGGAGGTGTAGGTCTCTTATCGGGTGGTTCGAGGTTGGTGAAAATAAGTTGTTTGGTCCTAATTTGGTTCACCAATCCATGGAGAAGGTGAAAGTTATTCAGGTTACACTTAAAGCCGCCCAAAGTCACCAAAAGTCCTAAGCTGATGTGAGGCGAAGGGAGTTGAAGTTCAGTGTTGATGATGGGGTGTTGTTGAAGGTTTCCCCATGAAGGGAGTGATACAGTTTGGTTAGAAGGGGAATCTCAGTCCCTGTTATGTTGGCCTGTACCTAGTTGTAAAGAGGGTTGGTAATGTCACAAATGAATTGGAATTGGTCGCTAGTTTGAGCTCCATCCATCTAGTGTTTCAAGTTTTGATGTTGAGAAAGTGTGTGGGTGATCCTTCGACGGTTGTTCTTGTAGACGAGGTGGGTATTTTGGATTCCTTGTCCTATGAGGAGGTCCCGATTGATATTTTAGATCGCCAAGTCTGTTGGTTATAGACCAAGGATGTGGCATCGGTAAAGGTTCTTTGGAGGAAGCAAAGGTTGAGGAAGATATGTGGGAAACCGAGGAGAACATAAAGTCCAAGTATCCATTATTGTTTCTCATTTCCAATAATCTTGCTTAATGTATGGGTAATCCTTAGCATCTTTGTTTTCTAACTTTGTTAAAGGAAATTGTGATTAGCTTAGTATCTTTGTTTTCTATCATTGTTAAAGGTAAGAGTAGTGGCATGTGGATGTCAAATCATGTAAATAAATGACTTGTCCTATCATTCGAAGACGAATAATCCTAAGAGGGGGGAGTATGTATTGCCCCGGATTTTTTGTCCCTTGAATTGTTTTTGTGTTCTGAGCTCACTGCCTTGACTATGACTCACCCTATGAGTATTAGGGTGTATTGATGGGTCAGGTGACCCTAGTCATAAGGTGTCCGGGGAAAGACCTTTGTGTTTCTATCTTGGGTACGACTTGGGGACATAAGTCGTAAATACTTATGACAATTCGTGGGGATGGAATCGTAACCAAATCAAAAATTAAGTGGCATCGTTTTGCTTTGAGTACGAGTGGCTCACTATGAGTCATAAGGAATTGTTATGAGTCATTGAGTGCAAATTGTAGGATGTCCAGTGTTTACCTAATTGGATTCTGTTTTGACTACGACTGGACCATACGAGTCGCAGGGTCTCATTATGAGTGGTTTCAATCGAGTTGTAGGGTCAATAGTGTGTGGGGGTCCTAAAGACTGTCTTTGTTACGACTCGTGGTGATGAGTCATAAGGAGTGGTGATGAGCCAACGGTTGACCCGTAATCAATGATGGCACTTTTCCAGCTTTTACGTCAAGGGAATTCTGGATATTTCCCCTCTTACCCAAATTGAAACCCATGTCTTATAATCCCTTTATGGAGTCATTAGCATTCAGAAACAAATCTAAGTAACTTCTCAAACACTCCAACAGGTTCTCTAAATTCCCTCAAGCAATTTAAGCTAGGTTTTCATCTAGTTGGTCATCTAAGGGCTCAAGGGTTGATTTCTCTCAAAATTTCTTGATGTTTAAGTCATGTTACTCTTCCCTCATTGTTAATTTATCAAGAGCATATGTTTAAAGTATTGTCCATGATATATTGATGTTTGTTTAGAAACAAAGGTTAGGGGTTTTAAATGCTTATTGATGAATTATGTTTTTCCATGGCTTACATATGACTTTTCATGCTTCAATTATGGTTTTGAACTTGTGGGAGCATGGATATGGTGAATGAACTAGGGAATTTTGATTTTCCCAAACTTGTAACTTTTGAAGCGGTTAGACCAAACCCCATAATGTGATCTTGGTTTTTAATTATGAGAAATATGGGAATTTGTAAAATTGATCCAAGGGGGTTATGAATTTCCCCAAGTGATGTAATTGTTTTGGCATGTTGATCTTACTTTGCAAGTGTAGTTGGTATGACGATACCAATAATGTATGCCTAAATGTTTATTGTGGTTCAACGAATGTGATTGTGTGATAAATGTTTTAATAGGGCTTTAATGGGGGTTGGGTAGCTGAGTCATGAAAGTGGAGGTTCGAGTGATCGATACTGGAAACCACATTTGCCGACGTGGGGGTTAAAGTAACCAGGGAGGTTCGAGTCCCCCTTATTACTTATACATGAGTAGGGAGGTTTGAGTCCCCCATAAATCATTACATGATCGGGTGCTTATGTCACCTTAGTATATGATTGGGAGGTTTGACTCTCCCATGCATATATATGAAATTATTCTCTGGTTCATGCGGCTACACATATTGGGTCCCGACCAGGGGGCTAGAGCTAGGGTCCATATATCCCGTGGATACATGTTATGATGGTTGAGCTCCACAATTAAGGATAAAGTTTTATAGTACATGTTAAGCCTTGTTCCCTACCTCGGTATGTAATATATATATATGTATATATATATATAAATATATATATATGTATATATATATATAAATATATATATATGTATATATATATATAAATATATTTATATATAAGCATTTGATTTTGTGCATTGGGTTTTAATGATTTTGAACTAATTAACCATGTCATTATGCTATCCTTATCCCTGAGTTAAATGCTAGCATTCACCCCGGTAGCTTTCTTCGGACGTTGTATCCCCACGCGATGAAAGAGTTGGTCATACTTCTACTCTTCATGCTCTGTGACTAGGATTCGAGATCAACTCGAGAGTTGACATTGAAGTGGTGAGCTTCCATACATCGGAAGTCTACATTTCATGTTTTTTTCTATTATGTCTTAGATTGTTTAAAGTATTTTTGGCTATAGTCGGGGTCATGTCCCGACACTTTATGGATATTCAGTTTTGGTTCTTTGTTTAAAAGGCTTTATTTGGATTTCTGTGGTTATTCGGCAGTGGTTTTCGATTATTTGGCAAGTCACCGGTCGTATATTGTAGACATGCATTTAACTTTTCTTAAGCTTATTGCACGCTATCTTGTTATATGTTCAGAATTCATTTAACCTTGGGTATGTTTTGTTTGGTTGGGTTAGGTGCGGGGGGTGATCTCTGGTATATATGCGACTTGAGATACCCCTCACGGCCAGGGCCTAGTTTGGGTCGTGATATGAGAAGTGACTTGATTTCTTGGAGCATGCTGCTACTAATTTTGAATTCTCGACCCATGATATTGATTTATATTTTGTCCCTGATTTCCACCCCATGAGAAGTTGGGGTGATTCTACCAGTTCGTATTGTAAGTATTTCCATAGTTCTAATTTCCTTGATGATTAGCATTACCCGCATAATTAATACACTCTGGATTAGCTGGATACGCATCTGCTACATGATAACTGTTAGCCCACACCTTACACCAAGTCTGAGCCTTATGTACTCCATTTGTTATTTCTGGTGTGATTTCCAGATTTATGATACTAAACTGCATAGTTATCTAGTTCTGTAATGAAGCAATCAGTGCTGATATAACCGTCAACTGGTCAACCTCTAACACTCTAACAACCTTCTTTGGAACGCTCCTCATTGTATCTGCATTCCACTCAGTATTCCCTAGTCAAATTCAATTCAGGAATGTGTAAAATTCATCTTAAGTCTTTTCTAGTGCCTGTCCACCCGTAGTAGAATCCAGAAGAATCTTAGTATTTGGCTCAAGACCTTTAATAAAAGTGTGCGCCAACACATCATTGGTCTGATTATAGTGAGGACAATCTCAGAGTATAGACTTAAATCTTTCCTAATCTTGGTATTGGTTCTCTCCATCTCTCTGCCTGAAACTCAAAATTTTACTTCTCAATTGTTCGGTCTTTCCCAAAGGGAAGAACCGAATAAGAAATTTATGAGCCAAGTCATCCCGGGAAGTGATGGAGTTCAGCAGTTCTTCCTTCAACTACCTCTTAGCTTCCCCCAACAAAGAAAAGGGGAAAAGAGTCAGTCTGACATAATCAGTAGATACCCTAGTGGGAACGTAAGTACTGTCGATATCAAGGAAGTTTTGTATATGCTGCTGTGGGTCCTCATGAGGTAAGCTAGTGAATTGCCCACTTGTGTGCAAGAGTTGCACCATGTTTTGTTTCAGTTTAAGACCATCCGCATTTGGTTTGTAGATGCTATTTGTAGCATTGTTCGTGAGTAGGATTGCTATTTCATGAATGGGCCTAGCCAGTGGTGCATTAGAAGGAGCAATACATATCGGATCATCCATAGTTAATTGTTGAATTAGATGCTGGATTGTAGCTTCTCTCTTTCGTTGATGAAATACTCGCTCAGGTTCCAAGTATGGCTCAACCAATTCTTTTTCCCTTGCCAGTCCAATATGTCAAGTTACCTACAAAAGTCTGCCGCAAAGATCAATTTGTTAACACTCGAATCTTATTACCAAAAGCAAAAAGATTTAGAGAATTACTAATTATTTGAGTCCCTGACAATGGTGCCAAAAACTTGTTGTGGTGTATCACACATGTAGGTGTACGTGATAGGACAAGTAATATAGTGACTCAAAAGAATTAGTGTCGTACCCACAGGGACTGCATATTTAGAATTTCATTTAATTTTAGTTTTGACAATATTAGATACAAGTGTTACGGAGTATCAAAATTTTTGTGACAGTTTAGTAACTAAATAACTAATAAGAAAATAATAAAGTGTTACAATGGCAATGTAAGAAAAGATGTAAACAATTCGAGGGGAAATTCCAGGGTTAAGGCACTCTTTTCAATCATGTAAATCTCTATGCTTATAATTGGTCATGTTGGTTATTGGGTTGTTGGTTCACAGGGTTAATATTACGATCATGGTCTTTCGAGCCTCTAATATTCTACCTAAAAGGACATCACAACTACATCATTGAGCGCGGATGCGATAATACATTTTAGATGCTTTAAGTTATCTTCCTGCAATTGAACCAAACAAGGCGATCTAGGTATATTTGTATCCTAGACACTACTTCAAATCCTTTTTTATTTAGAAGAGTAGGAACTTGCTCCTTAAACCCATCTATCCTAATGTTCCTCCTTTCGAGATCACAAGATAAATAAACATGTATTTCAATGTGCCAATCAATAAAATAGTAAGAGCAATATAAAAAGAACAACTCATACAATAAACCAATGTTTAACCATCTCTAAGAATATCAAACTACAATTATATGTTCCGCCTTAACCTCAGAACAAGGGAATTTATCCACTCTATTCAAAATCAATATCCTCGAAATAGAAATAATCATACAAATGTTAGAGTAAGAAAGTTGAATAATAAATAAACCCTAATAAAACCCTCTTACGTGTTTTTCCTTCCTATTTCATCTACAAAAGATAGTAGTACTCTAATATCACAAGTGTTCCATTTATAGTAAGGTTAATCTGCACGTTTATAGCACCTCAATGTGCCATGTCCTTATTGCAGAGGATAAGTGGCAAGGCATGCCAGTATAATGGAAGCATACTGGAATGAGGCCATTTACTTTTATGCTACCTCTGTGCCACGCCCTTATCGCGGATGATAAGTGGTGTGGCAAACCAATATCATGCCTATTCATTGGAAATTGCCATCATCTTTCATCCCACTAATGTGCCACACCCTTATTGCGGAAGCTAGTGTCTGTGGCACACTGGTATGTTAATTTCTGCATTTCTAACCTTTGTTTGGACTTATCCTCTTTCTTCCCTAGTCCAATGCTTTACAAGCTCAGTTCTACTCTTCTCATGCTTAGAGTGTTGCATCCTAGTGCTTTTCATGATCCATAAGATTCAAGTTTATGCTCCACCACATTCATTTTCATCACGTTTATTTTTATCACATTCAAGACCTACAACACTAATCATATAGATTAGATCGAGAATACAAATTTGACTCAAACACAAGACATTTTGCACTTTTATGCCAAAGATTAGTAACTCCTAGAATATGAATAGTTTAATAGCTCAAGACATACTAAATGAAATTTCTTCGATTTTTCTTTCTAACTCCACCGACCGTTCATTAATCTAATTCTTGAGTAAAAACTCATACTCATTTTACCTGAATGATCTATCTGACATAGATTGATGACCTGAATTGATGATCCATCAAATGGTTGATGACACATCGATTGAAGTTATCAACCTTAACAAGTAATATAAAAAATGGCTAAAGATTGATGACCTAATTTTACGAGCCATCAACCCATTGATGGACTATCAACCAAGTCGTCAGACTGAAATTTTCTACATTTTAAAAACATTTTCCTAGGGGTTGTTTGGTCTTTTCTCAAATTTTTAACTCCAAAACTACGTTGTTTCACCTTTTACAAGAGGTATAAGTATATTTCATAACCTAAAGTCCCTCATTCAATAAAAAAAAATTTGATACTTAGGAAAATTTAGAGAAACATGCGACTTTCTCCTCTCCAAAGGAAGAACCTAGGGTTTACCTTCAAGCTCATATTCTCCAAACTCTAATCCAAGATTTATTTCTTCTAGATATGTGGGGTTTGTACAAGAATTTACTTTTGTCCTTATACCCAAACCCAAGCTTTTAAATTCCATGACTATGAATTCAGCTTTTAATTCAAATTTCCATGTTCCATTCATTAGTTTTCTTGCGTACCTGATAATATTCATGGACTCCCATTGTTTAATTGCATTCTTATTTGCATGTTTTCAAAACCTTGTTTAAGATTTGATGGAATGTTCATGAAATTCCTATAAATTGATATTGAACCTTTGGAATTTGCAAGAATAAATGTCCTTAGTATGATTTCAAGAGTTCGAGCATAAATTGAAAACAAGTTATTTCCATTGACATGATTACGCCCAAATTTTAAGAAAGTGCATAACATAAATATGAATTTGAATGATTTTTTCATGTTCTTAATATCACTTAGCATAACTTAACATGAATTGGAATGAATTAGCATGATATAGCATGAGCAAACATAAGTTTCAAGCATGTACATGATATAAGCTTAGTTTAAATAAAGTTTTCATATTTAGCTCCAATATTCAGGGAGGACTCCAGTTCTACTTCTATCTCTTACTTTGTCTTAATTTTGACTCAGGAATATATTTTGTATTTTAGTTTTTGGATATTGTACTTAGATGCTTTTACATTCGTGACACTAGTCTTGGGGATTTATGATATTCTTTTAGTTTTGCATTATTACTATATACATTTGACTTGACTTAGTTCTACAAGTCTCGTTTGCTTTATTTCATTTATTATCTCATATGTGTTTCTATTTTGGGTGATTGACTTACTTATCAAGAGTAGACCATGATAAGTTCCATCGTGACCTTGACTTCTGGACTCTGACACCCTTTAAAAAAATCCCATAAACAACATAAGATAAATTGAATAATCGATTTAACCAATAATAAAAAAAAGCAAAAGAAAAATTTCAGAAGAAAAATACAAAAAACCAAGTACTACAATTATTTTTCTACAGTTAAAAAAGATATAGATAAACAAGATTATACCAACATGAAAAATGTAGTCTATAATGCAATCAACAAATCGATACTCATAAAACTTATGAGATGCAAAATAATTGTGGATTATTAGTAGGTCAAGATTCTAATCTACATATCATGCTTTTCCTTAACATTAATATAGGTAATTATGACATTGATACTTTTGAAATAGATTAATCAGACAATAATTTAACGATTTCAAATTCCTATTCATAAGTCTTCTTTAATAGGCAAACACAAATGTGGTCTACAATTCATTCAACAAATCGATAATCATAGAACTTGTGAAGTATAAAATAATTATAGATTATTATCCAAATAGATACTGAATTACTTATCATATTTAAGAATTCAAACAAGTTTCTTCCCTCAGTGAATCTCGATTTTGAAGTTGAGATGACAACGTAATGAGAGAGACTTACAAATTAATTTTGATGGAAAAATTGACCGTCGTGAGTTCTCTAAAGAAGAAAAATGGAAAGGATAAAGGTTCAGAGGTCTTTTTATTGGTGACCTAGGCTAGGTATTAAATAAGATGCTGATGCAGACTAGCCATGTGGTCATGTTTTTCCATATGGGAAGCCTATTGGCATTCCGTTAGTAAGAGGGTATTTGTGAGCTAAAAATAAATGAAGGGGGTATTTTTAAATAAAAAAATAAGAAGAGGGTATTTTTGCTCCATTTTGGATAGTTTAGGGGTTGTTTTAACCGTTTTCTACTCTGTTATTAATTGTGAGATGAATTGATTTCAAATTCAATCGTATGGAAAAAGAAAGTTTATTGATCAAACTTTGGTTGTTTGTGAAATGTTGCATCCAAATGCACATCTAAGTGTATACAATCATACAAGTAAATATGATTTTAAGTCTAGATATATAATACACACAAGAACTTGTCAATTAACTATTTATAAAATCAAACAAGGGCTATCATTTTGCTAGCAATCATGTTAAATAATTACTTGAACTAACTTTGACGTTCTATTGGATTACTAGTTGTAGGTTGCTATTACCTATTGAGCATCATGCCAATGTATAACTCTAACACTGATCGACTATTCCTAATGCCTGTATCTCTATGGTCATTGGTCGATAATGAAGTTGTCACAAACCTACCCAACAAGTTGTGATGGGCACCTACCTACACCTACCCTAGATAGAAGAACCCTAATAATCTTGCAAATCAACCAAATGTGGAAGTTAAAGTGATAAGTACTTAATTAATTTAATATTCACCATCTAAATGTCTAATCAAGTTGAAATACTATTACTCGTTCAATTTCTCAAACTTGTTATAATACATCAGATATAAAAAATAAATGCAAAAAATTAATGTCTTCCAAACTTACACCTCCACGAAGTATAAAGCAGTCAAAGTTAAATAATGTATCCCAACTAGGCTGGGGTTGAATCCATAATAAATATATTCAACTATCTCTCAAACTTGTTGAAGTCAACAGGTAGTACAGAAAGTAAATGGGGCAAGTTTATTGAAATCAATAAGTAGTAACAAAACTTGGATGTTGTGGTTGTAATCAATCTGAAATGAACACTAAGACTGTGTCCCCCCTAGCTTCCTAACTCCATAAGTTTCTCATGGTCAATCCAACTATCTCACTATCACACATGAAAAATCTAACAAGCTCGATATTACCTATTGTCTTATGGACTCGTGGGTAAATCTCACCCTTTACCTTATGAGTTTCAGGGTGTTGCCTTACTATCCCTTTTATTCAATACCAGTTTAGGTATCACCTTATGGGTATCAAGTCATTAGACAAGGGTTGATAACCTCTAACCACTATTGTAATTCTTTTTTCCTAGTCTCGACCTCCCTTGTGATGATTATCTCTAATAAAGGCTGGTCCTTAGAGTTTTCCACCACTAAGAATGTAATTAACTCAAAGAAAATCACAATACACTTACAAATGTAAATCTAGTTGAATCTGTCAATAGCAATTTAACTATCACCTTGTAGGTCTCAAGTCATTAGACAAGGGTTGATAGTCTCAAATCACTATTGTAATTCTCTTTTCCCAGTCTCGACCTCCCTGTTGAAGATAATCTCGAATACAGGGCTGTCCTTAGAGTTGTCCACCACTAAGAAGGTAATTAACTCTAAGGAAATAACAATACACGCATAAATGTTAATCTAGTTGAATATCTTACTTTCTTTACTTCATTCCTCTGCCAGGGTTCCCACAACCCTAGTCAAGGAAATTAGTCGTTCATGGTTATGCGACAATCTATGAAAATCAATAGAGAAAACATAGAATTAACTTGCACAAAGATTAAACAATAAAATACAAAGTTTTGTTTAATTACGAAACTAAGAACCAAGAACAAGAGTATCAAAGATGTCAATGTATGTGAAAATATCTCAAAGAGTGTAACCTAATACAAGAATAACCCAAGAGTATTTATAGTATCCCAGAGTAATAAAGGAAACCTAATTAAAAAAAATTGGAAAATTATGTCGACAGTGGTCACGCCTCTGGCAACAAGTCATTCAGATTGGTCACAACTCGTTGCCTACTGTTGTATCTCTCTTTTGTCTTCAGTGGTCATAGTTCATTAGGTGACATAACGAGTCATAGGCTTCCAGTCATCATCACTCCAGTTGATGTTTACTTTTAGGACTATTGAGTATGTTGTAAGAATGACTCATCAACATGATTCACAATTATTCCTTACAACTCATGGTCTTCACTCGTTACCACTGGAGCATCTTTTGACAATCCTCAGGACTTCTAGCCAATGTGTTTAGAACGCCTCCTCACCACAAGTCTTAGGTTGTCATTATGACTCGTGGCCTTCATTCATTTCCACTGGGACCTCAACCAATATTCAGGACTTCTGTATCCATGATCATAACGATTCAACTCATGACTCATAGCCACACATAATGAGTCATGAGGTACCCTGCCTTAACTTCTGAGCTTAGTCATTGCTCACTGTTACCACCACGACTTTGGAAATAAGTCGTTACGTGACTATATGATTCATTTTCAGATCATTACTTGAATTTTTAGAGATTTCTAATCCTTTTCTATTCAACACCACTTTCAACCTAATTTACCTACAACATACACAAAACACACATCATATCTGACAAAACAACCTAAATAAATGCATGTTTTCACCATTTTAAGCATCGAATCTTCCATGAAACCATAATACATCAACATCCTCAACTTAGAACATTTGAATGTCCTCAATAAACAAGAAAAAACAAAAAAAGCATGATGCTTAGCTAGGAAGATCCTAAGAAACCTTTGGCAGTCATTATCAATTTTAGTTCAAGATACATTACCTCCTCCTATTTTTACCTTTTTCAAAACCCAATTGTGTGTATCTATGAAGTACAACAATGTGACAAGGAATCGAGTTCTGGAATTACATTAAAAACAAACAACCATGTACACATACATGTTACACTAGGACAAGCAAGTAATCTAGCAACATAACCCATGTACCCTCATAATAAAAAAAATCCCAATCACTCAGATGGATCAACATATCAATGTAGAGATGGTCAATAGATGCTCTCGCTCACAAAGAAGTTCCAATAGTGAAGAATGCCTTAGGCTTGCCCTTATTTTTTTACCTTAGTTTTCAGACAGCCGGGTTAGGATCACTATAGGACTTTAATTGACTTGTAATGTAAGCTTGGGGGTGGTATGGTACATTTGGAAATTTTTAATAACTACGCCTCCTTGGCACTATAATTACTTTAGGGTCCACCCATTTACCAATTTATTTTTTATCTCGCCCTTGTTTTTCTCTTTTTGTTTATTTTCTACTTATTTAGGTTGAGTGTGGTTACTTTTATTCTTTCTTCTTTTTCTATTTTTGTTACCACACTCAAACCTACTTTATTTTTATACTCGGACCTTTTATTCATACCCATTTTTACTTGCACACCCTGATAATAGCCACTCTCAACCTAGGAAATTTTCTTGAGTTGAGGTGCACAATGTCCAAGGGGGACAAAGGCCAAAACTGGTTCATAACAATTAAAAATTGGAAGATGAGTCGGTGTAAGCAAAAAATAGGTATATTAAGCCTCAAAATTGGGGTCAAGGGATTCTTACTGCATTTGGTTGGTTATTTTAGCTAACTGGACAAATTTCAATAACGACCTATGATCCTTTCCTAACTAAATATCCTACAACCTAGGAAAGACTAATCGGGCAAGTTATGGATTTCAACTTAGGGAACTAGGTAACGCCTCACAAACTCATGGTACAGGGTGACATTGCAGGTTTCTGTCTATCTGATTCATGCAATTGCTCAACATAATTATTACGTTCCTAATCATAATGCCATTACTAGATTCACATTGGTTACACATATACACACATCGCACAGTTGCAACATAAAATTTAGTAGGGGTATCAATTTTCATGAACATTCTTGCACGATCATATAGAGTTCATCAACTTTCTTTGGTACAAGTTTTCTTCCTGATTAAACACAAACACAAAATATCACAAAACATTTTTATTCTAGACATGTCAATTCCGCATTCAAACTGTAGCCAACAGGAAAAGAATCACGACAATAAAAACTTGCGATGATTAAGTGGTACACCCCCACCCCCAACTAAAAGCACCAACACTATCTCTATTGCATCCATAAAGTAAAAACAAGGGGTCAGAAATATACCTGGGTGAACTAGGTGCTAGCTCATGCTGTATCATCTTGGGGGGCCTTAGAATGAGCTTTACTTTCATCAGCAGTGGCCTCGTTGGTGGATGGGGCACTCAAATCAGCAGTGACACTTATGGTGGGCGATGACTCAATGGTGGATCTAGAGGCAGAGCAATACTACAACTTATATAAGTAGTATCAACAACTCGAGAACTACCCACTCCCGCCACAACCTAACGAACCCTAGTCTGTCGGTCCAGCTCATCTTGTATACTGGCTGCCTTTGCAGTCTCAATATTTTCCTTCTCGACTCTTTTTTTCTTATTTCTCTTCCTACCTTTCTCACTACCATTAACATCATCAGCAGCGGGGGTTGACCCGCTAGAACCATAGATGTCGGGTACATTCTCCTACATAATCTACCCAACAATCGGCATCGAGGGAAAAGTTCTGGCATGCATGTCGTCAATAGAAAATCTCAGGAGGCCAACTCATCATGTACCCTTACAGATTTGGGGATTAGATATCTTCCAACTTTTTGCTGATCCACCTCTTAAACCTATTAAATCGGGTTTGTATGCCCCTTGTCTCATCTTTAATCTATTTTGTCACCCATAATTTTACCCCTCCCTCGATAAGCTTCACCTTTGCCTCCACCATACCCAACCCTTTCTGCACCTTAGCTAAAAATAACTGTGGTATTAAATCATAACCAGTTGGTGCCGATCTAAATTTGAATGGTTTATCCGCAGGAGGTGGTGTCGGCATCTAGGAAGTACCTGATACATCAGAAGCACAAGGCTTAGGTAATGTTATATCCGCAGGGGTATCACCCATATCGGTGAACTGCTGAGTATCAGTACTGGGACATTTGGTCTGAAATGCCTTACTAAGCAATGCTACACATGCCTTCATAGCCTTGGACATAAGGTTCACAAAATCATGAATCAACCCCAAGTCCATAGTACCTCATGACTGGAGGAACTAGTCAATCTCTAGAATCTCTAACACTCTCGCATCCAAAATAACCATGTCAACAAACATAGGAATGACATGACTATTTTGGTTCTCACCGCCCGATAACGTATCGCTCTCGCAATGAAATAGGCCACATAAATCTCATATCCTGCCATAATTCTAGCTATCAAGGCAGCGCGGCCTGGACTGAGTACATTATCCCCATATCTGCAACACAAGTTCTGATGCATAAGTGTCTACCCTGACTTAGCCAAATAATTCAGGCTACCATTTGTAATTTACTATGATCTAGGCCCTATTACCCAAGCAACCTCTTCTCGCTCAACCGCAATCAGATTGTCCATCCACTGGAAGTGAATCAACTTATCCTCTGAGCTAATTTGTTTTCTCTTAATTTTCCACATTTCATCCATGAAAAAGTCAATATTGAAGGTATTTACCGGTGACTACAACTCTTTCCCATGTAGCATTTTGGAAATGGTCCCAGTGGAGATGTTCACTCAAACACCTCAGATCATCACATCTATCAATGAATCACCACACCTCCACAAACTTTCTCATGGATATAACTACTTCAGCTTCATCAAGTAGGTGACATAAAACTCATGTACCAATGCTTCACTATGTTGAACCTGAGCTCTGGTCTTCCACTCAAAATTGTATCATCAGAATTGGGCATCAAACTCAGGCATCTCAGACATGCCTATGGTGGTCAGTTTGCACTATAAATAGATCCCTCCTTGTGGTTTTCCCATGGAGGGATTGATGGCACTATCTTGTTCATAAAAGGACTGCATTTGGGGGGTACCCCCTTTGATTAACGATAGGCACCAGAGTTGGCTCTATGGACAGTGTAGTATGAGGTGGTTGATAGGGTGTAATTTCAATTGAGGTGTGACTATCCTTTCTCTCACCTTCTTTCTTTTATTGAGACCCTTCAGTTCCCTCAACACCATACTCAACATTTTTCTCCTTTGAGCCAAAATCCTCATCGTTATCAATTTTTTCATCATCTTCACCATACTCTTCAGACTAGGATAGTGAGTGGGGTGGTGACTGGCTAGGATATTTCATCCTTCACATGAACTAAGGTGGAGTGAATTCCTCTATAGCAGCTTTGGCACCTCATGGTAATTTTTCTGTTGTCTCTACCACTCCCCCAATTGGATACTCCTGAACTGACCCACTTGAAGATTAGTCGTCAGTGTTATCATTTCTCAGCTGATTGGTGGGGGCGGTGGACTGTTTGGGAGTTTGTTTCTTGATTGAATTATTTTTTGGTTCCATTGTACCTAGAAGGAACCCAAATGTTAATACATCCTAGGAAAAGGAAAGAAAAACAAGAAAAATAGGTCCAGGTGTTACAGGGACCGGGTATGCTACGACTCAGTGTATGAGTTATAACATCAGGTCATAAGTTGTTATGAGACTCATGAGGTGGAAGTTTTCCTAAATATTATTCACTTTTCAGGTCATGATTCCTCCTAACGAGTTATTATTTTTGATTACGACTCATTATTAACACTCGTTATCTGACCAAAAATAATTTTTTGGTGTATTATCCTTCCCAGTCATCATGACTCTTCACTATGAGTCATATAGTGAGATCATGACTCATAGCATGAGCCATGAAGTTAACATAATATCAAATCCCTTTTGCATGCATGTTCTTAGCGATTACAAATCACACAACGAGTCATAAGGTTACCCTATAAGTTGTTATGGGTTTTTTAGTCACTGGAATAATGAGTATTCATGGGATTGATATTCTAAATACCAAATTTCCACCATAATAACATGCACTTAAACCAAGACAATAACTCCTAATTCATTCCCAAACACTATGTAGAGCACAAATTAGATTTTACGCTCATTTTTACAACTCAAGTATCTCAAAAACAAGGTTCAATAGTTTTAATGAACGTAGTTTAATCAAGGAACCAAAGAAATTTTTACACATTAAAACATCAAGTGGATAGATAAACAATTTAGCACATAACACTTACTTAATTTGTAGTTCCCTTAGTTTCTTGGAACATATGCTTTAGAGATTAGAGCCCTAGTTCTTGAGAGTTCTTACTTTGAGATAGTTTGATCATTTGATTATGATGTGGGGGAATGAACATGGAGAGTTATTAATATTGGTGGTCGGTTATAGGAATGGATGGAGTCACCAATTTTGAAAAATAAAAAGTCAACCATTTGGGACTAATTTCCTAATTAAAGCATAAGTGTCGGACCAAGTCGACCCACTAGGTCCGCGATATCAAGCTTGGTAATGAGTCAACGTTACAACTTGTAACATTACAGAATGAGTCATAAACTCTGTCCGTAGTGACTGAAACCTTACCTAGGTCTCCAGTCATAACGACTCAAGGTGATGATTTCTAGTAACTGACTACCATTCCTTCTTAGAATTGTGATGAAAATAGAAACCAATTAGATATGATCCATCATGCTATGACTCACTCCATGATTCGTAGGTCAGATAAAGACTCGTGAGGTGAGTCATATAGCCTGGCACAAGATTTTTTTTTTAGTTTTTTTCTGCAATCTCCTGGAATGCACACTGAAGCACAAGTTACACTATAATGAAATAACTGCAAACATGTGTTTCCTCCCATACAATTCTTGATTTAACGTTGCAGTACGAAGTTTCCGGGTTGGATACTTAGAATTAACCCCATAGGTTACCTCCCATGCAGCTCTTGATTTAATGTTGCAGCACGACGCAATTTTCTTGGTTACTCAGACTTCTCCAAGGTCAATATCATCAACTATTTTCCTTTTCATAGTGTTTCCCATATAGTGCTTCACCCGCTGCCCATTCACTTTGAATAAGGCTTCACTATCATGCTCTAGATCAATAGAACTATGTCAGAACACCAAAACTATGATGAATGGTCCATACCACCTAGACACTAACTTGCTAGGAAATAAGTGAAGTCTTGAATTATACAACAAGACCAGATCACCGAGCTTAAACACCCTTTTCTCAATTCTTTGTCATAGTACAACTTCATCCTTTCTTTGTATATAGCTGAACTCTCATAAGCACAGAGTTGAAATTCAGCCAACTCATTCACCTATTCAACCTTAATGTAGTTGCACCATGCAACTCCAAATTCATCTTTTTCAATGCCTATAGTGCCTTATGCTCAAGTTCAATCGACAAGTGGCATGCTTACACGTACATAAGACGATATGGAAAGGAACCTATGGGGGTCTTGAAAGATGTTAGGTAGGCCCACAAAGCCTCGCATATCCTTTTTGACCAGTCAGTCTTATTGGTATTCATAGTGTTTGCCAATATTGACTTAATTTCTCTATTGGAGACCTCAACCTGCCTACTCATTTGAGGATGATAAGGTGTCACCACTTTATGCTTCATGCCATATTTTTCAAGTAGGGACTTAAAAAATCAATTACAAAATTAAGACTTACCATCCTTAATGATCGCAGGAGGATTGTCAAATCGAGAATAAATGTTTTTCTTCAAAAAGGTGATGACACTTCTACCTTCATTGTTAGGAAGCTCTACTGCCTTCACCCATTTTGAAAATTAGTCAACCACAACCAAATTATAATTCATATAGTAGGAGCTCACAAATGGACCCATGTTGTCAAACCCTCACATAAAAAACAACTCTAACTCTGAGATATGGGGAGTTTATGGCATCGTGAAATATTGCCTTGACACTTACATTAGTCACATGCTTGTGTATAATCATGAGCATCCTTGAAGATCATAGGCCAATAGTACCTACATTGTAGAATTTTGTGGGGTATATGGGTTCCACCATGATGACCCCTAACTAGTGATGAATAACAAGACTCAAGGATGCTCATCAGCTTCACTTCAAGAATACATATGTGAATCACACCATCTACACGAATCTGAAAAAGATAAGGCTCATCCCAAAATAACTTTCTCACCTCATGCATAAACCTCTTGCACTGCTGGATTGATAAATCTTCTGGAATAAGATTATTTGCCAAATAGTTGGTAAAATCAGCAAACCACGAGATTAAGTCTTTTAATATAGCCAAGACCCGCTCATCTAGAAAAGTATTATCTATGTCAATCTCATCGCCTAGTTCTGCATTGCCTCTTCCTCAATCCTAGATAAGTGATCTACAACTTGATTTTTAGTGTCTTTTCGATCCTTCATCTAAAAGAAAAATTTCTTGAAGTAAGAGCACCCAATGAATAGATCTTGGCTTTGCATATTCTTTTGACATTAGGTATCTCAACGTTGCATGGTCTGTATGAACAATGACTTTGGTCCCAATCAAATAGGACCAAAATTTCTCAAAGGCAAAAATCACCAAAAATAACTCCTGCTCAGTAACCGTATAGTTTTTTTGTGCGGGGTTTAGTGCCTTATTGGCATAGTAAATTGGGTGAAGGATATTGTAACGACCCGAGACTACCCCTAGTCATCACACGGTGCTTACGACCCCAAAGGACTATAAGCTAACCCATGACTGATATCTGCTGTGAGTACTGAATAATAATATTGGAATTAATATGGAAAAATTGGCTGAAATGCCATAAGGTTCAAAGCATCTAAAATACTAATAAAATATAATGTCTGTAAAACTGAAAACTGTCTAAAAATCTAGTCTGAATAGCCTCTAACCGAATCTATGTAAAAGTGGAGTTGATGGGATAATCGCCCAACTGACTCCATCTACTGAAAATATAAAATAATAGAATATTCTCAAATGATGAGGACTCACTTCTAAATCTACTGCTTTTGGGTAAATCTGAATATATTATACGTGGTCGGGAACCTGAGTGTCCAAACCTATGATATGAAATATCATAGCGCATGAAAATATGCATAAGTATGTGGGAAAGTACTGGTATGCAAGATGTGGTAAGGCTGAATGCAAGGGTTCATATGCATGAACAGTAACTGACTGGATAATATAGAGTAACTGAATATGAGAGTAAATAGATAACTGAAACTACTGTAAATACTGAGTATGTAATACTGCACATATATGAATACTATAACTAAGCTTTTCTGAAGCTAAGTACTGAGTCCTGATAACCGAGTAACTAATATCTGAAGTTACTGATATTGATTAACTGTGTCTGATAGCCTTAATTCTATAAAATTGAACTGAGTTCTAAACTGAAGACTAAAACTAAAACTGTGGGAGGTAATAATCTAACCAACATACCCCAAATAAGATAAGATAACTGAGTTGTGGTCCAATCTGTAACCCTAATAGGAATGGTGTCAGTACCGTGCCATGGGTAAATAAAACTATTGTGGAGTCAGTCCTAACTAGTGGGTAACCCCTGTGATCAATCCTAAACTAGCAGGTGATCCCTGAGTATGTCAGTCCTATCTAATGGGTGCAATCTCATAACCTATGCTGGCTACGTAGTTTTGAAACTTAGGGATTGCTTCTAGGGATCCAAACCTAACTAACGGGTGAGACCCCATCCCCAGGCTTACTCGGTGCTAAATCTTACTCCCAACTGAAAGACATTGATATGATCATACTAAACTAGACTGGACTGATACAGAGTTTACTGAGTTTTCCTAAGTTCTATAACTGACTGAGTTCTGTAACGGACTGAGAATACTACTGAACATACCATGATTGATAATATTCTGTAACTGACATTGGCTCTATATAAATAGCTAAATCGTCGGGTATTAAATACCCCTAGGACTCTATAGCATGAAAACTAAAGCAAAGCATCATCTTAAATAAGATAATAATGTTCACTTGGTCATAATTCATTCATAGAGACATTTTATCAAACACTTGTAATGCATTAACTTGTACATGGATGGGGAATACATATTAGCATGCTATAATGGTATTATTTCATTCTCAAAGAAAATTTATCAAACATATGAGAAGCATACTTGGTTCATTAAATCATAAACACTTAGAGTTAACATGGTTACAACAATTAACTTACAAATTGAAAGGTTTATCATGAATATCATGTAAATCAATACATACTAGAATCAATTCTTGGAACTTGTAATCTAAATCATAGATTAAAACCCAAACAACATCATTAACATGGATATAATCAAATTCAAACATACAATTCATGAAATCCAAACTTGTATTTTGAAAAGGATTATAGGGCTCTATGGAAGGTAAGGATCCATGGATGAACATCTAACATACCTTAATTTCAGAGTTTCTTGGAGTTCTAGGAGAAATTATTGGGATTGAACTTGATTATTGAGTGTTAGGGTTTATTTTCTTGAGAGAGAATTATCTTTTGATTTTGAGAAAAAGTGAATAATGAAGGGTTTAAACATTTTTAGGGATTAAATCCCATATATGGACGAATTAAAATCATGGGGAGAGATTGTTTTAACCCTGGGCACAACTTTAAGTTTTTGTGAATTTTTTCCAATCTGGACCCATGGAGCGATGCACCACTATTACGCCAAGCCACTAGAAAATGACAACTAGGAAATTGTATGGTGGAGCAACACGGTGGAATCACGTTGCCGCCTTGGTTGCGACCTGGAAGTTCACCGCGACGCGGTGGTATCACATTGGAACACTGGAAAAGGACAATTATAAAATTTAGTCTTGGTGCGAAGTGCCAAAATCGTGGAGGCTCACAGGTTTTTTACAATTGCCATTTTGGCTGGCTCTGCGATGCACTGATGGCTCAAGTGGTACACTGTCTTACTAAAATGGCTATAACTCTTTGTCCGGGTGTCAGATTTGGGCGAATTTTATATCGATGGAAAGCTTATTCAATTTCCCACATAATGAAAAGTAGAAATATTAAATCCACATTTATAAAAGTGTATTTATCTTTAAAGAAAGTCTTTAACATTTTTGGGACGAATTTAAGCTAGGTAAAAGTATGGTGTGTTACAAATATTCTCTTTCTACTAACCTAGAATATCACTCAGATACACTCTACACTAATTCAGAGATAAAATGATAGGAGTTGTCACCAATTTCTGCTTCAATCACTCAAATACCTTAAGGAATGCATCATCAAATATAAATTTCATATCTTTCTTAAGAAGTTTGCATAGGGTATGTGCAATATTTTATAAATCCTTGATGAAACACCGATAAAAACCCCTATGACCCAAAAAACTCTAAATAACCTTCACTGAGACTGGTGGTGGGAACTTTTCAATCACTTTAATTTTTTGATTTATCAACCTCGATTCCCCTTATTGAATCTTGTGTCGAAGTAAAATACCTTCTTTTACCATGAAATGACACTTCACCTAATTTTGAGCCAAATCGCATTCCTTACATCTATGGAGATCATTTACCACATGGGCCAAACAGTCGTCAAAAGAGTCCTCAACAACAAAAAAGTCATCCATGAACACCTCAATAGTATCTTCCACCAAGTTAGAGAATATCGATATCATACATCTCTGAAAAGTGGCGGGAGCATTGCATAACCTGAATGGTATCCTTTTGAATGCAAAAGTCCAATAGGAGAAAATAAAGGTCATCTTTTGTATGTCTTCAAGAGCAATAGTAATTTGATTGTATCCTGAATATCGGTCAAGAAAAGAAATACCAACCCCTTCCTGCTAACCTATCCAACATTTGATCTAAAATTGACAATGGTCTTTCTCAGTCTAAGTGTTCAGATTTTTATAGTCCATGCACACTCGCCATGCTATAACTGGCTCATGGGAATAAGCCCATTCTTTTCATTGGGAACCACTGTGATTCCACCCTTTTTAGGAATGCATTAAACTGGGCTAACCCACTTGTTGTCAGCACTGGGGTAAACCACTCCAATATCCAACCACTTGATCATTTCTTTCTTCAAAACCTCCTACATTGGAGGATTCAACCTATGTGGATGATCTATGCAGGGAATACTATACGGATCAAGTTGTATCTTATGGGTACAAATACCTGGGGGGACCCCTATAATATCTGCAGTGGTCCATCCAATGATAATCTTAAATATCTATAGCACTGATAGCAATACCTCTACCTCTGTATTTACTAAGTCAGCAAAAATAATCACCGAAAAGGTATTGTTGGCCCCCAAGAATGCATATTGCAAGTGAGATGAGAGGGTCTTCAATTCTAAGATCAGTGACTTTTCAACATATGGTCGAGCTAGAGGAGTGGTTCTATTCTTCAAATCTAGATCAAGATTTTTCAGGGCATAAGTTTAAGAGCCTCTACCATGCAATGCGCTCACCATCTCATCATATTTATCAATGCCATCTCTATCAATGTTCATGATTAATGTTGACAATACATCAATTGCAAAGTTTTTGAATCATCAACGGCTCGATGATTGACAGAGAGTTCTAGTAGATGTCTACTAGTTTGAATCAGAGGCAGCCGATTACCCTTTCGAGTAACATGATCCAGAATCTAAAAAATAATAGTCATTGTTTAGTTATAACCACTTAGAGTGGTAAGTCCATTATCGATCTCCCGTTGCCTACTATTGATGTGTCCAGATATGATAATCATTTGGTTGTTGATATCCCTGATATGGAAGCAGAGAAATCAATAAGTATTGATCATTCTGTTGTGGAGGATAAAGGTAAGGGTAAGGTTGATGAGACAATATTGAAGATTATTCCATGACCTCCCCCTCCTTTTCCTCAGAGGTTGAGAAAGAAAAAGAAGGAAGGGAAATACTAGAAGTTTCTATCAATATTGAAGGAACTCTTTGTCAACCACTCGATGGTCGCCCGAAGCTCTAATTTCATAAGTTTTAGAACTTCTCTCAGCTTCTGAGTATGCCACCCTTTGTTGGTAAGAGAGATATAGTCTATAACTTCATATGCCATAGTCCAGCATAATCTTATAAATGCTCTTTTAGTTATTGTGCCTTCCATAGCTTGGGAACTGATGTTCAGTGCTCTATAAGATATTTTTAGAAAATTTTTCTGTGGAATATGATGATTATGTACTATGCTCAGCTTATTTTTAAATCAAAACCAAGGCTTGTATATTGACTAGAAATATAGATGCCTAAAGTTGTAGATCTCATATTTTAGCTGTAATATTCTAGCCGAAGGAAAGAATTGATTTAAGAATTACTTGGATAACTCTTTCCAAGTTTAGATCGATCCTATAAGATTTTCCCCCCCACACAAAGAATTTTCTTGTGTCAGTGAAAAGGGAAACAACCTAAGATGTTCCCCCAACCACAAAGAATATTCTTATGTCAGTGAAAAGGGAAACAACCTAAGACTGAGTGTCTTAAGATCTACCCCAGGTATGGAATAAGAAGTGAAGATCCCAATAAAATTAGCAAGATGTATATTTGCACTGTTTGTGGCCGATATCGAAAACACACTTTTAAAGTTCAAGAAATGGATTATGGCACTGGTAATGTGAAATTTCATATTAGAGGGAAGTGCAGTAGGAATAATAACTTCTGTCTTAGCCAACTCAATGTATATACTATCCTCTTCATCATCATAAGGCTGTAACTACTAGTATACTGGGATAACGTGAGCTTGAACTAATCTAGCTCTATCTATATCACCGTCGAGTGCTGCTCGATGATGAATTACTAGTATTGGCCTGGCTAGCTCTTCCTGTTGATGTAACAACTACTATATTTTCTTATCATTTATGTTCTGTAGATCACCTGGAGTAGAAGGAGGTACCACATTCGAATCATCAAAACCCCCTTTAAGCCAGACTCCACATACGTGTTCAGTTATCATATGATCAGGCTATAAAATTCTATCTAGTTAAGATTCAATGGGAGAAAGGGATTGCCTCGAATCTTAGTGGTCGGCATATACATGCATACATTCAACTAAGAACATAAAATTGAAACCCAAAAAATTTAACAAATTTTAATCAATAATTAACACCGTATTCCTCGACAACAACACCAAAATTTGATTTCGCCAAAACTTACACCTCCACAAAGTATAAAGTAGTCAAAGTCAAATACAATAACCCAACTAGGTTAGTTCACACCCATAGGGAATATGTGAAACTATCTCTCAAACTTGATGAAGTCGATAGACCGTACGGTAAAGTAAATGAGGGGAATTTTGTTAAAATTAATAAGTAGTAACAGAAATTAGATGTTGTGGATGTAATTAATTAGAAATAACCACTCGGACTGTGTTCCCATGGCTTCCTAGCTCTGTATGTTTATCATGTCCAATCCAACTATCTTACCGTCACACGTGTAGAATATTACTAATTCGGTATTACCTACTGTCTTGTGGACTCGTGGGTAAATATCACCTTTCACTTTGTGAGTCTCAGGGTGTCCTGTTACTATCCTTTTTCTTTAATTCGAGTTTAACTATCACCTTGTGGGTATCAAGTTATAAAATAAGGGTTGATGACCTGAAATTACTATTATAATTCCCTTTCTCCAATCCCAATATCCCTTGTGAAGATGATCTCAAATACAGGCTGGTCCTTAGAGTTGGCCAACACTAAGAAGGTAATTGACTCAAAGGAAATCACAATACATGTATAGATTGATCTAGTTGAATCTCTCACTTCCCTTCATTCCTTTGCCAAGGTTCTTATAACCCTAGTTAAGGAAATTAGTCTCTCATGGTTATGAAAACATCCATGGAAATCAATGAAGAAAATATAGAATTATTTTGCACAAAGATGAAAGAATAAAATCCAAAGTCTTGATTAATTACAAAACTAAAAATAAAGAACAAGAGTATCAAAGATGTCAAAGTATGTGAAAATATCTCAAAGAGTGTAACCTGATACAAGAATAACCCAATGGTATTTATAGTATCCCAAAATAATAAAGGAAAACTAATTAAAACAAAATAGGAAAATTATGTCGGCAGTGGTCACACCTCCGACAATAATTCATTAGGACTAGTCACGACTTGTTACCTATGGTTGTAGCTCTCTTTTTTCTTCAACGGTCACGACTCGTTAGGTTACATAATGCTTCGTAGGCTGTCAGCCTTCATCACTCCAGTGGATGTTCACTTTCAGGACTTTTGATCCTGTTGTTAGAATGACTCATCACTATGAGTCATAGTCAGTCCTTACGACTCATAATCTTCATTCATTACCATCGGAACATCTTTTGTCAATACTAATCACTTTTAGTCAATATGCTCAAAATTTCTCCTCACCACGAGTTGTAGGTTGTCATTACAACTCGTGGCCTTTACTCGTATCCGCTGGGGCCTCAGTCAATCTTTAGGAATTTTGTATCCATGCTAAAAAAAATTAACCTCATGACTCATAGCCATACCTAACGAGTCGTGGGGGACCTTGACATAACTCCTGAGATCAACCATTGTTCACTGTTATCACACCGACTCCAAGAAAGAGTCGTTAGGTGACTATACAACTCATTGTTAGATCAGTACCTTCATTTTTAAGAGCTTTCTCATCCTCTTCCGTTCAACACCACTTTCAACCTAATTTACCTATAACATACGCAAAACACATATCATATATGACAAAACAACCTAAATAAATGTATGTTTTTATCATTTTAAGCAACGAATGTGCCATGAAACAACAAAACATAAAAAATAACTATAAGCCATTCCCTAAAACCTAGCCTAAACTAGTATAAGAGCATTAGACAAAAAGTAAGGACATCCAGGTCACAATGTCAATGAAGAATAGAGATGGTAGGAGCTGCTAAGTGATCTACATTACTGCTACAAACTTTAACTAATCTAAACCATCACTGTACCCCTACGTAGAGGTATAGTAATTGTAGAATTAGTACAACTACAAGTACTGATAAGTATCATCAGTTGATTATGGGTAGAAGCAAATAACATCAATAACAAATACTAAAAATCCCAATATCAAGTAAAGCTTTGGTTCTAATTCCCAAACTATAAACTCTTATTATCCCACCTTTAGTATTTTTGTGACCAATCTATCATTTAATTTTGTATATCTTTGTCCATTGACTTACACTTTGTATATATTTGTCCTTTGAATAGTATTTTGTATATCTTTATCCTTTGACTTATATTTCGTATATCTTTTTCCTTTGATTTATATTTCATATATCTTTGTTCCCTAAATCTTAAATTCACCCCAGCCCTCTCGGTACTTACAATCACAAGACACATATTACTATTTCCCATTATTAGCATATGTTTTATGATCATATTGTACTATACCCGAACACATGACATGAAGATGACATATCAAATGAACAAATACTAGTAGAACTTAAGATCATATCCATAATCTAAGATCCTCTCATTGATGTTTGGAATGAGGAAGGAGATTTAGAATTTCTAGCATCTTCTTTTCCTAAGTAGCTTATTCTATGTACTAGTGCTTCGACAATACTTCAATGGAGGTAAACTATTTGTCCCTAACTTCCAACCCTAGCAATTAAGAATGGTTGTGGGGACTTACTTACATGATAGATCCTGGTTACTTTACTATCTTTAAGGGAGCACAATGAAGAATGGATCTGCCACAAATTTTTGTAAAATAGGCACATGAAATCATAGGCTTCTTAGTTAGTTATCTATATAACTTTATAGGGCTTGACATATTGGGGCTTAACTTTCCTTTCATTCCATATTTTATCTCATAGGAGAATTTTTTTAAGAGCAAACAGATGCAACATAAAACTAACATTTTGTGTCGCACCTTTGAATAGGTTATTAGACTAAGCCACCTACCTATGAGTAAGTTTTATACTAGATGCACTTATATGCCCATCCTTTTCTAGACTCCATTCTCATTATATGCCAATATGAGAAAACTTTATCCAAACATTAACTCACATCAATAAGCATAAAGAGGAATATAATATATAGATAAATCACACTGAATATATGACTCACAAGTAGCTTAGCACCAAATAGCATTTAACATATAATTACACGAACCTAATAAGCCTATGACTTGTAGATAATTGAGTTATAGAAATATGTGATTTATGTGAAAGCAAGATATTAAAGCATGTAGCACACGAGTATATGAACCATAAGGTAGCATATGAGCAAATGAACAAGACATGTAACATATAGGAAGGTGAATTAAAAGACCTTATAATATGCGAGCAAGTGGAATAACACATTGGGAGGACGAGATAAACACATAATGCAGAGGACTAAGTTATGATAATTTAACAATATATAAACGGTGGTCTATATTAATGAAGCCATGTAAGAAACTGAACTATAAAACACAAATCACATTGAGTAAGTAAAACTAAACTAACACAAGAATAATATACAAAACAAGTAGGCTATAAGGAGTGTAGCATATATAATCAAATGGCCTTATGAAAGTATAATATGTAGGCAAGTTATAGGTGATACTTAACACATTAGTACTAATTCTCATGCTTATAACACATGGTCAAATTAATTTGTGATTCAACTAAAATATGGATAAGTGATCTGTGGTAAATAATTGCCATAATAACTAACATATAGGGAAAATTTCTATGAAATAAATTAGCAATAAATGAGGTTTGTATGAAGAAGATAACATCTATACGTAAGTACTCCAAGACATATGTTATAAGTGAGAAAATAACCTATAAAAGAAATATGGCCTACAACTAGACAAGAAATAGAACATGTAGCATTTATAATTATATAACAGATCGGATTCTTTGGAAACTAGGAGGCGTCTTATGGGGTCACTCTACCCTATTCATTTGCAAGCATACTACCGCTAGTGCTAACCCACTGGTAGGATAATTCTACCTATATACTTTGCTCACCTTAAAACACATGTAATTGATTTCCTTATAGTATGTTTCTAACCTTCTCATCGGTGTTTCCTTCTGAGTCAATGTTAACACTAGGGCCATGATAGAAAAGAAACCCTTAACAGTCAATTTGTAGGAGTAGGAGGTTGAGGGAAACCTTATCTTTGCTACTGACCTAGGATATCATACAACCAATGTTTACTACCATATGAAAGTTTAGATAAGCAAATTACTAATGAAATTTAAAGGCACTATAGCATATAAACTCTTATTTACAACAAGTCACACATAAATGTCAAGTACATGTAAAATTATATCATGATTTTAAAACACCTGAGGGTTAATCACTTTCGGCTTAACTAGATAGGTTTATTCATGCTAACTAATTTTTCCATAACAAGTGATGGTTAAAAACCTGTACCTTAAAAGGAGATGGCAATCCGACACCCTTAGTCGAGCAATTTAAATAAGCTATGCATCAGGGGAATTGCCATATCAGAGAGTCAAGTGAACAAATAGTACTTTATACTTCACACAAATTTTAATAAGCCATCAGAATCCTATACATATGCATAAAAAAATATCTCTTATTTGAATAGGGATAATACAAATGCATCCTTAAATAATAGGTTAGGTCAAGTGAATATCTTCTGATTGCCTCTCTATTCTTATATTTAATAAGTCTAGGCATCAAAACATGCATTTATATTGAGTCATTTGAGTGTCGCTCTTACCTGCTTCATGCCTAACAAATACCTTTTTTGACCAAAACTACTTATTTCATATATTTTAATATGTAAAATAGCCTAGATAATCACAACCTAGGCCTAGCAGTCAATATCCCCTTTTTAACCTTAAGTTGTAGCGTATATAATCTTTTATAACCAAAACATAGAACCATAGAAGCTAAGTATACATATATCTTATATAGAACAATTGGAAATGCTTATCCTAGAGTTTTCTAACCATAAAAGGGATTGCATATTTTTATTACCTATTTGGGGTGGTCATACACTGTACCTTATAAGGAAATAATTACTAAAATATAGAAAGATATCTAGTAGGTATTTGGTCCTTATCAACTAATTAGCGGTATTCCTAGTAATACTATCACATTGAAAGGTTCAGCTTTCAGACCATGCTACTAGCCTCTTTTAACCAATACAAAACTAGTTCAGTAGATTCTATTTTCAAAATATGTGTAACTCTAAAACCCTATGCGTTTACTAACAATGTACTAGATGTACTCTGTAGGATTAAATTCTATATATTGAAGGAGTCATGTGGAGGAAATTTCAGACCCAACAACCATTCACATCCTCTTAATAAGTTAAACTAGGAAACATTGCAGCCAATCTTTATGACTAAGGTAACATTTATTATATAAAAATATTAACAACCTATTATATCACACTCAAAGGAACAAGGACAATACAAATAGTACAAATCTAACCTTATGTGCAAGTAGCACAAAAACCATTGCACTTTATGGGTCATGAGGGTCAAACTAAATTGGCTCACCTTAATCTGAATTTTGATAACTTAAGACCCTTCATTGTAAGTTTCTTCTTGGACATTAGTGGTGATGGCCTTTTTGCAACCATTGACCTTAGATATAGTAAGCATAGTATGAATATGAGAGATCAGAGTACAAGTGGGAATGGGTTTCTTAATATTGCTCTATTGCACGATCCAGATAATGAAAGAAAGTAACATTTCCTGAATGTCCAAGTAGTCCCCTAATTATAAATTTGGAGCGCAACACATCCATAAGTAAGGCTCTACTGGACACGACTTTGTAGACTCCCTAGGAGGAACTGCTCTGATATCAATTTTGTCACACCCCAATACTAGATGAGGCGGACAATAACTATAGGAACACATACTATAAAAATAAACTAGATGAGAAAATGAATCACTATATTAATGAAATCACTGATAAAAAGTTGTATATACAAACCAAACAATTAGCCAAATCGATATAGATGACATGTGAATCTATGAATATATATGACCTCTTTACAGTGTCTACAAAGCCTCTAATGGTATCCATTACTGTAAAACCATCAAAATATATGTGATAAAAACTCAGCAAGGCCCCAAATCACCCTGGACCTCACCAACAACCGCTGAGTATCCTATGCTTCTATTAGGGAGATCTACCAGCTAAGAACCTGCGCCTGTAACATGGAACGCTGGTCCCCCGTGAGGGATTTCATTACGAACTAATATACTGAATATGTAAGGCATGAGATAACCATATGTGAAATACAAAATCAATGAAATCGTGGATCAATAAATAAATATATAGATAAGAATGAACGACCACCTTTACTTACACTTGTGGAAGACTGTACATTACATGATTTTCTTTACTACTCTTCTTTGCCTTATAATCTTTATAAGCCATGTGATACATACGACCAACTGATAAGTGGTAAAAGAGGATGACCCATGCTAGGCATTATACCCCTGGGATACATTCCTCATCAATTTACAAATCGGGATTGACCCATGCTAGGCTTTCCTTTTACCCCTAGGATACCACCCGATAATGGGATCGACCCATACTAGGTGTTCCTTCTACCCCTGGGATACCGCCCATAAATCCATGTAGGGATCGGCCCATGCTAGGCTTTTACCCTGATCTACCACCCACAATAAGTTTATTTACTTTACACCACTTCTTTAATCTTTAAGATTATTATTTTGGTGGTCATAGTGTTAGATTTTGGACAACCAACCATATAGTAGGAGATATCTGATTATGTACATAAAGAAGTAACAACTACATGGAAATCATCTTGAACACCAATGTAATATTTAGGAGTTTATGTGACACAATATGTGTTTGATAGCTCAAATGGAAACGCATATCAAGTGGAGTCATTTAACTTATCAATCCAAGAGATATGGACTTTATTCAATGATATGAGGATAAAATTCCAGATAAATGATACCAAATGAAAGGATTACATGAACATGGTAAATAATAAAGCATATGTACAAATTTGACATAGGACAAATGTACATCCCAAGTTGGGAAATTTAAACTATTTGATGGAATAATTAAGGAGTGTGTGAACTAAGATTGTTGAGAATGACAATGGGAGTGATGTCGAATGAAGGTAACATGCAAACATATGAGAGAATGAGGTGTATGATTAGATAGACCAATTGAAACAAGCTGGAGAAAAGTAGGCTAATTGTATGCTTAACAAATAAACATACCTACCATCTATCTTCTAGAATCTTATTGACTCACATAAAGGATACATGTGACAAAAGTTTAAGTTTTAATGATGAAAATTGGTAGTGTAAGCACATATATCTCATGTTGAAATACTTTAACACACGAAGGAGTGGGAATGAGATAATTAGATACACTGGTTAATCATATACTTCCACTACATATCATTTGCTACAACGAGAATTTAGTAAGCTTACTTTATAACACAAAGTGTTGGATTCGTGGCAAGGAAACAAAAAAATTAGATAGCCTTACATACCTTGTTGTGTATTTGGATAATACCATGAATTGACCTTCTTTCTTTCATATTACTTATCTACAATAAGGTAAGTTGTAAAACTAGTATTTGTAGATAATTAACACTTTTTGGGCTACCTAGCCTCACCAAAATAGTAGTCGGGCAGTAAGCCCCTAGTTATCAAATCAAGGGTGCTTCTTTCATCCTATTCTGCTCTAATCTAATCTATACGCCATAAAACCCTTCTTCTAATGTTCTCCAGTGCTTCTTTAATTTCATGACACATAAAACAATGTACAAGAGTGTGTGGGCAGTAATCTCATGGAATATCTAATTGGTGGTATGCCACTACAATATTCAATGTTTCTATCTTTTACGAGGGTTCCATGACTTCTCCACCTTTTCAGATATACCCCCTTTTTTCTACTGATACAAAATAGTACCTCACAATTAGATAGTGATATGAACTCATGGATTACATAGCTATCAGCATATGAGTTTCATCTACATTATATTTAAAATGCTCAAATAATCTCACAATTGAAGCTAAAGGGAGCACTTTGTGACTGTCCCAACATTACTAAATCACCATACCATACCCCCAATATCACACTCTTTATTTCCACCTTAGTACAAGCACCTTATAAGGCCATCCAACCGTTCCCCATGATAGTCCACACAAAACAGCCTAAAACAGTCCCAATATTCATTTTAGCATAATAGGATAATATTTCCAATCACCATCCTATGAGTTATCAACAAAACCACACAAAATCCTCTATCAAAACATACATAAGGAGGGAAGAAATTGGGGCAGATCTTTACCTCAGAATTCTGGAATTTTTTCTTCCTAATTTATTCTTCTTCAAGAACTCGACTTTTCTTTCCACTTAAATTAAAGAAGGAGATATTCTCTTAAAAGTAAGAAAAATATGACTACCATGCTTAAAGAGGGTTGTCCTACATTATACACATAAAGAATATGATTTCCATAATATCCCATGGTAAAATTAAGTTAAACATATGAATTATTCACCTACCTTTAACTTAGAGAAGGGAAAACCATAAGAACCCTAATGGAAATTTAGGGTTGCTGTTAGGATCTTTAAGGAAGCTAGAGAGAGAATATAGAAAATTTGATATTTTTGCAAATGGAATAATGAAGAGAATGAGCTGGTCTTAAACTTTAAAAAGGGGCATGCTGGACCGCCTTTTTTTTTTCTTATTTTTAGCCACAACTTGGTTAAGTAGGTGATGCACCTACTTGGATATCTTAAGTTGGTTAAAAATAGTCCAAGTAGGTGATACACCTACTTGGCTATTTAAGCTGCTAAAAAAGTCCAAGTAGGTGATGCACCTACTTTGTTTGTTTCTAATTAAATCACATAATATTGGGCCTTAAATAGATTAGGTATTGGGCGGATCACCCTTCCCTTTTTCTTTCACTTAATTTGGGCCTTAAATATGTCCAATATTATTGTCCTCAATTCAGCTCAATAGTATAAGTAGGTGATGCACCTACTGGTGACCTACTAGCTTAATTAAGTCAAGTAAGCACATCACTTATTGTATCTTCTGTTTTTCAAAAATCTTGATCCCCCTACTTAACTTAACACTTAGCTTTAAATATAAGTTTATATACCTATATCGAGTTTAAATACTTTCGTCGATGCTAAGTTTGTCTTATATGTTTCGGAATGTATGGGGCATTACAAAATCGACGCGATGTCGGTGTGTCACGTCGGTTATTGTGTTTGTACCCTCAACACGCTGCGTTGTCTATAGCGTCGGTGGGCACATTTTTTGATTTTTAAAGTCGCTTCCTTAAGGGTAATTAGGTCTTTTTTCCCCGACCTTCAGCCCTCATAATACAAAATTTAGCACTCTTTTGGCTAATCATATCCATTATTTCAAAATTACTCAAGAACAAGAAAACCCTAGGAGATTAATTTCAAATCAAGAACTCAAGATTTTCTACATTAATCTTCAAGAAATTAGCAACCAAGGTATGTAAAGTGTTCATCCAAAGGCCCCTTCCACCCTTGGAGTTCAAGAATCTTCTATCAAAAAGATGAATTATGATTTCCATGTTGTGGGGTGAATTAAATCCATGTTGATGTGTTGTATGATTTTCAAGTTGGAATCTTTAATGTGTTTTATGAAATTATGTTAGCATGTGGGTTAAAATCTATAAATTTAGTTGATTAATGTAATCATGATTTATTGGTTTAATGTTCTTGCTTAATCCTAAAGATATGCATCCTATGTATTTGTCAAAATGCCTAAGAGAGCAAAATTGCACATTTTGACTCAATTGTGACATAAATGGTGAATCTGTGTTGTACTCTCATGTTCAAAATAACTCCCATGTTAAAGTAATCCCTTGCAGTTGTTTGATAAAATGCTCATGAGATTAGAATTGTGAAATTGTTTTATATGACGATGCTTTCCTATTCATGTACAAGATTATGGTTATCAAGTGCT
Source organism: Capsicum pubescens (assembly GCA_030864215.1). Lineage (NCBI taxonomy): Eukaryota > Viridiplantae > Streptophyta > Magnoliopsida > Solanales > Solanaceae > Capsicum > Capsicum pubescens. The sequence goes on along the minus strand of CM061538.1, from coordinate 97,135,984 downwards.
TCATGAAATCCCTCAATGATTGTATTATAAATTGTTGACTATGGTCATGTGTTCTTGAAGTGTCATGTCATTTTAATATCCATGCTATCAAGTCTTGGGGGTACTTAATACCCAAAAATTTAGCTGTGTGCCTAGAGCCAGTGTCAGTTACAGAAGAATCTCAGTCTTGTCACTATCAGTAGAACTCTCAGTCAGTTTCAGAACTCAGTAGAACTCAGTCAGTTACTGAACTCAGGAAAATTTAGTAATCTCAATGAACTCAGTACAGTATAATCAGTTCAGTGTCTATTCATATGGGAGTAGGATTCAACACTGAGTGAACCCAAGGATGGGAACTCATCAGATAGTTGTTTTTAGTATTGGGTATTGTTATACCTTGTTCAGACATTGTTTTATTTAGTATTATTCAGTATTGAACCTTATGGTAGATTTTTGATAGATTTCCACATTTATCTCAGTTGTATTGGTATTACAATACTACTATTATGCAGAGCTCATAGCAGGTACTAGTCATGGGTTAGCTAGTCTCCCTTCAGGATTGTTAGCATCATGTAGCATCCGTGGTACCAGACTCGGGGCATTACAAAATTGGTATCAGAGCCTAAGGTTCAATAGAGTCCTAGGAAGTCTGAAAGACGTATCTAGTAGAGTCTTGTGCATGGGTGTATAGCGCGCCATACTTATGGACAGGAGGCTATATGATGTTTTAGGAGCAGTTTCCCTTCTTTCAGTATTCATGTCATGTGAGTGATCATAATCTCTAGCTAAACTACCAATCTAATCCATTTTTTTCTTTTGTTTAAAGAACATGCCTCCCAAGAAGGATAACGGAAGGAGAACTAGAAATCAACCAGCCCCTCAGCCCGATCATCTAAATCCTTTGGGTGAACATGTCTCCCACACAAATTTTAGAGAAGTATTTACCACCATAGCTCATTTAGTTTCTTCCCAGAATGAGCATCCAACTGTTGTTTTGGATAACCCAGTGGCCAATTCTTCAGCAACCAAGATTCGAGACTTCACCTGAATGAATCCTCCTTCTTTTTCTGGGTCTAAGACATATGAGGACCTTTAGAAGTGTCTTGAACAGGTGCAGAAGATTACCAATATTATGGGAGTGACAGCTAGTGAGAGTGTTGAGCTAGCTGCATATCAGTTGCAAAATGTGGCTCACACTTAGTTTAAATAGTGAAAGGTAGAGAGGGATGTAGATGCAGGGCTCATTGAATGGGAAGAGTTTTCCACTAATTTTCTAGATAGATTCTTTCCCCTAGAGATGAGAGAATCTAAGATTTTATAGTTTATTAACCTCAGGCAGGGCAACATGACAGTGAAAGAGTATTCTCTCAAGTTTACTCAATTAGATAGATATGCCCCTTATGTCATGGCAGATAACAGATCCTAAATGTAGTGGTAGATAACAGATCCTGAATAAGTAAGTTTGTGTCTTGAGTGAATGATAGTATGGTCAAAGAGTGCAGGACCGTGATATTGATTAGTGAGATAGACTTAGTTAGGCTCATGATCCATGCTCAATAGATAGATGAGAAAAAAAATAAAGAGAGAGAGAATCAGAATAAGAGAGCTAAAATAGGTAGTTTTAACTTTGCTCAGGCTAAGTTAGAGGGTGGGAATAGTCCTCAATTTTTTCCTAAATCCTTAGTTCCAGATCCATCATTATCTAGTGCTCCAGTGCCAAAATTCAGAGACGGCAATAGAGATAGGGAGCCAAGCTTTAAGTCTTAGGTTAGTGTCAATAGTGCTCGAACCAATCCTCTTTTTCAAACTTATGGCAAGAACCATCAGGGTATTTTCAGAGCTTGCAGTGATGTTTGTTTCAAATGTGGCAAGCCAGGGCACAGAGTCAGAGATTGTCCCCAGTTAGTTTCTCAGGGTCAATCTGAGGGACTTCTTTGTAGTTTCAACTTATAGATCTTTCATATACATGTTTATTCTTTGCTAGATCCAGGAGCTTCCTTGTCTTTTGTTACTCCTTATATAGCAGTTGATTTTAAAGTCAGTCTTCAAATTCTAGTAGAGCCTTTCTCAGTCTCTACCCCAGTAGGTAAATCCATCATAGCCCGGAGGGTATACAGGACAGTTCGATTATGGTATCTCAGAAAATCACTTTAGTAGACTTAGTCGAATAGAGATGACTGATTTTGATCTCATTCTCGACATGGATTGGTTTCATTCCTGCTATGCCATAGTCAACTGTAGAAATATAATTATCCAATTTTAATTCCCGAACGAACCTATCCTAGAGTGGAGGGGTAGTACTTTAGCATTCAAGGGCAACTTATTTCTTACCTAAGGGCGAGAAAAATGATTTCTAAAGGATGTGTCTATCACCTTGTGTGAGTCAAGGAATCCAGTTCAAAAACCCCTACTCTTGAATCAGTGTCAGTAGCATATGAATTCCCAGATGTATTTCCCTAAGACTTTCCCAGAGTTTCTCTCGAAAGGGAAATTGATTTTGGAATTGATGTTCTCCTAGATACTCAACCCATATTTATTCTTCCATACAAAATGGCACCTGCAGAGCTTATAGAATTAAAAGAAAAGTTGAAGGATTACTTAGTTAAGGGATTTATTAGGCCCAGTGTGTCTCCGTGGGGCACACCAGTCTTATATGTGAGTAAGAAAAATGGTTCTCTCAGAATGTTCATAGACCACCGTCACCTTAATAAGGTCATGGTAAAAAATAAGTATGCACTTCCCATAATCGATGACTTATTTGACCAACTTTAAGGTGCCAGTTACTTTTCAAAGATAAACCTCAGATCAGGCTATCATCAGCTCAGAGTCAGAGAATGTGACATTCCAAAAATAGATTTCCGTACACGGTATGTTCACTTTGAATTCTTAGTCATGTCCTTTGGTCTTACCAATACCCTACTAGCTTTCATGGACTTGATGAACTATGTGTTCAAGTAGTACTTGGACATGTTCGTCATAGTTTTCATAGATGATATCCATGTCTATTCCCGCAGTGAGCCTGATCATACAAATCATCTCAGAATAGTATTGCAGACCCTCAGAAATCATCAGTTATTTGTCAAATTCAGTAAGTGAAAATTTTGTCTAAGATCATTAGCATTCCTTATTCATATCATTTTCAGCGATGGCATTAGAGTTGATCCCCAAAAGATTGAAGCAGTGAGAAACTGGCCCAGACCTATCTCTCCATCAGATATTAGGAGTTTCTTGGGTTTGGCTGTATATTAACGATGGTTTATTGAGGGATTTTCATCTATTTTATCCCCTATGTCCAGATTTACTCAGAATAAAGTCAAGTTTCAGTGGTCAGATTCTTGCGAGAAGAGTTTTCAGGAGTTGAAGACTCGACTCACCTCAGCCCCAGTCTTGGTTTTACCAGATGGTTCAGATTGCTTTGTTGTGTACTACAATGCCTACAGAGTAGGTTTGGGTTGTGTCCTTATGCATCATCGTAAGGTAATAGCCTATGCCTCCAGACATCTTATGCCCTATGAGAAGAATTATCATACTCATGATCTCGAGTTAGCAGTAGTGGTATTTGCCTTAAAGATTTGGAGGCACTTTTTATATGGGTTGCATGTTGACATTTTCACTGACCATAAAAGATTCCAATATGTATTCTCTCAGTAAGATCTAAACCTCCATTAGAGAAGATGGTTGTAATTGTTGAAAGACTATGACATGAGTGTCCTTCATCATCTGGGTAAGGCCAATATAGTGGCTGATGTTCTCAGTAAACTGTCTATGGGTAGTGTTGCTCATATTTAGGACAGTAAGAAGAAGTTATCCCATGAAGTACATTAGTTAGTCCGACTAGGTGTCCACTTATTTGATTTAGCAGAAGGTAGTATATGGGTGCAGAGTAGTTCAGAATTATCTCTAGTTTCTGAGGTGAAGGAAAAGTAAGATAGAGATCCCAGTTTAGTCAAGTTGAAAGAATCAATCAAGGATCAGAAAGTAGAGGTTTTCTCCTAATGGGGAAATGGTGTTCTGTGTTTTCAGCGTCGTCTGTGTGTGCCAGGTATTGATGACTTGAGACAATGAATTCTTGCAGAAATTCATGCTGAGCATTACTCTATTCACCTAAGGGCCACTAAGATATACCATAATTTGTGGGGGATTTATTAGTGGAGTGGGATAAAGAGAGATATTGCAGAGTTTGTAGATAAATACTCAATATGTCAGCAGGTTAAGATTGAGCATCAGAAGCAAAGTGGGTCCATGCAGGAGTTCAGTATTCCCACCTAGACGTGGACATGGACTTCATGACAGTTTTGCCTCGTACTCTTCATCAACATGATTCAGTTTAGGTTATTGTAGATAGAATGACAAAATCAACTCACTTTCTTCTAGTCCATACCTCTTATTTTGTCGAGGATTATGCCAAACTCTATATCAGAGAGTTGGTCAGATTGCACGGTGTTCAGTTGTCCAATATCTTAGATAGAGGTACCCAGTTTACCTCTTATTTTTGGAAAGTATTCCAAAAGGGTCTCGGTACTAGAGTTCACCTCAGTACGACTTTCCATCCTCAGACATATGGTCAAGAATAATGACCATTCAGAGTTTAAAAGATATGCTGCGAGCATGTGCGATCGATTTTAAGGGAAGTTGGGATGACCATTTTTCTTTGATTGAGTTTGCATACAACAATAGTTATCAGTCCAGCATAAAGATGGCTCCATTTGAAGCTCTCTATGGTAGGAGATGTAGATCTCCTATCGGTTGGTTCGATGTGGGTGAGGCTACAGTAGTAGGTCCTGACTTGGTATTCGAAACCTTAGAATAAGTTTAGTTGATCAGAGAGAGGCTCAAGATAGCTCAGAGCCGACAGAATTCGTACGCTGATGTGTGCAGAAAAGATCTCGAGTTTGAGATTAGTGACTATATGTATCTTAAAATATCTCCAATGAAGAGAGCAAATAGGATCGGCAAGAAAGGAAAGCTCAATCCCCGATATGTTGGTCCCTTCAAAATTCTCAGTCGCTTTTGCAAAGTAGCTTATGAGCTCGAATTGCCTTCAGATATATCTTCAGTCCACCCAGTGTTCCACGTCTCCTTGCTTAAGAAGTTCATAGGTGACCCAACAGTTGTAGTCCCTACTGAAGGCCTAGATATTTAGAACAACCTCTCTTTCGAAGAGATTCCAGTCAAAATCCTTGATTATCAGACTAGCAGACTAAGGAACAAAGAAGTCCCTTTAGTCAAAGTTCTTTGGAAGAATCAGTCCATTGAGAGAGATACTTTGTAAGCAAAAAAAGACATACAAAACAAGTATCCTCACCTCTTCTCCACTAATCCACACCCAGCCCAATGTAATGGCTTTCCTTAAGCTTATTCAGTTTCATGCTCAGTTTTCCATTTCAAACTTGTTATCAGTTACCATTGCATGTTTAGTCACACGTTTATTAGTCAGTTCAGTCATGTTTTTATGTATCAGATATGCATTATCAGCTTATTAGTACTCTCAATCCTTCATTTATGCATCATCTCAGTCATGTATTTATGCATCAGATATGCATGTTTAGTATGAAAGTCAACATGTCAGTAATATCAGTCCTATTGTAATGTCTAAGATGTTCATGTTCCATAATTAGATTTATCCTACTAGTATTCTCAGTTCATTCAGTCTCATTCGAGGACAAATGTTCCCAAGGGAGAGAGATTGTAAGACCCCACAAAATTTCTAGCCTAATTCAGTCCTTTAAGCTTATAAAGGGTCCCAGACTTAGAAAATTCTAGCTAAATTTCCAGACTTAGTTTATTTTTAGCCTTCAAAAGTTGGAAATCTCATTTCACGACCTTAATGTCCTTCAATGGTCTATATATTAGTTAATTCGTGATCAAGAAGGTCAATAGGTGTTCCCGGACAAGATTCACATTTTTCAAACCTTGTTTAGACCATGTTCGATTGACCAAAATAGTGAGTCGATGAGATGTTGGTGCGTCGCGTCGTCTATCGCATTGATAGGTTAAATTTTCCTCAGCTTAAGGCAATTTCTAATGAACCAACGCGATGTCGGTGCATCGCGTCGATTATCGCGTTGGTACCCTCGATGTGCTGCATCGTCTGTAGCATCGTAGGGCATGTTTTTCTGCTTTTTAAAGCTGCATCCTTAAGGGTAATCAGGTCTTTTTCCCCCGACCTTCATCCTTAATAACACAAAATTTAGCCCTCTTTTGGCAAATCATATTTATTATTTCTCAATTACTCAAGAATAAGAAAATCCTAGGAGATTAATTTCAAATCAAGAACTCAAGATTTTCTTCATTAATATTCAAGAAATTATCAACCAAAGCATGTAAAGTGTTCATCCAAGGGTTCCTTCCACCCTTGGAGTTCAAGAATCTTCTTTCAAAAAGTAGAATTATGATTTCCATGTTGTGGGGTGAATTAAATCCATGTTGTTGTGTTGTATGATTTCCAAGTTGGAACCTTTAATGTATTTTATGAAATGATGTTAGCATGTGGGTTGAAATCTATAAATTTAGTTGATTAATGTAATCATGATGTATTGGTTTAATGTTCATGCTTAAGCCTAAAGATATGCATCCTATGTGTTTGTCAAAATGCCTAAGAGAGCAAAATTGTGCATTTTGACTTAATTGTGACATAAATAGTGAATCCTTGCTATACTCTCATGTTCAAAATAACTCCCATGTTAAAGTAATTCCTTGCAGTTGTTTGATAAAATGCTCATGAGATTAGAATTGTGAAATTGTGTTATATTATGATGCTTTCCTATTAATGTACAAGATTATAGTTATCAAGTGCTTCATGAAATCCCTCAATAATTGAATTATAAATTGTTGACTATGGTCATGTGTTCTAGAAGCGTCATGTCCTTTTAATATTCATGCTATCGAGTCTTGGGGGTATTTAATAACCAAAAATTTAGCTGTGTGCCTAGAGCCAGTGTCAGTTATAGAGGAATCTCATCATTGTCATGATCAGTAGCACTCTTAATCAGTTTCCGAACTCAGTAGAACTCAGTCAGTTACAGAACTCAGGAAAACTCAGTAATCTCAATGAACTCTATCTAGTTCATTCCAGTATAATCAGTTCAGTGTCTATTCAGATAGGAGTAGGATTCAGCACCAAGTGAACCCAAGGATGGGAACTCACCTATCAGTAGAGGGTGTGATTCTTAGAAGTAGTCCTTGCATTCCAGAACTATGTAGCTAGCATAGGTTGAGACATCAAAACTTGTAATATGAGGGTTGATAAGGTGGCTTAACCTGACAGATGAGGGTCCTACTGTTCTCAGTTGAGAACCACCCAAATGAGGGTATCTCTTCAGTGTCTTTACCTATGGCACGGTGTTGACACCCTTCCAACTGGGGTTATAGGTTGGACCCCAAATCTATTCATATTAGGGGCATGTCAGTTAGATAATTACCTCCCACAATCTTAGTCTCAGTGTTGAGTAAAAAACTCAGATAGTTCTACAGATTTTGAGACTATTAGATACAATCACCCAGCTTAGTATGGAACTCAGCTAGTTCCATTAGAAGTAGGACTGCTAAACATAGTCACTCAGCAAACAATATATCAGTTATCAGTTATATCTGTTATTAATAATCCATGTTATCTGTAAACTCAGTATTCAGAATCCTTATGACTTCAGTTACAGTTATGTATTCATGCATGTATTCTCATGCAGTCATGTTCATGTTATTCAGTCAGTACAGTTCATGCATATGAACCTTTGCATTCAGCCTTACCTCACTTTGCATACCAGTACATTTACACGTACTGACATATACTTTTCTTTTGCACTTTGGTGTTTTATTCCATAGGTTCTGACATATGGGCCCTAGATCATTCTTAGCGGTTCAGATATTCAGCCAACAATAGTAGACTAGCAATGATTCCTCATCATTCAAGGATATTATTTTATTTAATTTTCTCATTAGATTTAGCATTTCAGTAGATAGCGTTAGTTGGATAATTGTCCTATCAACTCCTTATTTAGACAGTTTAGTTTAGAGGCCTTTTAGACTAGAGTAAATCAGACAGTTATTTTCAGTTTTGGGTATTGTTATACCTTGTTCAGACATTATTTTATTCAGTATTATTCTATTTTGAACCTTATGGTAGATTTTTTCCAAATTTCCATATTTATCTCAGTTATATTGGTATTACAATATTACTATTATGCAGAGCTCACAATAGGTACCAGTTATGGGTTAGCTATCTTTGCTTTGGGATTTAGCATCGTGTAGAATCCTGGGTACCAAACTCGGGGTGTAACAAGCACCATCAAGCATTGAAAAAAGCAAAGTTGCAACTCCTCTATCTTTGTATTATACCTTTGATCAATGTACAAGGGTCACAAGAGAGTAGCATGAGCTGAAGAAGGTGAATGTATGTCATCAGTTCCAAAAAACAAATCGACACATATTTGTTTCCACAGATGATACATCTTCTAAAAATTATCAAAGAAATATATACATCTGTTGCAATAGTTGTCTAACCTATTTCATCAGATGCGTTATCTGCTGCAACATATGTTCATCTATTTCATCAAATCAAATAGGTCTTTGTACTATTTTAATTTGTACCAATAGATGAGTCATATGTTGCAACAAATGGGTCATTTCTTAGGAGTTATCGTACAACTCATTTTTACCTGTTCGAATTTGTCCCAACAGATGATCCATCTGTTGCAACATATAGATAATTTATTGTATATCTATGATTAGCATTGATAATTCGGGTTTTCCAGGTGGATACCACAAAAGAAGATACTGCTGAACAACATAATCATAGTTGATAATCCATCAACTTCTTCCAAAAAAGAATAAAAAGTACAGCCTGTCAGTTCGGGAGAATGGAAAAAGTACCCGATTGAAGGGTTCAAAATCTCGGATGAGGCTCCAAAAAAACTAACAAAGTTGATCAACAACTACTCAGAATGGATTGTCGATGGGTTGTTCAAGAATCATGGCAGGTACATATATCATTTATAAAGATATTGATTTATACAATTCTTGTTGTAAGAATATGACATTAACACATATAAATCATTTAAAAATAAAATGACGAACACTACAAAGTGAACAAATCAGGTATTGGTTTTGATATGTTCGGCTTTGTTGTTGCACATCTCGGAATGAAGGGTTGGTTCTATTTGATGTCATAGCCCCAGACTTGCTTGAATGATAAGGTTTAAATTCCATACATATTACTATTAATTAATACTTTATTTAATTGCATCTATGTATTAATTTTATTATCACGTAATCTGAAATGTTTGATAATAAGTGCAACACATCAATGTCATTTTTTAATGCCTTCGAAAAAAGGCCAAGTTGCAAACTCAAGAACAATATAGATACACTCCAGGAAATTATTTGAACAAAGTTTACATTAATAATGCCTACGATAAGTATTGTTAACAATAGCTGGAAGTTTTCCAAATTGAGGAATGCTTAATCAACATCATCAAAGGTTTTAGCATTCCAACTGGCTTACCTTGGCATTTGATCAACGAAGTATACATCCCAATCAATTGTGGTGATGAATTCTATTGGATGTTGGCTGTCGTCATTCTAAAAGAGAGGCACATCTATGTTTATGAGTTGATGTTGGGAAGGAGACGTTCCGGGCCATCGTCTGAGATACCAAAGCTGGCCAAAATATTGCCTACTTACCTTGATATAAGTGGCTTTTTAGACCAAAAGGTTCGTACTAACTGGTCGACGATTGAAGCATACTGAGATAAAATGGGTAATCCATTGATGTAAAATATGTTTAAGTAATTGCTCAATAACCCATTGGTAGCCTGTAAGTATCATGATTTAGTTTTATTTCATAAATTTCACAACTCTTACATTAATTAAAAGATATAGATTATCTGATTTTACAAATGCAGGGATTGTGGTCTTTTTGTTGCCGTTTACACCAAGTATTTAAGCGATGGATTACAAGTACCAAATGATGGACTTGATGCCGGATTACTCCGTAAAAGAAATGTTGCTCTTTTATGGAAATACAGAAAAGCAAAAGCTAAGAAATCATATGCAAGCGACATTAAATATCCACGACGACAAAAGCTAAATTTTATAGCACTGGATGAAGAAAAACTTGTCCATATTGAATAGATCACCTGTACCCATAGTAATTTTTTTACATTTTATTTTTTCTTGAGTTATTTCATGTAATTTCTAAAAACTTCGATTTATTTTATGTTATCTATGAATTTAATTTAATCCTTAGATTTGAACTTATTAATTAAAATGGAATATTAAATTCAAATATAGCAGCAAATAATGCATTTGTTGCAATAGATAATTCATCTGTTGCAACTGACAAAATATCTATTGGAAATTATCAAAAAAATTTAAACATATGTTGTAATATGTAGGTCCTCTATTGGAAATTATCAAATAGGTCTTCCTACTGTTTTAATTTATTCCAATAGGTTACCTATCAATTGCAACATATAAACTATATATTGCAACAGATTGTATATCTTTTGTGACAGATAGACTTAGAATCATCTGCATAATGCAATAATGACCAACCTACTGCAACAGATAATCAATCTGTCAGAAAAGATAGACTATTTTTTTGCAATAGATAGATAATCTATTGCATTATAAAAAATTCAACTTTCACCAAACATATGAAATTCCACTACATGTAAAGTCAAGTGGATTAAAATAAAAAATTGTTATGGTCTTTTGTTTGTACATCTTCTCTTTATACACAGGCTCCAAGCGTCCAGTTAGTACCCCATAAGTCCAGACCTCTTGCATGTTTTCCACAACATTGTTGCATAGAGAGGTTGTTGGCTCGGCCATTTCTGTGTCGGTTAACAAACATTTGATGTGTGAAAGTGTGTACGACCCACACGTCACAATAATTTTCTTTTTTGGAAGGTCCATGTATTTGTGTCGACCTTCAAAATTCTATGTTTTCTTCATCAACACTTCCACTGGCAAATGATCCATCAATTTACTCACCTCAACAAGTTGGGGAACAACTCCAACAGTGGTTGTATATGGGTAAACAAAATGTTTTCATCGAAGACAGGTAAGTTGAAGTCATAAATCATAATCTTTCCCTCCTTGAGTAGTATCTTAACAGCCAAAAAATGTTTGACATCCACATTTATGACTGGAAGAATTCTCTTTTCCTTGGTCCAGCTCTTGCCGTGTGGATATGGCCTCTACCCTCTTACATAGTTAATCTTATATTTATCCCATTGGAACCTAGAAACTAATGAATCAAATTCCGATCCACAAGGATTTGATGCTAGCGTAGTGAGTTCATTGTACCTATTCCTGAAATTATTGTAGAATTTGAGGTCCATTATCTTATCGACAATATCATAAGCATTCGGGTACGCTAATTGCTTGCCCCTCATGAGGCAGAGAATTTCATTAACATACTGTGATATAAGAATATAATTTTTAAATAGGTTAGTAATTGTAAAGAAGAAAAACATAGTGTAAAGATGCAATGGATGGTCCATTGTTGCAAAGGGTTCTCTAAATCTGTTCACAGATTACCCAGCTGTTGCAACATATGACACATCTATTGCACAACTTCTTATTCATGGAGTATATTAGAAGTCTAGGTTAGGAAAAGTAAACTTACCTTGTCCATGTACCACTTATGCATATTTTTCATATTCTTGAAGTCTTTGTGGAAAAAGTATGCATGGTGTAATATTATCCAAGTTGCTTGGCATTCATGGTCCTTTGCAAATACCTCTTCTCTTTGGCGCCAAGTGCCACGTATATGTCCACCTTCTTCAACGGACCCTAAACTTCAACAACTTTTGGAGAGGGAGGAGTTTTAATTTTTTTGGTTTCAGACTAGAGAGCATTTGGCTAATTGCTCTTTCCTTTCTCCTAACTTCCACTATAAGATGTATGACTCCCTCACCTTGTTAGATGGTATGACAACCCTCTTGTATTTAATTCCTCGATAGATTTAGCAATAGCCACTTCTTTTTCTAAGAGTTTATCCTGTCTGTCCTTGCACTCTTTCCATTTCCAATGAGAATATGAGGGAGAAAAGGGGTGAGGGGGACCACTATAAGAGTGGGAGGGACCACTGTAAGGATGAGAGAGACCAGTGTAAGGGTGAGAGAGAGACCTGTGTAAGGGTGAGAGAGACCTGTGTAAGGGTCAGAGAGACCTATGTAAGGGGTGATTTCAAACATATTTATTTTTTCTTGAGTATCAACATGCTCATCATCACAACTGACAGTAGTATCAGCATAAGAATGGATACCACCAACATCAACAACTCCACCAGTAACACCCCCAGGAGAAGCACCCGGATATGTTGCAGTAAGTTGGTCATAAAGAGCCTCAACATTATGCTGACCTTGCCTAACTGCTTTTCTTATGGCTGTTGCTCCAGCCAATTTCTTATTTATTAACTTCATCATTAGGTCTGCTAATGTATCAATAAGACCTAGTGTAATAAAAGAATTCATCCCAACTTCTTCTCAGTAGGCACCATCCATGGATGCATAACCTATAAATAAAGACAGATACATTTAAATCATATAATAATTTATAGTCAGTTTGGTTACATGTTAACACAGACAACTTATGCAATAGATGATCTATCTCTCACAATAGCTGATCTGTTTGTCACAATAGATTAATAATATGTTGCATCAGATTACCCATCTATTGCACCAGTTGAAGTAGAAGGGCAACCTGATGCAAGAGATGACCCATCTATCAAAACAGATGGCACATCTATTTCAATATCTTTCTTTGAGTCAAATTATTTTACTTAAAACAATATGTTATGCATCATTCGGAGGGTTAACGATATTAACCTCCTTAATTATTGTATTTCTCTTTGCATCCAACCACCTAAGGATCCTTGGATGAGAAACCTCATCCGGGTAATCCTTGACCTGCTTTCGGAGGGGAGAAATGGCTTCAAATGCCTAAGTCTAAAAAATGTAAATAGAAAGCAAGCAAGCAAAAAAAAGTCATAATAATTATTCAATATAAATTAATGGATGAGTAAATAAATAGTAATTAAATTTACCATGAAATCCCAAGGAAATTCGTATAATGTGATCATCTTTGGGGATAGCTTTAGCAGTAAATATTTGACAGTCAAGTTGTAGTTATCATATCCCCAGGGATAATTGTTGAATTTCTCAAAATCCTCAGCAAGCGCTAAGAAATCATCTTCTAAGACTTTGTTGATGTCTCTTGCCAATATAATGGAATCGACAAACCAAACTATGCACAATTGGTCCCTATACTTCTTTGGTATGGTTTTATCCTTGTGATCTTGTATCAGCATCATGGATTTATAGCTACATCTAGCAATGTAGAACAACCCATCAATTTTTTCCTTGCGTTTGTCGGTTTTGGTGGGTGGGTGGTTGGATAATTCGTTCCTTTTATTTATAGTGGTGCTTTTTCTGTCCTGCTTGCCTTGGACTTTTTTCGGGGTGTTTTATTGATGGGAGGTTCTTTTGGATGATTGCATCTCAAATTTGTCACTTTGGAAAACTCTTTCATGCAAAAACAAACTAGTATTCCACAGTAGTTGATCCAGATTTCATCCATATTCCCCCCCTCCATTGAATATTTATCATCTCCTACGTATTTGACCCTGAGCTTGAGAAGAACATATACCATGCTCATTTGGAAATGGGCAGTGTGGTCCTCAGGAAGATAAAGAAATCATCCAAAGAAGCTCTTTTTAAAATATTTGTCTATGTTTTCATTCTTCATAGTATTCTTAAATTCATCCAAAAGTTTCCCCAACTGACATTTAAGTACAAGATCACCAGTTAGTTTTGCAGGGTTATCTATCAACATCGCAACTTGAAACCTGTTAATACTAATAGTTTTGATAAGATCATACTGGGATTTAGATCTTAATTCCTGCCCCATTGCTGATGCATTATCATCATGTTGATCATCATCCACTTTCTCACTTTCTACTTCTTCCTCTTCTTGTTTATCATCATGTTGATCATTATCGTCTTTCTTACTTTCTACTTCTTCCTCTTTTTGTTTATCTTCTTCTTCCTGATCACTTTTATTTTCCTCATCAGCCTCTATACTCCCTTTTCCACCTCCCTCAATATCATTCTCATAACTTTCCTCATCTTTACTTTTCTCTGACTGAGATTGTTCAGGAAGTTTCTCTGAATCCATCTGTACTCTAGTCTTTTTTATTTGGTGGTTAGAATTGATCCACTTTCACTTTATTTTCTTTTGGGAGACATATTTTACCTACAAACAATAGAAAATAAAAAATACATTACATTTGATGTCTGCATAATTTTTTAAAAAAGGTAAGACAAATTTCAATAAATTTTTTATACACCATATTACCAAAAAATATTACAACAGATAACCCATCAGTTGGAATAGATTGGGAATTTGTTTGAAGACCTATTTAATATTTCCCAATAGATTTTTCACCTGTTACAACAGATGGACCACTAACACCACCAATACCACCACCAATGCCACCAAGACCACCAACACCATCACCAATGCCACAAAAACCACCAACACTACCACTACCACTAATGACACCACCACCAACACCACCACTAATGCCACCAATACACACATCAAGACCACCACCACCACCACCAATACCACCAATACCAATACCAACACCAAGACCACCGACACCACCACTAAGACCACCAACACCACCAACAAAAACATCAATACCGACACCACAAACAATACCACAAACACCATCCAACAATACCACGATAGTCAACAAAACACTGCAACAAAAACTAGGGTTTTTTTGAGTTCTTCCTATGTTTTTAGCATCAAAACTCAAAATTGTTAACCCCATTATCGAATATAATACGATCGAAAGTCTTATTTTTCATAATTAACTAAAAATACCTAATTTTTAGAATAAATAATAAATGTAGAAATCTTCTTGATCTCTATTACCTATGAAGAGATAGAAAATGATGGATACAAGTAAGAATCAAGTTGAAAATAACAACTATATGGTCGACAATGGGAAGAAAATCAATTTGTTTTGAAGGGATGAGCAATATGTTGAGTAGTTGTTGTTTGTATTGTTGAATGAGATAGAAAAAGCAAGAACTTGAGATTTGAAATGATAAAACATTTTTTCCACAAATGGATGATTTGCATGGGTTGATTTGTATTTTGGAAAAGAATGACAAGTTTTGAAATTGTTAATTTGCTCTGAATTGATCTTAATTATTTTTTCAAAAGAGATAATTTTTAACCATTTCATCATAATAAAGTGTATTGAGTTCAACTGGAACACTGATAAATTTAGGTATTAGTTTAATAATAAGTTATTATGAATCATTTCAACTCAGGTCGGTAGGAACGCAATACCAACATCACACAATTGCAAAGACTCAATTGAAATTATAGTTGACCCTTTGAACTAATCCCTATTTCTATAAAAAGCAATTTAGGTATTATCTTAATAATAAGTTAATATGAATTGTTTCAACTCAGGTCGGGAGGAACGCAATACCAACATTATGCAATTGCAAAGAATAAATTGAGATTATAGTTGAATCTATGAAATTATCCCTAATTCTAGATAAATTAATTTAGGTATTATCTTAATAATAAGTTAATATGAACTATTTCAACTCAGGTCAGAAGGAACGCAATACCAATATCATGCAATTGCAAAGATTCAATTGAAATTGTAGTTGACCCTATGCACTCATACCTAGTTCTAGCTAAATCAATTTAGATATTAGATTGATAATACTAATCATTTCAACTTAGGTTGATCGATTAAAGACTAAGGTCGAGAGGAACACAATACCAATATCACACAATTACAAAAAATCAATTAAAATTGTAGTTGACCCTATGTACTCATCCCTACTTCTAGATAAATCAATTTAGATATTATATTGATAATGAGTTAATATGGATTGTTTCAACTCAGGTTGATCGATTGATGACTCAATTCGGGAGGAACACAATACTAACATCACGCAATTGCATAGACTCAATTGAAATTATTGTTTACCCTATTACTCATCCCTAGTTCTAGCTAAACCAATTTAGGTATTATCTTGATAATAAGTTAATATGAATCATTTCAATTCAGGTTGATTAATTAATGACTCAGGTCGGGAGGAACACAATACCAACATCATACAATTGCAAAGACTTAATTGAAATTGTAGTTGACCCCATATACTCATCCTTGGTTATATCTAAATCAATTTAGGTATTAGATTGATAGTAAGTTAATATGAATTGTTTCAACTTAGGTTGGTCGATTGAGGACTTAGGTCGAGATAAACACAATACCATCATCACACAATTGCAAAGACTCAATTGAAATTATAGTTGATCCTATGTACTCATCCCTAGTTCTAACTAAATAAATTTAGGTATTAGCTTGATAATAAGTTAATATGAATCATTTCAACTGAGGTTGATCGATTGGTGAATCTAATCGAGAGAAACACAATACCAACATCACGCAATTGCATAAACTCAATTGAAATTATAGTTGACTCTATGTACTCATACTTGGTTCTAGCTAAATAAATTTAGAGATTAGCTTGATAATAAGTTAATATGAATCATTTTAACTCAGGTTGATCAATTGATGACTCAGGTCAGGAGAAAAGCAATACCAATATCACGCAATTGCAAAGACTCAATTAAAATTGTAGTTGACCCTATGTACTCATCCCTAGTTCTAGATAAATCAATTTAGGTATTAGCTTGATAATAAGTTAATATGAATCGTTTTTACTCAGGTTGATCTATTGACAACTCGGGTCGAGAGGAACGCAATAGCAACATCACACAATTGCATAAACTCAATTGAAATTGTTGTTGACCGTATGTACTCATCCCTATTTCTATCTAAATCAATTTTGGTATTAGCTTGATAATGAGTTAATATAATTTGTTTCAACTCAAGTTGATCGATTGATGACTCAGATCGGGAGGAACACAATACCAACATCACCTAATTGTAAAGATTAAACTAAAATTATAGTGACCCTATGCACTTATCGCTAGTTTTAGCTAAATTAATTAGGTATTAGCTTGATAATAAGTAAATATGAATCGTTTCAACTCAGTTTAGTAGGAACGAAATACCAACATCATGCAATTGCATAGACTCAACTGAAATAGTAGTTGACCCTATGAACTCATCCTTAGTTTTAGATATTGATATCGGTTGTAACAGATTACCTATCAATTGTAAATTATCAAATAAACATTTGCATCTATTACGACAGATGACTGAACTATTGAAAATTTCAAATAGATACTTTTATTTGTTGCAATAGATGACATTTCTGTTTGAAATTTATTTTTTTATTTTCAAGCAATTTTGTGTTTGAAATAAAAAAGTTAAAATATTAAGACGGTAAAAAATATTTCTTGAATAACTCAAAAATCTCCTCCTTGAGTTGTCATATCTTGTCTCGACTAAAATTACTGTTTTGATCCCCTTGCTTTTGACATTGAATGTATGAATCACTATTGCTCTTTCATTCTCGTCTTTTTCTTTGCAAGTTCTTTAAATTAATTATTTACATATTTTTTTTTATTCAATTACCCATTACCCATATCATATTTATTGATAAAATTGAAGGAAAGGTGACTTTTAAGTCTTGAATGAATAAATCATTATTTTTTTAAAATATGCAAAAAAGTCTTCTATTGGGAGAAGTTTAAAAGCCTTGTTAGCGGTATCATTTTTTTGTATGTATTTTGTTTGTTTCTTTGTTGTTGATGATGTTATTGATGTTATTGGTGGGGTTGGTGTTGTTGGAATGTGTGGTTTTGGTGTTGTTGATGGTGTTGGAACAAATGATGTTGTTTCTTTTTCGTTGATGATGTTGTTGATGTTTCTACGGACATAGCAACTGATGAAAAAAAATCAAATCACTTGCAAGGCTGGTTTAATTTATTCCAACAGATGATCCATATGTTGCAATATGTCATCTATCTGTTGCAACAAATATATAGCTTGTTGCAAGAAATGTGGAATCTTTTGAACAAATGGGTAATCCATTACAACAAATGTTGAGTCTATTGTAATAGATGTGGAATATATTGCAACAGATGGGTAATTTGTTATAAAATATGGACAATCTATTGTACAGGCTATATATCTATTACAAAAGATGAGTAATCTCTTGATGATGGAGAAGCTGTTCAACAGATGTTGAAATGTCTTGTATTTATGTTTATGTTACCTTTTTTTTTTTAAATTATGCATAAATCAATTGTAATGTTCTTTTTGTTCTTCTCTTGTTTGACATCAAATGATTTTCTGTTGTTTGTAGATATAAGAAAGTTTAAGTTGATCAACTGTTGCCCGACCAACATAAAAGGCTATAGAAAAAGTGGGTTTGGAGAAATAAGTTGCTTGCAGATGGAACCACTTCATATGTGGGAGGTATGTATTACTGATTATGTTATCGTGAAAACACACATAGAGTACACTAATTTTTTGAATATTATTTTTTACTGATTAGGCATCAATCATTCAAACATGATACCTATAATTTTACAGTTAAGTTTGATAGGTTCAAACTGATAAGTTTGAGGGACCATGAATATGGTTCTGATACCCTATTAGGATTTAATGAAGATTTTTACTCATTATTGGTGGCATCAATCATGCCAAGTTTTGTGAAGGGATCAAGTATTGGTGGCATTTTCAAAAGATTCAATAGCGATTGGACTAACTTTAAGGGTGCATTGGACTCCGAGAAGGCCTTTGAAGCCTCCCACTACTGCAACCAGGAACAAAAATTAATATAGTTATTTCCCTAGCCTAAATTTATATGGATGGGTTGCTATGGGTGATAATTATAATTATATACCAGAAGATGCGGTAGGAGAATACCTACGAAGTAAAAGGGGAGTTGATAAAGATTATATCACCTGGGACCTAATTGAAGAGGAAACATTGGGTAGAAAGCAAAGAACTTGTAGCAATTCTAAATGATGAAATTGACTTAAAACATGAGAAATTTGAATCAGGTGCAAATATGAAAATGTATCCAATAATAAAATTTCATCTGTTGCCACTCTCAAAGAAAAATAGTGTTGTTTGGCACTTCTCTATGGAGCTGTGACTAGCTAGCATGGTCGGAATGATAACCTACATAGAAAATAATAGAGAGCCAAGAAACAAACTTTACAGACACCGAGGGTTGAAATTATGTACAGTAAATCAAGAAAACTTGCCCTAAGAACTTCTGAAGTTAAAATAAGGAGTCAATCGAAGGCGGCAATTTCTAAATTTTAAATTACATCCCATGCCTTCTTGTTTGTGCTTCCGATTAGGTCTACTGCTATTGACCTGATCGGAACCACAAACAAGATTGTAAGGACGATTGATTATAATTACTTCCTTAGTAATATGGATGTAATTGATTGTGTTTTCTTGCCTTACAATGCTTTCAACGTATCTTGAAGAAGATCAGATGCTCATTGTACTATGTGAATCCATGCAGCTTCCAGAGCTCTTGAAAATTATCAAATGGATGGAAATGTAAATTGCACTAGTATATTTGAAATATTAGAAGCTAAGCATGAAAAGAACTACGATGTTGGGCATATTTATGCATTCTAGCGTCACTATTCTAACCCTTTTAGGCATGTTTTGAAGATGATTCATGTGATATATGAGTCGATAATGATATAAATGTGTATAAAAGTGTTAAGTCGTGTGTTTATGATGTTCAAAGTTAGTTTCAAATAAGTTTTTACCTAAAAGATTCATTTAGAGTTCAACCCGAAAAACTAGTGTTACTAGCTTGAGCTAGGTGCTTGTCTAGTTGATTCTAGTGGATTATATTGTGTTTAAGGTGTTCCAAATATTTTTTATGTGTAATTATATGTGAAATAACTTGTTTATAATTCTCAAGGGTCAATTGGATTAAGCCAAGGGTCAAAATAATGAGTTAAAGATCAAAGTGAAATTAACCTATGCTTAGCTAGTGTTTCTAGTTAGTCGTGTTGGATATTGTGTTGTTTTGATCTTTAAATTGTTGTGTTTAATGATATATTATGTTTGGTGAATGGATTATGATGATATATGAAGGATATACAAGCTTCAAATCAAGTGAAAACAACTCAAAAAGGCTCGGAATGGCTCAACGAAGATACAATACACAGATTGACGCACTTTTGGACCCATGGAATGTATTGGACGCGTGTGGACTGTAGGAGTGGACAACGGATGCGTGAAAAACACCAGTGGATTCAGAAGAGGCTCAAAATAGTAAACAATACATGTGTGGTGGTTCTAACCGCAATTAGATCGCGATGCGGGCTCATTTCGGTGCTCCCGTGCCTTAGAAAAATTCTGAACAACAAATTCCAGAGGCTTAGGGAAATTTGGAGGAAACGCCTTGCCTGCATCGGGGCTAAACCCAGGAGACACCCTAACCATTGTGATGCACAATAAGTTAAGGTTTTCTTCTCCAACATAGAATGGGCTTACTCCTATACTATAAATACATGTTGTATCACGTTTTTAAGCATCTCTTAGCATGTTTTTGATAACAAACGGCCGCTACAACTTATTCATTAGGTTTTTATTATTTTTATTTGGTTAATTAATGATTTTAGTCGTTAGTTACTATTTTTGTGATTATGATCATGATTGTAGAAGTGCTTTAACCCTGGGTTTTCTCCCATTGATTGTTACAAGATCCTTACTTTTCAAATTGTTTAATTTACTTACAATTTCCAAACTCTCTTTTGGTTACTATTGCACCAACTTAATCTAAATTGTGAACTAAAATAGAATCGTTGCTTAATCAACTCTCTGTGGGATCGATACTTGACTTCTTGGAGGCCACTTTACTACTTGATAAGACCACGTACACTTGCATGTGTGCTTGGGCGCTGTCAAGTTTTTGGCGTCATTACCAGAGACTTGTTATTTGGCAATTATTTATTTTAGTTCTACTTTTATATTTATTTGGTGTTTTTACACTTGGTCTTGGTTTTGTCATTACAGGAAACATGTTTTTTGGTTGATAAGCTTACAAGGGATCGAGATTTGGTAGAACCAAGCTCCGAACCCAAGCAAGACTTTCACCAATGTAGGAGAAAAATAATCCTTCTCCGCAGAATTCCTCAAATCCAATAAGACCAAGAGACTAATACTCCAATGGCTGAAGAACAAATAGCCCGAAAGACAGTTAGGGAAGTGGCAGTCCCACTTCTGATGAACTTGACTTCTCCAATTTAAAGAACTGCAACTGGGGGGATTTTTGAGTTGGAACACAATATGGTGAAATTTTTTATCAGTATTGGACAATTTGCAGGGCTTTCACACAAGGATCCACAAGTCCACTTGCAGACTTTCATTGAGGTTACCGTTATATTCACTCCGACAGGGGTGAATCCAGATTATGTGAGGCTGACACTGTTTGCCCATTCACTTTTGGGGAAAGCTAAAAGGTGGTTTAATGTGGAGTCGGACAATTCAGTTACTTCATGAGATGACTTAGCCAGTAAGTTCCTCATCAGATTCTTTCCATCAGGCAAGACTGTGAGACTTCACAGTGAAATAGTGAGCTTAAAATAGAAGCCTGATAAAAACCTCTATCATGCTTATAAATGCTTCAAGGCTCTTCAAGAGAGTGTCCACACCACCAACAGTCTAATGAGATACTTGCTCATACTTTTGTAGAAGCTCTTGATCACAATACAAAAATTTTTCTAGATTCAGCCGAAGGTGGTCAAGCATTGGAGTTGACTTATAATGAGCTGTACATATTACAAAATTTATAGCACAAGGAAATCCAGAGTGACATTTAGATTCTAGAAATGCCACGAAAAGAATTGGGGTGCGTTGGATGTTGACCAATTCACAACCTTATCAGCATAGGTTTCTGCCTTACAAAATTTGATCAACACGCAGTTCAGTACAATGAAATTGGGAGCAGCAAAACCTGCAACCATAGTTAATAACATTTAACAAGTTGTAGGTTGGTGTGAGGTATGTGGAAATAGTGGCCATACAGCATCCATGTGTGCTTCAAATCCTGAATATGTGATGTATGTAGGTAATGTTCAAAGTCCAAATTACGGCATACCTATAACATAAAGTGGTAAACTCAGCCATCAAATCAGTCATGGAATACCCCACAACCATAGGCCCATTCAATTTAGTCAACGAACAACATGGAAGAGATAATGAAACAACTCTCAGCAGGTCAAGCACAATTGTTTATGGATCTGAAAAGTCAAAAGCCAGAATTATAGAATCTGCAAGCATCCACAAGAAGTTTAGAGTTACAAGTGGGGAAATTATCACAAGAAATAAATACTAGACCACAAGGTGGGTTGCCAGCAAATATAGAAAATCCAAAGAAAGTTATGGCAATCACCTTAAGAAGTGGTTAGGACCTTTAAGGAGAACCTCCAAAAGCAACAAAGGAGGTAGATGCAGATATGGTGACCCAATAGGTAAATGACAGAGTTGCTGAAAATTCAAGAAAGTCTAAGTACTTGAAAGAAAAAGTTGTTGAATCAGAAGTGAAGAAGACACTATCACTACCCTTCCCTCAGAAGCACATAAAAGTGAAAGAGGATGCACTATTTAAGAAGTTCTTTGATACATTTAGAGAGCTTCATATTAATTTACCTCTTTTAGATATTTTGTAGAGTATGCCCAAGTATACAAAGTACTCGATGTATGTGGTAGCTAATAAGGTAAAACTATAGGATGTAGGAGCTATAACACTCACTGGAGAGTGTGGTGCTATGATGACATAATAAATCACCAAGAAATTGAAAGATCAAGAGAAGTTTTCTCTCCCTATTTAAATTAGGATTAAAGCGGTCCATGCACTGAGTGACTTAGGGGAAAACATAAATCTAATGCCCCTATCATTGCTTAAAACATTGGGTTTGGGAGAGCCTAGATTTACACCTGTGGTTATGCAGCTCGTAGAAGGATCCATAACACATCCGATAGGAATAATTAAGGACGTCCTCATAAAGGTTGGTAAATTTATGATTCCTATTGATTTTTTTATTCTTGATTTTGTGGAAGATAAACAGGTACCAATCATCTTGGGGCGTCCATTCTTAGAAATTGGAGAGGCATTGATTGATGTTATAGAAGGCAAGCTCAAAATGAGGGTAGATAATGAAGAAGTTGTATTTGATGTTTACAAAGCACCCATTGAAAATTCCCAATATAAATATTTGTATGTGATTAATGATATTGAAGGGGATTAGTGTGGGGTGGTTAATCCACAAAAGACCTCTTCAGATTACCTGATTGAGCGACCTTAGTTGAATTCACTATTTCCAAACATGATGAAGGTTGAAGTGAAGAGCGAATTTGACCTTGAGATTGCAAATTTAAGAGGTCAGAAAATAATGAAAAAATGACTCCCAAAAGGGAGTAAAGGGGTAAAGGAATATGGTTGAGTAAAAATGGGTCGTGTCGCAGCACTAAGTCGGGCGCTGCTTGGAAGGAAACCCAAGTTAATTAGGTATGTTTTCCTTCCAATTTTTTTATTTTTTATTTTTGGTTGAGTCATAGGTTAATGGGAAGTCTAAGTACCATAATCTTGAGCTAAGGAGCATGGCAAAGACTGAATTGGGGTTCCATAGATCTCATTTATGTTTAAAGATGCTACAAGCTAGGCCTTGAGGCCTCAGGAAGTATTTCTATCTCTTATGTTTAAATTCACTTTGGGGACAAAGTAGATTTTTAAGTGTGGCGTGGGGAAATTCTTAAATTTTGGCTCAATTTAAAAAATTTAGGATAGGAATAAGTGAGATATTTTTTTTGGTTCTATGTTTTATTACATGATGCAAGTGGGTTTGTGTATTAAAGCATGCTGATTGAATGAGTTGCGATTTTTTGAAACTCTTAGGCTTATGTTTGTGACTCTTGTACTTTTTGGCTTAAATTTGAATTTGTTCTATTATTTAGTTGGGAGTCTATGATGATCCTATTGAGTTGAGAATGTGAAATGTGAGTGTGAGATTTTTGTATAATCCTTGTGTAACGCCCCAAGAACCTATCCCAAGGCGTCACATGGTGCTCAAGGCCACACGTGGCCTCAAGATAACCCTCTAAGACTGTCATCACTTTCTGAACTCACTATAACACAATTCATGTTAAGATAAAGAGGATTAACCATGTCATGAACATACTGAGATACGAAGTAATACTGCCCTGTACAAACAAAATACTGAAATCTCTATACACGTTGGTACACTAGTCTGACAAAGCCTCTACTACATAGAACTGAGGAGCCATTGGGACAGATCCCCAACTAACTCGTACTAAATTGAAAGTAATCAACCATCTATTAACAAGACAAAATCGGAGACACAGGTCCTCGAACCATTACGACTCACCAACCGTATAAATGTAGATGAAGGTGCTCAAAGATCACTGTCGCTGCTGAGGCTAAGCACCTGAACCTATATCATGAGGAAATATAGAATACAAAAAAGTATGAGAGTCAGTACTTGGGAATGTATTGAGTATGTGCGGGGGGGGGGGGGGGGAGGTGGATGCAACATTTTAAATAATATCATAAATGTATAAGAAAATCATGAATGCTGACAATAATAACTCTCTTCGCTTGAATTATCTAAAACATTATTTTCGTAAGTCATCAGTAAAAACATATGCTTCATAAATCTCATAAATCATTTAACTCAACTCAAACTCTTTGACTCATGACTTAGAGTGACTCGGTAACTCATGGTTCTTAGATCATTATGGACATGGGAGTTTCTTATAACCGACATAACTACACCATGTGAGCCGCATGGAGTCCAACATTTTCCCTCCTAAGGAGAGAACCCCACATTGGCGGGGGTGTCGTACTCTTGCCAGGGAGTACAACCTCAATCTCATTATCACAATCCCATACTCGACCTCTGGACCATAATTATAAACATCAATCCTACGGTGGCATGTAGTTTTAGGAAAATACCACATTTCTCGCTCGGTGCTAAATACTCCTCCCAGACTCAGCTCAGAACAAGTTACGAAATCCACCTTAATCAATATCAACTCATGGGTATATTTTAAAGACCAAAACATAAATATATATCTCATCTGTAAATCATAAACATCTCGTGGATTCCTAACTCGAATCAACTCAACAAAATCTTTCTCAACATCAAGTACATTTTCTTTTCGAATCATTTTCAAATATCAAAAGCTTCAAGGAAACATCGTAGGACTCATTCTTGACTTTAAATCTCAAATATCGATACATATTCAATAGTCAAATTTCTCATGGAAAGGCATAACTCATGACACTTGTCTTAAATCTCTTAGAAATCATCAATACATAATGACAATATACAACTCATGGAATAAATTCTCAATTTAAGAAACATGATGGTGAAATAATCATAAATATCAAACTTATTTAACTCAAATCTTATAAATCATAAATAAAGAAATTTGGGTGTAAACCCACTTGAAAAATCATGTAAATCAATAATATAAAGTAAATCTTTAGGCACAAGAATGGAAGGAGTGTTCTTGTTCAAGCCCCACCTTGGATTATAATTTTGGAGATGTACAAACTTGTTTGGAAATTCTTCCTTACACTTTTGAGCTAAGATCCTTGATTCCTTTGACTAGGGGAGCTTAATTCTTGGACAACTTGGAGAAATCTATGGAAGAAACCTTGAATTTCTTGGAAGGAGATTGGATTTTGGAGGACAGAGAAACCCTAGTTCTCTAGAGGTTTCTTGGAAAAGATTAGAGAGAAATGGATGGACCTTCTCAACTTGAGTATATATATAAGACCATAAGGGGAGGAAATAACCAAAATACCCTTTTGAAAAAGTTGAAATTCGCTGATCGGGGGCCTATGACGGTTGATCTGACGGTCCGTCAAGTCTCCTGACGGTCCACCAGATTGTTCGTCACTTGAGTGCCAAAACTGGAACATTCTTGCTCAACTTGATGTTCGAAGTGATGGTCCATCAGGAAACTGATGGTCCACCAAGTCTTCCGTCACTCGAGGGACAAAAATAAGACATTCTGGCTCGACCTGACGGACCCCTTGACGGTCCACCATCTTGGCCATCATACGGTGACCAGGAATAGAGGTCACTGCCTTGGATTTACGGGACACTTGACGGTCCACCAAGGACCTGACGGTCCTCCATGTCGACTGTCAGACCTGGGCGATCCAATATCGCTGAGTAAAACGGCTATAACTCCCTCGTCCGATGTCAGATTTTGATGAAATTGGTATCGATGGAAATCCTATTCAATGATATACATGAAATAAAGTAGAAATTAGAGTAATACAACACAGTTTAAATATCAATCACTTTGGAAGTCATACATATCCACTCAAAAAACGGATTTAGGCTTAAGAAATGATCGGGGTATTACACCTTATTGCATGAAATGTTTAGAACTTGCCTGGTGTATGTGTATAGTGAAATAAAGAGTGTGGGTTTAGGATATGATTTAGGCATTTCTTTGATAGCCTTGTTTTATACCTTCTATTTGTCCTACCCTTGTGCTTTATCCTAGTTAACCCCCATTGAGCCTTTATCTTTTTCTTTGGTAGCCTCATATGTAGCCTAATACCCTTATTTGATAGACCATAATTTGACTAAAAAGAATCCTAAGTGCTTTAATGAAAAAATTAATTTAGTAAGGAGTTTGAAAAATTGAAGAATAAAAAGGTGAAATTGATGCCCCTAGGTAAAAGTTATTGGTATTTATATTTGATGTGTGGTGGTTGGGATTGATATAAAGGGTGCTAGAAATATTCCCATGATTATAGAGAAGAAAAAAATTGAATCTTGAAGGAATAAATAATGTGCCCACAATGTGTTTGTGAAAATGCTTAAAAGAGATAGGGCAAAAATAAAATAAAGGGGTAGAAAAAAGTGGTGTAATTTGGTTATTGGAGATTGGTTATAAATGTATAATGTAGTGTATTAAAGAACTTATAAAGGTGATTCACTATTCCCAAATAGTTCCTACACATCCCTTAGCCTAAATTACAACCCAAAAAAGACCTAATTGATCCTAAGCTTTACATTCGACTATTAGTGGAGCATTACACTAAGGGAAAGCCTATGGTTCATTGTGTTTAAATTGTGAATTTCTTGTGAGAGTGAGCGTAATTTGATTCTTGTACCCACCATGTATGAATTGCTTAATTGTGAGTGATTATGGGTAATTCTCTTATTGTAAGGGACACATATGACTAGGGATGATTTGTATAATGTCCTTAATTGAATTATAAGCATGAGTTTACCTACTAGGTGAGTCAATTCTTGAGGCTAGGATGCTTTGGAATGGTGTTCATAAGTTTTCAATTGTGTTGGTAACATGCTTAGTATAGAAACTTCCATTCCGTATAGTCATTGTAGTGCTAACTTGAGTTTATTGCATGGTGTAGAAGTGTAGAGTCTTCAGATCATGGTTTTTATAGTTAAGAGTTGTTAAGAGTTGTTCGAGGACGAACAAGGCTTTAAGTGTGGGGTGGTGATGTTGGGTGTATTTATGCATTCTAGTGTCACTATTCTAGCCATTTTAACCTTTTTTTGAGGATGATTCATGTGATATATGAGTTGAAAATGATATAAATGTGTATCAAAGTGTTAAATCATATGTTTATGAAAGTTTGTACCTAAAAGATTCATTTAGAGTTCAACCTGGAAAACTAGTGTTACTAGCTTAAGCTAGGTGCCTGTCTAGTTGATCCCGGTGGATTCTATTGTGTTTAAAGTGTTACATATGGTGTTTATTTGTAATTATATGTGAAACAACTTGTTTATAATTCTCAAGGGTCAATTGGATCAAGCCAAAGGTCAAAACAATAAGTTAAAGATCAAAGTGAAATTAGCCTATGCTTAGCTCGTGTTTCTATTTCATCGTGTTGGATGTTGTGTTGTTTTGAGTTTTAAATTGTTTTGTTTAATGATATAGTATGCTTGTTTAATAGATTATGATTATATATGAAGGATATACAAGCTTCAAATCAAGTGGAAATAACTCAAAAAGGCTCAGAATGGCTCAACGAAGGTACAATACGCAGATCAACGCACGTTTGGACCCCTGAAATGTCTTGGACGTGTGTGGAATTTATTAGTGTCCAATTTATGTGTTCAAAACACCAATGGATTAAAAATAGTCCCAAAATAGTAACCAATAGGCGCGTGGTGGTCCTAACAACGATTATCCCGCAATTCAGGTTCATTTCAGTGCTCCCGTGCCTTAGAAAAATTCTGAACAAATTCCAGAGGCTTAGGGAGATTTGGAGGCGATGCCTTACCTATAGTGAGGCTAAACCCAGGGAGACTCCCTACCCATTCCGGGGCTCAATAAATAAATATTTTCTTGTCCAACACGGAATAAGCTTACTCCTATTCTATAAATATATGTTGTATCACGTTTTTACACGTCTTTTAGCATTGTTTGGAGATAAAAAGGCTGCTATAAATTATTCATTAGGTTTTTATTATATTATTAGTTCATTTATGTTTTTATTCGTTAATTACTATTTTGTGATTACGATTATGACTATGCATGGCTAAACGCCCTTTTCCAGGGTTAAAGCCAGAGACATGATTACTTTTGTTTTGAATTAAGTTCATTAATTTTGCTTATCATTATTGGTTGTGTGTTCATCTTTGATTTAACTATTTTAAGTATCCGCGACCCTTAGAATATATCAATTTTCTACCTTTTGATCTTGGGAGAGGGAATATGGGATAGAACATGAAGATGAACAAAGTATGGGTTTTATTCTTTTATAAAATAAAAAATTGAACTTAGCACCTAGGACAGGGATGTACTTAGGAGCCTTACTTGATTCAAACGTAGGATGACAGCTTAAATAACCTTATTGGATCATTATATCCCCGCTCAACAATGTAGTTTTAAGGTTCAACTTAGGTAAAGAATTAGAGGTTGGGAAACCATAATCATGCAATTAGCCCTACGAATTTACAATCAAGATAAGCAAGTTAATGAATGAAATTCAAGACATTGTATAATTTTTGAAGTTCTTTAACCCTAGGTTTTCTCCCATTGACTGTTACAAGAACTTTACATACAATTTCCAACCTCTCTTTTAGTTACTATTGCACCAACTTCATCTAAATTGTGAACTAAAATAGAATCATTGCTTAATCAACTCACTGTGGGATCGATACTAGGCTTCTTGGAGGCCACTTTATTACTTGATAAGACCACGTACACTTGCGTATGCTCTTTGGAGCTGTCACACTGGTGCAATATAAATTCCACGAAATAAGCATCTAATTTTATTGTTCTTCAGCAAATCAAGATATTGCCCAATATTGTGCTTTGATACAATAAAATTAGATGCTTATTTCATGGAATTTACATTTCACCAATGCTTTTCCATACTTAGCTTGTAATATGTCAAAAGCACTGGTGCAATTTACATTTCCATCCATTTGATAATTTTCAAGAGCTCTAGCAAGTGCATGGGATTCACATACTACAATAAGCATCTGATTTTCTTCAAGATATACTGAAAGCATGGTAAGGCAATGAAACACAATCATTTACATCCATATTGATAAGGAAGGAATTATACTCAATCTGTCTTTCAATATTGTTTGTGGTTCTAATCAGGTCAATATCGGTAGACCTAATTGGAACCACAAACAAGAAGGCATGGGATGTAATCTAAAATTCAAAAATATCCTCCTTGTCTTGCTTTCATATTTTAACTTTAGTTGTTCTTGGCGTAAGTTTTCTTGACTTGTTGTACATCATGTCAACCTTTGGTGTTCGGAAAGCTATTTTCTTGGTGTTTTGTTATTTTCTATGTAAGTGATTATTCCTACCACGCTAGCTAGTTGCACTTCCCAAGAAAAGTGTCCAGTTACTATATTTTTCTTTAATAGAGACAATAGATGAATTTTTGCTACTGGATTGTAATACCCCATATTATTCTTTGTTAAGTTCATCTCCTAATTGCATGCATAAGAGGCTTAAAGCCTGAAAATTTCACTAAGTGTTGGGAACTTAGTCATTTTTAAGGCCCCTTAACTTTGAGGATTTTTATATTTGTATTCTCGTACCTGAGGTATTGGTTTTTGAGATAATTCATGTCAGGGGTGTAATAAGCATGTCTTGAGAAAGTTTTAAATTTTTCAGACAAGGTTTGGGGCATCTTTGGATCATGAAACCCTAGAGTCGGTGCGATATGGACACGTCATGGTGTTAATTTCTATGTCACCTTC
This sequence comes from Capsicum pubescens, assembly GCA_030864215.1. NCBI lineage: Eukaryota > Viridiplantae > Streptophyta > Magnoliopsida > Solanales > Solanaceae > Capsicum > Capsicum pubescens. The sequence goes on along the minus strand of CM061538.1, from coordinate 97,105,759 downwards.
AGCGCATCACGGTGAGCCTTTAAAATGCATTCCACTTATGAATTTAAATATATGAGAGGCAATTGTGTATTTTTCCCTTAATCCAAGTCATCAAATTATGAATTATAATGTCAGTTAGGGTATTATTTTCCATCTTCTGCAGCTCTCCTCTCAAAGAAACCCTATTCATCTCCCATGAACATCAAATTCCATTATTTTATCTCTAAGAAAACAAAGAAATTCATGTTCTCCAATCCAAGAACATTCAAGAAAGCATTAATATTGGTGCTTCTCTTTCAATCTTAAGGGTTTAAGGTATATGTTATGTTCATCCATGGGCCCTTTTCACCCATGGAGTCCAAGAATCCTTTTTGGTTTCAAATCATGAGTTTTTACATGTTCAAGGTGAATTATCTCCATAAAGCTCTTGTTGTTTTCAATTACAAGTCATGTTTATAAATGTTTTCACGTGAAATGAGCCCTTACACGTTTGAATGTTATGATTTTCACGTTAAATCCATAAGTTATGAATTTAATCTTGTAATCATGTTATTTTTTCATGCTTTGCTCATTCCCATGCACAAGTTCATGAATATCATGTGTTTGATGAAGTGCCTAAGTGTTGGTGTAATACCCTGTATTTCCATAGCTTAAGATTAATTCTAAATTCATGATTTATCCAACAAAAAAATTTTGAAATGCTCATTATTTTTAGTTTAGATCCTGTCATTGCAAAGGAAATTTAATTAGCTTTCCAACGATATAATATTCGCCCAAATCCGATAACCGGGTAAGAAGTTATGGAGATTCAAGTTCCAGTCGTTAAATACCGTCATTTTGATCACTAGCACATCGCGGAGACAGTCTAAATGACAATTGTCAAATTCTAGTGTGAATCCTCAATTTCACTACGTTGTTGAGGGATTCCAATTCCCAATTGTCCAATTCCGGTAAGGGACCGCGATATTGGCGCATCACTCCAAAGACCCAGTTCACTTTTGTCAATTTCCAGTAAAGCACTGCAATTTTACCGTATTGTGCCAATCTTCCAAGTCATATCCAAGGTGGAAAAGCAATACCACCGCGTCGCACCACCATGCAGATTTCCAGTTGGCAATTTCTAGAGACACAACGCAATAGCACCGCGTTGCGCCAAGGGTGAAAATTGGGACATTTCAGTTAATTCCGAGATTTAATTTCCAAGGGATTTTAGGTCTTTTTCCCTCATTCCAGTCATCCTAAACATGGGATTAAATCCCTAAATAGCCTATCATACCATTATTTTGCTCACTTGTCTCAAGAAATAAAAGCTTTCTCTCATAACTACAAACCCTAGCTTCAAGAATCAAGGTCGAAACTCAAGAATGTCTTCAAGAACCTTCAAGAACTAATAACCCAAGGTATGTTAGACGTACATCTATGGGTTTCTTTCACCCATAGAGTTCACGAATCCATTTTCAAAATACAAAATTGTTGAATTATGAACTTCCATTCTTGAATTGAATTGAAATTCATGTTCATGTTATTCTTGGGTTTTAGTCCATGATTAAATTACATGATTTTATGAGATAAATCTTTGTATGTGTTGAATTACATGATCTTTATGATAAATCCTTCAATTTTCAAGTTGATTGATGTAGCCATGATAACTATATCTTTTTATTATTGTATAACCTAAGCATGCTCCCCATGTGTTTGATAAAATGCCTATGTGAATGAAATAGTGCCATTATAACATGATAGTATGTATTCCCCATTCATGTATAAGTAGATGCATTACAAGTGTTTGATTAAATGCCTCTATGAGTGAACTATGGACAAGTATACATTGTTATGATTGTCAAGAGTATATTATGCTTTATTTTTCATGCTATCGAGTCCTGGAGGTATTTAATACCCAATAATTTAGCTGTGCCTAGAGCCAGTGTCAGTTACAGTATCTCAGTTATGTCATGATCAGTAGTACTCTAAGTCAGTTATAGAACTCAATAGAAGTCAGTTAGTTATGGAACTCAGGAAAAATCAGTAAGCTTAGTATCAGTCCAATCTAGTTCAGTATATTCAGTTCAGTGTCTTTCAGTTGGGAGTAAGATTCAGCACTGAGTGTTCCCAAGGATGGGGGCTCACCTGCCAGTAGAGGGTGTGATCTCTAGAAGCAATTCTTGCATTCCAGAACTATGTAGCCAGTGTAGGTTGAGACATAAAACCTTCCAGTTAAGGGTTGATGAGGTGTTTTAATCAGCCAGATGAGGGTTCCAACGTTCTCATTAGAGTACCTGCCAGATGAGGGTAACTCTTAAGTATCTTTACTCATGGTACGATACTAACACCCTTCCAACTGGGGTCACAGGTTGTACCCCAACTCAGTTATCTTAAATTATTTGGGGCATATCGGTTAGATGATTACCTCCTAGAGTCTCAGTCTCAGTCTTCAGAATAGAACTCAGTTGAGTTCTACAGAATCAAGACTATCGGATACAGTCAACAAGTATCAGTATATTAGTTATCAGTAACTTCAGATATCAGTTACCCAGTTTCATAGTTCAGGACTTAGCTCTAGACAAGATTAGTCATAGTATTTATTTATATGCACATTAGTACAAACTCAGTATTTACAACAGTATCAGTTATCCATGTACTATCATGTTTAGTTACTCTATATCATTCAATGAGTTATTATTCATGCATATGAACCCTTGCATTCAGCCTTAATCATCTAGCATACCAGTACATTCCACATACTAATGCATACTCTTTCTTTGCACTATAATGTCTCATTTCATAGGTTCGGACGCTCAGGTTCCTAACCGTGCATAGATAGACTCAGATTCATCCAGCAACAGTAGATTAGCAGTGATTCCTCATTATTTGAGGATATTCTTTTATTTCATTATTTCAGTAGACTCAGTATTGCAGTAGATGGAGTTAGTTGGGGGATTTTCCCATCAACTCCACTTTCAGACAGTTTTAGTTAGTGGCTTTTCAAACTAATTTTCTGTCAGTATTCAATTTTACAGATTGTTATTTCAGTTGATATACTTTATCAGTATTTCAAATATTTTGAACCTTATAGAATTTCAGCCTATTTTCCATATTGATTACAGTATCATGTTTCAGTGCTCACAACAAATATTAGTCATGGGTTCGCTTATGGACCTTTGGGATCATAAGCATCGTGTAACGTCTGGTGTATAGACTCAAAGAGTTACAAACTTGGTATCAAATCCTAAGGTTCAATAGTGTCCTAGAAAGTCTGAAAGCTTCATCTAGTAGAGTCTTGTGCATGGGTTTGTAGCGCACCACACTTATGGACAGGAGGCTATGAGATATTTTAGAAAAAGTTTCCCTTCTTTTAGTTTTCATGTCGTGCGAGTGAGCATGAGCTCAAGTTAAAATTTAATTCTAATACATTTCTTCCTTTTGTTTAAAGAACATGCCTCCTAAAAGGTCTAACGAAAGAAGAACCGGTAATCAGTCAACACCTCAGCCCATTCAGGCAGATCCCCTGGATGAGTATGTCTCCTATGCAAAATTCAGAGATGCATTCACTACTCTAGCCAATTTAGCAGCAGCCTAGAATAAATGACCAACTGTTGTTCCAGCCAATCCAGTGGCCAATACTGCTACATCCAGGATTCGAGACTTCACCCAAATGAATCCTCCCCTATTCTCAGGATCTAAGCTAGAAGAGGATCCACATGAGTTCCTAGATCAGGTTCAGAAAGTCATAGGTATCATGGGAGTGACTTCCAGTGAGAGTGCTGAGTTAGTCACCTATTACCTACAAGATGTATCTCATACGTGGTTTAAGTAGTGGAAGGTGTAAAGGGGCACAAATGCAGAGCCCGTAGAGTGGGAAAAGTTTACTACTACTTTCCTAGAGAGATTTTTTAACTTAGAGCTAAGAGAAGCCAAGGTGTTAGAGTTCATCAATCTTAGACAGGGCAGTATGTGTGTGAAAGAGTATTCCCTTAAGTTTAATCAGTTAGCCAGGTATGCTCCCCATGTAGTAGCAGACAGTAGGTCCAGTACGAGAAAGTTCATATCTGGGGTATCAGATAGTGTAGTTAAGAAGTGCAGAATAACGATGTTGATTAAGGAGATGGACATATCTAAGCTCATGGTCTATGCTTAGAAAATAGAAGAGGATAATATCATATAAAGAGAGAGAGGCATAACAAGTGATCTAGAACAGGTAGCTTTAATTTTAATCAGCCTAAGTCAGAGGGTGGTAACCACTCCCAGTTTCGCCCAAAATCTTCAGTTCCATCTTCGTCCTTAGCTATTGCTCCAGTACCTAAGTTTAGAAATGGTAACAGAAATAGGGCTCCAGGTTCTAAATCCCAAGGTCATGTCAGCAGTGCTTGAACAAATCTTCTTTGTCAAACATGTGGCAGAAACAACACGGGTGTCTGCAGAGCTGGTAGTGATGTTTGTTTTGGGTGTGGCAATCCAGGACATAGAGTCAGAGATTGTCCTCAGTCAGGTTTTCAAGGTTAGCATACTTATTCTACCGCTCAGTACGGTCACCCGAATTATCAAGGGACCGCTTCCAGTGCCGCCAGTAGGCAACGCCCAAGCAGGTTTTATGAACTTTATTTTAGACAAGATCAGGAAAATTTTCCTAATATGGTCACTGGTACGTTACAAATCATCCATTTAAATATTTATGCCTTGTTAGATCCAGGATCTTCTTTATCTTTCGTAACTCTTTACATAGTCGTTAACTTTGGAGTCAGTCCAGAAATCCTAGAAGAGCCTTTTTCAGTTTCTACCTTAGTGGTTAAATCTATCATAGACCGATGGGTATATAGGAACTGTACGATTATGATATATCAAAAAGTTACTTCAGTAGATATTGGAGAGCTAGAGATAGAAGATTTTGATGTCATTCTTGGCATAGATCGAATCCACTCATTTTATGCCTCAGTTGATTGTAGAAACAGAATAGTTCATTTCCAGTTTCCAAATGAACCAGTCCTTGAATGGAGGGGTAGTACTACAGATCTTTAGGGTTAGTTGATTTCATACCTTATATCGAGAAAAATGATATCCAAGGGATGTGTCTACCATCTTGTACGAGTCACAGGCTATAACTCTGAAACTCCCAGTCTTGAGTCAGTTCCAATAGTAAATGAATTCTCAGATGTGTTTTCCAAAGATCTTCTTGGAGTTCCTCCCATTAGGGAAATAGACTTCGAAATAGACCTTCTTCCATACACTCAGTCTATATCTATTCCAGCATATAGAATGGCACCAGCAGAACTCAGAGAGTTAAAAGAAAAGTTGAAGGATCTCTTGGATAAGGGATTCATCTGACCCAACACTTCCACGTGGGGCGCACCAATCTTATTCATGCATAAGAAAGACGATTCTCTCAGAATGTGTATTGACTACCGTTAGTTAAACAAAGTCATAGTCAAGAATAAATATCCACTTCTTAGAATTGATGACTTGTTTTACGAACTTTAGGGCACCATTTACATTTCTATGATAGACCTTAGATTAGGCTATAATTATCTTAGAGTCAAAGAATGTGACATTCTAAAAATAGCTTTCAGAACCTAGTAGGATCACTTTGAGTTTCAAGTCATGTCCTTTGGCCTGACAAATTCCCTAACAGTTTTCATGGACTTAATGAATTGCGCATTCAAATAGTACTTGGACATGTTCATTATAGTCTTCATTGATGACATTCTTTTTTATTCCCGTAGAGATAATGATCATGCAGAACACCTCAGAATTGAACTTTAGACTCTCAGAACTCATTAGTTGTTTGCTAAATTCAGTAAGTGTGAATTTTGGCAAAGGTCAGTAGCATTCCTTGGTTATATTATTTTTGGTAATGGAACTAGAGTTGATCCTCAAAATACCGAGGCGGTGAGAAACTTTCCTAGACCGATCTCTCCATTAGATATCCAGAGTTTCTTGGGTTTAACTGGCTATTACCATCGGTTTGTTGTAGGTTTTTCATCTATTATATTCCTCATGTCCAGATTGACTAAGAAGAAAGTCCAGTTTCAGTGGTCATATTCTTGCGAGAAGAGTTTTCAGGAGTTGAAGACTCGACTCACCTCAGCCCCAGTATTGACTCTACCAGATGGTTCAGAAAAGTTTTCTGTGTACTGTGACGCATCCAGAGTAGGTTTGGGTTGTGTCCTCATGCACAGAGTTAAGGTCATAGCCTACGCCTCCAGACAGCTTAAACCCCATGAGAAGAATTATCCGACTCATGATCTCGAGTTAGTAGCTGTAGTGTTTGCCTTAAAGATTTAGAGGCATTACTTGTATGGGGTGCATGTTGATGTATTCACAGACCACAAAAGCCTTCAGTATGCATTCTCTTAGAAATATCTGAATTTTCTTCAGAGAAGGTGGTTAGAGTTATTAAAAGATTATGACATGAGTGTTCTGTATCATCCAATCAAAGCCAATGTAGTGGTTGATGCTCTAAGTAGACTGTCTATGGGTTGTGTTGCTCATGTTGAGGACAGTAAGAAAAAGTTAGTTCAGGAAGTTCATCAGCATGCCTGACTAGGTGTCCGCTTAGTCGATTCAAAAGAAGGTAGTCTGTGGGATCAAAATAGTTCCAAATCCTCTCTAGTTTCCGAGGTAAAGGAAAAACAGGATAGAGATCCCAGTCTTGTCAAGCTGAAAGAGTTAGTCAGAGATTAGAAAGTAGAGGTTTTTTCCCAAGGAGGAGAGAGTGTGTTGCGTTGCCAGGGTCATTTATGTGTGCCAGGTATTGATGAGTTGAGGTAACGAATTCTTGAAGACGCGCATCGTGCGCATTACTCGATTAATCCATGAGACACTATGATGTACCGTGATCTACAGGAGATCTATTGGTGGAGTGGGATGAAGAGGGATATTTCAGAGTTTGTAGATAAATGCTCTGCATGTCAGCAAGTTAAGATTGAGCACCAGAAGCCTAGTGGGTCCATGCAAGAGTTCAGTTTTCCCACATAGAAATGGGAAGAAGTGAACATGGACTTTGTGGCAGGTTTGCCTTGTACGCATCGTCATCATGATTCTATTTGGGTTATCATAGATAGGATGACCAAATCATCTCACTTCTTTCCAGTTCATACTTCTTATTTAGCCAAGTACTATGCCAAAATCTATATCAGAGAGTTGGTCAAGTTACACGGAGTTCCAGTATCCATTATCTCAGATAGAGGTACTCTATTTACCTCTTATTTCTGGAAAGCATTCCAAAAGGGTCTTGGTACTCTATTTGTGGTCTTACCAAACTAGAATCTATATCTTTCTTCTCCTTCACTTTCGAATCTAGGGAAGATTTGGAACTATTCTGAACCCAAATATTCCCTTAAGCTGAATCCACTAACCTAACATCCAATATACAAAAATGATGCACTTCTTGAGTAAACTCTTTCTTATCATTCTCCATATGAGCAACACTTCCTATTGACAATCTACTAAGGGAGTATGCCACTACATTGGACTTGCCAGGATGATACAACACACTCATATCATAATCCTTCAATAGTTCCAACCACCTTCTCTGATGTAGATTTAACTCTCTCTGAGTAAACACATACTGCAAGTTGTTGTGCTCTATGAACACATCAACATGCACTCCATATAGATAATGTCTCCATATTTTCAAAGCAAACACAACAACAGCTAATTCAAGATCACGGGTTGGGTAATTATTTTCATAAGGCTTAAACTGTCTAGAGGCATAGGCTATGACCTTACCTCTCTGCATCAAAACACTATCCAAACTAACTCTGGAGCATTACAAAAACCAACAAAACCATCTGTACCATCTGGTAATGCTAAGATTGGGGATGAAGTGAGTCGAGTATTTAACTCTTGAAAACTCTTCTCGCAGGAATTTAACCACTGGAACATAGCTTTTTTTGGGTCAATCTAGATATAGGAGATGCAGTAGATTAGAAACCTTCAACGAAATGGCGGTAATAACCAGATAGACCCTAGAAACTTCTAATGTCAGACGGAGAAATAGGTCTAGGCCAATTTCTTACGGCTTTTGTCTTTTGTGGATCCACTCTAATGCCATCATCGGAAATAATATGACCAAGAAAGGCTACATATCTTAGCCAAAATTCACACTTGCTGAATTTGGAAAATAATTTATGATGTCTAAGAGTTTGCAAGACAATTCTAAGATGATCCACATGATAATCCTCATTATGGGAGTACACTAGGATATGATATATAAATACTATGACAAACATGTCTAGATACTATTTGAACACTCAGTTCATGAGGTCCCTGAAAGCTGCTAGGGCATTAATTAGCCTGAAAGACATGACTAAAAACTCAAAATGACCATAATGAGTTCTGAAAGCTGTCTTTGGAATATCACACTCCCTTACTTTAAGCTGATGATAGCCGGATCTAAGGTCTACTTTAAGAAATAACTGGCACGTTGGAGTTGATTGAATAAGTCATAAATTATCAGAAGGAGATATTTATTATTGACTGTAACTTTATTCAACTGACGATAGTCAATCACATATGCAAAGAACCATATTTCTTTCACACGAATAGGATGGGAGTGCCCCATGGAGAAATAGTAGGCCTTATGAAACCTTTATCTAAAAGATCTTTGAGTTGCTCTTTCAACTCCTTAAGCTCTGCGGGAGCTATACGATAAGGAGGGATAGAAATAGGCTGAGTATTTGGGAGAAGGTCAATACCAAATTCTATTTCCCTATTGGGAGGTACCCCTGGGAGATCTTCTGGAAAAACATCAGGAAACTCCTTAACTACATTGTCTGACTAAATTATTGGAGTCTCAAACTTTGTGTCTTTGACTCGAACTTGATGGTAAATGCAACCTTTGGATATCAACTTTTTAGCTTTAAGATAAGATATAAAATAACTCTTGGGAAACACTGAATTACCTTACCACTCAAAGACTGGCTCATCTGGGAACTGAAACTTCACCACACGGGTGCGACAATCTATAGATGCATAACAGGAATGAAGATAATCCATGCCAGGAATAAGATTAAAATCAACCTTATCTAACTCTATTAGGTCTGCTAACATGACCTTATGAAGGACAGTGATAGGACACTTTTTGTAGATCTATTTAGCAACAACTAACTCACCTACTAGGGTAGAAACCAAAAAGGTCTCAGGGATCTTTTTAGAATTAATCTCAAAATTTACAGCAACTAACGGGGTCACATAAGAGAAACTCAACCTAGGGTCTAATAACACATAAATATCAAGATGAAAGACACGAAGCATACCAGTAACAACATCTAGCGAATCTTCCTGCTCTTAGCGGGATGGTAAAGCATAGAACAAATTCTAGCATTAATCGCTATCGGTACTGGATGATGCGCCCTGAGGATAGGCTGGGCGACCTAGAGGGACAGGTCAACTATTAGCCTGAGTCTGAGGACGAACATCTTTATTTTCTCGCTTAGTATGTGGACAATCTCTAATATCGTAACCCAACTTACCACAACCAAAACAACCCTTCTGTCTAGCTAAACACTCACCAAGATGATTCTTACCATACCTAGCACACTGGGGATAGCTGGGATAACAACTCACACAATTTTGAGATCCGGGCATAGACAACTTACCCCACTATTCTTGCCTATTTTGGGGTGTAGAAGAAATGGCTGAAGAAGGTACGGGCATAGATGACTGATTCGGAAACTGCGAACGCTTTCCTCCTCCAGACCTATTCTGACCATGATCAAACTAACCTGTTCTATCCCTCTTATTCACTCTCTTTTTCCTTCAAATTATCTGCCTCAATCTGCTGAGCATGCATCATCAATCTAGAAAGATCCATGTCTCCAATAAGCATAGAAGTCCTATATTTCTTAACTACCAACCCAGATACACCGGTCATAAACTTACTCATGCTTGACAAAGGGTATGCCATCTGATCAGGGGCATACTTAGACAACTGGTTGAACTTGAGGCAATACTCTTTCACTATCATTGAGCCCTGCCCCAGGTTCTTGAACTCTTCTATCTTAGCTTTCTTTATCTCACGTGGGAAGAACTTGTCTAAGAACGCATACTAAAACATCTACCAAGTTATGGGAGTTGCATTCTCCCCTCTATTTTTCTTCCACATTACTACCCAATCATATGCAACATCCTTCAACCCATTGATGATAGGCGAATTTAAACGCCTATATCAATATATTTTGCCCATATTTTAGCCTAGTTTTGAGAACAAAGTATATATTTCATGCACTTCTAGTCCTTTTTCCTGTGAATGAGCTAACGAACATGATTAGTAAAGTTTCAGGTATAATTGATGCAGAATTCAGCATTTCATGGCTTACTTGATGCAAAAGAAAGCTCACGAAGGAAGGGAAGGGAGTTTACACGCCTAAGGACCAAAAATGCTGCATGGAAAATCTGTCCCGGGCTAAAACAACATTTCTGAAGACTTTAGGGATTTGCAGTAACTTAGTTGGATTTGGACAATGATACATTAACCTAGTACAATTGGGTTATGTATTTCATTAGTTTATTTGGATTATGATAATGTTACATTAACCTAGTACAATTGGGTTAAGTATTACATTAGTCTAGTAGGATTTGGTTAGATATTTTATTTATCTAATAGGATTAGGATATGGGTATTATAAATACCCTATTTTGCTAGAGATTTTAAAAACTTCGAAACACAACTCTCATTCTACTTTTAACATCATCTTCTTACATCTTCTAATTCTTCCATTAATTTTATTTTTCTTCTTCTACTCTTCTATTCTTAAATTCCACAACAAGAGAATCGTTACTTTGCCTAGGAATTCACGCCTCACGCCTACCACCTAAGCTACACGAAATTACTCAATCTTGTGGTATAACAACAATGTCAATCGTGATCTCCTTCGCATTCATGGGTAACTAAACTTCTCTGTTGGGGTTATGGAAGCCGTATGAGATACTATCTATTGCTGTGAGTTTGTGAGTTCGCGACACGTATACAACTTATATCATTATTCTCTTCATCTTAGTCTACATTCTTTGTGGTTGCAAACGCAAGAATACGCCAGTATAACATTTAAATTTTTCGAAAGAAAGGTTATTTGTCTGGAAAAGAGATAATGTCAAGGTAGTAGGGTCACCCCCTAAAATTCCCTACTAAAAAGCTAGTGCCGTAACTGGACTAACCTCTTGGAGAATTCGTACCGTTAGACACGCTTTAAGCTCGAAAGAGTTAAAGTGAAATAATCCTCGAATAGGTCAAAAGACGCCTGGATTTACCATCGAATACAATTCTCTATAAGCAGTTGCATGTCAGAATTCTACACACTCATAGCCAATAGAGACGTATACCTCAGAAGGTGGACATAACCCCAACGCCTTAATTCTCATTGTTTACAACTTACGTAACAATATTTGTCTTTTACTTTGCTATTTTCAGCTTTTATTTAATTGTTTTGGTGACACATTACAATCCCCCCTTTTTACGAGACTTGCACCAAAAGTTTAGTAATTTTTCTTACTTGTTGGCCAAGCTATTCCCTGTGGGATCGACACCCAACCCTGTTGGGTTCTATATTTTCTAACGACCGTTTTACACTCCTACGAGAGCTGTAGATTGATCGTTATCACCCATAGGATACCAATTCTACACTTTCCACTTCAAAAATATGCATAATTCAGGTGATATTCTTCACCTCATCTAGATAAAGTTGTGGGTCCTCACCTGCCTTCGACCTAAAGAATTCTAGCGGGTTCATTCTCATAAAATCTCGAATTCTAGCTATGGCTAAGTCCCCATCTTACTGAAGTAGGACTGCAGCCTGACGGTTACCCTGAACATTAGCTATCATAGCTTGGGCTAGCGCCTGTAAGGCAGCCCAAAACTTTACATGTGACACATTCTCATTCAAAGGATCTACAGGCTGAGGTGGCTGGTTATCATTTTTGCATACATTAACTCGATGATGAGGCATTTTCTATCACGTGAAAGCATAAGTTAGAAGAAGATAGAGATGCTGAATACATGATAGATCATGAAAGAAGAGATGATTTCCTAAAATTCTCCATAGCCTCTTGCTCATAGATATGGTGCGCTTCACACCGATGATCAAGACTCAACATAACATGGCTTGTCTGACTCCCTAGGACTCTCTAAACCTTAGGCTCTGATACCAAATTTGTAATGCCTTGAAATCTAAGTTCCCAGGATGCCACACGGTGCTCCGAACTGCAAGTAGTCCTGAGCTAACCCTGGCTTCTTTCTACTAAGTCTGGGTCTTAAAATAGGAAAATATGAATGAAAAATCATACTAAATACATAAGTCTATCTGAAATAACTAGGTATGTCTGAAATATATTAATCTCAAAAGTCTTGGAAAAATAATACTGAAAACCTGAATACTGAAACAAAATCTGAATACTAAATCTAGTAGTCTGACAAGACTCTACTAACTAAAACTAGAGAGCCACTGGGATAAACCCCCAGCTGACTCAAACTATGTGAAATAAATACTGAATCAACTACTAATAAACTAGAAGTCCAAAATAATAAAGTCCCCAAACTATAAGGACTTACCAACTGCAGAGATGTAGATGAGATGCTCAAAAATCACTCACATTGCTAAGACTGAGCACCTAAACCTACATTATGAGACAATGTAGCACATAGACGTATATGTGAATCAGTACTTTGATGATGTATTGAGTATATAGGGGTGAATTCAATAAGTAAGCAATATTATCACAATTTATAAAATCATGAATGCTAAATGTAAATGACTCATATAGGCTTGAGTAAATGTGAAATCTGAAGATCATAAATCATGAATAGTAAAGCACATAATATAAATCCTGTGAGCCATTAAACTTAGTTCTGAATCTGTATTTTGTTCTTATTCTGAAATCATATAGGCTAAGTGAAATCTAAAAACTCATTCTGCATGGAAAAATACTTTATCTAAAGGGAATTCTTTCAAAGATTTTCTTTACTGGTAGGGAAATACTCACAACTGTGTATTTACTTTTACTAGCAGGGAGGTTCTATTAATCAACGCAAACCATGTGAGAATTCATGGAGTCCAACGTTCTTGTCTCTCTAAGGAGGAATCCTCACATTGGGAAGAAGAGTCATACCCTTTCCAGGGAGATTAACCTACTTTCCATGTTATCGATCAAAAGCTAAATCTGTCATCCATATAGAAATGGGAATAATCTCAATCAGTACCTACATTGGCTCGTAGTTCTATGAAAGATAGGGCACGCTAATCCAACACTTCCCTCTCAGTGCTAAATACTACTCCCTTTTTAGTATTTATGCTTATTTTATTGGAAATCCACTTTAAACTAGTATAATGGTTCATTATGAAACCAAAAATGCTCTTATCTGAGTAGATCTGTAAATACAACTAATCTAAATTCTATAAAGTGGATTCCATATCTAAACCGATGATCAAAATATCAAAGCTTTTTCTAAAAACTTAAATTAATCTGCTCATAAGATTTTTAAAGCATCATCTTTCATGAAGTAATACTATTCAATTTTGGTATAGTACCCCATGCATAAATCTCATGTTAAAACATCAAATTTCTCATGCTTGATAATGTAAACATTGAGAATTAATTCAAAATCTAGAAATTTATGCATTATGTATGAAAATATGAACATAATCATGTGATTCAACTTCTAAATCATTGGAAATATCATAAGCTTGTAAATAACAATGATGGGTATAAACTCTAACTTCAATTTCATGGGAAATCACATAAAATTCAGTAAATTTGTAATTAAAATAAATTTTGGGCTCAAGGATGAAAGAATTATCCTTGTTGAAGAACCCCACATACCTTAATTGATGATCTTTGATGAAAAGCTTGAATCTTGGATTCCTATTGATGCTTTGGAGATTAATTCTTAGAGTTCTTGTATTGGGGATCCTTATTCTTGAATTTCCTTAGAGAATTAATGGAGGAATTTGGATTCTTGGGGAGAATGTTTGATGATCTAGGGTTTTCTTTGTGAGTATTTTGGTGAAACGTGAACGTAATATTCTTAGGATGGGTTAAATCATTTGTTATTCATGACTTAGGGCTTGAGAATTAACTATAGAGACCCTTTTAACTTTTTACTTGGAACTAGGAAAATTCTTGAATTTAGCCTACGGCACGACGCGCCATGATCATGGTGGCCTACTGGAAACTTCTAGATAGGACCTTGAAAGACACCATGATGCGAAGCTATCGCACTACTCTGCTAGGTTACTATTTAGGCCATTACCACAATGCGAAGCTATCGCGCTGCTCTGCTAGGTTTTCATTTGGGCCATCACCGTGATGCACCATCATCGCGGTGAGCCACTAGAAATGGACAACCGGGAAAAAGGGCTTCTCCGTGCTATGGGGAAATCATGAAGTTTCACTGGATCTTAACAAATGGGATATTTGACCTCTCCATGATGCACCAATATCGTGAAGTCTCACTGGAATTTGACTATTGTCATTTAAACCATCTCTGTGATGTGCTAAGGACCCAAATCACGGTGTTTTATGACTGAAGCTTAAAATAGACCTAACTTCTCACTCTATCATCAAAGTTAGGCAAATATTATATTATTGGAAATCTTATTAAATTTTCCACACAATGGGAGGTCTAAATCTATAAAATTCCACATGAAATAATTATTCTTAATTTTCGAAGATATCCCTTAACATTCTATGGTGGATTTTAGCTAGAAAAGGTACTGGGTATTACAGTATTTTGGACTAAGGATTTAAATCTTCATCAGAGAAGGTAGCATGAGTTGTTAAAAAATTATTATATAAGTGTGTTGTATCATTCGGGAAAAGACGATGTAGTGGAAAGCGCCCTTAGTAGATTATCTATGGGTAGTGCTGTTATGTTGAGAATGATAAGAACAAGTTAGCCAAGGAAGTTCATCAACTTGATAGATTAGGTTTTTGGTTATTTTATTCAGATGAGGGCAGCATATGGGTTCAAAATGGTTTAAAATCTTCTTTAGTTGACGAAGTAAAGGAGAAGCAAGATAGGGATTCCAGTTGGGTTAAGTTGAACGAATTAGTTAGAGATCAGAAGATAGAAGTTTTCTCCCAAGGGGCAGATAGTGTGTTGCGATGTTAGGGTATACTTTATGTGTCGTGTGTTGATGGTTTAAGATAGCGAATTTTTGAAGAAGCACATGGTGTGCGCTACTCTTTACACCCGAGAGCCAAGAAGATGTACCATTATTTGCAGGAATATGCAGAGTTTATTGTGAAGTGCTCTAACTATCAGTAAGTTAATGTTGATCACCAAAGGCCTAGTGGTAAATTTCAGGAGTTTAGCATCCCCACTTAGAAGTAAGAAGAGGTGAACATGGATTTTGTGATAGGTTTGCCTCGTACGTGTCGTCAACATGATTTGATATGGGAGATTGTAGACAAAATGACTAAATCAGCTCATTTCTTGCCAGTTCATACTTTTTATTTAGTTGAGGACTATTCCAAACTCTATATTAAAGAGTTGGTTAGGTTTCATGGAGTTCTAATGTACATCATTTAATATAGAGGTACTTAGTTTACCTCTCACTTTTGGAGATCTTTTCAAGAGGGTCTTGGTACCCAGGTTTATCTTAGTACAAATTTTATCCTCAGACAGATGGTCAGGCAGAGAGGACCATTCATACCCTAGAAGATATGTTGAGGGAGTTTGTTCTTTATTTTAAGGGTAGTTGGGATGATCACTTATAATTTATTAAGTTTGCCTACCATAACAGTTATCACTCCAGTATTCAAATAGCTCTATTTGAGGCTCTCTATGGGGGAAGATTTAGATATCCTATTGGTTGGTTTGAGGCAGGTGAGGCTGCTTTGATAGGACCAGATTCAGTGTTTGATGCGATGGAGAAAGTTCAGTTGATTCGGGAAAGAATGAAGATAGCCCAAAGATATCATAAATCCTATGTAAATGTGAGGAGGAAGGATCTTGAGTTTAAAGTTGGGGATGTGGTGTAATTGAAAATCTCGCCCATGAAGGGAGTGAAGAGATTTGGCAAGAAGGGGAAGTTTAGTCCCCAATATGTTGGACCTTACAGAATAATAGTCGTTTTGGAAAGGTAGCTTTTGAGCTTGAGTTGACTGCATATTTGGCATCAATGTATCTAATATTTCACATTTCCTTGATAAGGAAGTGTATTGGTGATCCATCTATTGTAGTTCCTTTAGAAAGCACAAATGTTTATGATAGCCTTTCTTATGAAGAAATCCTAGTCAAAATCCTCGATTGTCATATTCGAAGACTATGAACAAAGAAGTTCCCTTGGTCAAAGTTCTTTGGCAGAATTAGTTTGTTGAGGGAGACACTTGGGAAGGAAAAGCATATATGCATACCAAGTACCCTAATCTTTTCTCTGCAAACTTCGACTCATCTTAAGGTACTAATTTTACATAGATGTTTTCTATTCCATTCTCAGTTCCATCTATGTGATCATACTCATGTCATTGCATGCATTCACAAATTCAGTTCAGTTCATGTATTATGTTAAGACTCAGTTATATATTCATGTTTTCAGTCCTGCATGTCTGGTATTTGATCTCATTTTCTTCAGTACTTTCAGTTAAATCAGTCTCTTAGAGGAGAAATATTCCTAAAGGATATTGCAATACCCTGTACTATTCTTAGTCCAATTCAGCTCCTAGTTGCATGCATAAGATCCTTAAAGCCTGAAAATTTTACTAAGTGTTGGGGACTTAGTCATTTTTAAGGCCCATTAACTTCGAGGATTTTTAAATTGGTATTCCTGACCCCAAGGTATTGGTTTTTGAGTTAATTAATATTCAGAGGTGTAAGAAGCATGTCTCGGGGAAGTTTTAGATTTTTGAATGAGGTTTGAGGCATGTTTGGATCACGAAACCCGAGAGTCAGCGCGATATAGCTACATCACTATGTTAATCCTAATGGAACCTTCACCGCATCGTGGTGAGATTTTAAAATGCATTCCAGTTATGAATTTAAATGTTTGAGGGGAAATTATGTCTTTTTCCCTCAATCCAAGTCGTCAAATTATGAATTATAATGACAGTAGGAATTATTTGCCTATCTTCTTCAACTCTCCTCTCAAAGAAACCCTATTCACCTCCCAAGAATATAAAATTCCATTACTTTCTCTCCAACAAAACCAATAAATTCAAGTTCCCCAATCCCTGAAAATTCAAGAAATCATCAAGATTGGCGCTTCTCTTTCAAGATTAAGGGTTTAAGGTATGTATGATGTTCATCCATGGGCCCTTTTTACCCATGGAGTCCAAGAATATTTTTTGATTTCAAATCATGAGTTCTTATATGTTCAAGTTGAATTATCTCCATGAAGCTCTTGTTGTTTTCAATTATAAGTCATGTTTATAAATGTTTTCAAGTGGAATGAGCCCTTACATGTTTGAATTGTATGATTTTCATGTTAAATCCGTAAGTCATGAATTGGATCTTGTAATCATGTTATTTTCACATGCTTTTCTCATTCCCATGCACAAGTTCATGACTCAAATGTGTTTGATGAAATGTCTAAGTGTTGGTTTTGAACAATGATCACATATTATGTTTTAAAAGCTTCTATATGGCATTATTATTGTTTCCATTTTCAGTGTTGGTGGGTTATGAACACAAGATACCTAGTTGTTTACATAATTTCAGTATCTTCAGAATGATTTTAGATAAACCATAAGCATTGTCATTCAGTCAGTTATTATGATCAGTTGTATGTTCATTTAGGCTTTGTTCAGTCCATTAAATAGTGTCATTCAGTTGAGAGTAGGATTCAGCATCGAGTAAACCTATGGAATGGGTCATTTCTTCCAATTTAGGGTTTGACTCTTGATAGCAATCCCTTAGTTACAGAACTACGTAGCTAGCATAAGTTTGAGATGTCTTCTTGCCAGCTTAGGGTTGACACATATCTCATGATTTTCTTTCCAGTATAGGGTTACTCTTTAGTCTTGTAGAACACCATTTTTAGTAGATCCACACAGCTAGTATTAGTACTCGTGGCACGGTACTGACACACTTCCAACTGGGGCCACAGGTTGCACCCCGATTAGCTTAGATTGGGGCATATCGGTTAGATGATACCTCTCATAGTCTTAGTTTAGGATTCAATACAGAAATCAGTTCAGTTTTTCTTGACCAAACCATATAGATTACCAGTTATTCAATTATCAAATTTAAGTGTTTCATCTTGCAGATTATCTCAGAAATAATATATGCTTGGTCATGTATTCTCAGATTTTACTGCTTTTATGAGGTTTGCTCAACCATTTCATGCATGCATACTCAGTTATCTCATGCTATTCAATCATTCATTATTTTCATGCACAGTTAACTGATGCATTTCAGCCTAACCTCATCCATATACCAGTACATTAAAAGTATTGATTCCATACTTTTATTCACGCTATGATGTCTTATATCATAGGTTCGGACACTCAGTTTCCTTACCACGCTTAGATAAGTACAGTGTTACAGCAGCTGCTTCAGTGGCGATTCCTCATCCTTCGAGGACAAATTTATCTTTCATTTAGTTATTTCAGTATTCCTTTACTACGGTCAGTTGGAGTTAGTTGGGGCTTTGTCCCATCAACTCCATAGTCATTCAGTTAGAGGATTTTTAGACATTCAGACAGTCAGTTAGTTTTATCATCTTTATCAGTCATGCCAGATATTTTCATACTTGTGAATTTAGTTGTATTTTCAGTATTTAAACCTTATGGACTTATCAGTTATTTTCTGCACATGTCTATTGTCATTATATTATTCAGTCTCACAGTTGGTACCAACTCATGAGTTAGCTTGTGGTCACTTGTGATCGTAAGAACCATTGTTGTGACTAGGGGTAGTGTCGGGTTGTGACATGGATACATTTTCATATTTGCACTTGATTCAGATTTCTCATGTTTTAAGTCAATTTCATCGGCCAGATTCGCTAGAATTCCTTTCTTGCTTGCTACCCTATGTTTCTTCTTCAATTAGCTCTTAAATGATATAGTCTTTCATCAAATCCCCTTTCCCTAGATGTAATTCTCCTACGGTTCCTTCTGGTGTATAATTATCTTCTCAAACAACCTAACCATATAAATTTGGGTCCGGGGAATTTCTATTGGTTTTTCGTTCTTGTTTGTTGTAGTGGGAGGCTTTGAAGGCCTTCTCAGGGTCCAATGCACCCTTAAAGTTAGTACAATCACTATTGGATCTCTACAATGACACCAAATATTGATCCCTTCTCAAAACTTGACACGCATAAACATTAGCAACAACCATCATTAATTCGTAATAAGGTATCGACACCATCTTCAAGACCCCTCGACCTTATAAATTCGAACCTATCAAACTTAAATGTACAATGCAAGATCTTGTTTGAATGATTAATGCCAAATCGGTTAAAAACTACATTCATAAAATCATTGTACTTTATATGTGTTATCCCGATGACCTTATCAGTAATACATAACTCCTACACGTAAAAGTGGATTCATCCATCTGCACGCACCTTATTATTTGTAGCCCATCTATGGCTTAATTTGAATAAATAAATGACTAACATGTTGCAACAGATGACACATCTATTAAAATTATCAAATAATTATAGACATCTGTTATGACGTATGATCAATCTGCTACAACATATGACTTATCTATTGAAAATAATCAAACAGACATATACATCTATTGCAACATATTGTCAATATATTGTAAATTATTAAACAAGTAGAATATATTTTGCAACAGATTACCCATCTGTTAGATTTATTTAAAGAAATTTTCTTTTCTTTTCAAAATACAATAAAGGTAAAATATTGTATTTAGATCCATTTTTTTAATTTACATAGTCGAAAAGTCACCCAATTTTATTAATTAAGAGATTTAATTATTAAAAAAATAGGTGAATAGTCATGGCTTTTTTACTAACTCATTCAAATTTAATCCTTTATAAATAGGTCCCTCCTTACTCATTCAGTCTACTCCACTTCTAGATATGTCTGATCCGAAATTGGATAGGGTGATTCTGCGCAACTTCTTGCGGGAACTTGAAAGATAGATTCATGAACTCACGTGGAAGTTGGGCGACATGAGAGAAAGGCTGGGGAGGGCCTTGCAGCTGCCGGATGACGATTGGTCATTTGACAATAATACTAATAATAAAAATAATAATAATAATAATAATAATAATAATAATAGTAATAGTAATAATAATAATAATAAGGTCATTTTTTTATTTTAGCATATGTATTTTCTTTTATTATATTAGATCTACCTAAGGGAGGAACCTAATGTATGTTTTATTTTTTATTGTATATTTGTATATAATGGATTCAAAAATCTATGTTTAGTCGACTTTAAATTTTTAATTCTTAATTAATTTCTAATTTTTATTCTATTCCTTATTCTTAACATGTCGACAGTTGGAGAGAGGGATGGAGCGTTTGTGGCAACGAATAGACCATATGTTGCAACAGACGGTTAATCTGTTGCGACAAATGGATCATATGTTACAACAACAGACGGTTATTAATAAAAAAAAAGGGTTATTGCTATTGAGAGGGTGAAAATTCATTACTTTTTAATTATTTAATATGAAAAATAGTTTGTAAATAAATAATAAAAAAATAAATGATAACCACAATTTATAACCATAAAAAATGGTTGTTTAATATTAATGACTGATGTTAATATTAAAAATATATTTTTTTAATTTATTTATTATATAATAAAAAAGTCACTATTTTTGATTAATTAAGGTATAGGATGATTGTTAAGAAAGAAGTGAACAGTCGTGACTTTTTGTCTAACACATTCAAAATAGCTGATGAATCATATTCCCCATCAGCTATTAGAAGAAATAAAAAAGTTCCTTCAACAGATGATCGATTTGTTGCAACAGATGTTATATCAATTGCAAAAATAGTTTATCTGATGCAACAGATATACAATCTGTTGCCACAACTTCATAAAAATAGTTATTATTTTATTTAAAGAAACAATTGAAAAGGTGAGAAGTCTTCGATTATTTGATTGAGAAAAAGATTAATTAATTTAAAGAACTAATTAATAATAATAAGATGAAAAGTCATGACTTGTCACAATAATCAAACGCTCACCAGTTAATTAAGTCATTTTCTTTCACAGAAAATAATAAGGAAATAGATGATAAACATAATTTATAACCGTAAAAAATGGTTATTTAATTTGAATAATTGAAGTTAATATTAAATAGATGACAAGTAGTGAATTTTCATCATTTTTATTTTTAAATATATTTTTTTTATTTATATAATAAAAAAAGTCATCAATTTGGATTAATGAAAGTATGATGATTATTAAAAAAAATAGATTATATGTTGCAATAAATAGATTATATGTTACAACAGATAGATTATATGTTGCAACAAATAAATTATTTGTTGTAAAATATGGTCGATTTATTGCAACAGATGGTATATCTGTTGCCATAGATGGGTTATCGAATGCAACAGACATGTAATTTGTTGCCATAATTCAATAAAAATGATTATTATTAAAAGAAATAGTTATTGAAAAGGTGAGAAGTCTTCAATTATTTAACTGAGAAAAAAGTTATTTAAATTTAAGAACTTATTAATAATAATAAGCTGAAAAATCATGACTTATCACAATAATAAAAAAGTCAGCAACTTGATTTAATTAAGTCATAATTTTTCATAGTAATTAAAAAGTCACTAGTTTGAATGTAATTAATAAAATGTAGGTGAACAGTCATGCCTTTTTTCCTAACTCATTCAAATTCAATCCTCTATAAATAGGTCCCTCCTTACTCGTTCATTCTACTACAGTCTATTTATTTCTTGCATCGTGTCTTTCATATTACATCTTCAGCCACTTTCTTTTCAAAGACCAGATACCTTTTCCCTGACTCAAGTAATTTTTTTCTTTATTTTTGTGTAAATCTACCCAATTGGTAGTATACGTTGTATTAAATTCGGAATATTTTCTTTACTTATGTTTTTATATTTTTTGTCAATTCATGCGTGTTCTAGATATAGATGATCCTGTTTGGGACTTTGCTATTCTATGCGACATCGTACAGAACTTCAGAGGCGGGTTAATGACCTGCAGTGGGAGATGGGCGTCGAGAGAGCAAGGATGCTCCGAGAGATTCGCAGGCTGAGGAGGGCCCTGCTACTTCCAATTGACAATTAGCCTGCTGGCAATAATAATGATGATAATGATGATGATGATAATAATAATAATTAGGTTATGCTTTTTCTTTTAGTGTATGTATTTTTATTTTTATTTATATTCGATCTACCTACGTAATGTATTTTATTTTTGTTTAATGAAAAATTTATGTTTCTCTCTATTTCTTATTCTCAACAACTATGTCTACGGTTGGACGTAAGGAACAATTTGTAATCCAGTAGAAATAGCAAGATTTTTGAGTTCTTTTATCATATGGATCATCTGTTGAAACATATTCATTATCTGTTGGGTTTGTGGCAGGAGTAGTTTTGTATTATTCCAAACATATTACTCATTTTTTGCAATAAATAATACGTCTATTGCAATAGATAACTAGTCTTTACAACAGATAACTCACCTGATACAACAGATAACTAGTATATTGCAATAGATAACTCGTCTATTGGAACAGATAACTCGTCTGTTGCAATGGATGACCAATATTTTTTATTCATGTTACGAGAACTATATATAACCATAAATATGAATCCAACATATGATTCTTTTGTTGCAACAAATGACCCATTTGTCGCAACAGATGAGTGATTTGCTTAAACATATGGCTCTTATGTTGGATTCATGAACGGGTTCTATCTATTGTTGTAAAAACAGAAGTATCAGTGTACCCAGATGATGAATTCAACTAAAAATCATAATTTTACTTATCAAAGTCACCTATGAAGTAATGTCAAAGTGATATACGAAACAAAATTTAACCTAAAAATTGTTCAAGTAGCAGTAATTACGGTAAAAACAACAACAATGGTCGACAAGAAAAAGATGAAGATGATAATGATGTAAAAGATAATGATAATGAAGCAGAAGATGATAAATAAAGTAGCAGCAACAATGAACAACAAAAATCGCGAAGAGAGAGAAAATAACAACAAATGAGAAGAGAGAGAAACATGCATTTTTTCCTCTGTTTCCTATTATATTAATGATGTGTGAGCCGATGCTAACACATTTGAAAATTTTAAATCTGAATAATTGTGAGGTCTTAAGCAACTTTTGTTGTATTTTATTGCTTTTAATGTGTTAATGCAGATACAAGTGATCGGGGAGGAAACCAAAGGAAATAAGAATAAATCACCTGAAATCTGGTGTAAATAAGTTGAAGTATAACTGACGTCAATTCTGAAGTGCCGTCATACATGGGACATTCTATCAAAGTTGCCGTCAAGCTTAGACAGAACCTGAGAAACTGAGATGAAATGTGACGACGTTTAGGACGGCCCGTCAAATATGTGGCATGGCATCAAAATCGCCGTCAACCAGAAGTAGAGAATACTGATTTCCAGTGAAGTTGTGACGGCAGTTGTCACGCGTCGTCAAGAATCTTGACACGCCATCAGGTTTGCCGTCTGAAGAGTCAGAAGATAACAATTCACTGAAACCTTTGACGACATCTCGCACACATCGTCATACATCTGACATGCCGTCAAGATCGTCGTCGTCCAATCCAAAGAGAAAACTAAAACTTTAATTTTATTTCCTTATTTAGGGTTGACTATTTAAAGACTTATTTTAGGGTTTTTTAGAGATATCTCAATCTTGTTTTTTTTGGAACTGGGGATCAACGTACATTTCCTCATCATTTTCATCAAGAATTTTTCTTGTTTTCCCTTCAACACTTATCAACTATTGTGGATTATTCTCTTGTGATTCAATTAAAGAAACAATTGTTGTTTTCATCCATTCATAAGTTTATCCATACTATCATGAATTCAACTTTTTATTTCGTTCATCAAATCATGAGCGGTTAATTCCATTAGCCTGAGTTATGGGATCCATGGATTAGGGTTTGATATGCTACTAGGTACTTAAAGGGTTCAAAGAGTAGTAGGACGTCTTGAAATTCTGTTGTTTTAACTTAAAATCCATTGGTTGCAAATAATATGTTATCCCTTAGGTTTATTTACTTGAAAAGAGAAATAGACTAGAGGACGTGAATTATCAGCAGGGACTAGAAAGCTACCAACCTTCTGTTTAATGATTAATGTCGTAACTGGATTAATCTACCTGAGATAACATTCAATTGGAAATAGGTAAGTTATCTAAGTTCGAGAGAATTAGAGAATAAATTGTATGGTGAGGTCGAGAGATAAGTCAGATAGTATAGTAGTCAGGGTTATTCTGCTATTTCTACTTACTTCAAGAGTCTTAAGCAGTATCTAGTATCTGTCAATTCCCAAAACCCTCAGTGAACATAACTATGGTTTTCCATTTATATTGATTACAAACATTAATACTAAAACCCCATTTTATATTTTTGTATCATTTGTTTGAATTTAACTTGTAGCTATAATTTCAAACTAGTTTAATCGCCACTCATATTGTTCCCTATGGATTCGACTCGACTACAAAGTTGGGTGAATATATTGACGACGACCGCCTTACACTAATTTGAGGTGTAAGATGAGCGTTATAAAAAATGGCGCCGTTTCCGGGGAACAATTTGGCGTATTGAGTTAGTTTGGAATTTTAGGTTACTTGCTTGAATTCAAACTTGTAAATATTTGTTTGTGATTTCTTTTGTTTCTTGTGTTAGGTAGATTTTCTTTAATTTTGTTTATTTGTTACTATGGAATCATGTAATGAATGTGAGTTAGATGGTTGGAAATCTTATCTGGATGATCCATGTCCATATTGTGATGGACCCCACTTTTGGCAAGATTATAGAAATGCTCCCCGGAGAGAGATGTGTGCACCATATCCAACCTACTGGGAGTATAATTGTTCTTTATATGGTGGTCAAGATGGAAATTGTAATGATTGCCCAAATGCCCCCTTCCCCTATTGCGCTAACCCAAGTTCTAGTTCTTCTTATAAGTATGACAGGTCTTATGGTCAAGAAAAAGACGAACGCAGCACTGGAAAGAGTGACATTGAAGCTATGCTTCAACTAATGTTGGATCATATAGACACAATGAATGATACCATATGTGACATACGTCAAGAAATTAGGGCATTTAACAAGGAAAGAGAAAGGATAGAAGAGATGGATATCGAGGTCAATCATCCAAAACACTTTTCTACATTATGTTTAGATGATATCTTATCTGTGGAATCATTTAAAATAATAGAAGAGTGTGACGATGAAGAGAAAGATTTCTATACTGATGATGAGCTTGATGTTGATCAACCCTTGGAGATTTCCTAACCAACTGAGCCAACCATGAGGGATGATGCCAAGTTTGAAGAAATGGTGCTAGAGGCAAAAGAAGAAGCCAAGCCAATCTCTTATGAAAACTCTAACCCAATTCAAAGTAAAAATGTTGAGAAGATAAATAAAAGTGAGTGTGTAGAGGATTGTGTAAATTTTGAAGTAGGATTTTTTGGGCCACACTCGAAGCATTTTCCACATTATGTTTAGATGATATCTTGTCTGTGGAATCATCTAAAATAGTGGAAGACTGTGAAGATAAGGAGCAAGAATCCTATATTCTTTATTTTACACTTGATCAGCAACACAAAACACACCTCACTTTAAAGATGAGTTGTTTACCATGCATCATCCATTACTCATCTTCTTAATCTTTGTACCACCTCCCTATGAGAGAGTCAATAAGATGGACTCTAAGTTGGGGGTGAAGTTCATATCCTCAAGATAGAGGAAAAAACTGAATTGGGTCGTGCCGCGGCACTAAATTAGGCACTTCTTGGGAGGCAACCCAAGGTATTTTGTTGTTTGTATTTGTATTGTGTGATTGACATCAGATCTTCATACCCATGTTGCCAAAGGTATGTTTCTAACTCTCTTGTTTTGGATTGGTGCGTTGGGAACACTGCATGATATTAAGTTGAGGGTGAGGCTACTTGTGGGTGTGATGTCCTCCTGGGGTTTTTGTTTCCCAGCCTCTTTTCCCCGGAGTCTTGTTCCTAGTAGAGCCGGCATGTTTAGGTGTAATGTTTTTACTTTGTGATGTGTTGTGGTTAACTGGGAGAAAAATAAGTATCTACGACAGTTGACATATTTTTTGTTAATTTTTCTTGGAATGGTAACTACCTCTCCAATTGTCTATGTGGTAGCTGTTGAATTGCATTCATGTGTAACCACTGTGCATCTTGTTATGGCATTAATTTTTAGTTGCTTGATAATCACTGCTAACAATTGCACGAACTAGATGAGTAGTAGCTGGTAATACACTTGTGTTCCATGTGTGTATGAGAGATCTTACTCAGTTTCCTTTGCACTGCCGAATCTAGAACTTGCCCAGTTAGTCTTACCTTAGTTGAAAGATAGGGGTTAGGAAATGGTCATAGGCTGTTTTGACTTTTAGCCACTTTCAGCCTAAACAACCTTTCCTATTATGTATGTTTTCACTTGATCCCTGTTTTGAGTCAGAATTGACCATTTCTTTCTATGACACCTATCACCTTCCCGTTTAGATCATAATGAACCTGTTTTGGCCTTGGTCCTCCTTAGACACCATGCACCTTGACTTAGGCAAACAACCTAAGTTGAGGATGACTATCATAGGGGTGCGTGATGTAAACTGGGTATGAAAAGAGGTAGAATAAAAGAAAAAGAGTAAAATAAAAAGAATAAATTGGGTGGTGTGAAAAACAATAATAAAAGAAAAAGAATGAAAAACAAAAGTCACATCCATCCTGAATAATGGGTGATCAAGAAAAGAGGAAAAGAGAAAAAGAGGAAAAGAGGAATAGAAAAGAAAAGAAAAAGAGAGAGAAAAAGAGGTTAATAAGTGGACCCCACAAGTTAAGGTAGTTCCAAGGAGGTTAGTCACTCTAAATGCCATTTAATACCATACCAGCCCTTAGCCTACGTTACAAGCTGAGAAAGACCTATAGTGATCCTAACTTACCTATCTGGATACCTTGGTAATAAAGATAAGGGCAAGCATATGGTATTTGGCATACACTGGATGGAACTTCGTTCTGAGAGTGAGTGTTTTTGGGCAAATCCCCATGTTTAAATTTTGATTTCTGAGATGAGAGAAAAAAGAAAATTTCTTTGTTGTGACGGCACACTAGTATCTTGCTAGGTTACTTACTTGTTTGGGTAGTGTTATATTGATATATGCATGACTGTTGGTACTTAATTGATGCCATGGCTAGAATCCTTTGTGTTACATTGTTGCTTTTCAATAATCTACACAGTTAGTTTAAATTGGTTGAGCTTGGATATGGTAACTGAGTTTTGAGCTAAATTGGTAATTAGTTGTCGAATTGTACTTTGTATACTCCTAGTTATGTTTTGGTTTCTTGAGGACAAACAATTGTTTAAGTTGAGGGTGTTGACGTGTGAGCCGATGCTAACACATTTTAAGCTTTTAACTCTGAATAATTGTGAGGTCTTAAGCAACTTTTGTTACTTTTGATTGCTTTTAATGTGTTAATGCAGATACAAGTGATCGGGGAGGAAACCAAGGGAAGGAATAATAAATCAGCTAAAATCTGGTGTAAATAAGCTGAAGAATAGCTGATGTCAATTCTGAAGCGCCGTCATACATGGGACAGGCTATCAAAGTTGTCGTCAAGCTTAGACAGAACCTGAGAAACTGAGATGAAATGTGACGACGATTAGGATGGGCCATCAAATATGTGACATGGCATCAAAATCACTGTCAACCAGAAGCAGAGAATACTGATTTCCAGTGAAGTTGTGACGGCAGTTGTCCCACGCTGTCAAGAATTTTGACACGCCGTCAGGTTTGCCGTCTGAAGAGTCAGAAGATAACAATTCATTGGAACCTTTGACGACATCTCGCACATATTGTCAGACATCTGACACGCCATCAAGATCATCGTCGTCCAATCCGAAGAGAAAACTAAAACTTTAATTTTATTTCCTTATTTAGGGTTGACTATTTAAAGACTTGTTTTAGGATTTTTTTAGAGATATCTCAATCTAGTTTTTTTAGAACTGGGGAGGAACGTACATTGCCTCATCTTTTTCATCAAGAATTTTTCTTGTTTTCCCTTCAACACTTATCAACTATTGTGGATTATTGTCTTGTGATTGAATTGAGGAAACAATTATTGTTTTCATCCATTCATAAGTTTATCCATACTATCATGAATTCAACTTTTTATTTCGTTCATCAAATCATGAGAGGATAATTCCATTAGCCTGAGTTATGGGATCCATGAATTAGGGTTTGATAGGCTGCTAGGCACTTAAAGGGTTCAAAGAGTAGTAGGATGTCTTGAAATTCTGTTGTTTTAACTTAAAATCTATTGGTTGCAAACAATAGGTTATACCTTAGGTTTATTTGCTTGAACAGAGAAATAGACTAGAGGACGTGAATTATCAACAGGGACTCGAAAGCTACCAACCTTCTGTTTAATGATTAATGCCGTAACTGGATTAATCTACCTGAGATAACATCCTATTGGAAATAGGTAAGTTCTCTAATTTCGAGAGAATTAGATAATAAATTGTCTAGTGAGGTCGAGAGATAAGTCAGATAGTATAGTAGTCAAGATATTCTGTTGTTCCTACTTACTTCAAGAGTCTTAAGCAGTACCTAGTATCTGTCAATTCCCAAAACCCACAGTGAACATAACTCTGGTTTTCCATTTCTATTGATTACAAACATTAATACTAAAAACCCATTTTATATTTTTGTATCATTTGTTTGAATTTAACTTGTATCTATAATTTCAAACTAGTTTAATCGCCACTCACATTGTTCCCTGTGGATTCGACCCCGACTTTAAAGTTGGGTAAATATGTTGATGACGACCGCCTTACACTAATTTGAGGTGTAAGTTGAGCGTTATCAATTAACTAACATTTTGATCAAAGTGTAAATTTAAAAACTTGTGAGCTATTTTCAAATTTCTCCAACTTTCTTAATCCATAATAAAGTAATTGCCACCTCCGCTCAATTATTAAGACTTGAGTCACATACACCTCATTTTCAAATCCTTTTATTACTTTTAACTAGATTCCATCAGCTAACTTATTATTTCACCAAATATATATTACTGTCATCCAATCTACCATGAATATTGACCCATCTAAGAATCTCACCTTTTAATAAATCAAAACGATAAATAATATATACAGGTCATAATAGTTATATCAAGATTGAGAATATAAGTACATTTAACATTTTAGAGAATATGTTTTTATCAGTCGGTCTAAAACTACTATCTTATCTTGGTCCTATTCAATACACACAAAATGCACTAGAATGAGAAGTTAGAACTATACCATTCTCATAATTAAGATAAATTATATTTGATCTTGTGCTACAATCATTCTGATTATTTTTCTAAATTTTCATCTATGATTGTAAACTATAACCTTAACTTATAAGAATGGGTGATTTAGTTGTTTATGTATAAGTTTTAACTTGGTACATCAAAAAATCTATCATATATGTTGAGGATACATATATTATAATGATCTATTTAATGTAACAATTTATTAAATTAAATAAATACATAATAAGTAATGATTCAAAAAATAAAACTATATCAAAACACATGGTTTATAGTCTATCCTAATAATTTCTCACTTAGACCCATAACCATGGACCCATAACTGTAACACCCAATCATTCTACGTCCTTTTCAAAAGACTTCTAGGGTAAAGCCTTTATAAAAGAGACTGTCAGGCTATTTTATGATGCAATATTCACAACCACCACATCTTCTTTTTACATTATCTTGAATCAAATAATATTTACACTTAATGAGTTTTTCCTTCTTATGGCTCTGTGATTTCTTTGGATTTTTAACCGCACCACTATTATCACAATAAATCATAAGTGGTATTTATGTTACAAGAACAACCACAAAGTCTTTGAGAAAGTTTTTGAGCCATACTGCCTCCTTAGTTGTCTTAGAGGTTGTTACATACTCGGCTTCCATGGTGGAATCAGCAATGCAAGTTTGCTTGATGCTCTTCCAAATAACGGTTGCACCTCCTAAAGTAAACACTTTTTTATAGGACGACTTTAACACATCTTTAGAGGTCGACTTTCTGGAGTACTTGTCAGACTGGAAATCTGAGTCAGTTTCCCTTATAGGCTCCAACTTATTAATGGTAAACTAGCATGTAATATCTAGTCTTTTTCAGGTACTTTATTATATGTTTAATTATTGCTAGTATTCTCTTCTAGGGTTACACCAAAGCCTTCTAACCATGCCTACAACACAACAGATATCAGGTCTAGTGCAAAATATCACATACATGAGACTTTCTATAGCTGATGCATATGGAACCACCTTCATGTTTTCTATCTCTTCATTTGTCTTTGGAAATTAATATTCAGATAGAGAAATTCCATATCTAAAAAGAAGAAACTTTTTTTGCAATCATACATGTTGAACTTGGTAAGATTTGTATCAATATAAAGAGCTTGAGATAAGCGTTACATTCTTTTCTTGCGATCACGTAGAACCTTGATCCCAAAGATGTGAGTAGCTTCTCCAAATCTTTCATATCAAAATTACTAAATAACCATTCCTTAATTGAATTCAACAAGCCCACCTTATTTTTTTTATGGTTAAGATATCATCTATATACAATACTAGAGACATCACTTTGTCCCTATATCATTTTTTATACACAAAAGACTCATCAAGACATTGCTCAAAATCAAGTCTTAATTGCATTGTCAAAATAAGTGTTCTATTCCCTATAAGCTTGCTTTAATCAATAAATGAATTTCTTAATCTTGCACGACACGTGTTCTTTTTCTCAATGAAACCATATGACTACTACATAAAAGTTCTCTCATTAAGGCTTTCATTAACGAAAACTGTCTTGACATTCATTTGTCAAATCTCATAATCATAATAAGAAGCAATGGAAAAGAGAATTTTAATAGACTTAAGCATAGCTACTAGCAACAAGGTTTCCTGATAATCGATTCCTTTTTTCTGAGTAAATCCTTTTGCAATAAGCCTAGCTTTGTAAGTTTACAATTTTTCTTTTACTCCTCTTTTTTTCTTATAGATCCAGTTACATCCAATGGGTTTGACTCCATCTACAGGTGGTTCCACAATATCCATGAATTTACTGGAGTACATCAACTTTATTTCTATTTTCATAGAAATAGTTCATTTATCTGCATCTTTATCCTGTAGTGCTTCATTGTAAATCATGGATTTGATATGTAACTCTTCAAAGATTCTATCTGAAGACTCTCCT
Source organism: Capsicum pubescens (assembly GCA_030864215.1). Taxonomy (NCBI): domain Eukaryota; kingdom Viridiplantae; phylum Streptophyta; class Magnoliopsida; order Solanales; family Solanaceae; genus Capsicum; species Capsicum pubescens. The sequence goes on along the minus strand of CM061538.1, from coordinate 97,074,425 downwards.
AAGTATGCATACCAAGATGATTTTCTTATCTCTCTCTCACTGCGATGAGTTATTTCAATTGTAGGGGAAGGTGTAGAGGCAACTAATATATTATGATCATGTGATTGAACCACATCATTTTTTGTATTTTGAGTCTTTATGTATCCTCGTTATCTTGCGGTGTTGGGACATCAATGACTTCTTTCTCTAATATAATATGCTCAGTGCTACACTCATATCTTTGATGTAATGAATTTTCAGGAACTTATACTTGTGGAATTATATGTTTGTTAACATCTCTCCCACTACTAAAATGCAATGGTATGTTAATTCTGACATCTGAAGTTTGGATTTGATTTTTATATTTTCAATAGATGGATTTGTTACCTATTTGTTTAATTTTCATAAAATTAGTTTACTTCTGGGAAAATGATTTATTGTAAAATTATTTTTTAGAAACTTGGCATTGGTACTTACATCAACTTTCTTTTCTTTAAAATAGTAAAACAAACCACCTTATGTTCCTTTAGGGTATCCAATAAAAACACATACTTCTAATCTTGGTTTCAACTTTTCTGCCATTTTTTTCAGCACATGTGTTGGACATCCCCAAATTCGAACATGCCTTAGACAATGTTTATGTCCAGTCCATAATTCTATGGGTGTCACAGGTACCGATTCGGAAATAACTAAGTTCAAAATTTAGTTTGCAACTTCTAATGCATAACCCCAAAATAAAGAGGAAAAATTAAAGTAACTTATCATAGATCTAACCATTTCTAAATGAGTTTGGCTTCTTCTTTCTTCTACACAATTCTGTTGAGGAATTTTAGATGCAAAAAATTTGAGACGTAGTTTTATTGTTCTAATAAGTGACTAATGAAATTATTAGAGAGGTATCCGCTACCACGATCAACTTGCAGTGACTTGATATATTTCTCAAGGCGTTTCTCTGTTTTTGTTTTAAACTCTTTAAATTGCTCAAAATACTAAGACTTACAACGCAATAAATAAATATATTCATTTTTTGATTAATCATCAATGAAAGTCACGAAATACTCATAACCATCTCCCGCTTAAACGATCATTGGGCCACACAAATCAAAATGAATTGACTCAAATTTATTATTTTCTCTATTTTCTTTTGAGGAAAAATTCCCTTTATCATTTTTTCTTCAAAATATGATTCACATATTGGCAGTGCCTCTACTTTTAGTGAACCTAAAGGTTCATTCCGAACCAACCTCAAAATCATGTCTAGATTTATGTGATAGACACAAATACCATAAATAAGTCTATTAAATTTAGAAGAACATTTTATTTTACTTGAAAGGTTAACATTATTCAGTTCAATAGTTTGTTATAGTTCAGGAGAGACATTAATAATAAGAACAATCATCAATCAATGTACCGACAGAGATAAAGTATATATTATAGCTAATAATACAATCATTATCAGAAAAATAAATATTATAACCATATCCCAAAGCTTTAGAATATGATAACAGCAGGTGCATATAATGCGTCTTTTAAAATTAAAACTCTACCACTATCAAATGAAAATACTAATATTTTTTAATGCTAAAACTGGAGTTGTTGAACCATTCGTTTGAAAAACACTAACTTCACCTCTATTCAACTTGCGTGTTTCTTGAAACTCCTACAAAGTAGTTCAGATATGATAAGTAGTTCCTGAATCTACACAAAATGATGTGGTTGAAACAACCCGCTAAACACGTTTCAACGATTAGTGAAAGTGAATCTAGCTTATTTTTCTGCTCGGCAGAAAAATTGGACAATGTATCTTTCAATGGCCTGACATGTATCTTCTAATGACCTGACATTTTGTGATGAAAACATTTGCTGTTGAATTTTTCATGCCGCCAATTGGAGCTACAACTTTCTTCGCATTGTAAGTATTTTGCTTCTTTTGGTCACCTTTGATTTAGAAGTAGAACCTTTCTGAACAAAGTTATGAAACTCAAGTTTATTTTGACCCAAAATAGTTCTAGGAGACGTAAAAGGAGACACATTGAGTCTGAGATTGAAAAATGTAGCAACAGATCAATAAAGCAGTCATATAAATATTGAATAATTAAATTCAAACTCATCACACACATATATATTTATTCATCTTGAATAGCCAGTCGATGAGATTGGAGAACTACTCATGCAATACACATATATAATGATTGATTATTCACTCCATAAACTTTTATAGACCTAACTCAAATAAAGAGTATATTATTAATTTTATTCAAGTAAAAAACAAAACTCTAGCTAGATTGACCCTATCATATATTACTCAGTTTAGGAGACCTCATATAGATTATCAAACTAGCGATTAGATATGTAATGACTTGTATAAATTTATTCTATATGGAGGAAAGTCTAGACTAGTACATAAACTTAATACTTTTACTATTTAATTGTGGTAATCGTGGAACGAATCCTCATTACCAAAAAAAATTTCTTTCCAATTTTATACAAATTTTGAGAAACCAACACGTCATGTGAAATACCATCTCTTAGACACACATATACAAATTACATATACATGAGAAATAAAAGAAACACTTAGAACAAAGAACAAATTTGCAATATAATTAACTTCGATCCTATGTTAATTCCAAAAATCACGGATTATAGTTCTCATCATTCGCACGATCTAAATCAAGGAATTTCTTTTAAACAAAATTCGATCAAATTGCAAATTCAATCATGTGAAAAGGATACAACACCCAACACTTGGTTTACTTGGACAGAAAGCAAATTTCTCTTGTACAAAAAAAAAAAAACGCATGAAATTGTCCCAAGAAAACAACTAATATGTCATGTCCACATGAACTTTGAAACAAAATAAATTCAGATTTCTTGTTTGATTCATAATTCTTTTCCTTTTTTAAATTTTAACCAATCACAACATACGATTAAAAAGAACTTACGCTACTTTTGCACAATGTCGCCACCACCAAACCCTCACTACATATGCAACCATTAAGATTCCTTTTAAAATTTTATTCAATAAAAAAACAAAGGAAGATGGTGGCTTCATGGAAATATGATGCAATGCAGATTAATGACCGATTCATGTCTGTTCACACACGTGAATTTTCACTCGAGTCATGCATTTAATTGGACATTTGTGTATTCTCTTGTAAGTGTAAGATGCAAGCAATGTTCTCAACTGTTAGAAAAATAGTGCAGAACAAAAGCATATCAGAATGATACTGCTTACATGAATTATAGACAAGAAACATAAATACGCAGTTCACATAAAGTGTGTTTAAAATTAACTAAGGAATACCTCTTAAAGTGTGAAAAGATATCTTGAAGCGAGTTCATCTTCAGCAATGCGATCTTCTACAATGACCCCAAATTCACAGCGAACTCTCTCAATACTTAGGTGGACAACTACTGAATAGGAAACTTAAGTTTTTTTCTAGATTAAGAATAACCTCTATTTATAGAGGTACTTTTCCAAACCAAAAAGGAAAAAGAACAATATGTACGTCATTTTCTTGAACAAGAAAGAACCGTTTGTTTTTTTTTCCTGTGAAAAATATAATTCAGAGTTCCAGTTTACTTTGGACGCGGTAAGGATCACAAATTAATTAATGAGGCACCATATTATGAAAATAATTCAAAATTCTAATTTGAACTATTCTTACTATAATAAATTACAAATCATTTCACTAAAAATTCATAATTGCACTCTTCTGTTTTTATTTCAAAATTCTCCATTAAACACATACCTAATTTTCCTTGTTAAGATTACAAATGATAATCAATAAATTAATTACCAGCGACTTTAATATAATGATTAATTTTATTTAGAGCAATGCTAACTTATTCATATTTCATAAATCACGGTTGGATTTACATGTAAAAACTTATAAGCTTCTCATAAAAGTTTATCATCAATCTCTATACCGAGACATAAATTCCAACAACTAACTTATTATTTCACCTATATATAGTATTTCCAGCCAATCAACCACAAATATTGACCCATCTCATAATCTCACTTTTTAATAAATCAAAATGATAAATAATATATATAGATCATAATAGTTATATCAAGATTAAGAATATAAGTACATTTAACAATTTAGAGAATATGTTTTTATCAGTCAATCTAAAACAACTATCTTATCTCGGTCCTTTTTAATACATACAAAATGCACTAGCACAAGAAGTTAGAACTATGTCATTCTCGTAATCAAGATAAATTACATTTTATCTTGTGCTGCAATCATTATGATGATATTTTCAAATTTTTATCTACAATTACGAACTATAACTTTAACTTATAAGAACGATGATATAATCTTGTATGTATAAGCTTAAACTCTGATACAAGTCAAATTGTCTCCGGACCTTTGGATGAGATATGTATGATGTTCGAGGTACTTGATGACTCCTTAGTTCTTTTAAAAGATGTCACATGGAGGAAGATTATCATTAAGGAGGGTCAAAGGACTTTGGCTAGATCGAAGGAGTGCAAAATGGGGCTCGAAAACCCCTTGGAAGGGTCATGTGCCCAAGGCGCTTTGGATCCGTTTTTGATCCGCACTAGCATTTCAAGAGCGGGTCAAAACAGCCCCTAGTGGGTATTTTCTTACATTTGGGTCACTTTTGGATCCTAATTATGTAATATGTAGCTAAACTATAAACGCTTGGTAGCTAGGCTTATTTCCTTGATGATAATTTTTACATGATGTATTCATGAGACTCCATGGGAGTACTTGAGTTCTTGAAAAAGAATTTGTTGAACCTTGTTTAGAAACGTTGGTTGTAAGGGCGATCTAATCCCCTTTGCGGTCACCGTAGGAGTTAGGTGCCTATTGTTAGTCTTTAAGGGAGGTTTTACAATTTGATACATCCTTCGATTGATCTTTCGGTATCAGTTTCGTTTCTATCTTCCTATCTTGGTTATTCTATCCTTATATCTTCATTTTTCGCATCTTAGATTTGAGTCCTCATGCATCAATTCATATCATTTGGTATCAAAGACGATCTTGATTTCGTTTCTACGAAGTCAATCTTGAGTTTGTTATCTTGAAAATCAATAAAAAAGAAGTGTCAAAAATTAAAAATCCCGAAAAAGTCATCATTCACGTTTTTATTCTTAGGTCAAATTTTGAGTTTTTAATTTTGTATTATTCTTGTGTTTCTAGTGTTAGATTTATTTTCTCTAACACTATATGAGTTTATAAATCAAATTTGAGCCAAATCAGAGCTTATTTGAGTGTTCTATCCTTATTGAAAGCTTGGGTTAAAGATTTAGAAGTTGACTGTAAAATCTGAAGATTTTGGTGAAGAATTTGAGCAAATTAATGATTGAAATGTGTTTAGAAGGATGAAAATAGCCTTGGCTTAAAATTTCATCGCATTTAGATCAACGGTCTAAGAGTTAGAGATTTTTAAAGTTCTTGATGTTCTTGAAGACATTCAAATCTTCAAGTTGAATCTTTATCAGAAGGTTGTGTTTGATTCAAGAAGAGGGACTAAAAGTGATGAAAAGGTGTTTTTACAAAGACATCTAAGAAGATACTAAGGATATTTTACAATAAAGTACAACGGGGGACCATTGGAAGGGCAATTTTGGCCAAACACAAAGGAAGGGGCGGGCCACTTGCTCCCCATCTGCGCCCAACCTGTGTCAGCAGGTCAGCAGCACCTCAAAACAGTAAGGACAGCCTCTCTTATGTCCAAGGTGTGATGAAATTGAGCCACACATGCTGCAGTAGATCACAACACAACCCTCAACGCAGATTACCCTCTTTTGAACGCAAGGCAGCCACAAACACACCCCAAATGCATTTCAACACTTCTTCAACATCAATTCAAGTTCTAAAACACGTCTCAACACTTCTAATTACTCCATTTCTCAAGGTTTTATTCCTAATTTTCATATTTTTGATTCCTAAACTCTTCTTTTGATTCTTAAACTACTCATCAACTTGTAATTCATCTACTAAGTTGATTGATTAGTTATTGAGTCCTATTTCTTTCATCGTCCAATTTCTTTCAAGATTTTATCTTTTTCAAATCTTTGTGATTTCTTGATTCAATTCCTTACGTAGTTTTATTTCTTTGATTCCTTCAAACAAGAATCTACTTTATCCGCAAAGTAGAGGTTGAGATCTTATTGTCCATTGGAGTATAAGCAACTTTCAACATTCACCACTCCAATTGTGAGGATCAGAAAGATGAGATTATTACGATTGTTGGTACAGGGTGATATAAGGAAGCATGCCTTAGATAGCCTAGGACAATTGTGACTACGACATAGGAGACTATGATTGTGGTGAAATAAGTTATGGCTACGAAGAAGATCGATATTATGGGGGCTATGAATATAGCCATGATCAAGAGTTGAATGAAAATGAAGGATACTATTCTAAAGGAGAATGTGAGATGAATTATGTCCTAGTTCTTATAGTGAGTATGGAGATGATGAAGAGCCTTATAATGGATCTTATGAAGAAGATAGGGCATGTGAGACATATTACACTTCCCACTCTGAGAGGTGATGTAAGTTACAACTCGTTCATTTACAAATCTAATGAGGATCATAATGAGAATGTACATGAAGATTATCAAGATTCATATTACTCACCTTGTAGTGCTTCTTATCAAAGTCGAAGTGGTGTGAATGGTTATACTAGCTATAGTAGAGGTTTCTCCATGGGACTAAAGACATGTGCACCTTCAAAGCCTAAGGATATAACATCTCAAGCTTCTTGTTCTATTTCCCAAACATGTGGAAGCGGGAACCAAGGTAGAACTAGAGGGTATAATAGGAGCCATTTTCTTCGTACTCTATCCTTCTTTAAAGGAGAACGGGATCCCGAAGTTTACCTTGATTGGGAATGACAATGTGAAAGAGTCTTCGAGGATTATGTTATGAGCAGAGCCAAACAAGCTACATATGATCTTAAGTACATTTAAGGTCCAACCTTAGGATGGTGTACACTTGCAAGGAGTCCCACTAAAACATTGGGTGCCTTGAAAGAGTTCTTGAGGTCAATATATGTACCAAGGGTTTACACAAAGCTTTATAATAGTAATCCAAGAAGACAAATTTGTTCAAGATGGGTAGAGATTTGTGGAGTTCCGAGATGTGTTCTTATACTTGATGATTGGTTTCACGTAAACTACATAACTCCTCTTATGGTTGATTATCTAGGGATACCTCGAGTGTCCAAGCGTTTCCTAAATATCTTGGAAGGTTATAGAGTCTTCGAGAGTGTAAAGGTTTCTTTCACTCGAGATGGGTTCTTTGAGGAGGTGTGGTGTGATATAATTCCTTTAGAAAGTGGACACTTATGCTTGGGTGCCGATTGGTTTGCACAACATAAGATTTCAAATGTGTAAATTGGCCTCAAATTGTATTAGACCAATGGGGAAAACATCTTTTTCCACCCACCCTTCCTAAATCTCAAGACAATGTGGTCACTTACTCTAAGCTAAATAAAATTGAGAGACAAAATATTGAGAGGAGTAAGAGAGTGAAAGGTATCAACCTAAGAGATAAAAAAAGAGAGGTTGTGAGGAGTGAAGTAAGGGGGTTGCCACCAACCAGAGATAACATTGTTTGTCCTTCTTTTAATAAAGACACATGTGTAGGTACCAACATGTAAAGAGGAAGAGAAAAAGTGCTAAAAGAGAAGATTCCCTTTGAAAACTTGACGAGGGAAATCTTCATTGAAATCAAAGCTTTTGAAGGAACTTCACACCAAGGTATAGAAGAATGTGCTCAAGAATTTCAATGTAAAATAGCTTACTTTTACACTCTTGTGCATGAAAATAATGATTATATGGCTAGTAGTCCGTTGAGTGTGATAAGTAGCTTACCTATATTTGAGTCTAATAATTCCTTACCTATTAATGTTGATGTACATAATGTGAGTGTGGACACACTAGTTGACCCTATTGATGACTGAATTGACTTTTCTTGTAAGATTAATTTGTATCCACCTAGTGTTGAAGCTATTATGTTGGATGATAGTACATCACCTTGTGGAAATTGTATTGATCAACTTGTGTATGAAACTAGTCCATCACTTGAGGATGTGTGTAATGTGATTAGAGAACCTCAAGTGAGTCATTAAATTGAGAATGTTGGTCAAGAAAATGAGAGTGACCCTTTGAGCTTATCTTTTAGTGAAGATCCTAATGCTTGCTTGGCTCGTAGGGATGACCATGTTCTTGAAAAATCTTTGACACTTGACAATGGTCTTTTAGAGAATGAGCTTGCATGTTCTACATCCTTTCCATGTATATATCTTTCTCTCTTTAAGAATAATATCTTGTTTGAATATGATGAGCTCACTTCTAGTGAATTACCTAGTGGTGTGGATAACATTGTTGATATATCTCATCTTGAGGACTATATTACATATGAAAACCCACTAAGATGTGACAACATTCCTCCTAAAGATGGAAATCTCTTCTTAGAAGTTGAGAGTACTCTCAAGGGAAAGAAATGTGAAGTATTGGAAATGAATAATCAATTGGGTGATGATAACTTTGATTTTCTTGAATCTTTAAAAAAAACCAATAAGTGATTGTTCCTTAGGAAATGATTGTGGATATGATCCTTTATATTACACCCCACCCTTGTTTGATATTTATAAGGATGAATTGCTTACTTCTTGTGAAGACCTAAGTAATAATCCCTTTGATATTGGTGGTGGTATGTGTCCACTTGAGGATTTCTTCATTGAAAAAAAAGTAACAATTATTTGGAAATTGCTTCCTCTTCTACTTTGTGTGACCTTATTATTGAGAATAATCATGGTTATGATTTTGAATCTAATATTGAGTACGTGCATGTGGGCACCTTAGTTAAAGTTGACTTGAGTTATACCTTTATGTACTCTCCATTTGCTTTTGATGATATTTAAGCTAATGAGGAGAGTATATTTTTTAGTTTGGGTGAAGCTAGCGTAGAAAGAGAGTATTGTCTAGACCCATGTCTATGGCCACTCTTTCCATTTAACCCCAGTGCCAAATTTGGATATGGTGATTGTGGCACACCCAATTTATTGATTCGTCCACATGACAAGCAAAGTTTGAATGGGGGTTTTGGTATCCTTCCCTTTAATGAGAAGTCTTTCTCAGGGATCCACAATCCACTTGAGGGACGAACACTTAGTAAGGGAAAGAACTCAAACCAAGATGAAGATTTTTAAAGAAGGGGGGACATGAAAAACTCTAAGAGAGTTCACCATTGTGTGTTTCCTTTCTGACCAAGGTTTTACCACATGTAGGTCAATGAGAGAGTCTTCCATTGAAACTACTTTGGATGACTCTATTCGTGTGATACACTTCCTTATTATGTGAGTAAAGATGATGACCTCTTCTCAAAGGTGGTATCATTCTTAAGAACCCAAGGGCAAATGTGTCATTGTCCCCCTTGGATGTTGCTTATAACTTTGCATTCTTGTTTGACACACTTGTTCTTAAGTTGAATGAATCCCAACTTGTGGATGCCAAGTTGATGATTTACTAGAAAGAAAAAAGTTGTATGTGCTTAAATATCTTGATTCCATTCTTATGTGCCTTATGTGCTATGATTTTTTAGTCAAATAGCCTTGTTATCGATAATAGCACCATGGTTGTTGATTTTATAATTGATTCCTTCCTATACTACCTTTTTGCTTATGATGATATCCATGTTATTCTTGGATTTATTTTATGTAGAGGTAGGAAACTTATTGGTTGGTCCACTTGTTTAAATGACAATGCTATGTGGGTGTTGTGGGACTTTAAAACCAATTGAGGCACCTCTCTTGATGTGGTCTCTTAAAGAGGTAAAGAAAAAATTGTGTCTTATGACTCCTAAGGTGAAGGTAGTTTTACCCCGTGAACTATTTGATTCCATTAGGACCTTTGTTATTTCCTTATCTCTTGATGAAACCCATAGCCAACCTCTTTGTGCATTCTTCAATAAGTTTCTAATGTTCAAAACAAGGGATCCTTGGTTATATCTTAAGTGTGTGCAACCTTGGCATGATTCTATGATTATTTGTGCTAACTCTAACCCTCATGTCATGAGGATGTTGTATTTTTTTGTCCTTACTTTAGTTTACAAGGTTTTGATTCGAGGTTGAATCCTTTTTCAAGAAAAGGAGGATGATACAAGTTAAATTGCCTCCGGACCTTTGGATGAGATACTATGATGCTCGAGGTGCTTGATGACTCATTAGTTCTTTTAAAATATGCCACATGGAGGAAGATTACCATTAAGGAGGGTCAAAGGACTTTGGTGAGGTCGAAGGAGTGTAGAACGGGGCTCGAAAGCACCTTGGAAGGGTCATGTGCCCAAGGCGCTTTGGATCCGCTCTAGCATTTCAAGAGCATGTCAAAATAGCCCCTAGTGGGTCTTTTCTTAGATTTGGGTCACTTTTGGACCCTAATTATGTAATATGAAGTCAAACTATAAATACTTGGTAACTAGGCTTATTTCCTTTGTTTTTTGGATGATAATTTTTACATGATGTATTCATGAGACTCCATGGGAGTGTTTTAGTGCTTGGAAAAGCATTTGTTGAACCTTTTTTAGAAAATTTGGTTGTAAGGGCGATCTAATCCCGTTTGCGGTCACCGTAAGAGTTAGGTGCCTATTGATAGTCATTAAGGGAGGTTTTAGGAATTGATACATCCTTTGGTTGCCCTTTCGGTTTCAATTTTGTGTCTATAATCCTATCTTGGTTATTCTATCCTTCTATCTTTATTTTCAGCATCTTAGATTCGAGTCCTCGTGCGCCGATTCATTTCAAACTCTAGACACCAAATCATCTACTATATAAGTTGAGTACACATGTAGGATAATGATCTATTTAATGTAACAATTTATTTAATAAATAAATAAGTACTCGTTCAATAAATAGTACTATATCAAAACACACGGTTTATAGTATACCCTAACAAAAACATGCCTATTTCATTGTGAAATAAATATTTAAAGAAGTCAATTCATGCTATGTTAATTTATCAAAATAAACTTGAGCTGAAACGTTAATCCATTAAATAAAGATTAAGAGATTGAAAAAGAAGTTACATTAATGTGAATAGTAACTGATATACAGCTAACTCGGCACACTCACTAGATGTTACCCCTATAATATCTGTAACTTTATGCACCTGATCGAGAAATTCCTGAGGGTCCTCATCTAACTTAGACCTAGTAAAAGATGGAGGGTTCAATCGGGTGAAGTCCCGAATCCTGGCTACAACAGTATTAGCGCCAACTGGGCGTTCATTATGGGATGCCACCGAATGAGATAGGGTGGTGAAATCTACTCTGAATTCAGCGTGGGAGACATGTTTGTCCAGGGGATCTGATTGGATAGGCTGAGGTGTTGGCTGGTCTCCTGTTCCTCTTCCCTTAGTCCTCTTTGGAGGCATATTCTGTAAAAGGAAGAGAAACTTGGATTAGAAAGGGAGTTTAACTGGAGCTCATGCTCACTCGCACCACATGAATAGTGAAAGAAGGGAAACTTTTCCTAAAACATCCCATAGCCTTCTGTCTATAATTGTAGCGTGCTACACACCCTTGCACAAGACTCTACTAGATGCAGCTTTCAGATTTCCTAGGACTATGATGAACCTTAAGCTCTGATACCAAGTTTGTAACGCCCTGAGTCTGTACCCCAGACGCTACACGATGCTCATAATCCCAAAGGACCACAAGCTAACCCATGACTGGTACCTTCTGTAATAACTAAATAATAATACTTTAAAAATGCAAAAATTAGGCAGAAATAGCCTTAGGTTCAAAACTGAAAAAAATCGATTTTTGGATACTGAAATCAATATTGTAAACTGAACAACTCTCTGAAAAATACTCTAGTCTGAAAAGCCTCTAACTATCTGAATAAGGAGTTGATGGGACAAGTCCCTAACTAACTTCGACTACTGAAATGAACTAAGTACTGAAATACTGGAATAATAAATCTGTCCTCGAATAATGAGGACTCACTATTAGTCTGCTATTGATGGATCAAGCTAGTAAGTATGATCGGGAGCCCGTACGTCTGAACCTATGATATAAGACATCAAGCGTAAAAAAATATTATGCTTCAGTACTTTGAATGTAATGGTATGCAAAGTGTGGTAGGCTGAAATGCATAGGTTCGTATGCATGAACAATACTGACTAAATGACATGAGTATAACTGAATAATATTACATGTATGAACACTTAAACTGTGACTGAGATCATGATAGCACTGGATACAGAGTTCTGAATATTCATTAACTAATATTTTAGTTTACTGATACTGTATTACTGATAACTAAATGATTGTATATGACAGTCCTGATTCTATGGAACTGTGTTGAGTTTTGTACTGAACTGAGTGACTGTATCTGATAGTCCTGATTTCGTAGAACTAAACTAAGTTCCACTCTGAAGACTGAAACTGAGACTATGGGAGGTAATCATCTAACTGACATGCCCCTCTCTGAACTGATTTAGGTCTAACCTATAATCCCAGCTAGAAGGGTATCAGTACTGTGCCACGGATAAAGATAAATTGAGTGACCCTCATCTGGCAGGTGCTCTGAGAGAGAATGGTGGTACCCTAAACTGACAGGTTAAAATACCTCATCAATCCTCAGGTAGCAAGTTGATGTCTCAACCTATGCTGGCTACATAGTTCTAGAATGCAAGGACTGCTTCTAAGGATCATACTCTCTACTGGCAGGTGAGTCTCTATCCTTGGGTTCACTCGGTACTGAATCCTACTCCCAACCGAATAGACACTGTACTGAATTCTAAACCATTCTAGGTTGGACTAAAATATTACTAATCGTACTATATAACTGAACTGAACTGAGTCCACTGGATTCCATGGACTGACGGAATACTACTGAATTCTGTTAATTGATTGAGTACTACTAAGCTTTCTTGAGTTCTGTAACTGACTGAATTCTAATGATCGTGACATGACTGATACTATTCTGTGACTGACCATGGCTCTAGGTAAATAGCTAAATTATCGGGTATTGAATATCCCCAGGACTCGATAGCATAAATTATAAGACATAGCACAATCTTGAAATATGATAACTAATTACTTGATCATCATTCATTCATTGGGACATTATAGCAAACTCTTGCATAACATGAACTTGAATAAATGCTAACATGATATAATTTCACTATTCAACTCACATGAGTAATTCAACAAACACTTAAAGGACATAGTATGTGCAGATAATACTAAACAACATGCGAGCATCATAATTTCAAATACCAAATTTACAATTTGGAGCGTATTAGGATGAATTAACATAGTACAACACATATAACAAATAATTTCGTATGTATCTCGCAATTGAATCATGAACTAGAAACCCCATTTATATAGTAGTCATGAACACATTCAAATTCAATCATGAAATTCATCAAACTCATTAAATTGTAGTTTAAAAAGGTGCTTGAACTCCAAGAGTGGAAGGTGACCCTTGGATGAACACTTGGCATACCTTGGTTGCTAAATTCTTGAAGAATGATGGTGAAATCTTAAGCCTTGAGTTTGAAATTTGATCTCCTAGGGTTTTTATTCTTGAGTAATTTTTGAATAGAGAATGAATTTTGCCTCTAAAGGGGCTTAATTTCATGTTTTGGGGCTGATAACCATGGGTAAAAAACCCAAATACTCTAAGGAATACGGCTATTAAATTATTGAAAAATGAATTAGCAATGCGCAGACCGACGTGTCGCGTCGATAGGGTCGACTCTATATCCAACGTGTCGCATTGAGTCTGCATCGATTCACTAGAATTTGCACTGGAGATCTAGAGGAAAATATTCATCGACAAGATAGATGATGCAGTGCATCGAGATCGCGTCGATCCACTAGTTTGGACTTCTAAACGTGCCTCAAACGAAGTTCAAAAAATCCAAAACTTGTCCGAGGACACCTACTGACACTCCTGATCATGATTCAACCTAAAGATTGACATTTTAAGATCATAGAAATCGTGAAATAGAGTTTCCAACTTACAAAGGCTAAAATGATACTAAGTCTGAGTACTTAGCTAAAATTTTATAAGTTTGGGACCCCTTAACAAGCATTAAAGGACTGAGTCAAGCTTAGAATTTTGCGGGGTCTTACAATCCCCCTCGACAATTCAAGGAACATTTTCCTTGTCAAACCTTTGGTCATAGGATCTGCCAAATTTCTATTGGACCTTATACATTCTAAGAAAATAACACCATGTTTCAACAATTGTTTAACTGCACCATGTATGATGCAAATCTGTCTTTTTTTACCATTGTATACACTATTTTTAGCAATCCTAATTGCTTCCTGTGAGTCACAATGTAATAAGACTGGTGACACTTGTCTTCCCCCTAAAGGCGCATCTGCAAAAAGGTTTTGCACTCACTCATCTTCTTACCCTACCAAATCGAGAGCAATAAATTCATATTTGATAGTAGAACGTGTTATACAAGTCTGCTATAAAGACTTTTATGAAATAGCACCTGCACCCAAAGTAAATACATATCCACTACTAGAGCTAACTTTAGCATTGTCATTTACCCATTTTACATCACAAAAACCTTCTAAAATGGCAGGAAATTTATTAAAATGCAAGCACCAATTTATAGTACCTCTCAGATACCTTAACAAGCGATGAAGAGCATTCCAGTGCTCACTACTAGGATTATGAGTATATCCACTCAATCTACTAACAACATAAGCTATATCAGACCGAGTATAGTTCATGAGAAACATTACTCTCCCAATTATTTTAGCATATTCAGTTTGAGAAACACTAGAATCTCTATTCTTTTTTCAAGTATATGCTAGGATCATAGGAGTTCTCACTGAAATTACATCAAAACAATCAAATTTTTTCAATATAATGAGATTGACATAAAGAAAAACCATTAACAGTTCTATTGATTTTTATTCTTAAAATCACATCAGCTTCTCCAAGTTTTTTCTTTTTAAATTTAGAAAATAAAATTTCTTAGTCTCAATTACAAAATTCACATTAGGGGAGGAGATTAACATGTCATCCACATATAAACATATAATCACACAATACGATCCTATCATTTTAGAATAAACACAGGTATCAGATGAATTAACAACAAAGTCATTATTCATTAATGTAAAATTAAATTTTTCATATAACTGCTTAGGTGCCTACTTAAGTCCATATAAGGACTTCCTCAATTTGCATACTTTATCCTCTTGTCCTGAGACCACAAAACCCTCAGATTGAATCATATAGATTTCTTCCTCTAAATCACCATTTAAAAATGCAATTTTGACATCCATTTGGTGTACCACTAAACTATGAATAGTATCTAAAGCAACAAGAGTCCTAATGGTCGCTATTTTAGTCACAGAAGAATAAGTATCAAAATATTCAACACCTTTCTTTTGGTTAAAATCTCTAATAAAAAATATAGCCTTATATTTATCAATTATACCACAGGCCTCAATTTCTTCTTAAATATCCACTTGCTACTCATGGGATTACAACCTTTAGGAAAATCATACAAGTCCCACGTGTGATAAGAGACTATAAAGTCTAATTCACTTTTAATAGCCTCTTTCCAAAATATTGCATCTATTGAACTCATTGCTCATCATAAGTTTTAGGGTATTCTTCTATTAAGTAGATAGAAACTAATTCAACATTTAAAGTATTAATATCAAAACCTTCAGTTAAGAAGGTGGTGATAAAATAAGGACCAAAACTAGTCTCAATTCTATATCTTTTACTCCTTCTAAGTTCATTTTTATGCTTATTAGAAATAACATCAGATGCAGGCATTACTTGAGAGTTAACAGATATAGATATAGAAGTATTATTTTGCATATCAATAGGTACATTTTTCAAAGGAAGAACATGCTCAAAAAATTCTGCATCTCTAGATTCACAAATAGAATAATCATTTAATAACATAAATGCAGCACTATTTTGAGCATAACCAATAAAGATAGTATGAAAGGTCTTAGAACCTACATTTACTGATTTAAAATCAGGTAGATCAACCTTAGCCAAACACCCCCATACTTTCAGAAATTTCAAGTTAGGGACAAATTCTTTCCATAACTGACATGCGGTCTTATCTAAACTTTTATGAGGGATTCTATTGTGAATATAGCATGCAGATAAGATAGTTTCCCCCATATATAGTCAGGTAGACTTGATCTTAAGAGCATAGAATTCATTATTTTCTTAAGAGTTCTATTTTTTCGTTCAGTTACACCATTTTGTTGGGGAGTATAAGAAGCACTAAACTCATGGATAATATCATTTTTCTCATAAAAATCTTCTAGAGTTTTTGTACTATATTCACTACCTCTGTCAGATCTAAATCTCTTGATTTTTCTGTCTAATTAATTTTCTACTTCTGCTTTGAATTTTAAAAACATGCTTTCAGCCTCATCTTTAGACTTAAGGAGGTATACCTTAGTGTACCTAGAAAAGTCATCAAAAAAAGTAATATAATACTTGTTTTCACCTTTACTAATAGTATTCTTAAAATCTATCAAGTCTGAATGTAAAAGTTCAAGCAATTCGGTCTTTCTACTAGTAATAATTTTAAAGGTTTCTTGGCATGCTTTTTTTCTACACACACATGACATTTAGAAAAATCATTAATATTTATTGTAGGAATTAATATCATTTTTCTAAGTTTTTTAATAGAAGTAATATTAACATGACCTAGTCTACCATGCCATAAATTAATAGACTCACCAATATAAGCAGAATTAGGGATATTGACAATCTCTTGATCAATGTTCTGTACAAATAAGCCCCCACTAAGGTGTCCCTTGCCAAAAAAATTTCCTCCACGAGAAATAATTATTTTATCACCTTCAAAAATAAGTTTAAAGCCTACTTTGTTGAGAAATGTTCCATAAACTAAATTTTTACAGAGCGAGGAAACGTACAGAACATTGTTCAAGGATAATATTTTTTCAAACGTTAATTTAAGTAAAAAATTTACTTTACCCAAAACTCCAGCAGTATTGGAGTTACCCATGTAGACACACTCACCATTGGTAGATTCCACAAAGTCATGAAATAGCTCTTTGTTGGCGCAAAAATGCCTTGAAGCCCCTATGTCCAGAAGCCACTCAGTCTTGTTAGACACCAAGTTCATCTCGATAACTACTGCCGCAATCACTTCATCACCCTTAGAAACATGAACTTGGACATCATTTTGTCCTCTCTATTTTGAGTTTTGGAAACTATGCCATATTTTTTTAGTAGATTTGTAAGTAACAAGCAAATAAAAAAAAGTATTAGTCATATGACTCAATAAATGACCTCTAGCATTTATGTTATCCTTTTTAATCTTCTTTTTACCAAATTCATCAACAATCGTAAAATTATTAAAATCAGTAATGACGTTAGAACCATCATTAAACAAAACATAATCAACTTCTAATTATTCTAAGAAAATAATAAGTTTATGTGACCAACTTTTAAAATTATTTTCATCCAATGGCTCAATTTTTGACAAATCAGGAAAAGTTTTATTCAAAGAAACAACCATTTATCAATAATGTATTTAAGAAAATTGCTTTCAAATTATTAAAAAAATGCTACAATATTGATATTAGAACTGAAATTATTAATAGTAAGAGAATAGTCACAAATACTGTGTCCTGGCATGCCACTGCCTTGAAAGTGATTTCGGCCCGACACCAGTGTAAATTCTTCTAGTCGGTCACTCCCCAAGGTTCCATAGCTACTTCTAAACATGTGCACTCGTGGCTGAAAATTTGGAGGTTGCCCAAAATAATTCAAGAGGAAGAGAAAAGGAGGAAAATATTTTCTTTCTTTTGTGGTGTATTTCTGTTCTCCAAAGGCAACCTTTATATAGTATTTGAAAGTGGAGTTTATTAATGAAATTTAATGGTATTAAAGAATCATTAACTCAAAGTATAGTTAAAATCAAATGTTACCGATACTTGTTTTTTCATTTGGAAGGGATATGTAGGCTTTATTTTGTTTGAAAAATATTTCTTTATCCATTGCATTACACCAAAATGCTTTTAACTTCATGCTTTTTAGAAGCTTTAATCTCCACAACCTCTACTCCTATAATTTTTTAGCTTACTTTTCATTTGAGTTGAAGTTCATTTGAAAACGATCTCTATATCTTATAAAGGTAGGGATAAATTAAGGTCATTTGAAAATAATCTCTACATCATATAAAAGTAGGGATAAATTTTATGTACCCATCCTCCCCATAATCCATTGTGGGATTAAATTGGGTATGACATTATTGTTGTAAGCACTTCTAGTTTGACTCAAGAATTTTACTATTTTATTTTTAATATTTTTTAATTCTCAAAATACTTTTTTTTGAAATAAAATCTCTAACTTCTTCTTCTTCATTTTGTATCCGAGTTCTTTTTTTTTTCTCACAAAAATCTATTTCTTAGTTATTTAGCAATTCCTTTTGGTAATTACCTTGTTCAAGTCGATCTTAGTACTGGCATTTTAAAAAAAAAAATGAAATGGAATTTCAAGAATTGCTTCCGTTCGACTTCTTATGTCGGGATATGGATCAAAAAATCTTTTAAATTTGTAAGTTTTTATAAAAATATTTAAACCTATGTTAGTCATTTTACCGCAAGAGCAGCATATTAACATTTTTTTTGTCCTAGACACTAAGTGTTTATTATTAGTTCCAGTAACTTTATTCAAATAGGTAATCATTTGTTTATAAAATTAATTTGTAATACTTAAAAATACCCATCATTATGTTATGTTTATCTACTATTTACCATCAGCTAATTCAAACGACTCTAGCAACATTTTTTTTTATAGATGCTTTATGTTTTAAAGTCAGAGGATTTGGAGAATGCTATCATGACGAAGATTGTGAGCACTATTGTGCTCTGTTACATTGCATACCTTTTTGTAATGAAGGACTAGGGTGAGAGTGTGGTGCACGAATCAATGATTAAGATCTTGATATTACAAATACATATGGCAATCCAACTTTATCCCTCTTTTAATTTTTTGTGCCCCTTATTTTTCCAAATTATGACATAATAGATTTCTATATTTTAATTATGAACTTTTTATATAAGAGATAGTGAGAATTATGTATGAATTTTAATGTAAACTACCCTGCCTCTGTTAGGCAATAGTATAATTGTATAGATATAATATTTTCTTTCCTAGAATAGGATTTAATTATTTATTGTATAGTTATAACAATATATATTCTTTACTAGAATAGAACTCTAACCTACAGTTGTATAGCTATAAGTATTTCATTATGTATTATGGAATGATAAGTTGCTATTCAGAAAATCTTGGTTTCTCTGCTCGTTTCTCTGTCATGGTATTAAGAGCCACCATCTAATTTTTTTTGTGCTTTCTGTTTTCTCTGCACAGGTACTTTTCTACCTTCTTGAGTTCCTTTTGTTCTCTCTGATTTTTCCCCCTCCTTTGTTATCAATAGATCAATGGATTCACAATTCTCTTCGTACGATTTGCTCTCCACAATACTAGATGGTTCTAATTTTGCTCTTTGGAAATTCTACTTTGGAATCTTTGTTCAAGGCAAGGGCCTTTTTGGGTTGTTAGACGGATCTGCTCGTCCACCAACAGATGCAAAAGAGTTTGATCTTTGAAAATTGAATAATGCGAAGGTAATCGCTTAGATGTTGGATTCGGTATATGCTGATATTTCTATGGAGCTTAGACCTTTCAGTTTGGCATCTGAAATGTGGACTCACCTTCGTACAATCTACCAACAAAGCAACCTTGCACGAGATTTTGAATTGGAATGCAACATTGCAGAATACACACATGGGGACAAGAATGTTTGCTTCTTTTATGTTGGCTTGCAGTTGCTCTGGTCGGAATAAGATCAAATTCTTGGGAAAAATATTTCTAAGGAATGGCTCAATGAGGTGTTGTAGGAACGAAAGAAAACAAGGGTGGTGCAATTCTTAATGAAACTCCGTCCTGAATTCGAGCCGATTCGTGGCAGTTTGTTGAACAGGGAAGTCACACCTTTTCTTCATGTTGTATTGGCTGCCATCTTGCGTGAAGAGATAAGACTTGGAACTCAGGCTACTATGGAGTCTACGTCATTACCTTCTGCTGCATTACTTGTAGGAAAATCAACAACCGTTTCTTCAACAAGAAATACTAAGAGAAGTGTCCAATGCTATGAATTCCAAGACTTTGGTCACATCACAGCCAATTGTCCTTAGAAAAAAATATTGTGCTTATTGCAAAATTTATGTCCATCATATTTCAGATTTCTATCGTCGCCCAAATCGTTCACGAACTGCTCACCAAGCTTACCAGAAAAATGTCACTACATCATATGGTTCCTTCCCTGTAGTTCACGATCTTGAAAAACTAATCCGAGATTCTATTGCAGTTGTTCTTCCCGAAGCCATCTCAAGTGCACTCTTGGCATCCTCTTCAGGTACAAGTAATTCAATTAAATCTACTTGGCATCTAGATTCAGGGGCTTCTAATCATATGACAGGTGATTTGTCCCAATTCTTATCATTGTCTAGTGATGTTTCTAAACATGTTATTCATACAGCAAATGGGCACACATTACCCGCGTCGGGTATTAGTTCTGTTGAAAATCCTTCTAATGTTCTTTATGTTCCAAGTTTGAAGGCTAATTTGGTTTCAGCCAGTCAACTAGTTGATCAAAATTGTGTTGTAAAATTCTCACCCAATGGTTGTGTTGTTCAGAATCTGAAAATTGGGATGATCATGTCCACGGGACGTAGATTTGGCAGAATGTTCCTACTAGAGTCAGTTCACCGTTACTTGCATCATTGTTTTCTTTCAGTTTTTGCAGCAGATGTTACTCGTTCAAATAAATTGCTCAATCTTTGGCATAATAGGATGGGTCATTCTCATTCTTCTCGGCTTCATCACATGCTTAAATCATGTCTTCCTGTAGCACATCACTTCCATTTCAGTCTCCTTTTGGCATGTACATATTGTGCCGGTTCAAAAAACTCACAAACTCCCTTTTCCATCCAGTTCATCTACTTATGAAGATCCATTTGATTAAGTGCATAGTGATGTTTGGGTTCCTTCTCCTATTTTGTCAATGATGGGATATAATTACTTTGTGTTATTTATTGATCATGTATCCAGATACACCTGGGTGATTTTTATTAGAAATAAATCTGAGATTACGACTCTTATTATGAATTTTGTTGAGTATGTTCGTTCACAATTTCATAAAACTATAAAAGTATTTTGTTCTGATTCGGGAGGAGAGTACACTAAGACTAATCTTGTAGATTTTTTTTAAAAAACAAAGAAATTATTGACCAACGCACTTGTCCTCATGCTCCGAAACAAAATGGGGTCGTAGAAAGGAAGAATCGATATGTTTTAGAAACTACATTGGCTTTGTTGAGTAAGTCGAATATGCTAAAAAAAATTTGGCCCAAGCAGTACATACTTCTGTATATTTGATCAATATACAAACTTCCCCAGTCATTGGAAATGAGATACCGTACTTCAAATTATTTCATAGTAAGCCTGATTATTCTCACTTGTGGGTTTTTTTGTTGTGTTTGATTTGTACATCTTTCAGTACATGAACGACATAAGATTTCAACAAAGGAAACACAATGTATTTTTGTGGGCTATAGTGACACACAAAAGGGGTATCTCTGTTATGATGCATCTCTTCCTCATCTTCGAATATCTACACATGTTATAGTCTTTGAGGATCAGTTTTCTTGTAAACATAATGCTAAACATGCTTTAGAATCTCTCTCTTTTCTGTACAAGTTTGATGACGATATGGTAGTTGCTGACCCTCATCTTGACTCTTCGGAATGGCACGTGGACTATGTTAATTGTGATCTCCATCCTTTATCTCCTTCAATTACTGATCCTCCCCTTGAATCTACAGAACAACCCATGAACAATGGTAATGATGCTCTTCATCCCTCATCTCTTTTTGGTATTAACTCTACATCATCATTCTCATCTTTTGAAGAGAGACCCTCTCATCCAGTTACTCCTCCATATTAGTCTAGTAGAACAAATTGACATGCTCTCGAGCGAATTGGATACTCTCTAGGGAAATTTGGTAAGTCCTATGCCTTGCATACCACACTAAATTCTATTGAGGTTCCTACATCTTACTCTCAGGATTCTATAAAAACCTATTAGAAAGAGGTAATGTCGGATGAGCTTTATGCACTAAATGAAAATTCAACTTGGGACTTTGTTGATAATATAACGGATGGAGTTCTCATTGGAAGTAAGTGTATGTATTCCACTAAAATGAAGGAACATGGTACAATTGATTTCTATAAAGCTTAATTGGTTGATCAAGGGTACAAACAAGAGTATGGGGTGGATTATGAGGAGACTTTTGCACCTGTTGCTAAGATGACAATGGTACGGATATTATTGACCTTGGATTCAATTAAAGGTTGGACCTTACATAAGTTGGATGTGAAAAATGCATTTCTTCACGGTGATCTGGAAGAAGTTGTGTTTATGAAACCACCACCTGGGTGTGTTCTACCAAGACCAAATGTATTTTGTCATCTTTGAAAATCAATTTATAGCTTAAAATAGGCTCCCAGAGCTTGGTTGGACAAATTTCAATCCACGATTCATACTGCAGGCTTCTCTCAAAGTTCTTTAGATTATTCCTTGTTTCTTTGTATCTTTGGTAGGTAGCACAGTAATTCTCATCTATGTTGATGATATCATTATCACCGAAAATAATCAAGAGAATATTACTAAGTTAAAATAATTCTTGCATACCTCATTTAAGATGAAGGACTTGGGACGATTGACATACTTTCTTGGGCTTGAGGTTCTATACTTGCCTACTGGGATCATGCTTACACAACAAAAGTATTCTAGTGATATTGTTGTTACATCTAGTCTTACTGATGATAAGGTTGTATACACCCCAATGGAGATTAATATGAAATATAAGGAGGCTGATGGCGAACCATTCAGTGATCCCACATTATATCAGTAGTTGGTGGGATCATTGGTTTATCTTACTATGACAAGGCTGGACATATCATATGTGGTACAAGTTCTAAGCCAGTTTGTGTCTAATCCTTACTGTATACATCATACTGCATTACTTCGTGTCATTCGGTATGTCCGTGGTTCTATGAATTAAGGTGTTCTCTTCCGTTCAAATTCTCCTATACATCTTAAGGGATATACTGATACAGATTAGGCTGGTTGTCCCAATTCTTGTTGTTCTATTACTGGTTAGTGCATGTTTCTAGGCACATCCTTGATATCTTGTAAATGTAAGAAACAATCTCATACGTCTAAATCAACTACGGAGGTCGAGTATCGGGCTATGTCGGCAGCAAGTTCAGAAATTGCTTGGCTACGATGTCTATTATTTGAGCTTGGTATTTCTTTAATATCTCTGATGGTGTTACATGTTAATAACACTAGTACGATTAAAATAGCCACAAACCATGTGCAATATGAAAACAGAAAGCATATAGAGGTAGACTGTCATTACATTCAGGAACTAGTTGCTGACCGTCTTATCACTCTAAAACACATTTCTTCTCATGATCAACTTGCTGATTTGTTTACAAAGTCTATGACACGTGCACAACATAGCTATCTTAGCTCCAAATTGCTACTATGTGATCACCGGAATCAATTTGAGGGGGGATGTTAGGGAATAGCATAAGTGTATAGACATAATATTCTCTTTCCTAGAATAGAATTTAATTAGCAATTGTGTAGTTATAACAATATATATTTTTTCCTAGAATAGAACTCTAACCTACAGGTGTGTAGCTATAAGTATTTCATTATGTATTATGGAATGATAAGTTGCTATTTAGAAAATTTTGGTTTCTCTGTCAGCCTCAATATTCCATTTCAACAATTTTTCATATTTAAAAGATAACCGATTCATGAATTTGGAGAAAGAAATCAACATTAAGATATTTCACTGGATTAGTAATGATCATATCCTATTTGCTAAAGAACATAATGTCACGATCCAAAAACAAATCATGACACTTATTGCGGCTTAGCCTTGGTGACTAATTCAATCACCAAAACTGAAAGGTAAAACAAAATCTACAATAACATAAATCAAGACGAGACTTCTAGAACGAAGTCAAGTCGATAGAAAATGTAATTAAAACAAAAGTCAGAAAGAATTCTCATAAGGTTCCAAAATCTAGTCTGAAAGAAATCTCATAAGGTTCCAAAATCTAGTGTTATAGTGTAAGAGCATCTCGTACATAACTGAATCTGAAAAGGAAATAAAAACATAAAGTAGGATAAGGGGAGGTTCAGAGTTAGCTCTAAAAATCCTAGAGCACCTAGTACCTCAAACAACGCTCCACTTCATACGTAATCAGCTACCGCATCCTGAACTCATACTCGTATCTACACCACAAGGGTACAGTAGAGGTGAGTATGGTCCACTTGTACTCACTAGGTATTATATATTGACCGAGCAAAGTAGAAAATAATATAAGTAAAAAAAACTATGAGCACGTCACCTATAAGAAGAAAAGTTCCAAACGACAGTTTGCACCGTCACCACTAACAGTTCTAATGTATAAACAGAAAAGAAAACAACAAAAACAAACACGAAGAATTTGCTAAAACTAACAAAGATTAAAGAAACTAAAGAAATCATGAAAGATGCGTATGTGAATGCAACGTAGTGCAATGTGGATGAGATGAATGGTCCAAGCCATCAGAGGACTTTTTGTATACACCAACCAAGATCACATCTTCCAATTCGGATCCATGGAGGGTTCGCAATGCATATACTATATCTCATATCTCAATCTCAAGTCACCTCTCCGACTTGTGTTCACGTAGAGGATTTTCATAACGGTGTTTTATTTTCTTTCAAAAAAAGTATTTCTCAATGGTACCAGTATATCATGAATGTATGTGTATAAATAAGGATGTACTGCTCACAATAAACTCACATTATGATATCCAATACATCCAACACCTATGTATATAAATAAATCTAGAAATCAACTCAGTATGCCCATAATTCATGATCATGAACTCTAATTAAGCACCATCAGAATAAATATGCATGTAAGACATTATTAATATATGCCAACCCCTAACTAGGGTATTTCTATCATGATAAAGACAATCAAAGCTCAAATAAGCCCCCACACGGATATCATATTTAGAATAAAGTTATTTAAATGAAAATATAGTCCAATGATGTCAAATAAATCCCCCACACGGGCAACACACAATATTAGATATCACAAGTCAACTACAACTGAGAATAAATTCCCATACGGACATACAACAATAATAATATTCTCAAAATATAAATGACGTAGTCATTTTCTCTAAGTCATTTTCCTAACCCAAAGTATGTTTTACTTATTTATTAACTACCCAACTCAATTTGAAAGAAGTAAAACTATAACCTACCTCAAAATGATGAAATTCTGATCTAAAGTGCTTCAATACGAAGTCTTCCCCCTTACGAACGACCTCAGAATCAACTACAACATTCAAATATAGCATTTACATATTAAAAAAAATCTAATATCCATATTGCTCATATTCAGGTTGGGTCCAAAATAGGTTAAAAAATAAGTTCAAAAAACAAAAAAGGTAAGATCAAAATTTTATTTAAAAACACATTCCCTATGGTTATAGAATTCTATAGGAGAAAATCAATGCAAAAATAGATTAAAACGAGGTCTGAATCTAAGAAAACCCCCTTTTAAGCTTTACCACTAAAACTCTCAAATTTTTATTTTGAAATCATAATTTAAAGTTGTTTTATATGATGTAATTGATGAAAAATAATGAAAATAAGGTTTTGGATCTTATCCAAGCTTAAATGGTGATGAAATCGTCGAGAATCACCCAAATTCAAAGATCAAAGGTCCAAAACATTAAAATTAGACTTATATACTATTTCAGTGATGGCCGCTTAAGCGGCTAATTTACCGCCAAAGAGACCACCGCTTAAACGGCCAAGCCACTTAGGCCAGCTATCGCTTAAGCGATGTATGACCACTAAACAACCTACCACTTGAGCGATGCCAAGTCTCTAAAGTGTCTTTGCTTAAGTGATGGCAGACCATTTTAGCGATCCTTAGCCGCTTAAGCAGTTGCACCAGATAGAAACACAATTAACAACTTGGCTAATATGCCAAGTTTTTGATCGAACTCTCGAGATTCATTTGGAATCCCATGCATGCAAACGACCTATGCTACTAGGATATTTTCAACATTCCATACTCAATGAAAATGTCAAAGTTTTAAAAAAGAGATTCTTTTCACTAAATTAACTCTTGGGGGCCCTTTTAACTATTTTTAAATAAAAATCGACATCCAAGATAAGGGTCCCAAACCCAAATCAACTATGCTACTAACCCAAATTTGATATTTCGGACCTACTGGTGCAATCCATGTTTCCATCCAACACTCAAACCATTAAATATTGACCAAAGTCAATTCTATGAATTCTCAAGCCTCTAAAAATCATAAACTCACACCAATCATTTTCTACTGCATTGAAAACCATGTCAATCATGGACAAACCCCAAAATCAACATGTCACAACTACGGGGAAGGGAAAATTATTAAAATACATAAAACTAAAAACTTACAAATTTAGATCATTCAATATCCACCACTAAAACTCTAGTTCCGTCCTCGAACTAAAAGACAAAGATATACCTAAATCGATAAATAACTGAGGGTAACTATTATGCATGACAGACTCGACCTCCTAAGTAGACTTCTTAATAGGATGGTGCCTCAACTAAACCTTAACCACAAATATATCTCTTGAATGCAACCGTCTAATATCCTTTGCTAAAATAGAGATCGACTCCTCTACAAACGTCAACATCTCATATAACTTAACCAATTTCGAATGAAGTATGTGAAACTCATCTAGAATTTAGCATCAAAGCATAGATACATTAAATCTGGGTAAACGTCTGAAAAATCTGGAGGTAAGGCCAACTCATAAGTAACCTCCCCAATGTCCAAAGAATCTTAAAAGGTCCAATGTACCTAGAGTGGAGCTTGCCCCTCTTCCCAAACCTAATTATGCCCTTCTTGGGTGACACACAATCCAAAATTTTAAGGTACGAAGCCTACGGTCTGTATAACTCTTTTGCCTACTCTAGGATGACCGAAACCTATCCTAAATACCCAATACCTATTCAAAGACTTATGAAGCAAATCGGCACCATAGGTTATAACCTTTGAGGTCTCAAGACAACCAATAGGAGATTGGCAACGCCTACCATATAATGCCTCGAAAAGAGTCATTGGAATACTCAAATTATAGCTATTACTATAAGCAAACATCTATAAGGCTAAAATTTGCTCCCACAAACCTCTAAAGTCCATAACATATGCTTGGATCATATCCTTTGAAACCTAGATAATCTGCTCCAACTGACCATTGGTCTAGGGGTGAAAAGTCATGCTAAGGTTAAGCTAAGTACCTAACTCCTCCTAAAAAGTCTGGCAGAAAGTAGAAGTTAACACTGAGACTATATATAAAATAATAGACATAGGTATCCTATGAAGATGAACTATCGCATGAATAAAAATAGGAGATATAACACCTCGAAAATGGTCTCGAGGCGTGACACGGTGCTTAGGACCATAAGTGATCCCAAGCTAACCCTTCTACTGGCATAACTCATAAGCAACTGAATAAAATACATACATCTGAATGAAATAAGCAAAAGATTACTCTTTTCTAAATCTAATCAATACAAAACTAAATTAAAATGAGTACAATTTTTCTTTTACAACAAAACTGGAACAAATACCTTAACTCTACAGACTGTCTATGAAGCCTTTACTAGTATTGACTATAGGTAGCCGAGACATGACCCCCAACTATCCCAAATCAATGCAACTAAATAAACAAAATAAAATATTTCTCAAACTGTATGACTCACTCGAGCTCTTAAATCAAGAGGACTCATCACCTGCTGACTGGAAGATGCAAACCATCTGAATATGGTATGTGTGCTACAATTGAACTGATACCTATATTATGAGATAATGTAGCACATAGACGTTTATGTGGATCAGTACTTTGAGGATGTACTGAGTATATGGGGGTGAATGCATAAGTAAAATATTATCTCATCATCATAATTTGTAAAACAAAGCATGCTAAACAAAAATGACTCACATAAGCTGGAATATCTAAAAACTGAAATCTGTAATAATAAGAAGCAAATCATATTTTATAAATCTAGTGATTCATAACATTTATCTCTAAAAATTGTACTTGTATTCTCTCTTTAAATCATACTATCTAAGTATAGAAAGGACTCACTCTTAATCTGAAATCTGAAAACTGTAGCTAATATCTTTTTGTAGAGCATAATATGAGTAAAACTTGTGAGCCTTAACACTTAGTTTTTTTTCTGAAAGCTTTTCTGTTATTCTTTGTTATTAGGGAAAACACTTCATCATAAGGGAAAAATACTTTTATCTTAAGGCTTTAAATCAATATGTTGTTTTAAGAGTAGGGGACTTCTTTTGGGAGGTTCTTCTAACCGACATAAACCATGTGAGAATTCTTGGAGTCCCACGTCTTGTCCACGTTGGGTTGGGTTGTTCAACCCTTGCCATCAGAATAGAACTTCTTATCTTAAGGGATCACAATCTTAGTCATCTACGTAGAAGTGGGAATAATCTTAATCCTACGGTGGCACGTAATTCTGGGGCATTAAACCTTGGTAACATACCCATCTTGGTGCTAAATACTACTCCCATTCTTATGCTCAGGATCTTAAGAAATCCACTTCAAAAATATAGCACAAGGGTTTACAAGAAAAACAATTATGCTATTTCTTTCTTTAAATCACAAGTCATATAAACAAAGTGGATTCTTTATCTTAGCTCAGGACCAAAAAGGTCAAATCACTATAGAAAAATCTGAGAATAATCTCAGCTTAGGGTGCTTATAGCAAAAACAATCTTGAAATAGCAATCTTAATTAGGGCTTAATGACCCATGCATAAAACTCATGTTAAAACATCAAAAATTCATGCTTGGTGATGTAAACATTTATAAATCAACTTAAAATCTGGAAATTTCTGCAATATGCATGAAAATATGAACATAAACATGCAATTCAACTTCTAAATCATTGAAAATCTCATAAACTCATAAATAGCAATATTGGCTAACAACCCTAACTTAGATTTCATGAGATATCATATAAAATTTTAGTAAATTTGCAAATTTTGGGCACAAGGATGAAAGGATTATCCTTGTTCATAACCCCACATACCTCAGTTGATGAACTAGACGCTAAGGCTTGAATCTTGGATCCCTACTGATGCTTTTAAAGTTGAATTCTTGGAGTTCTTGTGTTGAAAATTCTTAATCTTGAATTACCTTGGAGAATTAATAGAGGAATTGGACTTCCTTGGGGAGAAAGCTTTGATGATCTAGGGTTTTATTTTCCTTAAGAGAGAATGCTTTGATTTGAGGAAAATTCAACAAAGAATGACTTGAGAATGATTTTAGGGATTAAATCCTATATCTGGACAAAATAAAATTATGGGAAAAGGCCAATTTAACCCTGGAGGAAGCTTTTAATTTCTGTTGAAATTTTCCGGAATAAGCACCTGGTGTGACGCGCCATGATCGCGTCGGGCCACTGGAAATAGACAAATGGTAACTGAGGGCTTGGCGCAATGCGGAGAAATTGTGGTGCTCTTTTTAAAGGTTATTTTGACCACCAACGCAATGTGGTAAGATCGCGTAGGGCTACAGGATTTTGACAAATGGGAAAATGGACCATTCCGCGATGAGCCAATATCATAGAGTCCACTAGAATTGACAATTGTCATTTTCGCCTTCTCCGAGACGTGTTGAAACTCCAGGTGGCACACTATCAACTTAAAAATGCTCTAACTTCTGAACCGATTATTATATTTAGGCAAATTTGATATCGATGAAAAGCTTATTCAATTTTCCATACAATAAAAAGTTAAAATCTTGAAAATAGTGCATGAAATAAATGGTATTCATATTTGAAGAAAAATTTTGACATTCTTGGGATGAATTTAAGCTAGGAAAAGTACGGGGTGTTACAATGTCTCCCCCTTGGGAACATTCGTCCTCGAATGTGGCTAGTTAAGATGAAAAACTGATGAATTTGAGGCTATAAGCTATCATACACAACTAAAATAAACTGTAAAACTGAATCTTAAACATAATGAGCTACTGAACTGATCTATGTGTCCATGAATTCTCATGAAAATAGCTATATGGCTAGTTAAGATGAAAAAACTGATGAATTTGAGGCTATAAGCTACCATACACAATTGAAATAAACTGTACAACTGAATCTCAAACATAATGAGCTACTGAACTGATATGTGCGTCCATGAATTCTCATGAAAATAGCTATGTGGCTGAGATAGAAAAGAGAGCGTCAACTTAGTGTTAACTTATGACTAACCATTACTTTAGGCTGGATCTAATTTTGTGAGAAAAAGAATGAGAGGTTTATGACATAAAAAGTTGAGGTATTACAATATCTCCCCCGTGGGATCGTTCGTCTCCGAATGGTACTGATTTGGTTGAAATCATAGAAAAAGACTGAGATGATACACAGGATACTTATGAACCGAATCATGACTTAATATTTGAATCTGAAACTTATGCATGATGCATGTAATGAGCTGAATTTTGTAATTTATCTGGATGAGAACAAACTACCTCTTGAAATGGCCATACTTACAAACTTTCAGGTAGTGAGACTAGACTAAATTAGAAAATGGAAAAACTATATAAATTTGTCAACTTGACTGTCAAACTGAATTGCCGGCTATATTGACTGGATCATACTGAATGTTCATATCCTAATGGAGTATTTCTTCAACAATCTTCTAGGAAGTTCTAACGATATTAGGGAGTGAAAAACTCTAGGCATGATCTGAACAAGACATCTGAATAAAGAATTACAACATTGCTCCAAATCCATAGCATGGTACATAGACCTATAAATCATAAGCTAGGATAGAATTACTAGGCCTTAGGCAATGTAACTCCTTACTTTCAAGCTTAGCAACACTTATCAAACACTTCCTCAACTATACTATTCCCTTCAAATACCATACTCAATTGATTCAACTTATAATTTTTCACATGACATTGATAAATCCATCTACTAAATTCTAACTGAACTAAATTTTCTCATACTGGTCACTCCTAACTCGTAATCACAAGGTACTGCACCTAACACCATAAGACTAGTCTAAACCATGGATTCCATACCACAAGTATTGTCATAACTGCTCACCTTTAGGATAATTCTCCTTACCACTTCAACAACTAAATTCAACTTCTTACTAGAAATTTGTTAGTGTACAACACACCTATCCCCTTGTATACCAACATAACATCCAAGCCTATCTTCCTAAACACTTATGTGTTTCTAAACAAATACCCATAAGAGCATCTTTCTCATATTATCTAATACCTCTATCAATAACAACTTCCAGGCACTATTCAATTCTTAGGAAGATACTCATAAAATATTCTCAACTAACCAAGTCATACACATGAAAATAAACTTCTCCTCAAAAATTCTTTCAAACTTATAGACTTACACAAAATCAGCTTACAAGAATCCTCCCAAACATAATACATTTACCATCTCTGATCCACACAATTGCTCATCATCATTATCTTGACCTTGAGAAGGTCACTAAAAATTTGGAATGTTAGGATCCAGAACGTGAAGGGATACTAAGCATAGCTCGACACTTCACTGAGGCCTGAGAAATAGAGTATTCACGATATGGATTAACTAGAGAGATCTAATCTGAGGACGTTTATGATATAAATTTTAAATTTCATTGATCGTTACGAGTGTTACATGAGTATTGAAACTGGACTTATTATAAAGCATGAGTACATGAGTCATGATCTGCATGACCTAAATTTTTTGAGTTCATAACTTATGAAATATGATTTCGACTGCTGAGCGAACTGAAGCTTTTCATACTAGGAACTGGGAGAGTACCTGATTCTCTATTATACACATAAACATAAACTATGATCCTGGAACTGACACGAAAGGCATGAGTAGATATTGGAATAACTGAAATACCAACACTGAAATGAGAATGGGTTGAGCCTCATCCTCACTTTATGATTCTCTATAACATACTGGCATCAGTACTTAAATCTAAGATCTTGACTCGCCTACTCTTTCTATCATCTCCCCCTTAGCTTTAAGACATCATTCTAAGTTTGAGGAACCCTTTTCTAAACTCTAAACTGGACTACACTTACTTCTCTCTAGAGTTTCAAACACAACAATACAGGAAAATAATAAACTTACTCCGAAAGATTACACCTGAAAGTGTAAAACCCACTTCTAATACTTCTTTCCGAGGTACAACTCTATCTTTCTACAGCCCCACTAATCATCATATAATAATTGGAATACTTACTAACTTAGAATCTTCAAGAGTATCACCACATCGTGAGTTCAGACCATCTAGAGCTTGAACTCTCATTTCTATTCTCTCAATCTTCAAAGTTTCAATCTTAGATCCTAACACTTAACATGAATATCTTCAACCTTTAATAAACTATACTGCTTCCGTCATATCCTACTAATATCGTATCTCTAAACTTATATTTCTAAATCATGAGAATCAATATCATACAAAAATACTTAACATTATCTATCCATAACTCGGCTCCTTAACTTAGCTATTAAGAACACCATATACTATATAACTAGTCTCCTTCCTCTTAGCAACTCAATGGTACTACTAACCACACATTACACATAATAACTTTAGAAAATAAAGAAACCCCATATTACCTTGGGAATACTTCTTCATCATACATACAACACCATACTTAATTAAGAATTAAAATGGACTCAAACTCTTGCACATACTATTCAAGCCTACTAGATCACTTCCATATAACTATCAACACTAACCAAGAAATCATGGCATCCACCTTGATGAGCATCAACTGTTCAAACTTAATCTCTAGTGCTAAACATGATTTAACAACCCACCTTACATACTATTCTCACTTGGAAGCTATAAAATAAAACATCAAGAAACACTAGTCCACTAGAACTTCATAATAATAGTAATCGGTCAAAATCATATGACCTATTTTATTATAATGTATTCGCACATACTACTTCTACACATCACTACTGTTTACATGGTATTCAATCACCAAATACCTTCACCAATAACCAACTCCTTTCTAACATAATAAATATCGTCAATAACTCCTTCTGTACTTCAAGCAAGCAACAATTTCATCTTAACAAATAAATCCTTCTTCACCTTCCACTAAACTAACACACAAGGACATATCACCTTAACACATCTCGATGACATGCATAAATTTATCTCTATACTTTCTATCAATCGTCATTCCCACTCTTCTTTCCACTACTCTTCTATACCCATACTTCAAAGTATAATAAGGTTCTACTATTTATAAACCATAACACTGAAAGTCATAATATCCCCCGAATACACACTGCATTTAACAATCTAGGTTCACACTATATCCTCTCATGAGCACTATCTGTATGGAAAAGGTTCAATGGGAAATTTGAATACATATGTAATTCTGTCTCAACTGAACAACTCATAAGGATAAGGACGTGACTTTTAACTTCAAGGATTTATGACACACTAGAGAGTTACACTCAAGCCCCTTTGTGTGACTTATGAAACTTCTGCTAGCAAATTTGAGAGCATTAGCTGGGGAGGAATTGGAACATACTAATTATGTTATCTCAAGAATAATACATAGATGAGGAATTTTAGGGACACACGAAAAGACAAAAGATTCTAAGAAGACAACTTTACTGCATGATCTAGAGTAGGATAGAAAGAAAATTTTTCTTAAATGCCTCGCAGCCCCTCGAAGAAAAGTACAAACGACTCTGTACCATTCCCTAAGACTCTACTAGACACGACTTCACATATAACCTAGTACACTTGAACTTTGTTCTTTGATACCAAGTTAGTAATGCCGCAAAAATAGTCCCGAGATGTCACACGGTACTTAAGACCACAAGTAATCCCAAGCTAATCATTCTATTGGCATAGCTCATAAGCTGCAGAATAAAATACATACATCTGTATGAAATAAGCGGAAGATTACTCTTTTATAAATCTAATCAATACAAAACTAAATTAAAATGAGTACAATTCTTTTTTTACAACAAAACTAAAATCAAATACCTTAACTCTACTGACTGTCTATGAGGCCTCTACTAGTATTGACTATACGTAGTTGGGACATAACCTCTAACTATCCCAAATCAATGCGAATGAATAAATAAAATAAAATAAAATATTGCTCAAACTGTATGACTGACTCGAGCCCTTAAATCAAGAGGACTCATCACCTGCTGATTGGAAGCTGTAAACTATTTAAATATGGTATGCATGCTACAACTGAACAAATACCTACATTATGAGACTATGTAACACATTGACGTGTATGTGGATCAATACTTTGAGGATGTACTGAGTATATAGGGGTGAATTCATAAGTAAAAAATAATCTCATCATTATAATTTTTAAAACAAAGCATGCTAAACAAAAATAACTCACATAAGCTAGAATATCTGAAAATTAAAATCTGTAATAATAAGAAGAAAATCATTCTTTATAAATCTAGTGAGTCATAACATTTAGTTCTAAAAGTTGTACTTGTATTCTCTCTTTAATTCATACTATCTAAGTGTAGAAAGGACTCACTTTTAATCTGAAAGCTGAAAACTATTGCTAATATCTTTCTGTAGAGCATAATATGAGTAAAACTTGTGAGCCTTAACACTTAGTTTTTTTTTTAAAAGTTTTTCTATTATTCTTTTCTATTAGGGAAAACACTTCATCTTAAGGGAAAAATGATTTTATCTTAAGGCTTTAAATCAATAAGTTATTTTAAAAGTAGGGGACCTCTTTTGGGAGGTTCTCCTAACTAACATAAACCATGTGAGCATTCATAGAGTCCCATGTCTTGACCACGTTGGGTTGATCGGTTCTACCCTTGTCATTGGAATAGAACTTCTTATCTTAAGTGATCACAATCTTAGTTAACCACGCAGAATTGGGAATAATCTTAATCCTATGATGGGACATAGTTCTGGGGCATTAAACCTTGGTAATATACCTATCTCGGTGCTAAATACTACTCTCATTCTTATGCTCAGGATCTTACGAAATTCACTTCAAAAATATAGCACAAAGGTTTACAAGAAAACAAATTATGCTCTTTATTTCTTTAAATCTCAAGTCATATAAACAAAGTGGATTCTTTATCTTAGCTAAGGACCAAAAAGGTCAAATCTTTATAGAAAAGTTTGAGAATAATCTCAGCTTAGGGTGCTCATAGAGCACAAACAATCTTGAAATAGCAATCTTAATTAGGTCTTGATGACCCATGCATAAAACTCATGTTAAAACATCACAATATTCATGCTTGGTGATGTAAACATTTATAAATCAAGTTAAAATCTGGAAATTTTTGTAATATGCATGAAAATATGTACATAAACATGCAATTCAACTTTTAAATCATTGGAAATCTCATAAACTCATAAATAGCAATATTGAGTATTAACCCTAACTTGAATTTCATGAGAAATCACATAAAATTTTAGTAAATTCCCAATTAAAATAAGTTTTGGGCACAAGGATAAAAGGATTATCCTTGTTCATAACCCCACATACCTCAATTGATGAACTAGATGCTAATGCTTGAATCTTGAATCCCTATTGATGCTTTTAAAGTTGAATTCTTGGAGTTCTTGAGTTGGAAATCGTTAATCTTGAAATGCCTTGGAGAATTAACGGAGGAATTGGATTTCTTTGGGGAGAAAGCTTCGATGATCTAAGGTTTTTCTTTCCTTAAGAGAGAATGCTTTGATTTGGGGAAAATTCAATAAAGAATGACTTGAGAATTATTTTAGGGATTAAATCTCATATCTGAACAAAATAAAATTATGGGAAAAGGCCAATTTAACCCTGGTCGAAGCTTTTAATTTTCATCAAAATTTTCCAAAATTGGCACCTAGCACGACGCACCATAATCGCATCGGGCCACTGGAAATAGACAACTGGGAACTGATGCCTTATCGTGATGCGGAGGAATTGTGGTGCCCTTTTTAAAAGCCATTTGGACCACCAATGCGATGCGGTAAGATCGCGTTGAGCTACTGGATTTTGACAAATGGGAAAATGGACCATTTTTTTATGCGCCAATATTGCGGAGGTCCACTGGAATTGACGGTTTCTATTTTTGCCTTCTTCGCAATGCGTTGAGAGTCCAGGTGGCACATTGTCAACTTAAAAATGCTCTAACTTCTTAACCGAGTGTGGGATTTGGGCGAATTTGGTATCGATGGAAAACTTATTCAATTTTCCATACATTGAAAAGTTAAAATCATGAAAATACCATATGAAATAAATGGTATTCCTCTTTGAAAAAAATTATTGACATTCTTAGTATGACTTTAAGCTAGGAAAATTACGAGGTGTTACAGGAGCCAACTGATCTTAGGCATATTTATACACCTGTGTCATTTTCTACTCACAAGTTTAGCTTAGTTTTTAGGATAATGTATCGTGCTTAGGTAAATAATTAGTGATACTGGTGTTTTGTGTGCTAGACCTAATTTTTAGGTGATTTATGATTAATTTGAATGAATTCAAGAGCAAAAACAAAAAGGCTAGGCTAGACGAGTTAACTAGTCAAACCAAGCTTGAGTTGTGCTTATTTTCGAGTGATTTTGATGAGCTTATACCATTGTATTATCTAATGGTTATTATAAGCATGTGAAGGAGGTTAATAGAGGTTTATTATGTAAACTTTAAATCTCCAAATAACCTACAATGGATGATGGAACAAGGAGCAAGTTCGACGGTCAATAAGAGACAAATTAGGGTGAATTTTTGCCCAGTTAATGTCCTCTCCGCGCCCTATAGCCTAGACAAGGCTCCTTGACATGTGACGCACTACAAAATGGATTAATATATTGGAATGGAAAACCTAGAAGACTTGCATCACACCACCTACTCCATCCAACAAGCTCTGTGTCGCACAACTCACAAAAGCGGGCTAAGTTGGTCTTGAAGTCTTAGTTTAAGTAGGAAACATATATTACTTGTACCCAATACTTATGGGACTTGGATTTGATGAACTTAATTCTATATAAAAATCTTAAAACTCTAAAAAGGAGTGGGGAATGCCTGGGGTCTGTCCACAATACAAAATTAAAACATACACACTCCTAAACCGACTAGGATTCAGGTTCCCACTATAGGGTATAGAGATAAGCTAAAATTACCATACTATTTGACCTCCGTCTAAAGGCATTTGCAACCATATTAGCCTTACCCGAATGATACAAAATAGTAAAGTCATAATCTTTAAGCAACTCAAATCAATGCCTCAGACTTATTTTAAGATTTCCCTATCCGGAGAAGTACTGAAGGCTATGATGGTCTGACAAAAACTCACGAGGAATTCTATACAAGTAATGATTCCAACTTCAACACAAACACTACAACTGTCAACTTCAAATTATAAGTAAGGTAATATATTTCATAAGGCTTCAACTGAGGAGAGGAATAAGCAATAACCTTACCCTTCTACATCAACACCACACTCAAACCAACACCAGATGAATTATAAAACATGGTAAAACCCATACCCTCCTTGAGCAAAGTCAAGATAGGAGCCAAAGTTAACTTCAATTTAAGTTTTTGGAATATAATTGACCCTTCAGGACATTTTTCCCATTTCCATATTTTTCATTATTTAGAGCTTTTCTGTAGTTTTCCCATATTATTTTTGACCTGCTGAAGCTGATAGTTTGGTTATGGAGTATTTTGTTTCGCTTTTTAGAGACATTTCTTAATTTTGAAGTCATTGCTAGTAAGTATTGGATATTAAGTGTTAACTTCAGTTTAACGACTTTGTATGTCAATTCTGACAATTCCATCAGCCTTGTACCATAAATTTTAGGCTAGGAAAACCTTTGATTTGGGTCCTAAGTCTTCCAAACTTATTTCGGTCTATTTAATGGATTTAGGTAAAAGTGGTCCTTAGGTATGGGGCCCATATTTCCTCAAAACAACTCTTAATAGAAATTTTTATGGCACCGCAGAGTATGAAATATTGAATTTTATGAGCTATCAAAGTTTATTTGCATTCAAGGTATTTCAAACAAATCCTATGGGGTCGATGATAACTTGGAAAAAATAAGTTTTAGCTGGTGCAACCGCTTAAGTGACCAAACTTTAGCTGCCAAAAGGTCCCTTTATAGGATAAGGATGGTTCTTCCCCTATGTTTTAGCGGAGGCTTGGCATCTTTAAAGGATGCCTCTTAAGAAACTTGTTTTATATTAAAGCAGAGGCTTCCAGGTGCCAGTTTCGCTTAAGAGGCCATGTGT
Organism: Capsicum pubescens; assembly: GCA_030864215.1. NCBI lineage: Eukaryota > Viridiplantae > Streptophyta > Magnoliopsida > Solanales > Solanaceae > Capsicum > Capsicum pubescens. The sequence goes on along the minus strand of CM061538.1, from coordinate 97,035,960 downwards.
CTCTTTAGCGATCAAGTGACTTCTTAAACGGTAACTGCAGGGGTATTAAATTCCCCTCTTTTCTCACTTTTCTCCCATTTTCTCAAAGAACCAAGAGCCATAAAACCCTAAATATCTTGGAGAATTATGAGATTGATTCTTGGGTGATTGTGGGGTGTTAGTGAGCTCGAAAAAACTATTTATTCTTTGTAATTAATATAATTTTCTGTCTAATTCTTTATTTAATACTGTGATTTAGTCATAAATCCCTATTTATTTGATGGGTAGAATAAAGTGTTGATTGATCTTGGAATTTACTCATTGTTGAGGGTCAATAATTCTTGAGCACGGAGGGACACGTTTATAGTTTTGATTGTGATTCCACAAATAGGCTCCACATGGATTTTGGCTCAATTTTGGACCCAAAGCATTAAAATACAATATGGCATCATTATTCGTGTATTAATGTATAAATCGCTATTTTGATACTATGTCATCATGCAAAAACTTGTCGAAAGCAAAAATCTCCAATTTAGCAAACTTTAGCAGGCATTCTTCGATGTTCAAGTAGGCTAGGCTTAGTCTCTCCTCAGATTGAGATAATTTATGGTATTGGTATTATATTATGATAGTTTTGTATTGGGAACGTATGACTTGGTTGTGTATTTTTCAAAATTTGGATTAATTAACAAGTTAGTGAATCGTATTTAGGCGAATTGATCTAACTATCCATTCCCTGGGTTAAATTGATACCTTAGGAACTTATGAGATTCAATTAGCAACTTGTAGTGGGATTTTGGTATCTTAGTCTAGCTTGAGGTAGAAGTTTTCCTTAGAATGGACTTTTGGGGTTAGAAGTGGACCCTTCTGGCCCACTTTAGGTTAAAATGATAAGTAGCTCCTTATAGACTTAGAAGGATTTATTTCATCATTCTATTTATATTATTGATCCGAGGAGGATAAAGATATCTTCTATCTAGACTAATATTGTACCTTGGCTTTATTATGACAGAATCGAGTCCGAAATATTATAATATTAAGACTGGTTTGAGTCTAATGAATTATAATATTATTTCTAGTTTTAGTTTGGTATTCATGATATTATTTTTTCATGTTCGGTATGTGATATACTATTTTTGGTTTAAGTTTGGCATTGAAAGGTTACTTATGAGGGTTATGGAATCGGTTCGAGTCTAGTATTTATGGTATGGGAGGATCCACAGTTGTGTTTTTGAGGTTCAAATATCTATGAGTATTACTGTTGGCATTTCCTTCTCTATTGCATCCATTGGGCTTATGGGGGATCGAATGGATTGTTTATTCTTATTTGTGCCTTTATGCCTACCAGTTAGGCTATAGTTAATCATATTCTCTTTGATATTATTTGCTTAAATATTTAGTTTTAGTATTTGGAGCATTATCCCAGGTTTGTCCCTTTTCTAGGGTACTATCTCGCATTTTATTATACTTATATTATGATTTTGCTTAGTCGATTGATGATGCCTACTGAGTACTCATTATTTTGGTACTCATGCTACACTTCAACATCCTAATCTGATGCAAATTTGAGTACTTTCTATTATTGCTGATGTCTATATTAATGGTGGTCGAGTTCGAAAATAGGGTGAGCTTTTGTGGCCGAAGTTGACTTTCTCTTCTTATTCTATTTTGGATGATCTTTCTATTCAAGATATTGTACATTTTAAGCCTATAGTACTCTTACTCTTTTGCTAGATGCTCTTGTACTGGCCTTACTAGATCATGGGTTATAGCTACTTTTTCCCTTATTTATCTTTAGTTATATTGTCCTCGTTATATTTTATGGATTGTAACCTGATTACTTCTGTAATTTCGACATTTATGCTATTTTTCACCAACAGTTCTGGTCTATGGTTTGTCTTACCTACTGGTGAGATAAAGTAGGTTCCATCATGATTCATGAAATTGAGTCATGGAAAATTGGTATCAAAACCTAGGTTCACTGGTATTGTTAGTACATGAGCAAGTGTCTAGAAGAGTTTCATGGATCAGAATAAGGATTTCCATTTTTTATCCTTAGGGGGCTATAGGATATTCATAGGAGATCTTCACTTCCTTCACTCATTTTGTGGTACGAGTCTGTGTTGCTTCTAAGATTCACTTGGTTTCACTCTTTCACAGATGTCTAGGACACGAGCTACTGCTACTGGAGATGAGGACCCTAAGTCTACAACTAGGGATCTTGTCAGAGGTCATGGCCAACCCATAGAATGAGGGCAGGTGATAGCTGCAGCTCCAGCAAGGGTTCAGGATAAAGAGCCTTCACCAAACCTTATTTGTGCTCCAGTACTAAAGGTTCCTCCACATCAACTAGTGTTAATCTAGGGAACAGCCTAAGAAATCACTATCCAAGCTCCAAACTTTGAATTCTCTTCAAATTGTTCTATATTTCAGGCATATTGCTCATCCCTTACTTGTAATTTTATATTATGGCATAAAATAACTGGATATTCATGTGATTTAAATTGTGGGTTTGAAATTGAGTTGGGCAATTTTGGTTGGGTTTACTTGAATTGCTTTCCCCATGTTTTAAATTATTTATTCATGCTTTAATTTATGGCTATGGGGGACTTAATTGGTCCACTCTTATAATGGTTGGAATAGGGGACATGGGTTGCCCCAAATTGATGGAATGTTGGCTTGATGATGGCATTAACCTTAACTCACTTTGTAAACATTTTATTGAATATGGATAACTGCATGATTTAACTTGTCTTTTGAACCCATTCCATTGCATTAAAGGATAAATGAATGAATATGGTTTTGGATGGCCTTGGTGGCCTTGGATTTGGATTTTAAATGGAACTTGGGAGTCAATTTGGTTATACGGATTAGTTTGGCATAATTGTATTAGCTTGCAAGCATATTAGTATAATGTTGCAACCCAAGGCTACCCTCTAGTCGTGACAACAGTGCTTACGGTCACAAGTGACCACAAGCTAACCCATGAACTGGTACCTACCGTTAGCACTAAATAAATATAAACATAACACATGTGCGGAAGATAAACAGAGGAGGTAATGTATATATGAATATTGAAAATAGGAACTACTGAATATCTAAAACAATTGATAAGGACTAAAAGTAACTAAATGATTGTCTGAATTGTCTGAAAGACTCTAAACTGACTAAGGAGTTGATGGGACAGACAACAACTAACTCCAACTGACTACATAAACATAACATATCCTCGATGGATGAGGACTCACCACTACAGATACTAGATTATGTTTAGTTGTCTAACTACGATTGAAAAACTATGCATCCGAACCTATGATATAAGACATCATAGCATAAAGAAGAGTAAGCAGTCAATACTTTGAATGCAGTGGTATATGAGATAAGGTTAGGCTAATATACACGGGTTACTGTGCATATGAAATAAGGACTAATTGAATAGCATACGATAACTAAAAATAAATGCATGAAAATTGTAACATCTGAGAATACAAAACCAAGCATAAACATATATCTGAAATAATTTGTAAACTAACAGACTAAAATCTAATAACAAAATTACCGAGAATCTATATGCTTTGGTCAGGCAAACCTGGACTGAAACTATACTGAATACTATACTGAGACTTTGGGAGGTATCATCTAATCGACATGCCCCAATCTAAGCTAATCGGGGTCTAACCTATAACCCCATTTGGAAGGGTGTCAGTATCGTGCCACGAGTACTAATGTTGGTTGTGTGGATCCACTAAACTGGTGTCCTAAAGAACTAATGATTCACTCTCAACTAGAAGGCACTCTAATGAGATATATGTTACCCTCAATAGGAATGTAGACACTTAGTAAACACTCAATTGGCAGGTCGACATCTCAAACCTATGCTGGCTACATAGTTCTGTATCTCGAGGATTTCTACTAAGGGTCACACCCTCTACTGTCAGTTGAGCCCTTATCCCTAAGTTCGTTCGGTGCAAAATCTTACTCCCAACTGAACTGACACTGATACTAGAATGGTCTGAACTATACTGAACATTATTACATAACTGATAGTGCTTATCATGATCATAAACATATAAGTATACTGATAAAAGTCATGGATTAACTATATATATATATATATTTGAAAAGATGAATTTATATAAATCACATAGGTATCGGGTGTTCATAATCCACCAGCACTGAATGGAATTAACAATAGCCATATAAAAGCTTTAAAACCATAGTAGGAGATCATTGTTCAAAACACAACACTTAGGCATTTCATCAAACCCATGAGAGTTATGAACTTAAGTATGGGAATGGGTAAAGCATGCGAGAATAACATGATTTCAAGACTAAAATCATAACATAGGAATTTAACGTGAAAATTACAACATTTAAAACATGTAATGGCTCATTCCACTTGAAAACACTTATAAACATAACTTGTAATTGAACTAACAAGAGATTCATGGAGATATTTCAACTTAACCATGAAAACTCACAATTTAAAACTCAAAAGGGATTCCAAGACTCCATGGGTGAAAGGAACCCATGGATGAACATCACACATACCTCACTAGATGATTTCATGAAGATTCTTGGGAATTTCTTGAGGTTTGTATCTTGAATTCCCTGATTCCTTGAGAATGGGTTAGGGTTTATTCTTGAGGTGGAAGATGGTTTTCTTCAGAGATTTTATGAATAAAGGGGCGAATAATGCTCCTTGGGGACCTAAATTTCATTTTATGGATGAGTTTGGGTGGGGGGAATTGACCAAAATTCCCTTAAATAGCAAAGAACAAAAGTTGTACGAATAAAGAAGGGGGCACCTTAGTCTCTAGAGCGGCAGGCTAAGCACCGCGCCGCGGGCCTATCCCGATGCCCTCACTATTTTTCTTCTCCAAACACACCCCTATGCTCGTCTAAAATTTTTGAAACTCACCAGAAATGTACTTTTAACATGCTTGATCATGAATCAACTTAAAATAGACGTTCTGAGGTCGAAAATGCTAAAAATAAAATCATCAAAGTTTATGGGCCTGGGGAATGACTAAGTCCCAACACGTAGTGAAATTTCTATGTCTTGGACCCATTTAACATGCAATCATGAGTTGAATTGAGCTAGGATCTTATGGGGTATTACAATATCTCCCCCTAGGGAACATTCATCCTTGAATGAGACTAGTTTTAGCTTAGAGTACTAAAGTAACTGAGACATATACTGAATATGCATGACTTGAAACATGATTACATAACGGAGTCTGAAACATGATATATGAATTGAAATGACTATATGCGATTACATGAGATGGATTACATAGCTGAAACTACAAATGAAAAAGAGTCAATCTTAGGAAAATGGATATGTTAAGCTGAATCTGTATTTGTGGAGAAAAATGAGGGTACTTCATTTTAATATCTACTTCTGCTTCCCAAGTGGCTCCCTCAACGGACTGATTCTGCCAAAGAACTTTGACCAAGGTAACTTCTTTGTTCCTTATTCTACGAATCAAACGATCAAGGATCCCAACTAGGATTTCTTCATAAGAAAGGTTATCCTGAACATCCATACTTTCTAATGGAATAACAATATCTAAATCACTAATACACATTTTCAACAGGGAAACATAAAACATTGGATGCACTGATGCTAAATCTGTAGGCAACTCAAGCTCATAGGCCACCTTTCCAAAACTACTCAAGATTATAAGTGAGTAAACATAATGGCACTGAGCTTCCTCTTCTTGCCGAATCTCTTTACTTCCTTCATGGGCGAGATTTTCAGATAAACCAAATCACCAATTTGAAACTCAAGATCTCTTCTCCTCACATATGCATAGGATTTTTGACCATTTTGGGTTGTGTTCAGCCTCTCCCAAATCAATTGAACTTTCTCCATCATATCAAGCACTGCATCTGGCCCTATCAAAGCAGCTTCACCTGCCTTAAACAACCCAATAGGAGATCTATATCTCCTTCCATAAAGAGCCATAAACAGAGTCATCTGAATACTGGAGTGATAACTGTTGTTATAGGCAAACTCAATCAAAGGTAAGTGATCAGCCCAACTAGCTCTAAAGACAATACCATATGCTATCAACATGTCCTCTAAGGTCTGAATGGTCCTCTCTACCTGACCATCTGTTTGAGGATGAAAATTTATACTGAGATAAACTTACGTACCAAGACCCTTCTGAAAAGACTTCCAAAAGTGAGAGGTAAACTGAGTACCTCTACCTGATATGATAGACAACGGAATCCCATGTGACCTAACCAACTCCCTAAGATAGAGCCTGACATAATCCTCACCTGAGTAAGAAGTGGAAATTGGCAGGAAATAAGTTGATTTGGTCATTCTATCTATAATGACCCATATCGAATTATGTTGACGATGCGGGCGAGGCAAACCTATCACAAAATCCATGTTCACCACCTCCCACTTCCAAGTGGGGATACTGAACTCATGTAATATGCCACTAGGCCTTTGGTGTTTAACCTTAACCTGTTGATAATTAGAATACTTAGATATAAACTCTACAATATCCCTGTTCATACCACTCCACCAATAGATCTCCCACAAGTCACGATATATCTTAGTGGTTCCTAGATTGATAGAGTATCACGCACCATGCACTTCTACAAGTATTCATTGTCTCAAGTCATCAACATATAGAACTGACGCAGTTCGAACCGAGTCCTTATCGTATAGGCATCCTACGTTTATCTAGAACCAGGGACCAACCCCTTAACCCAACCCAACCACCTTATACAGCATTAGATAAGCTAAATTTTAAGCATATAACAAGATTGCTTAATGCTTTCATTAAGACTTTAGGATAGGGTCACAACCATGACCGACCCAACCAAGTATGTACATACCAAACTAACAATCCATACCATATAAAACCAAAGATAATATCAAAACATAATATGAAAGTCAAACTCAAAATGTAATACGATGGAATAGTGAGAAATTATGTCCAATGATGCCAGCCTCCCTACTTATTCCAATGCCAAGGCTAACACCAATACCGATCCTGCCCATTCCAACCCGTAGAAGTACCCTAAATCCTCTATCTAAAAGAATACAAAAATCTAATTAGGACATGCCCCCAACCATGGACAAAACCAATATCCGAAAAGAAAATAAAAGTCTAAGAATGTCCAACATGAAATGATGCCTTCCAAAAGGATAGAAGCTCACCACTTCAGTCCAATAAGTTGTACCCCAATTAAGTACTATAAAGGAGGACTAGAATGTTTTATTCCTGCATAAAGTGGGTATACAACCTCCAGTAGACGGGTTAGTGGGTGAACACTAGCATGAATCTTGGGATAAGTATAAAGTAATTCCAATTATCAAAACCAATTGAAAACCATCCAATGCAAATAACCATACATATATATAAGTCCTGGGAAAAAGGACCGGATTTAGCATACCATTGAAAACCTTAACTTGGGTAGTGTAGCTTAGTCGTCCTACCACCCACGAGCCATATGGGTTCAGCTCCCCCTACTGAAAGGGTCCCGGTGCGTGTAGCCGCATGACTAGGCAATAACCTTGGGATGACTAGTGCATCCCTCCAATATAAATATGACACTCAAACGTGGCCATCGAAAACCCTTCATATCGACAAATATGAGTATACAATTTCGATTCCCCCGGGATCGCCACCTTCCATGGCTTAGCTTACACTTCCCGCCATTAATACCCAATTAAAACCAAGTCCAAACAATCCAGTTATCCATTTATTAACCAAGGCAGTTTGAAAAACTAGTGGTATCTTCATACCATCATTCTTGCAAACATTATCCATAGCCAAATCATTTTGATTAAGAGGACTCTCGGTGCCCTTTCTGTTTACCATATTAACCTCTTGGGAGACTACCATGTTTTCCACAAGCATAACCAATTAGAATTTAACCTTTGTAAACCATTTAAAAAATTTGTAGTTTCATGCATAAGCTGAAAACAAGCAAGAGTTCCCTTTTAAAAGAGTCAATGTAATAAATATATTTTTATTTAATCAAACACCTTGGGGGCATAGTATAACCAAAACCAAATTCCACTACCATTAAATCATTACCATGCACTTCCATTATCCAAAACCACCATTAATGCATAGAAAGCATAATTAAAACCATAATAAATTATAATCAAGCCTTTAACATCAAGACCCCCAAATCAATGATTGAAAACCAAAACCATGCAAAAGTAAAAACCATGAAATCAACCTTATAACCATGCCTTTAATTGAAATTACAAGTAGGTAAGAGAATCATTCCTTAAACCAAGAAGATTGATGGAAAGAATTCACCAAGACAATCCCTAAAGTAATCCCTTAGTTGAAACCCTAGCTCTTTGCCCTAAAATCTCTTAAGAGAATTATGATATGTTTTGGAAGAGATTCTAAGTATTTAAGTAAAAATAATAGGGTAAATAACCTCCTAAGTATATTAGAACTCATGGGTCCTTATTAGAGTAAGTAGGGAAATTTCAAAAATACCCCCACTTAAATCCCATAAAAACCAGGGTTACGACAGATCTCCTTACGAGTTGTAACCTACGGTTGATACCCACCCAATTGTAACCAATACTCAACCATGGCTCAAACACTATCCAGTATACGACTCATCCAACCAAGTTATAACCTCAGTATACGATCTGTACACCTAGAAGAATGTAACACCAGGAGGATTAAACACTAACCACCTTACGAGTCACCTATACGACTCGTACCCATGCCCTACAACTCATACCCTCAATTCATATCCATTCCAGTATCCAATACCATCCCACCAACTAACATAAGTCAGCTTATGATAGGTCTTCACCACGTATACCCCATCTTATGGCTCGTACCATGAGTCATAATGGGTCCGAAGAACGAGATTCCTGGAAATTTTCTAAGGGTTCAACCCTGGAATGCTTCAAGAACACATAATCTACCCTAGCAATGAAGTACACTATCTCCCCCTTGGGAGAAAACTTCCACCTTTTAATATCTAACCACCTCCTTTAACTTAACTAAACTAGGATCTCTTTCTTTCTTTTCTTTTACTTCGACAACCAAGGAAGATTCTGAAACCATTCTGAACCCTTACACTACCTTCTGCTGAATCAACCAACCTGAAACCTAATCTAGAAAACTGATGAACCTCACTGACTAACTTCTTCTTATACTCTTCAACATAAGCAACACTGCCTATAGACAACCTGCTAAGGGCATCTACCATTATATTGTCTTTTCTCGGATGATACAACACACTCATATAATAATCTCTAAACAAATCAAGCTATCTTATCTGATAAAGATTCAAATCTTTCTATGAGAACATATACTGCAAACTCTTATGGTCAGTGAACACATCCACGTGAACCCCATAAATGTAATCTCTCCATATCTTCAAAGAAACACAACAGTTGCTAACTCAAGATCATGGGTAGGATAATTCTTTTCATAGTGCTTAAGTTGTCTAGAGGCATAGGCTATGAACTTACCTCTCTGCATCAAAACACAACTAAGACCAACTCTGGAAGTATCACAGTAAACCATAAATCCATCTAAACCATCTGGCAATGTCAAAACTAGGGCTGAAGTGAAATGAGTCTTCTACTCCTGAAAACTCTTCTCACAAGAATCTGACCACTGGAATTTGACTTTTTTCTGAGTCAATTGAGACATGGGGGACTCAATAGAAAAAAAACCTCAACAAATTATTTGTAATAGCCAGCTAAGCCTAAGAAACTCCTGATATCTAATAGAAAGATGGGTCTAAGATAGTTTCTCACTACTTTAGTCTTCTGAGGGTTGAATTTAATGCCATCACCAAAAATAATATGGCTAAGGAAAGCTACTAATCTTAGCCATAATTTGCACTTACTGAATTTGATGAACAACCAATGAGCTCTAAGAGTTTGCAACACAATTCTTAGATGGTTTGCATGATCATTCTCACTATAGGAATAGACAAAATTTCACCAATGAAGACTATGACACACTTGTCGAAGTACTTCTTGAACATGCTATTCATCAATTCTATGAAACCTGCAGGGTAATTCATTAGTCCAAAGGATATAACTATAAATTTGAAGTGACCATACCGAGTTCTAAAGGCTATCTTTGGAATATCACATTCTTTGACTCTAAGACGAAGATAGTCGGATTTGAGGTCTATCTTAAAGAAATAACTTGCATCATAAAGTTCGCCAAACAAGTTATCAATCCTGGGGAATGGATACTTATTCTTGATTGTGACTTTGTTCAACTGACAGTAATCGATGTACATTCTTAGAGAACCATCTTTCTTATGCATAAACAAGATTGGAGTGCCCCATGGGGAATCATTGGGACTGATGAAACCCTTATCTAAGAGATCTTTCAACTTTTTTTTCAACTCCTTAAGATCAGTTGAAGCTATTCTGTAGGGTGGAATAGAGATAGGTTGGGTATCTATAAGGAGATCTATTTCAAAGTTAATTTTCCTTTTGGGAGAAACTCCAAGAGAGTCTTTAGGGAACACATATAGAAATTCCCTTACCACTAAAACTAACAAAACTTGGAGTATCAAAACTAGAGTCTTTGACTCGAACAAGATGATACACATACCCCTTTGATATTATTTTTTTTCTCTAAAATATGAAATAATCTGACCCCGAAGCGCTGAAGTACTACCCCTCTATTTAATAACTTGTTCATTGGGAAATTAAAATTAAATGACTTTATTTCTATAATCAACTAAGGCATAACATAAGTGGAGCCAATCCATACTGAGAATGACGTCAAAATCAGTCATCTTTAACTTCACAAGGTCAACTGAGGTAACTTTCTGGGATATTGTGACCAGGCAGTTCCTGTACACCTACCTGGCTACAATATATACACCTACTAGAGTAGACATTGAGAAGGGTTCTGATAAAGATTCAGGATTGACACCAAAATTGACTGTTATATAAGGAGTCACAATAGAAAGTGAAACTCCGGGGTCTAGTAAAGCATAAACATGAAGATGAAAGACCTGTAATGTACCCGAACCCATATTAGGAGAACTTTATTGATCCTGTTAAGTTTGGAGTGCATGCAATCTATTCTACGCTGACCACTAATTGCGCTAGAAGCGGCACCCTGCTAAGTCGAGCGACCAATAGGAATTAGAGGACGATTAGACTGACCCTGCTAGCCGGCCTTTGGGAAATCTCTGACTCTGTGGTCTGGCTTGCCACATCCAAAACACACATCACTTTCAACTCTACACATACCCTGATGATACCTGCCACACTTCCCATAAAGTGGATTATTAGTAATACTGTTCACACTACCCTGGGACTTGGATCCTAGCGTTATATCCTGAATATCTTTCTTGAACATAGGAACTGGCATATTAGCTAAAGATGGGGTTGAGTAAGAAGACTTCTGGTAGAACTAAGAAAGGTTACCACCCTAGACCTCGGCTGTGAAAAGTTGAAGCTACATATTTTGGCCCTCTTGTTCTCTCTCTTCATCTCCTTAAGCTTCTCTTTCTTAATTTGCTAAGCATAAACCATAAGTATAGACAAATCTATATCCTTAATCAATATTTCAGTCCTACAATCCTTGGTCATATTATCAGCTACACTAGATATAAACTTACTCATTCTAGACCTGTTATCAGCCACCATCGAAGGAGCATACCTCGCTAACTGAGTAAACTTAAGTGAATACTCCTTCACGCTCATATTACCATGCTTCAAATTAATGAACTCCTGCACTTTAGCTTCCCTCAACTATAATAGGAAGAACCTTTCTAAAAAGTCATGGAAAACTCCTCCCACTCTACAGGTCCTTCCTCAACACCCCAATCCTTCTTTCACTACTTATACCTGATGTAAGCTACATCTTTGAACTAATATAAAGACAAATATGCACTCTCACTTGATGTGACCCCCATTATATCTATCATTTTTTGAACCATAGCAACAAATTTCTATGGATCTTCGTCAGACTTGGATCTCAAAATTAAAGAAGGATTTATTTGGGTAAATTCCCTAATCCTAGATGTAGCTATATTTTCCACTAGAGTAGCTGGGGAAATAGCCTATTGATTATTCTGAGAAAATATTGAATGAGCTAAAGTAGTGAAAACAGCTCTGAATTTAGCGTGCGAGACATATTTATTTAGGGGATCTTCCTAAATAGGCGGTGGTGTGGGCTGATTCCTATTTTTGCTTTTATTGTTTCTTTTTGGATGCATTAACTGTAAAAAAAATGAAGGATGAGTTATATAGTGAGTTTAAGTATACATCATGATCTTTCACACGACATAAATACTAAAAGAAGGGAAACTTTACCTAAAACTTCTTATAGCCTCTTGTCCATAAGTGTGGTGCGCTTCATAACTATGCACAAGACTCTACTTAACATAGATTTCAAACTCCCTAGGACACTTTAAAACTTTGGGCTCTGATACCAAGTTTTGTCATGACCCGAGCCTACCCCTAGTCGCGACAACGGTGCTTACATCCATAAGTGACCACAAGCTAATGCATGAGTTGGTACCTACTATAAGCACTAAATAAATAAAAACATAAACCATGTGTGGAAGATAAACTGAGGAGGTAATGTATATCTGAATAATAAAAATATAAAATACTAAAAGACTGAAACAACTGATAAGAACTGAAAGTAACTAACTGATTGTTTAACTATTTTGTCTGAATTGTCTGAAAGACTCTAAACTAACTAAAGGGTTGATGGGATAGATCCCCAACAAACTCTGACTGGCTGAATAAATTAAACTACTAAAATAACAGAATAAACATAACATGTCCTCGATGGATAAGGACTCACCACTACGGATACTGGATTATGTTGAGTTATCTAACTGCAGTCGGAAAACTATGCATCTGAACCTATGATATAAGACATCATAACACAAAGAAGAGTACGCAGTCAATACATTGAATGCATTGGTATATGAGATAAGGTTAGACTGATATACACGGGTTACTGTGTATAGTAAGTAAGGACTAACTGAATAGCATGCGATAACTAAACATAAATGCTTAAAAATTGTAACATTAGGGAATGCAAAACCAAGCATAAACATATATCTAAAATAATCTATAAACTAAAAGACTAAAATCTATAAAAAAAAAATGAGAATCTATATGCTTTGGTTAGGAAAAACTGGACTTAAACTATACTAAATACTGTACTGAGAATATGGGAGGTATCATCTAACTGACATGCCCCAATCTGAGCTAATCGGAGTCCAACCTATAACCCCATTTAGAAGGGTATCAGTACCGTTCCACTGGTACTAACACTGGCTATGTGGATCCACTAAACTGGTGTCCTAAAGAACTAATGAGTCACCCTTAATTGGAAAGAGATCTAATGATATATATGTCACCCTCAATTAGAAGGTAGACACTTATTCAACTCTCAACTAGCAGGTAGACATCTCTAACCTATGCTAGCTACATAGTTCTATAACTCTAGAATTGCTACTATGGGTCACTCCCTATACTGTCAGGTGAGCCCTCATCCCTGAGTTCGCTCGGTACTAAATCTAATTCCAACTGAACTGACACTGATATTGGAATATACTGAACTAGACTGAGCATATAAGTATACTAATAAAAGTCATGGTTTAACTATCTATATATTTGAAATGCTAATTTTCTTGTAAATCACATAGGTATCGGATGTTCATAACCTACCATCACTTGATGGAATTAACAATAATGCCATATAAAATCTTTAAAACCATTATAGGAGATCATTTTTCAAAACCCAATACTTAGGCATTTCATTAAACATATGATAGTCATGAACTTAAGCATGGGAATGGGTAAAGCATGCAAGAATGACATGATTTAACTACTAAAATCATTACTTAAGGATTTAACGTTAAGATTACAACTTTTAAAACATGTATTGGCTCATTCCACTTGAAAACACTTATAAACATAACTTGTAATTGAACTAACAAGAGATTCATGGATATATTTCACTTAAACATAAAAACTCATAATTTAAAACCAAAAAGGGATTCTTGGAATCCACGGGTGAGAGTAACCCATAGATGAACATCACACATACCTCACTAGATAATTTCGTGAAGATTCATGGGAATTTCTTAAGGTTTGAAGCTTGAACTCCTTGAGAGTGGGTTAGATTTTGTTCTTAAGGTGGAAGATGATTTTCTTGAGAGATTTTATGAATAAAGGGGAAAATAATTCTCCTTAGGGATCTAAATTACATGTTATGGATGAGTTTGGGAGGGTAAATTGACAAAAATACCCTTAAATAACAAAGAACAAAAGTTGGATGGATAAAGCAGAGGGGGTTGTGGGCTCTTGATCAGCTGGATAAGCCCCGCATCTCAAGCTCCAAAGCGGCGGGCTAAGCCCCGCGCTGTGGGCGCCCTCACTATTTTACTTCTAAAACACGCCCCTATGTTTATCTTAAAATTCTAAAACTCAACTGATATGTACTTTTAACATCCTTGATCATGAGGCCATGGGTATGACTAAGCCCGACACTTAGTGAAATTTCTAAGTCTTGGACCCTTTTAACATACAATCGTGAGCTGAATTGAGCTAGGATCTTACGGGGTATTACATATGATGATACCATATTAGTAAATTCCTTAAGCAATGACTCCTGGGTTAATGGTTATTTTATGTACAACTATTTTAATTTGGTCTTAAAGATAATTGTGTAGCTCATTATGAAGGTATAGATCCCGAGGGAATCAATACTTGAAACCACATTTATCGGCATTAAGGTTCCATGTGATCATGTTCTTGGTGCACATATTATATATATATATATATATATATATATGGAGTGGTATAACCTTGGTGTCCTTGTCCTTTTCTTAGTTTTCCCCTAGTTCATGTGGCTAATATGCACTGGGCCTTCTAACAGAGGGAATCAGACCCATATAGATCATTGGATTGAGCGACCTACATATTTCAATCCTATGGTTTAAACTATTATGTTTGTGACCCTCATCCCTATCCCAACATAATATATATGTATATATAAATATTGTTTATATGGTTTTGATTGATTTTGATAATAGCATTATTTTATCCCTTTCCCCTGAGTATATGTTAATGTTTGCCCCACTGACTATCCCTGTACGTTGCATCATTTCATGATGTAGAGTCTGAGGGTTTTTCTATTTCTCTTGTACAACATTGGGTAATTTGGTACTCTTGTGGATCTTCTATGAAGTGGTGAGCCTCCATCATTTGTAAGGCTCTACCATTTCATTAGTTTCTCTATTATCCTAGTACTTTGGATTTATTTTGTCATAGTTAGAGACATATCCTGACTTAGTTTGGTATTCTCAATTTAGAGACTTTTGTGGATACGTATAGGTTGGTTTTTTATTTAAATTCTTAGAATTTTCATTTAACTCAACTATCCTAATTACTATTTTAGTTGACTTCCATTGTATTATTTTATTATGCTCTTGATATAAGTCTAAGGGGGCGGTCTCTGACCCATGGTGCGCTTGAGATACCAGTCACATCCAGGTTTGGGTTTGGCTCATGACAAGCTTGGTATCAGAGCACAGTTTAGGGTCATTATATGTCCTTAAGGTCATGTTGAGTAGAGTCCCTTTTATGGGTATGTAGTGTGGAAAACTTATAAGGGGGAGGCTATAAGGCATTTGGGAATGTTTTCCTTCTCATGTTCTATTTTGGGTTGTAGATTCTAGTGCTATGAAACTTCTCAAACTCTTGGCTTTCTCGCATTTCAGATCATGCCTCCCCAAAGATATAAGTTCTTAAAAACACTATTGGAACCTCTGTCCCACCTAAAGAGAATGTAGAGGGAACTTGCCCTATTTATAAAGTGCAGATATGGTCAAGAGTCATTACTCCTGATTGTATTTCTCCATGTGAGATTCCATCGGTCCCTACTAGTCCTCCTCAGGCTTCCTAATTTGGTGAGGCTTATGATCATCAACTCAGGGAGATATCTATAATGTAGAGTTTTGTCAGTCTATTCATATTCTTGCTCAACTAGTGGCCTCGTAGTCCCATCTTTCTAATCATGTTGGTCCTATTGTTAGTTCATCTGAGTTTACTTGGGTTAGCCAGTTTATGAGGTTCAATCCCCCAACCTTCATAGGCTTTATGGTTGAGAGGGATCCTCAGGAGTTTAGCAATGAGATGGAGAAAATGTTTAGAGTGATGCATGCTACTGATTCAGAAGGTGTGGAGTTTATTGCTTATTAGTTGAAAGATGTGTCTTACCAGTGGTATTAGGAGTGGGAAGAAACAAGGCATGATAACACTGAACCGATGGTGTGGGAAGACTTTTTTGGTATTTTCTTGTTCACTTCTTTATTTAGGAGTTGAGGAAAGATAAGGATGAAAAGTTTGTGAACTTGAAATATGGTAAGATGAGTGTTAAGGGGTATGGTTTGAAGTTTTACCAGTTGTTTTGTTATGCTCCTAAATTGATGTCTAATATGGAGTCACAAATGAGGAAGTTTGCTAGTTTGTCGAGTTATTTGGTGTTAGAGTGTAAGTTTTCTATGTTGAATAATAATATGGACATATCTAGGCTAGTGGATTATATGCAACAGGTGAAGGATAGGGAAAAAACACGTAGAGATAGAAGAGAGGCAAAATAAGATTTAGAGCAGGGTGAAAATCATCAAAACAATGGGAGAGATGGTAAACAGTGGACTAAGAGGAAGAATTAGGGAAATTCTTATTCGACGACTAGTTCTCCTTATCTAAGCCTTCGGGTGATCGTCATTCAGATTAGCAGTGGTTTTGAGGCACAGGGTGTGCAATCTCAGGCAAGTGGATCAGAGTCAGCTCCACCTTATCATCATTATTTTTATGGACAACTTTACTGTAGATATTGTAAGGAGGGGAGAAATTAGTTCTATCATTATGGTCAACATGGTCATATACAGCGATATTGTCATTTGGCTAGAGGTTCCACAGGAGCTAATAAGGTCCTGGTTTCTACTCTTTTGGCTCCTGAACCAAAAAGCGCCACTTTAGGTATCAACACTAGTTGAAATTATATCTATGCTCTTGCTACTCATTGGGAATCTGAGGCATCCCTCGATGTTGTCACTGGTATGCTACAACTCTTCTCTCGTTATGTTTTTATTTTCTTTATCTGGGTTCTACCCTATCGTATGTGACTCCTTATGTGGCTGTACACTTTGGTTTTGGTTGTGAAAGTATTTCCGACCCTTTTTCTGTGACTACTCCCGTGAGTGAGTCTATTGTTACTATAAAATCTATAGGGGTTGTGTGGTGTCTATCTTTCATAGGGAGACATTAGTGTATTTGATAGAAATTGACATGATGGATTTTGATGTAATCTTGGGGATGGATTGGCTCCATTTGTGTTATGCTTCTCTAGATTGTAGGACCCAAAAGTTTAGTTTCCTTTTTCCTAATGAATCGGTAATTTAATGGGAGGGAAGTTTCTTAGTACCCAAAGAGAGGTTTATTTCTTATCTTAAAGCTTAAAAATAGTTTCCAAGGGGAGTCTGTATCATCTAGTTATTGTTAAGGATTTTAATTCTAAAAGTCCTTCTTTGCAATTTGTCCCTGTAGTTAATGAATTTCCTGAAGTTTTCCCCAATGATCTTTCTGGAATTCCTTCGACCTGATAGGGAAATAGATTTTGGGATTGATCCTCTATAGAATACCCATCCCATTTCTATTTCTCTTTATAAGATGGCTCCAGCTAAACTAAAGGAATTAAAGGAGCAATTAAAGGATCTTCTTGATAAGGTCTTTATTTGTCCTAATGTGTCTCCGTGGGGTGCTCCTATACTTTTCATATGGAAAGAAATATGGGTCTCTTTCTAGGATTGTATGACCTTTTTGATCAGCTTCACGGTGCTAGGTGTTTCTTAAAAATTGATCTCCATTAGATATATCATCAGTTGAAATTAGGGATGTTGATATTCCCAAGATTGCTTTCCAAACCTGGTATAGTCTTTATGAGTTTTTGGTTATGTCATTTGGGTTGACTTATCCTCCTGCTGCTTTCATGGATCTTATGAATTGAGTGTTTAGGCAGTTTCTGGATTTATTTGTTATACTCTTCACTGATGACATCTTGGTGTACTCAAAGAGTGACGAGGATCATGTCAATCACCTCTGAATTGTGTTGTAGACTCTTAAAGACCAGAAACTGTATGTAAAAAATTTTAAGTGTGAATTTTGGATAAGTGTTGTGACCTTTCTGGGTCATATTATTTCTAGTGAGGGGATCAAGGTAGATCTACAAAAAGTTGAGGCAATTAAAAAGTGGCCTAGACCAACACTCCAACCAACATTAGGAGTTTCTTGGGCTTGGTTGTGTATTATAGGATATTTATGGAGAGTTTTCCTCTATTAATGCTCTGTTGACAAGGCTGACTCAAAAAAAGGTTAGGTTTTTGTGGTCCGATGCTTGTGAGGGTAATTTTGAGAAGTTGAAGGATAAGTTGACTTATATGCAAGTTTTGGCCCTGCCTGAGGGTATTGATGGTTTTGTTGTATATTGTGATACGTCCCATGTGGGACTGGGTTGTGTTTTGATACAACATTGTAAGGTTGTGGGCTATGTTTCTAGGTAGTTTAAGGTTCACAAAAATAATTATCTGACTCACGATCTATGATTTGTGGTTGTGGTCTTTGCACTACAAATTTAGCACCATTATCTGTATGAAAAGCATATGGATATTTATTCAGACCATAAGAGCTTGTTTTATGTGCTTACACAGAAAGAACTGAATCTCAGATAGAGATGGTGGCTAGAGATACTTAAGGATTATGATATCAGTTTGCACTACCATCTAGGTAAATCTAATATTGTTGTTGATGTTCTTAGTAGGTTGTCTATGGGGAGCTTATCTCACGTTGAGGAAAACAAAAGAGGGATGGTGAAGGATATTCATAGGTTGGCTAATTTGGCAGTTTGTCTTTTTGTCTATGAGGATGAAGGAGTGATTATTCAGAAAGTTATTAGATCATCTCTTGGTGTTGAGGTGAAGGAGAACAGGCTTTTGATTCCATACTTATGCAGATAAAGGATGATGTGGGTCAACAAAAGGTTATGTGTTTCGATATTAGGAGAGATAACATCTTGAGGTATCAAGGAAGTTTGGGTGCTCTTGATGTAGATGGGTTACAGGAAAGAATCTTGGTTGAGTCTCATGAGATTTGATATAGAGTTCATCCAGGTTCGACTAATATGTATCATGATTGAAGGAAATCTACTGGGGGGATAATATGAAGAGGTTTATGGAAAACTTTATAGCTAAGTGTATGGTTTGTCAGCAAGTTAAAGTGGAATATTTAAGTCCTAGTGGCATATCTCAAGGGATATATTTGCCAATGTAGAATTGAGAGATGATTAATATGGATTCCATTACTGGTCTTCCATAGTCTCGGAGTCAGTATGATTCTATTTAGGTCATTGTGGATAGGATGACTAAGTCTGCTCACTTCTTACCTATGAGGACTAAATACTCAAGAGAGGATTATGCTATGATGTTTATTCAAGAGATATTTAAGTTGCATGGAGCATCGGTGTCTATCATTTTGGACAAAGATATGCAGTTTTCATCTCATTTTTTGCCCTCATTTCAGAAAGGTTTGAGTACTCAGGGGAACCTTAGCACCGCTTTCCCCCCGTCAAATATATGGAAAAGCAGAACGGACTATTCAGACTTTGGAGGATATGCTAAGGGCCTCTGTGATTGACTTTTAACATAGTTGGGTTGACCATTTTCCTCTTATTGAGTTCGTTTCTAATAACAATTGCCATTCTATCATTCAAATGGCTCCTTTTGAGGCTCATTATGGTAGGAGGTGTAGGTATCCTATTGGATGGTTTGAGGTAGATGAGACTAGGTTGTTTGACCTGACTTGGTTCACCAAGAAATGAAGAAGGTAAAAGCTATAAGAGAAAGATTTAAAGTGCTCGAAGTTTCCCTAAGTCTTATGTGGATGTGAGGCAAAGAGAGGTAGAGTTTAAAGTTAGTGATTGGGTGTTCTTGAAGATGTCTCCTATGAAAGCAATCATGAGATTTGGAAAAAAGGGGAAGCAGTCCTCTTTATATTGGTCTATATTAGATTTTGAGCTGAATTGGAAATATCACTTAGGAGTTATAATTGCCTACGAGTTTGGCTTCTATTAATCCTATTTTCTATGTGTTATACTAAAAAAGTATGTGGGTGACCCTTCTTTGATATTGCCTATTAAGGATGTTGGTGTTTTAAATTTAGTGTCCTATGAGGAGGTCCTAATTGAAATATTGGATAGACGAGTTCACATATTGAGGAAGAAGGACATAACTTCGGTGAAGTATCTTTGGAGGAATCAAAAGATGGAAGAAGCTACATGGGAAGCTGAAGAAGATATGAAAGTTAAGTACCCATTCTTGTTCCTTGGGTTATATTAAAGTTCTTGAGGTATGAGTTTCATTTCCCTCTTATTGCTTTTTGAATTTGTCCTTGGATTCCACTGCATTCTTGCTATTCTCGTACTAAAATTTTCCTAACTCATCATTCAAGGATGAATGATCCTAAGAGGGAGGATAATGTAAAACCCCGCAAAATATCATTAATTTTATTTTTGACCCTTCTGCATACTTAATGTGGATTTTTGACTTAAATTATGTTTAAGGATGTTAAAAGGGTGTTTGGGGGGAGGTTTTAGAATTTTTGGAAGGAGTTCGAGGCTATTTTAGAACTCGAGCCAGTATGCCTCCGCGATAGTAGCGTGCCACATAACTGGAGCTCTGTCATAGCAACATGGAATAGAGACTAGCCTCCGCGATATTAGCATGCCACATTGTTGTGTTAAAAATACCCAACTGTTGATCTTTTCAATTGGGGGAGTGGCCTTTGGTCTTTTAACCCCTTGTACTTAAACATAAAATATCCCTTTTAACTTCAGTTTTCAAAGATCAAAACCATTCTTTCACCTCTTTAACTCAAAACCCAAGAAAGCTCAAGGGTTTTATAAGGAATTCACCATCCAAGCTCCAAACTTTGAATTCTCTTCAGTTTGTTCTATATTTTAGGAATGTTTCTCATCCCTAACTTGTAATTACATTATGGCATGAATTGATTGTATATTCAAGTGATTTAGATTGTGGGTTTGAAATTGGGTTGAGAATTTTGATTACATTTACTTGAATTGCTTTCCCCATATTTTAAATTGTTTATTTATGCTTAAATTTATGGTTATAGGGACTGAATTGGTGCATTGTTTAATGATTGGAATGGGGACATAGGTTTTCCCAAATTGATGAAATTTTGGCTTGATAATGGCATTAGCCTAAACCCACCTTGTAAACTTGTTTTTGAATATGGATAATTGCATGGTTTAACTTGTCTTTTGAACCCATTTCATTGTATTAAGGATAAATAAATAAATATAGTTATGGATGGCCTTGGTTGCCTTGGATTTGGATTTTAAATGGAACTTGGGAGTCAATTTGGTTATACGGATTGTTTTGGCATAATTATATTAGCTTGCAAGCATATTAGTATGACGATACCATGTTGGTAAATGCATTAATGAATGACACTTGGGTTAATGGTTGGTTTATGTGTAGTTGTTTTAATTTAGGCTTAATAGGAATTGTATTGCTCACCGTGAAAGTGTAGATCCCGGGGGGTTAACACTAGAAATGACATTTGCCAGTGTTGGGGGTCTATGTGACTGTGTGATTGGTGCACATATTATATATATATATATATATATATATTTTAGGAGGGATATATCCTTGGTGTCGTTAGCCTTCCCTCAATTTTTCCTTAGTTCATGTAGCTAACACACACTGAGGCCCTTCCAGCAGGGAGAGATGGACCTATTTAGCCTATGGGTTCCTTTAGGATAGATCGAGCTACACAGTTAAGGATAATGGTTTAAACTCTCATTTTTAGGACCCTTGTCCCTATCCCGACATCCTATATATGTATATATAAATATTATGGATGTGGTTTTGATTGGTTTTGACAATGACACTATTTTATCCCTTTCCCCTGACTTACATGCCAGTGCTCGCCCCACTGACCATCCCTAGATGCTGTATCATTTCATGATGTAATGTTCGAGGGCTTTTCTGTTTCTCCTGTGTAGTGTTAGGTGATTTGGTACTCCTATGGATCTAATGTGAAGTGGTGAGACTCCATCCTTCAGAAGGCCCTGTCATTTGAATGATTTCTTTATTATCCTAGTACTTTGGATTTATTTTTGTCATAGTCGGGGGCGTGTCCTGACTTAGTTTGATAGTCTCAATTTAGAGGCTTTTGTGGACAAGTGTGTTGTGGTTGTTTATATGAATTCTTAGAATTATCATTTGACTTATCTATCCTTATTACTAGTTTTGCTGACTTCCACTTTTTTTTATTGTCTCTTGAGGTAAGGCTAAGGGGGTGGTCTCCGGCCCATGGTGGGCCTGAGATACCCATCACGGCCAAACTCAGGTTTAGGCTGTGATAGTAGTGCACTGCCTAATAGTGCTCAATCTACAAATAGAGTGGTAAAGAGGTAAAGGCGCAGCTTATAGCTGGGACCTCCAGAGTTGAGATCCCTCCAGCGTCGGTAGTTGCTCAGTTGGTAGTACCCTACCCTACTATATCTTTAGAGAAGAAGAAAGTGTTGGCCATATTTTTCAGATTGACTCTACTAGGTTTATGAGGCACCGAGTAAGGATACATTTGACTTCTTAACTGGTTGTGAGGATAAGCTCTATAGTTTTGGCCTAGTTGAGACTCACTATATTTATTACATTGATGTTTATTTAGATCTAGCAGCTCAACATTAGTGGAGAGGTTATCTGTATTCCAGGATAGCTAGATCTCCTCCTTTGACATAGACTCGATTCTCTAAGGTTTTCTTGGAGAATCATATGCCCCGTAGCCTTAGACAGTGCTTGAGAGATGAGTTCTCAAGATTAGGATAGGGTTTTATGACTATTTTGCAGTATGAGGATCAATTTTATGAGTTAGTCAGGCATGCAATAGCAATTTTTTCAATTGAGTACGAGTGGATTTGGTGTTTTATTTGGGGACTGACACATCCGTCGCCACCATATTCCTCGAACACCGGCAAAACCTAACGAACGCCTCACCACCGCGCCACTGCCTCCTGATACGCCCAAATTACAACTCTCTTTAGAAAGTGTAAGCGGTCGCTGTCAAATATAGAACCCAACTGGGTTGGGTGTCGAATCCCACAGGGAATACTATGGTCACTAAGTATTGCGATTATTATTAGACTGTTGGTCGAAGATTCCAAGATAAGTGGGTTTTGTTTTAAGTGCACAATAATACTATTGGTGTAACGAATGAGACGATATAAGTAATAAGATTTGATCACAGAGGATGATAAGTTAGGGTTATGTCCACCTTATAGCTTCTACTTCTATATTAACTATGGGTAATACGAATTTTATACATGCATGCACTTATAGAGAGACGTATTCTAATTCTAAATCCAAGTGTTTTTCAACCATTAAGGATTTATTCACCTTAGTTCTCTCGAACCTAAAGTGTACAACAACTTATACGAACTCTCCAAGTAGTTAATCCTGCTAGGGCATTGACGTGTAAACTAGAGGTTGGAAACCCTAATTTCTTGTCACACTCTCTTTTCCAAACAACAACTTTTCTATCGAACAAGTTATTGTTATAATGGCGTATTCCCTATGTTTGCAACCACGAGAATTCAATTATAATGAAGAGAGTAATGATATAAGTGCATTACACATCATAAATTCACAAACTCATAGCAATAGAGAGTATACTATAAGGTTTCCATAACCCTAACAGATAAGTTTAGCTACTCATGAATACAACGGAAATCAAAATAGACATAATCATCATACTGAAACTTAGAACAATCTCGACGATGGAGATAACTAGCAACAATAAGAGAAGAACGTGTTTCTCTCTCTCTGTTGCTCAAGATAAGTCGTTTTCTGCTCTCCAAAAATATTTTAGAATCTGAATTATGTGAATAATGGCTGAAAATTCAGAAATAAGGTTTTTAATAACAACCTTCTCTACTAAGTTGCTACTGCATCCTTAACTATTTAAAAATGTTGAGTTTGCCCGGGAAAAAGTTCCCATGCATCACATTTAGTCCAAAAGCTGCCTTCCCTTTTATGTGAAGTTTTCCTTTGCTGTCCACAGGTCCCCAAAGTGCTGAAATCTTCCGCATTAGTACCTGAAAAGCATGATAATCACATAGGTCAGCTCACTTAATTGAAAGTAGACTAAAAGTGCAAGAATTATGTATTTTATCCTCAAAACTTAGCTAAAACATGGGTAAGGTATGGTGCTTAGATGTATAAATACGCCCAACATCACCACCCCACACTTAAAGTTTTGTTCGTCCTCGAACAACATATCTATTTATGCATACTACACAAGCCTTAGCACCCACAAAGGAAGACAAGATGCTCAAATAGGATCACACAACAATTATGAACAAGAAGTAGCTTCAGGAATCATTTCTAGATACAACCTACCCTCAATAATAGACTCATTAAGTTGGAAATTTCATGCATATCATTCAAGAAAATCATATAAATTACCCAACCTTCATCAACCATGTGCCCTCACAACAAGAGAGTTACCCATAATCACTCACAATTATGCAATTTCTAACAAAATGGGCACAAGAATCAAGTTGCGCTCACTCTCACAAAGAATTCTCAAATTACAACTGATGACCATATGCTTTCCCTTAGTGTAATACTCCACTAATATCAGAATGCTAAGATTAGGATTAAATAGGTCTTTTACGGGTTGTAATGCAGGCTAAAGGATGGGTAGGAACTATTTTGGCCAGAAATAGTGACTATCTTCCCTAAGCGCTTTAATACACTACATTATGCAATTAAGATCAATCTCAAACAACCAATTTCCACTTCTTCTATCTTCACAGATTTGCTTTTCACCCCAACTCGTTAAGCTTAATTAATAACACTATGGTAGGAGTATGCAACCCTTTCAAAAAAAAAAAAAAAATTTGGCACCCTTTTCACGTTACGCACCCCTATAATAGCCACCCTCAACTTAAGCAATTTGCCTTAGTTGAGGTGCACAATGTCCAAGAAGGACCAGGGCCAAAAAAGGTTCATTGTAACATGTCTGGGATAAAATGTTGAACTTTTTCAACAATTTTAGCTACTCCCAACCACATCAATTGCTCACGCCAATAACCAGACATTGGGGCATCAATTTCACCTTTTTCCTCTTATTCTCAAACTCTTAACTCACATTGATTTTACATTAAAGCGCTTAGGATCTTTTTGGATCAAATTACGGTCTATTAAAGAACGGATTAGGCTACATATGAGGCTAACAAAAGAACAAGGTAAAGGCTCGACGGGGCTATCTAAGATAATGTACAAAGGTAGGTCAAAAGAAGGTATGAACAATGGCTATCAAAGAAATGCCTAAATCATCTCCTAAACTCACAATCTTTATTTCACTTTGCATACACACCAGGAAAGTTTTAGCATCAGTTACAATAAGGAATATACAACAGTCTTACACACTCATGACACATAGTCAACTTAATTAGGAGCATTATAGATTATCGACTCAACATAGGTTGTTGGTGATGGACTTGGTTATCAATAAGGACAAAAAGAAGAGAAGTAGGGAGGCGTAACCCAGGATTAAGTGTGGGAGCCTGACTTTGGCTAGTGCTTTGGAGATGGAAGAGAACTTGAAGAGTAGGGGGCTTGGGAAAGTAGAGGGGGTGGATAATATGTAGGAGATGACTTCCAGTTACATTAGAGAGACCGCTAGAGAGGTGTTGGGTGTCTCGAGAGGTCGATCTGGAAAACATCGAGGAGACTAGTGGTGGAATGAAAAGGTCAAGAGAAAGGTGGAGTCTAAGAAGGTGGCTTACGCTAAGTTTGTTGGGAGCAAGGATGATGAGGAAAGACAGAAGAATAAGGATGAGTATAAGGTAGCTAGAAGAGAGGCTAAGTTAGCGGTTACGACGGCTAAGAAAGTAGCTTTTGAGAGTTTATATGCAACTTTAGAGGAGAAAGACAGAGATAAAAAGTTGTATAGGATATCCAAGGCTAGAGAGTTGAGGGATCGTGACCTTGACCAAGTGAAGTACATCAAAGAAGAGGATGGTATAGTGTCGGTTGAGGATGCCCTCATTAGGGAGAGGTGGCAGTCCTATTTTCATAAACTTTTGAACGATGAGGGGGACAAAAGTTCTGTGTTGGGAGACTTGGAGATATCTGAGGAGGGTCGTGATTATAGTTATTGTAGTCGTATCGAGGTTGAGGAGGTCAAGGGAGCTATTTGCAGGATGCGGCGGGGTAGGGCAACGGGGCCAGATGAGATTCCAGTACACTTTTGGAAGAGCACTAGAGGGGTAGGTCTGGAGTTGTTGACAAGGTTGTTTAACATTATTTTTAGAGTTTCTAAGATTCCTAAAGTGTGTAGGTGGAGCACAATGATTCTAGTGTATAAGAACAAGTAAGACATTCAGAGTTGTAACAACTATAGAGGTATTAAGTTGTTGAGTCATACTATGAAGATTTGGGAAAGGGTGGTAGAGTTGAGGATAAGGAGGATCGTGATGATATCTGAGAATCAGTTCTATTTCATGCCTGGTCACTCGACTACTAAGGGCATTCACCTTGTGAGGAGATTAGTGGAGCAGTTTTGAGAGAGAAAGAATGACTTGCACATGTTGTTTATTGATCTAGAGAAGACATATGACAGAGTTCCCAGGGAGATTCTATGGAGGTTCTTGGAGGCTAGAGGGGTTCCCATGGCATACATTAGATCGATTTAGGATATGTATGATGGTGCAAAGACACGTATGAGGACGGTAGGTGGAGATTCGAAGCATTTCACAGTTTTGACAGGGTTGCACCAGGGATCGACTCTTAGCTCGTTTCTATTTACCTTAGTGATGGATGTTTTGACATGACATATTCAATGGGAGGTTCCTTGGTGTATGTTATTTGCAGATGATGTGGTTCTGATCGAGGAGGCTCGGGGTAGAGTTAATGATAAGTTGGAGATTTGGAGACAGACGCTTGAATCTAAAGGTTTTCGGTTAAGTAGAACAAAGACGGAGTACTTGGAGTGTAAGTTCAGTAATATGTCGCAAGAAGATGGAGTGGTTGTGAAGCTAGACTCTCATGCCATTCAGAAGAGGGAGACTTTTAAGTATCTGGGGTCTATAATTTAGGGTAATGGTGAGATTGACGAGGATGTCATGCATCGTATTGGGGCAGGGTGGTTGAAGTGGAGGCTCGCTTCGGGAGTCTTTTGTGATAAGAAGGTACCCCCGAATCTTAAAGGTAAGTTTTATAGAGTGGTAGTCCAAACGGCTATGTTGTATGGAGCGGAGTGTTAGCCAGTTAAGAACTCCTACATCCAAAATGTGAAGGTGGTGAAGATGTGAATATTGTGATGGATGTGTGGGCATACCAGGAAAGATAGGGTAAGGAATGAGAATATGTGGGACAAGGTGGGAGTTTCCTCGGTGGAGGATAAGTTGCGAGAAGTGAGGCTACATTGGTTTGGGCATGTGATGAGGAGGGACTTTGATGCTCCAGTGCAAAGGTGTGAGACTCTGGCAATAGGTGATTTTAGGCGGGATAGAGGTAGACCGAAGAAATATTAGAGGGAGGTAATTAGGCATGATATGGAGCAATTACATCTACAGAGGACATGAACCTTGATAGGAAGGTGTAGAGGATGCAGATTAGTGTAGAGAGTTAGGGGGTGGGATCGCAGCGGTAGTAATAGGGGAGTGATCCTTTGGGTCTGGAGTTTCTGGTTCGTAGTGTTGGGGCTGTAGTTTTTGGGGTTAGTGGTGTTGGCTTTTTTGCATCCCGTACTAGTTTATTATGCACTTATCTTTTGTGTTTGTTTTACTGTTAGTTTTTTTTGTATACCATACTAGTTTGTATCCACTTACTTTTTGTATTTGTTATACTGTTATTCATCCTAAGTCGGGGGTTTAACGGAAACAGCCTCTCTACTTCTCTTGAGGTAGTGGTATGGTCTGCGTACACTCTACTCTCCCCAGAACCCACTAGGTGGGAATACACTGGGTATGTTTTTGTTATTGTTGTTGTTGTCTGATTATGCTTAGACCATGAAAAGATGCATTGTGAGGCCTAAGGGGGAAGAGATAAGATACAACATTACCACGGTAGTTTTAGTAGGAGCAGCGGTATTTGACAATTCAGTTTATCATCATCATGCTTGTTCATGTCACGCTTTATCTTACTGATAGGGTTCATGTCACAACAATATAGATAATTGAATGATCTTTCAAACTCATCCAATTTTGTCTTAATCCAATATTAGAGTAAAAGGTTATGACCAATTTACTGAAGCACTGCCAAAGCTGCCAGTGGCGAAGACTCTGATGACTCATCATCAAGCCACTAAAAGTCGTTGGGTGACTCATCTTCATGGCAGTGGGGACCAAAATTTGAGTTTTAGACAACAACTCAACCTATGACTTGTCCCAGACCCTATGGATCGTCACCAAGCTCATCGGGACTAATACCAAAAACTTTTCATACTATTTTAATAGGGTTGTTTGGGCTTTTTCCACTAATTTAACCCCAAAATTATATCTTTTAAGCTATTACAAGAGGTATAAGTCTATTTAATCACCCCAAGTCCCTCATTATTTTTTCTAAACTCATTTTATGTCAGAAAAATAAGCGATTCAACTCTCAAGCAATCCTAAGCATAGTTTTTTGCTCAAAGCTAGATTCCCAAGGTTTCAATCCAAGATTTCAATAGTATAGATATGTGGGTATTCAAGAAGGGATTCCTTTCACCATTATCTCCAAAACCTAGTTTTAAAATATGAATTTTAGTTATGATTTCTATGAACTTATGATCTAAGGTTAATACCCAATTATTCCAAATTCCTGAAAATTTGATTCTATCATGTTATTTTATCCAAATTTCAGAAAATTTGATTCTATCATGTTATTTTATTATTATAGCTCCCATTCAAAGTTATTATGTATGATTTTCATGGATCTAACTCAGTTATTTTAATATGTGATGAATTTGGCAATGTTTTATATATTTCAACCTCTAACACATTGAATTACGCAAGACTTAGTGAATTTTAGTATATATTGGTTGACGTACCATGTTTTCCCATAAAATTTAGTATCTTTACATACTTAGAACTATGACCCTCAGTATATTAATAAATTCATGATTTTCAAATTATGCTATGAAATTTCTCTTTCTCCTTTCGAGCATTTCATTATCATTGTTATTAGCATTCTTTAGACATAGTGGGTTATGAACACCAAGTTACCTAGGATATCATGCATTATCAGTCAAACACTCAATACTTCAATTTTCTTGATTTGGAATGTTTTTAGATAAAGAACTTATATTTCACCCTCAAGACTTCATTATTCTTGAGCTATTCAATATATCAACTGATATTCAGTTGGGAGTAGTACTTAGCATCAAGCAGGATGCATGGATAGAGGTGCACCGAGAAAATGCAGGGATAGAGTCTCACACATCAGTTAGATTGAGACCTTAAGTAAAAGTCCCTAATTCCTCAAACTACGACGCTACCATAGGTTATAAAGGGTCACCCGCCAGATCAGGATTGATACCTTAGTCCTTTTAGATATTAGTTAGTGGTACCACATCAAATCAACCTTTATACCTTAACAAGGTATATTGGACCCTTTTTGATGAGGTTTATACATCAAACTCCATGTTTAGCTCATATGGTTATATGTTGGTTAATAGTTTCTCCCAATTTAAACTCAGTTATTGCATGACCTTGTAATCAGTTTATTCAGCACAGTATTAATCAGTTACATATTTGTTTACTAGGTCATTGAATCTGTTCACATCCCACCATTTCAGAACCAGTATTCATACATGACCCTCGGTTTAGTTTTACTTTCTTCTATACTATGAAGTTTCAGACTATCACTACACATTAGTATATATGTATTTTATATATGGTAATTGTACTATAGTTCAACTCCATGCATTCAGTTTGCACTTAAGTAAATCTCTTTATTTTCAGTTAGCATTCAGTACAATTTTACATCATATTCAGCATTAACTTAAGATTAAATAAAATAGTTATACTTCTACCGCTTTTCAGTTTACAGAAATATTTTAGCTCATGACTTATAAATTTCACTTCGCCTTACATCTTTTGGACATATTTTAAATGCATATTCAGCAAATGGCTTATGTCCTTATTTTAAAAGCTTGTTTTAAGTGTTTTTATGACTAGTGCATATCTAACATACTTAGTACATTCTGAAGTACTAATAACATCTCTCTTTTGCCTATATTTTTCATGTGAGTAGATTCAAGTGCTTACTATCAGGCTCATAGTCAGGAAAACCATAGCATTCAGCTAGTAGATGATGAGTTCTCTTATTTCAAAGACTCAAGTCAAATATAGTTTTACTATTTCATTTTCTTATTTGTATGTATTGATTAGGGATAGTTTGGGATCATGTCCTAACTACCTATATTTAGTGTTTGTAGAGGCATCAGTGATAGTCAGTCAGAGTCATTCTATATAGTTTAAGTGTAATACCCCGTGACTTTCCTAGCTTACATTCATCCCTAGAGTGTTAAGGGATAGATTCCCAAATCAAATAATAGTTATTTTATGTGTAAATTCCTTATATTTCAAATTTCCATTGCGTAGAAAATTGAATTAGCTTTCCAAAGATATAAGATTCGCATAAATCGAATAACCAGGTAAGAAGTTATGGCTATTTTAAGTTTTAGTCGTAAAACACCATCATTTCGGTCAATAGCGCATCACATAGCAGGTTTAAATGATGATTGTCAATTTCTAGTGGCCCTCCGCGATATTGGCACATCACGGAGAGAGCTAAAGTTCCAATTGTCCAATTCCAGTGAAGGTCTACGATATTGGCATGTCGTGCCAAGGTTCTAGGTCCCATCCAAGGTGGAAATGTGATACCACCGCATCGCGCCACCATGCATATTCCCAGTTGGAAATTTCCAGTGGCTTGGCGCGAAAGTGGAGCGCAAGGCCAAAAATTGGGAATTTTGGGTCATTTTCCAGTTCCAAATTAGAGATGAATAGAGGCATTTTGGTCAATCCCCAAGACCCCAATCCATCTAAAACACCTCTTTAATCATATACTAAGGTACTTTATGCTTATTTCATCACTTTTCTCTAAAAAGTAAACCCTAGTTCATCAAACATCCTTCCCAATAAACCCAAAATTTCTCCATTAATCCTCCAAGACAATTCAAGATTGAAAATTCCCAATTCAAGAACCTTAAGAAGTCATCTCCAAAACATCAATAAAGACCTAAGATTCAAGTTCTAGTATCTAGATCATCCAACAAGGTATGTGGGGTTTTGAACAAGGATAAATCTTTCATCCTTGTTCCTAAAAGCTTACTTTAAATTACAAATTGCTGAGTTTTGTATGATTTTTCATGAAATTTAAGTTAGGGTTTATACCCAATATTTCTAATTGCATGATTTTGAGATTTTAAGTGATTTGGATATTGAATTATATGTCTACTTTTGAAAATTAATGTGTATGATCATATTTTTCAGATTTTAAGTTAAATTATGAATATTTGTATTATCAAGCATGAACCTTATGGTGTTTGACATAAAATTGAAGCATGGGTCATTAAGCCCTTGTTTTAATGTTGAGATTTCAAGAATGACTATGTTTTAAGCATCTCATGATTAGCTATTTTTAGATTTTGATAAAGAAAGTTGATTTATTGATCCAAGCAAAGATAGGAATCCACATTATTCATACAGTTTATGATTTAAAGCAAAGAGAAGTATAATTGGTTTTTATTATAAACCCTTATGTTGTTTTAAGATGGATTTCCTAAAAGTTTTGAGCAATAAGTATGGAAGTAGTATTTAGCACTGAGTTGAGTATGATTCCAAAGTCTCATACCCCAGAACAACGTGCCACCATAGGTTTCTGATTTGCCCATAGTGGGCTAAGATAGTGATCACTTAAGTTAAGGTTCTATTCCAATGGAAAAGGTAGAACATCTTTCCCCAATGTAGGCAAGACGTTGGACTTCATGTCAGCTCACATGGTTTATGTCGGTTAAAAGAAACTCCCTAAGTCCCAATGTTCTAAGATTTCCAAAGCTCCCAAAGATTTTAAGTTTTGAAAGAAAAGAATGATAGAAAAAAAATTATAAGACTAAGTGCCCATATGCTAAGTAGGGAAATAGAAATGTTCATCCTCATACAAGGGCTACTAGTGCACCAGCTCCTACAGCTTGCCCAGCCCCTCCTCAGGGCTCATCATCCAGTACCAGTGGCAGTCAGAGCCAGAATCGATGCTATACTTTACCATCCCGCCAGGAGTAGGACAGCTCCCCAGATATTGTTACTGGCATGCTTCATGTCTTCTATTTTGATGTTTATGTGTTGTTATACCCTGGGTCAAGTTTCTCTTATGTGACCCCATTGGTTTCTGTCAATTTTGAGATAAGTTCTTAAAAGATCCCTGAGCCTTTCTTGGTTTATACACTAGTAGGGGAATCAGTTGTTGCCAAAAGGATTTATAGAAAGTTTCCCATTATTATCCTTCATAAGATCATGTTAGCAGATTTGATAAAATTAGACATGGTTGACTTTGACCTTATTCTTGGTATGGATTGGCTCCATTCTTGTTATGCATCCATAGATTATCGCACCCGAGTAGTTAAGTTTTAGTTTCCCGATGAGCCAGCCTTTGAGTGATCAGGTAATTCAGTGTCTCCCAAGAGTTATTTCATATCCTATCTTAAAGGGTGTATCTATCATCTAGTTTGAGTTAAAGACATTAAGTCTGAGACTCCAACAGCTCAGTCAGTCAATATAGTTAATGAGTTTCCTGATGTCTTTCCTGAAGATTTACCAGGGGTACCTCCCGATAGGGAAATAGAATTTAGAATTGATCTTCTTCCTGATACTCAGCCTATTCCATTTCTCCATATCATATGGCTCCTGTCGAACTTAAGAAGTTGAAAGAGAAACTCAAAGATCTTCTAGACAAAGGCTTCATGAGACCTAGTGTTTCTCCCTGGGGTGCTCCCGTCCTATTCGTCCAAAATAAAGATGGTTCTTTGTGTATGTACATTGACTATCATCAGTTGAATAAACTCACAGTCAAGAACAAATATCCTCTTCCTAGAATTGACGACTTCTTTGACCAACTCCAAGGTGAAAGTTATTTCTCAAAGATAGACCTTAGATCCGGCTATCATCAACTTAAAATAAGGGAATGTGATATTCCGAAGACATCCTTCATATGTTTCTATGATCATTTTGAGTTTTTAGTCATGTCCTTTGGGCTAACCAATGCCCCATCAGCTTTCATGGACTTGATGAACCGAGTGTTCAAACAGTATCTTGATATATTTTTCATAGTCTTTATCGATGATATTCTTGTCTACTCTTGTAGTGAGGAAGATCATGAAGACTACATTTGAATTGTGTTGAAAACTCTTAGAGATCACCAATTATTCTCCAAAATTAGCAAATGTGAATTTTTTCCAAGGTCAGTTACTTTTCTCGATCATGTTATTTCCGTAGAGGGTATTAGAGTTGATCCCCTAAAGAAACAAGCCATAAGAAATTGGCCTAGACTTATCTCTCCATCAAATATTAGGAGTTTTTGGGGTTTAGCTGGCTATTACAGATGTTTTGTTGAGGGGTTTTCATCCATTGCGTCTCTTATAACTAGATTGAATCAGAAGAAGGTTAAGTTCCAGTGGTCAGATTCCTGCGAGAAGAGTTTTCACGAGTTGAAGACTCAACTCACTTCATCCCCAGTCTTAGCATT
This sequence comes from Capsicum pubescens, assembly GCA_030864215.1. Taxonomy (NCBI): domain Eukaryota; kingdom Viridiplantae; phylum Streptophyta; class Magnoliopsida; order Solanales; family Solanaceae; genus Capsicum; species Capsicum pubescens. The sequence continues at coordinate 97,002,147 of CM061538.1, read as the reverse complement.
ACCTAATGGTATGGATGGTCTTGTTGTGTATTGTGATACCTTTAGAGTCAGTTTGGGTTGTGTTTTGATACAGAGAGGTAATGTTATAGACTATACCCCTAGGAAGGTTAAGCCTCATGAAAAAAATTACTCAACCCATAATCTTGAATTAGCTGTTGTGGTGTTTACTTGAAACTCTGGAGACACTACCTATATGGTATGCATGTTGATGTGTTCACGAACCACAAAAGCTTAGAATATGTGTTTATGCAGAGGGAGTTAAATCTCTGTCAGACAAGGTGGTTAGAACTACTGAAATATTATGACATGAGTGTTGTATCATCCGGGCAAGGCCAATGTAGTGGCACATTCCCTTAGTCAATTATCTATGGGCAGTGTTTCTCATGTGGAGAATGATAAGAAATAGTTAGCTCGGGAAGTACACCGTTTGGCTAGGTTGGGTGTTAGATTGGTTGACTCGGCTGAGGGTAACGTTTGGGTGCAGAGTAGTGCAGAATCTTCCTTAGTTTCTAAGGTGTAGGAGAAACAATATTAGTATCCCATCTTGGTTAAGTTGAAGCAGTCGGTTAAAGACTAAAAGGTAGAGGTTTTCTCCCAAGGGGGAGATGGTGTGCTGAGATACCAGAGTAGACTGTGTGTGCCATATGTAGATGAGTTAATACAGCGGATTATGGTTGAGGTGCATGGTGTGTGTTACTCCAGTCATCCTGGTGCTACTAAAATGTACTAAGATTTTTGAGAATCTATTGGTTAAATGGTATGAAGAGGGATATAGTGGAGTTTGTAGACAAGTGTGAAACTTGTCAACAAGTTAAGGTAGAGCAACAAAGGCCTGGTGGTGTTTTGCAAGAGTTCAGTAATTCTACTTGGAAGTGGGAAGAGATAAATATGGATTTTGTAATAGGGTTACCCTATTTGCATTGTCATTATGATTCGATTTAGGTAATTATGGACAGATTGACTAAGTCAGCACATTTCTTACCAGTTCATACATCCTATATAGTTGAGGATTATGCTAAGTTGTATATTCGAGAGATAGTCAGATTTCATGGAGTGCCCTTGTCCATTATCTCAGATAGGGGTACTCAATTCACCTCTTAGTTTTAGAAAGCTTTTCAGAAGGGTCTTGGTACCCAAGTTCATCTTAGTTCCACTTTCCATCCTCAGACTGATGGTCAGGCAGAGAGGACCATTCAGACTCTAGAAGATATGTTGAGAGCGAGTGTGCTTGATTTCAGGGGTAGTTGGGATGAGAATTTTTCATTGATTGACTTTGCCTACAACAACAGTTATCATCCTAGCATTCAGATGGCACCATTTCAGGTATTTTATGGGATGATATGTAGATCACCTATCGTATGGTTTGAAGTTGGTGAGGTCATGTTATTAGGGCCAGATATGGTGTTAGAAGCTATGGAGAAAGTACAGTTGATTCAAGAAAGGTTGAAAATAGCTTAGAGTCGTCAGAAGTCATATGCATATGTAAGGAGAAGAGCTCTTGAGTTGAAGTTGATGATTTAGTCTATTTAAAAGTTCACCCATGAAGGGGGTAAAGAGATTTGGCAAGAAAGATAAACTTAGTCCCCATTATATAGGTCCCTTCCAAATTTTGAGTCATGTTGGGAAAGTAGCTTATGAGCTTGAGTTTCCCATAGACTTGTCATCCGTTCATCCTATATTTCACGTCTCTATGCTTAAGAAGAGTATTGATGACTCCACTGTTGTAGTTACGTTAGAAAGCTCAGATGTTCAGAACAGCCTTTCTTATGAAGAGATTCTAGTTGAGATCTTAGATCATCAGATTCATAGACTAAGGAACAAAGAAGTTCCATTAGTCAAAGTTCTTTGGCGGAATCAATCTGTTGAGGGTGCTACTTGGGAAGAAGAAGCAGATATGCAAGCCAAGTACCCTCAACTTTTCTCCGCAAACTTAGATGTAGTCGAAGGTAACACTCTTCCATGATTCAATTCTTTTCTACTCATATATTCAGCTATATAGTTGTCCCATGTAAGTTCATGCACTCATAGATTACTCAGAAGCTCGGAATGATTTAGATTTAGACTCGCAGTTTATTTCAGTTGTGCATGCTACCTTATATTCTCAGATTCCTCAAAAATTTCAGCGTAACTAGCCACATTCGAGGACAAATGTTCCCAAGGGGGGGATATTGTAATACCCCGCGAATTTCCTAGCTTAAATTCGTCCCTAGAATGTTAAGGGATAGATTCCCAAATCAAATACTAGTTATTTTATGTGGAAATTCCTTATATTTCAACTTTCCATTGCGTAGGAAATTGAATTAGGTTTCCAACGATATAAGATTCATATATATTCGATAACCAAATAAGAAGTTATGGCTATTTTAAGTTCCAGTGGTAAAACACCGTCATTTCGGTCAATAGCGCGTCGCATAGCAGGTTTAAATGATGATTTTCATTTTCCAGAGGCCCTCTGTAATATTGGTGCGTCGTGGAGAGAGCCAAATTTCCAATTGTCTAATTACAGTGAAGGTTCGTGATACTGGCGCATCGCGCCAAGGTTCTAGGTCCCATCCAAGGTGGTAACGCGATACCACAGCGTCGCGCCACCATGCATATTCCTAGTTGTAAATTTCCAGTGGCTTGGGATGATAATGGTGCGTCGTGCCAAGGCCAAAAATAAGGAATTTTAGGTCGTTTTCTAATTCTGAATTAGAGATGAATAGGGGCATTTTGGTTAATCCCAGGGCCCCAATCCGTCCAAAAAACCTCATTAATCATATACTAAGGCACTTTATGCTTATTTCATCACTTTTCTCTAAAAATCAAACCCTATTTCATCAAACATCCTCCCCAAGAAATCCAAAATTTCTTCATTAATCCTCTAAGACAATTCAAGATTGAGAATTCCCAATTTAAGAACTTGAAGTAGTCATCTGATGTTGGGCGTATTTATACGTCTAAGAACCATAACTTACCCATGTTTTAGCTAAGTTTTGAGGATAAAATACATAATTCTTGCACTTTTAGTCTATTTTTAGTTAAGTGAGCTGACCTATGTGATTAGCATGCTTTTCAGGTACTAATGAGGAAGATTATAGAACTTTGGGGACCTGTGGACAGCAAAGAAAACTTCACATAAAAAGGAAAGCAGCTTTTGGACTGAATGTGATGTATGGGAACTTTTTCCCGGGCAAACACATTATTTTTAAATAGTTAAGGATGCAGTAGCAATTTATTAGAGAAGGTTGTTATTAAAAGCCTTATTGCTGAATTTTTAGGGATTATTGACATTCTGTATAAATTTTGGAAGACAAGAGACGCTTAGCTTGAGGAGAGAGAGAGAGAAAAGTGTTTCTCTCTTATTGTCGCTAGTCATCTTCATCAATAAATTCGTTCGTTGTTTTGGTATGATGAATATTTTGATGTTGATTTCTGTTTTATCCATGAGTAGCTAAGCTTATTTGTTAGGGTTATAGAAACCTTGTAGTATACTCTTTATTGCTATGGGTTCGTGAATTTATGATGTGTAATCCACTTATATCGTTACTCTCTTCATTTTGATTGAATTCTCATGGTTGCAAACATAGGGAATACGCCATTATAGCAATAACTTGTTCGATAGAAAATTTGTTGTAGGTAAAAGAGAGTGTGACAAGAAATTAGGGTTTCCAACCTCTAGTTTACACGTTAATGCCCTAGCAGGATTAACGTCTTGGAGAGTTTGTATAATTTGTTGTACACTTTAGGTTCGAGAGAACTAAGGTGAATAAATCCTTGATGGTTGAAAAACACTTGGATTTAGAATTAGAATACGTCTCTCTATAAGTGCATGTATGTATAAAATCCGTATTACCCATAGTTAATATAGAAGTAGAAGCTACAAGGTGGACATAACCCTAACTTGTTATTCTCTGTGATCAAATATAACTACGCATATCATCTCATCGTTACACTGATAATATTATTGTGCACTTAAACCAAACCCCCCTTATCTTGGAACCTTCGACCAACAGTCTAATAATAATCGCAATACTTAGTGATCATAGTATTCCCTGTGGGATTCGATACCCAACCCAGTCGGGTTCTATATTTGACAGCGACCCCTTACACTTTCTAACGAGAGTTGTAATTTGGGCGTATCATCATCTCCAAAACATCAATAAAGATCCAAGATTCAAGTTCTAGCATCTAGATCATCCAACAAGGTATGTGGGGTTTTGAACAAGCATAAATCTTTCATCCTTGTGCCCAAAAACTAACTTTAAATTACAAATTGTTGAGTTTTGTATGATTTCCCATGAAATTTAAGTTAGGGTTTATACCCAATGTTTCTAATTGCATGATTTTGAGATTTTAAGTGATTTTGGATATTGAATTACATGTCTACTTTTTAAAATTAATGTGTATGATCATATTTTCTAGATTTTAAGTTGAATTATGAATATTTGTATTATCAATCATGAACCTTATGGTGTTTGACATGAAATTGAAGCATGAGTCATTAAGTCCAACTTTGTATGTTGACATTTCAAGAGTGACTCTGTCTTAAGCATCCCATGATTAGCTATTTTTAGATTTTGATAAAGAAAGTTGATCTATTGATCCAAGCAAAGATAGGAATCCACATTATTCATATAGTTTATGATTTAAAGCAAAGAGAAGTATAATTGGTTTTCATTATAAAATCCTATGTTGTTTTAAGGTGGATTTCTTAAAAATTCTGAGCAATAAGTATGGGAGTAGTATTTAGCACCGAGTTGGGTATGATTCCAAGGTTTCATGACCCAGAACTACGTGCCACCATAGTTTTTTGATTTGCCCATAGTGGGATAAGATAGTGATCACTTAAGTTAAGGTTCTATTCTGATGGAAAGGGTAGAATAGCTCTCCCCAACGTGGTCAAGACATTGGACTCCATGTCAGCTCACATGGTTTATGTCAGTTAGAAGAAACTCCCTAAGTCCCAAAGTTCCAAGATTTCCAAATCTCCCAAAGCTTCTAAGTTTCTAAAGAAAAGCATGATAGAAAAGCTTTTATAAGACTAAGTTCTATGACTCACTAGATTTACAAGTATGATTTGTTATACATGATTTTACACTATGATATTTTGGATAATCAAGCTTATATGAGTCATATATATCCACCTGCATTTACTTTCTAATTACGATGATGTTTACTTATGTATTGCACCCCCATATACTCAATATATCCTCAAAGGGTTGATCCACATATATGTCTATGAGCTATATTTTCTTATAATGTAGGTTCAGGTGCTCAATATCAACAGCCTGAGTAGTTCGAGCATCTCTATCTACGCTCACACAGTTGGTGAGTCCTCATGATTTGAGGTCCTACTTTTTTAAATTTCTAGCTTTCATAGTAATTGAGTTATCATTTTCAGTTAGCCCAAGTCAGTTAGGGGTCTGTCCCAATGGATCTCTAGTTCTTTAGTAGTAGAGGGTTATCGGACTACGAGTTTAATTAGAGACTTTCAGTATTTTTTATTCAGACAGTATCTACAGTTTATTCAATTCAGTTTTTGGTATAATACAGTATTATTTCTTGATTAGATTACCTTAAAGTAAGGTTTGTATCTAGTAGCAGGCTCAAAGGGTTAGATTGGGGCTACTCATAGCATTGAGCATTGTGTGACGTCTCGAGATTGGATTTTGGGGCGTTACATTAAGTTTCTCTCTTATTCAGATTATAATGTTGTAAACTTTTAATAGTTACATATTGAAACAACTTATCTTATGATTGTGCTTCTTCTCAGTCAATTTAGCTTTTATATATGTTTTAATTAGTTTCTTGAGCATTATTCTAGTGCCATGGGTTAGCTTGGTATTACTTGTGGTTATAAGAATTGTGTTTTAACTAGGAGGCAGTCTCAGATCGTGACAACTTGGTATTAGATAACATGGTTAATGTTTCCTAGGGTATCTATGAAGCCATGTCTAGTAGAGTCTAGCGGAATGGTACTCAGTTGTCTATACTTTTCTTCGAGAGGCTACAAGGCATTTAGGAAATATTTCCCTTCTTTCATATTTTAGATCATGCAATAAAGATATTTTCTAAGAATCTTGTGAAGATTCTAGCATTACTCTATTCCTGCTAAGTATGCCTTATTTTTTAGGTAATAAAAATAGTCAAGCTTAAATTCCTATTGATAGATTTTTCTTAAACAGTCCCCAAAGATAGTTATGAGATTGTAGTGGGCTTAAACGGATCCCATCAGTTCCTTTAAGTTCAAAACTATGACAAAGTTCATTCTTTTTTATGAAAGTCGTGCTCTACGCCAAAGTTTAATGTGCCCTCGGATCCCTTCTTAGAATCCTATGGAAGCATGACCTAGAGTTAAAAGCATGAGCCTAGAAGTATAGCAGCAGTAAAGTGTGGATAATATTTATCTAAATTTAGTGGATTATGTATCCATAGAGCCAAAAAGGTGTTGTGTAGATTGTATAATAGCACTTAAGAGAGATTTACTAATTAAGGGGACTTAGAGTATATTAGTGTTTTAGCCAGTATTGAGAATAGGCAGTGACTAGAAATATAAAGAAGTTTGTTAAGGTTGGGTATGTTCATGAAATTTTGAGTGGGTTAGTGTTTCATGATTCTTATCTATTAGTAGTAATTTAGTATAGTTCATTAAAAGTTTTGTGGATATCTATGTTAAATGTTAGCATCTAAGTTTGAATTGTGGATGATCAAGCTAATAGAAAGAAGAGTTTAGAATTCTAGAAGGAAAAAGTGTGTACTCATGGTATTGTGATACTTTAGAAGATTCTAAGTTAGTAAGCATATAAGTTGTAGTATGATGACTATTCAGGCTCTAGAAAGTCAAGAGGTGTATCTCCGAAGGAAGTACTACTAGCGGGTTTTACACTTTTAGTTATAGTCTTCCAGGAGGAGTTTAGTGTTTATGTATACTGTTATATACCGAATCATAGAGTAGAGTGATTACAGTTCAGTTCAATGTTTATTACATAGGTCCATAAACTTATAATGATAGAATTAATCTAAAGGTGAAATGTTAGAACAAGGAACCAAATTAGGTTTTTAGATTTTAGTAGTAATGATAGTGAGTTCTAGAACAACACTAGGGTATGATCATCCCATTCTTATCTTAGTGAAAATTTTGTACTTCAATCATTACAACACTCTACTTATTCCTTACTAGTCAGCTCTATGATTATAGCTCATATTTATGCACTTAATATAGAATTATGTCCCCTCCCCATTACTAGTATAAAGACTAATAGTTCACTTAGAAGTACGAATCATATTCCATAAATTTATGAATTCCAATCTCAAGTCATGCAGCTCATGACTCATGTACTCATGTTTTACAATATGCTCAATTTCAGGTACTTATGGTGCATCCTTAATGACTAGTAAGATCACACTACGTAATGTATGCTCTCATATTAGATCTCTTGAACAAGTTTATTTCATTTACATTTTACTTCTTAGGCCTCACGTACGTATTGAATTCAGGAAAATCCTTAAGTAAAAATTTCATAGTATCCCTCTTATATCAAACCCTCATATTCTAGTTCTTCAACAACCCTTATTATGTTTTTATAGTGATGTGTTGGCAGTAGAGTGATAGGATTGAATGATTTGTGGATATACCTGCAAATAATGGCTTATGGTGTTTAGTCACTCTTTTAGAACATAAGGTTGATTATTTAAGGCAGCAAGAAGTAATGTATATTGAGTTTAATCTCTCCAAGTTGATATAGAATATAGATTCCCATAGTGATACAAGTATTGTCATTTTAGAGGTAAAGATTTGTGTCTCTGAGAGAGGCTTAAAGATTGTGATAAAACATGTAGCTAGACATAGCCTCTAGCAGCCAATTATGGTGTATCCTTAAGAGAGTTAGAAAATTCCAGCTAATGAAGTGTGGTAGGTTTTTAAGGCAGAGCACCGTCAAATAGTTTGGCTAAGTTGTAGAATAATTAGTCACATCTCTAAACCTATATTAGTCCTAGCCTTAATTTCAGCCTAAGATACTCTAATTCTATGATATATAACTTTGGACCAGAGGTGTCTCATATTTAGCTCTAAGTTATTCCTATTCTATGAGCTCAGACTAGCAAACTTGGATGCTCATAATCCTTATTCAGATATCTCACTCAAATCATGCCTAAAATCCTTACCTCCGAAAATGTTCAAAACCTTTGACAAGAAGCGTTGAAGGTAACAAATATTTCTTTCTCAGTAAATCTTAGAAATTTCATTATATAATCTATTACTTTTAGTTATAATTATATTTTTATGCCAGGGATGATTTAGTTTCATTACAAAACCCTCAGTATGAGTCAGTCTACATTGCCAACAATTCAGTTCAGTGATAAGACAGACAACCTCCTATAGTTTCTCAACTCTTCATCTAGTATTAATATCCTAATTTTAGTGTGTATGCATATTCCATGAGGTTCTTTATTTCCATTAACTCTATGTGTAAAATGAATAGAATCCTTACTCCAAGTCTAAATCAGTTCCAACCATAACATATACCCAGATTTAGAAATCGATATCATGTTAGTTATCCAGCTTAAGAATTCAGCCAAACAGTACTAGTGAATTCCCTAATTTTCAAACTAGTCAAAGTTTTAGTTGGAATTTTAGTCATCATGTCCATATTCATCTCTTAGAATTGTCAGGGATTACAACTCTTTCCCTACCCTTTCAACCAAGTAAGTCTTCAATTGAGGATGAATGATACCAAGGGGGGATATTGTAAAATCATGATAGGAGAATTTACACGCCTATAGTGCTATATTTTTCCCATATTTCAGCTAAGTTTTGAGGACAAATTATATATTTCATGCACTTTTAGTCCTTTTTCCTGTAAGTGAGCTAACGAACATGATTAGCAAGTTTTCAGGTATAAATGATGCAGAATTCAGCATTTTATGGATAACTTGATGCCAAAGAAAGCTTCACGAAAGGAGGAAAGCAAAACTTGGACGCCAAGGACCAAAAGTGGCGCATGGAAAATCTGTCCCGGGCAAAAATAGCTCAATCTACAGCTCAATCTACAGCTCTCGTAAGAGTGTAAAGCGGTCGTTGTCAAATATATAACCCAACTGGGTTGGGTATCGATCCCACAGGGAATAGCCGGTCAATGAGTAAGCAAAGATTACTAGACTTTTGGAGCAAGTCTCGTAAAAAGGGTGGATTTTAACGTGCAAGTAATGTAAACAAAGTAATAAAATAAAAACAGCAATTCTAAAGACTTTGGGGATCAGCAGTAACCTATTAGGATTAGGATAATGATGCAGTAACCCAGTAGGATTGGGTTAAGCAATGCAGTAGCTTAGTAGGAATAGGATATGGGTGTTATAGATACCCTATTATACTAGAGATTTTGATCAATTCACCATTCCACAAACACACTCTTACATTCTCCATTCTTACAATTAATTCTACTTCTAGTTCCGAATCATTCTAATTCTTCCATCAATTAGAATTCTTCCATTACTTTTAACTCTGAAAACAATTCTTCTACTTTTAATTCTACTTTTTATTCATCTATTCAATTCTTATTTCCACAACAAGAGAAACGTTACTCTGCAAGGAAGTTCACGCCCAAAAACGCCACACCACACCTTACTACATGAGATTTTTATTGTGGTATATTAATAATGTCTATTGTGATTTCCTTCGCACTCATGGGTAACTAAACTTCTCTGTTGGGGTTATGGAAGCCATATGAGATACTATCTATTGCTATGAGTTTGTGAATTCGTGACACGTATGCTGCTTATATCATTATTCTCTTCATCTTAATCTAAATTCTTTGTGGTTGCAAACGCATAGAATACGCCAGTATAGCATTAACTTGTTCGAAAGAAAAGTTATATGTCTGGAAAAGAGATAATGTCAAGGTAATAGGGCACCAACCCTTGTTAAAAAGTTAGTGTCGTAACTGGATTAACCTCTTAGAGAATTCGTACTGTTAGATACGCTTTAAGCTCAAAAGAGTTAAAGTGAAATAGTCCTGGTTAAGGTCGAAAGACGCCTGGATTTACCATCGAATACAATTTTCTATAAGCACATGCATGTCTGAATTCCGCACAACTCATAGCCAATAGAGACGTACAATTCATAAGGTGGATATAACCCCAACTTCTCAATTCTCATTGATCAAAAAAAAACCAAGCAAACCATTTTTACTCCTTTATTTGCTGTTTTTATTTTATTACTTTGTTTACATTACTTGCACGTTAAAATCCCCCCTTTTTACGAGACTTGCTCCAAAAGTCTAGTAATCTTTTCTTACTCATTGACCGGCTATTCCCTGTGGGATCGATACCCAACCCAGTTGGGTTATATATTTGACAACAACCGCTTTACACTCTTACGAGAGCTGTAGATTGAGCGTTATCAAAAATTGGCGCCGCTACCGGGGAATACGGTTGTCAACTAAGTTTGTGATAGTTACTAGACCCTTTGGTAAAAAGTTCTCAAATTTTACTTTTAACTGTTGTTTTTGTTCTATTCAGGTTCTATTGGCAGGATGGATGCACAACGTGACATTGACAGAAGGGTGGCTCAACAGGAGCAGGCTAGACTAGCTGCACTGGCAGCTGCTCAAGTGCATCAACAGAATATTGATAATCCAGGTCGGGCAACAAATCCTGATGATGAGGACCTGGGTGATGAGGAGCTACTAAATCCTAGGCGTACTGATGAGGTGGCGGCACCTATGCATAGGAGAGATCGTCAAGCTAGAATAAGACCTGACCGCTGAGCTGTGCAGGCTCCTTTTGATGATGATGATGACGATCTGGATGGAGCTGGTGCTACAGGAGCTATTATTCCTCCGCCCTTGGCACCTGGAGAAAAGTTCAATATTACTAGCACCATGATTCATCTATTGCATCTCAAAGGTTTATTTGGTGGACTCGCAGGCGATGATCCGAATATGCACCTGATCAACTTCATCTCTACATGCAAGTCATTCGACAATCCAGGAGTTGGGCAGAATGCAATTCGGATGCACTTATTTCCATTGTCTCTATCTGGGGAGGCAACTCTATGGCTGAACAGGTTAACTCCTTATTCTATTACAAATTGGAGGCAATTGAAAGAAGCTTTCCTAGAAAGATTCTTTCCGCCATCCAAAAGAGCCCAATTAAGAGATAAGATAAGCAATTTTCGACATCTTCCAACTGAAGCTCTCCACAAAACATGGGAGAGGTTCAAAACGAAGCTTATGCAGTGCCCAAACCATCATATGACCAATGTCCACTTGATGGAGATATTATACAGATCTTTGAATTCGGAGACTAAGCCAGTGGTTGATAATGCAACAGGTGGGTCATTCATGGACCTCACTTTTATTCAGGCAAGTGATATGTTAGATCGTATGACAAAGCAAAGTAGAGCTTGGCATACCAGGGATTCTGAGGTAGCAAGCACTACTATATCCATTGGCATGACTGCAGAGCAGAGGCGTAGACAAGAGGAGCGTGACAAAGATATGGCTCACATAAAAATGCTGATGGATCTTCTTACCAAGCACTTATTATCAGGGAAGACCGAAAAAGTCAAAGTTGTTGCGTCAAAAGGAAGAGACGAATCTGATTCGGAAGAAGAAGCCAACTACTTAAACAATCAGGGGGGTTTCCGAGGTAATACCCAAGGAAACCAAGGTCGGAACTATTATGATAAATATGGAAACAAGGACCAAGGTAGTTGGAAGAACAAGAATGACAAGAGTGGTTTTTACGTCCCCCCAGGAAGACGCGACACCACTACATCCAGTTCTGGAAATATGGAAGAGAAGATGGCTAAATGTTTGAAAGGAGTGGAGGCAACCAGCGCGGGAGTAACAGAGGTAATAAATGATTTGTCCTCAATGAAGAAATTGGTTGACTCACATTTCACTTCAATAAAGCAAATAGAGCAGCAATTGAGCCAACTTTCAGCAACACTCAATCAAAGAAAGGCTGGCACTCTACCTAGCGACACTGTGCAAAATGCAAGGAACGACGGATCATGCATGGCTATTACTACCAGGAGTGGTAAGGTGCTGGAAAATTCATCCCAAAGCAAGCAAGTGGCCAAACATAAGGAAGATGATGATGCCATAGAAGCTGAACATGACGTCCATGACGTCACCCCTAGTACTTTGAAGCTTGAAAAGACCGAAATACGGAAGCAAAAGGAGAAGAAAGTTGTGGAGAGAACACTTCCCTTTCCACCACCACCTTTTCCTCAAAGATTGAAGAAGCAGGCGGATGATACAAGGTTCAGTAAATTTATGGCAATGTTAAAACAGCTGACCATTAATGTTCCGTTGGTGGAGGCACTAGAACAAATGCCTGGGTATGCGAAATTTATGAAAGATCTTTTGACAAAGAAGTGGGCAGCAAGCTATGAGTTGAAAGATACTGTTCATCATTGCAGCGCAATTGCGACCCGATCACTAGTTCAGAAGAAGGCAGACCCTGGTGCTTTCACTATTCCTTGCACAGTTGGATCTATGAATTTTGCTAAGGCATTATGCAATTTGGGAGCTAGCATCAATTTGATTCCACTATCCGTCTACAGAAAGTTGGGGTTGGGCGACCCTACACCAGCTAATATGCGGCTGGTGATGGCAGATAGGTCGGTAAAACGACCTGTGGGTATCTTGAATGATGTGTTGGTGAAGGTGTCTACCTTTATTTTTCCTGCAGACTTTGTGATTTTGGATTGCGAGGTGGATTCTGAAGTTCCCATAATTTTGGGACGTCCTTTCCTTGCAACAGGAAGTGTGCTTATTGACATGAGAGCTAATGAGCTTTTATTTCGGTTGAATGACGAAGTGGTCCGCTTTGATATATGCAAAGCAATGAAGTAGCCCAGCGATATGAATGTGTTCTCTGTAGCTGATGTTCATTATGAGGATAAGAAAGCGTTGTCTGTAGAGAAACAGCTTACTGTTGAGCCACTATCTGATGTGCTGTAGAATGTTGAGCATAAGGATGATGAAGATTATGAAGAAACTATATGTGCTCTAACAGAAATAGGGTCCTATTTTCATACTCCTAAGCAGCCGGACCTTGATCTTAAGAATCAACCATCACCAACAGCGAAGACTTCCATTGAAGAGCCCCTAGTGCTAGAATCGAAAGATCTCCCCAATTATCTAAGGTATGCGTTCTTGGGAAGTAGAAATACACTTCCGGTGAGTGTTGCGGATGATTCAAGTGAACAGCACGTAGAGGCTCTCATATCTGCTCTGAAGAGGTATAAAAAAGCCATTGGGTGGTTCATTGATGATATCATTGGGATCCTTCTTGGGTTATGTACGCACAAGATTCATCTCGAAAGAGATTGCATGCCCATAAGTAAGCAACAGCGTCGTCTGAATCCATTCAGAAAATGATGCCCCATCTATCTCGATGAAGTCTAAGTAATCTAGGTAGCTATGTCGTGCCGCGATAATAAATCAAGAGCTTGGTGGGAGGCAACCCATCATTTTAAATTGTTTTTGTTGTTTTTGTTTTCCTAGGATTTTGTTGAGCCGCGACCAAAACTAAGGCGCTTAATGGGAGGCAACCCATCGTTCTAATTGTTTTTGTTGTTTTTGAGTAAATGTAGGTGCAAGAGGTGTAAAGGAGGATATTGAGTTTAAATTTTGATTTGAAAGAATTGCATGTTGAAGGTGGTAAGTTAGGATTGAAGGAGCAAAAGGCAATGGGTTGGGCATTGCCTATGAAAATATAGGCAAAGAACAAGGCAAGGCCTATGTAAATCTAGGCCACGAACAAGGCAAGGCCTATACTATGGCCTAAGATCTCGGAATATAGTGTGCCATAGCATAGGCGCCGCTCATGCCTAAGTGTGCCATAGCATAGGCGCCACCCATGCCTAAGTGTGCCATAGAATAGGCGCCGCCTATACAAAAGCATTTTGCCTCTGAATCTCATATGCTATGGCATAGGCGCCGCCTATGCCTAAGAATGCCATGGCATAGGCGCCGCCTATGCTCAACAATGCTATGCAAAAGGCGCCGCCTATGCCAAGCATAGGCAAAGCAAAAGGCGCCGCCTATGGTCACTTCTTGTCTCCAAATCCGATTTTAAATGGGTCAAAACCCGATCCAAGCTTGTCCTATAAATAAGAGACTTAGTCTTGTACCAAAAACACATTGCAAACCTAGCATAAGCGTCGCCTACATCTCCAAATCTTCTCAAAAAAATTCCTTTTGCTCTTTTACTTCACAAGAACATCATCCAAAGGCATCAATCAAGTAAGTACTTCTTTGTTCTTCATTTATATTCCGTAAGTACTACATTACTACTCCTATTATGAATTGTTAAATCTTGAAGTAGTATTGGTGATTTGAATGTGATTGAATTGTTGTGACACAACTACGTGAGTGAACAAATATGTAAGGATGATCTTAACTTGTTTCCAACTTGTATTTGATTTTGATGCACTGTCATACTCTTGCGGAATTGGCATGGTCACGAAAATTGCATATTCTTTTCAATAGAAATCTTACATGTTGGAATGACTTGTGTCTAAAGATGAAATTCATGGTGGACTACTAACCTATGAGGTTGTGATTATTCTTTGATGCTATACCTTGATTCAATCCCTATGTAGAAGTCTTGATATTTCAAACATGAAAGTATTTCCAAGATTTCAAGAAGTATGACTGCACTGATTATATTGTTGGACTATAGCACCCTAAACGTATGTCGATGAAGTCTGAGTAATCGACAGCATTCACTTAATTAGTTTGTGTCAACAAATTAAGTGTGGGGTGGTGCCACTATTGTTTGTTTGTCGATTGAATCTTCCGAGATGAAGCTAACATGACTCTATTGAGATCTCAGGTAGAATGGCACAAAAAGGACGACAAGGAAAAGAAAAAGCACCCACCTTACAGAAAGGTAAGAAAAGAGAAAGAAAAGAGCAAGCTGAATCCTCCGTGCTGCAAATACCTCGACGCACTCTTAGAATTAAGTGGGGTACTTATGAGGAACTTCTGAGGATGACGACTTTTATGATGATTCCAAAGCAGGGGGTATGACCCCAGACATAGAGGAGGAGTCCGACTAACCAGGTTCTTCTTATTTATTTTCCACTGAGAGCAGTGTGTCCCGTCTAAGTATGGGGTGCTAGTATTTGTATGCTTTACTTCTTTATTTGCATTTACATCTATCTATGTTTGTTTGTTTTGTTTGTTAGTAGTTAAATTTTTTTAAAAAAAAATAACTTTGCATGAAATTGTTCTGAGGGGCAGCATGGTATTATGACAAGAGTTTGTGCTAAAATCATTACTATTGAGATGTTTAGGCTCTAATTGTGACTCACTACGTGATAATTGTGTGGTTTAACTCCTTCATCTGTTGGGTCAAGAGTCTATACTACTCCCAATAAAGTCGACCATGTGCCTTGTGTGTGCGAGGATATAGTATATTCTATGTTTGTGGCTGATGCTAGAACTTGTCTGGTATGTATGTAAAGCGAAATAAAGAGTGCAAGTTTAGGAGATGATTTAGGCATTTCTTTGGCAACCTAGACTTGTTTACCTTGTTTATACCTACCCATGGACATCATCCTAGTTAACCCTTTTTGAGCCTTTAGCCTATTTTCTTTGACAACCTCATATGTAAGCCTAATCCATTTTTTTCAAGACCATAATTTGATCTAAATTCCTAAGTGCTTTAAAGTATAAAGTCATGTGACAAAATAAGAGGAAATTGGGTGAGTATGATGCTTTAGAATGAATTGGTGCTTGAAATTGTTATGAAAAAAAATTGCTATCATAAGAGGTGTATTATGAAAAAGAAAAAGGAAAGGAAAACTGAAAAGTTAGTGATGTTAAAATTGAAAAACAAAAGAGGAAAAAAGGGGTGGTAGAATAAAAGAAAGTAAAAAGGTTGTTTGAGAGAAGAATGTTAATGACATAATGTGATGTATTAAAGTGCTTAGGAACATATTCACTATTTCTGTCCAAAATAGTCCTACCCGTCCCTTAGCCTACATTACAACCAGCAAAATACCTATTTGATCCTAAGCTTAGCATTCTGATATTTAGTGGAGCATTACACTAAGGGCAAGCCTATGGTCATCAGTTGCAGCATACGAATTCTTTGTGAGAGTGAGAGCAAGGAAAATTGTATACCCATGTGTCGATAAATGAAATACTTGTGAGTGATTATGGGTGACATATTGTGAGACACACATGGTTGATGAGTTTCGGATAGTTGTGTATGATTCTTTGTGCTTTAACTTTTGAATATGAGTTGACCACCATCACGAGTCTATGTTGGAGGTTGAATTGTTTCTACTAATGATCAGAAAACTACTCTTTGTTGATAATTATTATGCTTGTCTTGACGAATATTTTGTGTTGTTACTGTGAAACCCTAAGTAAATGGTTTAGATGGACATGATATTATGTTCGAGGACGAACAAAGCTTTAAGTGTGGGGTGTTGATGATAGGCGAATTTACACGCCTATAGTGCTATATTTTGCCCATATTTCAGCTAAGTTTTGAGGACAAATTATATATTCCATGCACTTTTAGTCCTTTTTCCTGTAAGTGAGCTAACGAACATGATTAGCAAGTTTTCAGGTATAAATGATGCAGAATTCAGCATTTTATGGATAACTTGACGCCAAAGAAAGCTTCGCGAAAGGAGGAAAGCAAAACTTGGACGCCAAGGACCAAAAGTGGCGCATGAAAAATCTGTCCCGGGCAAAAACAGCAATTCTAAAGACTTTGGAGATCAGCAGTAACCTATTAGGATTAGGATAATGATGTAGTAACCCAGTAGGATTGGGTTAAGCAATGCAGTAGCTTAGTAGGAATAGGATATGGGTGATATAAATACCCTATTCTACTAGAAATTTTGATCAATTCACCATTCCACAAACACACTCTTACATTCTCCATTCTTACAATTAATTCTACTTCTAGTTCCGAATCATTCTAATTCTTCCATCAATTAGAATTCTTCCATTACTTTTAACTCTGAAAACAATTCTTCTACTTTTAATTCTACTTTTTATTTATCTATTCAATTCTTAATTTCCACAACAAGAGAAACGTTACTCTGCAAGGAAGTTCACGCCCAAAAATGCCACACCACACCTTACTACACGAGATTTTTATTGTGGTATATTAATAATGTCTATTGTGATTTCCTTCGCACTCATGGGTAACTAAACTTCTCTGTTGGGGTTATGGAAGCCATATGAGATACTATCTATTGCTATGAGTTTGTGAATTCGTGACACGTATGCTGCTTATATCATTATTCGCTTCATCTTAATCTAAATTCTTTGTGGTTGCAAACGCATAGAATACGCCAGTATAGCATTAACTTGTTCGAAAGAAAAGTTATATGTCTGGAAAAGAGATAATGTCAAGGTAATAGGGCACCAACCCCTGTTAAAAAGTTAGTGTCGTAACTGGATTAACCTCTTGGAGAATTCGTACTGTTAGATACGCTTTAAGCTCGAAAGAGTTAAAGAGAAATAGTCCTGGTTAAGGTCGAAAGACGCCTGGATTTACCATCGAATACAATTCTCTATAAGCACATGCATGTCTGAATTTCGCACAACTCATAGCCAATAGAGACGTACAACTCATAAGGTGGACATAACCCCAACTTCTCAATTCTCATTGATCAAAAACAAACCAAGCAAACCGTTTTTACTCCTTTATTTGCTGTTGTTATTTTATTACTTTGTTTACATTACTTGCACGTTAAAATCCCCCCTTTTTACGAGACTTACTCCAAAAGTCTAGTAATCTTTGCTTACTCATTGACCGGCTATTCCCTGTGGGATCGATACCCAACCCAGTAGGGTTATATATTTGACAACAACCGCTTTATACTCTTACGAGAGCTGTAGATTGAGCGTTATCATAAAACCCCAAAAATCCAAACCAATATTAGAACCATGCTTCAAGTACATGCAAAACCAATAACCATGTTTTGGTAGTTTGATAAGTGACTTATATATATATATATATATATGTTAAGTCCACATATAACTCCTAACTTATAGACAAGTCAAAATATCCCTTACCAATTGAATTCTTGATAAAATCTTTCCATGGTTAACTTCAAACGAGCATATTTTATGTATTAATAAGAGTTTTTTATCTCAAGGCCCACCAAAAGTTATATAATTGGATTATCTTTCGAACACTCAAGTTTTGCCTTAATCTAATATCAGAGTAAGAAGTTATGACCAATTTACTGAAGAACTGTCAAAGTTGTAGTGACAAAGACTCATTGTCGTTAGGCCACTACGAGTCGTCGACTAATATCAATAACTTTTCAGATAATTTTAAAGGGGTTGTTTGGTCTTTTTCCATTCTTTTAACCCCTAAACTACATCATTTCAGTTGTTACCTGAGGTATATCACCCCAAATACCTTATTATTTTCCCTAAACTCATTCTAAGTTAGTAAAATCAAATGATTTAACTCTCAAGCAAGCCTAAGCCTGGGGTTTTCTCAAAGCCAGATTCATAAGGTTTCAATCCAAGATTTTGTCAATCCAGGTGTGTGGGTATTCAATAAGGGATTCCTTTCACCCTTACGCCTAAAACCTAGTTTTAAAATATGAATTTTAGTTATGACTTTTATGAACTCATGATCTAAGGTTAATACCCAATTATTCAAAATTCTTGAAAATCTAATTTTATCATGTTATTTTATTATTATAGTTCCCATTAAAAGTTATTATGCATGAGTTTCATGGATCTAACTCAATTAGTTTAAAATGTGATGGATTATGTATGTTTTATCAATTTCAACCTCGTACAGATTAAATTATGCAAGACTTAGTGGATTTTAGTCTATATTGGTTGGAATACCATGTTTTCCCATAAAATTTAGTAACTTTACATACTTAGAACTATGACCCTCAGTATATTAATAAATTCATAATTTTCAAATTATTCTATGAAATTTCTCTTTTTTCTTTTCAGCATTTCATTAACATTGTTAGTTGCATTCTTTAGAGGTAGCGGGTTATGAACACCTAATGACCTGGGATAGCATGTATTGTCAGTCAAACATAACGTCCTTCAGTTTTTATGATTTAGAATGATTTCAGATAAATAAATTATCTTTCAGCCTCAAGACTTCGGTATTATTGAGCTATTCAGTTTATCAACTCATATTTATTTAGAAGTAATACTTAGCATTGAGGAAACAGAGGGATGGATACTCACCTATCAAATAGGGTGATACCTTTAGTAGAAGTTCCTAAGTCCAGGAACTAAGGTACCACCGTAGGTTATAAAGGTTCACCCTCTAGACCAGGATTGGCATCTTAGTTTTTAAGATATCAGTTTAATGGTACCATGTTAGATCAGCCTTTATATATTGGCAAGGTATATTGGACCCATTTTGATAAGTTTTGTACATCGAACTCCATGTTTAACCCATATGGTTATATGTCAATTAATAGTTTTTCCCATATTAAAACTCAATTTTTGCATGACCTTGTAATCAGTTTATTCAGTACAATATTGATCAGTTATATACTTATTTACTAGGCCAATGCATCTGTTCACATCCCACCATTTCAAATGCAGTATCATACATGACCCTTAGTTTAATTTTAATTTCTTTTATACTACGAATTTCATATTATCACGGCACATCAATATATATGTATTTTATATGGGGTCATTGAACTAAAGTTCAGCTCTATGTATTCAGTTTGCACTCAAGTTCATCTCTTTATTTTCAATTAGCATTCAATACAGGTTTACATCATATTCAACATTAACGTGAGATTAAATAAAATAGTTATGCTTCTACCACTTTTCAGTTTACAAAAAAATATTAGCTTATGATTTACAAATTTTACCATGCCTTACATCTTTTACGTACAGACATATTTTAAATGCATATTTCAATAAATGGCTTATGTCCCCAATTTAAAAGCATGTTTTAAGTATTTTTATGTCTAGTGCATATCTAACATACACCGTACATTGCAAGTACTAATTGCATACCTCTTCTACCTATATTTTTCACGTTATGTAGATTCAGGTGCTTACTATCAAGTTCATAGTCAGGCAAACCATAGCATCCAGATAGTAGGTGATGAGTTCTCTTAATTCAAACATTTAAGTCAGATGTAGTTCTAGTATTTCATTTTCTTATTTTCTTATATTGAAGAAGGATAGTTGGGGATCATATCTCGACTGCCTATAGTTATGTTAGTAGAGGTTTCATAGGTAGTCAGTCAGAGTTATTCTATATAGTTTAAATTCCTTTTTTTTAGATTATAGTGTTATAAAATTTTAATAGTAATGTATTGAAACAACTTATCTTATGATTATACTTCTGCTCAATCAATTTATCTTTTATTCAATCATTATGTCAGTTCCATGGCTTAGCTTGGGATCAGTTGTCGTTCTAAACATTGTGTTGTAATTCAGGGGTATTCTCAGGTTATAACATAAGTAGGGTCATCGGGGTAGTCCTTGGGGTTCTCGAGGAGGTCCTCAGGCAAGTAGGTCAGGTGGTCAATAAAACACGTAGCCAAATATTGAGCAAGTTTATTTATTTATTATACATAGTAGACCAAAGGTAGAGTCTTTAAATATTGTTATTATAGGTACGACCTTAGTGTTCCATCAATTGAGTGTTGCTTTATTTGATTCGGGTTTTACTTATTCATATATGTCTGCTTATTATGCACCGTAATTAGAGTTGTCTTGGGATTCTTTATCTGTGTCTTTAGGTGTATCTACTTTTGTGGGAAATTCTTTAGTAGTATATCAAGTTTATAAAGCATGTGTTGTGACCGTTTGAGAGTTTGATAATCAAGATGATCCTATTATATTATATGATGGACTTTGATGTGATTCTAGGAATGGACTGGTTATCCCTTATCATGCGATCTTGGATCATTTCTCCAAGACCATTTACTTAGCCATGCTCGACATACCTCCAGTTATGTGATAGGTATCTATTATCCAAGTATTGATAGGGATTATTTCATATGTTCGGGCTAGGAGACCTATATCGAGGGGTCGTAAGTTTTATCTTGCTTATATTTGAGATTTTAGTATGTAGGTTCTTTTGCTTTTTTCTTTTCTTATAGTTTGATATTTTCTTGATGACTTTCCTACCGACCTACCTAGACTTTCTCTTGAGTATGATATTGAGTTTATTATTGATTTTATGCCCGAGAGTTGGTCACCCGATCTATTTCTATGGAACCTTACCGTACGTCTTATGCCAAGCTTAAGAGATGAATTCTTATCTTTAAGATCTTTTGGTAAGGGTTTTATTAGGCTAAGTTTTTCCTTTTGGGATACTTCCATCTTGATAATAAAGAAAAAGAGTGGTTCTTTGCATATGTGTATCGATTACAGGCATCTAAATAAGGTGATAGTGAAGAATAGGTATCCTATGGCTCCTATTGATGACATGTTTGACTAGGTTTATGGAGCAGCAGTGTTCTCTAAGATTGACTTGAGATCCGGTTACCATCAATTGAGAATTTAGGCCCAGGACTTCTGAAAGAAAGCCTCTAGGACTCACAATAGCCATTATGAGTTCCTGGTGATGTCTTTTATGTTGACCAATTCCCCAGCTACATTCATGGACTTGATGAACCGCATGTTTAGACCTTATTACGACTTCTTCATGATTTTGTTCATCGATGACATTCTTGAGTATTCGAGGAGTAAAGAGAAGCATGAGCAACATTTGAGGATTGTGCTCCAGACTTTGAGAGATCACAGGTTTTTTGACGAATTCTCAAAGTGTGTGTTCTGGATCGAGTCAGTTTTATTCTTAGGATATGTGGCATCTAAGTATGGGATATTGTGGAGTGCCAAAAATCAAGGTTGTTCAAGATTGGGATAGACCTATATCTCTGTTTGAGGTTCGTAGCTTTATTGGTTTGGTAGGCTACTATAGGTAGTTCATTGAGGGATTTACTACTATTACAGTGTTGATGACTAGAATGACTAGAAAAGAGATGCCATTCTAGTGGTCTGAGGAGTGCGAGTTGAGTTTTTAAAATCTCAAGGATTTTCTCACTTTGTCTCGTAAATTGACCCTTCCTATTGAGGTTGAGGGGTTTACCATATATATTCATGATTTTGGTGTTGGCTTGGGTTGTGTTTTGATGTATAAAGGTTGAGTTATTGCTTATGCATTGAGGTGGCTAAAGGTTCATGAGCACAACTACCCATCTCATGATTTGGAGTTGGTGGCACTATTTTTATGTTTAAGATTTATTGGAATTGATTGTATGGCATTCATTATAAGATCTACATCGATCACCTTAGTCTTTAGCACTGTATGACTCATGGAGAGCTTAATTTAAGACAGCGCGGGTGGATAGAGTTACTAAAGAATTATGACATCTCTATTCAATACAATTTGGGTGAGGCGAATATGGTAGAGAACGCCTTGAACCAAATAGTAGTGAGTATAGGAAGCTTGAATTTTATTTCAGTTTTTGAGTATCCATTGGCATCAAATATCCAGTCCTTAGCTAACTTGAAGGTTTGACTTAATGTTTCATACTCTAAGATGATCCTTGCTAGTATCGAGGCTAGGTCTACTTTATTTGAGTAGATTCAAAGTTATCAAATTGAGGATAGAGGACTTTATGGAATTCATGATCGGGTGTTAAGGGGTGAGCCTGGGAGGGCTACCATAGAATCTGAGGATATTCTAAGTATGATGGTCATTTTTTGTGTTCTGAGGGTTAAACACTTGATCCAGTTGATATTGCATGAGGCTCACACCTCTAGATACTCTTTTCACTCTAGGAGAAAAAAGATGTATAAAGATTTGAGGCAGCATTACTAGTGAAGTTTTATAAAGGGAGATATAGTAGACTTTATAGCTCATTACCTAAGTTGTCAGTAGGTGAAGGCTGAGCATCAGAGGCCTTGTAGCATAATTCAGAGATTTCCCATTATCGAGTGGAAGTGGGAGTGGATCACCATGGACTTTGTTAGTGGTTTTCCTCGCACCTCCCATGGTTCTGACAATATTTAGTCCATTTTAAATCAATTTACTGAATTGGCATATTTCCTTCCTATTTATATGTCTTACAATAACAAGAGGCTCACCCGTATTTATGTTCGTAAGACAGTCTACCTTTTTTAGTACCCATATATATTATTTCAGATAGGGATTTGGTATTCACTTTTATTATTTAGAGGGCTTTTTAGAAGGATTTGGATACTCAAGTGGATCTTAGCACCGCCTTTTCACCCTTAGACCGACGGGCAGTAAGAGCGAACTGTTCAGATTCTAAATGATATGCTTCGAGCTTATGTCATGAACATAAGATGTCAGTGCGAACAACACTTAGTATTGGTGGAGTTCACCTATAATAATAGCTACCATTCAAGTATTAGGATGGCACAATTTAAGGCACTATATCACAGGCATTATCGATCTTTGATAGGGTGTTTAGAGACCTCTAAGGTTAGATATTGTGGTACTGACTTACTTTAGGAGTCGTTGGATAGATTTAGGGTTTTTCAAGATAGGCCATGGGCAGGTCAGAGTAGGAAAAAAACTTATACAGATCATAGACTTCATGCCTTAAGGTTTGGAGTTGAAGATCGAATATTCCTTCAAGATCACTTATGAAAGGCGTGATGAGGTTTGGGAGGAAGGAAAAGCCTAGTCCAAGATATATTAGGTCTTTTAAGATAATTTGCATAGTTGGAGAGGTGGATTATGAGTTGGAACTTCCCCCATATTTTGCTGATGTTCATCTAGTCTTTCATTTTTCTATGGTTTGGTGTTATATCCTCGATGAGTCACATGGGCTTCTGTGGGACTTGATTCAATTAGGCAAGAGATTGACCTTCTTAGAGGAGACAGTTCTTATATAAGCTAGGGATGTCAGGAGGTTGTGCTCTAGGGAGATTTTAGTAGTTAAGGTTTACTAAAGACACCGCCTAGTAGAAGAGGTTGCTCAAGAGATTGAGAGTAAGATGCGAGCCCAGTTGCCCCACCTGTTTGAGCCTTCAAGTACGTCCTAACCCTTTACTTTTATGGATGAAATTCCTTTTAGTAGTGGGTATTATAATGACTCTCTAGGTCATTTTTCCCTATTTCTGCACCATTTTTATATTTAAAGCTTTCCTATATCTTCCCCAAGTCATTTATGACTTACTGGAGTTGACAGTTCGGCTACCAAGCAGTTCATTTGGTTTTTAGAGCCAATTGCCTATTTTGAATTCTTTGTTGATAAAGATTGGCTATTGGGCATTAAATTTAAGTTAACGAACTTGTATGAACATTTTAATGGTTCCATCATCTCTAGATCATTGATGTTAGGCTAGGAGGACCTTTGGTTTTGGTCACAAAGTTTTCGGACTCATTTTGGGCTATTGGATGGATTTTGGTAAAAGTAACCCTTGGATATGGGGCCTATATTTCATTAGAATGACTCTGAATGGAAATTTTGATACCATCCTTGAGTTTGGAATGTCAAATTTGATAAGGTAGCATAGTTCTTTTGCATTTATGGGATTCCGAATGAATTTTGAGGAGTCTGTGAAAACTTGGCAAAAACCAAGTTTTAGCTGGTGCATGGACTCAGCTAGTGCAACCCCTTAAGTGGTGGTCAGTTTAGCAACCAAAGGGTTATTTTAGTAGCCAAGGGTATTCCTTCCCCTATCACTTTTGTAGAGGCCTGACTGCTTTAACGAACGTCTCTTAAGCGACGTGTTATCTTTTAAAGCAGAGGTCGTCCAGGAGTTAGCGTCGCTTAAGTGAACATATGTTGCTTTAGCGTTCAAATGACATCTTAAGCGGTAACTGCAGGCACATTAAATTCCCCTCTTCACCAATTTTCTCCTATTTCCTCCAAGTCCTAAGAGCCGTAAAAGTCTAGAGATCTTGGAAAATTGGGAGATTGATTCTTGGGTGATTGTAGGGTATTGGTGAGCTAGGGAAAGTCATTTCTTCATAGTAATCCATGTAAGTTTTTTTCTGATTCTTGATTTAATTCTTTGATTTTTTCATAAATTTCTAGTTCCTTGATGGGTTGCATTGAGAGTCGATTAAGCTCAAAATTTACTGATTCTTAAGGTTAAATGATCCTTGAGCATAGAGGGACGCATTGACTTTATTGAAATTGCGACTCCACAAGCGGTCCCCAATGGGATTTTAACTCAATTTTGGACCCAAAGCATTAAAATCCAATATGGTGTGTCATTATTCTCGTATTGATGTATAAATCACTATTTTGATAGCAAGGCATCATGTGGAGGCTTCTCAAAAGGAAAATTCTCTAATTTAGTGGACTTTAGCGGGCATTCTTTGGTGTCCAAGTAGGATAGACTTACTCTCTTCTTAGATTGATATGTATTATGGTATTGATATGATATTATGCTAGTTTTGTGTTGGTAACTTACGACTTGGTTATGTATTTAGCAAAATATGGATTAGTTATCTCGTTAGTGAACCATAGTGGGATTTTGGTACCTTAGTCTAGCTTGTGGTAGAAGTTGGACTTAGAATGGACTTTTGGGGTTAGAAGTGGACCCCTTTATCACACTTTAGGTTAAAATGATAACTACCTCTTTGTAGACTTAGGAGGCTTTCTTCCATCATCTTATTTATGTTCTTGAGCCCGAGGAAGATTTAGACATTTTTTGCCTTGTCTAGGATGGTACCTTGGACTTATTAAGACTGATTCGAGTCTAGTGAATTATGAATTAAGACTAGTTTAAGTCTAGAAAATTATATATTATTTTTGGCTCAAGTTTGATATTTATGATATTATTTCTGGTTCAAGTGTGGCCTGTGTGATATAATATTTAGTTTGAGTCCGCCAGTAGGAGGTTACTTATGAGGGTTATGGAATTGGTTTAAATTCAGTGTTTAAGAAAGAGGAGGATACACGATTGTTATTTCTAGGTTCAGATATCTTATGGGTATTACAATTGGTATTTCCTTCTCGATTGCATCCATCGGGCTTATAGGTGTAATGCCCTGAGATCCCATCCAGAGACGTCACACGGTGCTTATGGACCCAAAGGACCACAAGCTAACCCTTTTCTGATATCTGTACCTGTACACTGCATACTATCTGAAATAAATGCGGAAACTGTCCATAAGGCTCAACACATCTATACATACTCAAACTAATACTAATACATCAACTTCCGTCTGAAAAGCCTCTAAACTGTCTGAACTGTGGAGTTGATAGGACATGTCCCCAACTAATTTCGTCAACTGACAATATAAATAAAATATGATGCAATAATAGTAAACTGAGATTCATCCTCGAAGAAAGAGGACTCACTGCTACTATTGCTAACTGAGACTGAACTACTGAGGAAACTCTAAATTTTGTGCCTCTAAAACTATGGTGTCAAATAAAACACCATAGCGCAAATGTGTCAGTACAAAATGTACCAAGTATGTAGACGAGGTAAGGCTAAATGCAAGGGCTCATGCATGCACAATGTGTAAACTGAATAATCATGAAAACGTCGCACGAGAACACATACATGAATGCACAGGTCGTAATCACAATCATCACAACTCTAGAGAGTTGAACCCAGATACTACTTTCCTGCAAACTGAACTCACTATTGACACTGAGATACTGAATCACAGACTCATTTGATATTGATAACTGGGAAATATGGATGCACTTTCATCAAGGAGTGAGTTCTGAAATCTCAGAACATACTGAGATTACGAGTATCTGAAGCTTCTGAAACGGATAGCAACCCTATCTAACAGGTTGTCTTTGAGTCTGTGGATAACAATACTTCTTCATAAATGATTTTGAGATCGTCCTATCTAGCAGAGGATCTTCAAATTAGCAAGTAATCATACTTACTGGCCTGTATCTAACAACTTTAAATTTTGTACACTGAACTGAGCTCTTTCTTGAAGTATGAGACTGATTCTGAAACTGAGATTGTGGGAAGTAGTTACTTAACCGACATGCCCCTACTCTCTCTTAGGGGTCCAACCTCTAACCCCGATTGGGAGGGTGTCAATACTGTGCCACGGGTAAAGACATTATCTTTATATGACCCTCATCTATCAGGTCCTCATACGAGATCGGTGGAGCCCTAATCTAACAGGTCAAGCCACCTCATCTACCCTTATCTAGAAGGTATGATGTCTCTCATCCACTCTCATCTAGCAGGTGTGATGTCTCAACCTACGATGGCTACGTAGTTTTGGAGCACAAGGGTCGCATCTAAGGATCACACCCTCCACTAGTAGGTAAGTCCCCATCCTTGAGCTCGCTCAGTGCTAGTTTCTACTCCCAACTGAAAGACACTGATTGATTCTTAACTAAACTTAGACTGAGCTGAATATGATACTGATTATACTTCTCAAGAGATCTGACTGAGTTACGCTGAGATTACTTAGTTCCGTATCTGACGGAAAGGTATCGAATCATAGCATCTGACTGACGATGCAGAGCTTGAATAGATTATTCAAATCGCTTCTGAGATTAGAATTGAATCACTTGAATACTATTAGATCTGAGCTAGTTATAGGATAGAGGCTAGATTACTAATGATACCGAGACTGCAGAGATAACTGAGATTACAGAGCCTGATTAAGCTTCGCACTTGTCTGAGATACATAGTTCCATAGTTCACTAAGTTCTGAGAATTGTGGATCGATTGGAATTATCGCGAAACTGACACGGGCTCTAGACAACAGCTCTATTATCAGGTATAAATACCCCCAGGACTCGATAACATAAAATTAAAACATAATCATTCTCACATCATCACGATCATCCATTCACCATCACAATCATTCATGCATCAACACAAGCATTCATTCATCATCATAAACATTCATGTATTATCGCAATCATACCTTCATCGTCACCATCATTAATGCATCATCACAATTATTAAAGCATCTCTCCAAGTAATTATAAATCATAACATACTTTGTTAAATCAACCAATTCTACACCCAAAAGTCATGAACACATCAACAATCGTAACACATAATCGTATCTTAGAAGTCATTAGATCACGATTTAACTACAATGCTTAATTTCTAGTCTCTTAGACATTTTATCGAACACCTTGCATGCACAACTTAGGCATAAGTATAATAACCCAACTACTCATCATGAACAACCAAATTTACATGTTTCCACTCATATATTATCATACATTCATACAAACCACATAAGTATCCCATCTTGGAGGTCATTCAACATCAACAACAAGTACATAATCTATTTACCATACAAACACCACATACTAAGGCCAAGGCTTGATAATGTTGTAGACAAACATGAACCACAACTCAATCATAGCAAGAACATTAATTTCAACTCACAAGAATTATTAAAAATTTATAAACATAAATCTTGGAGATTTAGAAGAAGGTACTTCAGCTTCTTGGATGAAAGGGACCCAAGAATCAAAATCTACATACCTTGGGAAAACTCTTTTCTTGAAGGCTCTTGGAAGAATTCCTTATCCTTGCTCTTGATTCTCTCTTAATTTTTGGTGGAAGAAGAGAGAATTTTTTATTTTGGAAACCCTAATTTTTGAATGAAAGAAGAGAAAAGAAAATAAGGCCTTCAACACTTAAGTGGGTATTTATAGAGGTTGGGGAAATAGTGTGAAAGACCAAAATGCCCTTTAAATAAAAAGAATTGAAAACTACTGATCAGGGTCTGTGACGGTCGATCTGATAGTCCGTCAAAGGGACTGAAGGTCCACCAGGTCATCCGTCACTCGAGTGCCAAATCTGGGTCATTCTTCCTCTTCGTGATGGTCGAAGTGATGGTCTGTCAGGAGTCTGACGGTCCACCAGATCGTTCGTTACTCGGGGGTCAGGAATGGGCCATTCTGTTTCGACCTGACGGACCCCTTGACGGTCCGTCAACTTATTGGCAGTCCACCACTTTGGCCGTCACATGATGACCAAAAAGAGGGATCACTGCCTTGGCTTAGTGGGACACTTGACGGCCCACCAAGTACCTAATGGTCCACCAGGTCGACAGTCAAACCTGGGCGATTTCGATACCATTTAGTAAAACGGCCATAACTCCCTCGTCCGATGTCGGATTTTGATAAAATTGGTATTGATGGAAAGTTTATTCAATGTTGTACATGAAAAAAGGTTTAAATTATATAAATAAAACACGATTCAAAGTTTTTCATACTTGGTAAGATATTTCTAAAATTTTTAGACTCAGATTTTCATTTTTCCGAAAATGCTCTAAGGCTCAGACTAGGAGAGAACTTTGCGGGGTATTACAATAGGGGCTCGGATGGGTTGTTTATTCATTTTTGTTCCTTCTGAGCATATAGGGACCAGTTAGGTTATAGTTTGTCATGTTCTATTTGATATTT
This sequence comes from Capsicum pubescens, assembly GCA_030864215.1. Classification (NCBI taxonomy): domain Eukaryota; kingdom Viridiplantae; phylum Streptophyta; class Magnoliopsida; order Solanales; family Solanaceae; genus Capsicum; species Capsicum pubescens. The sequence goes on along the minus strand of CM061538.1, from coordinate 96,972,812 downwards.
ATTTACTATCTGGAGCATTATCCAAGGTTTATCCCTTTTCCCTGATTTTAGGTTACTATCTCGCATCATCTTGTACATATATTATGATTTTGTTTAATTGACCGATGATGCCTACTGAGTACCTATTGTGTTGGTACTCATACTACACTTTTTCATTATTTTCTGATGCAGATTTGAGTACTAGCTATCGTTGTTGATGTATGTATTAGTGATGTTCAGAGTTTGGAGATAGAGTGAGATTTTCTATCTGGAACTTACTTTCTCCCCCTCTTCTATTTTAAATAGTCTTTCTATTCGATACTATGGTACATTTGATACTTATAATACTCTTATTTTTTGTTAGATACTCTTGTAATGACCTTACTAGGTCATAGGAGATTGTTACTCTTTCCGCTATTTATCTTTAGCAATGCCATCCTCATTATATTTTATGGCTTGTAACCTGATTGCTTGTGTAATTATGACATTTATGCTATTTTCCACCAACTAGCCCATTACTTGTTATTTCGGGCTACAATTTGGCTTACCTACTAGTGGGATAAAATAGGTGGCATCATGATTCATGAAATTAGTTCATGACATGAAAGTTTTTCTAGCATGTATCCATTGAAAAAATATATTTTTTTGAGTCAACTTGGCCAAAGGAGCTGCAATAGACGAGAAACCCTCTATAAAATGCTAATAATAGACCACTAAACTAATCAAAAACCAAATCTTGGTAGGAGAAATAGGTCTAGTCCAATAACAAATTATTTCTATCTTAGTTGGATCAACTATAATACCATCCTTAGTCACCACATGACCCAAGAAAGAGATAGGATCCAACCAAAACTCACATTTGTAAAACTTAGCATACAACTTCTCATCACCCAACCTTTGAAGTACAATCCTCAAATGCTTTACATGGTCGACCTCACTCTTGGAATAAATCAAGATGCAATCTATAAAAAAATCACAAAGGAGTTGAGATACGGTTGAAATAGTCAGTTCATCAATTCCATGAATGTTGCTGGAGAATTGGTCAATCTAAAAAACATGACCAAGAACTCATAATGACATAATCAAGATCAAAAACTTGTCTTTTGAACATCAAAAACTCTAAAGTTCAACTACTGATACGCTAATCTCCAATAAATCTTTGAAAACACTGAAATTCCCTAAAGCTTGTCAAATAGTTCATCAATCCAAGGAAGCGTATTCTTGTTTTTAATCATCACTTTGTTCAACTACCTATAATCAATACACATATGCATAGAGCTATCCTTCTTCTTCTTCTTCTTCTTCTTCTTCTTCGCAAACAAGAAAGGAGCACCCCAAGGAGATATACTAAATCTAATAAATCATATACTAGGTCTAATTAATCCCCTACTAAAAAAATCTTACAATTTCTCCTTCAATTCCTTCAACTTAGTCGGGGCCATCCTATAGGGAGGAATATAAATGGGCTTTGTGCCTGACTCCACATCAATAGCAAATTCATTATCACGATCTGAAGGCGTAGCAGATAAATTCATAGGAAACACATCCATGACCTCATGAACAACCCGAATACAATCTATGTAAGGTAGTAAGGCAACATTAGTATAACAGACATGGGCCAAATAAGACAATCACCCTTTCTCTATCATGCAATAAGTTTACAAAAAATATATAAAACCCTTTAGAATCTAATGAAGCATACCCCTCCAAGATAACCTCAGCACACCTAGCATAGCTAAGGTCAAGATCTTATATAATAGTCTAAAATAGAAATAAAAAGATAACCAGTCCATACACATGATACATCAAAATCAACCATATCCTGGACAACAAAGTCTACATGAGTCTCACAACCCGCAAAGGTAACCATAAAAGATTTGTACATCCAATCTTCAACTAAAAACTCTCATACAAGGATAGAAACATTAAGATACATAGCAAGGGGCTCACATACAATATCAAATCCAGAAGCAAAGTCGGTAGACACATAGGATAATGTAGATCTATGTTCAAATAACCTAGAATCATAGCTATAGAAAACTAGGAAGATACTTGTAAGAACTATATTAGAAGACTCTACCTCGGTTCTCTCAAGTGTACCATAATATTGACCATATCTACTCTCAGATTGAGTAACCCCATGACACCTCTACAAGCACCCCTACCTCTACCTCTAGAACTTCTAGCATCACCTATACCACTCTATGAACCACCTCTTACTAAAGATATTAGTGTAAGGAAAATCTAAAGCTAAGAACCAAATCAAATATATCAAATACAAAACTTCTTTTATGGCCTGAGTTAATCTGAGAAAGTACGAATGAGATAGAACAACCTTCTTATCCTAAAGAACTAATCCTGGAACCTCCACCTACTTAGCCTAATACCTGGCTACCAAAAACTGCAGAACCTAAAGTTTTACCACCTGATCCCTACAGCATGGACTAAATCGGCCTACCTAAAACACCCTAGTTTCTAGACCTTAGAAAATTTCCTGGAATTCTGGTTTCTGGACCCAATACAACTCATGGGTATGATCCATATGTTGGGGTATGGATGGTATGGTCCAGTTGTATGCTGATCAGTGGTTGTTGGTAGGATGAATTTTTGTCACTAGAACTAGTACGACTTGGTGGTACAAGTCGTATGATTGGAGATAGATCATTTGGTTTCTTCTCTTAACCTTAGACTTGGTGACTTAAGTTGGAGCTGAGTATGAGTATCTCACCAAGAGATATAAGCCATGGTATGAGTCATACCCAGGACTCATATAGTGGATAGTGTTCAAACCTTCTGTGATTCTATTTATCTAGGGATACGATGATAGGTACAGATCGTATGTTATCAATACGACTTTGGTAAGATAAGTCATATACTGGATAGTGTTGGGTCCAAAGGTTGAGGCTTAGGATATGAGTAGAGGGTACCACTCATACCGAAGGGTATGACTCGTGAGGGTCATTCGTACCCTTATGATGGGATCTTGTGCAACTTAAGTAGGGGTATTCTGGATATTTCCCCACTTACCCTAATAAGGTCCCACTACTTCTAACTCACTTGGGAGGATATTCACCTGATTATTCTATTCATTAATACTTAGAAACTCTTCCTAAACACTCTAGAATTCTTTCAAAAACTTTTGAGTAAGAAAGCTAGGGTTTAAACTAGAGGACTAATTTGGGGATCTTGTTGGTGGTTTCTCTCCATCTACTCTGTCAATTAAGGCATGTTCTCTTCCCTTATTGTTAATCCAACTAAAGGCATGGTTTTATACAATGTTTTTATAATTTAAATGTTGTATGATTTTGGGTTCTTAAATATGATTTAGGGGTTTTGGTTATAAATGTTTGGTTATGGTTTTCCCATGTTTAATTATGTTTTATATGCATTAATGGTGGTTTTGGATAATTGGTTGCATGGGAATGGTTCTTTGGTAATGTACTTTGTTTTTGGTAATACAATGCCCCCAATGTGTTTGATAAAATGCCTTTAACAATGTTTTTATTATAATATTGGTTTTCAATAGAACTTATGCATGGTTTAAAATTGGTAATGAAACCCGGATGGTATAAATTGTTTAAATGATTTTAAATGGATTGAAAAGGCCTTGGTGGACAAGGTTTGGTTAATTGGAAATCATGAAGGGTACATGGAAACCCTTAAACCTATATGTAGTTGGCTATGGACAAAATTTGCAAGTTATTATTGGTGTGACGATACCACTATTAATATCCTTGTTTAATAAATGGTTAATGGATTGGTTGGTTTCTTGGTAATGGCTTTAATTGGTCAATAATGGTGGGGTATGTAGCAAAGTCATGGAAGGTAGAGGTCCTAGGGGACCAAAACTGGAAACTCATATTTGCCGATGTGATGTTGGTCTTGGTGACCGTGTGCATGATATCACACTTTATATTTGGGAGATATACTAGTCATCCCAAGTTTTCTTCCCTAGTAGTATGGCTTCACGCTCTGGGGCCCTTTCTACAGGGGGAGCTGAACCCATATAGCCCGTAGATGGTTTAGGACGGCAAAGCTATACAGCCCAGGCAAAGGTTTTAATGGAATGTTAAACCCAATTTCTTTTCCCGACATGGTGTTATATATAGAGAGAGGGGGGTTTTGTTCATATAGATGGTTTTACATAGTTTTATAAATAGTGTTATTTAATTCTTATCCTGAGTTCATGCTAGCAATCACTCGCTAACTCATCTTCGGGAGGCTATATACCCACGCTATGTAGGAACCGGCCATTCTACTCCTCCTACATAGTGATTAACTTGGGGATATTTGTTGGATTAAAGTTGTGAGCTTCTATCTTTCTATAAGGATCCATTTCATGTTATGGATATTTTTAGACATTCTGATTTATTTTTGGATATTTATTTTTGCTAGGGTTGGGGGCATGTCCCAACCATAAATTCTTACTCTTTTAGTTAGAGCTGCTATGGGTGGGAATGGGTGGGATCGGTATTAGTGTTAGCCTTATCATTGGCATTGGTATTGGGGATGATACCAGTTGACGATATTATTTGTTGTTCCATCGTATTTAATTTTGATAATAATCATATTATGTTTTGGCACTTATTTGGTTATGGCCTGGTTTATGGCTCTCATTTTGGTATTGGTTTGGTTTGGTATGGTTGGTACAGTTAGGTGATGTGTGAGCAAAAGCTAACACATTTAATGCTTTTTAGCTTAAAATAATTGTGATTTCTGAAGCAACTCTTGTTGTTTTGTTGTGTTTGCTCATGATATTGCAGTAAAAGACTGAAGGAAAGGAAATAAATGACAATGGAGCAAAAGAGTTGAAAATCTAAGAAAAAAAGAAGAAAATGTGGATGAAGACATCTGTGATAAGTCGTCAGCCTTGTGATAGCCTATCAGAAAAAGCATCAGCCTTAACCAGGGAATTGGAGTTGAGAAGCAGTTCTGACGACGTCTGTGACGTGGTGTCAAGTGGGTGATAAGGCATCAAGAATGGCGTCATCCTTAAAAAAAAAATCAAAGATAGGAGAAGACATCTGATGACATTGGTAATACGCCGTCAGATCCTTGACGCGGCGTCAGAGTTATCATCAATCTAAGGCAGAGAATTGAAGAAACTGGAGCAAGTCTGACGCCATCCGTGCGTCAGTTAGGGCATCACCTAATCCGAGAATTAATTGAATTTTCTATTTTATTTCCTTAATTAGGCTTTAATATAAATAGCATCTTTAGGGTTTATTCGAAGAGTTCTCTTTTTTTTAGTTTTGGAGAGTTTTATTTTCTTCAACACTTATCAACTATTTGTGGATTCCTATTTTTGCGATTAAATTGAAGAAACTACTTGTTTATTTTCATCCGTTAGTAAGTTTATCCTTATTATCATGAATTCAACTTTGTATTGCGTTTATCAAATCATGAGCGGATAATTCCATTAGCCGGAGTTATGGGATCCATGGACTAGGGTTTGATAGGTTACTAGATATTTAACTGATTCAAAGAGTAGTAGGACGTCTTGAAATTCTATTTTTTTATCTGAAATCTGCTAGTTGCATACATTAGGTTATGCCTTAGGTTTTATTTTATTCTAACAGAGAAATATAATAGAGGTTGTGAATTATCAACAGGGACTCGAAAGCTACCAACCTTCTGTTTAATGTTCAATATTATAACTGGATTGATCTACCTGAGATAAAATCCTACTAGAAATAGATAAGTTATCTAAGTTCGAGAGAATTAGATAATAAATTGTCTAGTGAGGTCGAGAGATAAGTCAGATAGTATCGTCGTCAGGGATATTCTGTTGTTTCTACTTACTTCAAGAATCCCAAGCATTACCTAGTATCTGTCAATTCCCAAAACCCATGGTGAACATAACTCTGATTTCCCATTTAGATTGATTTCAAACACTGAAATTAAAGTGACCAAAAAAAAATTATTTGCTAATCTCCAAAACCCCCCATTTTATCTTTTTTATATCAATTGTTTGAATTTAACTTGTAGCTTTAGTTTCAAACTAGTTTAATCGCCACTCACATTGTTCCTTGTGGAATTCGACCCCAACCTAGTTGGGTTTTATATTAACAACGATTGCTTACACCCATTCAAGAGTGTAATTTGAGCATTATCAAAAATGGCGTTGTTGTCGGGGAACAATTTGACGTATTGAGTTGGTTTAGAATTTTAGCCTACTAGCTTGAATTCAAACTTGTATATATTTGTTTTTAGTTTTCTTTTATTTCTTGTGTTAGGTAGATTTTATTTTAGTTTACTTATTACTATGGCAGCGTGGAATGAACATGAGCTTAGTGATTGGAAATCTTATCTTGATGACCCATGTCCATATTGTGATGAACCTCACTTTTGGTAAGATTATAGATATGCTCTCCAGAGAGAGATGTGTGCACCATCTCCATCCTACCGGGAGTATGATTGTTCTTTATGTGGCAGCCGAGATAGACATTGGAGTGATTACCCAAATGCCCCCTCCCCCTATTGCACTAACCCAAATTCTAGTTCTTCTTATGAGTTTGATAGGTCTTATGGTCAAGAAAAAAAAGAACAAAGCACCAATAAGAGTGGCATTGAAGCAATATTTCAACGAATATTGGATCTCCAGAAAGAAACATATGATATCGTATGTGATATGCATCAAGATATGAAGTCGATCATTCATGAGGAGATGGATATAGAGGTCAATTATTCAAAGCATTCTTCTATATTATGTTTAGATAATATCTTGTCTGTGGACTCATTTAACATAATGGAAGAGTGTGAAAATGAGGAACAAGAATCCTATGTTGATGATGAGCTTGATATTGATCTTTCATTGGAGATTTCCCAACCAATCAAACCATTCATGAACGAAGATGCCAAAGATGAGGAAATGGTACTAGAATTGAAAGAAGAAATCAAGAACAATCCTTATGAAGACTCTAGTCCATTTCGAGGTAAAGATACTAATAGAGACGCTACTCCAGAATTGAGAGTCAGTCCTCATTCGAACCACTTTTCAACATTATGCTTAGTGGATGTGAAAAAGGTCAAACCACCCAAGCAAATGATGAATTTTGAAAATGAGGAGGAAAATTCTTACATTTTAGAGTTTACCTTTCCAAAAGGGTATACTATAACCCAAGTCTTGAAGGCCAAGAAGCTTAAAGATCGATATTCATTTAGTGGCTTTTTAAGATCCTCATTGTTCCCCAATGAGACCATATGAAAGTTCGATGCAAAATTGGGCAAGCGGTTCAAGTCTTCGAAATGGCATGATAAAACATTCCTTATCATGCCCTCACATTTGCCCAACGGACCTAAAAGATGTAAAGATCAAAAAATGGGCTGATAATTTAAATCGTCAAAGTGAAGGGATAAAGGATGACTGGATATTGTCGTGTTGCGACACTAAATTAGACGCTTCTTGGGAGGAAACCCAAGGTATTTTGTTATTTGTATTCGTATTATTTGATTGACATTAGATCTTCACACCCATGGTGCCACAGGTATGTTTTTAACTCTCTTGTTTTAGTTTGACGCATTGGGGACATTGCATGATTTTAAGTTGAGGGTGGTTGGGATACTTGTAGGTGTTGATGTCCTCCTAGGGTTTTTGTTATCATGCCTCTTTTCCCCGGAGTCTTGTTCCTAGTAGAACCGTCATATTTAGGCGTATTGCGATGGTTTTGTGATGTGTTGTAGTTGACTAGGAGAAATACAAGTAACTAAGGCAGTTAACTTGTTTTTGAGATTTTTGAGCACCTTTCCATTGGTCTGATATATTACTGTGTGAATTGCATCCATTTGTGACCAGGTGTATCTTTTTGTGGCATTAGTCTGGCAACTGAATAACCTTTATTAAACAAGTGCATGAACTGGATATGTAGTGATATGCGAGATACTTGTGTGCCTTGTGTATGTAAGGTCTTACTCAGCTCTCGTTGTGTGTTGAATCTAGAACTTGCCATGTTAGTCTTTCCATGGTCATAGGATAGGAGTTGGGAAAGAATCATAGGTCGTTTTTTTATTTTAGCCCACTTTAGCCAAAATGATCTTCCCTATGTGCATAATATCTCTTGATCCCTGTTTTGAGTCTAATTAGCCTATTTCTTTCTATGACACCTCTCACCTTCCCATTTACATCACAATGAACCTGTTTTAGCCCTGGTCCTCCTTGGACACTGTGCACATTTACTTAGGCAAATAGCCTAAGTTGAGGGTGGCTATCATAGGGGTGCGTGATATAAAATAAGTATGAAGAGAGGAAGAATAAAATGTTGGGTGTGGTCAAAAAAAATAAGAAATGAGAAAGTTGTGTAAAAGATGATAAAAAGATAATGTGATAATTGAAAAGACCGCATCCATCTTGAGAATGTGTGATCAATAAAAGACAAGAAGAAAAGAAGGTTGGGAGTTGAAACCCCAAGAGTTTAGTGTAGTGTCAAGGAGGCATAGTCACTCTGAAATATCCATGAATATCATACCAGCCCCTAGCCTATGTTACAAGCTTAAGAAAAGCCCTATAGTAATCCTAACTGACCTATCTGACGACTTGGGTACTGACTATAAGGGAAAGCCTATGGCATTTGATGCGCAATATTGGAACTTCATTCTGAGAGTGAGTTTTATGTTTATCCCTGTGTTTATGTATGTAAATTCTGACATGAGTAAAAAAGAGATTTCTTTGTTGTGAGGGCACACTAGGTATGTTTCTAATCACTGCCTTATTCGGATAGTGTGATTTGGGTATGTGTTGGGTAGTTATTGCTAAAATTCTTGCCATATCTTAATCCTCGTGAGTTGCATGGGTGTTTTCAATAATAGATACAACTACTCATAATTTGACTGACCTTGGAAATGGTGCATGTGTTCTGAACTGATATGAATAGTTAGCTGCCAACTTGTACTTTGTATACTCTTAGTTAGTTTGTTGCTTGAGGACAAGCAATTGTTTTAAGTTGAGGGTGTTGATGTGTGAGCAAAATCTAACATAGTTAATGCTTTTTAGCTCAAAATAATTGTGAATTCTGAAGCAACTCTTGTTGTTTTGATGTGTTTGCTTATGATATTGCAGTAAAAAGCTGAAGGAATGGAAATAAATGACAATGGAGCAAAAAAGTTGAAAATTTAAGCAAAAGAGAAGAAAACATGGTTGACGACATCCATGATGAGTCGTTAGCCTTGTGATAGCCTATCAGAAGCAGCGTCAGCCTTAAAGAGGGAATTAAAGTTAAGAAGCAGTTCTGACAACGTCAGTGATATGGAATCAAGTGGGTGATAAGGCGTCAGAATGGCGTCAGCCTTAAGCAAAAAATCAGCGATAGGAGAAGACATCTGACGATGTTGGTAATACGCTATCAGATCCTTGACACGGCGTCAGAGTCATCGTCAGCCTAAGGCAGAGAATTGAAGAAACTAGAGCAAGTCTAACGCCATCCGTGATAGGGCGTCACACTCTTGACGCGGCGTCAGCTTGGGCGTCACCTAATCCGAGAATTAATTAAATTTGCTATTTTATTTCCTTAATTAGTCTTTAGTATAAATAGCATCTTTTAGGGTTTATTCAAAGAGTTCTCTTTTTTTTAGTTTTGGAGAGTTTTATTTTCTTTAACACTTATCAACTATTTGTGGATTCCTATTTTCGCAATTAAATTGAAGAAACTACTTTTTGCTTTTCATTCATTCGTAGGTTTATCCTTATTATCATGAATTCAACTTTGTATTTCGTTCATCAAATCATGAGCGACTAATTCCACTAGCCGGAGTTATGGGATCCATGGACTAGGGTTTGATAGGTTACTAGGTATTTAACGGATTCAAAGAGTAGTAGGACGTCTTGAAATTCTGTTGTTTTAACTAAAATCTACTGGTTACAAACATTAGGTTATGCCTTAGGTTTTATTTTCTTCTAACGGAGAAATAGACTAGAGGTCGTGAATTATCAACAGGGACTCAAAAGCTACCAACCCTCTGTTTAATTATCAATGTCGTAACTGGATTGATCTACCTGACATAAAATCCTATTGGAAATAGATAAGTTATCTAAGTTCGAGAGAATTAGATAATAAATTGTCTGGTGAGGTCGAGAGATAAGTCAGATAGTATCGTCGTTAGGGATATTCTGTTGTTTCTACTTACTTCAAGAATCCCAAGCATTACCTAGTATCTTTCAATTCCCAAAACCCATGGTGAACATAACTCTGGTTTCCCATTTAGACTGATTTCAAACACTGAAATTAAAGTGACCAAAAAAAAATTATTTGCTAATCTCCGAAATCCCCATTTTATCTTTTTATATCGATTGTTTGAATTTAACTTGTAGCTTTAGTTTCAAACTAGTTTAATCGCCACTCGCATTGTTCCTTGTGGGATTCGACTCCAACCTAGTTGAGTTTTATATTGACAATGATCGCTTACACTCATTCAAGAGTGTAATTTGAGCGTTATCATTAGGTGTGACGGGATAACATAGATTGGTTGGTCTAGGAATAAAGCTATCCTAAAGTTAGTCCATGTCTAGTTAAGCTATCTTGCTATTGTTTTGGAATCCAATCGACTTAAGGTATGCTAATGGTGGTTGGGTTGGGTAACAGAGGGTGGTCCTCAGTCATGGTTGGACTTGGGATGCCCATTATGACAAGGTCCCCAGTCAGGTCATGTTAAGTTGGTAATAGAGCTTTAGGTTAATAGTCAATTGGGAGTCCATAAATCCATGTCTGGTAGAGTCTCTTTTAGGGGTGTGTAGCTCACCACACTCAGAAAAGAGAGGCTACAAGGCATTTATGAATGTTTTAGTTTCTTGGTTTTATATTTTCAAGCTTGGAGTCTAAGTCCCAGAATTCTTCTCTAATCCTTGGTTGTTCACTTTTTAGATCTTACCTCGACGATCTGGAACACAAAGAAACTCTTCAGTCCCAACTAAGGACAATGTTGATGGGGTACGTCCTACGTCTGGAGTTCGTCTTCAATCTCAAGGTCCTATCCCTGATAGTTTAAGAATTCCTCTGGTTTCTACTAGTCCTCCTCAGGGTGAGGTGACTAATGCAGAATTTTGTTAGTCTATTCATATTCTTGCTAAATTGGTTGCCGCTCAGGATGTATGGGATGCATCTGATACGTTGCCTGTTGAGGCCACAAGGGTTGGTCATTTTATGAAACTGAATCCTCCTACTTTTCCTGGTGTGGAGGTTGAAGAGGATCCTCAGGGTTTCTTGGATAAAATGGAGAAGATATTCAGGGTAATGCGGGCTACTAATATGGAAGGTGTAAATTTTATAGCTTATCATCTCAAGGATGTTGTGTACCAATGGTACAAAGATTGGGATAGGGATAGAGGTGATATGGAGAAGTCATCCTTATGGGATGCTTTCTCTGGTGCTTTTCTGGATCATTTCTTTCCTCAAGAGCTGAGAGAAGCAAATATGTAAGAGTTTGTGAATCTTAAGAAAGCGAGAATGTTTGTCAAGGAATATTCCTTGAAGTTTCATAAACTGTCAAGGTATGCCCCTGACTTGGTGGCTAACATGAGAGCGAGGATAAGAAAGTTTGCTTCTAGGTTGAATCAGGATTTGATCTTGGAAAGAAAGACTGCCTTGCTAATTAAATATATGGACATTTCTAGTTTGTCCATTCATATGCAGCAGGTAGAGGATGAGAAGAGGAAACAAGCAGAGTTTGGAGATCGGCAGGGTAAGAGGAGCAAGTTTTCTGATCAGGAAGGTGCTCTATAATGCCTCGTATTTCCTTAGCATAATCTAAGTTCCAATACATGATTATTTGTATATAAAATTTTCATAACACTCATTATTTTTTAGTTTAGAGTCTGCCATTGTGTAGGAAATTCAATTACCTTTCCAACGATATAAAATTTGTCTAAATCTGATCACCGGGTAAGAAGTTATGGCGATTTTAAGTTTTAGTCATTAAACATCATCATTTTGACCCTTAGCGCATCGCGGAGTTAGTGTAAATAGAAATTGTCAATTTCCAGTGTTTCTCTGCGATAGTGACGCATCATGTCGTAGGCCTAGTTCATAATTGTCCAATTCTAGTAAGGCAGCGCGATCATGGCGCGCCGCGCCAATGGTGAAAATCAGAATCAAAGAGGCACTGCGGTTTCTTCATGTTGCGCCATAAGCCCAGTTACCAGTTGTTAGTTTCCAGTGACATGGCGCGATAGCGCCGAGTCGCGCCAGGTGCCCATTTCGGAAAAATGGGCAAAAATTAAAAGTTTTGCCCAAGGGTAAAACAGTCCTTTCCCCTAATTTTAATCCGTCCAGGTGTGCTTTTAAGCCCTAAAAATATTTTAAACTCATTATTTTAATTATTTTCTCCCAAATCAAGAAGTTTTTTCTTCCAAATCAAGAACCCTAGCTCTTCAATTTCAAGGTCAATCCTCAAGAACTCACCCAGAACTTCAAGAAATTCACTATCCTAGGTATGCCAGATTTTCATCCATGGATTCCTTTCATCCATGGAGCCCAAGCAACCCATTTTAATCACCAAGTTATAATCTTTTCAATTTATTATATTTTAAATTATGATTTCATCCATGAACCTCTATGTACTATTGATTTTATACCATGTTACCATGAAATTATTGATATCATTCAATTCTCCATGTTTTTATATTATTATTTATTGAATTAAACCATGATTTAGATCTATTACGATTGAATTCATGCTATTCCATAAGTTCCATGACATTTCTATGATTGTTTTAACCATGAACTACAAGTGTTTGAAAGATGATATCGAAGGGGTATATTTACCATCTTGTGTGAGTCAAAGACTCTAACTCAGAAACTCTAACTCTTGAGTCAAATCCAGTAGTAAATAAATTCTCAGATGTATTTACTGAAGATCTTCCCGGAGTTCCTCCCGAATGGGAAATCGACTTAGAAATAGACCTTCTTCCAGATACTCAGCCCATATCTATTCTGCCATACAGAATGGCTCCAGCAGAACTCAATGAGTTAAAAGAACAGTTAAAGGATCTTCTAGATAAGGGATTCATCATACCCATCGTCTCCTCGTGGGGCACACCTATTTTATTCGTGCATAAGAAAGACGGTTCTCTCAGAATGTTCACAGACTACCGTCAGTTGAACAAAGTCACATTCAAGAATAAATATCCACTTCCTAGAATCGATGACTTGTTTGACCAACTTCAGGGTGCCAGTTACTTTTCCAAGATAGACCTCAGATCAGTCTATCATAAGCTCAGGGTCAGGGAATGTGACATTTCAAAAATAGCTTTCTAAACCTGCACTTCAAATTTCTAGTCATGTCCTTTGGTCTTATCAATGACCCAGCACCCTTTATGGACCTAATGAACCAAGTGTTCAAACATTACTTGGACATATTTGTTATAGTCTTCGTAGATGAGATTCTTATTTACTCTCATAGTGAAAATGATCATGATGACCACTTCAGAATAGTACTTCAGACTCTTAGAGCTCACTAGTTGTTCGCTAAATTCAGTCAGTAAGTGTGAATTCTATCTAAGATTAGTAGTTTTTCTTATCCATATCATTTCTGATGATGGCATTAGAGTTGATCCTCAAAAGACCGAGGCAGTGAAAAACTGGCCTAGGCCCATCTCTCCATCAGATATCAAGAGTTTTTTGGGTTTAGCTGGCTATTAACATCAATTTGTTAAAGGCTTTTCTTCTATTTCATCCCCCATGTCCAAATTGACTCAGAAGAAAGTTAAGTTTTAGTGGTTAGATTCATGCGAGAAGAGTTTTCAAGAGTTAAAGACTCGACTCACCTCAGCTCTAATCTTAACTCTACTAGATGCTTCAGATGGTTTTGTTATGTATTGTGATGCATCCAAGGTAGGCTTAGGTTTTGTCCTCAAGTAGAGAGGTAAGTTCATAGCCTATGCCTCCAGACATCTTAAACCCCATGAGAAGAATTACCCTACTCATTATCTTGAGTTAGCAGCTGTAGTGTTTTCCTTAAAGATTTGGAGGCATTACTTATATGTGGTGCAAGTAGATGTGTTCACAGATCATAAAAGCCTTCAGTATGTGTTCTCTCAGAAAGATTTGAATTTGCGTCAGAGAAGGTAGTTAGAATTATTAAAGTATTATGACATAAGTGTTCTATATCATCCGGGAAAGTCCAATGTAGTGGTTGATGCTCTCAGTAGATTATCTATGGGTAGTGTAGCTCATATTGAGAATGGTAAAAAGCAGTTAGCTTAGGAAGTCCATCAGCTTGCCTGACTAGGTTTCCTCTTAGTCGACTCAGCAGAGGGTTGTGTGTGGGTGCATAGTATCTTAGAATCATATCTAGTTTTTGAGGTGAAGGAAAAGCAAGATAGAGATCCCAGTCTAGTTAAGTTGAATGAATCGGTTAGAGACCATAAAGTGGAGGTTTTATCCCAAGGGGGAGATGGTGTTTTGCGTTGTCAAGGTAGATTGTGAGTGCCTGGTGTAGATGATTTGAGGCAATGAATTCTTGATGAAGCACATGGTGCGCATTACGCTATTCAACTAGGGGCCACTAAGATGTACCGCAATTTGCGGGAGATCTATTGGTGGAGTGGGATGAAGAGAGATATTACAGAGATTGTAGCTAAGTGATCTATATCCTAGCAAGTTAAGATTGAGAAACAGAAACCTAGTAGGTTTGTGCACGAGTTCAGTATTCCCACTTGGAAATAGGAGGAAGTGAACATGGATTTTGTGATAGGTTTTGTGTGTATCCATCATCAGCATGATTCTATTTGGGTCATCGTAGACAGGATGACCAAATCAGTCCATACCTCTTATTCAGCCAAGGACTACGCCAAAATCTATATCATAGAGTTGGTCAGGTTACATAGAGTCCCAGTGTCTATCATCCCTGATAGAGGTACCCAGTTTACCTCTCACTTCTGGAAGTCATTCCAAAAGGGTCTTAGTACCCAAGCCCACCTCAGTATAGTTTTTCACCCTCAAACAGATAGCCAAGTAGAAAGGACCATTCGGACTCTAGAAGATATGTTGAGAGCATGCATTGTTGATTTTAAAGGGAGTTGGGAACACCATTTTCCTTTGATTGAATTCGCAAACAATAACAGCTATCATTCCAGTATCTGTTTGGCTCCGTTTGAGGCTCTCTATGGTAGGAGGTGTAGATCTCCAATTGGTTGGTTTGAAGTAGGTGAGGCCACAGTAGTAGGGCATAACTTGATGTTTGATTCCTTAGAGAAGGTTTAATTGATCAGAGAAAGGCTTAGGGCTTCCCAGAGCCAATAGAAATTATTTTCAGATGTGAGGAGAAAAGATCTTAATTTTGAGGTCGGTGATCTTGTGTACTTGAAAATCTCTCCCATGAAAGGAGTGAAGAGATTCGGCAAGAAAGGGAAACTCAGTACTCGATATGTCAGTCCCTTCAGATTTCTCAGTCAAATCTGAAAGGTAACTTACGAGCTTAAGTTGCCTTCAAATTTAGCTTCAGTACACCCAGTGTTCCATGTCTCGTTATTGAAAAAGTGTATTGGTGATCCAGCGGTAGTTGTTCCCTTAGAAAGTGTAGAGATTAAGAACAATCTTTCCTTTGAGGAAGTTCTAGTTGAAATTTTTGATCATCAAGTTCATAGACTAAGGAACAAAGAAGTTCCACTAGTCAAAGTTCTTTGGAGGAATCAGTCTGTTGAGGGAGCCATTGGGGAAGCAGAGGCAGATATGCAGACCAAGTACCCTCATCTTTTCTCTGCGAATTCAGATTCAGTATACGGTACCAATCTTCTTAAGATTTCTCTCTATCCTACTCAGATTCATTTGCGAATCATATTCATGTCAATCGTGTAATTACAAATCGGTTCAGTCATGTAACCCATGCATCAGATATGCATGTTCAGTGTGTAAGATTAGTCCTTCAGTTTTCTCAGCTTAACCAGTTTCATTCGAGGACGAATGATCCTAAGAGGGAGATATTGTAATGCCCCGTATTTCCGTAGCATAATCTAAGTTCCAATACATGAGTATTCATATATAAAATTTTGGAACACTCATTATTTTTTAGTTTAGAGCCTGCCATTGTGAAGGAAATTCACTTAGCTTTTCAAAGATATAAAATTTGGCTAAATTCGATAATCGGGTAAGAAGTTATGGCGATTTTAAGTTTCAGTGGTTAAACACCATCATTTTGACCCTTAGCGCATCTCAGAGTCAGTGTACATAGAAATTGTCAATTTCTAGTGTTTCTCTGCGATAGTGGTGCATCGCGCTGTAGGCCCAGTTCATAATTGTCCAATTCCAGTGAGGCAGCGCGATCATGGCGCGTCGCGCAAATGGTGAAGATTAGAATCAAAGGGGAACCGTGATTTCTTCGCATCGCGCCGTCAACCCAGTTCCTAGTTGTCAGCTTCCAGTGACACGGCTCGATAGCGCTACATCGCGCCAGATGCCTTTTTTGGAAAAATGGGCAAAAATTAAAAGTTTTGCCCAAGGGTAAAACAGTTCTTTCCCCTAATTTTAAACAGCCCAGGTGTGATTTTAAGCCCTAAAAACATTTTTAAACTCATTATTAATTATTCCCCCCCCCCCCAAATCTATAAGCTTTCTCTCCCAAATCAAGAACCCTAGCTCTCCAATTTCAAGGCCAATCCTCAAGAACTCACCCAGAACTTCAAGAAATTCTCTAACCCAGGTATGTTAGATGTTCATCCATGGATTCCTTTCATCCATGGAACCCAAGTCACTCATTTTAATCACCAAGTTATAATCTTTTCAAGTTATTATATTTTAAATTATGATTTCATCCATGAACCTCCATGTACTATTGATTTTATACCATGTTACCATGAAATTATTAATATCATTCAATCCTTCATATTTTTATATTATTATTTATTGAATTAAACCATGACTTAGATCTATTATTATTGAATTCATGCTATTCCATAAGTTCCATGACATTTCTATGATTTTTTTTACCATGAACTACAAGTGTTTGATAAAATGCCTACAAGAGTGATTGATTTAAATAAAATCCTTCATGTTTTATCCCTCAAGCTTTAGTATCATTTTACTATTATTGTTTTAAGTCCTGGGGGTTGTGAATACCCGAAATCCATATCTGTTTACTTAGTATAGTATTAGTACATTACAGAATAGTCTTTAGATCATACTATAAGCATTATCAGAACAGTCAGTTACTAGTCAGATGAACTCAGAACAGTCTAGTATTTTAGTTTCTTTTAGTTGGGAGTAGGATTTAGAACTGAGAAAGTGTAGGGATGGCGTCTTCCCTGTCAGATAGGTAGAGTCGTTAGTAACAATACCTATACTCTAGAACTATATAGCCAATAGAGGGTATGAGAAGTCACCCATCAGATTAGGATTGACTATCTCGTAGGGGTCACCCATCAGTTTAGGTTTGACACTCTTAGTCCTTTGGATATTATATCAGTTTAGTGGATCCACACAGCCATCGATAGTACCTGTGGCATGGTATTAACACCTTTCCAACTGGGGTTACAGGTTGGACCCCGATAAGCTCAAATTAGGGAATGTCAGTTAAATGATACCTCCTACAGTATCATATATAGTCTCAGTTCAGTTATGCAGTCTTAGAGTTGCTTGACCAAAGTTTACAGATGTCAGTATTTTTTTAAGTATTTCAATTTATAGATTTTACTCAGTGTACGTTATATGCTTGGTCATGCATCCCCAGTGTCTACAAGTTTTCACGTATCTTTAGTATTTTAGACTGTTATGCATACTTGGTATTTATAGATTCTCTATATTTTCAGTATCTACTAATTCCATGTTCTCTACTCAGTACTTCATGTTTTATATGCATATTCTGTTAATTATTATTCTGTTCATCAAACCATGCCTATCATCCTACCTCATTCAGCATACTAGTACATTCAAAGTACTGATCGCATATATTTTTTTGTGTTATGATGTATTATTTCATAGGTGCTGACATTCAGTTACCGGACCATGCTTAGACTTCACTTCTCAGGCTATCAGTAGTACAGTAGTAGTGGTGAGTCCTCATCATTCGAGGATATATTATTTTACTTCATATCTATATTTTCGTAGTTAGCAGAGTTATTTGGGGGCCTATCCCATCAACTCATATTCAGTCAGTTAGTTTTAGAGGCTTTTCAGACATTAGAGTCAATTATTCAGTATTCAGACATTATAGTTAGTTATCCAGTTTATGATTATTTTATTAGATTCAGTTAGTTGTTTCTATAGACTCATATTTTAGTTTTAAATTTAGTTATCAAAACCTTATAGCATGTTAATATTCTTCCACATTTATGATTATGTTATCCAGTGCTCACAGTAGGTACCAGCTCATGGGTTAGCTTGTGGTCCTTCGAGACTATAAGCATCGAGTAACGACTAAGGGGTAGTCCTGGGTCGTTACATGCTTAGTCTTAAGGTGGATAGGATGGAGGCAAATGGTAGAAAAAGAAGTGAGGGAGTTCTGGTTCCCTCTCTACTGCTATTGCTCCTCACCTGAAGTAGTCAGGTGACAGGTGTCACCAGGGTGGTGATAATTTCCATGCAAAAGGTGTCTATTCTCAAGTGAGTGGGGGTCAATCTATTTCTTCATGCCCTACTTGTCAATTTTATTGTCTTTATTATCGGGGTTATCATGATGAAGGAAGGGGCAAATGCTTTAAGTATGGCCAGACAGTCCATCAGCTCAGGGATTGTTCAGTTAATAAAGTTGCTACGGGAGAAAATAAGGTACTGGTTGTTTTATCTTCTACTCCTACACCTAGTGGTGTTGTGTCTACTTCTGTTACTATTCCTGGTTCTAGTGTTTGCCAGAATAGGTTGTATGTTTTGGCAACCCCGATAGGAATTTAAGGCATCGCCTAATGTTGTTACTGGAATGTTACAACTCTTTTCTCATGATATGTATTGTCTACTTAATCCAGGGTCCACTCTTTCTTATATGACCCCATTTTTGGCTATATGTATTGGTTATGATCCTGAGGTTGTTTCGGATCTTTTTTTTTATTTCTACCCTGGTAAGTTACTTGGTTACTACTAAGAAAGTCTATAGGGGGAGTGGTATCTGTTGGTGGTAGGCATACATTGGTGGATTTTTTTGAACTTGATATGGTGGATTTTGACATTATTTAGGGGATGTTTTAGTTGTACTCTTGTTATGTATCCTTGGATTATCAGACCCATAAAGTTGTCTTTAGGTTCCCTGGTGAACTGGTTATAGAGTAAGAGGGTGGTTGCGTAGCTCCAAGGGGGAGGTTTATTTCTTATCTTAGAGCTAAGAGGTTAATCTCTAAAGATTGTCCTTATCACTTGGTCTGGGTTAAAGATTTTAACTCGGAGGGTCTATCTTTTCATTCGGTTGTGATAGTAAATGAGTTTCTTGAGGTCTTTCCGGATGATCTTCCTAGTGTTCCTCCGGATAGGGAAATAGAGTTTGGTATTGACTTGGTTTCATAAACTCGTCCAATATCTAATCCTCCTTATATAATGGCTCCAACTGAGTTGAGGAAACTCAAGGAGCAACTTAAGGATCTTCTGGATAAGGGATTTATTCAACCTAGTTTATCCCCATTGGGTGCACCGGTGTTGTTTGTGCGCAAGAAGGATGGTTCCTTTTGGATGTGCATTGACTACAGGCAGTTGAATAAGGTATCGGTCAAGAACAAGTATCCTCTTCCAAGGATGGATGATCTTTTTTATTAGTTGCAAGGTGCCAAGCTCTTTTCTAAGATAGATCTTCGGTCTAGGTATCATCGACTAAAGATTAGGGAGGTGGATATCCCTAAGGTGACTTTTCGTACTCGGTATGGGCACTTTGAATTTTTAGTGATGTCATTTGGAATAACTAATGCCCCAGTAGCATTTATGGACTTCATGAACAGGGTTTTCAGGTGGTTTTTAGATCTCTTTGTCATTGTGTTTATTGATGACATTATGGATTATTTCAAAAGTGAGGTGGATCATGTTAATCACCTCCTTGTGGTATTTCAGACCTTGAATGAACAGTAGTTGTATGCCAAGTCTCCAAGTGTGAGTTTTGGTTGAACATTGTGACTTTTCTTAGTCATATTATTTCTAGCGAGGGGATCATGGTGGATCTGCAAAAGGTGGTTGTGGTTAAAAGGTGGCCTAGACCCACGACTCCAATAAACATCCAAAGCTTCTTGGGCTTGGCTGGGTATTATAGGTGGTTTGTGGAAGTCTTTTCATCGATAACTGCTCCTTTGACTAATTTGACTCGGAAAAAAATGATGATTTTTAATCCGATTCTTGTGAGGGGAGTTTTGAGAAGTTGAAAGATAAGCTAACTTCAGGTTTAATGGTGACTTTGTCGGAAGGCAATGATGGGTTTGTGGTCTATTATGATGCATCTCAGGTAGGCCTTGGTTTTGTTTTGATGCAGCATGGGAAGGTGATTGCCTACGCTTCGAGGCAGTTGCAGGTACATAAGAGGAACTATCCTACTCATCATTTGGAGCTGTTGGTGGTTGTATTTTTCTTAGAAAATATGGCAGCACTATTTTTATGGTGTACACGTGGATATCTTCTTTGATCATAAGAGTCTACAATATGTGTTCACTCAAAAGGAGCTCAATCTTAGTCAAAGGAGATGGTTGGAGCTTCTCAAGGACTATGATATGAGTCTTCACTATCACCCAGGTAAGGCTAATATGGTTGTTGATGCTCTTAGAAGGTTGTCCATGGGGTGTTTGGCTCATGTGGAAAAACGGAAGTGGGAATTGGTGAAGGATATTCACCACTTGGCCATTCTTGGAGTTCGCCTCTTGGACTCCAAGATGGAGGTGGAATGGTACAAAGAGTGGTTCGATCGTCTCTTGGTGCAGAGATCAAGGAGAAACAAGTGTTGGATCCTGTCTTGATGAAAATCAAGGGTGATGTTAGTGGGAAAACGTGATGGTATTTGAGATCAGTGGTGACAGTACTTTACGGTACCAAAGAAGGTTGTGTGTTCCTGATGTTGATGATTTGGGACAATGGATTTTGGCTGAGGCACATGATTCGTGCTATGTTGTTCATCCCGGTTCCACATAGATGTATCATGATCTCAAGGAGATGTATTGGTGGAATGGTATGAAGTGGGATGTGGCTGATTTTGTGGCCAAGTGCTTGGTGTGTCAACAAGTTATGGTTGAACACATGAGAACTGGAGGGTTGTATCAAGAGATTGTTTTTCCCAAATAGAAATGGGAGTTAATCAATATGGATTTTGTTATCGGTCTTCCTCATTCTCAAAATCAATATGATTCGACTTGGGTCATCGTGGAATCTTTGATTGATGATCTTTGATGAAAGGCTTGAATCTTTGATTCCTATTGATGCTTTGGAGATGATTTCTTAGTGTTCTTGTATTAGGAAATCTCAATCTTGAGTTATCTTGGAGAGTTAAAGCATATGTACTTAAATGATCACAATTTCATAATGAAGCTTAATTCTCAACAATTATCTTGGAAACACTTGAAAATATCAATTCACAATAGGGATGTACAATTTATGATATAAATCCTCAATTCAAAGCATAAATAGGTGGGATAAACACGTAATTCAAGGATTAAATCACTTATATCTTCATAAACTTAAAACAAGAAGCTTTGGGTATAAACCCCAACTTGTAAATCATGTAATCTTTAATAAAATTCAAGATTTTGAGCACAAGACCAAAAGATTTGTCCTTGTTCAAACCCCACATACCTTGGATGATACACTAGAAGAACAACCTTGCTTTTGAGACTCTATTTGTGCTCTTGAATGATGGTTCTTGAAATCCTTGTGTTGGTAATCTTGAATCTTAAATTAATTTGGAAAAAGGATGGTGGAATCTTGGGATTCTTGAGGTTGATTGTTGGAGCTTAGGGTTTTTGGTTGAGAGAAATCTTGAGAAATATATCATAAGATGCTTGTAATAGACCTTGTGTTTAGATGGAATTGAGGGCTGGTAAAAATTCCAAAATACCCCTTTTAACTTCTTAAAGAAACTTTAAAAAAATATAACTGGATCCCAATTTAATGGGCCACCGCGACGCGCCACTATCGCGGTGTCTCACTGGAAATTGATGAATGGGAAATTAGGGTCCTCTGCGACGCGGAGCTATCGCGTTGTCCCACTTGATTTTGATAATTGGGACCTGGAACTTCAACACGACACGCCACCATCGTGGTGCCCTATAGGAATGCCATTTTTTCCTTCAGAACGACGCGCCCCTATCGCGTTGGGCTACTAAAATTTGACAATTGGGAAAATGAACCTCTCCACGATGCGCCAATATCGCGGAGGTCCACTGGAAATGTCGAATGGGGATTTTTACCTCACCGCGATGTGCCAACATCGTGGTGGTCCACTGGAAAGTGACAATTATAAAATTGTCCTTCACCGCGATGCGGTGACTGCCTAGTTGGCATGCTTTCAACTTAAAAATGCTCTAACTTCTTCACCGAGTGTCGGATTTGGGCGAATTTGGTATCGATGCAAAGCTTACTTAATTTCCTACTCAATGAAAAGTTAAAATCTAGGAAATTCTAGGTGAAAAAAATATTAATCATTTTGTAAGTCATCCCTTAACATTCTATGAATGAATTTAAGCTAGAAAAAGTTTGGGGTATTACGCAGCCCTCGCATCGCGGGGTTATCGCGACCCCTTATTGCCACACACGAAAAATGGCATAACTTTTCACTCGTTTATAGGATTTAGACAAAATTGGTATTTATGAAAAGATAATTAAATTATCTACAATTTAGGGGGTATTAATATGCCAAATTATATACATACAAAAATTTATACTCATTCAGAGATGACCCTTATAGAATCAAATTCCAAACTTTGGCGAATCGAAGGATCTTAGCTCAACTTGGCTCTAAATGTCTTCTATGAACATTTTTAACCTCATGAGCATTTCACACACTAGTATAAAGATCATTAAAATTATATTTATATGAGAATAACTTGGATTATAACTTATACATGTAGGAACAACAATTCATAGACTATCCCAAAAATACATGGTGTTACACTCTTGGAGATTTTATCGCATTAGTTACCACTTTCCAGTTTTTTATAATGATCGAGTCATGAATGTTTAAATTTAGTTCTAAACATAACACTTGAATCAGCTCCTTATAGTCAATCAAGTCAACTTAGAAATCAGTTTCATGATTAAAGTTTTATCATTTCAGGTCAGTTATATCATTCATCAGCCGACATGTCATGTTATATTATTCCATATGATTCCTAGGCATGTGTTCATGTTCCATATGTATCAGATGAGTTAGTTATAACGCCCTGAGTTTGTACCCCAGACGCTACACGATGCTTCCGGCCCCGAAGGACCACAAGCTAACCCATGACTGATATCTACTGTGAGTACTTAAACATGATACTGTAATAAATGCAGAATAATAGGCAGAAATGTCATAAGGTTCAAAACATCTAAAATAGTGATAAATTATATCATCTGAAATAACAATCTGTAAAACTAAACATTGTCTGAAAACTAGTTTGAAAAGCCTTTAACTAAAACTGTCTAAAAGTGAAGTTCATGGGACAATCCCCCAACTAACTCCATCTACTAAAATACGGAGTCTACTGAAATAATAAAATAAAAGAATATACTCGAATAATGAGGACTTACTTCTAATCTACTGCTACTGGCTGAATCTGAGTCTATCTATGTATGGTCTAGAACTTGGGCATCCAAACCTATGATATGAGACATCATAGCACAAAGAAAGAGTATGCGTCAGTACATGGAATGTACTGGTATGCTAAATGATGTAAGGCTGAATGCAAGGGTTCATATGCATGAACAATAACTGACTGAATAATATAGAGTAACTGAACATGAGAGTATATGGATAACTGATACTTCTATAAATACTGATTATGTACTAATGTGCATATAAATAAATATTGTGACTAAACTTGTCTGAAGCTAAGTCCTGAATTCTGAAACTGAGTAACTGATAGCTGAAGTTACTGATAACTGATTAACTGATATTGGTTGACTATATATGATAATCCTAATTTTGTAGAACTAAACTGAGTTCTATTTTAAAGACTAAGACTGAGACTATGGGAGGAAATTATCTAACTGACATGACCCAAATAAAATAAGATAATTGAGTTGGGATCCAACATGTGACCCCAGTTAGAAAGGTGTCAGTATCGTGCCATAGGTAAAGACACTGAAGAGTCACCCTCATCTAGCAGGTACTCTAATGAGAATGGTGGAACCATCATCTGGAAGGTTAAAACACCTCATCAACCCTCAACTGACAGGTTTGATGTCTCAACCTATACTTTCTACATAGTTCTGGAATGCAAGGATTGTTTCTAAGGATCACACCCTCTACAGGATGGTGAGCCCCCATCCTTGGGTTCACTCGGTGCTGAATCCTACTCCCAACTGAAAGACATTAACTGAGTACACTAAACTGGACTGAATTGATACTGAGTTTCCTGAGTTTTCTTAAATTCTGTAACTGACTGAGTTCTAAAACTGGTTGAGAGAAATACTGATCGTGACATAATTAAGATTCTGTAACTGACACTGTCTCTAGGCACACAGCTAAATTGTCGGGTATTAAATACCCCCAAGACTCGTTAGCATGAAAAATAAAGCATAATATACTCTTGAAAATCATAACAATGTATACTTGTCCATAGTTCACTCATAGAGGCATTTAATCAGACACTTGTAATGCATCTACTTATACATGAATGGGGAATACATGGTATCATGTTATAATGGAACTATTTCATTCACATAGGCATTTTATCAAAAATATGGGGAGCATGCTTAGGTTATACAATAATCAAAACATATAGTTATCATGGCTACATCAATCAACTTGAAAATTAAAGGCTTTATCTTGAAGATCATATAATTCAACACATAAAATGATTTATTTCATAAAAGCATGGAATTTAATCATTGACTAAAACCCAACAATAACATGATTATGAATTTCAATTCAATTCAAGCATGAAAGTTCATAATTCAACAATCTTGTATTTTGAAAATGAATTCGTGGAATCTTTGGGTGAAAGGAACCCATAGATGAACACCTAACATACCTAAGAAGAAGAGTTCTTGAAGGTTCTTGGAGATAGTCTTGAGGATTGACCTTGATTCTTGAACTCGGGTTTTTACCTCTTGAGAGAGAATGATTTAATTTGGGGAAAAACTGAATGAATAATGGTGTAACTAGGTTTATTTGGGTTCAATTTTGTGTTAAAGGCTGACTAGGGCCATGGAAAAAAACTAAAATTCCCCTAGAATGATTTAAAAACTTGGAACTTAAAACTAGAAATTAACTGAAAAATCTCGATATGGGCCCTTGGTACAATGCGGCGCTATCATACTGTGTCACTGGAAAGTGGACAAATGGGAATTAGACCATCAATGAAATGAGGTGGAATCATGTTACCCCTTGGATGTGACCTGAAAGTTCACCACAATGCAGTGGAATCGCGTTGGTGCACTAGAAACTGACAAATGTGAAAATAAACTGGGGCACGATGCACCGGTATCATGATACCTCACTGGAAAGTGAAAATTCTCATTTCCACATACTCCGCGATATGCTACTTGCTTGAATGACAATGTTTAACGACTGAAACTTACAATAGCCATAACTTCTTACCCGATTATCGGATTTAGGCGAATTTATATCGTTGGAAAGCTAATTCTATTTCCTACGCAATGGAAGACTCTAAACTAAAAAATACTGAGTATTTATAAGAAGATTTATATTGGATCACATATGTACTAAAAGTTAATCTAGGCTAGGGAAATACGGGGTATTATAATATCTCCTCCTTAGGAATATTCGTCCTCGAATGAAATTGATTGAGCTGAGGAATACTGGTAGACTAAGTTTACACACTGAACATGCACACTGAAACATAACTACATGACTGAACTATTGACAAGCTAAGTTCTTATAATATACATGCATATCTTATGAATGGAATACATGACTGAAGCTACTGATAAGTTGAGCTTCATACTGAACATGCATATCTGATACATGAGTACTTGGCTGAACTGATTCATGAATGCATGACTGAATATGCAACGGTAAGAAATACTAAGTTTATAACTATAACTGACATGGAATTTAGTAAAGCTAAGGAAGACTGCCACCTTAAACTGACAATACTGATGAACCGGAGATCATTTACTGAACATGCATGAACGGGAATATGAGAAAATGACTTAGTCTAAAACATGATACATGGACTGACTATCATGAATGGAATTGGGCCCTTGAATACATGCCATGACTTGGGAATGGTCATTCGGCTGAGATTGGAATGAGAGGGTCAACTTATGAGTACCCATTACTCCAAACTGGATTCATTACATGAAGAGAAACTAAAAGATTTAGGACATGAAAGCTTGGGGAATATAGTGTATCTCCCCCTTGGGACACTATGTCCCTCGAAGAATGTTGACTTAGCTGAGATACTAGGGAAAAGCTGGGATGATGCACGAGGCACCTACGAACTGAATCATAACTAAATATTTGGGATCTGAAACTGATACATGACACATGAACTGGGCTGAATTTGTAAATACTAGGATGCTCTATCTTGGAACCGTCATATTCATGAAACTTCGGATAGTACGACTGGGTGGAAAGATGGGAAACCATTCGAACTTATCTTCCTGACTGCTAAACTGAATTCCTGGCTTTACGAACTAACTCATACTGAAAACTTATACTCAACTGGAGCATTTCTTGACATTCTTTATACAAAGTTCTACTGACTTTGGGGATCAAAGAGATCTTGGCATGGTCTAAATAAAACATCTGAATGAGAAATTACCTCTTGGCTAAAATTTTGTAATATGAGGCAAGGACTATGAAACATCATCTAAAATAGAGTGACTAAGCCTTATGCACTACAACTACAAATTTTCAAACTTAGAAATATTCCTCAAATACTCTCTCAACTATACTTCCACCTTAGTACGGCACTTCACCTGAAACTACTGAAAATATTTACATAGGCACTGAGCACGAATTCATAAACATACTAACTTATCTGATTAACTGAATGATGGATAGCTGAATCTGGTCATGCAAGATTGAGTTATACTTAGTCTGGACTGAAACTGCAGAACACTATGCATCTGAGGTAAGCACTGACTGAGGAACATAAGGTATCTGAGATAAATTCATGGAAATAGTATAACTTAGGAAATCAAGACTAAGAGCATAACATGATTCTGAAATACTAAGATACTGACAACTTAATAACTGGTAACTGTACGCTTTGGTCAAGTAAACCTAAAACTGGAATGAGTTTTGTACTGAATGCTGAACTGAGACTGTGACTGAGTTCTCATAGCTACCTGATGGAGACTGGCATAAATTAAGGATCTAAATGTACACTCACATTCTATATTTTCTCAACTTCTTATCTCAGGAAGAATTGTGATTTTTCCTCCAATAACTAATACAACCTCTTGCTAGCTATTCACCCACACACTAACATGACATTCAAGACTATGTTCATAAATACAGCCTCATGTAAAACTAGCATGCAACAATCTTGTCTTAACATGAAACATTTACTCTCTCTCTTATAAGCAACTGCTCATCACTATATCATTTCATAAGGAGAGTTCACTAGAGGTTAAAACATGGGGACCTAAAGCATGAATGGACACTATACTAAACTTGACACTTAACTGAGGCCTGAGGAGTAGAACATCAACATACTGGACTTTATCAAGAGATCTAAACAGAGGATATACATGATGAAATCTGAATTTAGCTGATCATTAGGAGTATAGCATAAGTCATGGAAACTGAGCACTCTTTAAGGCATGAGTACATGAGTCATGAGCTACAGGACCTAAGTTTTGAGTTTCTGTATTCATAGAACATGATTCATAACACTAAGAAAACTGAAACTCCTTATACTAGGAACTGTAAGCATACATGATTTTTGATAATGTGCACTAATAGAAGTTATGATCACAGAGCTGACATGTACCACATGAGTAGATATCATGATTGCAGAAGTGCAAAAATTTGCACTGAGGTAAGGACGGGTTGGGTATCAACCTCTCTCATTGCTTCTCTACACATACTAACATTACTACTAAAATCTAAAAGTCTAAATTGGTTACTTGTTCTACAATATCCCCCTTAGCTTAAAGACATTATTCTAAGTCTGTGAACCTCTTAATATATTCTAAATTGAACTGAAACCACTTTACTCTAGAGCCCGAGATACAATAATACTCATAAACACTGAACTCATCCTGAAGGGCTACACCTTATAATATAAGGTCCCTTGTTGGTACTTCCTTCTGACACAAAATTCTTAGTTTTCTATTGCCCCAACAATCATTATATAGAAACCTCAACACTGACTAGCTTAGAATTATCAACTCCTCTTCTACTAGCTCAATCTTAAAAGATTCAAACTTAAATCATCTGAAACTGAGGTACTACCCCCTTCATCCAAGGACTAATTCATCAAGAAATTGAAATGGAATGACTCTATTACTGAAAGTAACTGAAGGGATTTTCTAAAATACTGTAACCAAGCAATTCATGTATACTCGTCTGGCTAGAATAGATTTTTCCCACTAAGGTAAGCAATAAGAAAGGTTCTGTAAAGATTTCTAGTCTAACTTAAAGTTGGCTTCTATGAAAGGAGTTACAAAAGACAAAAAAGCTCCCGGATCTAATAAGGCTTAAATATGTAAATGAAAGATCTGTAGCATACCAGTGACCGTATCAAGAGAACTTTCCTGATATTTTCTGGGCTGAAGGGCATAAATCCTATTTGGGCATTGCCCATTGGTGGCACTGGAAGTGGCACCCTGCTGGTTCGGGCGACTGGACTGAGCTGAAGGACGGTTGGACTAACCCTATTGGTGCAAATATTTTCCCCTCTGAGCCATTACTCTACACTCCCGCATCCTGTGGTCTAGCTTACCACATCCAAAAAATATGTCACTACCAGCTCTACACTTACCCTGATGGTTTCTACCACACTTCTGGCAAAGCGAGTGGGTACGATCTTTTTTCATGCTACCCTGAGACTTGGAGTCTGGCGTGCTATCTCGACTGACATTTCTAAACTTTGGCACTGGTGCACTAGCTATAAAAGGATTTAGGGCTAAGAATTTTTGACGAAACTAGAAACGGTTACCACCCTCTGACCTTGGCCCAAAACCATTTGTTCTGACTCTCTTATTCTTTCTATCTTTCTTCCCACACTTCTTCCCCTTGCTCAGCTGAGTGCGAACCCCAAGACTAGATAGGAAAATTGCCTATAGGTTATTCTGAAAAACTACTGAATAAGCTAAGAAAGTGAAAGTAGTTCTGAATTCTGCATGGGAGATGTGCTCTTTTAGGGAATCTGCATGAATGAGCTGGGGTGCTGACTGATTTCCGATTCTCCTTTTGTTAGTCTTTTTGGGAGGCATATTTTGTAACTGGAAGAAAGAAAAGGATTATACTGAGAATTTATCTTGAGCTCATGCTTACTTGCACGACATGAACACTAATAAAAGGGAAACATTTCCTATAACATCTTATAGCCTCCTGTCCATAAGTGTGGCACGCTACACACCCATACACAAGACTCTACTAGATGCGGCTTTCAAACTTTCTAGGACACTATCGAACCTTAGGCTTTGATACCAAGTTTGTAACACCCCGGATGCTACACGGTGCTTATGATCCTGAAGGACCACAAGCTAACCCATGATTGATATCTACTATGAGCACTGAAACATGATACTGTAATAAATGCAGAATAATATCCTAAAATACCATAAGGTTCAAAACATCTAAAATACTGATAAATTATATCATCTGAAATAACAATCTATAAAACTGAACACTGTCTGAAAACTAGTTTGAAAAGCCTTTAACTAAAACTGTCTGAAAGTGGAGTTCATGGGACAATCCCCCTACTAACTTCATCTACTGAAATACTGAGTCTACTAAAGTAATGAAATAAAAAAATATCCTTGAATGATGAGGACTCACTGCTAATCTACTGCTGCTAGCTGAATCTGAGTCTATCTATGCGTGGTCAAGAACCTGAGCATCCGAACTTATGATATGAGACATCATAGCATAAAGAACGAGTATGTGTCAGTACATGGAATGTACTGGTATGCTAGATGAGGTAAGGCTGAATGCAAGGGTTCATATGAATGAACAATAACTGACTGGAGGATACAGATTAATTGAACATGAGAGTACATGGATAACTGATACTGCTATATATACTGAGTATTTACTAATGTGCATATAAATAAATACTGTGACAAAGTTTTCTGAAGCTAAGTCTTGAATTCTAAAACTGAGTAACTAATATCTGAAGTTACTGATAACTAATTTAATAATACTGGTTGACTATATCTGACATTCCTGATTCTGTATAACAGAATTGAGTTCTATTCTGAAGACTGAAACTAAGACTGTGGGAGGTAATCATCTAACTGATATGATCTAAATAAGATAAGATAACTGAATTGAGGTCCAACCTGTGACCCTAGTTGGAAGGGTGTCAGTACCGTGCCATAGGTAAAGACACTGAAGAGTTACCCTCATCTGGAAGGTACTCTAATGAGAATGGTGGAACCCTCATCTGGCAGGATTAGACACCTTATCAACCCTCAACTGGCAGGTTTGATGTCTCAACCTACACTAGCTACGTAGTTTTGGAATGAGATAATTGCTTCTAAGGATCACACCCTCTACTTGTAGGTGAGCCCCCATCCTTGGGTTCACTCAGTGCTGAATCCTACTCCTAACTAAAAGACACTGAACTGAGTACACTGAATTGGACTGAATTGATACTGAGTTTCCTGAGTTTTCCTGAGTTCTGTAACTGATTGAGTTCTACTGAATTTTGTAACTGGCTGAGAGTACTACTGATCGTGACATAACTGAGATTCTGTAACTACCACTGGATCTAGGCACACAGCTAAATCATCGGGTATTAAATACCCCCAGAACTCGATAGCATGAAAAATAAAGCATAATATACTCTTGAAAATCATAACAATGTATACTTGTCCATAGTTCACTCATAGGGGTATTTAATCGAACACTTGTAATGCATCTACTTATACATGAATGGGAAATACATGCTATCATGTTATAATGGCACTATTTTATTCACAAAGGCATTTTATCAAACACATGGGGAACATGCTTAGGTAATACAATAATCAAATCATATAGTTATTATGGCTACATCAATCAACTTGAAAATTGAAGGGTTTATCATGAAGATCATGTAATTCAACACATAAAATAATTTATTTTATAAAATCATGTAATTTAATCATGGCCTAAAACCCAACAATAACATGAACATGAATTTTAATTTAATTCAAGCATGGAAGTTCATAATTCAATAAAGTTGTATTTTGAAAATGGATTTATGGACTCTATGGGTGAAAGGAACCCATACATAAACACCTAACATACTTGAGAAGAAGAGTTCTTAAAGGTTCTTGGAGAGATTCTTGAGGATTGACCTTGATTCTTGAACTTGGGTTTTTGCCTCTTGAGAGAGAATGATTTAATTTGGGGAAAAACTAAATGAATAATGGTGTAACTAGGTTTATTAGGGTTGAATTTCATGTTAATGGATGACTAGGGACATGGAAAGAGACTCAAATACCCCTGGAATGATTGAAAAACTCAAAACTTAAAACTGGAAATTAACTGAAAAATCCAGATCTGGGCCCTTGGGAGCGACGCGGCACTATCGTGTTGTGTCACTGGAAAGTAGACAACTGGGAATTGGACCATCAATACGATGCGGTGGAATCGCGTTACCCCTTGGATGCGACCTGGAAGTTCACCGCGATACGGTGGGATCGCGTTGGTGCACTGAAAACAGACAAATATGAAAATAAACTATGGCATGACATATCGGTTTTGCGATACCTCACTAGAATGTGACAATTGTCATTTTGAGATACTCCGCAATGCACTACTGGCTTGAATGATGGTGTTTAACGACTGAAACTTAAAATAGCCTTAACTTCTTACCCGGCTATTTATTTAGGCAAATTTTATATCGTTGAAAAGCTAATTCTATTTCCTACACAATGGCCATCTCTAAACTGAAAAATATTCAGTATTTGGAAAAAAAATTATATTGGATCACTTATGTACTGAGAGTTAATCTAGGCTAGGGAAATACGGGGTATTACATTAGTACTAATCAAGAGGTGATTTCAGTTAGATACATGATAAATTTTAGAAATTCAGTTTCAAGATAGAAACTACATTATTTTAGTTCCAATATCAGTCTTCATTCGAGGATGAATGATCCCAAGGGGGACATATTCTAATACTCCAAAAGCTCATAGATAAGTTTCCAACTATTTGTCATATGTTTAAAGGCTCCAAAGTGATTATTTTAAACTATAGATAAGTTTTATGACCATTCATCTTATGGATAAAGTTTTTTCGATGCGATTATGGTCAGAGGAAGCACTTAGAGCAAAGTTGAGTTGAAAGCATTTGTATTCATTGAGTTTTAATATTGGATTCAACAACGATCAACTTTAAATGATTTTAACTCATTGAATATAATGTGTAAGGTGGCCTAAAATATTTCAAATAAAATCTCTGTGAGTCTTCTTTCCAATGTATCCAATTTCACCTTAATCCGATATCAAAGTTGAAAGTTATGTTCATTTTACTTGGGAGTGTCTTCCTGTTAGAAGGACACGACTAAGTTGATGAGCTATCAATAGGTGACGACTATGATAACGACAAAACAACTAGGAGACAAACCGTCAACTCAAGTTGTTAGCCTTAACCATCAAAGGACAAAATCCAGCTTGATGGTGACGATTAGGGTGACAAGATGTCACCAAACTGACGGGTCGTCAACCTTGTTGTCAACTGAAAATTTCTGCAACTTTTTTTAAGTTTCCTTAGAGGTAATTTGGTATTTTCCTCACATCAAACTCCTCTTCCACAACTTAAATTAGCCAATAAATATTATTTTCCCATTCGTAGTCAGTTTTCAAAGCTTATACTTCTCTCCTCTCTCAAGAGAAATAAGTTAGCATTTCTTCCTAAAGTTCAACTTCCAAGGATCCAAATTCAAGCTTTCCTTCAAGAAATCAAGAAATTTAGGTATGTGGGGTTTGAACAGGGATACTCTTCTATCCTTGTTCACAAAAGTTCAATTTTTAATAGATTTTAAAGAAATTGATTTACTAGGATTTATACCCACTTTCCTTATGCTTGAGATTTTGATACTTCCTCATTAATTGAACATTATCTTGCAAATGATTTCAGGTTTACTTATGTTTTTATCTTAGAAAATGATCTTAAGCATTGAGTTTGATATTTTGATATGATGTTTCTATGAGATGATGAATAATTTCAAGTTTAAGCATAAGTTACTAAGTTTATAAGAAGTTCAAGCTTATAAGTTCAAGATACAAGTTTTACAACATGATTAAAGTTCAGTTTTGATCTTATGATCTTAGACAAGATATGAAATCCATAAGTTTCCTCATGAATATGATTTAAGTAAGAGAAGCAAAGTTGGTTTTTAGTTTATAAACTCATATGCTATATTAAGGTAGATTTCACAAGTATGAGCATATAAGTATATGTTTTAGGAGTAGTATTTAGCACCGAGAGTGGAATATGGGATTAGCACATCCTATTTTCAAGAAACTATGTGCCACCATAGGTTTAGGGTCCTCGCCAGAGAGTTTTCTCTCCTTTTGTCAATATGTGCTAAGTTTAGTGATCACTCTAAGTTAAGGTTCTATTCCGATGGAAAGGGTAGAACAGCTCTCTTCAACGTGGGTAAGATGTTGGACTCCATGATAGCTCACATAGTTTATGTCAGTTATAAGAATCACCCACAGAGAAAACAAAAGCAAAGATTTTAGAAACTAAGTGTAGTGACTCACTAAGCTTATCAGATTATGTTTTATTATTCATGTTTTATGATATTTTAGCTTTTGGTTTTATTCATAATCAAGGTGAGTCCTTTTACACTTAGTATGCATAGTTTGAAAGTATTTTCATCTTTATTTTTACATATTGCATTCACCCCCACATACTCAATACATTTCAGAAATACTAACCACATATATGTTTGTGTGGCTATATTGTTTCATAATGTAGCTACTAGTTGTAGCCCACACATCATGGTCAGATAATTCACAGCTTTCAGCTAGCAGGTAATGAGTCTCCAGATTTGAGGACTCGAGTCAACTGTAGTTCCAGTATTATATATTTTATTTAGTTGTATTGATTAGGGATAGTTGGGGATCATGTCCCAGCTACCTGTAGTCCATATTAGTAGAGGCTTTATAGACAGTCAGTCAAAGTTGATGTATTCAATTTTAGTTTCCTTTGTATAAGTAGTGTTGTAAGTTTTGAATATTATTGTATTGAACAAGTTCATCTACATACATCTCTTCTACTTATTATTTCCAATTTTATGTATTTTATTCAATTGCTCATGAGTTATGCTAGTATCATGGGTTAGCTTAGGATCACTTGTGGTTCTAAGTACCGTGTGACGTCCGGGAGGTAGTCTCGGGGAATTACTACTTGATTATACATCCAAGCATGTCAAGCAAAGTAAAAAAATAATTGAACTATTGAGAGGCAACCCAAAGATTCTTATGCACAATTAGCCACATACTTGTACATGTTAGAATACTCAAATCTAGGGATAGATTCAAGGTTAGACACTGAGAAAGATGAATCTTTCTTGTATCTCTTCATAGCATTAAATGTAGCAGCTAAAGGGTGAAGCTATTGTAAACCTACATTGGTGGTTGATGTCACCTTTCTGAAAGCAATGTACAGAGTTATAATGCCCACAACTTCCACACAAGATGGACAATGTACCACATACTAATATCCCATTTCACTCTATTACTTTGACATTATATGATTCCCATAGAGTATATATATGCTAACATAGTATCATGATCTACTCTTTTCAAAAAAAAATCACTATAAGTATGTTTTTTTCCTCACTTATTCTAATAGTCTTGCTAATAGTACCACACTTTACATAGGTCAAATTATATCCATTGCTTATGGTATTGTTGATTTGAAAAATAATGTATCTTGAAAGTGGTTCTTTCTTAAAAAAATTCATCCATAACGAAATGGGATGTGCATTGTATCTGATAAACATGATAGTATAGCTAAGGGAGTTACAACTCTCTATTCAATAGGTCCTCATTGTGTTTGCATGTTCCACATTTGGAACAATGTGAAGGGCAATTTTAAAAGAAGTGTTAAAAATATCAAAGATATTTACCATGCACTGAAAAGAGTATACACTGTCCAAGATTTCAATAGCCTAATGAAAGAATAATACACAAATCTTGCATTCAAAATGTTGGATACCATAAATGGGCCGATATTATTGTGCACCAAATCAAACAAAATCAATGACAACAAATATTGTAGAATCAATAAATTTAGCAAACAAACAGGCAAAAGAGTTTCTAGTTTTAGATTTTCTTTATTTTAAGACAAATATGATACAGAAGTGGAATTACACAAATGGTACTACTTCCTTATATGAAAACACAACATTAACCAACAAATAGGAATTCTTGTTATGTGATCACAGAAAGAACTGCAAATGATATTGATAAGATACTTTTTTGTAAATTTGTGTATTGTAAAACATGTTTACTATTATAATTTCACTCACCTATTAACTTGTATATTTTCCTATAAATACAAATATAGGTCATCCCTTCAAATAAATTTGTGCATACAGTAACGGATAGTCAGATGAAACACATTATGTGTTTACACCAAATGATAAGTACATGCCAAAAATTTCAAGTGAAGAAATACCTATGTGTACATTCAATGGAAGTCTTAACAAAATTTTACCTTGGAAAATCTGCATATTGCCCCCTTTATTTCACTAGATATTTCTTTAGCAGAACATATGAGGCACCAGTTCAGCCTCTACCAGATCAATGCATGTGCCAAATTCCTTATCATACATTTGCATGCAAGGTGCTACCACCAAATGTCAAAATTTATAGAAAGGTCAAAAAATTGAGAGCTCGGGGAGGATTTGAACCATACTTTCCAGGTACTAAAATAACATGCAAGTAATATGGAGGTCGAGGACACAATCGAAGATTTTGTAATAGAATTTTAAAGAAAGACTAAAGTACTATTCATTTTCTTATAGTGAAATACTATCAGCATATAAGTCTTTTACACTGAAAGACTAAAGTACAATTCTAGATTGAAAGACAGAAGTATTGTTCATTTGATGCTTTCTCATATTTAATTTAAACACAAGTTTTCTATTTTCTATAAGTAATTATTTTATAATTTATGTATGGTATTTAATTTTGCATTATCATTTGTCCATAATGTACCTAACAAACTTGTGTATTATATCCAAACAGTCCTCAAAATAATACATGATATCAAATCAGCATATATACGGGTATGGTATCATTGAGGAATAAATAAGAAATTCATAAAAGGAAACACTCACTTAAGCATGGTATTATTAAGAAAGGGCCAAATCATTCATAAAAGAACCACACACTGATACATGATACCATCACAGAATATGAATATATTGTTATGATAGAATTAAGGTTTCCTTTATTGATTCATGTACAAGAAACTCATTCCTTAATGATACTAGAACATTATATTTATAATATAATGGTATCATTCACTAATTGTAAATCCCTCAGGAGGGTGGGGATGGGGGTAGGGTACTCATAATTTCTCAATGATACTATCACATCATATCATATATTGTGATAGTGTCATTAAGGATTGTTTCATATAATCACTAACACTCTTCATATAATGTACAATACCACCAAAGTATATGAATATACTGATGTGGTAGCATTAAGGTTTTCTTTATCATTTATGTACAAGTAACTCATTTCTCATTAGACCAACACATTATATATAACAGCATAGTATCTTCAACTAAGAGATACTTCATGGGGTGGGGTGAGGTTGGGTGGAAGGAGGGTACTCATAATTTCTTAATAATACCATCACATCATCTCATATATTGTGATGGTATCATTAAGAATTATTTCATAAAATTACTAACCCTCCCATATAATGTACGACACATCCAAAGTATATAAATATATTATTTTGATAGCATTAAGGTTTTCTTTATTCATTTACGTACCAGTAACTCATTTGTCATTGACATCACCATATTATATATAATACCATAGTATCACTAACTAAGAGCAATACTTCATAGGGTGGGTGGGGTGAGGTAGAAGGGGTACTCATAATTTCTCAATGATATCATCACAGTATATGATAATATTGTGATTGTATCATTAAGGGTTATTTCATATAATCACAAACACTCCTCATATAATGTATGATATCACTAAAGTATATAAATATACTCTTGTGGTACTATAATAATATATTCATATACTAAAATTATATCATTAGGATTTCTATAGACACTCATGTATAACCCACTTATTTCTCAATGATATCATAACAGTATCTCATACACTGTGATGGTATCATTAAGGCTTCATTCAACCATTAAAGCAACAAATCATTCAATGATAACACAAATATAACTTTAAGAATTTTATCAAATTTATGCCACATAAAAATCAAAACATAAAGTCAAGGACCCATAATACGTAAAGTTCAAAAATATTTAAAAAAGATTGAAAGAAAAAAGTATTGTTCATTTGATGCTTTCTCATATTTACTTCAAACACAAGTTTTCTATTTTGCTATAAGTGATTATTTTATCATTTATGTATGGTATTCAATTTTGCATTATCATTTAACTATAATGTACCTCACAAACTGTGTATCATATCCAAACAGTCCTCTAAATAATACATGATATCAAATCAGCATATATACGGGTATGGTATCATTGAAAAATAAACAAGAATTTCATAAAAGGAAACACTCACTTAAGCATGGTACCAATATATATATATATATATATATATATATATGTCATGGTATTATTAAGAAAGGACCAAATCATTCATAAAAGAACCACACACTTGTACATGATACCATCACAGAATATGAATATATTGTTATGATAGAATTAAGGTTTCCTTTATTGACTCATATACAAGGAACTCATTCCTTAATGATACTAGAACATTATATTTATAATATAATGGTATCATTCACTAATTGGAAATCCCTCAGGAGAGTTGGGATGGGGGTTGGGTACTCATAATTTCGCAATGACACTATCACATCATATCATATACTGTGATCGTATCATTAACGATTGTTTCATATAATCACTAACACTCTTCATATAATGTACAATAACACCAAAGTATATGAATATACTGATGTGGTAGCATTAAGGTTTACTTTATCATTTATGTACAAGTAACTCATTACTCATGAGACCAACACACTATATATAATAGCATAGTATCTTCAACTAAGAGATACTTCATGGGGTGGGGTGGGGTGGGGTGGAAGGAGGGTAGTCATAATTTCTCAATGATACCATCGCATCATCTCATATACTGTGATGGTATCATTAAGAATTATTTCATAAAATTACTAGCCCTCCCATATAATGTACGATACCACCAAAGTATATAAATATATTATTTTAATAGCATTAAGGTTTTCTTTATTCATTTGCATACCAGTAACTCATTTGTCAATGACATCACCACATTATATATATAATACCATAGTATCACTAACGAAGAACAATACTTCATAGGGTGGGTGGGGTGAGGTTGTCAAGACCCGAGCTGAGGCCCTGGACGCGATGGGCATCTCAAACCATCAAAGCTCGAGAAACCCCTCTAACTCCCCAACCCACTAGTGATATTATCCTCTTTGGGCCCAAGCCCGCATAGCTTTAAAATACATCACTAGGGAGTAAGGATTTCTTACTTATATACCCATCATCCCTCATATGTTTTACCGATGTGGAACTTCTTCCTAAGTTGGGGTGTTACATACACCACTTTCCTAAGTTGGGGTGTTACATACACCCCCCTTATGGACTCAGCATCTTCACTGAGGTTTGCCCCACCAAATGGGATTTGCCTGCACTTAGGACTGAGGTTTACCCCGCCTTATCGGAATTTTCCTACACTCAGTTTGAACTCTGGCCCACATCGACTGGGACAACATAGGAGCGGCTTTGATACCATTCTGTCATGACCTGACCCGAGGCCCTGGATGCGATAGGCATTTCGAACCATCAAGGCCCGAGAGACCCCTCTAACTCCCCAACCGACTAGTGATAGTGTCCATTTTGGGCCCAGGCCCGCACAGCTTTAAAATACGTCACTAGGGAGTAAGGCTTTCTTACTTATATACCCAGCATCTCTCATGTGTTTTGCCAATGTGGGACTCTTTCCTAAGTTGGGGTGTTACATACACCCCCTTCTTAAGTTGAGGTGTTACAGAGATAGGAGGGGGTACTCATAATTTCTCAATGATACCATCACAGTATATGATAATATTGTGATGGTATCATTAAGGGTTATTTCATCTAATCCCAAACACTCCTCATATAATGTATGATATCACTAAAGTATACAAATAGACTATTGTGGTACTATAATAATATATTCATATTCTAAAGTTATATCATTAAGATTTCTATAGATACTCATGTATAACCCACTTATTTCTCAATGATACCATAATATATCTCATACACTGTGATGGTATCATTAAGGCTTCATTCAACCATTAAAGCAATAAGTCATTCAATGATAACACAAATATAACTTTAAAAATTTTATCAAATTTATGCCACATAAAAATCAAAACAGAAAGTCAAGTACCCATAATACGTAATGTTCAAGAATATTAAAAAAGATAGTGATTACATAGCACCACTTGAAACACTTAACTATCAATTTACATGTTTTTCAGCTACTACAACGCACCAATCAAAATGTCCTAAGTCTTTCAATTTGTTCCACAACTTGGCTTACCCCACCTTTTAAGATCCTCAGAGTCACTGTGTTTCCCATCCAGAAATTTCCTTTTACCATAATCCTGTAACAATGTGTCATAACCTCAATCGTCTCTCATCAATGTCAAAATTTCCAACACGCACTTTAAGATTCTCAATAAAGTACTCAGCAAAATTGTAACAAAAATACTACAGTCACTGCATAAAAATGAAATAGTAAGAAAATTAAAAATAAATAACAAAATTAAAAAATAATTAAACATACATATTTCTCTGTGTAGTCAGATTCTCCACCATAGTAACATCGAGTGCATCTTGTAATTGATGACCCCGGGGAAGGTGATCTACCAATTCAATGTCCTTGCATTTATCGTAGAACTCGATAGTCTCCAAAAATAATAACATCAACACACAATATAACTTTACAACTTGTCCAACATCACTCGCATATATCGGAGAACACAAATAATCATAAACATAAAAGCACCTCTCATGGACTGAGAAACAACCTATAACCCAATGCCACCTATTATTACCCAGGTTAATAGGGAACAACATATAATCAACCTCGGTCCATGCAGTGTTACAAAATAATCAAAAATCATACATATACTTCAGCATGTCACTTGCCTTTGCAATAAGATTCCCCTAATCTCCCTGATTCAATCTTTGTATATAACTTGATTTATAGATTGATTGAAGAAACTTTTTGTTGTTGTTGCCTTTTTTGAAGATTGCCCATACTTTCCCTTCTTTTTGAGATAATAGAAAATAACATTCAAAGGCTACTAAAAAATTAAATCACTAATAAAACAGTCCTCAGAAAACTGCATGATACCAAATCAGTACATACTGACATGACCCAAACCTAGGCCTAGTCGTGTCGGGTACCTCAAGCCCAATCGGGATTGGAGACCACCCCCAATACCCAACCATAACCACCCTACACCCTATGTAGGATGAATTCGGAACATATAACAAGATGGAACAATCATAAATCAAAGACAACCAAACTGTGTCAGCCCCAATACCAATAGCAATGCCAAGGCTAACACCAATACCGACACCGTCCATGCCCAAAGTAGTATCACAAAGATTGTAATTGAAATTAAAATAATATTCGATCGGTACATTCCCCCGAACATAGACAAAAACCAAAGTCTAAGAAATAATAAAAGTATGTAGAGAAGCCCATAACATGAAATGGAGTCTTCCAGTGCATGGAAGCTCACCACTTTAATCCGACATGAAGTTATCCCTGAATCCAATCACTGAGCAAGAGAAATAGTATGTTCGGTTCCTGCACCGCATGGGGATACAGCACCCGAAGATGGATTAGCTGGTTAATGCTAGCATGTACTTAGGAATGAGGATAAAATAATGCCAATATTTAATACCAAGTAAATAACCAAGTGAAATCACGTTCATATATATATATATATATATATTCCATACTTGAAAAGAGAACCGGGTTTAGCATGTATTCTTTTTGGTCAAAATCAAAATCATTTTATTTCAACCAGTAACATTTGTAGTACAAGCACTTTCCTGTCTCTTTTAGATATTATAATTTTCATACATATCTACACTAGACTTGATAGTTATTCAGATTTGCTAATATTTCTTGCCATTTACACTGTGATTGAACTTTACCACTCGCACCTCAACGTAAGCTTCATCACCACCAACCCGTACCCACAACAAAAACTTACCTAACACACACTGGACAATGTACGAGATGGGTCACCTGACTCGTACCCTCACCATACGACTTGTATGGCAAGTTGTAACAAGACTAGTGAGCTCAAAAGCTCATGAAATTTCCAAGGCCAAAACCCAAGGTGCTTTAATTCTCCCCCACTTGGATCATTCATCCTCGAATGATAAAATAAGGCAGTACAAGCAAGATTTAAACCCCAAACACCCCTACTCTGATCTTTAACCAAGTTAGAAAATAAAGCTGCAAGAAAATCAATCCTTCCTTTAACTAAGTTAGAAAATAAAGAGGTAATGAAGAACACATACCTTCCACATGAATTTTCAGAGCAGAAAACAGGAATGGATACTTGAACTTTGTGTCCTCTTTTACTTCCCAAGTAGCCTCTTCGACCTTGTGGTTCCTCCATTGAACCTTGATCGAAGCTACATCCTTGGTCCGCAACCGACGAACCTGACAGTCTAAGATTTTAACTAAGACCTCCTCATAAGACAAAGAATCTGAAATACCAATATCCTTTATAGGCACGATTTGAGATGGATCACCCATACACTTCCTCAACATAGAAACATGGAACACTGAGTGAATGGATCTCAAACTAAGAGGCAACTTCAACTCATACGTCACATTACCAACCCTCCTTAAAACCAAGTACGGACCAACATACCGTGGAATAAGCTTCCCCTTCTTACCAAACCACATCACTCTCTTCATGGGAGAACCTTTAAGAACACCCTATCCCCAACCTCAAACTCTAACTCTCTTCACCTCACATCCTCATAGGACTTTTGGCGACTTTAGGCAGCCTTAAGTCTATCCCGAATCACTTTCACCTTCTCCATGGCCTGGTAAACCAAATATGGGTCAAACATCTCTGCCTCACTAACTTCGAACCACCCAATAGGAGATCTACACCTCCTACCATACAAGGCCTCAAACGGAGCCATCCCAATGCTAAAGTGGTAGCTATTATTATAAGCAAACTCTACAAGAGGTAAGTACTCAACCCAACTACCACTATATTCAATCACGCAAGCACAAAGAATATCCTTTAATGTTTGAATATACCTTTTTGTTTGCCAATCAGACTGCGGGTGAAAAGCAGTACTAAGACTCACCTTGGTCCCCAAACCTTTTTGAAATGACCACCAAAAGTGAGATGAAAATTGTATACCGTGATCTGAGATGATAGAAACATGTACTCTATGCAATTTCACAATCTCATGGAGATACAAACTTGCATAATCCTCAGTCGAGAAGTTAGTCCTCACTGGCAAAAAGTGAGCCACCTTTATCATTCGATCCACAA
Organism: Capsicum pubescens; assembly: GCA_030864215.1. Lineage (NCBI taxonomy): Eukaryota > Viridiplantae > Streptophyta > Magnoliopsida > Solanales > Solanaceae > Capsicum > Capsicum pubescens. The sequence continues at coordinate 96,929,858 of CM061538.1, read as the reverse complement.
TGACCCAAACCAAATCAAACTAATTTTGAGACCGAGGTAGACTGGTAATAAAATCCATGTTGATCACTTCCCACTTCCACTCTCACAACTCAATTTCTTGATACAAACCTTGGGCCTCATGTGCTCAACCTTCACTTGTTGACACACCATACACTTGGCTACAAAATTAGCCGCATCTCTCTTCATATTATTCCACCATACATCTCCTTAAGTTTATGATACATTTTCATTGAACCAAGAAGAACAACATAACATGACTCAAGCACCTCGCTAAGATCCTTTCTCGCAAACTATCAATGTTGGGAACATATAATCTCCCTTAGTATCGCAAAGTGCCATCACCACTAATCTCAAAGGCCATCACCTTCTGTCCGCCAATATCACTCTTGATCCTTATCAACACAGGATTTAACACTTGTTTCTCCTTAATTTCAGCACTAAGAGATGACTATGCCACTTTTTGAATGAACACACCACCATCCTCAGAGTCCAAGAGATGAACTCTAAGGTTAGCCAAACGGTGAATATCCTTCACCAACTCTCACTTCTGCTTATCTACATGAGCCAGACTCCCTGTGGATAACCTTCTAAGAGAATTAGTAACCACATAAGCTTACCTGGATGGTAGTAAAGACTCATTTCATAATCCTTGAGTAGCTCAAGCCATCTCTTTTGCCTGAGGTTAAGCTCTTTATGAGTAAACACATACTGCAGGCTCATATGATCAAAAAACATATCCACATATACTCCATACAAATAGTGATGTCAGGTTTTAAATGAAACACCCCACTAATAATTACAAATCGTGGGTTAGATAATTCCTCTCATACACCTTCAACTATCTAGAGGCTACCCTGCTGCATCAAACCGCAACCAATCCCCACACGAGATGTATCACAGTAGACCACAAACCCTACTATGCCTTCAAGCCAAGTTAAAACTGAAGTCAAAGTTAGCTTACTCTTCAGCTTTTTGAAACTACCCTCACAAGCATCAGACTATAAGAAATTTACCTTCTTCTAAGTCAATTTAGTCAATGGGGAACCTATAGAAGAAAATCTCTCTACAAACCTTCAATAGTAGCCAACTAAACCCAAGAATCTCCGAATGTCAATTGGAGTATGGGTCTAGGCCACTTCTTAACCACTACAACCTTTTAGAGATCTACCATGATCCATTTACTAAAAATAACATAAATAGGAAAAGTGACATCGTTCAACCAGAATTCACATTTTGAGAATTTTACATACAACTGTTGCTCTCTCAAGGTCTGCAACACCACACGAAGGCGATCGGCATGATCCACCTCACTCTTAGAGTAGACCAAAATATATTTAATGAACACAATAATGAATAAATCTAGAAACTGGTGAAAGACCTTATTCATCAAATCCCCAAATGCCTCCGGGGCATTGGTTAACCCGAAAGACATACCCAGGAACTAAAAATGCTCGTACTGGGTACAAAAAGTAGTCTTAGAGATATCGACCTCCCTAATATTTAACTAATGATACCCGAATCGAAGATCACTCTTGGAGAAAAACTTAGCTCCCTGTAACTGATCGAACAAATCATCTATCCTCAGAAGGGGATACATGTTCTTTACTGTCACCTTATTCAACTGCTGGCAGTCAATACATATACGAAGGGAACCATTCTTCTTATGCATGAACAACATCGGTGCACCCTACGATGACATACTAGGATAGATGAAACCCTTATCTAAAAGATCCTTTAATTATTCCTTAAGCTTCTTCAACTCAGTTGGAGCCATTCTATACGGGGGCATAAAAATTGGAAGAGTGTCTAGAACAAGACCAATCCCAAACTCAATCTCCCTATCAGGAGGAACACCAGGAAGGTCATCAAGAAAGACCTCAGGGAATTCATTCACCACCAGGACGGAATGCAAAAAAGGACCCTCTGAGTTAGAATATTTAACCCAAACTAGGTGATAGAGACACACCTTGGATATTAATCTTCGTGCTCTAAGATATGATATGAACTTCTACTTAGGATCTAGGAAACCACCCTCCCACTCAAAGGCTGACTCATTAGGTAAAGTTGAGGCAACCTTTCGGGTTCGATTGTCTAAAGCTGCATAGCATGAGGGCAACTAATCCATTCCTAATATGATATCAAAATCCACCATATCTAATTCAAAAAGATCCACCATAGTTTCTTTACTACCAACTGATACCATACACACCCTATAGACTCTTTTAGTAATCACAGTCACCTACCAGGGTAGAAATATAAAAAGGGTATGAACACACTTAAGACCAAAACTAAAATGCATAGCCACAAATAGGGTCACATAAGATGGACCCTAGATCAAGTGAACAGTTCATATCACGAGAAAAGAGTTTCAACATACCAATTACAACATTAGGCAATGCCTCAAACTCCTGGCGAGTGGTGAGATCATAAAGACGGTCTCGACCAGTGTCAGAGCCAAATGGTGCACCCTTTGGTACTGAAGATGATGAAGAGGTAATAGGAGCCTTGCTTTCCCCAAAGGCAACCTTACCATAGGATAGTTTATCAGCATGTGCCCTGGATGACCATAGTTGAAGCACCTATGCCATCCTTTATCACACAAACCCCGATGCAAGCGACCACAAAATCAGTAAGAAGGATATAATAGAGTTGACTAACCCTACTAGCCTGAGATTAGGCTCTCTGTGCCCTGAATTTATCACCACCATAGAAATTCCTATCACCTGACGGTTTTGGGTAGGGAGCACTAGCCATCGAGTAAGACTCAGAATGCCCTACTTTTTCTTGGTCCACTTACCACTATCCCTACCACTCTGCTATTAGCTACCACCCTACCCAAAGAACCTAAACTTTTTTTCCTATCTCTCTACTATCTCAGCCTGCTTCTTCTTTTCTTCTTTTACCTGTTGCATTTATACCACCAACAAGGAGATATCTATGTCCTTGATCAACAAGGCTACTTTACTTTCCAAAATCAAGTCTCAGGTCAAACAGAAAGCAAACTTCCTCATCCTCGCCCTCATACCAGAAACCAACTCCAAAGTATACCGAGATAACTGATGAAATTTTAAGGCATACTCGTTAACTGAGATCTTACCCTACTTTAGATTAGAAAACTCTTCCGCTTTCACTTCCCTCAACTCCTGAGGAAAGAAGCGGTCCAAAAAAGCATTAGAAAAATCCCCTTACTGAGATGCTCAGCTTCATCACCCCTTGAATATCCCCATTCCTCATACCATTGGTAGCCACATCCTTCAGCTGGTAGGCAGCAAACTCCACTCCCTCCATATTCATGATATGCATAATTTGGAAAATATTTTCCATATCATCCAAAAAATCCTGAGGATTCTTCTCCATATTAATACCAGTAAAGGTCGGAGGGTTCCACCTCATGAACTGACCAACCCTTGTAGACTCAAAAGATAGAGTAACAGGAACACCACGCTCAAACTGAGTAGCTACCAATTATGCCAACATATGAATATAATTATGAAACCCCGCATTCGTCACTTCAGCCTGAGAAGTTTGAGATGGACTAGAAGGAACTGATGGAACTCCATGAGGACAAGTAGGAATTGGACCTCTAGATCGAGTATGGATCCCATGAGTAGATCATGTCCCATCATCATTGTCCTTAGTTGGGACAAAGGTGTTTTTATGAACTTTAGATCGTCAAGGCATGATCTGAAAAGCAAAGAAATAGAAATTAGAAAAGATTTTAGGACTTAGACTCCACAGCTCAATAATAGAACACAAAAAAGGAAACATTCCTAAATGTCTCATAGCCTCTTCCTTATGAGTGTGGCGTTCTATACACCCTTAAAAGAGACTCTACACAACACGACTTTGTGAACTCCCATTGACCATGAACCTACAGCTCTGATACCAATCTGACACAACCCAAACCTGGGCCTAGTCATGTCGGATGCCTCAAGCCCATTCGGGACCGAAGACCACCCCCAATACCCAACCATAACCACCTTACACCCTATGTCAGATGGATTCCAAACATATAATAAGATGGAATAATCATAAATCAAAGACAACCAAATAGTATCAACCGCAATACCAATGCCAAGGATGACACCAATACTGACATTGCACATGCCCAAAGTAGTCTTATAAAGCCTCTAACTGAAATCAAAACAATATATAGTCGGGACATACCCCCAACCATAGCCAAAAACCAAAGTCTAAGAAAAAATAAAATTATGTAGAGTATCCCATATCATGAAATGGAGACTTCCAGAGTATGGAAGCCCACTCACTTTAATCTGACACAAAGCCTTCCCTGAATCCAATCACTGAGCAGAAGGAGTAGTATGGTCAGTTCCCACATAGCGTAGGGATTAAGTGCCCAAAGACAGGTTAGTGGGTGAATGCTAGCATGTACTTAGGAATAAGGATAAAATAATGCTAATATTTAAAACCAAGTAAAATCTAGTTCACATACATACATATATATATATATATATATATTCCATATCAGAAAAGAGAATCGGGTTTACTATGCATTTAAAATCTTAACCTGGGTTGTGTAGCTTGGTCGTCCTAAAATAACCCACAGGCTATAGGGGTCCAGTGTTACCCCCTAAATAGGTCCTAGTGCGTGTAACCATACGAACCAGAGATATCATAGGGGTCGAGGATTCCCGTGTAACCTTATACCTCCATGATAAAAATATACAAGTATAAATTAGGGGATTCCCGTGAACCCCATAAGTATATGGTCACCATGATACACCCTCATATCGGCAAACATGAGTTTTTAGTGTTCGTCCATCAGACTCACATCTTCATGGTCAGCTATCACACCCCGCCATTATTGCCCAATTAAAACCTTTAGAACATAACCGAACCACCAATTTAAAGAATCAATTACCAAAGAATTATTAAATGGCATCATCATACCAACTATAGCTTGCAAGCAATGTCATTAGCCAACACTTAGGGGATTCTCATGTACCCCACAAGTTTTCTAATTAAACTAAAGCCATGGACACCAAGGCCTTTCCAATTCATTTAAAACCATTTAAACTAATTTGGTTTCCATTACCATATTATGCAATGCAAGGTTTTCAATAAAAGTCAAACTATGTGACAAAATCATCCACATAGGCATTTTAACGAACATGTTGAGGGTATATAGTTTCCAAAACCAAAACCAATTATCAATTTACCATTTTCAGTAACCACATATTCAAAAAATAATTATAACTTGAAAAGCATAAGAAAAACATGGGAAAACATTATCCAACCAAGAATAACCAAAAAATCCCAACACATATTTCAAAACCCAAAACATATAACAATAATACCATAAAAACATGCTTTTAGTTTGAACTAAAAATGATGGAGGAGTAAATGCCTTAGACACCAAAGAAAATAGAGAGAAACCACCCTCACTACTAGAAATTACCCCTATTGCAAAAAACTTTTTGGCAACGGTTTCAAAAGCGTTGCTATAGAAGGTCTATTGTGACGATTGTAACTGTTGCAAAAAAATTATTGTAGTAGAGCTAATTGGTGCTATAACTATTGCTATTGATGGATAAGAATTACAATAGAGTGTCTTATAGCAACGATTGGATGAACCATTGCCATAGATTCACCTATGGCAACGCCTTATTAAAAAAAGGAGTTATTGCATCATTTTATTTTGCCTCTCCACTTTGAAGATTATTCCAGTGTTATGCTATTTTTTTCATCAGATGCAAAGAAATCAAATCCAAATACTTTTTTCTATAATAGCAAAACACTTATTTTCCCTTTCCCTTATTTCCTCCTCCACTACCTCTCTCTTGTCTCCATCAAGCACCGCTAGTTTGAGGGTTTTGACGCCGATGATATCGATGACTTTTTTTACCTCAATGAACCCATCTTCTCCGTACAACATCTCTATCCTCCTCCCTCAGTGGCCACTCAAGTTGCATCTCATCGTATGACCCAAAGACAGCATCGATGTCCATTAAGTAATGGGATGAAGATAAGTTAGCAGGTATTCCTTAATCTCTGCCCTCTAATTCCTCTTTAATTATAGAATCTTCCACTGAGACTTCCAATCGAATCCCGATTTGAAACCTTAATTGGAGCTTGACATTTAAAGACCGAGATTGATATCAGATTATACTATTAAGATATTTTGTGTTTGTTTCTTGATTATTTTGTAATAAATTAATTTACTGGGAAGAAGGAGAATGAGAACTTAGATTTAGCTTGGGTGAGTTAATTCACAACGAGGGATTCAATAGTTGATAAGAATTTTAGTTTATTGGGTGTTGGGGAAACGAAAGATTCACCATTGTTGCTAAAAGAAGGACTAAATATATTCAAATTTTATTCTAGTGGGAGGAGATTTCGTCAGGGTTTGCTGGCTACGATGGACTTAAAAAGTTGGAAAAAATTGATATCGAGGTTGTATAATATGGTGGCGCCTTATAAAGATGCAATAAAGTTTGATATTTATATAAATGATGATGAAATGGATCATGTGGTTGTTGATGTGACTAAGAAGAAATTGACCGAGACAATGCAAAAAGAGATTATGGATATCCAGAGATTTTCATTAGTTGTGAGTCCACCAAGTGGGAAGAAGTGGATTATTGATGAGTTGGTTGTTGTTGCTGAGTCAAAGAGGTGGCAGCAATACACTTGCTTCATCTGTAATGGATACACAACTTAACCAAAAAGCTACATTGGCCATTAGCTTTGATACATTTTGTGGTTGAACTTTGGTGGCCTAGATAACTAAACATAGCATAGCAAGATTCAGTAGCCAATATTGTTGTAATCTTGTGACATTATATATTAGTCATTACTGAGTCTTTACTTATTAGCATGACCCATAATGGCAAGCATATAGGAGGTGACATTAAGTGTTAAAACATCTATAAAATTGACAGAGAAAAGACTGGTACAGACCAGCAGGTAAAAGATTAGTGCTTTCTGAAAGAAAAAAAAGTAGCACACATAAAGTCCCTGGTATATTAAGAAATAGTCATACTAATACATTTCTCTTTGTACGATTTCAAATCAAGAATATTAATGTTTTGTATCAGGCTAAAGATAGAAGGTTCATCTGCTTCGTATGACTAATGGTTGATGCTCATTTTATTTCTCTATTCTCATGTTATGGGAATAAAATACCGGGATCTGGAACAAGAGAATATCCTACTTCAGGTTGATGGGCATGTCGTACTAAATGAATTTGATCTTTTTTTCAATACATCCTGTAAACCTCAAGTACGTTTCAGTTTTGACAGCTTTCTTTACTATTCATCATAATTTCCCACTTAATTCTGTTGCTGAAGAATGATGATATCTTACTTAGTATGTTACATACTTTTATCTAAAGTAATTGAATAATATTGAAAAGTGGTAAATGGATTGTAACGGAAGAAAGGAGAAAAAGGGAAAAATATAAACTATCTAACAATATGATTAAGCAAATTATTGTTTTTGATATAGTATAATATTTCTTTCTTGTGTTTTATCTTTAATCTTCTTTATCTGATTGTTATTATCTATTCATACTATTAAAGTGACAATTTTTCCAGGTTATAAAGCACCCTCCCTTAAGGAGAAAGTATAGGAGCACTCCACCACCAACATTGGTCACAGAACCAATTTCTCAGTCAAATTCATTTGTTGGTACTAAAGAATACATAGCACCGGTAAAGTAAACTATAATAGAAGTGACCTAGCATACTGTCGTCATCCTTTACCTTTTAAAAGTCACACCAAAAATCCAAAACCCATAGATATCTAAAGTTGGATTCTACTTCTAAGCAATTGAAGGATTCAAAACATAGAATTGAAATATCCCATAAAGGGTAAATATATTTTTAGTTTTGTCGATAAAGTAAACTACCAAAGAAAGTTAGGTAAAGGTCTCTCAGGAGTTCTGAATAATGAAAATGTTCTATAAATATTTTTAGAGTTCATGATGTTAGTTTAACTTTTAGTAAACATTATTTGAGTACTTGTTCTTCCCCAGTTGTGGTATGAATTTTTCATAGACTTGCCTTATATTTATATCATGCTCTTCGCCTCCCAAATGCTTATGATATTGTGGTCCTTCCAGAGATAGAAGGCTGCATATGTTTATGATGCTATGCAGATTGTCGAATACCTTCAGCCTTTTATTTTATCATCATTTTCCATTTACATTCTTGTTGATGCATTACCTTTTCTTTTTCTACCACTATCTCCTTATCATATTAAAAAGTTGACTAATGAAAAACAATTCTATGTTGTTGTGCAGTTGCATGTTCAATCAACTTTTATGCTTGAATGGGAGGGCCTTCAAATGGTGAGTTAATTAAAACTTCATAACTGATTCTACCATCACACTTTTCTTGTGGCTTCTTGAAAGAGACTGGACACAGTTTCAGCATACTGATTTTTTTTGTCACACATCTCAAATTTCTCTACCATGTTCATATTACCTAGTTTAAAATCAATGATAAAACTAATTTTGTTAAAAGATATAGCTTTTTCCTATTGTCCATTACAATTACAAATGTTGTATCTCCTGTGGTTGACACTGCAACACCAATTTTAAGTTGATAAACAAGTTTCTATCACTAATCTCTTGTAATATTATGTTGGCAATTCTTACTCAATATTGAAAAGATGTCTTGGTTTACTTACTGTATATTGTTGGTATCATACAGTTTGATACTTTACAAGATGTCATATCTGAGTTGACAAAGCTACGCGGAGTTCTCTTCTATAATGTTTTGGAGGATCTACATGCCCATCTTTATAATAAGGGTGAACACAGGTACATATTAGTTATGCTTATATAGAAACCTTCTTTCTATTTGAGGTCGTATACATGCCAAGTCTTTTATTGTAGACAATGTTTTTTTCTTCTATCGATGAATCTGAAGCTTTATATCTATATTATGTTGTCCTTATCCACTTAAAATATTAAAGTTGAGGCTGATTATATTAATGCAACTCAATATTCTTAATGTTGGTATACATAATAGTGTGATTAACTAATTTAGTTGTGCTTGGAATTAACAGAGTATAGTTTTAGAGGTGATTCTTCTTGTACTTTGTTATCCTTAACTTTCTATTGTGAGGAGCCACATGTTTTTTATTTAGATTTTAATTTTAGATGTTTCTTTATATTTTCGTAATATTGGCCTTCCTTATGTAGTTCAACTCTCTTCAGTATTAGTGAAAGGGATGATGAAGTACCAACCACTGTAGATGTACCATTGTCCATAAATAACTTACAGCCTCTCTCTCAAAGAACTAGGTTGCTAAAAGGTGACAATCAGTTTGGTTCATTTAGAGCTGGGGATGGCTCCCACAGAACTAGCTCTATTGATGGCAGGTAAGACAAAAGCAAATTTTAACTGATGTGATTCTATTGCCAATATCATCCTCAAACCTCAATATTGTTGCAGATGACCACAAGTAATTCTATACCTACCTCTTCATTGGTTTCATCATTAAGAGAACACGTGCTAGCTTCCTACATAAGCACCTTTTAGTGATAGTTTAACTTTACTAGGCTTTTGGTAAATTTCCCTGTAATACCCCGTGTATTTCTAAGCTAGAAAATAAACCGTTGTTCTTACACATGAAACCTCCTATCCTGTAATTCATATTGGAATACATTAATTAGGATAAGTATCCTAGTGATAATAGAGTTTATGATGTGTTAAGCATGTTCATAAGAGTCACTTAGAGTAAGCCAAGCTAAGAACTTTTGAATCCACCAAATTTTTATGTGTGATTTCACATAGGTCATCTTTGAACGAGCATAACTTGATTTATAGATAGTATTTTGGCATATTTATACCCTCCAAATTTTAGGGAATTGAATAATATTTACGTCGATACCAAATTCGCCTAAAACGGACACCCGCTGAAGAAGTTATGGCAATTTAAAGCTTCAGCAGCATCATTTCAGTCAGTGGCTCGTCGCGCCGTAATCCAAAATGACGTTTATCAATTTCCAGTGTCTCAACGCGATTCCACCGCATCGCAGTGAGTTTCTAGGTCACAAACAAGGGGAAACATGATATCTCTGCATCGCGCCAGGGGCCCAAATTGGGCAATTTTCATAGAAATTAAATGACGTATCTAGAGGGGTAGAGGGGTATTTGGGTCATCTTTCCACCCCTATATATATTCCATAAACATGGAATTAAGCCCTTATTTCACCAAAACATACTCTTTCTCTCAAAATCCTCTCAAAAACACAAAGGTTTTTAACTGGGGATTCAAGTTCAAGCAAATTTCTCTATCAATCATCAAGAATCTTCCATCTAAGGTATGCGTAGTGTTCATCTATGGATCCATTTTGTTCATAGAACTCAAGAACCATGTTTTAAATATTATATTGTGATTGTCTTGTTGTGATATGACCATGTACATGTTGATGATTGTTGTTTAAGTTTTAAGATGATATCTAAAGGTGTTTTCATGAAGTATATGTGTTTGTTAGTTGAAATCCATGAACTTTATGTGGTTTAAAATGGGGAAATTCATGAAAACACACCTAAGCTAAAAGAATGCATGCAAAGTGTTTGATAAAAATCCTTGGATGATAGAATTCATGTCCCATGATTTAATAGTGCTTAAATGACAAGTCCATGCTCTATGCTTTATGATTTCACATGAATTCCACGTGATTGATATGCGACGTTGTTGTGATATGGATTGAGCATGATATTGAAGCTATGAAAGTATACACATGTTGTATTAATTTCCCTTCCATACGTAAGATGTTGAGAACTATGCTTAGTGTTAAATTCCCTACTTATGATATGGTGAATAGTGGACTCCATTTTATGATCAAGTCAGTTATGTGTGTCAGTTTCCTTCTATCGAGTCCTGGGAGTACTAGTACCCGAAAAATATAGTTGTGTACCTAGAGCCATGTCACATTGTCACGATAATCTCAGTTAAGTCATGATCTATAGAACTCAGTCAGTCATGTGACTCAAGAAATCTCAGAAATCTCATGATCTCAATAAATTCTCAGATAGTAGTACTATTCCATCATTCAATGGAAGTTATTTACTCAGTGCTTGTACAGCCAGTTAAATTATGTTTAGTCTCTTCAGATGGGAGTAGAAGTTAGCACCGAGTAAACCCAAGGATGGGAACTCACCTTCCAGTTTAGGGTATGATTCTTAGTAGTCATCCTTGTGTTCCAGAACTACGTAGGCAGCATAGGTTGAGACATCTTAACCTTCAATATTAGGGTTGATGAGGTGGCTTAACCTGTCAATTTAGGGTTCTTACCATTCTCATTCGAGTACTTTCCATCTAAGGTTCACTTACAACTGTCCTTACCAGTGGCGTGGTATTGACACCCTTCCAGTCGGGGTAGATATTGGACCCCAACCTAGCTATATGCGTTATTGGGGCATGCCGGTTAAGCAACTACCTCCCACAATTTCAGTCCCAGACTCAGTAAAAGAACTCAGATAGTTCTTCAGATTTTAGTATACCAGGACTGTCAGTTACAGTCAATTTAGTTACAGTACAGAACTCAGGTAGTTACATCAGATTTAGGACTGTCAGACACAGTCATCCATATTATCAAAATTTCAGTATCAGTCAAGTTAGATAATAGTAAATCATGTATTAGCATACAGATCCAGATATCATGTATTCATGAGTTTAGTTACTATGTATGCATGTTTATACTCTTACGTTTATATCAGTCAGTCAGTTAGCATTGTTCATGAATGTAAACCCTTTTGCATTTAGCCTACCTCATTCGTATACTCAGTACTCCCAGTCGTACTGACGCATTTGCACTATGGTGCTTTCTTTCATGTTACAGCATAGGTTCAGAGACACGAGTTCCAGATCAGCAGTAGCATTCCAATTGCAGAGTTGCAGTGAGTCCTCATCCATTCGAGGATGATATTATTTTATTTCATTCATTATTTCAGTTCAGTTTTGCTAGACGGAGTTAGTTGGAGACATGTTCCTTCAACTCCTTATTTCAGACAGTATTTAGAGGCTTTCAGATTTAGTTCAGATTTTAGATTCAGCTTTCAGTTGTTTTAGGTATTTGTTACCCTATATGGATGTTATTATTTATCGAATATTCTATTCAGTTGAGCCTTATGGACTATTGTTCATGTTTTCCGCATTTTAAATATATATTATGTAGTGTACAGGTACAGATATCAGTAATGGGTTAGCTTGTGGTCCATTGGGGTCATAAGAACCATGTAGCATTCCGGTTCAGAAAAATCGAGGTGTTACAAACTTGGTATCAGAGTCAAAGGTTCAATAGAGTCCAAGGAAATCTGAAAGCCGCATCTAGTAGAGTCTTGTGCATGGGTGTGTTGCATTTCATATTTATGTGCAAGAGGCTATGAGATGTTTTAGGAATAGTTTCCCCTCTTTCAATATTCATGTCGTTCTAGTGAGCATAATCTCAAGTTAAACTATCAGTCTAATCTGTTATTCTCTTATTTCAGAATATGCCTCCAAAGAGAAGAAATCAACTCACTTCTCATCCCGAAGATCCTTTGGGCGAACATGTTTCTCATGCGGAGTTTAGGGCCGCATTCACCATACTTGCTCAGTCTGTGGCTACCCAAATTGAACGGCCACCAGTTATTCCGGCCAATCTAGTGTCCAACTCAGCCGCAGCTAGGATTCAGGACTTCACCCGAATGAACCCTCCATCTTTCTTCGGGTCTAAGTTTTACCTCAAGAATTCATTGACCAAGTCCAGAAGGTCATAGACATCATGGGAGTTACTTCTTGTCAGAGTGCCGAGTTAGCCATATACCAGTTATAAGATTTGGCTCATACTTGGTACAAGTAGTGAAAGTCTGAGAGGTTAGGGGATGCAGGTCCTATAGAGTGGGGGGAATTTGTCACGGCTTTCTTAGACAGATTCTTTCCCCAAGAGCTGAGAAAGGAAAAATTTCTGGAGTTCATCAACCTCAGACAGGGAATATGATGGTTAAAGAGTATTCTCTCAGATTTACTCAGCTAGCCAGATATGCCCCTCATGTGGTTGTAGACAATAGGGCTAAGATGAGCAAGTTTGTGTCAGGAGTAAATAATAGCATGGTAAATGAGTATAGGTCTGCGATGCTAAATAGTGATATGACTTTATCTAGGCTTATGACCCATGCTTAGCAAATAGAGGATCAGAAGATTAGGACTAGGGAGAGGCAGAACAAGAGAGCAAGATTAGGCAGTTTCAGTTTTGCTCAACCCAAATCAGAAAGAGAAAACCATTCGCAGTTCCATCCTAAGCCAGCAGTTCCAGCTCCTTCCTCTGCCAGTGCCCTAGTGCCAAAATTCATAGACGGAAACAGAGATCGAGCACCAGGCTTTAAGTCTCAGGGCAGTGTCCTCAGTGCCTGAACTAATCCCCTGTGTCAGACTTGTGGTAAGAACCACAAGGGTACCTGTAGAGCTGGTAGCAATGTTTGTTTTGGTTGTGGAAAGCCAGGCCACAGGATTAGAGAGTGTCCACAGTTAGGTCTACAGGGTCAATAGAATCGTTCCACAGCCCAGTTCGGTCACCCAAATCAACAGGGTGCCACTTCCAGTGCTGCTAGTAGGCAACGCCTAAATAGACTTTATGCTCTTCAGACCCGAGAAGATCAGGAAAATTCTCCTGATATCGTTACTGGTACATTACAGATTTTCCATATTCATGTTTACGCTTTTCTAGATCCAGATACATCCTTGTCTTTTGTTACTCCTTATATAGCAGGAGATTTCGGAATCAGTCCCAAAATTTTAGTAGATCCCTTTTCAGTCTCTACCCCAGTGGGTAAAACCATCATAGCTCGGCGGGTATATAGGAACTGCCCATTTATGATATTTCAGAAAGCCACGTCAGCAGATTTAGTTGAGTTAGACATGACTGATTTTGATGTCATTCTCAGCATGGATTGGCTTCATTCCTTCTATGCCACAGTCTACTACAGAAATAGGATAGTTCAATTTCAGTTCCCGAATGAGCCCGTCCTAGAGTGGAAGGGTAGTACTTCATCTTTCAGGGGTCAGTTTATTTCCTACCTTCGGGCAAGGAAAATAATTTCTAAGGGATGTGTTTATCATCTCATTCATTTTAAAGACTCTAGTTCTGAATCTCCTAGCTTTGAATCAATCCTAGTGGTTAATGAATATTCAGATATATTTCCTGAAGATCTTCCAGGCATTCCTCCCAAAAGGGAAATAGACTTTCACATTGATCGTATTCTAGATACTCAGCCTATTTCTATTCCACCATACAGAATGGCACCAGTAGAACTCAAAAAACTGAAGGATCGGTTGAAGGATCTCTTAGATAAGGGATTCATTAGACACAGCGTTTCCCTGTGGGGTGCACCAGTCTTATTTGTGCCCAAGAAAGACGGGTTTCTTAGGATGTGTATTGATTATCGTCAGCTCAATAAAGTTACGATCAAGAACAAGTATCCTCTTCCCAGAATAGATGACTTGTTTGACCAACTTCAGGGTGCCAGTTATTTATCCAAGATAGACCTCAGATCAGGCTATCATCAGCTCAGAGTTAGAGAATGTGACATCCCGAAGATAGCTTTTCGTACTCGGTATGGTCACTTCAAATTTCTAGTTATGTCCTTTGGCCTTACCAATGCCCCAGTCGCTTTCATGGACTTGATGAACCGTGTGTTCAAGCATTACTTGGACATATTTGTCATAGTCTTCATAGATGATATCCTGGTCTATTACCGTACAGAGCATGATCATTCAGACCATCTCAAAATTGTTTTTCAGACTCTCAGAGATCACCAGCTATTCTCCAAATTCAGTAAGTGTAAGTTTTGGCTATGTTCAGTAGCATTCCTTGTACATATTATTTCTGGTGATGGCATTAGACTAGATCCTCAGAAGACCGAAGTGGTAAGAAACTGGCCTCACCCTATCTCTCCATCAGATATCAGGAGTTTCTTGGGTTTGGCTGGCTATTACAGGAGGTTTGTTAAGGGATTTTCTTCTATTGCATCCCCCATGTCCATATGAATCAGAAGAAGGTTAAGTTTTAGTGGTCAGATCCTTGTGAGAAGAGTTTTTAGGAATTGAAAACTCGACTCACCTCAGCTCCAGTCTTAGCTCTTCCAGATGGTTCAGATGGGTTCGTAGTATACGGTGATGCATCCAGAGAAGGTTTGGGTTGTGTCCTCATGAAGCATGGTAAGGTCATAGCCTACGCCTCTAGGCAATTAAATCCCTATGAGAAGAATTATCCTACTCATGATCTTGAGTTAGCAATCGTAGTATTTTCCTTTATGATTTGGAGGCATTATCTATAGGGAGTTCATGTAGATGTTTTCACAGATCATAAGAGTCTCCAATATGTCTTTTCTTAGAAAGATCTCAATCTTCGTCAGAGAAGGTGGTTAAAGCTCTTTAAAGTTTATGACATGAGTGTTCTTTATCATTCGGGCAAGGCCAACATTATGGATGACACTCTCAGTAGACTCTCCATGGGCAGTGTTTCTCACATTGAGGATAGCAAGAAGAAAATAGCTTAAGAAATCCATCAGCTTGCCAGACTAGGTATTCTCTTAATCAACTCTTTATAGGGTGGTGTATGTGTTCAGGATAGTTCAGAGTCATCTCTAGTTTCTGAGATGAAAGAAAAGCAAGACAGTGATCCTAGCCTTGTCAAGCTAAAAGAGTCAGTTCAGAATCAGAAAGTAGAGGTTTTCTCCCAAGAGGAAGATGGTGTCATTCGTTGTCAGGGTCGTCTCTGTGTTCTAGGTGTAGATGATTTAAAGCAGTGAATTCTTGCAGAAGCACATGGTGCACAATACTCTATTCATCCAGGGGACACTAAGATGTACTGCAACCTACGGAAGATCTATTGGTGGAGTGGGATAAAGAAAAATATTGCAGAATTTGTGGCTAAGTGCCCTATATGTTAGCAGGTTAAGATAGAGCATCAGAAACCTAGTGGTTCCATGCAGGAGTTCACCATTCCTACTTGGAAGTGGGAAGAAGTGAACGTGGAATTCGTGATGGGTTTGCCTCAAACTCATCATCAGCATGATTCAGTTTGGGTCATTGTAGATAGAATGACCAAGTCAGCCTATTTTCTTTCAATCTATACCTCTTATTCAGCCAAGGATTACATCAAACTCTATATCAGGGAGTTGGTCGGATTACACGGTATTCCATTATCTATCATCTCAGACAAAGGTACCCAGTTCATCTCTCACTTCTAGAAAGCATTCCAAGAGAGTCTTGGTACCCAAGTTCAACTCAATATAGCTTTTCATCCTCAGACAGATGGTCAAGTAGAAAGGACCATTCAGACTCTTGAAGATATGCTGAGGGCATATGCAATTGATTTCAAGGGATGTTGGGATGACCACTTGCCTTTGATTGAGTTTGCATACAATAATAGCTATTATTCCAGTATTAAAATGGCTGAATTCGAAGCTCTCTATAGAATGAGGTGCAAATATCCAATCGAGTGGTTCGAAGTTAGTGAGGCCTCAGACATAGGTCCTGACTTAGGATTCAATGCCTTAGAGAAAGTCCAGTTAATTAGAGAAAGACTTTGGGCTGCTCAGAGCCGACAGAAATCATATGATGACATTCGTAGAAAGGATCTCGAGTTCGAGGTTGAAGACTATGTCTATCTAAAGATCTCTCCCATGAAGGGAGTGAAGTGGTTCGGCAAGAAGGAAAAGCTTAGTCCCCGATATGTTGGTCCCTTCAAGATTCTTAGTCCCTTAGGTAAGGTAGCTTATCAGCTCAAATTGCCTTCATATCTAGCCTCAGTTCATCCAGTCTTTCATGTCTCTTTGCTCAAGAAGTGTATAGGTGATCCATCAGTCGTAGTCCCAATTCAGAGTATTAACAGTCAGAACAGTCTCTTCTATGAGGAAATTCCGGTCAAAATTCTAGACTATAAGACTCATAGACTGAGGAACAAAGAAGTCCCTCTAGTCAAAGTTATTTGCCAAAATCAGTCCATTGATAGAGCTACTTGGGAAGTAGAAGAAGACATGCATACCAAGTATCCTCACCTCTTCTCTGCCAATCCAAATCGAGCTCAAGGTAATATTTCTTCTTAAGCTTATTCAGTTTCTCGTTCAGTATTCTATACAACTTGGTATTCAGTTTATGCTCACATTTCATCACAAATCTGGTATCAAGTACCATTGCATATTCAGTCCTGCATTCATGTATCAGTCTAGTGTATAATCATGCATCAAATATGCATTCTCATTGGGAGAACTCAGTTATCGGAAATCTCAGTTATGCATTTATGAATCAGTTACTCGTACATCAGATATGCATGTCCAGCATGATATGTTTGGCTTTTTAGTCATGTCCTGCATGAGATCATGTTCTAGTAGTGTATGTATTGCACATACTCCAATTTATTGTCTACCCCTGTTTCAGTCAGTCTCATTTGAGGACGAAGATTTCCAAGGGGGAGATATTGTAATACCCCGTATATTTCTAAGCTAGAAAATGAACCATTAATCCTACACATGAAATCTCCTATCCTATGATTCATATTGGAGTACATGAATTAGGATAAGTATCCTAGTGATAATATAGATTATGATGTGTTAAGCATGTTCATAAGAGTCACTTAGAGTAAGCCAAGCTAAGAACTTTTGAATCCGCCAAGTTTTCGTGTGTGATTTTACATAAGTCATATTTGAACAAGCTTAACTTGGTTTATAGGTGGTATTTTTTCAAATTTATACCATCCAAATTTTATACAATTGAATAATCTTTCCGTCGATACCAAATTCCCCTAAAATGGACACCCGGTGAAGAAGTTATGGCGATTTAAAGTTTCAGTAGCGTCATTTCAGTCAGTTGCACGTCGCGTCGTCAACCAAAATGACGTTTGTCAATTTCTAGTGTCTCTTCATGATTCCACCATGTCGCGGTGAGTTTCCAGGTCATAAATGGGGGGCAACACGATATCTCCGCATCGCGCCAGGGGCCCAAATCGGGTAATTTTCACAGAAATTAAATGACGCATCTAGATGGGTATTTGGGTCATCTTTCCACCCCTATATATATTTCATAAACACGAAATTAATCCATTATTTCACTAAAGCATACACTTTCTCTCAAAATTCTCTCAAGAACACATTAGGGTTTTCAATTGGGGATTCAAGTTCAAGCAAATTTCTCCATCAATCATCAAGAATCTTCCATCTAAGGTATGTGTAGTATTCATCTATGGATCCATTTCGTTCATAGAACTGAAGAACCATGTTTTAAATATTATATTATGATTGTCTTGTTGTGATATGACCATGTATATGTTGATGATTGTTGTTTAAGTTTCAAGATGATATCTAAAGGCGTTTTCATGAAGTATATATGTTCGTTAGGTGAAATCCATGAACTTTATGTGGTTTAAAATGGGGAAATTCATGAAAACACACCTAAGCTAAAAGAATGCATGCAAAGTGTTTGATAAAAGGCCTACGAATATATAATTCATGTCCCATGATTTAATAGTGCTTAAATGACAAGTCCATGCTCTATGCTTTATGATTTCACATGAATTCCACGTGATTGATATGCGTCATTATTGTGATATGGATTGAGCATGATATTGAAGCTATGAAATTATACACATATTGTATGAAATTCCCTTCCATACGTAAGATGTTGAGAACTATGCTTAGTGTGAAATCCCCTACTTATGATATGGTGAATTGTGGACTCCATTTTATGATCAAGTCAGTTTTGTGTGTCAGTTTCCTTCCATCAAGTCATGGGGGTACTAGTGCCCTAAAAATATAGCTATGTGCCAAGAGCCATGTCACGTTATCACGATAATCTCATTCAAGCGATGATCTATAAAACTCAGTCAGTCATGTGACTCAGGAAATCTCAGAAATCTCATGATCTCAATAAATTCTCAGATAGTAATACTATTTCGCCAGTCAACGGAGGTTAGTTACTCAGTCCATGTACAGATAGTTAAATCATGTTCAGTCTCTTCATATGGGAGTAGAAGTTAGCACCGAGTGAACCCAAGGATGGGAACTCACCTACCAGTTTAGGGTGTGATTCTTAGTAGTCATCCTTGTGTTCCAAAACTACGTGGCCAGCGTAGGTTGAGACATATTAACCTGCCAGATTAGGGTTTATGAGGTGGCTTAACCTATTAGTTTAGGGTTCCCACCATTCTCATTCGAGTACCTGCCAACTAAGGGTCACTCACAGCTTTCCTTACCAGTGGCGCGGTATTGACACCCTTCTAGTCGGGGCATAGATTGGACCCCAACCTAGCTATATGCGTTATTGGGGCATGTCGGTTAAGAAACTACCTCCCACAATTTTAGTCCCAGTCTTAGTAAAAGAACTCAGATAGTTCTTTAGATTTCAGTATACCAGGACTGTCAGTTACAGTCAATTCAGTTACAGTACGGAACTCAGGTAGTTCCATCAGATTTAGGACTGTCAGACACAATCATCCATGTTATCAAAATTTTAGTATCGATCATGTTATATAATAGTAAACCATGTATTAGCATACAGATCCACGATTTTAGTTACTATGTATGTTTGTTTGTACTCTTACGTTTATATCAGTCAGTCAGATAGCATTATTCATGCATGTAAACTCTTTTGTATATAGACTACCTCACTCGTATACTCAGTACTCCCAGTCGTACTGACGTATTTGTGATATGGTGTTTTCTTTAATGTTACACCATAGGTTCAGAGACACGAGTTCCATATCAATAGTAGCATTCCAGGCGCAGAGTTGTAGTGAGTCCTCATCCATTTGAGGATGATATTATTTTATTTTATTCATTATTTTATTTTAGTTTTTCTAAACGGAGTTAGTTGGAGGCATGTTACTTCAACTTTTTATTTCAGACAGTATTTAGAGGCTTTCAGATTTAGTTTGGATTTTAGATTTAGCTTTCAGTTGTTTTGGGTATTTGTTACCCTATATGGATGTTATTATTTATCAGATATTCTATTCAGTTGATCCTGATGGCCTATTGTTCATGTTTTTTGCATTTTATATGTATATTATGCAGTGTACAGGTACAAATATCAGTCATGGGTTAGCTTGTGGTCCTTTGGGGTCATAAGCACCGTGTAGCATTCCGGTTCAAAAAAATTGGGGTGTTACATTCTCTATCTATTCTTCCTCCTGGTAGAAGTGATAGCAACTGAGTAAATTTTTTCTACCTTATTTGCAACTCCCTAATAGAAGGTCATGGTGAGGATGGTGAAGATACTTTGTCAGATGGCAATCCTTTCTCTTTAAGGATTAATGGCACTGATGGTGCTTCAAAGGATGTAAAAATTCTCTCACATCAAGTTCTGACATGGCTTTTGGATTCTACACCATATAAATTTATTGTAGCAAGATGCCAAATCAAGTTAGTTTGGGGTTGTGGCATAGTTTATTGATTGATATAAAGTTGTCTTCTGTATGCTTATCTATATCAAACTTCTAATGCTCTCCAATATATTTCAAATATAGGAAGCAGTAAGGAAAGTGTATTAACATAATTCAATATATATTTCAATTGGTATTTGAATTATTAACGGTATTTGAAGTAGTTGGAATAGGTGGTAAAATTCGTTCCAATAGCTTATTATAATAGTTGCAATAGGTAGCCAAAAAATGTTGCAAAAGACCCGAGAATCATTGCAATAGGTGTCAAAAAGAGTTGCAATAGGTTGTTAAAACTCGTTGCAAAAGACCAATAAGTGTTTTAGTAGATATTAAAAATTGTTGCAATAGGGATATTGCAACGCTTTTCTATCGTTGCAATATAGTCTATTACAATGGTTCTTAACCGTTGCTATAGATGATACAAAATGTCACAATAGGAGGTTAGAAAAATTATTGCAACGGGTCTATCTATTGCAACTCTCACATATGCAACGCCTTCCTAACTGTTGCGGTACATCTATTGCAATGGTTTCTTTATCTATTAAAACAGTTTTTGAACCGTTGCCATAGGGCTAATTTCTAGTAGTGCCTTGAAAGCCTTAATTGACCACCTTGAGGAAACCCTTGCCTTTTTCTTGAACCAAAAGTTTGGGAGACATTTGAGAGTGTTTAAAGTATGTTTGATTGAGAATAATAGGGTAAATAAAGTCCCAAAAGTGTTTTAAGTCATGGGATCAAAAGAGGTTAAGGGGGGAATATCCAGAATGCCCCCAACTTAAACTGTAAAAATCACCGCAGGAGGCTATGGTTTGGACCCCTCTCTCGTACCCACATCATATGAATGGTACCCTCTACTCATACATTAATCAAAATGTTGGACATCCACACACTGTCCACCCTATGACTCTCCTTTCCCCACTCGTACCCTTCCATACGACTAGTACCTTTAAGTCGTATCCAAGATAGAATCAAAGGGGTTGGAGACTAGACAACATACGAATTAAACTTTACCACTCGTACCTAAATGTATGACTCATCACCACCAACCCATACCTATAATAGAAACTTACC
Organism: Capsicum pubescens; assembly: GCA_030864215.1. NCBI lineage: Eukaryota > Viridiplantae > Streptophyta > Magnoliopsida > Solanales > Solanaceae > Capsicum > Capsicum pubescens. Next base: position 96,908,395 of record CM061538.1, on the reverse strand, counting down.
CACCATATACTGGACAACATACAATATGGGTCACCTGACCCATACCCTCACCATACGACTTGTATGGTGAGTCATAATAAGACTAGTGAACTCAAAATCTCAAGAAATTTCAAGTCCAATACCTAGGGTATTTCATATATATACTAAAATATCATCATTGAGGATTGACCAACTGATACATAAAAAGCCCTTGAACACAGTGGATGCAAAGAACAAGTAATAGTAACATAAATCAAGTATCCATAAATCATGCCCAACATTGATCTGAATTTCCAAACATAAATTAATAATGATGTATGTCCGAAATTAAATCGAGGCTTAATATGTAGTAAGCAGTAAAATTAGGTGTTCAAAATTGAATCGAGATGAAATAGTATATTTTTCTTTTTAGAAAACCAAGTTTATGTAAAGTATTCAAAAATATCATTTCATCAAGTCGAAAAAATATATTTAGCCAAGAATGTAATCAACAAGTAAAACAAAGCGAGTAAACCAAATCAAATACAAATAATATGTCTACCACAACTCAACCTAGGATTTTTACAGCATCTACAATAGAAAAATACGTTTTCCTAATGTGAATGATCATAAAGGAGTGCTAGATCTATCCACAAGTCCCAAACAATAAGGACAATAGTTACCCAAGCCTAGACTTAGGCATCTATAACAAAGTTGCAAAATTTATCTGAATACAACGAAAGTCGTGTGATTGTAACAATTGAAAACTCCGGGCTATATATTACTCATGTCAATAGTATAATGTTATCATCTCTATGTGGAGTTAATGATGTACCACTTCAAGGTGTTTACCATGTCCCAAGTATAAAGAAGAATTTATTATCAATAGCACTTAATATCCTTAGGCCACTATGTTTTGTCTGGTATGGAAGATGTTAAGGTAAATGGCAAGATTAGTAATATACAAACACCAATGATGGATAAAATTTCAACTAGAGACAATTTATATATTGATAGCAAAAGTTGCATACATAGATAGAGCGAGTGTTAAGTTCTTAGTTTTGAAGATTGAAAAATTCATAGCTTGGGACCTGTATGCTTGAGTTTTTATGATGAAGAAAGATAGTATGCATTAGGGAATAAGTTGGGATAACTTGTTGTTGTCACAATCCAGCTGACATAAAGTACAAAAGTTGGTGAAAAGATGTATACCACCATTTTGGTATATCTCCTATGTTTTCTTGTGTCATAATATATATATTTCTCATCTTTTGAACAAGAAAACTAACATTTCCATGTACTCACAATTAAATATCTCTCTGGAGTGCTAACTCATAGGCTACAGTTGTAACAAGGAATGGTACACTCATAAAGTTGTATTTTTATTTCTTTTTTGCAATTGAGTCTTTGTAATATTATTCTTAAAAGTATGTCTACATTAACTTATGATTTTAGTAGGTGTTATGATGTAACCTTCTCTTTGTAAATCATCTAGAGTTAGGTGATTGTCCAAGCTAGAGTTAGCTTAAAAAGTATGGTTAGAGTTAGCTGGAGGTAGAAGCAGTAGAGTTACTGCTTGTGTTGCCTTTTAATAGAGCTACTTCTACGAAACAAAGGGTTAGGAAGTTAATCCTTGGAGTTTGTATTCAAGAAGTTTTTGTATTCAAGAAGTTTATTGGATATAGTAGAGCTAAGAAATCCTAGAGGCAGGTCGTGGTTTTTCTCCCTTGAGCAAGGAGTTTCCACGAAAAAACCATGTGTCCTTTATTTAACTGTATTCCTATACTTCTTACTTTACATATCTCCTAGTTATTTTTATGTGAGTGCATCTGAGAAAAGGTCCCTGAGCTGAGGAGAAACCTACCCCAACCCTCCATTAGGTATCATAGAAGCTCTTTCATTAAAAGGCTAACACCTTGGAAAGATCCTGAGAAATGGTGGCTCCTCTTTACCTAGAAGAAGAGCAATCTACCACTAGAGCCCCAAGATTCAATGGTGAGTACTATAGGTGATGGAAGACAAGAATGCATAAATTTATCATGGATAAAGACTATGAACTGTGAGATGTCATAGAAGATGGTCCTTATATTCCTACTAGAGTAGTAAAGATTGGAAATGTGACTTCACAGGTCCCCAAAATAAAGGAGTTTAATAAAACTAATAGGAAAAAGATAGAGAAAAATTATAAAGTCAAAAAGATGCTTATATGTGGAATTGGTCCTTATGAGTATAACAGGATCTCTTTCTGTTGGACAGCTAAGGAAATCTGGGATTGTCTTCAGACAGCACATGAAGAAACCACACAGGTAAAGCAGTACAAAGTGAATATGCTAATAAATAAATATGAGACCTTTACAATGAAGGAAGATGAGTCCACCCAGGAGATGTACGCAAGGTTCACTGCTATAACCAATGAGTTATACTGTCTAGGTGAAATTTTTCAAACCTATAAGCACGTGAGAAAGTTCTTGAGCATACTTCCTAAGAGATAAGATAACAAGGTGAATGTAATTACTAAGGCCAGGGATCTGAATAAGATGGTTGTGGATGATCTTATTGGGAATCTTAAAACATATGAGATATTAAAGAAACTTGGGAAACTAAAGGATGATCCCAATGCTAAGAAGAATCTAGTTTTGAAGGTTGATAAATATAACCCAACTATTGAGGATAAATAAACTACTTAAAATACTGAGTGAGTTATTGAGGCCTTGAAAAAATTTGGAGCTTTCCTCGGGAAAGAAGAATCCAGCATATACCCCACAGATGCAAAAGAAAATGATACTTATCATAAGTGTGAAAATCCTGGAGACTATATCGGGGACTTTCCTATGCATAGAATGGAATATAAAGAATATATTAAGCAAAACAATGAAAAAGAAGGAGACAGGTTCAAGAAAGATGTGATAGAAAGGATAAAGTTGATAGAGTGTCAATACAAGACATAGTTGTTGTGAGTGATCTTTATTTAAATTTCGATGACTCTAAATAGCATGAGGATGTCTCCATGATGGTGATGGAGGATGATTCTCAAGCATATGACTCTCTTTTTACGTTGATGGCAAAATCTGATGAAGATGACGACGATCAAGTATCACTCTTGGACATTAAAAAAGTCTAAAAAATTATATTGTTATTGAGATGAAGTCTTTTGCAGTTGTATTAATTGATATTGTACATGATCTCACAATATATAAGGAATTTCTTAAGATAAATCTTGAAAAAAGTGAAGAAAAGATGGTTGAGTTAAATGTGCTAATGTCTGAATTTCAAGCTGTTAGTCATTTACTATCTGCTAAAAATGAGTCCCCTAGGGAAAAACAGAGTGAAGTTTCTAGATTCAAGAAAGAAATAAAAAATGAGAAGACACAAATTCAACTTTATCTAGAAGAAAAACTGAGTGAGGCTAATGATAAAATAATTTCATCACTAGAGAGGTGTGGTGAACTGGAAAGAGAGTTGAATGTTGTAAGGGCTAAGCTTGATAAAGCTAATAATGGATCATTTCATCTTTAACCTTGTCTAGCCTTGTCTGGAATGGGTCAAATAGAAAAAGGGGGATTGGCTTCCATAGTGTGTACCCTGCCTACAACCCATTAAGTAAGTATGTCTCTGTGAGGGACAATTTGTTGTGTTTTCACTTAGAAAAAATGGACACAAAATGTAGATGTGCCCTACAAAAGTTGTTGCTCTAAAGGGACTGAAAGAAGCCTCTTTAAAAGGGGGAAGAAGTGAAAATATACCCAACTGGACAAGAAAAAACTTGATGTTTCCTCTAACTCCTCACTAGGAACTCAAGCTAAAATAGGTTTCCAAAACTGATCACTAATTATCATTACAGGGTAAAGCTAGAGGAAGCAGCCACCACTTGATCATGGATAGTGGTTTTTTGAGGCATATGACAGGGGGAATTGAAAATTTTCTCTCGCTTAAAGCCCATGAAGAAGGCAGTATTTTCTTTGGTGATGGTAACAAAGGTTACATTATTGGTATTGGGAAAACTGGGAATAGTTTGAAAGAAGTAATTGGTGATGTTCATTTTGTCGATGGACTCAAGTTCAGTCTGCTGAGTGTCCCTCAAACCTGTGACAAGTGAAATAAATTCAGATTTAGATCAGACAAGTGATCAGTCATCAGGATCATTGATGGCAAAAAAATGTTAACAACCTGGGGGAATAAGAATATGTATTTTGCTTATCTAAGCTCTTGTACATCTAAAAACATGACATGTATTAATGCATAGGAAGATGTTGTTGATGCATGCATCGGAGGCTTGGTCATGTTAGCTGCAAATTGTTGAACAAACTAGTCAATAAGGATCTGGTTTGAGGCTTGCCAAATGTAAAGTTTGTCAGTTCAAAGGTATGTGATGCATATGCCAAAGGCAAATAGAAAAAGTCTTCCATCAAACCCTATAGGGAAGTTAGTACTTACAGGTCTCTACAACTTCTCCACATGGATCTGTGTGGACCTATAAATATTGTCAGTAGAAGGGAAAGAAGTATATCTTAGTCATTATTGATTACTACTCTAGATTCACCTGAACCTTCTATCTAAAGTAAAAGGACGAAACTTTTTATATGTTTGAGGCCTTTGTAAGGCAAGTGCAAGTAAAGTTCAATGAGAAGATCATAACAATCAGGTCAGATCATGGTATAGAGTTCGAGAATGCCAAATTCAATCAGTTCTACACTGAGCTGCGAATCAGTCACAATTTTTAGCTCCCAAAACACCTCAAAAAAATGGTGTTATGGAGAGGAAAAATAGAACTCTTGTGGATATTGGAAGAACTATACTGATAGATTCTTGGCTTTCTCATAACTTTTGGACAGAAGCTTTCAATACATCATGTTATGTGACTAACAGGTGTTTTGCGAGATCTTTTCTACACAAAAAACCCTATGAACTTCTAACCAAAAGAAAGCCCAAGCTAAGTTACTTTAAACCTTTTTGTTGCAAGTATTTTGTCCTAGATAATGGCAAGAAGGATCTTGGAAAATTTGATCCAAGAAGTGATGAGGGGATATTTTTTGGTTACACTTCTACCAGCAAAGCTTACAGAATCTACAACAAGAGGACACAATGTGTGAAAGAGAGTGTTCATGTCATATTTGATGAAGCAAAAAATGTTAGCTTGGGAAACAGAATAAATGATGATGATGATGAATTGGGAAATCCCTTATTTATTCCAAAAATGTATCATGAGGGAAATAATGATATTGTGTCTTAGGGTCTAGAATCAGGCACGAAAGGTAAAAATACAGGAGATCTCTAGAATAAAGCCACTCCTTCATATTATGACCCTCCTTCTAGTGAAATAAATGAATAGATTTTTAAAGGTGATACCCCAATAGGAACTGGTTCCAACTCTAGTTAACTCACCCCTCTCAGATCCAGTGGAAGAATCAATCCTCTCATCCTCTTAACAACCTCATGTCTCCTCTAAACTCTAGTGTGCAAATAATAAATAGGGACAAAAACCTTTGTTCCTTCTCCATATTCTTATCATAAATTAAACCCAAGAATATAAAAGAAGCACTAAAAGATGTAGATTAGATCAACACTATGCAAGAAAAACTCCACCAATTTAAAAGAAGCAAGGTCTGGCATCTGGTTCCAAGGCCTTCAGATAAAACTATCATTAGGACCTGATGGGTGTACGGGGACAAGATAATTGAACATGAGAATAATATAAGTAACAAGGCTAGGCTAGTTGTGTAATGTTATAACCAAGAAAAAGGCATAATTATGATGAAACATTTGCTCATGCAGCAAGAATGGAGGCAATTTGAATTTTTATTGCAATCACTTCTTACATGGAATTAAAGATATTTAGGATGGATGTGAAGAGTGATTTCTTAAATGGGATTCTCAAGGAAGAATTAATTGTCAAGCAGCCTCTAGGGTTTGAAAATGTTGATCTACACAATTTTGTGTTTAAGTTGGACAAAGCACTCTATGGATTGAAACAAGCTCTCTTGGTATGAGAGATTGTCCGTGTTTTTTATTGACAATGGGTTAAAAAGAGGAAAAATTGACAACAAATTATTCCTTAAAGTCAGAGAAAGAAATCTTCTCATTGTTCAAGTCTATGTGGATGATATCATATTTTCATCCACCACCTATTTTCTTTGTGATGTGTTTGCAAGAATGATAAGTAGTGAGTTTGAGATGAGCATGATGGGAGAACTAAACTTCTTTCTTGGCTTGAAGATCAAGTAGGGTACATCTAGAACTATTATATTCTAACATAAATGTATTTAAGAATTGATTAAGAGGTTTTATATGGAGGATACAAATCCTATTGACACTCCTATAGGTACCTCCTCCAAACTGGATCTGGATGAGCCTGGTCCCTTTGTAAATAAAACTATGTATAGAGGGATCATTGGTTCTCTTTTCTAACTAACTGCTAGTAGACCTGATATTATTTTCAGTGTTGGAATGTGTGCTAGGTTCCAAGCAAGTCTAAAGGAATCTCACTTGAAGGCATCCAAGAGGATCTTGAGATATCTTAAAGGAACTCCTGATCTGGTTCTTTTTTATCCTATTGGTGACTATTTTGACATGACTGGATATGTTGATGTTGACTATATTGGGTTCTTGGTGGATAGAAAAAGCACTTTATGAATGTCTCACTTTCTATGGTCATCTTTAATCTGATGGGGTACCAAGAAACATAATTTAGTGGCCCTCTCTACAGTTAAAGTTGAATATGTTGCAGTTGCATCATATTATGCACAATTTTTTGTGGATCAAGCAATTGCTTGAAGACTTTGGCATCTTTTCAGACTATGTTCCATTATACTATGATAACACTAGTGCAGTCAATATGGCAAAAAATCCAGTTCAGCACAAAATAACCAATCATATTAATATTAGACATCACTTCTTGAGACGTAATGTTGAAAAGGGTTAATTAAGATGGTTTTCTATAGCACTACTGATCAGATTACTGGCATCTTCTCTAAAGCACTTGGTATAGAACCTTTTGAGAAAAACATGTTAAGGCTGGGATTAATGAGACCAAGCTAAATGCTTATCACTCTTGTTCTTTCTCTTTTTATGGCTATGATTAGGTAGGTATCTATCCAGGTTGGATGTTCCATTTGTACTTGGTTTCCTATCTAACCTCTTTGATGATGCTAAAAGAGAGAAGTATTGTGTGGAAGTAAGGGGTTTCATGTGGCAGTAGGGGGATGGAGTTTTGGATTATTTGTTGGGTTATGCTGATCAGGATAGGGGTTTTCTCACTCAGGGGGAACCAAATGCTAATTAATTGGTGAAATAAGGTGTAGGATGCTTATACTCTTATAGGCATCATTTATAGGGAGAATTGGCTGGGAAAACTGGTTTGACATGTGGCCTTGCATCCTATGTTGTGTTGCTAAGGTGTAGATTTTATTGAGTGGAAGTTGATAAAGATATTAAGTATACTGAATTTCTTGTATTGGTTTGTCATCATCAAAAAGGGGGGAATTTTTAAGTCCTTACTTTTGATGATTGACAAATTCATATTTTGGGACATGTTCCCTGGAGTTATTGTGATGACAAAAGCTACTACACATTAGGGAATCGGTTGGGCTCACCTGTGATTGTCACAGTCAATAATCCAGCTGACACAAAGTACAAAAGTTGGTGAAAAGTTGCCTACCACCTTTTTTCCTCAACCAATTGAATCTCTCCTAGATTTTCTTGTGTTACAATATATATTACTCATCTAACTCAACAAAAAAACTAACACTTTCATATACTCATAATTAAATATCTCCCTAAAGTTCTAAATCAAAGGTTGCAGCTGCAACAAGGAATGATTCATTGCATCATGTTGTGCACAACTTTTGTAGATAAAGCAACAACTTAAAGACTTTGGCATCCTCTCATACGGTGTTCCATTGTAATTTGATAAAACTAGTTCAGTCAATATAGCAAAGAATCTAATTCAGCATAAAAGAACTAAGCATATTGATGTTAGACATTTCTTCTTGAGTGATAATATTGAAAAGAGGTTGATTAAAATGGCTTTCTGTAGCACTGCTAATCAGATTACTGAAATCTTCACCAAAGCAGTTGGTAGAGAACCTTTTGAGTGAAATAGGTTAGGGATGGAATTGAAGAGAACAAGATGAATGTTTATCACTCTTCTTCCTCCTCTTGTTATGGCTTGAAGAGAACAAGTTGAATGTTTATCACTCTTCTAAGTAAAAATCTTGTGTTTTTGCATTTCTGCACTGCCTTTATTTTCAGTACCTCATAGTTGTACTATAGTTCTATCACTTATAATTGATTTTAAGGGATCTGGTCTCTCACTATATGGTGCAACCTCTAAGGGTTCTACAATTGGTATCAGAATAGGGTCAATCTAAAAGGATCATACCTAGAGTGTTTTGGTCATCATGGCTACTATAACTGAACTAGGGGTGGAAAGAAATGAAGCATAAAGAGAGACATTCCTAATCTTGAAGGCTTTAGAGTGTGACCCAAGTGAAGAAGACATTGATGTTGCACTTCTGGCAATAAGAATTGTCAAAACTATAAAAAGAGGTGGTCAACATAGCAAAAGAAATAGTAGGATTGAAAGTGGGCACAAAAATGGTAGCTCAGAATAATTCATAAGGAACTACCTAATATAAGTAAAGGACAAAAATCCTGAGAAGTCGGGATGGAAGGATGTTGTTAGTCGTGTAATTAAAAAGATATTGGCAGCATAGGAGGACTTTTCCAGTGACTTAGATGAAGATAAGAAAACTGGAAATGGATCTACGCTATCAATGGAATACTTTCCAATTATATATGATCCCTTGTTTGCCTTATTGGCAAACAAATAAGCTAAAAAGGAGAATGAGGTAACAATCTCCGACATTAAGAAGATGCTTGAAAATTATTCTGATAAAAAGTTAAAGAAGCTAGCAAATGTATTGGTTGATACTGTGTACAAGTTGAGTACTGATAAAAATGGTCTATAAGAAAGAATAGGGAATCAAGAGCTTAAATTAATTGCCTAACTCACCAGATATCTGAAACAGAAGAACAGTGTGCTAAATTAAAACTTAACAATCTTATGTTGGTGAGCCAATTGAAGAAAGTAGATATCTCTGATAGCAAAAGGAAGAAAGAGATTCACTACTTCAAATTGAGCTTGAAGAAGAACTGAAGAATTATTAAGACCATCTTATGACTATGCTCTAGAAGAATAAGGAATTAGAAAGGGACCTGGTCCGTTTGAAGGAAGAACTTAAAAAATATCTTCAGTGGACCTCATCCTCACAAATCCTCCCTAATTTCACTGGTTAGGGGTCCTATAAAGGCAAGGTACTGGTATCATTACAAAGCTCGGTCTTCTTGGTCACAAGACAAGGATGTTCAAGATGTCAAAAACAAAGTCCGTAAACCCTTATACATTCACTATGCAAGAGATAGATACTTAAAGAAATACTGTCAAAGCTGGAGTGGAGCAAGGATGTTCAATGATAGATACATCCAGCAAGATCCAAATAATTTCATGTTCTTGAAAAGTATGAAAAGGGGATAAAAAGGAAGCTCACACTACCTAGATAGACAAAGAAAGACTTAATCACACCTCTACCCTTCTACTGGGAACTCAAACTCAAATGGGTTCCCAAGTCATACAAATGATTGTGAATATAGGAGAGAGAAAGGTTTCGCAGTCAAAAAAATCTTCTTGCTATATAATTGCTCAAAACTATGAATGGAAGGTCTAATTGTATTCTCTTTCCTAAGACACTTCAAGGTGAAATTGTCTTATATGATTAGAATTTTCATCCCAAGGATGATCTCAAAAAAAGTTGGCAAGTTCCGAGGAATGCTAAAGAAACTCTGGACCTTTGAAGAATTTCAAGTCTAGAACTTAGTTCAGGCCTACTTATAGAATAAGTCGTGATATCATGTGGTGTAATGAATCTATCTAGCTTATGTTGGAATTGATCAGAGCAACCTGACCTACTATCAAGTGAATAAGTGTCTCTTCACCTATTTGGGTATGTTCAGGAGATAGGTATCCTTGATAAATTAGGAACATGTTGGTCTAACTCAGTAACATCCCTTTGCAGGTATATACCCATGGAAGCAACTTTGGAGGGGGACATATGTGATGAGGACAAAGGTGGAGATTCACCCAAACTAGAGAAGGACCTGGTCCCATCTCTTAGGTTGGCATCTTGTATGTGTAAATTTTGCCTGTTCTATCAAGAAAAATTTGTTTCCTCCATGTCCTTGTGTCGGAACAAAATTGTCTTATTCTAAAAAGGAAGGTGAGTCTCCAAAAGTCTGAAATTGATCATCTCTTGTTCCCCCACAAAACCCTTCCTTGTGCTTACTATTCCTTAAATCTTGTTGCGCTCACTTATTCTTATATCAAAAAGGAAAATCCAAAATTCCAAATGGCCCTTCTAAGAAAAGGACCTTTTTGATGGCTGCAACTCTCATAGTTTATTGTCCTCCAAAGGATTCTAAGCATAGAAATATGAAATATCCCTTTCCAAACCTTTCTGAAAAAACATCTTTCTTCTTATACTCTTCCAAACCTTAAATCCTTCATCACTCAACCAGTCAATAAAGAATCATTCCTGAATCTTCAAAATTATTCTGATGATGTTGTGAAGGATGAAACTTGGGTAGATAATAATCTCATTTTCTTATCAAATAGCCTAGGAAAGAGCTTGGTTGATCACAAGAAAATCGATGTCAGTAAATACCAAGAATTTCTGGAAAAAGGTCAAGAAGTTTTACTAAGAAGCAGCAGACTATTAAGGGACCTGGTGATCGAGTCAAAGAGGCATTGTAATACCTCATATTTCCTTAGCTTAAGATTAACTCACAGTTCATGAGTTATATAACATAAATATTTTGAAATGATTATTATTTTTAAGTTTAGATCCTGCCATTACATAGTAAATTCAATTAGTTTTCCAACAATATAAAATTATCCCAAATCCGATAACCGAGTAAGAAGTTATCGCAATTTTAAGTTTCAGTCGTTAAACACCATCATTTTGATCACTAGCGCATCGTGGAGCCATTCTAAATGACAATTGTAAATTTCAAATGTGACTCTGTGATATCACCACATTGCGAAGGGCTTCCAATTCCCAATTATACAATTCCAGTAAGTGACCGCGATATTAGCGCGTCGCGCTAAGGACCCAATTCACAATTGTCAATTGCCAGTAAAGTAATGCGATAGTACCACATCGTGCCAAGCTTTCTGGTCTCATCCAAGGTGGCAATGCGATACCACTACATCGCACCACCATGCATTTTCCCATTTAGCAACTTCTAGAGACACTGCGTGATAGTGCCGCGTCGCGCCAAAGGTAAAAATTGGGAGGACATTTCAGTTAATTTAGAGATTTTATTTCCAAGGGATTTTAGGTCCTTTTCCCTTATTCCAGTCAGCCTAAACACAAAATTAAAGCCCTAAATAGCCTATTATCCCATTATTTGCTCACTTATCTCAAGAAATAAAAGCTTTCTCTCTAAAATACAAAATCCTAGCCTCAAGAATCAAGGTCAAAACTCAAGAATTTCTTCAATCACCTTCAGGAACTAATAACCCAAGGTATGTTAGGTGTTCATATATTGGTTCCTTTCACAAATAGAGTCCACAAATCCATTGTCAAAACACAAGATTGTTAAAATATGAATTCCATGCTTGAATTGAATTAAAATTCATGTTCATGTTATTGTTGGATTTTAGTCCATGATTAAATTACATGCTTTTATGAAATAAATCATTGTATGTGTTGAATTACATGATCTTCATGATAAACCCTTCAATTTTCAAGTTGATTGATGTAGCCATGATAACTATATGTTTTGATTATTGTATAACCTAAGAATGCTCCCCATGTATTTGATAAAATGCCTATGTGAATGAAATAGTTCCATTATAACATGATAGCATGTATTCCCCATTCATGTATAAGTAGATGCATTATAAGTGTTTGATTAAATGTCTTTATGAGTGAACTATGGACAAGTATACATTTTTATGATTTTCAAGAGTATATTATGCTTTATATTTTATGCTATCGAGTCCTGGGGTATTTATTACCCGACAATTTAGCTGTGTGCCTAGAGCCAGTGTCAGTTATAGAATCTAAGTCAGGTCACAATCAGTAGTGCTCTCAGTCAGTTACAGAACTCAGTCAGTTACCGAACTCGGGAAAACTCAGTAAGCTTTGAATCAGTCCAATGCAATTTAGTATACTCAGTTCAGTGTGTTTCAGTTGGGAGTAGGATTCAGCACTGAGTGAACCCAAGGATGGGGGATCACCTGCCAGTAGAGGGTGTGAATTCTAAAAGCAATTTTTGCATTCCAGAACTACATAGTCAGCATATGTTGAGTTATCAAAACTTCTAGTTGAGGTTGGATGAGGTGTTTTAACCTGACAGATGAGGGTTCCACCATTCTCATTAGAGTACCTACTAGATAAGGGTAACTCTTCAGCGTCTTTACCCATGGCACGGTACTGACACCCTTCCAACTAGGGTCACAGGTTGGACCCCAACTCAGTTATCTTATCTTATTTAGGGTATATCGGTTAGATGATTACCTCCTACGGTCTCAGTCTTAGTCTTTAGAATAGAACTTAGTTCAGTTCTACGGAATCAGGACTGTCAGATACAATCAACCAATATCAGTAAATTAGTTATCAGTAACTTCAGATATTAATTACTCAGTTTCAGAATTCAGGACTTAGTTTCAGACAAGCTTAGTCACGGTATTTATTTATATGCACATTAGTAAATACTCAGTATTTACAGCAGTATCAATTATCCATGTACTCTCATGTTCAGTTACTCTATATCATTCAGTAAGTTATTATCTATGCATATGAAACCTTGCATTCATCCTTACCTCATCTAGCATACCAGTACATTCCACGTACTAACGCATACTCTTTCTTTGCGCTATGATGTCTCATATCATAGGTTCAGATCCCAGGTTCCCGATCGTGTATAGATAGACTCAGATTCAGCCAACAGCAGTAGATTAGCAGTGAGTCCTCATCATTTGAGGATATTCTTTGATTTCATTATTTCTATAGACTGAGTATTTCAGTAGATGGAGTTAGTTGGGGGATTGTTAGAGGCTTTTCAGACTACTTTTCAGATAGTGTTCAGTTTTACAGATTATTATTTCAGACGATATAATTTATCAGTATTTTTGATGTTTTGAACCTTATGCTATTTCAGCCTATTATTCCACATTTATTACTTTATCATGTTTCAATGCTCACAGCTAGGGGTGTTCATGGGTTAGGTTAAAAACCAAACCAAATCGTAAACCGAACCAAATCGATTAAAAACCGACGTTTGGTTTGGTTTAGTTAGGTTTGGTTTTAAATTTTAAAAAATCAATGCTATTTAGTTTGGTTATGGTTTTACTTAAAAAAACCAAGAAAATAACCAAACCAAACTAATAAATTTTATAATTATTTATATATAATTATAATTAAAATATAAATATTTTATTAAATTTAATCTAAAACTAAATTTTAATCTATGTCTAGCCCAACCAATACTTTGGCCCAATTGCCCAAATCCCCAAACCCAAGCCCAACTCTACCTACTATTACTAATAAGTTAACCCTATGATCCCTACCTCACTTTTTCTACTTCACCTTTCATAATACGAGTTACCATGGTCCCTCGTTCAAATGGTAGTTTTATGTATCCTTGTTTATTCAATCATTTCCCTATATGATTAGTACCTAGCTAGTTTTTAAAGTAAACAGATAACTCAAATTTACGCAACTCTATCTCTTCTTCCAGTACACAGCAATAGAATACAAAGCTCTGTTTTACAATGTACATGTATGTGTTTATATGTTGTTGGATAATCTTAGTGCCTACAATACAAAGCTGGTGCTTTTCATCTCAATGTTGGTTTTGTTTAATGTGTTTGTTCTGATTTTTAAGAGATTACAGTGTCATTTGTCCATCACTGTACAAATATTTCATGAGAAATTGATCAATTTGATACTCTTTTCTATGGGTTAAAAAAGGCATTTATTCTAGAGATGGTTGGAGTAGGCTAGTTAATAACCAAAAAAACTGACAAACTAAACCAAACCAAACCAAACCAAATCGATAAGAACCAAACCGAAGGTTATTTTGTTTTTGTGGTTTGGTTTGGTTTTAGAAGTTTAATAACCGACTAAATTGGTTTTGGTTATGGTTTTAACCACTAACTGAACCAAACCGACCCATGAACACCCCTACTCACAGCAGATATCAGACATGGGTTAGCTTGTGGTCCTTCAGGATCGTAAGCATATGTAGTGTTCGGCGTACAGACTCAGGGCGTTACAAACTTGGTAGCAGAGCCTAAGGTTCAACAGTGTCCTAGGAAGTCTAAAAGACGTATCTAGTAGAGTCTAGTGCATGGGTGTGGAGCGCGCCACACTTATGGACAGGATGCTATGAGATTTTTAGGAACAGTTTCCCTTCTTTCAGCATTCATGTTGTGCGAGTAAGAATGAGATCCAGTTAAAAATTCTCAGTCTAATCCATTTCTTTCTTTCATTTACAAAACATACCTCCCACAAGGACTAACAAAATAAAAAATGAAAATCAGTCAGCACCTTAGCCCGTTCAGGCAAATCCCCTAGACGAGCATGTCTCCCATGCAGAATTCAGAGCTGCATTTACTACTCTAGCCAATTCAGTAGCAACCTAGAATGAACGGCCAACTGCTATTCCAGCCAATCTAGTATCCAATACTACTGCAGCCAGGATTTGGGACTTCACCCGAATGAATACTCCACTATTCTCAATTTCTAAGCAAGAAGAGGATCCACAGGAGTTCCTCAATTAGGTTCAAAAAGTCATAGGTATCATGGGAGTGACTTCCAGTGAGAGTGATGAGTTAGCCACCTATCAGCTATAAGACGTAGCTCATATGTGGTTTAAGTAGTGAAAGGTAGACAGGGGCATAGATTTATAGCCCATAGAGTGGGAAAAGTTTGCTACTGCTTTCCTAGAGAGATTTTTTCCCTTAGAGCTAAGAGAATCCAAGGTGTTAGAGTTCATCAATCTCAGGCATGGCAGTATAAGTGTGAAAGAGTATTTCCTTAAGTTTACTCAGTTATCCAGGTATGCTCCCCATAGAGTAGCAGACAGTAGGTCCAGAATGAGCAAGTTCATATCTGGGATGTCAGATAGTGTGATTAAGGAGTGCAGAATAGCGATGTTGATTAAGGAAATGTACATATCCAGGATCATGGTCCATGCTTAGCAGATAGAAGAGGCTAAGATCAGAGAGAGACAGGCAGAATAAGAGAGATAGAATAGGTACCTTCAATTTTAATCATCCTAAGTCAGAGGGCGATAACCGTTCCAAGTTTCACCAAAAATCTTCAGTTCCAGCTCCTTCCTAAGCTAGTGCTCCAGTACCTAAGTTCAGAAATGGTAACAGTGATAGGGCACCAGGCTCTAAATCCTAGGGTTGTATCTGTAGTGCTCGAACAAATCCTCTTTTTCAAATATATGGCAGAAACCACAAGGATGTCTGCAGAGCTGGCAGCGATGTTTGTTTCAGGTGTGGCAAGCTAGGCCACAGAGTTAGAGATTGTCCTTATTCAGGTTCTCAATTTCAGCATACTCGCTCTTCAGCTCAGTCAGGTCACCCGAATCAGTAGGGTGCCACTTCTAGTGCCACCAGTGGGAAATGCCCAAACAGGCTTTATGTACTTCAGTCTAGACAAGATCAGGAAAATTCTCCTGATGTGGTCAGTGGTATGTTATAGATCTTCCATTTACATGTGTATTCTTTGCTAGATCCAGGAGTTTCTTATCTTTCATAACTCCTTACATAGCCATTAACTTTGGAGTCAGTACAGAAATCCTAGTAGAACTTTTCTCAGTTTCTACCCTAGTGGGTAAATCTATCACAGCCTGACGGGTATACAAAAACTTTTCGGTTATGATATCTCAGAATATTACTTCAGCAGACCTTGTAGAGCTAGAGATGGCGGATTTTGAGGTCATTCTTGGAATAGATTGGCTCGACTCATGTTATTCCTTAGTTGATTACAGAAACAGAATAGTTTATTTCTGGTTTCCAAATGAACCAGTCCTTGAATGGAGAGGTAGTACTACAGTACTTAAGGGTCAGTTGATTTCATACCTTAGAGAGAGAAAGATGATATCCAAGGGACGTGTCTACCATATTGTGCGAGTCAAATACTCTAACTTAAAAACTCTCAGTCTTGAGTTAGTTCCAATAGTAAATGAATTCTCAGATGTGTTTCCCGAATATCTTCTTAGAGTTCCTCCCATTAGGGAAATAGACTTTGGAATAGACCTTCTTCTAGACACTCAGCCTATATCTATTCCACCATACAAAAAGGCACCAGTAGAACTCAGAGAGTTAAAAGAGCAGTTGAAGAATCTCCTAGATAAGGAATTCATCAGACCCAGTATTTCCCCGTGGAGCGCACCAGTCTTATTTATGTGTAAGAAAGACGGTTCTCTCAGAATATGTATTGACTACTGTCAGTAACAAAGTCACTGTCAAGAATAAATATCCACTTCCCAGAATTGATGACTTGTTGACCAACTTCAGGGCGCCATTTACGTTTCTAAGATAGTCCTCAAATTAGGCTATCATCAGCTCAGAGTCAGAGAATATGACATTCCAAAAATAGCTTTCAGAACCCGTTATGGTCACTTTGAGTTTCTAGCCATGTCCTTTGGCCTTATAAATGCCCCAGCAATTTTTATGGACTTAATGAATCGCGTGTTCAAATAGTACTTGTACATGTTTTTTATAGTCTTCATTGATGACATTCTTGTCTATTCCCGTAGTGAGAATGATCACGCAAAATACCTCAGAATTGAACTTCAGACTTTCAGAACTCATCAGCTATTCGCCAAATTCAGTGAGTAGTGAGAAACTAGCCTAGACCCATCTCTCTATTAGATATCAGGAGTTTCTTAGGTTTAGCTGGCTATTACCATTGGTTTGTTTAAGGGTTTTCATATATTTCATCCTCCATGTCCAGATTGACTCAGAAAAAACTCCAGTTTTAGTGGTCAGATTCTTGCGAGAAGAGTTTTCAGGAGTTAAAGACTCGACTCACCTCAGCCTCAGTTTTGACTCTACTAGATAGTTCAGATGGGTTTGTTATATACTGTGACACATCCATAGTAGGTTTGGGTTGTGTCCTCATGCAGAGAGGTAAGATCATAGCCTACACCTCCAGATAGATTAAACCCCGTGAGAAGTATTATCCAACTCATTATCTCGAGTTAGCAGCTGTAGTATTTTCCTAAAAGATTTGGAGGCATTACTGTTATGGGGTGCATGTTGATGTGTTCACAGATCACAAAAGCCTTCAGTATATGTTCTCTTAGAAAGATTTGAATTTGCGTCAAAGAAGGTGGTTAGAGTTATTAAAAGATTATGACATGAGTTTTCTTTAACATCCGGGCAAAGACAATGTAGTGGTTGATGCTCTCAGTAGACTGTATATGGGTAGTGTTAATCATGTTGAGGACATTAGAAAAAGTTAATTCATAAAGTTCATTAGCTTGACTGACTAGGTGTCCGCTTAGTCGATTCAGCAGAAGGTAGTGCGTAGGTTTAGAACAATTCTGAATCCTCTCTAGTTTCAGAGGTTAAGTAAAAATAGGATAGAGATCCTAGTCTTGTTAAGCTGAAAGAGTCAAACAGAGATCAGAAAGTAGATGTTTTCTCCTAAGGGGGAGATAGTGTGTTGCATTGCCAGGGTCATTTATGTGTGCCAGGTATAGATGACTTGAGGCAACAAATTCTTGTAGAAGCGCATGGTGCGTGTTACTCAATTCATCCAAGGGCCACTAAGATGTACCGCGATCTTCGTGATGGATTTTCCTCATACTCATCGTCGTCATGATTCTATTTGGGTTATCATAGACAGGATGACCAAATTAGCTCATTTATTGCCAGTTAATACTTTTTATTTAGCTGAGGACTATGCCAAACTCTATATCAGAGAGTTAGTCAGGTTATATAGAGTTCCAGTATCCATTATCTTGGATAGAGGTACTCAGTTTACCTTTTATTTATGGAAAGCATTCCAAAAGGGTTTTGGTACCCAAGTTCATCTCAGTACAACCTTCCACCCTCAGACAGATGGTGAAGTAGAAACGACCATTCAGACTCTAGAAGATATGCTAAGATCATGCGCTGTCGATTTTAAGGGTAGTTGGGATGACCACTTTCCATTGATCGAATTTGCATACAATAATAGCTATCATTCCAGTATTCAAATGGCCCCGTTTGAGGCTCTCTATGGTAGGAGATATATATCTCCAATTAGTTGGTTTGAGATAGGTGAGGCCTCGGTAGTAGGGCCCGACCTAGTGTTTGATGCCTTAGAGAAAGTTCAGTTAGTTAGAGAAAGACTTAGGGCTGCCCAGAGCCAACAGAAATCCTATGTTAATGTGAGAAGAAAGGATCTCGAGTTTAAGATCGGTGATTTTGTGTTCTTAAAAATCTCTCCCATGAAGGGGGGTAAAGAGGTTCGGCAAGAAGGGAAAACTCAGTCCTCGATATGTCGGTCCTTACAGAATTCTCAGTCTTTTCAAAAAGGTAGATTATGAGATTGAGTTGCCTTCAGATCTAGCCTCAGTGCATCTAGTATTCCATGTCTCCTTGCTAAAAAAATGCATTGGTGACCCAGCAGTCATAGTCCCCTTAGAGGATGTAAATATTCATAATGATCTCTCTTTTGAAGAGGTTCCAGTCCAGATCATCGATCATCAGAATCTCAGACTGAGGAACAAAGAAGTTCCCTTGGTAAAAGTTCTTTGGCGGAATCAATTCGTTGAGGGAGTTACTTAGGAAGCAGAAGCAGATATACAGACTAGGTATCCTTACCTCTTCTTCGCAACCTCATATCCAGCTTAAGGTAACAGTCTTCCTTAACTTTACTCAGTTCCATATTCAGCTATAATTAAAACTTGGTATCCATTACCATTGCATATTCAGTCATGCATTCATGAATAAGTTTAGTATCCATTCATGTATAAGTTCATTCATGTACTCATGCATCAGATATACAAGTTCAGTATGAAAATTCAGCTTATCAGTACTTAAGTCATGTATTCCATGCATCAGATATGCATGTTCAGTGTAAGAGCTCAGTCTGTCAGTAGTTTAGTCATGTAGTCATGCATCAGATAGGCATGTTCAGTGTGTAAACTCAGTCTATCAGTGTCTCAGCTTAATTAGTCTCATTCTAGGGTGAATATTCCCAAGGGAGAGATATTGTAATACCTCATATTTTCTTAGCTTAAGATTAACTCTCAGTTCATGAGTTATCCAACATAAAAAAATTTGAAATGCTCATTATTTTCAGTTTAGATCCTGCCTTTGCATAGGAAATTCAATTAGCTTTCCAACAATATAAAATTTGCCAAAATCTGATAACCAGGTAAGAAGTTAAGGCAATTTTAAGTTCCACTCATTAAACAACATCATTTTGATCACTAGCGCTTCGCGAAGCCAGTCTAAATGACAATTGTCAGTTTCTAGTGTAAATCCACGACATCATCGCGTCGTAGAGGGCTTCTAATTCCAGTAAGGGACCACGATATTGGCGCATCACGTCAAGGACCCAGTTCACATTTGTCAATTTCCAGTAAAGCAAGGCGATTGTACCACATGTCACCAAGCTTCCAGGTATCATCCAAGGTGGCAACTCAATACCACTGCATCGCACCACCATGCATTTTCCCAGTTGGCAATTTCCAGAGACACGGCACGATTGCACCGCGTCGCGCCAAGGGTGAAAATTGGGACATTTCAGTTAATTCCGAGATTTAATTTCCAAGGGCTTTTAGATCTTTTTCCCTCATTTCAGTCAGCATAAACATGGGATTAAAGCCCTAAATATCCTATTATCCCATTATTTTCTCACTTATCTCAAGAAATAAAAGTTTTCTCTCTAAAATACAAAACCCTAGCTTCAAGAATCAAGGTCAAAACTCAGGAATTTCTTCAAGAACCTTCAAGAACTAATAACCCAAGGTATGTTAGGTGTTCATCTATGGGTTCCTTTCACCCATAGAGTCCATGAATCCATTTTTAAAATACAAGATTGTTGAATTATGAACTTCCATGCTTGAATTGAATTGAAATTCATGTTCGTGATATTGTTGGATTTTAGCCCATGATTAAATTACATGCTTTTATAAAATAAATCATTGTATGTGTTGAATTACATAATCTTCATGATAAACCCTTCAATTTTCAAGTTGATTGATCTAGCCATGATAACTATATGTTTTGATTATTGTATAACCTAAGCATGCTCCCCGTGTATTTGATAAAATGCCTATGTGAATGAAATAGTGCCATTATAACATTAAAGCATGTATTTCCCATTCATGTATAAGTAAATGCATTACAAGTGTTTGATTAAATGCCTCTATGAGTGAACTATGGACAAGTATACATTGGTAAAATTTTCAAAAGTATATTATGTTTTATCTTTCATGCTATCGAGTCTTTGGGGTATTTAATACCCAATAATTTAGCTGTATGCCTAGAGCCAGTGTCTGTTACAAAATCTCAGTCATGCCATGATCAGTAGTACTCTCAGTCAGTTATAGAACTCAATAGAACTCAGTCAGTTACCAAACTCAGGAAAACTCAGTAAGATCAGTATCAGTCCAGTCCATTTCAGTATACTCAGTTCAATGTCTTTCAGTTAGGAGTAGGATTCATCACCGAGTGAACCCAAGGTTGGGGGCTCACCTTCCAATAGAGGGTGTAATCTCTAGATGCAGTCCTTGCATTCCAAAACTAAGTAACCAGTGTAGGTTGAGACATCAAACCTATCAGTTAAGGGTTGATAAGGTGTTTTAACCTGCTAGATAAGGATTCCACCATTCTCATTAGAGTACCTTCCAGATGAGGGTAACTCTTCAGTGTCTTTACCCGTGGTATGGTACTGATACCCTTCTAACTAGGGTCACAGGTTGGACCCCAACTCAGTTATCTTATCTTATTTGGGATATATCGGTTAGATGATTACCTCCCACAGTCTCAGTCTCAATCTTAGTCTTCAGAATAGAACTCAGTTCAGTTCTACAGAATCAGGAATGTCAGCTACAATCAACCAGTATCATTAAATCAGATATCAGTTACTCAGTCTTAGAATTCAGACAAACTTAGTCAGTATTATTTTATATGCACATTAGTGCATACTGAGTATTTACAGTAGTATCACTTATCCATGTACTCTTATGTTCAGTTACACTATATCATTCAGTCAGTTATTGCTCATGCATATGAACCCTTGAATTCATCCTTACCTCATCTAGCATACCAGTACATTCCACGTACTAATGTGAACTCTTTCTTTGCACTATGATGTCTCATATCATAGGTTCGGATGCTCAGGTTCCCAATCGTGCATAGATAGACTCAGATTCAGCCAGCAACAGTAGATTAGCAGTAAGTCCTCATCATTTGAGGATATTTTTTATGTCATTATTTCAGTAGACTCAGTATTTCAGTAGATGGAGTTAGTTGGGGGATTGTCCCATCAACTCCACTTTCAGACAGTTTTAGTTAGAGGTTTTTTAGACTAGTTTTTAGACAGTGTTTAGTTTTACAGATTGTTATTTCATATGACATAATTTATCTATATTTTTTATGTTTTGCACCTTATGGAATTTCATCCTAGTATTCTGTATTTATCACAGTATCATGTTTCAGTTCTTACAGTAGATATCAGTCATGGGTTAGCTTATGGTCCTTCAGGGTCGTAAGCACCATGTAGAGTCCGGGGTATAGACTCGGGGTGTTACCAGCATCATAGCTTTCAACAACATCATTGGAAGCCAAGATATAAAGACTCAAGCTTGGGGATTCCTAACCAAGATGCACAAATGTTGAAGTGTGAAGAATAGCCCATTACACTCCAAAGCCACCCTCATTAAGGTCTCTTTTGTCATTTCCTTGGAGTATGAGGTGCCAATGGAGTGTAGGAACTTATTATAGGGCTTTTGGTTATTTTTCTATGTAATAAGTTTAGCCAAGACTTTAAATAGCTTCTATTAGTTCATTTTTAAGCAACTTTGATATTATTTTGAAAGAATACTCTTAAGAGTGTCTTTCCAAGTGTGGAATCACTTGTGCAAGTATGTATTCACTTATGGCAACATGGAATCGTTGTGTCAATTACCCATTTAGAAATAAGGGTTGCTTGGGTATTCTGGTTCCCTTGAGGTCTTCATAAGAATGTGGTATTGATATTTTGAATCTTAGGAGTTCTAATTTTCGATACACACTTTAGTTCCTAAAGCTTGTAATATTTTATGTCTCGCTATCTATTCTTTTACTTGCTTGCAAATTAGTTTGGTGTTGTTGCTTGTTGGCTTTTTATCTTCTAATTCTTCTACTTTGTGTTGCTTTCATGGTGTTTTTTTCACCTTGTTTTCGTGTTTCCATAGTATATTTTGTATCATTTGGTATCAAAGCAAGTCTTGATTTTATTCCAACAAAATCACTCTTGGGATTGTTGCCTAGAAAATCAAAAAAAAATAGTGTTCAAAATTGAAAATCCCAAAAGAAAATAATCTATCTCGTTTTTTGTGTTTTGGCCAAAATTTTGAACTTAGATTTAGGAGATTATTGTGTGTTTTGATTGTTTCTAGTGTTAGGTTTTTCTTCACTAACACTACTAGAGTCTAGATCCAAAGTTTGAGCTATTTCCGTGTTGTTCTTGAATTTTGAATGTTGTTGTTGTTGTGGATTTGAACTTGAAAATATGTTGTTGATGTTTATTGTTGAATATTGGTGGCTTTAACATGTGTTGTTGATGTTTGAGGGGCCCAACGTGCACCTAGAACTTCAAATTTCAAAGGTGGTGTTCTTGGTGTTCTTTACCATCTTCATGTCTTGTTGAAGAAGAGTCTTCAAAAATGGAGTGGTTTGATCTAAAACAAAGTGGGAAGAGAGTGTAGCCTTTATTAGTCTTGAAACATATTCCAAGACTATTACAAAAGAGGAAAGGAGACAAAGGGCTTCCTAAAAAGGTGTCTTACCAAAGGGAGAAAGGGCACGTTCCAAGACTAACAAAAGAGGAAGGAGCCAAAAAACTTTCAGAAAGGTATTTTGCCAAAAGGGTACAAGGAAAGTCAAAGCCCTTTTGAATTTGAAAAGGCTCCAAACCTTGTTATTTCCATCCCAAAATCGAAACTCCACTCTTTCAATTAAATATTCATCAATACGAATTGAAGACAAGAAAAATTTTCAAAATTTCAACAACCAATGAGAGGCTGCCACGTTATCACCCTACCCGAAATTGCTTAAACTCAAAATTTTGGATTTCTAAGTTTCTTTTCTTGTTTCTTTAGTTTCATTTCTTGATTCAAGTGCTAATTAGAAACTAGTAATCTTCTACTTAGTTGTGAGTTAGTTGTTTGAGTCCATTTTTTTCGCGTTACCTTTTTGTGTGTGCTTTTATCTTTTTGTAATTCCTTGTAGTTCTTGGTTTAAGCCTGTACATATTTTCTTTGAGTTGTTTCAAATAAGAATCTATTCCAACCTCAAGCCACAATTGGTACCAAGTAAACTCATTGGAGTATAAATGAGATACCAACACTTGTGATGCCTATTGAGTGACATTTCAAAGGTGTGAGTTTGAGAGTTTGTGGGGTTGTTTTTATTTTCTAACATTAACTAGTTTGCTATTTTTTTAGTTTTGCTTAGTGTTTCTTTTGATAGGTATAATGGAGGATGAAGGTGAGATGCCTAGTTGGGCTAGTTCTTCCATGGAAAAGTTTACCAATACTATAGATAGCCAATTGGGATCTTTTGAATGAAAAATGGAAGGAATAATAGAAAGAATGGGAGGGATGGAAAACTCTCTTTCAAGGAGGTTGGATAACATGATAGAGCATCAAATTTTTCCCAAGTCCATCCTTCTAATCCACCAAATTGTCAAGTTCTCGTGAGTGGACGTGCTCCAAATGAGCTACAAGGTAATCAAACTAACTCTTGCACTCTAGTGAAGGAAATGCTATAATAGAGGGTACAAATAATAGTATTGGTGGTAATCTTGGGAAAAGTAAGTGTTTCCTAAACTCGTGTCCATGGATACTCCACCCATTTGATCCCGATGATCATTTGAAATATGGTGATGATGATATCGTTTGGAATGACTTGAATGTGCATGGAATGTATGGCCTTCCTATCTTGATTTGCAAGTATATTTGTTGTTCCAAGAAGAGTTTATGTTTTTCACTTGATAAGCAAATCTTGTTCCTTGTTTCTTATCACACTTATGTAGATAGACTAGTTGATTCTTTCTTGGAAGGGTATTCGGGTAAGAAGGAGGTATGGTATTTAGACATGATTTCTTGTCATTGGAAGGGTAATCTACTTTCTAAAGACTCCTTGCTTCCACCCTTAGTTGTTCCAAAGTGTGATAATTTGTTTGGTTATGTTGTTAATGGAACTCACTTAAGGGAAATTCTTGATGTTAGTCATAGTCAACTCCTTTGCACTTTAAATATTGACTTTTCTCCCAATGTCGTAAAGGATGTTTGGTTATATGTAAAGTTTGTGCAACCTTGTCATGATAATGTGATTGATTTTGCTAACCCTAACCCTCATTCCATGAGGAAAGTATGTTTGTTTGTGTCTCCTACTGTTTTGCAAGGTTTGGATTCGAGGTCGAATCCTTTTCAAGAAAGGGAGAATGATACGAGTCAAAGGGGCATTATAGCTTTCAACGACATCATTGGAGGCCAAGACATAAGGACTCAAGCTTAGGGCTTCCTAACCAAGATGCACAAGTGTTGAAGTGTGAAGAATATTCCATTACACCCCAAAGTCTCCCTCAATAAGGGCCCTTTTGTCATTTTTTTGGATCATGAGGTGCCTATGGAGTGTAGGAACTCAATAAGGGCCTTTTGGTCATTTTGTTATGTAATAAGTTTAGCCAAGACTTTAAATAGCTTATATTAGTTCATTTTTCAGCAACTTGGATATTATTTTGAAAGAATACTCTTAAGAGTGTCTTTGAAAGTGTGGAATCACTTGTGCAAGTGTGGATTCACTTGTGGCACCGTGGAATCATTGTGTCAGTTACCCATTTAGAAATGAGGTTTGCTTGGGGATTCTGATTCCCTTGAGGTCTTCCTAAGAGTATAGTGTTGATATTGTTGGTTTTAGGGGTTCTAGTGTTTGATACACAATTTAGTTCCTAAAGCTTGTAATATTTTATGTCTCACTATCTATCCTTTTACTTTCTTGCATATTAGTTTAGTGTTGTTGTTTGTTGGATTCTTATCTTCTTGTTCTTCTACTTTGTGTTATTGTTGTTGTTTTATTGTCACCTTGTTTCCGTGTTTCCACTAGTAGATTTTGTATCACCTGGTCCCAAGAAAATGAAAGTAGCTGAAAAAAATATATGACCACTTACACCAGAAGAAAGAATGGAGAGAAAAATGAGGGTGTATCTAAGAAAGAAAGAAACAAGTTATTTAAGAATAAAAAGGTCTTAATTGGAAGGATTTTTTATTCAAATGTTCTAGAAGAACCTGGTATGGTGGAACTTGTTAAGCTAGTTAAACATCAAAGATGGGATGTATCTTACTGCACAGGTCCTAGGAAAGAAGATAAAGTTGAATGAAGAAATAGTGGGAAGGATTTTAGAAGTTCCTATATATGAGGCAAGAACCGTCTCGAAGCAACTGCCTTCAATAGAATTCTTAACAAATGTATCCAATGTCAATGGAAAATCAGAGGCTACAGTGAATAGAAGATCACTCAAGAGTGAGTTTCAATTGGTCTTTGACTTTGTGAACAAGGTGATCCTGTCTAGGTCACAAAAGAAAAACATCGCCTCATCCACTGATTTTTATATAATGGAATGCATTAGTAGCTTTGAATTTATTAATTTACCTACATTGATGAATGAACACATTCATAAAGTGATTCTTGGAAAGAATGGGAAGTATGGCATGCCTTATGGATATTGGTTGAACAAGGTATTTGACCAGTTTGGCATTGTCTCTGAGAATGAAACCAAAGGGATTATGCTTCAAATGCTTGGTATGAAGACATTGGTCAAGACTAAATATGTCAATCCAGGTAGAATTTATTGAAGGGAGCTCAGCAAGGACATAGAGGAACTAAAGGGAAACTTAGCTGCCAAGGATGAAGAAATTAGCAAGCTTCAAGAGACAGTTAAGCATCTATCCAAAGAATCCGATTTGTGACAATAAAATGCTTAAAACTAAGAATGTTGAACTGAAAAAAAGGGTTTCAATCTTAAATGATGAGGTCCTTAGGTCAAATGCAGAGATAAGGCATCTCAACAACAATCTGACACTACTCCTTCAAAACTATTCTTCCTAGTCCTTCACCTATTAATCATTCCTAATTCCTGTGGCTTTTTTCCAAAGAACATTTAATTTATATGCTACTATGTTACTTATCCTACTTATGATTGAATCTTTATTTTGTGTATTACATTTGTGCTCTCTAATTTGCAAAGTTATTCTTCATTTTAGTGTTTCCCCAGTGGCCGTGAGTTAACTAATGTGTTCTTAATTTACTCTTGGTTTACTGTTAATCCTTTTTAATGATGCCAAAAGGGGGAATAAAAATACTGAGTAGCTGAGTAGGGATAGACTAGGTATCAGGTGTTCAGATGTTCTAGGTAAATGTGAATAAGTGTGTGAATGGCATGAGGGAAGTAAAAGTATATGATGTGTTGAATAGATGAATGAAGGGAGGCATGATGATAGGCGAAAGAAATTCTGAAGAAATACAAATGCATAAATTGAAGGTGCATAATGACGGGGGAGAAGTTTTTGCTGCCAAATGACAACAAGGGACCAGGTACCTGTGTTGTATGATAAAAAAAAGAAGCATGATGATAGGGGGAATATTCATCCTCAGGTGATAATCACTCTGATTAAATATGATGAATGTGCACTAATGCTCAAATTTTATGATTTGGTTTTTCATCATCAAAAATGGGAAAATTGCTATATGTAGTTTTGATGATGAGCAGATAAACTACGAGGGACTAGGTCCCTGGATGTGCAAGGTACAAAACAGTTGGCACGTGCCTTCTACACAATTTTGTCATCTTGTGTAACAAACTTGCAGTTGCTATTTTGTGTTATTTTGTACTAACTTGGACAGTTGGTCCAATGACCTTTCAAACTCTAATCATCACCCAGCTATAAAGGAAAGAGATCTCTCTTCGATAATTGGTTTTTGAAAAAATTACAAAGAATGAAGAAAGGTAGCAAAACCCTATTTCATTACTCCTCAAGTTCTTAACTGACTGTTTATACTTAAATTGAACTTATTCTTGAGTAAGTATTGAATTATAATCAAACTACTCATGTTATAAAGGTAGTGTTTTCTTGTTGAAAGAGATCTACATAGGTAGAGTTATCTAAGCATTGTTACTGATTAGAATTAATTAGTAGAGAGAGCCTTGGCAAAGTTACCAAGATGATCTTGTAGTGGAGTTGCTATTAGCAAAAGAAGCCTAAAGGTAGGCTAAAATCTACGGTAATCCGAAGAAAGATTATAGTGGATTTGGAGGTGCTCGTGAGGGCAAGCCGTGGTTTTTCCCATGTTGGGTTTTCTATGTAAAAATCTTCTATTCTTACATTTCTGCACTGCCTTTATTTTCAGTACCTCATAGTTGCACTACAATTCTATCACTTATAATTGATTCTAAGGGACTTGGTCCCACACTGTCTGGTGCAACCCCCAAGGGTTCTACAGAGTCCAGTTAAAGTTAGCTGGAGGTGAAAGTTGTTGTTGCTTTCAATGTTTTCGGGTACAAAAAATCTGTATTTAGGTACAACAACTTCAACACAAGTTCAAGTATAAAACAAGAACACTTATGAAGTTATACAACACCTTCAACATAAGATCAAAATGACCTTTCAAAGAAGTGTGTTTTCAGAATTTTATAGAAAAATATATGAAGTATAAAAAGGCCAAGTCCTTCGACTTCACGAAGTGTCCTCAAGGAAATAATTCCCCTCAAGTACCCGAGGTTGCAGAATTTTTCTCTGAGGATAAAATGGCCTAACAATTCGACTGTTGTGGTACCTCAAATGATCGGATTTTCTTCGAACTCACTCAACAGTTAGATGATCACACAGAGTATTTTAGAAGACAAGAAATGCTTTCAAGTACAGAAAAATTCATACTAAACCTGTGGGAAAATGCAGGTTTATATAGTCACTAAGTGCCCCTTCTAAAAGGTGGCAATGGTTCACCAAAAAGGTGTATCCTTTCTGAATAGTCATGTCTGCCCATTCGAAAGAGTGTCTCTTTTTCGAACAGCCACAACCATCCAAACAGTCATACCCTTTTCCGAAATAGTGTGTCTTTTAGTCGAAGAGTTGTGTCTCTTCCAAGCAACATTTTATTTTTCATTCACACCTATTAAACCCAACAATCCCCCACATTAATGGGGAATGGCTACTCTTTTTTCATAAAACTTTTGTGGACAAGTATGTGATCATCAAGCAAAGACTAATTGCATCTGGATAAGTGGGTTTTTCTTTGAACTTTTTGTAGTGAACATGCATCAGATGCACTCAGTCAATCGGTAGATTTGATATCTTTAAACCGTTGAGCTTTAATGTACACCTAAACAACACATGTCACAAAACCAGAATTTTACCATTTATGGTCCTCATGATTTTGTTCGTTTTAGTCATGAACACATCCTGATATCATGAGAGCTTAGAGAATAGGCCTTTACTAACATTCTCCTTGAAGCAGTTTCATATTCGCCCTCACATAGGTGATTTCTAAATGTTCAATCATGTAGTTAAAACTATTTGGTCAAATTTGCCAAATTTAGATAATCATTAAAAGACTCTGCACCATAAGTCTTATCCTCGTATACTAAACATTGTCTACATCATGAGAATGGGTTGGGTAAATTGACAATGTTAAACCTGTCAAACACAACTTTGTTTGATCTCCTTGAACCTAGCTCTTGGGATCTCCAGTCTGCTAGGTAGAGTTACCGCCATGCTGACTTGTCCTGGGCCTTAAACTCACTCCCTTGGATGTCCTCTCAACTCCTTCTCTAGAAAAGCCTTTTATAAGTGGATCCAACATATTATCCTTTGACTTTATATAGTCAACAGTGATAATTCCACTAGAGAGAAGTTCTCTAATGGTATTATGTCTCCGTCTTATGTGGCGAGATTTACCGTTGTACATCATGCTCCCTGCCCTACCTATTTCCGCTTGGATATCGCAGTGTATACATACTAGTGCCACTAGTTTGGTCTAATAAAGAATATCTTCCAAAAAATTCTGAAGCCATTCTTCTTCTTCACCAGTTTTATCCAATGCGATAAATTCAGATTCCATGAGCAATACATGTCTGTTTGGATGATTTCCAAGAGACCGTTTCTCCACCGATAGTAAATACATATCTACTCATGAATTTTACTTCATTTGATTCGGTGATACAACTTGCACCACTATATCCTTCAAGTACTGGGGGATATTTATATAATACAAAGCATAGTCTTGAGTGCATTTAAGATACCCCAAAACTCTTTTCATTGTCATTCAATGAGTTTTATTAGGATTACTCATGTACCGACTCAACTTACTAATATCACTTGTTATGTATGGTCATGTATAATTCACGATATACATTAAACATCCCAACACTCTTGCGTACTCCAGCTGTGAGTCACTTTCACCTTCATTCTTTTGAAGTGCAAAGCTCACGTCCAATGGAGTCTTGGCAATACCAAATTCCAAATTCTTGAACTTGTCATGTACCTTTTCTATGTAATGAGACTGTGACAATGCCAATCTTTGTGGAGTTCTATGGATTTTTATTCCCAAGATCACATCCGCAACTCCAAGATATTTCATATCAAACTTGCTCTCAAGCATTTATTTTGTAGCATTTATGTTTGAAATGTCTCTACGGATAATCAGCATATCATCCACATACAAACAAACAATGACTTGGTGATTTGGAGTGTCTTTAATATAGACACATTTATCACATTCATTAATCTTGAACTCGTTTGCCAACATGGTTTGGTCAAACTTCGCATGCCATTGTTTAGGTGCTTGTTTTAGTCCATAAAGTGACTTAACAAGTTTACACACCTTATTCTCTTTTCCTGGAACCACAAAACCCTCAGGATGCTCCATGTAGATTTCTTCCTCTAATTCTCCATTTAGGAATGATGTTTTCATATCCATTAGATGGATTTCAAGATCATATACCATCGCCAAGGTAATTAACATCTAAATTGATGTTATCCTCATTACGGGCGAGTATGTATCAAAGTAATCAAGGCCTTCTTTTTGCTTAAAGATTTTTACAACAAGTCTTGTCATATATTTGTCAATAGTACCATCAGCTTTCATTTTCCTTTTGAAGATCCATTTAGAACCTAAAGGTTATTTCCTGGAGAAAGATCAACCGATTCCCACGTATGGTTGCTTAAGATTGAATTAATCTCACTATTGACTGCCTCTTTCAAAAAGGATGAGTCCAAAGATGTCATCGCTTCTTTAAATGTTTGAGGCCCATTTTCTAAGAGAAATATTACAAAATTCAATCAAAACGAAGTTGACGTTCTTTGACATGTACTACATATTGGATTTTCATTATTATGTAAATCCTCACTTGGTTCATCTCGAGGTCGTTTATACCCCCACTAGACTGTTCATGTCTAGTTTTATACGGATAAATGTGTTCAAAGAATTCAGCATTATCTGATTCAATTACCGTATTTTCATTGATATCCGGATGTTCGGATTTATGAACCAAAAACCGACATGCTTTACTACTTTTAGCATATCCTATGAACACACAGTCCACCGTCTTAGGTCTTATTCTTACTCTTTTAGGCATAGGAACTTGGACCTTCGCTAGACACCCCCACACTTTGAAATATTTCAAGTTGGGTTTCTTTTCTTTTCTTTTTTCATATGGAATTAATTATGTCTTACTATGGGGCACTCTATTAAGTATTCGGTTAACCATAAGGATAGCTTTCCCCCACAAATTTTGCGGTGAACCTGAACTTATTAGTAAGGCATTCATTATTTCCTTCAAGGTTTGATTTTTCCTTTCTGTAATTCTATTAGATTGAGGTGAATGCGGGGCTATAGTTTGCTGGACAATTCCATTCTCTACACATATCTATGCAAAGGGAGATTCATATTCTCTGTCCCTATCACTTTTTATCATTTTGATCTTTTTCTATAACTGATTTTCAACTTCTGTTTTATATTGCCTAAATGCACCTATTATTTCATCCTTACTATTTAGCAAATAGATATAATAGTATCTAGTGCAATCTTCAATAAAAGTTATAAAATACTATTTTTCACCATGAGATGGTGTTGACTTCATATCACAAATGTCAGTGTGGATTAAGTCTAAGAGATTGGAATTGCTTTCAACGAACTTATACGGATGCTTAGCATACTTTGATTCCACACACGTTTGACATTTTGATTTATTTCACTCAAAGTTTGGCAAAACTTCTAAGTTAATCAATTTTTGCAATGTTTTATAATTAACATGGCCTAATTGTTCATGCCACAAATCATAAGACTCAAGCAAGTAAGAAGAAATTGAACTTTTATTGATTTCAACATTCATTACATTTATTTTGAATAGGCCCTTAGTGAGGTAGACTTTCCCTACATACACTTCTCCTTTACTAAGTATAATTTTTAGGAAAAAAAATACACATTTGAATCCGTTCTTGTCAAGAAGTGATACAGAAATTAAGTTCTTTCATAACTCCGGTACATACAGGACATTGTTCAAAGTTAACACTTTGCTTGAAGTCATTTTCAGGCAGACTTTTCTTGTTCCTTCAACTTTAGCAGTTGCGAAATTGGCCATATATATCTTTTCCTCGCCTTGAGCCAGAGCAAAAGCATCAAATAACTCCTTATTATCACAAACGTGGTGGGTGGCATCGGAATCCATCCACCATTCTCGGGGATTTCCCACCAAGTTGCATTTTGACAGCATGGCACACAGATCGTCCATTTCTTTCTTGAACTCAGCCATATTTTCTTAGTCCTTCTTCTTCCCTTTCTTTGGTACATGGCAATTCGTAGACTTGTGGCCAATCTTACCACAGTTAAAGCATTTTTTCCTTGAATTTCTTCTTGGGTTGATTGCTTTCATGTCCAGTTTTCTTCCCTTTTTAGAGTTATTGTGGTCATCTTCTACAATATTTGCTCCACTTATTACAGAATTTGCCTTCGACCTTCTTTTTGTGGCTTTATTATCTTCTTCAATGCGCAGTCTTATTATAAGATCTTCGATTGACATCTCTTTTCGCTTGTGTTTCAAGTAATTCTTGAAGTCCTTCCACATAGGTGGTAACTTCTCAATAATTGCCACGACTTGAAATGCCTCATTCAGAATCAAACCTACAATTAAGTTCATGTGAACATTAAGAGTATTTTTAATATATTCAACTAAGGAATTAATCAAAATCATACCTTCCGTGAGGAGATCGTGGATGATTACTTGCAGTTCCTGGACTTGCGATACAAGAAACTTGTTGTCAATCATTTTAAACTCTAGGAATCTTGCAACGAAGAACTTTTTGGTTCCCGTATCCTCAGTATTATACTTTCTTTCCAGCACCCCCCACAACTCTTTTGTCGTTTTTATCCCACTATACACATTGTATAGTTCATCTTGGAGGCCATTCAGAATATAATTCCTACATAGAAAATCTGAGTGTTTCCAAGCCTCCACAATGACAAATCTCTCTTGGTCAGAGGTTCCTCGGGCACCTCTGGAGCTTCTTCAAATGTGAACCTTTGAAGACAAAGAGTTGTAAGGTAGAAGAACATTTTCTGCTGTCACTTTTTGAAGTCAATACCCGTGAATTTTTTGGGTTTCTCCACTGGTGCCATTGTTGGCGGAGCATTCGTACGACTCGTTGTGACAACATTAGTTGTTGCCACAGTTGTTGCATTATCATGCACTTGACTGTCAGTAGTCATTTTCCTGTCACAACAAGACAGAATCTTTAGTATATCAAAATACTATTAATAAAGTTGCAGCGACTTTAAACACCCCTTGTTTCTAGTTTAACAGTGAAGTTTTTATGACTTTCAATTGTCAACCGAGTGATCTTTAACTTGTGATGAAGATTTTATTTCTTCAAATCACTAGTTAAGTTCAAACGAAGTAGAAAGCTAAAAGGTTTAATCTCCAAAAACCAAGCAATACAAATTTTGAAAAAGAACACTTTAGTGAAAAGAAAATTTCACCAAACAAGCAATAAAAATAAATATTTTTTTCTCCAAAAATTATTTCCTTAAGATTGTAGTTTTTAATATTTTTGGGTACACAAAATCTGTATTTAGGTACAACAACTTCAACACAAGTTCAAGTATAAGACAAGAACACTTATGAAGTTATACAACACCTTCAATACAAGATCAAAATGATCTTTCAAAGAAGTGTGTTTTCAGAATTTTATAGAAAAATAGATGAAGCGGAAAAAGGCCAAGTCCTTCGACTTCACGAAGTGTCCTTAAAGAAATAATTCCCGTCAAGTACCCGAGGTTGCGGAATTTTCCTTCGAGGATAAAATGGCCTAACAATTCGACTGTTGTGGTACCTCAAACGATCGGATTCTCTTCGAACTCACTCAACAGTTAGATTATCACACGGAGAATTTTAGAAGACAAGAAATGCTTTCAAGTGCAGAAAAATTTATACTAAACTTGTAGAAAAATGCAGGTTTATATAGCCATTAAGTGCCCCTTCCGAAAGGTGACAATGGTTCACCGTAAAGGTGTATCCTTTCTGAACAGTCATTTCTATCCATTCGAAAGAGTATCTTTTCCGAACAGCCACAACCATCCAAACAGTCATACCTTTTTCCGAAATAGTGTGTCTTTTACTTGAAGAGTTGTATCCCTTCCAAGAAACTTTTCATTTTCCATTCACACCTAGTGAACCCAACAGTTGTAGAGTTACTTCTTGTGTTTCCTTGTAATAGAGTTATAACTGGGAAACAAAGGATTAGGAGGTTAATCCTTGGAGTCTGTATTCAAGAAGTTGCTTGGATATAGTGGAGCTTAGCAATCCTGGAGGCAGGTCGTAGTTTTTCTCTCTCGAGCAAGGAGTTTCCACGTAAAAATCTTGTGTCCTTATTTTACTGTATTCTTGCACTTCTTACTTCACGTATCTCCTAGTTCTTGTTGTGCAAGTGCATTTGGGAACGGGTCCCTAAGCTGAGGAGCAACCTACCCCAACCCTCCATTAAGAATAAAACAGTTGATACTGAGTCATGTTAGATTTTCCAAGCTGAATGATAATGAAGAAGTCAATGCTAAAGGGACTATCACGCCTAGAAGTAAGAACATGCAATTTACGCCTGATGTCACTATGAAAAAGCACATCAACTACCATATAAAGAGTTCAAATTTAGAGCAAAGAAAATACTTGAGTTGTTACACTCAGATGTGTTTGGTCCTCTGAAGCAACAATCAATTGGCAGAATGAAGTATATGGTAACATTTATAGATGATCTCTTCAGGTACATATGGGTGTATTTTATTAAGGAAAAGTCTGATACTTTCTCAAAATTTAAGGAGTTCAAAGAGGTAGTAGAAATAGATCTTGACAAGAAAATTGGTTGTTAGAGAAGTGATATTATGGCGAATATACCTCAATGGAGTTTCTTCGCAAATATCAAATAAATAATCAATTCACATATTCTTATACTCCGCAACAAATGGGGTCGCAGAGAAAAAGAACCAGCATCTTGCAGAAATTTGTCGGAGTATGCTTTATGCAAAGAATGTACAGGGAAGATTTTGGCAGAGGCAATGAGGACAACACCCTTTGTGATCAATGGATTTCCACAAAAAGGTTGCTTTTCATATCACCTTTTGAGAAAGTGTGGAATCTTAAGCCTACAATTAGCTACTTCCGTGTCTTCGGATGTGTGCGCTATGTATTTGTACCTAATTATTTACACTGCAAAATTAATAAAAATTGTCGGGTCCATCTTTGTAGGATATGATAATCAAATAAAATGGTTGAAATATTGTAATCCTACAACTGGATGGTGCTACACATCCCGAAATGTTGTGTTTGCCAAAGCATCCTCATGGTGGTCTTCAGAAGATGGTACACTTTCAAGCTCGAATATACTCAAAGATGAATTGAAAATTGTCTCTTTGAGCTTAGGAGAAACTGAAGATATTAAAGATGATGATGAAGATGAACATGGCACAACTCAGAATCCTTGGCAATCTGGTGTCTACCGACAACCAAATGAGGAAGGAGAAGAAGATAATTCAACTCCACCTAGAAGAGGACAGAGAATTCGCAAGCAAAATCCTAAGTACGCCAATGCTGCCATAGTAAAAGAAGCTGCAGAAGAACCTGAAACATTTAAAGAGGCATCTTAGAATTCGGAATGGACTAAAGCGATAGAAGAGGACAGATTGCTGCATTAGAGCAAAATCAGACTTGGGAACTCATGCCGAAGCAAGAGCTATCAAAGTTATTTCTTGCAAATGAGTTTATAAAGTGAAGCATCGTACCGATGGTTCTGTTGAGAGAAACAAACTCATTTGGTGTGGCTCGGGGTTTTTATCAAAAATATAGACTAGACTATGAAGAAACCGTCAGTCCAGTAGACAAGCTCACAACAGTGCGTATATTTTTGGCGCTTGTAGCAAGCAAAGATTGCAAGTTATAGCAAATGGACGTGAAAAAGATATTTTTACATGGAGAATTGGATAGGGATATTTACATGACTCAGCTAATTGGTTTTGAAAGCCAAAAACATTCAAAGTATGTGCGCAATTTGAGAAAAGTATTTTATGGATTAAAGGAAGCACCAAGGACTTGGTATGGAAAGAATGTTGAATTTTTGACGTAAAGTAGCTATGTAGTGACACATGCAGATTCCAGTTTGTTAAAATCAATGGGTAGAAGTTGTCCTTCGTGTTGGCCTATCTTGATGATTTAATAATAACAGGTGACTGTGAAGTAGATATTATTATGGTGAAACAAAATTTATCAGTTTGGTTTTAAAATGAAAGAGCTAGGAGAGCTCAAGCACTTCCTTGGTCTAGAAGTTGATCATACTGAAGAAGGAATGATTATGCACCAGAATAAATATTTTAAAGAGTTGTTGAACAAATTTCGAATGATCAATTGTAAGCCAACGTCGATGCCAATGGAATCAAACGTGAAAATCTATTCTGATGATGGAAAAAATTGTTGAAAACAACCATGTATAGGCAGCTGGTGGGTAGTCTTATCTAACACTAACTAGGCATGACATATCATTTGCAGTTGGTGTGTTGAGGCCGACATATACAAGGGTCAAAGAAATCTCATTTGGAAGCAGCTCATCATGTTCTAAGGTATGTGAAAAGTCCTCTTGGATATGGTATTCACTATAAGAAAGGTGGAGAATACAAATTACAGGGATACTGCATTGCCGACTATACTGGTGACTATGACATTCGGCGTTCTACGACTGGGTACGTCTTTAAATAGGGGTCAGGAGCTATTTCTTGATGCAGTAAGAGGTAGCCTACTGTGTCTTTATCAACAGCAGAGGCAGAGTATCGAGCTGCAACCATGACAGCACAGGAGAGTACATGGCTTGTGCAACTATTAAGGGACCTACATCAACCAATGGATTATGCAATTCCTTTGTATTGGGATAACTTATGAACAATTCGCTTAGCAGAAAATTGAATTTTTCATTCAAGAACTAAGCATGTGGAAGTGCACTATCATTTCATCCGAGAAAAAATTTTGCAAGAAGAGATCACATTGAAGCACATTGGAATCGAAGGCCAAGTAGCAGACTTGTTCACAAAAGGTTTGAATATCAACAAGTTTGAAGACTTTTGTCATCAGTTAGGCATGGCGTCAAAGAGGAAAGCTGGTGTTGAGGAGGAGTGTATAAGATGGCAAAACCAGTGCACAATAGAAGTCCTAGTTGTAGTCTAAATAAAGTCCTAGCTGTTGGCCTATACCTAGCAGTATTTAGTTTTTGGTTTCCTGGTCAATTTTGGATTAATGGTATTTGGTCTCTTTGTTTCCTAGTCACTTTTGAAGTAATAGCTGCTAGGTAAATAAGGTAGTATTTGGTCTTTGATGTACGCCTATACTTCCTTCGTTTAAAAAAGAATGATCGTTTTTGGCAATACTTTAATTTCAACTTTCCACATGGCATGTTTAGGACCACAAGATTAAAGGGCATTTTGGTACATTTGACACAACTTTAATTTAAGTTTACAAGACTCAAAAGTCTTCTTTATTTTCAAAAGTCTTCTTTATTTTCTTAAACTTTGTGTCAAGTCAAAGTAGGTCATTCTTTTGGAAACGGAGGAAGTATTATTTATCCAAATAAAAAATTACTTTCAAATGAATTAATGGGGATTCATAGAACCACCAAATGGAGTTCAAGGAGTGGTCAGAATACATTGCTTCTGTCTTTACTTTAATTGGAATTAATTATTCAAGATGTGTCTAAATTACATGCTTCTTTACCCTCCATTAAAATGGAATATGAAAACTGAAAGGTTCCATACATATTACATGCAGAAAGGTACAACAGTCTATAATCATTACCCATTCTTGGCATCGTTTCCTTTTTAATGTATAATATTACATTAAATTGTTGATCAGAAAATGAGTGAAATGAGTCAAAAAAAAAATATTAGGAATGTTTTATAACATTTTAATTTAGGGTAGAGGCAAAATGATAGTCCAACTTCGATGATTGGAACTTTCCACTTTTATTATAATATGGTATGATATGATGATATGATAATACCATTGATGTTGCAAATGTTAATACTTCACAATTTACTCGGGTTACCAGCATCAAAGAAGAAATGGTGGGATTCAATGAGATGGTGAAAACACTAAGGCAGAATTGGATCTTATCTCAATTGTTGGAATAGCCGGAATGGGTAAAGACAACTCTAGCTAACAAACTATTTCTTGATCAGTTAGTTGCCTCTCATTCTGATGTCCGTACACAATGTTGTGTATCTCAAGTATATACACGTAAGGATTTGTTACTAACCATTCTTCGTGATGTTAAGAAGGATACAGTTATAAGTGATAAACTATCAGAGAATGAATTAGCAGATAAGTTGCGCAAACTTCTATTGTTCAGAGCCGCAGAGGTGCCTTATCCTCATTGAAGATGTCTGGGAAGCTACTGCATGGGATTATCTAAAGCCATGCTTCTGTGATGCCAATAATGGAAGTAGAATTATCCTGACAACTCAGCTTGGTGATGTTGCCTCCCATGCTAAACTCGTTAGTGATCCTCATTTTCTTCGATTGTTTACTCCAGAGGCAAGTTGGATGTTCCTGATCAATAAGGTGTTCAATACAAAAAGTTGCCCCCTTGTCTTAGAGATGTTGGCCAAAAGATAGCACAAAAGTGTGGACTACCTCTTTCGGTTATCCTAGTATCAGGTATTCTCGAAGCAATGGAGAAGGAAATGTTGTTAAGTTGCAATAAATTTAGGTCCACACATCCAGGCTAAGTCAAAGGATATAATAAGTCCTAGTTACCAAAATTTACCGTCTCATTTGAAACCTTACTTTTTATATTTTGGAATATTTTGAAGGACGAAGAGATACAGGTTTCAAAGTTAACATGGTTGTGGACAGCAGAAGATTCGGTAAAAACTCGTAAAGAGATGCTTTCTGAGGATATAGCAGAATATTACTTAAAAAACCTTATTGGACGAAACCTCGTGATGGTTTCCAAGAAAAGTTCCGATGATAAGATAAAGGCATGTCGCATTCATGACTTGTTGCTTGATTTTTGTAAAAAGAAAGCCAAGGTGGAGAACTTTCTACAATGCATAAAAGGGTAATACAAGCTAGTATTTTAATTCGTTGAATCAATTTTACTTTTTAAACGTAGTCTGATCATACCAGTTTTTCTATTAACAGGGACAATGATATGTATCCATCTTCTATTCCTATCAGAAGCATAGCATTTTACGACGCTTATGCATTCACTTTCAAGGTGATAATCTTGCAGAATGGAGTTCGATTTGTCCAGATGTACAATCTTTCCATTTGATGACGGGTAGAGAAATTGGATTATCTTCAATAAGCCGTGCATCACAGACTTTTAAACAGTCTCAAGTTTCTGTGGGTGCTAGATTTAGAATTCACTGTAATTGATTCTTTCCAGAAGCGTTAACCTGCTTGAGATATGTTGTTGTTAGGGTTGCTGAAGATTTCTTCCTTATCATTCTCAGCCAATCTTTGGAAACTTGAAACTTTTCACAGTTAAGGACTTGGCGAACGAGTAATTTTACCGGACACGCTCTCGAAGATGGTCAAGTTGCACCATCTACACATATACAACCGCGTTATTTTCAATATAAGTGGTGCTCTCTGAAAAATGGATGGCTTGAGAACTCTTTCCTCAGCATGATTTTCTTGTGTGGGGGCCACAGACAGGGTGTTCACAATGATACCAAATCTTCAAAAACTGAGATGTGAAGTTTTGACTTGTGAAGTCTTTTTCCCTGCATTTAACAATTTACTAAGCTTGAAATGCTTAAGTTCTCTTGGGGTCGTGGGGGACCTGGGCCACCGAGCTGCACTTGCCTCCAAGTCTCAAGAAATTAACACTATCCAATGGTCGTGTATTTAG
The DNA here is from genome assembly GCA_030864215.1 of Capsicum pubescens. NCBI lineage: Eukaryota > Viridiplantae > Streptophyta > Magnoliopsida > Solanales > Solanaceae > Capsicum > Capsicum pubescens. Next base: position 96,868,717 of record CM061538.1, on the reverse strand, counting down.
TCTAGGTCAAGTCGCAATCCTCCCGAGACTTGTGGTACTCAAACTGCTACAAGTTACCATTCATTCCAATGTATGGCAAGTGACCTAGGAGCAGTTCCCCCACCTCAAATTCTTGAAACTACGAGATCCTTCTTTTTCTGAATGGAATGTTTCAGATGATGCTTTTCCATGCCTTGAGAACTTGGTGTTGAGAAGATGGCGACATCTTGAGGAGATCATTTCTGGCTTTGCATACATGCTGACTCTAAATTCCATTGAGGTGATGGCATGCAAAAAATTACTGGTTGAATTAGCCAAGAATATCCGGGAAACACAAGTTGAAATGCTAAATACTGCTCTTTATCCAGAAATAGAACGATCATACCTTGTCCCTCAAATGCCAGCCAATCATTCACTTCTTGGTCATGAAATGGAAGTACTATAAACTAAGAAGATGATGCCTTCAGCTTTACCAATATCAAAGTAGTTTGTTTAGTTCGATGTCCAATTTTTTTCTTCCTAAAAATTGTTTTTTAGTGGGACAGGGAATAGAAATTCTAATTGAAGAAGTCTCAACACAATCCTAGCCTTTGAATCCTCAACTGCATACATGGCATGATATTAGGAGTCATTTGGTAGAAGGGATATGAAAAATAATCCCGGGATAAAGTTTGGGATTAACTTTATCCCATATTTTTAGAAGGGATTACTTAATTCCGGGATTATTTTATCGCACCATTTGTACTAAAATAGTGGGATTATTATTCCACGGGGAGGGAGGGATAAAATAATCCCTTGAGATATCCTTACTTATCCCGGGCAGTGTACCAAACGAAGTGTTCATTGAGGAATACTGGATGTTTCATTACTAGAGGGAATCTCATCCCAAACTGTTGTGAAACTACAACAACAATGTCCCAGTATAATCCAACAAGTGGGATCTGGGAAGGTAGAATGTAGGCAGACCTCGTCTTTACCTCGAAAAGGTAGAGGGCCTATTTCAAATGGACCCTCAGCAAAAATTTCTGTGAAATTACAAGCCATGAATTCCTTAGAGGCTACCCAACTACTAACAAATGGAACTATGACCATTGATTTAGCTATTTTTATCTGCTCTTGTTTGTAGTTTGTTTGTACACAACTCGGTATAAAGAAGTTTTTATTAACCACCCAAGAAAACTGGAGTCATATTTGAATTAGTCTAATAAGCATTTAATTCAATACTGGTCATCTCATCGCATATGAATATAAATCAATTAACCAAACCACAACAATATTCTTCTTTGATATATCTTCTTATGTCTAATTTATTATAGTTCAAGATTTTTTTACTAGCTTCCTCGTGAAGTTTTGTTATTGTGATCCACGGGAAGTACCGTAGAAAAAAATATCTGGTGCAGCAAATTTAGGAACATGCACGCGATCTCTGGCCTTTCATATCCTGTTGTTTCCACCAAACTTTACATTTGAAATCTTGAAATGATTTCATGAGAGTAAGACTTCAGAATAAGGTCGCTATGGCATGTAAATTTGCAAATGGCGCTGGAAATAATCAGCTGTGAAATGGCGCTGGAAATAGTTCAAATAAAACTATGTAGACCGATTTGTTTCGTTCTAAGAATCTCATACTTGTGTCTGAAAGCAAACACATTAAGCGGTCGTTTGGTAGAGTGTATTAAAAAAACTAATACATGCATTAATTAATGTGCATTATTAGTACCTTGTTTGGTACACTTTTTCGCCTATGTATAACTAATGTTTACATTAGTTATACACTATGGGGTCGTTTGGTAGAGTGCATAAGAATAATGCTGAATAGAGTGTATTAATAATGTTTGCATTAGTGATGCTTGTATTAGATATGCTAGTATTAGTTATGCAGACAATATTTCTTACACGTTGTTTGGTTTGATGTATTAAAAATAAAATATAAAATATAATTTTGATAATTTACTCAAATACCCTTTATTTAACATTCTAAACTCTCTTTCCAATCTTGTGTCAAAAATGAAAATTGTTCTTCACTTATCTGAAAGAGATAAAGTAACATTTTATAAAAAAAATTCAGATTTTTCAATAAAATATGAAATTAGCATTCAACCCTAATGTTCACTTGCTTAAACCAAAATCCTGAAAACGAAATTGACAAACTTTTCGCTGGGAAAAAGAAAAACAAGAATGGAACAGAAGAGATAATGTATACTTTACAATAATTTTGAGTTCTCACATTGTCCAGTGAAATAAAATAGAGGAGGAACAAGAACGAAAGAGACAATTTGATACTTGGCAATAATTTTGAGTTATCAGATTGTTCGGTGAAATGAGTATCAAATTATCCAGTGAAATGAGTACAGAGGAGGAACAAGAACGGAAGAGAAATTGAGGGGTAAATTAGTCATTTAATAAGTTAACACGTGTGTTGAAAGCTTTGTATTACTAATTCATAGAAAAATAGTGGTATTAGTTATACATAGCATAATACACAATAGAGTGTACAACTAATGCTTGCATTAATTATACATAGGTTGAAAAAGTATACCAAACAAGGTATTAACAATGCATAGGGCTAATGCATGCATTAGTTTTTTTATCACACTCTACCAAACGACCCCTATATTGTATATTGAGGTGTGTGTTAATAATACACACTATTTCCCATGTATTAGTAATACAAAGGCTCCAAACATATGTATTAACTTGTGAAATGACAAATTTACCCCTCTTTTTTCAGCTTTTTTTGTGGTCTGATTTGTAGCTGCTACTACTAGTCATAGACATGAAGATCTTCAATATTTGTTGTTGTTGCTCCTTTTCAATATGAAGATCTTCAATATTTGTTGATTTGTGAAGATGGTATGAAGATCTTCAACTCTAGTGTGAGCCACGACCATGTAATACCAGATGAAAAACAAAATAGAGAACATATTTTATTTGATATTCTATACCAACATGTATAGATGTCATTTTACGTGTATGGGTAACATTTGAGTGCTCAAGTACTCATTTCTCGAACTTAAATCTATGAATGTTATTGAGCTAAAAGAAGTTGTGATCAAGTTGATGGTAGTTGAAGATAGTTAGTGTATGTATACTTGTTAGTTAGAGGTGACAGTTGTCATTATACAGCTGTTACAAGAAGCCAAAACTGTCTATAAATACATGTAGTTACAGCTTAATTTAATAACAGAATTCAGTTACTAAATTTCTTCTTCTAGATTCCTTTTTTCTCCCTCTTTGTTCTTAGCTTGTACAAAAGATTAACATGGTATCAAAGATAGGCTCAACTAATTGAAGACTGTGATTGATGCTTGAAATCATTTATCACACACAATCAGTAAAGCATATAGTAGTAGCTTTTTCAATTTCAGTTTCTCAGGTGTTTTGTCCATGGCGATTACTCGAAATTCCTCTGCTGATACTGCTCAAACAACATCAGCTCCTACAACTATAGAGGCTCGATCTGGTACAATTGAGATTGACCATAATCATCCTCTGTACTTGCATCCTAATGATACACCAGGTAGCTCACTTATCTCAATTCAACTTAGTAGTTCTGAGAATTATGCCCTTTGGAGTAGATCCATGGCTCTTAGTCTGGTAGGGAAGAATAAAGTAGGCTTTGTTGATGGTCGTTATCCCAAAACTCACTTCGATGTTTCCCTACATGATCAATGGGAGAAAGTCAATGTTGTAGTATTTTCCTGGATCATGAATTCTATGCGAAAAGATCTCTTAAGTAGTATAAACTACGCCTCTAATGCACATAGTGTATGGATAGACTTGAAGGAAAGGTTTGACAAAGTGAATGGATCTGGAGTGTTTGTTTTGCACGGGGAAATTGTTACTCTGAATCAGGATACATTGTCTGTTTCTGATTATTTTTCTCGGATGAGAACCCTCTGGGATGAATTTGATGCTCTTATGCCTTCTCCCAGATGCAATTGCTCTGAGTCTAGGAGTTATGCTCAACACTTTGAGTACTAGAGGGTTTTGCAGTTTCTCATGGGACTGAATGAGTCATATTCCCAGTGCCGAGGTCAAATCTTACTAATAACTCTCATTCCTTCTATTAATAAGGTTTATTCCATGGTTGTTGATCGGGAGAGTAAAAGGATCATAGCTAGTAGTTCATCTCTTAGTCAAGTTACTGATACTCTAGAAGCAACAGCCTTCTTCACCCACAAATCAGGAAATATAGGGAAGGGAGTGTATATGGGAACTGGTAGTTCTGGTACTGGATATTCATTAGAAAATATAAAGCCTGTAGGTGGTTATGAAGGGAGATCACCTACTTTAAATTACAAAAATATTGCACAGAAAAAACCTTCTGTAATTTCTGAGTTTTGTGGTTACAATGGCCATACTAGGGAGCAATGTTCCAAACTTATTGGGTATCCCACACTGGCAGAAATCTAAGAAGAAAGGTGTAGGTCAGTTTGCACATCAAGTGGGAAATATTGCTCTTATTACTAATCATGATGTTGCCTGCTTTGTAGACTCGACTTTCACTAATGATTAGCACTCTCCGTCTGGCTTGTCATCTCATGTTCCACACTTTACACAAGACCAGTACAATCAGATTTTCATGATGCTTAACAAAGAAAAAAATGAGAAGGATTCCACTCCACCTGTAGCAAATACAGGTATCATGCTAGTCCCAACTGCTACTACTGTAAGTAATAGTTGGGTTATGGACACTGGTGCTACTAATCATATGGATTCTAGTCTTGATTTATTGCATAACATAATCATGAAGTATCTCAATCATCACAAAATAAGGTATATATTCCTACAGTTAGTGAGGTGGAAGTATGTCACGACCCGAACTAGGACCTGGCCGTGACGGACATCCCGAACCATGAAGGCCCGGGCATCCCGAACCATGAAGGCCCGGGCATCCTACTCTATCTGGTAATCATGCACAACATTCACATAATAAAAGGAGATGCAGAAATATAATCTGATACAGAAACATGGTCATACTCTGGATTTAGTTTAACAATAAGGAATGAAATCGAACTCAATTAAACAACATCTGAAACAGTCTGCGAAATCTCTACTACATAAAAATCTGACAACTATCTGAAAGCTGGGACAAGGCCCCCAGCAGACCAAAACAACTAAATAACATAATCTGAAATAACAGGCCTTCTGGAACAAAGAAGGCTCACTACTACACAGATCACTTCTCTTTAGGATACTCTACTGATTAGCCAGGCCCTTAGACTGAGCCTCTGAACCTGGGAGGTAGAGGGTCAATACAGATGTACTAGTACGCAGAGAAAATCCAAAATAATAATTTATATTCAACATATATGAGAGCAATTTAAAAACAGTTCATAAACATATCATATAGTAAGAAATCTCATGGGCATTTCTGAAAGACTCTGAAATAAAATCATCTGAACTCTGAGACATTCTTTGTTTTACTTCTGCGCTAGGTGGTATACCCTACAACTCTAAAATTCCACGGGCCATATGGAATCCTCCATTGACTCGGCGGGGAAGCCTCCAACCCAAGTGTGCCGCAAGGGTTGGAGTCTCTGACTCTGCTACGCCACACGGCCGTCGCCAGCGTAAAAATAATATACCCGGATCGGCAAATCACAATTTTTAGGCTAAGAGTTACTTGAACTCTATCCCTCTTCAGGCAACCACCTAACTCTCTTTATGCCCATTTTTAACTCTTTAAGACATACATTCTTTGAAAACATACTCTGAAAACTTTAACTCCGTTATGGCATACATTTATATGGTATCGTCATACCATTGACTTGCAAGTCACATCTCTGAGCCATTATTAGCATATAATAATCTCTATTTCAAAACGTAAATCTGGGACCACCATATCAATAAATCATTTCAAGAAACACTTTCTTAAAGCTTATGTAAACATATGCAAGAAACTCTCTTTTTCACCATTTCAAATACACAAGGTGGTCATGTCAAAGATATCAATCATATGCAATTCTTTCTTTTTAAGACAAAGATGAAATCATAATAAGAAACTCCCTCTCATCATCATCAAAATCATTTTAAATACTTAAACATTGAAAAGATCCCCTTCAAAACATTAAACAAGCATCTTAAATCATTCCCAACAAGTTCATCAACTCTAAATCATCAAAGAGAGGAATTTCAATAATAATGCTCTCTATCAAATCTTCAACATCATACATATTCATATAGGTTTAAATCAATTTAAGGGGGAAAGGCCTAAAGACCAAAACAATAATATCATCAACACACCCAAGATGCAAAATTTAAATCATAAGTTCCAAAACCCCTTTAAAATTCATGCTTGATAATCTTTAAATCATGTTCTAGTGTTGATAAGCCCATGTAGTTTTTTTAGGATAAACTCCACGTACCTTTATTTAGGAAATTAAAGGATGATTCTTGATGCCCACGGCTTGGGGATTTCAAATCTTCAATCAATTTCTAAAACCCACGGTTGAATCTTCAGTTGTTTGGGTTTTCTTGTTTGAAAACCTAAGGAGTGTTCTTGATGGTTTCTGATGAAAATATTAATAATGAGGTCATTTGGAATTAAAATCCCGTGTTTAAGCTGATAAGGGGGTGAAAAATACCCAATATACTCTTAATGATATGGAATAAAAAATATAACTGGGAGCCCGATTTTATGGACCACCGCGACGCGCCACGATCGCGGTGGCTCACTGAAAATTGACGAATGAGATTTTTAAGGTCACCGCGACGCGGAGCCATCCCGTTGTCTCACTGGTTGAGATCTGGAACTTCAGCGCGATGCGCCACAATCGCGCTATGCTACTGAAATTTGGCAATTGCTAAATAGGCCCACTCCGCGACGCGCCAAGCACCAAAATGATGATGTTTTACGATTAGAACTTAAATTAGCCATAACTTCTTTCTCGGGTATCGGATTTGGGCGAATCTTATATCGACGGAAAGCTCATTCAATTTCCCACATGATAAAAATCAAAATTATTTATGGTGTAAACTTTACTCACTTTGGAAGACAAAAATGAGACTAAGTCTCTTTGACACTATTCTAGTCATTTAACTCTAAAAGCATATTACCACGAGCTAACGCATGGACGATTTTGCGGGGTGTTACAAAGTATTTCACAAGGGTACCTCAGTTGTACTAAACAATTCCTCTATTTCTGATGTTTTGTATTTGCCTGAGTTCGAATATAATTTGTTATCTGTATCAAAGCTGACTAGGGAATTGCAGTGGGATTCTTTCTTGACTTCTGCATATTCCAGGATCTCTATACTGACATGGTGTTGGGGATTAGTAGAGAAGATCAGGGTTTATACATTCTCAAAAGAAGTTCTGCTCCATAAAACTATGTACATAAAAGTGTTAATAATGTGCAGTTATCCTCTGACTCCAGTATACTTCGGCATAGAAGGATGGGACATGCTCTCATTGAAGTTCTCAAGAAACATGTTGCACTGAATCATCTAAAGTATGAAGATCATGTGTGTATTGTGTGTCCTCTTGCTAAGAATGCCAAGTTACATTTTCAGTCTAGTAGTTCTATATCCACAACTCCTTTTGCTCTAGTGCATTGTGATATATGAGGTCCATACAGAGTTCCTACCTACAATAATAAGAGGTTCTTTGTTACTATAGTGGATGATTACTCTAGATTTACTTGGTTATTTCTTGTTCAGTTCAAGTTTGAAGTAATAGTGGTGTTAAAAGGTTTTCTAACTAGGGTGAAAAATTTGTTCTCTACCTCTGTAAAGGTGCTAAGAACTGATAATGGGTGTGAATTTTCCAGTCAAGAGTTCAAGTCACCTGTGTCTTCTCTTGGTATATTGCATCAGGCCTCTTGTGTCTATACTCCTCAACAAAATATAGTAGAAAGAAAACATAGGACTATTTTAGGCATTGCAAGATCTCTTAGATATCAAGCAGGAATTCCTCTCAAATTTTGGGGAGAATGTGTAGACACTGCAGTATATTTTCTTAATAGAGTTCCTTCCAGAATCCTTCAGCACAAATCTCCTTATGAGTTGTTGTATCAATATTCTCCTTCCTTATCTCATGTGAGAGTGTTTGGTTGTCTTGGCTATGCATTTAGTTCTTATGGTTCAGACAAGTTTGCAGCCAAAACTATACCTAGTGTGCTCATGGGTTATTCTTCTACTCAGAAAGGATATAGGATGTATGATCTTCACACTAAGTCCTTCTTTACCAGTAGGAATGTACTGTTTCATAAGCCTGTTTTTTCTTTCCTGCAGACTCACTCTACTGGTTCTCCTTTCTTTCCTGTACTATAATTATCTCTTGTTGAGAATAGTCCATCCTCTCTTTCCTTTCCTTTCTTATCTCCTGAGCAGGTACATAACCCTGCTCCTTCCCCAGTCACACATTCATCTGATCCCTCTTTCCTTCAATCTTCTAATCCATCTTCCACCTTGTTAGATTCTGTTCCTACCACCACTACTTCTACACTCAGAAAATCCACTAGAACTAGGAACCATCCTATATGGATGCATGACTTTGTTACCTTTAAATCTACTTCAGCCAACCAGTGTCTTTATCCTATATCCTCTTATATGTCCTACTCTCAGTTAGCTCCCCATTATAATCATGCTCTATCTGTGTACCCCTCCATCCTTGAACCATCTTCTTTTCTTGAATCTTCAAAAGATTCTTTATGGATTAAAGCTATGAAGATGGAAATTACAGCACTAGAGGAAAACAATACCTGGTCCATTGTAGATCTACCTCCTGGCAAGGCTCCTATTGGTTGCAGATGGGTTTATAAGGTTAAATATAAAAGTTGAGAGGTATAAGGCCAGGCTAGTAGCCAAGGGCTATAGCCAAAAGGCTAGTGTAGACCATTCAGACATCATTTCTCCTGTTTCTAAGATGGTGACTGTCAGATCTCTTATTGCCCTTGCTGCTTCTAGACAATGGCTCTTCTTCCAAATGGATGTTCATAATGCTTTTCTCAATGGAGATCTCTTAGAAGAAGTCTACATGCAACTTTCTCATGGTTTTTGTAGACAGGGGAGACTCAGAAGGTCTGCAAGTTACACAATTCTTTGTATGGCTTGAAACAAGCCCCTAGACAGTGAAACAAGAAGCTAACTTATACTCTCTCTCATATGGGATTTATTCAAAGCTATTTTGACTACTCTCTGTTCACTAAAAAGTCAGGAGATGACATAGTGATCATTCTTGTCTATGTGGATGATCTATTGATCACAGGAAACAACCTCATTTTGATAAATCAAGCCAGAGCTGATCGGCAACACAGCTTCAAAATGAAAGACCTTGTAGACTTAAAGCTCTTCTTGGGGTTAGTTATAGCCAGGTCCAAAGAAGGTATAGTGTTAAACCAAAGGAAGTATGCTCTTGAACTTATCTCTGAGGCTGGCTTGAGTGGAGCAAAACCTGCAGGTACTCCACTTGAAGTAAACCAGAAGTTAACCTTAGTAGAGTATGATGATCATATAACCAATGGAATAGTAAATAGTGATGAAGTTCTGAAGGATCCAACAGCTTATCAAAGACTAGTAGGTAGGTTACTATACCTTACCATGACAAGAACAGACTTGTCATTTGTGGTCCAGGTGCTAAGTCAATATATGCACTGCCCAAAGACCTCACATATAGAAGCTGCTCTGAGAGTGGTGAGGTACATAAAAGCTAATCCGGGTTTGGGATTGTTTATGCCTACAAAGTCTACAAACAAGCTAACAGCCTTTTGTGATTCTGATTGGGGTGCTTGCCTACAAACCAGAAGGTCAGTTGCATGATATGTGGTAAAGTTTGGAGATGCTCTGATCTCTTGGAAGTCAAAGAAACAAGAGACAGTATCCAGAAGCTCTGCAAAAACAGAGTTCGGGAGTATGGCTACATGCAGTGCAGAGATTACATGGTTGCTTGGTTTGTTTCAAGAGCTAGGAGTTTCAATCAAACAACCTGTAGACTTGATATGTGATAACAAGGCAGCAATACAGGTTGCAACTAATCCCATTTTTCATGAGAGGACAAAGCATATTGACTGTCACTTTGTGAAGGAGAGAATTAATCAGAACATGATCAAGACTAATCATGTGAATTCAGAAGAGCAACTTGCAGATATTCTCACAAAAGCCTTGGATAAAAATCAACATGAGTACTTGCTAAACAAGTTAGGACTGAAGAACATTTTCAAGCCATCAACTTGAGGGGTAGTGTTGAGCTAAAAGAAGTTGTGATCAAGTTGATGGTAGTTGAAGGTAGTTAGTAGTTGAAGGTAGTTAATGTATGTATACTTGTTAGTTAGAGGTGACAGCTGTCATTATAAAGCTGTCACAAGAAGCCAAAACGGTCTATAAATAGGGTAGTTACAGCTCAATTCAATAACAAAATTCAGTTACTAAATTTCTTCTTCTAGATTCCTCTTCTCCCTCTTTGTTCTTAGCTTGTACAGAAGATTAACACAAATGCGTCCTTGGGTTTGCCGACAGATAGCTGCTGGTGCTTGTAAGCTTGAAAGAGATGATACGAGTAAGGGTATTTTGATAAATAAATATCTTTTTATAAAAATTATGTAAATATATATCATTTTTAATACATTAAATCAAACACTCTATAAGAATATACGTTTGTATAACTAATACCAGCATTACTAAATAGCAGAAAGAAGATACAATACAACAAAATGGAAGAGACGTGTATCCAAAGCAAGCACTCGGCAGATATTCTCTAACATAAGACATTGAAGAAAACGGACCATTTAATAAGACGAATAAATTATACTAGAAATAAATTAGGAACGTCTTATTAAGTGGAATGATACAACACACTACCACACTGAAGAATGACAACAAACAACAGAGCGACTGCAGGCTTCCTTTGACTAACGTGTCGAAAACTGCTGCAGCTAAAGGCTCTAATGATATTACATTACACAAACAACATATGACACAATTTCCTAGTGGATCTATTGTGCCACAACATAAAAAACATGATGCTTATGGCTGATACATATTAAAGATTTGCATGAAGTAGATGACAAGCAGAACGTGGATGAAGACAAACAGAATAGATGAAGATTCTTCCAAAGAATACGAAAGGCAATCAACATGAAGCACACAGCAAAGCTCTGCTCAAGATCATTCAATTTGCAGTTGACTTTGACATCGCCTGCTTGACAGCCTCAGCATATGTCCTGTGTTGGTATGTGAGAGTGGATTCAAGCAAGTCCCATAGGGATGTCTTTGGGTTCCAACCTGGTTATCAGTCGATCAAACAGTCAAATTATCTTCGGCTTCCAGGAGTTGTCATTTCTCAATAGATAAGGAAATAAATTATTACCAAGCTGTCTGTTAATTATGGTCATGTCTGGAATTCGCTTGTCACTGTCATCATACCCCTCGCCATAAAATTCTTTGGAACTTACATCAATTGTGGGTGTTTCAAGAGGAGATAGCCCAGTCACGTTTGAGTACACCTGTTGTAATGCAAGAGAAGGAGCTGAGAATGCAGAACATGTACCGTGTGAAATAGTATATAACTGAAGCAATACCCACAGCAGGTAGGAAGGAAAATGACAAACTGGTCACTTGATTACCTGAGTCATCATTTCAGCTAGCTGCTTGACAGTAACTTCATTATTAGGATTGCCCACGTTAAAGATAAGGCCATTGGCCCGTGCAGGATTTTCCTGTTAAAAATCGCATGAATCACAATAGAACATGCTAGATTTTAAGAACAAAAATAGAGGGTTGAATAAGTCAAACTCACAATCATCAGGAGAACAGCTTCAATAGCATCCTTGATATATATGAAGGTTCTCTGTGAGTGTCCACCGTCCACTAGCTTTAGTGGTTCACGTCTTAAAAGGTTCTGCAACAGAAAAAATGAGATTATGAAATTAAAATGCATACTATAGTAAACATCCAATGACTTCAAAATTAATCCAAAAAAAAAAAAACATACGTACATTACTAAAGCAAGCCAACACTCTTGGAACACCTTCACTAGGACCATCAATCCCAGGTATAAAATCCATCCTGGGACCAATCCAATTGAAGGGCCTAACAATGGAGAACTCTAGGCCATTCTCAGCACCCTCAGCTGTGAAACATAATACGTGAGAAATATATGATCAGAGATTCAACTTTAGAACAGCCAGATGAAGGTATAGCTTCACATACCATAGATCAATCTCTCAATCAATTGTTTTGCACAGGCGTAGGACCACCTTTGCTTCTCAATAGATCCAAATATGCAAGGAGATGAATCTTCCGAAAGAACATAAAAAGCAGGATCCTAGAAATAATCAGGTAAGGATCAGAACATCACCACAAAAGTGAATGGTATCAAAAGCATTATATGGTCAAAGATGCCACACCAACAGCTACATATACAGTCCACTACTCGAGATACTGAATAAGACTTGTTTTTCATGTTTCATTGACATGCAATACCCAATACTCATTACCACATAACAGGATGCTTTGCGGGATAACGTTTCCTACCAAGATGGGGTGAATTTGAACATAAAATTATTATACTCATGCAAAAGAACAAGAGAAGCCAAAAATGGATGGAGAGGTTGAGAACACATTTGGATTTCCACACGTCGTCACAATCAATAAGACCATACACACCAGGAAAGCATTAAAGAGAACTATGGAAAGAGAAAAATTGAGAGAAATAACTCTGGCTCAAACATCCATTTGATTAAAAAAACTTCATTACAAGTATTTTCTAATATAATATAAGGAATGTTCCAGATTGACTAACAAGTGAATATCATTTACTAGGTTAGAGATTGTATCGAGTGCAGGGCTGCGTGTGAGAGTTAGAAACTCCCCAGTTTTAGAGAATCCTAATTTATCCTTAGAAAAACAAATTGTTGAAGTATTGGAATATAACAGGCCAAAACGACCCACTAGAGACATTGAGAATCCAACCAGTTCACCCCAGTTCAATTAGGATTAGGGCATATTTATTGTTATATCAAATATTATTTTACACTAATATACATTATCATGCGCACCGCTCGTACCATATTACCACTTCTTTTTTATTTTTGTGGTGAGAGAAGAGGACTTGCATCACAATTAGAGAATAGTTCAAGAACTACCACGATATGAAACATGACACACAAACGGAAAAAATATCAATATTTTGCACAAGTTTGGCATTTAACAAGAGTAATAACATGAAGAAAGTGAAATCTTACTTGGCGCAATGGGCTGTCTTGGGGTAAAAAGGCACCTATGGTTTTCCCATAAACTTCACAAGTGGAAAAGTGAATGAGACGCTTTCCATTTTCCGAGCAGTACTTAACCTGTATTATCAATTAACATCAACTTCACGCCTCAACTACCAACATAAAAGGTTAAATCTTTCTGAGTTCCAAATAGAAATTCTCTATTTAAACCACATCTATATTTTTTATAACTATGAAAACTAGAAATACAATATGCATACCACCGGTAGAGCATCAATGAAGTTGCTGTAGATTGTGTCTAGTGGACGTGTATTATAATCAGCTGGAGTGCAGATTGCAGCAAGATTCACAGTCTACATCAAAAGAAAAAACAAAAAATTAACAATAGCCAAGGACTTCCCTTCCTACAACGTTCTTGAGAAAGGAGTCCCAAATCATGCAAAAGTTTATACTAGTCCATAATTACAAGAGCTTGACTTAATTTCGGAAATTCTCTCTAGAATCCAATCCAAGAATCAAGTTTAGATCACAACAGATCTCAAATTCACATTAATAAACATCTACTAAGTAAAGCATTTTTGCGCGTAAAAAAAAACAAAACTAATGTCCACACTAACACAAACTACTCAAAGATCTACAGAAAAATATGCACCAATGAAGTGACGAAGGACTTAAAGATGCAACATACTGATAGAATGGCCGATGAAAAATCAATGAAGATGGAAAATTGTTTTGTAGATGCCAGAGCCGCTTTGCTATCATATCCATTTAGATTCAGCTCTTTGTTCTTGGATTCTTAACATTTTCTAATAAAATATGTACCAAGGAGAAATGAACCAATTAAAAAAAATCAACCAAAACAACATTGATACTTCAAAATTCATGGAATATTAGTCGCCCAGTTGGCTGGCTACCTAAACTTTCAACTAGTTAGTAAGGGTTCAATTCCTTGTTTTCTTCCCCTACCACTAATTTTTTTTAACAAAAAAATACTTCTAAGATTCACAAAAGCTTAGTAGCTCAGTTTGTCAACTACCTAAACTTTCACCTGGGCGGTAAGAGCTCGATTCCTTGTTTTCCCTTCCCCTGCCCCCAAATTAAAAGAAAAAATACTTCACAATTCACGAAATCTCAGTAGCTCAATTGGTCGACTACCTGAACTTTCACCTTGTTGGTGACGGTTATTCCCACGTTGTAATCCCCCAATTTTTAAACAAAATTAGGAGTACTACAAAATTACTATGAATTAGCGACAAAAACATCATCAACAAGCATGGTAAAAATTTGCACAAATGCCATTCCTCACAACACATTTAATAAAATAAGAACACCAAACATACCAGATCTGCCATTTTGATGAGTCCTTCAAGACGAGAATCATTCTTAATATTCATTCTATGAAACTGAATACGACCATTCCAAGGAAGATCAGACGGTTCAAGCAAATGCTTAATCTTATCACAGTAAACATCAACGGCTAGCACCGTATGAGGTGTCTCCGCCATGAGTTTTTCACATAAGTGGGACCCAATGAAACCACCAGCACCGATCATGCATATTGTTATGGGCTTAATAGGGTTTCCATCTAGATCTACTCTCCCTCCTCCTGCCATTGAACCAAATGAAATTGAACTTGAGTTTCTTTTTTTTTTTAGAGGAAAGAAAAGGAGGGAGAAGAGTTTGCGGTGTGGTTTCACTGTGTTTCAATGCTACTATATGTAGAGGTGAAACTGTGAAGAGTTTTGTAGTCCGTACGTGCCCATAATTTGGAATTTTTAATATTTTTGAATTTCTAAAGATGCACGTGTTTTAGTCTTTTACATTTTGTTTGGATGGTTGTTTGGTATGATTTTATAATATATGATATTGTGTTACATTGTGTTGTGTTGTATTTTATGATACTATATTATTTTAATGAATATAATATTTGAATAGATTGTATCATTTTTCGTGTTATATAATCTCATATATCAATAATCTGGAAGATAAATCTACTAGAAAGTAGGATATGGGGTAGGACTACTATAATAATGTAGGATAAAAGATAAAATAAGATTATTAAATAGTCTGTCCGTTTTAAAAAAGTGAAAAAGTATTCATGGTCAAACGGCTACTTAGTCTATTTTAAAAAGAATGATATTTTTCTTCTTCTTTTTTTTTGCAACACTTTTATTACAACTTTTCTCGTGTCATGTTTAAAACCACGAGACTAAAGATTATTTTGTTACATTTGACATAATTTTAATTTAAGATCACAAGATTCAAAAGTCTTCTTTATTTCTTTAAACTTTATGTCATGTCAAAAGAGATAACTCTTTTTGAAATAAAGGGAGTATATTATTTTTGCCGCTATTATATTTTGGGGTGCTTATTGGGTGGATCGAATGAATTATAATGCTTAACGATTCAATTTATTTGTTATCAGTTTTTCAATGTATTAATTCACTAATCAGCAGATAAGATAATGCATGGTTCGATATTGAATGACTTCTTCTGTCCATCTTTACTTATCCATGTTTCTATTGGCACGGGGATTACAAAGCAGTAAATGATAGGGATAATTTTACCATATTACTCTTTGAATATAATCAACAACATACCCAGTATATCCCACCAAGTGGGATCGGGGAAGGGTAAGTGTACACAGTCCATACCACTACCTCAAATGTGAGATAGAGAGGTTGTTTCCGATAGACCCCCGGCTCAAAATAAAGCAATCTAAGATAAGATAAGGAATAGTAATAGAACAAGATACAATAGAATTAACATATTCAATAGTACCAAAAACAAGATACTCTAAATACACACCAAAACTTACAACATCCTAACTCAGACTAACCTTCCACCCTAATTCGCCTCCTCCTCAACTTCCTATCTAAGGTCATGTCCTCGGTAAGCTGAAGCTGCTCCATGTCATGTCTAATCACTTCCCTCCAATATTTCTTTAGTCAACCTCTACCTCGCTTGAACCCATACCTAGCCAACCTCTCACACCTCCGTACGGGGGCATCCGTGCTCCTCCTCATCACATGACCAAACCATCTCAACCTCGTTTTCCTCGTATTGGCCTCTACCGAAGTCATTCCCACCTTATCCCGAATAACCTCATTTCTAATCCTATATTTTCTAGTACACTCATACATCCACCAAAGCATTCTCATCTCCGACACCTTCATCTTCTGGATGCGGGTCTTCTTAATAGGCCAACACTCCGCCCCATACAACAAAACCGATCTAACCACCATTCTGTAGAACTTGCCTTTAAGTTTGGGAGGTACATTTTTGTCACACAAGATACCGAAGGTGAGCCTCCATTTCATCCACCTACCCCGATTCGTTGAGTGACATCCTTGTCTATCTCTCCATTCTCCTGAATCATCGACCCTAGATAGTTGAAACTATCTCTCTTTATGATAGAATGGGTGTCAAGCTAAACAACTACATCGGACTCATGAGAAACCTCGTTGAACTTACACTCCAAATATTTCCTCTTGGACCTACTCAACCTAAACCCTTTAGACTTTTTGCCTCCAAACCTCCAATTTACATTAAATCCACGACGTGTCTCATCTATCAAAACTACATCATCTGCAAAAAGTAAACAATAAGGCACCTCATCTTAAATGTGACGCGTCAAAATATCCATTACCAAGGCAAAAAGAAACAGGCTAAGCATCAATCCTTGATGTAACCCCATCAAGAAAGGAAAGTACTCTGAGTCCCCTCCCCCGGTCCTAACCCGAGTCTTGACTCCGTCATACATATCCTTAATTTCCCTAACATATACTATAGGTACACCTCTAGCCTCCAAACATCTCCAAAGAACCTTCCTAGGAACTCTATCATGGGCTTTTTCTAAGTTGATAAACTCCATGTGCAAATCCTTCTTCCTTTCCCTATACTGCTCCACCAGTCTCCCGGCAAGATGGATGGCCTTTGTAGTCGAGCGCTCTGGCATAAATCCAAATTGATTTTCAGAAATAGTAACAATCCTCCACAACCTCAACTCTACCACGCTCTCCCAAACCTTCATAGTGTGACTCAAAAACTTGATACCCCTATAATTGTTGCAATCTTGAATATTGCTCTTATTCTTATACAATAAAATCATCGTACTCCACCTCCAAGCTTCAGGCATCCTCGCTGTCTTGAAAATTATGTTAAACAACTTAGTCAACCACTCCATACCTGCCTCTCCTATGTACTTCTAAAAATCCACCGGAATCTCATCTGGCCCAGTCGCTTTACCTCTACGCATCCTATGAATAGCCCCTTAACCTCCTCAACCTTAATACGCCTACAATAGCCATAATCATGAAACCTCTCGAAATGCTCCAAATTCCCCAGCATAATGCTAGTATCACTTCCTTCGTTCAAGAGTTTATGAAAGAAAGACTGTCATCTCTTTCTAATCTAACCCTTCTCTATCAAAACTTTATCGTCCACATCCTTAATACACTTCAACTGATCCAAAGTTTGTACATCGAGACACAGTTGTTAAATTAAACACAATAAAATAATAATAAGCATAAAGCACCACGACGTAGAAAATCACACAAATTATATTAAAATCAAAGAACACATAATCATCAAAGTTTTGTGTTTAATATCAAGACAATAATCAAAAAATTCGACAACTCTATAACTTTCGATCACCAACCCCCACCCCCAAACAATTACGAAGTAGTCTTTCAATTGTGCATAATTTTCTAACATTGATATACAAATACAAAAAATGAATTATATATATGCCACAAAGCCGTAGTAAAAGACATAAGAAGAAAAATAAAAAGGAATAAGAAGCCTATAGTAGAAAACTTTTTAGGAGTTTACTCCGAAAAAAGTTCTCGAAGCTTCACATATATTTAGGAGTGCACAAAGAAAATTTGTATTTTCGGATTTTGTAAATATATAAAAAAAAGTTTCATATATTTAAAAAAAATCTCATATATTTTATAAATTGGTTTAAAATAAATGTTTACTTATTATACGATAAAAATTTAACTGTAATTCATAATTAGAATTGCGATATTATTGCAATGAACTTTCTTTATAGGATACATGTTTTGAAAACTCAATTCAATGTGAAAATGGACTTTCACGTGATAAAATCATACAATTTCAATTTTGGATTCAATTCTAAATAAATATCTTATTTATATAGAATAATAACTAAATAAAAGTAAATAGTAAATGACGATTTTGTCTATTGCAGAGATTTTTAATGAAGGGCAAAAAGTTTAAATCACTTTACTAATGATCTTCATACTTTTAATATTATATTTAATTATATATATAGATTATAGATATAAATATAAATTATAAATTATAGATTATAGATTATAGATTACAGATAAGGATATGACTTTAACCCTCTGTTTGGATGGTGGTTTTCCGTGGTATGGTATGATATAGTTATTAAGAGAATCGAGTTTGTTTTGATGTTTCTTAAAATGTATGGTATGATATGATTTAATTTCATGGTTTGGTAACCATGAAAACTTCCATTTGATGTAACCACCGATTTGGTGGTATTTCATGGTTATTTCCTTACTTAATATTATATAATCTTATTTTTCCTTCACCTTATAATATTTAACTCTACCTCCTACTCCGACCCATCGCCACCATCATTGCCCCTACCTCGACTCGACCCCACCCATTTTTTAAAAAATAAATATTTTAAAAATTTGTTCTTACCCGACCCTCATCCCCAACTCACCCCCCACCTACTAGCCCCCATCCCTCACCAATTTTTTTTTTTAATTTTTAAAACTTTCAAGAAAAATTTTCTTACACCACCCCCCTTCCATCTCCCCCCCCCCCCAAAAAAAAGGAATAATTTTTTTAATTAATTTTTTAAATTAAAAAAAATAAATAAACCCCGTCACCCTTTATCATATTCATTTTTATTATTTTGTATTAAATATATTGTAATAACTCATTCTTTTAATGAGGGGTAAATGAGTAATTTAGCTCATATTATTATTATTATTATATTAATTAAGGAAATTAAAATGAGCAAGCCAAAAGCCAAAACTCTCTCCCTTTTCGGTTTTCTTTTTCACGTTTTAGTTCAGAGGAATAGAATATTAGGGCTTCTTGATTCCTTTATTTTTGAAAGAAAAAAAATACTTGCGGAGGAAGAATCTCTTAAAAGTTTATAACCAAACATAAGGAGAATCTTTGGATCACTGCTCTCAAGTGTGAATCTGCAGGTAATATTTATGTTGATACACATTCGCGTGAGGGCTTAAGAATTATTAAATGTGGAAACTTTTGCCCACCATTGTAATAGATATAGTGATGATTGGAGTAATAATTAGAGGAATATCTATCCATGATATGATAAAGAATGTTGAATAAGTAATCATTGACCAATGATGATGGTGAGATTTTCTTGTAGGAATTGGAGGTTGCACTGTTGGTTGTATAGTTGCTATAGAAGGGTAAATTTCGTTAATAAAATTTCCAGGCACAATTCGGCTATTTGAGATTAAGTGTTAATTTATTGAATAGATGTTTTATTAATGGGTTGTGTTATACAAATAATTTTATCTTTAATTTATGGTTTAGCTTGAAAATTAGGGATATTAAGAAATGGGTTCCGACTAGTATGATTTATATCTTTAATAAATATTTTTGATAGATTGAATCCATTGGAGGTTGATTGGTTAGTGTTCTACGCATTACAAGGTTGGGAAACTTGTTGTTACTGAGGTAAGTGAGACTTTAAGCTTTGAGTGCTTGTTTTTTAAATATTATTTTAAAATTATATTTTTGTCTGCCCGGTCCATGTGTTGGGACGAGCGTGTGCTTGGCAGAATCGACGGTCTTCAAGGCCAGACACATATACTTTATGTTTAAAAATACTAATACTCCTTTATAAATTATTTCGTGATGTGATATGATTGTGTACTGTGAGATTGGGGCATTGTATATGCTTCTTAATTCCATTGGGGCATTGTGTATGCTGCCTTTGAGCATTGTGAATGCTTTCCTTGAGCATTGCGTATGCTTTTTGATTTGATATAGGATATTGTGTATGTTTCCCGAGTATTATGTATACTCTTGATATTTGGCACATTGCGTATGTGGCCCGAAACTTCTGGTGTTGGTTAATTACTTCGATTTCAAATGGTGATAAGTACTTGTTATAAATTGTGTTGAGATATATAGTTTCTGATGAATGATTGTTGATCTCGTTGGACATCTTATTATGATATACTTCCTATGTGTAATAACTATATGTTCTTAGTGTTGTTGTATTTTCTAATACTTGTCTCAAGAGTACTTAAAGTAGCGAGCTGAGAATTTTACTGGGTTATATTTATATAGCTCACTCCTTACTTGCATACCTGCAAATACGGTTATAGAGAGAGAGATTTGTGACTGACGATCTTTACGTGTGGATTATGTTGCTAAAGTGAGCCTTCGCATTGTTCATGGAGGCTGTCATCCAACTTTAGTTACTTTTAGATTATGATTCTTTTTGTTGGGTTTGCATGCCCAAAAGTTGAACTCATGTAACTTTGTTTAGATGCTCCATGGTCTTGGTGTGGGATTTGAGGCTAGAGAGTTATTATCTAAGTATTGTTGTTTTCATAAATCATATTACGACAACCGGGTGGATGATTACTTTGCGTTTAATAAACTTGAAGTTGCACACATCTTTATCTCAGTGTTTGTAGATATTGTGAATGTATAGAAAATTGGTTCTCCCGATAAGTGATGTTAATGGGAGCCACTCACGCCTAGGGATTATTTTGGGACGTGACAAAGTTGGTATCAGAGCCTAGGCGTTAGGTCTCGGGTCATGGAGCAGTGTTTAGTATATTCTTGTTCAGGGGTATGCAGAAGCCCATACTTATGAACTTGAGGCTACAGAACATCTAGGAAGTTTTCCCTTTTTCATTCATTATTCGTGCCTTGAGTTAAATTTAGTCTAACCTTTAAATATTATTCGCAGATGGTTAAGAGACTTGGTTCTTCTTTCACTAGTCGATCTAATGCACCTACTGGGCGTGGTGCTGAACAGGATCCTACCCGTGATAGTGGTCGAGTTGGGTCTCATCCTACTAGGCCTCGAACTAGAATGCAGACCGGTGCTCAGCCTGCAGTTGGGAATAGGGGCTAGCCCTAAGTTGTGGCTTCTGAGCGAGCGCATGGCAAAGTTGATCATCACACTCCAGCTGCAGTGCCAGTTGTTGTACCTACTGTTACATTGCCTGCATACCTAGTGGTAAGAATGTTGAATCTACTTGAGGCATTGGTGGGATCAGGGTCGAGCTCCAGCTCCTCAGGCAACTTAGCAAACACAGGCACAAATTCAGTTGAATGTTGTGACTTATCAGACACCTCAACCAGATGATCTTTTGGTTGTAGCTGTGGAGCAACCCAAGGATCTTAAGAATTTCATAGATCTTAATCCACCCGAGTTTGATGCTACACCATCTTCTGTTGAGCCTCAAAAGTTTTTAGATCATTGCGAGAAGATACTGACTACTTTGGGACTGAAAGAGACTCGTGGTGTAGAATTTACTACTTTTCTATTCTCAAGATCTCTCGAGGCTTGGTGGACTTTCGTTTTGAGGGGCAGACAAGAAGGGCTACCACCAATCACTTGGTTAGAGTTTTCAGCTATGTTCTTGGACAGATTTATTCCCTTGAGCAAACAAGATGACATGAGACACCCGTTTAATGAGCTACGACAGGGATCTATGATTATTATTTAGTACGAAGCTAAGTTTACTGAGTTGTCCAGGTATGTTCCATCTTTAGTTACAGATCAGAGGGAGAAAGTAAGATGATTTATGGATGGACTTGAGGCTTGTTATCGTAGTCCAGTGATACGCAATGTGCGTAATGGATCCTATTCTGAGTTGTTTGACACTGCTCTCCGTTTTGAGTCCTATTATGAGATGGAAAAGATTAGTTGAGAAAACAAGAAGGCATGTAACTCAGGTGTGTTTAGTGGTGCTCAATCTGGGGGTAACAGTAATTTTTATTATGGCCAGTCCAAGACTACGCAATCAGAGTCCATGGGACAGTCTTTGAGGAACAATTATTCAGCTAGACAGGGTGAACAACAGATGCAGAGGAAGGTTAACAGTTCCTATCAATCAAGTCAACATCCGTGGTGTTCCTATTGTGTCAGAAATTACAACGATCGTTGTTACGAAACAGATAGGGCTTGTTATACTTGTGGTGAGTAGGGGCATATTGCTAAGTTTTGTCCTAAGGGAGAGTCTGGGTCTAGTAAAGCTACTACTCGGGTGCAAAGGAATATTATAGAAGCCCAAGCTCAGTCGGCTAGAGCTGCTCCATAGGTGCTTATGGGCAAAATCGACAGGGTACGCAGGTTGCTCAAGCAGGGGGTGGACCACCGAGATTTTTTCACTATGGATAGATAGGAAATTGAGGCACCTGATACGGTAGTCACATGTATTATATTGTTAGTTCTCATGAGGGATATTCTCTTATTGATCTTTGTTCTACGTGTTTGTTTGTATTTTCATATATTGCTTTATTTTTTAGAAAAAAGAGTTGACTCTTATTATGTCATATATGGTTATGACCTTAGTGGGGGATACTTTATCAGTGGATAGAGTTTATGGAGATTGTATGATAGTTGGTTAGCGAAGGGATACCATAGTTGATCTACTTTTGTTGCCTATGTTTGACTTTGTTTTGATTATGGTTATGAAATGGTTGGCATTATGTTATGATTTGGTTGATTATACTAAGCTTATACGGTTTGATTTTCTTCACCTTAATATAGAAAGTTATGACTCATGTGATCCAAGAAAAGGTAATATTTTATTTAAAGGCGCGCCGAATGGTTAATAATGGGTGTTTGAATTTTATTGCTACTATTAATGATCACTAGCTGAGAATATTACTATTGGCAGTGTTCCTATTGTTTGAGAAGTTGTTGGTGTGTTTTCAGATTATTTGCCCAAGCTACCTAGATTGTTCACAATCCATGTCATTTTTCACTTGCCCATTCGAGTTAAATTTCTTCACTCATTTGATGTTTCTTGTATGATTATTATCATGTTCGAGGACGAACGTCATTTTAAGTGGAGGAGAATGTAATAACTCATTCTTTTAATGAGGAGTAAATGAGTAATTTAGCCCATATTATTATTATTATTATTATTATTATTATTATTATTATTATTATTATTATTATTATTATTATTATTATTATTACTCCCTCCGTCCCAAATTATATGTCATCATTTCCTTTTTAATCTGTCCCAAAATAAGTGTCGTCTTTCCTTATTTGACAACTTTTTAAAGGCACAATTACCCTTTTACCCTTATTGGTCCCACTTAATTAAAAAAAGATATTGACACATTTTTTGATAAAGGATAATTTAGTAAACTTTACCAAGTCTTCCCTTATTTCTTAAACTCCGTGCCCGATCAAATGGCAACACATAAAATGGGACGGAGGAAGTATTATACTAAGGGGATTAAAGTAAGCAAGCCAAAAGCCAAAACCCTCTCCCCTATTCAGTTTCTTTTTCATGTTTTAGTTCAGAGGAATAGAATATTAGGGCTTCTTGATTCCTTTATTTTTGAAAGAAAAAAAAACACTTGCGGAGGAAAAATCTCTTGAAAGTTTATAACCAAACACAAGGAGAATCTTTGGATCACTGCTCTCAAGTGTGAATCTGCAGGTAATATTTATGTTGATATACTTTCGCGTGAGGGCTTAAGAATTATTAAATGTAAAAAATTTTGCCCACCTTTGTAATAGATATAGTGATGATTGGAGTAATAATTCGAGGAATATCTATCCATAATATGATAAATAATGTTGAATAAGTAATCATTGGACAATGATGATGGTGAGATTTTCTTTAGCAGTTGGAGGTTGCACTGTTGGCTGTATAGTTGCTATATAAGTGCAAATTTCTTTAATAAGATTTCCAGAAACAATTCGATTATTTGAGATTAGGTGTTAATTTATTGAATATATGATTTATTAATGGGTTGTGTTATACAAATAATTTTATCTTTAATTTATAGTTTAGCTTTTAGCTTGAAAATTAAGGATATTAAGAAATGGGTTCCGACTAGTATGATTTATATCTTTAATAAATATTTTTGATAGATTGAAGCCATTGGAGGTTGATTGGTTAGTGTTCTACGCGTTACAAGGTTGGGAAACTTGTTGTTACTAAGGTAAGTGAGACTTTAAGCTTTGGGTGCTTGCTTTTCAAATATTATTTTAAAATTATATTTTTGTCTACCCGGTCCATGTGTTGGGATGAGCGTGTGCTTGGCAGAATCGACGGTCTTCAAGGCCAGAAACATATACTTTATGTTTAAGAATACTAATACTCCTTTATAAATTATTTCGTGATGTGATATGATTGTGTACTGTGATATTGGGGCATTGCGTATGCTTCTTAATTCCATTGGGGCATTGTGTATGCTTCCTAATTCTGTTAGGGCATTGTGTATGCTTCCTTTGAGCATTATGTATGCTTTACTTGGGCATTGTGTATGCTTTTTGATTTGATATAGGACATTGTGTATATTTTCCGAGTATTGTGTATACTCTTGATATTTGGCACATTGTGTATGTGGCCCGAAACTTCTGGTGTTGGTTAATTACTTTGATTTCAAATGGTGATAAGTACTTGTTATAAATTGTGTTGAGATATAGAGTTTCTGATGAATGATTGTTGGTCTCGTTGGACATCTTATTATGATATACTTCCTGTGTGTAATAACTATATGTTCTTGGTGTTGTTGTATTTTCTAATACTTGTCTCAGGAGTACTTAAAGTAGCGAGCCGAGGATCTTACTGGGTTATATTTATATAGCTCACTCCTTACTTGTATACCTGCAGATACAGTTGCGGAGAGAGAGACTTGCGGCTGACGATCTTTACGTGTGGATTGTGTTGCTAAGGTGAGCCTTCACATTGTTCGTGGAGGCTGTCATTCAACTTTAGTTACTTTTAGATTATGATTCTTTTTGTTGGGTTTGCATGCCCAAAAGTTGAACTCATGTAACTCTGTTTAGATGCTCCATGGTCTTGGTGTGGGATTTGAGGCTAGAGAGTTATTATCTAAGTATTGTTGTTTTCATAAATCGTATTACGATAACCGGGTGGATGATTACTTTACGTTTAATACTCTTGAAGTTGCACACATCTTTATCTCAGTGTTTGTAGATATTGTGAATGTATAAAAAATTGGTTCTCCCGACAAGTGGTGTTAAGGGAGTCACTCACGCCTAGGAATTATTTTGGGACGTGACATATATATAAATGTTTTTAGGATTTTATTTTTTCTACTTGTGTTACGAACACAAGAAAATAAGTAAGAAATTTTCTTGAAAAATATATTTTTTTGGATTCCATACCGAACACACCCCTAGCATACACAAAAAAATACATTCAAACCTTGCACTTGTCGTCAGTGTCACATCTCAAAACATCAAAAAGAAATACTATAAAAAATAAATCTAGTTATATTTATTTGATCTACTATTTTATTGACTTTGTTAGAATTTACATGAATTTAACAACTTAATATATCTACATGACATAATTATAATAAATTAGTAGGAAGAAAATTATTTTATTAACAATTATTGATAAATTTAACATTTATAATAATTAAGGATATTTTAATAAACTTATCAGTTACAATATTTTAATAAACTTGCCAGTTACAATACAGTCTATCCAAACATTATATTATACTATATTATACTGTACTATAACATACTCCCTCCGTTTCGGAATAAGTGAATTGTTGGGGTATTTATTGGTGTTTCAAAATAAGTGAATCATTGAATTTTTTTCCAAATTTGTCTTTATGATTTGACAATCAATTAACTTTTGAAAAAAGTATTACAACGTCAACTTTTTCTTTTTTTGGGGTAAAAATGGAAAGTTGTGTTAAATTTATGTCTTTAATGTTTTTTCCTTAACAACAATTTATTTATTATGAAACGGAGGGAGTATCATACAATTTTGTCATTGTGAAACCATGACAAACCACGTCCAAACAAAGAGTAAATCATTCATACTAGTAAATCATTCATACTCAATACGTAGAACCACATATACTACCAACCTCTAGTATTAAACTACCAGCACTTTGAATCACTGTCATTGCAAGCACGAGAACTACAACAACCACTAATCTCAACTACCTTCACCAATCGCAATCACCACAAACCACAACCATAGCCTCATAACTATCACTCGTTATTGACAACTATCATCCTAAACTACTTTAGTGTCTAATTTTTAGAGCTTGCTTGATCGATCAGATGAACAGTTTATACAATATCATATTAGTTAAGAATCTCTCTGATATTTTGTTAGTATAATATATATCTTATTTAATTATTACTATATCTATCTCAATTTATGCTGCATATCTCTTTTAGCAACTTACAAAAAAATATATTTCGCGCACCGTTATTTAGAAATAATATAGCTTTTAATATATTATTTTTATCATTTTCTTTTGTAAGTGAAACTTTTATTTATCAAGTAAGAATTTTAATTAATAAAAAATGCACGATTTGGAAAAACAACCCTAAATCTGCTAGCAAAACATTAAACATGTCTATACCTCTTAATAATCACCTCTTAATAAGATGCTTTATATTCACATAAATGTTTATAACTTGTTTCAGGCTATAATATTTATATTAGATGCTTAACTTTTATAGAAATAAACTGGCCATGGTAATAGTTTATACAAAAAAGACTAAAAATAACAGATATTGCACATTAAAAAATTATACTAGATTCTTGAAATAAATGAAGAATAAAATAATCTGTAAAACTTGTATATTCAAAACTAAGTTCTTCATAAATATTTTCTACTTTCACAATTCTGGTTAAATTGATAATTAAAATTTATTAAATACTTATAATATAGACTTTTATAGAAATAAACTGGTCATGGTAATAGTTTATGCAAAAAAGACTAAAAATAACAGCTATTGCACATTAAAAAATTATACTAGATTCTTGAAATAAATAAAGAATAAAATAATCTGTAAAACTTGTATATTCAAAACTAAGTTCTTCATAAATATTTTCTACTTTCACAATTCTAGTTAAATTGATAATTAAAATTTATTAAATACTTATAATATAGATAAAAAATGCTCATTTCTTTTCGACAAATTTAAAGGATCAAAATTGCTAAGGTGATACCCAGAACCTATTCTAAACCTATCACAAAAAGTTAGGGACCATTTTCTTTTTTCATTTTCACACAATTAAACAAGGAGTTATTCCCATAACAAAGAACAGTACTCTACTTGCACATGACAATGAACTATTGAGAATTTGAAACCCTCTAATTTATCTCTTTTTTTGGTGAAGGATTCAAAACACACCAAAAACATCATATATTTTTTAGTTTCATATTTGAACTATTAATTCAGTGAGTTTTTATTTGAACTATCATCAATTATTTATCAAAACACACCTTAATTATCAATCGTTCTAGTTTTATTAACTTTGTGAGTTTCTTATCTGAACTATCATCAACTATTTATCAAAACATATCTCAATACTAATTGTTTTCATTTTCTGTCAAAACATACCTCAATTGTCAATTGTTCCCGTTTTATCAACTTTGTGAGTTTCTTATTTGAACTATCATCAATTATTTATCAAAACACACCTCAATTATTAATTGTTCCTATTTTCTATCAAAATACACCTCAATTATCAATTATTCCCGTTTTTTACATGAAACTTGGTGGTATTTCAGGATGAAAAAGAAAACAATTGACAATTGAGGTGTGTTTTGATAAATAGTCAATGATAATTTATGCAGGAAACTAGCACACCTAATATTTGAGGTATAAAACTCGAAAAAACAATTCATTAACGGTTGGACAAGTGACCAGTGTGGTTGGACACAACTGTTAACTCTGAAATGAAAATGCATAATTCTCAATTCAATTCATTTTATTGACCACTAAATCATATCCTTAACCTTAATCGGTTTTATTGTTTAGTTTGTTATAAATCAAATAGTGATAACCTTAAAAAGTTAGACGAGTATCCCTTTCCTACTTTCACCATTCTACCATACGTCCACACTTCTATAATTCTTTTTAAGTAATTGTAGTGTTCAGATCAGCTTTCATGCACCTCAATCAAAATCTACGGGATATATATCACCTTCAACACTTCTAGATATTGGAACAGTTATATTCAAGTAAATAAGATTAATGCTAGTGTAAATAATCTGTAGTTCATATGTAAAGTTGCTTTGAGACACTGTAATTAAGGTTCGGAATTTGCCTAACATGACGTATGTTATAGACTAAAATAACATTTTGTTAATGATAATGCATGATGTAGATCAATTTGTAGTTTTGTACGCATCTCGAAAATTTTTATCTGATAACTTACTACAATAATTCAGAAACATAGGTGCCAAATATATAATTTAGTCACTAGTTAAGCTTAGATTAATATAGGCTCACGCATCTATACTAACATAACCTTAAAATCTATATTGTGGGCTCAAAATGGTAATATAAACTCATCTACGAGACACAAATGAGATATCTTTTATGAATTAATTGTTAACTAAGTGTAGTAAATAAATTGCTTTCGATTGTTCAATCATATGATAATCATGGTCATTCTTTAAAAAAAAATATTAAAAGTCAGATTCAATAAAATTTAATCAATCTTATTTTCTATGACTAAGATGAAAAATTGAACAACCCAATAGCTATTGGAACAAGAAATTCGACCCAATGTTAATCTAGTAAGAAGAAAAGAGCGGGAATAATAAAACAATGCACATGGGGTTAAGAAAGAACATGCAAATTCTGCATGAATGAATAATTGTCATTTTTTTCTTTTAGACAAAAGAACAACCTTGAGCAAGAAAGAAGCACCGACAAAGCCATACGCTTTATTTTTTTTTTGGGTTGTGTGTGGCCTGTTGATTTTTCGGTTTAGTAAAATTTACTGTATATTTTATCACAAGAACTTCAAATACATGTTCAAACTAACATATGAATAATGAACTCCATGTTCAAACCTTAGAATTTCAATAATAAGTTCAACCCAACTCATGAACATCAATAAAATAAAGTTCAAACTATTTTTTGAAAAATAACAAAATCAAACGTTTAGAAATGAACTTTTCGGGTACAAAATCTTTATATAACAATATGAACTTCAACACTAAGTTCAAGAACAACTTCAAGAACTACAATGAAGTTCAACAACTTCAAACACAAGTTCAGTTGAATGATCAAATGAACTATATCAAAATGAAGTTTCTACTATTTTCAGAAAAACAGTAAAACCAACTTAAGAAATGAAGATGAAATAAAAAAAGTTTTAGAATCAAGTCCACCGAACTCACGGTGTGTCCTTAAGGAACTTATTCCCCTCAAGTACCCGAGGTTAATGGAATTTTTCCTCTCAGAATAAAATGATTCATTTTCAGAAAATAGCGGTATCTCAAATTTCTAAAACTTTGAACTCACTCAATGATTTGATAATCACACAAGGATTTTTAGAAGAAGAAGAAGATGTTTTTTCAACTCAAATTCGTGCCTTTACCTAAGAAAAAAATTAGATATTTATATCCATCAAGGTATTGGTTCATGAAGAGAAACAATGGTTTAGAAAGGTGCACCCCTTCATAAAGATGCTACTCTTCGAAAAAGCTGCAACTCTTCGAAAAAGTCACAACCCATTTGAAAGGTCATAATCATCCAAACCAAAAAGGTGTCTATTCAAATTGCATCCTTTCTCTTGGTATCTTTTCAGAAAAACACCTATTTCATTTTTCATTCACACCTTTTACAAACCTAGCTATCCTCCACATGAATGGGGAATGGCTAATCATAAAAAAATATACAGACAAGTATGTGATCTACAAGCAAAAACTAATTGCATCTTTGATTTATTAAATTACCTTTTATGACTGTTATTATACTTTTTTCTATAAGTTTTATAATTCTATCATCTGCTAAATATAATTCTATTGGTGCATCTATTCCTTCTCTAAAACATGCTTTTATTAATATCTATGTTCCTCCAAGGTGTACATATTTTATTGGGTCTTTACTTTTTATATCGTTTATTTCTTTATTAATTATTCTTTTTGTTACTAGTGGTCTACTAGCTCTTCCTTTTGCATATCTACAGTCTATTACATATTCTTTTTGGCTTACTACGTAGTATTCTTTTTTTTTTCTACTAAATATATTTTTTATTGTTGGTATTTTAAATATTTTTTCTATACTTAAGTCTAACTCTTGTCCTTTTATTTCGTCAAATATATTACTGTCAAATATTATTTTTTGATCTGTTCCTTCTTCATTTAAATATTCTTCCTTTGTTATTATTTTTATATCTTCTTCAGTCATTTGATTCATCTAATTCACTATCTATTTCATTATCTGTTTCATTTTCTGAAATTTCATATATATTATCTTCACTTTCTAATTCATAATCTATATAATTTATCTGCATATATTCTGTATTTTCTATTTTTATTTCTGATATTTGTTTATTTTTTGGGTTTTTTGGTAATTTACAATCTCTAACTAAATGTCCTAATTTTTCACAATTATAACTAGTACATTCTTTTATAGATTTTTTTTTTCTATATGATCTTTTATGTTTATAATTTTTTACATAATATCTTTTTCTTGGTTTCTTATATTTATATTTTGATTTTTTGCATTTCTTATATTTTTATGTCTTTTTCTTTTCTTATAATATCTTTCTTCACATCCAAATTGAGGTGCTATTTTATCTTTGCAACATGCTAAATTTCTTATTAATGTTTTTCTCATTTTTATTTCTTCTCTATATTTTTCACATAGATTTCTATACCATTGTTGTAAAAAATTTATTCTTGCTCCTAGAGTATCTACTATTTTTGCTTCATCCTAACTCTTTATTATTTTTGAACTAAATGGTTCAGGTAATTTACTAAAATATAATTTTCTTATTTGTTTACTTTCTTCTATATTGTATGTTCCTTTATAGTAATATTCTTTAAATGTGCATGTATACTCATCTATATAGCACATATTACATATTACTAATTTTAACATTCAATTATCTTTCTCTTTATTTTGCTCTTCTTCTTCTGTTGTTATACTACTAAATTCTTCTCTTATAGCTATTTCATATTTTTTCAATATTTTTGTTGGTAGTATTTTAGTAGGTATTGATGTTTCTTCTGTTTTATTATCAGATCTTAGTACTTTTTTACTTGCTTCGGCTAGGTTTAAAAATCATAATTTTACTGTTCCTATTAATGTCTTTTCTATATATTCTGGTGTATTTATTGTATCTATTTTATTATCTAATAATTGTTTTGACATGTATCCTACCCATAGTTGTATTATTTTATTTGTGTCTATTACACAGTCTAAATCTAAAAAGTTGTAATTAATTATTTGTTTTTGTGTCCATTTATTATATCCATCCTTTGGATTATATCCTTTAAACTTACTTTTGTAATTATATGTTGGTTTTCTTATTTCTGATGTACTAGGTATTATATTTTTATCTAGAGTATTTACTTCTGTATTTATTAGTTCTAGATTTTCTTTATTAATTACTTCTTGTTTTTCATTAATTTCTAGTTTTCCTATGTTTTCTAGAATTTCTGTATATGTTTCACTATCTTCCGAATCATAATTATCTGTTTCTTCAGCATCTATTGCATTTATTTCTAATTCACTGGTTTCTGGTTCTTTATTTTTTATTTCTAATTTTTCTTTAAATTGATTTATCTCAATTAATAATTTTTGTTCTTTATCTTTTTCTTCTTTTTCTTTCTGTCTCTTTTCATATAAATCTTTTAGCATTTGTAGTTCTTTTTCTAATTCAGCAATCCTACTATTTTAGTTTCTTCTATTTTTCGTATTTCTTCTGTGGTTTGTTGTTTTATTTTATCTATTTTCTTTTTTCTGTCTATCTCTTCGTTTTCTCTTTCTATTCTTACCATGACTGTCAACTTATGTTCTAATTTTAATTCTTCTTTTTCTAACATTAAATATAAATGTTCACCTATTTTCTTATATCTCCTTCCTAAATTAGAGAATACTATTTTTATTTTTAATCCTTCGTGATTTTCATATGTTTTTTCATCTATTATAAATTCTTATTTGTTCATTTTATTTAAATGTATATAGGTTATGTTGGTATATATATTCTAGACTATCTATTGTTGATTCTAAATTTGATATTTCTTCTTTTTGTGCATTTATTGAATTTTTACTAACTCCGACAATTATGTTATACTGTAGTCGTTCTATCCTTATTTTTAATTCTTTACGTTTTTCATATATTATTTGTTTTAATTCTTTATATTTTTGTAATTTATGTACGTTATTCATCTAAACAATATTTATAATATTTTGGTGGATATCTAAATCTAATTTTATCATAATTAATAAATTAAATAATTAATAAATTAATCAAATAAATCCAAATACATGGCCACCATTCTCAACTTAAGATCCACATATTATATAATATAAAATATGGAGAGCTATTAGATTCTTAATATAGATAAAGTATGATAACAATAAATTATGATTAAAATTTTTATATATTGCCCGCGTAAAAAACATCTCTCTCCCTACATATTTTTCACTATGCATGATGTGTTTTTCAATTTCCTTTTAAAATTAACTTTTAATTATATGTTTTCTGTGGAACTTTCTTTTTAACCAATAATCGCATTTTAAATTTGACCACATACCTTTATTACATTTTAATAACATTATTCCTATGAGGAAATAAAAAGATTAATTTAAAAAGAGCAACCGGACTTCAATATAGCAGACTTCTTCATATTGACATAATGTATTTAAAATACGATAATGTTAAAGAGAAAGTTTAAAGAAAAACTCAATAAAAAGAAATTTAAGAGGAAATTGAAAAGTAGATCGTACACAGGGAAAAGTAAAGTAGGGACATATTTTTTTCCCTATATTTATGCTGCTAAGATTGGTGGGATTACAATAATTTTGAAAATCAAATATATAATATACTTTATTATTTAAATCATGGTTAGAAATTTACTCTGATCAGTTAATCATATCCATTAAATTTAACATATATCATGTGCCAAAAATCAAACAAGAACTTGAGGAAAATGGAGCTTCGACCCTGAGAATTGAGTTTTTAAGGTTTGAAACTAAGAAAGTTTGACCAAAGTTAACAATTGATGTTGGAGAGATCAAATCTGAATTTTGATGATTCGACTTGGTCTGAAGGGTGACCTTTGGCCTCGGTGGAGGACTAGTCTTATTTTTGAGGATCCCGAGGGTGTTTTGGTTGGAATTATAGAGTTTCCTTAAGTCAGGATTGATTTTGGTCAACATTTGATCCATACTATTTGAGATGGTATTTTGTTGAATTCCAAAAGTTCGAAAGAGATGTTTTACAACTATTTTGCACTAATTATTTGTGTTTAGTGGTGCAAACAGTTTTTGGGGGGTTCATTCCAATTTTGGGTTGTGTCCTTGGTTGTTGTTCATTAGTGCATTTGTCATAATCCAATTTTTCAGGTCACGATGACATTTACCATAACCCACCAGTAGGTAAATCTACTATAATTCGAAATAGCTAGTAACAAGTTTATAAGAAAGGCAAAAAAAAAAGTAAATAACCAGGAGAAAGAAAGCATGATGAAAGTAAATCTATCTCCAAAATTCAGTGAAGTTAGTATAAGAGCTTCTAACATAACAGGATTACAAGTAGAATGTAGAATAAATATATGCAAGCCAACTTTGAAATGTAAAAATAAAGATCAATATAACAATGAAAGTAAGAGTAGGAATAACTCAAAATGCCAAGAGCTCACCCCAAACCTATGATGCATAACTGCTCTACACGATGCACACATCAATGGGGGGGGGGGGGGAACTCATACTATGTACTGCAGGCTGCAGAAGTATAGTATGAGTACTAAACACATGGTATTCAGTACACATCAACCCACTGAGCTCTAGAAATGATGTAAATATAAATATCATGTAAGATAGAAAAATAATCTATAGACAACTATCTAATAAATAAAATAGAATAATGCTAATGGAATAGTAAAGGTAAACTATTAGATATTGCCAGTAATCAAGGATGAATCACAGTTCTATAAGTAGCTAGTCTATTTATGATAGATAGTAAAGGAAGAGATATACGATTTACAATAGTAGCTGGTAACAAAAAAATGATATAAAAATAGTAGATAGAGGAGGATGGATGTAGAATAACAATATACAGATAAACCAACATGAAGGCACTACTCTGAGGGAAGTAGTCTACATCTCAAGGATCTTAATTGATATGGGAGCTATCTCTAGCATAATTAGGGTCTCGACCCAAAGTGAATGGTCATAAAGTAGCCTAAGTTTACTAAATCTTACCAAATTAGGGAGTAAAGAAATTCAGAAGCATACCTGAAATATTGGGTACCATTCAATTACCAATATTCCACAAATCATATAATAATATCAAGACAATAATAATCTAACCAGCTATACAGGGAAACTAATAACCTAACCGGTCCCACATAAGCACAAAAGGTACAATCAATCACTCATAAAACAACAAACATAAAAGTCTAGGGCTAAGTAATATGATAAGTCCCTTTTACTAAAGAATTCCTTATGCAAATCTATGGCTAATCAAGTCTATAATCAGGTGTAATAGGATCCTATCACCTTAATAGTTATTCTAGTCCAAGGTTTGAGTCATAATTCTAATATAAATCTCCTAATTAGGTTGAGTCATGATATATCTAGGTATAAACATAAGTCATAATCCCTTCCTATCATAAAAAATATACAATATATAATCTCATAGAGATAAGTAGACCCAAGCCTACCTCGCAGTCGAACTGCAATCTCAAACCATCCACAAACTACAATCTTAAATTGTCCATGAATTGCTCTTCCTGGCTTTACGATCTTGAAATAACAGTGCATTCTTAAAAACATAATCTAGACATTAATACAAGTAAGATGATACCTATATTGAAATATCAAACTTTGGACCTAAAATTGGGTCAAAAATAGATCTATGGGGCTCGCTAATGGAATTTAAAAATTAATTTAGTCATGAGGTCCCTCAAAGGACAAAGAATGTATGCTGGAAATGGATCATATACAGAGCGTAATTGAGGCTCAAATAAGCCCACAAAGTTACTGAAATAATAACCTAATTTCTAGGACTATGCAAGGAAAAGAATGGAATTTGACGGGGAAAAACAATGGGAAAAGACCAAGGGGTGTTGAATTGGCTTACCTTAGCCTCGATGGACGATTTCCCATAAATTCCCACACTCTAAGCTCCAACAATGATGGAAAAAGGGTTAAAAGTAAAGATAATTTAGAGAAGATAAAGATATTTACTACCAGGGCAATTATCTTTGCTACCACGAGCATGAGTCGCGAATGCAGTGCCAGCTTGGGTTAGGCCTTTGTGAGGGCTATCGATCTACTGCAAATGCAAAGAGAAAATATGATACATAATTTTATTTTAGCTATATATCGAGTAAGGACCAATAAAATTTAAAACAACAATAGTAATCACAACAGTATAAATGGCAGGAGGCACCAAAAATTAAAACAACAACCAATATCACTATAGAATCATACCAAGGCCAATATGCCGAAGAAAGGGACTTTAACCTAAGTATTACAACCTAAGGAAATCACAACACTGATCCACTAAATCCACTATTAAAGGAAAGTATCTATAAGGGTAGTCACATAAGCATAAATCTACAGAAGACTTACAACAATCAATATAATAATCTCAAGGCATAAAATCATCGATGGGTACGAAAAACCTGACTTAACTCAAATAGTAATTAAAACACGATAAATCAAAATTGCACCTCTAATGATGGAATATGAATCTATAGCCTCTAACATATTAATAGAATTAGAATCTGAATGCGCTCAAGCCTAGACTAAGCATCTGAATGACCAATTGAAATAGAAATGCACTGCTTCTAGCTGAAGGTGCCCCATCTATAAGAGACTGATCTGACTGCACTGACTGACTAATAATCCTTCATTGGAGAAACTCTCTAGACTAATATCCAGTCTCTCTGCAATCTTAATAAGCACTTAAAGTACTAACCTGGTGAGAAACATAAGTTGACCCTAACTGGATGACCAACATACGCCTACGACACTCTCTATCGGAATGGTCACCCTCATCACAATCATAACAAATCTTAAAAGCCTTGAACTGCTGAGAAACACGTGTTGACCTGACTAAGTGACCAACTCACACCAGGGTCACTCCCTGGACCAATGACCAATCTCCCTGCAATCAATATATACCCCAAAATTCTTTGATACACTGTACTTGCTAACCCAGAGCGACTGCCATAACCTGCATACCTAGATTAAGAACCCTATAATGCCTAGAATTCTATCCATTATGACCACCATAACTTATCTGAGGGCCATATATAATGTGAGGTGCTATATTTATGGAACTTATAGGCTGCAAGTGATGCAAATGTTTGTTGGGAGAATCTCTATCTCTAGAAGGAATATAACTAACACTGTACAATTGATAGGGCCTCTTACCCCCACCTCTATATATATCAAGACATATATTTTCTATTGTCCTCATATGATTAACAACCTGAAAAAAGAAGACCCAGCTACTAATAAATGCTCTGACACAAAGTAGAGTAATAAAGCTACCCTCTTATAAATCCCCACACCAACTCATGCTTTAAAGGAAATAACATTAGAGTATGTTTGTCCCTCTCAAGAAAACTCATATTATACTCTGAAATTGACAAAGATCCTTGCTGGATACCTGACACGACCGAACCAGGACCTTGTCGTAATGGGCATCCCAAATCCAACAAGGGCCGGAGACCACCCTCGATACCCAATCCAACCTCCAATCATATACGTTGATGCAGATGAATTCCAAACGTATAACAAGATAGAGTGATTATCAACTCAAAAAGTTTGGGATAGGTCCATGACCATGGACTACCCAGAAAAGTCTAACAATCAAAAGCCAACCAACAACCGTAACCAAAACTGAAACAATAACCAAGTCCATATCCATAACATAATAAAATGGAACAATCACAAATCAAATAAGGTCATACAGTATTAGACCCAGTACAAATACCAATGCTAAGGCTTACACCAATACAGACACCGCCCATACCAACCTATAGTAGTCCCACAAAGCCTCTAATCAAAATTAAAACAATATCCGATTGGTACATGCCCCCAACCATAGACAAAACCATAGTCTATAAAATGACCAAAGTATGTAAGGACATCCATGACATAAAATAGAGCCTTTCAGAATATAGAAGCTCACCACCACAATCCAACATAAAGTGATCCCAAGTTTGATCACTGAGTAAGAAGAGTAGAATGGCTGGTTCCTACATTGCATGGGGATACAACGCCTGAAGATAGGTTAACGGGTGAATGCTAGAATGCACTCAGGATAAGGATAAAATAATGCCAACCTTTAAAACTAAGTAAACAACCATATATGTACACAACCATATATATATCCATGTTGAGAGAGGGAACCAGGTTTAGCATGTCTTTAAACCATTAACCTAGGAATGTGTAGCTTAACCATCCTAAATCTACCCACGGGCCATATAGGCCCAGCGTTACCCTCTAAATAGGCCTCGATATGTGTTTCCGTACAAACCAGAGATACCATAGGATTAGGGGATTCCTGTGTACCCTTGTATCTTCATGATACATAAATACAAGTGTAACTTAGGGGATTCCCGTGTACCCCATAAGTATTATATATGGTCTCCATAACCAGTATTCATCTTAGAAAATATGAGTTTTAGTATCCGTCCATTGGACTTACACCTTCATAGTTAGCTATCATACCCCACCATTATTGCCCAATTAAAACCATTAGCACACAACCAAATCACCAATTCCATTTATTATTAACCAAGGCTACAAGTTGTGGTATCATCATATCAACCATAGCTTGCAAGAGATGTCCTTAGCCATCCCCTTTAAAGAAGGGATTCCCATGTACCCATAGTGTAACGCCTCTAAATCTGATCCCGAGATATCACACAGTGCTCAAGGCTACGAGTAGGCCCAAGTTAACTCTTTGATCCTGCTACTAGGTTGGAACCTTACTTTAAGATAAACTAGTCAAGAAATAATGTTGTATCACACCAAAACTAAACTGAATGAACTGAAGATACCATCTAAAATTCTAAATAGTAAGTACTGAAAGTCTGTAAATAAACTCATAGTCTGACAAGCCTCTACCACTAAAGAAATAGAGAGACATTGGGATAGACCCCCAACTGACTCAGACTAAACTAAAAATGATAACTCAATTACTATGAAAGCTGGAAATCTGAAGAAGTAGGCCCTCGAATCATGAGAACTCACCAACTATGGAAGTGTAGATAGAGATGCTCGAACTACTCACACTGCTGATACTGAGCACCTGAACCTACATTATAAGATATTATAGCACATAGACATATTGTGGATCAATACTTTAAGGATGTACTGAGTATATGGGGATGTAATGCAAAAGTAAGACATCATCATAATTAGAAAGTAAATGTATGTTGGATGTATATACTCACATAAGCTTGATTATCTAAAATACTGAAATATAAAATCATGTATAATAAGTCATACTTGTAAATCTAGTGAGTCATAACACTTAGTCTTATAAAAGCTTTTCTATCATTCTTTTCTTTTGAAACTTAGAAGCTTTAGGAGCTTTGGAAATCTTGGAACTTTGGGACTCAGGGATTTTCTTCTAACCGACATAAACCATGTGAGCTGACATAGATTCCAACGTCTTGCCCACGTTAGGGAGAGATGTTCTAACCTTTCCATCGGAATAGAACCTTAACTTAAGTGATCACTATCTTATCCCACTATGGGCAAATCATAAACCTACGGTGGCACATAGTTCTGGGGCATGAGACCTTGGAATCATACCCAACTCGGTGCTAAATACCTCTCCTATACTTATTGCTCAGAACTTTTAGGAAATCCACCTTAAAACAGCACAAGGGTTTATAATGAAAACCAATTATACTTCTCTTTTCTTTAAATCATAAACTGTATGAATAATGTGGATTCCTATCTTTACTTGGATCAATAGATCAACTTTCTTTACCAAAATATAAAAATAGCTAATCATGGGATGCTTAAAACATAGTCATTCTTGAAATGTCAACATACAAACAAGGGCTTAATGACCCATGCTTCAATTTCATGTCAAACACCATAAGGTTCATGCTTGATAATACAAATATTTATAATTCAACTTAAAATCTAGAAAATATGATCATACGCATTAATTTTTCAAAAGTGGACATGTAATTCAATACCCAAATCACTTAAAATCTCAAAATCATGCAATTAGCAACATTGGGTATAAACCCTAACTTAAATTTCATGGGAAATTATACAAAACTCAGCAATTTGTAATTTAAAGTAAGTTTTTGGGCATAAGGATGAAAGATTTATCCTTGTTCAAAACCCCACATACCTTGGATGATGAACTAGATGAACAAGTTTGCTTTTGAGACCTAATTTGTGCTCTTGAATGATGGTTCTTGGAATTCTTATGTTGAAAATATTGAATCTTGAATTTATTTGGAAAAAAGAGTGGTGGAATCTTTGGATTCTTGAGATTGATTGTTGAAGTTTAGGGTTTTGGATGAGAGAAATTTTGAGGAATATATCATAAAATACATGTAATAGACTTAAATCTTGTGTTTGGACGGTTTTGAGGGTTGGGAGAAAGTCAAAAATACCTTCTTTAAACTCCCAAACAAAGCTAGAAAAATGTAATTGGGTCCCGATTTAATGGGCCACCGCAATTTACCACTATCGCGGTGGTTCACTGGAAGCTGACGAATGCGAAATTGGTGACCTTCGCGATACGGATTTAATGACCCGGGACTACCCCTAGTCTTCACACAGTGCTAATGATCCGGAGGACCACGAGCTAACCCATGAATGATATCTGTCGTGAGTACTGAATAATAATATTGTAATCAATGCAGAAAAATGGGTTGAAGTGCTATAAGGTTCAAAACATCTGAAATACTGATAAAATATAACATCTGTAAAACTGAATACTGTCTAAAAATCTAGTGTGAAAAGCCTCTAACTTAATCTGTCTAAAAAGTGGAGCTGATGGGACAAACGACCAACTAACTCTGACTACTGAGCTACTGCTAAACTGAAATACTGAAATAAAAGAATTTTCTCGATAGATGAGGACTCACTGCTAAATCTGCTACTGCTGGATGAATCTGGATAAGCACGGTCAGGAACTTGAGCGTCCGAACCTATGATATGAAACATCATAATGCAAAAAATGGGTATGCGATCAGTACGTGGGAATGTACTGGTATGCTAAATGAGGTAAGACTGAATGCAAGGGTTCATATGCATAAACAATAACTGACTAAATGATATAGAGTAACTGAATATAAGAGTATGTGTATACTATAACTGAGCTTTTCTAAAGCTAAGTACTGAGTTCTGATAACTATATAACTGATATCTGAAGTTACTAATAACCGATTTACTGATAACCGATTTACTGATACTGATTGACTATGTCTGACAGTCCTGATCCTATAGAACTGAACTGAGTTCTAGACTGAAGATGAAAACTGAAACTGTAGGAGGTAATTATCCAACCG
Source organism: Capsicum pubescens (assembly GCA_030864215.1). Lineage (NCBI taxonomy): Eukaryota > Viridiplantae > Streptophyta > Magnoliopsida > Solanales > Solanaceae > Capsicum > Capsicum pubescens. Next base: position 96,827,825 of record CM061538.1, on the reverse strand, counting down.
GCATGCCCCAAATAAGATAAGATAACTGGGTTGGGGTCCAATCAGTAACCCAATTAGAAGGGTTTTAGTACTGTGCCACATATACTAACATCGACTGTGAGTTAACCCTAACAAGTAGAAAGACATTTTGTCAACCCTCACTAACAGGAAAACTCATGAGAGATGTGTCAATGTTTATCTAGCATGAAGTTATCTCAGCCTACGGTGGCTACATATTTCTATAACTCAGGGATTGCTACTAAGGGTCAAACCCTACACTAATAGGAATGCCCCCATCCCTGGGTTCGCTCGGTGTTGAATCCTACTCCTAACTAAAATACACTGAACTGATTATACTGAACTGGACTGGACTGATACAGAGTTTACTGAGTTTTCCTAAGTTTTGTAACTGACTGAGTTCTACTGAGTTCTGTAACAGACTGAGAGTACTACTGATTGTGACATGACTAATACTATCCTGTCACTGACACTGGCTCTAGGTAAACAGCTAAATTATCGGGTATTAAATACCCCCAAGACTTGATAGCATGAAAAGTAAAGCAAAGCATAACCTTGAAAAACATAATAATGTTCACTTGGTCGTAATTCATCTATAGAGACATTTTATCAAATATGTGTAATGCATTAACTTGTACATGAATGGAGAATATATGTTAGCATGCTATAATGGCATTATTTCATTCTCATAGACAATTTATAAAATACATACAAAACATACTTGGTTCATTAAATCATAAACACTTAGGGTTAACATGGTTACAACAATCAACTTGCAAATTGAAGGGTTTATCATGAATATCATGTAATTCGACACATACTAGAATCAATTCTTGGAACTTGTAATCTAAATCATGGATTAAAACTTAAACAACATCATGAACATGAATTCAATCTAATTCAAACATGGAAATCATAAATCATAAATCTTGTATTTTGAAAAAGAATTCTTGGGCACCATGAAAGGTAAGGATCCATGGATGAAAATCAACAAACCTTAATTTGAGAATTTCTTGGAGTTCTTTGAGAAATTCTTAGGATTCACCTTGATTCTTGAGAGCTAGGGTATGTTTTCTTGAGAGAGAATTATCTTTTTATCTTGGGGAAAAATGAATAATGAAGGGTTTAAACATTTTTAGGGATTAAATCCCATATCTGGATGAATTAAAATCATGGGGAAAGACTGTTTTAACCCTGGGCGCAACTTTAAGTTTTCGTAAAATTTTTCCGATCTGGTACCCCGGCGCGACGCGCCACTATTGGGCCAAGCCACTGGAAAATGACAACTGGGAAATTGCATGGTGGCGCGATGCGGTGGAATCGCGTGCCACCTTGGTTGTGACCTGGAAGTTAACCGCAATGCGGAGGTATCGCGTTGGAACACTGGAAAAGGACAATTCTAAAATTGATCCTTGGCGCGAAGGGCCAATATTGTGGAGGCTCACTGGTTTTTGACAATTGCCATTTTGGCTGGCTCCGCGATGCGCTAATGGCTCAGGTGGTACACTGTCTTACTAAAATGGCTATAACTCTTCGCCCGGGTGTCGGATTTGGGCGAATTTTATATCGATGGAAAGCTTATTCAATTTCCCACACAATGAAAAGTCAAAATCTTGAAAATTCCACATGTACAAAAGTGTATTAATTCTTAAAGCAATTCTTTGACATTTTTGAGATGAATTTAAGGTAGGTAAAAGTACGGAGTGTTACAGCGAAGCTATCGCATTGTCCCATTGAATTTTGACAATTGGGACCTGTAACTTCAACGCGATGTGCCACCATCACGGTGCCCTATAAAAATGCCATTTTGTCCTTTGGCGCAACACGCCACTATAGTGTTGGACTACTGAAATTTGACAATTGAGAATTTGGGCCTCTCCGTGATGCACCAATATTGCGGAGGTCCACTGAAAATTGACAAATGAGAATTTGGACCTCGCCACGACATGCCAACATCATGGTGGTTTACTAAAAAGTGACAATTATGAAATTGTCCTTCACCGTGATGTGGTGTCTGCCCAGTTGACACACTATCAAATTAAAAAAATACTCTAACTTCTTCACCGAGTGTCGGATTTGGGCAAATTTGATATCGATGGAAAGCTTATTCAATTTCCCACACAATGGAAAGTCAAAATCTAGAAAATTCTATATGAAACAAATATTATTCATTTTGGAAGACATCTCTTAATATTCTAGGAATGAATTTAAGCTAGAAAAAGTTTGGGGTATTACAATATCTCCCCCTTGGGAACATTTATCCTCGAATGTGGCTAGCAAAACTGAGATGCTGAAAAATAAGGCTATAGCTGGCAGAAAACACGACTCAACTGATTGCAAATACATGAACTATCGAATAAATGGCTATATAAAGCTGAAACTTATACTGAAAAGGGATGATCTGAGGAAACTTTTTTACCTTAAACTGAATCTGAATCTGCAGCGAAAAGATGAGGGTACTTGGTCAGCATATCTGCTTCTGCCTCCCAAGTGGCTCTCTCAACGGATTGATTTCGTCAAAGAACCTTGACTAGGGGGACTTCTTTGTTCCTTAGCCTACGAGTCTAATGGCCAAGGATCTCAACTAGAATTTCTTCATAAGAGAGTCTATCATAAACCTCTGTTATTTCTAAGGGCACTACAACCGCTGGATCACTAATACCCTTTTTCAACAAAGACGCATGGAATACAGGATGTATGGACGATAAATCTATACGCAACTCAAGCTCATATGCCACCTTTCCAACACAACTCAAAATCTGGAAAGGACCTATATAATGGGGACTAAGTTTCCCTTTCTTGCCAAATTACTTCACCCACTTCATGGGTAAAACTTTCAAATAAACTAAATTACCAACTTTAAACTTAAGATATCTTCTTCTCATATCTGCATATGATCTCTGATGACTTTGAGCTATTTTCAACCTTTCTAGAATCATCTGTACTTTCTCCATAGCTTTTAACACCATATCTGGCCTTAACAATGTGGCCTCACCCACTTTAAACCATCCGATAGGTGATCTACATCTCCTCCCATAAAGTGCCTCAAACGGGGTCATCTGAATGCTTGCATGATAACTGTTGTTTTATGCAAACTCAATCAACGACAAATGCTCATCCCAACTACACTTGAAATTAAGCACACATGTTCTCAACATATTTTTTAGAGTCTGAATGGTCCTCTCTGCCTGACCATCAGTCTGAGGATGGAAAGCAGAACTAAGATGAACTTGGGTACCAAGACCCTTCTGACAAGCTTTCCAAAATTGAGAGGTGAACTGAGTACCCCAATCTGAGATAATGGACAAGGGAACTCCATGCAATCTGACTAACTCTCGGATATACAACTTAGCATAATCCTCAGCTGTATAGGATGTATAAACTGGCAAGAAATGCACTGACTTAGTCAATCTATCTATAATAACCCAAATCGAATTATGATGACAACGCGAATGGGGTAACCCTGTTACAAAATCTATATTCATCTCTTCCCACTTCCAAGTAGGAATACTGAACTCTTTCAAAACACCACCAGGACTTTGGTGCTCTACCTTAACCTGTTGACAAGTTGCACACTTTGCTATAAACTCCGCTATATCTCTCTTTATACCGCTCCACCAATAGATTTCTTGCAAACATCGATACATTTTAGTAGCACCAGGATGAATAGAGTAACGCACACCATGCGTCTTTGCCATAATCCGCTTTCTCAACTTATCTACACATGGTACACACAGTCTACTCTGGTATCTCAACATGCCATCTCCCCCTTGGGAGAAAACCTCTAATTTCTGATCTCTAACCAACTCATTTAACTTAACTAAGATGGGATCCTGGTCTTTTTTCTTCTTTACCTCAGAAATTAAGGAAGATTCTGCACTATTCTGCACCCAAACGCTACTCTCAGCCGAATCAACCAATCTAACACCCAACCTAGCTAAACGGTGCACTTCCTGAGCTAACTCTTTCTTATCACTCTCCATATAAGCAACACTGCCCATAGACAATCTACTAAGAGTGTCTTCCACTACATTGGCCTTGGTCGGATGATACAAGACACTCATGTCATAATCTTTCAACAATTCTAGCCACCTTCTATGATGGAGGTTTAACTCTCTCTGTGTGAACACATACTATAGACTTTTGTGGTCCGTACACACATCAACGTGCACCCCATAAAGATAATGTCTTCTGATTTTCAAAGCAAACACAACAACAGCTAATTCAAGGTCGTGGATTGGATAATTCTTTTATGAGGCTTAAGCTATATAGAGGCATAGGCTATGACCTTACCTCTCTATATCAAAACACAACCCAAACCAACTCTAGAGGCATCATAATAAATGACAAAACCATCTGTACTATAAGGTAATGCTAAGACTGGGGCTAAAGTGCATCGAGTCTTTAACTCCTAAAAACTCTTCTCACAGGAATCTGACCACTGAAACTTAACCTTCTTCTGAGTCAATTGGGTCATAGGAGACGCAATGGATGAAACCCCTCAACAAAACATCTGTAATAGCCAGCTAAACCCAAGAAACTCCTAATGTCTGACGGAGATATAGGTCTAGGCTAATTTCTTACGGCTTCTGTGTTTTGGGGGTCAACTCTAATACCATCCATAGAAATAACATGACTGAGGAAAACAACTGACCTTAGCCAAAATTCACATTTTCTGAATTTGGTGAACAACTGATTATCTCTAAGAGTTTGCAACACAATTTGAAGGTGGTTTGCATGATCATACTCACTACGAGAGTAGACAAGAATATCATCAATAAATAATATGATAAATATGTCCAGATATTATTTGAACACTCTATTCATGAGGTCCATGAAAGTTGTTGAGGCATTGGTTAGCCCGAATGACATGATTATAAACTCAAAATGACCATACCAGGTTTTAAAGGTTGTCTTCGGAATATCATATTCCCTTACTTTAAGTTGATGACAGCCGAATCTAAGGTCTATCTTTGAGAAATAACTTGCAACTTATAGTTGGTCAAATAAGTCATCAATTCTAGGAAGAGGATATTTGTTCTTGACTGTGAATTTATTCAACTAACGATAGTCAATGCATATACGCAAAGAACCATCTTTCTTTTGGACGAATAGAATAGAAGCGCCCCATAAAGAAACACTAGGTCTTATGAGACCTTTGTCTAGAAGATCTTTGAGCTATTCTTTCAACTACTTAAGTTCGGAAGGAGCCATACGATATGGAGAAATAGAAATAGTCTAAGTATCAGAAAAAAATCAATTTCAAATTCTATTTCCCTATCGAGAGGTACCCCTGGCAAATCTTCAGGAAAGACATCAGGAAACTCATTAACTATACTGACTTACTGAACTGTTGGAGTCTCAAGCTTGGTGTCTTTGATTCAAACTAGATGATAGATTCACCCTTTTGAGATTAACTTCCTGGCTTTAAGATAGAATATAAAATGACTTTTGGGAGATACTGAATTACTTGACCACTTAAAGACTGGATCATAGAGAAACTGAAACTTCACCACTCGGGTGCGACAATATATGGATGCATAATAATAATAGAGCCAATCCATACCAAGAATAAGGTCAAAGTCTACCATGTTTAATTCTATCAAATCTGCCAATATGATCTTATGAAAGACAGTTATGGGACACTTTCTATAGATTTTTTTGGTAACAATTGATTCCCCTACTGGTGTAGAAACTAAGAAAGGCTTAGGGATCTTTTCAGAACTCATCTCAAAGTTAACTGCAACTAGAGGGGTCACATAAGAGAAACTCAACCCAGGGTCCAACAGGACGTAAATATCAAAATGGAAGACACGAAGCATACCAGTGAAAACATCTAGGGAGATCTTCTGCACTTGGAAAGATGGTAATGCATAGAACTGATTCTGGCACTGACCTTCACCGGTACTGGATGATGTACCTTGAGGAGGGGCTGGGAGAGCTGCAGGAGCTGGTGCACTGGTAGCCCCTGTCTGAGGACGAACATCTCTATTTTTATGCTTAGCATACATACACTCTCTAATTCCATGAACTAACTTGTCATAACAAAAACAACCCTTCTGACTAGCCAAACACTCACCAGGATGAGTTCTACCACACTTAGTGCATGGAGGTTAATTGGGCCTACCACACATACTATTCTGGGATATAGACATATAAGACTTACCCCACTTCTCCTGTCTACCTCTGGGAGTGGGAGCACTAGTTGAAGATGGCACTGGCAATGACGGATGACTCTGAAACTGTGAGTGATTTCCCCCTGCAGACCTTGATTGACCATACTCAAACTACCTAGTTCTAGCAATCTTATTCCCTCTTTATCTTCTATTTAACTTTTTTGCCTCGATCAATTAGGCATGAGTCATCAATATAGAAAGATCGATATCTCTGATAAGTATGGCAGTCCTACACTCTTTGACTACCACTCCTGACACTCCAGTAACGAACTTGCTCATACTATTCTGATGTCAACTATTAACTTGGGAGCATACTTAGATAACTAGTTGAAATTAAGGTAGTACTCATTCACTTTCATTGATCCCTGCCTCAGGTTCATGAACTCCTCAACCTTGGCTTTCCACAACTCACGCAGAAAAAACCTATATAGAAAAGTATCCTGGAACATCTGCCAACTCATAGGGGCTACATTCTCACCCCTACCTTTATTTCACATGGCAACACAATCGTAAGCAACATTTTTCAACCTAAAGAAGCCAATTCTATGCTCTCCTCTTCAGTAACATGCATAACTTGGGCGATCTTCCTTACCATATCAAGATACAACTGTGGGTCCTCACCTACCTTTGACCCAAAGAATTTAGGCGGGTTCATTCTCATAAAGTCACGGAGTCTAGCTACAGCTGAATGTAAGACCCCATAAAATTCTTAGCTTAATTCAATCCTTTAAGCTTGCTAAGGGGTCCCAGTCTTTGAAAATTATAGCCAAGTATTCAGACTTAGTGTTATTTTAGCCTTTGAAAGTTGGTAAGCTTATTTCACGACCTTTACGTCCATTAAATATTGATATTTGAGTTAATTAATGATCAAGAATGTCAATAGGTATTTTCAGACAAGTTTTGGATTTTTTGAACATCGTTTAGATCATATTCGAATAACCAAAACAGTGAGTCAACGCGATCTTAACGCATCGCATCGTCCATCGCATCGACAGATAATTTTTCACTCAGCTCAGTGCAATTTCCAGTGAATCAATACAGACTCGATGTAGTGTGTTGTCTATCGTGTCGATGCCAATGACACGACGCGTTGGCCTGCGCGTTGATGGTTTAGTTTGCAGTCATTTAAAAGGCCACATCCTCAGGGCTAATTAAGTCTTTTCCCATGCCTTTCAGCCCCCATAACATAAAATTTAGCCCTTTTTTAGCAAAATATAATCATTCTTTCACAAATTTCTCAAGAACAAAAACCCTAGGTGAATTAAATTCAAACTCAAAGCTCAAGATTCCACCATTAATTTTCCAAAATTTGCCAACTAAGGTATGTGAAGTGTTCATCCAAGGGTTCCTTCCACCCTTGGAGTCCAAGAAACTCTTTTAAAGTTTATGTAGAGTGATTTCATGATTTCCATGATTTGAATTAAAGTGTGTTCATGATTTATTTCGAGAGTCATGTAGAGTCAATTGATATGTGTGCTTTATCACGTGAATCCATGGTGAAACTCTTGGAATTGTGTAATTGGAATTGAATCATGATGCCTACATGTTGTGTTAGTATTAGGTGCATATATTATGCCCCAAAAGTGTTTGATGAATTGTCCATATGAGTTGAAAATTGAAATTATATCATGTTAGAATGTATGCAAGTTCTTGCCATGCAAGTGTTTGCTTAAATGCCCAAATGAATAAATGATGACTAAGTAGTTAATTACCATGTCTCAAGATTATGCCATGTCTTTTATGTTTATGCTATCGAGTCCTAGGGGAATTTAATACCCGACAATTTAGCTGCTTTTCTAGAGCCATAGTCAGTCACAGAGTAGAATCAGCCATGTCTCGATCAGTAGAATTTAGTCTGTTACAGAACGTAGAAAAACTCAATAAACTCAAAATCAATCCATCTCAATTCAGTAAAATCAGTTCAGTTCAGTTATACAGTACAATCAGTAATAGTTCAGTCTAGCCTAGTATAGTTTAGAATTCAGTCCAACATCTATTCAGTTGAGAGTAGGATTTAGTACCGAGTGAACCCAAGGATGGGGACTCACCTTCCAGTAAAGGGTGAAATCCTTAGAAGAAGTCCTTACGTTGTAGAACTACGTAGCCAGCATAGGTTGAGACATCAACCTACCAATTGAGGGTTGATGAGGTGATCTACCTGCCATTTGAGGGTACCACCATTCTCGTTCAGAGTACCTATTAGATGAGGGTGACTCAGAACTTGTCCTTACCTTTGGCACGGTATTAACACCCTTCCAACTGAGGTTATATGTTGGACCCCAAATCAGTTAGAGAAGGGGCATGCCATTTACATAATTACTTTCCATAATCTCAGTTTCAGATTCAGTCTTAGTATAGAACTCAGTTCAGTTCCACAGATTAAAGACTGTCAGGCACAGTCACTCATCTCAGTACAGGACTCAGTATAGTTCCACAGAATCAAGACTGTAAGATACAATCATTTAGTTACCAGTAATCCAGTATTCAGTGTTATTATGATCTCAGTACAACTTACATATTTATGCATGTACTCTCATTCAGTCATACTCATGACATTCAGTTATTATTGTTCATGCATATTAACCTATGCATTTAATCCTACCTCACTTAGCATATCTGTACATTCAAAGTACTGACATATGCTTTTCTTTTGCGCTATGATGTCTTATATAATAGGTTCAGACGCACGGGCTACCAAGCACCCTTAGCAGTTTAGACTCTCAACATACAGAGTTAGTGGTGAGTCCTTATAGTTTGAGGACATGATTATTTATTTTAGTATTTTATTTCAGTTTTAGTAGTCAGAGTTAGTTGGGGACTTGCCATCAACTCCACATCTTAGACAATTTAGAGGCTTTTCAGACTTAAGTATTTTCAGACAGTTGTTCAATTTTTAGTGTTGATGTTCAGTTTTGGTATTTTGATACCATATTTAGTATTATTTACAGTATTGAACCTTATGTCCATTTTTTTTACCTAATTTTTGCATATTTTGGTATTATTATTATTTAGTTATTACAACAGGTACTAGTCATGGGTTAACTTGTGGTCCTTCAAGATTATGAGCATCGTGTAGAGTTCGGGGTACAGACTCTAGGCGTTACAAACTTGGTATCAAAGCCTAAGATTCAACAGAGTCCTAGGAAGTCTGAAAGTCACATCTAGTAGAGTCTTGTGCATGCGATTGTTATGCGCCACACTTATGGACAGGAGGCAATGAGATATTTTTGAAAAAGTTTCCCTTCTTTCAGTATTAATGTAGTGCGAGTGAGCATGAGCTCCAGTTAAACTCTCAGTCTAACCCTTGCTCTTCAGTTTATAGAAATATGCCTCCAAAGAGGACTAAGGGAAGAGGAACAAGAGATCAGCCAGACCCCCATCCCGTCCAGCCAGATCCACTGGACGAACACGTCTCCCACGCTGAGTTCAGAGCAGCCTTCACCACCCTAGCTTATTCTATGGAAGTACAGAATGAACGCCCAGCTGTCGTTCTAGTCAACCCAGTGGCCAATATATTGCTTCCAGGATTCGGCACTTCACCTAAATCAACCCTCCATCGTTTATCGGGTCTATGTCAGATAAGGACCCTCAGGAATTTCTTGATCAGGTGTAGAATATTATTGATATTATAGGAGTGACTGTTGTTTAGAGCACTGAGTTGGCCACATATCAGTTACAGGATATGGCTCACTTATGGTTTAAATAGTGGAAAGTAGAGAGGACAGTAGATGCAGGGCTCATAGAGTGGGAGGAGTTTGCCACTATTTTTTGGATAGGTTCTTCCCACTGGAGTTGAGGGAAGTGAAGGTTCTTAAATTTATCAATCTGAAGCAGGGAAATATGACAGTGAAAGTATATTCTCTTAAGTTTACTCAATTAGCTATATATGCTCCTTATGTGGTGACAGACAATAGATCTCGAATGAGTAAGTTTGTGTTAGGGGTATCTAGCAGCGTGGTCAAGGAGTGTAGGACTGCAATGCTTATTCAAGAGATGGACATATCGAGGCTCATGGTCCATGCTCAGTAGATAGAGGAGTCCAAGAATAAAGATAAGGAGAGGGAGAGCAAGAGAGCGAGAATAGGTAGTTTCAACTTCGCTCAACCTAAGCCAGAGGGTGGGAATCATTCTCAGTTCTACCTGAAATCTTCAGTCCTAGCTCTATCCTCAGTCAGCGCTCCTATGCTGAAATTTAGAGACGGCAATAGGGATAGGGCACAAGGTTCTAAACCCTGAGATAGTATTAGTAGTGCTCGAACCAATCCTCTTTGTTAGAAGTATGGCAAAAACCACCAGGGTATCTGTAAAACGGGTAGCGATATGTGTTTTGGGTGTGGCAAGCCAGGCCACAGAGTTAGAGATTATCCCCAGTCAGGTTCTCAGGGTCAGAATAACCGTCCCCCTGCTCAGTCCGATCGCCCAAATCAACAGGGTGCCACTTCCATTGCCACCAGTGGGCAGTGCCTAAACATACTCTATGCCCTTCAGTCCCGACAAGGTCAGGAGTGTTCTCCTGATATGGTCACTGGTACATTTTAAGTTTTCCATTTACATGTTTATGCTTTACTAGATCCAGGAGATTCTTTATCCTTTGTTACTTCATATATAACAGTTGATTTCGAAGTTAGTCCCAAAATTCTAGCAGAGCCTTTCTCAGTCTCTTCCCCAGTGGGTAAATCCATCATAGCCAGATAGGTATACAGGAACTTCCCAGTTATGATATATCAGAAAATTACTTTAGTAGACTTAGTCAAATTAGAGATGACTGCTTTTGATGTCATTCTCGGCATAGATTGGCTTTATTCCTGCTACGCCTCAGTCGATTGTAAAAACAAAATTATCCAATTTTTGTTTCCGAATAAACCCGTTCTAGAGTGAGTGGAGGGGTAATACTTCAGCACTTAGGGGACAATTTGTTTCTTACCTTCGGGCTAGAAAAATGATATCTAAGTGTCTACCATCACGTTCGAGTCCAGGACTCTAGTTCAGAAACCCCTACTCTTGAGTCAGTGTCAGTAGCATGTAAATTCCCAGAAGTGTTTCCCGACGATCTTCCTAGAGTTCCTCCTGAAAGGGAAATTGATTTCAGAATTGATCTTCTTCCAGATACTCAGCCCATATCTATTCTTCCATACAAAATGGCTCCAGCAGAACTCAAAGAATTAAAAGAGCAGTTAAAGGATCTCCTAGATATGGGATTTATCAGACCTAGTGTGTCCCCGTAGGGCGCACCAGTTTTATTATTGCATAAGAAAGATGGTTCCCTCAGAATATGTATTGACTATCGTCAGTTAAATAAAGTCATGGTCAAGAACAAGTATCCACTTCCTAGAATTGATTACTTGTTTGACCAACTTCAGGGTGCCAGTTACTTCTCTAAGATAGACCTCAGATCAAGATATTATCAGCTCAGAGTCAGGGAGTGTGACATCCCAAAAATAGCTTTCAGAACTAGGTATGGTCACTTTGAATTCTTAGTTATGTCCTTTGGTATTACTAATGCTCCAACAGCCTTCATGTACTTGATGAACCGTGTGTTCAAGTAGTACTTAGACATGTTTATCATAGTCTTCATAGATGACATTCTCGTCTACTCCCGCAGTGAACATGATCATACAGACCATCTCAGAATAGTATTATAGACTCTCAGAAATCATTAGTTATTAGCCAAATTTACTAAGTGCAAATTTTTGCTAAGGTTAGTAGCTTTCCACGACCATATAATTTTTGGTGATGGCATTAGAGTTAATCCCCAAAAGACTGAAGTAGTAAGAAACTGGCCCAGACCCATCTCTTCTTCAGATATCAAGAGTTTCTTGGGCTTGGCCGGCTATTACCGAAGGTTTGTTGAGGGATTTTCATCTATTTCATCTCCTATGTCCAGACTAACTCAGAAAAAAGTCAAATTCTAGTGGTCAGATTCTTGTGAGAAGAGTTATCAGGAGTTAAAGACTTGACTCACTACAGCTCCTATTTTGACCTTACCAGATGGTTCAGACAACTTTGTGGTGTATTGTGATGCCTTCAGAGTTGGCTTGGGGTATGTTGTAATGCAGAGAGGTAAGGTCATAGCCTATGCCTCTAGGCAACTTAAAACCCATGAGAAGAACTATCCTACTCATGATCTTGAGCTCGTAGCAGTAGTGTTTGCCTTAAAGATTTAGAGGCATTATTTGTATGGTGTGCACGTTGATGTGTTCACAGACCATAAGAGCCGGCAGTATGTATTTTCTTAGAAAGACCTAAATCTCCGACAGAGAAGGTGGTTGGAGTTTTTGAAAGACTACGACATGAGTGTCCTATAATATCTGGGCAAGGCCAATATAGTGGCTGACGCTCTTAGTAGAATATCTATGGGTAGTATTACTCATGTCGAGGATAGTAAAAAGAAGTTAGATTAGGAAGTTCATCAGTTAGCCCAACTAGGGGCCCACTTAGTCGATTCAGCAGAAGGTAGTGTATGGGTGCAGAGTAGTTCAGAATCATTCCTAGTTTCCAAAGTGAAGGAAAAATAGGATAGGGATCCCAGTCTGGTCAAGTTGAAAGAATCAGTCAGAGATCAGAAGGTGGAGGTTTTATCTCAAGGGGGAGATGATTTTTTGCATTGTCAGGGTCGACTATGTGTGCCAGGAATAGATGACTTGAGGCAATGAATTCTTGTAGAAGCGCATGGTGCGCGCTACTCTATTTATCTAGGGGCCACTAGGATGTACTGTGATTTGCGGGAGATCTATTGGTGGAGTGGGATAAAGAGAGATATTGCAGAGTTTGTGGCTAAGTGCTTGACATGTCAACAAGTTAAGATTGGGCATCAGAAACCTAGTGGGTCTATGAAGGAGTTCAGCATTCCCACCTAGAAATGGGAAGAAGTGAACATGGACTTTGTGATGAGTTTTCCTCGTACACGTCGTCAGCATGATTTGGTTAGGGTCATTGTAGATAGGATGACCAAATCATCTCATTTCCTACCAATCCATACCTCTTACACAGTCGAGGATTACGCTAAAACTTATATCAGGGTGTTGGTTAGATTGCACGGTGTTCTGTTGTCCATTATCTCAGATAGAGGTACCCAGTTCACCTCTCATTTTTGGAAAACATTCCAAAAGGGTCTTTGTACCTGAGTTTACCTCAGTACAACCTTTTATACTCAAATAGATGGACAAGCAAAAAGGACCATTCAGACTTTAGAGGATATGTTGCGATTGTGTGCGATAGATTTTAAAGGTAGTTGGGATGACCATGTGCCTTTGATTGAATTTGCATACAACAACAACTATCATTCCAGTAATCAGATGGCTTCATTTGAGGAAATTTATAGGAGGAGGTTTAGATCTCCTATTGGTTGGTTTGAAGTGGATGAGGCTGCAGTCATGGGGCCTGACTTGGTATTTGATACCTTAGAGAAGGTTCTTCTAACCAGGGAAAGGCTTAAGACAGCTCAGAGCCAACAGAAATCATGCTCAAATGTGTGCATAAAGGATCTCGAGTTCGAGATTAGAGACTTTATGTACTTGAAAATCTCTCCTATGAAAGGAGTCAAGCATTGTGGAAAGAAGGGGAAGCTCAGTCCCCGATATATCGGTCCTTACCAAATTCTCAGCCATTTTGGAAAGGTAGCTTACGATCTTGAGTTGCCTTCAGATATATCTTCTGTCAATCCAGTGTTTCACGTGTCCTTGCTAAAAAAATGCATAGGTGACCCATAGCTATAGTTCTCATAGAGGGCATAGATGTTCAGAACAACCTCTCTTATGAAAAGATTCCAGTCGAAATCCTTGATTTTCAAATTCGTAGACTAAGGAAAAAAGATGTCCCTCTAGTTAAATTTTTTTGGTGGAATCAGTCCATTGAGGAAGATACTTCGGAAGCAAAAACAGATATACGGACCAAGTACCTCACCTCTTCTCCAAAAACTCAGATTCATCTCAAGGTAATAGTCTTCCTTAAACTTATTTAGTTTCATGTTCAGATTTTTTATTACGAACTTGGTATTAGTTACCATTACATATTCAGTCATATGTTCATGAGTCAGATCAGTCATGTATTTATGCATCAGATATGCATGTTCATTATGAAATTCAGTATGTCAGTAATGCCAGTCAAATAATTATATTTTTGGTGGCCATGTTCAGTAAGTAAGTTTAGTCTATCAGTTCTCTCAGCTTAGTCAGTCTCATTCGAGGACGAATGTTCCCAAGGGGGAGATATTGTAAGACCCTACAAAATTCTTAGCTTAATTCAGTCCTTTAAGCTTGCTAAGGGATCCCAGACTTAGAAATTTTTTGCTAAGTATTCATACTTAGTGTTATTTTAGCCTTAAAAAGTTGATAATCTTATTTCACGACCTTTACATCCATTAAATATTGATATTTGAGTTAATTCATGATCAGGAATGTCAATAGGTGTTTTCTAACAAGTTTTGGATTTTTTGAACATTGTTTAGATCATGTTCGAATGACCAAAACAGTGAGTCAACGCGATCTTAATGCATCGCATTGTCCATCGCGTCAATAGATAATTTTCCCTCAGCTCAGTTCAATTTCCAATGAATCGATGCAGACTCGACGCAGCGCGTTGTCTATCGCATCGATGCCAACAAAGGGGCAAGTTGGCTTGCACGTTGATGGTTCAATTTGTAGTCATTTAAAAGGTCGCATCCTCCGGGATAATTAAGTCTTTTTCCCACGCTCTTCAGCCCCCATAACACAAAATTTAGCCCTCATTTAGCAAAATATAATCATTCTTTCACAAATTTCTCAAGAACAAAAACTCTAGGTGAATTAAATTCAAACTCAAGGCTCAAGATTCCACCATTAATTTTCCAGAATTCGCCAACTAAGGTATGTGAAGTGTACATCCAAGGGTTCCTTCCACCCTTGGAGTCCAAGAAACTCTTTTAAAGTTCATGTAGAGTGATTTTATGATTTCCATGATTTGAATTAAAGTGTGTTCATGATTTATTTCAAGAGTCATGTATAGTCAATTGATATGTGTGCTTTATCATGTGAATCCATGGTGAAACTCTTAGAATTGTGTAATTGGAATTGAATCATGATGCCTACATGTTGTGTTTGTATTAGGTCTATATATTGTGCCCCACAAGTGTTTGATGAATTATCCATGTGAGTTGAATAGTGAAATTATATCATGTTAGCATATATGCAAGTTCATTTCATGCAAGTGTTTGCTTAAATGCCCAAATGCATGAATGATGACTAAGTAGTTAATTACCATGTCTCAAGATTATGCCATGTCTTTTATGTTTATGCTATCGAGTCCTGGGGGCATTTAATACCCAACAAAGTACTTGCTTATATAGAGCCATGGTCAGTCACAGAGTAGAATCAGTAATGTCTTGATCAGTAGAATTCAGTCAGTTACAGAACATAGGAAAACTCAGTAAACTCAGAGTTAGTCCAGTTCAGTTTAGTAAAATCAGTTCAGTTCAGTTATACAGTACGATCAGTAACAGTTCAGTCTAGCCTAGTATAGTTTAGAATTCAGTTCAGTGTCTATTCAGTTAGTAGTAGGATTCAGTACCGAGTGAACCCAAGGATGGGGACTCACCTTCCAGTAGAGGGTGAAATCTTTAGAAATAGTCCTTGCATTCCAGAACTACGTAGCCAGCGTAGGTTGAGACATCAACCTGCCAGTTGAGGGTTGATGAGGTGATCTACCTGCCAGTTTAGGTTACCACCATTCTTATTCAGAGTACCCATCAGATGAGGGTGACTCGACACTTGTCCTTACCCATGGCACAGTATTGACACCCTTCCAACTGGGGTAACAGGTTGGACCCCAAATCAGTTAGAGAAGGGGCATGTCGATTAGATAATTACTTTCCATAGTCTCAGTTTTACATTCAGTCTCAATATGGAACTCAATTCAATTCCGCAGATTCAGGACTGTTAGGTACAATCACTCAGCTCAGTACAGGACTTAGTATAGTTCCATAGAATCAAGATTGTCAGATACAGTCGTTCAGTTACTAGTAATCTTGTATTTAGTGTTATTATAATCTCAGTACAATTTACATATTCATACATGTACTCTCATTCAGTCATACTCATGATATTCAGTTAGTGTTGTACATGCCTATTAAACCATGCATTTCAGCCTACCTCACTGAGTATACCACTACATTCAAAGTACTAACGCATATTTTTCTTTTGCGCTATGATGTCTTATATCATAGGTTCAGACGCACGGGCTCCCAAGCACCCTTAGCAATTTAGACTCTCAGCATACAGAGTTAGTGGTGAGTCCTTAGAGTTCGAGGACATAATTATTTATTTTTGTATTTCAGTTTATTTTCAGTAGTCGGAGTTAGGGTGAGACTTGTTTCATCAACTCCACAGTTCAGACAGTTTAGAGGCTTTTCAGACTAGAGTATTTTTACACAGTTGTTCAATTTTTAGTGTTGATGTTCAATTTTGGTATTGTGTTACCATATTCAGTATTATTTATAGTATTGAACTTTATTGCCAGTTTTTCACCTAATTTCTGCATATTTTAGTATTATTGTTAGTTAGTTACTACAACAGGTACTAGTCATAGGTTGGTTAGCTTATGGTCTTTCGAGATTATGAGCACCGTGTAGCGTCCGGGGTACAGACTTGGGGAATTATATCGAGTCACCTTCTTATTAACGTGGGGCTACAGCCTGATTGTTGGCTTGAGCTTTAGTGGTTATGGCTTGGGCTAGCGCTTGAATGACCGCTCAAAATTTGGCATGAGACACATTCTCATTCAGGGAATCAACAAGCTAAGGTGGTTGGTTATCATTCCTACGAGCATTTGCTCTGCGAGGAGGCATATTTTTTCTTGAAAGAGCATGAGTTAATAGCAGATAGAGATATCTTTACGTATGATGGATCATGAAAGAAAAAGAGGATTTTCCTAAAATACTCCATAGCCTCTTGATCATAGATGTGGCGCGCTTCACTACCATGATCAAGACTATATGTAACGTGACTTGTCTGACTCCCTAGGACTCTTTAAACCTTAGGCTCTAATACCAAGTTTGTAACACCCCAAAATTTGTTCCCGAGATGTCACACGATGCTCAAGGCTATGAGTAGACCCTAGCTAGCCATTTGAGCCTACTACTAGGTCGGAACCTTACTTTAAGATAAACTAGTCAAGAAATAATGTTGTATTACACCAAAATTGAACTGAATGAATTGAAGATACCATCTAAATAGTAAATACTAAAAGTGTATAAATAAACTCGTAGTCTAACAATCCTTTAACACTAAAGAACTAGAGAGCCATTGGGATAGACCCCCAACTAACTCGAACTAAACTGAAAATGATAACTCAATTACTATAAAAGCTAGAAATCTGAAGAAGTAGGCCCTCGAATCATGAGGACTCACCAACTGTGAGAGCGTAGATAGAGATACTCGAACTACTCACACTGCTGATACTGAGCACCTGAACCTACATTATAATACAATGTAGCACATATACATATCTGTGGATCAGCTCTTTGAGGATGTACTGAGTATATGAGAGTGTAATGCATAAGTAAGGCATCATTACAATAAGAAAGTAAATGCATGCTGAATGTATATGACTCACATAATCTTGATTATCTAAAATACTAAAATATAAAATCATGTATAAAAAATCATACTTATAAATCTTGTGATTTATAACACTTAGTCTTATAAAAGCTTTTCTATCATTCTTTTCTTTTGACACTTAGAAGCTTTGGGAGCTTTGGAAATCTTAAAACTTTAGGACTCAGGGAGTTTCTTCTAACTGACATAAACCATGTGAGCTGACATGGATTCCAACGTCTTGCCCACATTGGGGAGAGCTGTTCTACCCTTGCTATCGAAATAGAACCTTAACTTAAGTAATCACTATCTTAGCCCACTATGGGAAAATCATAAACCTACGGTGGCACGAAGTTCTGGGGTGTGAGAAATTGGAATCATACCCAACTCGGTTCTAAATACTACTCCCATACTTATTGCTCAGAACTTTTAGAAAATCCATCTTAAAATAGCACAAGGGTTTATAATTAAAACCAATTATACTTCTCTTTGCTTTAATTCATAAACTGTATGAATAATGTGGATTCCTATCTTTACTTGGATCAATAGATCAACTTTCTTTATCAAAATATAAAAATAGCTAATCATGAGATGCTTAAAACATAGTCATTCTTGAAATGTCAACATAAAAACTAGGGCTTAATGACCCAAGCTTCAATTTCATGTCAAACACCATAAGGTTCATGCTTGATAATACAAATATTCATAATTCAACATAAAATTTGGAAAATATGATCATACACATTAATTTTTCGAAAGTTGACATGTAATCCAATACCCAAATCACTTAAAATCTCAAAATCATGCAATTAGCAACATTGGGTATAAACCCTAACTTAAATTTCATGGGAAATCATACAAAACTCAGCAATTTGTAATTTAAAGTAAGTTTTTGGGCACAAGAATGAAAGATTTATCCTTGTTCAAAACCCCACATACTTTGGATGATGAACTAGATGAACAAGTTTTCTTTTGAGACCCTATTTGTTCTCTTGAATGGTGGTTCTTGGAATTTTTGTGTTGGGAATCTTGAATCTTGAATCTTGAATTAATTTGAAAAATGAATGGTGTAATCTTGGGATTCTTGAGGTTGATTGTTGAAGTTTAGTGTTTTGGTTAAGAGAAATTTTGAGGAATATATCATAAAATCCATGTATTTGACTTAAATCTTGTGTTTGGACGGTTTTGGGGCTGAGAGAAAGTCCAAAATACCATCTTTAAACTACCAAACAAAGATGGAAAAATGTAACTGGGTCCCAATTTAATGGGCCACCGCGATGCGCCACTATAGCGGTTGCACACTCAAAACTGATGAATGGGAAATTGTGGACCTTCGCAACGCGGAGCAATCGTGTTGTCCCACTGGATTTTGACAGTTGGGACCTGGAACTTTAATGTGATGCACCACCATTATGGTGCCCTATATAAATGCCATTTTGGACTTCGGCATGATACATTACAAAACCTATCCTAAAAATAGTAGGAAATTTTGGTCGGCAAAAGTTATAAAGCATAGCAGGAAGGCTACCTATGAGCCCTACCTACGGGCCCATAGGGTGAGTTCATAGGTTGCAATCTCAAAGTTCTAAAAGCTTATTTCTATTTCTAATTCTAGCATAGACTACCTACGATGCGTAGGTAGTACCTACGACCCCACAGTCTTAGAGTTTCACATTACTAACCCTGATTTTGGATCCCAGATTAACTATCTCCTTTCAGTCTCAAGTTATTTAGATAAATATTGGTAGCTTCAAATTACTGTTATGATCTATGTTTCCTAATGTCTACTTCTTTCTTAAGTTATTATCAAATAAAGTTGGGTTCCTAACGTTTGCAACCATTAAGAAAGCAATCAATTAAAAAAGAGCCACCATACATGAAAGAACACTAATCAAGAATGTCTATGCACTTTCTCTACTTTGTTATACCATTAGGGTTTCCACAACCCTAGTTATGGGGTTTAACTACTCATGATTGTAAGAACACATATAGAATTCATAATTGAAAGCATATGAATGATCTCACAATTAATTATGAATGGAAATAAAAATCTCAAATTAATATCAAATCCTAAAAACCAAGAACAAGAATTCCAAGAGAAAAATTGTATCTCAGAACTAAAAACTATGTAATATGTGTATAAACAACGTAAACTAATGCGCATTTATATATACATCAGAAAACCTATCCTAAACAAAGAAGGAAATTTGACTTGGCACCAACCTATGGATACACTTATGGGTCATAGGTAGTAGTACCTACCATTAAGTAGGTTCATCATAATTAGAGAAAACATCAGGCTTCATAACCCCTACCTACGAAGGGTACCTATCAGGCCGTAGGTACTGCATATGCTTCGTAGGTAGTCTTTGTAGGAATCAGATATAGAAATTAACTTTTACAACTTTGATACTGAAACCTAAAAACCCAAACTATGGGATCCCAGGTACTACCTACGGCCCGTTGGTAGGGCTCGTAGGTAGATTTCCTGTACACTTCATCACTTTTTGCTCTTTCCCTTCTCTGAAATCTATTTTCCTACAAAACCAACATCAAAACACATCACATCTAACAGAAAGACCTAAGTACTAACATAATTTCCTTTTTTAAGCATCGAAAGTGACATGATATCATGACATATCAATACCCTCAACTTAGGATGTTTGCATGTCCTCATGCAACTAACATATAACATAAAATATAATGACACTTTAGCTCATTTTCCATATTTTTGATTATTTTTTCAATTAGATCTTCTCTGTATCTTCCTCAAGTCATTTATGACTTATTGGAACTGATATTTCAATTGTCGAGCACTTTGTTTGATTTTTAGAGCCAATACCATATGTTGAAGCCTTCGCTAGTTCCAAATTTCCATAGGGAAATAACTTTTGTCAAATGACTTTGAAGGCAATTTTTAACTACTCCAGCAGCTTTAAAATATCAATTTTAGGTTAGGTAGACTCTTCTTTGGGGTCCCAAGGCACCCGGGCTCATTTCGACCTATTGGTCTAAAATTTAAGAAATTGGAAATTTAGTGTGGGGCCCATATTTCATTGAAACAACCTCGAATGTAAATTTTGACAATGCTATTGTGTTCGAAATATCAAATTTGATATGGTTACATTATCTATTTGCATATACAGGATTTTGGATGAATCTCGAGTGTTTGGAGGAGACTTGGAAAATTCTAAGTCTAATGCAGTGTCTGGTGAATCGTGATAGCGATGCTTTGGGGTTTATGATTTCCACTCCCTTGAGTAGGGTAGCAAAGTTGTGATGCTAAGTATCATGATCACGATTTATTTGGACAACCCCAACATACCACTATTGCAAACATCGTGTCGCGATAGCCAGACCCGAGCACCTAGTATTGGTATAAATAGTCCCTTTTAGCATATTTTGCCCATTCTTAATCCATTCCAAGAGAGATAACACCCTAATTATAGAAATATCTTAAAATTAGAGCTTGTGGGTAATTTGGGATCTTGTCTAACACTTGTTTACACGATTATCTTTCAATTTGGGGTAAGATTTCACCCTTTTTATCGTAGGAATTTCCATTTCTTATTCAAAATTCCAAAATCTTGGGGTCTTGATTTTAGCCCTAACTTAACTAAAAATTCGCTCATTTTTTAGGGTAATGATTCCTTGAGCATGTGGAAATGTTGGGTGGGTTTTGGAAGCATGATTTTTTGTAAATAGGACATATATAGGATTTTGATGTAATTTTTGGACCCGAAGCACAATAGTGCAAAATGGGTATCATTATTCTTGTATTGATGAGTAGAATGTGATTTTGATAGCTTGGCATCTTGCAAAAGCTTCTCAAAAGGGATAAGCGGTGATTTAGAAAATCTTGTGAGCTTTCTTCGGTGTCTAGGTAGGCTAGGTTTTACCCTTTGTTAGATTGATCTACCTCATAGTATGTTTATGATATTATGTTAGATTTGGGATGGGTTTTAGCTTTTGGTGTGATAAATTAAAATACTTGGGATTAGTTTGATCATTTAGGCTATATTAGAAATCGTGTTGGGCATGATTAGCCTAGTTAACCCTACCTTACGTAAAGTTGACCATGTAGGCTTATGCTTAGATCGAAAATCCTCTAGTTACGAAACCAGTGAGGATATTGACTTAGTAACTTGAGTTTAGGATGAATCCTACTCGAATTGCCTTACTTTAGGTTAGTTGACCTTGTAGGCTTATGCTTAGGTCGAAAATGCTCTAGTTATTAAACCAATGAGGAGATTGCCTCAGTTACGTAAGTTTAGTATGAATCCTACTAGAATTGCCTTACTTAGGTGAAATTGACTTAGTTGCTTAATTTTAGGAGGAATTGATATCCTAGGACTAGTTGTGACTTGTTCAGCATCTAATAGTGGATTTAGATACCTTAGCCTAGTCTAGAATAGATATTGCTTGATAAATGATTTTGGGGATTTAGAAGTGAGCTCTTCGACCCACATTAGGCCAAGACTTGTGATAGTTATAGAAGACCCTTCGATGCACTTGTGTTCACCTAGTAAGATGATTATTTTGGTGATAGTTATATGCCTTGGTACTCGTTGGTTATGATGAATGATGTTGGAAGTAATGCATTATGATTATCTATAAATGAATTATTATTTAAGCTTATGATGAGCAATTGATTATGCTACTAATTTGGCTATTGCTTTGGCTATTGAATATACTATTGAATAAGCCCTTGATTATTATATCGGCTAAGCCATAAATTATTCTATTGATTGAGCCAACGAATTAGCTATTAACTACGCTATTGATTATGCTCATCTATATATTAGCATTTACGATTTTTTTCATGCTAGAGGCCATGCTTATTGACTATATTGGTAATTAAACTATTGATTATGCTATGAATAAACTATAGATTATGGCATGGATTAGATATTGACCAAGCTATTGATAAGCTATCTATTGTGCTAATGATAATTCATCGATTATGTTATGGATAAGTTATTAACTATGCTTGATAGTGCATGTTTATTATGTAAGATGTCATGTTTATTTACTATATTGGCGAATATATTATGGATTATGCTAAAGAGCATACTTATTTATTATATTAGCAATATTCTATTGATTATTCCAAATATCATGCTTATTTACTATATTGGCAATCATGCTATTGGTTGTGCTAGAACTCATAATTATGATTATGATTATTGATCATGTTATTATATAATGTTCATGGTTATGTTATTAAGTACACAATTGATTATTTTATTGGCCATATTGATTATGATATTTATTATAGATATTCCCAGCAAGGCCGGAGAATGATTATAATGATACATATATGCCCGACAATGGCAGATGATAATAATGAATATATACATATATGCTCAAAAAGGCTGAAGGATAATTATGATGATACATATATGCCCGGCAAGGCCGGAGGATGATTATGGTATATATATATATATATTTTCCTGACAAGATTGGAGGATAATTTTGATGATACATCTATGCCCATTAAGTCCAGAGGATGATTATGTGTAACGCCCTAAGTCTGTACCCCAGACGCTACACGGTGCTCATAATTTTGAAGGATCACAAGCTAACCCATGACTGGTACCTGTTGTAATAACTGAATAATATTACTGTAATATGCAAAAATTAGGCGGAAAATATGCCATAAGGTTCAATACTGTAATAAAACTGAATATAGTATAACAAATACCAAATCTGATATATCTGTCTGAAAATACTCTAGTCTGAAAAAGCCTCTAAACTGTCAGAAATATGAAGTTGATGGGACAAGTCCCCAACTAACTTCGAACTACTGAAATAAGCTGAACTACTAAAATAGTCATTATTTCCTCAAACTAAGAGGACTCACCACTAACTCTGTCAGCTAAATATTTAAACTGCTAAGTATGATCGGGAGCCCGTGAGTTTGAACCAATGATATAAAACATCATGATGCAAAAGAAAGGTATGCGTCAGTACTTTGAATGTACTGGTATGCAGAGTGAGGTAGGATGAAATGCATGGGTTCATATGCATGAACAATACTGACTGAATGACATGAATATAACTGAATGGGAGTACATGCATGCATACATATACTGTAATCTGAGGTTGTGATAACACTGGATACTAATATCTAAATTACTGATTTACTGATATCTGAGTTTACTGATATCGTGTAGTTGATAACTGAGTGAATGTATCTGATAGTCTTGATACTATGGAACTATACTGAGTTCCGTACTGAACTGAGTGATTGTATCCGAAAGTCCTAAATTTGAAGAACTGAACTGAGTTCTATTCTGAGATTGGAACTAAAACTGAGACTGTGGGAGGTAATCATCTAACAAACATGCCTCTTTCTGAATAAATTGGGGTCTAGCCTGTAACCCTAGTTGGAAGGGTGTCAGTACCGTGCCACGGGTAAAGATTATTGTGTATTAACCCTCTCTGACAGGAATCTCTTTCATCAACCCTCTTTGGAAGGAAAACTCTTATAAGATGTATCAATGCTAGTCTCACAGGAAGATATCTCAACCTACATTGGCTATGTAGTTTTGTAACGAAGAGATTGCTATTAAGGGTCAAACCCCCTGTTGGCATAAATGTCCCCATCCCTGGGTTCGCTCTGTGTTGAATCCTACTCCCAATTGAATAGACACTGAACTGATTCCTAGTTTATACTAGGCTTGACTGAACTATTACTGATTATACTATCTAACTGAACTGAACTGAGTTCACTGAGTTTCGTTGACTGATGGAATACTATGAATTCTACTAACTGACTGAATTTACTGAGGTCTGAACTGAATACTGAACTGGACTGATATTGAGTCTACTGAGTTTTTTCTGAATTTTGTAACTGACTGAGAGTACTACTGATCATGATATGACTGATACTATCCTGAGATTGACCATGGCTCTAGGTAATCAACTAAATTGTCGGGTATTAAATACCCTCAGGACTCGATAGCATAAATTATAAGACATGGCCAACGCGCTGCGTCGAGTATGCATCGGTTCACTGGAATTTGTCACTGGAAGCCAAGGAAAATATTGATTAATGCAATGGCCGACACACCGCACCGAGATTGCGTCAATTCATTGTTTTGGATTCCCAGACATGGTTCAAACGAGGTCCAAAAAATATGAAACTCGTCCGGGAATACCTACTAATATTCCTGATCATGAATCAACCTAAAGATTGACATTTTAAGGTCCTAAGAGTCGTGAAATAGAGTTGCCAACTTATGAAGGCCAAAGTATACTAAGTCTGAATACTTAACTTGAATTTTCTAAGTTTGGGACACCTTAGCAAGCTTAAAAGACCAAGTTGAGCTTAGGATTTTGCTGGGTTTTACAATATCTCCCTCTTGGGAACATTCTTCCTTGAGTGAGACTGACTACGATGGGAGAAATTTTAGACTGGACTTTCTTACTGGACCTGCACAACTGAAGCATGATTTCATGATTGAAATTACTGATACACTGAATTATCATACTGAATATGCATATCTGATACATGAGTGTATAGCTGAACATAATTCATGAATTCATGACTGGGATTACTGATAAGCTGAGTTTATATACTGAACATGCATGTTTGATGCATTAGTACATGACTGAACTGATTCGTGAATGCATGATCTGAGCATGAGATTGAGTAAATTCAAAGAAAATCTGTTACCTTGGGCTGAGTTTGAGTTTGCGAAGAAGAGATAAGGATACTTGGTCCGCTTGTCTTCTTCTGCTTCCCAAGTAGCTCCCTCAGCGGACTGATTTCGCCAAAGTACTTTGACTAGAGGGACTTATTTGTTCCTTAGTCTGCGAATCTAATAACCAAGGATTTCGACTGGGATCTCTTCATAAGAGAGGCTATTCTGAATATCTATGCCCTCTATAGGGACTACGACTGCTGGGTCACCTATGCATTTCTTTAGAAGGGAGACATGGAACACTGGATGCACTGAAGCTAAGTCTGAAGGCAACTCAAGCTCATAAGCTACCTATCCAAAATGGCTGAGAATTTGGTAAGGACCGACATATCGGGAACTGAGTTTCCCCTTCTTGCCAAACCTCTTAACTCTTTTCATATAAGAGATTTTCAAGTACATAAAATCATCAATCTCGAACTCGATATCCTTTATGCGTACATCTGCGTATGATTTTTGTTCGCTCTGAGCTGTCATAAGTTTTTCCCTGATCAACTAAACTTTCTCTAAGATATCAAATACCAAGTCAGGCCCTACTATTTTGGCCTCACCTACTTCAAACCAACTGATGGGAGATCTATACATCCTTCTATATAGCATTTCAAATAGAGCCATCTGAATGCTGGAATGATAGCTATTGTTATATAAAAATTCAATCAAAGGCAAGTGGTTATCCCAACTACCTTTAAAGTCTATCACACATGCTCGCAACATATCTTCTAAAGTCTGAATGGTCCTTTCTACTTGACCATCTGTCTGAGGATGAAAGGATTTACTGAGATGAACTCAGGTACCAAAATCCTTTTGGAAAGCCTTCTAAAAATTAGAGGTAAACTGGGTACCTCTATCTGAGATAATGGAAAGCAGAACACCGTGCAATCAGACGAACTCCCTGATATAGAGTTTGGTGTAATCCTCAGCTGAATAAAAGGTATGGATATGTAGAAAATGAGCAGATTTGGTCATCCTGTATACAATGACCCAAACTAAATCATGCTAGCGATGAGTACGAGGCAAACCCATTATAAAATCCATGTTCACTTCTTTCCATTTCCAGGTGGGAATACTGAACTCCTGCATAGACCCACTTGGTTTCTAATGCTCGATCTTAATATGCTGACATGTTAAGCACTTAGCCATAAACTCTACAATCCACCAATAGATCTCCCTTAAATCACGGTACATCTTAGTGGCCCCTGGATAAATAGAGTAGCGTACACCATGCGCTTCTGCAAGAACTTGCTATCTCAAGTCATCTATACATAGAACATATATCCGACCCTGACAACATGAAAAACCATCTCCCCCTTGGGAGAAGACCTCTACTTTCTGATCTCTGATTGATTCCTTCAACTTGACGAGACTAGGATCCCTATCCTTCTTTTTCTTTACCTCCGAAACCAGGGATGATTCTGAACTACTCTTGCACTTAATCATGGAATAGAAATCCAATCAATATTATAATCATGAATACACTTGAATCCAAAGCATGAAATCCAGCTACTTGAAGTTTAAAAGAGTTTCTTGGACACCAAGGGTGGAAGGAACCCTTGGATGAACACTTGACATACCTTGGTTACTAAATTCCTGAAGAACAATGGTGGAAATCTTGAGCCTTGTCCTTGAAATTAAATCACCTAGAGTTCTTGTTCTTAAGCAATTTGAGAGAAAGTAAGTATATTTTTCTCAATGAGGGTTGAATCTCATGTTTTAGGGCTGAATAGGGGTGGGAAAAAAGACCCAAATACCCCTATGGACGTGGCTTATTAATAACTGAAAACCAAACTGTCGACATGCAGGCCTACGCGCCACATCGTTGGTATTGAGGTGATGGCCAATGTGCTGCATCGAGTCTGCATCGGTTCACTAGAATTTACTACTGGGACCAAAGAAAAAATATTGATCGATGCGATGGCCGCCGCGCCGTGCCGAGATCACGTTGATTCACTATTTTGGATTCCCAAATGTGGTTCAAATGAGGTTTGAAAAATATGAAACTCTTCTGGGAACACCTACTGACATTCATGATCATGAATCCATCTAAACATTGACATTTTAAGGTTATAAGAGTCGTGAAATAGAGTTGCCAACTTATGAAGGCCAAAATAATACTAAGTTTGAATACTTAGCTAGAATTTTCTAAGTCTGGGACCCCTTAGCTTAAAAGACTGAGTTGAGCTTAGGATTGCGGGGTCTTACATTATGATGATATATACATGCCTAACAAGTTTGAAAGATGATTATGATGATACTTATGAGGGTATTGTTGAATATCCTTACTGGTTCGAGTCTGGATATACATATTACTATGATAATATACTTATTATGATATGATGACATTGGGGTGTGAGAGAGACAATCCAGCTAAGTCAAAAATGAGGAAATAGTTATAGTATGAATTCTATTGAAATAAAGATTAGTTGATAAATTGATAAATCATGACTAGTTGATAAGTGATGATTTGTTGCTATATGGACATTAGTTAATAAGTGATGTTTAGTTGATAAAGGATAATTTATAGATGCATGAGGATTAGTTGTACATAATGGTCAGTTGATAAGTGTTGATTAATTAGAGAATGATGGATATGGACAATCGATAATTAAAGTATGACATGACTTGGAGAAATTTCAATTGTATTGTGAGAGTTCATAAATGAAGGTGGTGAGTTACTCTATCTTATTTGTACCTTATAGGCATATGGTGGTTTGCGATGGGTTATATATTTTTCTGCACTAGTTGGCGTATGAAAGCCAATTTTGTAGTTATGATTGCTTGTGTTGATGCTTTATGTTATGGTATGCTATTATTTTTGTTTATTTACTTGTTTATGTACAATGATGTTGGAGTTACTTAAGGTTTGTCTATATGCTTACTTTGTTATGTTATCTTGCATTTTATGATAGTTACATCATGATTTAGCTTAGTGGGCCGATGATGCCTAATGAGTAACCATGGTTTTGGTACTCATACTACCTTTTTGTAATATTTTGGAGTAGATTTGAGTACTAGCTACCGATGTTGATTGACATTCGTGTTGTGTTGATATCCAGAGATTGAGTGAGACCTTGGATCAGAGTCACCTATTTTCGTCTATCATTCTATGTTCAGTCTTTTGTTTTGAGTCTAATGTTATTTACTATTCTAGATATTTGGGATGTATTATTGTTACTGGATGCTTTTGTACTAGCTCTACCAGGTCGTGGGCTGGTATCTATGTTTACTATCTTAATCTATTCCAAATACCTTGTTATTTTTAAGTTGTGTTATTGGTTTTCACCTATGTTGGGAATTTTTCACCAAGTTAACCCATTGTGTTTAACTTGGGTTACAATTTGTCTTACCTAATGGTTGGATAGAGTAAGTTCCGTCATGACTGGTAAATCGGGTCATGACAAATTGGTATTAGAGCCAGGTTGCACTGGTATTGTTAGTACAAGAGCAAATGTCTAGTTGAGTCCTACGGATCAGAACACTAACATCCGTTGCCTATCATCGGGAGGCTATTAGGCATTCTTAGGAGTCCTTCACTTCTTTCACACATTTCGTGCTAAGAGTCTGAGTTGGTTTATAAAACATTTCTTTAACTTCACTCTTTCACAGATGGGTAGGACACGTGCTACCATTACATGTGATGAGTATATCGAGACCATGCCTAGGGATCCTTATCCTATTTATGGATGGACATAAGGTCATGGACAACCACAAGATACGTCCCCATCTAGGATCCAAGATAGGGGTCCTCCATTCGACCCAATTCCCGATCTCGAGCCAGAGATTCTTTTACATCAGCTAATGGTGGTCCAAGTACCAGCCCAGGGTCCACCAGGGTTTATTTCTTCTTCAGTGTTTAGATATGCCTTAGTTAAACTTTTGGGGTTAGTTGGTGGTGCACCGTCTAATGGTGCATAGTCTACGAATCTGAGTGGTACAGAGGTGAGGGAATAACCTGTAGCTGTGTCTCCCAGAGTTTAGGTTCCTTCTATGTCAATGGTTGCTCAGTCTGTAGTTAATTAGTTGGTGGTTTCCCAGTCTACTATGTCTATCGAAGAGCAGAAGATATTGGGTAGGTTCTTGAGATTGTCTCCGCCTAGGTTTTTTGGAGCTCTGGGCGATGATGCTTATGAGTTTCTAATTACTTGTGAGGATAGGCTCCATAATTTGGTCCTAGTTGAGACTTGTGGTATGGATTACACTATATTTTCGTTGGATCTTTTTTGTTTTGACATGGGCTGAGTTTTATGAGATATTTATAGAGAAGTACATGCCTCACAACCTTATAGATCATTTGAGAGATTAGTTATCTGGATTGGAGCAGGGTTCTATATCTGTTGCAAACTATGAGGCTAGTTGTACAAGTTGGTTAGATATATAACCTCTTTTATAGATACTGTGTATGAGAGAGTTCATTACTTTGTTAGAGGGTGGAGAATTCCACTTTGCATGTCTACTCAGAGTTTAGTTGTTGCTGGTAGGTGTTTTACTGATGTTTTAGATCATGCTCATCTTATGAAGGAGACGCATGGGGAGACCCATAGGGCCAGCAATAAGAGACCTAGACATCATGGTACTTTTAGTGGGAGTCATAGTAGTTCCTAGTTTAAAGGTAGCCATTTTTATGGTAGATATCCTCTGCATCCATCTTATCAGCCTCAGATTCAGCCTTGTCGACCTATTCAAGCAACTCTTCAAATTACTAACAGAGGTCAATCTAGTGCTAGTGATCACCTTAGTTCGGGTGGCGGTCTGTCTTTGAGAGATTCATCATTTGGTCATTCTAGACGTGGTGGTTTTTCAGGTCAACCAAATTTATTGGTTCTGGTTCAACTCAGGTGACATGCTATAGTTGTGGAGCTCATGGTTACTATTCATGAGATTGCGCTAGTCGTAGGGAGATTGTTTCTTTAGCTAAGAGTGTTACCCTAGTAGAGCAGTTCATTCCTAATCTGGAGATAGTTTTAAGGCTATAGGGGTGGTTTCCAAGGTACTCAAAGAGGTTCTTAGGTAGGCAGAATAGGAGGTTGGTCAGGATCCTAGCCATGTGGCGAGCACGGTCAATTATATGCAGTACCTACAAGACCTAAGGATGTGTCTTTAGATATTATTATTATAGGTATGATTTTTGTGTGCCATCTGTCGACCCTTGCTTTATTTGATTAGGGATTCACTTTTACTTATATATCTGCTTATTATGCTCCTCAATTAGATTTATATTGGGATTTATTATCTATGCCATTACATGTATCTACTTTCGTAGGTGATTCTTTAATAGTGGATTGTGTTTTAAAATCTTGTGCTGTGACTGTTAGAGATATTGATACTTATGGTGATCTTATTATTCTGGATATGGTTGATTTTGTTATAATTCAAGGCATGGACTGGTTATCTCACTATCATGAGGCCTAGGATTGTTTTTCCAAGACTATTACCTTTTCCATGCTCGATATACCTCAATCATGTGTCAGGGAGTGGCTAGCCACGATTTGAAGAGGATTATTTATTATGCATATTCTAGGAGGTTAATTTTGATGTGTTGTTAGTCTTATCTTACTTATGTTCATGATGTTAGAGTGGAGAATTTTTCATTTGACTCTGTTCATGTTGATCGTGAGTTTTTTGATATTTGTATTCCTCTCATTTGTGAGATTGAGTTTGGTTTTGATCTTGAGCCTAACACCGAACCTATTTCTATGGCACCTTATCGTATGTCTTTTGCCGAGCTTAAGGAGCTAAATTCTCAACTTTAGGATTTTTTGGTAAGGTTTTTATTAGACTAAGTATGTCTCCTAGTGGATCCCCAGTGTTGTTTATTAAGAAGAAAGATAGATCTATGTGTATGTATATTGATTATAAGCAACTTAATAAGGTGACGATGAAGAATCATTATCCTATGCATCACATTAATGATTTGTTTGACTAGCTTCAGGGTGCAGTGGTGTTCTCTAAGATTCATCTGAGATCTTATTAGAATTAGTTGAGGATTTGGGATGAGGATAACCCGAAGACAACTTTTAAGACCCGTTATAGTCATTATGAGTTCCTTGTGATGTCTTTTCGGGTTGACTAATGCCCAGTTGCATTTATGGATTTGATGAACCGTGTGTTTAGGCTTTATTTGGATTCCTTTGTAATTTTGTTCATCAATGATATCCTTGTGTAAGAAGCACGCATAGCATTTGAGGATTGTGCTCCAGACTTTGAGAGATCATATGTTTTTTTACAAATTCTCTAAGTGTAAGTTTTGCCAGACATTCCTTGGACATGCAGTATCTAAGAATGGTATTATGGTAGACTCGGTGAAGATTGAGGCTATTCATGATTGGGATAAGCCTACATCTCCAACTAAGGTTCGTATATTTATTAGTTTAGTTGGTTATTATAGATAATTCATCGAGGGTTTATCTACTATTTTAGTGTCTATGACTAGATTGACTCAAAAGGAGGTTCATTTCTGATACTACGAGTAGTGTGAGTCGAGCTTTGGAAAGCTCAAGGATTTTCTTACTTCTACTCCTATTCTAGCTCTTTCTGTTGAGGGTGAGGGATTCACAGTGTATTGTGATGCTTTTGGTGTTGGTCTAGGTTGTGTTTTGATGCAGTAGGGTTATGTTATTGCTTATGCTTTGAGACAACTTAAATTTAACGAGCGCAACTACCCTTTCATGATTGGAGGCGACGGTAGTTTTCGAGCTTAAGATTTGGAGGCATTATCTCTATGGTGTGCTGTGATTTTCACTTATCATCATAATCTTCAGCATCTTATGATCTAGAGAGAGCTTAATGCTAGACAACGTAGATGGATGGAGTTGCTTAAGGATTATGATATCTCTATCTTGTATCACACGGGTAAGGCGAATATAGTAGCAGATGCCTTCTATCAGAAGATAGTGAGTATGAGTACCTTGGATTGAATTTTAGTCTCTTAGAGGCCGTGGGATGACACATTCAGTTCGTAGCAAACATAATAGTCTGCCTAGATATTTAGGACCCTAGGAGGATTCCTTCTAGTGTCTTTGCTTTTTGACAAGATTTAGGATCATTAGTTTGAGGGTAATAATCTATGCTTTCTCCATGATCAAGTGGTGACAGGTGAGTCCTCAAGGATCACCCCAGATTCTGAGGGTATTTTAATATTTAATAGCTGCATTTGTGTTTTAATGATTGATGACTTGATCCAGTTGATAATGCATAAGGCTCATAGCTCTAGATATTCTATTCATTCGAGCACCGTAAAGGTGTATAGAGATTTGAGATAGCATTATTGAAGGAGTGGAATAAAGAAAGATGCGGCAGATTTTGGAGCTCGTTGCCTATGTTGTCAGCAGGCAAAGGTCGAGCATTAACGACCAGGAGGATTATCTCAGAGGTTTCCCATTCCTAAGTGGAAATAGGATAGGATTACCATGGATTTTGTTAGTTATTTTCCTCGTACTTCTCATGGTCCGATGGTATTTGTGTCATCATGGATCAGTTGATCAAGTCAGAATATTTCCTTCCTATTCAAATGTCTTTCAGTGCTGAGAGGTTAGCCCGTATCTATGTGCATGAGATAGTTTATTTGCGTAGTGTGCCCATATCTATTATTTTAGACTAGGATTTCGTGTTCACTTCTAGTTTTTAGAGAGCTTTTTAGGAGGATTTGTGTACTCAGGTGGATCTTAGTACAACCTTCCATCCTTAGACCGATGGCAAGTTCGAGTGGACTATTCAGGTGCTTGAGGATATGCTCTGAGTGTATGTTATGGATTTTGGAGGCCAATGGGAGAATCACTTAGCCTTGAAGTCAAAGGTTCTGATTTTGTGTGTGTTGACACCCAATTTTGACCGCTCAATACTCCTTCCAGGCAATTGTTTTGTCAAAATCATTAATATTTTTTACACATTATTCTTGTATCAAACAAATATTAAAGTGTCACATTCATAATTTAAAAAATATACAAAGTATTTTACTACTTTTATTATCATTTATTATAATTTATCAATTTAAAAATAATATTTTTATGTAATTTATTAATATTTTATTTAGTATTCACACCCATAATTTACTAATACATTGTCTATTATTATTATTATTTTTGGAGATTTTAAATTTTGTATGCATAATTTATAGGTGTCTATTTCGAATTATTGTTATCGTTGATTTTAAAATAATATATTATGTGTCGTATATTTATTTACACAATTTATTCATAACTAATCTGAGAATAATTATACTATTTATTTTACTATTATTATTATTATTATTATTATTATTATTATTATTGTATTAAACCGCAACCTAAGTTACATTAATTTTCTCCAAGTTATTTATTTTCTAGCCTGATTTTACCAATTTATAATAATTTTATCCTAATTTTATCCAATTTATACAATCCTAGCCCAAGTTGTGTCCAATTGAACTAAATTTCAAATTCCATTCAATTTTCGTAATCAAAATCTTAATTTTTAGATCTCAGTCGTTGATCAACATTGATCCAACGGTTGGGTTCAAACTCACTACTAAAAAATGACCAAAAAAATGATACATAAAAAAGCTACGAGCAGTATCGGTTTTTAAAAGCGACATTGTCCGTCGCTTTTTTAATTTAGTTTTAAATTTTATTTATTTTTATTTAAATTGATGGCCAACGTCTTAATATATGTCGCTTTTTTCGCGGATTATTGTGCCAACTAATTAAAAAATAATTTATATTTTTTTTAATAAATGTGACGGATAGCGTCGTTATTTATTTAAAAATAATAATAATAATTTTTTAAAAAGCAAGGTTGTCCGTCGATTTTTAAATTTAATTTTTATTTTTATTAAAATTGACGGACAACATTGCTATAATTTTTTATTTTAAAAATATTAATTCTAGAATTGTGACGTTATCCGTCACAATTTTTAATTATTTTTAATATTTTTTACTTAAAGCGACGAACAGTGTCACTGTTGTTAAAAATAAATAAAAGTTAACTTTATGAAAATGACACTGTTCATCGATATTTGATATTTTAATTTATTAATAAATAAATATTTTTTATATTTTAAAAAATTAAATTAAATGTATAAATTTTTTAAGAGCGACGGAAAACGTTGATTTTGTACATCATTTTTCAGTCAAATACCTATTAGGTCAACAAACACTCCAATTTTCTTTCTCTTTTCTTCTTATTTATCTTTTAGTTGTTTCTCTCTATCTTCTTTTCTCAAGATTTTCGATCCGTTCCTGCTGCTTTCTTTTCCCGCCGTCGCTACTCTCCTTTCGCCGTCACTATGGTTATGATTTCTCTTTCTCAAATTACTAAGAAAAAATAAAAAAAAAGTAACCACCAAAAAGCAATCACGGATGGTGGTAAGTGATCACTTGCGGTCATTTAAAAAAAAAAAATTTTAATTAAAAACCGACCACATGTGCATTTTTGAGATTGTGTGTGTGTATATATATATGTATATATATACGTATATATATAAATATATATATGTATGTATATATGTATGTATATATGTATGTATATATGTATATCTCATGTAGTTATGTACGCAACCAAAAGCTAACTAAACGTATTCAATTATATATTGAATACATTAATATCATAGGATCGATTGATCAAGGAATTAATATACCGTTGAAGTTATAATGTAATAATGTAAGCTAAATTAAACGATAATTCATCAGAGTATATATGAAATACATTGTATTACGAGGTAATATACTCGTGTATGTGATGTATATAGTACATATTTTGAAGTTGGTAGTCAATCAAATATATATATATATATGTATATATACCTATCTCTCGTGTAGTGATGTACATAGTAGTAAAAAGCTAGCTAACTGAATCTATATATCTAAGTATTTTGAATAATACGTTAGCATCATACGACCGAGGTAATAATACACTATTGAAGTTATAATAATGAAGCTAATTAATCGATAATTCCTCAAATTAATACGCTGTATTTACGATATATATATATATATATATATATATAATACCGTATTCAAAAATTAATTAACCAAAAATTATTTGTAGTATACGAAATGCATTGACATTATTATGCGATTGATATCATTAATTTTTTTTACACAATTTATTTATAATTAATTTGAGAATAAAAATTTATATATTTTGTAATATTAATTTTATATAGTTACTATATTTATTAAATATCAACCTAATTCAATTCAATTATCCTAATTTATTTAAATTCTGACCATTTTATACTCAATTTGTGTCAATTTGAATTTAATTTGACTCAATTGAAATTACCAATTCAATATTTTTTAACCCAATTTTTAATCCCAATTTGACCCACCTCCTCAATTTTAATCTCAACCGTTCATCATGTTTGATCAATGGTTAATATTAAAACAGTTTTCACTTTCTTTTTAATTCTATACAAAATCAAAACCCTAATTTTATTCCCAATAATATCAGCCTCCTCACTCTCTCTCTAAACAACATCACCACCACCGGCCGCCTATGGCCGTGGACCACTGTGCCCTGCCACTCTTTCTCTTCCTTCTTCTTTACAGCAACCGCTGCTCCACTAGTGGACTGGAAAACTCCACCTTACCCTTTCTCTTTTCTCCTCCCTCTTCACCCGAAACAGCCGTCGTTCCACCATTTTCTGGCCGGCGGGCCATCAATCAGCCACCAACAACACCAAACCTCCGATGATTTAACTGTTTCTACTATTTTCTCGCCCCATTTTAGCTAGTGTTTCAGCTTCACCTTCAGCTTCTGTGTTAGGTTTGTATTTTTTTGTACTGTTTTTCACTACAACAAAAAGGACTATTTAAGACCAGCATTTAGTGATGAGTTAATAATTTCTTCTCGAAAAGTATGTTTATTGGGACAAGATTATATTCTGGTCCCTAATTGTGTATTTTATTGTGAAGGTATTAAATCTGGTCCTAAGAAAATTATTAACTGGTCCCTATTGATTATTTAGAACCTTTGAGCGTGAAAGAGTACCACAAAACTTTAATAAAATATTTGTTTTCACCGCTAAAACACATATATTCTAAGTAGGCAACAAAAGAAATAAACAAGCTCTTTGTTTTCTCTTGAGAATATGTACAGGTCGTCCCTAAGCTATAAGCTTTGACCTAATTGTTTCCATTGCAGCTTTGCCAATTTCTTTTTGCAATTTACGTTTGCCCTAACTCTGTTTTCCATCGCTTCTTCTCACAGCTTTGTCAATTTCGTTTTGCCTTCGAGTTTTTTCCCTAATCTCAATTTCCATCGCAGCTTCCATAGCAGCTCAGGTATGATTTCTCATTCTTCGAGTTGTTTGTTTGGTTCCAATTTAGTTTCGATGATTTCTTCTTTTTATTGCTTGTTTGATACCAGTTACTTTTCTCTTGTTCTTTTTTTATAATAATTAGTGAAAAGGTTATTGGGCTGGAATTTTCAACTGATAATTTGAAGTTTTTGAAGTGTCTTCAAGTTAAGTTTGATTTATTAGGGGCTGTTTATAGCAAAGTGAAGTTGTAGTATTAGGGTTCATTGAAAAGTGATAATTTGCTATTAGATTTTTTCTTCTATTTGTGAAGTCAATTGTGTTTGCTTGAAAGGATGCGATTTTTTGTGTGATAGTTAATTAAATAAGAAGATGGGATTTTTGATAATACATTTTTGACAAGAATGTCAGTGATTTGAAGTAAAGTGTATAATATCCATGGTGTCCAGGTGATTTATAAAGAGACAATGAATGGAATTCTTCTACTTTTTGTGAACTTTGACTTATTTTTTATCGTGTAATATTGATGTCGAAACTTAACGCAATTATCCTAGGGATTGAGCAGCATCAGAGAGAGAAAAATTGAACAACTTGGACATCTCATCAAATGACATAGATTTTGGATCAGTATTTGGTCTCAGTTTTGGGTTCTAATTGTGAATCAGACCTAAGTCCTGCAGATTATTCATGCTAGATGAATTGGACCCTTGCTTGGGTCAGAGACCTATATTATAGGCAATTCCTAATGGTTCCTTGTATTTGGATGTTACCAATTCATCTGTAATCTGCTGTATGATTGGCACATCTGGTGATCTAGAAGTGTTCCTTCTTTGTTTGTGTTCAGTTTTTCTGGGGCATTCCTGCTTGACAATATTAATGAAAAGAAACAATGTCCTTTGTTTTTCAATACATTATGTGAGGATTTTGGCATTTCTATTTCTTATCTATCTATCTTTTCTTTTCTACTTCTATTTTGGAAGATTATCCGGCAAACAATCTATGTATGTAAATTCCATATATTAAACCATGATTTGAAATGGATTGCATGAGCCAAGAGTGATGCATAAGGCTTTTTCCTTACTATTAGCATGTTCATAATCACCTTGGGCACAATAAAGCAAATGACGTTTGTGATTCAGATGCTAATTCGTGAGGGTAATGTTGAACCTTTCTCATAGGGCTGTACTTACTGTATTTGAATTTTGGAGAGCACTTCTTGTTTGATTTAGTGCATAGAAGGATAATCTCTTCAAGCACTTCGCCTTTCTAAAATTGTAAGTTGTCATTACTCATCTAAGTTACCTTAAATGTTGGACTCTAGATGTGATCCTGAAGGATTTAATACAAGGAATATTTTATGATCAGAGCAGATGAACTTTTTGTTTGGAGAATTGGTATGTGTTTATTGCTACAACACTTCATAGAAGACAGATTGTTGACAACCAAGATTATTTTAGTTGGAAATTTGTTATTAGATCTAGCATGCTTAACTTTCCTAAAGTGTTGTTTAATCTTCTTTACTTAATATTTTACTCTGTAGTTTAATCTTTTTTTTTTTTTTAATTTTCAGAATTGATTGGTGTTTCTGATGTAATGACTATGCTTATTTTGGTAGAAATTGTCTAGGCCAATGCTATTGCTCTCAGTTGCAACAGTCTTCTCTGATAAGTCATCATCTACGGGAGAAATGACCCCAAATGATTATGCGTGGGAGGTTCCCATATGATGAGAGAGGTTGGATAATATATAATATAAAGGTAAGTGGATGAACTATTTTTCAGATTAATGGTAACAGTAAGGTATCGAGTAGCCAATGTTGTGCTTGGAAAGTTAACTGTTTTTCATATTAACTCATTATGTATCTGCTTCATGTCTATTAATGCAAAATTTCAATTATTTCTATTAGGAAAAATGTGATCTTATGTCAAAGTATATAAGAAGACTCAAGTTATGTATTAAGTGGTTCCAGCAGCTTGAAGGAATTTATGTTACAGAGCAGGGGCATCACTCAATGGCTTGTTAGAGTATGGAGAAAAAATACAATGAGATGGGTATGGTTGTGTTGAAATAGTATGTGTTTGTGCCGTGGAATTAATTTTAGACTTATACTAGCTTTTGCATTTTCTTGTAGAGATTCAAATGAAAGTCAAAGAAGAAGAGTTGAATTCAATCATTAAGGAGTTGAGAAATAATATTGAGGCACTCCAGTAAAAGGTCAGCCAAGTTGGTAGGCTTCTCAGGGAAATCATCATGCCCTTTAGTTTAGGATGTTCTTGGAGCTTACTTTTTAGATATAATTTTCTTTAAATTTCTTAATTTGCTCATCAGTAAGCACTAGATTCTTATAGTAGACAGAAACAAGCTAGAGATACAGCAGAGAAACTACAAAATTCCCTTTCAGAAGAGATAAAAAGGACTCAACAAGACAATGCTAGTGCAAATCAAAAGGTAAGAAAGAATCTCACACATATTGTTTTGGCTTCATTACAGTTGTGAATCCATTGGTAAGAACATATCTTAAAAATTCTCATATCTGCTGATCCAGTCATTTAGTAATACATTTGCAGGAGAACAACAAGAATTCACAGGATTATAACTATAGGCTCCAGAAATACCTTGGTGCAGTCAATGAAACACTGAAGCATGTGGAGAAGGAGAAACCTACAGTGGTTGAAAATCTCAGTGGACTAAGAGGTCATTATACTTATTTAAAAGAACAGCTTACTTCTTCTAGAATAAGTCTTTGAGTAACTGTTTCTTCTGCTTTTGTTGTACATATAGCTCATCACTAGTGATACTTTTATGAATATATGTAATTACTTCTTCTGCATTTTTGAGCGACCTAATTTATTTTGCATTTGCTGGAAACCTATACCCTGCATTTTTGAGCGACCTAATTTATTTTGCATTTGCTGGAAACCTATACCCTGCAGCAATAAGGAATATTTAACACATTTCCATCTATGGGAGAAACGACCCTAAATGATATGCTCTTCTCAAACTTGTGACCATATTTACCTTTTTGATAATGACTACGAGGATGCAAAAGATATTTATTGAAAGCCTATGCGTGGTAGGTTCCCATATGATAAGAAAGGTCGGATAATATAGGAGGTATAAGTTACATTCTTATCATTATTCTTTCATATTTTTGTGACTTCTAGTCCATGATGTTTCTTTTTGCTGATAATTACCTACTCTAGGATGCCTTGTGTATTAGTGTTATGTATAAATAAAGGATGCCTTGTGTACTAACTTCTACTCAATAATCTGGATTTGCCTGATAATTGTGTTGGCTGATAGAGCTTAACGGTATATGTCGGAGAGGTACTTGATGAGCAGAAATCAAATAAAAAATGCAATAGGTTATAACACATTCTACTTGGTAGCTGAAGTTGCTTTATTGTATGTCAATGCACCTTATTTATATCTGGATCCTACCTATTGAGTAGGTATGGCGCAGAAGGTTGCAGATAATTTTGGAGATAGATGCTAACATCGATGATATGAGCAGACTGATTGAAGGGCAATCTCCATTTGTAAACGATGCTTCTAACTATGGAAATGTTTCCCGTTATATCAACCACCGGTACTTTTATAGCTCTCTTGATTTGATTTAATCTCAATGTGGTTATAACTGCCTCAATTTACATTATATTTGGACCATCAGCACCAATTTAAGTGTAAAAGTAAAACAATATGGAATATTAGTCTCAAAGTTCTTCTATAATGCCTAACAACACTTACACTGGTCAGTTCATTAACTTAAGATTGACAACCAACATATCTATTACTACAACCAAATTCACAACCAATAGTCAATCACAATACCAAATATCTATTCTTTAATATTAAGGCTTGCTCTCGTATTGTGATTGTATCATCTTGGTTGTCAACAAATTAGCTCCATTGATTTTTTAAATTAAATTCATCCCACATTGCCAAATTTTTCATGTCCTTCACCATTGTAGGTTTTCATTGAATGAGTGGGCTTCATCAACTGACCGCTAGCCTTGCAATCATGTTCAGTGTAGTAGCATGTACAATGGCTTCTCACTCCCCTTGAAGATCAATTCTCTTCCATTAGCTTCAGACAAACTGAACCGTGGGTATCTCAAAATAGCAGTTGGACTTAGCACTTTTTAGACAAGGAAATTGTTGGTGTTTGAACTCAAAGAGCCTAGGTAGCTGGATAAAGCCAACAGGACATCCATATTAATCGTATTAGCTAATAGAGGATGTCAGTTTTCTTTTTTCCGTGAAGTATTTGTGTAAACAATGACATGACTGATGTATATATGGTGTTTATGAATAGATATGAAAGCAAATTATGGTAATTTGATATATATAGATATATATACATTTGATTAATGCTATTAAAAATTGTATGATTATAGATATAGGGTCTAAACATTGTCTGAATAGGCTTTATAGGACCAGTAAACTGGTGGTTGAAAATCTTAGCACCAAATGTACTTTTGGGACCAGATTTTTGTTGGTCACAAAATCCCTTTAATCGGGGACCAGAAACATGGTCCCTAAAATTATTTTAAGGACTAGTTTTATGCTGGTCGCAAAAAACATTTTAGGGACTAACTAGTTTAACCCGTCGTAAAAGACCTTTAGCAAAGGAGACTATAGGGACTGGTGGCGACCAGCTTTCCCATCGCGTAAAGAGAATTATGACCAGGAAGTTAGTCGATTAGGACCAGATATATCGTTGCTAAATAATAATTACGACGAGATTTTTTGCCGTTGCAAAAAGCTTTTAAGGACCAACTTATTAGAGTCGTCACTATTGATCTTTTGCATAGGAGCCTGTTAGGACGGGACGCGACCAACTTTTTCCCTTCCTAAAAGACCAATTGGGATAAGATTTTGACTTTCTGGGACCAATTTTCCCTTCCTTATAGGCTGTTATTCTTGTAGTGATGGAAAGTGAAAGTCACTTCGTTTAGTACGAGATCGCTGTTTTTCATAGTTGGTTTCTTCTATGAATAGTTCAACTTATGTTTTTTGGGTCATTTGATCATTCAGATGGGATTTTATTAATCAAGATTCTACTGGGAGGAATCTACTTCAGGATAAAAAATGTAAATTCATGATTTTGTCATATTATTGCTTTAATTTGTCCATATTTAGGAGCTAGATTTGTGGGAAGTTAGTTAAAGTTTATACCATCTAAATTAGTTTGAGTAAAGATCTGTTAAGTGAGGTTTTGTTGTTCTTGAGGTATAACTGTTGTTGAAGAAACTAAATTTGTAAAATAGTTGTTGGGTGTTCTTGATGAAACTAACCTTTTTTCAAGTTTCGGGTGTCATTTTCACTAATGTTTGAGGTGAGAGGAACCTTTTTGTAGTTTAAGATGGACAATGCTCTCTTTGGTCAGTCTGTATACATTATTATTCTTGTTTTTCATTATTTTTTTATTTCTGTTTCTACATGTTCCTTTAGCCTTACTTATCTTATTATCTTAGTAACTTGAAAATAATAAAATATAGTTACTTTAAAATGGTTAAGTATAGTGACTTGAAATGTGAATTAGTTAATTGAAAATAGTTAAGTGTAGAGATTTGAAATGTGTACTACTGACTTGAAAATGTTTTAAGTGTAGTGACTTGCAATGTGAAGTAGTTATTTGAAAATAGTTAAGTGTAGTGACTTGAAGTGTGTACTAGTGACTTGAAAATGATTAATTATAGTGACTTGAAATGTGAATTGGTTACTTGAAAATGGTCAAGTGCAGTCACTTGAAATGTGTGCTAGTGACTTGAAAATGTTTTAAGTGTAGTGACTTGCAATGTGAATTGGTTATTTGAAAATGATTAAGTGTAGTGACTTGAAAGTGTGTACTAGTGACTTGAAAATGATTAAGTGTAGTGACTTGAAATGTGAATTAGTTACTTGAAAATGGTCGGTGTAGTGACTTGAAATGTGTACGAGTGAGTTAAAAATGGTTAAGTGTAGTGACTTGAAATGTGTACTAGTGAGTTAAAAATGGTTAAGTGTAGTGACTTGAATTATATACCAGTGACTTTAAAATGGTTAAGTGTAATCATTTGAAATTGTGAACTTGTGACTTGAAAATGATTAAGTATAGGTACTTAAAATGTATACTAGTGACTTTTAAACGGTTAAGTGTAGTGAGTTGAAATGTGTACAAGTGACTTTAAAATGGTTAAGTATAGTTATTTGAAATGTGAAGTAGTTACATGAAAATGGTTAAGTATAGTAACTTGAAATGAATGATTAAGTGTAGTGACTTGAAAATGGTTAAGTATAGTTATTTGAAATGTGAAGTAGTTACATGAAAATGGTTTATCAAATAGCTTGTTTAGGTTCATATTTGTAGTATTTCTCCTAACTCCTTTGCTTGTACCTGCAGAAGTAGATTGATAAATGTTATGGGTTTTATGGAGTATCCCAACGTCTCCTTCTAGCTCTGGAATTTTAATGTCTTCCGATCGACATAGCTCTGCACACTGCTGAGTTAGCTGATTTGTAGCTATAGACTTCAGTTTATCTTAATTAGTCTTTAGCTTCTCTATCTCATTACCCATACTGTCCACTTTCATTGAAAGCGTAGTTAGGGTGTTAAGTATCTTTTCTAGAGTATCTTCTTCTATTATATCAGTCTGTGTAGCTTTTTCTTGATATGTAATCTGCAATAACATTTTTGTTAGTGCTGATCACTTCTATTGTAAATGTGAAGTTTAATATATTTAAAACTAGTCTCCGAATCTCTTTCGTTGTAACTGAATTTTGTATTTTCTTTGTTAGTCACCAGCGTACTTGTGTATTATCTGTTCGCACAATAAATTTATTATATACAATATATGGCTCAAACGCTAACAAACATTTATATAATGAACATAATTCTTTTCTCTTTATTTCCCATTTTATTTCTGTTTCATTAAATGTACCTGAGTAATATCTACAGTGGTGTTCTAATTTTTCCTCTCCATATTTATATTTAAGTACTCCTCCGTAACTACATTCACTAGCATCTGCTTCTACTATATATATAAATTTTCTATTTTCATCTGAAAATTGTAATTTTGGTAATTCTTTACAAAGTATTTTTATTTTTTGAACTTGTTTTTTATCTTCTTCATTATAGTTATATTCTATGTCTTTTTTTAGTTTTTTCTGTAGTGGTTTTAAGTTTTCTGCTAATTTTGGAATATATTCTCTTACTTGGTTTACTAATCCTAAAAATGATTGTAATTTCTTTTTCGTATCTAATTCTTCTTTCGAATTTATTATTTTTTGTACTATATGTTGTTGCATTTTTACTCCACTTTTATCTATTTGTATTCCTAAAAATTCTATCTGATTTTCATAATTTCAGCTTTCTTTTTACTTAAACTTATTCCCGATTTTTTTATTATATCCGTAAATTGTTCCAATAATTTTAAATGTTCTTCTTTGGTCTTTGTATATAATAGTATATCGTCTATATATACTATACAATTAGGTAGTTGTTTAAAATAACTATCCATAAAATGTTGATATCTACCTGGTGCATTTTTATATCCAAATGGTAATACATTCCATTCATAAAATCCTTGTGGTACCGTAAATGCGGTTAATTCCTTAGATTCTTCTTCTAACTTTAGATGGTAAAATCCTGATTTACAATCAAATTTACTAAAATAATTGTATCCTTGTATCTGTCTTATTTTTAATATCTTATTT
Organism: Capsicum pubescens; assembly: GCA_030864215.1. Lineage (NCBI taxonomy): Eukaryota > Viridiplantae > Streptophyta > Magnoliopsida > Solanales > Solanaceae > Capsicum > Capsicum pubescens. The sequence continues at coordinate 96,783,451 of CM061538.1, read as the reverse complement.
GGTATTGGGTAATTATAAGTTATTGTTTTTGCATTTAAATTTCTATAATCAATAACCATTCTACTTTTTCCTCTTTTTTGTTCACTATGTTTATTTACTATAAATGCTGGGCTATTATGTTTACTATTACTTTTTTGTACATATTGTTTTTCTAATAATTCATCTATATGCATTTTAAATTCTTTTAAATCATTAAAATTATATGTTAATGGTTTCTGGGTTATTATGCTGTTTTTGTCTATTAATTCAATTTTTATAATGGTTTTATGTTTTTCCCATCCTTTTAATGGATCTTCACTATATTATTGTTCTAATTTTCTGTTAACTATTTCTATCTTATTTATTGAAAATATAGTTATTTCTGTTTTATTTATCGAAAATACGACTAATTCTATTGTATCTTCAGTATTTTTTATATTTTCTAACTTCTGTGTAATTTTTTCACTTCCTATTATCCAATCAGTTTTCTTTCTAATTTTATTATTAACTCTTTTTGCTCTTACTTTCTGTTTACATGGTGTTGTAAACCACCAATCTGTTCTAGTTATTATATGTGAGTATAATTTATCTAGAAACGGCATTCCTAAAAGTATATCTTTTGATGTTAGTTCATAATTATAAATTTCTTCTATTGTTAATATTTTATCCCATACTTGTGTTTTTACATTCTTAGCTTTGTAAGTAATTAAGCTTCCTTCGTTATTAAATCCTTTAACTATTATTGGTGTTTTTAATTTATCCCATTTACTTTCTGGTAAGCAATTATATCTACATAAATTAGCTTCTGCTCCTGTATCTATCATAGGCGTATAATATCTACTGTAATATCCTTCTACTACTATCTTCATCAATACAAATATTTTCATTTTATGTTAAAGCTCTTCTTAAGAATAATTTCTCTCTGTTATATGTTATAGTTAATTGTGTATGTTCTATATTATATGGTTTTACTTGTTCTAGCCATTTTATTCCTAATTATGTCTGTTTTTTGCACTTCTTCTTTTACTTCAAATTCTATTTTTATTTTTCTTATTCCTATTACTATTTCTTTTTCTGCTATATTTTTAGTATTTATTAAACTTCTTGGTAGATCTGGGCATATATTATTGTCGGTTTTTATTTCCTCATTTTTATTAGATATTTTGCTATATAATTTTCTTCTTGTCCTGTATTTAAGAGTATTAAATATTTTTTTTCATTTACCTTTCCTGTTATGTAATATTGGTTTGAATTATCCATTGAACTTGTTTCATAACTTATTCTTTTTGATGAGCTTGATGATTCCGGTTTATCATAAGCTGTTCTTTTTCTTGTACTTATTCTGTCATTTATTATTTCTAGATTTTCTTCTACATCTATGTCTCTATAGCTATAATCATTATAATCTATTGTTTTTACAAATTGTTCGAATGAGCTATCTATTTGTATCTTGTTAATCTTATTTTTTCCTATTATTTTATGTTTTGTTGTTAATACATATAAATTTTTGCATCTTGCTGTAAATATTTTACTTCCTGGGGTTAATTCTATTCCTGATATCTTCCAATATAATACTAGTGATTTATCTATATTTCTATCCGTTACTGCTACTGAATAATTCACACTTATTATCAATTTAAATTTTTGGTATATTAAATTTCCTTTTATGGCAGTTATTATACCTTTTTCTATAGGTTTTATAATTCTATCATCTGCTAAATATAATTCTATTGGTGTATCTATTCCTTCTCTAAAACATGCTTTTATTAATATTTCTGTACCTCCAAGGTGTACATATTTTATTGGGTCTCTACTTTTTATATCGTTTATCTCTTTATTAATTATTCTTTTTGTTACTAGTGGTATACTAGCTTTATCTTTTGCATATCTACAGTCTATTACATGTTCTTTTTGACTTACTACATAATATTCTTCCTTTTTTCTAGTAAATATATTTTTTATTGTTGGTATTTTAAATATTTTTTCTACACTTAAGTCTAACTCTTTTCCTTTTATTTCATCAAATACATTGTTATCAAATATTATTTTTTGGTCTGTTCCTTCGTCATTCAAATATTCTTCTTTTGTTAATATTTTTATATCGTCTTCAGTCATTTAATTCGTCTAATTCACTATCTATTTCGTTATCTGTTTCATTCTCTGAAATTTCATATATACTGTCTTCACTTTCTAATTCATAATCTATGTAATCTATCTGCATATATTCTGTGTTTTCTATTTTTATTTCTGATATTTGTTTATTTTTTGGGTTTTTAGGTAATTTACAATCTCTAGCTAAATGTCCTATTTTTCCGCAATTATAACAAGTACATTCCTTTATAGATTTCTTTTTCCTATATGGTCTTTTATGTTTATAGTTTTTTACATAATATCTTTTTCTTGGTTTCTTATACTTATATTTTGATTTTTTGTATTTCTTATATTTCTTATGTCTTTTTCTTTTCTTATAATATCTTTCTTCGCATCCAAATTGAGGTGCTATTTTATCTTTGCAACATGCTAAATTTCTAATTAATGTTTTTTTCATTTTTATTTCTTCTCTGTATTTTTCGCATAGGTTTCTATACCATTGTTGTAAAAATTTTATTCTTGCTCCTAGAGTATCTACTATTTTTGTTTCATCCCAACTTTTTATTATTTTTGAACTAAATGGTACAGGTAATTTATTAAAATATAATTTTCTTATTTCTTTACTTTCTTCTATATTATATGCTCCTTTATAATAATATTCTTTAAATGCGCAAGTATATTCATCTATGTAACACATATTACATATTGCTAATTTTAACATTAAATTTCTATTTATATCTTTCTCTTCATTTTGTTCTTCTTCTGTTGTTGTCATGCTACTAAATTCGTCTTTTATAGCTGTTTCATATTTTTTTAATAATTCTATAGGTGTTAATATTGTTCCTTCTGTAGGTTTGTCAGTTCTTAATATTCTTTTACTATTTTCAGTTAGATTTAAAAACCATAATTTCACTGTTCCTATTAGTGTTCTTTCTATATATTCTGGTGCATCTATTACACTTATATTATTATCTAATAATTGTTTTGTCATATATCCTATCCATAATTGTATCATTTTTTCTGTATCTATTACACAATCTAAGTCTAAAAAGTTATAATTTTTATTAACTATTTGTTTTGGTGTCCATTTGTCATATTACTTCTTGATATTATATCTTTTAAACTTATTCTTATAATATGTAGGTTTCCTTATTTCTGATGTTCTAGGTATTATGTTTTCATCTTCTTTTTTATCAAGAGTATTTATTTCTGTGTTGATATTTTCTAAGTTTTCTTCATTAATTACTTCTTGTTTTTCATTGATTTCTAAATTTTTTGTATTTGTTAATATTTCTGTATATGTTTCACTATCTTCTGAATCATAATTATCTGTTTCTTCAACATCTATATTATTTATTTCCAATTCCTTGTTTTTTATTTCTTTATTGTCTATTTCTAATTTCTCTTTAAATTGGTTTATTTCGTTTAATAATTTTTGTTCTTTATCTTTTTCTTTCTGTCTTTTTTCATACAGATCTTTTAACATTTGTAATTCTTTTTCTAATTCAGCAATCCTACTATTTTTAGTTTCTTCTATTTTTCGTATTTCTTCTGTAGTTCGTTGTTTTATTTTTTCTATTTCCTTTTTTCTATCTATTTCTTCGTTTTCTCTTTCTATTCTTACCATAGCTGTCAATTTATCTTCTAATTTTAATTCTTCTTTTTCTAACATTAAATATAAATGTTCGCCTATTTTCTTATATCTTCTTCCTAGATTAGAAAATACTATTCTTATTTTTAATCCTTCGTGATTTTCATATATTTTTTCGTCTATTATAAATTCTTCTTTGTTCATTTTATTGTAAATAGTTCATGTTGATATATATATTCTAAACTATCTATTTGTGATTCTAAATTTGATATTTCATCTTTTTGTGCATTTATTGAGTTTTTACTAACTCCGACAAATATATTATAATTTAATCTTTCTATTCTTATTCTTAATTCTTTACGTTTTTCAGAAATAGTTTGTTTTAGTTCTTTGTATTTCTGTATTTTATTCATTTTAACCGTATTTATAGTATTTTGGCGGATATCTAAATCTAATTTTATCATAATTAGGTGGTATATGTCTCATTCTTCTAGATTTTAAATGGATTATTAATTTTGCTTCAATACTAGATATTAAGGTAATTAGGTAAGCTAATCTTTGTGGGTTTTCTTTTATTTTATTTAGACTTATATATTCTGAATAATTACTAATTAAAGATTCTTTTATTTTTCTAAAAGCTTCTATGTTTTTAAATGGTCTTCTCATAATTAATATTGATTAATTATTGTCAAATAAATCCAATCTAAATTCATAAACACGTAAATTTAAACATGTATACTACTTCTGTATTTTTTAAATAACTGGGCTCTGATACCATTTGTAGGGGGTGCGGATTAGGTGCGTAGATTCAACTAGATAATAAATACGTAGGTATTTATTTTTATAATGAATATTATTGATTGGAATAATTTTCATTTTTGTCTTCTTGACTTAAGATATTTTATTAATTCATATTCTAAATTAGATATTATCGTGATTAAATTATCTAGTGTTTTAGGATCCTCGTTAGTAATATGTAATCTTTTGTATTATAGGTATAAACTATATAGTTGAGTTTCTATTTCTTTTAATGATTTATTCTTTTCGTGAGATGTATTCATTAATTTATTTGGTTTATTATTTTATCCTGTAGTAACTGCAGAGTTACAAATTTCTGTATAATAATTTATCCTATCTGTACTGTAGTATATATCTAATTCTAGATTTTCTATGTCATTTATTATCTTGTGTTGTTCTTCTCGTAGTGAGTTTTTTAAATTATGTAAACTATCACATGTACTTTTTTCTAAATTTTCTAATTTTTTTTCTATCCATATTAACTTTTCTTTTAGATCTTCCATTATTTTTCTAATTCAGTTTCTGTAATTAATTTCATTATTTAGATTATCTTGGTTTTCCCTAGTTTTTCTAATATATTCTAACATCCACAGTCTTGATCTGAATAATATCCTTCTGGGTAAATGTCTTCGTATATCTGTTCTAACGTATTTATTATTTCAATTTCATAGTTTATTACTTCTTCTAATATTATTTTCTTAATATCTATAATTTCTATATCTTTAAGTATATATAAGATTAAAACTTTAAGGTAGTCTAAACGATCTATTTTCTAAAATTGATATTTTATAATTGTTTGTTTTAGCCTAAGTAGTTCTTGCATATTTTTATTAAGAGATTTTATATAATTTTTATTTTATTTTCCATGTATTTGTCTATATTTATTTTCATCTGTTTTTCTAGTAACTGTATATTTCGCATATCTTTTAAAAATTCTACATAATTTTAACATAATAAGGATTTATAAGAGTAGCTAGGTAGACATGGTATATAATTTACTCTATTCATGTAATATTTTCCAAATGCTTTTTCTAATATAATTTTTCTTATATCTGCAACATCTATATTTCTAAGTGCATACAAAATAAGTATCTTAAATTTATCTACCATCACATCAGATAAATAATTATTTATTTTCATAAAATTGCTTTTTTCAAAATATTCCCTTCAACCATGTTCATAACAAAATATGGTTATCTTAGATTACTATATACTAGATTATTCTTAAATAACATGTTCTTCGATCACTATTAGCATGGTAATCTGGATATTTTCCCTTAAACAGCGCCTCTACTCTGGTTACTCCCCACCACGGCTTCTTGCCTTATTGGGTTCACCTTTAGGATGACATAGTTCTTAGGGATTTTTCTCCGTTTTCACTTTGCTAATAAACTTCTTAACATATTATTCTTCGAATAATTCTACTATAAAGTAACTAACATGAATTTATTTTATCATACCATGATTGTTGGGAATTATGAATTTAGCTATTCATAATCATAAATAAATATACCTGTTCGGGTAGGTTTGATATTTCTGAGCTTTGTTCCTCCATAGATTTTTCCATTAAAATATACCTGTTTTTAATTAACTGAGCAAAATATTTTTTGTGGACTTGAGAGAGTATTTGCTTCAACGCATGAAGGCTTGCTTTGCAATGCCTTCTGCCTTCTCTATTTATAAAATGAAAGAATGAATGTTTACATTTTTGTACACGTTTTTCTAATGTTTACAAAAAACAAATAAAAGTCAAAAAGCCTACATGGCTAAAAAGTTACCTAGGGGTCTAAAAAGTCTTACAAAGATAAACTACATTTAATGTACATTAAATGCTATCCTATCTTTTTTTTTTACGTAAACAATAAATTTATACAATAAGATTAAATATCTTGATATCTTGTCTTCCGTTTATTTTGTCGTATCTGCTGTATCTCCATTATTGCTCCTGATCTTATCTTTCCAGCTGACATGCTTATCTTCATGATTCTTTTATTCTAGCTGAACTTCTGGTACAATATTATCTTCTCCATTACATTTTGAACATTGATGGTCTGGATATTTATGTCCAATTAACTTGCAATATCTGGTTAATAGTTCTTCCGAAATAAATTTTTCTTTGATAGCTCTGGCGATAGGTTTTTTCTCTGGATTGAGTAAGGTTAAAATCCATTGCCTTACGTCTTCCATATCTGCTTCTCGTAGTTCCTTTGAATTCGAGTATATTATTACATTTCCTCTTGAATAATAGCTCCATATGGGATTTCTGTTGCGATAATTGTTTGCTAATTCTTGAAGAATCGTAGATAGTCCAATAATTCTTTTATTTGCATAAAAATTTGGTATCTCAATTCTAGGTATTTCTGGTTGTTGAGTAATATCTTCTGGTATAATCATATCTCGGGTCATTCCTATCTTTACAACTTGTATAGGTGATTTAACTTCATCATACAATATCTCTGCTGGTGCCGTATAAAATTTTATAAAAAATAGGTTACCTTTGGTTATTGTTTTAAAAATGTTAAATAAATCATATATTTCTGGTATAGTGGATATTTCATATCCGTCTTGGGTATATACGGTGCTAAGTAGTTCATATTCGTAACATGTTTTAACTAGACCAGGTTTGGTTTTGGGCAAAACAATTAGCTTATTGTATCCGGTTAGCTTCTGGGTTATGTAATTTGTATGTGGTTCTTGGATGTTTATAGCTCTGGGGTTGGTATTTAACAAGGTTTGTATTTTGTAAATATTTTCTATGTATGTTCAGGCTGTATAGTTGTAGGTCTTTTTGTCTTGGTTTAGACTTTCTCGGTATGTGGTAATTTGTGGGGGTATAAACATAGGATCTTTTGGTGTATTTGGAATAAATGGTTTATCAAATAGCTTGTTTAGGTTCATATTTGTAGTATTTCTCCTAACTCCTTTGCTTGTACCTGCAGAAGTAGATTGATAAATGTTATGGGTTTTAGTTAAGTATAGTGACTTGAAATGTGAATTAAGTTAACTTGTGACTTGAAAATAATTAAATGTAATTTCTTGAAATGTATATTAGTGACTTTAAAATGGTTAAGTGCAGTGACTTGAAATGTGTACTAGTGACTTAAAAATAGTTAAGTGTAGTTACTTGAAAATGGTTTAGTGACTTTAAAATGGTTAAGTGTAGTTACTTGAAATGTGAATTAGTTACTTGAAATTGGTTAAGTATAGTGTCTTGAAATGTATACTAATGACTTAAAAATGGTTAAGTGCAGTGACTTGAAATGTGTACTAGTGACTTGAAAATAGTTAAGTGTAGTTACTTGAAAATGGTTTAGTGACATGAAAATGGTTAAGTGTAGTTACTTGAAATGTGAATTAGTTACTTAAAATTGGTTAAGTATAGTGTCTTGAAATGTATACTAGTGACTTAAAAATGGTTAAGTGTAGTGACTTTGAAATGTGTACTAGTGACTTGAAAATAGTTTAGTGTAGTTACTTGAAAATGGTTGAGTATAGTGACTTGAAATGTGTACTAGTGACTTGAAAATGGTTAAGTATAGTTACTTGAAATGTGAATTAATTACTTGAAAGTGTTTAAGTGTAGTGACTTGAAATGAATGATTAAGTGTAGTGACTTGAAAATGGTTAAGTATAGTTATTTGAAATGTGAAGTAGTTACATGAAAATGGTTAAGTATAGTAACTTGAAATGAATGATTAAGTGTAGTGACTTGAAAATGGTTAAGTATAGTTATTTGAAATGTGAAGTAGTTACATGAAAATGGTTAAGTATAGTGACTTGAAATGTGAATTAATTATTTAAAATATGAATGATTTAGTGTAGTGAGTTGAATGTTAATTTAAGATTGAGAGGATTTATTATTTCAAAAAATGAACTGGCATTTTTTTAGAACCCAAAAAAATAAGAGAGTTAAAGTGAAATTTATTCTTATTAAAACGATTAAATTGAATTCATTAAATGATATTTTAATTTCCTAAGTTATCATTATGTTATAAAAAGTTCCATATATGTGAGCAAGAATAAATTGAAAGTATTTATCAATGTTATCTCTTTACTAGATTAGAGATAATTAAAAAGATCATAACGAAGAAAATAATTTTAAGAAAGAGTTAATTTTTCGTCTATTTTAAATTATAAAGAATATTATATTAAAAATTTCCATCTCTATTGGAAAGTATGGAGAACACGAATTAGGTTAGTAGGTTAGTGCTTGTGGGTGAGTCGTAGTTAGTAGTTAGGTGCGCTTTGGGTTCGCCTGCTAGTAGTTGTAGGCATTTGCACATAGGAGAGAGTCTCTAGTTGTGGGCATTTGCACATAAGAAGTGATGTTGTTGTTCTGCATTTGTGGTGTTGCTACTGCACTGCACTTTAGTGCTATTTTGTGGCTATTGTTATGCACTTTTAGTGTTGTTTTGCTACTACTGTTCAACCCGTATATTGTTGTCTCAATTTTATCGTAACATTGGTGTCTTGATGTTATTTTCTCTACAAATACCAGAAATTTTAGATGATCTATCACCGTTATTGCTTCTATCCCAGTGGCGGAGCCACAACCAACGAAGGGTGGTCAGATGAACACCCTTCGTTGGAATTTTTTTTCGAGTATATAGGTTAAATATAGATATTTATGGTTATATACATGTTGTTGCACATCCTTGACAAGTTAGAGAAGCATAGTCCAGTGGTCAAGAGTGTGCATTTCCGCATCAACAACTCGGGTTCGAACCTTGGCAAGTGTAGTAGTGCTTTATTTTCTTTGTTCTTTAAACAGTTTTTTGCCCAAGGAAAAATATGAACACCCTTAACCAAAAGTCTGGCTCCGCCAATCTTTCCATGTGGCTTACTCCATTTAATATTAATACATTAAATCTTGCAGGATTAAGGTTCATAATTTGCACACATAAGATCTTTCAGTTGTTGCCCCAAGTGTGAAATGTTCATATAATCAGTAGAAATGTTTATTTTTTTCGTAACCCTTTTCTCTACTTATATACTTGTGGTATATACCTTGCAACTCCACACATTTTCGGTAAAATCACTGCTTTTTTTGTACAAAATAAATATGTTTGGTTATATAAAAAGATCTCTGCTTTGAGAATTTTGCATTGAGTAAATCTTCTTGTATAATCCATTGCAATTAGACTTGTTGATGAAGCATATACACAAGAAACCATCTTCAAATGATGAACACTTATATCAAGAAGACAACCAAGAGGATGAAAGTGATAATGACTCTGACGACGTGAATGAAAGTGATTCTAATCCTGATAACGTGGATGAAAGTGATTCTGACCCTGATGGTTGGTAGTTTTATTGAGGATTCGAGTTTGAAATATTTTGTTTGAGACCATTAAAGAATCATACATTATTGATATGGATGTTATGAATTATGTTTTTTTGTTAGCTGTAATGATTTACATTAGACTCGTATTGAATGATGCTTTTGAGAATTATTGAAGGTTTTGAATAGATTTTTGACTAATTGTGAAATGTTTCGAGAAATTTACGTGTGAATTATTAATTGGAAATTTTCATGGGATGTACATGCTAAATATTCATGAAATTTTTTTTGAAAAAATTTGTTCTTGCGGATTTACTTGAGGCATTTCATATCAATTTTCTTGCGAAATAGTTTCATAAGATATAGGGGATAAATTGATGATGAGGAAGGTTTGGGGGGGAGTGGAGGAGATAAAGATAGTATGTGGGATGAGACTACCAATTGCATCAGGAAGATGGCTAGAGAGGTGTCGGGAGTCTTGAGTGGTCAGTCGGGCAAGCACAAGGGGGACTAGTGGTGGAACAAAGAGGTGAAGGGGAAGGTAGAAGCCAAGAAGAGAGCGTATGAAAAGCTGGTAGAGAGTAACGATGAAGAATATAAATCGAAGAATAGGGAGGAGTATAAGATTGCTAAGCAAGAGGCGAAGTTAGCGGTCACAAGGGCTAAGGATGCTACTTTTGAAAGTTTATACACAGCGTTCGATAGTAAATGTGGGGATAAAAAGTTGTACAGGCTTGCCAAAGTTAGGGAGAAGAGGACTCGAGACCTGGATCAGGTGAAGTGTATTAAGGATGTGGAGGAGGGTCATATTAGAAAGAGATGACAGTCTTACTTTCATAAGCTCTTGAACGATGGCAATGATACTAGCATTATGTTGGGGGAATTGGAGCATTTCAAGAGGTTTTGTGATTATGGCTATTTTAGGCTTATTAAGGTTGAGGAGGTTAAGAAGCCTATTCGTAGGATGCGTAGAGGTAGAGCAACGGGGCCAGATGGGATTTTGGTGGATTTTTGGAAGTGCACAGGAGGGGCACATATGGAGTGGTTGACTCAGTTGTTTAACATATTTTTCAAGACGACAAGGATCCCTGAAGCTTAGAGGTGGAGTACGATGATTTCACTATATAAGAATAAGGGAAAATTTTTGGATTGTAATAATTATAGAGGTATCAAGTTGTTGAGTTACACTGTGAAGGTTTTGGAGAGGGTAGTAGAGTTGAGGTTGCGGAATATTTTTACTATTTTTGAAAATTAATTTGGATTTATGCCAGGGAGCTCGACTACAGAAGCCATCCATCTCGTTAAGATACTGGTGGAGCAGTATAGGGAAAATAAGAAGGGTTTGCACATGTTGTTTATCAACTTAGAGAAGGCCTATGATAGAGTTCCAAGGGAGGTTCTTTGGAGGTGTTTGAAGGCTAGAGGTGTACCTATAGTATATATTAGGGCGATTAAGGATATGTACGATGGAGTCAAGACTCGGGTTAGGGCTGGGGGAGGGGACTTGGAGAACTTTCCCATCTTGATGGGGTTACATCAAGGATCGATGCTTACTCCGTTTCTTTTTGTCTTGGTGATGGATGTTTTGACGTGGCACATTCAGGATGAAGTGCCTTATTATTTTATTTTTATGGATGATGTAATCTTGATTGACGAGACTCATAGTGGATTTAATGCTAAGTTGGAGGTTTGGAGGCAAACTCTTGAGTCTAAAGGGTTTAGGTTGAGTAGGTATACGACAAAATATTTGGAGTGTAAGTTTAGCGAGGTGTCTCATGAGTCCGATTTGGTTGTTAATCTTGACACTCATTCTATCAGTAAGAGAGATAGTTTTAAGTATTTGGGGTCGATGATTCAAGATAATGGAGAGATTGATGAGGATGTCACTCATCGGATCGGGGTAGGGTGGCTAAAATAGAGGCTCACCTCCGATATCTTGTATGATAAAAAGGTACTTCCCAAACTTAAAGAAAAGTTATACAGAGTGGTGGTTAGACCAGCTTTGTTGTATGGGGTGGAGTATTATCCTGTTAAGTAGACCCACATCTAGAAGATGAACGTGGCGGAGATGAGAATACTTCGGTGGATGTGTGGGTGTACTATAAAAGATATAATTAAAAATGAGGTTATTCGGGATAAAGTGGGAGTGTCTTTGATGGAGGACAAAATGAGGAAAGCGAGGTTGAGATGGTTCGGTCATGTACTGCGAAGAGGTACGGATGCCCAGTGCGGAGGTGTGAGAGGTTGGCTAGGGATGGTCTCAAGTGAGTAGAGGTAGATCGAATAAATATTGGAAGGAGGTGATTAGACATGACATGGAGTAGCTTCATCTTACTGAAGAAATGACCCTGGATAGGAAGTTATGGAGGAGGCGAATTAGGGTAGAAGGTTAGTCTGAGTTAGGATGTTGTATGTTTTGGTGTTTTCTTGGAGTAACTTGCTTTTGGTATTGTTGAATATGTTAATTTCAATTGTATCTTGTTTTATTACCATTCTTTATCTTATCTTAGATTGCTTTATGATGAGTAGGGGGTCTATCGGAAACAACCTCTCTATCTCACATTCGAGGTAGTGGTATTGACTGCGTACACTTACCCTCCCCAGACCCCACTTGGTGGGAATATACTGGGTATGTTGTTGTTGTTGTATAGTTTCATAAATATCCGCAAGAAATTTTCACATCTAAACTTCCTTCGGATTTACTCAAAGATTTTCATGGAGAATAATTTGTGAATTTTTTCGTTGAAATCCGCAAGTATAATACTTTTTGTATGAAATTTTACCAAATAATTCATGCAAAATTTTGATAGTTAATCGCAAATAAATCCACAAATAGCGTACCTGCGGATTTATTTCAGTAACTAAATTACTTAGGAATTTTATAAATCCGCAGGTAATAATTATCTACGAAGGTATTTCCTTTGGATTCTAATTGGTAAGAAAATCCGCAAGTAATCAAATTACTTGGAGATTTTACCGCATTATCCCTATGAAAATACCCAGGTAATAAGAACTTTTCTTGTAGTGGTAGTGGCCTTCTAATGCTTTAACCATTGCCTAACGAGACCACAAGGAAGTTAGATGCAAAATTAGGCAAATGGTTCGAGTCTTGAAAGTGGCGCAATCGAGCATGCATCACTGTGCCAGTACTTTTTCCCCAAGAGCCTCAGAGATTTAACTGATAAAAAGTTGGGCAAACTATTCAAATCCTCTAAGTGGTGACATAAATGAGGATTAAAAAGGCCTTATTCCGCGACGTTAAACCAAGCTTATGATAGGAGGCAACCTATCGTTTTAATGTTTATGTTATTTCTTTTTAAATAAGTCACAAAATTTTAATGCTTTGCAGGTGTTTGGGGCAGGATGAAAGCTAAGAACAGAGTAACAAAGTTTGAAGTGCAACAGCCATGCAGAAAAATAGGGTAAAATAAGGAGAAGATGACCTCAGTTACCACGATCGCGGATTGAGGACAACAATTGCGGTACCACGATCGCACTAATCAGGTCACGATCGTGCCTCTATGTCCAACTTTCAACATGGTTATCAACGTGGTTACAGGGAGCCCTTCAAAATTTCTTATGCTTTTATGTTATGTAGTGAGGTCACTACAAGTCTTATAGTTGGGGGTTGCGGCCCTACCCTTGTGTGTACACATCGGCTTGCAATACTTGAACCTAGTTGATGTGAATGCATGGGAATTTTGTGAAGTCGATTGTTTTCATTTTTTTCTTTTTATTTCTTTTAATAAGGTTTGGACGAGCTTTTACCTATGATAGATTGGGTGACGTCATTCTTAAGGGAAAAACGTCGTGACTGGGTTTTGAGTCATAGATGCAGGGGAAGTCTGAGTACCCATAGCGTCAGAACTACAAGTGCAAGGGAAATTTAAGTACCTGTGGCATTTCAATTTTTGGATTGCACTTATACTATTGACGAAGTCTGAGTAGTCATATGATTGGTTTTCCCATATGAAGCCTAAATGTGAGACTAAGGCTTGGGTTATTGCCATGATTAGTAAATTATGCGTAGTGCAAACGCAAAGCAAACACCCCCCCATCCAAAATCTTTCAAAAATCAAGGACATGGATGTGAGCAGCATTGTAACAATTCTTTTTCTGACTCCAAAATTTTGACTTGTGAGAATTGGTAGATACTTCATTTTTGTCTCTAGCAGGAGAGGCAACTGAACCTCCTTGGTGAATTTTCATGCCATGTGTGGTGAGCTTATTTGTTTGAATCTCATGTATACTTGTACCATCTAGAACTTGCCCCATTTGTTTCTCAAATCTAATTTTGATTATATTTGATTGGAAAAATGATCTTAGGCCATCTTTGTGACTTTTGGAAGCCTGCTTTAGCCTAAAAAGCCTACCCAAGCATAAATTTTATCCCTAGTCACCCACTTTGAGCCTTTATCCCTTTCTTTGGCAACCATATTACAAGACGTGAGCCTTTCAACTTTTATACCTCTTTTGAACCATACCCTTCAGGAACTTAGAAATGCAACTTGAGCCTAAAATCCTAAGTTGGGGGTGGTAAAGATTGAACGAAGAAAATTTGGGCCACAAAGTGTTAGTGAATGCCAATGTGCTTAACCATTGAAACAAATGATAAGAACAAGATAGGATCCAACAAAGGAAGGGATTGCATGAAATTTTCTAGAAAAAGAAATGAAAGAAAATGGGTAAAACAAGGAAGCAATAGTAGGCACTTGTAAAGAATGAAGACAAAGAAAAGTGGTCCATAGTCAAAGGATTAATCAAATAGTGTGATGTAGATGTTAAAGGAGGGTGTAACCATGTTGTTCCTAAATAATATCCTATCTTACCCCAAACCTATATTACAATCTCAAAAATCCCTTTGTGATCTCCAACCAAGTGCATTTATTGTAGTGACGATTGAAAATAGGGCCAGCCTATGGCATGGTACTTGTTAACATCAAGATTTCTTGAGAGAGAGAGTTACTTACTTAAATTCCTTATTGCATATTTGATAACTTGGTGTGTGGAATTTTCTTTCTTGTAAGGAGGCATGTAAACAAGTTGAGGTGGGTGATTTTGTCATTTTTTGAGAAAAGAGGCAAAAAAGGAGTATAGTTTGGTTGGGGCAAAAAAGTGAGTCACTTCTCGAGTATTGGTTGTTTTTGAATTGTTGCTCTTTAAAGTCTTTTTCATCCTTATATTATTGCTTTTTCTGTTAAGGGGTGAAATAAAAATGGCTTGGCCAATGCACAAAGAGCTACTTGTTTACCCTAGTTTCCTAATTATGCCATTAATATCTTATCAAGTTACATTTGGTTGAGCCTAAGGTCGTGGTTATGATACAAGTTGGATGCCAGGTTAGTCCTCTATGCTTTGATTGAGCTATGACTTAGCTTATAAATTCTTAGATGCTCGCAGTTGTATTGTATGAATACTGGTGATGGAATGCATACAATTAGTCACATTTATACCTAATTAGTAGTTGCTTACAATTAAAACATTGATTTTACTATTATTTTCTAAAGAGAGACTTATTCTCACATTTTCACTTTTAAAAGTTATTTCTCCAAAAACAGAAGTTGTACCACCCCTGTTATTGGATTATGATATTTAAAGTAAAATAATACTTTTGAAACATAGACGGAGGCCATTTTCAGTCCATTATTAATCCACTCTCTTTTACCACTACTTACTCACTTTGGTCAAGAGATATTTTGACCCTTTATACGGTATTATATTGTTTTAGTCCCAGATTTGATCTCAGGCAATATATATATATACACCCTCAGTATTGGATGGAGTACCTTTATGATGAATAAAAGTCATGGTTTGAAATCAGGCAGTGTATACAAATATCCTGAATATCCTATATGCCCCTTAGTCCGATGAGCCACAATATTAGAGAAGGATGGTTTCCATAGGTTCTACCTTTGCGAGCTAATGAGATGGAGGAGGTGTATACACTTTGTAGATTATAGTTAATTGTACCTTAAAAGCTTATGGAGGCTCGTTTAGGTTATTGTTTGCCTGGGGTAGATGGTTATATTATTATTGTTTAGATATAATTGAATGATTTGTGGTAGTATGGTTATGGATTGGTACCTAAGATTGCGGGTATGCTTCTGTGTTTCTTTACTCCCTAATATAGTAAGATTTAGTATTGTTAGGTTACTTTATGGCTATTCACTTTAGGTAGAGTCCCTAATTCTACTAGATATCTCCCATATCACTTAGGATCCTTGAGTTATAGACTAGTTCTCTTAGAGTAGTATCTTCATGTTAGTTTTATCTATATATCGCGGTTGTATATCCATCCTCTTCTATCTACTATTTGTATATAATTTCTTTTCTTTCCTACTAATGTTGTATATCATATATCTCACCTTCGCTATACTATCATATATAGACTATCTACTTATGGAACCACACTTCGTCCTTGATTACTAGTAGTATCTAATAGTTTACCCTAAATCTTACAATAGCATCATTAGGTGTCATTTCTTAGATAGTTGTCTGTAGCTCATTTTCCTGCCTTACATGATATCTATATTTGCATTATTTTTGGAGCTCAGATGGTCAATGTCTACAAAGTACCACAAGTTTAGTACTCATACTACACTTCTTCTGCCTGCAGATCATAGTATGAGTTCTCACCACTGATGTGTGCATCATGGAAAACATCCATGGATCAGATATTTATGGTGAGCTCATAAGGTTCGGAGTTGTTCCTACTCTTTCTCTCATTGAGAGATTGATCTCTTGACGTACCATGGTTTCATGGCACTTTCTATGCTTAAAACAAGGAAATTATGCAACTACTTAGGTCTTTTTGTTAGATATGATGTGTTTTTATGTTGTTTTTACAGGAAAATAGAATTTGGAGCATAGAAGGAGCAAAAAGTGATAAAGCGCAGCAGGAAGTCTACCTATGAGCCCTACATATGGGTCATAGGTAGTACCTACGGGCCCGTAGGTTGGGTTCGTAGGTTGCAGTCTCAAAGTTCTGAAAGTTGATTTCTATTTCTAATTCCTACAAAGATTATATACGAGGTGTAGGTAATACCTACGACTCCATAGGTACCCCTCGTATTTAGGGGTTCTGAAGCATGAAGTTTCCTTTGATTCCTACGAACCTACTTATGCCTCGTAGGTATTGCCTACGACCTATAATTGGGGTCGTAGGTTGGTGCCGACTCAAATTTCCTACATTGTCTATGATAGGTTTTCTGATGTATCTATAAATACACATAGGATGTTTCATTATTAATTTACTCAGTTTACGCACATTATACACTCCTTACATAGTTTGAGTTTTGAGATACACTTTCAATCTGGGAATTCTTATTCTTGGTTTTTAGGGTTTATATTAATTTGAGATTTAGGTTTTCATTCTTAATTATTTGTGATATTATTCATATGTTTATGAATTACGTGTTTGTTCTTACAATCATAAGCATCTAAACCCCATAACTAGGGTTGTGGGAACCCTGATGGATTAACAAAGTAGAGGAGGTACAAAGTCTTAATTGGTGTTATTGCATGTATGGTGGTTTTATCTACTTTGATTGTTTTCATAATAATTTCAAACATTAGGAACCCGTATGTATTCATACTAACTCGAGAGAGGTTGATATTGGGAAAAAGAGATCACAACAGTAATTTGAAGCTACTAACCTTCATCTAATTAACTTGAGACCAATAAAAGATAGTTAATCTGGGATCCAGAACACGAATTAGTAATGCAACGCTCTGAGATCGAAAGTAAATGAGTGAAATTCACCAAAACCAAGGTCGAGATATGGTTAGGTGATTAATAACGTTTTATATTTTGCATGCAAGGCATTGAGATAGTTTGACGAGCACGATAAGTCTGTGGAATTAAGAAGTTAGGGGGAACACAATCCTAGTTATCATATCATATTGATAACAACATTATTTTCCAGTATTGATACTATTACAACATCAACAACAACAACATACCCAATATATTCCCACCAAGTGGGTTTGAGGAGGGTAAGTGTACGCAGTCCACTCCACTACCTCAGATATGAGATAGAGAGGTTATTTCCGATAGACCCCTATCTCAAAATAAAATAATTTATACAAAGAATTGTAAAGGGACAAAATAAAATATAAATCAACACATCCAATAATACCATATACAAGATACACCATGTAATTTAACAAAATATACAACATCCTAAACTCATACTAACCTTCTACCCTAATTCGCTTCCTCCGTAGCATCCTATCTAGGGTCACCTCCTCGATAAGCTAGAGCTTCTCCATGTCATGTCAATCATCTCTATATAATTTTTTCTTTAGTCTACCTCTACCTCACTTGAATCCTTCCATAGCCAACCTCTCACACCTCCGCACTAGGGTAACCGTGCCCCTCCCCATCACATGACCGAACCATCTCAACCTCGCTTCCTTAATCTTGGCTTCCACTGAAGCCACTCCCACCTTATCTCGAATAACCTCATTTCTAATCTTATATTTCCTAGTATACCCATACATCCATCAAAGCATTCTCATCTCCGCCACCTTCATCTTTCGGATGTGTGCCTTCTTAACAGGCCAACACTCCGCCTCATAAAACAAAATTGGTCAAACCACCACTCTGTAGAACTTTTATTTAATATTACGAGGTACCTTTTTGTCACATTCCAGAGGTGAGCCTCCATTTCATCTACCCTACCCCAATTTGATGAGTGACATCCTCATCAATCTCTCCATCCTCCTGAATCATAGACCTTAGGTACTTGAAATTATCTCTCTTATTGATAGAATAAGTATCAATCTTAACAAACACATCAAGTTCATAAGACACCTCACTAAACTTATACTCCAAATATTCTATCTTGTACCTACTCAATATAAACCCTTTAGACTTAAGGGTTTGCCTCCAAGCCTCTAATTTAGCATTAACTCTACTACGCGTCTCACTAGTCAAAACCACATCATCTGCAAAAAGTAAATAGTAAGGAACCTCATCTTGAGTTTTCCATGTCAAAAAATCCATCACCAAGGTAAAAAGAAATGGACTGTTCTTACAAAATGCCCCATTTACTTTCTTCACTTTCTAGCTACATCAATAATCTTCTGACTAATTTTTATCTTATTCCCTATAGGGCCTGACCAAACCTTGTTGGGTTCAATATTTGACAAGCGACTACATTTTAAATTTAGGAGGTGTAACTTCGGTGACATCAAATTTTGGCAACGTTATAGGGAACATTAAATTTTGGAATCGTTGTCGAGAAATACAATTATAGATTGATGGATTAAGGCTGTTTGAGGTCATTGTTTTCTTTATTCTTGGGGTATATGTCGTTGTATACCCAACATCAAGAGTCAAGGCAATCACTCGATTCCTTTTTATCCAGAGCTTAAAAGTACCTTACGATAGAATCATAAGATGAAATAGTATAAGCTTAGAGCCCAACACAAAGTGATTCTTAATAATCCTACCGCATTAAATTAGCCACCTCTGAATGGTATTCGAGATATTATCGAGCAAACTACTTCCTTATTAATAGCCGATGAAAATACAGGATTAGCTCGATGTGCTGAGGAAAGGTCTAGACAGCAGGAGGAGGAAGATCATTGAGCAACACTCGACAGTGATAAATCTAGAAGGAAAAGAGTTCAACAACCACCCACTTATTAGTATTTTCAAGTTTATGATGATCCAGAAGAAGATTTGGGTTTTTTTTGAACCAACTAAAACAGGTACTATTATTCCTCCAGAGTTTCCCAAAGGAACAAAATTCGACATTACGAGTGCAATGATTTAGTTGCTTAACTTAAAAGGTGTGTTCACTGGTTTGCCTTATGATGATGCAAACATGCATTATAAATTTCTTGGGGATTTTTATTTCATTAATCTATCGGGAGTGGGTCAGGAAGCCTTACGACTTAGCTTGTCCCCATTTTTTCTTATAAGAGAAGCGATATTATGGTTAAGGAAACTACCTCATGGGTCCATTACCACTTGGAATAAGTTATGGACACAATTATTAGATAGATTTTTCTCACCTTCTAAAATGTTGTAGTTGAAGGATCAGATTAATAATTTCAGACAATTACATTCAGAGGTACTATACGAGACTTGGTTGAGATTCAAGAAAAAGCCGATGAATATCCCCAATCACCGTATTTCAGGGAGGAAATTCCTCGAGATATTCTATAGAGCCCTAAATGCAAACACCAAAGTTGTGGATGACAATATACTTGTAAGGATTTCATGAGTCTTTGTTGGGAGCAAGCTGTAAAAAACTTGGATTGGTTCACTAAAATTAATTGAGGATAGAATACTTAGGAGGCATATACGAGAGCTGGTATTTATGCTATTAGTGCTTCCAGTAAGTATAGAACCTTATATGAGATAATGGCTTAAGAGGTAGCACAACTAAGGATGGAGATTTTTTTGCTTACCAAGAAGTTTGAAACTATGGGAGCAAAAAATGTGAACTCTTTGGGCTCTCAAGGTAAATCTTCTAAGAATGACGAGTTTGATTTTGAGGAGGAGGTGAAGTACTTAGTTAGAGATATGGCGGGTTATCGAGATAAGGGCCTAGGGTCCAATCAAGAAACTTGGAACTCAAGGCAGGGAAATCAAGGTCGAAGTTATTATAGGGACAATTATAGGGACATGAGTGGAGAATGAGATGGTTATTAGATGAGAAAGAATGATTACATGGAGAAAAGTTTTTTGTATGTTCCATTGGGGAGTCGTGAATTTGAATCTAGGATTGAAGCATTGCTTGCAAAGTTTGTTATGGTTTAGAGAGCTATAAAAGTTGCCTTAAAGAGTCTAAGGCAAATACACCAGAGCTGAGCCAAAAAGTATAATTGCATACTACTATGATTAAGCAGCTTGAGGAGTAGTTTGGATAGATGTTGGATACTTCTAATAAGCATCAACTGGTACTCTTTCACGAAATGCCATATAGAATCCAAAGAGCAATAGTCACTGCCTAGCCATCACCACTCAGAGTAGTAAGGTTATTATTGATCCATTGTGCCTATAGTTGATGGGGTAAGGGATGATATTATTGATGTTGATGATGCTCTTAAAGCAGCAACTAAGATATTGCTGTCTAATTGTGAGATGTCATAGAAATTGATGAGTATAGAGAAATGACCTAAAATTGGTAAAGGTAAGGGTAAAGAGGGTCAACCAGTATTGAAGCCTATTCCAAGACCTCCTCCACTTTTTACCCAAAGGTTGAAGAAGAAGGCCGAATAAGGGAAGTATACAAATTTTATTGCTATGCTGAAGAAGTTGAGTGTGAACATACCTCTTCTTGAAGATCTAGAGCAGATGCCTGGCTATGTGAAATTAATGAAGAATGTGGTGTCAAAGAATAGAAGTGTCAGTTATAAGGATGTTGGTGGTTTGCATCATTATAGTTTAATTACATCTGGAACTCTTATTTGAAAGAAAGGTGTCCCAGAGCTTTCACTATTCCTTGTACTATTGGGAGATATATATTTTCCAGAGTGTTATATGACTTAGGTGCAAGCATTAACCTGATGATGCTGGTAGTGTTCAAATAATTGGGCTTGAGACCTCCTAAACCAACAATGATGCAGTTATTGATTGTAGATGATAAAGTTAAAAAGACCGTTGAATATCATTTGATATTTTGGTCAAAATGGACAACTTCATCTTTCCAGCCGACTTTGTTGTCTTGCATTATGAGGTTGATTTTGAGATGCCCATAATTTTGGGGAGATCATTTTTAGCCATGCGTAGAGCATTGGTGTATATGTAATGAGGTGAACTTAAGTTCAAGCTGAATAATGAAGAAGTCAAGTTTAATTGCACAAAACTATGAAGCAACAGACAGACATGGGGGTGGTTTTGATAATAAATAATATTGATAACCTTGGAGGCCAACTCTATGGATAGTTGATGAAGTCTGAGTAATAAATGTCCCCATATCGTGCCACGATGTTAAATCAGGCGTTTCTTGAGAAGCAACCCAAGGTGTCCTATTATTGTTGAATTTTTGGTAATTCATATTATTGTGATTGACATCAAATCTATACACCTAAGGTGCCATAGGTATATTCCTAAATCTCTTGCTATGTGGTATCCTAATGCATTAGGGACAATGCATGTTTATTTAAAGGAGGTAAGGCTACTTGCTCGACTAGATGTCCTTTTGGTGTTTTTTTTGTTGTGTCTTTTCCCCCCAGAGTGTTTTCTTATTAGAGCCGGTATTTTTAGGATATCATATTACTTATAATATGTTTATGTGTTGTTTATGTTAAATAGATGAAAAATAAAGAACCTAAGTGTAGTTGACATGTTTTGTTTTGTGTTTTTAGGTATTTTAAAAAGATAACACCCCTCCAAAAATTTTTGTGAATAGTGTGTGTAAATATAGGTGTGACCATTGTTTGAAAGTTGTTAAGGCATTAGTATTAGGGACAAAATAATCAAACCTTAGCATTGCATGAACTGATAGGTAGTAGTTTATAATAAAACCTTGTACCATGTGTGTGAGAGACATTTACCTAGTTCACTTTTTGCATTCAATCCACAACTTGTCTGGTTAGTCACACCTAGGTGGTAGGATAGTTTGTTGGGACATAATTATAGGCTATTTTTGAATTAGTCCACTCTTAGCATATAAGACTATCCAAATAAGAAAAAGTATCCCTTGATCCCTTATTTGAGCCTAAGTTGACCTATTTTCTTGTTTTAACCCTTTTCACCTTCACATTTAATTACATGAACCTATTTTAGCCATGTTCCCTCCTTGGATACTGTGCACCTCAACTCAGGAAAATTGCCTAAGTTGAGGGTAACTTTCATAGAGCTGCATAGTTTGAAATAGGTATGAAAAATGGTGTTGAATAAATAAGAAAAAAAAGTAGGGTTGGGTGTGATAGAAAAGTTTGAAAAAGAAAAAAAAAGAAAGATAAAAAAATAAAAAATGAGAAAAAAAGAGAAGTGAATAACTGCAAAGCAAAACGAAAAACACACCAATTTGAATAAGTAATAAGGGACAAAAAGGGAGAAATATAAGAAGATGATTAAGAAGTGGAGCTAATAAAGTAAGTGTAGTGTCTAGGAGGGTGAGTCACTATATCCTAAATATGCAATATCTACCCCTAATCCTGCATTACAAGACTAGAAAATCCCTGTAGTGATCTTAGTACAATTGTCCAAAAAACTAAATGTATAGAAAATAAGGGCAAGCCTATGGTATTATATGCACATTGTTGGAACTTCTGTTGTAAGAGTGAGTGACTTGATATAGTCCCTTGCATTGAAATTCATGATCATACTTTAAGGGTTGGGAATTCTTTTCTTTGAGGATACATGGGTTATATTGTTGACTGCTTGTCTGTTTGGTAGTGTAAATTGCATGTATGCTTGGTTGATTATTGCTAATATAATTTCGTCACTTGATTTGTTTGTATATTACTACTGTGCTATATGGATCCACACTCTGGTTTAAATTTAGAAATAGGACGGGGTAAGAGTTTCGAGCTTAACTGAATTGATTGTCGTAGGCACCTTTGGTTTTATTTAGTCAAGCGTTGCATTTTTATATCACAACTTGATTTACGAGTCATGATGGCACCTACTTTATCCCACCAATAGGTAAGCTAAACTATAACCTAGAGTTAAACACAATGGGTTAACTTGTTGGAAAATGCCTAACATAGGCTAAAATCAACAACACAACTTAAAAATATCAAGGTATTTGAAATAGTTAATGATAGTCAACATAGGTACAATCCCACAACCTAGTAGAGCCAGTACAAGAGCATCAAGTAATAATAATACAACCCAAATATCTAGAATAGTCAATAACATCTATGTCAAAATAAAAGTCGGAACATAGAAAGATAGAAGAAAATAGGTGACTTCGACTCCAAGAGCTCACCCTATCTCCGGATATCAACACAACATGAACGTTAATCAATAGGTGGAAACTAGTACTCAAATATGCATAGAAAATGTACAAAAGTGTAGTTTGAGTTCCAAAACTATAGGTACTCAGTTGGCATCATCAACTGACTCAGCTAAATCATGACATAAATATGATAAAATGGAAGATAACATAACTAAGTCAAGGTATATAAATACCTAAAGTAACTCCAACATCATTGTACATAAACATGTAAATAAACAAGAATAATAGCATAACATAATATGAAGCATCACAACAAGAAATCATAACTACATGATTGGCTCCTATACACCAATTAGTGCGGAAAAGTAATAATCCATCGCAAGCCCTATACGCCTGGAAGGTACAAACAAGATAGAGTAACCCACCGCCGTCATTTATCAACTCTCATAATACAATTGGAATTCCTCCATGTCATGTCACACTTTAACCACCGACTGTACATATTCATAATTCTCCAATTAATCAACACTTATCAACTAACCATCATGTAACAACTAATCCTCATGTATCATAAATCATTCTTTATCAACTAAACATAACTTATTAACTAATTTTCATATAGTGGCTAATCATCACTTATGAACTGGTCAGCATTTATCAATTAACCAACATTTATCAACTAATTATTAATTCACTAGAATCCATTTATATCATACCATACTATGACTATTTCCTCGTTTTGGGCTTAGCTAGATTGTAACTCTCACACCCCAATGTCATCATATCATAATAAGTATATCTAGGAATACCAGGTACTTTTAAGGGAACATCCTCCAAATGACTCAAGACACGAACCAAATGACTCTAAAGCACTAGGGTATCAACTGAACCCTCTGGGATTCAAGCTTGACCTGCATTCCCTATATGGATATCATCTCTAAAATACACAACCTCAGGCTCGAGAGAGGCCTCCCTAGCACATCCTTTGACTGAGGAAGCTCTTCATACACTTTTTTTACCTTTAAGACTTCCATGACCCTTGCCTCTCCCTCTAGTCTGGGCTTCATATCTGGTGCTAGCTCAATATCCCTAGTTTCTCAAGATCTGGGCCTTACCATATATGTAGAAAAGAATGGAACACAACTTAGAACATTGGATAAGACAACTCGCACAATTAGGAACAAAAATAAAAAAAAATTCCTACAGAAAAATTATAGAATCTCGAAGATAGATATGAATTTCTATGTATTGATCCACGATACTCTACAAGACATACTACTCTTACACTTATGAGTTCGATGAACCTGGATTCTCAGATACTAATTTTTCATGACCTTTTTTGGGTCATGATGGCACTCTTTGTGATTCAACCTTGATAAGTATGCCACTCTCCCAAAATAATAAGGTAATAAACCAAAAAAGCAAAATTAAAATTCAAGGCAAGACTTCAAGATGATGTCAGAACCATACAAGTATGATCAAAGTATGAAATGTATATCATAATTCACCTAAAACCTAATGTCATAATATAAGAGAATCTAATACAATGTTTGAAAACTAAACATACAATTATTCTCTTGAAAATTAAAATAAAGATAACAAGGATAGATGAGGTCTGAATCATTCCTGAACTATGGAGTGAATTAGTACCTCAAACTCTAGAATCACCGCACAAGTTAACTGCTACATGAGGTGTCACGACCCGAGACTACCCCCTAGTCGTAACATGGTGTTTGGAACCACAAGTGATCCCAAACTAAACCATGAACTGGCATACTATTGAGCAACTAATGTATAATGTATTAAATAGTTAGTTTTGCTGTGCAGAAATTTAATCATGACAGAATCTAGGATTAATATAATAGTGATACAATTTATAATCTGATAAAACTGAAGAGAGAATTGAAATTACATGACTGACTCTGACTGACATCTATGAAGCCTCTAATATACTGACTATAGATAGCTGGGACATACCTACAGCTACCACTAATCAATACATACAAGTAATAAAGTAAAGTACATGAATAACATATGAATGAAGTCCACAAAATAGGAGAACTTATCACCGCTGACTGGAAACTGCAACTATCTGGTCATGATGGGTGGACTATAACTAGTACCTCCATTATGAAACAATGTAGCCATACAGATGTTTATGTGGATAAGTACTGAATAAGAAGGGTGAATGCAATAAGTAAAACTAATTTTATATGAAATCTTAAAGCATTCATGCTATGTGCAAGTAGACTCACCAAGAGGCTTAAATAAACTGAAAGCTAAAATATCTTACAACATGAGTAACAAACATAATCTAATAAGCTGGTGAATCACTGCTCTTAGTTTCTTAAAATCTTTACTGTGGCAGAATGAGTAAAGCTAAAGTTGGGTTACAGTAAAACATAAATACACGAATATACAAAACCAAACATACATGTACTGTACTGATCTGATTAACTAAATAACTGATGCCTGGGAGACGAAATGATTGAAATCTAAGAGAAGGGATAACTAGTGTCTATATACTGAGTAGATGATATATCAATACAGACTACTAAACTACATAAGATAACTGAGTATGCATACATGAGAACTGAAATACTGAGAATGCAATTCTAAGAATATAATATTTCTGAAATAATTTGTAAGAAAGACTGAAATCTGATAACTAAATAACTAAGAATCTATATGCTTTGTTTAAGCAAACCTAAATTAAAACTACAATGAATACTGTACTGAGACTGTGGGAGGTATGATCTAACTGGTATGCTTCAATATGAGCTAATTGGGGTTCAACCTGTAACCCCAGTGGGAAGGGTGTTAGTACCGTTCCACAGGTACTAACAATGTCTGTGTGGATCCACTAAAGAGTCACCCTTAACTGGCAGATGCTCTAATGAGATATGTGTTACCCTCAACTAGCATGTTGATATCTCTAACCTACACTGGCTACGTAGTTCTGGAACTAAGTGACTGTTAATAAAGGTCACACTCTCTACTGGTAGGTGAGCCCCCATCCCTGGGTTCGCTCAGTGCTAAATTATACTCCCAACTGAAGTGACACTAATACGGAATTGAATTGGGTTTAACTGGTTATGAATTTTGATAGTGCTAATTATGATAACAACAACTAAGAAATTGACTAAGCTCATGGTTTAACTGAAATCATTCTGAGGATATTGAAAGTTTGTAAATAACTAAGTATTGGGTATTCATAACCCCTAACACTGAATGGAAATAACAGTAAGGACATATCAAATCTTTGAAACCATAGTAGGGAATCATTGTACAAAACCTAATCATTTAGACATTTAATCAAACACATGAAATTAATAATCTTAAGCATGGGAATAGGTAAAGAATTCAAAAATAACATTGTTATAATACCAAAACCATGAATTAGGGATTCAACACAAAAATTCCATCATTCAAATATGTAAAGGCTCATTCATCGAAAAATACTTGGGATTATGAACTTGAACATGGGAATGTCTTAAACATGGGAAAATAGCATTATTACATGAGTAAATCAATATTGGGGATTCGACATGGAATTCTCTTGAAATAGGACATGAGAAACTGAAATTCATAGCATAGGAAGGTAAAATCTTGCATGGGATCATACATGGGCTGAATATCATTTAAATCACCATGAAAACATGAAGTTTAATCTTTCTTGAACATGCAAAATACTTTAATGATAGGAAATTCATTCTTTAATTGAAAGAAAAAGGGTTTTTGGGCTCCATGGGTGAAAAGGGACCCATGGATAAACTCCCACATACCTTAAGCTTCTTAACTTGAGGAGAAAACACTATTCTTAATGCTTTTTTTGAAAGTTCTTGAATAGGAAGGTTAAAACTTAGGAGATGATCTTGAGAAGAAACCCTAATCTTGTTCTTGATAGTGGAATGAAATGTTTATGTTGTTTAATCGATGGAAATAGAGACAAAGTAATGCCCCTTGGGGGTTAAATATTATGGATTTGGAGTTATAAGAGGTAAAAGACTAAAAAACCCTTAAACTAAACTTTACAGACAATTCTCGGCAGTCTTTATGGGTCTACCATACGACTCGTATGTCTGGGTAAGAGTTAGACTTGGAAACCCATATGCTGGAAGTGTGTGATACAACTTAATAGTGCTTCAGTATTTCAGCCATAACTTTTCAACCCGATGTCTAATTAAGGGTAATTGATAATGTTGGAAAGCTAATTCAATTACCTATTTATTTTTGGGTGTTGAGCTAAAAAATTCATAGCAAAAAAAGTTATGATCATTTGAAGAAGACTTTAGTTATGTACATCCTAAGAATTCAATTGCTAAGGGAGGTTTTGGATTGTTCATGAGCTAGGAGCTATTTGAAGACTTAATATATGTCCAAGTAGCTTATAAAGCTATCAAAACATGACTCTTGGTTCTTGTATTATCTACTGGTTAGGGTACGAGTTAGATTTTATGACTCATAACATGACTATACGACTTGTATCCACTACTCGAAAGCTGGACAACACTTAGGGAACCTATACTGTTGACCATACGACTTACCTTCTTACGACTATTACCTTGATGAATTTTAGGGTCAACTCATAACTTGAACTAAACTCAAATTATCTCACACTTACATGGGTATGACTTTCTACATACGACTAATAAGTCTTTACGATTTAAGGGATGAGTCGTAAGCTATAAAAAAACCAGGAAAATATGGGGTATTACATACTCATACTAGGATCTGCATCTAATGGGAACAGTGTGAGTAAGTATAGTCCACTTTTACTCAGTAAGTATCATAGGCTGACTGAGAAGAGTCAAGATACCACTTTTACTCAGTAAGTATCATAGGACGACTGAGAATAGTGTGAGTAAGTATAGTCCACTTTTACTCAGTACCACTTTATATGTTATCCATGATTATGTGCATGAAGTTGTTCTCCCCAAGTGTTTGATAGAATGTCCATGTGAATAAAGTGAAGAAATTGACATGTTAGTCTATGAACAAGTTTATGCCCTACAAGTTTTTGAAAAAATGTCTGTATAGATGATATATGAACATGTATAAATTGTTATGATTTGCAAGATCATGTGATGGTTTACTTTTCATGCTATCGAGTCCTGGGGATATTTAATACCAGACAATGTAGTTATTTATTTAGAGCCAGTTTCAGTTATAGAATAGCGTTAGTCTTGTTACAATTAATAGTACTCTCAGTTAGATACAGAAATCAGTAGAGATCAGTCAGTTATAGCACTCAGGAAACTCAGTGAATTCAGTCTAGTATAACAATTCAGTGTCTATTCAGTTGAGAGTAGGATTTAGCACCGAGCGAGTACAGGGATAACGAATTCCCCATTAGATAGGCAGATTTGTTAGCAGCAGTCCCTGTACTCCATAACTACGTAGACAGTGTAGGATGAGGAGTCACCCATTAGACTAGGCTTGACTACCTACCAGGGGTCACCTGTTAGATTAGGCTTGGCTTCACCTAGGTGTCACCCATCAGTTAGGCTTGGCATCCTAGTTTTCTAGTATTAGTACCCATGGCACGGTATTAGCACCCTTCCAGCTGGGGTTACAGGTTGGACCTTAATCAGTTTAGAGAGGGGCATGTCGGTTAGATGGTTACCTCTCACAATTTTAGTTTCAGTCTTTAGTTTAGAACTCAGTTCAGTTTTACAGAATCAAAACTGTCAGACACAATCAATTAGTATCAGTAATTCAGTTATTAGTAACTTCAGATTATTAGTTACTCAGTAACAGAACCCAGTACTTAGCTTCAGAAAAACTCAGTTATGGTATACATATATGCACAGTATTGCATACTTAGTATTTACAATTATTTCAGTTATCCATGTACTCATATTCATTTACTCAATATCATTCACTCAGTAACTGTTCATGTATATGAGCCCTTGCATTCATCCCTACCTTATCTAGCATGCCAGCACATTCCACGTATTGACGTATACTCTTTCTTTGCACTATTGTAATACCTAGGGAAATTTTTCATTGAAATTTTGTGCATAAACGTGTTGGGTTCTATCTTCTAGAATGAATTATAAATTTTTCGTGCAAAATATCTTAGATTATGACCCACCATTGCGTATAGTATCGAATAAGCTTTCCAACTATATGTGGATCATCCAAAATGAACACCCGAGAGACGAGTTACGAACATTCCGATCGAACCATGAATAGTAGTGAACAGTAAAATGTGCATGAAAAAAAGTACTGAGGCCTGACATATTTTTGCTCCAACTTTAAACAATCATCACTCCTTGTACATAATGATATGGGTGATCTACTATATGTCAACAGAAATCTCTGTGAGTCCTCTTTCCGATGAAATTAGTTTCATCCAATTTGTTTATTGGAGCAAAAAGTTATGGTCGATCTACTTCAGCCTATCAAAAGTGAATGTTTGGGTGAACTTCAAATGATCATAACTCCTCGTACACAATGATCTGGGTGAGATACTATATATCACCAGAAAGATATGAGAGTCCTCTTTCTAATGAAATTGGTTTCATCCAATTTAGATATCCGAGTAAAACGTTATGGTTGATCTACTTCAGACTATCAAAATAGTCCACCAAAGGACAGAGGCGAGAATTATTTGATTTTTAGGGGCGTTTTGGTCATTCCCCCTCACCCAAAATCCGTACAAACCCTATATTAAATCCTATTAGAAGCATTATATGTTATATTTCATCAAATTCCCTAAAAAAGAAAACCCTAAGCTCCTACATTCAACTTCAAGAACCTCCAAAGTTCACCATTAATTCTGCAAATTTATTCAAGATTCCAAGTTCCTAGTTTAAGAAATCCAAGAACCATCATTCAAAGGCACGATTAACATCTCAAAAATGAGTATCGATCTAAAGTTCATCATTCAAGGTATGTGGAGTTTTTCAACAAGAACAATCTTTCGTTCTTGTGCCCAAAAGTAATTTTCTTTACGAAGATATGATTTTTATATGTTTATTATGATTTTGGAGCATGAACTTATATTCTATCTTGGTTATCTTGAGATTATGATATTTATGACTTTGAAAAGTCGAATTTATATGAAATTATGACTTAAAGCATGATGCTTGAAAGAAATTTACTATGATTTTGATATTTGGGTCTTGAACCCCATTTGAAATTGTGTCTTTGAGAAAATGTGTGCTATATGCACGTTGATGTTGAATATTTGAGATGTTTTGAATGATTTGACCTTTTGGTCATGAATGAGTTATTTTGAACTCGACTGTGAAAGAAATCCACGTTTTTATTGATTATGATAAAGGGGTAGCAAATTGGCTCCCGATGAAAATTATTGAAGTGATTATTGTGGATTTTCTTTAATGTGAGCCTGAGGCTAATTTAAATTTTTGAGCTAAGTCCAGGAGTAATCTTTAGCACCGAGTGGGAGGTATAAAGTGACCTTACTTCCCTAGAACTACGTGCCCCCGTAGGATGTGAGCCTGAGGCTAATTTATATAGTGATCACTAGTGTTTTTAAATTGATACTGGAAGTCCTACTCCGATGGCAAGGATAGGACGGCTCTCCCCAACGTGGGTTGTACGTTGGACTCCATGTAGCTCACATGGTTTATGTCGGTTATAGGATATCCCAATATGTGTGTGTGTACTCTTCTATCTGAGATGAAAACATATTTGCTTAAAAGGCTGAGTTTGAGAAAGTCATTATTCTTAAAAGATTTAAGGAATATATTCTAATGAGAATTGACATGAGATTTGATTGTTTTGATGATTTGAAATTGAGATGAAAGTGAATTGAGAACGTATTGTAATGACTCACTTGTTTTTACTTTACATGTATTATTCATCCATGATTTTGATGATTTAATTCAAGCTAAGTGAGTCATCTATATCAACATGCATAATTTTATAAACTATGATGATATTAAGATATTATTTTATATATGCAATGCACCCCCATATGCTCGGTATTTTTCCCCGGTCCTGACCCACATATTCGTATGTGGGCTACATTTTCTCAGAATATAGGTACAAGGTATAGTTGCACCTTCGGATTCAGTCAGTTCGTGGTATCCAGTCAGCAAGTGATGAGTCCTTTTGATTTAAGGGCTTGGGTTAGTTATGCAGAGTTATAGTGTTGTATTTTCTTTATTCAGTTGTATTGAGTTGGGGTAGTCGGGAGTCATGACCCGGCTACCTACAGTCAATACTAGTAGAGGCTTCATAGACAGTCAGTAGAAGTTGATGTATTTTGTTTCAATTTTGGTTGTAAAGGCAGAATTGTAATCCTGTAAAATTCCATTTTTGTATCGATCAGATTCAGAAAAGAGTTAATTTCTACTGATTTGTATGGATTTGTATTTTTATTCAGTTGCTTATGAGTTATGCCAGTAGAAGAGTTAGCTTGGGGTCAGTTGGGACCTTAAGCATCGTGTGACGTCTCGGGACCCAATTTTGGGGTGTTACAAACTTGGTATCAGAGCACAGAGTTCAAGTGTCCTAGGGTGTCTATGAAGTCGCGTCTAGTAGATTCTTACGGAACGGTACGGAGACGTCTGTACTTTTATTCGAGAGGCTACAGGGAATTTTGGAAATGTTTCCCTTCTTTCAAGTCTAAGATCGTTCTATAAAAAGGTTCTCCAAGAATCTTATATAGATTCTCATTTTACTATATTCTTGCCAACTCTGCCTCATTTTCAAGGTATCAAAAACAGTTAATCTTAATTCTCCGTAGATAGTTATGGGATTGTAAGAGAGCTAGAAAGTATCCTGTCAGTACTTTTTAAGTTCCAAAGATTGAATTACTTTATTTATGTTCATAAAAGTCGTGAACTAAGCCTAGGTTAGATGTGCTTTCAGTTTCCTCCTCAGAATCTTCTATGTTAATCTATACTTCTCCCTCTATGTATTATTTTTGAGATAACATGATTCTCAAGCTCCAGTTCTTCCCCAGGTAATGCCTCTATATTTTCTAGAAGAAATTTCAAAAGTTACACAAAGGGCTTGAGAGGAGCTCTCTAGTATGTTAAGTTCCTTAAGTTGAAAGTTATGCTCTCATTCTTATGAGTTATTTAATTAAGACAGAGTAAGGTGTATTCTTAGATCATTACATGTTGTGTGTCAAGTTTCTATCTCTTGTATTATGTAATCTTGTTATCATTATGTTTGTGAAAAATCAAATTCTAGTGAAGCCGTGTGGGGCTCTTTCGATTCACTAGCATAGCTTCTTTTTATTCATCTCATTTTCTTGTTCAAAACACAAAACCAAAGTCTAGTGAAGCCGTGTGAGGCCTATTTCGATCCACTAGCAACTTGTAGTTCATCTTGTTCCTTGTGCTGGCTGAAAATGTGGGATGTGGAGGTGTAGTAGTAAGAAGGATGGTAAGTGTGATTTGTTGAGCATAAGTATAGCGAAATCCCTTTTTGCATGAAATTGGGTTAATAGGCTGTGATATAGTTTGTTCGAGGTATGAAACGGGTGTTGACGGTATTTGTATGGCAGAGAGTATAGGTTAGTGATGGAAGTACTCGGTGGGTAAGTGTTGTTAATCTAGGCGCTCTCTAGATTGCAAGAGGAAGTTAAGTTAAGACGTAGAGAGCTATGAACTATGTTAAGTTGTGTATGAAGGATAGATAGTAGTGACGGGTAAAAGAAGGATGTGTTAATGAATTGTGAATAAGATAGGCTATATGATTAGGACCAATTATTATTGTTATGAAGTTTAAGTAGGCTAGTGTTTATGGATGTGTTGTTTTAAAATCTTCACGTGGGAGTTATGCGTGAGATGGAGTTGTAAATTATGTGAAGTGTGAGACCTTAAGTTTGAACGATTGGTGATCATAAAGCCGAATGTGACATTTTTCGGATTAATGGTATTAGTTGACGGAAGTGACCTAATAGGCTTGAACAGTGTACACAAGAGTTTAAGTGTAGTTGACTTGTAATTAAGTTTAATATTATATTATGATGAGAAAGTTGACCCAAGATATTATGGGACTGCTTTAATTTCGAGGATAATGTATGTGGTGTAGTGAGTCGTGCCATAGGATTGTTAGATGGATAAATACTAGTTAGACGATGGATGATGTTTTGATGGCTAAGTTAAGGCGAGGCGTATGATTGGAAATGTTGAGCCTCTTAAGTGTGATTTTGATTATTATGGGTTAGAAACATTAGTTCATAGGCATGGTATTAGAGGGAGAAGACAGAAGTAGTATGGTCTATCAAAAGGTTAGAAAGTATTCAAGTTGAGCTAATAGAAATAAGAGTTGAAGTACTAGATGGTGTACATTCCGGCGATAGAGATGTTCGTGGAGATTCAAAATTAGTAAGCATTTGAGAATTTGAGTGGTGGCTTAAAGCTAAGGGGGAGATGATAGAACAAGTAGTCAAGTCAAGCTTTTACATTTTAGTAGAAGTACCAGTAAGTTGTAAATTTTTTGTGAGAAAGATCGGTGCTTGACCCAATGTTATTTCAGTATTTTCAGTTGTCCCAAAACCTACTTATGCTTTACATTTCAGTTCCATGATCTTAATTCATGTTCATACACGTGATGGAAAATTACATATTCTTCTAGTTTCCAAAAATGAGAAATTCCAGTTCTTCTAGCAGTTGGAATCACATTCCATAAGTTATGAGCTCTAAATTCAGGGCATGCCGCCCATGACTCATATACTCAAGTTTTACAGTATGTTCAGTTCCAGTACTCAGGCAATACTCTTATTGATCAGTGAGATTCAATTTCCGTTATGGGTGTCTTCAGTTTTGATACCTTAACGAACCCATTGTATTTGATATTTTATTCCTAAGGCCTCAATAGAGAGAGTCAAGTTATTTACATTATCCCTTCATGTTTCAGGTCTTCATGTTTTAAAATTTTGTGACCTTTTCATTAAGTCAAGATAATGGTGTTGAGCAATTGTCTAGAAGGGAGAGAAGATACTTCCTTATCTATGATAGAAGGTGATGTGCTCACGGCGGTGAAGTGAAGTTAGATTGAGGCTAAGTCCTTGATACATGCCGTGGTTAGTTGAAGTTTTAAATATTTATTTGGAAAGATTGTTGTGCGTTGGTTTTATGCACTTCTATGAGGTTGTAGAAATAGTAATACAGAGTTTTTGTGTATAGTTCAATTGGTTGAGAAAATGTTATGTGTGCCGTTTAAAGAATTGACCAGTATGTGTGAATGATGTAGTTGATGGAATCTTAGAGAAAGCGAGGAAGATGCTTTATGAGTGTTCGTTTAGAGGTGCATGTGCGAAGTGCGTATGTGGTTATGAGTATAGGCTTGAATGTTATGGTTGTATATATAAAAGAATGCACCGCAAGTTAGCGGATCCCTAGTATAAGATTGTATGTGGTTGTTGGAGTAGCAATAAGAGTTATGTTTGAAGTGAGGAGTTGTGAGGCTCAGTGTGTATTGAGGTTCATGATATAGATTAATATTATAGTGTTATGTGGTGTATCTCATGAGTACTTGGAGTTAGGCTTGAACATAGTCGAGGGAGTAGTTGGGAAGTGTTGCTAAGTTTGGAAGCAAGGAGTTATGTTTCCCAAGACCTAGAAATTCCTATCTTAATTTATGCCATATGGGTCCCTGTTCCCATACGATAGGATTGTATCAAATTATGGTTCATTTTCTCCCCGAACAATGTCATTTGAATCTTTTGGAGGGAGTGTTGAGGGACGTTTCATTTGGCGAAACTAGTCCTTCTTTTGATGAGATCCCCTTCAAGACCTTTGATTCTCAGTCTCTGAATAAACCAAAGATATCGATTCCTTAAAATCAGTCTCCTTTGTTTAAGATCCAACAATGTGACCATTCTCATTATGAATCGCATGTTCTATGAAGTATTCGAAAGTTTGGAGTGAAGTAAGTGGATTGACTTTGTTATCCCAGATTTTTGTCCTCATTTCCATGGTATTCTGTACTTATTCATCGACATTCGAGGACGAATGTTTCCAAGGGGGAGATGATGTAATACTCCAGGAAATTTTTCGTTGAAATCTTGTGCGTAAACATGTTGGGTTCTATCTTCTAGAATGAATTATAAATTTTTCGTGTGGAATATATTAGATTATGACTCACCATTGCGTAGATTATCGAATAAGATTTCCAACGATATATGGATCATCCAAAACGGACACCCGAGCGACGAGTTATGAACATTCCGATCGAACCGTGAATAGTAGTGAACAGTAAAACATGCAGGAAAAAAAAAGTACTGAGGCCTGGCGTGTTTTTGCTCCAAATTTAAATGATCATAACTCCTTGTACATAATGATCTGGGTGATCTACTATATATAAACGGAAATATCTACGAGTCCTCTTTTCGATGAAATTGGTTTCATCCAATTTGTCTATCGGAGCAAAAACTTATGGTCGATCTACTTCAACCTATCAAAAGTGAATTTTTGGTTCAACTTCAAACAATCATAACTCCTCGTACACAATGATCTGGGTGAGATACTATATATCAACGAAAAGATATGAGAGTCCTCTTTCTAATGAAATTTGTTTCATCCAATTTGGATATCGGAGTAAAACGTTATGGTTGATCTACTTCAGATTATCAAAATAGTCCACCAAAGGACAGATGCGAGAATTATTTGATTTTTTGGGGCGTTTTGGTCATTCCCCCTCACCCAAAATCCATACAAACCCTATATTAAATCCTATTAGAAGCATTATATGTTATATTTTATCAAATTCCCTCAAAAAGAAAACCTTAAGCTCCTACATCCAACTTCAAGAACCTCCAAAGTTCACCATTAATTCTGCAAATTTATTCAAGATTCCAAGTTCCTAGTTCAAGAACTCCAAGAACCATCATTCAAAGGCACGATTAACATCTAAAAAACTAGTATCGATCTAAAGTTCATCATTCAAGGTATGTGGGTTTTTCAACAAGAACAATCTTTCGTTCTTGTGCCCAAAAGTAATTTTCTTTACGAAGATATAATTTTTATATGTTTATTATGATTTTGGAGCATGAACTTATATTCTATCTTGGTTATCTTGAGATTATGATGTTTATGACTTTGAAAAGTTGAATTTATATGAAATTATGACTTAAAGCATGATGCTTGAAAAAAATTTACTATGATTTTGATATTTGGGTCTTGAACCCCATTTGAAATTGTGTCTTTGAGAAAATGTGTGCTATATGCACGGTGATGTTGAATAATTGAGATGTTTTGAATGATTTGACCTTTTGGTCATGAATGAGTTATTTTGAACTCGACTATGAAAGAAATCCACGTTTTTATTGATTATGATAAAGTGGTAGCAAATTGGCTCCCGATGAAAATTATTGAAGTATTTATTATGGATTTTCTTTAATGTGAGCCTGAGGCTAATTTAAATTTTTGAGCTAAGTCCAGGAGTAATCTTTAGCACCGAGTGGGAGGTATAAAGTGACCTTACTTCCCTAGAACTACGTGCCCCCGTAGGATGTGAGCCTGAGGCTAATTTATATAGTGATCACTAGTGTTTTTAAATTGATACTGGAAGTCCTACTCCGATGGCAAGGATAGGACGGCTCTCCCCAACGTGGGTTGTACGTTGGACTCCATGTAGCTCACATGGTTTATGTCGGTTATAGGATATCCCAATATGTGTGTGTGTACTCTTCTATCTGAGATGAAAACATATTTGCTTAAAAGGCTGAGTTTGAGAAAGTCATTATTCTTAAAAGATTTAAGGAATATATTCTAATGAGAATTGACATGAGATTTGATTGTTTTGATGATTTGAAATTGAGATGAAAGTGAATTGAGAACGTATTGTAATGACTCACTTGTTTTTACTTTACATGTATTATTCATCCATGATTTTGATGATTTAATTCAAGCTAAGTGAGTCATCTATATCAACATGCATAATTTTATAAACTATGATGATATTAAGATATTATTTTATATATGCAATGCACCCCCATATGCTCGGTATTTTTCCCCGGTCCTGACCCACATATTCGTATGTGGGCTACATTTTCTCAGAATATAGGTACAAGGTATAGTTGCACCTTCGGATTCAGTCAGTTCGTGGTATCCAGTCAGCAAGTGATGAGTCCTTTTGATTTAAGGGCTTGGGTTAGTTATGCAGAGTTATAGTGTTGTATTTTCTTTATTCAGTTGTATTGAGTTGGGGTAGTCGGGAGTCATGACCCGGCTACCTACAGTCAATACTAGTAGAGGCTTCATAGACAGTCAGTAGAAGTTGATGTATTTTGTTTCAATTTTGGTTGTAAAGGCAGAATTGTAATCCTGTAAAATTCCATTTTTGTATCGATCAGATTCAGAAAGGAGTTAATTTCTGCTGATTTGTATGGATTTCTATTTTTATTCAGTTGCTTATGAGTTATGCCAGTAGAAGGGTTAGCTTGGGGTCACTTGTGACCCTAAGCACCGTGTGACGTCTCGGGACCCAATTTCGGGGCGTTACAGCTATGATATCTCATATTATATGTTCGAACGCTTTGGTTTCCCAACTATGCATATACAGATCTAGTCAGCAATCGCAGATTTAGTAGTGAGTCCTCATCTATCAAGGATATGCTTTTATTTAAGCATTTCAGTAGTTTTAGTACTGTAGTAGTTAGAGTTAGTTGGGGGCTTGTCCCATCAAATCCATATTCAGACAGTCCAGTTAGAGTCTTTCAGACTAGACTAGTTCAGACAGTATTTCAGATACAAGTGTTTTATCAGATATTTTTATTTATCATTATTTCATATTTTGAACCTTATGGCATTTCAGCCTATTTTTCTGTATTTATTTAGCATTATTGTTCAACGCTCACAATAGATATCTGTTATGGGTTAGCTTGTGTTCCTTTGTGGTCTTAAGCACCATGTGATGACTAGAGGATAGTCTCAGGTCATTACAAACTCTGTATCTGAGCCTAAGGTTCAACAGAGTCCTAGGGAGTCTGTACGCCGCATCACGTAGAGTTTTGTGCATGGGTGTGTAGTGCGCCACACTTATGGACAGGATGCTATGAGATATTTTAGGAAAAGTTTCCTTTTTTTTAGTATTCATGTCGTGCGAGTGATCATGAGCTCAATTTAAACTCTCAGTCTAATTTATATTTTCCTTATACTTCTAGAACATGCTTTCTAGTGAAGCTAACGAAAGAAGTAATGAAAATCAGTCAGCACCTCAGCCCGTTCAGGTAGATCCCCTGGACGAGCATGTCTCTCATGCAAAATTCAGAGTTTCTTTCACTACGTTAGCCAATTCAGTAGCTTCTCAAAACAACCTACAGGCTGTTTTCCTATCTAGGCTTGGGGTTCATACTCAACAGAGCACGGGGGAGAAACATGGGAAGGAATATAGAAAAAATAAAAATAAGAGAGTCAGAACAAGTGGTTTTAGGCCAAGGTCAGAGTGTGGTAACTGGTTCCAGTTACATCAGAAATTCTCAGCCCCAAATCCTTCTGTAGCTAGTGCTCCAGTGCCATAGTTTAGAAATATCAGTCGAGCAGTACGTCAGACTCCAAGTCTCAGGGAAGCATGAAAAGAGGTCGTACCTACCTACTTTGCCAGAAATGTGGTAGAAATCATTAGGGTATGTGTAGGGCTGGTAGTGGCGTATGTTTTGGGTGTGTAAAGTTAGGATATAGAATCAAAGATTGTCCTCAGTCAGGTTCACAGGGTCAGTACAACCATCCTTCAGCTCAGTCCGTTCACCCAACTAGCAGTGTACCACTTCCAGAGCCGCTAGTGGGCAATGCCTAAATAGACTTTATGCACTTTAGTACAAAAAAGATTAGGAAAGTTCTCCTGATATGGTCACTGGTACGTTACAGATCCTCTATTTATATATTTATGCCCTACTAGATCCAGAAGCTTCTCTGTCTTGTGTAACTCCTTGCATAGCAGACAACTTTAAAGGCAGACTAGAAATCTTAATAGATTCTTTTTTAGTGCTTACCTCAATGGGAAACTGTATTCTAGCCAGATGAGTATACAAGAATTGCTTGGTTACATTATTCAGAAAATCCCTTCAGTTAATTTTATTAATAGAGTCATTCCATTTCAATTTCTTGGTGAACCAGTCCTTGAATGAAGGGGTAGTACCTCAGTTTCAATTGATTTAAGTTTGAATCTCTAGATTGAGCTAGTAGAAAGAAAAGTTGAGAATTCTAAATTAGTCAGTGTTGAGGTTTCTATATGATGATTGTTGGGGCAATAGAAAGCTAAGAATTATATATCAGAAGGAAGTACTAGCAGTGGACCTTACATTATCAGGACTAGTCCTTCAAAATGATTTTAGTGTTTATGAGCATTGTAATATCTTAGACTCCAGAGAAAAGTGGTCTCATCTTGATTTAGAGTTTATTAAGGGGTTCACAGACTTAGAATAATGGCTTTAAGCTAAGGGGGAGATGGCAGAACAAGTAACAAAGTTAGACTTTCAGATTTTAGTAGTAATATCAGTATGTGTAGAGAAGCAGTGGGAGAGGTTGATGCCCAACCCGTCATTACTTTAGTGAAAAGTCTTGCACTTCAGCTATCATGGATCTCCTCATGCCTTACACGTCATCTCTGTGATCATAGTTCCTATTCGTTCACATTATCAAAAATCATATACGTTTATAGTTTCTAGTATAAGGAGTTCCAATTTTCATCATTATTACGAATCATGATCCATGAATACAGAAACTCCAAACTCAAGTCATGCAGCTCATGACTTATGTACTCGTCTTACAGTGTGCTTAGTTTCCATGACATGCTATTCTCCTAATGATCAGCTAAATTTAGATTTCACCATGTATATACTTAGTTTATATCTCTTAATAAATTCCAGGATGTTGATATTCTATTCCTCAAGCCTCAGTTAAGTGTCAAGTTCAGTATAGTGTTCATTCATGCTTCAGGTCCCCATGTTTTAACTTTTAGTGAACTCTCCTTATGAAATGATGTACTGATAAGTAGTTACTTAGAAGGGAGAGAATAAATTCTTCAAGTTAAGAAAAGATTATTGCATGCTAATTTTACATGAGGTTGTAGTTATGAAGATAGGATTGAATGTTATGTTAGTGGGCGGGTGAATAGCTAGCAAGAGGTTATATTTAGTTATTGGAAAAAAATCAGAATTCTTCCTGAGATAAGAAGTTGAGAAAATGTAGAATATGAGTGTACATTTAGATCCTTAATTTGTGCTAGTCCCCATCATGTAGCTATCAGAACTCAGTCACAGTCTCAGTTAAGCATTCAGTACAAAACTTAGTCCAGTTTCAGGTTTGCTTGACCAAAGCGTATAGTTACCAATTATTTAGTTATCAGTATCTCAGTATTTCAGAATTATGTTATGCACTTAGTCTTGCATTCCTAGATAATACCGTTAATACAAATTCATGCTCCGTTACCTCACACTCCTCAGTCAGTCCTTACCTCATAGGCATAGTACTTTATGGTTTCAGTCCAGTTATTCAGGTTATATATAGTTCAATATTACATGAACAGTATTCAACTATCAGTCATCTAGTTAATCAAATAGTTTAGTATGTTTACGCATTCGTGCTCAGTGCCCATGTGAATATTTTTAGTAGTCTTAGGTGAAGAATTGTGTTAAGGTGGAAGGTATAGTTGAGAGAGTATTCGAGAAATATATTTAATCTTGAACATTTGTAGCGGTAGTACATAAGGCTTAGTCACTCTATTTTAGGTGATGTTTTGTAGGCCCCGCCTCATATTGTAAAACTTTATCCATGTTGTGATTTCTTATGTCTTATTCAGGACATGCCAAGATTTCCTTGCTCCCTAAAGTCAGTAGAACTTTATAGAAAGAGTGTCAAGATATGATCCAGTTAAATATAAGTTTTCAGTATGATTTGGTCCGTAAAGCCAGCAATTCAATTTAGTAGTCAGGTGGACAAATTCAGATGGTTTCCCATCTTTCCATCTAGTCGTCCTATCCCAAAATGGAACAATCCTGGTAGTTATGAATTCAGCCCAGTTCATGTATCATGTCTCAGTTTCAGATCTTAGATATTCAATCATGATTTAGTTTGTAGGTTCCCTTTGT
Organism: Capsicum pubescens; assembly: GCA_030864215.1. Lineage (NCBI taxonomy): Eukaryota > Viridiplantae > Streptophyta > Magnoliopsida > Solanales > Solanaceae > Capsicum > Capsicum pubescens. The sequence continues at coordinate 96,741,824 of CM061538.1, read as the reverse complement.
ACCATCTTAGACTTTCCTCAGTACCCAACCAAGTCATCAATCTTAGAGGGACATAATATCCCAAGGGGAGATGCACTATAACCCCTGAGCTTTCAGGTCCTAAACCTTTCAGTATATCTTCACGTAATGAATCCAGTTTGGAGTAATTAGTACTTATAAGTTGACCGTATCATTTCAATCTTAGCTGAATGACCATTCCCAAGTCATGGCATGTATTCAAGGGCCTAGTCCCATTTATGATAGTCAGTCCATGTATCATGTTTCAAACTCAGTCATGTTCTTGTATGCCCGTTCATGCATGTTTAGTGTAAAAGCTCAGTTTTTCAGTAGCTCAGTTATGTAATCATGCATCAGATATTCATGTTCAGTGTGTAAACTCAATTATCAGTGTCTCAGCTTAACTAGTTCCATTCGAGGACGAACGATCCCAAGGGGGAGATATTGTAATACCCTGTATTTCTCAAAAATAATCTAAGTCCCAGTGCATAAGTATTCATATATATAATTTTTGAAACACTTATTATTTTTCAGTGTATATCCTTCCATTACGTAGGAAATTCAATTAGCTTTCTAACAATATAAAATTTTCCTAAATCCGATAACCGGGTGACAAGTTATGATGATTTTAAGTTTAAGTCATTAAACACCGTCATTCAGGAAAGTAGCGCGTCTCGAAGCATGTCAAAATGGAAATTGTCAGTTTCCATTGACGTACCGCAATACTAATGTGTCACGCCATAACTTATTTTCATATTTATCAGTTTCCAGTACACCAACGCGATCCCACCGCATTGCGGTGAACTTCCAGGTCGTATCCAAGGGGTAACGTGATTTCACTGCATCACGTTGATGGTCCAATTCCCAGTTTTCCACTTTCCCGTGACATAGAACGATAGAACCGTGTCCTGCTTAGGGCCCAGATCGGGATTTTCAGTTAATTTTTATTTTTAAATTCTGAGTTTTTAAATCATTCCAGGGGTATTTGAGTCCTTTTCCACGGCCCAAGTAAGCCTTTAACATGAAATTCAACCCTAATAAACATAGTTACACCATTATTCATTCAGTTTTTCCCTAAATTAAATCATTCTATCTCAAGAGGCTAAAATCCAAGTTCAAGAATCAAGGTCAATCCTCAAGAATCTCTCCAAAAATCTTCACGAACTCTTCTTCTCAGGTATGTTAGGTGTTCATCTATGGGTTCCTTTCACCCATAGAGTCCAAGAATCCCTTTTTAAATATACAAGATCTCATATTTATGATTTTCATGTTTGAATTAGCTTGAATTCATGTTCATGATAGTAGTTAGGTTTCAATCTATGATTTAAGTGCAAGTTTCATTAAATTGAATAGCATGTGTGATGAATATGTGATTATCTTGATAAGCCCTTGAATTTATAAAGTGATTAATGTGTCTATGATGTTAATTAGGTTTTAATCCATGATTATTATATGATTCATGAAATTAGATTAGTGTTTTATGAGGAATCATATGAATTACATGCTAAACCCATGGAATTGAAAGTTGGGACTTGTAGTTTCCATGTTTATATGTTATCCATAATTATGTGCATGAAGTTGTGCTCCCCAAGTGTTTGATAGAATGTCCATGTGAATAAAGAGATGAAATCATTATATGTTAGTATATGAACAAGCTTATGCCCTACAAGTGTTTGATAAAATATCTCTATAGATGATATATAAACATGTATACATTGTTATACTTTGCAAGATCATGTGATGCTTTACTCTTCATGCTATCGATTCCTGGGGGTATTTAATACCCGACAATTTAGCTATTTATTTAGAGCCAGTGTCAGTTATAGAATAGTGTCAGTCTTGTCACGATCAATAGTACTCTCAGTTAGATACAGAACTCAGTAGAGCTCAGTCAGTTATAGCACTCTGAAAACTCAGTGAATTCAGTCCAGTTCAGTCCAGTATAACAGTTCAGTGTTTATTCAATTTGGAGTAGGATTTAGCACCGAGCGAGTGCAAGGATGGCAGCTTTCCTATCAGATAAGCAGAGTTGTTAGTAGCAGTCCCGATACTCCAGAGCTGCATAACCAACATAGGATGAGGAGTCACCCATCAGACTAGGCTTGACTACCTCCCATGGGTCACCCGTCAGATTAGGCTTGGCTCCGCCCAGGTGTCACCCATCAGTTAGGCTTAGCATCCTGGATTTTCTAGTTTTAGTACCCGTGGCACGGTATTAACACCCTTCCATCTAGGGCTACAAGTTGGACCCTAATCAGTTCAGAGAGGGGTATATCAGTTAGATGATTACCTCCCACAGTTTCAATTTCTGTTTTAAATTTAGAACTCAGTTCAATTTTACAGAATCAAGACTGTCAGACACAGTCAATCTATATCAGTAATTCAGTTATCAGTAACTTCAGATTATCAGTTACTTAGTAACAGAACTCAGTACTTAGATTTAGAAAAGCTATGTTACGGTATACATATATGCACAGTATTGAATACTTAGTATTTACAACAGTTTCAGTTATCCACGTACTTATATTCATTTACTCAATATCATTCAGTCAGTTACTGTTCATGCATATGAGACCTTGCATTCAACCTTACCTCATCTAGCATACCAGTATATTCCACGTACTGACGCATACTTTTTCTTTGTGCTATGATATCTCATATCATAGGTTCGGACGCTCAGGTTTCCCGACCGTGCATAGATAGATCCAGTCAGCAGTAGTAGATTTAGTAGTGAGTCCTCATCTATCGAGTATATTCTTTTATTTCAGCATTTCAATTGTTTCAATATATAGTAGTTAGAGTTAGTTGGGGGCTTGTCCCATCAACTCCATATTCAGACAGTTCAGTTAGAGGCTTTCAGACTAGACTAGTTTAGACAGTATTTCAGATACAGGTGTTTTATTAGATGTTGTTATTTATCATTATTTTAGATTTTTAACCTTATGGCATTTCAGCATATTTTTCCGCATTTATTCAACATTATTGTTCAATGCTCACAACAGATATCAGTCATGGGTTAGCTTATGGTCCTTCGGGGTCGTAAGCACCATGTGACGACTAAGAGGTAGTCATGAGTCGTTACACAAAGTCTTATGGCCCACAAAGATAACCATACAAGATCAATCCACCAGATCTACCTCTAAAGAATATCCTACGATAGTAGAATTAAAAAGAGGCATAGCAAAAGGCTCACATGCAATGTTAAAATAAAAAGAAAAATATATAGACACATAGGAGAATGTATATTCAGGTAAAATAAAATTAAAGCAAATCTATAGCAAACTGGGAAAATACATACAATAACTGAATCAGAATCTTCTGCCTTAGGTCTCCCAAGGATAGCATAATACTACCCAGGTATGCTCTAGAACTAAGTAACCTTGTGACCACCTCCACGATCACCCTTACCCCTACCTTTAGTACCTATAGAACCACCTTTACTACTTTGTGAACCACCATTGATTGCAGTTATAGGAGTTGAGAAAAGCTGAAGTAAAGAACCTACTGTTTGGATCCATGCACACATCAAGGGTAATCTTTATGTAAGGGTAATCTTTGGCCATATGGCCTAACTTATCATATGTAAAGCATCATCTATGGACCGACTCAATTTGAGAAGGTATGGATGAACTAGAATGACCACCCTAGACTAAAGAACCAATCCTAGAACCTCTACTTGTATAGCCTATCATCTAGCTACCAGAAGCTGCAGAACTTGAAGGTCTACCACCTAATACCTGTAACACAGTCTAAACCAACCTATCATGATAACCACTAAAACCTCCACTAGGGAAATCTCTACCATAGGAGGCATGCTCACTAAGCTCACCATGACAACACAACTTCTTGGTGCCTCTCTATGTAGCATGGATGATAGATTTGGCCATTTGGCATGCTAAATAATACTCTAAATAGAAGCCAGTCAAACTACTATCTCGGTTATCGTCAACTAGTAAGTACCATCTAACCCCTTTACAAACTTTTAAATCATCTTAGACTCCGTGGAGATGCTAGCAATTGAATATCTGGATAAAGTGTAAAAATGAGCATCAGACTTTGGAATAGTCATGGAGCCCTGCTCCAAGTGATCAAACTTATTACACATCTGATCTCTTCAACTATATAACACAAATCTCTCCAAGAAGGCCTTTAAAAAATCGATCTAAGTCATAGAAGGCAAACCCAAATGTATACCACTAGAAAGCGAGCTCCCCCAATCCCTAGCCACATCCATCAACTGATAGGTTACATAAGCAACTCCATGGGGCCCAAGGGATCCAATAATATTTGTCTTCTCTTGGTAATCGGTCTAAATCTCATAGGTATCCTTGTCAATAGCTCCACTAAACTTAGGTGGAACCAAATGAATAAATCTCTCAAATATCTTCTAATTATTAGAAGACAAAATAACACCCTAAGTATCTAAAGGAATAGAGAGTCTGACAAATAATGAATCCATATATGAGGGTACCATAGATATTGGTTGTACCCCAGAAGTAGGAATTTCCAGAAGAAGATGTTAGCATTAACAGTTGAACATCACTCGAAGTCTTAGAAATACCAGGTACTCTTAAGGGAACATCCTTCAAACGACTCAAGAGATGAAGGAAAAAACTCTGAAGCACTAGGGTATCAATTGAACCCTGTGGGACTTGATCTGGCCCTTCATTTTTTGTCTAGCAATCATCCCTAAAATATATAACTTCAGGATCGGGAGAGGCCTCTCTAGGACATCCTTTGATTGGGATAGCTCTTTGTTCATGTCTTTTACCTCTAGGCCTTCCATGACCCTTGCTTATTCCTCTATTTTAGGCTCTATCCTTGGGTGCTAGATCAATATCATAGTCTCTCAAGATCTATTCCCTACCATTATGTAGAAAATATTGGAAAATAACTTAGAACATTGGATATACACAACCCTCACAATTAGGAATAAAAATAAAAAAGTTTTTCCTCAAGAAAACTTATACCCTCTTGAAGATAGATACATATGTCTTGTTATTGATCCGCGATACTCTACTAGACATACTACTCTTACACTTATGAGATCGGTGAACCTGATTGCTCAAATACTAATTTGTCATGACCCTTTTGGGTCATGATGGCACTTTTCATGATTCAGCCTTGATAAGTAAGCCACTCGCCCAAACTAATTAGGAAACAAACCAAAAACAACAAAAATAAAATCCAAGGCAATACTTCTAGAATGAATCAGAACTATACAAGTATGATAATAGTAGAAGTATGAAATACATATAATATTTCACCTAAAACCTGATGTCATAATATAAGAGCATCTAATACAATGTTTTACAACTAAACATACACATCTTTCTCTGGAAAATCAAATAAAGAAAATAAGGATAGATGAGGTCTGAATCATCCCCGAACTATAGAGTGAATTAGTATCTCAAACTCTAGAATCGCTGCATAAGGTGCTCATACTAGGATCTTCATCAAAAGGGCACAATGTGTAGTAAGTACAGTCCACTTTTACTCAGAAAGTATCATAGGCTAACTGAGAAAAGCAGAAAATAAGAAAAGTAAAATAATACTATGAGCACATCATATGCAACCAGAAAAGTCCACAACTATTTCTCACAACATCTCCACTAATAGTTCTAATTTACTTAAATAGACAAAGATGGAAACAACACTGATACTCACAAAAATACACTAAAATTAAGCACAAATCAAAGAAACAAAAGAAACCATGAAGAATGCATGCACAAATACAATGGAATGAAATATGCATGTAATGAATGGTGAAAGCCATCACATGACTTTCTATATACACCCACCGAGATCAAAACTCCAGGTAGGACTCATGAGGGGTTCATAAGTATCTCATATCTTAATCTTAACTCACCTCTCCATCTCGTGTTTACGAAGAGGGTTTACATAAAAGTGTCTTATTTTCTTTCAAAAATAGTGTTTCTCAATGGTAACATTGTCTTATGGATGTATATGTATGGAATAAAGATGTAATGCTTACAATTAACTAAATTTGATGATATCCAATCCAATATATATATATATATATGTATGTATGTATATATATATGTGTGTGTGTGTGTATGTACCCATAATTCATGATCATCAACTCCAACTAGACACCACCAGAATATATATGCATCTAAGACATCATTAATATAATAAAAACCCAAAATAGGGTATTTTCTTTATGATGGTTAAGGAAACTAAAGCTTAAATAAGGCCTATATTAATAAAATAAAGCCCAAACATAGGCAACACACAATATAAAATATCACAGTCCAACCACAACAGTAATATATGCCCTCAAATGAGCACACAATAGAAAAAATAAACTCAAAATATAAACCCCGTAGTTATTTCCCCCCAACCAATAGAATGCTTTACTTATTTATTAACTACCCAACTCAATCTGAAAGAAATTAAGCTATAACCTAACTCAAAATGATGAAATATCAATTTAAAGTGCTTCAACACGGAGCCTTCCTCTCACTAACGGCCTTAACATCGACTACAATATTTAAATATAATATCTATGGGTTAAAAGAAAGCTACCGATACATGTCCATATTCGGGTAGAATCCAAAACAGGTTTGAAAATTAACTCTAAAAATGAGAGGGGTAAAATCAAAATTTTATTTTAAAAACACATTTCCCAAGTTTATAGGAATCTCTAGGTAAAAACCCATTGAAAAAAGATAAAAATAAGGACCAAAATAAAGAAAATTCCTTTTACGCTTTACTACTAAAACTCAAATTTCCAAATTGAAATCATAATTTAAAGATTTTTTTGATCATATAATCGATGAAAAATAATGGGAATAAGGTTTTGGAGCTTATCCAAGTTCAAATGGTTTAGAAATTCTTAAATAACATTGGAATCTGAAGCTCAAAGGTCAAAAAATGGAGGAAATCCATGAAACAGAGTATATATATACTATACAAGCATAGGCCGCTTAAGCAACTAGGATGACTCTTAAGCAACTAAGCCACAAAGTCCGGGTTTCACTTAAGTAGTCCCCTCATCGCTTAGGCACTTTCCGCTAAAGAGATTCTTGGTATTTTAAGCGGATCCCTCTTGTAACGCCCCAAAAAAGGGTTTTGAGACATCACACGGTGCTTAGGACCACAAGTGATCCCAAGCTAACCCATGAACTTGCATATTGTTAAGCAACAGATAAAATATGTATAAAATGACTGAGTTTGCTGTGCGGAAACATAAAAATGATAGAATCTGTGAAAAATACAATACTGATGCCATTTTACATTCTGATAAAGTCTGAAAAATAGAAATGAAATTACATAAATGACTCTAACTGACATCTATGAAGACTTTACTATACTGACTATAGATAGTTGGGATGGGACTCCAACTATCTCTAATCAATACATATGAATAAGAAATTAAAGTAGATAAATAACATCTAACTAAAGTCCCCAAAGTAGGAGGACTCATCATCTGTAGGCTGGAATCTGTAATTTTCTGATTCTGTCTGCACATACTACAACTTGTACCTACATTATGAGATAATGTAGCACATATACATCTATGTGGATCGGTACTTTGAGGAAGTACTGAGTATATGGAGGTTAAATGCATAAGTAAAACATCATCTTATAATCATCATTTATAAAATAATGCATGCTAAATGTAAATGACTCACATAAGCTCGAATATCTAAAATACTGAAATCTGAAATCATGAATAGTAAATCACACTTTATAAATATAGTGAGTCATAACATTTAGTTCTAAAAGTTGTACTAATGTTCTATCTATAAATCATACTGTCTAAGTGCAAAAAGAGCTCATTTATGAATCTGAAATCTGAAAGCTAAAATCTGTAACTATTGTCTTTCTGTAAAGCATAATTTGAGTAAAACTGTGAGCCTTTACACTTAGTTTTCTTAAATCTTTTCTATGTTTCTTTTCTTTTCTTTTAGCTAGAAGGGAGGTTCTCTTAACCGACATAAACCATGTGAGCATTCATGGAGTCCAATGTTCTTGTCCCCCTAAGGAGGAATCCTCACATTGGGGGGAGGAGTTATACTCTTTCCAGGGAGTATAACCTACTTTCCATGTGATCGATCACAAGCTAAATCTTTTATCCATAAACAAATGGGAATAATCTCATAATTTGTACCTATGTTGGCTACATAGTTCTGTGGAAGATAGGACACGCTAATCCCACACTTCCCGCTCGGTGCTAAATACTACTCCTTTTTTAGTCTTTATGCTCATTCTATTGGAAATCCACTTTAAACTAGTATAATGGTTCATTCTGAAATCAAAAATACTTTTATCTGAGTAAATCTATAAATAAAGCTGATCTAAATTCTGTAAAGTGGATTCCATAGCTAAACCGATGATCAAAAGATCAAAGCTTTTTCTAAAAACTAAAAATAATCTTCTCATAATATTTTTAAAGCATCATCTTTCATGAAGTAATACTATTCAATCTTTTGATAATACCCCATGTATAAATCTCATGTTAAAACATCAAATTGCTCATGCTTGATAATGTAAACATTGAGAAACTAATTCAAAATCTGAAAATTTCTGCATTATGTATGAAAATATGAACATAATCATGTGATTCAACTTTTAAATCATTGGAAACATCATAAGCTGGTAAATAACAATGATGGGTATAAACCCTAACTTCAATTTCATGGGAAATCACATAAAATTCAGTAAATTTGAATTTAAAACAAATTTTGGGCACACGGATGAAAGGATTATCCTTGTTAAAGAACCCCACATACCTCAATTGATGAACTAGATGCTAAAACTTGAATCTTAGATTTCTATTGATGCTTTGAAGATGTATTCTTAGAGTTTTTATATTGGGAATCCTCAATCTTGAATTTTCTTGGAGAATGAATGGAAGAATTGGGTTTCTTGGAGAAGGATCTTTGATGATCTAGGGTTTTCTTTTGAGAGAAAACTGATAAAATAAGCATAAAGTGCTTTGGTATAGGATTAATGATGTGTTTTGGATGTATTGGAGCCCTGGAGATGGACCAAAATGATCCTATTAAACTTTAAATTAGAACTGGAAATTAACCAAAAATTCTGATTTACTGGGCCATCGCGACGCGCCACTATCGCGGTAGCTCTCTGGGTAAGGAAGATTGGGAAATAGGAGACCTTTTCGATGCGGAGCTATCACGTTGTCCCACTGAATTCTGATAATTGGGACCTGGAACTTCAACGCAATGCGCCACTATCACGGTGCCCTATAGTAATGCCAATTTGGCCTTCGACGCGACACACCATCATCGCGCCGGTCTACTGGAATGGGACAATTAGGAATTTGGACTTCTACATGATGCATGGCTATCGTGGAGGGCCAATGGAGTTGACGATTGTCATTTTTCTAGTCTCCACGACGCGCCAAGTGCCCAAGTGGCACACTGTCAACTTAAAAATGCCACAACTTCTTCACCGAGTGTCAAATTTGGGCGAATCTTATATCGATGAAAAACTTATTAAATTTACCACACAATGGAAATTTGAAATCTTGAAAATACCAAATTAAATAAAAAGGTATTCATCTTAGAAGCAAATCTTTAGCATTCTCAGGACGAATTTAAGCATGGAAAAAGTATGGGGTTTGATATTATCCATGTTTAAAAATGGTTAATTGGGTTTCAAATCCATGTTTCATGATCAATTTTATGTAGGGTTAATTGATTTATATGTGTTACCATGTGAAATCATGCTAAATCCTTCAAATGGTGAAATAAATGTTGAAATTATGTGCTCATATGTTGATTAGTACTAAATGCATAATTTATGTCTTTCAAGTGATTGATGAATTAAGCATGTGAGTTGAATAGGGAAGTTATATCATGTTAGCATGTGTTTAAGTTCATGACATGCAAGTGTTTGTTAAAATTCTCCAATGAATAAAGAATGATCAAATGCTTAGTTTACATGTTTCATGTTTATGCCATGCCTCTTATTTTGTGCTATCGAGTTCTGGGGTACTTGTACCCGACATTTTAGCTGATTATTTAGAGACATGGTCAGTAATAGTATGGTAACAGTTATGTCACTATCAATAGTACTCTTAGTCAGTTACAAAACTCAGGAAAAACTCAATAAACTCAGTATTTTTCTAGTCTAGTTTAGTACTCATTCCATACCTCAATAAACTCAGCCAGTTAATAGAATTCAATAGTTTTCGACAATCCACGAAACTCAGTGTACCAAGTTCGGTTTAATTAAATAGAAATATTAGTAATAGCTTAGTCCAACCTAGTACAGACTAGAAATCAGTTCAGTGTCTGTTCAGTTAGGAGTAGGATTCAGTATCGAGTTAACCCAGGGATGGGGGCATTCCTACCAGTAGGGGGTTTGACCCTTAGTAGCAATCCCTGCGTTATAGAACTACGTAGCCAGCATAGGTTGAGATATCTTCTTGCCAAATATATTGAGGGTTGATATATCTCATTCGAGTTATCCTACCATCTAGGGTTGACGGAAGTTCTTTCTTTCAGAGAGGGTTAACTCACAGCTTGTCCTTACCCATGGCACGATATTGACACCCTTCCAACTAGGGTTACAAGTTGGACCCCAATTAATTTAGAGAGGGGCCTATCAGTTAGATGATTACCTCCCATAGTCCTAGTTCCAGTCTCAGTCTCAGAATAGAACTCAGTTCAGTTCTACAGATTTAGGACTATCAGACATAGTCACTCAACTCAATACAGAGCTTAGCATAGTTCCACAGTATTTAGAACTATTAGATACAGTCATTCAGATAATTAGTAGTACAGTATTCATAAACTCAGATATCAATTATCAGTATTTAGATTCAGTACTAAGTATTACCACGATCTCAGTTACAGTCTATGTATTCATGTATGTACTTTTTCTCAGTCATACTCATGTTATTCAGATATTATTATGCATGCATATAAACCCATGCATTTCAGCCTACCTCACTGAGCATACCAGTATATTCAAAGTACTCATGCATGCTTTTCTTTGTGCTACGATGTCTTATATCATAGGTTCAGATGCACGGGCTCCAGAGCACCCTTAGCAGTTTAGATTATCAGCTTTCAGAGTAGTGGTAAGTCCTCATAGTTGGAGGAAATACTTATTATTTATAGTACTTCAATTTTATTTCAGTAGATAGAGTTAGTTGGGGGCTTGTCCCATCAACTCCACAGTTCAAACAGTTAGAGGGTTTTCAGACTAGAGTATTTTTAGATAGTTGTTCAATTTTTTAGTACTTATATTCAGATTTATTTATAGATGTGAACCTTATGGAATATGTTTTTGCCTATTTCTATAATCATTACAATATTTATTACACATTTATTATAGTAGGTACCAGTCATGGGTTAGCTTGTGGTCCTTCAGGATTGTGAGCACTGTGTAGCGTTCGGGGTACAGATTCGTGGCGTTACAAACTTGGAATCAGAGCCTAAGGTTCAACAGAGTCCTAGGAAGTCTGAAATCTGCATCTAGTAGAGTTTTGTGTATGGGTGTGTCGCGCGCCATACTTATGGACAAGAGGCTATGAGATGTTTTAGGAAAAGTTTCTCTTTTTTAAGTAGTCATGTCATGCGAATGAGAATGAGCTCTAGTTACACTCTTTTTCTAATACTAGCTTCTCTTCCTTTTATAGAATATGCCTCTAAAGAGGACTCGAGGAAGAGGAATGAGAGACTAGTCAGCCCCTCAACCCATCTATCTAGATCCTTTGGGTGAGCATATCTCCCACGTGGAGTTTAGAGTAGCCTTTATTACCCTAGCTAATTCTGTAGCAACCCAGAATGAACGCCCAACTTCTATTCTAGCCAACCCAGTGGCCAATACAGCTACTGCCAGGATTCAAGACTATACCCAAATGAACCCTTTCTCCTTTACCGAGTCTAAGTCAGATGAGGACCCTCAGGAATTTCTTGATTAGGTGCAGAAAGTTACCGATATCATGGGGGTGACTACTGTTGAGAGCACTGATTTGGCCAAATATCAGTTACAGGATGTGGCTCATTCGTGGTTCAAATAGTAGAAAGCATAGAGGGACACAAATGCAGGACCTATAGAATGGGAGAAGTTTGCAGTTTCTTTTCTGGATTGGTTCTTCCCGCTAGAGTTGAAGGAAATGAAAGTTTTGGAGTTTAAAAACCTGAAGCAGGGCAATATGAAAGTGCAAAAGTATTCTCTCAGGTTTACTCAGTTGGCCAGATATGCCCTACATATTGTGAAAGATAGCAGATCTAAGATGAGTAAGTTTGTATTAGGGGTATCTAGAAATATGGTCAAAGAGTGCAAGACTGTAATGCTGATAAAAGAGATGGACATATCTAGGATAATGGTTCATACTCAGTAGATAGAGGAGGAAAAGAATAAAGAGAGAGGGAGAGTAAGCGAGAGAGGCTAGGTAGTTTGAGTTTCACTTAGCCTAAGTTAGAGGGTGGGAATCGTTCTCAGTTCCACCTGAAATCCTCAATTCCAACTCTGTCCTCAGCCAGTGCTCTAGTGCTGAAATTTTTAGATGGCAATAGAGATAGGACATCAGGACTTAAGCCCCAGGGCATTGTTAGCAGTGCCCGAACCAATCCTCTTTGCCAGAAGTGCGGTAGAAACCACCAGGGCATCTGCAGAGCTGGAACCGATATTTATTTTGGATGCGGAAAGCTAGGCCACAGAGTCAGATAGTGTCCTCAGGTGGGTTCACAGAGTCAGTATGCCCGTCCTCCAGCTCAGTTCGATCGCCCGAATCAGTAGGGTGCCTAATCCAGTACCACTAGTGGGCAGCGCCCAAATAGACTCTATGCTCTTCAGTCCTGACAAGATCAGGAAAGTTCTCCTGATGTGGTCACTGGTACTTTACATGTTTTTCATTTGCATCTTTACGCTTTCCTAGATCCAGGATCTTACTTGTCATTTGTTACTCCTTATATAGTATTTGATTTTAAAGTTAGTACTGAAATTCTAGCAGAGCCTTTATCAGTATCTACCCCAGTAGGTAAATCTATCATAGCCCGATGGGTATACAGGAACTATCCGGTTATGATATCTCAGAAAGTCATGTCAACAGACTTAGTCGAATTAGAAATGACCAATTTTGATATGATTCTCGACATGGATTGGCTTTATTCCTACTATGCCTCAGTCAACTGTAGAAATAGAATTGTCCAGTTTTAGTTTCCAAATACACCCATCCTAGAGTGGAGGGGTAGTACTTCAGCACCTAGAGGTCAACTTATTTCTTACCTTCAGGCTAAAAAAATGATATCAAAGGGGTGTGTTTACTATCTCATTCGAGTATAGGACTCTAGTTTAGAAACCCCTACTCTTGAATTAGTATTATTAGCATGTGAATTCCCAGATATGTTTCCTGAAGATCTTCCAGGAGTTCCTCCCAAAAGGGAAATTAATTTTAGAATTAATCTTCTTCCAGAAACTCAGCCCATATCTATTCCACCATATAGAATGGCACCTGCAGAACTTAGAGAATTAAAGGAACAGTTATAGGATCTCTTAGATAAGGGATTCATCAGACCCAGTATGTCCCCTTAGGGTGCACCGATTTTATTCATGCGTATAAAAGACGGTTCCCTCAGAATGTGTATAGATTACCGTTAGTTAAACAAAGTTATGGTCAAGAACAAGTGTCCACTTCCCAGAATCAATAACTTGTTTTACCAATTTCAGAGTGCCAGCTAATTCTCTAAGATAGACCTCAGATCAGGCTATCATCAACTCAGAGTTAGGGAATGTGAAATCCTAAAAACAAATTTCAGAACTTGGTACGGTCACTTCAAATTTTTATTCATGTCCTTTGGTCTTACCGATTCCCCAGCAGCCTTCATGGACTTGATGAACCGTGTGTTCAAGCAGTACTTAGAAATGTTCATCATAGTCTTCATAGATGGCATTCTTGTTTACTCCTGTAGTGAACATGATCATATAGACCATCTCAGAATAGTATTGCAGACTCTCAGAAACCATAAGTTATTCACCGAACTCAATAAGTGCAAAATTTTGGCTAAGGTCAGTAGCATTATTTGTCCATATCATTTCTGGTGATGGCATTAGAGTTGATCCCTAAAAGACTGAGGTAGCGATAAATTGGCCCCGACCGATCTCTCTATCAGATATCAGTAGTTTCTTAGGTTTGGCTGGCTATTATCGATGGTTTGTTGAGGGGTTTTTTTCTATTGCATCCCTATGTCCAGATTGACTCAAAAGAAAGTCAAGTTCCAGTGGTCAGATTTTTGTGAGAAAAGTTTTCAGGAGTTGAAGACTTGACCTACCATAGCTCCAGTTTTGATCCTACCATATGGTTCTAATGGCTTTATTGTGTATTGTGATGCTTCCAGAGTTGGATTTGGTTGTGTTTTAATGCAGAGAGGTAAGGTCATAGCCTATGCCTCTAGTCAGCTTAAGCCCCATAAGAAGAACTATCCTACTCATGATCTTGAGTTAGCAGTAGTAGTGTTGCCTTAAAGATTTGGATTCACTATTTGTAAGGTGTGCACGTTGATGTGTTCACTGATCATAAGAGCCTACAGTATGTGTTCTCTCAGAAAGACCTAAACCTCTATCAGAGAAGGTGGTTGGAGTTGTTGAAAGACTACAACAAGAGTGTTCATTATCATCTGCACAAGGCCAACGTAGTGGCCGACGCCCTCAGTAGAATGTCTATGGGTAGTGTTGCTTATGTAGAGGACACTAAAAAGAAGTTAGCTCAGGAAGTCCATCAGTTAGCCCGGCTAGGTGTCCTCTTAGTCGATTTAGCAGAAGGTAGTGTATGAGTGCGAGTAGTTCAGAATCATCCTTAGTTTCCGAAGTGAAGGAAAAACAGGATTGGGATCCCAGTCTAGTCAAGTTAAAAGAATCCGTTAAAGATCAGAAAGTTGATGTTTTCTCATAAGGGGGAGATAGTGTGCTACGTTGCCAGGGTCGTCTATGTGTTCCAGGCATAGATGACTTAAGGCAGTGAATTCTTACAGAAACGCATGGTGCGTGCTACTCGATTCATCCAGGAGATACTAAGATATACCGTGATTTGTAGGAGATCTATTGGTGTAGTAGGATGAAGAGAGATATTGCAGAGTTTATGGCTAAGTGATTGACGTGTCAACAGGTTAATATTGAGAATCATAAGCCTAGTGGATCCATACAGGAATTAAGCATTGCCACCTGGAAATAGGAAGAAGTGAACATGGACTTTGTGACGGGATTGCCTCGTACTCATCGTCAGCATGATTTAGTTTGGGTCATTATAGATAGGATGAAAAAATCCGATTATTTCCTATCAGTCCATACCTCATATTCAACCAAGGATTACGCCAAACTCTATATCAGGGAGTTGGACAGATTCCACGTTGTTCCATTGTCTATCATCTCAAACAAAGGTACCAAGTTTACCTCTTATTTCTGGAAGGCATTCCAAAAGGGTCTTGGTACCCGAGTTCATCTCAGTACATCCTTCCATCCTCAGATAGATGTTCAAGTAAAAAGGACCATCCTGACCTTAGAATATATGCTGCGAGCGTGCACGATAGATATCAAAGGTAGTTGGGATGACCATTTTCCTTTGATTGAGTTCGCATATAACAATAACTATCATTCCAGTATTCAGATGGATCTGTTTGAGGAACTTTATGGGAGGAGGTATAGATCTCCCATTGGTTGGTTTGAAATGGGTAAGGCTATAGTGGTAGGGCTTGACATGGTATTTGATACCCTGGAGAAAGTCTAGTTGATCAAGGAAAGACTTAAGACAGCTCAGAGCCAGCAGAAATAGTACGCAGATGTGCACAGAAAGGATCTCGAGTTTGAGATTGATGACAATGTGTACTTGAAAATCTCTTCTATGAAAGGGGTGAAGAGATTTGGCAAGAAGGGGAAACTCAGCCCCCGACATGTCTTTCCTTACCAAATTCTCAGCTATTTTGGAAAGGTAGCTTACGAGCTTGAGTTGCCTTCAGATGTATCTTCAGTGCATCCAGTGTTCCACATCTCCTTTCTAAAGAAATGCATAGGATACCCAACAATCGTAGTCCTTGTAGAGGGAATAGATATTCATAACAGCCTCTCTTATAAAGAGATTTCAGTCAAAATCCTTGACTACCAGATTCATAGACAGAGGAACAAAAAAATTCCTCTAGTCAAAGTTCATTGGTAGAATACGTATGTTGAGGGAGATACTTAGGAAACAGAAGAAGACATGAGGACCAAGTATCCTCACCTCTTCTCCGCAGACTCAGACCCAGTCCAAGTTAATAGCTTTCTTTAAGCTTATTCAGTTTCATGTTCAGATTTAGTTACAAACTTGGTATCAGCTACCATTGTATGTTCAGTCATGTATTCATTCATCAGATATACATGTCCATTATGAGAAACTCAAGTTATCAGTAATTCCAGTCATGCATTCATGAATCATGTTCATCTATGTGCTCATGCATTAGATATGCATGTTTAGCTTGATAATTCAGTGTATTAGTGATCTCAGTCATGAAACCATGTTTCAGTTGTGCATGCCCAGTGTATAAGTTCAGTCTCTCAGTATTCTCAGTCTCTGCTGTTTCATTTGAGGATGAATGTTCCCAAATGGGAGATAATGTAAGACCCTGCAAAATCCTTAGCTTAATTCAGTCCTTTAAACTTGTTAAGGGGTCCTAGACTTACACTATTCTAGCTAAGTATTTAGAATTAGTGTTATTCTAGCCTTCGAAAGTTGGCAATCTTATTTCATGGCCTTTACATCCATTATAGGTGGATATTTAGGTTGATTCATGATCAGGAATGTCCGTAGGTGTTTTCGGACAAGTTTTAGATTTTTTTAGACTTTGTGTGAAGCTCCTTTGGAATCCTAAAATAGTGGATCAACACGATCTTGGCACGCCACGTTGACTATCGTGTTGATAAATGTTTTCCCCAGCTCCCAGCATTAATTTCCAGTGAGTAGATGCAGACTCAATGCGACGCGTTGGCTATCACGTCGATGCCAATAACCCGACGCGTCGGTCTGCGCATAGTTCAAATCCATAACCATCCTACAAGTAGGCTACATCAGGCAGGCCATCTTCTATACCCATGTATAGCATATGCACGAAGAGATTTTTACTAAAGTAGATCATCAGGAATAAACCAATTCTTGATCATACTTGATGCAGGAACAATCTTGTCTCCAAATCTGACTCTCCCTTCTTTAGCTGCAAATTGAGGGCTAAAAACTAGTGTAGTTAAGGTTGTTTAAATTGCCTAGACCTCTAGATAAAAATAACAAGTCAATTAGGAAAACTATATATTTTAGATAAAAGAGCCTAAATAACTACAAAAAGAAGAACATTTGCTTCATCTGTAAAAAGCCTGGCCACTTTGCCAGAAACTGTCCTTAAGACAAAAAGTCGTGGGACTCCATCCACCTCTTTGAATAAATAGCTGATCATACAATCATCTATCTCAGCAAAGAGGACGACCTTAAATCGATCTTCTCACTGAAGAAGAACCAACTAAGGACACCCTTTTCTCTATAGATTTATATGAAGAATTAGGCAACATCTATACTGATGATCTGTACTTGATATCTAATACTGGAGAAGGTGATGACAAGCTAGCTAGTTAGATTCTCATGCTTAACACATCAGGAATTTTATATTTTGGAATAGCAGACTGCCATCCAGACCAGTTTAATCAATATGATGCAAGGGCATTTATATTGCACTATCTAGTGGGAATCACAGGCCACAATGTCTAAGCTTAACTAGAACCAAAGATTTCACTCCTTTGGAAATTTTCTATCGTAATACTCTCCCTGTAAGGTGAATACTATGAAGAACTACACTTTATTTCCCGATAATATAGATACATTCTAAAATAATATCAGCCACCGTATGAAATCACGAGAGATGAAGTCACAAAAGCCATAAAAAACATACGACTAATAGCTCCCCCACAAGGACGCAGAGGTATATCTAATAGGAAGATTTACTTCACCAAATCACTGAAAAAAACTTGGAAGGCCAAGAACGCCTCAGGTAAAAACACGACGTCAATTGGTGGATAGAAGAAGGATATGCAAGTTCATCACCAATACTATCTAACACTGCCTGAAAGATAACACTAGATGACATATGCAAAAAACTACAATTCACTACAAGATCCTGAAAAGAAAAAGCTCTCAAAATTAGATGGAGTAACTCAGTAGCTCGACATAACGACACAAGATGAACTAAATCTAGCATTCAGTTTTTCCTTTCTATTCCTCCTCTTTTAATCTTCTCACCTTTTTCAGATCTGAAATTTTTCTTTTTCGAATACTTGATAATGCCTTGGAAATTTCTTTCATTCTCCTCTTAGCCTTAGTCTCTAATGGAGTGAATAAAACTGAAATCCTCTTTGATCGAATGACACTATTCTTAGATATCAATTCCTTTACATCAGTAGTTAATGCATTAACAATATTAATCACTCCATCATGTTTTGCCTTGCACTCTTCACATTTGCATGAACAAGATAAGCAAGGAGGGGAAAGATCTCCAAACCTTTGCTCGAGTTAGTAAATAGATTAAACGATTTTAATATCTCAGCCTTTCTGCTGATCATTCTTCTCCCATATAGAGGACAACATATCCGTCATGCAAAAGTCTACACCGTCGCCGGAAATGCTTGAGACAGCGAAAGTCTATAGAAGGCATGACTAGTAATCTCTCAATATCACTTTTATGACTTTCTAGACATCTTTTGCAATTATATTGGAATGGAAATATCCAGCAATTATGCTTAGTTTGGTTTGTCAGTTCCAATATAATTGGAAAAGATGTCAAGAAAGTCATAAAAGTGATATTGAAAGGCTAATAATCAAGCCTTCTAAAGACTTTCGTTGTGGCAAGCATTTCTGGCAATAGTGTAGACTTTTACATGACGGATATGTTGTCCTTTATATGGGAGAAGAGAGATCAGCAAAAAGGTTGAGATATTAAGATCATTTAATCTGTTCACTAACTTGGGCAAAGGTTTTAATAGGGTAATGAACCTGCAGTTACGTAACATTTGATTGGCTTGGTAGAGTCAGTTTAGATCAAACATTATGTAACTCCTTGCTAATTAATTTATCAAAACCCTTGAAGGTTGGTTGAACAAGATGCTTTGAGCAACGTTCGATAAAAGTGAGTTATTCAAATGTTGGGACCATATCTTCACTATGCATCAACATATTTTGACCTAAAAACATACATAACGACCCTTCATGTATCCTTTAATACTTATGAAGAAGGTGTTTTGAAGGGATTCTACAATGCCACAACTTTGAAGGTAGTGTTACTGATCGACATCACAAGAGATCAGAAACTCTATACCAAATTCAAAGACGGCAATGGCAAACTTAAAGACCAAATCGACAAGCTTAAAAATTATTGAGATTCGTATACTACAGCAAGCCTCTGATCTTCTCCAAGAAATATTGAAAACATACTAAGTATAGAAAACACAATCAATTATAACCATATTGCTAAGGAAGTAGTGAGACTCAATCTGCCTTTCAATCACGTTTGTGGTTTCGATCAGGTCAAGTTTGTTGTTTTGATTAGGTCAACAGCAGTGGACCTAATTGGAACCACAAACAAGAAGGAATGGGATGTAATTTAAAATTTAGAAATTGTCGCCTTTACTTAGATTCCTTACTTTAACTACAGTTGTTATTGGCAGAACTTTTTTAGACTTACTGTACAATATTTCAACCCTCGTTTCCCTTAAGGCGACTTTCTTATTCTTCTACAATTTTCTATCTAGGTGATAACCCTGACCACGATACCTAGTCGCAGCTCCCTAGCAAAGTGACCATCTGGATTATTTTTCTCTTAGAGAGACAACAAACAAATTTACATTATCGGATACACTTTCATATTTGCACTTGATACAGATTTCTCATGTTTTAAGATAATTTTATCAGCCAGATTCGCTAAAAGTTACTTTCTACCCTATGTGTCCTCTTTAATTAGCTCTCAGATGATATAGTCTTTCATCAACCACCTATTTTTCCTTGAGGTCATTCTCCTACCGTACCTTCTGGCATATAATCATCACCATGAGAAACCTAACCATATAAATTTGGGCTAGGGCAATAACTATATTGGTTTTTCATTATTATTAGATGCAGTGCTAAGCTTCGAAGGCCTTTTCAAAGTCCAATGCACCCTAAAAATTAGTCCAATCGTTATTGAATCTCTTTACAATGACACCAAAACTAGATCCCTTCATAATACTTAACAATAAACATGAGCAACAACCGACATTAAATCTTAATAGGGTATCAGAATCATATTCATGGTCCCTCAACCTTATCAGTTCGGACCTACCAAACTTAACTGTAAAATTACAAATATCTTATTTGAATGATCTATGACTAATCGGTAAAAATAGCATTCATAAAATTAGTGTACTCTATGTGTGTTTCCACGATAATATTATCAGTAATAAATATCTCCCACATATGAAGTGGTTCCATCTCCATGCAGCTTATTCCTTCAAACCCATCTTTCCTGTAACCTCTTATGATGGTCGGACAAAAGTTGATCAAATTTCAGTTCCTTATATCTACAAAGAAGAGGGAAAAAATTTGATGTCACATAAAGAACATTATCCATCTGTTGCAATAGACGTAGAGTCTGTTGCATCAGATGTGGAGTCTATTGCAACAGGTGTGGAGCCTGTTGCAACAGATGTGGAGTCTGTTGGAATACATCAAACCAGCCTTGTTGGTGGTTTGATTTGTTCCAACAGTTTATCGATCTGTTGCAACATCAATAACAACATAAACTACAAATAAAAAACATCAACAACAAAGAAACAACAACATTTGTTTCAACAACATCATCAACAATAAAGAAGCAACATCCTTTGTTCCAACACCATCAACAACACCACACCACAAGTTCCAGCAACGCCAACCCCACCAATAATATCAATAAAAACATCAAGAATAATGAAATAAATAAAATACATAAAAAAAATGATACTGCCAACAAGGCTTTTAAACTTCTCCCAACAGATGACTTTTTTCGCATATTGTAATAAAAATTCTTGGTTCGTTTATTCAAAACTTAAAAAGTTCCTTCCAGGATTGCGGGCAAATCTAACTCATAGGCGACCCCACTGATCCTCTTCACAATCTGATATGGTCATATGTAATGAGGACTAAGCTTCCTTTTCCTTCTGAATCACATGACTCATTTCATAGGGGAGACTTTTAGAAACACCCAATCACAAACCTTGAATTTCAACTCCCTTCTCCTAACGCCGGCATAGGATTTCTAGTGACTCTAAGCTGTCTTAAGTCGGTCTCTAATAATCTTCACCTTGTCCATTGCCTGAGGAACAAGGTCAGGACCGAACAACCGGGTTTTACCCACTTCATACCATCCAATAAAGGATCTACACCATCTCCCATAAAGTGCTTCAAAAGGAGCCATCTGAATACTGGCATGGTAGCTATTATTGTTGGCAAATTCTATCAACGACAAATAATCCACCCAACTACCTTTGAAGTCAATTATGTAGGCCCTTAACATATCCTCAAGAGTTTGAATAGTGCGTTTGTCTTGCCTATCGGTCTGAGGGTGGAAGGCAGTACTCAGGTTCACTTGGGTACTTAAACCCTTCTGAAAAGATCGCCAAAACTACAAAGAGAATTGCGTACCTTGATCAGATATAATGGATACTGGTGCACCATGCAAGCGAACTATTTCCTTAATGTACAGATTGGCATAATCATCTCTCGAATAGTTAGTCCTCACAGGCAGAAAGTGAGCAGACTAGGTCATTCGATCTATAATCACCCAAATGGAGTCATATTAGTCCCGAGACTTCGGAAGCCCCATGATGAAATCCATATTGATCATCTCCCATTTCTACATAGGCAAGACTATCTCTTAGGAAGTACCACCTTGCCTCAAATGTTCCACCTTGACTTGTTGGAAATTCAAACACTTAGACACAAAGTTAGCAACATCTCTTTTCATATTGTTCCACCAGTAAATATCCTTAAGGTCATGATACATTTTAGTAGATCTTGGGTGAAAAACAAACCTCAAAGTGTGAGCGTCATCGAGAATTCTTTCTTGCAACCCATCTACATCTGACACACAAAGCCTACCTTGATACCTCAAAATCCTATCACCGCTGATTTCAAATGCCATCACCTTCTGTTGACCCACATAATTCTTAATCTGTAACAAGATGGGGTCTTCGGCCTGCTTTTTCTTCACTTTAGGACATAGGAAATATTTAGCTATCTCATGAACAATTACTCCTCCATGTTCGGAATCCAGAAGTTGAACCCCTAGATTTGCAAATCGGTAAATATCCTTCAGAATTTCTCTTTTTTATTCCTCAACATGAGAAAGACTGCCCATTGACAACCTGCTGAGGGCGTTGGCCACTATATTTGCCTTGCCCGGATGGTAGTGCAGGCTCATGTCATAATCTTTCAACAGTTCCAACCAACGCCTCTTCTTGAGATTTAGTTCTTTATGCGAGAAAATATACTGCAAACTTTTGTGGTTAGTGAAAATTTCTACATGCACCTCATAAAGATAATGCCGCCCGATTTTAAGTGCAAACACTATAGCCGCTAATTCCAAGTCATGGGTAGGGTAATTTCACTCGTGCACCTTCAACTGCCTAGATGCATAAGCTACTACCTTACCATGCTACATAAGTACACACATAAGTCCCACTCGGGATGCATCACAGTACACTAGAAAACCCTATGTACCCTCAGGAAGGGTCAAAACAGGTGCGGTAGTAAATTTATATTTTAATTTCTCAAAGTTATTCTCACAGGAGTCAAACCACAAAAATTTTACCTTTTTCTGTGTCAACTTGGTAAGTGGAGAAACTATCAAGGAAAAACTTTCTACGAACCTTTTGTAATACCCTTCCAAACCCAAGAAGCTTCGAATATCGATTGGAGTTGTGGGCCTGGGTCATTTTCTCACTGTCTCAACCTTCTGGGGGTCAACCTTAATCCCTTCACTAGAAACAATATGCCCAAGGAAAGCAATAGCACTAAACCAAAATTCACACTTGGAAAATTTTGCATAAGACTTATAATCTTTGAGGGTCTAAAGGACGGTTCGGTGGTGACTGGCATGATCCTCCTCATTCTTAGAGTAAGAAAAAATGCCGTTAATAAAGACTATGATGAACAAATCTGGACACTGATGAAACACCTTATCCATTAGGTCCAAGAAAGCTATAGGGGCATTAGTTAGTTCAAAGGACATGACTAAGAATTCATAATGGCCATATCGGGTTTGGAAAGCTATTTTGGGAATGTCAGCCTCCCTAACCTTCAACTGATGATACCCCGAATGAAGGTCTATCTTAGAGAAACACTTAGCACCCTGAAGTTGGTCAAAGATATCATTAATATTAGGAAGTGGGTATTTGTTTTTAACAGTGACCTTATTCAGCTGACGGTAGTCTATACACATACAAAGGGAATCGTCTTTCTTACGCACAAAGAGTACAGGTGCACCCTAGGGAGAAATACTAGGATGGATAAAGCATTTGTCAAGAAGGTCTTCTAGTTATTCTTTCAACTCTTTCAATTTGGCAGGAGCCTTTCTGTATGGCAGGATAGAAATAGAATGAGTGTCCGGCAATAAATCAATGCCAAAATCTATCTCCCTATTAGGTGGTATCCCTGGGAGGTCATCAGGAAAGACTTTTAGGAATTCATTAACTACCGAGACAGACTGGAGGGAAGGATTTTTCGTACTAGAATCTTTGACCCGAATAAGATGATAAAAATAGCCCTTGGAAATAAGTTTGCAGGCTCTGAGATAAGAGATAAAATTCCCCCTAGGTGCTAAAGAATACCCCTCTCACTCTATCATTGGTTCATTTGGAAATGAGAAAGTGACTTTTCGGGTTCTACAATCTAGTGTGGCATAGCACGAATGGAGCCAATCCATCCCTAAAATAGCATCAAAATCAACCATATCAAGCTCTTCAAGGTCTTTCATAGTATTAAGATTGGAAATAGACAGAACACAATTTCTATACACCTTTTTAGCCACAATAGAGTCACCAACAAGAGTGGAATAGAGAAAGGTTTCGAAATAATTTTAGGCTCAAACCCAAAACTGATTGCCACATACTAGGTCACATATGACAAGGTATACCTTGGGTCAAGCAACATATACACATTACGGGAGAAAATTTAACATACCCATCACAATTTCTGGCGAAGCCTCTGCATCCTGGCGGTAGGACAAAACATATAACCAATTGCAACCGCCCCTGGTAGCTGAAGTAGTACCTTTGGAAGGTGGTGGTGGCGCTGAGGAATCAGCTTGAGACTTAGCACACCCAACATTACCTCTTACTGATGGGCAATCTCTTTGTATATGACCTGGATGACCATAAGCACAACACACCATTGTGCCAAACTAACATCTTCCTGGGTGGTTCTTTCCGTACGAGTTATATGGAGGGTATTGACTGAATAGATGGGCCACACACCTTTGGGACTGAGTACCCTATATTCTCGATCCCTGATTAGTCTAGAAATTTTGAAACTGCCAATCAACTGAAGGTCTTTGCACTGGCTGAAGACTGAGCATGACTCTAAAACTTATTCTTCGACCACTTGTTACCCCAATTATTATCACCTTGGTGCTGACTATTATTCTGGTCTGTAGATCTGGCCCTCTTGGACTGCCTATCTTTCTCCCTTGCCTCTGTCAGCCTTTTCTTCTGCTCTTCAACCTGTTACATATGAATGGACAACCTGGAGAAATCCATGTCTCTATTTTTCATTACTTCTTGGCATTCTAATACCAGATCATCCGAGAGACCGGATGCAAACTTCCTTATGCGAGCTGTCATGTTACCCGCCATTCTAGTGCTTAACGAGATAGCTGGTTGAACATTAGTGTGTACTCCTTGACTCTCATTTTCCCTTATTTAAAATTCATAAATTCTTCATCCTTCGATTCCCTCAATTCCTGAGGAATGAAATGATCTAGAAAAGCTTCCATTAACTCACCCCACATAGAAGAATCAACATCTCTACCCTTAGAATCCTCCCATTCATTATACCATAGATTTTCCATATCCTTCAGCTGATAGGTTGCTAGCTCAACCCCTTCGACCTCATTCGCATGTATAACCCGAACAATTTTCTCTAAATTAATAATGAACCCTTGGGGGTCCTCCTCAACCCTTGTAACAGTAAACAAAAGTGGGTTTAGCCTCATGAATTATCCAACCCGGGTAATCTCAGAAGAACCAAACACAGACCCCACATCTTCAAACCATCGGGTCTGAGAAGCCACCAACTGAGCTATTATATGCGTAAATTATCGAAACTCAACATTAGATACTTCTCAATGGGAGGTTGAGTATGATTAAATCTAGACCGAGGAGCCCTAGGTTCCCTAGGTGGACTAGTCTGAATAGGAGAAACTCTAGGAGTAGCAATAAACTCTGAAGTATGAGCTCTATTACGGGTCTGCATCCCATTGGTAGGGCAAACCTCCTCAGCTTGGGAATTCTATTCATTGGATCGTCGGGGAGGCATGGTAACTTTCTGAAATAAAAAAAAAGATTGATTAGAGGATATACAAACTCTATAGCATGAACTAAATCATAAAAGAAGAGAGACATTCCTACCTTGTAGCCCCCTGCTTATAAGCGTGGCGTGCTACACACCCATAAACAGAGCTCTACCTGATGCGATTTTGCAGACACCCTGGGACCATGAACCATGCTCTGATACCAAATTTGTCATGACCTAACTCGAGGCCCTGGCTACGATGGGCATCCCAAACTATAAAGGCTTGGGTTCCCCTGTTTATCTAGCGATCATGCACAATGTTCATACAATAATAAGAATTGAAGAATATCATAATATGGAGTCATGGTCTATATTATAATCAAACTAAACAATTCAAAAAGAAATTCATAACCCACTAACAGTATCTAACATCAACCTGCAAAATCATTAATACATCAAAACCAACATCTTGGCTAAACTGGGACAAGGCCCCCAGTCAGACCAAAAACCATAATAAATTAAAATGTTATAAAAACAAGCCTTCTGAAATAAGGGAGGTTCACCAACTGCACACTTCTGTTTGGCAAGTCAATGGCTTAGCGGGACCCCTAAACTGAGCCTCAGACCCTGAAATATAGAGGGTCAATACAGATGTACTGGTACATTGAGCAATCCAAAATAAAGTACTTTTATACAACATAAGTGAGAGAAATTCATAAATTTTTTTACATATGATATATGAAAACACATGGGCATACTTAAAGACTTTGAAATACTTTTTTGAAAATCACGACTCACTCTTTATCTTACTTATGAGCTAGGTGGTACACCCTACAACTCTACAATTCCACGGGCTCTATGAAATCTTTCCTTAACTCGGCGGCCAAGACCCCAACTTGAGTTTGCCGTAAGGGTAGGAGTCTCTATCTCTAATACGCCAATGGGCACTAGGCCATCGTATGGTCCCTTTTGGGGACATAGTTTACCCGTATCATCAAAGAACGGTTCCTGGAAATGAGACCTTACACCCAAATGCCTTCTTCGGGTAACTGCCTAACTCTCTTTAAGCCCGTTTTTAACTCTTTAAGACATGCATTCTGAAAAATCAAAATCTGAAGATCTTACTCTGTTATGGCATTCATTTGATTGGTATCGTCATACCAAGACTTGCAAGTCATATCTCTAAGCCATAAAGTACCAAGTTACAGTCTCTTCATTCAAGACATAAAGTTCGGACCACCATATCATTCAAACAATTCAAGAGAATTCATATTTCAAAACATATGTCAAATTATGCAAAGACTTTCTCTTCAACATTTCAACAAACGGTGGTCAATTTCTCAAAATAATCATGAAATTCCTTCGATAATCATATTTATCATTTAAAAACAAGAAAATATCCCTCTCTTCAATTCTCAACCAACATCAAGTTCATATAAGATAGTAAAGCTCTTGACTCATACTCTAAGACATGCAATTTAGTAACCCATAACTTGTAGATCAAGAAGTAACACAATGAGAGAGGGAAAATTCATTATTCCAGCTCTCAATCCATGTTTCAAAACTGAAAACACATGTATACATATACACGAGAAAATCAAGATTCAAGGAAAGGCCTCAAGACCAAAACCTTATATTATTGAAAAGGATTCATAATGTATATTCTTTAAATTTTTCCCAAAACCCTTCATGATTATATGATTTCTAAATCTTAAAAACTTAATAAAAAAAATTTCACTATGCCCATGTTGTTTAGGAAAACTCCACGCACCTTATGTCATTTAGTTTGAAGATTGAAACTCTAATCTTAACCCTTTTTCTTGAAATCTTGAACTTAGAAGAAACCCTAGTTTGATCTTGTTCTTGAGAGTGGAGAGGATTTGATATGTTGTAAAACTGATAAAGGTTGATTAATAATGTTTAGAATATAATTTAATTTGTGTGAGTGGTTTTTGGGAAGGAAAAGTACCAAAATACCCCGTTAAAAATGTACTCTTTGCGCGATGCGGCCTCGATTGACTGTTTGGTTGACGGACAGTCAGTCTGGAGATGGACCTCCACTCCAACCATTAGTTCTTGGCCAAAGAAATATCTCACTACCTCAGGTCTGATAGGAATCTTGACGGGCCATCACTGGCTTGATGGTTCGTCAGTCTGGCCGTCGCACCTCGGCAGACTGACACTTCTCTAGAAAATGTGCATCACTTTTTACCCCGATATTGGATTAAGGCAACACCAGTGGCGTTGTAAAGAAGACTAAAAAAAATTCATTTGATATATAGTAGGCCCTCTAACTCATTATATACAAGAATTTATGGTTGATATAAGTTGACCTAAGTTTAGACGCTCACTAAAACTTAATCGATAGGAAAGTTTTCAGCTCGCCTTTTAATTAAGGGACCTCTATGATCTCAATTTATGCTCAACTAGATTTCCACACTACCTAATTGATTATCATACTTATATTTATATAGGAGTCATTGGCTTTTGAGACCCTTACGTGTAGGAATGATGGTTTACGTTCTAGAACTAAAATACGAGTTGTTACATGTTGTGTTTGGTTGTTTGAAACTGTAAAAAATGTTCTCCATAAGAAGCTAACATTTTAAAAAGTTTACCCAAACAATGAAGATGTTTTATGAAATTGTTGTTTTTCTTAAACATATTCTACAAAAGCAAATTTTGTAGCAACAATTTAGTTGTATACCCAAATAAGGCCTTATTTATGCACTCCTTTCATAAATAGTGTATGGAGAGCATTATATGCTTCTGTACTTAATTTTTTAATAGGTTTCTTTTATCTATTTTTTCTTGTTATAAGAATAATGTTTCATCTTTCATAGACTATAATCCAAAGTAAAGGGGCAGTTTGCTATGTTTATTCACTCAAGTTTATAAAAGTACACTAGACATGTTGTTATAGTTGTTTTTCTTGAAAAGAGTAATAGCAATGTTGAAAATAGTTCTGTAAAATCCCTTTCTTGAATATGTGTGTGTTTTGGTTTGTTAAGATGGTATTCTGTCCATTTTAGAGATTCAGTTTGGAGTCATGTTGGGATGATCTATTAGAAAGTCATCCATCTTGTGAGGAGACCGATAGAGAAATATTGGGAAAGGAAATAGAACTTGCATATGATGTTCATTGACCTTGAAAAGGCCTATGACAAAGACTTAAGTCTAGGGATTCTTGGAGGTTAGAGTTGTACCGGTGCATTTTATTAGGGTGATAAAAGACATGTTTGATGGAGCTAAAATGTTGGTTAGAATGGTAGGTGGGAGACTCAAAGAACTTCTCAGTGGATATAGGGTAAAACAAGGGATCAGTTCTTAGTCCATTCCTGTTTGCCTTGATGATGGATGGCTTGATGCTGAACATTCAATATGTGGTGCCTTGGTGTAGGTTATTTGCAAATGACATAATACTAAGTGATGATATGCATAATAGTATTAATGCTAGGTTGGAAGTGTGGAGACAAACTCTGCAGGCTAAAGGATTCTGGTTGAGTTGGACCAAAAAATTTGGAGTGCAAATTCAGTGAGGAGTTGCATTAGGCAAGCGTTGAAGTGAGGCTTGACATACAGGATATACCCTAGAGATACATTTTGGATCCATCGCATTTTATAGTAATGGCATGTGCTGATTTACTTGGTTGAAAATAGAGCTTGGTGAGCAAGTAACGATTTGAGAATGGATAATAATTCATTTCTTTTTTCTTTTCTATTTTCAACTTGGAGCCCAAGTATTTTCTCCTTTAAAAGTAGAGTCATTCTTCATTCTCAAACTCACCAAACAAAAGAGATAAAGATGAATGAGGTATCACAAAGGGTTTAAGAAATAGTTTGTAAGGAAAAATAGGGAGTGTGAGCGATATTGTAGTGAGGTAGGAGAATAAAAAAAGGGATATTTCTTTTGAGTTTGTAGTGGTATTGGAGTATTTTACTCAGACCTACAAGTGTAAAATTCCTTGCTAAAGTGATATCAATTGCTCATCTCGGCCAGTGGTTTTTTCCTTATTCAAAAGGATTTCCACATAAAAATCTTGGTGTCATTATGGCTCTTTTTATTGTTATTATTAACTGTATTATTGTATTGTTTCACATTTATTATTTTTACTACCACAAATACTATATTATTTTTGTGACGAGTTTATTGCCAACAAGACTATTCAAGTATCTTTGGTCTATCATCTAGGGAATTATGGACATCGATGATAATATCCTACATCATATTGGTGCAGTGTGGTCGAAGTAGAGGCTTGCCTCACAGTTTTGTGTGATAAGAAGATACCATCAAAAGCTAAAGGTAAGTTTTATAAAGTGGTAGTTTGACTGACGTCATATGGAGAAAAGTTTTGGCAAGTCAAAAACTCCCATGTTCAGAAGATGCATGTTGCGGAGATGAGGATATAGAGGCGGATGTATGGGCACACTAGGTGTGTTAAAATTACAAATGAGGATTTTTGAGATAACAAGATTAGGAAAGCGAGATTGAGATGGTTTGGACATGTGAAAAGGCGAGTTGCAAATGCCTTAGGGAGGAGATGCAAGAGGTTAGATATAGAAGGTATAAGAAGATGTAGAGGCAGGCCAAAAGAGTATGGGGGGAGATGATTAGATAGGATACGGTTTACCAAGGATATGACAATAGATAGGAGGGTGAGGAGAAGTGTATTAAGGTAGAAGGTTAGTAGGGTAGGAGTGTTGTCATGTTTTTCGAGGGGTTAGGCTTGTAGGTTTTTATTGTTGTACTAGCTGTAATATTATTGTCCTTGCTAGTGGAATCTTTCCTAGTCTGTTGTTTATAGTATTTTGATTAATGCATTAGTTTATTGTTGTTCTTGTTATTTTTTTGGAGACTTTGCATTGTTTTCCTTTTTAGTTGCTATATTGTGGTCAATTGTACTTTGGAATTGCTACACTTAAGCTCAGGGTCTTTTGGAAACAACCTCTCCACCTCCACGAGGTAGTGGTAAGGCCTACATACACTCTACCCTCCCCAGGCTTCACTTGTGTGATTTCACTGGGTATGTTGTTGTCACGACCCGAGCCGAGGCCCTGGCCGCGATGGATATCCCAATCCGTGAAGGCCCGAGAGCCCTTCTCTAACTGGCAATCATATACACAATCCATATACTATGAAGGAAAAATACGAAATATAAAACAATACAGAATCATGGTCAACTTTTATTTTAAACTGCTCAACATTGAAATGAGTTCATAAAGACAACAACATCTAACCCTAGTCTGCAAAATCTCTACTGACTAAAAATAACCGTTGTTTTGAAGACTGGGACAAGCCCCCCAGTCGAACCTAAAACCAAAATGAAATAACAATGTTTTTAAAAATAAGCCTTCAGAAATAAAGAAAGCTCACCAACTCAAATCGTCTGACCAAACAACTCTACTACTTAGCGGGACCCCGAGATCGTCCCTCAGATCCTGAAATATAGGGTGGTCAATACAAATGTACTGGTACATAGAACAATCCAAAAACAAAATATGCATTTTATAAAACATAGGTGAGAGCATTTCATAAATCACATGTCATCTTGAAATAGTTTGAAATCGCATGGGAAAAATCCAAAACTTTCAGAACACATTCTGCAATTCACGACACAACACTTTATCTTACTTCTAAGTCAGATGGTACACCCTACAATTCTGCTATTCTACGGGAAATATGGAATCCTCCCTTGACTCGGCGGCCAAGCCCCCAACCCAAGTTTGCCGCAAGGGTTGGAGTTTTTGTTTATTCTACTACACCATAGGGTTGTCGCCAGTGTACAATTTCTCTTTTGGGTATCATAAAACCGTGTCGGCAAATAACGATTTCAGACAATGAGTAGTTTGATTCATACCTCCTTCAGGTAACCATCTAACTCTTTAAGCCCAAATTTTAGATTCTTTAAAACACAACTTCTTTATCTTAAAGTTATTTCTTTCTCAAAATCTTCGGGCACATTTAAAATAGGATATCGTCAAACCCAGACTTGCAAGTCGTGTGACAACATCTCTACTGCCCTTATCTTATCTCAAAAGATGTTTATTAACCACCAAGAACTCTACTATTTCAACAAAAGTTCATATTTCAAAACAGTTGAAAAATTAAACCATTCTCAATATTTATTCTGCACTGGTCACCCTTTTTTTTCAATAACTTCAAAACCATTCTAAATAAGAATTATGATCTTTATACAACAAGTAAAAACACTCTTTCATTACTTCATGAAAACAACTAGTACAATTCATCCGTAATAATCCATCTATAGATCAGAGCTTTCAACAGTTTGTAAATTCAATTCACAATATGTAAATCCAATGAAATTTGTAGTAAAAGAGGAAATCACAAGTCTCATGCTTTCATTAACTTCTCAATGTTGACATCACAAGATCACACAAAAGTATTTCGAGTTGAAAACACTTCATCACAATCTCCACAATTTCCTTACAACAATATGAAATCCTTGACGCATAATCATCAACAATCTTGAAACAAAATTTGTTTGTAGATATATATGTATATACTTTAAATCTGATTATTAAAAACAGCAAAATCCATGCCCATGAGGTTTAGGATAGTCCCACGTACCTTAATTGCAAAGAAATCATGTAGGAATTTCAAAAAGATTTGACCTTTAAGCTCGATTTCCCAAACCCTAGTTGTTTCCTCGTCTTGTGTTCTTTAAAGATGAATTGGTGATATTAAGAGAGTTAAAATGTTACTAAGAGGCTTGATTTCGTTTAAGGATGATTAGGGACAGAATTTGGGTGAGGGAATATAAATAAAGTGCCCCTATACCCTTTAAGCATTGAAATAACGCTTAAAACCACTTTAGTTTCGCGCCAGGTTTCATGTCGGGGCGCAGTCGACGCGACGCGTCAAGATCGCGTCGGCTGACTGCTCCACATGAAAAATGCCATAACTTTTCGCTCGGTTATCAGAATTTGGCAAAATTAGTATCGTTGGAAAGGTAATTCAATTATATACAATTTGGTGGGTCTTTAGATGTAAAATTCTATGTGTATCGAAAGTTATATACATATAAAGTAGACCCTTGTAGAATCAAATATCCAACTTTGGATGAATGAATGACTCTTAGCTCAACTTTTCTCTAAGTGATTTTTATGAACACTTTTCACCTCATAATCATTTCATACACTAGGAGAAAGATCATGGTACTAGAATTTAAATATTAACCAAGAAATTAGAGCTTACGCACATAGGAATGACGGTTCGCTTTCTTGCTTGAAAATGCGGGGTGTTACATTATCTCCCCCTTGGGATCATTCATCCCCGAAAGATGGGTAGGGACTTGTTGAAGTTATAAAAGTTTAGAATAAAGAAAGAAACCTCGCATTGAACGTGTTTCCTTAACAAAATATGTAAAGGCATCAAACGAGCTTCATGATAACCCATAGTGAAACGTGAAAGCACTGAACATGAGATAATGAGACTTTACATAGGGATGATCTTGCACATAAGTTTTATGAATCATAATCATAACAACACAAGGCAAAGGTTTATTTGATGATCATATACCTTATTTATATTGGTACTAATCATGAAATAATATTTTGTGGGAGATAGGGATAGAAGCATTCTCCACCTCTCATGATACAACAAATAGACTTAGCTTAAAGGCACTACTCAGCTATGCCCCAACATTAAATAACATACTTTGTCCTTTCCATCTTACTATTATCCCATCACATATCTAGCCACAAGAATTTGAGTTTCACTGCAATGTGCTTTTATGTTGAAGCCTAACTCGGAGTAACAAGGTGATAACTTAAGCTATAGGACCCTGTACTTTACATCCCATTAAGAATATTACTTCACCTTATCACTATCGTCAAACACCCTTGGGTTTTAATTCAAGGAATACTAACCACATAGTACATGGGTTGTGTTTTAATCAATCACAACAATCAAACCTATCATTACTACACCCATTTCATGGACTTCCTCCACTAAGACCAACAAATTCAATCACATTCATAAAGATTTTCGTTATATATCTCATTCTCAACTATTTCTCATAATAAAAGTTCATCCCCTCCTGTCTCCCATCTTCTATAGCTTTAGCTCGAGAAATCACATAAAAATTCACCTTAAAGAACATCTACTCACCTACCTAACACATCACCACGCTTTAAGAACCACCATCATAATATCATACGGAGGGTCATTAAGGGACCCGAGCATAAATGTCATGAATGGAAAGTAACACTATTAGACCATAACTTATACTTATTGCACTACTCAAGGAGGGACATGAAATGAAGATACGATAAAATAGACACGAAGTGCTCCATATATCAAGTGTTTGGATCATAAGTAGAGAGTCATTTGGAAGAAACACAATACAACATGAATTCTTAGGATAGAACACAGTGAGAAAACATTGGTGCACATATCAAGATAAAATGAGGGAAAGAGACTGAATTACCCTCCTGGACCCAGAAATCAGTAAGACGAACTGGGCACCCGATGCATTAAACAATGCAATACGTCGGTCCTTACCGATGCGATTCCTGACGCGACGCATAGACATCGCATTGGCCCACTATTTTGATCATCCATACATTCCTCAAATGTCGTCAGAAAAATCTAAAACTTTCCTGAGACACCCCTGATCATGAATAAACTCAAAAATCTATATCTCGGGGTAGGGAAGATCAATTTGAAAATCATGGAAGTTAATAGCTCATAAATATGACTAAGTTTTTTAACAATTAAAATTTTTTTAGGTTGCCAGCTCTCCATACATGCAACTAAGAGTGGTGTTGAGTTGAGAATGCTACGGGTTGTTACATTACAACTAAGACAAAGATTGTCGCTTGAAGTGATTGTTGCTCATTTAAGGAACTGAGATTTGCCATGAGTTTACATAAACTTTATCACTTTGGGTAAACCCGACATAGGATGAATCTGTGACATATAGAAACATATTTTCTTAGGACCAAGCAAGCTGAGAGACATAGATTTTCATGGATTACGAACAACATAACATATGGCTTGAATACATGAAAGACTAGATTACTGAGGGACATAATTTCTTATAGTTTGGAGGTTAGATAAAAAACATAAGTCCATAGAGAACTCGAACCATAGGCATAGGTATGAC
The DNA here is from genome assembly GCA_030864215.1 of Capsicum pubescens. Lineage (NCBI taxonomy): Eukaryota > Viridiplantae > Streptophyta > Magnoliopsida > Solanales > Solanaceae > Capsicum > Capsicum pubescens. The sequence goes on along the minus strand of CM061538.1, from coordinate 96,707,165 downwards.
TTGAACAGGTGATGTAAGACATTAGCAAGATACTCTCCTAAATTAAAGTAGGAGGGTTATGCTTGAGTAAAATTAGGTTTATCATCGTTCCTTCCCGTAACTTGCCACACTGAGAACATTTGGGAACTACCTTCATTCACCATCTCCCCCTTAGATCAAAGTCATAATCCTAGACTTACGGACATAACCTCACATCAAAATTTATAGTCACAATCTTCAACACAATAGAGACACCACCATATACTCAAACTCTAGACTCTCCCTGATGAACTATACTCTGAAGGCTCCGCTTTCTGAAAATGCTACTCTTAACTTCCGCTAGCTTCTATAGCCATCACTCTACAACTTACGACTAAATTTTTCATAGGAATAGACACCCCCGCTTCTAAACACTTAACACTTCATCTTTAATTCCTTAGAATACTATCATTACACCTTTAATCTCATAACCTACAACTTAACAAAATATGTAAAACTATACCAAAGGCGCACTTTCCCTACCTATATTTCATCAATTCTACTCTAAAGAATACCCTACAACAACTTCCTAGGCTTATCCATACTACAAGATTCAAGAACTAAATCTCAGTACACAAAACACTTATACACATAAAACTTTATCTAACAACCTGTAACCTAGGGTTCAACTTATTCCTATATACTCACGTTCTTATCCACTTAATGATTCAACCATAATTCATCATTTTAACACTAGTCCTCATGTACACATATACCTCACGATTACCACTTAAACTTTTCATAAATTATCAACCTAGGCCATTTCACACATCATATCAAGCCTGCTAATTACTCCACAAAACATGCATATTAATCTTAAGCTATTACTCTTACCACCGCACTTCACATCTAATGTTCAAGCCTATAGTCTAACGTCAATCATGTACCACCAATGAAGCATACCACATACTATACTAATCCATCAGACTGGGAAATCAACCCAAAATACTTTATTTCACCTAGCTACTCCCTACTATCACATCTCCTCCATGGAATTACTACTACACCTAAAATTTCACTACCTACATTCTCACATAGTACTAGTTTACAACTACTAAAGAAAAGAAAATCAAAGGGGTAAAGTCACATAACAGGATTTGTAGATCTTAATCTTATAACATAACCCATTTCAATCTTATCAACATATTCTAATTCCTCACATCATACTTACCTACCTTGATACAAGAAAAACAAGAGGAACACAGAATAGCCATAAAAACAGTCCAATACACCCTCCAAAATAGTCCACAAATCACAACAAATCTTGGACCAAATGGAGACCTCACTCGGATTCGACAAATACAACAAGAATACAAGAAACAAAGGTATATTTGACACCCAAAACAGCCACAAATCGTGAAGAACAAGATAACAATAAGAACATAAATTTTCGGATTCAACAAGACACAAAAATAGTCCACTACAAATAATAACAAGATTACAACAATAAAAGGATAGATAGTGAGCTATAGATTTGTTATAAGACTTAGGAACAAAGTGTGATTCAAAGACTAAACCCCTAATTAATGTAAAAACAACACCACATTCTTACGGTGACCACCAAGGGAATAACTCACCTCAAGATCCACCATTTCCAAGCAAAGAACAATATTGGCTTTTCCAAGCCCTATACTAAGGATGACTTTTCCAAGACCTAACTAAGAACTATACTAAGGTGTTGCACTCTCCAAAGAGAGAATAAGTCTTTCAAAAGTTCATCATTCATTACCTAAAGAGAAATGACCTAAAATAGACTATATATAGTATATTACAAAAGAAAGATAAAATGACTCCAATGCCCTTAATGAGGTGGGTGGCAATGGAGTGTCATTTAGACAAGGCTAAAATACCAAAATGAACTTGAGGCTAAGTGACCAAAATGACCTTAATAAAAGGGGCCAAAACCGTGAACCATCAAATGTGGTCCAAACCCGTGAGTCCTATAGTCTTCAAGGCTCCAAGCAATCTTCCACACACGGGTTTTTTTGATGGCATGCTCAAAATAACCCCTACAAGTATGATCCCATGCCCTCCATGGGACCAAAGCTTGATTCTTCACGTAGTGACTTTGAATGATGCCATCGAAAGCTAAGACGACCATTTCACTTGTATCATCCTCCCCTTCTTGAAAAGGATTCGACCTCGAATCCGTACCTTGCAAAATAAGAGAAAGAACAAACAAGAATAACATCCTCATGGAATGAGGGTTAGGGTTAGAAAAATAATAAACATCATCACGCCAAGGGGGTACATACTTGAAGTATAACTAAGAATCCTTTGAAGTGAGTATTAAAAACTCAATGAAAGATGTACGAAAGATTTGGTTGTGGGATACACTAAGAGTGATACTTTGCTTGTCATGTAGACCAAACAACAAGTTGGGTGCACCAATATAACCATTTATACATTTGGCACCGGGGTCAAATGGGAAAAGTGGCCATTGACATGGGTCTAGAAAACACTCCCCTTTCCCATGGTCTACTCCCAAACTAAATGACATACTCTCTATAATAGCATACATATCATCCAAAGCAAACAGAGAGTAGATAAGGTATCACTCAAATCGACTTCTACTAAGGTGCCCTCATGTGTGTACTCCCGACTAGTTTCCCAATAATAACCATGAGTACTCTCAACAATAAAGTCACACAAAGTAAAAGAAGAAGTAGCTTCCGCAACTACACATTCCTTACCCCTAAGAGTACTCTCATCTTCCAAGAAGAGATTTCCATCTTTAGGAGGAATGTTGTCACACCAAAGTGGGTTAGCATATAGGCTATAGCTTCCAAGGAAAGCTATACCATCATTTTCACCACTAGCTTTATTAGAAGTGTTTAAATCATCTTCAAACAAGACATTACACCTAAAGAGAGTGTGATCTACCTCACGGACAAATTTGGAATAAGCAAGTTCCTCACACTCTAAATGATCAATATCAAGTTTCAAGGATGTTCCAAACACAAGATTACCCCAAGAAGAGATCTCGGGTTCACTCCCACTTTGTTGACCAATATTTTTAAATACTTCACTCACTTGAGTTCTGTTAATCACATCACACACATACTCAAGTGGAGGACAATTTTTACAAACAAGTTGATCAACACCAATTACACAAGACGATGTACTTCCGTTCAAGATATAGGCTTCAACACTAGGTGAGCATAAATTGATCTTACAAGAAGAGTCAATTTCGTCATCAGTAGGATCAACTAGTGTATCCAAAATCACAATATGTACATCATCAACAAGAGGCAAGGAATCATTAGACTCATAAATAAGTAAGCTACTACTCACACTCAATGGCTTACTAGCTACACAATTGTAATTCACATGCACTAAAGTGTAAGAGTTAGCTATTTTACCTTTAAGATCTTGAGTAGACTCTTCCTTGCTGTGCGGTGAAGTTCCTCCACAAGATTGGGCAGCAACTTTCTTTTGGCATTGTTTGCCTTTGCTTGCTATGTTGGTACCTACACAAATGTCCTAAGAAATAGAAGGACAACCAATGTTAGCACGGTTTGGTGGTAATTCCCTCACTTTGCTCCACAGATGCTCTCCTTTTTCCACTCTCGGATTACCACCTTTCACTCCCTTACTCCTCTCAATCTTTTGTCTCTCATCATAAATCATATTGGAGTAGGTAAGTATTTCTCTTTGCAATTTGGGTAGCAAGTACTTTATGAGGTGATTTCTCCATTGGTTTCTTACAATAGTAGGCCAATTTTGCACGTTAGGAACTTGATGTCATGCAAACCAATAGGTACCCAAGCTTATATGACCGTAGGTTAAGGAAAAATATCACACCACACCTCCTCATGGTAATCAAATTGGGAGAAGACAATTTTTACCCTCTCGGTAACATTGAACTCGCCCAAGTAGTATGGAACAAGTAAAGGCTCTCGAAATAACTCCAAGTAGTCAACCATGGATGGAAGAATGTAGTTTCCATAGTACCTATCGTTCAACACCATAAGGCATCCCGGTATCCCACAAATAGTCACCTTTTCGGAGCGTACACTCCTCCTTTGATCAATATTGTAAGGCACACGAGTACCCATCAGTTTTGGAGATGCTTGCCCTCTTCTTCTTGTGGGATAACCTCTACTATATCTAGTATAACCAATCACACCATGTTGACCTTGATAAGAAGTACTACAAGGTGAAGAATATGATCTTTCACACTCCACATGCATACTCTCATCATAGCTCTCATAAGCTTTGCGAATGAAAGGGTTATACCTAACACCAAATGTAGGTTCAGAGTGGGAAGTATAAGACTCCTCACATGCCCCAACTTCATCATAAGAAGCATCACGAGGTCCTACATCATCTCCAAATTCACCATAAGCACTAGGCACATCATTCCCCTCATTTTCTCCCCTAAACCCGAGACCCTCAAATCTGCCCAAGTTTTGATCATGGATATTTTCATAGCCCCCACAATCTCCCTCAACTTCGTAGCCATAAAATCCCTCACTACAATCATAGTCTCCCATGTTGTAGTGATAATAATCCCCGACTATCGAAGACATGTTCCCCTTATATCACCTTTGTACCTACAGAATGAACAAACAAGATTAGTAGTAAAGCTTCTCACTAACACTCGTATACACTCACCCTTGTGATTCTCACAATTGGAGCAACGAATATTGAAAGTTGCTTATACTCCGGTAGTCAATAGGATGTTAATTCTACTTGGTGGTCGGAATAGATTCTTGTTTGATGACTCAAGACACAAAAATAAAATTTACTTACGAACTTGAAAAAAAGAAGTTACTACGAGTTAAAAATGAGAAAAAGAACACAAATAACGAAGACACGAAAGGAACGAATTTAATAATTAATCTACAACTAAGTAGGTGATTACTAGTTGTTAATTAATTCTAGAATCAAGATAGAAAACTAAGGAAACAATAAAGTGAAACTAATAATCTAACATTTGAGCCAAAATTCGATGTGTGAACAGTAACTTGATGACGTGGCAGCCACGTATTGGTTGCAGTTTCTACAATTTTTATTTCCCAAAGCCCAAGTCTTGACCAATTTTAATTTGGATGGGTGGAATTTGTTTTAAGAAAGGAAGAATAAGTCTTGAGCCATTTTTTTTCTCAAGTTTCAAATTTTAAGACTTGACTTTTGTAGTACTTTTCCTTAAAACATGGACCCTTGTTTTTTTGGAAAAGTGATTGAGATGTGATTGACTTGTTGGTGAGTGATGGTAAGTCTTTCAAGACTAACAAAGTTCTCACACTTTTTCCTTCACCTTTTTAAATCTAACTTTTACTTTATTTTAACAAGGTATGAAGGTTTGGAAGAACATCAAGAACACTTCAACAATCACTAGGAAAATCAACAATAATCTCCCAAGAACAACAATAATTCCGCAACAAAAAGGTCAACTACAAACTTCCAACAAACGGCCAAGTCCTTTAGTGTGGTGTTTTGGTCTTAACAAGGGGTGAAGATTGGGATGAAAAACAAGAACACAACAACTTTTCAATAACAATAACAACACCAAAAAGGTCCAACCCAAGTCTACAAGAAACGTCACCACGCGGCCAAGAACAACAACATCAATACACGACCATTAACTTGTTCACAACAACCATCTCAACAATTCAAGCTCAACTTTAGATCTAGACTCAAGAGTGTTAGACAAGAAGAAATCTAACACTAGAAACAACAAATCAAACAAAAGAACACCTAGATCTAGACTCAACTTTTCAGTCAAGACAACAACAACAAGAATTCAACTTCTCGGCCAAGGACACAACTTTTTTTTTCAACCACCAAGCCCAAGATTGATCTTTTAAGAACAAAATCAAGCCATGATTTGATGCCAAATGATACAAGACAAACAAGAGGAACATGAAACATCCATAAAAATAGTCTGATACACCCTCCAAAATAGTCCACAAATCACAACAAATCGTGGACCAAATGGAGACCTCACTCGGATTCGACAAATACAACAAGAATACAAGAAACAAAGGTGTATTTGACACCCAAAACAGCCACAAATAGCGAAGAACAAGATGACAACAAGAACATAAATTTTTGGATTCAACAAGACACAAAAATAGTCCACTACAAACAATAACAAGATTACAACAATAAAAGGATAGATAGTGAGATATAGATTTGTTACAAGACTTAGGAACAAAGTGTGATTCAAACACTAAACCCCTAATTAATGTAACAACAACGCCACACTCTTACGGTGACCACCCAGGGAATCACTCACCTCAAGATCCACCGTTTCCAAGCAAAGAACAATATTGGCTTTTCCAAGCCCTATACTAAGGATTACTTTTCCAAGCCATGACTAAGAACTATACTAAGGTGTTGCACTCTCCAAAGAGAGAATAATTCTTTCAAATGTTCATCATTCATTACCTAAAGAGAAATAACCTAAAATAGACTGTATATAGTATATTACAAAAGAAAGATAAAATGACTCCAATGCCCTTAATGAGGTGGGTGGAAATGGAGTGTCATTTAGACAAGGCTAAAAGACCAAAATGACCTTAAGGCTAAGTGACCAAAATAACCTTAATAAAAGGGGCCAAAACCATGAACCATCAAATATGGTCCAAACCCGTGAGTCCTATAGTCTTCAAGGCTCAAAGCAATCTTCCACACACGGGTTTGGTTAATGGCATGCTCAAAATAACCCCTACAAGTATGATCCTATGCCCTCCATGGGACCAAAGCTTGATTATTCACGTAGTGACTTTGAATGATGCCATCGAAAGCTAAGGCAGCCATTTCACTTGTATCATACCTAAACATACATCACCATGATCTTCAAAATTCAATAAACACTAATGACTTTCTACCTACAACTAATAACTAATCTACCCCTTTCCATTCATAACCTATAAATAATTTCCACAACCACCGTAACTATCCATTCTGAGATCCTTCCCTACTCTGAATAAATAATAATCATATCCTGTATGTTCCTTCATAGACTACTATACAATCTACAAATATTGCTATATATTAGTCTATCACTATACCACATTAGTCTAACACTATACAATGGCAACCCATCTCTCAATCAACGGTTAAACAACTAAAACTATTTATTTACACAAAAGTCATGATCACTCTGACTTCTAACCTTGTGACTTCATATCACCAACTTCTTGGCCCATCTCACTACTAATAGGTCATGAAACTTTAACATATACTACTACTCGGGTGGAAATAGAGTTCCAATATTCTACTACACATCATTACCCTTATGTAAGATATCTGCAATATGAATTTTGAAAGAGGGCTGAATAGACTTTGTACCTCAGGCTGAAAAACATAATTTCATCCAAATAAAGGCATACACTCAAATCAATACACCTTGAATCACTAATAGACTCCTCTCAAGTCCTTGTGCTATCCCATAACTTTATACATAACTCAATCAGAGAGAACCACATCATTGGGAGAGCTAGACTCTTAGACTTGTATTGCCTCAATAGTGAGGCATAACCCATGAAATTAGAACAAGGAATAAATTTGGATAACATCCTTATAGAAGAATCTATATCACGAACTAGAGTATGAAAGATTAAGAAACCACTCCTAAATGGATGGTAGCCTCCTGATTATAAGTGTGGTGCACAACACACCCATAAGCAAGACTCTACTGGACACGATTTCGTAGACACCCTGGGAGTATGAACTGTGCTTTGATACCAAGTTTGTCATGACCCGAACCGAGGCCCTGGCCGTGACGAACATCCTGAACCGTGAAGGCCCGAGAGCCCTTCTCTAATTGGTAATCATATACATAATTCATATACTATGAAGGAAAAATACGGAATATAAAACAAAATAGAATCATGGTAAACTTTTATTTTAAACTGTTCAACACTGAAATGAGTTCATAAATATCAACAACATCTAACACTAGTCTGCAAAATCTCCACTGACTGAAAATAACTTCTATTTAAAGACTGGGACAAGTCCCCCAGTCGGAACCTAAAACCAAAATGAAATAACAATGTTTTAAAAATAGGCCTTACAAAATAAAGAAGGCTCACCAACTCCAATCGTCTGACCAAATAACTATACTTCTTAGTGGGACCCCTAGACTGTGCCTCAGATTTTAAAATATAAGGGGGTCAATACAAATATACTGGTACACAGAACAATCCAAAAACAAAATATGCATTTTTATAAAACATAGGTGAGATCATTTCATAAATCAAATATCATCTTGAAATAGTCTGAAATCGCATGGGCATAATCCAAAACTTTCAAAACATATTCTGTAATTCACGACTCAACTCTTTATCTTACTTCTGAGTCTGATGGTACACCCTACAATTTTGCTATTCCACGGGCTATATGGAATCCGACCTTGACTCGGTGGCCAAGCCCCCAACACAAGTTTGCCACAAGGGTTGGAGTTTTTGCTTATTCTACTATGCCACAGGGCCGTCGCCAACGTATAATTTCCCTTTCGGGTATCATAAAACCATGTCAGCAAATCACACTTTTGGACAATGATTCGTTTGACTCGTTTCTTCTTCGGGTAACCATCTAACTCTCTTAAGCCTAAATTTTAGATTCTTTAAAACACAACTTCTTCATCTTAAAGTTATTTCTTTCTCAAAATCTCCGGGCATATTAAAAATAGGGTATCGCCATACCCAGACTTGTAAGTCATGTGACAACATATCTACTGCCCTTATCTTATCTCAAAAGATGTTTATTGACCACCCAAAAACTCTACTATCTAAAAAAAGTTAATATTTCAAAACAGTTGAAAAATCAAACCATTCTCAACATTTATTCTGCGGTGGTTACCCTTTTTTCAATCACTTCAAAACCATTCTAAATAAGAATTATGATCTTTATACAACAAGTAGAAACACTCTTTCATTACTTCATGAAAACAACTAGTACAATTCATCCGTAATAATCCATCTACATATCCAAGATTTCAAAAGTTTGTAAATTCAATTCACAATATGTAAATCCAATGAAATTCGTAGTAAAAGAGGAAATCACAAGTCTCATGCTCTCATTAACTTCTCAATGTTGACATCACAAGATCACACGAAAGTATTTCGAGTTGAAAACACTTCATCACAATCTCCATAATTTCTTTACAATAATATGAAATCCTTGATGCATAATAATCAACAATCTTGAAACAAAATTCGTTTGGAGATATATATATATACTTTAAAACTAATTTAAAAACAGTAAAATCCATGCCCACGAGGTTTAGGATAGTCCCACGTACCATAATTGCGAAGAAATCATGAAGGAATTTTGAAAATATTTGACCTTTAAGCTTGATTTCCTAAACCCTAGTTGTTTTCTCCTCTTGTGTTCTTGAAAGATGAATTGGGGATCTTAAGCGAGTTAAAATGTTACTAAGAGGCTTGATTTCGTTTAAGGATGATTAGGGATGGAATTTGGGTGAGGGAATATGACTAAAGTGCCCCTAGACTCTTTAGGAATTGAAATAATGTGTAAAACCACTTTAGATTTATGTCAGATTTCATGTCGGGGCGTAGTCGACACGACGTGTCAAGATCGCGTCGGCTTACTGCCTCACACGGAAAATACAATAAATTTTTGCTCGGTTATCGGATTTTGGCGAAATTAGTATCGTTCGGAAGCTAATTCAATTATCTACAATTTTGTGGGTCTTGAGCTACAAAATTCTATGTGTATAGAATGTTATACAGGTTCAAAGTATACCCTTATAGAATCGAATATCCAACGTTGGATAAATGAATGACTCTTAGCTCAACTTTGCTCTAACTAATTTTTATGAATACTTTTCACCTCATAATCACTTAATACACTAGGAGAAGGATCATGGCACATTAATTTAACTATAAACCATGGAATTAGAGCTTATGCACGTAGGAATGACATTTCACTTTCTAGCTCAAAAATACGGGGTGTTACCGTTGTTGTTGTTGTTTTAAGGTGGTCTTCAGTGAGTTCTTTCTCAACCTTTCTAGACTGTCAATTTTGTAATTCTTTAAAAATGTTGCTTTAAGAACAAGAGATGCAATATGTTTTGACGATAAAAAAGAAGAGGTACAACATTTTAGCAGGTAAAAACACTTTTAAACGTTTTTAGCTCTACTGAAATATATTATCAAACAAAACCCCAGTATCAAGTCATGCATGTCCCTATGCAGGAGTTGGCACTCACAAGCCTTTTGGTCAATCTCATTTTGTATGCATTATAAGACATAATTGTTTCGTCAATAATTTCTTGGTAAGTCTAAAATTTACTTTAAGAGTCCCTAGAATACCATTTCCCCCCTCTTTGTTTCTTGGTGAAAATATGAAGTATACCCCTCATTGATTATCTGTGCAATTGGTTATAAACTATTTCAACATATTCCTACAAAAATGCATTTGCACTGGCTTCTATCAGTATACAAGTAATATAAAATTTGAGGCTGCAAGTCCATGTATTGTCTACGTAAAATTTGATTTTTGATTTGTCATATCATTCCGATGTTTGATTTTGTATAAAATGTCCAAAAAATTGCTTATCAAACTTTCCATACGAAAGGTCTCCCTTAGACATTTATGATTATGTAAAGGCATAATACATAAATACACACTTAAACTTGGTCTTTGCTGGAAAGCAAGCACTCTAAAAGAGTGCACAACTAGACACCTCAACTTGATCTCAATTGGCAATTAAACACTTCAACTCATCCTCGGTGTGCCTCATGAACACCCAACACTAACGTGGAACATATATTTTTGAGGTGTCTAGATGATCATTTTGTAAGTTGTAGTGTTCGATTGACATGGTGAAGATGAATTTAGGTGTCTTAGATGTGCATACTCAAATTTGAAGTCTTTACTTGTCAGTTTAGGCCAAGTTTGGGTGTCTGTTTTATACAATTCAATCTCAGAACTAAGACTATGTTTTGTTTTTTGACACTGTAGGTAAATTTTTTGGGAATTTAAGGATGCCAAAAATCACAGAAGCCATTAACAGGATAATATGAAGCACTAAAGCAAGTGGATGTAATATTTTTTGATCTTGTACTAAGGCATTGGCTCAGAAGTTGATATGAATTTTTGAAATATATCTTCTCTCTCTATGCATTGTTTTCAAACGAAATAGTTCTTGGCACTTGAAGATGTTGGAATTTGAAGATCTGCTATTCCGACATATGTAAATTTTATTTTATTCTGGAGATAATGATCCAATGCCTCGATACTGTGAGGAGATCAAATTCTTTAAGGACAAAGTAGACTATGTGGGATTGGAAATCATTTCAAGTGTTGTTTATGTTTTCACAGGTTCAAGGCGTGGAAACAACTTCTTGCAAAAATGTGTGGTAACGTTCTGTATAATAAACTCGTGTCCGGCCTTCTCCAAATTCGCACAGAGTGAGAGCTTTAGTGCACTTGGGTTGTCCTTTTATTTGTTTCAGAGACAATAGATGACAAGTATAAGGAATGTAGCTTTTTTATTTTATCTATATGCATATTTTAGATGCAATGGTTATTTGTTCTAAGCATGTATTTTTTATTTTCCTAGCCAAATATGTAAAAATGTATTTGATTAGAATATCATTATCTTTAACAAAATTTAAAATTTATTGTTGATATATTTTTATTGCATGTTTGATTTACATAATTGGCCAGAAAAAAAGATAGCTTTAAATAATTGCTGAAATTAAAAGGTTAAAAATACATAAATAATGTGATATGGACAAGAAAATTTATGTGTAAACAACATAAATCCCCTAGCTGAAGAAAGTAATTACACAAAATTCCCTCTTATTTTCTCTCTCCCGAATTTTGAAAAATATACTCATACATTCGGCCAAGTATGATACATTGGTCAAATGTATGATGAAACAGCTAATCCTAAATTTAAGGTAATTGAAATCAGTAATTATATTACAGCTCCTTAATTAACGGCAATAATTAGTTAACATTAACTCGTTTATGGATAAAACTAGTAACTGAAATTTAAATTTCAAAAGTAAAATAAAATCTGAGAAATTAACTTTTTTTTCTGTAATCTTTGATTCATGATCTGGAAAGCAAAAAAGCTCTTTTGCTGCGACAAATTTCTTCTAAAAAGTCCGAAAAAGCAACAAAATTCTTCTACATATGTTCTTCAATACTTCAAAAATCAACATGAATATACCCATATTGCTACGACATTCTGAAATTTGGGAGTCAGAAATTAGTTATAAGTCATACAAAGGTGACACAATAATTATTTTGAAAAGTATTACTTTCTTGAAATTGATTTCTACGATCTCCATGTAGTTGGATATAGACGAAGTGCATAAAAAATTTGAAGTGAAATATGTGGTTGAAGGAAACTCTTCTCCAATTGTCATAAGAAACAACAACGGAGTGAGGGTTTATGTTGAGTTAAAGAAACAACTTTCTGGTTTGGTTAATTTTTCACTTTGTATTTCAACTTACGACAAATCCAATAGTGAAATAGAGTTTGATAAAGAAATTGGTGCTTTAATGTGTATCGAGGGTAGTGAATGTGATTCGATTGCGTTAACAGTTGTTGAAACGGATAGTCAGTATGCTCTATATGTTCCTAAAATTGAAGTGAAAAACTTCATTACTGATTGCAAGAACACTGAAATAATGGTGAGTTAGATTTACAAGGATAAGGAAACTCTTTCAGTAATGGAAAGACATGCAATAGCCAATGGATTCAAAACAAAAGCAAAACGATCTGATAAAAAAGATATGATATAAAATTATCAATTATATTTGCTGATCTTATAATATATGATTTTTTTTAGAAGTGTATGGTGTGTAGTTTGGTGAGCTGTTGCTGTTGATTGTTAAAGTATGAATTTATAATGTGTTATTATACGTGCTTAGTAATGTATAATTAAATCGTGTCAGTCAAAGAAATGTATGATACTATGGATTAAGAGATTCTGAAGTCGTTTGTGTTTTATTAATAGTTTTTTATGTTAAATTATGAATGTATAATGTTAATTATACATTCAGAGATATGTATAATATAACTGGGGCAGTGACAATATTTTCTTTTTTTTCTTACTATTTTAAATTTTAATAGTTCTATTTTATACATTGACTAAGTTTTTATATGTTGATGCAGCTATGTACTGATAATATGAATAAGGAAATTCTTAATTTTCTTGTGTTTTATGAATGGGTTTTTAAGTTAAAATACAAATATATAATACTGATTATACATTTATAGATATGTATGATAAAACTGGGGCAGTTCAAGTATTACATGTTTTTGTCTTTCTATTTCAATTTTAATAGTTTTGTTTAATACATTGACTAAGTTTTTATATTTTGATGCAACTATGTACTGATTTGTCGTAACAAAGATTACAAGTGGGTCATGAACGCGTCTTGTATGAATGAATTGAAATTATTTGTGATTAAAATATTTATTTCAGAGCATACTTGCAGTCTTAGCGACCGAGTGCTGAATAATGTGGTTGCGATAACTAATTTTGTGAGTGAATTTACAGCTCAAAAATTAATCAATCACAAAATAATACGCACCCCCGCGGACATTATCGAAGAGATGAAGTTTGTTTACGGAGTCGATATTAACTAAATGAAAGCATGATGCACAAAAGAGAAGCCGATTGCGATGCTTAGAGGTAGACCAACAGATGGATATAGAAAAATTCCCCGTTATATCTATATGCTGAACCAAGTGTATCCATAATCACATATTCAGATGCATAAATCAGTAGCTAATGAGTTTAAATGCTTATTTATTGCATTGCATCTGATGATAAGGGGTTTTGAATTTTGTCGACCTGTTGTAGTTGTTGACGGGACACATTTAAGCGGTCCATATGAAGGAAATTTTGTATCGGCAAGCACATTAGATGGTGCAGGTACTGTGCATTCATGTTTTATTATACTCATTTTTTATTCTGTTATTTACTATGTATTATATTAGCTTATACATTGATGTTTTATTTATAATAATTCATAAAGATGCTAAAATTTGCACCTTTATAGTTGAATTTTTTTTTTCAATGATTGCCTTGTTTATTTTATATTTAGGTTGTATTCTGCCATTAGCTTACGGTGTAGTTGATTCGGAGAATGACAACACGTGGATTTGATTTTTTCAACAGTTTAGAGAGGCATTTGGTGAATGAGACAACATGTGTGTTATATCAGACAGAAATGAAAATATCATAAAAGGTGTAAGCATGGTTTATCCTAATGTCCCTCATCTAGCTTGTAGTTGGTATTTATGGAAAAACGTTTACACCTATTTTAGAAAAAGCAAAGATAGACTTAGCGACCTATATTATTTCATGGCTAAATATTATAAAAATGAAGATTTTGAATATATTATGTCAAAGGTTGCTAAGGTTGATCAAAGAGTTAAGGAATATCTGGAGGAAGCTGGGTATGAAAAATGGGCTCGGTGAATCTATTAGAGTATTATCAGTTCAGTTAGTGTATCATGTGAGTAAGCTCAGTTTAGTCCAGTGATTAGAGTTAGTTCAGTAGAGAGTAGGATTTCGCATTGAAGGAACCCAAGGATGGGGTCTCACCTGCCGGTTGAGGGTGTGACCTTTAGTAGCAGTCCCTGCATTCCATAACTACGTAGCCAGCGTAGGTTGAGATGTTAACCTGCTAAGTGAGGGTTGATCTTATAAGGGTACCAGCTAGTTAAGGGTAACCCTTAGTCCTTTGGGACAACACTTTAATAGATCCACATAGCCATGTGTTAGTACCAGTGGCATGGTACTGAGACCCTTCCAACTGGGGTTACAAGTTGGATCGCAATCAGCTCATTGGGGCATGTTGGTTAGATAATAGCTCCCACATTCTCAGTTCAATATTTAGTATACTTCAGTTTAGGCTTGTATTGACCATAGCATACAATTATCAGTTATTCAGTTATCAGAATTTTGTATTTAAGTTTACAGACTATTTTCAGAATCATATTATATGCTTGGTCATGCATTCTCAGATTTTACAGCTTTAACACATTCATATCAATTATTCAGTTATCTCATGCTATTCAATCAATTATTATTTATGTACATGAGCCTATGCATATCAACCTAACCCCATTTAGCATACCAGTGCATTTAAAGTACTGACTGCTTACTCGTCTCTTCTGCTATGATGTCTTATATCATAAGTTCAGATGCTTAGGTTCTCGACCACACTTAGATATCCCAGCACAGCAGCAACAACAGACGTGGTGAGTCCTAATATTTCCAGGACCAACTATATTTATTTTCATACTTTCAGTTTAGTAGTTAGTTGGAGTTAGTTGGGGCCTGTCCCATCAACTCTTATCCAGTCAGTTTTTGAGGCTTTTGGAAACTTCAGACAATCAGTCAGTTTATCATTATTTTTTTATCAATTTCAGACGATTGTTTTTCGGCAGCTGTTTCCATATTTATGATTCGGAAATGATTTAGAACTTAAGACCTTATGGAATATTCAAATATTCCACACATGTTATTTTGTTGTTATTAGTTAGTGCTCACAGCAGGTACCAGCTTATGGGTTAGCTTGTGGTCACTTATGACCGTAAGCACCGTGCGACATCCATGGTGTACTCCTGAGGCATTACTAACTTGGTATCAGAGCCTAAGGTTCTAAAGTGTCCTAGGGAGTCTAAAAGTCGCGTCAAGTAGAGTCTTGTGCATGGGTGTGTAGCGCGCCACACTTATGGTTAAGAGGCTACGAGGCATTTTTAGGAAAAGTTCCCTTCTTTTAGTATTCATATCGTGCGAGTAAGCATGAGCTCAAGTTAAACTCTCTATCTAATCTAACTTTTCCTTTCATTTACAGAACCTACCTCCCAGATAGACTAACAAAAGAAGAACTAGGAACCAACCAACTCCTCCACCCATTCAAGAAGGTCCCCTGAATGAGAACGTTTCTCACACAGAATTCAGAGCTGCATTCACCACTCTAGCCCATTCTGTGATAACTCAGAATGTTCGGACAACTGTTGTTCAGGACAACCCAGTAGCAAATACTGCTACAGCTAGAATTCGGGCCTTCACCCAAATAAACCCTCCATGACGTGGTGTAGAAAGTAACAAACATTATGGGGGTAACTGTTCGTGAGAGTGTTGATTTAGATGCCTATCAATTGTAATATGTATCTCATACGTGGTTTAAGAAATAAAAAGTGGATAGAGGCATGGATACAGGGCCTGTAGAATTAGAGGAGTTTGCTACTGCCTTCCCAGATAGGTTCTTTCTGTTGGAGTTGAGGGAGGATAAGGTGTTAGAGTTCATTAACCTGAAGTAGGTCAACATGAGTGTGAAAGAGTATTCACTCAAGTTTACTCACTTGTCCAGGTATGCTCCTCATGTGGTAGCTGATAGCAGGTCTAAGATAAACAAGTTCATGTTTAGTGTATCTGACAGTGTGGTCAATGAGTGAAGAGATATAATGCTGATTAAAGAGATGGAATTGTCTAGGTTGATGGTCCATGCTCAACAGATTGAGGAACAAAAGACTAAGGAGAAAAAAAGGGAGACCAAATGGGCTAGAACAGGTAGCTTTAATTTTACTTAGCCAAAGTCAGAGGGTGGTAATCGGGCTTAATTTCATTAGAAATCTTCAGTCCTAGCTCTGCCTTCGGCTAGTGTACCATAGCCCAAATTCATAAATAATAATAGGGATAGGGCGCTAGGCTCAGAGTCTTAGGGTAGTATGAATAGTACTTAAATGAATCCTCTTTGCCAAAGATGTGGGAGAAACCATCAGGGTGTTTGTGGAATAAGTAGTGACGTATGTTTTGGGTATGGCAAGCCAAGACACCAAGTCAGGGATTGTCCAAAGAGTAGTCAGCAGGGTCAGTCTAATAGTCTCCTAGTTCAGTTCGGTCACCCATCTCAGCAGGGTGCCACTTCCAGCAGCACCAGTGGGTAGCGCCCAAATAGGCTCTATGCACTTCAGTCCCGACAGGATCAGAAGTGTTCTCCTGATGTATTCACAAGTACGTTGCAAGTCTTTCATTTATATGTTTATGCTTTGTTAGATCCTAGAGCTTCTTTGTCTTTTGTAACTCCTTGTATAACCGTCAACTTCGGAGTCAGCCCCAAAATCCTAACAGAGCCTTTCTTAGTCTCTACCCAGTGGGTAAGTCTATCATAGCCTGATAAGTATACAGGAACTATTCGATTATGGTGTCTCAAAAAGTTACTTCAATAGACCTTGAAAAGCTAGAGATGATAGATTTTGACGTCATTCTCGACATGGATTGGATCCATTTATGTTATACTTCAGTTGATTGTAGGAGTAGAATTTTCTATTTTTAGTTCTCGAATGAACTTGTCCTATAATGGAGGGGTAGTGCCACAACACTTAAGGGTCAACATATTTCATACCTTAGAGTGAGAAAAATGATATCCAAGTGGTGTGTCTATCATCTAGTGCGAGTCAAAGACTCTAGTTCTGAGACTCTTAATCTTGAGTCAGTTCCAGTCGTAAGTGAATTTTCAGATGTGTTTCCTGAAGATCTCCCCGGAGTTCCTCCCGAAAGGTAAATTGACTTAGTATTCAGTATACTTCAGTTCAAGCTTCCATTGACCATAGCATACAATTATCAGTTATTCAGTTATCAAATTTCAATATTTTAGTTTACAGACTATTTTCATAATTATGTTATATGCTTGGTCATGCATTCTCAGATTTTACAACATTCACGCATTCATATCAGTTATTCAGTTATCTCATGCTATTCAGTCAATTATTATTCATGTACATAAACCCATGCATATCAGCCTAACCCCATTTAGCATACCAATACATTCAAAGTACTGACCACACACTTTTCTCTTATGATATGTTGTCTCATATCATAGGTTCAGATGCTCTGGTTCCCGACCACTCCTAGACATCCCAGCACATCAACAACAACAATTGTGGTGAGTTCTCATATTTTGAAGACCGACTATATTTATTTTCATTCTTTCAATTCAGTAGTAAGTTGATATTAGTTGGGGACTATCCCATCAACTCTTATTCAGTCAGTTTTAGAGGCTTTCGTACACTTCAGATAGTCAGTCAGTTTGTCACTATTTTTTAATCAATTTCAGATAGTTGTTTTCTAGCTGTTGTTTCCAGATTCATGATTCAGAAATGTTTTTGTACTTAAAACCTTATAGCATATTTGGATATTCCACACAAGTTATTTTGTTATTATTATTCAGTGCTAACAACAGGTACCAACTTATGGGTTAGCTTGTGGTCACTGGTGACCGTAAGCACCGTGTGGCGTCTATGGTATACTCCCAGGGATTTACAGAACTCACCCCTAGTTCCCGCTTAATAAATTTAGGTATTAGATTGATAATGATGTAATAAGAATTGTTTCAACTTAGAGTGATTGATCGACGACTCAGGTCGGGAGGAACGCAATACCAATATCATGCAATTGCCAAAGACTTAATAGAAGTTGTAGTTGACCCTATGAACTCACTCTTAGTTCTAGATAAATAAATTTGGGTATTAGCTTGACAATGATGTAATAAGAATCATTTCAACTCTGAGTGATCGATCAACAACTCAGGTCAGGAGGAACGCAATACCAACATGATACAATTGCCAAAGACTCAATTGAAGTTGTACTTGACCCTATGAACTAACCCCTAGTTCTAGCTAAATCAATTTAGGTATTATCTTGATAATAAGGTAATAAGAATCATTTCAACTCAGAGTGATTGATCGACGACTCAGGTCGGGAGGAAAAATTACCAAAGACTCAACTGAAGTTGTAGTTGATCCTATGAACTCACCCCTAGTTCTATCTAAATCAATTTAGGTATTAGATTGATAATGAGGTAATACAAATTGCTTCAACTCAGAGTGATCGATCGATGACTCAGGTCAGAAGGAACACAATACCAATATGATGCAATTGCCAAAAATTCAATTGAAGTTGTAGCTGACCCTATGAACTCACCCTTAGTTCTAGCTAAAATTTAGATATTATCTTGATAATAAGTTAATAAGAATCGTTTCAACTTAGAGTTATCAATTGATGACTCAGGTCGAGAGGAACGTAATTCCAACATCATACAATTTCAAAGACTCAATCGAAGTTGTAGTTGACCCTATCAACTCATCCCTAGATGTAGAAAAATCAATTGAAGTTGTAGTTGAACATATGAACTCTATTGAAATTGTATAAAAACAAATATTCAACCTATTGCAACAGATGACTTATCTGTTGGAATTTATCAAAAAGATTAAGTCATCTATTATAGTAGATTAATTATTTATTATAAATTATCAAATAGGCATTGCCATCTGTTGCGATAGATAACTGAGCCGTTGGAAATTTTCAAACAGAAATTGTCATCTATTGCAACAGATGACTTATATGTTTTAAGATTTTTTTTTATTTTAAAGTAGTTTCCTAATTTCTTGCTCGAGATGAAAAAGTTAAAATACTAAAGGCGGTAAAAAATATTATTTGGATAACTCAAAAATCTCTCATTGAGTAGTCTTATCTTGTCTTTTCAATGCCACTATCTCCTCGTGCTCCTTAAAGTTATTAATGAATATTTAAAACCCATCTCTAGAATTTTCTCCCCTTTAGCCATAAATTAACTCAACTCATATCTCTTCTTTATTCAAAATTCTCTTTCTCTCCTCTTTGGGGTAATCACAATTGTCTTCTTTTTCCCTTTTTTTTCTCTCCTATTTCGCATGCGGATCCTCTTGGATCTCAACCGATAAATATCTTTTCTCGAATAAAATGGGTGTTCTGATCCCTTTGCTTTTTTGATATTGCAGGTATGGTTCACTATTGCTCTTTTTTCCTTATTTTTTTTTGTATTTTATTTAAATCAGATATTTATATCTATTGTTATTATTGATTTACCCATTACCAGTTTCCTATTTATTGATAAAATTGAAAAAAAAGTGACTTTTAAGTCTTGAATGAAAAAATCATTGTTTTTATTAAAATATACAAAAAAATTCATCTATTGGGAGAACTTAAAAAGACTTATTGTTAGTATCATTTTTATGTCTTTTCTTTGTTACTTTGGTGGTGCTATTGTTGGGGGTTGTTGGTGTTGTTGGAACTGTGGTGTTTGTGTTGTTGATGGAGTTGGAATATATGGTGTTATTTCTTTGTTGTTGATGCTATTGTTGATGTTGTTGGTGGTGTTGCAACAGTTTTCTTAACTGTTGCAACTGATGAATTAGCTGTTAGAATAGACAGAGAAACTGTTGGAAGAAATCAAACCAGTAGCAAGGCTAGTTTGATTTATTCCAATAGTTGACCCATCATTGAAAAATGTCATCTATCTGTTACCACAGATGCGTCGCCTATTGCAACAGATGACTCATCTACTGAACAGATGGAGAATCTGCTACATCATATGGGGAATTTGTCGCATCAGATGAGTCAACTGTTGATTCATTCAATTTTGTGTTACCCTTTTGTAATGTTCTTTTTTTTCTTTTCTTGTTTGACATCAAATGTTTTTCTCTTATTTGCAGATAAAAAAAAGTGAAAATGGATCAACTTTTTCCTGACCAATATTAAAGGCTAGAGCAAAGATGGGTTCAGAGGAATAAGTTGCTTGCAGATAGAACTACTTCATATGTGGGAGGTATGTATTGCTGATCAACATATCGTGAAAAAACATATCCAGTACACTGATTTTGTGAATCTTGATTCTTTACCTATTAGGCGTTAATCTTTCAAACAAGATATAGACTTTTACAATTAAGATTGATAGGTTCAAACTGGTAAGGCTGAGGGACCAAGTAGGTGGTGTTGATACCCTGCTATGATTTAATAAATATTTTGCTAATGTTTATGTGTCAAGTTTGGAGAAGATTTCAATTTTTGGTGGTAGTGTAAACATTCAAATAGTGAGTAGACTAATTTTAAGGGTTCAATAGACTTTTGAAATGCCTCTAAAGCCTCGCACAACTGCAAACAAGAATGGAAATGAATATAGTTATTGCTCTGGTCCAAATTTATATGGATGAGTTTCTCGAGGAGACTATTATATAGCATAAGGAGATTGGAAAAATACATGTGTGAGAAGGGGGAGGTGAGAAGATCATATATCAACTCAAATCTTATTAAGGAAGAAACACAGGGTAGAAAGAAAAGTGTAGCGAAACTAGATGATGAAATTGAAATAAAAATGAAAAAAATGAATGAGCTGCAAATGTAAAAGTGTATCTAAAAATGAAAATCCATTAGTCTATTTTGAAAAGAAAAATAATGAAGTGGATTGGAGCTGTGCACTTTGTTAAGGAACTGTAACTAGCTAGCGTGTCCTGAATAAAGACCCATAAAATGCAGGACCAGAACTCTAAGGTTTCAGCTTTGTGAGCACCGATGGTGGTAAGATTGTCGGTCAGGAATAAAATCTAATATAACACCCTGCATTTTGAGCTAGAAAGCAAACCGTCATTTCCATGTGTGTAATCTCTAATTTCATGGTTTATATTTAAATTCATGTGTCATGATCCTCCTCCTAGTGTATGAAGTGATTATGAGGTGAAAAGTGTTCATAAAAATCACTTGGAGAAAAGTTGAGCGAAGAGTCATTCATTCGTCCAAAGTTTTGATATTCAATTCTTCAAGGGTCTACTTTGAACATGTATAACTTTCAATACACATAGAATTTTCGGTTCAAGACCCACCAAATTGTATATAATGGAATTAGCTTTCCAACGGTACCAATTTCTCTAAAATTCGATAACCGGGAAAATAGTTATGGTATTTTCCGTGTAAGGCAGTAAACCAACACGATCTTGACGAATCTCGTCGACTGCGCCCCGACACAAAAACTGACGCGAATCCAAAGTTGTTTTATGTGTTATTTCAAATCCTAAGGGGTCTAGGGGCACTTTAGTCATATCCCCTCACCCAAATTCTATCCCTAAACATCCTTAAATGATATTAGGTCACAAATAACATTTCAACTCTCTAAGATCCCTAATTCATCTTTCAAGAACCCAAGAGGAGAAAACAACTAGGGTTTGGGCAATCAAGCTTAAAGGTCCAATTTTTTCAAAATTTCTTCGTAATTCTTCGCAATTAAGGTACGTGGGGTTTTCCTAAAACTACATGGGCATAAAGAAATTGTTTCAATAATATTTAAACATTGTGATATCATGAATTTGTGAAGGGTTTTGGAATTTTTTTTAATTTTACAATATGAATTCTTTAATGATATTATTATTTTGGTCTTGAGCCCTTTCCCCCAAATTTGATTTATAATCATGTATAAGTATATATATGTATGTGTTTGATGAGTTTGAATGATGAAATGAGATCATGAACTATTATAAATCCCTCTCATGTTTACAAGTTTCTTGTTTTCGTAAGTTATGATTTATTCGAAATGCATTGTTAGAAGCATGATACAAATATCTTTATTTTTTTATTTATGACTGGATTTTGGATTTGAATTGAAGAGAGGGGTTTTTACTTGGTGTTAAAGGTTAAAGATGTTTACTAAGAAGATTGAATCTTTTGTCAAAAAATTTATGACTGCCACATGTTTGTTGAAATACTGAAAAGAGTGATCTTTGCATAACCTGATAAATATTTTAAAGTCTAAATCTTCTTGAATTGTTTGATGTATGGTAGTACAAACTTTATGTTTTGAAAGAAGAGTCTATGTTATGATATTTTATAGCTCAGAAACGTGACTTGCAAGTCTTGGTGACGATACCAAATCAGATAAGGCCATGATAAAACTCAGAACAAAATATAGATTTCATTTTAGATTTTTAATTCAGACAGATGCATGTTAGAATAGATTAAAAATGGACACTAAGAGAGTTAGGTGATTACCCGAAGTAAGGATGAGTCATACGATTCAATTCTTGAAATCGTGTTTTACCGATACAGGTATATTATTATTATATGCTGGATTAGAGCCCAGTGACATATCAGAATCAGAAACTCCAACTCTTGCGGCAAACTCGGGTTGGCGGATTGGTCACCTAGTAAAGGGCAGATCCCATATAGCCCGTGGGATACTTTCAGAAGTGTAGGGTGTACCACCTAGCTCAGAAGTAATACAAAGAATAAAACAGCATTGCCAAAATTATTTTAAGATCATTTGAGATTGTCCATGTATTTAAAACTATTTCATGAATAACTTTTTATGACTTTCTCTCACCTATGTTATATATGTATAAATTCATTATTTTTGATTGCTCTGTATACTAGTACATCTGTATTGACCCCCTATATCTCAGGATTCTGCGACACAGTCCTGGGGTCCTGTTAAGCAGTAGATTAACTTGTCAGTAGTTTGCAGCTAGTGAGCCTCCCTTACTTTGGAAGGCCTGGTTATGAAACTTATTATTGTTACTTTATTTTGATTCATGGTCCGACTGTGAACCTTGTCCCAGATTCAAGGTGAATGTCCTTTTCAGTTTTTAGAGATTTTGCAAATTGATGTTAGACGTTATTAGAGGTATATAGTTTCCATTCCATAGTGTTCAATTGAATTGAGATATTGACCATGATTCTGTATTGTTTTGTATTTTTGTCTTTCCTTTTTGTATATAAATAGTATATATAATTGCCAACTAGAGAAGGGCTTTCGGGACTTCATGGTTTGGGATGCCCATCACGGACAGGGCCCTGGTTTGGGTCATGACAAACTTGGTATCAGAGCATAGTTCATGGTCTCAGGGTGTCTGCAAAGTCGTGTCTAGTAGAGTATTGCTTATGAGTGTGTTGTGCACCACACTTATAATAAGAGGCTACTGGGAATTTAGGAGTTGTTTCCCCATTCTTTCATACTCTAGTTCGTGCTATAGCGTCGTCCATAAGAAATTTATCCAAATTCCTTCCTTGTTTAAAGTTCTTGGACCATGCCTCACTGTCGAGGTGATACAAGTCTAAGAGTCTAGCTCCCCCAATAATGTCGTTCTCTCTAATTGAGTTATCCATAAAGTTATAAGGTAGAATGAGGACTTGAGAGGAGTCCATTAGTGCTTCAAGGTGTATTGATTTGAGTGTATGCCTTTGTTATGATGAAATTGCACCTTTCAGCCTGAGGTACAAAGTCTATTCAATCCTCTTTCAATATTCTTATTGCAGATGTCTTCTGTAAGGGTAATATTGTATAGAATAACATTGGAATTGTATTTCCACCTAAGTAGTAGTGTATGTTAAAGTGTAATGACCTATGGGTAGTGAGATTGGCCAAAAATTTGGTGATATTAAGTCACAGGTTAGATGTCAGAGTGAGGGTTACTTTTGTGTAAATAAATAGACTTAGTTGTTTAATTGTGAATTGAGAAGTGGGTTTCCATTGTATAGTGATAGACTAATGTGGTAGCAATATTTGTAGATTGTATGGTAGTCTGTGAAGGAAGTGGCTAGCTATGATTATTATCTATTCAAACTAGGAAAGGAGCCTAGAGTGGATAGTTATGGTGGTTATAGAAATTAACTATAGGTTGTGAATGAAAAGGGGTAGATTAGTTAATAAGTTGTAGGTAGAGACTCATTAGTGTTCATTGAATTTTGAAGATCATTGTAATGTATAATTAGGTAAGTGAGTATGATGTGAGAAATTAGAATATGTTGATAATATTGAAATGAGTTATATTATAAGATTAAGATGAACTAATCCTATCATGTGACTTTACCCCTTTGATGGTCTTTTCTTTAGTAATAGTAAACTAGTACTTCATGTGAGAAGGTATGTAGTGGATTTTTAGTTTTAACAGGGAGGTTATGGAGGGGTTGTGATTGTAGGTAGTAGTTAAGTGAAGTAAAGTATTTGGGTTGATTTCCCATTTTGATGGACTAGTGTAGTATGTGGCATGCTTTACTGGTGGTATATAATTAAGGATATACAACAGGCTTGAATTTTAGATATGGAGTATAGTGGTAAGAATAGTAGCTCGAGAATGATGATGCATGTTTTATGGGAATTAATTAGTAGGCTAGAGGTGATTGTGAAATGGCCTAGGTTGGCAATTTATGAAAAAAAAAGTAGATAATGGTGATGTATATGCATGAGGACTAGTGTTAAAATGATGAATTATGGTTGAATCATTAAGTGGATAAGAACATGAGTACATAGGAATAAGTTGAACCCCGAGGTAGCATATTGCGAGATAAGGGATGATGTGTACGAGTGTCATGTGTACCTAGCTGTTATTCTTGAATCTTGCAGGATGAAAAAGTCTGGGGAGTTATTGTATAGCATTATCTAAAGTTGAATTAAGGAAAAGTAGGTAGGCAATATACGTCTTTGGTATTGTTTTACAAATTTTATTAAGTTGAAGTTTATGTGATTAGAGGTGTAATGATAGTATTCTAAGGAATTAAAGATGGAGTGTTAAGTGTTTAGAAGCGTGGGTGTCTATGCCCATGAAAATATTAGTTGTAAGTTGATAACTTTTAGAGTTAGAAGATATTACGATTAGTTTCCCTGAAAGGGGATGTCCTAGAAATGATTTAGTGTCTTAGTATTAGAAACTAATAAGAGGAGTTTGTGTTCATGCATATACTGATACCCCTTTTGTGATAAGGAGTGTGAATGTGTGTGCTCAGGAGAGTGGGAGTTGTAGAGTGATGGCTATAGAGGCTAGCAAAGGTTAAATGTAGCATTTACAGAAAAGCAAGGCCTTCAGGGTATTATTGTTCTTCTAGGAGAGTTTAGAGTTTAAGTATGTAGTGATGTCTTTTTTATATTGAGAGTTGTGGCTATAGATTTGATAAAGGGGATATGTCTGTAAGTTTAGGATTGTGACTTTGATCTAAGGGGGAGATGGGAAATTAAGTTAGTTTCCGAATTATTTTTTCTCAATGCAGCAAGTTGCAGGGAGGAGTCATGATAAATCTATTCCTACTCAATCATACTCCTCCTACTTCCATTTCAGAGATTATCCCACTAGTGTCCTACATCATGTGTTCAAGCCATGCCTATTCCTATGGTTTGAGTTCTCTATGGACTTATGTTTATGATATGACTCCAAACTAGAAGCAATTATGTCTTTTAGTTTTCCAATCTTTCATGTATTCAAGCCATATGTTATGTTGTTCGTGATCCATGAAAATCTATGTCTCTCAGCATGCTTGGTCCTAAGAAAATATGTTTCTATATGTCACCGACTCATCCTATGTTGGGTTTAGCCAAAGTGATAAAGTTTATGCAAACTCATGGCAAATCTCAGTACCTTAAATAAGGAGGAATCGCTTCAAGAAACAATCTTTATCTTTGTTGTAATGTAATACCCCGTGGCATTCTCGACTCAACACCACTCTTGGTTGCATGTATGGAGAGCTGACAACCTGAAAATTTTTCTAATTATTAAAAGACTTAGTCATATTTATGAGCTCTTAACTTCCATGATCTTCAAATTGATCTTTCTGACCCTGAGATATAGATTTTGAGTTGATTCATGATCAGGGATGTAAATGGGGTGTCTCAGAAAGGTTTTGGATTTCTTGGACGATGTTTGAGGCATGTTTGGATGATCAAAATAGTGGACCAACGCGATGTCGATGCATCACATCAAGAATTGCATCGGTAGGGACCGACGTGTCGCGTCATTTAACGTATTAGGTGCCCAATTCATCTTAATAATTTCTGGGTTCAGGAGTGTCATTCAGTCTCTTTCTCTTATTTTATCTTGATATGTGCACCAATGCTTTCTCACTGTGCTCTATCCTAAGAATTCATGTTGTATTATGTTTCTTCCGAATGACTCTCTACTTATGATCCAGACCCTTAATCTAGGAAGCACTTTGTGATGGTATTGAATCTTCACCTCATGTCCCACCTTGAGTACTTTAACAGATATGAGTTATAATTGAGTAGTGTTTCTCCCATTCATGTTGTTTGTGCTCGAGTCCCTTAACAACCCTTCATATGTTAGTATGATGGTGATTGTGGAAGCATAGTACTATGTTAGGTAGGTGAGTATATATTCTTAAAGGTAAAAATTATTATGTGATTTCTTGAGATAAGGCTGTAGAAGATGGGGAAAAGAAGGGGGATGGACTTTTGTTGTGTGATATAGCTAAGAAGGGGATGGGCTTTTATTATGAGAAATAGTTAGGAATGATATATATAGCGAAAATCTTCGTGAATGTGATTGAATTTGCTGGTCTTAGTGGGGGAGGGGGGAATCCATGAAGTGGGTGTAGTAATGATAGGCTTGAATGTTGTGATTGTTGAAAACTCAACTCATGTACTATGTGGTTAGTATTCCTTAAATTAAAACCTGAGAGTGTTTCACGATAGTGATAAGGTGAGGCAGTATTCTTAATGGAATGTAAAGTATAGGGTCCTATAATTTAAGTTATCACCTTTTAACTCTGAGTTAGGCTTCAACATAGCAGTACTAAGTAGTGGAACTCGAATTCTTGCGGCTAGATGTGGGATTGGAGAAGTGTAGGTTGGCGAGTGTGAAGTATGCTATTCATTGTTTGGGGTGTAGACGATAAGTTCCTCTAAGTTTAAGTCTATTTCACAGTGCTTTGTAAGGTAGAGAATGCTTATAATCCTATCTTCTACGAAATCTTATTTCACTATTAGTTTCAAAATAAATCAATCTATGATCTTCAAATAAACCCATGCCTTGTGTTGTGATGATTATGATTCATAAAACTCATGTGCAAGATCATCCCTGTGTAAAGTCTCATTATCTCATATTTCATGCTTTAACATTTCACTAGGGGTTATCATGAAACTCGTTTGATGCCTTTACATATTTTGTTAAGGAAACATGTTCAATGCGAGGTCTTGTTATCTATTCTATACTTTTATAACTTCAACAAGTCCCTACCCATCATTCGGGGACAAATGATCCCAAGGGGGAGATAATGTAACACCTCGCATTTTTGAGCTAGAAAGAAAACTGTCATTTCCATGTGCGTAAGCTCTAATTCCATGGTTTATATTTAAATTCATGTGTCATGATCCTCCTCCTAGTGTATGAAGTGATTATGAGGTGAAAAGTGTTCATAAAAATCACTTGGAGCAAAGTTGAGCTAAGAGTCATTCATTCATCCAAAGTTTGATATTCGATTCTTTAAGGGTCTACTTTGAACATGTATAACTTTCGATACACATAGAATTTTTCAGATCAAGACCCACCAAATTGTAGATAATGGAATTAGCTTTCCAACGATACCAATTTCATCAAAATCCGATAACCGAGAAAAATGTTATGGCATTTTCCGTGTGAGGCAGTAAGCCGACACGATCTTGACGAGTCGCGTCGCCTGTGCCCCGACACAAAACCTGACGCGAATCCGAAGTTGTTTTATACGTTATTTCAAATCCTAAAGGGTCTAGGGGCACTTTATTCATATCCCCTCACCCAAATTCTGTCCTTAAACATCCTTAAATGATATTAGGTCACAAATAACGTTTCAACTCTCTAAGATCCCTAATTCATCTATCAAGAACCCAAGAGGAGAAAACAACTAGGGTTTGGGCAATCAAGCTTAAAGGTCCAATCTTTTCGAAATTTCTTCATAATTCTTCGCAATTAAGGTACGTGGGGTTTTCCTAAAACTACATGGGCATAAAGAAATTGTTTCAATAACATTTAAACATTGTGAGATCATGAATTTGTGAAGGGTTTTGGAATTTATGTTTACAATTTTACACTATGAATTCTTTAATGATATTATTATTTTGGTCTTGAGCCCTTTCCCCCAAATTTAATTTATAATTATGTATAAGTATATATATGTATATGTTTGATGAGTTTGAATGATGAAATGAGAGCATGAACTATTAGAAATCCCTCTCTTGTTTACAAGCTTCTTGTTTTCGTAAGTTATGATTTATTCGAAATGCATTGTTAGAAGCATGATACAAATGTCTTGATTTTTTTGTTTATGACTGGATTATGGATTTGAATTAAAGAGAGGGGTTTTTTCTTGGTGTTCAAGGTTAAAGATGTTTACTAATAAGATTGCATGTTTTGTCACAAATTTCATGGCTGCCACATGTTTGTTGAAATGCTGAAAAGAGTGATATTTGCATAACCTGATAAATGTTTTGAAGTCTAAATCTTCTTGAATTGTTTGAATTATGGTGGTCTAAACTTTATGTTTTGGAAGAAGAGTCTACGATATGATATTTTATGGATCAGAAACATAACTTGCAAGTCTTGGTATGACAATAGCAAGTCAGATAAGGCCATGATAAAACTCGAAACAGAATACAGATTTCATTTCAGATTTCAGATTTTGAATTCAGATAGATGTATGTTAGAACAGATTAAAAATAGGCATTAAGAGATTTAGGTGGTTACTCGAAGTAGGAATGGCTCATACGATTCATTTCTCGAAACTGTGGTTTGCCGATATGGGTATATTATTATTATACGCTGGCCTAGAGCCCTGTGGTGTATCAGAATTAGAAACTCCAACTCTTGCAAAAATCTCGGGTTGGGGGCTTGGCCGCCGAGTCAAGGGAGGATCCCATATAGCCAGGGGATACTTTCAGAAATGTAGTGTGTACCACCTAGATCAGAAGTAATACAAAGAATAAAACTGCATTGACAAGATTGTTTTAAGATCATTTGAGCTCGCCCATGTATTTTAAACTATTTCATGCATAACGTTTTATGACTTGCTCTCACCTATGTTATATATATATATAAATTCATTATTTTGGATTGATCTATATACCAGTACATCTGTATTGACCCCCTATTTTTCAGAATTCTAAGACATAGTCCTGGGGCCCCGTTAAGCAGTAGATTGACTTGTCAGAAGTTTGCAGCTGGTGAGCCTCCCTTACTTCGGAAGGCCTAGTTATAAAACTTGTTATTGTTACTTTATTTTGATTCATGGTCCGATGAGGGCCTTTTCCTAGATTCCAGACGAATGTCATTTTTAGTTGTTAGAGATTTTGCAGACTGATGTTAGACGTTTTTAGAGGTATATAATTTCCATTCCAGATTGTTCAATTGAATTGAGATTTTGACCATGATTTCGTATTGTTTTGTATTTCCGCATTTCCTCTTTATATATGAATGTTGTATATGATTACCAGATAGAGAAGGGCTCTAGGGCCTTCATGGTCTGGGATGATCATCACGGATAGGGCCCTATTCCAGGTCATGACACCTAAACCAACAACTCCTGAAGTAAAAATAAGGGATCAAGCCAAGGTGACAATTTCTCAAGTTAAACTTGCATCCCATGCCTCTTGTTTATGGCTCTGGTCTGGTCAAAGGTGGTGGAAGCAACAAGGCATGGGATTTCTTCCCAACTTCAGATATTTTTGTTTCTACTACCATTGACCTGATCAGAACCACAAACAGAAGGCATGGGATACAAGTTAGACTTCAGAAATTGACGCCTTGGCTTCCCTTATTTTTATTTCTAGAGTTGTTGGTTCAGGTTTCATTCTTGACTGAAAATCTTACCAATTCCCCTGTGCTTTCCAAGATGTTTCCTTAGAGTTTTGGTCCTGTACTTTGTAGGTCTTCATAAAGGACACGCTCGCTAGCCGCAGTCCCTAGCAAAGTGTCCAGCTCTAGTCCTCTTGAGCATTTTTCTTTTTCAAGAATGACTGACGGATTTTAATATTTGGATACACTTCCACATTTGAAGCTCATTCAGTTATTTCATCTCTCAAGTCAATTTCATTGGCCAGATTCGCTAGAAGTTCCTTACTTGCTTCCTTGTGTTTCCTCTTAAACAATGTCTGAGATGATATATGGTCTTCTCTACCTCCCCCTTTCTACAAAGGTATTCTCCTAAGCACCTTCTGCTGAATAATAGTCACCTCGAGCAACCCATCCATATAAATTTGGACTAAGAGAATTTCTATTGGTTTTCCATTCTTGTTTTCCGCAGTGCAAAGCTTTGGCGTAATACCCCACATTTTGGACTAGGATGAAAATCCGTCATTCCTATGCGTAGACATTTCAAAAGCCTTGAATCCTATATAAATTTAGTGTGTTAATCAATTATGTAGTGTGGTAATCTATTTGAGCATGAATTTAGATCATATAGGTCCCCTAAATCAAGTACAAGTTAAAAGCTTTCCTATCGTTCAAGTTTTAGTGAGCGTCAAAACATGGGTCGATTTCAATCAACCATAAGTCGTTGTATATGATGAACTGGGTGGTTTACTATATATCAAATGAAATCTCTTTGAATTAGATTTCAAACGATACCAATTTCTCCTAAATCCGATATCGGAGCAAAGAGTTATCCCCATTTTATTCATGCATGTCAAGATGGAAAACGGTGACGACATTTCTGACGGGCTATCACGTTTCTGACAACCTTTTTGACGACGTCGTCACATTCTGACGACATTTCTGATGACGTCGTCAGCCCTGGGACAAAAATCAAGAATTTGGACCCCTTTTGTAATGACCATTCGTGACGGCCTATCACGGACCTGACGGCCTGTCACGGATGGCATCAAGTATATTTTTCCAGCAATTCAAGGGCGTTTTTGCAAGGGTATTTTGGTCATTTCCTTCACCTTCCATGACTTATAACTCTAAAGGGGTATAATTTTTCCCATTTTTCTTCAGTTAAGCATCTCAAAAACCCTCTCTTATACTCTCAACCACAAGATTAGGGTTTCCATCAAACTCATCTCTCAAAAGCAAGATTCAAGCCTTTTTCCAAGATAATCAAGAATTAAGTTTCCCAATCCAAGAACTCTCCAGCAAATCATCAAGGTTTCCTTTCTAAGGTATGAGTGGGTTCATTCATGGACTCCTTTCATCCAAGAAGTTCAAGAACCCTTTTCTAAAATTATATATTATGGTTTTCATGTTATGAATGGATTGTTGATCATGTTTATGTGTTGAATGATGCCAAGATAGAATCTTTATGTGTTATTATGAATCTATGACATCATATGAGTTGAAAACATGCAAGTTTGATTATTTATGATGAGTAATTGTATGATTTACACCTATGCCTAAGTTGTGCATGTAAGGTGTTTGATAAAATACCTAAGAGACTAGAAATCATGCATTATAGCTAAATTGTGACTAAGTGAAGGATTCATGATATGAAACCATATTCCAATGATTTTCATGTTGATATTGTGTCTTGTAAATGTTGTTGGGATGTTCATGAACTAGTCTTATGAGATTATGCCACGCTTACTTGCAAGTCCTACTTATGTACAAAATGTATGATATCCATGCACTTCATGAAATTCCCCAAGTTATGATATTATGGGTTTTTTATGTTGGTCACGTACTCAAGTCAGTCATGTGTGTCAGTTTCCTTCCATCGAGTCTTGGGGGTATTTGTACCCAAAAAATATAGATGTGTGCCTAGAGCCATGTCATGTTTTCATGATAATCTCAGTCAAGCCATGATCTATAGAAATCAGTCAGTCATGTAACTCAGGAAAAACTCAGTAATCTCAGTAGTTCAGTATTCTCAGTAATCTCAGTGCTCAGTAACCTCAGTAATCACAGTAAATCTCAGTAACTTCAGTACTCTTAATCAGTCCTCAAAACTTATTATATTCCATCCGTCATCAGAATCTAGTAAACTCAGTTTTAGCTCCGCTAAATAATACCAGTATTTTCAGTTCAGTTAATCAGTATCAGTTCAGCAAATCAGTTCAGTTAAGTTATTTAGTTTAGCCCAGTTATTCAGTTCAGTGTCTTTCATATGGGAGAAGGATTCAGCACCGAGCGAACCTAGGGATGGGGGCTCACCCGCTAGAATAGGATTGAGATCCCTAGAAGCAATCCCTAAGTTCCAAAACTATGTTGCCAGTGTAGGTACGAGATGTCACCCGCTAGATAGTACTGACATACTCAGGGGTCACCCGTTAACACATTTATATATATAGGACTGATCTCAGGAGTCACCCACTAGATTAGACTGACTCCATAATAGATGTCTTTACTGGTGGCGCGGTACTGACACCCTTCCAGTCAGGGGCGAGAGTGGACCCCAGTCATCTTATCTTGGGCATGTCGATTAGATGAACACATCCCACAGTTTCAGTTAAAGAATCAGGGCTTTCGACACAGTAAACTCAGCTTAGTAGTACAGATTTAGTACTGTTAGATATAGTCAATGCTTATCATTGTAAATAGACTTCAAGATCACCCATTATCTAGGACTAATCTCAACTATGCTTAATCTGTATCAAAATCATTAGATTTAAATATCACTCACTAGATAGGACTGATCTCAGACTAAGTCAAATCATCCTTATTATCAGTATACTCATGATCACCCGCTAGATAGGACTGATCTCAGATTTAGTTACTCCAAGTAGAATGGAACTCAGATAGTTCCATCAGAACTTACTTTTAGATACAGTCGCTCAGTATTGGTTATATCAATTAGTCCGATTATTACATTTATATTAGTTGTATTAGTTGTCATAGCTAACATTACTAGTATTCAGTTTTAGGACTGTTAGACACAGTCATTCAAACCAATTCTTCATAATTTGAACTGTTAGAAATAGTCAATAATCTATTTAGTACCTCAGTAACAGTAAAGTCATGTTGTCAGCATTCAGACTCAGTAGTTAGCATCATCACGAGTTCAGTTATAGTTGTTTATGCATGTATGTATTCTCACGTTCATATTAGTTAGCATTGTTCATGCATATAACCCTTTGCATTTAGCCTACCTCACTCATATACTCAGAACATTCAGACGTACTGACGCATTTGCGCTATGGTGCTTTCTCTTATGTTACACCATAGGTTCAGAGGCATGAGCTCCAGATCAGCAGTAGCATTCCAGTGTTCAGAGTTTGCCGTGAGTCCTTCTCATTCGAGGAAGATATGATTATTGCTATATTTACTATTCAGTTTCTAGATGGAGTTAGTTGAAGACATGTTCCTTCAACTCCTTATTTAGTTCAGTTAGAGGCTTTCAGACTAGATGTCAGATTAGATATTCAAATATCATTATTTTCAATATTTATGACTTGTTTTGGTATTGTTATACCCTTTTCAGACATTTTGTTATCAGACGTTTATTCAGTTCGAACCTTATGGCCTTTCATGTTCATGTTTCCACATTTTATGATATATTATACAGTATACAGGTAGAGATATTAGTCATGGGTTAGCTTGTGGTCCTTCGAGGTAATGAGCACCGTGTAGCATTCCGGTTCAGAAAATTGGGGTGTTATATTCGGAGGCCTTTCAAAAGTCCATTGCACCATTAAAATTGGTCAAATAACTATTGGATATTTACACTGCCGCCAAAAACTTGAACTCTTCTCCAAAATTGACACATAAACATGATAAAACCCATCATTAAATTGTAACAGGGTATCGACACCACCGTCTTGGAACCCTTCGACCTTATCAGTTCATACTTATAAAACTAAACTGTAAAATGTAGGATCTTGTTTGAAGGATCAATGTCTAATCAGTAAAAACTGCATTCAGAAAATTATTATACTTTATGGGTGTCTGTCACGATAGCCTGATCAATAATACATAACTACCACTTATGAAAGTGGATCTATTCATCTACATACACCTTATTCTTCCTACCCCATCAATGTCAGACAATATTTATTCTTCACTTCCGATCATTAAGCAGTGCACATGACTATGGAGGCTCAAAGGGTAACCATCTTCAATGTCAGATGACTACTTGCCCATCAAGAAAAAATAAGTTCTACAAGTCGTGACTTTTCACATTTTTGTTTTTAAATATGTCTATATAATAAAATAGTCGCCAATTTGGATTAATTAAGGTATGTGATGACTATTAAAAAAGAGATAAATAGTCAT
Organism: Capsicum pubescens; assembly: GCA_030864215.1. Lineage (NCBI taxonomy): Eukaryota > Viridiplantae > Streptophyta > Magnoliopsida > Solanales > Solanaceae > Capsicum > Capsicum pubescens. Next base: position 96,672,424 of record CM061538.1, on the reverse strand, counting down.
GACTTTTTATCTAACACATTCAAAGCAGCTGATGAATCAAATTTTCCATCTGTTACAACTGATGAATTAGCTGTTAGAAGAAATCAAAACATCTCCTCAAATAGATGGTCCATCTTTCACAAAAGATAATACATATGTTGCAATAGATGTCTCATCTGTTGTACATACAGACCATCTGTTGCAACAGATGGTAAATCTATTGCGACAATGGGTTATCTTTTGCGACAGATGGATGATCTATTGCAATAGCTCAATAATAACGGTTGTTATTAAGTCTCAAACCATTTTATAAAGGTGAGAAGTTTGAATGTAAAAGAAAAAGTCAAAACTTTTCACAGAAAACTAAAAGACAACAATTTGAATGTAATTAATACAATGGAGCTGAACACTCGTGCCTTTTTTCCTAACACGTTCCGATTCAATCCTCTATAAATTTGTCCCTCCTTAATCTTCATTCTACTTCACTTTTAATTATTTTTTGCATTTTGTCTTTTCAATTTACACCTTCAACAACTTCTATTCAAAGAGCATATTCCTTTCTCATTAAGGTAAGTTTATTCTGTGTAAATCTATCGGTTGGTAGTATATGTTGTATTACATTCAGACTTTTTTTTTTAATTTTGTGTTTATGTTTTTTTGTCAATTCATACATGTTCTAGATATAGATGATCCTTTTGGGGACATTTCTATTCTGCGCAACACAGTGCAGAAACTTCAAAGGTAGGTTAACGACTTGCAAAAGGAGTTGGTCACCATGAGAGCAAGGATGTTCAAAGAGATACAGAGGCTGATGAGGACCCTGCTGCTACCGGTTGATGATTGGCCGGCTGACAATAATGACTATGATGATGATGATAGTAATAATTAGAATGTTTTTTTCTTTTAGTGTATGTATTTTATTTTTCTATATCGGATCTATACTGTAACACTCCGTATTTTTTAGCTAGAAATCAAACCGTCGTTCCTACGTGCGTAAGTACAAATTCCATGATTTATATTTAAATTCATGTGTCGTGAACCTTCTCCTAGTGTATAAAATGATTATGAGGTGAAAAGTGTTTATAAAAATCACGTAGAGCAATGTTGAGCTAAGAATCATTCATTCATTCAAAGTTTGATATTCGATTCTACAAGGGTCTACTTTGAACATGTTTAACTTTTGATACACAGAGAATTTTTCAGCTCAAGACCCACCAAATTGTAGATATCTTAATTAACTTTTCAATACCAATTTTGCCAAAATCCGATAATCGAGAGAAAAGTTATGACTTTTTTCATGTGAGGCGGTAAGACAATGCGATGTTGATGCGACTCATCGGCCAGTGCATTACAGAACTGTTTCACTTGTTAAATCAGTTTTCAAATGGGTCTAGGGGAATTTTGGTAACTTTCCCTCACCCAAAATACGTCCATAACATAAAATTTCAGCCCCCAAGAAGCATCAATTGCCTCTTTTATTCAATCTTCTCTCAAAAGAAAACCTAGCCACCTTCAAGAACAAGATTTAACTTTTCCTTCCCCAAAGATCAAGAATTCAAGCCTTTAAGATCAAGAATTCCTAGAAATGGATCAAGATCCGAGTTTCATCTTTCAAATTTTATAATCTAAGGTATGTGGGACTACTCTAAATACCTTAGGCATAAGTTTAAATGTTTTTTCAAGATTAAAGATCCCCAATTTTGATTTATAATGAAGTATATGTATGACTTTTGAAGATTATGCATTATGGGACTGTTTTGGTGGAAAAGTATGTTGATTTGAATTACGTTTCATGAAAATTGAATTATAACTATATATATATATATGATTTTGTGCATGTTTGTAAGATTAATTGAGAGCATGATTATGAATTTCCTCTCTTGTGGTGAACTAAAGTTTACATTTTTCATTGTGAATGATTTGAAAAGCATGGTTTAAGATTTGAGAGTGATATTCTCAATTTCATGGTGTTTGATATGGTTTATTTATAAGAGAGAGAGTTTCTTTTTATCACTAAATTCTTATTTTAAAGGAAAAGAGTTGCATGTAATTGAATAAATTGACAAGACCATCACATGTTTTGAATCTTGCAAAAAAATGATAAATACCTAAGTTTTCTTGAGATCTCAAAGTGATGACTTTATTGTGATATTATGAATCTTGGGTGGTCATGTACATGTTCTAAATATGATGTGCAGTGATATTGATATAATTTAGACTTACAAGTCAGGGTTTGACGATACCCAGTGATACTATGCCCTTAACAGAATAAATGATGAATGTTTTGAATGCATGATAAATGATTTTAATGAACTAAAATTGGTCTTAAAGAGAGGTAGATGGTTACCTGAAGAAGGCGTTTGAGTGTAAGGGCTCATCGCCGGAATAATCGAATTTACCGATTTGGGTGACATGATTGGCTAAAGCCAATGTATACTTTTCTTTGAGACACTGGTATACTAGAATAGAAATTAGGACTCCAATCCTTGCGGTATACTTGGATTGGTGCTTGGCCACCGAGTTAAGGGCGGATTCCATATAGCCCACTGGATCGTAGAAATGTAGGGTGTACTATCAATCTCAGGATTAATATAAAGAGTGAGTCATATTTTCAAAGAAGTGCCTTGGAGTTCACTATAGTATGCCCATGTATTTTTACTTACTTATTATGATTATTGACTTTATGTAATGCTCTCATCTATTTTGTATAAAAATATGTTATTTTAGTTGTTTCAATACCAGTACATCTGTATTGAGCCCTTATATTTTAGAATTCTGAGACACAGTCCTGGGGTCCTATTAAGCAGTAGATTGACTTGTCAAAAGTGAAGTGTGTAGTTGGTGAGCCTTTTTTATTCTGGAAGGCCTATTTCTTTTCAGTCACTTGCCATTTATTTTTATTTAGGTCCACTGGGGGCCTTGTCCCAGTTTCAGATAGTTTTTATTAATTTTAGTATGTATTATAGATTTCGAAGATAAAAATAGATGTTGTCTAGATGTTGATGGATCTTCTTTCATATTGATACACTTAACATAGAATATGACCATGATTCTGTATTGCTTCGTATTTCTATATTTTTTTAGTATATGAATGGTGTATGTGATTACAAGTTAGAAGGGCTCTCGGGCCTTCATAGTTTGGGATGCCCATCATGGCCCGAGTGCTAGTTTGGGTCATGACAAACTTGGTATCAGAGCACGGTTCATGGTCCCAGGGTCTGCAAAATCGTGTCTAGTAGAATCTTGCTTATGGGTGTGTTGTGCACCACACTTATAATCAGGAGGCTACCGGATATTTAAGAGTTATTTTCCATACTTTCATACTCTAGTTCGTGCTATAGATTGTCCATAACAAAGTTATCCAAATTTGTTCCTTGTTCTAATTTCATGGGCCATGCCTCACTATTGAGGCGATATAAGTCTAAGAGTCTAGCTCCCCCAACATTGTGGTTCTCTTTGATTGAGTTATCCATAAAGTTATGAGATCGCATGAGTACTTGAGAGGAGTCCATTAGTGCTTCAAGGTGTATTGATTTGAGTGTTTGCCTTTATTTTGATACAATCGTGCCTTACAGCCTGAGGTACAATGTCTATTCAGTCCTTTTTCAAAATTTTATCGTAGATGTCTTCCATAAGGGTAATGATGTCTATCATAATGTTGGAACTGTATTTCCACCCGAGTAGTAGTGTATGTTAAAGTGTCCTGACCTATTGGTAGTGAGATTGGCCAAGAAGAGGGTGATATAAAGTCACAAGGTTAGAAGTCAGACTGAGAGTGACTTCTGTGAAAATCAATAGTTTTAATTGTTGAACCATTTATGGAGGGATGGTTTGCCATTTTATAGTGATAGACTAATGTGGTAGCAATACTTGTAGATTATATGGTAGTCTGTGAAGGAAGTGACTGGATATGATTATTATTTGCTCAAAATAGAGAAGGAGCTCAAAGTCGATAGTTTGGTGGTTATAGAAATTATTTATAAGTGGTAAGTGGAAAGGGGTAGATTAGTTAATAAGTTGTAAGTAATGACTCATTAGTGTTTGTTTAATTTTTAAGATCATAGTGATGTATGATTAGGTAAGTAAGTATGATGTGAGAATTTAGAATATGTTGATAAGATTGAAATGGGTTATACTATAAGGTTAAGATCGACTAGTCCTATCATGTGAGTTTACCCTCTTGAGTTTCCTTTCCCTAGTAGTTATATACTAGTACCTCATGTGAGAATGTATGTAGTGGAAGTTGAGTTGTAATGGTGATGTCATGAAGGGGTTGTGATTGTCAGTAGTAGTTAAGTGAAGTGAAATATTTGGATTGATTTCCCAATTTGATGGACTAGCATAATATGTTGCATGCTTCATCAGTTGTACGTGATTGTTGCTAGACTATAAGCTTGAACTTTAGATGTAGAATATTGTGGTAAGAATAGTAGCTTAAGATTAATGTTGTATGTTTTGTGGGAAATGAATTAGTAAGCTTTATGTGATTTATGAAAGAGCCTAGGCTGATAATTTATGGGAAGTTTAAGTGCTAATCGTGAGGTATATGTGTATATGGGGATTAGTGTTAACACGATGAGTTATGGTTGAATCATTAAGTGGATAAGAACATGAGCATATAGGAATAAGTTGAACCCTCAGGTAGCATGTTGCTAGATAAGGTGTGAAGTGTGTAAGTGTCACGAGCACCTAGATTTCATTCTCGGATCTTGTGGTATGGAGATGTCTGGGGAGTTGTTGTATGGCGTTATTTAGGGTTGAATTGGAGAAATATGGGTAGCCTCTGTGCGCCTTTGGTATTTTTTACAATTTTGTTAAGTTGTAGGTTATGTGATTAGAGGTGTAATGATAGTATTCTAAGGAATTGAAGATGGAGTGTTAAGTGTTTAGAAGTGTGGGTGTCTATACCCATGAAAATATTATTCATAAGTTGATGACTTTATGAGTTAGAAGATATTACGATTAGTGTCCCTAAAAGGGGATGTCCTAGAAAATAATTTAGTGTCTTTGTATTAGAGATTAATGAGAGGAGTTTGTGTTCATGTATATACTGATACCCTTTTTTGTGATAAAAAGTGTGGATGTGTGCGCTCATGAGGGTGGAAGTTGTAGAGTGATGACTATAGAGGCTACTGAAAGTTAATAGTAGCATTTACAAAAAATCAAGGCCTTCAGGGTAAAATTCTTCAGGGAGAGTTTGAAGTTTAAGTATGTGGTGATGTCTCTTTTATGTTGAGAATTGTGGCTATAGATTTTGATATAGGTATATGTCCGTAAGTCTAGGATTGTGACTTTGATCTAAGGGGGAGATGGTGAATTAAGGTAGCTCCCGAATGTTCTCAGTGTGGCAAGTTACGGGAAGGAACCATGATAAACCTTTATCTACTCACACATTATCCTCCTACTTCAATTTAAGAGAGTATCCTTCTAATATCTTACGGCATATGTTCAAGTCATGCCTATGCCTATGGTTCGAGTTCTCTATGGACTTATGTTTATGATCTGATCTCTAAAACTAGAAGCGATCATGTTTCTCAATAATCCAGTCTTTCGTGTATTCAAGCCATATGTTATGTTGTTCGTAATCTATGAAAATCTATGTCTCTCAGCATGTTTGGTCCTAAGAAAATATGTTTCTATGAGTCACCGATTCACCCTATGTCGGGTTTAGTCAAAGTGATAAAGTTTATGCAAACTCTTGGAAAATCTCAGTTCCTTAAAAGAAGAGCAATCGCTACAAGCAGAAATCTTTGTCTTAGTTGTAATATAATACTCCGTAGTGTTCTAAACTCAATACCACTCTTGGTTACATGTTTGGAGAGCTGGAAACCTAAAAAAATTTCTAATTGTCAAAAAGGACTTAGTCATAGTTTAAGCTCCTAAACTTTTGTGATTTCTAAATTGATTTTTTCCAACCTTGAGATATGGATTTTTAAGTTGATTCATGTTTGGGGGAGTAAAGGAGATATTTCGAAGAAGTTTTGGATTTTTTGGACAACGTTAGAGATGTGTTTGGATGTTTAAAACAGTGGCCCAACGCCAAGTCGACGCGCCGTATCGATGAAGCAATGGCCCATAGAGATATCGACGCATCGCGTCGGTTGGCGCGTCGGGTGCCCAGTTCATCTTACTGACTTCAGGGTCCAGGAGGGTAATTAAGCTTCTTTCCCTCATTTTATCTTGATACATGCACCAATGCTTTCCTACTATGCTCTATCCTAAGAATTCATATTGTATTATGTTTCTTCTGAATGACTCTCTACTTATGATCTAGACCTTTGATATAGGAAGCACTTCGTGATGGTATTGTTTCTTCTCCTCAAGTTCCCCCAATGAGTAAATTAACAGATATTAGTTATAACTGAGCAGTGTTTCTCCCATTAATGATGCTTGTTCTCGGGTCCTTTAATGACCCTTTGTATGATAGTATGATGGTGGTTGTGGAAGCGTGGCGATGTGTTAGGTAGGGGAGTAGATGTTGAAAAGAAGGAGATGAACTTTTGTTGTGTGAAATAGCTAAGAGGGGGATGGACTTTTATTATGAGAAATAGTTAGGAATGAGATATATGACGAAAAACTATGTGAATGTGATTGAATTTGCTGGTATTAGTGGGGAAAATCCATGAAGTGGGTGTAGTAATGACAGTCTTGAATGTTGTGATTGATGAAAACACAACCCATGTACTATGTGGTTAGTATTCATTGAATTAAAACCCGAGGGTGTTTGACGATAGTGATAAGGTAAGGTAATATTCTTAGTGGGATGTGTGTACATGGTCCTATAGCTTAAGTTATCACCTTGTTACTCCGAGTTAGGCTTCAACATAAATGCACTTTGTAGTGAAACTCAAACTCTTGTGGTTAGATGTGTGATGGGAAAACTGTTAGATGGAAAGAATGAAGTATGTTATTTAATATTGGGGCATAACTGAGTAGTGCCTTTTAGCTAAGTATATTCATTGTATGATGAGGGGTGGAGAATGCTTCTTTCCCTAACCTCCGCGAAATCTTACTTCATGATTAGTACCAATATGAATCAGGTATATGATCATCAAATAAACCCCTACCTTATATTGTGATGATTATGGTGCATAGTACTCATGTGCAAGGTCATCCCTATATAAAGTCTCATTAACTCATGTTTCGTGCTTTCACGTTTCACTAGGGGTTATCATGAAGCTCGTTTGATGTCTTTACATATTTTGATAAGGAAAAATTTTCAATGCGAGGTTTCATTCTTTATTCTTCACTTTTAGAACTTCAACAAGTCCCTACCCATTATTGGGGGACGAATGATCCCAAGGGGGAGAAAATGTAACACCCCGCATTTTCAAGCAAGAAATCAAACTGTCATTCCTATGTGCGTAAGTCAAAGTTCCATGATTTATATTTAAATTCATGTGTCGTGATCCTTCTCCTAGTGTATGAAGTGATTATGAGGTGAAAGGTGTTTATAAAAATCACTTAGAGCAAAGTTGAGCTAAGAATCATTCATTCATTCAAAGTTTGATATTCGATTCTACAAGGATCTACTTTGAACGTGTACAAATTCCAATACACAGAACTTTCAGCTCAAGACCCACCAAATTTTAGATAATCGAATTAGCTTTCCAACGATATCAATTTCGTCAAAATCCGATAACCGAGAGAAAAGTTATGATATTTTCCGTATGAGGAAGTAAGCCAACGCGATGTCGACATGACGCGTTGGCCAGCGCATTACGGAACTGTTTCACTCATTAAATCAGTTTTCAAATGGGTTTAGGGGCATTTTGGTCTCTTCACCTCACCAAAAACCCGTCCATAACATAAAATTTCAGCCCCCAAGAAGCATCAATTGCCTCTTTTATCCAGTCTTCTCTCAAAAGAAAACCTAGCTACCTCCAAGAACAAGATTCAACTTTTCCTTCCCCAAAGATTAAGAATTCAAGACTTTAAGATAAAGAATTCCTAAAAACGGATCAAGATCCGGGTTACATCTTTCAAATTTTATAAGCTAAGGTATGTGGGATTACTCTAAAAACCTTGGGCATAAGTTTAAATGTTTTGTTAAGATTATAGATCCCTAATTTTGATTTATAATGAAGTATATGTATGATTTTTGAAGATTATGCATCATGGGACTCTTTTGACGGAAAAATATGTTGATTTAAATTACGTTTCATGAAAAATGAATTATAACTATATATATTTATATATGATTTTGTGCATGTTTGCAAGATTAATTGAGAGCATGATTATGAATTTCCTCTCTTGTGGTGAACTAAAGTTTACATTTTTCATTGCGAATGACTGGAAAAGCATGTTTTAAGATTTGAGAGTGATCTTCTCAATTTCATGGTGTTTGATATGGTTTATTTATAATGAGAGGGAGTTTCTTGTTATCATTACATTCCTGTTTTAAAGGGAAAGAGTTGCATGTAATTGAATAAATTGGCATGACCACCATATGTTTTGAATCTTGCAAACAAATGATAAATGCCTAAGTTTTCTTGAGATTTCAAAGTGATGACTTTATTGTGATGTTTTGAATCTTGGGTGGTCATGTGCATGTTTTGAGTATGATGGGCTGTGATTTTGATATGATTTGGACTTGTAAGTCAGGGTATGATGATACCCGGTGATACTATGCCCTTAACAGAATAAATGCTGAATATTTTGAATGCATGATGAATGGTTTTAAAGAACTAAAATTAGGCTTAAAGAGAGGTAGATGGTTACCCGAACAAGGCATTTGAGTGTCAGGGCTCATCGCTGGAAAAATCAAATTTTCCGATTCGGGTGACATGATTGGCTAAAGCCAATGTATACATGTCCTTGAGACACTGGTATACTAGAATAGAAATTAGGACTCCAATTCTTGTGGCATACTTGGATTGGGGGCTTGGCTGCCGAGTTAAGGGCGGATTCCATATATCCCGTGGGATCATAGAAATGTAGTGTGTACCATCTATCTCAGGATTAATATAAAGAGAGTCATATTTTCAAATAAGTTCCTTGTATTTCACTGAAGTCTGCCCATGTATTTTTACTTACGTATTATGATTATTGACTTTATGAAATGCTCTCATCTATTTTGTATAAAAACATGTTATTTTGAGTTGTTTCACATACCAGTACATCTGTATTGACCCCCTATATTTTAGGATTCTGAGACACAGTCCTGGGGTCCCGTTAAGCAGTAGATTGAATTGTCAGAAGTGAAGTGTGCAGTTGGTGAGCCTTCTTTATTTTGAAAGGCTTATTTCTTTTCAATCACTTGCCATTTATTTTGGTTTAGGTCCACTGGGGACCTTCTCCTAGTTTCAGACAGTTTTTGTTAATTTTCGTATGTATTAGAGATTTCGCAGACAGAAATAGATATTGTCTAGATGGTGATGGATCTTCTTTCGTATCGATACTCTTAACTTAGAACATGACCATGATTCTGTATTGCTTCGTATTTCCGTATTTCTTTTTTTGTATATGAATTGTGTATGTGATTTCAAGTTAGAAGGGCTCTCGGGCCTTCATGGTTCGGGATTCCCGTCATGGCCAGGTCCCTGGTTCGGGTCATGAAAAATACCTAATGTATTTATTTTTTGTTTAGTGAAAAATTTATTTTTGGTCAACTTTGTCTTTTTAATTCTTATTTAATTTTTATTCTGTCTATTTCTTCTTCTAAACATGTTAACATGTCGACGATTGAAGGTAAGGAGAAATTTAAATCTAGTAGCAATAGCAATTTTGGATTTTAAGTTCTTTTAATAGATGGACCATGTGTTAGAACAAATTGGTCATCGGTTGGTTTTCTGTCAAGAGATTATCCATCTATTGCGATAGATTTGTTATCTGTTGGAGGAAAACATTCTAGTTTGATGTTTTATTAAATGTCCATCTGTTGCAATAGATGGGTAATCTTTTGAAAATAATTTTGTGGTCTGCTGTATTTAGTTCATGTTTTTCTTCTTTTTATTAATGCACAAGTTATTAAAAAATATATTTTATATAATAAATGATAGCATTTACGTTCACATTAATGATTTAAATATATAAAAGTCCACAAAGAACAACAACACAAGTTTTTGCAATTACAACGATCATGGTGGGTTAGGATCCGTGCATGTAGTTCTTTTGTGGCCAGCGCTCTTACATACAGAGCACTTGTTTCTTCTTGATGGAAATGATTCTCCGACTCCATGCCTCCTCTTATATGGCATTCTTCCCAGTTTGATAGTGCTTGGTTCAATATATGGAGGAGGTATTAATCTCTCCAAAAGCCCTGCAGGAATAACCTAAGATTCTTTGGGAGGCATCGAAGTAATATGCCCACTATATACAATTGTATATTTTTTCACCGAATAATATGAAAAGGAGTACTCATAAATTTTAGTTCCATATTTTGCACCGTATTGAGCTCGAAACACTACCATAGCATGTCGACAGAGTATTTTGTCCAAGTCAAAAACTCTGCACGTACAAGATCTTGTTTAAAGATCGACCGTGGCAACATCACCATGACCGTTGATATTGAACTTGTAATCTGCTATTTGATGAGATAATAACCTATTACCCAGACTGATGTTCGTTGATATTATTTTCCTCTTCTAGAAAAAATGGAGTTGATGCATCCTTGAACTCCACACGCCTTTTGTGAAAAAATTGTCCATACTTCTTATTTATTATTTTAAACAGAGCCACGATGGGAAATTCTCTTTATTCACCAAACAATGAATTCATCGATTTAGCTATGTTTGACGTCATAATATTGTACCTATGCAAAGGAATCACGTAGTACGACATCACACTAAACTTGTAACTCAAACAAGACATTAAATTCATAAGAATATACCTATTTTCCAGACAAAATGTCTAGCTCCATCTCTTAAAATTGACACGTACGAGATGTTCTGTTTCCTTGGGATGCATATCCACTATTTGATTGAAATGGTCTAAAAACTCCTTTCTACTATATGCTTAAGTTGCTTTATAAAAAAGTGCCACGACTCTTTCATTGTGAAAGTTGGTCTGAACATTTTCTCCAAGGTGCCTGATGCAACAACCAAAGTGAGCTAAAGTGAAGAAAATTGAACCCATATTTGGAATACTTGGATGCCTATCCGAAACAAAACACAACTCTTCGGTATATTCGATGCAGCTTTGCAGTTGTTCAATAAATATCCATAAGAAGCATCACAATCCTTCTCCACTACACAAAAAGCGATAAGAAAGATATGATTCTCAGCATCCTGCGCTATCGCCGCTAGCAGAACTCCATTATACCTGCTCTTCAAGAAGGTACCGTCGACGGATATGCCTTTTCTCAAATGTCAAAAAGCTTGAATCCAAGAACCATAGGATACAAAAAAGTACTTGAACTTTCTATTTTCATCAACATGCAATGTTGTCTTACTTTCGAGATTTGTGGACTCAAGCATGTAACGATTGACATCGAGGAGTGCATACTCATGCTCGTATGTCCCCCTAACAAAGTCCTTGGAAATACCTATCGACATATATATCTTCCAATAACTGACCAGGACATTCAATTTTGGAAGAAGTTGATTGGCCTCAACCCTTGTATAAGGGCCTTTGCCATCAGGGAATCTATCCTTGAAATATTCACCGTGAACCTTTGCCGTGGCATGAGGATTTTGGCCCAAAATATGCTATGAACCGCATGAATGATACTTTTCATGTTTATGAATGATGAATCTATCATAACATAAGTACTTCACCGCTCTCAACCACTACTTGTAGTTCGGATTAGCACATTTGTAGCAAAAGACTTCTCAAATTAATCACCTACATTATTCTGAAATATTTTTTCAAGAAAGAAATAAACAAAGTAGTACATATTTCTTTCTTGACCTTGAATGACATTCCTTTGTAAAAGCCGATCTAGTCGTCTTAACTATTGCCAGACTATGTCGATCGAGAAGAACTGCCCACCATATTGGTCGCATCAATAGGCATAGGTATTTGATCATCATTTGTAATATTCATGTCTAGATCATCCAACCTATCATCAAAGATGTCTTATTATTGTTCTTCTTAAACATTCTAGTTCTCATTCTCTCTCATCTTTTCAACCACGGACACCCTTAACACCGGCCTAGATGAATCACTAAGATAAGCACGCAACCAAACCTAATCGGTGGTCTTAGAAGGTATCTGATTGAAGAGCTATACATGTAGCTGATGATGAGTTCTTCCAGTTGATAATTCAGTCCACAATAGCTGATGATTAAGTTCATAAAATCATCATACGAAACATTACTTTGGACTATCATAGCTATCGTCTCTAGCATTTAACCTTCCCTCCAATGCCATACATATCGATTACTCTTCTTGATCCATTGACTATGACAATCCACCCCTATTGTTATTGTTCCTCCATTAGTGGTACCTAAATAAAGTCATTTATTAAAAAATTTAATAGTGATTTCATAGTGCCATAACATGAATCCCAACAAATGTGTAATATATTGCAATAGGTGAAAAATAAGTTGAAACAAGTAAGTGATCAGTCGCAATAGATTACTTATCTGTTGGGATTCATGTTATGGTTCTGAAGCTGATTTTAACAAGTTGTAATAGACGAATGTACTGTTGCAATAGACTATACATCTGTTGCAACAGATGAAGCACCTGTTGGGATAGATGTTATAGTACTAAGGAATCTTTGAAGCTGATTCCAATAGATGAGTGACATGTTACAATAAATAATTAACCTGTTATGATAGATGACTTACCTGTTGCAGCAGACGATGCGTCTATTGGAATCGAGTTTAGGTTCTGTTGCAATAGGTTACTAATCTTTTGCAATAGATATTTACCCTGTTGCAACAGATGACAGGTCTGTTGGAATCGAGTTCAGGATCTGTTGCAACAGGTTACTAATCTATTGTAACAGATATTGACTCTGTTACAACAGATAACTAGTCTTGTAACAGATGGGTCATATGTTGCAACAGATGACCCATCTATTTGATTGGCAAATCACGGTTTTGGGCAACGGGTTGTCTGAACCCATGCCTTCTTCGGAGTACCACCTAATCTCTCTTTCTGCCTATTTTTATCCTGTTCTGAATCATGTATTTTTCTAGTTTCAACATCTGAAAAGTCTGATTTCAAATATGCTTTCTATTCTGTTCTGAATTATCATGGCATAATCTAAATTGGTGTCATCACACCAAGACTTGCAAGTCCTATTTCTGAGCCATAATGTATCATGCATAATTCTTTCATTAAAACATAGTTTAGACCACCCAAACATGCAAATAGTATAAGAAATTTCATGTTCCAAAAGCATAAGTCAAAACTATGCAAGAACTCTTCAAACATAAGGTGGTCATCTGCTTTTAGCAAAATCCATGCACTCTTTCATTATATGTATTTTCAACATTTTTCAATACAAACAACCCTCTCTTTTGAATTCAAGATTCATAACCAAATCATTCATAAATCAAGACACTTCGTAACATATTTTTCAAGATGCATTTAAAAAATAATCCATATCATGTGAAACATGGGAATAATCATATCAAGAGAGGGATTTCATGTGAGTCATGCTCTCAATTCGAATATTAACTTAAATCACATACATATATATCTATATACAATTTCAAATCAATGTGGGGAAGGTCAAAATACTAAAACAATACTATTAAGATTTCTAAAACATGAATGTATAAATAAATCTGAAAACCCCTTTCTTAAAATCATGATTTCTATGCCCATGAGATTTTAGGAAAACCTCGTGTACCTTGACCTTGAAAGATAATAGGTAATTCTCGAAGCTTACAGATTGGGGATTCCAAATCTTCAATTGCTTTTGAAAACCCACGATTGAATCTTGAGTTATTTGGGATTCTTGTTTGAAACCCTTGAGAGCGTTCTTGATGAATTTTGGTGAAAGTGTATGTATTTAGGTGTATTTGGGATTAAATCCCGTGTTTGGATGAGTTTGGGGCCATGGATAATGTCTAATTTGACCTTGGAATTTAAAATCCGGGACTGGAACGCCGTAAAAGACTTCACCGCAACACGCTAGAAATCGCGGTGAGCTACTGGAATTGACAATTGTCAATTTAAGGCTCATCGCGATGCGGTGGCCAGTCAATTGGGAACGCTGACACTAAAAATACTCTAACTTCTTCACCGAGTGTCCGTTTTAGGCGAATTTGGTATCGATGGAAAGCTAATTAGAAGATTTTTCAATTTTTCATTTGGCACCACCTTTTGATAGGGTTCGCGTAGGACCCCAAATATATGAATGAATGTAGTCCAAAGTACCTTTTGTTTGATGAAACGCTGGAGATTTGAAATTAATTTTTTTTTCTTTTTAAGCACACAGTGTTCGCAGAAGTCCATTTTTCTGATACTTTGTCCACACGAGAGACTTTTTTTTCTGAGGATGGAAAGACCTTTCTCACTTATATGCCATAATTTGGTGATGTAAGGATCTGATTGATTTGAAGTGGAAACTGAAGAAACACCTTTAATAGTCGATCCTAATAAAGTGTACAACGTACTTGATCTGCGTGCTTTCATGATCATAAGATCACCTAGAGGGACTTTCAGATTCCCACCTTCACCTGTGTATTTGCATCTAAGAGATTCTAGAGTTCCCAACTAAATAAAAATTTTCTTCAAGTCAAGAACATATCTAACATCAGTGAGAGCTCTCACCACACCATCGTGCATTCTAATTCGAAATGTATCTTTATCAAAATCTTTGCAAGGAGCATTGTTGGACATAAAGACAACTCTACCTCCAACAAATTCGAATGTGGTAAACAAATTCCCCTTGGGACACTTATGATAAAAAAAACTGAATCCAAAATCCACTCATCTCTAGAATCAAAACTATTATTAGTTGTTAAAAATATTGTTCCCTCAGACTCATCAGCAACTGCACTTGCTTTGGCGGGGTCGGCATTTTGGTGCTAAATTTTATTTTCCTTACTCTTTTCTTTGTTTTTCAATTTATAGCATTCAGAAATAACATGACCTTTTTTATGATAGTATTTTCCCACTATATTTCTGTATTTAGACTTTGACCTTGATTTAGACCTCTCACTATTTGATTCTTTCTTATTAGATCTACCTCTTATAAATAAATCCTTCCCTATGGTTGTGCTACTTTCCCTAGTAATATCTCAATCATCTATTCCTTTGTTCTTAATATAGATTTGATTTCTCTATAAGAGATATTATCCTTTCCATAAAGCATAGTATCTCCATTATGCTTAAATGATTGGGGTAAGGAAATAAGTAATTAGACGGCTTGATCTTCATCATTAACTTCAACGTCTATATTACTTAAATACATAAGAATAGAATAAAAAGCATCAAGATGTGAGAGTATAGAAGTACCTTCAACTATATGAAATGTGTAATGTTTTTGCTTCAGGTAAAGTCTATTTTCCCCCGTCCTCTTCATATACAAGGTTTTTATTTTCCCCACATGCCTTTAGTCATGGTTTCTACAGATACTTCACATAAAACCTCTTTTGAGAGAGTTAGAATGATACCTGATTTTGCCTTTTTATCTATGACGGCAAACTCTTCGACCGTTATATTTTCTGGCTTTATCTTCTTTCCTTCCTAATGCCATATCTAAGTAATCATGAATTAGGATAGCTATCATATTTTATTTCCATATTCTGAAGTTTTCTCTTTGATCAAATTTGTCAACTTAAGTCTTTATTATAGTCATTTTGGCTACTAGAAATAACTTGGTTAGATTCGGTCCTGATATCAATTTATTAGGATCGAGAACCCGGTTATTGCAGAATTTAGCTAAACAATGTTATAATGACAATAAAAAATACAATAACAAGTTGATAATAATGATAATTAAGGAAAATAAAGGAGGTACAAATTTAATGTGGTTCGGT
Source organism: Capsicum pubescens (assembly GCA_030864215.1). Taxonomy (NCBI): domain Eukaryota; kingdom Viridiplantae; phylum Streptophyta; class Magnoliopsida; order Solanales; family Solanaceae; genus Capsicum; species Capsicum pubescens. The sequence goes on along the minus strand of CM061538.1, from coordinate 96,656,561 downwards.
CAGTGTGACCTATGTCCACGAGCGGAGAGGAGCAATTTCACTATATCAATAAGAGTACAATAGAGGTGTTACAAAATAAGAGTAGTCACTCTAATTAACCCAAATATATCAAAAAAACAACCTCACAAGATCACTCCAAAAGAAAGACTTACACAAGTGTTTCCTAACACCCACTCTCTAACTAAATGCTCTAATTGAAAGAGAGAAGAAATAAAAAAGAATGAAAGAAAATGCTTGAAATTGATGTGTAATGAATGAGAAAGAAGGTACATATTTATAAAAATGAAAATGATCTTATTGATGTCATCCATGATGTTAATGGAAGATGTAAATTTCAACATTTGCATGTAATTGAGAGAAATTTACGGCTGTAAAATCTTTGGCAGCAACTTTGTTTGACAAAACCAACAGATAATCTTCCAAAAGTCTTGAATTGGTTTTTATCAAATGTGAACCAAAGAAAAAACGAAGGCCACATTACATACATCATGACACTATATTGCATTATTTTAAAAATTATTTTGTTTGGTTCTCCATACTATCAAGTATATTGAGTGTATCATTGATAGTCTCTCTACCTCCATGGTAGGAATAACATCTGCATAGACTCTAGCCTCTCCAAACCAGACTCTGCGGGAGTGGGTTTTGTTGTTGGTTCTCTATATTGTAAAACATGCTCTAATAATTAGAGATAAGCATCAAGTACACCCTCTCCCTCAAACTATGGCCAAAGTTTCTACGACACACTCCTGTTGTTTTATGGGTACACAAGAATCTGTATATGAAAACAACAACTTAAACACAAGTTCAAGTATAAAACAAGAACACTTATGAAGTTATGTAACACCCTCAACACAAGATCAAAAAGACCTTTCAAAGAAGTGTGTTTCTTCAGAAAATTAGATGAAATGAAAAAAGGCCAAGTCCCCCGACTTCATGGAGTGTCCTTAAGGAAATAATTCCCAACAAGTATCCGAGGTTGTAGATTTTTCCTCCCAGGATAAAATGGATACTATAGTGGTACCACAAATAATTGGATTCTCTTCGAACTCACTCAACAATTAGATGATCATGCAGAGTATTTAGAAGACAAGAAATGTTTTCAAGTGCATAAAAATTCATGCAAAACCTGTGGAAAATGTAGGTTTATATAGCCATTAAGTGTCCCTTCCAAAAGGTGTCAATGGTTCACTGAAATGGTGGCAATGGTTCACTAAAAAGGTGTATCCTTTCTAAACAGTCTTGTCTGTCCATTCAAAAGAGTGTATCTTTTCTGAATAGCCACAACCATCCAAATAGTCATACCTTTTCCCAAAATAGTGTCTTTTACTTGAAGAGTTGTGTCCCTTCCAAGTAACTTTTTATTTTTTATTCTCACAAATTGAACCCAACAATCCCCCAAACGAATAGGAAATGGCTACTCTTTGTAAAACTTTACGGACAAGTATCTGATCATCAAGCAAAGATTGATTGCATCTGGATAAGTGGATTTTCCTTTGAACTTTCCATAGTGAACATGCATCAGATCCACTCGATCAATCGGTAGATTTTATATCTTTGAACTGTCGAGCTTTAATGTACACCTAGACAATATATGTGACACAACCAGCCTTTTACCATTTATAGTTCTGGTAGTTTTGTTTGTTTCAGCCATGAACACATCCTGGTCTCATAAGAGCTTAGAGAATAGGCCTTTACTAACATTCTCCTTGAAGCGGCTTTCACTTCACCCTCACATAGGTGATTTCTAAACGTTCAATCCTGTAGATTAAGCTATTTGGTCAAATATTCCAAATTTAGATAATCATTAAAAGACTTCACTCCATAAGTCTTATCCTTGTTTACTAAATATTGTCTATATCATGAGAATGGGTAGGATATATTGACAATGTTGAACCTGTCAGACATAACTTTGTTTGATCTTCTTGAACCTAGCTCTTGGGATCTCCAGTCTGCTAGGTAGAGTTACCGCCATGCTGACTTGTCCTAGGCTGTAAACCCATTCCCTTGGATGTTCTTTCAACTCCTCTAGACAGGCCTTTTGTAAGTGAATACGACACATTATCCTTTGACTTTACATAGTCAACAGTGATGATTCCACTAAAGAGAAGATCTCTAATGGTATTATGTCTCCGTCTTATGTGACGAGATTTATCGTTGTACATCATGTTCCCTGCCCTACCTATTGCCGCTTGGCTATCATGGAGTATACATACTGGTGCCACTGGTAGGCCAATAAGGAATATCTTTCAAGAAATTTTAGAGCCATTCTGCTTCTTCAATGGCTTTATCCAATGAGATAAATTCAGATTCCATTGTGGAGCGAGCAATACATATCTGTTTGGATGATTTTCAAGAGACTGCTTCTCCACATATTGTAAATATGTATCCACTCATGGATTTTACTTTATTTGATTTGGTGATCCAATTTGCATCACTATATCCGTCAAGTACCGTAGGATATTTATTATGATGCAAAGCATAGTCTTGAGTATATTTAAGATACCCCAAAACTCTTTTCATTACCATCCAAAGAGTTTTATAGGGATTACTCGTGTACCAACTCAACTTACTTGTAGCACATGCTATATCTGGTCATGTACACTTCATGATATACATTAAAATCCCAACACTCTTGCGTATTCCAATTGTGAGTCACTTTCACCCTCATTCTTTGAAAGTGCAAAGCTCATGTCCAATGGAGTCTTGGAAATACCAAATTCCAAATACTTGAATTTGACAAGTACCTTTTGGATGTAATGAGACTGTGAAAATGTCAACCCTTGTGGATTTCTAGGGATTCTTATTCCTAAGATCACATCCTCAACTCCAAGGTCTTTTATATCAAACTTGCTCTCGGGCATTCGTTTCATAATATTTATGTCAAAAATGTCTCTACTGATGATTAACATATCATCCACGTACAAACAAACAATGACTTGGTGATTTGGAGTGTCTTTAGTGTAAACACATTTATCATATTCATTTATCTTAAACCCGTTTGCCAATATGATTTGGTCAAACTTTTCATGCCACTATTTAGGTTCTTGTTTTAGACCATAAAGTGACTTAATAAGTTTACACGCCTTATTTTCTTCTCCTGAAACCACAAAACCCTCAGGCTGTTCCATGTAAATTTCTTCCTCCAATTCTCTATTTAGGAATGCTGTTTTCATATCCATTTGATGGATTTCAAGACCATATACCACCTCCAAGGCAATTAACATCCAAATTGATGTTATCCTCATTACAGGAAAGTATGTATCAAAGTAATCAAGGCCTTTCTTTTGATTAAATACTTTTACAACAAGTCTTGACTTGTATTTGTCAATAGTACCATCAACTTTTATTTTCCTTTTAAAGATCCATTTAGAACCTAAAGGTTTATTTCCTGGAGAAAGATCAACCAACACCCACATATGGTTGCTTAAGATTGAATCAATCTCACTATTGACTGCCTCTTTCCAAAAGGGTGAGTCTGACGATGACATCACTTCTTTAAATGTTTGAGGCTCATTTTCTAAGAGAAATGTTACAAAATCCGATCCAAACGAAGTTGATATTCTTTGATGTGTACTACGTATTGGATTCTCATCATTATGTGTATCCTCATTTGGTTCATCACGAGGTCATTTAGACCCTCCACTAGACTGTTCATGTCTGTTTTTATTCGAATAAATGTTTTCAAAGAATTCAGCATTATCTGATTCAATTACCATATTTTTATTTATATCCGGATGTTCTGATTTATGAACAAAAAACCGACATGCTTTACTATTTTAGCATATCCTATGAATACGCAGTTCACCATCTTAGGTCCTATCTTTTACCCTTTTAGGCATAGAAACTTGGACCTTAGCTAGACACCCCACACTTTTAAATATTTCAAGTTGGGTTTCCTTCCTTTCTATTTTTTATATGGAATTGATTGTCTTACTATAGGGAAATCTATTGAGTATTCGATTATCCGGAAGGATAGCTTTCCCCCACAAGTTTTGCGGTAAACCTAAACTTATAAGTAAAGCATTCATCATTTCCTTTAAGGTTCAGTTTTTCCTTTACGCAATTCCATTAGATTGAGGTGAATACAGGGTTGTAGTTTGATGGATATTTCAATTCTCTACATATATTTCTACGAAGGGAGATTCATATTCTCCGCCCCTATCACTTCTTATAGTTTTGATCTTTTTCTCTAATTGATTTCAACTTCTGTTTTATGTTGTCCAATCACATATATTACTTCATCCTTACTATTTAGCAAATTGACATAACAATATCTAGTGCAATAGTCAATAAAAGTTATACATACTTTTTCCACCACGAGATAGTGTTGACTTCATATCACAAATGTCAGTATGTATTAAGTCTGAGGAATTGGAATTTCTTTTAACGGACTTATATGGATGCTAAGCATACTTTGATTCCACACACATTTGATATTTTGATTTATTGTACTCAAAGTTTTGCAACGCTTCTAAGTTACTCAATTTTTGCAAAGTTTTATAATTTACATGTCTAATCATTCATGCCATAAATCATTAGACTCAAGAAAGTAAGAACAAACATAACTTTTATTGATTTTAATAGTCATTACCTTCATCTTATAGAGGCCCTCAGCGAGATAGCCTTTTCCTACACATGCTTCTCCTTTGCTAATTACAACTTTTATGGAAAAAGTTAAACATTTGAATCTAGTTTTTTCAAGAAGTGATACAAAAATCAAGTTCTTTCTTAACTCAGGTACATACAGGACATTGTTAGAGTCAGCACTTTTCTTGAAGTCATTTTCAAGCATACTTTTCCTATTCTTTCTGCTTTTGCAGTAGTGGAGTTTTCCATCCAAATCTTTTCTTCCCCTTGAGCTGGAGTGAATATAGCAAACAACTCCTTATTTGTACAAACGTGATGGGTGGCATCAAAATCCATCCACCATTCTTGAGGATTTCCCACTAAGTTGTATTCAGACAACATGGCACACATATCATCTATTTCTTTCTTGGATTCAACCATATTTGCTTGGTCCTTCTTTTTGCCTTTGTTTGGGGCACGACAATCCATAGACTTGTGGCCAATCTTTTCATAATTAAAGCATTTTTCCTTGAATTTCTTCTTAGGTTTATTGCTTTCATGTCCATCTTTCTTTCGCCTTTTTGAGTTGTTGTGGTCGTCTTCTACAATGTTTGTTCCATTCATTGCAGAATTTTCTCTTGACCTTTTTCCATGGCTTTGTTGTCTTCTTCAATGCACAGTCTCACTATAATATCTTTAACTGTCATCTCTTTTCGCTTATGTTTTAAGTAGTTCTTGAAGTCCTACCACATAGGTGGCAACTTCTCTATTATTTCCACGACTTGAAATGCCTCGTTCATAACTATACCTATAATTAAGTTCATGTGAACATTAAGAACATTTTTAATATGTTCAACTAAGGTATTCATCAAACTCATGTCTTCTGCAAGGATATCATGGATGATCACTTGTAGTTCCTGGACTTGGGATACAACAGACTTGTTGTCAATCATTTTAAATTGAAGGAATCTTGCAACGAAAAACTTCTTGGTTCCAGCATCCTCAGTTTGGTATTTTCTTTCTAGCGCACCCTACAACTCTTTTTCCTTCTTCATTCCACTATACACATTGTATAGTTCATCTTGGAGGCCATTTAGAATGTAATTCTTGCATAGGAAATCGGAGTATTTCCACACCTCCATAATGGAAAATTTCTCCTAGTTCGAAGTTCCCTCAGGCACTTCTGGAGCTTCTTCAGATGTGAATCTTTGAAGACGTAAAGTTGTAAGGTAGAAGAGCAACTTCTATTGCCACCTTTTGAAATCTACACCCATGATTTTTTTGAGTTTCTCCACTGGAGCCATTGCCAGCAGAGCACTCGTACAACTCATTCTGGAAACACTAGTTACTTCCACAGTCATTGCAGTATCATGCACGTGACTATAAATAGTCATTTTCCTGTCACAACAAGATAGTAAATTTTTAGTATATCAAAATACTACTTATAAAACTGTCGCAACTTTAAATACCCCTTGTTTCTAGTTTAACAATGAAGTTTTTATGACTTTCAATTGTCAACCGAATGATCTCTAACTTGTGATGAAGATTTTATTTCTTCAAATCACTTGTTAAGTTCAAATGGAGTAGAAATCTTAAAGCTTTAATATCTAGAAACCAAACAATACAAATTATGAAAAAAAACCTTTAGTGAAAATAAAATTTCACCAAACAAGCAAAAAAACATTTTTTTTTCAAAATTATTTTCTTAAGATTGTTGTTTTACGGGTACACAAGAATCTGTATATGCAAACAACAACTTCAACACAAGTTTAAGTATAAAACAAAAACACTTATCAATTTATGTAACACCTCCAACACAAGATCAAAAAGACCTTTCAAAGAAGTGTGTTTTTAGAAAATTAGATGAAATGGAAAAAGGCCAAGTCCCCCGACTTCACGGAGTGTCCTTAAGGAAATAATTCCCCTCAAGTACTCGAGGTTTTAGAATTTTCCTCCCAGGATAAAATGGCTTAACAATCCGACTATAGTGATACCCCAAACGATTGGATTCTCTTCGAACGCACTCAACAGTTAGATGATCATACAGAGTATTTTAGAGACAAGAAATGTTTTCAAGTGCAGAAAAATTCATGCAAAACCTGTGGAAAAATGTAGGTTTATATAGCCATTAAGTGCGCCTTCCAAAAGGTGAAAATAGTTCAACGGAAAGGTGTATCCTTTCTGAAAAGTCATATCCATCCATTCAAAAGAGTGTGTCTTTTTCGAATAGCCACAACCATCCAAACAGTCATAACTTTTCCTGAAATAGTGTGTCTTTTACTCGAAGAGTTGTGTCCCTTCCAAGCAACATTTCATTTTTCATTCACACCAATTGAACCCAACAACTCCAAATTTACAAAGGTCCTATTACCCACCTGAACTCAAAGATACCACACTGATCGGATTTACTGTTTACTCTCTATGTGTATCTTGTAAATATGAAGTTTAGAATGTTAATCTTTCTCTCTCAAATTGCATCTTCATTGTTGCAACTGTGGTCATTACTCCAACACTTACGAGCCTCTTATTGACGCAAGTCTAGAGATCAAAGATGCTGACAACTTACATTCAGCATAGGATTCATTTACAAGAGTTGAGAAAATTGATGATCTCTCTAGAGATCAGTTTCACTTGTGAATAATGTAAGACGCAAGTCTCAATTGAGAAGAAGCTGATGCTAGATAACGTCCATTCTGTTGTTGTCTTCCAATTGAAGAGGTTCCAAAATGACAGTTCCATTTTTTTGAAGGTTGATAAGTATGTTCCATTTTCACTAGAATTGGACTTGCTTCCTTATACGAAATAACCAAACCAATAATTTGAGTATCTATTACATATATAAGTTAAATGATCACTTGCTTGTTGATAATAAGTAATTTATTACCATTAATCTCCAAAAAACTTATTAATAAATTACTTATTAGCAACAAGCAAGTACTCACTCATATAAGTAACATACTCACATTGTTGGTTTGGTTATTTTTTGTGTAAGGAAGCAAGTCTAATTCCAGTTGAAATGAAACATGCTTATCAACCTTCCAAACAACATAACCATCATTTTTGAACCTTTTCAAATGGAAGACAGCAATGGAAGGGGCATTAGATAACATCAGTTGTTTCTCAATTGAAACTTGCGCATTACATCGTTCAAAAGTAAACCTGATCTCTAGATCATCAAGCTTCTCAACTCTTGTAAGTGAATCAAATGATGAATTAAAGTTGTTAGCATCTTTGATCTTGAGAATTACGTCAATAAGAGGCTCATAAGTGTTGGAGTAGTGGGCACAGTTGCAACAACGAAGCTGCAATTTGAGAGAGAAAGATTAACATTATGAACTTAATATTTACAAGCTACACATAGAGAGAACAAGCTTGCAAATTCTACTTAGATGTAGGGAAACCTATTTACATTTAGAATAATTAATTAGAATAATTCATTTATAATTATGTATAATTAGTTTATAATCTATGTATACCGGCTATAAAAGTAAATAGTGAATCCGATTAGCTAGTTGTGAAAAGAATCCTATTACATATTGTGTTGACGTGGCACCTTTATTACATAAAATGAGTCTCACATCAAAGGTGCCATGTTAGATAAAAAGGTTGACTAAAGTTGTCACATCAGCTAAAAAGGGTGACAAAAATACACTAAAATTTAGTTTAGGGGGGTAATAGGACCCCCGAGAAATTAGAGTGTGTCGTAGAAAATTTGGTCAGAATTCAGGGGAGTGCTAGATGTTTTACTCTAATAATTATAATGCTTCGGATATTCCACTAATGGTTACCTAGCCCAGGAAAGGAAAAGAAAGGGAAATCTATTAGAGGACCCTCCTTTGCTCTATCTAACTCGGGGAGCACTCCTTTCGGCCCTATGAGAAATCAAGAAAATAGTTGAAAATTTGAAATCAAAGGTAAGGGATCTTTAGAGTCTGACAGATTAGATGCAGGTTAGTCCTCCACTTTTTTGGTGATATATTGTGACATAAGTATAATGTAGTAGTTCATGATTTTACAAAGAAATTAGAGCTTCGAAACATTAGTGCAACTATTGTCGTTTCTAAAAAGAACAATAAGAGGATCGCTAACAATAATAAACTGCCATGTATTATAGTACAATTATTTTATACTAGATGAATACCAAGTTAATAACCTCAACCTTGAGATAAACTCAATTTATTGTTTGATTAAATTAGTCAAAAGAGAGGTTGTGTACTTCTTTCATACTTTAATTACAATCATCTTGTCATATTTGATTTCTTGACATGGATTTGTTATAGTTGATAATGTAACAGACACACCAAAACCCAACACGGTTTCAAAAAGAAAGGGTTTCCCCAATGAAGAATCTACTACACACAACTCTTTTGGTAAATCTCATTTTGTGTGCGTTGTTAGGCCTTATTGCATTACAAGGAATTACTTGGTGAGTCTGCAACATTTTCTTTATTTTCCCCTTTTTTTATTGGAGCAATGATGCAACAAAAAAATGGAACTGATGAAATTTTTAGTGATATGTGCAAATCATTATAACTGATAAACCTTTTCACTACCTTCCTAAATAATTTTCTTGGGCAAACGGTCTCATCGACAAGAAATGTGGTATGGTTATTAGAGATGAAAGACATAGATCTTTGAATTTAAGACTGGATACCAACAATGTTGGACTCTATATTGGAGAGGGATGGCGCGAATTAGGTGCTGATAATGACTTGAAGGTGGGAGATTGCATAAAAATTGAGGTTGTTACTAATGGAGAGAAACCAATCTTGAAATTTCATGGCAAGTTTTCTCATCTAAGCAACCTCTTATTTTTCTAAAAACATATCTTGTTGTATGCACCATGACACTATATTACATCTTGTATAAATTTATGTATTGTTGTGTTTGGTTGATCGAAACTGTAAAACGTGTTCTTCATAAGTAGCTAACATTTTCAAAATTTTACCCAACCAATGAAGATGTTTTATGAAATTGTTGTTTTTCTTAAACATTTTCTATAGAAGCAAATTTTGTAGCAACAATTTAGTTGTATACCCAAATATGGCCTTAGTTATGCACTCCTTTCATAAATAATGTATGGAGAGCATTATTTATTGTTGTACTTGCTTTTTTAATAGATTTCTTTTAGCTAATTTTGCTTGTTATAAAAATATTGTTTCATCTTTCATAGACTATAATCCAAAGTAAAGAGGCAGTTTGCTCTGTTTATTCACTCGAGTTTATAAATTGTGAAATTACACTAGATATGTTGTTATAGTTGTTTTTATTGAAAAGAGTAAAAGCGATGTAGAAAATAGTTCTGTAAAATACCTTTCTTGAATGTTTGTGTGTTTTGGATTGGTTGGTTAAGATGGTCTTCTGTCCATTTTCGAGATTCAGGTTGGAGTCATACTGGGGTTGTAACACCTCGTATTTTCATGCTAGAACTCTAACTGTCGTTCCTATGCGTATAAGCGCTAATCCAAATGATTTCCCATGTGAATATAAGTTGCATCATCATTATAATAGTGTGTGAAGTGCTTTTGAGGTGAAATATGTTTATAAGAATCACTTAGACCAAAGTGAGCTAAGAGCCTTTGATTTGGCCAATTTTTGGTGTTCAATTTCACAAGGGTCATATTTAAATGAGTATAACTTTATGTATATGTGTAATTTGGCAGATTAAGACCCACTAAATTGTAGATAATTGAATTATCTTTCCACCGATAACAATTTTGCCTTAATCTGATACCCGAGCGAAAAGTTATAGCTTTGGAAAGGGGTGTGCGTCGCCTAACCATCACAAATGTTCACCGGAAAGGTTTTTCCATAGGGAGTACGATACAAACCTTAAAGTTTTCCATGGGGAGTGTGACGCAAACCTTAAAGTTTGCCATAGGGTGTGTGACGCAAATTCTATGGCCCAACAACATAGACACTTCATTTTAAAGTTATTTCAAGGGCAACCAACTCTTTTTACGATCCAAAACCGTCCCTAAACATCTATACATGAAATTAGGGTCATTAGTAATGTTTTAAGTCTTCTAAATTCCTAGTTCATCTTTCAAAAACACAATAAGATAAAAACACCATAGGGTTAATCATTCCAGCTCAAGGTATAAACTTTTTTTACGATTTCTGCATCAATTAAGGTACGTGAGGTTGTCCTAAAACTCAATGCGCATGACATAAGTTATTGTTTTACTAATATTTTGAAAGCATATTATGATGTTTATAATAAGGGTTTGAACAATTGTTTTGAATAATCAAATCATGAAACCCTTTTCAATGATATATATGGTTTTGGTCTTGAGGACTCCCTTTAAATTTGATATTTGTTTATGTGTGTGTATATATATATATGTACATGTTTGATGTTTCAAAAAATTTTATTGAGAGCACAAAGATTGATACTCCCTTTCTTGTTATGAAGCATCTTGATTTCCCATGTTATGAATGACTCAACTATATGTCTTAAAGTATGAACTAAGGGTTTTACTATCATTATGAACTTTATGTAGATTGTGAATTAAAGAGAGGGATATTCCTTATTTTTATAGGTTAAATGTGATAATTGAAAAATTGCATGATTATTTTGCGAAATTGACCACCATTTGTTGAAACATTGAAAAGAGAGAATCTTTGCATAGTTTGACATATGTTTGAAATAAGTATCCTCTACAATTTGAATGTTTTGGTGGTCTGAACATTGTTTTGAATGAAAAGATTTGTAACATTATAATGTATAGCTTAGATATATGACTTGCAAGTCTTTTCATTATGATACTAAAGAAATGAATGCCATAAGAGAGTAAGATTTTCAGATTTTGACTTCGGAAAGATGCATGTCTTAAAGAGTTAAAGTTGGACTGAAAGAGAGTTAGGTAGTTACCCAAAGAATGCATTTGAGTGTAAGGGCTCATTGTCGGGAATCGTGTTTTGCCGATACGAGTTTATTATTTCCCCAATAGGGAGCGTACACTGGACTAGTTCCCTTTGGAATATTAGAGATAGAGACTCCAACCCTTGCGGCAAACTTGGGTTGGGGGCTTGGCCGCCGAGTTAAGGGAGGATTCCATATAGCCCATGAAATTGTAGAGTTGTAGGGTGTACCACCTAGCTCATAAGTAAGATAAAGAATGAGTCGTGGTTTCAAAGAAATGTTTCAAAGTCTTTTAAGTATGCCCTTGTGTTTTCATATATCTTATGTAGAATGTTTTATAAATTGCTCTCACATATGTTGTATAAAAGTACTTTATTTTGGATTGTCTTGTGTACCAGTATATCTGTATTGACCCTTATATTTCAGGATCTTAGGCACAGTCTCGGGGTCCTGCTTAGCAGTAGATTGGTGTGTCCGAGATTTTGCAGTTGGTGAGCCTTCTCTATTTCGGAAGGCTTGGTTATTTGACTTTGTTATTTCATTTTGGTTTATGGTCAACTAGGGGCCTTGTCACAGTTTTAGACAAGTTGTTGGTTTTGCTGTATTAGAGATTTTGCAGACTGATGTTAAATACTGATAGAGGTTTTTAGTTTTCATTTCGAATTATGTAGTTGAATGATAATATTGACCATGCTTCCGTTTGATTAAATTTCCGCATTTCTTTATAGTTTATGAATTATGTATATAATTGTCAGTTAGAGAAGGGCTCTCAGACCTTCTTGGTTCAGGATGCCTGTCGCAATCAGGCCCTCGGCTCGGGTCATGACAGGGATGATCTACTTGAAAGTCATCCATCTTATGAGGAAACTGATGGAGAAATATTGTGAAAGAAAGAGAAACTTACATACGGTGTCCATTGACCTTGAAAAGGCCTATGACAAAGTCTCAAGGGAAGTTCTCTAGAGATTAAGTGTATTCAGTCTTTTCAGAATTTATGTTGCTGACATCACGCTTAAGGGGGATGATGTGTAGCAGAATGTTGGAACTATATTTCCACCCGAGTAGTAGTATAAGTTAAGTGTCGGTGTCATGACCTATTGGTAGCGATGTTGGACCAAGAAGTTGGTGATGTGAAGTCACAAAGTTAGAAGTCAGAGTAAGGGTGACTTTTATCTAAATAAATATTTTAGTTGAATAATCGATGTTTGAGGATGATTTACCCCTTTTTAGTGATAAACTAATGTGGTAGCTAGTAGCATGTGTGGATTGTATGGTAGTCTGTGGGGAAGTATTTGACTCAGATTTTTTTTATTTATACAGAGTAAGATATGTATCCTTAGATCATTGATTATTGTGTGTCAAGTTTCTGTCTTTTGTAATCTTGTTATCATTGTGTTGTTGAAACTCAAAATCTAGTGAAGCCGTATGATGCCTATTTCGATTCACTAGCAACTTATTGTCCATTTTGTTGGTTCTTGTGTTGGTTGGAACTGGGGGTTTAGAGGCGTAATAGCAAGAAAACTGGTAAGGGTGATTTATTAAATGTATGTATAGCTGAATCTTTTGGCATGAGATTGAGTTGGTATTAAAGTGATACGTCCTTGTGTGTTAGTTTAGTAGAAGGTAGAGAAGGAGTAATTAGCTAAGGTGAGTTGTTGTTTTCTCGAAGTATGAAAATGTCTAGATTAGTCAGTAAGTTATAATTATAGACACAAAGTTGTTTGTGGAATTTGAAGGTAGTCTAAATGTACGCTTCGGTAAGTAAGTGTGATGTGAGAAAGCCGTATAAGTAGATAAGATTGTATGGGGTTATAATATAAGATTAAGGTTGACCATGTCTATTATGTGACTCTACCCCCTTGACTTTCTTTTGTTTGGTAGTTGTAGACTAGTACTGCTTGTGAGAAGGTATGTAGTAGATTTTGAGGTATAGCAGTGATCTCATGAAGGTGAATGTGATTATTTCTTGGTTAATGATACTAGTTTTATGGAAGAGATCTAATAGGCTTGAACAGTGCAACGCCCCGAAATTTCCATCCCGAGACGTCACATGGTGGTTAGGGATACACGTAGCCCCAAGCTAACCCTCGAAGCCAGACACTACCTCAAGGAACTCAATTCAACAATAGTTATGCATAATAAAGAGATATATCACATCAGGTTCATGAGAGATACTGGAGAATACTAAATTGTACAACCAAAATATATATTGGATATCTATACATACCATCCCTCTAGTCTGACAAAGCCTCTAGACATCAAAATCAAGGAGCCTTTGGGACAAACCCCCATCTGACTCAACAGTACTGAAAGCCATAACAACAAAATAATATCACAAAAATATAGACACGATCCTCAAACCATGAGGACTGACCACTGAGGAAATGTAGTGAGGCACCCGAATATCGCTAATGCAGTTGCGCCTGAGTACCTAAACCTATATTACGAGAAAATGTATCCCATAGGAAAATATATGGGTCAACACTTTGGAATGTACTAAGTATGTGGGGCTGCATGCAACAATGTAAATATCATCATCAATTTCATGAAAATATGCATATGTACAATGATGGCTCACTTGGCTTGAGTTAGATTGAAACATACTTTTCATAATCTCATAGTAAATAAATCATATGATAAAAACCTCATAAACCATCATAAACAACTCAACTCTTCAACTCAAGACTTGGGAGTGACTCGGTAATTCAAGAAACTCAACTCTTATGGACATGGGAGGTTTTTATAACCGACATAAACCATGTCAGCTACATGGATTCCAACGTTTTGCCCTCCTAAGGAGAGAACCTCACATTGGTAGGAGTGTCGTACTCTTTCCAGGGAGTACAACATCAATTTAGTGATCACAATCTCATACTCGGCCTATGGACCACAAATATCAATACCAATCCTACGGTGGCACGTAGTTTCGGAGGAAATACCACATTTTCTGCTTGGTGCTAAATACTAGTCCCAGACACAAGCTCAGAACTCATTAGGAAATCCACCACAAATATCACAAGGGTCTATAATGAAGATCAAATCAAATCTCTTTCTTATTTATCAAATCATAATCAATTTGTGGATTCCTAACTCGACTCAAATCAAATCAATCTTTCTCAATATCAAAATGTATTAATTCATTAAATCATGGAAACATCAATAACTTTGAGGAAATATCAAGACTCATTGTAACAACTCAATCTCATGAATCAATATACTCAATAATCCAATTTGTCATAATGTAGCTTAAAGCTTGACACATATCTGGAAAGCACTTGAAATATCAACTCATGGTAGAAATATGAAATTCACAATATTAAATATCAAGTCATAACTTGGGAATAGTTAAATAATCATATATAACAAAGCTTGAACAATTTATATTCCCATAGTCTCATGATGAAGTAATTTGGGTATAAACCCATTTGCAAAATCATATAAATCCATAATAGAAGTCAAAGCTTTGGGCATAAGAACGAAAGGATTGCTCTTCTTCAAAACCCCACATACCTTAATCTTTGAAATTGGATGAATTATAGTGCTTGAGACTCTATCCGCACTTGTAATAAATGATTCTCAAAGCCCACATTATGAGGAACTTGGTTCTTGAAGAAATCTTGAAGATTTATGGATGATTTTTGGAAGATTAATGTTCTTGAATGAAACCCTAGATATATTTTCTTAAGAGAATTGGAAGAGAAAAATGAAGAAATTAGGATTTGGATGGGGATTCTCATATATAGGGGCCTCCAAAAGATGGGAAAAGACCAAAATACCCTTGCAAAAACGTCCTTTAATTGCTAAAAAAAATAGCTGACGACATTTGTGACAAGTCGTCAGACTTGTGACAAGTCATCACGAAATGTCATCACAAAAGGGTGGAATTTATGACTTTCTGCTTAAGGGTGACGACCTTTTGTGACAAGCCGTCAGACTTGTGACAAGTCATCACAAAATGTCGTCACACAGTTTCCAGGCTGACACGCTGGAGTAAAATAGGCATAACTTTTTGCTCCCACACCGGATTTGGGTGAAATTGATACCGTTGGAAAGTTAATTCAATTATCTATATTTTGGTTTGTCATGATCTCAAAATTTCTTAGTGTAACAAGATATATGCTCATTTGAAGTTTACTATGCCAAAATCCTTCTCAAGAATTCAATCGATAAGGGATGTTTTGATTCACCTAATCGCTAGGACATCTTTGAGGCCATAATACACATCACCCTTGATCAGAAAACAAACAAAGAACTATAATTTATTTCTCTTGATCTTGAGTAATGGTGTCACTATTTGTTAGAGTTTTTGGGGTATTACAAACAGTGCATGCAAGAGCTTAAGTTTATTTGGTTCGTAATGAAGTATGATGTTGTATGTATGAAGTAGAAGTATGCCAAGGTGATATGAGGTTGCAGTATTTTTCTAAGGCTATTACATGTTGTGTGTGGCTAGTGGTGCCGTTGAGTTGCTAGGTGGAGAAAGACTAGTTAAATGGTATATGGTGTTCTAAATAGCTAAGTTAAAGAATTTTGATAGATAATGTTAAGCCTTTTGATATGATCTTGATTCTCATAGTAGAGAGATATAAGTTTGGAGTCATGATGCTGGTAGACTATGAAAAAAGTGGTATGGTCTAACAAAGGTTTGGAGAAATCCATGTTTAGTGTTAGAAGAATCTGAGTTGGTGAATGTTTAAGTTGTTATATGATGACTTTTGGGGATAAAGAAACCTAAGGGTTGAATCTTAGAAGTAGTTATTAGCATTGGTTTTTATACATTAAGATACCATCTTACAGGGTAAGTTTAGTTTTATGTGTATTGTTATATCCCCGACACTAGATTAAAGTAATTTTAGTTTATACCAGAGTGTATATAGTGGTTTACAGACTTAGAGTAGTGGCTTAAATCTAAGGGGGAGATGATAAAACGAGTAAGCAAGTTAAGTTTTCGGATGATAATAGATGTGCCTGTAAGTTGTGGAATTTGTCGTGAGAAAGAATGATGCTCAATCTATTCTTATTTCAGTAGTTTACTCCAGTTATTCTGATATATACTCATGCTTTATGTTCATCTTCATGATCATAGCTCGTGTTCAGGCATATGATAAGGAATCATTTACTCTCCTAGTTCCTAGTATGATGAGTTCCCAGTTTGTTTAGCTGTCAGAATCGCTTTTCATAAGTTATGAATTCCAAAAATTCAGATCATGCAGTTCATGACTCTTGTGCATATGTGATACTCTTAACGATAAGTGAAAATTCAGATTTATATCAGGTACGTCCTCTTATTAGATCTCCTCAATGAGTCCATACCGTGATTTCTCTATTCCTCACGCCTCCGTAGGGTATCAAGTTATGCTTAGTACTCCCCTCATGTTCCGGATTCTGGTATTCCAATTTTTCAGTGACCTTTTCCCTTAGGTCGAGATAGTGATGATGAACAGTTGTTTAGATGAGAAAGAGTAAACATTTCTTGTTGATGAAAGATGGTTGTATTCTTATTTCTATTAAGGCGGTAATTGTGGAGTAAGATTGAGGCCGAGTCTTTGATACGTGTCAAGGTTAGTTGAAGTTTTATGTGTTATATTGGGGAAAATTGTTGTGCGCTTGTTTTATGTAAGTCTATAAGTTGAAAGAATTTTGAGGTGAATTTTCGTGTATGGCTTGGTTAGTTAAGGATATTTTATGTGTATCATTTGAATAGTGCAAGGAAGTTGTTATGGATAGAAGTATTAGAGAATATGAGAAATATGCTTTATGAGTGGTTGCTTAGAAGTACACATGAGGGTATAAAGATAGGCTTGAATGTCATATTTGTATGCATGTGGATGGATGCCTTGAGTGTTTGTGAATGTCTAATATGAAGTTGAAGGTGAATACTAGAGTGGCAATAAGAATTATGCAGGAGATGAGGAATTGTGAAATGAAGGGTGTGCTAAATTCATGATTCATACTAGTACTACAGTATTATGCGGTGCGTCTTGTGATTTTGAGTTAGTCTTGAAGATGATGAGGGGATTTAGATCATTTTAGACATTAGTAGTGTCACGACCCGAACTAAGGCCTGGCCGTGACGGACATCCAACCCATAAAGGAATAGATATCCCACTCTATCTGGTAATCGTGCACAACATTCATATAATAAAAGAAAAATGCAGAATTATAAATCGAATACGGAAACATGGTCATACTCTAAAATTAGATTAACAATGAAGGAAAACTCCAACAATATCTAAATAACATCTGACTCAGTCTGCGAAATCTCTACTAAATCTCAAAACAATACAATCTGAAGTATGGGACAAGGCCCCCAGTAGACCAAAATTGTAGAATGATGATTATCTGTAAGACATTAGGCCTTCCGGCAAAATTAGATTAGGGGATTGGCCGCTGAGTCAAGAGCACAAGAAGGGTGCCAAAATCCCTAATCAAGTCAACATATCATGGTAGTGCACAAGATCACAAAGCAGGGCACTTAACCATAGTCCCAATTTGGGATGACATGAATCAAGGTACACAAGATCACAAAGCATGGTACCATAATCCCATGTCAGCAAATCACGGTTTCTATCATAGAGTCTTTCAACTCGTACTTTCTTTGGGTAACCATCTAACTCTCTTAAATCAAACTCTTAAATCTGTCATGGCATACATTTATATGGTATCGTTAGACCATTGACTTACAAGTCACAGTACCACATCAATTCTCTAACTTTTTATGCCATTTACAACATGCACATATATAAAACTTTCACACACATCAAACACATGCACCATGGTTCTCAATATGTAATAGTCTCAAGAAACTTTATCATTTATGAGTAATATCATGTAAATTGCAAAAACTCATGCTCTCGATGGTTTAACACAAGTATAGTGTGGGGTATAAAACATTATCATGGGGGATTTAAAGAATTCAAAATTCATATACATCGCACCTTTTCAAAATTCAGATCACATGTTCACAATTCAATAATTAAAATATATGAAAGCCCAAAACCCCATGATATTTCAATATTTATTTCAAAACCATATCACAAAACATGTCATTGATATTAAAACAAAACCCCACTTGTAAAAACATATGTATACGTATAGATAGTAAGGTCTTGTGTAAATTCTTTTCAAAAATCATGCC
Organism: Capsicum pubescens; assembly: GCA_030864215.1. Classification (NCBI taxonomy): domain Eukaryota; kingdom Viridiplantae; phylum Streptophyta; class Magnoliopsida; order Solanales; family Solanaceae; genus Capsicum; species Capsicum pubescens. The sequence continues at coordinate 96,637,989 of CM061538.1, read as the reverse complement.
CATGAAATTTGGGACAACCCCACGTACCTCTATTTCAGAAAGTAAATGGATGATTCTTGCAGCCTACGATGCGAGGATTCCAAATCTCCAATTATCTTTTTAAAACCCACGGTTAAATCTTGAGGAATGAGGATTTTTAGTCTGAAATCCTAATGGAGTTTCGTGAGAGATTTTGATGAAAATAAACTTACTTTGGTGTTCTTGGGATTAAACCCCGTGTTAGAGATGATAAGGGGTTGGAGAAGTACTATTTTTACCCTTAATGAGATGGAGTAAAAATATAACTGGTGCCCGATTTTTTGGGCCACCGCGACGTGCCACAATCACGGTGGCTCACTGGAAATTGTCAATTAGGAAATTGTCTCACTCCGCGATGCGCCACGATCGTGGAGTCTCACTGGAAATTGATGAATGCAAAATTGGGATCCTCCGCGGTGTGCTAAACACCTGAATGATGATGTTTTATGACTAGCACATAAAATAGCCATAACTCCCTCACCGGGTGTCCGTTTTGGACAAATCTTATATCAACGGAAAGCATATTCAATCACCTACGTAATGAAAAGTTAAAATTTAAAGAATTACATAGGGAGTTGAGTATAATTCACTCTAGAAGACGATGCTTGATACTTTTAGGGACAAATTTTAGCTTGGAAACTTTCGGGGTGTTACAATATCCCCCCTTGGGAACATTCGTCCCCGAATGTTGATGCGGAACACAGACTAGCATGACTTCAAGCATACTAAGGCATAGAAAGAATAAGGCAAGGATTGTACCTTCTATTTCGTCATCCACTGGGTCAAAAAGGTTTGGATACCTAGCTCTCATGTCAACTTTGGATTCCCAAGTTGTTTCTTCAATTTTCTGGTTTCTCCACAACACTTTAACTGAGGCAATCTCTTTGTTTCTAAATTTTCTAACTTGGCGATCCAAAATTTCTACAGGATCTTCTTCACAGGATAAGGAGTCTTTCACTTTGATTTCTTCGACAGGCAACACTAAAGAATGGTCTCCAATACACTTCTTCAGCATAGATATATGAAATACCGAATGAACGGAACCCAAACTAGCAGGAAATTCTAACTCATACATGACTGAACCTACCCTTCTCAAAATTTGATATGGTCCTATGTAGCAAGGACTCAGCTTACCTTTCTTCCTGAACCACATGACTCCCTTCATGGGAGAAACCTTGAGAAATACCCAATCTCCAACCTCAAACTCTAAACCTCTTCTCCTAACATCGGCGTAGGACTTCTGACGACTTTGGGATGTCTTAAGTCATTCTCTAATGACTTTCACATCCTTTATTGCCTAATGAACGAGATCAGGCCCAAACATCTGCGTCTCATCCACTTCATACCACCCTATTGGTGACCTACATCTTCCATACAATGCCTCAAATGGTGCCATCTTAATACTGGAATTGAAACTGTTATTATACGCGAACTCTATTAGGGGCAAGTGCTCCACCCAACTTCCTTTAAAATCAACCACACATGACCTCAATATGTCCTCAAGGGTCTGAATGGTGCGCTCAGCCTGCCCATCAGTCTAAGGGTGGAAATCAGTGCTTAGGTTCACTTGGGTACCTAAGCCTCTCTGAAAAGATCTCCAAAACTGAGAAGAAAACTGTGTACCTCGGTCGGATATGATGGACACGGGTGCCCCATGCAAACAAACTATTTTGGCAATGAACAACTTGGCATAATCCTTTCCCGAGTAGTTAGTCCTGACAGGTAGAAAATGGGTTGACTTGGTCAGCCTATCTACAATTACCCAAATGGAATCATACTAGTTTCGGAACCTCGGAAGCCCTATAATGAAGTCCATATTAATCATCTCCCACTTCCACAAGAGTAAGTCTATCTCTTGGGAAGTACCACCTAGCCTCAAATGCTCTACTTTAACTTGTTGGAAATTCAAACAGTTGGAAACAAAGTCAGCCACATCACGCTTCATATTATTCCACTAATACATAGATTTCAGATCATGGTACATCTTAGTAGAGACTGGGTGAACAACATACCTTGAAGTGTGAGATTCATCAAGGATTCTATGCATCAGACCATTTACATCTGGCACGCACAACCTACCCTGATATCTCAAAATGCAACCACCTCCAATCTCAAATGACATCACCTTCTGCTGACCGATATCACTCTTTATCTGCATCAAGATGGTATCTCTGTCCTGCTTTTCTTTAACTTCTGTACAAAGGGATGATTTAGCTATCTCAAACACCACCACCCCTCCATCTTTGGAATCTAAGAGTCGCACTCCAAGATTTGCAAGTCGATGAACATCCTTCACCATTTTTCTCTTCCCTTCCTCAGCATGAGAGAGGCTACCTATAGATAATCTATTGAGGGTGTTGGCTACCATATTTTCCTTACTCGGATGACAGTGCAGGCTCATGTCATAGTCCTTTAAAAGTTCCAACCATTATCTTAGCCTGAGATTTAACTCTTTCTGTGAGAAAACATACTGTAAACTCTTGTGGTCAGTAAATATATCAACATGCAACCCATACAAATAGTGTCGCCAGATCTTAAATGCAAAAACGACAACCACTAATTCTAAGTCATGAGTAGGGTAGTTCTACTCATGCACCTCCAACTGCCTAGATGCATAAGCCACTACCTTACCGTGCTGCATAAGAACACACCCAAGTCCTACTCGGGATGCATCACAGTATACAACAAAACCTTTTGTACCCACCAAAAGAGTCAAAACAGGAGCAGTAGTCAACTTGTCTTTAAGCTTCTCAAAAATACTCTCACAAGAGTCGGACCACAAAAACTTTACCTTTTTCTGAGTTAACTTAGTAAGTGGTGCAGCTATGGAAGAAAAAATCTCTACGAATCTTCTGTAATAACCCACCAAACCCAAAAAGCTCTGAATGTCGGTTGGAGTTGTGGGTCTGGACCATTTCCTCATTGCCTCAACCTTTTGGGGATCAACCTGAATCCCCTCACTAGACACAACATGCCCCAAGAAAGCAATAGCATTCATCCAGAATTCATACTCTGAGAATTTCGCATACAACTTATGATCTTTGAGAGTCTGGAAAATAATCCAGACGTGATTGGCATGGTCCTCCTCCCTTTTGGAGTAGATCAAGATGTCATCGATAAAAACTATGACAAATAGGTCTAGGAACTGATGGAAAACCCTGTTCATTAGGTTCATGAAAGCTTCAGGAGAATTAATAAACCCGAAAGACATGACCATATCTAGTCCGAAAAGTTATTTTAGGAATGTTTGACTCCCTAACTTTCAACTGGTGATATGCCAAACAAAGGTCTATTTTAAAAAAACACTTAGCACCCTGAAGCTGATAAAAAAGGTCATCGATTCTAGGAAGAGGATATTTATTTTTCACTATGACCTTATATAACTAGCGGTAACTATGAACATACGCAGGGAACCATCTTTCTTCCACACGAAGAGTAAAGGTGCACCCCAAGGAGAAGCACTAGGTCTGATAAAACCTTTATCTAGGAGATCTGCTAGCTGTTCTTTCAACTTTTTTAACTCTGCAGGAGCCATTCTATATGGAAGAATGGAAATAGGATGGGTATTTGGCAATATATCAATGCCAAAATCTATCTCCCTATCAGGTGAAATTCTTGGGAGATCATCTGGAAAAACTTCTGGGAATTCATTCAGTACAGGAACAGATTGAAGAGGAAGATATTCGGTGTTAAAATCTTTAACCAGAATAAGATGATACAAGCAACCTTTGGAAATGAGTTTATGGGCCCTGAGATAAGATATGAAGTGCCCCCTAGGTGCTAAAGACTGCCCTTCCCACTCTATTGCTGGCTCATTCAAAAAAGAAAAGGTAACCTTCCGGGTTCCACAGTCTAGTGTAGCATAACATGAATGGAGCCAGTCCATCCCTAGGATATCATCAAAATCAACCATATCAAGCTCTATGAGATCTTCAACAGTATCTCAACTAAGAATAAATATTACACAATTTTTATATATCCTCCTAGCCACAACAAAATCACCCACCGGAGTGGATACTGAGAAAGGATCGGTAATGACTTTGGGCTCAAACCCAAAACCAACAGCCATATTTGGGGTCACATAAGATAAGGTAGACTTTTGATCAAGCAACACATATACATCACGGGAAAAATTTGTAACATACCGGTGACCATATCTGGAGAGGCCTCTGCCTCCTGGCGGTTAGTCAAAGCATATAGCCTGTTGCAACTGCTCCTGACAGCCGAAGTGGCTCCCTTCTGAGGTGCTGGTGCAAAAGAATTCTCCTGTGACTTGGCTCCCCCAACATTACCTCCTATATTAGGGCAATCTCTCTGAAAGTGTCCTACCTGACCGCAAGAATAATAATTTCTCCTCTCGAAGTAACACTTTCCAGGATAATTCTTTCCGCGGGTGTTACAATGGGGAAAAGATCTGGCGAGCTATGCCACTATGCCCTACGACTGAGTATCCTGAGCTCTTGGTCCCTAACTAGTCTAAAAACTCTGAGATTGCCTATCAAATGGGGGTCTGGACGATGAGGTGCTAGCTGCAGACTGCTCCTTTCTCTAAAACTTCTTCTTTTGCCATTTACCACCCCAGTTACTGCTCTGTGGCTGACTGTGATTCTGATCCGTTGTTCTAGCTCTCTTCGCCTGCCTATCTTTCTCTCTAGATTCATACATTTTCTTTTTCTTTTATTCTACCTGTTTTATATGGACTGACAGTCTAGCAAAGTCCACCTCCCTATTTAGCATCACCTCTTGACATTCAAGTGTTAAATCATCGGAAAGGCCGAATGCAAATTTCCTCATCCGGGCCCTCATATTTCCTGTCATTTCTGGTGCATAATGATCCCGTTGATTAAACTTCATAGTATACTCATGGACACTCATTTTACCTTGTTTAAGATTCATGAATTCCTCTTCTTTGGCTCCCCTCAACTCTAGAGGGAAGAATTGGTTAAGAAAATTGTGGGATCAGCACTCTCCCTTTTTGCATCCTCCCACACGTTGTACCATTGGTTCTCTACATCCTTATGTTGGTACGCTACTAACTCAAGCCCTTCCACCTGATCCACATGCATAACTCTAAAAAATTTCTCCATTTCATCTATGAACTCCTGGGGGTCCTCTTCTACTTTAGTGCCAGAAAATTTGGGAGGGTTCATTCTCATGAACTGGCCCACCCTAGTGGCCTCGGAAGTGACAGATGCAGGCCCAGTATCTTCTGACCTCTAAGTCTATGCGGCTACCAACAATGCAAGCATGTGAATGGACTTCCTGAATTCAACATTCGATATGTCCCTCTGAGAAGACTGGGGACGGTTAACATTTGTCCTCAAAGCTCGAGGAGGACTGGTCGGGACTGGAGGTACTCCTGGAGTAGGAATAGGTTCTGGGGTGTGGGCTCTGTTATGGGTCCGCATGCCATGAGTGGGGAGGACTTCATCATCCTGAGTATCCTGGTTGCTGGAACGACGAGGAGGCATGACTATTTTCTGAAATACAATGGATCACTGATAAGGGGATAGTTCTAATTCAGACTCTAAAGCACGAACTAAATCAAAAAGAGGGGTAACACTTTCCTAAACGGCTAATAGCTTACTGTTTATAAGTGTGGAGCGCTAGACACCCATAAATAAGACTCTACCTGACGTGATTTCGCAGACACCCTGGGAACATGAACCATGGTTTAATACCAAGTTTGTCATGACCCGAACTAGGGCCTGGCCGTGATGGACATCCGACCCAAGAAGGCCCAGATATCCCACTCTATCTGGTAATCGTGCACAATATTCATATAATAAAAGAAAAATGTGTAACTATAAATCAAATACGAAAACATGGTCATACTCTGAAATTAGTTTAACAATGATGGAAAACTCCAACAATATCTAAATAACATCTGACTCAGTCTGCGAAATCTCTACTAAATCTCAAAACAATACTATCTGAAGTCTGGGAAAAGGCCCCTAGTAGACCAAAACTGTAGAATAATGAATATCTGTAAGACATTAGGCCTTCCGGAATATAGAAGGCTCACCACTGCACAATCTCTTGAGCTGTCTGAATTATCTACTGCTTATCTTGACCCCTAGATTGTGCCTCAGAACCTGAGAGGTTGGAGGGGGAGGGGGTTAATAAAGATGTACTGGTATGCAGATCTAATCCAGAATAGTCATTTATAATCAACATATATGATAGAAATTTAAAATAGTTCATAAAAATATCATATATTAAGAAATCACATGGGCATTTTAAAGACTTTGACACATTTCTTTGAAACCATGACTCACTCTTTGTCTTACTTTTTAGCAAGATGGTACACCCTACAATCTGTAATTCCATGGGCTATATGGAATCTGCCCTTGAATCGGCGGCCAAGATCCCAATCCAAGTTTGTCGCAAGGATTGGAGTATCTATGAGGGGGATACGCAAGATAACACAGCAAGGTGCCAAAATCCCTAATCAAGTCAACATGTCATGGTAGTTCACAAGATCACAAAGCAGGGCACCTAACTATAGTCCCAATTTGGGGAGGCATGAATCAAGGTACACAAGATCACAAAGCATGGTACCATAATCCTGTGTCGCTAAATCACGGTTTCTAGCGTAGAGTCTTTCAACTCGTATTTTCTTTGGGTAACCATCTAACTCTCTTAAATCAAACTCTAACTCTGTCATGGCATACATTTATATGGTATCGTCATACCATTGACTTACAAGTCATAGTACCACGTCAATTCTCTAACTTTTCTTTCCATTTACAATATGCACATATATAAAACTTTCACACACATCAAACACATGCACCATGGTTCTCAACATGTAATAGTTTCAAGAAACTTTATCATTTATGAGTAATATCATGTCAATTGCAAAAACTCATGCTCTCGATGGTTTAACACAAGTATAGTGTGGGGTATAAAATACTATCATGGGTGATTTAAATAATTCACAATTTATATACATCGTACCTTTTCAAAATTCAGATCACATGTTCACAATTCAACAATTGAAATATTGCAAGCCAACAACCCCATGATATTTCAATATTTCTTTCAAAACCATATCACAAAACATGTTATTGATATTAAAACAAAACCCCACTTGTAAAAACATATGTATACATAAAGATAGTAAGGTCTTGTGTAAATTCTTTTCAAAAATCATGCCCATGAAATTTGGGACAACCCCACGTACCTCTATTGCAGAAAGTAAACGGATGATTCTTGGAGCCTACGATGCGAGGATTCCAAATCTCCAATTATCTTCTAAAACCCACGGTTAAATCTTGAGCTATGAGGATTTTTAGTCTGAAACCCTAATGGAGTTTCTTGAGAGATTTTGATGAAAATAAACTTACTTTGGTGTTCTTGGGATTAAACCCCGTGTTAAAGATGATAAGGGGTTGGAGAAGTACCATTTTTACCACGATCGTGGAGTCTTACTAGAAATTTTCTAACTCCGTGATGTACCACAATCGTGGAGTCTCACTAAAAATTGACGAATGCAAAATTGGGATCCTCCATGACGTGCTAAACACCTGAATGATGATGTTTTACGACTAGTATATAAAATAGCCATAACTCCCTCACCGGGTGTCCGTTTTGGATGAATCTTATATCAACGGAAATCTTATTCAGTTACCTACATAATGAAAAGTTAAAATTTAAAGAATTCCACAGGGAGTTGAATATTATTCACTCTATAAGCCCATGATTGATACTTTTAGGGATAAATTTTATCTTGGAAACTTTTACGGCGTTACAAGTAGATGGAAATATCAGCGGCCATGTGAGAAAAATAAGTAAAATCAATGAGCATGGTGTTTAAGAGGAAAGTATGAGTTGAGAGAGTATTTTTGAAGTGTGGCTAAACTCAAAAGTAAGAAGTTGCATTGCCTAAGGTTTGGTAATTCAATCCTAGTTTATGAGTTATATGTCTATATTCCATGATATAGAGTAGTGTCATTGTTGTGATTCCTTAGTTGGATGTGTTGTATAACTCATGTCAGATATTCTTTGCTCCCTGACCTACTAGAAATTCTTTAGAAAGAGTGTTGAAGAGATACTCCAGTTAAGTATAAGTGTCCCATATAATTTAGTTTAGCAATCAGGCAGACAAGTTACTATAGTTTTCCACCTTTTTACCCAGTCCTACTATCTGAAGTCCAATGCGTATGACCATCTCAAAAGATAATCTATTCCATCCATGTAAGTTGCAAACTCAGTTCAGTCCAAGAATCATATTTCAGATTCAGTTATTTAGCCATGACTCAATTCATAAGAGTTCAACACATAATCTCAAAATTTTCCAGCTATTTTAGCTCAGACAGTGTAATACCTTTACACGATATAAATCTTGTTGCCTCATGATTCGTACTTACCTAAGTTATCACTTCCAAATCCAATGTGTGTGATTTGAGCATAAACTCTTTGGAGGGGGTATCCTAAACTCTCAACATGAATTAGCTTCTAAAAACAAGTGAGGGCAAGTTAGCTCAGAATTTAGTTTCGTGATAGAAGTTTAAACGTTTCAGATCGGTTATATCCTTTCTTAGAAGACACATCATGTCCGAGTTATTTCATACCTTTAAATTTTAACATTCCTACCCATCATTCAGGGACGAATGATCCCAAGGGGGAGATAATATAACACCCGCATTTTGGGCTAGAATGAAAACTGTCATTTCTATGCGTAGATGATCCAAAAGAAATAAATAGTATGAAAATATGGCATGTTAATAATTTAGTAGTGTGGAGAATTGAATGAGTTTTCTGTCGATATAAGATTCTCCCAAATCCGATACTCGTGCAAGAAGTTATGGCTAATTTAAGTCCTAGTCGTAAAACACCGTCATTTTGGTGCTTGGCGTGTCACGGAGGGAGTCCATTTAACAATTGTCAAATTCCAATTTTCTATTATGATTATGGCGCATCGCGCTGAAGTTCCAGGTCCCAACCAGTGGGACAACGCGATGGCTCCCCATCGCGGTGACCCTAAAAATCCCATTCGTCAATTTGCAATGAGCCACCGCGATAGTGGCGCGTCGCGGTGGCCTATTAAATTGGACTCCCAGTTATATTTTATTCCATCTCATTTAGGGTATATTGGGTATTTTCCATCCCCTTATCAGCCTAAACACGAGATTTAATCCTAAAGACACCAGAATACATTCACAATCATCCAAATTACTCAAGAACACTCTCTAGGGTTTCAAACTAAAAACCCAAATAACTCAAGATTCAACCATGGGTTTTCCTTAATTCTTCAATATTCGGAATCCCCATTTCTAGGGCTTTAAGAAGCACCCATCAATCATACATATAGCATCCCAAAAGCAAGAGATCATTTAAAAGCTTCTAATTTGAGGTACGTGGGGTTTATCCTAAAAACTACATGGGCTTGTAAAAACTAGATCATGATTTAAATATTATCAGGCATGAATTTTAAAGGTTTTAGTGGAATCTATGTTTTAATTATGCATTATAAATATTGTTATGATATTGTTGATTTGGCCTTTAGGTCTTTCCCCTTTGAATTGATTTACAAGTATATGTATATGTATGAAAAATGAGATTGAAGATTATTTGAGAGCACATATTATGAAACCTCTCTCGTATGTTTAATTAAAGATTATGGTTTAGTCGAAAAAGAGTTGAAATGCATGCCTTGTGATTTGAAAGTAGTTTTCTCAATGTCATAGCAATTGAAATGTGATTTAGAAATAATAAGAGGGTGTTTCTTGATGTTACTATGGTGTTCTTGTGTTAAAGAAAAAGAAATGCATGTAATTGAGAACTTTGACATAACCATCTTAAGTTCTTGAAATGATTTATTGATATGGTGGTCCCAGATTTATGTTTTGAAACAGAGATTATTATATGCTAATAATGACTTAGATATGTGACTTGCAAGTCAATGGTATGACGATACCATAAGTAGGTATGCCATAACAGAGTATGTTTTCAAAGTTTGATTTCAGAGAATGTGTGTTTTAAAGAGTTAAAACTGGGCTTAAAAAGAGTTAGGTGGTTACCCGAAGAAGGTTTGAGTTCAAGTAACTCTTAGCCTAAAACCGTTATTTGTCGATCCATGTATATTATTTTTATGATGGCGACAACCGTGTGGTGTAGAAGAGTCAGATACTCTAACCCTTGCGGCACACTTGGGTTGGAGGATTCCCCGTTGAGTCAATGGCGGATTCCATATAGCCCGTGGAATTTCAGAGTTGTAGGGTATGCCACCTAGCTCAGAAGTAAAACAAAGAATGTCTCAGAGTTTAGAAGATTTTCTTCTAGAGTCTTTCAGAAATGCCCATGAGATTTCTTACTATATGATATGTTTATGAACTATTTTAAATTGCTCTCATTTATGTTGAATAATTTATTATTTTGGATTTGCTTTGCATACCAGTACATCGGTATTGACCCCCTACCTCCCAAGTTTAGAGGCTCAGTCTAAGGGACTGGCTAATTAGTAGAGTATTCCAGAAAGAAGTGATCCGTGCAGTGGTGATCCTTCTTTGTTACAGAAGGCCTATTATTTCAAATCATGTTATTTTTTTATTTTGGTCTACTGTGGGCCTTGTCCCAGTTTTCAGAACAGTTTTGAGATGTAGTAGAGATTTCGCAGACTGAGTCAGATCTTATTCAGATGTTTTGAATTGCAGTTTTCTTTCTTATGTCTTGAAACCCAGAGTTAATGACCATGTTTCCATATCAGATCTTATTTCTACATTTTCTTTTATGATATGAATGTTGTGCATGATTACCAGATCAAATAGAGAAGGACGTTCGGGCTTTCATGGTTCGGGATGTCCGTCACGGCCAGACCCTAGTTTGGGTCGTGACAAATTATTTTTGGATGATAAATAATTAATTTCTTTTTTCTTTTCTATTTTCAACTTGGAGCCCAAGTATTTTCTCTTATAAAAGTAGAGTCGTTCTTCATTCTCAACTTACCAAACAAAAGAGAGAAAGAGGAGTGAGGTATCACAAAGGGTTCATGAAATAGTCTATGAGGAAAAATAGAGAGTATGAGTGATATTGTAGTGAGGTGGGAGAATCAAAATAGGGGTAATTCTTCTGAGTTTATAGTGGTCTTTGGAGTATTTTACTCATACCTACAAGTGTAAAATTCCTTGCTATAGTGATATCAGTTACTCATCTAGGCCCGTGGTTTTTTCCTTATTCAGAAAGATTTTCACATAAAAATCTTGTTGTCATTATCACTCTTTTTATTGTTTTTGATTAACCGTATTATTGTTGTATTTTGTATTTATTGTTTTTACTACCACAAATATTATTTCTATGGCGGGTTTATTGCCAACAAGACAGTTCAAGAATCTTGGTTCTATCATCCAGGGAAATGGGAACATCGAGTATAATATACTACATCATATTGGTGCAGCGTGGACAAAGTAGAGGCTTGCCTCGCAGTCTTGTTTGATAAGAAGATACCACCAAAATCTAAAGATAAGTTTTATAAAGTGGTGGTTTCACTGACATCGTATGGGGAGGAGTTTTGGCCAGTCAAAAACTCCCATGTTCAGAAGATGCATGTTGCGGAGATGAGAATATAGAGATGGATGTATGGGCACCCTAGGTGTGATAAAATTAATAATGAGGATTTTTAAGATAGCAAGATGAGGAAAGCGAGATTGAGATAGTTTGAACATGTGAAAAGGTGAGGTACAAATGCCCTAGGGAGTAGATTCAGAAGGTTAGATATAGTAGGTATAAGGAGAGGTAGAGATAGACCAAATAAGTATTGGAGAGAGATGATTAGATAGGACATGGGTTACCAAGGATACAAACTTAGATAGGAGGGTGAGGAGAAGTGTATTAAGGTAGAAGATTAGTAGGGTAGGAGTGTTGTCATGTTTTTTGAGAGGTTAGGCTTGTAGGTGTTTATCATTGTACTAGCTGTAATATTATAGTCCTTGCTTGTGATATTTGTCCTAGTCTGTTGTTCATTATGTTTTGATTAACGGATTAGTTTGTTGTTTTTCTTGTTCTTTTTTGGAGACTTTGCAATGTTTTCTTCTTTAGTTACTATATTGTCTTCAGTTGTACTTTGGAATTGCTACACTTGAGCTAAGGGTATTTTGGAAGCAGCCTCTCCACCTCAACGAGGTAGTGGTAAGGCCTGCATACACTCTACCCTCCCAGGCCTCACTTATGTGATTTCACTAGGTATGTTTTTGTTGTTGTTGTAGTAGTAAGGTGGTTGTAACACCTCGCAAAAATCATCCTTGCGTTAGCTCGTGGTAATATGCTCTTAGAGTTAAATGACTAGAATTGTGTCAAAGAAACTTAGTCTCATTTTTTACTTCCAAAGTGAGTAAAGTTTACTGAGCTTTCCGTCGATATAAGATTCTCCCAAATCCGATACCCGAATAAGAAGTTATGGTTAATTTAAGTTCTAGTCGTAAAAGACTGTTATTTTGGTGCTTGGCACGTCGTGGAGGCGGACTATTTAGAAATTGTCAAATTCCAGTAGCATAGCGCGATTGTGGCGCATCGCGCTGAAGTTTCAGGTCCCAACCAGTGGGACAACACGATGGCTCAGCATTGCGGTGAACTTAAGAATCCCACTCGTCCATTTCCAGTGAGCCACCATGATTGTGACGCGTCGCGGTGGCCTATGAAATCGGGCTCCCAGTTATATTTTTTATTCCATATTATTAAGGGTATATTGGGTATTTTTCATCCCCTTATCAGCCTAAACATGAGATTTAATCCCAAAGATACCAGAGTACATTGACAATCATCCAAATTACTCAACAACACTCTCTAGGGTTTCAAACTAAAAACCCAAATAACTCAAGATTTAATTGTGGTTTTTGAAGATTGATTGAAGATTTGAAATCCTCAAATCGTAGTCTTCAAGAATCATCCATCAAATTTCTAAATTGAGGTACATGGGGTTTATCCTAAAAAAATGCATGGGCTCATTGAAACACTCAATTATGATTTAAAGATTATAAAGCATGAATTTGTAAAAAGGGTTTGAAATCCATGATTTTTATTATGCTTTATGCATGTTATTGATATTATTTTTTTGGCCTTTAGGCCTCATCCCCTTGAATTGATTTACAAGTATATATATATATATGCATGACATTGAAATTTAAGATTTGTTTGAGAGCACAGATTATGATGTCCCTCTCTTGTGCTAAATTTAAGTTTATGATCTTATTGTGAATGATTTCAAATACATGATTTATGGTTTTGAAACTAGTTTTCTCAATAACTTAGTGTTTGAGGTTGATTTAGAGATGATGAGAGGGAGCTTCTTGATATAATTACACCCTTGTTTTAAATGAGAAAGAGTTGCATGTGATTGAGAAATTTAACATGACCACCTTGTATTATTGAAATGCTTGACAAAGAGAGTGCCTTGCATGTGTTTACATGAGGTTTGAGAAAGAGTTTCTTTGAATTGATTTATTGATATGGTGGTCCCAAACTTAAGTTTTGAAAACACAAATTATTATATGCTATTAATGGCTCAGAGACGTGACTTGCAAGTCAATGGTATGATGATATCATAAACATGTATGACATAACAGAGTATCTTTTCAGAATATGTTTTTAGAGAATGCATACTTTAAAGAGTTAAAAATGGGCTTAAAGAGGGTTAGGTGGTTACCTAAAGAGGGCTTTAGTTCAAGTAACTCTTAGCCTAAAACCGTGATTTACCGATCCGGGTATATTATTTTACGCTGGCGATAGTCGTATGGCATAGCAGAGTCAGAGACTCCAACCCTTGTGGCATACTTAGGTTGAAGGCTTCCCCGCCGAGTCAATGGAAGATTCCATATAGCCTATGGAATTTCAGAGTTGTAGGGTATACCACCTAGCGCAGAAGTAAGACTAAGAGTGTCATAGAGTTCAGATGTTTTTACAGAGTCTTTTGAAAATGCCTATGAGATTTCTTACTATATGATATGTTTATGAACTGTTTTAAATTACTCTCATATATGTTGATTATAAATTAGAATTTTGGATCTGCTCTGAGTACCAGTACATCTGTATTGACCCCCTACCTCCCAAGTTTGGAGGCTCAGTCCAAGGGTCCAGCTAATCAGTAGAGTATTCCAGAGAGAAGTGATCCGTTCAGTGGTGATCCTTCTTTATTCCAGAAGGCCTGTTATTTCAGATTATGTTATTCCGTTGGTTTGGTCTACTCAGGGCCTTGTCCCAGTTTTCAAAATAGTTTTGAGATGTAGTAGAGATTTTGCAAACTGAGTCAGATCTTATTCAGATGTTTTGAATTGTAACTTTCATTCTCATGTCTTAAAACTCAGAGTTAATGACCATATTTCCTTATCAAATTGTATTTCCGCACATTCTCTTATTATATGAATGTTGTGCATGACTACTAGATAGAGTAGGACATTCGGGACTTCATGGTTCGGGATGTCCGTCACAGCCAGGCCCTAGTTCGGGTCATGACAATGGTCTTCGGTGAGTTCTTTCTCAACCTTTCTAGACTGTCAGTTCTTGTAATTCTATAAAAAAAATCTTTAAGAACAAGAGATGCAATACTTTTTTATGATAAAAAATAAGAGATACAATATTTTAGCAGGTAAAAGCACTTTTAGACATTTTAAGATCTATTGAAATATATTGTCAAACAAAACCCCAGCATCAAGTCATGCATGTCCCTATGCAGGAGATGGCACTCACAATTGAAGTTTTTACTTGTCAGTTTAGGCCAAGTTTGAGTGTCTGTTTTTATACAATTCAATCTCAAAACTAAGACTATGTTTTGTTTTTTGACATTGTAGATAAAATTTCTAGGAATTTAAGGATGCCAATAATCAAAGAAGCCATTAACAGGATAATATGAAGCACTGAAGCAAGTGGATGTAATGTTTTTTTATCTTGCTCTAAGGCATTGCATGCCTCAGAACTTGATATGGATTTTAGAAATACATCTCCTCTCTCTACATTGTTTTCAAATGAAATAGTGTCATTTCATTTGTACTTTGGGTACACAAAATCTGTATATTGAAAAACCAACTTCAACTTGAGTTCAAGTATAAACAATAAAACAATGAAGTATATCAAATACCCTTAACACAAGATCAAAATGACCTTTCCAAGAGGTGTATTTTATTTTGCAGAAATTAAGATGAAACAGAAAATAGCCAAGTCATCCGAATTCACGGATTTTCCTTAAGGAAATAATCCCCCTCACTGTACCCGAGGTTGTGGAATTTTTCCTCCCAGGATAAAATGGCTAACAGACCAACAGTAGCGGTACCTCAAACGGTTGGAATATCTTTGAACTCACAGAACATTTTGAGTGATCACACAGAATATTTTTGAGACAAAAAGAGAGTTTTTAATATGAAAATTTCGTACTAAATTTGCGGAAGAAAACAGGTTTATATAGCCACAACATGTCTCTTCTGAAAAGAGGAAATGGTTCACTCCAAAGGTTACACCTTTGTTGTAGGTTCATGTCTGTTCATCAAAGATTACATCTTTTCCTAAATAGTCATCTCATTTCATAAACCAGTGTGTCACTTCATTGAAGGATTACATCCTCCTAAAGCATCATTTTGAACCATTGCAACCTTCTGTAGCCTCAGTTCAGAACAATGTATCATTTCTGAAGCACTAGTTTGAAAACAATGCATCAGTTCACTTGAAACAGTGCAACTGTTACTGCATGTATATATAAATGGAGATCCAAAACTGCAGAAATTTTTTTTACTGCATTTTTCCTTGGCATTCTTCAGAATTCAAAT
Organism: Capsicum pubescens; assembly: GCA_030864215.1. Lineage (NCBI taxonomy): Eukaryota > Viridiplantae > Streptophyta > Magnoliopsida > Solanales > Solanaceae > Capsicum > Capsicum pubescens. Next base: position 96,622,219 of record CM061538.1, on the reverse strand, counting down.
AATATTTTTCCAAAAAGATAGATCTCATCGATCGATCATTTGCCAAATCCAAATCCAAAACCAAAGTTGAAGTCGAGCCGGGCGAACGACGACGTCGACGGTGCGAGGCATCTATTATTTATTGCCTCACTTTCCATGTGGAGTAAGTGTTCTTAATTATAAACACTTTCAAGTTCTCTTCTTCCACCAATGTGGGAGAAAGAGTAAACTTTCTAATTTGGGAGTACACTTTCCATTTTAGTGTCTCCTTCCCCTCCACCATTTTATTCTCCATTTTTTCCATTCACACTTCTTTCATATACTATGAACCCAACAATCCCCCACATAAATGGGGAATGGCTATTTTTTGTAAAAAATTTATGGACAAGTATGTGATCATCAAGCAAAGACTGATTGCATCTAGAAAAGTGGGTTTCCCTTTGAACTTTTCGTAGTGAACATGCATTGGATGCATTCGGTCAATTGGTAGATTTGATAATCTTGAACCATCGAGCTTTAATGTATACCTAGACAATACATGTCACGCAACCATCCTTTTAACATTTATGGTTCTTATGGTTTTGTTCTTTTCAGCCATGAACACGTCCCGGTTTCATGAGATCTTAGAGAATAGGCCTTTACTAACATTCTCTTTGAAGCGGCTTCCACTTCACCTTCGCATAGGTGATTTCTAAATTTTCAATCCTGTAGATTAAACTATTTGGTCAAATCTGCCAAATTTAGATAATCATTAAAAGACTCTTCACTTTAAGTGTTATCCTAGTTTACTATACATTGTCTACATCATAAGGATGGGTTGGGTAATTGACAATGTTGAACCAGTCAGACACAACTTTGTTTGATCTCCTTGAACTTAGCTCTTGGTATCTCTAGTCTGCTAGGTAGAGTTACCACCATGCTGACTCATTATACGCCTTAAACCCATTTCCTTAGATGTTCTTTCCACTCCTTCTCTAGATAGGCCTTTTGTAAGTGGATCCGACACATTATCCTTTGACTTTACATAGTCAATAGTGACAATTTCACTAGAGAGAAGTTCCCTAATGGTATTATGTCTCCATCATACGTGATCAGATTTACCGTTGTACATCATGCTCCCTGCCCTACCTATTGCCGCTTGGCTATCACAGTGTATACATACTGGTGCCACTGTCTTGGGCCAATACGGAATATCTTCCAAGAAATTTCAAAGTCATTCTGCTTCTTCACCGACTTTATCTAAAGCGATAAATTCAGATTCCATTATAGAGCGAGCAATACATGTCATCCCGTATTAGAGGATATTTATTATAATGCAAAGCATAGTTTTGCATAAATTCAGATTCCATTGTAGAGGATATTTATTATAATTCAAAGCATAGTTTTGAGTGTATTTAAGATACCCCAAAACTCTTTTCATTGCCATCCAATGAGTTTTGTTGGGATTACTCGTATACCGACTCAATTTACTAATTGCACATTCTATGTCTTATCGTGTACAGTTCATTATATACATTAAACATCCCAATACTCTTGCGTACTCCAATTGTGAGTCACTTTCACCTTCATTCTTTTGAAGTGCAAAGTTCACATCCAATGGAGTCTTGGCAATACCGAATTCCATATCCTTGAACTTTGTCAAGTACTTTTTCGATATAATGAGACTGTGACAATTCTAACCCTTGTGGAGTTCGATAGATTCTTATACCTAAGATCACATCTACAACTTCAAGGTCTTTCATATCAAACTTGCTCTCAAGCATTCGTTTGGTTGCATTTATGTCACAAATATCTCTGTTGATGATCAGCATATCATCCACATATAAACAAATAATGACTTGGTGATTTGGTGTTTCTTTAATATATACACATTTGTCACATTCATTTATCTTGAATCTTTTTGCCAACATATTTTGGTCAAACTTTGCATGCCATTACTTAGGTGTTTGTTTTAGTCCATAAAGTGACTTAACAAGTTTACACACCTTATTTTCTTTTCCTGGAACCACAAAACCCTCAGGTTATTCCATTTATATTTCTTCCTCTAAATCTCTATTTAGGAATGCAGTCTTCACATCCATTTGATGGATTTGAAGATCATATACCGCCGCCAAGGCAATTAATATTCGAATCGAGGTTATCCTTGTTACTGGTGAGTATGTATCAAAGTAATCAAGGCCTTCCATCTGTTTGAAGCCTTTTACTACAAGTCTTGCCTTGTATTTGTCAATAGTACCATCCACCTTCATTTTTTTTTTTGAAGATCCATTTAGAACCTAACGGTTTATTACCGGGAGGAAGGTCAACCAATTTCGATGCATGGTTGCTTAAGATTGAATCTATCTCACTATTGACTTCCTCTTTACAAAAGGATGAGTCTGACGATGACATCACTTCTTTAAATGTTTGAGGCTCATTTTATAAGAGAAATGTTACAAAATCCGATCCAAACGAAGTTGACGTTCTTTGACGTGTACTACATCTTGGTTTTTTGTTCATTATGTACATTCTCACTTAGTTCATATCGAGGTTGTTTAGATCCTCCACTAGACTGTTCATGTCTAATTTTATACGGGTAAATATTTTAAAAGAATTCAGCATTGTCTGATTTAATTACAGTATTTTCATTAATATCCGAATGTTCGGATTTATGAACCAAAAATCGACATGCTTTACTACTTTTAGCATATCCTATGAACACATAGTCCACCATTTTAGGTCCTATCTTAACCCTTTTAGGTATAAGAACTTGAACATTCGCTAGACACCCCCACACTTTGAAATATTTCAAGTTGGGTCTCCTTCCTTTCCATTTTTCGTAAGAAATTGATTGTGTCTTACTATGGGGAACTTTGTTAAGTATACGATTGGCCATAAGAATAGCCTTCCCCTATAAAATTTGTGGTAAACCAGAACTTATAAGTAAGGCATTCATTATTTCCTTAAAAGTTCGATTTTTCCTTTCCGCAATTCCATTAGATTGAGGTGAATATGGGGCTGTAGTTTGATGGATTATTCCATTCTCTACACATATTTGTACAAAGGGAGATTCATATTCTCCACCCCTATCACTTCTTATTATTTTGATCTTTTTGTCTAACTGATTTTCAACTTCAGTTTTATATTGCCTAAACGCATCTATTGCTTCATCCTTACTATTTAGCAAGTATAGATAACAATATCTAGTGCAATCGTCAATAAAAGTTATGAAATACTTTTTCCCACCATGTGATAGTGTTGACTTCATATCACAAATGTTAGTGCGTATTAAGTCTAAGGGATTGGAATTCCTTTCAACGGACTTATAAGGATGCTTTGCATACTTCAATTTCACACACGTTTGATACTTTGATTTATTGCACTCAAAGTTTGGAAAAACTTCTAAGTTAATTAGTTTTCGTAATGTTTTGTAATTAACATGGCCTAAACGTTCATGCCATAAATCATAAGACTCAAGCAAATAAGAAGAATTCAAACTTCTATTTATTTCAACAGTCATTACATTCATCTTATAAAGGCCTTCGGTCAGATAGCCTTTTCCTACATACATTTCTCCTTTGCTAATTACAATTTTTCCAGAAATGGTTACACATTTGAATCTGTTCTTGTCTAGAAGTGAAATAGAAATTAAATTCCTACGTAACTCCGGAACATACAAGACATTGTTAAGTGTCAAGACCTTTCTGGAAGTCATCTTTAAGCAAATTTTTCCTGTTCCTTCTACCTTAGTCGTAGCAGAGTTAGCCATGTAGATCATTTCTTCTACTTGATCTGGAGCGAATGGTGAAAACAACTCCTTGTTAGAGTATACATGGCGGGTGGCACCAGAATCCATCCACCATTCGCGAGGATTCCCCGTCAAGTTGCATTCTGAGAACATAGCACACAGATCATCCCATTCTTTGTTGGATTCAATCATATTTGCTTGATCCTTCTTCTTTCCTTTATTTGGGGCACGACAATCTATGGACTTGTGGCCAATCTTGCCACAGTTGAAGCATTTTCCCTTGAACTTTTTCTTTGGTTGATTTCTTCCTTGTTCAGTTTTCTTTCTTTTCTTGGAATTGTTTTGGTCATCTTCTATAATATGTGCTCCATTATTTGTAGAATTCCTCTTTGACCTTCTTTCGGCAGCTTTATTATCCTCTTCAATTTGAAGTCGGACAATAAGATTTTCAACAGTCATCTCCTTGCGTTTATTCTTTAAGTAGTTTTTGAAGTCTTTCCACAAAGGTGGTAACTTCTCAACTATCGCTGCTACTTGAAAAGCATCATTCACAATTAAACCTACAAAAAAGTTTATGTGAGTATTAAGAACATTTTTAATTTGTTCAACTAAGGTATTTTTCAAAGATATACCTTCTGCTAGGATATTATGTATGATGACTTGCAACTCTTGTACTTGAGAGACAACAGATTTTCTATCTATCATTTTGAAGTCCAGGAACTGTGCAACAAGGAATTTCCTAATTCCCGCATCCTTCATCTTATATTTTTGTTCAAGTGCCCCCCACAGTTCCTTTGATGTCTTGGTTCCACTATAAATATTGTAGAGGTCGTCTTGGAAATATAATTCCTGCAAATAAAGTCCGAATTTTTCCAAGCTTCTACAATAACGAAACGATCTTTGTCCGAGGTTCCCTCGGGTACCTCAGGAGCGTCTTCGCTAGTGAACCGTTGCAGGCATAAAGTGGTGAGGTAAAAGAACATCTTTTGCTGCCACCGCTTGAAGTCAATGCTCGAAAATTTTTTGGGCTTCTCCGCCGGTGCCATTGTTGGCGGAGCATTTGTGCGACTTGCTGTGGCAATATTAGTTGCCCCCACAGACATTGTTGCATCCATCATTTGACTTTTATTTGACATTTTTCTGTCACCACAAGACAAAAAAAATACTTAGTATTTTCAGAATACTACTTATAAAAATTAAGCAACTTTTAAAAAAAATAATTCTTGTTTCTAGTTAACAATAAAGTTTTTATCACTTTCAATTGTCAACCAAATGATCTTTCACTTGTGACGAAGTTTTTATGACTTCAAATCACTAGTTAAGTTCAGGCGGAGTAGAAAGTTAAAACTTTAATCTCCAAAAATAAGCAATACAGATTCTGTAATAGTAATTATTTCCTTAAGATTGTTATTTTGTTTGTACTTTGGGTACACAGAATTTGTATATTGCAACACCAACTTCAACTTGAGTTCAAGTATAAACAAGAACACAATGAAGTATATCAAATACCCTCAACACAAGATCAAAATGACCTTTTCAAGAGGTGTATTTTATTTTGAAGAAATTAAAAAAAAACAGAAAATAGCCAAGTCGTCCCAATTTACGGATTTTCCTTAAGGAAATAATCCCCCTCACTGTACCCGAGGTTGTGGAATTTTTCCTCCCAGAATAAAATGGCCAATAGACCAATAGTAGCGGTACCTCAAATGGTTGGAATATCTTCAAACTCACAGAATGTTTTGAGTGATCATACAGAATATTTTTGAGACAAGAAGAGAGTTTTTAATCTGAAAATTTTGTACTAAACTTGTGGAAGAAATCAGGTTTGTATAGCCACAACATGCCTCTTCTGAAAAGAGGCAATGGTCCACTCCAAAGGTTACACCTTTGCTGTAAGTTCATGTCTGTTCATCAAAGATTGCATCTTTTCCTGAATAGTCATCTCATTTAATGAATCAGTGTGTCACTTCATTGAAGGATTACATCCTTCTAAAGCATCATTTCGAACCATTGCAACCTTCTGTAGCCTCAGTTCAGAAAAATGTATCATTTCTGAAGCACTAGTTCAAAAACAATGCATCAGTTCACTTGAAACAGTGCAACTGTTACTGCATGTATATATAAATGGAGGTCCGAAACTGCAGAAAAAATTTGTATTGCATTTTTCCTTGGCATTCTTCGAAATTCAAATAAAGTTTGTCCAAAAAGATAGATCTCATCAATTGATCATTTGCCAAATCCAAATCTGAAGCTGAGCGAGCGACGCCGCCATCGTGAGGCATCTATTATTTCTTGCCTCACTTGTCATGTCGAGTAAGTGTTCTTGATTATAAATACTTTCAAGTTCTCTTCTTCCACCAATGTGGGAGAAAGAGTAAACTTTCTAATTTGGGAGTACACTTTTCATTTTACTGTTTTCTTCCCCTCCACCATTTTATTCTCCATTTTTGAAATTCAAATAAATTTTGTCCAAAAAGATAGATCTCATCGATCGATCATTTGCCAAATCCGAAACCAAAGCCGAGCGACGACGGCGGCGCGAGGCATCTATTATTTCTTGCCTCACTTGCCATGTGAAGTAAGTGTTCTTGATTATAAACACTTTCAAGTTCTCTTCTTCCACCAATGTGGGAGAAAGAGCAAACTTTCTAATTTGAGAGTACACTTTTCATTTTAATATCTCTTTCCCTTACACCATTTTATTCTCCATTTTTTTCATTCACACTTCTTTCATATACTATGAACCCAACAAATAGTTCTTGGCACTTGAAGATGTTGGAATTTGAAGATCTGCTATTCCTACATATGTAAATTTTATTCTATTCTGGAGAAAATGATCCAATACCTCGGTACTGTGTGGAGAACAAATTCTTTAAGGACAATGCAGACTATGTGGGATCGGAAATAATTCAAGTATTGTTTATGTTATTTTAGGTGTTTATGTTTTCACAGATTCAAGCCGTAGAAACAACTTATTGCAAAAATGTGTGGTAACGTTCCGTACAATAAACTCATGTTCGGCCCTTCTTCAAATTCGCACATTGCGGGAGCTTTAGTGCACTTGGGTTGTCCTTTTATTTGTTTCAGAGACAATAGATGACAAACATAAGGAATGTAGCTTTTTTATTTTATATATATGCATATTTTGGATGCAATGGTTATTTGTTCTAACCGTGTATGTTTTCTTTTCCTAGCCGAATATGTAAAAATGTATTTGATTAGAATATCGTTATCTTTAACAAAATTTAAAATTTATAATTGATATAATTTTTATTGCATGTTTGTTTTACATATTTGGCCAGAAAAAAGATAGCTTTAAATAATTGATGAAATTAAAAGGTTAAAAATACATAAATAATGTGACATGGACAAGAAAATTTATTCCACAGATTGACAACTTTTAGAACTCTAAAAATCATGATTATTAAATTATCAAGTTAACAAGAATAACCAAACCAACGTGTGCATCGAATAAAACTCGTCAATTTGAGGGTTGGAACTCTAGAGGGAGAAGGATGTTGCACTGAGGAGATTTTTGGGTATATCTACATTGGTATTTTGATATGAAGAATGAGTGCTTGATGGGACCACACAACTTTACATCTGTTCAAATTTCACTTTGGAAAGTTGCAAAAATGTTAATTTGCTTTACACAGTCCACTGCCTTGAAAAAGATACATTTATTGTTACAAAATTGATATAGATTTTTTGAAATAATTTCCCCCCTCTGTGCATTGTTTTCAAACGATATAGAGTCGTGTGATTTGTTTCGGTCTTGGCACTTGAAGATGTTAGAATTTCAAGTACTGTTATTACGACATATATAAATTTTATTCTATTCTTGAAAAAATGATCCAATACCTCAGGTACTGCGAGGAGATCAAATTCTTTAATGAAAAATTAGACTATGTGGGATCGGAAATCATTCAAGTATTAATTATGTTATTTAGTTGTTTATGTTTTCTCATGTTCAAGCCATGGAAACAACCTCTTGTAAAAATCGCTTTGGAAAGCCGCAAAAATGTCATCTGTTTTATACAGTCCATTGCCCTTTGCTTTTAAGTTTTTCCATCTAATTTTGAATAGGAGAAAGGACACCCACTGGCTATTTTAAAAACAAATGGACAGTATTTAGCTAATTTATCACATTATGGTCTGTCGGTCAAAATAATACCATATAAAAGTCATTTAGCTACTTTGATCCTTTTCTGCATATACAGTTTTTATACCGAATAGATACAACGGTTATGTCATATTGATACACTTTTTCAAAAGAGACAGAACCTATTCATGCATATATAATCCTTGAACCAACTTGATACAACACTTATACCGCATTACTATACTTTTCGAAAGAGAGGAACCTACACATACATATACGTCTCCATGTGACATAGGTTCAAGCTAGGAAAACTAAAACCTTGACGTAATTGGTGATAATAGGTTTGATCTGTGGAAACTGCTTTTAGCAATAAATACAGGATAAGAGAGTGTATATAGACCCTTGTTGACCGGTTCTTTCTAAGGTTCCCCACATATAAAGTCCAGATTTCAATAATTGTTAGAAATTTATATAGTAGATATTTACAGAACTGCTATAGTATTAGATTTTTCCTATATATGTAATGTCTTGGTGTAATTGATAAAATTATTTTCATGTGATACAGGTTCGAGCCGTGGAAAATGTCTCTCGCATAAATACAGATATATGTAAAGTGGTAAAGTTATTTTCATGTGATATATGTTAGAGTCGTGGAAAATGCCGCTCGCATAAATACAAATATATGTAAAGCCTTGGTGTAATTGGTAAAGTTGTTTTCATGTGATATAGATTCAAGCCGTGAAAAATGCCTCTCGCATAAATACAAGGTAAAACTATGTACATAAACCCTTGAGGATCAGTCCTTCTCTGTTTTTGCACATATAAGTTTGGATTTCAATAGTTTTTAGAAATTTATATACAGTAGATATTTCCTTAACTGCTACAGTATTAAATTTTTCCTATATATGTAAAGTTTTGGTGTAATTGGTAAAGTTATTTTCACGTGATATAGGTTCGAGCCGTGGAAATTGCATCTCGCATAAATACAAGGTAAAACTATGTACATAGATCCTTGAGGACAGGTCCTTCTCGGATTCCGCACATATAAGTTCAGATTTCAATAATTTTTAGAAATTTATATCTAGTAGATATTTCCATAACTGCTACAGTATTAGATTTTTCATATATATATGTAAAGCCTTTGTATAATTGGTAAAGTTATCTCCATTTGACACAGGTTCTAGCCGTGAAAACTACCTCACGTATAAATACAAAGTAAGGTTGTATGGTATAAACCCTTGTGGTCCGCCTACCCCCGATCCCACACATATAAGTTAAATTTTGTGATTTTTCATATATGTATGATTTGTGTAGAAAAATGTTAGAATTCTTCAAGTCTCACATGCCAAATCCCATGAAAATAAATTATATCAACTGAAGTTTCAAACTTTCAATTGCAAAACAGAAAAGGGCATTTTGTTGATTGCCATGAAAATCCCTTCAAAGAAACCTCATTTTTTCAAAACCCTTCAGAAAAGTTTCAAGCATGGTCTTGTAAGTTATCCCTTCTGTTTCTTTTTTTTTTCAGTCTTTCCTTTGCCTACTATATGTTGCATATATGATACAAAATTGAAAGATTTTATAATTCATATTTAACTGGGTAGCGGCCTCTGTGGTGGACAAGGTGAGGAAAGCGAGACTAAGATGGTTTAGATATGTAAAGAGGAGATGCACGGTGTGAGAGATTGGATATAGTCGGCAGTATGAGAGGTAGAAGTAGGCCAAAGAAGTTCTGGGAAGAGGTAATTAGACAGGATATGAACGTAGCTTTAGCTCACTTAGGAGATGATCTTAGATAGGAGGGTATGGAGGTCACGGATTAGGGTAGAAGGTTAGTAGGTAAATGTACTTTGACTCACTTTTTGAAAGTTTAGGGTTGGTTGGAGCTTGGGAGCACGGGGGGCTCTTGTATTATTAGACTTATGCATGTATTTTCTTTTCAGTTATCACATTTTCTCATTGTTGTAACTGTTTCTTTTTTTTGTAGGCTCTATGCTGCCTTCCTTATTGATTGATGTGTTTCAATGTTGTATTCCCTTTCCATATATACTTTTATTTGTTGCACTTGAGCCAAGAGTTTTTCAGAAAGAGCTTCTCTACCTCCCCAAGGTAGAAGTTGTTGGGTTCAATATGTATGAAAATGGTGTGAATGGAAAATGGAGAGAAAAATGGTGGAAGAAAGGAGACACCAATTTAGAAGGTGTACTCCCAAAATTGGAAAGTTCACTAATTCTCCCACATTGGTGGGAGAAAGGAACTACGGAGTGTTTTTAATAGAAAGCACTTACTCCACATGCTAAGTGAGGCAAGAAATAAGAAATGCCTCGCGTCGTCGTCGTCGCTCGGCTCGGCTCGGCTCGGCTCGGCTCGGCTTCGGATCGATGAGATCTATCTTTTTGGACAAAGTTTAATACGAATGCCAAAAGGAAAATGCACCAGTAATCCTCCATTTATACATGCATACAGATTTTGAAACAGTATTTTCTGAAATGATACACTGCTTCGAACTGATGCAATTGTTCAATGAAATGATATGTCTGTTCAAAGAACTGATGTACTATTTCGTGAACTGGTATGTCTATTTGGAGAAGGACACATTCTTTGGGTAAACAGACATGAATTTACAGAAACATCACACCGTTTAAGTGAACCAATGCCACCTTTCCGAAGAGGCATCTCACATGCTATATAAACTTGCTTTCATTCACTGATTTTGATATGAATTTTTCTGCAATAAACTCTCTTCTTGTCTTTAAAAATACTCTGTGTGATCAGTCAATTCGTTAAGTGAGTTTGACAATATTCCAATTATTTGAGGTACCGCTACAATTTCTCTGTTTGGCCATTTTATCCTGGGAGGAAAATTCTGCAACCTCGGGGACAGTGAGGGGAATTATTTCCTTAAGGAAAGTCTGTGAATTCGGGCGACTAGGCAATTTCTGTTTTCATCTTTATTTCTGAAAATAAAATACACTTCTAAGAAAGATCACTTTGATCTTGTGTTCATTGTGTTATTTTTTTTAAACATAGAACTAACGTTGAAGTTGTTGTTCTACATATACAGATTCTGCATACCCGTAGAAGGAAATAACAAAAGTAAGGTTAGGTACCTTTCCCAAACCCCACTTGTGCGATTACACGGGGTATGTTTTTGTGGTTGTATATTTAACTGGTTATCCCTTATGAGTGTTATTCCTTGAGCCGATGATGTATCTAAAAAAGCCTCTCTATCTCCAAGGTAGGGGTAAGAACAATGTAACTCTATCCTCCTCAAACCCCACTTTGTGGGATTATACCAGGCTTCTTGTTGTTGTATATTTAACAATGTGGAGAAAGAGTACAGTTTCAGGTCCTAAACAAAAGACGGAATTTGAAGTTTCCGTCTTTGATTCAAGTCATTGCAACAGAGAGTATGCAGAGTATCTATAGGAAGAAGAAGGATGAAATAATGTTGAAGAGACTTCCTAGAATTTTGAATTCAAAGGTAACATCTTTAGAATCCCTTAAATCTTAACCGAAGTTGCACGGACTCTTTACTTTCGATGCGGATGCCGGATTCTCCAAAAACAAACTACTTTTGGAGAATCAGACACGCTTCCATTGATATTTTTGAAGAGTCCGAGCCACATAGATCTTAACTAAAGATGGCCAGTAGCGGAGCCAAAATTTTCACTAAGGGCTTCAACATCTACAACACATACATAATAATAATTTTAAGAATATCATGTGTAAACAGTGTAATTTTCCACTTAAGGAGGTTCATTGGGTTCAGATGAACCCCCTCAACCCTACTGGCTCCACCTAGGTAGTGGCGCTTTCCACTTATATTTGCTTTACCCACCCAAGTCACCTGTGACAACCCCATATTCAGCCGTCCCATTTTAAATATGGTTAACTAATCTAACACTTTCTCAATTCTCAACACAATGGTTAAAAATGAGCCGAATGTGATTTCAACTTTGTGTGGATTTCTAGCTTTCTGACTGGTTTAAGCTATTGCTTGTTGTACCTGATACAACCAGAAGTGATCAAGGTGAAAGTAGTTAATCTAGGAGTAGAAACTCGGAGAAGATGATTGCTAAATCATGGAATAAACCGAGAATTGTAGCTGAGGAGAGAAATGCATATAAAGAGAGAAGAAATTGATCTTATTTCATGAATGAATCCATTTACCTGTTTACACTGTATTTATAGGTAACCTGTCCATTTGCAACAGCTAATCTTAACATAAGTTTCAATTTGTGTAGCTTAAAAAACTGAGAAATAATAGGGTGGATGTTTAGACGCTATTTATGTTTTGATTATAATAATTTTTGTCATATTTAATTTTTTTGACATGGACATCTCTATAACTAACAATTTCATATCCAAACTGAACATCTGCATCATGTCATCAAGAAAGGTGTTTCCCCATGCAGCTGGTACTCACAACCCTTGCGGTCAATCTCATTTTGAGTGCACTGTCAAACCATATTGTATTTCAAGTGGTTAGTAAGTCTTAAAGCTCATTTCCCCTTTTACCGTTAAGAAACTTCATGCTAAAGGAAACATTTGCACCATTTTGTTTATTCCCTTCTCTATTTATTGGAGTTATTTACAGAAAATATGAAATGTATCATATGCGTGAATTGTTATAAACCATTTCAGCTCCTTTGTAAAGAATTTGCAATGGAAAACGGTCTCATCAACAAGAAACGTTGTCTGATTATCAGATATGAAAGACAAAGATCATGCAATTCAAGGCTAGCTACCCACAATTCTATAGTCCATATATTTGGAGGATGTTCTGAATTCCGCATTGCGAATGACTTAAAGGAGGGAGATTGTATGATGTTTGAGGTTATTGCTAGTGGATAAAAACCAATATGGAAATTTCACGGTAATTTTTTTAATTTAAGCAACCTTTTTTTTCAATGATCCTTTTACTTTTTATATACTTTGTTAGGATTGAGAACCCGGTTCTTGCGGAATTAAGCCAAACAATGTTATAATGACACTAACAAAGATAATAACAAGTTGATAATAACGGTAATTAAAGAAAATAAAGGTGGCACAGATTTCACGTGGTTCGGTCAGTGTGACCTACGTCCACAAGCGGAGAGGAGCAATTTCACTATGTCAACAAGAGTACAATAGAGAGGTTACAAAATTAGAGTAGTCACTCTAGTTAACCTAAATATCCCAAGAGAACAACCTCATAAGATTACTCCAAAAGAAAGGCTCACACAAGTATTTCCCAACACCCACTCTCTAACTAAATGCTCTAATTGAAAGGGAGAAGAAATACAAGAGAATGAAAGAAAACTCTTCAAATTGATGTGTAATGAATGAGAAAGAAAGTACCTATTTATAGAGATGAAAATGGGCTTGTTGATGTCATCCATGATTTTAATGGAAGATGTAAATTTCAACATTTGCATGTGAATGAGAGAAATTTACAGGTGCAAAATCTTTGGCAGCAACTTTGTTTGACAAAACTAACAAATAATCTTCCAAAAGTCTTGAATTGGTTTTTACCAAGTGTTAACCAAAGAAAAAAACTAAGGCCACATTACAAATCTCCACGTTGGCCTGAGTTTTGTTAATGTATTAAATTTTATTCCTCTCCGCAAAAAGCCTATGTAGGCAAAATCATTCTTCACAAATGACAATCAAGTTCAAGTAAAGCTTGAACTTATTGCTCGGAAGAGACTTTGTGAACATGTCAATAGGATTGTCTCTAGTGTTGATCTTCTGAACAGAGACCTTTCCTTCAACAATAGATTCCCAAATAAAATAATATGTAATGCCAATATGCTTCATCCTCTCATGATACATATGATCTTTAGTCAAGTGAATGGCACTATGACTATCACAGAAAATAATAATACCACCTTGACGTGGACTGAGATCAGCAAATAGGCCATTCAACCATAAGGCTTCTTTAATCGCCTCGGTCACTGCCATATATTCTACTTCGGTAGTAGATAAAGCTACTACATGTTGTAATGTAGCTTCCCAACTAATAGCACAACCACCAATGAAAAATGCATAGCCAGTCAGTGATCTTCTTTTGTCAAGATCACCTTCATAATCTGAGTCTACAAAATCAACCTAAGTGTTAGTATTTCTTCCGAATTCCAAACATGCTTTTGAAGTACCTTGCAAGTATCTTAGATTCCAATGCACCGCTACCAATGTGCTTTTCCATGATAAGCCATATATCAACTTACCACACTTACTGCTTGTGAAATATCTGGACGTGTACACACCATTGCATACATAATACTGCCTACTGTACTAGACTATGGCACCTGTGCCATATACCTTTCTTCTTCCTCTGACTGCGACGATTGAGTAGCTGATAACTTAAAATGAGTAGCAAGAGCAGTACTTATTGGTTTAGCTTCTTTCATGCTAAACCTCTCCAATACCTTCTCCAAGTACTTCTTTTGGGTCAAGAATAGCCTGTTGGCTTCTCGATTTCTTCTGATCTCCATGCCAAGGATTTTCTTAGCTGATCCCAAATCTTTCATTTCAAATTTGTTTTTCAGCTGACTTTTCAAATTGTGAATTTCTGTCAAATATTTAGCTGCAATGATCATGACATCAACATATAATAGTAAGTGAATGAATGAACCATCAATTGACTTTCGAAAGTACACACAACCATCATACATGCTCCCTGAATAACCATGACTCAACATAAAGGAATCAAACCTTTTGTACTATTGTCTTGGAGACTGTTTTAATCCATACAAGGATTTTTTTCAACAACCAAATATGATCTTCGTTTTCTTCAATTTCAAATCCTTTAGGTTGATGCATGTGTATTTGTTTCTCAAGTTCTCCATGTAAGAAAGTTGTCTCAACATCAAGCTATTCTGATTCTAAATCATACATGGCAACTAAGGCAAGCAAGACACGAATAGAGTTATGTTTAACAACAGGTGAGAAAATATCATTAAAATCAACTCCTTGTACCAGACTATAGCCCTTTCCAACTAATCATGCCTTATACCTTTTATTTTCAACCCTTGGAATCCCATCATTTCTCTTGAAGACCCATTTGTAACCAATGATTCTGCTTCCTGATGCTGGCTTCACAAGAAACCAAGTACCATTCTTATTAAGATATTTAATTTATTTATTCATTGCAATTAGCCACTTGGCTGAATCAGCACCAGAACTACTTCTAAATAGTTTGATATTCTCCAATTTCTTCAGTTTCATGTGCAACTGAAAAATCAAATGCAATATAATCTCCATACCTTTCTGGTTTGTGAATTTATCTTCTTGGTCTATGTGTTGCTATGGAATACTCATTTGGTTCAAATTCAGAAGTCACAAATTCTGGCTCAACTTTTAGAGTTTCAACTGTATTTTGTTTCACAAGTTGATGAGAAGGTATGCCAATCTCAACCTCTGCCTATTCATACATATCATGCTCTTTGTTCTTGATACAAGAGGTAGAAAACTCTCTTTTGGAATATAACACAGAGGATTCATCAAAGGTTACATCTCTGCTAATTATAAATTTGGTGACTTGGGATCAGGGCACCAAAGTCTTTATCCTTTCACCCTAGATGCATATCCAAGGAAAATACACTTTTTATCTCTAGGCTCTAATTTTCCATCATTTACATGCATTTAACTAGGACAACCAAAAACTTTTAAGTCAGAATAATTAGTAGGTGTACCTAACCATATTTTCTCTAGAGTATTTAAGTTCAAAGATGCATAAGGAGCACGGTTGAAAATATAACAAACTGTAGAGATTGCCTCAAAGCATTTATCAACCCAAAATTTGAAATCATGCAACAGACTCTTTCCAAAAGAGTCCTATTCATCCTTTCTGTAATACCATTTTGTTGAGCTGTATTCTCATAGTGTGATGTAGAGTAATTTCTTTATTTTTTCAAAATTCATTGAACTCGTGATTACAAAATTCCAAGCCATTATCTGTTCTAAGTCGCTTGACCCATTTTCCTGTTGCTTCTCAATCAAAACTTTGCATTGTTTGAAAGTTAAGAAAACATCACTTTTGTTTTTCAGGAAATAAACCCAAACCTTCCTTGAATAATCATCATTGAAAGTTAACATATACTTGGCACCACCTTTTGATGGAGTACGGGAAGGACCCTAAAGATTTGAATGAATGTAGTCCAAAGTACCTATTGTTCGATGAAATGTTGGAGATTTGATGTTGACTTTTTTTTGCTTTCCTAAAACACACTGTTCGCAGAACTCCACTTTCAGATACTTTGTCCACATAGGACACCTCTTTTGCTGAGGATGGAAAGACCTTTCTCACTCATATGCCACAATTTGGTGATGTTAGGATCCAATTGATTTGAAGTGGAAACTGTAGCAACACCTATAATAATTGATCCCTATAAAGTGTACAACATACCTGATCTGCGTTCTTTCATGATCACAAGAGCACCTAGAGAGACTTTCAGAACCCCACATTCACCTGTGTATTTGCATCTAAGAGATTCTAGAGTGCCCAATGAAATAAAAATTTTCTTCAACTCAGGAATATATCTAACATCGGTGAGAGTTCTCACCACACCATCGTACGTTATATTCAGAATGTAAAGTTACCAAAAACTTTGCAAGGAGCATTGTTTCCCATCAAGACAACTCCACCTCCAACAGATTCGAATGTGATAAACAAATCCCCATTGAGACACTTATGATAAGAAAAAAATAAATCCAAACCCACTCATTGTTAGATTTAAAACTATTATTAGTTGCTAAAAATATTGTTACCTTAGACTCATAGTAGCTACACTTGCTTTGGTGGGGTCGGCATTTTGGTTCTCAATTTTATTTTTCTTATTCTTTTCTTTGTTTTTTAATTTATAGCATTCAAAAATAACATGACCTTTTTATGACAGTATTTGCACACTACATTTCTATATTTGGACTTTGACCTTAATTTAGACCTCTCACTATTTGATTCTTCTTATTAGATCTACCTCGTATAAATAATCCTTCCCCAGGGGTTGCACTACTTTTCCCAATAATATCTCTATTTATTTGTTCCTTTGTTCTTAAGATAGATTTGATTTCTCTGTAAGAGATATTATCCTTTCCATAAAGCATAGTATCTCTAATTTGCTTAAATGATTGAGGTAAGGAAATAAGTAATAAGACATCTTGATCTTCATCATTAACTTCAATGTCTATACTAATTAAATTCATAAGAATAGAATCAAAAGCATCAAGATGTGAGAGTATAGAAGTACCTTCAACTATACGAAATGTGTAAAGCTTTTGCTTCAAGTAAAGTCTATTTTCCACTATCCTCTTCATATACAAGGTTTTTAGTTTTTCCCACATGCTTTTCGTTATGGTTTCTACAGATACTTCACGTAAAACCTCATTTGAGAGGTTTAGAATGATAACTGATTTTGTCTTTTGTCTATGATGATAAACTCTTTGTCCGCCATATTTTTTAGCTTTATCTTCTTTCCTTCCTAGTGCCATATCTAAGCCATCCTGAATTAGGATAGCTTCCACATTTTATTGCCACATTTTGGAGTATGCACTTTGATCAAATTTCTTAATGTAAGTCGTTCTTATAGTCATTTTTGGCTACTTAAAATAACTTGGTTAGACCCGGCTCTGATATCAATTTATTAGGATCGAGAATCCGGTTATTGCAGAATTTAGCCAAACAATATTATAATGATAATAACAAAGACAATAATAAGTTGATAATAACAGTAGTTAAAGAAAATAAATGAGGCACAGATTTTACATGGTTCGGTCAGTGTGACCTACATCCACAAGCGTACAGGAGCAATTTCACTATATCAACAAGAGAATAATAGAGATATTAGAAAATTAGAGTAGTCACTCTAATTAACCCAAATATATCAAGAGGACAACCTCACAATATCACACCAAAGGAAAGGCTCACACAAGTGTTTCCCAACTCCTACTCTCTAACTAAATGCTCTAACTGAAAAGGAGAAGAAATACAAGAGAATGAAAGAAAACTCTTGAAATTGATGTGTAATGAATGAGACAGATGGTTCATATTTATAGAGATGAAAATGGACTTGTTGATGTCATCCATAATGTTAATGGAAAATGTAAATTTCAACATTTGTATGTGAATGAGAGAAATTTACAGATGCAAAATCTTTGGCAGCTACTTTGTTTGACAAAACCAACAAATAATCTTCCAAAAGTTTTGAATTGGTTTTTACCAAGTGTGAACCAAAGGAAAAAACTAAGGCCACATTACATACATCATGACACTATATTGCATCTTTGTCAAAATTCTTGTGTTTGGTTCTCCATACTATCATGTATATTGAGTCTATCATTAATAGTCTCTCTACCTCTATGGTACGGGTAACTTCTGCATAGAAACAACCCTCCCTAAAGTACACTCTGCGGGATTGGGTTTTGTTATTGGTTCTCCGTATTGTAAAATATGTTCCTCATAATAACTAACCCTTTTAATAATTAGAGATAAGCATCCAGTACACCTCCCCCCTCCCTGAACTATGGCCAAAGTTGCTATGACACACTCCAACTTTACAAGGGTCCTACTACCCACCTGAACCCAAAGGTGCTACACTGATCGGATTCACTGTTTACTATTATAGATGGTATATTATACATAGTTATATGTGAATTATTCAGATTAATTAATCTAAATTTAAATAGGTTTCCTGACATTTAAGTAGCATTTTCAAGATTGTTCTCTCTATGTGTATCTTGGAAAAATGAAGTTTATAATGTTAATCTTTCTCTCTCAAAGTGCAACTTCGTTGTTGCAATTGTGGTCACTATTCCAACACTTATGAGTCTCTTATTGATGCAAGTTTGGAGATCAAAGATGATGACAACTTTCATTTAGCATTGGATTCATTTACAATAGTTGAGAAACTTGATGATCCAGAGATCAGGTCAACTTGTGAACAATGTAACACACAAGTCTCAATTGAGAAGCAGTTGATGCTAGATAACGCCAATTACTTTTTCGTCTTCCATTTGAAGAGGTTCCAAAATGACAGTTCTATTGTTCAAAAGGTTGATAAGGTTGTTTTATTTCCACCGAAATCGGACTTGCTTCCTTACACAAAAAAAAACAAACCAGTAATGTGAGTATCTGTTACCGATATGAGTTAAATGATCAAACTTACTTGTTGCTAATAAGTAATTTATTACCATTAATCTTCAAATAACTTATTAAGAAATTACTTATTAGCAACAAGCAAGTACTCATTTAAATTATGTAGGTAACATACTCACATTATTAGTTTGGTTATTTTTGGCGTAAGGAAGCAAGTCTAATTCCAGTGAAAATGAAACATGCTTATGAACCTTCGAACAATAGAACCGTGATTTTGGAACCTCTTCAAATGAAAGACGGCAACGGAGGGGCGTTATCTAGCATCAACTATTTCTCAATTGAGACTTGTGCGTTACATTGTTCAAAAGTAAACCTGATCTCTGGATCATCAAGTTTTTCAACTCTTGTAAATGAATCTAATGTTAAATGTAGGTTGTCAGCATATTTAATCTCCAGAATTACATCAATAAAGGGCTCGTAAGTTTTGGAGTAGTGGCGATAGTTGCAATAGCGAAGCTGCAATTTGAGAGAGAAAGATTAACATTATAAACTTCATATTTAAAAGCTACACATAGAGATAACAATCTTGCAAATGCTACTTAAATGTATGAAAACCTATTTAAATTTACAAGAATTAATTAGAATAATTCTTGTATAACTATTAGTCAACGACCTATGTATATGTAACGCCTCGAAACCTAGTCACGAGATGCCACACGACGCTCAAGAATACTAGTAGCCTCAAGATAACCTTGTAAACCTGCTACTAAGTCTATAACTCCCATTAAGGTAAACAAATCAAGCATCAATACTAAATTATGTCAAAACTGTCTGAGATCAACTGTATTACTGTTTGCATAACAAATGCGGAAAGTCTGAAAATAGTAGCTAGTAGTCTGACAAGCTTCTAATAGTAAGGAACTAGAGAGCCATTGGGACAAATCCCGAACTGACTCAGACTAAACTATAAGCAACTAATCAAATACTATAAAAGCTAGAAATATGTATAAATGGGCCCTCGAACTATGAGGACTCACCAACTGTAGGGATGTAGATAGAGATGCCCAAAATCACTCATATTGCTGAGACTGAGCACCTGAACCTACATTATGAGACAATGTAGCACATATACATATATGTGGATCAATATTTTGAGGATATACTAAGTATAAGGGGGTGAATGCACAGTAAATCAATATCTTAATGTTATAAAAATTCATAGAATATGCATGTTGTATGGTATGACTCACATGGCTGGAATAACTAAAAGATGAAAACCATAAATCATGAATAATAATACATACTGCATGAATCTGGTGATCCATCACATTTAAAGAAATGGGAATACTGCATAAATCTGCATAAATTTGTATACTGCATAATCTACATCCTTTCTATTGTTCTTTACTAGAAAAGAGCTTCTTTTAACCGACATAAACTATGTGAGCTATCATGGAGTCCAACATCTTGTTCCCCTAAGGAGAAAACCTCACATTGGGGAGAGGTGTCATACTCTTGCCAGGGAGTATAACCTGATCTAAGTGATCACATCTGTAACTGTCATCTATACAGAAATGGGAATATTGAATTTGTACCTACGTTGGCTCGTAGTTCTAGGAAAGTAAGATGCGCTAAACCCACACTTTTTGCTCGGTGCCTAATACTACTCCCTTTAATCTGTATTCTTTCCGTAGAAAATCCACTTTTAAAAGTCATAATATTTCATAATGAAAGCTAACTGTGCATCTGTTCATTCAAAACTGAATTTAAGCTGTAAAGTGGATTCCATATCCTAGCTAAAGATCAAAAGAGCAAATATTTATTCAAAATTGTCTATAAACATATCATGGAATGCTTAAAAGCATAATCATTCTTGAAATAGCAATATTCAACTAGGGCTTGATAACCCATACTTCAAATTCATGTCAAAACATAATAATGTTCATGCTTGATAATGTAAATACTCATAATTCAACTCAAAATCTGAAAAATATAATCATACGCATCAATTTACGAAAGTAGACATGTAATTCAACATCAAAAGCACTTAAAACATCATAATCTAATTCATGTAAAGTCATGTAAATTTGTAATTTAAAACTAGTTTGGGCACAAGGATGAAAGATTTATCCTTGTTCAAAACCCAACATACCTTAATTGATGAACTAGATGAAGAAGCTTCGTTTTGAGATCCTATTTGTGCTCTTAAAGGTTCATTCTTGGAATTCTTGAATTGGGAGCCTTGAACTTTGAACTATTTTGGGAAAAGAATAGTGGAATTTTGGGGATTCTTGAAGTTGAATGTTGAATCCTAGGGTTTTAATTGAGAGGGATTTAATGAATAATGAGCATATTTTGCTCAATATTATGATTAATCTTCAATTTACACGATTTAGGGGCTTGATGAAAGACAAAATAGCCCTTAGGATTTAAAATCCCGTAGCTAAAACGCTGATTAAGGCCCCACCGCAACACAACGAGTGGGTCATCACGATACCCACCGCGATGCGGTGAAATCACGGTGACTCACTGGATTGTGACAATTGTTATTTTGGGATTCACCACGACGCGGTGCAATCGCGGTTACCCTCTGGAAATTGACAAATGTCGATTTGGCCTCCCCCTCGATGCGGTGGTCTCCTCATTACAATACTCACCTTTACGTGGCCTAATCGTGGTGAGCTACTATTTTGCCAATTCGAATGCGATCCAATCTTTGTTCGAAAAATTCCAAAACTTACCCGAGACATGCTATTTTTATCCTTGAATATAATTTAACTCAAAAATCACTGCCTCGGAGCCCAGAGGGTCAACTGAAAAATCTTTGAAGTTCAAAGGGTGTCAAAATGACTAAGTCCATCAATTCTTAACTTTATTTTCAGATTCTAAGTGCTACAAGGACGTACTAAGGGTTGGACTGAGCTAGAAATATTAAAGGTATTACAATATCTCCCCCTTGGGAACATTCATCCTCGAATGAGACTAACGAAGCTGAGATGCTGAAAACTGAGGCTATAACTAGCATGCACCACTGAAAGCATGACTAAACTGATTTGCAAATGCAAGAACTATCGAATAAATGGCTATATGAAGCTGAAACTAGGAATGAAAAGAGATGATCTAAAGAAACTTGTTACCCTGAACTGAATTTGAATCTGCAACAAAAGGATAAGGGTACTTGGTTAGCATATCTACTTCTGATTCCCAAGTGGTTCCCTCAACAGATTGATTCTTCCAAAGAACTTTGACCAATGGAACTTCTTTGTTCCTTAGTCTACGAATCTGGAGATCAAGGATCTCAACTGGAATCTCTTCATAGGAGAGGCTATCACGAATATCTATGTTTTCTAAGGGTACTACAACCACTGGATCACCAATATACTTCTTTAACAAGGACACATGGAACACGGGGTGAACGGAGGACAAATCTACAAGCAACTCAAGCTCATATGCCACCTTCCCTACACGGCTCAATATTCTGAAATGGACAATATAGCGGGGACTAAGCTTCCCCTTTTTGCCAAATCTCTTCACCCCTTTTTATGGGTGAAACTTTCAAATAAACTAAGTCATCGACTTCAAACTCAAGATCTCTTCTTCTCACATCTGAATAAGATTTCTGACGACTTTGAGTTGTTTTCAACCTCTCTTGAATCAACTGGACTTTCTCCATAGCTTCTAACACTACATCTGGCCCTATCAATGTGGCCCCACACACTTTGAACCAACCAACAGGTGATCTACATCTCTTCCCATAAAGTGACTCAAATGGTGCCATCTGAATGCTAGTATGGTAACTGTTGTTTTAGGCAAACTCAATCAACGGCAAATGCTCATCCCAATAGCCCCTAAAATAAAGTACACATGCCCTCAACATATCTTGTAGAGTCTGAATAGTCCTCTATGCCTGGCCATCTGTCTAAGGGTGAAAAGCTAAACTAAGATGGACTTCAGTACCAAGACCCTTCTGAAAGGCCTTCCAAAAGTGAGAGGTAAACTGAGTACCCCTATATGAAATAATAGACGATGGAACTCCATAATATCTAACCAAATCTCTAATATACAGTTTAGCATAATCTTCAGCTGAGTAGGACAATGAACTGGTAGGAAATGAGCTGATTTAGTCAACCTGTCTACTATAACCCAAATCGAATCATTCTAACGTCGCGAATGAGATAACCCTGTTATGAAATACATGTTCACCTTTTCCCACTTCCAAGTGGGAATACTGAACTCTTGCAAGGTAAAACCAAGCCTTTGGTGCTCTACCTTAACCTGTTAACAAACTGAACATTTAGCAACGAACTCTGCAATATCTTTCTTCATACCACTCCACTAATAGATCTCTCGTAGATCTCGATACATCTTAGTAGCACCAGGATGAATGAAGTAACGTGCACCATGCATTTCAACCATAATCCACTATCTCAAATTATCAACGCACGGTACACACCATCTACTTTGGTATCACCAAGATGAATGAAGTAACGTGCACCATGCATTTCAACCATAATCCACTATCTAAAATTATCAACGCACGGTACACACCATCTACTTTGGTATCTCAACATGCCATCTCCTCCTTAGAGGAAACCTCCACCTCCTGATCTCTAACTGACTTCTTTAACTTAACTAGGATGGGATCTTGATCATGTTTCTCCTTCACCTCAGAAACTAAGGAAGATTCTACACCACCGCTACCCTCAGTCGAATCAACTAAATGAACACCCAATCTAGACAATCGATGAATTTCCCAAACTAACTCCTTCTTATCACTCTCTACAGGAGCAAAACTACCCATAGACAGTCTACTAAGGGCGTCTGCCACAATATTGGCCTTGCTCGGATGATACAAAACACTCATGTCATAATCTTTAAACAATTCTAACCACCTTTTCTGACGGAGATTTAACTCTCTCTGCGTAAACACATACTGCAAACTTTTGTGGTCCATAAACACATCAACATGTACCCCATAAAGCTAGTGCCTCCATATTTTCAAAGTAAACACAATAGCAGTTAACTCTAGATCATGAGTAGGATAGTTCTTTTTGTGAGGCTTAAGCTGTCTAGAAGCATAGGCTACGACCTTAGATCTTTGCATCAAAACACAACCCAAGCCAACTCTAGAAGCATCACAATACACAACGAATCCATCTGTACCATCGGTTAATGCTAAGACTGGGGATGAAGTGAGTCGAGTCTTCAACTCCTGAAAACTTTTCTCACAAGAATATGACCACTAAAACTTAACTTCCTTCTGAGTAGGTCGGGTCATAAGAGACGCAATGATGAAAACCGCTCAACAAACCATCTGCAATAGCCATCTAAACACAAGAAACTTCTAATGTCTGATGGAGAAATAGGTCTAGGTCTATTTATTATGTCTTTAGTCTTTTGGGGATCAACTCTAATGCCATCACTGGAAATAATATGACCGAGGAAAGCTACTGACCTTAGCCAAAATTTACACTTGTTGAATTTGGCAAACAGTTGGTGATCTTTAAGATTTTGCAACACAATTCTAAGATAGTCTGCATGATCATCCTCACTACGGAAATAGACAAGGATAACATCAATAAAGACTATGAAAAACATGTCTAGGTACTGTTTGAACACACGGTTCAACAAGTCCATGAAGGCTTCTGGGGCATTTGTCAGCCCAAAAGACATGACTAGGAATTTAAAATGACCCTAACGGGTTCTGAAAGCTGTCTTTGGGATATCATATTCCCTTACTCAAAATTGATGATAGCCTGATCTAAGATCTATCTTAGAGAAATAACTTGCACCTTAGAGTTGATCAAACAATTCATCGATTCTAGGAAGAGGATATCTATTTTTAATAGTGACTTTATTCAGCTGTCGATACTAAATTCACATTCGCAAAGAACTATCTTTCTTACGTATGAATAGGAAAGAAGCACCCCATGGAGAAATACTAGGCCTTATGAAACCCTTATCTAAGAGGTATTTGAGTTTCTCTTTCAACTTTTTAAGCTCAGTAGGAGCCATATGATATGGAGGAATGGAGATGGGCTGAGTATCAGGAAGAATATAAATTTCAAATTCTATTACCCTATTGGGAGGTACCCCTGGCAAATCTTTGGGAAACACATCTGGAAATTCATTGACTACGTGGACTAATTAAACTTAGGAGTCTCAAACTTACTGTCTTTGACTCAAACTAGATGATAGATATACCTTTTAGATATCAACCTTCTAGCTTTAAGATAAGATATAAAATGACTCTTAGGAGACACTGAATTGCCTTCCCACTCAAAGATTGGCTCATCAAAAAACTGAAACTTCACCACTCGGGTGTGACAATCTATGGATGCATAACAAGAATGGATCCAATCCATACCAAGAATAAGGTCAAAGTCAACTATGTCTAATTCTATCAAATCTGCTAACATGATCTTATGAAGGATAGTAATGGGGCAGTTTCAATAGATCTATTTAAAAATAACTGACTTACCCACTAGAGTAGAAACCAAAAAAGGCTCAGGGATTTTTTCAGGACCTATTTCAAAATTAACTACAACTAGTGGGGTCACATAAGAGAAACTCGACTCAGGGTCCAACAGCACATAAATATCAAGATGAAAGACACGAAGTATACTAGTAGCAATATCTGAGGAGCTCTCCTGATCCTGACGGGGTAGTAAAGCATAAAACTAATTCTGGAGCTGACTGCCACCTATACTAGATGTGCTCTGAGGAGGGATTGGGCAAGCTATAGGAGATGGTGCACTAGTATCCTGAGACTGGGGATGAATATCCCAACCTCCTTGCTTAGCATACTGGCACTCCTTGATACCATAGCCCAACTGACCACATCTAAAGCAACCTTTCTGGCCCAACAAGCACTCACCAAAATAATTCTTACCACATCTACAACATAAAGGATAACTAGGCCTTCCACTCATACTATTTTGAGATCTGGACATAGAAGTCTTACCCCTATTATTCCTGCTTAGTTCTGGGTGCAGGGGCACTAGATGAAGATGGTGCAGGAAAAGGTGAACGACTCTAAAATTGTGAATGATTTCCTCCTACAAATCTTGATTGACCATACTCAAATTGCTCAGTTCTAGCCTTCTTATTTTCTCTATATCTTCCCTTCAATTTTTTTGCCTTAATCTGTTGGGAATGAGTCATCAATCTAGCAAGATCCATATCTCCAATAAGCATGGAATTCCTATACTCCTTGACTACCAATCCAGACACTCTAGTAACAACCTTACTCATACTAGATCTAGTGTCAGCTATCAACTCAGGAGCATACTTAGATAACTGGTTGAACTTAAGGCAGTACTCATTTACTATCATTGAGCCCTGCATCAGGTTTATAAACTCCTCAATCTTGGCTTCCCGCAACTCACGCAGAAAGAACTTCTCTAGAAAATCATCCTAAAGTCTTCCCAAATCATAGGAGTTGCATTCTCACCCGTACCTTTTGTCTATATACCAACCCAATCATAAGAAACATCCTTCAATATCTAAGAAACCAATTCCACACTCTCTTCTTCAGTAACATGCCTAACTTGGGTGATCTTCTTCACCTTATCAAGATACAATTATGGGTCCTTACCTACCTTTGACCCAAAGAATTCAGGAGGATTCATCCTCATGAAGTCACAAAGTCTGGTTGTAGATAAATCACCCTTTTGCTAACGCAGAACTGCAGCTTAATGGTTAGCCTGAACATTAGCAGTCACAGCTTCGGCCAATACCTTAAAAATAGCCCAAAATTCGGCATGAGACATATTCTCATTCAAAGGATCAACAGGTTGGGGTGGCTGGTTATCATTCCTACGGGCATTAACTCTACGAGGGGGCACATTCTTTCATGAAAGATCATAAGTTAATAGCAGATAGAGACAGCTGTAAGCACGATGGATTATGAAATAAAAGAGATGATTTCCAAAAACGTTCCATTGTCTCTTGCTCATAAATGTGGCATGCTTCACACCCATGATCAAGACTCTATATAACGTAGCTTGTCTGAATCCCTAGGATTCTCTAAACCTTAGGCTCATATACCAAGTTTGTAATGCCCTAAAACATGATCCCGAGATACCACACGGTGCTCAAGACTATGAATAGCCTCAAGCTAACCCTATAAGCCTGCTACTAAGTCTATAACTCACACTAAGGTAAAAAAATCAAGCATTAATACTGAATTATATCAAAACTGTCTTAGATCAATTGAATATATTGTCTGGATAACAAATACAGAAAGTCTAAAAATTGTAGCTAGTAGTCTAATAAGCCTCTAATACAAAGGAACTAGAGAGCCATTGGGACAAACCCCTAACTGACTTGGACTAAACCGTAAGTAACTAATCAAATTGTATGAAAGATGGAAATCTATATAAATGGGCTCTCAAACCATGAGGACTCACCTAAGGATGTAGATAGAGATGCCCAAAATCACTCACGTTGCTGAGACTGACACCTGAACCTACATTATGAGACAATGTAGTATAAAGGCATAGATGTAGATCAATACTTTGAGAATGTACTGAGTATATGGGGGTGAATGCACAGTAAATCAATGTCTTAATGTTATAAAAATTCATAGAATATGCATGCTATATGTGATGACTCACATGGCTGGAATAACTAAAAGTTGAAAACCATAAATCATGAATAATAAAACATACTGTGTAAATCTGGAGAGCCATCACATTTAAAGTCTAAAAGTTGAACTCTTATCTGTCATTCTTTTCTGTTAAACTGTAGGAAAAATACTTTTAAAACTATTCTAAAGATCTTTACCATTGGGGAAATTCTTTTAAAAGTCTTTCTATTGTTCTTTACCAGTAGGGAGGTACTCTAACCGATATAAATCATGTGAGCTATCATGAAGTCCAACGTCTTGTTCCCCTAAGGAAAAAACCTCACGTTGGGGAGAGGTGTCATACTCTTTTCAGGAAGTATAACCTGAGCTAAGTGATCACATCTGTAACTGCCATCCATATAGAAATGGGAATATTGAATATGTACCTACGTTGGCTTGTAGTTCTAAGAAAGTAAGATGCTCTAAACCCACACTTTTTGCTCGGTGCTAAATACTACCTCCTTTAATCTGTATTCTCATTCTGTAGGAAATCCACTTTTAAAAGTCATAATATTTCATATTGAAAGCTAAATGTGCATCTGTTCATTCAAAACTAAATTTAAGTTGTAAAGTGGATTTCATATCCTAGCTAAAGATCAAAAGAGAAAATCTTTATTCAAGGTTGTCTATCAACATATCATGGAATGCTTAAAAGCATAATCATTCTTGAAATAGCAATATTCAACTAGGGCTTGATAACCCATACTTCAAATTCATGTCAAAACATCATAATGTTCATGCTTGATAATGTAAATATT
Source organism: Capsicum pubescens (assembly GCA_030864215.1). Taxonomy (NCBI): domain Eukaryota; kingdom Viridiplantae; phylum Streptophyta; class Magnoliopsida; order Solanales; family Solanaceae; genus Capsicum; species Capsicum pubescens. Next base: position 96,593,947 of record CM061538.1, on the reverse strand, counting down.
CATAATTCAACTCAAAATCTGGAAAATATAATCATACGCATTAATTTACGAAAGTAGACAAGTAATTCAACATCAAAAACACTTAAAACATCAGAATCTTCAAATAGCAATAAATGGCTATGAACCCTAAATTGAAATTCATGTAAAGTCATGTAAATTTATAATTTAAAACTAGTTTTGGGCATAAGGATGAAAGATTTATCTTTCTTCAAAACCCCAAATACCTTAATTGATGGACTACATGAAGAAGCTTGGTTTTGAGATTCTATTTGTGCTCTTGCAGGTTGATTTTTGGAATTCTTGAATTAGGATCCTTGAATTTTGAACTATTTTGGGAAAAGAATGGTGGAATTTTGGGGATTCTTGAAGTTGAATGTTGAAGCCAAGGGTTTTAATTGAGAGGGATTTAATGAACAATGAGCATATTTTGCTCAATATTATGATTAATCTTCTGTTTACACAATTTAGGGGCTTGATAAAGGACAAAATTTCCCTTGAGATTTAAAATCCAGCAACTAGAACGTCGATTAAGGCCCCACCACAACGAGGTGAGTGGGTCATCACGATACCCACCGCAACGCGGTGGAATCGCGGTGACTCACTGGATAAAATTGTTGTTTTGGGATTCACCGTGATGCCATGCAATCGCGGTGACCCTCTGGAAATTTATAAATATCGATTTGGCCTCCACCGCAATACGGAGGCCTCCTCACACGATTCTCACCGCGATGCCGCCTAATCGTGGTGAGATACCATTTTTCCAATTCGATTGTGATCCAGTCCTCATCCAAAAATTTTGAAACTTATCCAAGACATGCAATTTTCACCCTGAATGTAATTTAACTCAAAAATCATTGTCTCAGAGCCCGTAGGGTCAACTTAAAAATCTTTGAAGTTTAAAGGGCGTCAAAATGACTAAGTCCCTTAACTCTTAACTTTATTTTTCAGATTCTAAGTATTACAACTACGTACTAAGGGCTGGACTGAGCTAGAAATATTTGGGGTATTATAGTATACCGGCTAGAAAAGTAAACAGTGAATCCAATCAGCTAGTTGTGCAAAGAATCCTATTACACAATGTGCTGACATGGCACCTTTATTACATAAAATAAGGCTCGCATCAAAGGTGCCACATCAGCTAAAGAGGTTGACAAAAGCTATCACGTCAGCTAAAAATGATGTAAAAAATACGCTAAAATTTATTTTAGGTGGATAATAGGACCCCCATGAAGTTGGAGTGTGTCATAGAAAATTTTGTCATAATTTAGGGGAGTACTCTATGGTTTACTCCAATAATTATAATGCCTCGGATATTCCACTAATGGTTACCTAGCCCACAAAAGGAAAAGAAAGGGAAATCTATTAGAAGACCCTCATTTTCTCTATCTAACTTGGCGTGCACTCCTTCCGGCCCTGCGAGAAATCAAGTAAATAGTTAGAAGGTAAGGGATCTTTAGAGTCCGAAAGAGACGCAGGTTAGTCCTCCATTTTTTGGGTGATATATTGTGACATACGTATAATGTAGTAGTTTATGATTTTACAAAGAAATTAGAGCTTCAAAACATTAGTCCAACATTTTGTAATTTCTGAAAGAACAATAAGAGCATCACTAACAATAATAAACCGCCATGTATTATAGTACAATTAGTTTATACTAGATGAATACCAAGTTAATAACTTCAACCATAAAATAAGATCAATTTATTTTCTAGATTAAATTAGTCAAAAGAGAGGTTGTGTACTTCTTTCATACCTTAATTACTATCATCTTGTCGTATTTGATTTCTTGACATGGATTTGTTACGATTAACAATGTAACATACACACCAAACCCCAACATCATTTCAAAAAGAAAGTCTTTCCCAACGAAGTATCTGCTACACACAACTCTTTTGCTAAATCTCATTTTGCGTGCATCATTGATACATTCCGTATTAGCTCCAAGCCATTCACTTAAAGTCAAGCCCAAAAGCTTCAAAGGATCTACGGATTGTTCATGAAGTGGGAGGTACTTGAAGAATCCTCTTTACCATCAAGAGGGTGTCGTTTCTTGATGATCACACTCACATTGGTCCAAGGATCGTTGGAGGAGGCAAGGGAAGGAAAAACGAGGCTGGAAAGCCCCTTGGAAAGGACTTGCACCTAAGGTACTTTGGATCCACTTTTGATCCGCTCAATCATTTCAAGAGCATATCAAAACAAACCCTAGTGGGTCTTTTCATGCAATTGGGTCACTTTTAGGACCGAAAATTGTAATAATTATCCTAAACTATAAATACTTTGGAGGCTAGCTCATTCTCTTAGTTTTTGCTTGATTATTGATGAATGATTCTCTAATAAGTGTGGTTATAGGAAAAAATTTTATGAACTTTGGTTTAGAAACGTTGGTTTAGAGGGTGTTCATCTCCCTCTTGGTCACCGTAGGAATTAGTTGTTCGATTAGATTGTAATTGAAGGTATTAGAGTTTGACATACTCTTTTGTTCTTGGCTACTTTTTTTCTTGTGTCTAATTATCTATCGTATCGAATATATTTAATTTTTCATATCATTTTTAGTTTTCATAGTTCCATTCCGTGTCATTTGGTATCAGAGCCGATCTTGATTCCATTCCTACGAAGTCAATCTTGGGTCTAGTCGTCTTAGAAAATCAAAAATCACCGAAAAAAATTACTATCCACGTTTTAGGTCTTAGGTCATATTTTGAGTTTTTGATTTTTATTTTTTCTTGTGTTTCTAGTATTAGATATGCATTTCCTAACACTATATGAGTCTATAAATCAAATTTGAGTCAAATCGGAGCATATTTGAGAGTTAAATCCTTGTTGGAACTCTTGAGTTGAAGAAGTTTGAAGTGAATTAAAAATCTGAAGATTTTGGTCAAGCATTTTGGGGAAATTGATGTTTTTAATGAGTTTAGAAGGCTAAGAAGTACGTAAGTTCAAAATTTCATCTCATTCCAAGCCCCGGAGAAAATGTTAGAAAGATTGATGTTCTTGGTGTTCTTGGTGTGTTCTTGAGAAGATTGTTATACTCATATTGAAAATTCATCCAAAAGAAGTTGTTTGATCCAAAAATAAGGAAGAAAAAGAGTGAAAGGGTGTTTGTGTTTGAGCATCTAAAAAGATTTCAAGAATATTCCAAGAGAAAATTACAGAAAGGACACCAAGAAGGGCATTTTCGGCCTTGGAATAAGTAAGGGGCTGCCAACTTACCCTTGACCTGCGCCCAAGGTGTGCTGCAGCTGCTCCCATCCTGCTGCCTCACCTCAAGGCAGTGTCTAGGGGCACTCCCATGTGCAACCTGTGCTGGAGGTGTGTTGGAACTGCTGCCACAGGTCAAAACAGTGAGCAGCCTTCCCCACCTGCACTGGAAGTGCACTAGAGGTGCGCCCAAGGTGTGTGACACCTCCCAAACGCATGTCAAGCCTTCCCAACGTCCAATTCAAGTTCCAAATGCATTTTAACACTTCTAAACTCCTATTTACTCTGTTCTTATTCCTTAATTTCATTCCTTGATTCTTAAATTCAACTCTTAATTCTTAAAACTATCACCAACTAATAATTCACCTACTAAGTTGGATGATTAGTTCTTGAGTCCGAATTCATTCATCGTCCCATTTCTTTCAAGCCTTTTTCTTTTTAATATCATTTTTAATTATTGATACAAGTTCATACATCTTTATCTGAGTCCATCAAACAAGAATCCAATCCGATCAAGAGTAGAACTTGACACCTCGATTACCTCACGAAGTATAAACCATCTTTCAACATTTGTGATCCAGGTGTGAGGTAAACAAAGGTGTGAAGAGTTTGTGAGGTTAATTTCTTTAATGCTAATGTAATTTTTTTGTTTTTTTGAGTGTCTTTCTTCATAGGTAAATGTCTATGGAAGGAAAAACTTCGCAAGCCATGGATAACCACTCAACAAATGCTATCTTAGCAGCCATTGAAACTCTCAATCGTAAAATTGATTCTATGGACGGTAAGATAAATTCACTTGATCTTAAGGTGGATTCTCTTGAAGGGAGTGTATCCCTCAATGGTGGAAGAGTAGATATCATATATGGTCGACAAAACACATCCTTATCCATACCTCAAAACTTCCATGATTCAACTAGTGGGCATGCTCCAAATCCTTAAGTTCATATTTCCTTGGAAAACCGTCACCAAATGATCAATCAACCAATACAAGCACATGATTTCATTTCTCAATCCACTACATATCCCCAAAGACAAAAGCCCATTCGACCACTCCAACCTCAATTCAACCAAACACGACATAATGAATCTCAAACCCGAATACCCCAACCACCACTTAACCAAATTCCCATATTCCAAGCACCCCTTAACCAATACCAACCCATCCAAATAGACGAGGAAGCAAGGGAAGAACAACAAGCGGAGTTTGGAGCATTTAATGAATCTGACATATTGGTAGAGAAAATTAGAGGTAGACCAATAGATCAATGAGGTTATCGAGGTCGAGGAGGAATATTTGGTCCAGCGCCTAATGGTAGAGAAAACTTATGAAACCGACCTCAAGGTTATGATCAATGGAACAAACAAGGCAATAGGGATCGATATGCGGGTATCAATTCAATCAAGATTATTCTTCCAACTTTCAAAGGTGAAAGTAATCCCGAAGCATATCTCTCATGGGAGTCCTCTTGTGAAAGGATCTTAGAAGTTAATGATATCACCGAAGAGAAGAAGTGTTGCTATGCCATAGCCCATTTTAAAGGGTATGCCAATACATGGTGGGATTATGTCAAGAGATTTGGAAATGTGTTGAATGAAGGATAACCATCTCCATGGGATGCATTAAAGGTATTCATGAGAAAAAGGTATATTCCGGAGAGGTATATACATGAGCTACTTGTCAAGCTATACAACTTGGGGAAAGGTAGGAAGAGTGTTATGACCTATTATGATGAATTCCAACAATTGATCTTGAAGCTCAACCATCGAGAGAACGTGAACCATGACATCATACGCTTGAGGTTTGATTGAACAAAGAAATCTCCTCATGCATGACTATCCACAAGTTTGAGATCATAAAAGAAATATTCCAAGCGGCCTTGGAGATTGAGAGGGATATAAAAGAAAGGGCAACTTACAAACCAAAAGGGTACTCATACATCAATACTTGGAGTAAGAGCAAAGAGATAGTGCAATCATCATCAGGGTGGAACAAGAACAAGGACTACAAGTCTAAAGACAAAAAGCCCGCATAGAAGACCACTCCAAAGTACCCGCCAAGAAATGAAGGTAACAAATATCCTATTCTCAATCCTAAAGGTTTTCAATATTTTTAATGTCAAGAGTGGGGACATAAGGCAAGTGAATATCCCAACTGGAGAAATGTGATCCTTACAAAAGGGAAATTGTATCACCTTGGAGAAGATGTGGGATTGGAAGATGAGAATGATGAAAAAGCCTAAGATAGAGAGGGGTCTCAAGAAGATGAGCAAGTAGAGGAGGATAATGAAGATGTTTGGCGTCAAGATGGTGACTATGAGGTTCCAAATTTTGTTGTGAGGCGTTCAATTATTAGTAAGGAAATACATGACCCTAGTCAAAGGGGAATCTATTCCATACTAAATGTCTTATAAAGGAAAATGTGTTCTCTTTGATCATTGATAGCGAAAGTTGTGCTAATGTATCTAGTGCTACTATGGTTGATTTCTTAAAGTTTCCCACAACCAAACATTCCACACCATACAAGCCTCAATGGTTAAATAACTGTGGTGAGTTAAAGGTGACTAGGAAAGTGTTGATTCAGTTCAAAATTGGGAATTATCATGATGAGTTGCATTGTGATGTGATACCCATTTAAGTTTGTCATCTCTTGCTTGGGAGACCATGGTAACATGATCATTAATGAAAACATGATAGGATGACCAATCGGTACTCTTTTGAGTTGAATGGTCGAAAATTCACTCTCTATTCACTTTTTCCATATCAAGTGAATGAGCGTCACCAAAAATTAAGAGAATTCAAAGAGAAGGGTAAGAAACAAGGTGAGAAGGAGGACCAAATTGAGGAGTGGGATGAAGAAGAGGAGAATAGGAGGTTGAAAGGGAAGAGTCCCTTGGTGATGTTGTCTACGACCAAAGATCTTTTCAAAGAGCATGATGACAAAACACCCATGCTCCTCCTAGACTATGCTTTTTATGATAACCACTCTAATTCTCTTATCCCCTATTCTATTTCACTTGGTTTGCACGACTATCAAGATTTGTTCTTAAGAAACTTCCCCAAGGATTACCCCCACTTCAAAGAATTGAACATCAAATCGATTTTGTGTCAGGTTCACAATTAACTAACAAACCGGACTACCGAAGAAATCCAAAGGACACAAAAGAACTCCAAAGGTAAGTAGAGGAACTCCTCAACAAGGGATACATTGAAGAGAGCATGAGTCCATGTGCGGTTTCCATGTTGCAAGTGCCAAAGAAAGATGGAACATGGCGCATGTGCGTTGATTGTTGAGACATCAATAAAATAATAGTAAAGTATTACCACCAAATTCTCCATTTGGATGATATTCTTAATGAGTTGAATAGTTCTTATGAGTTTTCTACGATAGATCTTAGGAGTGGGTACCACCAAATTCGGATGCAATCGGGTGATGAGTGGAAGATTGCATTCAAGACTAAGTTTGGTTTATATGAATGGTTGGTCATGCCTTTTTTATATAAGAAAAAACAAGGAATACACAAAATCCAGACACCAAAATAGTCCACTAGTCAAGAAATTGTGGACCTCTTTGATGACCACACTCAAATTCAAGAACAACAACCAGAACACAAGAGAATAAGGTATTTAACACCTATTGGCAGCCAATAATAACAAACTATATTAACAATAATAGGATGAAGAACAACAACATTATAACAGCAAGAACAATATAAGTTACAATACAAGACACTACCAACGGTTACAACAAAATAAAGATAGAAAGATAGACAAATAGATGATATAACCTTAACAACCCAAGAGATTATCCCACTCTTGGACCCTTAACACTACACACAACTATAACCTATATCTTAAAATCTACACAAGAGAGGCTTCCACCACCCAAGAACCAACATATCAAGCAAAATGCAACACACAAATGATTCCACACTTGTGCAATGCCCTAGTTTTTGGTTAGACTCTCTCTCACTCTAAGAGAAGTGTTATTTCAATAATAATAATCAACTAAAGGACTAGAAACCCTATAATTTTCTATTTATATTACATTACAAAATAAGAGACAAAAGACTAAAAGGCCCTTTCATTAATGGGCTCCAAATCACAGATTGAGTGCACTTTAGGGGCGGGTTTAGGCCTTCTTCACACTTGGGCTTGTCCACCCTTTTAGGTGATCTTCAAAATACTAAAAAATTTTGCAAGTTCATGATTGTACTTGTATCTTCCTCTTCATCTTGAGAGGAATTTTCCCACAAATTCACAACCTCACCTCTTTTTCAAAGGCACTTCACAATCTCCTTCACATGGCCACACATCTTCTCCATCTTCTTCGCCTTGCATTTTAACCTCTTATTTTTCTCCATATTGAGGCTTTCCATCAACCTTAGCCAATTTAATTACTATTTCTTCCCTAAGATAGTATAATTTTCCCTCTCTTAGGATCACGTTCCTCCAGTTTGGGCACTCACTATCCTTGTGCCCCCACCCTTGGCATTTGAAGCATTGAAATCCCTTGGAATTAGAAGGGGAAATTGTTTTAACTTCATACCTAGTAGATTGTTTCAGGGCAGCCTTGGTGCTCTCAGTTTGGACAGCTATGAATAAGATCTTTTTGAGCTCCCTTTAAACCTCCAATGCCACGTGGAATATGCCATCAATGGTGTCTAACTTACGAAGTGTCATGTAAGAGGAGATGTCCTTGTTTAACCCGACTTTGAAGCGCACGATGTCATGACTCACTTGTTCTCCCCGGTGATCTAGTTTCAACATCAATTGTTGCAATTCATCGTAGTAAGCCATGACACTCTTGCTCCCTTGCCTCAAATTGTACAATTTTGCAAGGAGCTCATGTCTATAAGTCTCGGTCAAGTATATTTCCCGCATAAGGTTCTTCAGTTGAAACCAAGGAGGAAGTCGTTCCTCAATCATCTCATTCCCAAACTGTTTAACATACTCCCATCATGTATTAGCATACCCTTCGAAGTGAGCTATAGCATAGCAACTTTTCTTTTCTTCGGTGAGATTATTAAGTTGGAAGATCTTGTCACAAGATGACTCTCATACAAGTCAGGATTTGGGATCACTCTCATCATTGAAAATGGGAAGGCTCACTTTGATGGAATTGAGACCTACATCTCAGTTTGGTTGACCATCTCTCACCTCTCGGCCTATCCCTCCATGTCTACCCCTTATTATTAATTCCATCAAGTAAACATCATCATACGGCCCATAACCATCATGTTTTACTCCCTTACAATAGCACTCAACATGGATGGATCTATTTGGATTAAGTGGAGCTTATAGTGGCGGGATTGGATTTGGATAGTGAGGTCTTTGGTCAAGTGAAGTGTGGATGAGAGAGTTCAGTTTTGGTGGTGGTATTTGGGTTCCAAGCCCTTCTTATTGTACTTGGTGGAGTAGAGGATGGTTTGGTCTATCTTGTTCTTAGCTTCGGGAGTAAAGGTTGGAGGGATTTGTGGTAATTGGCTGATATAGAATTTGGTGCAAGGTCTCGAGAGTATTAGTTTGGGAATTATTTTGAGGGGTGGAAGGTCGACTCATTTGGCTTTCCACATGTTCTAATCTCCCATCCATTTATGCCACATCCGTATCTAATCTCTTAAGACCCACATTCAACCTAGCCACATCTTGGTACATAGTTTCAAGGTGAGCAAAAATGAAATTTATGGCATTATTGTCCATTGTTTGAGCATTTGAAGCCTCGGGTTCCATTGTGGTTGTACCAAAAATAACCCTTCAAGTTACGGTCCAACAAGACACACAATCAGTACATAATGTCACACACAATAATACAAAAAAAATCCTACAAAACAAAACACACGTTAGTTCAAAATAACCTCCCTACACTCTCACACACTTTGTGGTCTCACACTTGATTTCACAAATGTTTGCAAGTCGGTTTGTAACTCGTGGTGAGTTAAAGAGTAATTCTACTCCTTAGTCGTAATGGATTTTTTGTTTTATTACTCAAGGAAGTAATGTCCGAACTTGAACCAAGAAGTACTACAATTCAAAAATGACAAAAGCATAAAAGAAATGTAGACACGAACAATGAATTCAAAGGACTAATTGACAACCTAGTAGGAGTTTACTAGTTTGTTAATTAGTTCTAGGATCAACTAATTGAAACCAAGAATCAACAATTAGAAACTAGAAGATCCAATTTTGGAGCTTAATATTGACGTGAACAGTAGTAAAGGTGATGTGGCAGCATGCAATTAGTCGTGGTCCCACACAAATTTTTAGTCACAACTTGAAGTTTAGTCCTTATACAATCTTAGAATGGAAGATAATTAGTATTGGAGGGAAAACACAAGTCTTGAAACTCTTCAAATTCAACTCAAAAAGGTGAGATTTGACTTGTAATAGTTTCAAAACAAGGTTTCTTGAAACAAAGTAAGTGGTTGAAAATTTGATGTCAAGTCTAGGAAGTGATGGGTTCAAGTTCTTTAACCAACAAGCTTTACAACTTCATCTTTCACCTTTTTAGATCTATTAGGTATTTTAAGTTGTCCAAGATATGGGATTGGATGAAGAACAGTAAGAAAACCACAAAATTTTTCATGAACAACACACCCAACGTTTCAACCAAATCCACAACACACGGCCACTTTCAAGTTCACAACAACAATGCCAATGTTTTAAGCTCAAACTTTAGATCTAGATAGTTGTAGTGTTGGTGAGATTGAAACCAACACTAGAAACACTCTAAACAAGAAAAATATTACTATATATAGACAACACAATTACAACAAGAAGAACAACAATTTCTCGGCCAAGAACAAAAATGGTCAAATTGCATCTTTTTCTGGAATTTTTAGTTTTTCAACAAATTTTTTTTTTATTTCAAGTTTACGAGCCCAAGATTGATCTTGTGGGAAAAATATCAAGTCATGATCTGATACCAAATGATATAATAAAAACAAGGAATACACAAAAACCACACACCAAAACAGTCCACTAGTCAAGAAACCGTGGACCTCTTTGATGACCACACTCAGATTCAAGAACGAAAACAAGAACACAAGAGAATAAGGTGTTTAACACCTATTGGCAGCCAACAATCCCAAAATATATTAACAACAATATAATGAAGAACAACAACATTATAACGATAAGAACTATACGGGTTACAATACAAGACACTACCAACGGTTACAACAAAATAAAGATAGAAAGATAGACAAATGGATGGTATAATCTTAAGAACCCAATATCTTATTCCACTCTTGTACCCTTAACAATACACACAACTATCACTTATCTCTTACAATTGACACAAGAGAGGCGTCCACCACCCAAGCACCAACGTATCAAGCAAAATGCAACACACAAATGATTCCACACTTGTGCAATGACCTAGTTTTGGTTGGAATCTCTTTCACTCTAAGAGAAGTGTTCTTTCAATAATAATAATCAACTAAAGGACTAGAAACCCTATAATGTTCTATTTATATTACATTACAAAATAAGAGACAAAATACTAAAGAGTCGTTTCATTAATGGGCTCCAAACCGCCTATTGAGTGCACTTTAAGGGTGGGTTTGGGAGTTCTTCACACTTAGGCTTGTGCATTCTTTTAGGTGATCTTCAAATACTCAAAAAGTGTACAAGGTCATGATCATACTCGTATCACTTTTTCCCTCACCAACGCTTCTAGTACCTTTATGTGGTTGATGAACCATATGATGAAATCATTCATAGGGAAGTTTCTTGTGGTATACTTTCATGATGTTCTAGTTTATAGAAAATCCCTTGAATAACATGTATTAAATGTGTAAAATATTTTTGAAGTGCGTAGAAAATGGAAGTTGTATGCTAATATTGAAAAAAATTCTTTTGGTGTGAATGAAGTTGTTTTCTTGGGATTTTCTATGAGCTCAAGAGGAGTCTAGGTGGATGAATCTAAGATAGACGCCATCAAGAATTGGCCAACTCCAAAATCCATTGGTGAAGTAAGAAGCTTCCATGGGTTGGATAGTTTTAATAGGTAATTTTTCAAAGGATTTAGTACTATCGCCTCTCTCTTGAGTGAGGTGATTCATAAGGATAAACCTTTTAAATGGGGTGATGATCATGCCAATGCATTTGAAACTTTGAGGGATATGCTTAGCTCCACCCCCTTATTGTAATTACCCAATTTTAACAAGATGTTTGAGATTAAATGTGATCCAAGTAAGGTAGGAATAGGTGTCGTCTTAATGCAAGATCATAAAACTATTAACTATTTTAGTGAAAAGCTCAAGGTCGCAACTCTAAATTATTCCACCTATGATCTATAGTTATATGCCTTGATTAGAGCCTTGGGCAATTGGCAACACTATTTTCTCCCAAGGAGTTTGTGATTCGAACTGATCATGAGTGCTTGAAACATCTCCAAGCCCAAGATAAACTCAATAAAAGACATTCCAAGTGGATTTATTTCCTAGAGACTTTCTCTTATGTAATTCAATAGAAAAAAGGAAAGAAAAATATGGTAGTTGATTCATTGTCTAGGGAGCATGTGTTTATCTCTATATTGTCTTCTAAATTTATGGGATTTGAGAGTTTAAAGACAATGTACCCCGAGAACCCCAACTTTTCTGAAATCTATTAAGATTGTGAGATATGAGGTAGGGAAAGATGGGAGAGGGTTAGTGCTTCTATGCATACTCCAAGTTTGATGGTTTCTTATTCAAAGAAAGAAGTTTGTGTGTGCCCTATAGCTCATAGAGAGAATTGTTTGTAAGAGAGGCATATGATGGGAGTATGATGGGTCACTTTGGAATTGACAAGGCCCTTGGAATCTTAGAGAAACAATTTTATTAGCCCAAAATACGTCAAGATGCTGCTAGAATTTGTGGCCAATGTATGGATTGTAGAAGTGCGAAATCCATCCATATTCCTTAAGGATTATACACCCTACTAACCACTCCTTAATGCCTATGGCTTGACATCTCTATGGAATTTTTTTTGGGATTACCTAGGACAAGAAGGGGTAGAGATTGCATTTTTATTGTGGTTGATAGGTTTTCAAAAAATAGCCCATTTCATTACATGTCATAAAATTGATAGTTCTTCTAATGTGGCTTATTTTTTAAGTAAGCATGTTGTCAAAATACATGGAATTCCTCGGACCATTGTTAGTGATAGGGACTCTAAGTTCCTTAGTCACTTTTGGAGGTCATTGTGGGGTAGGCTTGGCACCAAATTTCTTAGCTCAACGTCTTGCCACCCACAAATAGATGGGAAATGGAGGTGGTAAATAAAACCTTGGGTTCAATGTTGCACACCTTAGTTAAAGAAAAAATGGCCTCATGGGAGGACTACCTACCTCTAGTCGAATTTGCTTATAATCATATTATACATTCAACTATTGGTATGACTACATTTGAATGTGTTTATCATTTTAACCCTCTTATCTCTTTAGATCTCACTCCTTTGCCTAGTGATGTTGTCATATCTTAGATGGAGACAAGAGGGCGGAAAGCATAAAGGAGTTACATGAGAAAGTGAGAATTCACCTTGAAAAGAAGAATCAAGAGATGGCCAAAAAGGTAAACAAGGGAAGGAAGTGGCTTGTGCTTGAACCATGTGATTGGGTTAGGGTGCACCTCCGGAAGGATAGGTTTCCAACCCAAAGAAAATCCAAATTGATGCCATAAGGTGATGGTCCATTTTAAGTGCTTGAAAGGATAAACGACAATGCCTATAAGATTGACCTTCCTCTATAATATAAAGTGCACAATTCCTTTAGTGTATGTGGTCTTTCACTCTTTGACATGATAGAAGATGATAACCCTTAGAACTTGAGGAAAATTGTTCTCAATATTGAGACGATGATACAAACCAAACTAGATCCAAGCCATTCACTAGAATTCAAGCCCGAGAGCTTCAAAAGATCCAAGGATTGTTCATGAAACGGGGTGTACTTGGAGAAGCCTTCTTACCATTAAGAGGGTGTCATTTCTTAATAATCGCACTCATATTGGTCCAAGGATCATTGGATGAGGCAAGGTAAGGATAAATGGGGCTATAAATCACCTTGGAAAGGTCTTACACCTAAGGATCTTTGAATCTACTTTTGATCCTCTCTAGCATTTCAAGAGCATATCAAAACACCCCCTAGTGGGTGTTTTCTTGAAATTGGGTCACTTTTGGGTCCTAAAATTGTAATAATTATCCTAAACTATAAATACTATGGCGGCTAGATCTTTTTCTTAGTTTTTGCATGACTATTCATGAATTAATGAATTCTTCTCCATTGAGTGAGAGTATTAGACAACTTTTGTTGAACTTTGGTTTAGAAACTTTGGTTTAGAGGGTGTACATCTCTCTCTTGGTCACTGTAGGAATTAGTTGTTTGATTAGATTATAATTGAGGGTATTAGAGTTTGACAGGTTCTTTTGTTCTTGGTTACTTCTTTTCTAGTGTCTAATTATCTATCTTATCAAGTATCTTTACTTTTGTATCGTTGTTAGTTTTCGTAGTTAGATTCCGTATCAATTGTCAAGCCTTATTGCCTTACAGGTAATTACTTGGTGAGTCAGAAAAGGAGACATCAGCATCATTTTCTTTATTTTCCTCTCTTTGTTTATTGGAGTTATGATACAGCGAAAAATAGAGTTGATGAAATGTTTGGCGATATGTGCAAATCATTATAACTTATAAACCATTTCAGTACCTTCCTAAATGATTTTCTTGGGCAAGCTGTCTCATCAACGGGAAATGTGGTTTGGTTATTAGAGATGAAAGACATAGATCCTAGAATTTAAGGCTGGATACCAACAATGTTGAACTATATATTGGAGAGGGGTGGCGTGAATTCTGCATTGATAATGACTTGAAGGCGGGAGATTGCACAAAGTTTGAGGTTGTTACTAATGGAGAGAAATCAATCTTGAAATTTCATGGAAAGTTTTCTCATTTAAGAAGCCTCTTACTTTTTTCTAACAACATTATTTCTTTGTTGTATGTGTTGTTTTCAATGTTTTTGGGTACACAAAATCTGTATTTAGGTACAACAACTTCAACACAAGTTCAAGTATAAAACAAGAAGACTTATGAAGTTATACAACACCTTCAACACAAGATCAAAATGACCTTTCAAGGAAGTGTGTTTTCAAAATTTTATAGAAAAGATAGATGAAGCAGAAAAAGGCCAAGTCCTTCAACTTCACAAAGTGTCCTTAAGGAAATAATTCCCCTTAAGTACCCGAGGTTGAGGAATTTTCCTCCCAGGATAAAATGACCGAACAATTCAACAGTAGTGGAACCTCAAACGATTGGATTCTCTTCGAACTCACTCAACAATTAGATGATCACACGGAGTATATTTTCAGAAAACAAGAAGAGCATTATTGCAGAAAAAATTTTGTACCTAAACTTATGGATAAATGCAAGTTTAGCCATCAAGTGCCCCTTTCGAAAGGTGGCAATGGTTTATTCGAAAAGGTGTATCCTTTGAAAGAGCCATGTCTGTTCATTTGAAACATTGTGTCTTTTTTTCTAAACAGACACAACTATCCGAACAGTCACTCTTTTTCCAAAACAATGTCTTTTCCTCAAAGGTTGTGTCCCTCCATTTTTCATTCACACCAATTGAACCAAACAGTATGCACCATGACACTGTATTACATCTTGTATAAATTTATGTATTGTTGAGTTTGGTTGTTCGAAACTGTAAAAAATATTTCTTCATAAGCAGCTACCAGTTTCAAAAATTTACCCAACCAATGATGATGTTTTATGAAATTGTTGTTTTTCTGAAACATTATCGACCAAAGTAAATTTTGTTGCAACAAATAAGTTGAATACCCAAGTAGGGCCTTATATATGCACTCCTTTCGTAAATAGTGTATGGAGAGCATTACATGCTATTGTTCTTTCTTTTTAATAGGTTTCATTTAGTTGTTTCTGCTTGTTATAAGAATAATGTTTCATCTTTCATAGGCTATAATCCAAAGTAAAGGGGCAGTTTGCTTTGTATACTCACTCAACTTTATAAATTGTGGAATTAAACTAGATATGTTGGTATAGTTGTTTTTCTTGAAAAGAGTAATAGCGATGTAGAAAATAGTTCAATCTCTTTTATGTGAATGTGTGTGCGTTTTGGTTAGTTAAGACGGTCTTCTATCCATTTTTTTGAATCAGTTTTGATTCATGCTAGGACGATCTACTAGAAAGTCATCAATCTTGTGAGGGGACTAATGGAGAAATATTGGAAAGGGAAGAGAAACTTGCATATGGTGTTCAATGACCTAAAAAAGGCCTATGACAAAGTCTCAAGGGAAGTTCTCTGGAGATGCCTGGAAGTTAGAGGTCTACCTGTGGCTTTTCTTAAGAAGATAAAGAATATGTATAATGGATCTAAAATGCAGGTTAGAATGGTAGGTAGATACTCGGAGCACTTCTCACTGGAAATGGGGTTGCACCAGAGATCAGTTCTTAGTCCATTGTTGTTTTCCTTGGTGATGGATGAATTGATGTTGAACATTAAAGATAAGGTGCCTTGGTGTATGTTATTTGTGAATGACATAGTACTGATTGATGAGACACGAAGTGCTGTTAATGCTAGGTTGGAGGTGCGGAGACAAACTCGAAAGGTTAAAGGATAGCTGGACCAAAACATGTGGAGTGCAAATTCAGTGAGGAATTGCATGAGGCAAGTGTCGATGTGAGGCTTTTCATACAGGTTATCCCCTAGAGAGACACATTGGATCTATCCCATTTGATAGTAAATGGCACGTGACAATTAACTTGGTTAAAAATAGAACTTGGTGAGCAAGTAATTATGTGTAGATTATAAATAATTAATTTATTTTTCTTTTCTATTTTTCAACTTGGATCCCAAGTATTTTCTCCTATAAAAGGTGAGTCATTCTTCATTCTTAAACTAACCAAACAAAAGAGAGAAAGAAGAGAGATGTATCACGGAGGGTTTAAGAAATAGTCTATGAGGAAAAATAGGGATTGTCAGCGACATTGCAGTGAGTTTGGAAAATCAAAAGAGGGATATTTCTTTTGAGTGTGTAGTGGTCTTTGGAGTATTTTACTCAAACTTATAAGTGTAAAATTTTTTGCTATAGTGATATTAGTTGCTCCTCCCGGCCCGTGATTTTTCCTTATTCAGAAGGGTTTTCACGTAAAAATCTTAGTGTCATTATTGCTCTTTTTATTCTTGTTGATTAACCGTATTATTGTGTTCCACATTTATTGCTTTTATTACTGCAAATATTATTTTTGTGGTGGATTTATCCCCAATAAGACTGTTTCAAGTATCTTGGGTCTATCATCTAGGAAAATGGGGACATCAACGATGATATCATACATCATATTGGTGTAGCGTGGATGAAGTAGACGTTCACCTTGCAGTCTTATGTGCTAAGGAGATACTACCGAAACCTAAAGGCAAGTTTTATAGAGTGGTGGTTAAACTGACGTTGTTGTATGGGGCGAATTTTTGGCCAATCAAAATCTCCCACATTCAGAAGATGCATATTGCGGAGATGAGGATATAAAGGAGATGTATGGTCACACTAGGTGTGATAAGACTAGGAATAAGGATATTCGAGTGGAACCGTGTTGGCAAGATAAGGGAAATAAAATTGAGATGGTCTGGATATGTGAATAGGCGAGGTGAAACGCCCTAGGGGGAGATGCAGGAAGTTAGATATAGTAGGTATAAGGAAAGGTAGAGGTAGGCCGAAGAAATATTGGGAGAGGTGATTAGATATGACATGGGTTATTGAGGATATAACCTTAGATAGGAGGGTGAGAAGGAGTGTATGAGGGTAGAAAG
Source organism: Capsicum pubescens (assembly GCA_030864215.1). NCBI lineage: Eukaryota > Viridiplantae > Streptophyta > Magnoliopsida > Solanales > Solanaceae > Capsicum > Capsicum pubescens. Next base: position 96,576,947 of record CM061538.1, on the reverse strand, counting down.
TTAGTAGGGTAGAAGTGTTGACGTGTTTTTCGAGGGGTTAGGCTTGTAGGTGTTTATCATTGTACTAGCTGTAACATTATAGTCCTTGCTTATGAAATCTGTCTTAGTCTGTTGTTGATTGTATTTTGATTATCACATTATTTATTGTTGTTCTTGTTCTTTCTTGGAGACTTTGCATTGTTCCCTGGTTAGTTTCTATATTGTCTTCACTTGTACTTTGGAATTGCTTCACTTGAGCCGAAGGTCTTTTGGAAACAACCTCTACCCAAGGTATTGTAAGGCATGCATACACTCTACCCTCCCCAGGTCCCACTTGTGGGATTTCACTGGGTATATTGTTGTTGTTCTAAGGTGGTTTTCTGTGAGTTATTTCTCAACCTTTCTAGACTGTCAGTTTTTGTAATTTCTAGACTGTTGCTTTCCAAATAAGAGATTCAATATCTTTTGACAATTAAAAAGAAGAGATACAACATTTTAGCAGGTAAAAAACTTTTAGACGTTTTAAACTCTCATGAAATTATTGTCAAAAAAAACCCCTGTATCAAGTCATGCATGTCCCTATGCCGGAGCTGGCACTCAAGCCTTTTGGCCAATCTCATTTTGTATGCATTGTTAGACCTTATTGCTTCATCAATAATTTCTTGGTAAGTCTAAATTACTTTAAGAATACCATTTTCTCCTCTTTGTTTCTTGGTGAAAATAAGTATACCACTCTTTGATTATCTGTGCAGTTGGTTATAAACCATTTTAGCACATTCCTACAAAATTTGCACTTGCAAATAGTCTCACCAACAAGAGATGTGATTTGATTATTAGAGATGAAAGGGAAAGGTCGTGGAATGTTAAGTTACGTTCTTCTGGTAATAGTGCATGTATCGGAGATGGATGGCATGAATTTCGGGAAGCAAATTGCTTAAAGGAAGGAGATTGCATAATGTTTGAGGTTGTTTCTAATGGAAACACACCAATATGGAAATACAATGCTAAGTTTCCTCATTTAGGAATGGCTTATTTTTCTATATATCATCTTATATGCACATAAGTTATGACTATTTTTGGTATGTCTTGGATGAAGCAACTTTTACTTAAATGGACGAAAAGCACTGTTAGAGAGCATAATTCATTTTCATCTTATCAGTGGCATCTATCGGTATATAAGTATCATAAAATTTAAGGTTGCAAGTCCGTGTATTGTCTACATAAAATTTGATTTTTATTTTGTGTCATATTCTTCTGATGTTTGGTTTTGTATCAAATGTCCAAACAATTGCTTATCAAACTTTCCACACAAAAGGTCTACCTTAGACATTTATGGTAATGCAAAGGCATAATACATAAACAAACACTTAAACTTGGTCTCAGCTGGTAAGCAAACACTCTATGAGAGTGCGCATCTAGACACCTCAACATAGTCTCAACTGGCAATTAAACACTTCAACTTGTCCTCGGTGTGTCTCATGAACACTCAACACTAACGTGGCACATGTATTTTTGAGGTGTCTAGATGACCAGTTTGTAAGTTGGAATGCTCTGAATTTAGGTGTCTTAGATGCGCATACTCAAAGTCAAAGGTTTACTTGTCAGTTTAGGCCAAGTTTGAGTGTCTGTTTTATACAATTCAATCTCAGAACTGAGACTATGTTTTGTTTTTCGACATTGTAGGTAAATTTTCTGGGAATTTAGGGATGTCAAACATCACAGAAGCCATTGGCAGGATAATATGAAGCAGTTGGTGGTGGGCAGGGAAACCAGCACTGACGCAAGTTGGTACTGTGCGAAGATCAAATTCTTTAAGGACAAAGTAGATTATGTGGAATCGCAAATTATTCAGGTGTTGTTTATGTTAGTTTAGTTGTTTATGTTTTCACCGGTTCAAGCCGTGGAAACAACCTCTGGTAAAAATGCACAGTAATGTTGTAGATTATGTGGGATCGCAAATTATTCAAGTGTTGTTTATGTTAGTTTAGCTGTTTATGTTTTCACGGGTTCAAGCCGTGGAAACGACCTCTGCTAAAAATGCACGGTAATGTTGTAGATTATGTGGGATCACAAATTATTCAAGTGTTGTTTATGTTAGTTTACTTGTTTATGTTTTCAAGGGTTCAAGCCGTGGAAACACCCTTAGTGCACTGAGGTGCCCTTTTTATTTGTTTTGAAGACAATAGATGACAAGCATAAAGGAATGTAGCTTTTTTATTTTATATATATTAGATGCAATGATTATTTGTTTTAAGTGTGTATTTTTCTTTTCCTGGCCAAATATGTAAAAACATATTTGATTAGAATATCGTTATCTTTAACAAAATTAAAAATTCAGAATTAATACATTTTTATTGCAAAATGTTTGTTTTACATATTTGGCCAGAAAAAAAATAGCTTTAAACAATTGATGAACTTAAAAGGGTTAAAAATACATACTCCCTCCGTTCCAAATTATGTGTCGTCATTTCTTTTTTGGCTCGTCCCAAAAAGAATGTTTCATTTCCTTATTTGGTAAGTTTTTAAAGATACAATTACAATTTTACCCTTAGTGATCCCACTTGATTTTAAATACTATTATTTCTTTTTTATTTGTCTTTTCAATTAAAAGTGATCCCACTTAATTTTAAGAAGGATAATTTTATAACTTTAACAAAGTCAATATTTATTTCTTAAATATCGTATCTGGTCAAATGGCGATACATAATTTGAGAGATGGAGGGAGTAAATGATATGACATAGACGGCAAAATTTATGTGATGCCGATGTGTGTCACTCTTCCAACATAATTAAATTATAATTATTAAATCATAATTATTAAATTATAGTTATTAAATCATAATCTAGAACTCTGAAAATCATAATTATTAAATTATCAAGTTAAGAAGAATAATTAAACCAACATAAAATTTAAGGGGTCATTTAGTGTAAGGTATTCAAGCACATAATTTTGGGATAAAATAATTGTCCCGAAATAAAAAAAATTGTGCCTTGTTTAGTTGCCAAGTTCGAAATAACTTATCCCAGTATTAACAAATAGTACCAGGATAAGTTATCCCACCCTTTGGGTGGGATAAGTAATCCGAACATATATTACTTTGGGATAAAGTCATAAAATGGCAAAATTATCCTCCAAATCCTTTGATTATCACTTTTCATATATATCTATATATATTAGTTTAGGTGTATGCGCCTTGCGCGTGTACCGCATTTTAATGAGTTCAAACATTACATTATATACGATATTTGTTTAAATAATAAAGATGAATACGATAATTAAATTTAATATCTTTTGAATATGTAAAGATGGAGAATTTATTTATTAAACCTAATCTTTACAAAAAATACTTTTAAAAGTCGATCGACATTCATCTACCATCTGTAAATTACAACAAAACAATACAATTAGGGGTGTACATAGGTCCGGTTGGTTTGGTTTTATATTGAATAAAAACCAAAATAATTATGTCGGTTTATTAAAACTATAAACCAAATCAAACCAACATAAAATTGATTTTTATGGTTTAGGTTTTAGTAGGTTTTTTCAATTTTTTTGGTTTTTTTGAATTTTCTTGGTTTTTTTTACAATCTTTATTTTTTACAATTATATTGTGATTGAAGACTAGATCAAGTATGTTTTCACTCATGTGCTAATTAAAAAACTCAATTATGAAAAATTGAGGAGCAAAAAACTCTCTTGAAACTAAAAAGTAAGATGAAGAGTGAAAAGTTTAGGTTTTAAGTTTATATATATATATATTTCTCTCTACTGTTCAATTAGAAAAATACTCCGGACACTATTAAGTAAATACTTCTATAAATATTGAGATGTACGTTAAACTATAGAACAACCCGATTTGCCTATTGGGAGAATATGATTGATGCTCATCTAACTTGATCCGATTGCATGTCTAGATTGGTGGATGCTTGATTTTCTTAGTTGGATCAAAATCGAAGCTTTGTGATTACTATTATATTTGTTTTATAGTTTACAGGCCGTAGATGAATGTCGGTTGGCTTTGAAGACCTTTTAAAAGTGTGAAGACCTTTAGAAAAGTGATTTGAACTTTTTACCCTTCATTAAAAGACTCTTCTTTAGATAAAACTTTCTTTTCACTATTTTTAAAATTTATTATTTAATTATTTTTTATTATATCAACTAGACTTCCTGAAATATAAGAGACTCCTAAAATATATTGTAGGAAAATTAATTAATATTTTCCTTTGTACTACAACAACAACAAAAAAAAACCCAGTGTATTCCCATTTTCCTTTCTACTAGACTTTCAAAAATATATGGGACTCCTAAAATATAAATATATGGTAGGAGAATTAATTAATATTTTTCTTTCTACTGTTCAATTTGAAAAATACTCCGGACTCTATTAAGTAAATACTTCTATAAATATTGAGATGTACGTTAAACTATAAAACAACCTGATTTGCCTATTGAGAGAATATGATTGATGCTCATCTAACTTGATCCGATTGCATGTCTAGATTGGTGGATGCTTGATTTCCTTAGTTGGATCAAAATCGAAGCTTTGTGATTACTATTATATTTGTTTTATAGTTTACAAACCGTAGATGAATGTCGGTTGGCTTTGAAGAATTCTTGTGTAAAGGTTAGGTTAATTGTATTATTTTGATATTTTTATTATCTTATTATTTTATTTTAATTTACAGATGCTAGATGAATGTGGGTCGGCTTTGAAAATTTTTTTAGGTAAAGGTTAGGTTTAATTGTATTATCGTAATATCTCTATTAGTTCGTTATTTTGTAGTCATTTACAGCTCGTAGATGAATCTCGATCGGCTTTAAAAAAAAATTGTGTAAAATTTACGTTTAATTGTATTATTTTTATATCACTTTTATCGTATTATTTTGTTGTAGTTTACAGGTGATAGATAAATATTGGTCGCTTTGAGGAATTTTTCTATGTAAAGGTTAGGTTTAGTTGTATTATTTTGATATCTCTATTATCGTATTATTTTGTTATTGTTTACAGATGGTAGATGAGTGTTGGACGACTTTGACAAAATTTTTGTGTGTAAAGATTAGATTGAATGTCAATCGACTTTTAAGAATATTTTTGGTAAAGATTACGTTTAATAAATTGAATTTAATTATTATATTCATCTTTATTATTTAAACAAATATCTTATTTAATGTAATGTTTGAACTCATTAAAGTGAGGTACACGCGCAAGGCGCGTACGCCTAAACTAGTATATATATATACACACACACCTACTTTTTAAATATTAAAAATTAATAAAACTAATTGAAAAAGTATTTCAAAAGTAGATTATAATTAATATTTTATGTATAAAAGGTTAAATTATATATATATATATATATATACACACACACACACACACATATTATGTCAGTTTGATTTGGGTTCGGTTTGACTTTTTTTTGGTTAACACCAAACCAAGCCAAGAATGGTCGGGTTTTTTTTCAAACACTAAACCAAACCATAAGTCATTTTTTTTTCTCGGTTTGGTTTGACTTGACGGTTTGGTCTGTACACTCCTAAATACAATGATGGAGACATCAAAATAATACAATTAAATCTAATCTTTAAACTCAAAAAATTTCTCAAAGTCGTCTGGCACTCATCTACCACCTATAAATTATAACAAAATAATATGATAATAGAGATATGAAAATAATACAACTAAACCTAACCTTTATATAAAAAAAATTCCTCAAAGCCGACTAACATTTATCTATCACCTGTAAATTGCAACAAAATAATACAATAAAAGTGATATCAAAACAATACAATTAAACTTAAATTTTACAAATAAAATTTTCTCAAAGTCGATCGAGATTCATCTAGGAGCTGTAAAGAACCACAAAATAACAAACTAATTGAGATATTACAAAGAGTCGAGGCAAAAATCTCAAAATTACAATGCTTTTTATAGAAGTGAAGGAATCAAAAATTAAATTGAGATATCATGATAATATAATTAAACCTAACCTTTAACTAAAAAAAATTTTAAAGCCGATCCACATTCATCTAACATCTTTAAATTAAAATAAAATAATAAGATAATAAAGATATCAAAACAATACAATTAAACCTAACCTTTACACAAGAAATCCTTCAAAGTCAACTGACATTCATCTACGACCTGTAAACTATAAAAAAAATATAATATTGATCACAAAGCTTCGATTTTGATCCAACTAATTCTTATCTGAGCGAAGATGTTGACCTTAAAGAATGACTTTGAATGAAAATAAAGAAGATATGTATATGCACACATGTTGAATTCTATTATGCTGACAAAAATAGTGAAGAAGTTGAGGGTTAGAAAATCAAGCATCCACCAATCTAGACATGCAATCGAATCAAGTTAGATGATCATCAATCATATAATTAAGATAAAATATCACAACAAAAAAGAGTCGAGGTGAAAATCTCAAAATTACAATGCTTTTTATAGAAGTGAAGGAATCATAAATTAAAAAGGACACTTGTTAATATTTAAGAAGGTTTTTATATTTCATATATTTTAGAATATTTTTTTATTTTGTTTTGGAAAAGTCACGTTTAATACAAATATACCTTTTATTTTTTTATTTTTTCGGAAGAAGTCACAAAAATAAAAAAGTACCAATATTTTTTTTAGAAAAAGAAAACCAGCCCTTTATTTTTGGAAAATTGACGTAAACAACAACAAAAACTTTCTCCATTTATTTTTTTCATATATTTATTATAATCATTGTTTTTAAATTTTTTTTTTTTAGAAAAAGGAAACCAGCCCTTTATTTTTGGAAAATTGACGTAAACAACAACAAAAACTTTCTCCATTTATTTTTTTCATATATTTATTATAATCATTGTTTTTAAATTTTTTCTTTTAAAAATCTATTAGAAAGAAAAATATTAATTAATTCTCCTACCATATATTTTAGAAAATCTAGTTAATATAATAAAAAATAATTAAATAATAAATTAAAAAAATAGTGAAAAGACAGTTTTGTTTAAAAAAGTCTTTTAATGAAGGACAAAAAGTTCAAATCATTTTTCTAAGGGTCTTCACACTTTTAATATATTATAGATATAGATATAGATTATAGATATAGATATATACACTAGATTAATCGCACGTGGCTCGCATGTGTAACATTTGATTATTTAAAATTAAATGATTTTGTCTATTGCGGAGATTTTTAATAAAATATAAAAGTTCAAATCACTTTTCAAAAATCTTTCACACTTACATATATGTTTTACTAACTTTTACCACCAGAAGTTTTTTACTAACTTTTAAGTTTCAAATGGTTGATGGATCATTATTTTTTCTTTTGTCATATAGTAAGAGACATATAGTAAGAGAGATGCATCAATTTGAACCATATTTGTGTTACGATTTTTTTTCTTTTTTCTTTTTATATTTAAAATCTTTCCTTATTTTTAAAGTTAAATCTTTACAAAATCATTGATTACATTCTTATTAAGTATTTAAAATTTTTAAAACTTTTGTACTTCTTAAATTTTTCTTATTCTAATAATTTTATATTTATTTCTAGATTTTTTAAATCTTTTTAAAATCAAATTTAGTTGATTTAGAATTCTTAAACTAATGAAAAAAGTATCAATTGTCATTAATTTTGATGAATTCTAATAAGAAAAAGGTTTTACCATAAATATATTTAATTAATTTTCCACTCTTAAATTAGGAAAAAATATTGAAATTCTAATGACTCCTAATTAGGAAAGCTTTTACCATAAATATATTTAATTAATTTTTAACTCTTTAATATTAGAAAAAATAGTGAAAAGACAATTTTGTCTAAAACAATGGCTTTTAATGAAGGGAACTTTTAATTATTAAAAAAATACATAGACTAGAATCAACCTTGAATAGAGGAAGTCAATTTCGATCTAAAATTTCTCTTGAAAGAGAAAAGTAGAAGGTAGTTGTATGTTTCTTGTAGAAGAATTATAGAAATTCTTCTTTGTATATATAAGGTAAAATTTAATTGATTTAAAAGTATAAAAGGATATAAAGTTGGTTTAGAACACAACTGTGGATTAATTTTAATTAGAATACAAAGAGGAGTCTTTTTGTATTGGTATATAATTATAACCATGTAATATTTTGTAGTTTTTATTACGTAAAAAAGAAAAGAAAATTAAATTAAAGTGAAAGAAAAACTAAATTAAAGTGAAAGAAATAGGAAAACTACCAAAAATATGTGCTTTGCACATGTGTATTATATTAATCAATGTAATTATATATAAGAAGAAAGAAATAATTATAATGTTATATAATTGACGTCAAATAAATGTTATTTAAATGAAATAATTATAATGTTATAATTGGCGTCAAATAAATGTTATATCTATTTAAATGTTATAAAATTAATATTGTATCTCAAATATGTTTTTGGCTATTCTATCTCACCTAATCTTTTCATAAATGATTTGTTGGGTTTTTCTTTTTCCGGTCCCTTAGATTGTTTTATCACAGATACTATCAAGATTTTATTTTAAAAAAAAAAAAAGACTTCTCAAGTAGCAATTTTCTAAATATTGTAAATTTCAGAAAACATAAGAATATTTTAAAAAAAAAAACTTACATCAATCACAAGTTAATTTATCTCTTTAATCATAAATACTATAAATATTTCAATTGGTAATAAAATTCTATACCTAAACATGTTTTACATTAAAAACTTCTCAATAAGTAATTATTTATCAAGAATAAATGATAATTATTTTTATAAACTTATGAAACGTACCATACTAAAATCATAAAAGAAAAACTTGTCAATTAGCAATTGTTTATAAAAAAATACATGATAATTTATTATTGTGAACACCAAGAACATACTAAAATTGTAGAAAACTTACCTCAAATGACAAATAAATTTGTCTCTTCAATCACATATACTATAAAAAAAAAAAAAATCAATTAGCAATTGTACATGAAAAATACATAATTAAACAATGTAAATAAAAGAACTGACATGGACATTCTAATAAATTCAACGTAAATAAAAGAACTGACATGCATGAACATTCTAACAAATTCAATGTAAACAAAAGAATATATTAAAAGTAACTTTATTAGAAATCATAATATTAGGCCAAGTATTAGAGGTAGTGTACGTATCCAAAAATAAGAAGGGTTTCAAAGTATTAGATTTTTAGGACACGGATTAATAATAAAAAGGAAAAATAAAACTAACTTCCTATAATTTAGACGACTACTCATATATTTTAGGTTTAGAATCCTTAATTTTCACATGTACAATGATGAATTCTACAAATTTATATTTCATTTCATATATTAATGTAATTTTAATTAGTTTCAAAGTCCTAAATATATTTGGATAATAATTTTAGGGAAAATGGTGAAAAGACAATTTTATCTATTGCAGAGTGCTTTAATGAAGAGTAAAAAGTTCAAATTACTTTTTAAAGGTTTTCACACTTATAATATATACTAGTTCAGGTGTACGCGCACGTCACTTTAATGAATTCAAACATTACACTAAATAGAATATTTGTTTAAATAATAAAGATGAATATAATAATTAAATTTAATATTTTTTGAGTATGTAAAGATGGAAAATTTATTTATTAAACTTAATTTTTACCAAAATATTTTTAAAAGTCGATCGACACTCATCTATCATTTGTAAATTGCAAAAAAATAATACAATGATAGAAACATCAAAATAATACAATTAAATTTAATCTTTACACACAAAAATTCTTTCAAAGTCGCCCGAGACTCATCTATCTACCACTTGTAAAACAATAACAAAATAATACAATAGAGATACCAAAATAATACAGTTAAACCTAACCTTTACATAAAAAAAATTCCTCAAAGCTGACCAACATTTATCAATCACCTGTAAACTGCAACAAAATAATACGATAAAAGTGATATCAAAATAATACAATTAAGCTTAAATTTTACACACAAAAGTCTTTCAAAGCCGATTGAAATTCATCTACGAACTTTAAACTACCACAAAATAACAAACTAATAGAGATTTTACGATAATACAATTAAATCTAACCTTTACCTGCAAGGTTTTTTCAAAGCGGATCATATTCATCTAGCATCTGTAAATTAAAATAAAACAATAAGATAATAAAAATATGAAAACAATACAATTAAACCTAACTTTTACACAAGAAATTCTCCAAAGTCAACTGACATTCATCTACGACCTGTAAATTATAAAACAAAATATAATAATGATCACAAAGCTTCGATTTTGATTCAACTAACACATTATTTTTCACACACGTGTATTGCACGTGCATCGCATGTTAATTAGTATAATATTTTGACATGTTACTCGTATTATCAAAATGTGTACCATGAGTTACTCAACTAAATATGAATCTTGTATTTCCACTAATAGGCAGGATATATAGAAAATAAAAACATCTAACAAATATTACGATTGAATTGAAATAATTGAACTCACCTTAAAATTTATAAGAAAATAAAAGAATGTAAGAACTTTCAATAAAAATTAATATTGTTATGGACCTTAAATTCTTTACGTGAGCAAATTAATGACTTTGAAAATAATTGTAATACAATTTTTTGTAAAAGAATTATATGGCTTCCTTAGGATCTTGCACAGTTGCATCGAGTGCTATTATGAAACGAACCAACTAATTGTGACTTTAATAGCCTCTTTAGCACTCGGACTTTATTATGGAACAAACCTTATCCTACAAAACAACAAACATTGTTAGGGTTTTTCTTCTTTTTTTCTCACTTTCAAGTTTTATTTAGGTCTCTTTTTGCCTTTTTTTCTACAACCTGAATTTTTAGCTTTTTTCTTTTACACGTTTAGTCATTTATATGTTTTCCTTAAATAAAAACTTAAACCAAGAATTGATATGAATAAAATAATTTTTTTAAAAAAAATGAAAAAATAGTAAAAGACGATTTAGACTAAAGCAAAGTCTCATATATTAACTAATTCTCCTACCATATATTTTAGGAGTCTCATATATTTTAGGAAATCTAGTTAATATAATAAAAAATAATTAAATAATAAATTAAAAAATAGTGAAAAGACAATTTTGTCTAAAGAAGAGTCTTTTAATGAAGGACAAAAAATTCAAATCACTTTTCTAAGGTCTTCACACTTTTAATATTATATATATATATATATATATATATATATATATATATATATATATATATATATATACACACACACACACACATTATATTACATTACTACTATATATAAGAGAGAATGTGAGATTTTGGTATTCCTCACATCAATTTTTTTTTACAATTTTATCATTAATTTAAATTTTAATTACTCTATAAAATTTCATCTATTTTGGTAAATTTGAGCAATGATATGGGCTCATTAAATGCCACAAAGTGATGTGTCATGAAAAAATGATAGTGATACCATAAAAATTATTTGTACAATCAAGTTCAATATTGATCCAAGAATTTATTGTCTTTCTATTATGTACAAATGTTTATTAATCTTACTTCAATTTTTTTTCCTAACAAATTTATTATGGACAAGTAATTAAAGTACCTTGGCATTCCTTTTCTAACTTAGTGCATGCTTAATTATTAAATAAAAAGTTATATTTTATATATGGCTAAAAATGTTTGAAAATTTATTTTTTAAAAAATATAATTTAACTCTCCAAATATTAATAATACCAAATAATAAAAATGAGAGTAATTCTTTTGACATTTTTTATGATGATTTTTTCCTTTAAAAAATGGGATTATCAACATTTTATAGAATTTAGGACAAAATAAGTAGTTTAACATGAAATATTAAAGCTTCATCCACATTTAAGAAATATCAATTTCTTAACATGTATTTCTAGAAAAAAGAAACTACTAAAGTTCTAAAAAAGTAACTTTTCAATTTCTTTTGTATGGTTTGATATAAGGGAAAATCTACAAAAGTATTTTGTTGAACAAAGTTTTCTAATTATTTAAATTAAATTCTACCGTTATTTATAAGTTAACTCTATTGATGTTATCATACAACAATTTGCAGTGTTAAAAATTTAATATATCCATTTGCAGTTTGGTAAAGTTATTTTCATGTGATACAGGTTCAAGTCGTGAAAAATGCCTCTCGCATAAATACAAGGTAAGACTGTATACATAGACCTTGAGGGTCAGTCCTTCTTGGTTTTTGCACATATAAGTTCAAATTTCAATAGTTTTTAGAAATTTATATACAATAGATATTTCCTTAACTGCTACTGTATTAAATTTTTCCTATATATGTAAAATCTCGGTGTAATTGGTAAAATTATTTTCATGTGATACAGGTTCGAGCTGTGAAAATTGTCTCTCGCATAAATACAAGGTAAGACAGTGTACATAGATCCTTGAGGACAGGTCCTTCTCGGATTCCGCACATATAAGTTCAAATTTCAATAATTTTTAGAAATTTATGTATAGTAGATATTTCCATAACTACTACAGTATTAAAATATTTTCATATATACATATGTAAAGCCTTTGCATAATTGGTAAAATTGTCTCAATTTGACACAGATTCGAGCAGTGAAAACTACCTCTCGCATAAATACAAGGTAAGGTTGTGTGGTATAATCCGTTGTGGGCCGCCTTCCCCGATCCCACACATATAAGTTAAATTAGTGATTTTTCATATATGTATGCTTTGTGTAGAAAAAGGTTAGAATTCTTCAAGTCTCACATGATAAATCCCATGAAAATCAATTATATCAACTGAACTTTCAAACTTTCAATTGCAAAACAGAAAAGGGCATTTTGTTGATTGCCATGAAAATCCCTTCAAAGAAACCTAATTTTTTCAAACCCCTTCAGAAAGGTTTCAAGCATGGTCTTGTAAGTTATCCCTTCTGTTTCTCTTTTTTTTAGTCATTCTTTTGCCTACTATATGTTGCATATATGATACAAAAGTGGAAGAATTTATCCCAGAAAATATTAAACACTAAAATTTGAAAGCTATAGTCGTGTTAAAGATTTTATAATTCATATTTAAACTGGGTAGCGGCCTCATGCTAAAGGAAACATTTGCACCATTTTATTTTTTCCCTTCTCTATTTATTGGAGTTATTTACATAAAATATGAAATGTATCATATGTGTGAATTTTTATAAACCATTTCAGCCCCTTCCTAAAGAATTGGCAGTGGAAAACGGTCTCTTCAAGAAGAAAAGTTGTCTGATTATCAGAGATGAAAGACAAAGATCATGCAATTCAAAGCTAGCTACCCACAATTCTATAGTCCATATATTTGGAGGATGGTCTGAATTCCGCGTTGCAAATAACTTAAAGGAGGGAGACTATATGATGTTTGAGGTTTTTGCTAATGTAAAAAAAACAATATGGAAATTTCACGGTAAATTTTTTTAATTTAAGCAACCTTTTGTTTCAATGATCCTTTTACTTTTTTTATATACATTGTTAGGATTGAGAACCCGGTTATTGCGGAATTTAGCCAAACAATATTATAATGACAATAACAAAGACAATAACAAGTAGATAATAACGGTAATTAAAGAAAATAAAGGAAGCACAAATTTCACGTGGTTCGGTCAATGTGACCTACATACACGAGCGGAGAGGAGCAATTTCACTATATCAACAACAGTACAATAGAGAGTTACAAAATTAGAGTAGTCACTCTAATTAACCCAAATATCCCATGTGATACAAGCCAAATGGCCATCATAGCTTTTGATGACATCATTCGAGGCCAATACAAAGAGGTCCAATCCATGGTCAAGCAAAGAGCTCAAAAATGCACTTGGAGGACCTACTTCGAGCTCCTAAGCAAGCAACGTCGTGTTTGGAAGATAGCTTGGAGCCGAGAAAAGCCATGGCACGAGGAATAAAGAGCCCTCGTGGGTTATTTCCAAAATAGCCACTTTTGGGTTATTTTTGTAATAGGCTAATTTTGCAAAAGCAACTAACATAAATAGGTGCCTTAGACATTTCATTAGGAAGATAGTTTTTGGATGATAAATTTTACATGATGTATTCATGAGAATTCCATGGGAGTGTTTGAGTCCTTGGAAAAGCATTTGTTGAACCTTGTTGAGAAACATTGGTTGTAAGGGCGATCTAATCCCCTTTGCGGTCACATAAGAGTTAGGTGTTTATTGATAGTCATTAAGGGAGGTTTTAGGATTTGAAACGCCTTTCGATTGCCTTAGCGTTCTCAATTTTGTGTCTATCTTCCTATCATCGTTATCTTATCCTTCTATCTTTACTTTCCGCATCTTAGATTCGAGTCTTAGAGGCTTGGATTGTATTATTTGGTATCAGAGCCGAGCTTAGGATCATTTCCATGATTCTAGTGTTGGGTTTGTTATCTTGAAAATCCAAAAAAATAGTGGTGTCAAAAATTGAAAATCTCAAAAAATTCACTATTCACGTTTTTGTTCTTAGGTCAAATTTTGAGTTTTCAATTCGTATTTTTATTGTGTTTCTAGTGTTAGATTTGTGTTCTCTAACACTATATGAGTTTATAAATCAAATTTGAGCCAAATGTAACTTATTTGAGTGTTCTATCCTTGTCAGAAGCTTGGGTTAAAGATTTTGAAGTTGATTGCAAAATCTGATGATTTTGGGGAAGAATTTGAGAATATTGATGATTGAAATGTGTTTAGAAGGTTGAAAATAGCCTTGGTTCAAAATTTCGTCGCATACGATCAACGGTTTAAGAGATAGAAATTTTTGAAGTTTTGGTGTTTTTGAATGTTCTTGGAGAAAAACAAATCTTCAAGAGGAATTGTTGGAAAAAAAGTGGTTGTTTGATTCTCAAAAGTGAAGAAAAATGTGTACAAAAGTGTTTGTACAAGAACCTCTTTGAAAATCCTAAGGATATTCCACAAGAGAGTCCAAAGGGGACCATTGGGAGGGCATTTTCGCCCATTCAAGAGGCTGGTTTGGCTGACCTGTGCCTGACTTGGTAAAGCAGGTCCAAGGCATCTTAAAACAGTGATATATAAACCAGCTAAATCCACTCTACCCTCCATCTGCGACTGACCTACTGCAGCATCCCCAGCGCAGCTCAAAACAGTGAGACAAGGACCATCTGCGGCCAGCCTGACCTCCATCTGCGGCTGAGATGCTTCAGCATCCCCAGCGCATCCCAAAGAAGTTAGCAAAAAAGCATCCCCAGTGCATCCCAAAGAAATTAGCAAAAACCTAACCTACGTCCAAGGTGCTTCACACAGGTTCCACCGCAGCCCAAGCGCAAATCAGCCTTCCTCAACACAATTTTACCCCTCTAATCAAATTCCAAAACATAAAATTCAAGTTTCCAAAGTGCATTTTGACACTTTAATTACTCCTCCATTTCTCAAGGTTTGATTCCTAAGTTTTAATTTATTGATACCTAATCTCTTCTTTTGATTCTTAAACTACTCATCAACTAGTAATTTGTTTACTAAGGTTATCATTAGTTCTTGAGTCTGAATTCTTTCATCGTCCTATTTCTTTTGGGCTTTTCTAGTTTTATTTCGTTGTAGCTTTTTAATTCAAGTACGTAAGTAGATTTTTTATTTCTTTGAGTCGATCGGAAAAGAATCCACTCTGGCCGCAAAGTAGAGATTGACACCTTATTGTCCATCAAAGTATAAGCAACTTTCAACATTCGTCGCTCCAATTGTGAGGATCACAAAGGTGAGTCCATACTAGTGTTGGTGAGGTGCTTTACTACTAATCTTATTTGTTTATTTTTGTAGGTACAAGGTGATATAAGGGGAGCATGTCTTTGATAGCCTTGGATAATTGTGACTACGACATAGGAGACTATGGTTGTGGTGAAAATAGTTATGGCTACGAAGTATATGGAGATTATGGGGGCTATGAATATAGCCATGATCAAATGTGTGAAATTGGGGATCAAGATAGAAATATAGGGTATAGTAGGAGTCATTGTCTTCCTACTCTATCCATCTTTAAAGGAGAATGGGATCCCGAAGTTTACCTTAATTGGGAATGACAATATGAAAGAGTCTTCAAAGATTATGCTATGAGCGAAGCCGAACAAGCTACATATGCCCTTAAGTACATTAACGGTCCGACCTTGGAATGATGCAAGCTTATAAGGAAACTCACTCAAACTTGGGGTGCCTTGAAAGAGTTTTTGGGACCAATCTAAGTGCCGAAGGGTTATACGAAGCTTTACAATAGTGATCCAAGAAGACAACCATGTTCAAGATGGATAGAGATTTGTGGAGTTTCGAGATGTGTTCTTATCATTGATGATTGGTATCATGAAAACTATATAACTCCTTTTTTGATTGATTATCTAGGGATACCTCGAGTGTCCAAGTGTTTCCCATACTTCTTGGAAGGCTATAGAGTCTTCGAGAGCGTGAAGGTTTTCTTCACTCGCGATGGGTATTATGATGAGATGTGGTGTGACATAATTCCCTTAGAATGTGGATACTTACACTTGGGTGTCGATTGGTTTGCACAACACAAGATTTCAAATGTGCAAAATTAGCCTAAGTTTGCAAGGGACCAATGGGGAAATCATCTCTTTCCACCTACCCTTCCAAAATCTCAAGAAAAGATGACTAGTTACTCCAAGTCAAATAAAAATGAGAGACAAAAGATTAAGAGGAGTAAGAGAGTGCAAGGTGGAAACCTAAGAGAGGAAAAAAAGAGGTTGAGGGGAGCAAAGTGAGAGGGTTGCCACCAACCTGAGATAACATTGTATGTCCTTACATTCTTAAGGACATTTGTGTAGGTACCAACATGGCAAGCGGAGGAGAACAAGTACCAAAAGAAAAAATTCCCTTTGAAGACTTGACAAGGAAAATTGTAGATGTTTTCAAAGTTTGTGGAGGACCTTCACACCAAAGTAAAGAAGAATGTGCTCAAGAACTTCAAGGTAACATAGCTAACTCTTACACTTTTGTGCATGTGAATGATAATTGTGTGGCTAATAGCCCATTGTGTTTGAGTCATAGCTTACCTACATGTGAGTTTATTAATTCTTTGCCTCTTGATGATGATATACATGTTGTGAGTGTGGATACACTAGTTGATCCTATTGATGACCGAATTAACATTTCTTTTAATAACAATTTATGTCCACCTAGTGTTGAAGACATTGTGATGAATAATAGTACATCATCTTGTTAAAATTGTATTGATCAACTTGTGTGAGAAACTATTCCACCACTTGAGGATGTGTGTAATGTGATTAATGGACCTCAAGTGAGTAAAGAACTTGAGAATGTTGATCAAGAAAATATCAGTGACCCTTTAAGCTTATCCATTAGTGAAGATTCTAATGCTTTCTTGGCTCATAAGGATAATCATGTGCTTGAAACTTCTTTGGAACTTGATAGTTGTATTTTAAAGAGTGGACTTGCATATCCTACCTCTTATTAGTGGATAGATCCTTCTCTCTTTAAGA
This sequence comes from Capsicum pubescens, assembly GCA_030864215.1. Lineage (NCBI taxonomy): Eukaryota > Viridiplantae > Streptophyta > Magnoliopsida > Solanales > Solanaceae > Capsicum > Capsicum pubescens. The sequence goes on along the minus strand of CM061538.1, from coordinate 96,559,541 downwards.
ACAATATCTTGTTTAAAAATAATGAAATCAGTCCTCGTGAATTACCTAGTGGGGTAGATAGCATTGTTTATATAGATATTCTTGAGGGCTATATTCCATATGATAACCCACTATGGTGTGACGACATTCCTCCTAAAGATGGAAACCTCTTCTAAGAAGATGAGAGTACTCTTAAGGGAAAGGAATGTGAAGTCTTGGAAAGAAATAATCAATAGGGTGATGAAAACTTTGATTTTCTTGAATATTTAATAAGGCCAATAGGTGATTGTTCATTGAAAAATAAATAAAGATGTGATCCTTTGTATGACACCCCACCTTTCTTTTATTACTATGTGGATGAATTTCTTGCTTCTTGTGAAGATTTAAGCATTAATGTCTTTTATGTTTGTAGTGTTATGTGTCTACTTGAGGATTCTTCCATGGAAGGAGAAAGTATCCAGTTTTTGGAAATTGCTTCCTCTTCTACTTTGTGTGACCTTATTGACGAAAATACTCATAGTGATAATTTTGAATCTAATAGTGAGTATCTACGTGGTAGCACCTTTGTTGAAGTAGACTTGAGTGATACCTTTCTCTACTCTCTACTTTCTTTTGATGATGCTTATGTTATTATAGAGAGTATGTATTTCTATTTACGTGAAACCTATGGGGAAAAGGAGTGTTGTCTAGACCAGTGTCTCTAGCCGCTCTTTTCATTTGACCCCAGTGGCAAATTTGAAAATGGTGATCTTGGTAAACCCAACTTGTTGCTTGGTCTACATGAAAATCAATGTTTGATTGAGAATGTTGTTATCCTTCCCTTGGATGGAAGTCTTTCTCGAGAATTCATAATCCACTTAAGAAACCAACATTGTGTAAGGGAAAGATATCTAACAAAAATGAGAGATCTTTAAAGAAAGGGAGTAATGAAAAGCTCCAAGAGAGTTATCCATTGTTTGTTTCCACTCTTGACCAAGGTTTCACTACTTGTAGGTCAAGAAGAGAGCCTTCTCTTGAAACTACTTTGGATGAATTCTATTCTTGTGATACCCTTCTTCAACACTTGAGTAAAATTGATGGCCTCCTTCTCCATGGTGGTATCATTCTTGAAAACCCGAGGGCAAAAGTGTCATTGTCTCCTTTGGGTGTTGCTTATAAATTTTTATCCTTGCTTGACACACTTGTGCTTAAATTGAGTGAATCCCAACTTGTGGATGTCAAGTTTATCATTTGTTTATGGAAGAGCCCATGGACGTTAAGGACTTCTTCTCACCTTCATAGCGTTGGACAATTTGAAGAATCTTGTGGGGCTCTTGGGAGCATGATTAACTTTGTTAATAGAGGGAAACAAACTTCTTGGGAGAACTACTTATATTGGATTGTTTTGTTCCATGGTAGATTGTCCATACTTCCCCATAGCACCCTTGATGAAATCCCTTCTTTTGGGAAGTTCTTTGAAAGGAAGCATTTGCATGTGCTTAAATATTTTGTTCCCATCCTTTTGTGCATTATGTGCTAAGTACTTTGAGTCAATTGGCATTTTCATAGACAATAGAACCTTGGTTGATTCCTTTACACTTGATTCCTTTCTATACTACATCTTTGCCTATGATAACATCCATGCTAGTATTGGAGTTGTTCTATATGGATATAGGGAACTTGTTAGTTGGTCCACTTATTTGAATCACAATGCTATATGAATCTTGTAGATGTTAGAACCAATTGGGGAACCACCATTGGTGTGGTGTCTTGAAAAGGTAATGAAACAATTGTGCCTTATGGCTCATAAGATGGAGGTAGTTCTACCTTTTGGATCATTTGATGCCATTATGACGTTTATAGTTTCCTTATCTCTTGATGATTTCCATTACCAAATCTTTTGTGCATTTTTCGATGAGTTTTTAATATTTAATTCAAAGGATCCTTGGTTATATTTCATGTATGCGCAACCTTGGCATGTTAAGATGATTTGTTGTGCTAACCCTTACCCTCATGCCATGAGGAGTTTGTGTTTATTTGTATTTTCTTTTATTTTGCAAGGTTTGGATTTGAGGTCAAATCTTTTTCAAGAAGGGGAGGATGATACAAGACAAATGGTCATCATAGATTTTGATGACATCATTCTAGGCTAATACAAAGAGGTCCAATCCATGGTCAAGCAAAGAGCTCAAAAATGCACTTGGAGGACCTACTTTGAGCTCCTAAGCAAGCAACATCGTGTTTGTTCGATATCTTGGAGCCGAGGAAAGCCATGGCAAGAGGAATAAAGAGCCTTTGCGCGTTATTTCCAAACACTACTAAAAAATGCCAAAAAGCGACGGCCAACGTCGCTTTTTTGGGCAAAAGCGATGGAAAGTCATCGCTTTTTTTCGGTCTCAAAAAGGGGCGTTGGTTTTTGAAAGCGACGGCCAGTGTCGCTTTTAGGAAAAAATATTTTTTTTGTTATTTTTTGAAAAAGCGACAATGTCCATCGTTTTATCGACGTTGTGCGTCATTTTTTGTTCTTCATACGATGAACAAAAAATGACGGACATCATCAATATATTAAAAAAAACTTTTTTTTCCAGAAAAATTGACACTGTCCATCGTAATTTGACAAAAAAAAAATATTATTTTTTTAAAAAAGCGACGTTGGTCGTCGCTTTTTTTCTTCATAATGAATAAAAAGTGACGTTGGTCGTCGCTTTTTGTTCTTCATAATTAATAAATAGAGATGGCCATCGTCGTTTATCTGTAAGGAAAAAAATTACCATTTTAAAAAGCGACACAAAGCGTCGCATTTCTGAAAATATATTTAAAAAAGCGACGGACAAAAGTGATCCTGTCCGTCACTTTCCTGCATTTTTTTGCAATGCAGATATTTGCATTTTCTACATCCCACCTGCCAAATAAATACAATTTAATAAATACATCATGCAACAAACATTACTAATCATACAAAGGACTACATCATCAAAGCATTTAAGTAATTCAAATCATCAATGCTTCAACAACATCTAAAACACTTATCCAATATTCAAAAACACTTAATAGGTAATTCAAAAACATTCAAAACACTTACGTCTTTAAGCTTCTTAATTCAAAAATAAAAGTTAAGTTCAAAAATTAATGTCTAAAAAAGTCTAGAAGCAACTCCAACAAACACTAAGGAGTAGTGTCAACAAATTTATCACTTTCTGTTTCTTCTTTACTACTTGAATCGGGAGATGGAGAACGGTGACGACGGCGACTCATGCTAACTATTTTTTTCTTGAGTTCCTCGACAGCCTTGCTCATGACTTCATTTTGAGCAACAGACTGTGCGAAGGCACGTGAAAGATCTGTAATTTGTTTCGATATAGCAGCAAGCTGAACACCGTCAATCGCCTCAGCCTGGCGCGAGGATCCAATACCAGTCCATCCAGCACGAAGACATCGTAACTCATTTCGAGAACCAAATCCATAGGTTTTCTCCCTTTTTTTCCTCCCGCCACCTTTTCGGTCCAAATTTTATCTGATTCCTCCTGTGTAGGCTCGGTTGAATCAAATTTAGACAAGTAGCATATAAATTCATTCTGCATATTAAAAAAGACACATTAGTAAATTTTACTGAATTTTAAAAAAGATAAGGATAGGAAAGAATGTCGTGTTTCATGTCCTTAATTCCCAGTAACATTAAGAGTCAAAACAAGCAAAACACAAATCTCAAAGATGATTGTGGAATTGGACAGCAGCATAAATACAATGCATATAAGCTCCCTGCAGATTAGCTAGTAGGAACCTTTGGCAGAATAGTATCAAACATATATTATTTATGAACAAAAAGCACTAAGAAATTACTACAACACTTTCTGATAATGATTCTTTAATAAGCATCTAACATGACATTTAGGTTGTAGTTAATTATAAATTCCAGGTAGACTACCACGAGATTCAGAGTTATAATTACCTTGTACATCTATCCAACTACTAGAAATTATACGTGAGAAAAAGTTGAGTGAAAATACTGAGGGCCACTCCACATTGTATGATGAAACACCATCACGCCATTATCAGAAAATAAAATAAAAAAACAAATAGATGTTCCATCTCAATAAAAAAGAGGAATAAAAGCGTATATTGAATCACCACTGAATAAACACCCAAACTAAAAAACAAATCCTTGGAACCTTAAGAACGATACGGGTTACTTGTTAGTTGATAACAAAAGGTAGCCAATAGGAGAATGATATAGCTAATTAAATATAAAGGTATAACAGATTAAATTATAAATATATGTCTTACATTGGTATTTTCATCCCTGGGCTCAACCCACACATCCGGGTCTGACTCATTCATTTTTTTCAGCAGATGTGTTTGTCTGAAGTCCTCAAGTCAAGTCGGTTCGCGACCCAAGTCCTTCTCGTACAAACAAAAAGAAAAATAAGCATAATCAAGTAATATTTAATAAACTTTATATAAACACATAAATTAAAAGCTAAGGTTACTACATACCATTTCTCGAACTATGACCCCGATACTTTTTGCACCTCCGGTGTGCAATGAGCCACCTTTTAAACTGGCTCTAGCTTTCTTATTTTGCTCAGAGATTGACTTATATTCAGGAGATTCCCAATAAATACACAAATAATCATATACGGTTTTAAGAAGCCATTGTGCAACATTGCCTGTACGTTTAACACGTTCAAGTCAATTGCGTAGCTTTGCACCAGCATTCCTCTAAAAAATAGTGGACATAACTCTATTGTACTTTTTCAACCAAGTACACATTGTCTGAAAATCAAATGAGTAGAATTATATATATATATATACGTGCATATACAAATATATATTACTATTAAAGTTAACCAAATAATGATTAAATCTAGTATACCTTGAACTCTTCAAACATGGCTTGTCTATGGTCTTCTGGAATCTCTAACCAACTGTGCCAAGGTTGTGAAAAAAGCCTCCTAACGCTCTCTGTTACTTCCTTATTAACTTCTTTTGACGCGGGATACCACTTTTAAAAAAACAAAATAAATATGTAAAGCACTTAGCACTGATGTTGTTGTTGTTGTGGTTGTCTAATGAACAAATCATCCTCTAATTTAACTATCTAGAAAAATGATCTAGTACACCAAAAGAATCCCTAGACAGACAACACTTACTGCAAAGTTGTACCTCATGTCACACGACAGTACTGAAGTAACAAAATAAATATATAAGCATGAATATTTTATTAATAAAAAATAAACTTATGAATTAAAAAATAAACTTACGTAGATCCATCAAGCTCGATGAAGACTCTACCAATCATGTCCTTATCTTTGGTAATGATACCAATCAAATGTGCATCAGTATCATCTTCTATAGGTGAAGGTAGAGGTGGAGGTGCAGATCCAGATGCGGATGCTACTCCCGGGATTACCCAAGGTTCGTTAACTGGGGGAGTAGATATTTGTGCATCATATTCAGAGTTGTCTCTTAGCCGCAATCCTGAGAGGTGGGGGGATGAATCGCCAGGGGATGGAGTACCAGATGATAATCTCGAAGTCCCTATATCTGTAGGAGGCCTGAAAGTATGTGGAGCGAAAAAAGTGCACACCTGTCGCTGCTTTCTAGGACCATGATAATATACAGGATTACCAGTGCCAAATTGGACATAAGACCTCCCTGATGAAGAGGTGTGCATCTGTGGCTGTGAAGAAAGTCGAACAGGAATATCATCAGGATTTATAGGCATCCTAGATTTCTTTTTAGCAATTGACTTCAAATTCTTATTAGGATGAGGCCGATCACTGCTACCACTGGATTCCATCTGCATGCAAGTTTACATTAAAACATATAAAAATCAATTTGTATTCTACCAATATAAAACATAAATTATGAGGGAAAAACTTGAGGAGAAAATATTGTTCAAGAAGAAAATCTTACTCACCAAAGTTAAGAAATGGTGCTCTGGCCTAACTTTTCATAGAGATAGGATCATTACATCGTATCTGCTGCTTTGCATGATATTCTGCTAATTCATGGTAGATTTCCTACCATAACATACTTCTTAGTTAAAATTAGTACTCTCAGAATTTCATAAAAAAATTAATACTATCAGCAAAAAGGATTACGATCTTCTTCTAAATTCTGTTGGGGTCCAATTCCATCCCCAATACCAAAAACATCATTGACCCTTTCATGAATCCTATCCTCTTGTTGTACTCTATCGTGTTGCACCCCATGTTGAACTCTAGCATGTTGAATCCTAGCATGTCGACCATATACAAGCATGGCATATTCATCCACAGGCAAAGAATTATAAAATATACCATTCAAACCATCTCTTTCTTCGTGATCAACCCACATAAAGTATCTTGGCTTAAATTCATTCCGATAGAGATGAGTCATAACTATATCTGGTTGAAAAAACTTCAAGCATCTACATGAACTACAAGGGCACCTAACCACTTCATTTTTTTAAATAGATCTAGTGACATCGCATGATCGATAAAACCTCTAACGCCATCAAAATATTGGGGTTTTAAACCACCAACATTTTCATAATCCATATCATACATCCACAGACGATGATCCATCTACAAAAATATAGATATTCAATAATATGCAACTTTACATTAAAACATATAAAAATTAAGTCATTAGTTCAGATATCAAGTGAATACACTTAAATCATTTTCAAGTAGCTACACTTATAAGCTTTTTCAAGTCATTAACTCCACATTTCAAGTAGCAACACTTAAGCATTTTCAAGTCACAAGTCCACAATTTCAAATAGCTACACTTAACCATTTTCGAGTCACAAGGTTGCAATTTCAAGTAACTACACTTAAGTATTTTCAAGTTATTAACTTCATATTTCAATTAGCTACACTTAACCATTTTCAAGTCACAAGGTCACAATTTTAAGTAACTACACTTAAGCTTTTTCAAGTCGTTAACTTCACATTTCAAGTAGCTACACTTGAGCATTTTCAAGTTACAAGTTCACAATTTTAAATAGCTACAAATAACCATTTTCAAGTCACAAGGTCACAATTTCAAGTAACTACACTTAAGCATTTTCAAGTTAACTTCATGTTTCAAGTTGTAACAATTAAGGTCACAATTTCAAGTAACTACCCTTAAGCATTTTCAAGTCATTTTCACATCTCAAGTAGCTACACTTAAACATTTTCAAGTCACAATTTCACAATTTCAAGTAACTACACTTAAGCATTTTTCAAGTCATTAACTTCACATTTCAAGTAGCTACACTTAACCATTTTCTAGTTATTAACATCACATTTCAAGTAGCTACACTTAAGCATTTTCAAGTCACAAATTCACAATTTCAAGTACCCATTTAATTAACCATTTTCAAGTCAAGTTCACAATTTCAAGTAACTACACTTAATCATTTTTAAATCATAACTTCACACTTCAAGTGACTATATTTAACCATTTTCTAATTGGTAGTTCACATTCTCAATTGTAATATAAGTCAGATGATTCAATAAATTTAATAAAGCTAATAGGTAGATGTGTTGCATGTCCCTCTCACACCATATAATCATCACAAAATCTATGGCTTTAAAAGCCTTCTACAACAAATAATTCCACCATTACATTACATATAAAGACTTCATTGTAAGAAAATAGAGAGAAATAAACTTACCTTTGTTTGGCCTAATTGAAGTGAAAGTGACAAGCGATTATCTAACGCAATCACAACATCAAATTGTCTCTGCTTTTCAACCAGGCTTTCTGTCAACATAACATTAAATAAGGTTATTCTTTGAAGAATAATCTTTGGGATTTAACTAAAAAGGGGTTTTTTAAATGAAATAAACAAAAATCATTAACATGATTCATAAGCGAAAATATTATGCAGACTATTTTCCTATTCTTAACTAAAGATTATGAAGTCCCAACACTAAAGACATGCATAATACTGCCATACCAGCCAATCCAAATATTAACGCTAAATGTCGCTTGATGAACTAGTGTTTTTCAAATTAATACTTAAAGTACATGACATGGCACCAGTAATTTTAGGACCACTAATTCACAATACCAGCAACATACAAAACAGTGAAGTAAAAACAATCAGTAGAATGACATGTGTTACCATCAATTGCTATCAACTGTTGCTGAACTCTAAAGCCAGCAACCACACAACCAGCGTTGTCAGTATAATCCTCAAAATTGGACCTGCAACCAGAAATAGCTTTGATGAGAATATGATTCCTTTCACTTGCATTATTTTTTAGTTATTTTAAATAAATGGAGAAAAAAGGAAGTGTCTAGAAGAGGGAAAAGAACAAAGGCACCTTCTAGCTTGTAAATACCCATTAAAACCCAAATATAAAAAACAACAATAAAGCTCATTCTTGCAATTACAGTAAAAAAATTAGGTGAAATGTTAGGAATATAGATCGCGCGTTGTTATGATTAAGGACGGATGAATGAATAGATTGCCACATTGGTAAAGCTTTTAAGACCCATTTCTTTCCTTTCCTCTTAACTAATTAAGGCAATATATTTATCTCATTACTCAAGATCTCAAGTTGTGTTAAAAGATTCTTGACCTTTTTCAAAGCTGAAAAAGAGTGTAATCTTCCAATTTAACACGTTTTCCCAATTTTGGCGGAGGGAAATAAAATAAAAATGAACAGGGATATTGCTAGTGTATATTAAACACAAAAAACAAAATTATTTATACTTCTCATCTCTTACTTTTTCTTGCATAAACTTCCATTAAAACAGACAATTTCAGTATCATGAATATGTCAACTGCTAAAAGAATATCAGAAATATTGTTATATATGTATGGTTATGTAATAGCGATATTCTATTTCTAGATAAACCGTTGTGTGTTTACTCTTATTTTGCTTCTTACCTTGTGAAAAAACACTAAGAGCCTTTGGATAATATTAAAATCTGATGAAATCAGTTTTTAATTTCTTTTTAAAAATTTTTAGGTGTTTGGTAAAATTAAAAAATACTTGAAAAAACAAAAACACTGATTTGGAGGAAACCATACATAAAGAGGAAAAAATTAACACAGTAACCTTACCTTTTTTGAATGATCGGAAGAGAGAGAGACGGGGAGAAAGAGAGAGAGAGATATGCGGAGGAAGAGAGAGAGAAAAGGAGAAGAAATGGGGGGGAGGGGAGAGAGGCGCGGAGGAAGAGAGAAAGAAAAGGAGAAAGTGGAGTATGTTGCCCTAATATGGGTTGATTAAAAGTTTGACTAAATCTCGACGACGAATTTCGACGTTGGCCATCGCTTTTTAAAAATTTCTATATTTAATTTATTTTTATAAAATATAAAATTTATTTATTTATCATTAAATTAAAAATATCAAATATCGACGGCGAACATCGCTTATCAAAAAAATAATTTTAATTTAGATTTAAATAAAGCGACGTTGTCCGTCACTTTTCGTAAAACAAAAAAATTACAAATTGCGACAGATAACGTCGCGTTTCTAGAATTAAAAAATAAAAATTATAGGGATGCTGTGCGTAGATTTTAATATATAAAAAAATATTAAATTTATAAATCGACGGACTACGTCAATTTTAGAAAAATTAATTTTTTTTAAAAAAAACGACGTTGTCCGTCGCTTTTTGTAAAAAAAATAATAATAAAAATAGTTACAAATTGCGACGACTAACATCGCTTTTCTAGAATTAATATTTAAAAAAAATAAAAAGAATAGCGACGTTGTGCATCGCTTTTAGTTAATAAAAATAAAAATAAGAAACAAATTTATAAATCGACAGACTACGTTGCTTTTCAAAAAAATAATTTTTATTTAATTTTAACAAAAGCGACGCTGTCCTTCGTTTTTTGTAAAAAATAAATAAATAATAATAATTACAAATTGCGACGGACAACATCGCTTTTTTAGAATTAATATTTTAAAAAATAAAAATTATAGCGACGTTGTCCGTTGCTTTTAATAAAAATAAAGAAAAAGAAAAATCAAATTTAAAAATTGACAGAATACGTCGCTTTTTAAAAAATAATTATTATTATTTTTAAATAAATTACGACGCTTTTCGTCGCTTTTATTAAAAAAAATTATAAATTAGTTTTTAATTACTTGCCACAAAAATTCGCAAAAAAAATGATGAATTTTAAGACGTTGGCCGTCTCTTTTAATAAAAAATAAATTAAAATTAAAATTAAACTAAAAAATCGACGGCCAACATCGCTTTTTAAAGCGACACAGTCCGTCGCTTTTTTTTGCGTCGCTTTTTGGCCATTTTTTAGTAGTGAAAATAGCCACTTTTGGGCTATTTTTGTAATAGACTAGTTGTACAAAAGCAACTAATATAAATAGGTGCCTTAGACATTTCATTAAGAAGTTAGTTTTTGGATGATAAATTGTACATGATGTATTCATGAGAACTCCATGGGAGTGTTTCATTTCTTGGAAAAGCATTTGTTGAACCTTGTTTAGAAACATTGGTTGTAAGGACGATCTAATCCTCTTTGCGGTCACGTAAGAGTTAGCTGCTTATTGATAGTCATTAAGGGAGGTTTTAGGGTTTGAAACGCCCTTCGATTGCCCATTTGTTATTAATTTTTTGTCTATCTTTCTATCATCGTTACATTATTCTTCTATCTTTACTTTCTGCGTCTTAGATTTGAGTCTTCGAGGCTTGGCCAAATGACACAATCGGGGATTTTAAAAAGAGGATAAGAGAGAGGTGAGCTGTAACCGAACTAATCAAGTACGAATTTGAATTTGAAATTTAAATTTTTGGATTTGAATTTCAAATTTAAAAAGAAATTTCAACGGATGTTGGACCAAGCTAGACGCGCGGATAAGGGTCAGGTTCGGTCGGGCTAAAATCGTTGGATTTGGAGTTGGGTCGGGTCACTGGAACCAGATTTTATTGTTGTTCGGATTGAATTCGCTGGTGAAATTGGGTTTTGCGGTTGAGGTTGTTGTCGCTATTTGGAAGTTGTTCTTGTTGTTGTCGTTGGTTGTTGTACATTTTTAGGAAAGGAGAATTAAAAAGAGGGCTGGACAGGGTCAGGATTAGTCTTGGACCTGGGTGGTGCTGATGTTGAATTTGGTCAAGGGAAAAGAGAAGGAATTGGGTTGGTGGATGTAGTTCTTGGGCCTGGTCCGATTTTAATTAAAAGGGGGCTGCTGAAAAAGGGGAAATAGGTAAATTAGGCTATTTTGGCTATTTATTAAATAGCCTAAAAGAATGTTTGGACAATTGCATTTAAAATTTTGCCTAATTAAAACTCAATCGACCAATTGCATTGCAATTACGACCGAATTAATTTCAATTAAGATCCAAATTTAATAAATTGACTAAATTAAATCGAAATTCGATATGAATTAACAACTTGTTAAATCCCGAGCTTCTTGATTTAATAAAATCAAATGCATATTTATCCAAATAAATTATTTTGATAATAAATTAAATTAAAATCAAAATTTTAATCATTATATTTATTTTCAAAATAATTCTTGATTAAAATCCAATATTCCTTAGAATAAATATTTAAGTAATCAAATTATATAATCTCGTATAACTGAACACGATAATATATAATCGCTACTTAAAATGGTCAAATTACGTACAAAAAATATTTTGAAAATTTTTTATTCGGATGAAATAAATATTTTAATTTTATTAAAAATAAAAAAAAACTCAGGATTAAATTTAGTTGTGGAGGGCAAAAGTTAGGCATCAACAATTGTCCCCTCCCTTTGGGTAGGGTGGATGCAAGTAACCCTAGGCAAAGAGAGGTTGGCGTTCCTAATTTTTGTTCGACCACAAATTAGAATCTGAAAAATGTTAGTTTTCGCACGAGTTTCATAGAGTTATGGCCGGACCTCGATATCAGGTTTCCTACATATCTCAGGTTACATGAGAATTCACGCCACTTGTAGTTTATAAAACTTGATTTCAAGCATGATTTTCAAGAAAATTCACAAGCTATCTCGGTTTTAGAGTTTTTGATAAAACCGAGAAGCTGGGGAATAAAGGGATTTGTGGGAGGTTGGAATGCAGTCGAGTTTTCTAAATAGATCCCAGCCTATATATATCCGAGACTCAGGGAATCAGAATGCTTATAGTTTGACTCGATCGGTAGAAAAGATAGTTTCTTATTTTAGATGATCTTTGGCTCGGAATGAGTGACAAGTTGATCGAGTTGCGGAAAAGAGGCTTGTAACCTCTTAACCATGAGTGTGGGATCCTTCACATCCATAGGCAAGAACTTACTTGGACATAATTTCCAAAACTCTAGGTGCACTATCACTCAAATTTAAAAGAAAAAAAAGTTTACCCTCGGTATGAGTTTAGAAATATACCGAAGGTAAAGATAAAACCGAAATATCCCAAAAATTCCGACATGCCTTCTAACAAGGGTGTCATTGGATAGTGGTGGTGATCATACTTTAGCTCGCGTCCAGAGAGTTTGACGTCCCTCTCTAGACTATGTCCCATTTTGCTGTTAAGAAAGAGTTCCACGTTGCGCTGCGTCCTATTTGGAGTCGCCCGCACCTGTGGTCTTGATTTGAGATTTTTATCCTCTCGGATACACTCGACAATGTCTTAAATAAAAGTGTTAGTGCTAAACATAATTCATGAAAGAGGCATATAGTCTTTACCATATCTCCACGTGAGTTGTTGCCTGAAAAGTGAAGTCATCCCTTTCATGTACCTGTTTGGAAGGAAATAACTTGCAATAATAGACACAATAACTCTCTTGGTTATTGCATAATTATCTCATTTGTCGGTTGAATATGTCTTCAAAATGGGGTGATCCTTTTGGACATCAATGGCGTTTTATGCAGAACGGTCCCTAGAACTGTGTAATATTATGCTGAGGTGAACCATTTTGGTTGCCTATGATAACCTTTCTGGTTATTGACAATAATCTTTGCATGTTGGTGACTTCTAGAGTTTGAATTTAACCTCTGGTGCTGGGAATTTGAAATATATTCCAATATATTAGTGGAAATTTTGAGGACCTCCTAAAAAATTTTGCCATAGTTTAAAGTTGTTTGAGATGATCTCAGTTCGAGGGGATCCGAAGCCTTTGTTAGTTTTCATTCTCTTTGTTGGATGATGATCTTCCTCTTATGAATTTTTGAGATTCCTTCTCAAAAATTCTACCCCAGTTTCTATTTCCTAGGTTATATGACCAAGATGTTGGGGCGCCTATGTATCCCGTTGAAGCAGGAATCAGGTCAAATATAGTTTAGGACTATGCTAGGGACATATAAAATTCTAATGGGTTGACCGAAACCGACATAGGCTGCCTATGTATCTCATTCTTGAGAATTCAGGTCATCACATAGTTCATACATAAAAGGAAAGGATAAATTATCCTAAGGGGTTGACAGAAGCCGGCATAGGCCGCCTATGTATCCCTTTCTTGGGAATTCAGGTCAAACGTAGTTCGTACATGAAAGGAAATGGATTCTAGGCAATTGCACTCATAAAACAAATAGTACTATAAAGGCGATCACAAATAAACCAAGTAAACGAAAACTAAACATCCTTCAAACATAGTACCACTTTACCACATCAGAATTGATTGGTTTGGCTAAGTGATCACTAATACTTGTCTTTTTTATTTCATGATGATCGCCCAAGTTGACTACCTCAATTTTGTCCAAGTTAGGCTCCTCTCAGTTTTTCAAATTCCTCTATATCTTCCACTAACTGCTCCTCATTACCTTTTTCTATTCACTATCATTCCCCTCACTTTGTTCGTCTAACTCTTGACATGACATGACATTGGCAGGTTTTAAACTACTACTACCTAATGATTGGGGAGTAATAAGTGAAGCAGAAGTCCAATTCAGCAATGTTTCTGCCACTTCATCTTCCTTGATTCCAGTTGTCTTGAAAAATTCCTCTGTCACATTTTCCTTATTCCATCCTCAAGACCATTGTTTACAAGTTTTGAAAAATGATTGGTAGAGTCCAGTTTTACTACTAGTCATTTTTCTTTTCCTGTAACAAAGCTACAGTGAAGAAGGGGATCTCTTATTTATTTTGATAGGGCCATTTTGTGCCAACACAGAGTAGTTTCTATTACCTGCAAAGTAAAAACAACTCAAAGGTTGACGTTTTGGAATCCGTTAGTAATAAGCAAAGCAATATGTAAGGTAGGAAATAAACACATAGAATTGTTTCTCATCTCATGCGAATTGATCCATGAAGTAATGATGACTCTAGAATTTCAATGAATAAGATTTTGCTCAATGATATGAATAGGTGGAATTTGTCAGGAAGGTTCAACTCTTCTTCTTCCTTCAAGAAAGTGGAGGACAACAGAGTTTTTGAAGATGGGGGCCGGGCCAAAAACTTCCTACGTATCTGACGGAGGAGAAATCAGGACCTACATAGTTCAAAACTATAATGTCTCTTTCTGATTCTAAAGTCAACTTTCCTAAAATAGTAGTGATCATTTTGGAAGTTTTAAGAATGACTGTGGACTTTTCTGAGAAACTTGGGAGACTTGGAGTACGTTTGGTTGGACTTTTGTATAGTGGGGTATATTTTTTCCTAGAGATGTTCTATGGAAAATGGAATTGGATCAATTCACTTTTGATTCGAATCAACATAACACATATAAGCACATAAACTATTATATTACATAAGCATATTGTAATAAACGTGCATCCTAATTGGGTTACCCTTTTGAGCCAAGGATTTAGGCCTAACGAATTTGAAGAAAATATACACCTTTTTAAAGCCAATCCACTATCCCCAAAAACCTTCATGGGTATACATAAATGACATAAATGTCTACAAAAGATGCACAGAAGGAATACAATCTTTAGGGAAAGGGAAAATAACATACGAAAAAAATAATGTCCCACACAAGGGATAAGAAATACGAGCTTCTGGATGCTCTTTTATCGGTCTTCGTCCTCTTAGCTTTAACCATATTTGTTTGTTGGCAACATCCATTGATGATCAAGTGATTTTCGTATAACTGTGCTCTACATGCAACCGTCCAAATTGATCAATTTCTTGCTTGGCTTGCTTCAATTCCTCCCTCAATTGGTGTATCCTTACACGAAAGTAAGCAAAACAAGCCTTCTCCTGTCCCCTAAAGGATAATGAATTGTATTCAATAAACATATATTTCTTCAACACATAAATATGATTTGTCTGTGATTGACTCGGGTCAATAGACGCAGGGCAGGTTTTCTAATGGGACCAATACCCTCTCGGATATTGGGTAGTCCTAGGCTCGTGCCTAAAATAAGGTTTTGGTTTCGCTTATCCTAGGTGTCTAGAGTGGGTTGAACCAGGTTCTCAAGCGGACGACTTGGGTTTGGAAGCACGAATATCCATCAGACGACTAACGTGCTAATAAACCATCGTATTTCCAACACCTTATTTGGGATTGAACAACAGGGGCCGGGACATCCACGAAACCCCAAAACAATTTAATAAATCAATGCAGGATTATGCTATGAGATGCAATAATTAAGTACCGTGAAATCAAAATATATAAACACGTAAACAGTTAATCAAAAGACAAAATCAAACATTTGGTTAGAACCTAGTTAAATAGTCCCCAGTAGAGTCGCCATTTCTTTTTTTCGAAAATTTGACTTTCCGAGTCGCCACTTAATTTTTGAGAAGGAATTAAGAAACCTTCGTAATAATTTAAACGATCCAAAATAGAAAAAATCATTTAAATTTAAAGATTCAGAGTAAGCGATTTCTATTAACGTTTTAGGAAGGTTTTAAGGCACCTAAAAGGTCCGCTAACTTGCGGTTATCCGGACTATTTGAAAATAGTTTTTGACTAACTTCAAAAAGATTGATTTGTTGAAAAGTGATTGATTTTAGGAAACGATTTGTGTAAAATAAATTTGGACGATTTAGTAGGAATTTTAACTAAGTCTAAACAAATGAAAGGTGAATAAGCACATAAAAGAGAATGGGGAGAAAATAAAAGACTTAGGCCATTGGGCCCAAATCAATAGGCCCTGTCCTAATCTAATTGGGCATTTGAGCCATTTTTCACCTATCCTAATCTATGTTATCAAGCCTTTTTTAGCCTAAAACCCGCTTCATCTGTATTAAATTTACAACTTTGGCTTCGAGGCCCGAATAAATGAATAATAAAATAATAATAAATAAATAAATGGATAATAAATAAAAGAACGGCAACAAAATAAAAAAAATGAGACTTTCAAGTTTCTTAGCCACTTCAACGATGGGACTTTAACCCACTTCTTCTCCTTTCAACCTCTTGTATCCAATGCACTATGTGACTGGCTTTCAAAGTCTTCTAAAGGGTGGGCCTCAATGGCCCGTTGCGCAATGCAAGGAAAAAGAGTTCAATTGGACTCTCAAGTGAGTTCATGCAAAGAAAAAGATGAAGGAATTAATATATGTTCCAAGAGAAAGCAATAAAACCATTAAAGTGAACTAAGAAAACATGAAACAAGCTCACGTGTAAGAATCCATCAAAAATAGTATAATACAGCTATATGGATAATTTAAGAAATATGGAACGGGCTCATGCATAAGAATCAAATAGAAGTAGCATAATGTAGACATATGATTGAAAAGGATAATCAACGAGATTTCCAATAATATTTTTTCTCTATGATTAATTGAGCACTATATTCTAAGGCGTATAGACAACTTTTGAAAAAAATAGTACGAAGGTCAAGATCATTGAAATACTTTCAATACTCTCACCAGTTAATCTTGAAATAAACATTTGTTCAGATAAAGGCGTAAAAGAAATAAAAAAACGTGCTCAAATTTTCATGACAATGAGCAAAATGCAAAGAAAGTAAAGAAACTAAAATCAAATTCACTATTAAGACTAGTAACACGTGATGAAAAACTAATGGCGAAACTGACTTTAAGGAGGTGGAATTAGAGATATTTTTATAGTTTTAGCCAAATCAAATGACATAGGATAAAAAGAAAAACCCCAAACTATATTCTATTAGACTTAATACATGACTTAATCAACATTAGCAACCAAACAATTTAGCTAGTGGTCCAATCATACTCATTCTTTGGGGCATGATACGCATTAGTCGAGAAAATTCCAAAAAAAAACTTAAGAGGGATATGCATGTTATTCTGCTCAATGCCCTAAAACCAATCCTTTTAGACACAGGAAGCTTAAAAAAGGGGAAGGTATGAAACATCGCAAGAAAAAAAAAGAAACAAAGAAATAGACTTATCTTCTTTAAGGTAAAACACATATAAAATCGTAAGAATTGGCTCAAGCAAGTAAAGGTAAAAAAAAACATAAAAGAATACTTTATTGGTCACTTATATCAATCCTATCATTCTCTCAATAATTTCAAATGAACTTTGAGTCAAGATTTGCCCGAAAAGGATCAAAAGATTATTTGCAATACATGTGATATACTCCACGCTCCTTCTTGACACTTTAGGGGTCAAAGAAAACTATAGGAGTAGTATCATTACACATACGGAATAGAAAAGCAAAATCACCATATAGGAGTAGTATCATTCAACATACAGAATAGCAAAACAAATTCACCATATAAGTTAAGGCCTAAATATACCATCCACAACAAATAATACACAACTCAGAATAAAACGTCAATAATCAAAATCAAAACAATTAAAAGAAAAATCAGTAAGTTCATGCTAAAACCTCACATATCATGAAAATACTATAGCCTTCAAGGCTTCTACAGCAACAAATCCCAGCACATAATACTAATACCATCAGCGTACAACGCCATTAAAGTAGTAAACATCACTACAGAACGATCGAGAAAAGAAAAACCCAAAAACTAAATGGGACGAGGCATTACCTGTTACGGTGCAGCAAAACAGGACTCGAGCCTTCGTCAAAATTTCCTCACCACCACCGGAAGACTTCTACGACTTCGAGAGGGCTGGATCGGGTCAAGATTTATCTTGGGCCTGGGTGGTGCTGATGTTGAATTGGGTCAAGGGAAAAGATAATGAATTGGGCTGGTGGATGTAGTTTTGGGGCCTGGTTCGATTTTAATTAAAAGGGTGCTGCTGAAATTAAAGGGGAAATGGGTAAATTAGGCTATTTTGGTTATTTATTAAATAGCCAAAAGGAAAGTTTAGTCAGTTGCATTTAAAATTTAGCCTAATTAAAACTCAATCGACCAATTGCATTGCAATTACGGCCGAATTAATTTTAAAGAAGGTCCAAATTTAATAAATTGACTAAATTAAATCGAAATTCGATATGAATCAACACCTTGTTTAATCCCGAGATCCTTGATTTAATAAAATCAAATGCATATTTATCCAAATAAATTATTTTGATAATAAATTATATTAAAATCAACATTTTAATCATTATATTTATTATCAAAATAATCCTTGATTAAAATCCAATATTTCTTAGAATAAATATTTAAGTAATCAAATTATATAATCTCGTATAACTGAACACAATAATATATAATTGCTACTTAAAATGATCAAATTACGTACAAAAAATATTTTGAATTTTTTTTATTCGGATGAAATAAATATTTTAATTTTATTAAAAATAAAAAAAAACTCAGGATTAAATTTAGTTGTGGAGGACAAAAGTTAGGCGTCAACAACTGTTCTCAATGTTTTAAATGTCATGGGTAGGGACATAAGACAAGTGAATGTCCCATCTGAAGAAATATGATCTTTAGGGAAGGAAAATTGTATTACCTTGGAGAAGAGGTGGGCTTGGAAGATGAGAATGATGAAAAATCCCAAGTTGGAGAGGGGTCCTAAGAAGATGAGCAAGTAGAGGAGGATAATGAAGATGCTTGGCCTCAAGATGGAGAGTATGAGGTTCCTAATTTTCTTGTAAGGCATTCAATAATTAGTAAGGCGATAGATGACCCTGGTCAAAGGGAGAATCTATTCCATACTAAGTCTTATAAAGGAAAATGTGTACTCTTTGATCATTAATAGCGAAAGTTGTGCTAATGTGGCTAGTTCTACTTTGGTTGATTTCTTGAAGTTGCCCATAACCAAACATGCCACACCATACAAGCCTCAAATGGTTAAATGATTGTGGTGACTTAAAGCTGACTAGGCAAGTGTTAATTTGGTTCAAAATTGGGAATTATCATGATGAGGTGCATTGTGATGTGATACCTATGCAAGATTGTCATTTCTTGCCTAGAAAACCATGGCAATATGATCTTTCAAGAAAACATAATAGGAGGACCAATCGATACTCTTTTGAGTTGAATGGTCAAAAATTCACTCTCCATCCACTTTTGCCATCTCAAGTGAATGAAGGTCACCAAAAATTGAGAGAATTGAAAGAGAAGGGTAAGAAGCAAAGTGAGAAGGAGGACCAAATTGAGGAACGGGATGAAGAAGATGAGAAGAGGAGGTTGAAAGTGAAGAGTCTCTTGGTGATGTTGTATACGACCAAAGATCTTTTCAAAGAATATGATGAATAACACCCATGCTCCTCCTATACCATGATTTTCATGCTAACCACTCTACTTCTCCTATCCCCCATTATATTTTACTTGTTTTATTGAACAATGAAGATGTGTTCCCAAAGGAACTTCCCCAAGGATTACCCCCACTTCGGGGAATTGAACATCAAATTGATTTTGTGTCAGGTTCTTAATTACCCAATAAACTGGCCTACGTGCCGAAGTAATCCAAAGGACACAAAAGAGCTCCAAAGGCAAGTTGATGAACTTCTTACCAAGGGATACATCAAAGAGAGCATGAGTCCATATGCGGTTTCAGTGTTTCTAGAGCCAAAGAAAGATGGAACATGGCGTATGTGCGTTGAATACAGAGCTGTCAATAAAATAACGGTAACAGAACCATCAATAAAATAACGGTAAGGTATAACCACCCAATTCTCCGTTTGGATGATATGTTTGATGAGTTGAATGGTTCTTATGTGTTTTCCAAAACAAATCTTAGGAGCGGGCACCACCAAATTCGTATACAACCTGGTGATGAGTGGAAGACCGCATTCAAGACTAAGTTTGGTTTATATGAATGGTTGGTCATGCATTTTGGCCTCACCAACGCTCCTAGTACCTTTATTCGGTTGATGAACCATGTGATGAAACCATTCATAGGGAAGTTTGTTGTGGTATACTTTGATGATGTTCTATTTTATAGAAAATCCCTTGAAGAGCATGTCTTACATGTGCAAAATATTTTTGAAGTGCTTAGAAAAGAGAAGTTGTATGCTAATATTGAAAAATGTTCTTTTGGTGTGAGTGAAGTTATTTTCTTGTGATTTGTTGTGAGCTCAAGAGGAGTCGAGGTGGATGAATCTAAGACGCCATCAAGAATTGGCCAACTCCAAAATCCATTGGTGAAGTAAGAAGCTTCCATGGGTTGGATAGTTTTTATAGGCGATTTATCAAAGGATTTAGTACCTTCGTATCTCCCTTGAGCGAGGTGATCTGTAAGGATAAACCTTTTAAATGGGGTAATGAGCTAGCCAATGCATTTGAAGCTTTAAAGGTTATGCTTAGCTCCACCCCCTCATTGCAATTACCCAATTTTGACAAAATGTTTGAGATTAAATGTGATGCAAGTTAGGTAGGAATAGGTGTCGTATTAATGTAAGATCATAAACCTATTGACTATTTTAGTTAAAAGATCAAGGCCACAACTCTAACTTATTCCACCTATGATCTAGAGTTATACGCCTTGATTAGAGAGCCTTGGGTAATTGGAAACACTATTTGTAACCTAATTCGAACCGATCATGAGTCCTTGAAACATCTCTGGGACCAAGATAAACTCAATAAAAGACATGCCAAGTGGATTTCTTTCATAGGGACTTTCTCTTATATAATTCAATACAAAAAGGAAAAGAAAAATGTGGTAGCCGATGCATTATTTAGGAAGCATATGTTTATCTCTACATTGTCTTATAAATTAATGGGATTTGAGAGTCTAAAGACAATGTACCCCGAAGACCCCAAATTTTCTCAAATCTATCAATATTGTGAGACATGGGTTAGGGAAAGGTGGAAAAGACAATGTACCCCGAGGACTCCAAGTTTGATAGTTTTTTGTTCAAAGAAAGAAGGTTTTGTGTGCCCTATAGCTCATGGAGAGAATTGTTTTTAAGAGAGGCACATACGGGGGTATGATGGGTCACTTTGGAATTAACAAGACCCTTGGAATCCTAGGGGAACAATTCTATTGGCCAAAAATGTGTTAAGATGTTGCTAGAATTTGTGGCCAATGCATGGATTGTAGAAGTACAAAATCTCACCTTCTTCCTCAAGGACTATACACACCACTACCCACTCCTCAACGCCCATGACTTGACATCTCTATGGATTTTGTTTTGGGATTGCCTAGGACAAGGAGGGGTAGAGATTGCATTTTTGTTGTGGTTGATAGGTTTTCAAAAATGGCCCATTTCATTCCATGTCATAAAATTGATAATGCTTTTAATGTGGCTTCTTTGTTTATTGAGCATGTTGTCAAAATACATGGAATTCCTCGGACCATTGTTAGTGATAAGGACTCTAAGTTCCTTAGTTACTTTTTGAGGTCGTTGTGGGGTAGGCTTGGCACCAAATTATTTTTCTCTACGTATTTCCACCCACAAATGTATGGGAAATGGAGGTGGTAAATAGAACCTTGGGTTAAATGTTGCACACTTTAGTTAAAGAAAAATGGCCTCTAGGGAGGACCACCTACCTCTAGACAAATTTTCTTATAATTGTGTTATCCATTTGACTATTGGTATGACTCTATTTAAATGTGTTTATGGTTTTAACCCCCTTACCCCTTTAGATCTTACTCCTTTGCCTAGTGATTTTGTCATAAGCTTAGATGGAGACAAGAGGGACGAAACCATAAAGAAATTGTATGAGAAGGTGATGAGAATTCGCCCTGAAAAGAAGAATCAAGAGGTGGTCAAAAGAGTAAATAAGGAAAGGAAGCGGCTTATGCTTGAATCGGGTGATTAGGTTTGGGTGCACCTCTGGAATGATAGGTTTCCAACCCAAAGAAAAGTCAAATTGATTCCACGAGGTGATGGTCCATTTTAAGTGCTTGAAAGGATAAACAACAATGCCTATAAGATTAACCTTCCTCCAGAATATCAAGTTTACAATACCTTTAATGTGTGTGATCTTTCACTCTTTGACATGATAGAAGATGATCACCCTTTGAATATAAGGTCAAATTCTTCTCAAGATGGAGTAGATTATACAATCCATATTAGCTCTAAGTCATTCACTAAAAGTCAAGCCCGGGATCTTCAAAAGATCATGAAGTAGGAGGTACTTGAAGAAGCCTCTGTACCATCAAGAGGGTGTCATTTCTTGATGATCACACTCAAATTGGTCCACAGATCACTGGAGGAGGCAAGGGAAGGAAAAATAGGGCTAGAAATCCCCTTGAAAAGGACTTGTACCTAAGGTTCTTTGGATCCTCTTTTGATCCACTCTAGCATTTCAAGAGAAGATCAAACAGCCCCTAGTGGGTATTTTTTTGCAATTGGGTCACTTTTGGTCCCTAAAATTGTAATAATTATCCTAAACTATAAATACTTTGGAGGCTAGCTCATTCTATTAGTTTTTTCTTGATTATTGATGAATGCTTCTCTATTGAGTGAGAGTATTGGACAACTTTTGTTGAACTTTGGTTTAGAAATGTTTGTTTAGAGGGTGTTTATCTTTCTCTTGGTCACTGTAGGAATTAGGTAGTCGGTTAGATTGTAATTGAGGGTATTACAGTTTGACATACTCTTTTGTTCTTGGTTACTTCTTTTCTTGTGTCTAATTATCTATCTTATCGAATATCCTTAATTTTTTATATTGTTGTTAGTTTTCATAGTTAGATTCTATATCAATTGTCAAGCCGTATTTCCTTACAAGGAATGACTTGGTGAGTCTGAAAAGGAAACATCTGCATCATTTTCTTTATTTTTCCCTCTTTGTTTATTGGAGTAATGATATAGCAAAAAATGGAGCTGATGAAATGTTTGGAGATATGTGCAAAGAATTATAACTTATAAATCTTTTCAGTACCTCCATAAACGATTTTTTTGGGCAAACAATCTCATCAACAAGAAATGTGGTTTGGTTATTAGAGATGAAAGACATAGATCCTGGAATTTAAGGCTGGATACCAACAATGTTGGACTCTATATTGGAGAGGGGTGGCGTGAATTTTGTGTTGATAATGACTTGAAGGCGGGAGATTGCATAAATTTTGAAGTTGTTAAAGTTGTTACTAATGGAGAGAAACCAATTATGAAATTTCATGGCAAGTTTTCTCATTTAAGAAACCTCTTACTTTTTTCTAACAACATTATTTCTTTGTTGTATGCACCATGACATTGTATTACATCTTGTATAAATTTATGTTTTGTTGTGTTTGGTTGTTCGAAACTACAAGAATTGTTCTTCATAAGCAGCTAACTGTTTCAAAAATTTACCCAACCAATGAAAATGTTTTATGAAATTGTTGTCTTTCTAAAACATTATCGACCAAAGTAAATTTTGTTGCAATAATTTAGTTGTATACCCAAATAGGGACTTATTTATGCACTCCTTTTGTAATAGTGTATGGAGAGAATTTTATGTGTTATTATTCGAACAGAATAAGCGAACCACAAGTAAAATAAAAGGCAAGAACAACACACAGATTTACGTGGAAACCCTTGTAGAAAAAACCACGGGCAGAGGCAGAGGAATTTCACTATGAAAGGAGAGGAGTACAATGTGGAGAATGACGTAATTTCTGAATGTTCAAAACCGACCCTCTAATTGTACTTATATAGTATGTGCATACAAATAAGTCCTAGGCACAAAAACATAAAGATCCATAACTATCATCCCAATCCCTAAGCTACCACCACAGACCCCATTGAAAATTACAAACATAGGTCGCACCGCAAAACTTTCAGGGACCAACAAAATTTGGGTCACAACTCTAACAATATGCTATTGTACTTTTTTTAATAGGTTTCATTTAGTTATTTTTGCTTGTTATAAGAATAGTGTTTCATCTTTCATAGGCTATAATAAAAAATAAAGGGGCAGTTTGCTCTGTTTATTCACTCAAGTTTATAAATTGTGGAATTACACTAGATGTGTTGGTATAGTTATTTTTCCTAAAAGGAGTAATAAAGATGTAGAAAATAGTTCTGTAAAATCCCTTTCATGTGAGTGTGTTTCCATTTTCGTTAGTTAAGATGGTTTTCTGCCCATTTTCTTGAACCAGTTTGGATTCATACCGAAACGATATACTAGAAAGTCATCCATCTTGTGAGGGGACTGATGGAGAAATATTGGGAAAGGAAGAGGAACTTGCATGTGGTGTTCAATGACCTTGAAAAGGCTTATGACAAAGTCTCAAGGAAAGTTCTCTGGAGATGACTGGAAGTTAGAGGTCTACCTGTGGCTTTTCTTAAGGGGATAAATGACATGTATAATGGAGCTAAAATGTGGGTTATAATGGTAGGTGGATACTCGAAGCACTTCTCAGTGGAAATGGGGTTACACCAGAAATCAGTTCTTAGTCCATTGTTGTTCTCCTTGGTGATGGATGAATTGACGATGAACATTAAAGATGAGGTGCCTTGGTGTATGTTATTTGTGGATGACATAGTACTAACTGATGAGACGTGTAGTGTTGTTAATGCTAGGTTGGAGGTGCGGAGACAAACTCTGGAGGTTAAAGGATAGCTGGACAAAACACGTGGAGTGCAAATTCTGTGAGCGATTGCATGAGGCAAGCATCAATATGAGGCTTTACATCCAGGTTATCCCCTAGAGATACATGTTGGATCCATCCCATTTGATAGTAAATGGCATGTGCCAATCAACTTGGTTGAAAATAGAACTTGGTAAGAAAGTAATTATGTATGGATTATAAATAATTAGTTCCTTTTTCCTTTTAAATTTTTCAAATTGGATCCTAAGTATTTTCTCATATAAAAGGTGAGTCATTCTTCATTCTTAAACTAACCAAATAAAAGAGAGAAAGAAGAGAGAGGTATCACGGAGGGTTTAAGAAATAGTCTATAAGGAAAAATAGAGAGTGTCAGCGACATTGCAGTGAGTTTGGAAAATCAAAAGAGGGATATTTCTTTTGAGTGTTTTGTGGTCTTTGGAGTATTTTAATCAAACCTATAAGTGTAAAATTTCTTGGTATAGTGATATTAGTTGCTCCTCTCGGCCCGTGATTTTTTTCTTATTCAGAAGGGTTTTCACGTAAAAATATTGGTGTCATTATTACTATTTTTATTCTTGTTGATTAACCGTATTATTGTGTTTTACATTTATTTCTTTTATTACTGCAAATATTATTTTTATGGTGGGTTTATCCCAAACAAGACTGTTTTAAGTATCTTGGGTCCATCATCTGGGAAAATTAGGACATCGACGATGATATCATACATTGTATTGGTGCAGCGTGGATGAAGCAGAGGTTCGCCTCACAGTCTTATGCGATAAGAAGATACCACCAAAACCTAAAGGTAATTTTTATAGAGTGGTAGTTAGACTGACATTGTTTATGAGGCAGAGTTTTGGCAAATAAAAATCTCCCATTTTTAGAAGATGCATATTGCGGAAATGAGGATTTAGAGGCAGATGTATGGTCACACTAGGTATGATAACATTATGAATGAGGATATTCAAGATAACATGGAAATGGCCAACGTGGTGGACAAGATGAGGGATGTAAAATTGAGATGGTCTGGACATGTGAAGAGGCGAGGTGTAAACACCCTAGGGAGGAGATGCAGGAAGTTACATATAGTAGGTATAAGGAAAGGTACAGGTAGGCCGAAGAAGGGGAGAGTTGATTAGATATGACATAGGTTATCAAGGATATAACCTTAGATATGAGGGTGAAGAAGTGTATTAGGGTAGAAGGTTAGTAGGGTAGGAGTGTTGTCATGTTTTTCGAGGGGTTAGGCTTGTAGGTGTTTATCATTGTACTAGTCGTAACATTATAGTCCTTGCTTGTGAAATCTATCCTAGTCTGTTGTTGATTGTATTTTGAATATTGCATTATTTGTTGTTGTTCTTGTTCTTTCTTGGAGACTTTGCACTGTTCCCTGGTTAGTTTCTATATTGTCTGCACTTGTACATTGGAATTAGTTCACTTGAGCTGAGGGTCTTTTGGAAATAGCCTCTACCCAAGGTAGTGTAAGGCCTGTATACACTCTACCCTCCCCAGGTCCCACATGTGGGATATCACTGGGTATATTGTTGTTGTTCTAAGATGGTCTTGTGTGAGTTCTTTCTCAACCTTTCTAGACTGACAGTTTTTGTATTTCTTTAATAAATTCTTTAATAATGTCGCTTTAAGAATAAGATATTCAATATCTTTTGACAATTAAAAAGAAGAGATACAACATTTTAGCAGGTAAAAACACTGTTAGAAGTTGTAACTCTAATGAAAGATATTATCAAACAAAACCCCAGCATCAAGTCATGTATATCTGAAGAAAATTAACTAATCCCACCACACGTATTAGGAACCTGGTCTCAAAAATTACGGTAAACAAAAAAATTATAAAATAAAGTGCAACGCAAATTTATCGTGGAAAACTCCTTGCTCAAGGGAGTAAAAAACCACGACCTACACTGTGTAGGATTTCACCACCAATATCCACTAATTTCAAAGAGATTTGTTCAAAATTACAACCCCACAATCCTAGAACCTAACTCTTAACTCACAACTCAACAGTTTTCTATAACTGTTCAACCCACTATAGAGCACTCCAAGAAGTCAAACCCACTTCTTGTTACAACGCCTTACAAACAAAAGGTCAAACCCACTTCTTGTTACAACACCCCACGAATAAGAAGTCAAACCCGCTTCTTATTACTCAGACTCACAACATTCAATAATAAAAAAGATTACAACTCAAAATCTATTCTATTATAGACTCAAAACTCATCAATTTACTCCAACTGATGATATCAACAAAGACTACTAACTCTAGCCTTAAACTTCTAATACTTCATCTTTCAGTAATGCAAACTCAAACAAAAACTGTGAACCAAGTTTCTATTTTGTTGTGAAGAGGTCCTGCAGTTTTTGCTTTGACGGCTATTGCTCTCAAGATGATATATTTCATGGATGTGCAATAGGTGCGGCTCTTAATGATCTTCATGCCATATATATAGTGAATATTTGTCATACCCTAGAATATCATGGACTGGGACTCCTCCAAATGGAACACGATTTCCTGTAAGGAATTAGGTGATTCCTTTCCTTATAAGGAGATTGCATCATATAAGGAAACTTTGAATCCTTTTTAGACTCTATTTCTTCTTTTTATTTCTTTCCTTCTTTGCTCATTTATTTCATTCTTTCTTTGCTCCTTTTTTTCCCTTTTTGCTCCTTTGTTTATTATCTTCTTTATTGCATGCCTCCAATCTTCCTTATTTGCACTTGATTTCCTTGTGTATTCACGTCACCTGCTCTAGGACCTGGTTCATATGATACGACATACAAAAGACAACAAGTAGTAAACCAGGTTCGTATTTGACAATCATCAAAACTACAAACATGTTCTCCTACTTTCCAATAATTTCCCCCTTTTTTATGATGACAAACATGACAAACAATGCATCATATATTTTAGTCCACCCCATATAACTTCCCCCTTTTGGCATCATTGAAAAATAACAACCAAAGAACCCAATGAACATACAATGAGTGCAATATCATTTTAACTCATGGCCACTCGGGCAACACTATTCAGCACACACTTGTTGATAATAAGGTAAGTCAATCTAAGGATATCAACCATCTTACATACACAACCAAGAGATGCATAAAAGGAACACAATGAATTAGATATGTATCAATTTACGCCCTTAGGACCCTAATCAAAAGCATATCATATCATAAGTATGAGACAAAACATAAGCACCACAAGAAAAACTGGAGACAAAGGAACTCAAGGATATATACTGGGAGGAAAAGTACTAAGGCTGAGAAGGAGGAGGTGGAATACTTTTTCATACCATTGTGCACTTTCTTTTTTTTTTGGGGGGGGGGCATTTTTTCACAATACTTCATGCTAAGCATACATAAGGTCCACCTTTAGCTGAGTATTTTCAGCTTCAAGTAAACTATGTATTTGCAAGATGTAAGTGAAACAACAATTGAGTGATCGGACCCTTTTATTTTTTATAATTTTTTTATTTTTGGGACCTGGTTCAAATGCACAGAATTCTTACTCCTTCCAGGTACTTTCATCAAATAACTTCTTCTTGATGAATTTCAAACCCGGATTATGGAAGAATATATATGGTTAAGAAACTCATCAGATTTAGTGCAACAATGATGGATTAGCAACAATAAGGGAACTGATCATAGTTTTTTTCTAAAAAGGTTGTTCCCCCAAAAAATAGTTAGTTACACTTGAGAGGTGGTTAAGACAATGAAGACAATGAAGACATTGAAGGAAAGGGACTAGGTTCCTCTGAGTTGGAGCTAGGGTAATTTTAAGGATGATATCCTCTTTATCAAAGTGATTGGGATTGAAAGATGTTCAGCATTAAAAAGACAAAGGAGGATTCTTGATGCTTTTCTTAGAAGAATTGGCTTTTTAAGAATGAATCAGGTTCACCAGTGCTCAAGTTTTACACTTACTCAAGAAAGACATGTATTGAAAAGGATGGTACATACCTGACTATAAATAAGGAACTAAGTTCCCCTTTTGTGAGTTCCTCCTCAATTTCTTGATGCAATTAGTAACAAAGCAAGGGTAATATACACAGACCTTCTAGTCACTATCAAACATGTGTCTGAGGTGTGTACCTGTAACAGTACGAGACTGAGTTATTAGATATACATTATATGTCCAATCAAGCATAAAATTATTCATTTACTAGCCAATTATTAAGGAAGCAATAGTAATGTGTCAATGCTTCTTGCTAATACCAAGCTCCAATAAAATAGAAAACAGGATCACATTGCGTTAAACCCTTTAATCATCCAACAGTTCCCCCTCTTTTTTGTTCACTATACATATTCTCAACACTTGTTCCCCCTGTCTCATGTACCGCCTTACTGATATGAATATCACTACTAGACTGTAAATTTAAACAATATCAAGAAATACCTAGGAACCAGACCATTTGTAATCATTATAAACATATCCAGCAATACCAGATCCTTCATTATCAACTTACCCTTCAAGATCATGATCATCAAGATTGTCATTCACAAGCCCTTTTTTATCATCTTTTTGCAAATTTGTATGAATCGGGTTCCTGTTGCATAGTTTACCCAATTGTTGTGAGCGAGCCTTCAGTGTTAAAGTTAGAACATCTAACATTCTTCTTGATTTTTTATCACATCAAACATTGCTTCACTGAATTGGATGTTAGGAAACTTATGAAATGGGACTTTCATGACTCCTTCATTTTGAACCAGGTTTCAAAATTTGGATTTTTTTGTCATGCATATAAAAGACGCTCAGCAAATTATGTTTCAATCCTTTTTCCCCTTTCCAAGGTCTACCTTGTAACATTTGAAATCTGTGAGTGAGAGGAAACTTTCTCGTATTTTAATCATGTATCCGGAGAATGTATTATTCAGTTATCATGATTTTTCTTTTCCTCTCACCTTTACCTGAAACACTAGTTAAAGATTAGTCTTGGGCCCCCATATTAACTTGGGCCCTTTCTTGTGAGTAAAAGGATGAATGAGATCTCTTCTAGCCTAAAAAGGCAAATAAGAGGATTGTTTCTTTTGAAAATATGCATGGTAAGGACTTGATTTCTTTTTAACAAAATAGAAATGATTCATCTAACAAGAACTAGGTCCCTTTTTGATAAAATTAATATTTTTATGATATGCCCGAATTTGACCTTGACATTGATTTCTAAGATGGCCTTCCTTTCCACAGTAAGTACAAAATTTTAATCTAGCAGGGTTACCTTATGAGGACTTGTGTTCTTCAGGTTTAAAACTAATCCCATGCCTAGTGGTGGTTTGACTATCCTGAATTTGAGTTAACAGTGTTGAGGACCTGGTCCACCTTTTATTGTATTCTAACTCATCTTTAGTCCTTGCAAGATTTTCCTGTAGCAACCTATTCCTTTCAGTAATCTCTTGAAGATGTACAGTCAATTCTTGATGTTATCTTCTAAAGATTGTTGAAAAGTGGTTGCTTGGCTTTTTCCTTTAGAAGAAAATTCCTTTATAGTATTTTTCAAGAAACAGTTTTCTTCATCATGACTTTGATAGTCCATTCTTAAAGATACATAATCACTCATAAGTTGATTCTTGTCAGAACAAGAAGAATAATAGGCATCAATAAGAACATAAGCCAAATTTTCAAGTTTTCTCTTAGAAAAAATTTTGAGTTCAGGTTTAAGATCAATAAAACATACCTCAGATTCTCCTTGTTCAGTATCACCATCTGAATTTGAACTTGCTATGTGTGAAAGTATGGCCTCCTTGGAGTTTTCTTCCGGTTGTTCACCATCCGAATCAGCAATTGCAACAAGTGCTAGAGTGTCCTCATCATCAGATTCCACCATAGCCAGTAATGACCGATTTTGTGGTTCTTCATTTCCAAGTTCATCAGAGGAGTTTTCCATTTTTGCAAGAGCCCTTTTAACAGCAACATCAGCTTCATGTTTTGTCATCCTTCAGTGTGATGGAAGAACTAGGTCCTTCTTTTGTTCCTTAGATTTTTCTTGATTATTTTTCTTGTGCTCCATTGTCCAAAAAGGACAAAATTTGATGAAATGTTCAGGACTGCCACACTTGTAACACACTTCATCATGATTTTCCCTTTCATAATTTCTCGGAACCTGGTTCCTATTTTGTGAATTCAGGATCTTTATCAACACCTTTTGAAATCTCCTAGTCATGAGTGCCAAATTCTCAGGTTCAAAATCTACCTTTTCAGTAGCTTTTCGAACCAAATTATTTTCCTTTGTGACCCCAATAATTTAACGTTCTTGATTTTTCTTAAGCTCATACATTTTCAAGTTTTCGATGAGCTCATCCATGGTTAATGTGTCCAAGTTATGAGCCTCAAAGATAGCTTCAACCTTACATTCCCATGACTCCGGCAACACACTGAGCAATTTTCGGACAGCCTTACCATTGGGAAAAACTTCATCTAGAGAGTAGATCTCATTAATGATTGATGTGAACCTGGTATGCATCTCCCGAATAGTCTCTCCTTCCTTCATCCTAAATAATTCATATTTTTTGTTTATTGCATCAATCTTAGACTTCTTCACTTGACTAGTACCTTCATAAGCTATTTGCAAAATGTCCCAAATTTCCTTTGCAGTGGAACACGAGGATATCCTATTGTACTTATCAGGGCCAATTTCACAGATTAAGATTTTCTTGGCCTTTGCATTATTTTGAACATTGATCTTGTCATTATTATCAAATTCCAATCTCCCTTTAGGAACCAGTGTCTTTCCATCTTCACCAAGCTTCATTGGAATTGTTGGTCTATCCAATATAATATTCTAGAGATCATGATTTTCTCCAATAATGAAGTCCATCGTCCTATTCTTCCACTACCCATAATATTGTCCGTTAAAGAGGGCTGGTCGAATTTGCGAAGCACCTTCTTGAGATGTTGGTGGGGAAGATATCTGACCCTTTTCAAGGTGTTAGCCTTTACTTAAAAAGACCTTCTCTGATACCAATTGAATAAAATTAACTAATTGCACCACACGTATTAGAAACCTGGTCTCAGAAATTACAGTAAACAACAAATAATAAAATAAAGTGCAACACAAATTTATCGTGAAAAACTCCTTGCTCAAGGGAGTAAAAAACACAACCTACACTGTGTAGGATTCCACCACCAATCTTCACTAATTTCAAAGAGCTTTGTTCAAGATTACAACCCCGCAATCCTAGAACCTAACTCTTAACTCACAACTTAATAGTTTACTACAACTGTTCAACCCACTATAGAGCACTCCAAGAAGTCAAACCCACTTCTTGTTACAACACCTCACAAACAAGAAGTCAAACCCACTTCTTGTTACAACACCCCACGAATAAGAAGTCAAACTCGCTTCTTATTACTCAGACTCACAACGTTCAATAATAAAAAAGATTACAACTCAAAATCTATCCTATTACAGACTCAAAACTCATCAATTTACTCCAACTGATGATATCAACAAAGACTACTAACTCTAGCCTTAAACTTCTAATACTTCATCTTTCAGTAATGCAAACTCAAACAAAAACTGTGAACCAAGTTTCTATTTTGTTGTGAAGAGGTCCTGCAGTTTTTGCTTTGACGGCTATTGCTCTCAAGATGATATATTTCATGGATGTGCAATAGGTGCGGCTCTTAATGATCTTCATGCCATATATATAGTGAATATTTGTCATACCCTAGAATATCATGGACTGGGACTCCTCCAAATGGAACACGATTTCCTGTAAGGAATTAGGTGATTCCTTTCCTTATAAGGAGATTGCATCATATAAGGAAACTTTGAATCCTTTTTAGACTCTATTTCTTCTTTTTATTTCTTTCCTTCTTTGCTCATTTATTTCATTCTTTCTTTGCTCCTTTCTTTCCTTGTTTGCTCCTTTGTTTATTATCTTCTTTATTGCATGCCTCCAATCTTCCTTATTTGCACTTGATTTCCTTGTGTATTCACGTCACCTTCTCTGGACCTGGTTCATATGATACGGCATACAAAAGACAACAAGTAGTAAACCAGGTTCGTATTTGACAATCATCAAAACTACAAACATGTTCTCCTACTTTCCAATAATGTCCCTATGCCGAAGCTGGCACTCAAGCCTTTTGGTCAATCTCATTTTGTATGCATTGTTAGACCTTATTGCTTCGTCAATAATTTCTTGGTGAGTCTAAATTACTTTAAGAATTCCATTTTCCCCTCTTTGTTTCTTGGTGAAAAGATGAAGTATACCACTCTTTGATTATCTGTGCAATTGGTTATAAATCGTTTCAGCACATTCCTACAAAATTTGCACTTGCAAATGGTCTCACCAACAAGAGATGTGACTTGACTATTAGAGATGAAAGGGAAAGGTCGTGGAATGTTAAGTTACGTTCTTCTAGCAATAGTGTATGTATCGGAGATGGATGGAATGAATTCCGTGAAACAAATTGCTTAAAGGAAGGAGATTGCATAATGTTTGAGGTTGTTTCTAATGGAAACACACCAATACGGAAATACAATGGTAAGTTTCCTCATTTAGGCACGGCTTATTTTTCGATCATCTTATATGCACATAAGTTATGAGTCTTATGAATCTTTTTGGTATGTCTTGGATGAAGCAACTTTTACTTAAATGGACGAAAAGCACTGTTAGAGAGCATAATTCATTTTCATCTTATCAGTGGTATCTATCGGTATATAAGTATCATAAAAATTGAGGCTGCAAGTCCGCGTATTGTCTACATAAAATTTGATTTTTATTTTGTGTCATATTCTTCTGATGTTTGGTTTTTTATCAAGCGTCCAAACAATTGTTTATCAAACTTTCCATACAAAAGGACTACCTTGGACATTTATGGTTATGCAAAGGCATAATACATAAACAAACACTTAAAACTTTGGTCCCAGCTGGCAAGCAAACACCGTATAAGAATGCGCATCTAGACACCTCAACTTAGTCTCAACTGGCAACTAAACACTATAACTTGTCCTCGGTGTGTCTCATGAACACCCAACACTAATGTGGCACATGTATTTTTTAGGTGTCTAGATGACCAGTTTGTAAGTTGGAGTGTTCTGAATTTAGGTGTCTTAGATGAACATACTCAAAGCCGGAGGTTTTACTTGTCAGTTTAGGCCAAGTTTGAGTGTCTGTTTTATACAATTCAATCTCAGAAGTTAGGCTATGTTTTATTTTTCGACATTGTACGTAAATTTTCTGGGAATTTAGGGATGTCAAACATCACAGAAGCCATTGACAGGATAATATGAGGCAGTTGGTGGTGGGCAGGGAAACTAGCACTGATGCAAGTGGATTTAATGTATTTGGATCTTGTACTAAGGCATTGTCTCAGAATTTGAAGTACTGCTATTCCGACACATGTAAATTTTATTCTTTTTTGGGAGGAAATGATCCAATACCTCGGTATTATGCGGAGGTATTATGCGGAGATCTAATTCTTCAAGGACAAAGTAGATTATGTGGGATCGCAAATTATTCAAGTGTTGTTTATGTTAGTTTAGTTGTTTATGTTTTCACGGGTTCAAGCTGTGGAAACAACCTCTAATAAAAATGCACGGTAATGTTATAGATTATGTGGGATCGCAAATTATTCAAGTATTGTTTATGTTAGTTTAGTTGTTTATGTTTTCACTGGTTCAAGCCGTGGAAACAACTTCTGGTAAAAATGCATGGTAATGTTGCGTATAATAAACTCGTGGTTTGGTCCTTCTCCGAATCCCTTCATAGCAGAAACTTTAGTGCACTGAGCTGCCCATTTGTTTTGAAGATAATAGATGACAAGCATAAAGGAATGTAGCTTTTTTATTTATATATATTAGATGCAATGATTATTTGTTTTAAGTGTGTATTAATCTTTTCCTGGCCAAATATGTAAAAATATTTGATTAGAATATTGCTATCTTTAACAAAATTAAAAATTCATCTTTGAATTTTGAAGAGACTTCCAAGAATTTGAATTCAGAGGTAACATCTTTAGAATCCCTTAATCCTAACTAATGATGGCCAGTGGCGGCGCCTAGATTTTCACTAAGGGCTTCATCATCTACAATATATACATCATAATAATTTAAGCATCTCACGTGTTAACAGTGTAATTTTCCGCTGAAGGAGGTTCATCGGGTTCAGATGAACTCCCTCAACCCTACCTGGCTCCACCTTGGTGGTGGCGCTTTCCAACTATATTTGCTTTACCCGCCCAAGTCACCCATAACAACCCCATATTCAGCTGTCCCATTTTAAATATGGTTAACTAATCTAACACTTTCTCAATCCTCAACACAATAGTTAAAAATGAGCTGAATGCGTTCAAATTTGTGTGGGTTTCTAGCTTTCTGACTGGTTTAAGCTATAACCTGTTGTACCTGATACAACCAGAAGTGACCAAGGTGAAAGTAGTTAATCTAGGAGTAGAAACTCGGAGAAGATGATTGCTAAATCATGGAATAAACCGAGAATTGTAGCTGAAGAGAGAAATGCATATAAAGAGAGAAGAAATTGATGTTATTTCATGAATGAATTCATTTACCTGTTTACAGTGTATTTATAGGTAACCTGTCCATTTGCCACAGCTAATATTAACATAAGTTTCAACTTGTTTAGCTAAAGAAACTAACTAATAATAGGGGGATGTTTAGACGCTATTCATGTTTTGATTGTAATAATTTTTGTCATATTTTTTTTTTTTTGACATGGAAATCTCTTTAACTAACAATTTCATTGCCAAATTGAACCTCTATATCATGTCATCAAGCAAGGTGTTTCCCCATGCAGATGCTGGTACTCACAACCCTTGCCGTCAAACTCATTTTGAGTGCACTGTCAAACCATATTTTAGGAACATGTTAAAGATTTAGAATTTTGATTTTCTTGTTTCTGTTGTATTTACATTGACTGGTTTTTCTATTGAGTAGCTTCTTCATTTGAGTCATATCAATTAATTTACCTGCCTTAAATCAGAAACAAGATGGGATTGTCTAATTGAGCTTTGTGCTTGCAAGTTTTTTTCTTTTCTATCATGATTTTCAGAATGCTTTGTCATACTTTTTATAGACCTTTGTGGTTCAACCCGGTGGAATCCACGCATAACATGAGTTTTAGTGCATTGGGCTACTCTTTTTTGGCCATGCTTTCTTCACTTTTGTTATTTCTTTTTCGATCTACTTTGATATGTTCCTTGAGCCAATGGTCTGTCGGAAGCAGCCTCTCTACCTCCCGAGGTAGGGTTAAGGTCTGTGTAAGCTCCACTCTCCCTTGATCCCACTTGTGGGATTACACCAAATATTGTTGAGTTTGAAATCGAGAGTGCGTCATGCGGAAGCTATTAGTTGCAAACTATGAGACGATAAATCAGACGACAAAAAAAAAAAAATACTAAAAAACATAAAATTATTCTATGTTTTGGCCAATTGGTCTACATATTATAAAACCTAATATTTAAAAAAACACAAAAACTAATGAGAGCGAAAAAAATTTCCTAACCAAAACACTTAAACGATTACATTGTGGATGCTCTTTTTTTTTGTTGTATGAGAAGAGGATCTTCTATTTATAGATGTCCAAAATATTTCCTTCAACAAAGAGATTTGTCAAATATGGAAGAGTTTTGTATTTTCTTTTAATAAAAAATAAAAGTAATTATAATATTACTTTTATTTTCCTTCTAAAAAAAGTAAAACTTAAATTTAGTAAGAAAATCAGGGCAAAAACCTAACAAATCTCTCATTTTTTACTTGATTTTCTTCACTTAATCCTCCTCTTTCACACGCATGAACTTCGTTCTTCACAAAATGTTCATTACTGCTGTTTGTCATGATTAAAAATAAGGTTTAAAATATCATAGTTAAAAATTATTTTAAAAGTAATATTTTATTTTTATTTTTAAAGATGCAACAGGAATATTGAAAATATGGTTGAAATTTGTTCTCCACATGTAGTTCGACAAAAATCCTTATTATCATCAAATTGGTTGCAAATTGGTTTGAACCGCCACGAACTTGTCTTCAACCTCGTTTCACCAAACCACTGAACCTTTGAACCGTAGACTCTAATACCACTAGTTGGATTCGAAATCAAGAGGGCGTCATGCGAAAGTTATTAGTTGCAAATTATGAGACGATAAATCAGACGACAAAGAAAACAAAACTAAAAAACATAAAATTATTATATGTTTTGACCAATTAACCTACATATTTTAAAACCTAATATTTAAAAAAAAATACAAAAACTAATAAGAGAGAAAATCTCCCCTAACCAAAACTCTTAAACAATTACCTTGTGGATCTTTTTTTTTGTTGTATGAAAAGAGAATTTTCTATTTATAGATGTCCAAAACATTTTCTCCAATAAAGAGGTTTGCCAAATATGGAAGAGTTTTATATTTTTCTTTTAAAAAAATAGAAGTAATTATGATATTACTTTTATTTTTTTTATAATAAAAGTAAAATTTAAATTTAGTAAGAAAATCAGGACAAAAATTCTAACAAATATTGTTGTATGTATGTAGGAAAGAAAAAGTGTAATTTATAGCTGAAGTCTTATACTCCTTCCATTTAAAAAAGAATGACCTACTTTGACTTGACACAAAGTTTAAGAAAATAAGGAAGACTTTTCAATTTTGTGGTCTAAAATTAAAGTTATGTCAAATGTACCAAAATGTCATTTAATCTTGTGGTCTTAAACATGTCATGTAGAAAGTTGAAACTAAAGTATTGCCAAAAAAAAGAGATCATTCTTTTTTAAACGTACTAAAAAAAAGTAGGTCATTCTTTTTTAAACGAAGGGAGTAATAATTAATGTAAGAAGAAGGTAATTCATTCACAACAAGAAAATCCACGTGTATAAATTAAGTAGCCGTTTGACCATGAAAACTAAAAAATTTCGGAGTTGGAGTTGAAATAGGAGTTGGAGTTGTGTTTAGCCATGTCTTTTTTTATTATATTTTCTTACTTATGAAAAAAAAAATTAAATATGATTTTATGCCCCAATTTTTACAAACTATCAAAATCACCCAACTAAAATTTACCTACTAACGGAAAAAGAACACAATTAGCCATTTTTATAAAAATAATTACACGTACATGGTCATATTTAATGAATTTCAATTATGACATATATAATATTTATATTAATAGCCATTTTCTCATATTTGAAAATTTTAAATATAGATTTCATATTAACAGATCACTGCTTCCTATTTTTTAGGTAACAAATATTATCTTTCAAATAAATTTATTTTTTTATGAATTTATTTAATTTATTTTTCGTTCCTAAAAAATAGGAAATGGTGAGTTGTTATTAAATTTTAGGGTGCCGCTAATTTATTTCTTTAATTTTCTTATACATGAAAGATTTTATTGTGTGTGAATAAATTATTTCTATGTAAAATATAGTTTGCATATTTATGGTATATTATATCATATACCATAAATATATAAATATACTTAGTATGTTTCTTTATACTTTGTATATTTATATATGTGTGTATATGATAGATACATGGTATAAACTTTATATATAAAGTACTTTGTATATTTATATTATAAATATGCTTAGTATGTTTCTTAATATTTTGTATATTTATATATGTGTGTATATGGTATATACATGATATAAACTTTATATATAACATACTTTGTATATTTCTGTTATAAATATAATATTTTATATATTTATGAGTATAAATATAATACTCTGTGTATAAAGATACCAAGTGTTATGATATATAAAGGTAACAGTTGCAGTTTAAGGTATAAATTTGTTAAATTGGACATATTTTTTTATGAAAATATGTATCACCGATTTATATTTTTAATATATATATATATATGATATAAACTATTTATATTTGAATAGTATAATAAAGATGTACACAATATAATATATATAATCAAATTAAAAATAAGAATAATTTGATGCAGTGATAAACTAATCTGCTACAACTTTATTAATTCCATAAATATAAAAAACGATTATCTATTATTAATTACACGACTATAATTCTGTAAACGTCAGTATCACAACAGAAAATTATTATTATTATTATATTATAGTAATTAGGATCATTACTAATTAAATAATGTTTTAAATAAGAGGGAAAATTAAATAAGGGACAAAAATAATGATGAGAGAGAAAAAGAGATATATATTAATTAGGATAACATTAAGTTTGAAATTATAATTATCTTATTTTTTAAAATTGTTATATACGTAATATTGAAAAAATAATGTTATAAGGAGAGTTTTATGTAAAACATTTAAAGATTGGAGTTATATGTAATAATAATAAAAATTGAAATTAAAATTGAAAAATTGTGAAAACACCAAAAACCTATTTTCCCTTTTCAGATTAATTTTAATGATCAAACACCATAATTTTCAACTCTGAACAACAATTAAAAAAAAAAAAAAAAGTGCCCGAATCAAAAACAACTATAACAATGCCAAAAACGAGTGCATGAATCTTCAATAATTAATCACCTCCATCCATACAGAACCTGTGTATACTTGTCTTTAAACCATCTGAAACTCCTCCTAAAAGACCTTTTAACCTTGGCTTCAACAGAGTAAACTTTATAACTAGCAACCCTCCTCTTCCTCTGGAACTCAGGATCATTGAAACTCCAAGACTTTGAAATTGACCCACTAGTACTACTCTTCCCTTTCTTCTGCTTGTTCTGTTGGGGTGGAGGTGGTGGGAGGGGTGGTGCACCAACACTAGATGCATAGGAAGGAAGCACTGTATGACCTGAAATCATTAGAAAATTGGGGTTCATAATGTTTATCCATCTGCATTCTACCGTCAACATGAGATTTTGATCTATAATCCCCCATCCTGATTTTGTTAATTAGGTAAGAAAATAAAGGGGTTCTTGAAAATAAAGAATCTTTTTTTTTTCTTTTTGGAGATAGGTAAGAAAGAGGAGAAATTTAGGACAGAGTGGAACACCAAACAGCCAGAGAATGAGGAATAAGATATGCTGTGTAAAGACTTTTTTACTCCCTTCGTCCTATTTTATTCGGCCTAAATTAGAATAGCACAGCTATTAAAAAAATAATGATCGATAATGTAACTTTATCATTTTGTCTCTTTTAATTGTATCTT
The DNA here is from genome assembly GCA_030864215.1 of Capsicum pubescens. Classification (NCBI taxonomy): domain Eukaryota; kingdom Viridiplantae; phylum Streptophyta; class Magnoliopsida; order Solanales; family Solanaceae; genus Capsicum; species Capsicum pubescens. The sequence goes on along the minus strand of CM061538.1, from coordinate 96,519,826 downwards.
GTTGTTAGTTGTAATATTGATGGATGACTAATACTAAAACACCATTTATATTCTTAATGGTGTACTCTTAATGATATTTCTCTTTGTAATATTTTTCAAGAATACTAATAATAAAGAGTAATCAATTACACTAAGGATATAATAGGAAAAAAAATTATCTTGTTTTGATAAGTAAAAATGAATAAGTAAAATAGGACAACAAATTAAGAAATTTGAACCGAGTAAAATGGAACTATGGGAGTATTTTGGATTTTAGTCTCTAGAGATTGGTGTTTTTTCAAATTGGAACTTGGGCTCAAGAAAATCAGGGATTGACTAGTCAATTAGTAGTCGTTTGGTCATGAAAATTAAAAAATTTCGGAGTTGGAGTTGAAGTTGAAATTGAAATTAGAGTTGGAGTTGTGTTTGGCCATGTTTTTTTTTAAATTCTTTTTTGACTTTTGAAAAAACCTTTTTAAATATGATTCTATACCCTAACTTTTACAAACTATCAAAATCATCCAACTAAAATTTACTTACTAATGGGAAAAGAACACAATTAGTCACTATTAAAAAAATAATTACATATACTTGGTCATATTTAATGAATTTCAATCATGACATATATAATATTTACATTAATAGTCGTTATGGATGTTATATTAACAGATCACTGCTTCCTGTTTTTTAGGTAACAAATATTATCTTTCAAATAAATTTATTTTTTCAGGAATTTATTTAATTTATTTTCTTCATTTTTCGTTCCTAAAAAATTGGAAATGATGAGTTGTTATTAAATTTTAGGGTGCCGCTAATTTATTTCTTTAATTTTCTTATACATGAAAGATTTTACTGTGTGTGAATAAATTATTTCTATGTAAAACATACTTTGCATATTTATGGTATATTATATCATAAATATATAAATATGCTTAGTATGTTTTTTTATACTTTGTATTTTTATATATGTGTGTATACGATATATACGTGGTATAAACTTCATATATAACATACTTTATATATATATATGTAATACCCCAGAAAATTTTTCGTTGAAATTTTGTGCGTAAACGTGTTGGGTTCTATCTTCTAGAATGAATCATAAATTTTCCGTGCGGAATGTCTTATATTATGACCCACCATTACGTAGAGTATCGAATAAGCTTTCCAACGATATGTGGATCATCCAAAACGGACACCCGAGCGACGAGTTATGAACATTCCGATCGAACCGTAAATAGTAGTGAACAGTAAAACATGCAGGAAAAAAGTACTGAGGTCTGACGTATTTTTTCTCCAACTTTAAACGATCATAAATCCTTGTACATAATGATTTGGGTGATCTACTATATATCAACGAAAATCTCTGCGAGTCCTCTTTCCGATGAAATTGGTTTCATCCAATTTGTCTATCGGAGCAAAAAGTTATGGTCGATCTACTTCAGCCTATCAAAAGTGATTTTTTGGGTCAATTTCAAATGATCATAACTCCTCGTACACAATGATATGGGTGAGATATTATATATCAACGGAAAGATATGAGAGTCCTTTTTCTAATGAAATTGATTTCATCTAATTTGGATATCAGAGTAAAACGTTATGGTTGATCTACTTCAGACTATCAAAACAGTCCACCAAAGGACAGATTCGAGAATTATTTGATTTTTAGGGGCGTTTTGGTCAATTTCCCTCACCCAAAATCCGTCTAAACCCTATATTAAAGCCTATTAGAAGCATTATATGTTATATTTCATCAAATTCCCTCAAAAAGAAAACCCTAAGCTCCTACATCCAACTTCAAGAACCTCCAAAGTTCACCATTAATTCTGCAAATTTATTCAAGATTCCAAGTTCCTAGTTCAAGAACTCTAAGAACCATCATTCAAAGGCACGATTAACATCTCAAAAATGAGTATCGATCTAAAGTTCATCATTCAAGGTATGTGGGGGTTTTCAACAAGAACAATCTTTCGTTCTTGTGCCCAAAAGTAATTTTCTTTACGAAGATATGATCTTTATATGTTTATTATGATTTTGGAGCATGAACTTATATTCTATCTTGGTTATCTTGAGATTATGATGTTTATGACTTTGAAAAGTAGAATTTATATAAAATTATGACTTAAAGCATGATGCTTGAAAGAAATTTACTATGATTTTGATATTTGGGTCTTGAACCCCATTTGAAATTGTGTCTTTGAGAAAATGTGTGCTATATGCACGTTGATGTTGAATATTTGAGATATTTTGAATGATTTGACCTTTTGGTCATGAATGAGTTATTTTGAACTCGACTGTGAAAGAAATCCACGTTTTTTATTGATTATGATAAAGGGGTAGCAAATTGGCTCCCGATGAAAATTGTTGAAGTGTTTATTGTGGATTTTCTTTAATGTGAGCCTGAGGCTAATTTAAATTTTTGAGCTAAGTCCGGGAGTAATCTTTAGCATCGAGTGAGAGGTATAAAGTGACCTTACTTCCCTAGAACTACGTGCCCCCATAGGATGTGAGCCTGAGGCTGATTTATATAGTGATCACTAGTGTTTTTGAATTGATACTGGAAGTCCTACTCCGATGGCAAGGATAGGACGGCTCTCCCCAACGTGGGTTGTACGTTGGACTCCATGTGGCTCACATGGTTTATGTCGGTTATAGGATCTCCCAATGTGTGTGTGTGTACTCTTCTATCTGAGATGAAAACATATTTGCTTAAAAGGATGAGTTTGAGAAAGTTATTATTCTTAAAAGATTTAAGGAATATATTCTAATGAGAATTGACATGAGATTTGATTATTTTGATGATTTGAAATTGAGATGAAAGTGAATTGAGAACGTATTGTAATGACTCACTTGTTTTACTTTACATGTATTATTCATCCAAGATTTTGATGATTTAATTCGAGCTAAGTGAGTCATCTATATCAGCATGTATAATTTTATAAACTGTGATGATATTAAGATATTATTTTATATATGCATTGCACCCCCATATGCTCGGTATCTTTCCATGGTACTGATCTACATATTCTTATGTGGGCTACATTTTCTCGGAATATAGGTACAAGGTATAGTTGCACATTCGGATCCAGTTAGTTCGTGGTATCCAGTCAGTAGGTGATGAGTCCTTTTGATTCAAGGGCTTGGGTTAGTTATTCAGAGTTTAGAGTATTGTATTTTCTTTATTCAATCGTATTGTGTTGGGGTAGTCAGGAGTCATGACCCGGCTACCTACAGTCAGTACTAGTAGAGGCTTCATAGACAGTCAGTAGTAGTTGATGTATTTTGTTTCAATTTTGGTTGTAAAGGCAGAATTGTAATCCTATAAAATTTCATTTTTGTATCGATCAGATTCAGAAAAGAGTTAATTTCTGCTGATTTGTATGAATTTGTATTTTTATTCAGCTGCTTATAAGTTATGCCAGTAGAAGGGTTAGCTTAGGGTCACGGGACCCGATTTCGGGGCATTACAAACTTGGTATCAGAGCGCAGAGTTCAAGTGTCCTAGGGTGTCTATGAAGTCGTGTCTAGTAGACTCTTGCGGAACGGTACGGAGATGTCTGTACTTTTCTTCGAGAGGCTACAGGGCATTTAGGAAATGTTTCCCTTCTTTCAAGTCTAAGATCGTGCTATAAAAAGGTTCTCCAAGAAGCTTATATAGATTCTCATCTTACTTTATTCTGGCCAACTCTGCCTTATTCTTAAGGTATCAGAAACAGTTAAGCTTAATTCTCCGTAGATAGTTATGGGATTGTAAGAGAGCTAGAAAGTATCCTGTCAGTGCTTTTGAGTTCCAAAGATTGAAGTACTTTATTCATGTTTATAAAAGTCGTGAACTAAGCCTAGGTTAGATGTGCTTTCAGATTCCTCCTCAGAATCTACAATGTTAATCTATACTTGTGCCTCTATGTATTATTTTTTAGATAACATGATTCGCAAGCTCCAGTTCTTCCCCAGGTAATGCTTTTATATTTTCTAGAAGAAATTTCAAAAGTTACACAAAGGGCTTGAGGGGAGCTCTCTAGTGTGTTAAGTTCCTTAAGTTAAAAGTTATTTCCTCATTCTTATGAGTTATTTAACTAAGACAGAGTAAGGTGTATTCTTAGATCGTTGAATATTGTGTGTCAAGTTTCTATCTCTTGTATTATGTAATCTTGTTATCATTATGTTTGTGAAAAATCAAAGTCTAGTGAAGCCGTGTGGGGCCTATTTCGATTCACTAGCATAGTTACTTTGTTATTCATATAACTTTCTTGATCAAAACACAAAACCAAAGTCTAGTGAAGCCGTGTGAGGCCTATTTCGATTCACTAGCAACTTGTTATTTATCTTGTCGTTCCTGTGTTAGTTGAAAGTGTGGGTTTAGAAGTGTAGTGACAAGAAAGGTGGTAAGGGCGATTTATTGAATATGTATATCTGAATTTTTTCTTATGATTGAATTAGTAATGAAGTGATATACCCTTGTTTGTTAGTTTAGTGAAAGTTAGAGGAGGAGTTATTAGTTAAGGTGGATTGTTGTTTGCTTAGGGTAAGGAAAGAGTTATTGATGGTATTTGTGGTGTTAGAAAAGTATAGGTTATTGATGAAAGTACTTGGTGGGTAAGTGTTGTTAATCTAGGCACTCTCCAGATTGCAAGAGGAAGTTAAGTTAAGACGTAGAGAGCTATAACTATGTTAAGTTGTGTATGAAGGATAGATAGTAGTGACGGGTGAAAGAAGGATGTGTTAATGGATTGTGAATAAGATAGGCTATATGATTAGGACCAATTATTATTGTTATGAAGTTTAAGTGGGCTAGTGTTCATGGATGTGTTGTTTTATAATATTCACGTGGGAGTTATGTGTGAGATGGAGTTGTAAATTATGTGAAGTATGAGACCTTAAGTTTGAACGATTGGTGATCATGAAGCCGAATGTGACGGTTTTCGGATTAATGGTATTAGTTGCCGGAAGTGACCTAATAGGCTTGAACAGTGTACATAAGAGTTTAAGTGTAGTTGACTTGTAATTAAGTTTAATATTATATTATGATGAGAAAGTTCACCCAAGATATTATGGGACTGCTTTAATTTTGAGGATTAGTGTATGTGGTGTAGTGAGTCGTGCCATGGGATTGTTAGATGGATAAATACTAATTAGACGATGGATGATGTTTTGATGGCTAAGTTAAGGCGAGGCGTATGATTGGAAATGTTGAGCCTCTTAAGTGTGATTTTGATTCTTATGGGTTAGAAACATAAGTTCATAGGCATGGTATTAGAGGGAGAAGACAGAAGTAGCATGGTCTATCAAAAGGTTAGAAAGTATTCAAGTTGAGCTAATAGAAATAAGAGTTGAAGCACTAGATGGTGTACATTCCGGCGATAGAGATGTTCGTGGAGATTCGAAATTAGTAAGCATTTGAGAATTTGAGTGGGGGCTTAAAGCTAAGGGGGAGATGATAGAACAAGTAGTCAAGTCAAGTTTTTACATTTTAGTAAAAGTACCAGTAAGTTGTAAATTTGTTGTGAGAAAGATTGGTGCTTGACCCAATGTTATTTCAGTATTTTTAGTTGTCTCAAAACCTACTCATGCTTTACATTTCAGTTCCATAATCTTAATTCATGTTCATACACGTGATGGAGAATTGCATACTCTTCTAGTTTCCAAAAATGAGAAATTTCAGTTCTTCTAGCAGTTGGAATCACATTCCATAAGTTATGAGCTCTAAATTCAGGGCATGCCGTCCATGACTCATATACTCAAGTTTTACAGTATGATCAGTTCCAGTACTCAGGCAATACTCTTATTGATCAGTGAGATTCAGTTTCCGTTATGGGTGTCTTCAGTTTTGATACCTTAATGAACCCATTGTATTTGATATTTTATTCCTAAGGCCTCAATAGAGAGAGTCGAGTTATTTACATTATCCTTTCATGTTTCAGGTCTTCATGTTTTAAAATTTTGTGACCTTTTCATTAAGTCAAGCTAATGGTGTTGAGCAGTTGTCTAGAAGGGAGAGAAGATACTTCCTTATCTATAATAGAAGGTGGTGTGCTCACGGCGGTCAAGTGAAGTTAGATTGAGGCTAAGTCCTTGATATATGCCGTGGTTAGTTGAAGTTTTAAATGTTTATTTGGAAAGATTGTTGTGTGTTGGTTTTATGCACTTCTATGAGGTTTTAAGAATAGTAATACAGAGTTTTTGTGTATAGTTCAATTGGTTGAGAAAATGTTATATGTGTCGTTTAAAGAATTGACCAGTATGTGTGAATGATGTAGTTGATGGAATCTTAGAGAAAGCGAGGAAGATGCTTTATGGGTATTCGTTTAGCGGTGCATGTGCGAAGGGCGTATATGGTTATGAGTATAGGCTTGAATGTTATGGTTGTATATCTAAAAGAATGCACCGCAAGTTAGCGAATCCCTAGTATAAGATTGTATGTGGTTGTTGGAGTAGCAATAAGAGTTATGTTTGAAGTGAGGAGTTGTCAGGCTCAGTGTGTATTGAGGTTCATGATATAGGTTAATATTATAGTGTTATGTGGCGTATCTCATGAGTACTTGGAGTTAGGCTTGAACATAGTCGAGGGAGTAGTTGGGAAGTGTTGATAAGTTTGGAAGCAAGGAATTATGTTTCCCAAGACCTAGAAATTCCTATCTTAATTTATGCCATATGGGTCCTTGTTCCCATACGATAGGATTGTATCAAATTATGGTTCATTTTCTCCCCGAACAATGTCATTTGAATCTTTTGGAGGGAGTGTTGAGGGACGTTTCATTTGGGCGCAAGTGGTCCTTCTTTTGATGAGATCCCCTTCGAGACCTTTGATTCTCAGTCTCTGAATAAACCAAAGATATCGATTCCTTAAAATCAGTCTCCTTTGTTTAAGATCCAACTATGTGACCATTCTCATTATGAATCGCATGTTCTATAAAGTATTCGAAAGTTTGGAGTGAAGTAAGTGGATTGATTTCGTTATCCCAGCCTTTTGTCCTCATTTCCATGGTATTCTGTACTTATTCATCGACATTCGAGGACGAATGTTTCCAAGGGGGAGATGATGTAATACCCCGGGAAATTTTTCGTTGAAATTTTATGCGTAAACGTGTTGGGTTCTATCTTCTAGAATGAATCATAAATTTTTCGTGTATAATGTCTTAGATTATGACCCACCATTGCGTAGAGTATTGAATAAGCTTTCCAACGATATGTGGATCATCCAAAACGGACACCCGAGCGACGAGTTATGAACATTCCGATTGAACCGTAAATAGTAGTGAACAGTAAAACGTACAGGAAAAAAGTACTGAGGCCTGGCGTATTTTTGCTCCAACTTTAAACGATCATAAATCCTTGTACATAATGATCTGGGTGATCTACTATATATCAACGGAAATCTCTACGAGTCCTCTTCCCTATGAAATTGGTTTCATCCAATTTGTCTATCGGAGAAAAAAGTTATGGTCGATCTACTTCAGCATATCAAAAGTAAATTTTTAGGTTAACTTCAAATGATCATAACTCCTTGTACACAATGATCTGGGTGAGATACTATATATCAACGGAAAGATATGAGAGTTCTCTTTCTAATGAAATTGGTTTCATTCAATTTGGATATCGGAGTAAAACTTTATGATTGATCTACTTCAGACTATCAAAACAGTCCACCAAAGAACAAATTCGAGAATTATTTGATTTTTAGGGGCGTTTTGGTCAATCCCCCTCACCCAAAATCCGTCCACACCCTATATTAAAGCCTATTAGAAGCATTATATGTTATATTTCATCAAATTCCCTCAAAAAGAAAACCCTAAGCTCCTACATCCAACTTCAAGAACCTCCAAAGTTCACCATTAATTCTGCAAATTTATTCAAGATTCCAAGTTCCTAGTTCAAGAACTCTAAGAACCATCATTCAAAGGCACGATTAACATCTCAAAAATGAGTATCGATCTAAAGTTCATCATTCAAGGTATGTGGGGGTTTTCAACAAGAACAATCTTTCGTTCTTGTGCCCAAAAGTAATTTTCTTTACGAAGATATGATCTTTATATGTTTATTATGATTTTGGAGCATGAACTTATATTCTATCTTGGTTATCTTGAGATTATGATGTTTATGACTTTGAAAAGTAGAATTTATATAAAATTATGACTTAAAGCATGATGCTTGAAAGAAATTTACTATGATTTTGATATTTGGGTCTTGAACCCCATTTGAAATTGTGTCTTTGAGAAAATGTGTGCTATATGCACGTTGATGTTGAATATTTGAGATATTTTGAATGATTTGACCTTTTGGTCATGAATGAGTTATTTTGAACTCGACTGTGAAAGAAATCCACGTTTTTTATTGATTATGATAAAGGGGTAGCAAATTGGCTCCCGATGAAAATTGTTGAAGTGTTTATTGTGGATTTTCTTTAATGTGAGCCTGAGGCTAATTTAAATTTTTGAGCTAAGTCCGGGAGTAATCTTTAGCATCGAGTGAGAGGTATAAAGTGACCTTACTTCCCTAGAACTACGTGCCCCCATAGGATGTGAGCCTGAGGCTGATTTATATAGTGATCACTAGTGTTTTTGAATTGATACTGGAAGTCCTACTCCGATGGCAAGGATAGGACGGCTCTCCCCAACGTGGGTTGTACGTTGGACTCCATGTGGCTCACATGGTTTATGTCGGTTATAGGATCTCCCAATGTGTGTGTGTGTACTCTTCTATCTGAGATGAAAACATATTTTCTTAAAAGGATGAGTTTGAGAAAGTTATTATTCTTAAAAGATTTAAGGAATATATTCTAATGAGAATTGACATGAGATTTGATTATTTTGATGCTTTGAAATTGAGATGAAAGTGAATTGAGAACGTATTGTAATGACTCACTTGTTTTACTTTACATGTATTATTCATCCAAGATTTTGATGATTTAATTCGAGCTAAGTGAGTCATCTATATCAGCATGTATAATTTTATAAACTGTGATGATATTAAGATATTATTTTATATATGCATTGCACCCCCATATGCTCGGTATCTTTCCATGGTACTGATCTACATATTCTTATGTGGGCTACATTTTCTCGGAATATAGGTACAAGGTATAGTTGCACATTCGGATCCAGTTAGTTCGTGGTATCCAGTCAGTAGGTGATGAGTCCTTTTGATTCAAGGGCTTGGGTTAGTTATTCAGAGTTTAGAGTATTGTATTTTCTTTATTCAATCGTATTGTGTTGGGGTAGTCAGGAGTCATGACCCGGCTACCTACAGTCAGTACTAGTAGAGGCTTCATAGACAGTCATCTATATCAGCATGCATAATTTTATAAACTGTGATGATTTTAAGATATTATTTTATATATGCATTGAACCCTCATATGCTCGGTATCTTTCCATGGTACTAACCCACATATTCGTATGTGGGCTATATTTTCTCGGAATGTAGGTACAAGGTATAGTTGCACCTTCGGATTCAGTCAGTTCGTGGTATCTAGTCAGCAGGTTATGAGTCTTTTTTATTCAAGGGCTTGGGTTAGTTATGCAGAGTTTAGAGTGTTGTATTTTCTTTATTCAGTCGTATTGAGTTGGGGTAGTCGGGAGTCATGACCCGGCTACCTACAGTCAGTACTAGTGGAGTCTTCATAGACAGTCAGTAGAAGTTGATGTATTTTATTTCAATTTTGGTTGTAAAGGCAGAATTGTAATCCTGTAAAATTCCATTTTTGTATCGATCAGATTCAGAAAAGAGTTAATTTCTGCTGATTTGTATGGATTTGTATTTTTATTCAGTTGCTTATGAGTTATGCCAGTATAAGGGTTAGCTTGGGGTCACTTGTGACCTTAAGCACCGTGTGACGTCTCGGGACCCGATTTCGGGGCGTTACAATATATATATTATAAATATGCTTAATATGTTTCTTAATACTTTGTATATTTATATATGTGTGTATATGGTATATACATGGTATAAACTTTATATATAACGTACTTTGTATATTTTTATTATAAATATAATACTTTATATATTTAAGGGTATAAATATAGTACTTTATATATTTATGGGTATAAATATAAATTAACAGTAAAATAATGTATTAAATAAGGGAGAAAATTAAATAAGGGACAATAATAATGATGAGAGAGAAAAAGAGATATATATTAATTAGGATAACATTAAATTTGAAATTATAATTATCTTATTCTTTAAAACTGCTATATACGTAATATTGAAAAAGTAATGTTATAAGGAGAGTTTTATGTAAAAATTTAAAAGATTGGGGTTATATGTAATAATAATAATAAAAGTTGAAATTGGAGTTGAAAAATTGTGAAAACAACAAAAACATGTTTTCCCTTTTCAGAAAAATTTTCCAGAATTATTTTCTGAATTTTTATGGCCGAACACCACAATTTTTAACTCTGGAAAAAAAATTCGAAAAAAAATAATTCATGGCCAAACGGGCCCTTATTGTCCTGATATTTGTTGTATCCCATCTTATATTCTTTTTTTTTTATCCCATCTTATATTCACTTGAGCTTATTTTCCTTTTTACTTTTTAGTTGTTAAGAAGGATAGCATATTTTTATATTTAAAAATAATTTAATTTTAAAATAATTATTTTATTTTCAAAAAAATTATTTATAATTATATAAAAGGATAACTATATATCTTAGCAAATATAGACTCCTAATTATCCTATTTAACTTAAGTTTCAATTAATTATAATTCATAGTCTCATCTTACATATTAATTATTCCTAATTACAATTCATAGCATCTCTCATGTATTTTCTCTCTTTTTCTATTTTCTAATATTCTCCTTTTTTTTTAGTTTTTTTTCTTCATTTTTTTCTTTTCCCTTTTTTGTTGTTTTCTCTTTCTTTTTTTCTTTTTTACTTTTTTTACTTTTTTTACTTTTTTTTTGTTTTATTTTTTTCTTCTTCTTTTTCTTTTTTTCCTTTTCATTTTTTCTCTTTTTTTTGTATTTTTTTTATCTATTTTCTATTACTCTCTTTTTTTTTTTGTACTTTTCTCCTTCTTTTTCTCTCATTTTTCTCCTATTTTTCTTTTCTTTTCTCCTTTTTATTTGTGCGAATCAACAAACACAAATGTAAGTGCGAACTATTAAATACAAATACAAATGCGAACTATAGCATACAAATATAAGTGCGAACTATAAAATGTAAATACAAATGCGAAATATAACATATAAATACAAGTGCGAACTATTATTTGTATTTTTTAATTATTGAAAAGGAACGATTAATTTTCTTTCTACGAATACTTGTTTGTATTTATTAATACGAGTTGTATTTATTGATACAAATAAATACAATTCAAATTTTTATACAAATACATATTTGTTATAAATGTATTTACATTATAGTGAATGTCTATCAAGATCTACTTTGATATCTATTAGGATTTGAAGCATCTGTCTTTTACTCAGACTAGGAGTAAATTTTTTCTTTAAATAGAGGGGTTTTGTTCATTGTATTCTCAATCTTATGATCTCTCATCCATCAAGAGAAATAAAGAAGTCTCCCTCTTCTCTTTCTATTTATTCTTCTTATTTTTTATTTATATTTCATAACACGTTATCAGCACGAGACTCTGTCAAACAAGGTGAGATTATAAATCTTAAGATTTCAAGGTTAGTAATTTCTTATGTTATTTATCTTTTTCTACTAATAATATAATTATTGTTGGATTTGAGAAAAAATAATTGGTTTGGAACCATTTATGTTTTAAATTTATTCCTCAAGAACAATATTATCAAAAGGGATGATAATATGTTGGGTTCAAGTCCCATTGATGCCTAAGACGCCTTTATATGGATAAGATCTTGAGTTTGAATCTCAATGCACCATATTAATGATATTATGGTGGCTAAGGCAAAATAATGGATATTTAATGAAACATGTCCTATTAAATATGCTCCATTTCTTGAATTGAATGTGGTAGCAATAATTCATATGTATACCTCAATTTGTTTTTGTAGTAGCTATCATAATTTGATACGCTTAAGGCATGATTATATTCCAGTTTTTGGAATGAAAATTTTGATTATTATAAATATAGATCTATACCCTGGGGGTGAATGTGACTGTATATATACTCGAACGTATTTTTTGTTGTGAAGACATCACAATGCACCTTCGAATGAGGAAGAATAATTGAGAATTGATTGTGATGATATCACAACTCACCTCCGAATAAGGAAGAATAACTGAGAATTGATGGTATCACAACTCACCTCCGAATGAAGAATAATAATTAAGAGTTATTTTGAAATCTACTTCTGAAGTAGTAAATATGAAATTTACTCATGTCATAGTAAATCTGAAATTTACTAACGCAAAAGCACATGTCATGTAAACTTGGAGTTTACTAGATTAAAAGTTCATAAATTGATATGAACGATTGTGACATCCCAAAGATGTGCATACTGAGTATGTAACATATATTGAAGAATTAGAAAATTCTTCATTACTTTTAATGTTGCTTGTTCTCATAATAAGTTGGTTGGACCAACTAATATTGGGATAGAATCCCTTAAAATCTGAAAAGTATAAAAGGTGAATATGGTCCCGTTCACCAGTCATGTGATCTATTAAGATGCATCGATATAAGATAATCACATGTATATATATTGTCAACCTCCAGTTTGACATTCATAATGTTGCTTGCTCAGTAAAATTAAGTTAAGAACATAATTTTCAGATTGTGTAATCAAGATAATTCATCTTGATGATGATGGTTTGTCATTGAATGCCTTCGATAAATGGCTAAACCATTGCTAACGAGAACAAAGCTTCATGTGTTGGTCTGAAATATGATACATTGCATACAATAGCACTTGTATGCATTAGACCAACAAATTATGATTATTTCTTCCCTCTCAATTGGTTCTAAGTTAGGAACCACACGTTGTCCATCTAATAGTTGATGTGCAGTATACAATTAATGAATATACCATGATGCACAAAGATGGATTCCTCAAAGAAGATGGAGGATGTATGTTAGTTTTTCTAATATAAGGGGGAGATTATATGCAACTATGCAGTATGTTAGGAATTATCATCAGATCCTCATTCATAAGATAATTCAAGCCATATGCCGAAAGTATCTCATATTTATGCTGCAAGTGCTCCTATTTTGTGTTCTTGAAGGACAAAGTCTATGCATGCATGAAACATGATAGACTAATCAGTTCCAAATGAAATAATTCTTGAAAAGGATAAGGAGCAAATAATCATGATAAGAAGACAATGTGCTCTTGAAGAGCCTATGACATAACACTTTATGAAACCTTATGAGAGGTTTAGGTACCTGAAAATAATGAAGTGATGAGATCTCAAAATATTATGTTGCATTGTGAACCGATACAAAATAAGAAATCATCAACGATATCTTTGATACAGTATTGGCGTAATATTGTAAAAGATTACGAGGATCTGAATTCTACGTTTATTTAAGCATGCTGACGTAGAAATATTTATCAAGTGATCTTAAATGGTGCATCTTGGTAAGTGAAAACTTATTTGATTTGCAGTCCAGACACTTGAAGATGTCACACATAAAATGTTGAATATTGTCACTTGACAAAATTTGTATGAAAACTTCTTTAAGGATTCAAAATATAAAAGTTTCTGGAAAACTTATTGATAATCCTTATATTGTATAAACTTATAGCTTAAAAATTATTGAAACTCTTGGAGAGTTTTCAAAACAATAGATTATTTGCTGAAATGAGAAATATACTGAATTAGATTGGTTATGAAGTACCATATCTTAGTGCAAGTGGTACACTCATGTATCTTGGAAATACTACAAGGTCTGATATAGCCTTTTCAATCAATTTGTTAGCAAGGTATATTTTTACTCCTACTATGAGAAATCAAAATGGGATAAAACACATGAGCTTGTTTTATTCTAAAGATTGCAGTCCCGATCTTATTGGTCATGCTGATTTTGGGTACTTATTTGACCTACATAAAGCTCGGTCTCAAATAGGCTATATGTTTATATGTGGTGGTACTGCAATATCTTGGAGATATACAAAGCATTCTATCGTATCCACTTCATCGAATCATGCTGAGATAATAGCTATTCATGAAGCAAATCGAGAATGTGTATGGTTGAGGTCCATGATACATCTCATTTGAAAAAAATATGGTGTGAAATGTGACAATGTACCCACAATTTTATACGGAGATAATGCAACATGCATAACACATCTTAATAGAGGATTCATAAATGGAGATAGAACGAAGCACATTTTGCCAAAACTTTTCTACATACATGAGCTACAAAAGAATGATGATATTAACATGCAACAGATTCGTTCAACTAACAATGTGACTGATTTATTCACCAAATCTTCTCCAATTACAACTTTTAAGAAGATGGTGCACACGATCGAGATGCAAAGGTTCAAGGATGTTCTCATTAGGGGGAGTTAATACGCGTTGTACTCTTTTTCACTTACGAAGTTTTGTCCCACTAGATTTTCCTTGTAAGGTTTTTAATGAGGCAGCCGATATGCGTATTGTTAGAAATGTGTACTCTTTTTCCTTCACTAGATTTTTTTTTCTACTAGGTTTTTTCTAGTAAGGTTTTAACGAGGCACATTATCTACTAATTAGACATTCAAGAGGGAGTATTATAAATGTATTTACATTATAGTGAATGTTTATCAAGATCTATCAAGATCTACTTTGATATCTATTAGGATTCGAAGCATCTGTCTTTTACTCAGACTAGGAGTAAATTTTCCCTTTAAATAGAGGGGTTTTGTTCATTGTATTCTCAATCTTATGACCTTTCATCCATCAAGAGAAATAAAGAAGTCTCCCTCTTTACTCTCTATTTATTTTTCTTATTTTTTCTTTATATTTCATAACAATATTGTATTTGTATTTGTAAAATCATTTATTTCATTTATTTGTAATTGTATTTGTATCAAGTGATATTTATTTATTTATAAATATGAATGATAAATTTGATATACAAATACAAAATGATACATTTATATCAAATGATACATTACATATTAATATATTTTAGAATCAAGAAAATATAATTAATACATTTACTTATTTGTATACATATACAAATGATAAATTGTACATAGTCACGACTAAATATAATATGCAATCAACTTACAATACAAATACAAAATACTTCTTTAAAAATAAAAAGATATCGACGAAAATAGAATACAAATACAAGTATAATCCAAATACAATCTAAATATACAAATACAATAAAACCATAATATAAATATAATTCAATATAATATGTAGTCAATTATAAAATACAAATACAAATACAACTACAAAACACTTCTTTAAAATACAAGTCCGAATTAAGTAAAATATAAATGATGGTGCAAACTAATAAATACAAATACAAGTGTAAATTATAAAATACAAATATAAATGTGAACTATAAAATATAAATACAAGAGCGAACTTTAAAATACAAACAAGTACAGTTGTATCAATGAATACAAAAATATAAATGACGGTGTGACTACAAATACAATAAATAATTGTGATATTTACATTATCATCCATGACTTCTGCTCGACTAGTCATATTTTTTTAAAATATAAAATAGAACAAAAAAATGATAAAGTAAGTAAGTACAAAAAAGAAAACAAAAGAAATCTTACAAGAAAAGAAAAGAAGAAAGAGAAATAGAAATTAGAGATTAAAGAGAGAAAAAAAAAAGGAAAGAAATGAAAAAAAATAGTAAAAAGGAGAAAACACGAAAAAAAATAAAAAAAAATAATGGTAGTGTTTTTGGCAAGACTAAATATATAGTGTATTTATGTTTTTGATGAATACAGAGCACCGAGTAAAAGTGAATACAACGGCTATAAATGGTAATTATGTAAAATATGGCTATAAAAGGAGGATTTTATAGCAAAGTGCCGTTATTTCTGAAAGATTCCCTTATATAAATAATTATATGACTTAATTTAGATCACAAGTTCTTTTTAAAAATTCTTTATTAAACTTCGTGTGAAGTAAAAATAACTGATATAAATTGAGACGGAGAGAGTTGTAATTAGTGTTTTATTATTCCAATTTAATTATTTGATTTTGATTTATTATGGAATTTAATAAAGTCAAAATACCTTCAAATCTTGTATCTTAAATTGAAATTTTTATTAAATATATAAAAATATTATATAATTTTATAGTTTTAAATATATCGTATTAAAAGTTGAAACTAAAAAGTCGTCAAAAAAGAAGGAATAATGTATAAACATGTCTTCAAACTTGGCATTTTTGTCCTTCAACTTTAGGTGTGCACAAATAAACACTTAAACTTGTATAAAGTTGAACAAGTAGACATACAAGTCATATGTAGCGTTCTATGACGTGTCACCAGAGGCGGAGCTAGCCTCTTTTAGGGGGTTCCCCTTCGACGAAAAAATATACTATTTATACATGATTAAAATTATTTTTTATGTGGTTATAGTAGGTGTTGAAACCCATTCGACTAAGTTTTCTTTGAATATTGAACCCCCTCAGTTGAAATCCTGGCTCCGCCTCTGCGTGTCACACTCATTACCACATAAGATATGTATGTGTGTCTACTTGTTCAACTTTATACAAGTTTAAGTGTCTACTTGTGCACATCCAAAAGTGGGAAAGGGCACGTTATATTTTCTTGATTCTTTACTCGTCTTTTGCGATTAAAATTTTCGCAATTTTCTACTCGAACGTTGAGGTTAAATTTTGTTTGTCATTATTCGATACAGATATGAAAGAACCAACAGTTGATGTGATAACCTCCTCAAGCTGCTCTGCATCAATAGAAAAAGCCTAAAAAAAAATTCGGAGTTGATTACCAAAGATGACAGCAAAAGATATTTTTTTATCTGGCCATCTGTAAGGTGAGAGTGGAATTTATCCTCTATTTTGTCCTTTCCATTCACTCGAATTTCTTACCACCACGAACTCATCAAGGTATGGCCGAAAAATCTTATTCATAAGAGTGCAAAACGTGGCTGGTGCCTTACCGAATGGCATCACGAGCCACTCGAACGCTCCATACCTTCTTACGCACGTGGTATTGGGCTCATCTCCTTCGGCTATGCACACACAGAGTTCCGAGCAGCTTTTCAGGTGCTAGCTGAAGCTGTGACCACTAGTGTTCAGGGAAACCGTCAGGCTGTAGCCCCACCTCAACAAGATGGGGATTCATCCGCAGCCAGGATCAGAAATTTTATGAGAATGAACCCGCCAGAATTCTTTGGGTCAGCAGTAGGTGAGGACCCACAACTTTATCTAGAAGGGGTGAAGAAGATAACCTAAATTATGTATGTGTCAGAAGAGGAGAGTGTGGAAGTAGTTTCCTATAGGCTGAAAGATATTTCTTATGATTGGGTAGTGTTGTGGAAGAAGAGTAGAGGGGAAGATGCAACTCCCATGACTTGGCAGATATTTCAGGATTCCTTCTTAGATAAGTTTTTCCCGCTAGAAAAGAGAGAAGCTAAGGTAGAAGATTTTATGAACTTGAGACAAGGCTCCATGACAGTGAAGTAGTATTGTCTTAAGTTCAACCAGTTAGCTAAGTATGCTCCTGACTTGATAGCTGACCCTAGAGCGAGTATGAGTAAGTTTGTGACTGGTGTGTCCGGATTGGTGTTGAAGGAATGTAGAACCGCTATGCTCAATAGAGACATGGATCTTGCTAGGTTAATGATGCATGCCCAGCAGATAGAGATAGATAAATCTAAGGAGAGGGAGAGATCTAATAAGAGATTCAAAATGGGTAGTTACAGTTTTTCACAAGTTAGGTCACAGGGTGGTAATCGTTCTCACCATAGTCAGAAGACTTCTGTCCCAGCTCCATCTCCAGCTAGTGTTCCTACACCAAATTTTGGAGATGTCTATCATGATAGGGCTCCAGGCTCTAAAACCCAAAGTAGTGTTAGAAGTGAGCGCACTTATCCGCTTTGTGAAGAGTGTGGTAAGAACCATCTAGGTGTATGCAGAGCCAATAGTCAGGTATGTTTTGGATGTCGTAATCCATATCACAAAGTGTGGGAGTGTAGATTTTTAGCTCAAAAAGGTAGAGATTTGCGTCAGCAGGGCGCCACTCCTAGTACCAATAGTGGTCAGCGTCAGAACCGACTCTATTCACTTCAGACTCGCCATGATCCAGAAAGTTTTCCTGACATAGATTCGGGTATGTATGAATCTTTTATCTTCATAATATGTATTAGATTCAGACTCCCAAGGTTCAATTATGATTTAGTTCATAGATGCCCTATGCATCGCCCCAATATATCAGTAAGGTAAGTGTGCATAGCGGGACATAGTTTCCCAAGGGGGAGATACTCCATGACTCCCCGAAGTTATCAAATTCCTTAAATCCATTTAGTTTCATGCTCATATTCTCATTGCAAGCTTTGCATCAGTCATTATTGCATAATTAGTCATGCTTCTAGGAGTCAGTTCAGTCAGACATTGATGCATTAGATATGCATGTTCAGTAGAGAAAGTTCAGCTTATCAATATACCCAGTCATGAATCCATGAGAACAAATCATTCACGCATCCATGCATTAGATATGCATTTCCATTATGAGAATTCAGCTTACGAGAAGCTTCAGATCTTACATGCATTCAGAATCAGTTACATATGCATCAGATATGCATGTTCAGTATGATATAGTCAGTTTATCAGTCACGTCGGTCATGAGATCATGATTCAGTTATTCATGTTCAGTTCATGTTTGGTCTATCATTCCTCCCCTCTCAGTCAGCCTCATTCGAGGATGAATGTTCCCAAGGGGTAGATATTGTAATACTTCAAAAAAAATCCAAACCAATTTAGCACCATGTTTCAATCTCATGCATAGTAAATCATGATTATTTTATAGTTTTATGAGTAAGTTAGATGTATATTAAGGCTTCAAATAACTCCCAGCTATCAGACGAAGAAAAATATTCCTTACCGATTGAATTCTTGGGAAGGATATTGCCATAGTCGACTTCAAATAAGCATATCTCTTATTGTACTATGAATTTTTAAGATCATGATCCACCAATAGATATATAATTGAATTAGATTTCTAAGGATACCAATTTCTCCCAAATTCGATAATGGAGCAAAAAGTTATACTTATTTTACTCCAGTATGTCAGCCTGGAAACTGAGTGACGACATTTCTGATGACTTATCACATTTCTGACTACATTTCTGATGACTTATCATATTTCTGATGACATTTTTGACAACTTATCAGCCATGTCGCCAACCTTAGACAGGAACTTCAGCTCCTAGGTGACGACCTGGGCTGATGGGCTATCACAAATCTGACGGCTTATCAGCCTTGGTCGTCAGCTGATAATTTCAGCAACTACGAAGCGGTTTTGTAGGGGTATTTTGGAATTGTTCTTCACCTTCCACGATATAAATCATCAAAATCACGTGCATAACCATCATAAATCAGTTTTAAAAACCCTTAATCCTCTCCACTCTCAAGAACAAGAAAATTAGGGTTTCCTCTCAAGATCATCACCCAAGAACAAGATTCAAGCTCTCCTTCAAGAAAACCAAGAAATTATCATTTCCAATTCAAGAACCTTCAAGAAAAGATATTCTCTTTCAAGATTCAAGCCTTTGAGGTATGCAAGTGTTGATTCTTGTGTCCCTTCCGCCCAAGAAGTTCAAGAATCCCTCTTTCTAAATTCAAAATTTTAAATTTATGTGTTTTCCATGGTTTATGTGAATTGAGTTTGAAGGTTATGTTATTGTTGAGTTTTAATTCATTATATGATTATAAAGTTGCAAACTTTGACCCTATTATGTAATAATTATGTGATGTTCATGATAAATCCCTTCAAGTTGTATGTTGATAGATTATTCATGAGAATTAGGTGTGGAAATTATTATATGACTAAAGCATGCTCCCCATGTGTTTGATAAAATGCTTGTGTGAAGGAAATTGGGTCATTATAGCATATTTCCTAGAAACCCCCAAATTTAGTATAATCCATGCACGCCAAGTGTTTGTTGAGAGACCATAGTGAATGAATTATAGTATGTTGTGTGCATTTTTATCCTTGTGCATCCCTTGTTGAATGAATTGTTATATGTTAGTATGAAGTCCTCAATTATGTATACTTGAATACATGCTATGATGTTGATGTTAGTCGTGAATTCAAGAAGTCGTGTTTTATAAGTTTCCTTCTATCGAGTCCTGGGGGTACTTGTACCCAAAAAATATAGTTGTGTACCTAGAGCCGAGTCAATCTCAAGATAATTTCAGTCGTGCTATGATCAGTAGAATTCAGTTAGTTACAGAATTTAGAACTTAGTATCATTTAGTCAGATATTAGATTCAGTAGTATTTTGTCAGATAATGGAACCAAGTGAACCCAGTCAGATCAGTCAAGAAATATGAATAATAACAGATTCAGCTCAGTTTTAGTTCAGTTAAGAATCAGTTCAGAGTCTTTCAGTTGGGAGTAGGAACTAGCACCGAGCGAGTATGAGGATGGAGGCTTCCCCGTTAGAGAGGCAGAGTCGTTAGCAGTAATCCCTGTACTCCATAACGGCGTAGCCAGCGCAGGACCAGAAGTCACCCGTCAGATTAAGGCTTGACTTGACTATTATATTGCCTTAGGCTTGACTTCCTGTTCAGGGTCACCCATTAGAGAGGCTTGACCATAGCAGAGGTCTCTACCCGTGGCACGGTATTGACACCCTTCCAGTTGGGGTTATAGGTTGGACCCCACTAGTTTAGATTCGGGGCATGTCGGTTAAGTAAGAACTCCCACAGTTACAGTTTCAGTATCAGTCTTCAGAGTAGGACACAAAAAATCAAGACTGTCAGATACAGTCATTAATCTCAGTGAGAAACTCAGATAGTTCCATAGATTCATAGACCACCTGCTAGATAGGCTTGGTCTCACATAAAGTTATTCAGTATCAGTACCTACAGAGGTCACCCGTCAGATAGGCTTGATCTCAGTATCAGATTCAGTTGAGTATTCTTAATATCAGTTCCAGAGATCACCCGTTAGTTAGGACTGATCCCAAGCCTAGTCAATCTTAATCATTATTAGAAGATTTAGAGATCATCCCGCTAGATAGGTTTGATCTCAAATTCAGCTAGTTAATATCAGTTATCGGTAGACTCAGTTATCTAGTTTATCAGTATTAATAAGTACAGATATTAGTTTCAGTATCTTCAGATGCATATAATCTCAGTATATTCACAAACCTCAGATTGACGGTATATTTAGTATAAGTTATCAGATTTAGTCCCAGTATGCTCAGTCACATTATGCACAGTATGTTAAGTAGTTACAGATTCTCTATGTATGCTAATCCAGCTCTTGCATATCATTCAGTTAGTTATTGTTCATGCATAAGCCCTTGCATTTAGCCTTACCTCATTTGCATACTCAGTACATTCCCGTTCAGATGCCATAGGTTCAGAAGCACGCGCCCCAGAGCACTCTTAGTAGTCCAGACCCAGTCAGTAGCAGTAGACATAGTAGTGAGTCCTCTTTATTTGAGGATGATCCTTATTTCTTTTAGTATCTCATTAGATTCAGATTATTTTTAGTAGATGAAGTTTGTTGGGACATGTCCCATCAACTCCTCAGTTCAGACAGTTAGAGGTTTTTCATACAGATGTATAAGTATTCAGTTTTCAGTTTTGAGTATTTTTAGACGTTTTGAACCTTATGAAAAGTTTTCGCCAGCTTTTTACATTTATATTTATGTATTATGCAGTGTACAGGTACAAATATCAGTCATGGGTTAGCTTGTGGTCCTTCGAGGTCATGAGCACCGTGTAGCATCCTGTTTTGAAAAATTGGGGTGTTACAGTACGTGTGGATTATGAAGATTCATATTCCTCATCTTGTAGTACTTTTTATCAATGTCGAAGTGGTGTGAATGTTATACTAGCTATAGTGGAGGTTGCCCCATGAATAGAAAAGAGTATGCATCTCCGAAGTTTAAGGGTGTGACATCTCAAGCTTCTTATTCTAGTGCCCAAATGAGTGAAAGCGAGAACCAAGGTATGAATGGAGGGTATAGTAGAAGTCAATGTCTTCTCACTCTATCTATCTTTAAAGGAGAACGGGATCTCATAGTTTACCTTGATTGGGAATGACAATGTGAAAGAGTCTTAAAGGATTACACTATGAGCAAAGCCGAACAAGCTACATATGCCCTTAAGTATATTCAAGGTCCGACTTTAGCATGGCGTAAACTTGCATGGACTCCTACCAAAACTTGGGGTGACTTGAAAGAGTTCTTGAGGCCAATCTATGTGCCGAAAGGTTATACAAAGCTTTATAATAGTGATCCAAGAACACAACCATGTTCAAGATGGGTAGAAATTTGTCAAGTTTCGAGATACGTTCCTATCCTTGATGATTGGGTTCATGCAAACTACATAACTCCTCTTTTGGTTGATTATCTAGAGATAAGTCGAGTGTCTAAGTGTTTCCCATACTTCTTGGAAGGCTGTAGAGTCTCTGAGAGTGTGAAGGTTTTCTTCACCCAAGATGGGTACTATGAGGAGGTGCGGTGTGACATATTCTCATTGGAATGTGGATGCTTACACTTGGGTGCCGATTGGTTTGCATAACATAAGATTTCAAACATGCAAAATTGGCCTAAATTTTCAAAGAGCCAATGGGAAAATTATCTCTTTCCACCTACCCTTCCTAAAACTCTAGGAAAGGTAACTACTTACTCCAAGCCTTATGAAATTGAGAGACAAAAGATTGAGAGGATTAAGAGAGTACAAGGTGGCAATCCAAGAGAAAAAAAAAGAGAGGTTGATGGGAGCAAAGTGAGGGGGTTGCCACCAAACCGAGCTAACATTTTTTGTCCTTCTATTTCTAAGGACATTTGTGTAGGTACCAACAGGGCAAACGGGGGAGAACAAGTGCTAAAAGAGAAGATTCCATTTGAAGATTTGACAAGGGTAATCTTAGATAATTCCAAAGCTTGTGTAGGACTTTCACACCAAGGTAAAGAAGAATATGCTCAAGAACTACAAGGTAACATAGCTAACTCTTACACTTTTGTATATATGAATGATAATTGTGTGGCTAGTAGCCTATTGAGTGTGAGTAGTAGCTTACCTATATTGAGTTTATTGATTCCTTGCCTCTTGATGATGATGCATATATTTTTAGTGTGGATACACTACTTGATCCTATTGATGAACGAATTGACTCTTCTTGTAAGATCAATTTGTGTCCACCTAGTATTGAAGCCATTGTATTGAGTGATAGTACATGTTTTGTGGAAATTGTGTTGATTAATGTTTTGTGAAAATTGTGTTGATCAACTTGTATGCAAAATTAGTCCACCACTTGAGGAAATGTGTAGCGTGATTAAAGAACCTCAAGCGAGTGATGTAATTGAGAATGTTGATCAAGAAAATAAGAGTGACTCTTTAAGCTTGACCTTTAGTGAACATTCTAATACTTGATTGGCTCATAGGTATAATCATGTGCTTGAAACATCTTTTATACTTGATAATGGTCTTTTAGAGAATGGATTTACATGTTCTATATCCTCTTCATGGATAGATCCTTCTCTTTTTAAGGATAATATCTTGTTTGAAGATGATGAACTCACTCCTAATGAGCCTAGTGGTGAGAATGGTATTGAAGGTATAGCTTGTCTTGAAGGCTATAACCTATATGCTAACCTACTATGGTGTGACAACATTCCTCCTAAATATGGAAATCTCTTCTTGGAAGATGAGAGTACTCTTAAGGGAAAGGAATGCGAGGTCTTGAAAAGGAATAATCAATTGGGTGATGATAACTTTGATTTGTTTGAATGTTTAAGAAATCCAATAAGTGATTTTTCCTTTAAAAATAATTGTGGTTGTGATCCTTTGTATAACACCCCATCCTTGTCTGATACCTATGAGGATAAATTATTTGCTTCTTGTGAAGGCCTAAGTAATAATCCCTTTGATTTTGGTGGTGGTACGTGTCTACTTGAGGATTCTTCATTGAAAGAGAAAGTATCTATTGTTTGGACATAGCTTTCTCTTCTACTTGGTGTTACCCTATTGTTGATAATACTCATGGTGATGATCTTGGATCTAATAGTGAGTATCTACATGGTGACACCTTTGTTGAAGTGGACTTGAGTGATGCCTTTCTCTACTCTCTACTTGCTTTTGATGATGCTTATGCTATTATAGAGAGTGTGTTTTTCTATTGGGTGAAACCTATGAGTAAAAGGAGTGTTGTCTAGACCCGTGTCTATGGCCACTCTTACCATTTGACCCCGGTGCCAAATTTGGAAATGGTGATCTTGGTAAACCCAACTTGTTGCTTGGTCTACATGACAAGCAATGTTTGATTGAGAATGTTGGTATCCTTCCTTATAATGGAAAACATTTCTCAGGAATATATAATCCACTTGAGAGACCAACATTAAGTAAGGGAAAGATCTCCAACAAAGATGAGAGATCTTTAAAGAAGGGGAGTAATGAAAATCTCCAAGAGAGTTATCCATTATGTGTTTCCACTCTTAACCAAAGTTTCACTACTTGTAGATCAAGAAGAGAGCCTTCTCTTGAAACTACTTTGGATGAATTATATTCTTGTGATACCCTTCTTCTAAACTTGAGTAGAATTTATGACCTCATTTTCCATGGTGGCATCATTCTTGAAAATCCAAGGGCAAAAGTGTCATTGTATCATTTGGTTGTTGCTTATAAATTTGCATCCTTTCTTGACACATTTGTGCTTAAGTTGCATGAATCCCAACCCGTGGATGCCAAGTTGATGTTTTACTTGAAAGAAAGAAGTTATATGTGCTTAAGTGCCTTAATTCCATCCTTGTGTACCTTATGTGCTATATCTTTTGGGCCAGATGGGGTTATTATAAATGATAGCTCCTTGGATGATGCCTTTATACTTGATTCCTTCCTATACTACCTCTTTGTCTATGATGACATCCATGCTAGTTTTGGATTTGTATTATGTAAAGGTAGGGAACTTGTTGGTTGGTTCACTTATTTGAATGACAATGCTATGTGGGTTTGGTGGAATTTAAGACCAATAGTGGCACCACGTTTGATGAGGTCACTTGAAGAGGTAATGAAACAATTGTGTCTTATGGCTCCTATGATAAAGGTAGTCTTACCTTTTGGATTTAGTGATACCATTAAGACCTTTGTAGTTTCTTTATCTCTTGATACTTGTCATAGCCATTCCCTTTGTAACCTTCTCATTGAGCTCTTCTTGACTAAAACAAAGGATCCTTGGTTATATTTTAAGTATGTACAATCTTGGCATGTTGAGGTGATTTGTTGTGCTAACCCTAACCCTCAATCCATAAGGAGTTTGTGATTTTTTGTCCTTTCTTTGATTTTGCAAGGTTTGGATTCGAGGTCGAATCCTTTTCAAGAAAGGGAGGATGATACAAGCCAAATGGTCGTCCTAACTTTTGATGACATCATTCGAGGCCAATACAAAGAGGTCCAAGCTGTGGTCAAGCAAAGAGCTCAAGAATGCGCTTGGAGGACCTACTTCGAGCTCCAAAGCAAACAACGTCGTGTTTGGAAGATAGCTTGAAATCGAGGAAAGCCATGACACGAGGAATAAAGAGCCCTTATGGGTTATTTTCCGAAATAGCCACTTTGGGCTATTTTTGTAATAGGCTAGTCTTGAAAAGGCAACTAATATAAATAGGTGCCTTAGATATTTCATTAGCTAGTTTTTTTATGATAATTTTTACATAATGTATTCATGAGACTCCATGGGAGTATTTAAGTGCTTGGAAAAGCATTTGTTGAACCTTGTTTAGAAACGTAGGGGCGATCTAATCCCCTTTGCGGTCACCGTAAGAGTTAGGTGCCTATTGATAGTCATTAAGGGAGATTTTAGGATTTGATACATCCTTCGATTGCCCTTTTGGTATCAATTTTGTGTCTATCTTCCTATCTTGGTTATTCTATCCTTCTATCTTTATTTTTTGTATCTTACATTCGAGTCCTCGTGGGTCGATTTGTATCATTGCTACTCAAAATATGAAGGCATAATATATACACATGTCTTTTTAACTTGGCCTCAACTGTCATGTATGATCTCTAACTTTGGATGTGCACAGTTAAACACTTAAACATCTATAAAGTTGGACATGTAGACACACTCGTCCTGTACGGCATAAAACATGTAAGACGCGGATTGGCCACGTAGGCCGCATGCATCTACTTGTTCAACTTTCTAGAAGTTTAAATAACTACGTGTGCATACCCAAAATTGAAGGACGTAAATACAAGCTGAAGCAAGTTCAACAAAACACGTTTATGTATTATACCTAGTATGAACTCTATTTTATTGAATTCCGTGACAAAATCCTGTGAATTTGAACTTATAGAAAATTAATTATAGCAATGATTGTACAAATTCTAGGAAAATAATCATGGATTAGTTCAAATTTTATTTCACATTCAATGCAAACTAGTGATTTTTACATCTTTGTCCCCAATGCATCATTGTTTTTCCAAACTTGATGTAGAGAGGGAGATTGGCTAAATTCACAGGATGCTTGTCACCTTCCCCAGCAACATATATTAACTAACTCTATCCACTAAGGCTAGGACAAACAGAAAGGATCACTTAGTATTTTTTTATCGCTGCTGAGAATATGAACGTGAGACTTTAGTTGATTGTATAGATGTGCTCCGAATGTAGTTAACTTTTCCAGAAAAAGTGTGCTGCCAAGAACATTTGATTATTTTGGGTTAGTTGAGAGGCTTTGTGGGGAAAGGAATGTGGTCAGAGCAATGGAATTGGTGCACGAGTTATGGAGGAACGGGAGTTCTCCAAGCTTGATAGCTTGTACAACCTTGATTGAAGGTTTAAGGAGAACAAGAAAGATTGACGAAGCATATGAAATTATGGAGAAAATGCTGCGGGAATGTATGCTTCCGGATAGTGTCACGTTTAATCGTCTACTTAGAGACATGTGTGATGCAGGAAGAGCAAAGGAAGCGAATAAGATGAGGTTATTGGGCTTAAACAAGGGCTTGGATCCTGATACTGTGATGTATAATATTTTGATATCAGGATTTAAGAGGGAGGGTAAAAAGATGGAATCGGAAGCTCTGGTGGAAGAGATGTTGGATTTGGGGTTTATTCCTGATATTGCTACTTATAACAGGTTGATGGATGGACAAGCTAAATCAAAAAATTAATTTTCTTTGCCCTTACTCTCTTCAAGTTGAGACTACTCAATTTATTGATCCATGTGTGGACATGATGACATGCATATTAGAAGTACCGATGGAGAAAATCAATGATTCTTTTCCTTGTACTTTCAATCATCACCAGAGAAGATTGATGAGTTAGGCATCGTCGAGTTCTTTTTTGAGAGAGTCAACTGAAGCAACAGCTTGAAGCTTACAACTCTACTTTTGCACCGCAACAGATCATAGCAGATATGCTGCATATTTCTTAACTAACAAGGAGTACAATGGACTCCACCACACAGATTAAGAAGGAAAATTCTGCTATGCAGGGAAGGAAAAAGAAGAAACTCAAGGGACTGTGAAGAATAGTATTTATGTGTACCCCATATGCAGTTTGTTCACAGAGAAACACACAAGTTTTGAGATTATGTTTCTCAGGTCCTTCAAAGATACCGCTGGGTGTATATTGGATCTCCAAACGTTATTCGTTCTTGAAGGTTCTGACATGGGTGTCATAATATTTTTGGTCCACATGCACAAGCAGCATGCGTTCTTCATACCTAACGTCTAGTATCTGATGGATCCTAAAGGCTTCCTCTTATCTCGGTCTCAAGGTAGATACAATAGGTTCCTTTTTTCTTGTTTGCTCTTCAAGTCTACTTAGATAGTTATGTGTGTGTGATGATAATAAAAAGTAGACATCTCTCTTATGTCCTCAGGTTAAAAGGTATTATATGTGCCTGTAGTGCACTAATGGATGCCATCCTTTCGGAAGTTTAGAAGCAGTTCAGAAGCATATGGAAGCAAAACTCATTGCAAAGTGCATTATGGTGATGGTGGTCATGATGAAGAGGCGGAATTAGAAGAGTTTATGACCATGTCAGCAGGTATATGTAGTGATGAGATATTTTCTAATGTACATTTGAGCAGAGGCAGGTGCAGCCTATATTTAATGGATTCAATTGGACACAATAGTTTCTCTACGGAAATTAGATGTGTTTTGTGTGTAAAACTCCACCAAGATTTCAACAAATATTAAATTCTGAATCCATAATTTCGACTAGAAAATGGGTTCAGTCTAACGAACTTTAAAGGTTGAACTGATCAAATTTAGATCCTGAATCTGCAGATGCGTTAAGAATATCATGCGTGTGAACTGTGATATTTGTTCTCCTTGTTTTATTTACCATATTCAACGTATGTGAACGCAACTGGAAATCCAAGAATTCTTTTTCTGTAATAACATATTAGCTATGATGTATCTAGTAGGCTCCGTACCTGCTAATATTTACAAGCTGTTGTTGGTTAGAGAAGGGGGAAAACGTAACTTGAAATATTGTTTCATTAACTTGAAGGGAGAACACAAGGACAATAGTCTCCCAACAGCCAGCTTTTTGCATTTCCTTAAAATTGTGCCTTCTCCAAAATGCAAACTTTGCAACACTGACTGTGATGAGACAATTTAATCATCTATTTCGTTTGTGTCCCAAGGTTCAATTAGGTGTCCTACCTTTCATAAACCAACTTGATACTCGTTCGCTGGAAGTTACTAACCGATTGCTTGCTCTAAAATCAATCTAATACTCAAGCAGCCAATAATACTCTTCCAACATCCCTCTTTTACCCATTTTATCCCTTACCTCGTGACTCACATGAAAGAGTCGCATTAGATATATCTTTCAAGTACTCACTTTCACTTTTAAATCAGAATGTAATTCTTCAAAATGTTACGGAAAAAATAAAAAAACTACCCCATTGTATGTCATCCTACATGCTTATCATGGATGGTTTTCTGAATATGGGTCGGTAGGGGTGTGGTTTTCCCTTTCAGAAATACACAACTGCTATCACTACTGAGATATTCATGCTTTGGTTCAGGCTCAACAGCTAGCCCTGCAGCGTGGGTTTACACCTTTGCAAATCAATATCGATTCTAAGGAGATAATTACCATTGATATATGCTCCTAATGATCTTCATTTGTCTGTTCTTAATGGCTTTTGGGTGATCCACCAGTGCATCATATCTACAAGGAGCAAAATATCTTAGCAGATAGATTAGCATGTATGGTTTCGGCGACAAATTTGGGTAGTGAAAATACAACTTTCTGGAATCCTTCTCCTCCATTTTACTACATGTTTTGTTGGACGACCAGGTAGGAAGGATGCATACAAGACAAATAGATTTGACAATACACCCTTGTGGTGGGCCCCTTCCTCAGACCCTGAACATAACGGGAACTTTGGTGCACCGGGCTGTCCTTTAAGTGTGCAGGCAACTAGAGAAGCAACCACAAATGACCAAGAGATGTTAATGGGGTCAAATTTTGAAACACATGCTCCTACTACCTCTACTATAGCAAGTACTACTAATAGTTGTGTGGTACCAACTGTTAGGCCACCCTCTTGTGTATCTTTTAAGTTCTGTTGTAAGTTGTAACTAATCTCTAAGTTATGGGTGTCAAGTGGGACGGGCCGACCCGCCCCGCGTAACTAACCCGGCCCGGTAAGCCCTAGGGCTTTAGGGTTTTGGGTCCCGGGCCGGTTATTTTTTTAAAATGGGTCCGGCTAACTCGGCCCGGACCAAGCCCGATCCAGGCCCGCCGGTTAACCGGCCCGGCTCGAATAACTTAAAAAAAAAAAGATTTTGGCTTTTGGGCCAAACTAGTTGTTGGCCCAACGGCTATATAGCCGTTTTTGGGTCCAAACGGCTAGTTTGGGCCCAATGTCAACCGTTGCATCAGAGAGCGCCTTTAGTCAGGGACGACAACAGCTTGGAGACAACCGACACTCATTGGGAAGCAATGCAATGAATGTTCTAGTTTGCCTCACAGATTGGATTAGAGCGGAAAGAAGAAATCAAGTAATGGAACCGGAGCCGAGCGACGAGTTGAAACTTGAAGAAATTATGACTTCACGGGAGAACTCAGCAGAATCAAGTCCAATGCATGGTTTTGCCCCCGTTGACTTCGACTATCCTATGCAAGTTCCCATTAATATTAACATGAATGAGTTGGAAAAAATGATGCATAATTTATAGATTTTTCATTCATGTAAATTATAAATTTTGGATCATTTTGCAATCAATAAAATTCCCCAAATTCATTCACTCCTTAGTCCTTGCTTTTTATATTTTTTCATTTAACGATTTAAAATTTTAAATTGAATTTCTAGTTTTCTACTTTAAATTAAAAACTTACTTCTGATATGTTATTAATTTACTACCAAATATTATTAATTTATTATATTAAGTAGCATATGTTTTGTATATTTGTGTATATATCTTCTATAGAAGTGTATATTTAACGTATACATGTGTATATGTTTTATAAATTAGTATATAAGTATATCTATATATATTGTAATGTATATATAATGTAGTATATTTTATAAGTAGCAGTATATATACATTGAATGGTGCGTATACACGTGTATATATCTTCTATATAAGTGTATATTTAACGTATACATGTGTATATGTTTTATAAATTAGTATATAAGTATATCTATATATATTGTAATGTATATATAATGTAGTATATTTTATACGTAGCAGTATATATACATTGAATGGTGCGTATACACGTGTATATATCTTCTATAGAAGTGTATATTTAACGTATACATGTGTATATGTTTTATAAATTAGTATATAAGTATATCTATATATATTGTAATGTATATATAATGTAGTATATTTTATAAGTAGTAGTATATATACATTGAATGGTACGTATACACGTGTATATATCTTCTATATAAGTGTATATTTAACGTATACATGTGTATATGTTTTATAAATTGGATATCTTCTATAGAAGTGTATATATGTGTATATATCTTCTACAGATGTATATATTTAATGTATACAAGTGTATATGTTTTACAAATTAGTATATAACTATATATATATATACATATTGTAGTATATATATATATGTATATTGTAGTATATATTTTATTTAAAATAGTACATATATATTGAATGGTGTGTATATATGTGTATATATCTTCATATACAAGTGTATGCGTTTTACAAATTAGTATATAACTATATATATATATATATATATATATATATATATACATATTGTAGTATATATATATGTATATTGTAGTATATATTTTATTTAAAGTAGTACATATATATTGAATGGTGTGTATATATGTGTATATATCTTCATATACAAGTGTATATGTTTTACAAATTAGTATATAACTATATATATATACATATTGTAGGATATATATATGTATATTGTAGTATATATTTTATTTAAAGTAGTACATATATATTGAATGGTGTGTATATATGTGTATATATCTTCTCTAGACGTATATATTTAACGTATACAAGTGTATATGTTTTACAAATTAGTATATAACTATATATATATACATATTGTAGTATATATATATGTATATTGTAGTATATATTTTATTTGAAGTAGTACATATATTTTGAAAGGTGTGTATATATGTGTATATATCTTCTACATATGTATATATTTAATGTATCCAAGTGTATATGTTTTACAAATAAGTATATAACTATATATATACATATTGTAGTATATATATATGTATATTGTAGTATATATTTTATTTAAAATAGTACATATATATTGAATGGTGTGTATATATGTGTATATATCTTCTATAGACGTATATCTTTAACGTATACATGTGTATATGTTCTATAAATTAGTATGTAAATATATATATATATATATATATATATTGTAGTGTATATATATATATATTATACTATTATAGCATATGTTTTATTTAAAGTAGTACGTATAGTCATATATAATTATATATTGAATGGTACGTATATATGTGTAATTGTTTATATATTTTTTAAAAAATATATATTGTATATTGGAGTGTCTATAGTGTATATTGGATTTTTTATTTATTTTTTAAACAGGTTTGACCGGTTTTTAACCGGGTTGAGTTAAATGGGCCGGGTTAGGGTGGATTTTAATTTTTTATTGTTTGGCCCGACCTGGCCCGGATAGCGTCCAAACCGGCCCTCAACCCAGTTAAAAAGAAAGGGCCGGTTCCGAGTTGGCCCGTCCCGTCCCGTTTGACACCCCTACTCTAAGTCCTTGTAGGTTCTATTATATATGTACATCCAATATCTTTTCATCACCCAGAAAAAAGATTATACTATTACAGGGTCATGGTTAATCATTGACACTATTACCACTTGTTAGGATTATAGGTTTTTTATTATGTCAAAAGCTATTAGGTGATAACATATATGTAACTTTATTTCGTAGTCAAATTCCTCAAGCAATCACCGTACTTGATCGTGACTTAGGTTGGAGCCATTCCTTGAGGAGTTTGGAGCTGAAAGGGCACATTTTTTAAGCAAATAAATCATAAGAGCACTCTGAATTTGGGACCAACCAAAAGGGCCAGTTTTTCTTTTCTATTATATAGAAGAGGTGGTTTAGACCACCTCTCATGCAATTATCAAAAAAATTCCTCCACTTTCACTTAATTACATATCATGCCCAATATATAAAAATTTCATTATTTCATCATAATGATTTAAATATTTAATATAATCTATTAATTTATATTAATTAACTATAACTACATATCGGAAGTAAAAAAATTTTATTTATTTAATTGGCTATTATGTTCAAAAATAATTTGTTATCACGAATCACAATAATTAATAACTTAAAATATTTAAAAGACATATAAAAATTTTATTGACTCTCATTATTTTAGCAATGCCACATAAATTGAGATAAAAGAAAAAGTACTGGAAATCATAATAATTAACAACTTAAAATATTTAAAAGATATATAAAAATTTTAGTTGATTCTCAAAATTGTATCGAAACCACATAAATTGGGACACAAGGAGTAAATATATTATTTGATAATTACGTAAAAATTATTATAACTCACAATAATTAACAAGTTAAAATACTTTTTTAAAAATAGATAAAAGTTCTATTCAACTCTCAAACTTTTATCGGTGCACCATAAATCATGACAAAATAAAAAATTATCTTAATTAATTGCAACTAAATATTTAAAGTAAATCAATTTTATTATTTTAATTGACTTTTATATAGAAAATTAATCTTTGTATTTATTTATTTTAGTAAATTTAAATTTTAAAATTATTTTTTTCTTATATAGAAATACTAATATTTAAAATTAACTTTAAATTTTTAAAGTACAAAATTAATAAATTTAATTTAATAAAATAAATTTCTAAAGAATATTTTCTTAGAATTTGTGTTGGGTCAATATGTATCAAGTTAAAAAGAAATATAGAAAAATATATAGTAAAATTTTATTATTGTGAAAGATAAATATAATGCACTATCCAATAATATTTAATAATATCACATTTTGCATATGCAAATATAGCATCCCATATTTAATTAATATACTATTTCTGTGAATTAACGATGATTACTATTGGATATGATAAAATTTTATTAATTTTTATAGTAATAACATAATCAATCGCTCTTAATTAATTATTATGAGTCATCTAGGTATTAAGAAAATAAATAATATTTAATAAAAAATAAAATAGACATAAAATGCGAAATTAACTCTTAATGTTTTAAATTAAATTTTGTCTTTTGAACGATGATTTTACTATATCACTCCTTATTATAAGTCATTTATGTATTAGAAAAATAAGAATAACAAAATGATATGTTAACATAAAATATTTGATTGACTATCAAAATTATATTAGTGCCACATAAATTGGGACGAGACAGAAAAGATATAAAGCAACATATATTATTTGAAAATGAAATAAAAAGTATTGTAAATAACAATAATTAACAAAAAAAAAAAAAATTGACTGATTTTTGCTGCTTCAATCGTGATTTTAATGTATCACCCGCAATTAATTATTATAAGTCACTTATGTATTAAAAAATTAATAATATTGAATCCACGATTTTACTATATATATACTATCAATAAATTTTTTTATGATATTTTAAAAAAAAAAAACTACTACATATACTCAAAGGGCAAAAGAGTAAAAACACACAAGAGATAAATGTAGAGAAATCAAGAAGCACCAAATAGATTATTAACATTTGTAACATTCAACACATTTCTAAATGTTTTCAAGTTCTTCTTGAATCAACACATACACATAATAAAAATAATAAATAATAAATAATAAATAATAAATAATAAATAATAATAATTACATTTTACTATATCACCCCTAATTAATTATTATGGTCATTTAAGCATTGTGCCACATAAGTTGAAATAGAAAACATATTATAAATCACAATGATAAAAAATTTAAATTATTTTAAAAAATATAATTGGCTATCATCGACACAAAACTCTGGACAAGGAGAGGAGCATATATTATTCAAAAAATATATAAAAAGTATTATAAATTACAATAGTTAACAACTTAAAATATCTAAAAAGAATTTAATATGTTATATATTTCAAAAAAATTACATGAAAAATAATAGAAATCACAATAATTAATAACTTAAAAAATTTAAAAGATATAAAATATTTGATCGACTCTTAAAATAATATTAGTGTCACTAAAATTGGAATAGAAGAAAATTATTATAAATCACAATAATTAAAAACCTAAATTATTTTTAAAATATAATTGACTATCAATGCCACAAAAATTTGGACAATAAAAGTAACATATATTAATTTGAAAATTACATAAAAAATATTATAAATTACAATAGTTAATAACTTAAATTCTTTAAATACATATTAAAATAACATATGTTGAACTCATGCTAGATTCCGGATGAATCCTAGAAAACATATGCAATCCTTTTATTAAAATTTTTTATTTAAATATATCAAGATTGAAAAGATAAATAAATATTTTAATGTTGGGCCCGTGCTGACACGGGTCATGCTCCTCTAGTGTAGTACTATTTGCGAACTAAAAGAAAATTGGTTCATTCAATTGTTATGCCGCTACGCATTTACGCATTATGGGGAGAACTAGCTAGTTCTGGGTTTGGTTGACATTAAGTCGGTTTAGACCTCTATTTAGTTTCATCCAAGCTTCATCCTCAGGTTCGGATCAATAAGCAATTATAATTTCCCTACAAAGACTCGTTTTCGCTATACTCCAATAGATTCTATCACTGCCTATAAGTCGCCGACTCATTCTTCAATATACACACGATCAGAACCCTAACTTCTTCCACTGCTTGAGAGCTTACGTTTTCATGTTCTATTTCATTTTACTTCACTATCATCACTTAGGACAATTTTTAAAGACCTCAAACATAAATTTTGGATTAATGTAGGGTCTAAAATGTCATTTAAGGAACATAGTGTCTATAAAGTATAATTCTTTGTTCCTTGTTTTATGTTTTCCTATTAAAACTTGGCAATTTGTTGAGTGATTTGCAAACGCTACAAACTGAAATAAAGCTATTGATAGTTGTTATCCTGCAGGATTTATGCTGTAAGCAAATTGTTGCTTGGCGGAGGTAAGAGGCTGTAGTTTAATTATTTTTTTCGTTTTTTTGGTTATTGACGCCCGACTGTTTGATAAAATGTCTGTGTGAAAGTAGTGGAAGAAATACTCTTCTGTTATCTGTGTACTTGATGAGATCTTTACTGTCGACCAACAACAACAACAACAACATACCCAGTGAAATTCCGTAAGTGGGGTCTGGAGAAGGTAGAACATATGCAAACCTTACCACTATCTTAGAGAGGTAAAGAGGTTGTTTCCAAAAGACTATTGGCTCAAGTGTAGCAAATTATAGTAGGTATGAAAAGGAAAATGATAGTGAAGAAAATATAGCAACTAATTAGGAAATCGTAATAATAACAGAGCAGTGCGATAATTGAAAACAAGGAATAACGGATGGCGATATAAATCAAAAGCAAGATATACAAGAATAAGACTAGTATTATGACAGACACCGCCAAGCCTAAACCAGTTGAGAAGCAAGACAAGACTTTACTTCCTACTAACCATCTAACCCTAATAGGCGACCTCCACACCCTCTTATCTAAGAGCATGTCCTCGGTAAGTTGAATGAAGTTGTGATATGTCCTATCTAATCACCTCTTTCCAATTCCTTTTGGGCCTACCTCTATCTCTCCTCGTACCCACTATGTCCAACCTCTCATACTTCTTTATCGGGTATCTGCTCATATCCTCTTCGCATGCTCAAATAATCTCAGCCTCGTTTTCCTCATCTTATACACCATGGAGGCCACTCCAACCTTGTCCCATTATTCGCCTCCCTAATTTTATCGCTCTTAATATGCACACACATCCATATCAGCGTCCTCATTTCGCAACATGTATCTTCTGAACATGGGCGTTTTTGACTGGTCAACACTCCATCACATATAACAAAGCCGATCTAACCACCACTCCGTAGAACTTATCGTTAAGGGGTCGTTTGGTAGTTAGACTAAATTATCCCAGGATTATAATTCCTGGACTATTTTATACCATATAGGAGGTGGTATAAAATAGTCCTATAGTTGATGGGTAAGGTGGGTTATACCAAGACTAAATTTGGTATTAGCTTTATATCATATTTTATTGATGGTATAAAATATAAATTAGTCTTGGGATAAATTTATACCACCAACCAAACATGGTATAAATTTATCCATGGGATATCTCAAACTTATCTATGGGATATCCCACCTTATACCTCCTACCAAACAAGATGCCATATGTCTCCACTTCATCCATGTCGAGCTTGTACGAGGTGACATCATCGTCGATGTCACCACTTCCCTAGAATAAAGACCAAAGATACTTAAAACTATCTCTCTTGGAGATAATCTGAGTTCAAGCTTCAGTTCCACACTTGCCTCATGCGTTATATCAATAAGTTTACACTCCAAATATTCCGTTTTGGTCTTGCTCACCCTAAACCCTTCAGACTTCATCGTTTGTCTCCACACCTCCAACCTAGCATTAACTCCGTTGTGTGTCATCAATTAGTACTATGTCATATGCAAATAACATTCACCATAGCATCTCATCTTGAATATTCCGTGCCAATTCATCCATATCACCAGGGCTAATAAAAGCGGGCTAAGTATTGATCCCTGATGCAACCCCATCTCTACTGGGAAGTGCTCTAAGTCTTCTCCCACCATTCTAACTCGAGTCTTAGCTCTATCGTACATGTTCTTCATCGCCTTAATGCATGCTACGCCATTGGTGCGCCTTTAGCCTCCGGCCATTTCCGGAGAACTTCCCGCGAGACTTTGTCATAGGGCTTTTTTGGTCAATGAACACCATATGTAAGTCTCTCTTCTTTTTCCTATATTTCTCCACCAGTATCCTCACAAGATGGATAGCTTATGTCGTGGATCACCTCAGCATAAACCCGAACTAGTTTTTGAAAATGACACACCCCTCCTCACTCTCATCTCTGCTACTCTCTTCCAAACTTTCATAGTGTGGATTAGCAACTTCATACCCCTGTAGTTGTTGCGGCAACTTGATACCCCTATAGTTATTGTGATATTTGATGCCACCCTTGTTGTTGTACATTGGGGCCATCGTACTGCACCTCTTCGGGCATTTTTGCCATCTTAAAAGTGACATTAAACAACTCAGTCAACCACTCCATACCTGCTTGTTTGAGCTCTTTCAGAACTCCATCGGAATCTCATCTGGTCCCGTCGCCCTTTCAGAACTCCATCGGAATCTCATCTGGTCCTGTCACTCTTTCCAATAGCGTGGTTGACCTCCTCAACCTTAATACACCTAGTCTCAAAGTGCTCCAAATCACCTAGACAATGTCTCTATCCCCTTCTTCGTTCAAGAGTTAAGTATGCTTGCCATCTTCACCTAATGAGGGTCTATGTTAAGCTATCACAGAAAGACTTTTTTTTTTTTTGCACACATATCAGCATTTATCTCTCACAACTCACAAGATCACTAGTATGAGCCTATGAGGCAACTTTTGTTTAAGGGCAAGTGATAACAACCAAGACTTAGGCTTCTAATAGAGGTTAGCGTGAGTGTGCCTTGATGTTAGTACAGAATTTAGAGTAAGTGAGGTTTAAAATGTGAATATATCTATTTGTACACACATATATACACATTTTTGGTGCAAAATCAATTATTGTTTCGTTTAGCCACACAATTCTATATATTGCTCATGAATTTCTCTGTATGTATTTTTTGAAGGAAAGTGATAGAAACTAGGATGCAAAAGAGAGAGATAGAGAAGGAAATATTACTGGTTAAAGAAAGTGCAAGGATCTTAAACACTATATTAACCAATAACCAAGTCTGCGTGGAGTGGACAACTGTCTAGATATCAAGACAATGATAATATTTTTCTTCTATCCGTCAGAATTCTACCAGATTCTCCTATTTAAACTAAGACATAAGCAGTTATTGCTGTAGATAACTACTGGCAATTACTAATAGATAACTGCTTCTATCCTATCAAAAACTAAGAAACTAAATTATATTATCTTCACATGCTAAAGCAGCAGTCTTATCAGAAAGTTCAAGGTTGTTCCTACTTGTACAAGGATTTGAATTTATAATGGTCAATTTTGTCTCTCTAATATGCTGTATCTTGGGTCTAAGTCTTATTTTTTTTCTTTCAGAATGACATTCTCAGAGCAAATCCTTGCCAACTCTTTCGGAGTCTGTACCGAAATGGTAAGGTTTCCACTTAATGGGACAATGAATTTAAGGGTGTTTTTGGTATCAGTGTCCAAATTCCAACACCAGATCACTCAGTTCATTATTATCAACCTTTGGTACTTAATATTATCGTCAAAACACAATATTTATATCTTATCGTACAATTTTTTTTTATTACTGGATGTTACTTGTCCCTTCAGGGACATCCGATAAAACTGGAAGTTACCAGCTTTCTATATCCATCCAACCACTTGAAAATGATTCTTTTTTAAAAAATTCTGTCAAAGTAAAACGTCTTCGAGGATAATTTTCTGAAACATTTCCTCCATAGTGGCACACCAATAATTTTGACATTCCAATAAGGGAATTGAACCAGACTGGTATATCAGGGTGCACAGTTGATCATCTTCCGTATCACTGATATTTTATAAGATGTTTAGTATCTCATTCGTTGATTGAGATTTTAAAAATTATAGTTCTCCGTTCTGTAATTTTTACTTCTTTGTTTTTCCAGTCAACAGCAGATTGGTCAAAATTGCCAGTGGAACTTTTGGGGTTAATTTCTAGTCGGCTGCATTTTGCTGAAGACTGTGTACGGTTTGGTGCAGTCTGTAAGTCATGGAGAATCAGTATACTACAACATGGCAATTATTCATGCTCATTCCTTCCTTGGCTAATGCGACCTCAGACAAAACATGAAAGCTTGCGCAGATTTTATAGTCCTTTCAACGGTAAGAGTTATGATATATGTTTGCCAGATGTTCTAGATAAACGCTGTTGGGGTTCTTCTCATGGTTGGTTGGTCACGCTAGGTGCCAATTTTGAGATGCACTTGCTGAATCCGTTATCAGGGGGTCAAATTTCACTCCCGCTGCTACATAAATGCCCTAATTTGAATCTGGTTTGTTCAGGAAAGGGCTTTCGCGACTCGTTTGTTTGCAAAGTTATCTTGTCTGCTAGTCCGTGCTCATCAGATTGTGTTATTTTTGCTATTTATGCTGATAATTGGAAGATGGCATTTGTAAAGCCAGGTGATGTTTCTTGGACTCCCTTGAGTTGCATCCATGGCCATGTTGATGATGCCATGTGTTACGATGGGAAGTTTTATGCCATCGATACTTTTGGGGAAATTCTGATTTGGGACTTAGCTGGTTCTTTCTTGAAGAGAATAGCTTTCACACCATCCCGCGGAATGGATAATTTGGTGTATGTTACTACATATCTTGTCGAGTTAGAGGGCCAAATATATGCCATAATGAGGCTTTTGTTTGATACCAGAATCACCGATACTCCTTGTCTAACCACTTGGTGTTTCGAAATTTACAAGTTGGATGTCTGCAACGAGAAGTGGGAAGAAGTGAAATCTTTGGGTGATTGGTCCATTTTCGTAGGAAGCAATCATTCCTTCTCAATTTCGTGCTCGACTTACCCAGAATGTGAGAGTAATTGCATTTACTTCACAGATGACTTCTCCGGAGTTTATTACAATGCAGTGTTTAGCTATGATATTGGTGTTTACAACGTTCAGAATGACAGGGTACAATCTCTTCCTCAGGAAGATATATCTGACTTTGCATTCTCGCTGCCGCTTTGGATCATACCAAGTTTATCGTAAGGATTTTTTGTTGAGTTAGACGATAATGTCCATGAAGGGGAGCCTTGGCGTAACTATTCTCTTGCAGAAATGCACATTAAGACTGCATACAATAGACCCTTGTGGTCCGACTCTCCCCCTACCCCAAGCATATCGAGAGCTTTAATTTACCGGGACTCCGTAGATGATAATGTACGTCATGTACCCGAGTTTCTTTTAAACCAAATATTTGACTAGCTATGCTGCGAAATAATTTCTTGTCCTGCTAAAGCAATGTGTGTGTGAGCAAATGTTTGTTATGCTCTTAAACTGTTGGTGTTGACCTAAAGGTCACGAGTTCAAGTTGTGGAAACAAGCTCTTGAAGAAATGCAGGTTAAGGCTACATATAATACAACAGACCCTTGTGGTCCGACCCTCCCCCTCCCCCTCCCCCTCCCCCGAGCATATTGGGAGCTTTAATGTACGGCTGTCGTAGCCGATAATGTACGTCATGTACCTGATTTTCTGTTAAATCAGATATTTGACTAGCTGTGCTGCTAAAGTATTTCTTGTTTTGCTAAAGCAATATGCGTGTGAGCAAATGTTTGTTATGTTCTTAAACTGTTGCTGCCATGTGACCTGAAAGTCACAGGTTCAAGCTATGGAAACAGCCTCCTGCAGAAATGCAGGTTAAGACCGCATACAATAGACCCTCGTGGTCCGATCATCCCCGACCCCAAGTATATCGAGAGCTTTAGTGTTCCGGGCTATTCTAGACGATAATGTACGTCATGTACCTGCTTTTCTGTTAAACCATATATTTGACTAACTGCTGCTAAATTACTCCTTGTTCTGCAAAAAACAATATGTGTGAGTAAATGTTTGTTAGCCTTTTATGCCATTTGACCATTTTAGCCTGCAAATGTCATCAATGATATACAATATTCAGAAAGTCTAGGATATTTTTTTTAAAAAAATAATTTGAATTGGTATTTGTTGAGAACACATGGACGAGACAATATATACAAAATTTGAGAAAAATTGGATGTGACTTGGAATCAAAACTCATAGTTGAAATTGAGTTGAAAAATTTCTCAGCGACCACAGGCGGAACTAGAATTTCAACTAAGGGGTTCAAAGTTTGAAGAAAACTAGCCGAAGGAGTTCAATGTTTACTATATACTAGGTTAACCACATGTGCCTCGCACATGTAGTTTTTGATTGTTTAAAATTAGAAGATTCTATCTATTACGAAATTTTTAATGAAGTGCAAAAAATTCAAATCACTTCTCAAACATTTTTCACAATTTAATCTAATAATGTTATAACATATATTTTATCATAAGCATATATATATATATATATATATATTTTACCACCAGAAGTTTCATGCAGTATCTCTTTTTCTTGTTGCTAGAGGCTAAGAGAAAATACATCAATTTAAACCATATTTATAGTACGATTATTTGTTAATTATATTTAAATACTTTTCTTATTTACAGTTAAGTCTTGAGAAATTCTTCGATTACATACTTCTTACTTGCTTAAAATTTTTTAAAATTGTGTACTACTTATATTTTTCTTATTCCAACGCTTTCATATTTATTTCTAGATTTTTTGAATCTTCTTTAAATCAACTTTAATTTATTTAGAATTCTTCAATTAATGAAAAATGTATTAGTTGTCATTAATTCTGATGACTTCTAATAAAGAAAGATTTTGCTATAAATATTTAATTAATTTTTAACTCTTAAATATTAAAAAAATA
The DNA here is from genome assembly GCA_030864215.1 of Capsicum pubescens. Taxonomy (NCBI): domain Eukaryota; kingdom Viridiplantae; phylum Streptophyta; class Magnoliopsida; order Solanales; family Solanaceae; genus Capsicum; species Capsicum pubescens. The sequence goes on along the minus strand of CM061538.1, from coordinate 96,477,656 downwards.
GTGAAAAGATGATTTTATCTAAATTAGAGATTTTTAATGAAGGGCAAAAAGTTCAAACAACATTTTCAAGGTCTTCGTACTTTTAATATATTATTATATAGATATATAAATATAGATATAGATTATAGATATAGATATATATTATAAATTATATTTTAAGATATAGTTATATATTATAAATATAGATTAAAGATTATAGATATAGATATAGATATAGATAGTAGATATAGCAGGGGCGGCTCAAACACATTGGTGGCCTAAGGCGAAAATTAAATCGGAGGCCTTAAACTCAACAATAATAACCGGATTCATGTTTTCTAGTTGACATATTAAATTCTAACAAGTGGTATAAAACAATCCGTACTATTAAACTAAAAAAATATCAAATATAAAATACAACAATAATATAAAAAGTTAGAATAATATTACCCGGTTCAAGATATATGAAGACTTGATCGATGGTCCCAACTATCGTTTAGCTTCTTCAATATGTCTTTTTCAAATTTGAAATATGATTTGTGTTCTCTTCGAAGAGAAATTAACAATAATGTAATTATATTATCAATAATTTTTAAATTTTGATATGAACTCTTTTAAGTTTTTGAACTTGAAAAAGATAATAAAGAAGAATAGAGAAAAGCTGGAAAGAGAGAGAGAGAGTACGTGAGAAAGAGAAAAATATGGAAAAAGTGGGTAAAAAGAAAAGGGTGATTTAAAAGAGTAAAAGGAAAGAAAACTTGAGAAAGGAAACGTTTTCTTTTATTGGAAATGTAAAAAAATAATTTAACTCAATATTAAACACCTATCCGTTAAAAGTTATAATAACAAGAAACTCCTATTTTTAAGTTTTATTATTTTTTATCACATCCTATTTTTTAGCTACCCACTACCTTAAAAAAAGCTTTTTATAGTTTTTTTTACACTATCAGTATAATAAGTGCTAGAAAAATGGGGTCTCCCAAAATCGGAGGCCTTAGGCGACCGCCTAATTTCTTTTCATAACAAGCCGCCCCTGGAGAAAAGCTGGAAAGAGAGAGAGAGAGTACGTGAGAAAGAGAAAAATATGAGAAAAGTGGGTAAAAAGAAAAGGGTGATTTAAAAGAGTAAAAGGAAAGAAAACTTGAGAAAGGAAACATTTTCTTTTATTGGAAATTTAAAAAAAGAATTTAACTCAATATTAAACACCTATCCGTTAAAAGTTATAATAACAAGGAACTCCTATTTTTAAGTTTTCTTATTTTTTTATCACATCCTATTTTCTAGCTACCCACTACCTTAAAAAAAGCTTTTTATAATTTTTTTTACACTATCAATATAATAAGTGTTAGAAAAATGGGGCCTCCCAAAATCGGAGGCCTTAGGCGACCGCCTAATTTCTTTCCATAACAAGCCGCCCCTGGAGAAAAGTTGAAAAGAGAGAGAGAGAGAGAGAGAGAGAGAGTACGAGAGAAAGAGAAAAATATGGGAAAAGCGGGTAAAAAGTAAAGGGTGATTTAAAAGAGTAAAAGGAAAGAAAACTTGAGAAAGGAAACGTTTTCTTTTATTGGAAATGTAAAGAAAGAATTTAACTCAATATTAAACACCTATACGTTAAAAGTTATAATAACAAGAAACTCCTATTTTTAATTTTTATTATTTTTTATCACATTCTATTTTTTAGCTACCCACTACCTTAAAAAAAGCTTTTTATAATTTTTTTTATACTATCAATATAATAAGTGCTAGAAAAATGGGGCCTTCCAAAATCGGAGGCCTTAGGCGACCGCCTAATTTCTTTTCATAACAAGCCGCCCCTGGAGAAAAACAGGAAAGAGAGAGAGAGAGAGAGTACGTGAGAAAGAGAAAAATATGGGGAAAATGGGTAAAAAGAAAAGAGTGATTTAAAAGAGTAAAAGGAAAGAAAACTTGAGAAAGGAAACGTTTTCTTTTATTGGAAATGTAAAAAAAGAATTTAACTCAATATTAAACACCCATCCGTTAAAAGTTACAATAACAAGAAACTCCTATTTTTAAGTTTTATTATTTTTTATCACATCTTATTTTTTAGCTACCCACTACTTTAAAAAAAGCTTTTTATAATTTTTTCTTACACTATCAGTATAATAAGTGCTAGAAAAATGGGGCCTCCCAAAATCGGAGGCCTTAGACGATTGCCTAATTTCTTTCCATAACAAGCCGCTCCTGGAGAAAAGTTGAAAAGAGAGAGAGTACGTGAGAAAGAGAAAAATATGGAAAAAGTGGGTAAAAAGAAAAGGGTGATTTAAAAGAGTAAAAGGAAAGAAAACTCGAGAAAGAAAACGTTTTCTTTTATTGGAAATGTAAAAAAAGAATTTAACTCAATATTAAACACCTATCCGTTAAAAGTTATAATAACAAGAAACTCTTATTTTTAAGTTTTATTATTTTTTATCACATCCTATTTTTTAGCTACCCACTACCTTAAAAAAATACTTTTTATAATTTTTTTTTACACTATCAATATAATAAGTGCTAGAAAAATGGGGCCTCCCAAAATCGGAGGCCGTAGGCGACCGCCTAATTTCTTTCCATAACAAGCCGCTCCTGGAGAAAAGCTGGAAGGAGAGAGAGAGAGTACGTGAGAAAGAGAAAAATATGGGAAAAGTGGGTAAAAAGAAAAGGGTGATTTAAAAGAGTAAAAGGAAAGAAAACTTGAAAAAGGAAACATTTTCTTTTATTGGAAATATAAAAAAAGAATTTAACTCAATATTAAACACCTATCCGTTAAAAGTTATAATAACAAGAAACGCCTATTTTTAAGTTTTATTATTTTTTATCACATCCTATTTTTTAGCTACCCACTACCTTAAAAAAAGCTTTTTATAATTTTTTTTTAACACTATCAGTATAATAAGTGCTAGAAAAATGGGGTCTCCCAAAATCGGAGGCCTTAGGCGACCGCCTAATTTCTTTTCATAACAAGCTGCCCCTCAGATATAGATACATAAAATATAATTTTAGTCATGCATAAATAATACAATTTTCTGTCAAAGGACGAACCCTCTTGCCAAAGGCTAGTTCCGCCCCTGTCTCGACACATGCATTCATTCACCAACATATAGGGGATACACAGTTCGTCTTCTCCGTGTTCTTGTCTACATCGAACTTTCAATTTAAACCATCTCAAGTCTCCTCTAATGCGTTCCAAAATGGAGATTTAAATTTATCATAATGTATCAAATTTATTCCAATAGCACCCACTCGAAATAAATTTTAGTTTCAAAAATTTAATTTTCAAACACAAAACGTATAAATCGAATCCTTATTAATTTGGTTAGATTTTATTTAACATTTTTAGAAATTAAAAAATGAAAATATTAACCAATTTTTTGTTTTTCAAAAAATGTACTTAACCAACAGATGAATGCCTAACTATAAGTTGATAAAATCTGAATGCGTAATTTTAAGGGTAACTTATATAAATTTTAAATTTTTAATGGGTTCTAACACTTTTTTTCATAATTTTATTTAGGGCAAAGTTCATAAATAGCATACTTAAGGCCCTAATTGTTGATTTTATAGCAACAGTTTCATAATTACTTTTTGTAGCAATTTTTTATTTGTATTTTTAAAAACTGTTCCTTTTAAAATACATATATAACTAATTTACTTTCCTTAAATTACTGAATTTGGTTGAGATAAATATGGTATAATTACCAATTAATTAAATTTGAAGAATCCTTTTCCATTAAAACAACTTCATTCACGTGTTTTCCCCATTAAAGCTAAAGAATTCCGTTACAGCTGAACAACACTAAAAGGAATTCAAATTTCCGTTTTCCCCATTAACGAGTTCATCCGTAAAAACAGCAAGCAAAATCAAAATCTGTTGTTCGTTTTTTCTGATCAATTTATGAGCAAGCAATGCTGTGTTTTTTAAATTGAATCATTGCTGTTGTTGAATCAAATTCGACGAAATCTTCTTCGAAATCAACAACATTATTGAGACAAAGCTTTTATTTGTCTGAATCAAATTCAATTGTACATTCTTCAGTTCAATTTGTTCGAATTCAACTATCAGTTGCAAATTCAACCATCACTGTTGTTTAAGGTACATAATCCATTAATATTTTCCGGTTCAATTTTTTGTTTCAACCATTACTGGAGCTCTTATCTAGTTTTTATGAAAAATTTGGAATCGAATTTCGAGATAGAAGCAATGCAGGAGTAAATTCAACATATATAACAAAAACCTTTGAAATTCAACTATTTGTTGCAAAATTTCAGTTTAGGAGTTGTTTCATATATTGAAATTTCAGTATTAGACTATTTATTTGAGGATCGTTTGTCGTTATTTTGATTGTTTTAACAATTGAACAAATTGTGAAGCTTTGTAGAATATTTTCACTTTATTGTATAGCTGATTATGAACATATTTTAAACAAATTTCAATTTAATTTTTTTTTAAATTATTTTCTGAAATTCTAGATCAATGAATGATCGAATTCAGCTGTTGAATGTGATGAAATTCTTTTGACACATATCAAAATACAAATTAGGTATGCTTTAGATGTATTTTTGTTATGTTTAATGTTAACATTGCTTATGTATTTTTGATATGCTTAATGTTGACACTACATATGTATTTTTGTTTAATGTTAACTGTATATGTGAAAATGCATTTCTATTTGTATAACTGTATCTGCATACGTATTTTCCTCCAGATGCTTAATGTTAACTGTATATGTGAAAATGTATTTGTATATCTGTTTTACTTCCGTTGGATTCAGAAGTTTCTGTATTTGATTGAAAACTTTTACTGTGTTTGTATTTTTGGTTTAAACAAAATTTGCTTAAAGCTGAAAACATGTGTTATAACAAGTGACATTTGACACATATGTATATTTATTAATTTTTTGGTAAAATCAAGTAGAAATAGGAAGCATACCAGTCCTTGTGAAGCACTCTAGTCGATGGACGTATGAAAAAAACTACGAAGAATATGTCACTGATGCTATACTTTTGAACACATCAACAACATTCGTAGAGCTGGACGATGATTTGGCATCTCACTTAAGTGTGAATTTGACCAGCAAACGTATTCTAGTGGAATATCAAATCACTGTTAATGCAAGTCAGATAGAAATACTTAATGATATGGGTTTAAAGGTGTTTATTTTGCATAAAAAGCAGACACAAGACATGAATTGTCTTCCTTTATATGTAAGTATTTTGGAGAAAGTTATAGGGAGTAACTTGGCAAGTTCATCTATATGTATTGCTGAAAGAAGAACCAACTGTAACAACTTGCAAACAGTGATAAATACAATAAATGAAGGAGCATTGGTGGTTTTAGAAGATACACAAGCATTAAATGTATTTGAGATGGATAGTGATGAGGTGATTATCTCAGACCCATATCACAAGCATGTTGAGGAAAACCAGGTTTACTTGAGAATTTTTTTTTTAAAGTCAATCATGAAGGAGTATTCAATTAGGGAGAAGTTTCAAACGCGAAGTAAAAGTTCAAGTAAGAAAATGTGCGTACATTCTATATCACTCTGATCTTGTTTAATATTAGTTTTATATATATTTTGAATGTATTAAATGATGTTTAATGCAGGTATACATTGTTTTGCAAATCAAGAAACTGCAAGTTTTTAATGCGTGCATCAGGAATGGGAGAAACTGGAATGTTTAGAATAAGAGAATTCAGACCACAACATACATGCCCAGTGAAGGACAAGCTCTATCCAAAGGTGCATGCTACTAGTATGTTGGTAGGTGATATGGTTAAACATAAATTCAAAAATCACAAGTGAAAATATAGTGAGATGGAAATAAAAAATGACATGAAAGAAGAGTTTGGTATGGATTTGACATACACTTTATGTTGGAGGGCTAAGGAAAGAGCGTTAGAAGAGTTGAGGGGTAAGCCATCAACATCTTATGGGAAACTGTCATCATACTTATATGTACTGAATACTATCTATCCAGAGTCACATATAAGAATGAAGAAGAAAGATGATAATGAGTTCTTGTATGTATTTATCGCTCTACATGCATTCATTAAATGATTCAATCATTATAGACCAGTCATAGTTGTTGATGCTAGTCATCTGAGAGGAATGTATACTGGGGCATTTGTAACAGCATGTACAATGGATGGAGCAGGTTAGTATCATTTTATAATAAATACATTGTATAACTAGTTGTATGTTTTTTGCATTTATGAGTATCAACCGAAAATACATATCTCCACTATATATATACATATCTGTATAATATTACATATATTTTCAAAGTTTCATGAATGAAACATGTAAAATTATTTATGTTTGATAGTAATGTGAGTCTACATTTTAGTATATGTAATTGATACCATTTATTTGATTAAATATACAATTTTATTAACTGTTTTTTTTAATAAATACATATGCAGTTCCTATATGTATTTATATTTGATTTTGCAAAATTATTTTATATGTACAGGTCATATATTTTCTTTGACATATGGTGTGATAGATTCTGAAAATGATGCATCCTGGACGTGGTTCTTTCAGAATCTAAAGAAAGAATATAGAGAAAGACAAAACATGTGTGTTGTGTCTGATCGGAATCCAAGAATCATAAAGGTTGTTGGTGATGTGTACCAAGATGTTCCACATTATGCATATATGTGGATTCTATGGGAAAATATGAAAAAACTTTACAGAAAGTCACACGATGCGTTGTCAGAGATCTTTTATACAATGGCCAATTCATATTCAAAGTTAGAATTCCACATGTTAATGGAAAAAGTTGAGGCAGTTGATATTAGGGTGAAAAAATATTTGGAATTAGCTGGTTACAAAAAGTGGGCTAGGTCTTATGCAACAGTTCACCGTGGATGAACATTGACTTCAAACATTGTGGAGTCAATAAATGGAGTACTTGTATAAGCTAGAGAACTGCCAATTTATGACTTTCTTGAGGAATTTCATTTACTGTTTGCAAAATGAAATTGCGAAAATAGGCAAGAAGCTTCATATACCTTCACAACACTATTGGAAAGTTTAATGACATACTCAAATAGAACGAGGCTTTGTGTACTCGTATGACGGTATGACCTTTTAGTTTTGTGAATTTTATAATTATGAAAACATAAGTATGAAAATACCTTCCATTCATTTGAAATTTAATGAAAAGATATACAACATAAAAAATATGAACAACTAAAAACACATAAGTATGAAAATACCTTCCGTTCATTTAAAATTTAATGAAAAGATATACAACATAAACAATATGAACAGCTAAAAACATAATATGTATTCTGCATATGTATTTTTTGTATTAATATTATTAACACTGCATATGTATTTGGATGCTCAGTAAAAGTGATGTACTCTGCATATGTATTTTTTCTTCAAAATACTGGTGTGCTTACAACATATCATAGAATATGAAATTCATATTTTTTTATCATTGAATTTTTTTTATTAGGTTGTTCCAGCCACAAAATATGTGTATACGGTACACGAAAAATAAAAGCACTTCATTGTTTGCCTCAAGAAAAAAAATGCTCATGTAATGCATTTCAACTAGATGAGATACCATGTGCATATGCTTTTGCGGTGTAAGAGAAAAAGAATTTTGAGAAGGGCCCATACTGTAGTGATTTGTTTAAACTAAAATTTGTTTTGAAGACATATACTGTTCCCATCTACCCGTTGCCACACATAGATGATTGGATAATTTCAGAGAGAGTAGTTGATGAAATAGTACTGCCTCCACAATTCAAAAGACCTCCAGGAAGACCTGCAAAGGAGGATCGTGAAAAATCAGGCTGGGATATGTTTGGAAAGAAGAACATCAACTCATGCGGTGCTTGTGTGGCTAAGGGTCACAATAGACGTTCTTTTAGGAAATATCGCAAATGATACATTTCTTCTTCCGTATTATTTCTTAAAACTTTATTTTTATTTTTTATAATCATGAACGATTTTATTTTAGTTAATACATTTATGCATCATTTGACAATTGAACACACTAATATCTGAATACTGCATATGTATATGTTTCAAAATCTGAACATTGCATATGTATTTTCAATCTACAGTTGCTATGTATTTTTAACATTGTGTATATATATTTTAGGTCAGAGTTGAAAACTTTGATTAATCAAGTTTGTATTTGGTTCCTAATTGTTCAAAGATTTAAACACATATGACATATTCTGCAAATATATGTTTGAATTGCAAAGTCTTTGCACTGCATATGTATTTATATGCTAAAAATACATTTGATGTATAATCCATATGTATTTTGAAGGAAAATATCAACAAAGCATATGTATGTTGTAACTAATATCTAACAATTAAATGTAGAACTTTGATTAATCAAGTTTGTATTTGATTCCTAATTATTCAAAGATTTAAATACATATGACATATTCTGCAAATATGTGTTTGAATTGCAAAGTCTTTGCACTGCATATGTATTTATATGCTAAAAATATATTTGATGTATAATCCATATGTATTTTGAAGGAAAATATCAAAAAAGCATATGTATGTTGTAACTAATATCTATCAATTAAATGTAGAACTGCATAATAAGATCAAATCAAACTTTAATTCGAATTCTCATTTATAATGATATTGAGAGAACAGATATGAAAATACATATTACTTCTGATCAATATGTATTTTTGAAATCCTTAATCTTAACACTGCATATGTATATTTAGGCTTAACATATTTAATTTATAATTCATATGTATTTTTTAGCAAAATCTCAACACTGCATATGTATTTTGTAAGTAAAATCTCACAATAAAATTTAGAACTGCTTAAAAAAATCAGTTTATATTAAATTCAAATTCTCCTTTATATTGAATATAAATAACAACATACTAAAATACATATTAATTATTGTTCAAATGTATTTTTGGAATGCTTAATATTAACACTGCATATGTATTTTTTAGCTAAAAACACTTGATTAATACTGCATATGTATTTTAAGCATATAATGAACACTACATATGTATTTTTTCACTAAATCACACATAAAAGGGTGGAACTGCATAAAATACTCATTTCTGAATTTCGAAACTGAATTAATTTCATTCAGTTAAAAATTAAGTACTATTATAACCTACAATTAGAACAACTTCAAAAAATCAAAATTAGTTTGTACAATCAGAACCTACATGAATAAGCCAGCTTCTAAACTATACAATGTAATCAATCCATCATCCATCATACATCAAAAACTTCAGTGACACTAGTTATTTTACTTTGCCTTGCAGGCCTCACAGGTGCTTTAACATCACTATGAGCATTTGCGTCTTGTTTTCGGATCCCATAGTCCCATAAAAGTGCAGCATATCTTATACGAAGTGCATTGAGGTCAAATTCATTCGCAAGAACTTTGTGACCATAAGAAAGACACTCTGCATATGTAAGCAAATAGACACCACAATCCCTACAAAAACAAGAAAAAAACATATTAATAACTAAAATATATTTTTAACAAACATACAATTTTGTTATACGTAAATTAAATAACTTACAAGCTTTCACTCAGTTGTTGAGACAAATTCTCTTAAAATAACACATCAAACATATCCGACGAGTCTTTGTATCTTGGATGATTTTCAACCTGAATTCCTTTCTTAACGTAGAAATCACACTGTTGGAGACACAATGGAATAATCGTAGCTAATTTCTCGATCTCAGCAAGAACAATCGGATAATGACCAGATGATTCATATGAATTATATAAGAATATGCACCTCTCTGAGAAGGATAAAACTGCTAGCACTCAATGATGTTTTTCCTTTATATTGACTGGAATATAAATATCTTCACCGTATGCCATGGCACAGCAACATGCATACGGAACCCATTTATGTATTCATTAAGATGGGCCGCCTGTCCTCCTGCAGTAATACTTGCATCATCCACAAAATAAGCATCATGAACAGATCTAATTATGTTCATAAAGTTGCAATCTACTGTGCTGAATTTGTAAGACCTGTTGGGGTCATACTTCGATTTCTTCCTCAAGTAGTAGAAGCAAACATCAATTTGCTGCAGTAATTAACACCACAAATTTTAGATCATTCAAACTATTTGTATACTAAATTTAGCATGTCTATGTAATACAAAATACATATGCAATTTAAAGTTTAACACATCCTTTGTTAAATAATAAAAAAATAGTAAAAATACATATGAGCACCTGCATATGTATTTACAAGTAACATAATATGTATTTTAAGTAGTGTACAACTGTAAGAAAACATTGTCAAAATAATATACTAACCGAGTTTGTCCATGACTGAACAGGGAACCCCATTGTGTAGAACCAGTTTTTATCTTCAGCAGTCTCAACTTCAAAATGCATCATTGGAATGGTTGATTTCTCCCATTTGTAATGATCCGCATTTGCCTTCCTGTTTTTTTGGGTAATCAGTATATGTTAAATCATAAGAATATACTGGAATTAAAAAAAAAAAGTTAAAACAGTTCAATAGAAATACCTTTTAGCATGAACTTTGAGAAGGTCTTCAGAAATTCAATCCATGAACTTGTTGACAATCTTCGTATCCACTATCCCATCAATCGGGTGATAAACAAATAGATGTTTTTGGAGAAAAATACATATGTGCTCTGCTGAGCTCTCTATATAGTTACATAATACAAAAATTTAATTAGTAAAAAGTATTTGCATAACATATTACATTGAGAACTAAATATATAACTAAGTGTACTTACTGGCAGCTGAACCAAATTTTATCGTGTAAGGTGACTCCTTAAATTTGGATGGTTGCCTAATTCGTATTTTTTGAATGGGGGTTTGAAGTTCACGAGAGGGATGAACAATGATGCTCTTACTACTGTCGGCATTCAGACTAGAAAGCAGCTCATCAGGGATTGTGTTTTGTGAATCAGGACAAACTGGTTCATTTTTTTGTTCATCAGTGCTTAGTTCTTTTATTTTAGGAGGTGTCATAATTTTCTCCTCCGTACCAAGATCAACCTCTCCGTACATGTTTGGTTTAGATATCGATCCAACATTTTTATTTTTTTCTTTAAAAATGGAAAAAAGTTTATTTTGTTATGTCCAAAATAACTCACATACATATGTTCATAATACATACCTGACAATGATGTTGACAATAGATTCAGACTTCTTATCATTGAAATGTTCATTGCTTGGTTCTTCTTCACGGGTTGTCGATGGTTGTGTCATGTTGCTTTCTCTCCGATATGCATTAAGACTTGGTAACAACTCATCTGAAATTGTAAACTGCGAATCAAACAAATTTGTTCCATCCGTTTTCTCATCAATGATCTGCAATAGAAATGAAAGAAAATATATAATTATTCTATGAATTGTTAGGATTACATCACATAAAGTAAAGTTCAATTCATTATACATACTAGAACATCATGATGAACAATCTTCTCAGAAAGATTATAATCCAAATTTATACTTTGGAGAAGCTCATCAGGGATTAAATGTTAAGAATCAATTTCAACGTTTGTTTTATCTAGATGCAAATCAGTGCACCCCTTGCAAACAAGTAAAAAAACATGAAAACAACATCAAACAAAAATCCAGTTGTATATGTTTATACAAATCTATATATAATATAACATATAACTGTTAAAAAAACTCAATTATATATGTGCATTCAAATGAATAATCATATGTTAGTTATTATTTATCTTTGTACCGTCCTGATTTTCACCTAAATTTTTATAAACAGTAGGACTGAATTATTGTGGTGATGTTTCGACACCAGCATAATCCATCTGTTGGGCTTCAAGATCTGTATCTTCATGTTGTTGCTACAAGTAAAGTTGAATAAACTATTAATAATTTATTACACTGAATATGTATATACCAACCCACTAAAAATACATAATGCTAAAAATACATTTTTGAACACACTGTATATGTATTTTTGCATGCATTGCATATGTATTTTTGGAATACTCTGCATATGTATTTTTAGCAATAAACTGCATATGTATTTTTTGAATACTATGCATATGTATTTTTTAATACTCTAAATATATAATAATAAAATTTTACCTTGCTTTGTTCAATTGCTTTGAGCATTTTTTTGAACTTTTTCTTCACTAATTGACGAATTCCTTTAAACTCTTCACGAACCTATATTCATACAAAATCAGTAAACACAATTTTTTTAATGTAAAATAAATATTTGACAAAAAAAATTACCTCGTCGCGGAATTCATCAAAAACTTTCTTAGAAATAAAGGCTTCTTTCTCAACATGTCTCTCAGGATTTGACACGACTAATTTCTCTACATGACTATCTGTCTTTGACTATGCCTGAGGAAAAATAACCCTAGCAGTTTGCTTTTCTTTCTTCATTTTTGAAGAAACTGCCTGTCCTGTTGGAATTGGCTTGAAAATTGGTGTCTTCATTCCAGTAGCCTTTGCAGCACGAGGAGCTGGTGTCCTCGTTTGGGTATGCTCGTCAACAATATTGAGTTGTTTTTTCCTTGAAGGTTTCTTCACTACTGGGGTTGATGAACCAACCTTTTGTTTCTTCTTAGAATGTTCGTTGATCTTTTTTGGTGGTGGATCCTGAAAGTCATCATCAGAATCAGCTGAACGTTCATCTTCAGGTACATCCTTCTATGGTATTTCAAGATTTGCCAATTCCAATTTAGTTGGCTCTATGTTGTTAAATACAACCTACGAATATGTTAAAGAATATATGTTAAACAATTGTAAATGAAAAAGAATATATGCAGACTATAGAATACATATTAATACATATATATTTTATTCACAACAAACCTTGCCATTGTCCTTGAACATAGCATTCATCAAAAACTCAAAACGTGGACGAGGTGCAATGGTCTTCCAATTTAATAATCGGGAAATTCAATTATCAACCTTCACTGCAATCTTTGATGGGACATTTGAACAACACTCATAAAGACACACTTGAATAGCCAGTGGCATTCCCTGAATCAGATAAAATTTACCATCAGCTTTCAACCGATTGTTCAAACTTCTCACCAGATCTTCAAAAGATAAAGAACGCCATGGAAAATCCTTATATGTTTCACTATCTACCAAATTGAAATGAAGACGGGGTATAACCACAGTTTCAACATTAGATAAAACAAATGAATGCAGGAAATACAGAATTGTAAATTTCTCAGCATCCTCATCATTGTTATCCCCCCATACTTTCTCCGTGAATGCTAAAAATAGTTGCCTTATCTGTATAGTTTCTGTCCCACTAAAATACTTCTCAAACATCTTATTTGGTACACCCTCATAAAAAATAAAGTCATACCTATTAGACACACAATTCAATCCATTTATGATGGAAAACTTCCTGGGAGTAAAACTAAGAAAGGTGTCATTAGCACGAATCAGAATCCCAGAAGAAGAAATACCCTTCACCTCAAGTATCATAACGCATCTGCACAACTGTGCTTGCACTACACACTGATTCTTCTTCATAAAATAATCAAAAATGTTATTGTCGTAAAAGTTTTTAAACTGTTCCTTGTTTAAAATTGTGTGTATGCTTCCATAAATATCATTGTCACTGTATGAGCACATGTGTGGTGCAAATCTTGGAAGTAATCTGACTATGAATATTTCGTCCCGCATCACCTATACAAAGCAAAACTACCACTTCTTAATCTGTAAACAAAATTCAAGCAGACAAAAAAAAAATATAACATGCAACCAACACTGAAAAAACATATCGAATATAACCAAAATACATATACCTAATAACCAATTACGATAGTTAAACTAAAATGAACATGCATATGTATTTTGACCATATCAAAATTACAACCAACACAAAAAAATATAAATCAAGTATGCTAAAAATACAACCAACACTGAAAAATACAAATCAATTATGCTAAAAATACAACAAACACTGAAAAATACAAATCAATTCTGCTAAAAATACAACCAACATTGAAAAATACATATCAAGTAAGTAAAAAATACATGTAGCCAATATATTGTTCACGAATATGTATTTTGATTATATTAAATATAATAAAAATACATATAGCGAATACACTGTTATGGTAGTTAAACTAAAAGTAACATGCATATGTATTTTGACTATATCAAAACTACAACCAACACTAAAAAATACAAATCAATTATGCCAAAAATACATATAGCTAATATACTGTTCATGGAGTAGTTAAACTGTAAAAATTATTAAATCAGTAAATAAATACATAATTCCTAAATATCATCATAACATAAAATACATATTAACTACTTGAACACAATACTTAACAGTCAAAAAAATACATTTACAAACCAAAAAATACCTCTTCTTCAGATTCATCAGAATAAGATTTGTCAACATCGTCTTCAATTTCTTTAGATTTCCTTTTCTTCTCGTACCGTTTTTTAGTTTTTTTCTCCTTTAGAGAAGGAGTTTTCTTCAACCCTTTTTTTTCATAGTTTCAGTCATCTTCATTTCTTCGTTGCGAAACTTCGACCTATTCTCGTTTGATTTTCCAGATTTGTTCAACTGTAAAGGATTTGACACAACTTTATTAACTAAATCTTCTTGAGTTAACCCAAGACTAAAAGATGGTGCATCAGACATTAAATTCATATTTCTTATACCACTGTTTGTAAGTGTTTTTGATGTGTGTTCATCCATTAAAGCACAAAACCCTTAAAATTTGAATTTTAGATGTATTAAAGTAGAAAAAAAAATAAAAAAAAATAAACCGCTAACATGCAATATGCGATTAATAGTTACCTGAAATAGGGAAAGCAAATCCTTATCACAGATCGTACAAGAATCGTGCAAAAGGCAATAAAATTAACGCGGGAGTAAAGGTTAATGGCGAAAAAAAAGGAATAAAAATTTGAAATTAAGGAAAGAGAAAGAAGAAGGAGTGAAAAGGGGTATTTTAGCATAATACAATTACTTAGGCGGCAAAAAAATAGGGACCACTTAAAATAATGCTACACATGCCACATAATGTAATTAGGAGAAAGTGTTGCTATTTTTTTTTATAATTTAATAGTTAGGTATGTTATTATATGTATTTTCTCTTTTATTTAATTACATAATATTTTGAATTTTGATATTTATGATACATATTTTTAGCCTTGAGATACATTTGTAATTAGTGGTTAGTTAAATAAGGCAGTAACTAATTTTTAATTATTATAGAGAATAAAATAAGGCACGAATCATGAAATAAATATATTTGGTTTAAGATGTATCATAATTATACATCTTGTTCCAGATGTATCATAATGATACATTTGATAAACTTACTCAATAACCATTAAAAATTCAATCTCACACCAAAATAAATTGTTTACATATGTCAAGCATATGTTAAATGTATCAAACATTTATAAATAAATCAAATATATGAATCACTATCACAAAGTATTTGTCATATGTATCACCAATATTCCAACAACAAATGTATCATAATGGTAATGTATATATTTTGATAACTGATTAACAACATCAATACATATTTTTTATACTATTATATAAGTGTCACACATATCGTTTCTCACGGGATAAAATGTATCAATGATGCACGTATAAAATGTATCGCGAAAATAAAAAAAATACCATATGTATCAATTGAAAAATATCCAAAATGAATGAGGGTGGTGAAATCATTAAATGATAAAAAAACATATGCATCATTCTTAAAATTATGAAAAGAGTACACAAATTCATGATATGTATCTATATATGTATTAAATACATTTATTTGATACATATGATTGATACATATGTATATGTGTTGATACTTATGATTGATACATATAATCCACCACCAGTACCCCTCCGTCATTCGTCCGCACCATTACTACCACCTTGGCTATCCTAACCCCTCCGTCTTTCGTCCTCAACACCACCGCCACTTTAATCGTTCTCGTCGGAAATCTAATAATTGATTGTTCAATTTACTTATGATTGATACCACCACTATTCCCTCCGTTGTTCATCTGCACCATCACTGTCGCTTGGCTACCCTACCCCCTCCGTCGTTCGTTCTTACCATCACCGTCACTTTGATCGTTCTCGTCGGAAATCTAACAACTGCTTGTTCAATTTCTCCTTTTTTCTTTAATGGGTATTGACATAAAAGTTGCAAAAAATTCAAAATTGATAAAAGAGAAGTTGATAAAAAGATCTTAAAAAGACAATAAAATTGGTGAAAAAGTTGTATTAATGAAGATGAAAGTTGTATCAATTGATGACAATTTGAGAGAGATTTTAGGTTATGAAATTTTTGAAAAAAATAAAATAGATTTTATGCATTAATTGTGGAGTAAAGTAGGATGGAAATTTTATTTATATGTATCAAGAGTAAAATATTAAATCCAAAATTTTAAGTAATTATTTAAAAATTAAGAAATTTTGGGTAATAAGGTCTCTAATTTTAAACTTATAATTTTGAATTTAACTTTATCTTAGAAACACGTTTTTTATTTTTTATCATTAAGTCAAAAAAGACTTAAATTCTTTATTATTAGTAAGTCGAAACGTATAAATTTACTTCTAATTGCAGCCGCACGAACCCAAAAAAGCAAAAAAAAACAGAGAAAGCGCGATGAAAATCGCTCCAATGAAACCTCACTTCTTTAAACCAATTTTACCAAATTTCAAGCATGGAATTGTGAGTTTTTCCATTTATTTTCATTGTATTTTCTCCATATCGTACATTTTTTTTTTGTAACATCATTTATAGTGCTATGTTATTTTGTTACTATCTATTGTTTCTTGTTCTTACATTAATGTATTTTTTCTAGACTGTTTCTTATAATACATCTCTTATAGTGCTATGCATGTAGTGTCTAGTTCTTGGAGTTTTGATGGTGTTTGTTGTGTCGAAAGTTTGATTGTAGCATTACTTTGTGGTAATCTTATTTCTATTATTATCTGTTATTTTCGGTTATTTTGTTACTACCTATTGTTTCTTGTTTTTATATTGTATTTTTTTTAGACTATATTTTTCTCATGAGCCGGGGTGGTGGTGGGGGTGGGGGGGTTGGTGGGTTGGTTTCTATCAGAAACTGCCCCTCTACCTCTTTTGAGGTAGTGGTACAAGCTATTATCCTCTCCCCGGATCCCACTCTCCGAGAATGTGCTCGGTATGTTGTTGTTGATGATGGTTTACCATTTTTTATAATATATCTCTTATAGTGATATGCTTGTAGTGTTGTGTTCTTGGAATTTTGGTATTGTTTGTTATTTTGGATAGATCAATTGTAGTATTACTTTGTATTAGTCCTGTTTCTGTTATTATCTGTTGTCATGTTACTAGTTATTGTTTCTTATTTTTATATTGTCTTTTTTCTTCTATACTTTTTTTTATCGTGAGCCGGGGGTCTATCAAAATTACGAACTGTTGCCCTCTTCCCGGACTCCACTTTGTGGGAATATATTGGGTATGTTATTGTTGTTGATGTTACACGTTTTCTTTTTTGAAAATACATCTCTTATAGTGTTATACCTGTAGTGTTGTGTTCTTAGAGTTTTTGGTGGTATTTGTTGTTTCGGATTTTGATCGATTGCAGTATTACTTTGTGGAAGTTTTATTTCTGTTATTTTGTTACTACCTATTGTTTCTTGTTCTTATATTATGTCTTTCTTTTAAACTTTTTTTTATCATGAGCCGTGAGTCTATCTAAAACAACCTCTCTATCTCATGTATAAGGTTGTGGTACGGACTGTGTACACTATACCCTCCCTAGACCCACTTTGTGGGAATATACGGCATATATTGTTGTTTTCATCTCTTATATAAACTTTTGAGATATAGTTTATACTGTTTTTCCCTAGGATATAGGGTTAACTATTTCCATCATTACCAAGAAAAGTCCTTACTTTTTGAAAAATGTGGGAGTTAATTTCTCATATAAGTTGAGTGAAAGTCACTTTCTTTGATAAAAAAATTGAAATCGAGAAAAAAAGTGTTTTTGTGAGATAATAACAGATCATATGAGAAATCAAATCCAAGATGATGAAAAAGTAAATACAAGTAGTAACTTTTGTTTCTTTTTTGGGGGGTTCCTATTGTTATTATTAGTTATCTTTTATAACTGGAAATTGTGAATTTTTTTCTTAAAAAACAGAGGGAGATTGGTCAAATCTTATAGCTTTTGTTCAAACAGTATATTTGTCAAACTAAATTTAGAATCCAATTATTAGTACTTGGACTCGTCGTCTTAAATTCAGAGCCCATAAAATTGAAATCTTGACTCGTCCTCAATTTCAAACCCTTAGAAATTACTGACGTAGCTGGTAAAGTTGTTGCAATGTGATCAAGAGGTTATGGGTTCAGCCTATGAAAACAGTCTTTCGCAGAAATGCAGGGTAAGGTTATATATAATGGGTGTTACACGTTGCGAATCTGGTTAGTTCATCAGTGGGCAAATGGCTGAACAAGAAAGTATACAAGGTGAAAGTTAAACGGTGATTTGTTAAAATTTCTTTGAATTCGTTGGGGATTTGTAAGATTATTGTTGATTTCAATTGCAATAGTCTTTATATTTAGTCTACTGGAATATTTTAAGCTATGTTGCTTGGACTCTTCAAAAAAGTCGTCGGATGCGTGCCTAATGTCCCAAAAGAAATGTATGTTTTACGAATCCAACACTGGTGCGGCAACATAGGTTTTTAAGTACTTATAAATACTGTATTGCAGAAAATCCCAATAGCTTTTTCCAAGCATCTGAAGGGAATTAATCAAGAACGTGCAATATTGAGAAGGGCTGGTAAGAAGTGGTGTGTGAAAGTGAACGGACGGCTATTAGGAGAGGGTTGGGCAAAGTTTGTAGAGGAACATGATTTACAGTTGGGAGATTTATTGATTTTCAGACATGAAGGAGCAATGGAGTTTGAAGTTTCCGTCTTTGATTCAAATCAATTTGAGAGAAAATACAAACATACTGCGGAAGGAGTTAATGAAGAAGGAGAGGAAATCAATCATACATGCAAGAAATTCACATCACAAGGTTTGGAATTTTATCTCTATTTCAGCTCTCGTTTATTTCGATAGTACATTGGAAAATGTTAAACTACTTAAAGTCGTGCATAATCTACGTCTTGAATCGTCTAGGAGCAGAAACTTCATTTCATTGATTGCATCTTCGGTGATTATCAATTTATCTTTTTATGTATGTGACCTTCATTCGCCAGAAAATCCGCACATTTATTTGCATCCCTCTAGATATGAATAATATTCACCTTGTTGACTTCGAGAGAGTATTTGCGATCTTTAATAATAACCCTAAGAAGATGAAACTGTATTCCTCCTTTAGATGGGCTTGATAGCCGGTAGGTAGTTTGTTTCCACTTCTAATTTTGTATATAGTTTGAGCCTTTGTTCGATGTTTCATGGTTCTGTAGTAATGGCTTGAGGTATATAGGTGTAAGTTTTCCTTAATATTCCTTTTTGGATTGGGTTCATCCTGGACAGACCATTAGTGATGGGGAAATCAGTTTGGAAGGAGACAATTTTAATTAAAATATAAAAGAGGTTAATAGTATTTCTTATCGCTTATCTTGCACCTGATCTATTTCTCTTGTACCAAGTAACTTTGCCCATCAAGACTAAGGCAAATGGAACGAGATCACGACTAGTGTTTTTTTGGGCCCTCGCCGGGATTTGAACTTAAGACCTCATGGTTCTCTTCACGCTTCATTGGCCACTAAACTACACCTGTGGTACATAGACTCGGATAGTAGTATAGACGCTAATACAGTCTTTTCGAGGTCTCCTGAAGATTTGATTTGATAGAATTTAAAAATATTGTGCTAAGATATGCTACTAAGCTGAAACAAAATAACTAATGAAGAAAATTGAAAGCAGAATTTATTCTTTTCATGTAAAATGTGTTACATTAGGCTAGCTTAATTAACCAAATTGTGAGAATTACTTGATTTATTTACATATGATATTTGACTAAAACGTGATCATGTAATACAATTTATAGAGTTCTAAACTAGTAGATTAATCAACGTCATACGTCGAAAAGTAGTTTTACTATGCTGTATATTCCGAGGAAAGATTGCCTTCGACACAGGTTCAATCATGTTGAACTATTCTTACGTCTTCTTTTCCGTGTCTTTTATATGAACATTTTTGTTACCAGCAAAAACAACCAAAAAGCCAAAGCTCGACAGCAAGTCACCACACGAAGTTTTCCCCAAAGTAGAAGCTGAAGATAACATGCCTCTCGGTCGCCCTCATTTCATTTATACTATCACACCTTATTGCCTTTCAAGGGATCATTTGGTAAGTTCAAAACTAAATTCTACTTCATTTGTTACACTTGGAAAAAAATGTAAAAGGGGAAAAGACGAACTCATTTTGTTAATTTGAAAGTATGAAGCATAAACTTGAACTGTTTTTGTGCTGTTGGTTTGAAAACTGTTTCAGCAACTTCCAGTCCCATTTGCACGGGATAACGGTCTCACGGACAGGAAATGTATGATAACAATAAGGGATGAGCTAAGGTCTTGGAAACTTATACTATATTCGTCTGGCGCACACACCTACATTAGCGGTACATGGCGTAAATTCTGCATTGCAAATTGCTTAAAGGAGGGAGATCAGATAATGCTTGAGATTGTTGCAAACGGAAAGAATCCTATATTGAGATTTTACGGCAAGTTTCTCATCTTAGACCTTCTCTTAAATTTCATCCATTTACCACTTTTTATCTATTTCTTTCTTTAAACCATAATATGATGAAATGGCAGTATTATTTTTCTTCAAACAATTCGTCTAGTTATTAAAGTCTTTATAACTATCCTAAAAAGTTTCGAGGTTTGTGTTGCTTTAGCTTTGATTATTCAGGGTAAATACACAGATGTTAACGAGGTTTTGTAAAACAATCTCAAGATTTTAAGTGGAGAAGGGTAGAGGGCCGGACCATTCTCCATCTAGTTTCGAACTGTGAACCACTAGCCCTCTCGGATTTCTCGGTCATACGAAGAAAAAAAAATCTCAAGATTGTTGGGACTCCTACTACTGTCAACAGTGAATTATCTTTTGAAATTTATTTTCTTTACTCTGAATTGTGACGATAACAACTCTTTTCTACTTCAACTTAATGTTCTGCCTTTGGTTTTAGATTCATCTTCAGTTCTACTGTAGTTCTGACATTGTTATGTCAATTAAAAACTAGATCTGAGAGCAAATGCATCACTTCATCGCAAAGGAAAGAAGCCTAATTTGGATGCTGAAAGAGTTTCATCCCGCAGGAAAGAAACAAATGTACTAGCTTCAACATCTGCTAATGCTGACGGTCACTTTGTTACTATTATTAAGCCTTATGCCATCATCCGACCTCTTCTTGTAAGTAATTCGAATTAACTTTGATTTTTCTTTTTGATTTAAGGCGTTAATATTTAATATCATCAGTAGTACATCCTCCTTTTTTTTGGTGATAACACGGCATTGATCTACATATTTGGATAAACTCGAGCAGTATCTTCCAATGGCTTTTGCAAGACCAAATGGCTTGATGAGACGTACTAAAATGATTCTCAGAGATGAGAAAGGAAGATCATGGTCAGTGCAACTAGGACCAGTGGGACCTCGTTTTGGAATTACCAAGGGATGGCGACAGTTCAGAGAAGCAAATGCTGTCCAAGTAGGAGATACTTACAAGTTTGAACTCATCGACAATGGAATGATACCAGTAGTGTATTTTCGTTGTGAGTATATGTTTACTTCCCTTTCATTCCATTCCATTCCTCCAACTTATACACATTTCATTTTCTTCTTCTTTGCCACTAAGGCTATTAGAAAATGGTAGATGTGGGGTGGTGATGGTATCATACTATCATGCCACATCTGTAAGTGCAATGGTTAAATTGTCTCTGTGTGACCTATAGGTCTCGGGTTCGAGCCATGGAGGCAGTCACTAATGCTTGTATTAGGGTAGCTGTCTACATCACACCCCTTGGGTGCGGCCCTTCCCCGGACCCTGCTAAAACTGGGTGCTTTGTGCACCAGGCGGTCATCTCTTGTCCACTCAAACTTTATTTTCTTTCTGAATTGTGACAACAACTCGTTTCTACTAAAACATTTCAACTTACTACATTGGTTTTAAATTTCTTCTTTGGTTTCGGTTCTGACACATTCTTTTTTCAGTTTTAAAGCAAGATCTGAGAGAAAATGCATCATTTCACCCCGAAGAAAAGAAGTCTAAGTCGGACGCTAATGCTAACCGTCAATTTGTTTCTACTATTAATCCCTATTCCTTCCGCAAGCCTTACCTCGTAAGTAATTTGGATTAACTTTAGTTAAGCCCTTATTAGCTATGATCTTCTGTAGTAGTTTCTCTTTTCTTATGATAACGCGACATTGATTGGGATAAAACTTGAGCAGTATCTTCCATTGGCTTTTGCAAAATCAAATGGCTTGGTGAATAGACGTTGCAAGATGATTCTCCAATGATACCAAATGGTATCTACAACACCAAAATAGTCCGCAAACAGTCACAACAACACGCCTAAATCCGCAACAACAAGACAACAATACCATACAAGAAGCAAATACAAACTTAAAACAATAAAAGGATAGGTAACTTGACACAAAGAGAACACATAATGTAGCAACTAAAGAGTAAATTAAACTCTAAAACCTCTCCAAAATACGTTAACAAGCACCAAGTTCTTACGGCGACCGCCAAGGGAATCAACTCACCTCAAGATCCACCATTTCCAAGCAAAGAACAATATTGGCTTTTCCAAGCCCTAAGCTACAATAGCTAGTCCAAGCCCTAACTAAGAACTACACTAAGGTGGTCTACTCTCAAGAGAGAGGATTTTCAATGTATCATATTTTCATCATTAAACAACTAAAAAGAAAAAACCTAATAAGAGACTATATATAGCCTAGCTTATTACATAGTATAATGGACCAAAATACCCTTAATGAAAGGGGAGGTCATAGGTTGTTTCTTTAACATGCGCACACCCCAAAATACCCTTAATGAAGGGTGTTTCTTCAATGCTCCAAAACCTTGGGGTCACATTTCAAAACTTGTAGTCTCGAATTGGCATCAAATGTAAGCCCCCATGCAATCTTCCACACACGGGTTTGTTTAATGGCATGCTCAAAACGGGTCCTCCATGCATGTTCTCGTATCCTCAAGGTGACCAAGTCTTGAGCTTCTATGTATTGGCCTCTAAAGATGTCATCAAAAGATAAGATGGCCATTTGTCCCGTATCATCCTCCCCTTCTTGAAAAGGATTTGACCTCGAATCCAAACCTTGCAAAATCGAAGAGAGGACAAAAAAATACAAACTCCTCATGGAATGAGGGTTAGGGTTAGCACAACAAATCATCTCAACATGCCAAGGTTGCACATATTTGCAATATAACCAAGGATCCTTTGAATGAAATATTAAAAATTCAATGAAAGATGTACGATGGATTTGGTTATGGGAGTCACCAAGAGTGACACTTTGCTTTTCATGTAGACCAAGCAACAAGTTGGGTGCACCAACATCACCATTTCCATATTTGGCACCGGGCTCAAACTGGAAGAGTGGTCATAGACACGGGTTTAGACAACACTCCCCTTTCCCGTGGTCTCTACCCAAACTAAATGACATACTCTCTATAATAACATACATATCATCGAAAGAAAATAGAAAGTAGAGAAAAGTATCACTCAAGTCGACTTCTACTAAGGTTCCCTCATGTGTGTACTCACTACTAGTTTCCCAATCATCACCATGAGTAGTCTCAACAATAAAGTCACACAAAGTAGAAGGAGTAACTTCAAAGACTACATATTCCTTACCCTTAAGAGTACTCTCATCTTCCAAGAAGAGATTTCCATCTTTAGGAGGAATCTTGTCACACCATAGAGGGTTAACATATAGGTTATAATACCCTCCAAGGTAAGCTATACCATCTTTTTCACCACTAGGCTCATTAGGAGTGTTTATATCATTTTCAAACAAGACATTATACCTAAAAAGTGCATGATCCAACCCACGGGCATATTTGGAACAAGTAAGTTCCTCACTCTCTAAGAGATCAATATCAAGTTTCAAAGCAGATTCAAGCACAAGATTGTCCCAAGAATATCTCTCGGGTTCACTCCCCTTTTGTTGACCAACTTTTTCAAATACTTCACTCACTTGAGTTTGATTAATCACATCACACACATACTCAAGTAGTGGACAATTTTCACAAATAGGTTGATCAACACCAATTACACAAGACGATATACTTCCGTTCAACATATAGGCTTCAACACTAGGTGGACATAAATTGATCTCACAATAAGAGTCAATTTGGTCATCAATAGGATCAACTAGTATATCCACGCTCACAACATGTACATCATCAACAAAAGGCAAAGAATCATTAGACTCACAAATAAGTAAGCTACTACTCACACTCAATAGGCTACTAGCCACACAATTATCATTCACATGCACAAAAGTGTAAGAATTAGTTATTTTACCTTGAAGTTCTTGAGTCGACTCTCCTTTTCTGTGTTGTGAAGGTCCTCCACAAGCTTGGGAAGTAACTTCACTTCGGCATTGCTCTCCTTTACTTTCCATGTAGGTACATACACAAATGTCCTTAGAAATAGAAGGACAAACAATGTTGGCTCGGTTTGGTGAAAATTCCCTCACTTCGCTCCACACAACCTCTCTTTTTTCCACTCTCGAATTACCACCTTGAACACCCTTACCTCTCTCAATCTTTTGTCTCTCATAAGCATTCGGATTGGAGTAAGTCTTCACTTTTCTTTGCAGGTCGGGCAATATGTATGTCATGAGGTGATTTCCCCACCGGTTTCTTACAACATTAGGCCAATTTTGCACATTTGGAACTCTATGTTGTGCAAACCAATCGGCACCTAATCATACATGATCTTATGTCAATGGAAGAATATCGCACCACACCTCCTCATGGTATTCAAACTAGGAGAAGACAACTTTGACCCTCTTGGTAACCTTAAACCCGTCCAAGAAGTATGGAACAAGTAAAGGCTCGCGAAACAACCCCAAGTAGTCAACCATGGATGGAAGGATGTAGTTTCTATAGTACCTATCATTTAACATAACGAGGCAGCCCGGTATCCCATAAATGGTCACCTTTTCGGATTGTACACTCCTCGGATCAACATTGTAAGGCACACGAGTACCACTCGGTTTTGGAGATGCATACCTTTTTCTTCTCGTTGGACAACCTCCACTAGAGCTAGTATAACCATTCACACTATATCGACCTTGATAAGAAGTACTACACGGTGGAGGATATGAATCTTCACACTCCTCACGTGTACTCTCATCATAGCTCTCATAAGCTTTGCGAATGAAAGGGTTATACCTAACACCAAATCTAGGTTTGAAGTGAGAAGTGTAAGACTCCTCACATGCCTCAATGTCATCATAAGATCTATCACGAGGTCCTACATCATCTCCAAGTTCACCATAAGCACTAGGCACTTCATTCACCTCATTTTTTCCCTCAAAACCGTAACTCTCAAATCTGCCCAAGTTTTGATCATGACTATTTTCATAGCCTCCGCAATCTCCCTCAACTTCATAGCCATAAAACCCCTCACTACAATCATAATCTCCCATGTTGTAGTCACAATAATCCTCGTCTATCGAAGACATGTTTCCCTTATATAACCTTTGTACCTACACAATGAATAAACAAGATTAGTAGTTTTCAGAATAATTAGTTCTTTTGTACAATTATCAAGTCTGCAAGATTAAAATTTACAGCAAAGAGTCTTGATTTATATAAATTTTTCTCATGTAAATAGTCTGGCAAAGATGGCATAAGAGAAGCCATTGACAAAGAAAAATCAGCAGCTGGTGATGTGCAAAGGAAACAAGTATAGAAGAAAATAATTTTCTTTCTTTATACAAATAGTTTTTCGGATACATTATAAATTTTTTCTAGTCAGTATACATAAAATATACATATTATACATTCCTTGCTATTTTTGATTTTGATGGTTTTGTGTACGCCTATTTAGGCTAATTTTTTGGCAAAATGACTCAGTGGGCCCCTGTACTAAGTTGGTTTTGTAAGTTGGACATTTCTACTTACATGTTTGTCATCTGGACCCCTAAACTCACTAAAAAGCTATATTTTAAACCCTTTGACCGTTGACTTTCCCTATGTGGCATTAAATGACTGACTAGGACAAGGAGAGTGTAGTCACTCGCTTGGGGTGCGAGTGGGGGTCAATTTTTGGCTAATTTTATATTAAAATAATTTAAAAAATCCTCCAACTACAAATTTTAAAATTTAAATATATTTTTAAAAGTTAAAAAATAATAAATTTTCAAAAAATAAAATCAAAAGGACCCCTCCCTCAACCCCTCCCTGTCCAGCACCCCCACCCCACCCCACCGTCGTCCACCAGTCCCCTACCCCCACCAGCTGCCATGGCCATTGTAAAATCACAATTTCATTGTAAAGTGCAACTTCTCAAGCCTAAAGTACAACAATTCACAACATAAAAACAAACAAATCAACACAATCAAATAGAACTTTGAGCAATTTTTTTTCCAAACAAATCAACACAATCAACACAACCAACAAGAATCAGAAGATGAAGATGAAGAATCAACAAGAAACAAACAAACAAATGATGTGGTTTTCTTTCTTCTTCGATTCTCACTTCTCAATTTTTTCCAAATAAACAACAAGAATCAAATAACAAGAATCTTTCTTCTTCGATTCTTACTTCTCAATTTTTTCAAACAAACAACAAAAATCTAATCACCAGCTGTTACAAATTGAGTAATCCTGAGATCATAATCATCTTCAACAACAACCAAAGCTCAAATACAGACAAACAAACAGTTGAACGAAAAGCTTTAAGAACCGCTAGAAATTGTGCAACAAAAGAAAAAAAATAGTGTTTTTCAGGAATAATCTTCTTGCTGCTACCTCTCAGCTCTACAATGGCAATCAAAATTGAAGAAACGGATTCACCAACACCAAAGAAACAATAAACCCCCCTTAAACCCACTTCAAGAACTCCTCAATTAACCACCCCAACCCCCACAAAATCTACCAAAACAACAAATGCAACTACTCCCTTTCCCATGGCTGATTTCTCAATTAATTCTTTTTTTTAGAGTAGATCGAAGGAAAGAAGCAAAAACATGAAGCTTTTGTCAACATCTCTTTCTTTAAGTTTTGCCAAGGCGCCGCCACCGTCGGAGTTGTTGAAAATTTAAATTGGGTTGGGGATTTTGTTCATAATCCTACCAGCAATGCATTAGCACAAAAAGCCCCAACTGATTTGCATCATAGTCCAATGAATTTGTAAATTAGGGTTTCTCATGAGCAACTTTTCATTAACAACTGGGATCCACCACTAACAATAATGGCGACAGTCCCAAAGGTGTATCATTGGGAGGACTTTGTTTGTAGAGAAAGAATGGGGGAATTGAGAGGGATAGAGGAAATCGAGGGAGAGATGGAGAGGCGAGAGAGGAGATGGAGAATGACGAGGGAAGAGAGAGAGAGAAAGGGGAATCTGGTGAGGGTTCTTTGTTTTTTTTTTTAAATTTATATTTTTGGCTTACTTTTTTAAAAATGATTTTTTTTTAATTTATCATTTTATTTTTATTATTGATTAATAATTTTTAAAATTAATTAATGAAGATATTATGACGTGAAATTTAATGATGCATTTAAAATGATGTGGAAATGATGTGGAAGCTAACATGGTAGCAATTGTATTACACACACCGAAATAGGGCTTAAAATATTATTTTTTAGTGGGTTCAAGGATCCAGATGACAAACATGTAAGTAGAAATGTCCACATTACAAAACGGACATAGTACAAGGGTTCACTGAGTCATTTTGCCTAATTTTTCATGTTCTTTCTTGGATTTAGTAAAACATTCTTTAATCTGTAGTATTTAAGAGTTGAAATTTGAGAGTTCAAAAAAGGAAAAAGATATTTTCTAAAAAAAAAGGAAGTGACAAAAAAATTAGTCTCTCTATTTCAAAAAGAAAGTTTTTGAAATTTGTGGTCTAAAATAATTTTTAGATATTTGTATGATTGTAAATCATTTTATTAAGTGTAAAATGAAATTTTTTAAAATTAAATTACCTCTAATTTTTATTAAGTAACATTCTTTTCAAAACAAATTAAAAGTAAATAAGTATCATATAAAATGAGATGAAAGGTGTAAACTAGAACGAATATGTCATTTATTTTTTAAAAAATCAAAAATCTATTATACATTCTTCGTTTCAAATTACACGTCTCAAATTGAGATAACACAGTTAATAAAAAAATAATAATTGGTAATGTAACTTTATCATTTTGCCTCTATTAATTGTGTCATGTTGTTAGTTCCAATATTGATAGAGTTATTGTATGACTTATACCAAAATACTTTTTTCATGGATAATTAAAAGTATAGGATTACCAAAGTTTTTGCAACATTTTTCAAGATTTGATAATTCAATGTTAGTAATAAGGAGTAATCAATTACTAAGGGTATAATGGAAATTTTTTTATCTTGTCTTAATTAATGAAAAAATACAAATAAAATGAGGAATCAAATTAAAAAACTTGAGATAGATAATTTGGGACGGAGGAAGTAAATGAGTAAAAATGAATGGAAGGAATAAATTTACTCTAGCTGTCTCAAAATAATTGGCATTATAGACTTTGTTGGCAGAGTGATTTGACTAATGTACTCCCTTCGCCTCAACTTGTACTAAATTTTTTAATTTGATTTCTCATTTTACTTGTTTTTTTTTATTACAATTTTTTTTCATGTTTTACTCTTTGTATTAATTATTTTTTCTTCAATTTAAAATATAAATATCATTTACTAGAGGTACTGTGGTAAACTATTTATGTTATTAATTATTTTTCTTAATCAATGTGTCATCTCAATTTGGGACGGAGGAAGTTCTCTTATTAATTTTTTTTTTTAATTTCATCTATTTATGTGTCTCTTAATTCTAAAATAAGAATAATTATTGTTTCTCTCTCCATCCTATATGAATTGGTCATCTTACTAAAAATAATTTTCATATTAATTGGTCATCAAGAAAGCATTAATTACTTTTTTTTTTTTATATTATCCATACAATTTTTTGTTTTGTTTTTGAAAGTATTAGCACTAATTTGTAAAGCTTCTGACAAGCTTATTAAGAAGTGAATTAGTAAAATTACCTTCTTATTTATAATTTTTTAATTATCCTCTAAACTAAAATGTACTCAACGAATATGAAACGATGGGAGTACTAACAATAGAGTTAAGAAATCGTTAATTATTTTCTAATTTTGTAAATATATTAACTATTTTAAATTAATTATTTTTAATAAATATATTAATTATTTTGAAACGGAGAGGCTACAACTGTGCATATTTTAGTTCTAACATATTTTTTTTTGTTGGTTTTTCATTTGGTGTTCGGTGTCTGCATTGGAGTCCCGACTAATTTGGATCGCGCATTGCAGGGCTCATTAAGGTGACAGCGCTCCCAATAGAGTTTTCTTCATACACAGGGTCAAACTCCCGACTTCTGATTAAGGGTGGAGCAGACCATCCACTCCATGTAGGTCTAACATATTATTAATGCTAGCTCCTGACATTTTTAGTGTGGAATTAATTGCATGATTTGAAGTGCACCAATTTAATGTCAGTATTGGGCAGATGAAACACCATTTGTAATTTAAAATAGTAGTTCAGAATTATTTGCGTAATTTATTTTAAAATATAAAAAAATTATACCATTATTAATTTACATAGATTAATAAAATAGCCTGATTTATTACTAAAGCTTTTATTATGCATAAAAATTAGAAATGAACCAAATCACAAGAAATTATTTATTATCTTACCTTATATTTTCGTCTGTTTTAACAGCTTGAATCCATAACCTTCTATTCACTTAGCAAACATCTTTATCATTGCTCCACCAAATTTATATACTGATTGAAAAGAAAATAATGCTAGGAACAAACAGAGTGACATTGGATTATTCAAATTATCAAAATCATTAATTTAATTTTTTCTTAATGTATTTAACTAAAAGTATATTGAAAAAATTATTTTAAAATTTAAGAAATATATTAAAATATGTGTCCAATATAACATGTAAAATAAATAAATGAAGGAAGTATCTAGAGAAAATTGAAGGAAAAGTATCTTTTAAGTCTTGAATGGAGGATTGATGACATTGACCAACTTAAAGGGTCAAACATAATTAGAAAACTTGATTAAGTTAATTGTCGACTTGATTAATATTTTCAAAACTTTTTAATCTTTTCAAAAATATAAATCAACCCAACCCACACCCTTTTTCAATCCAAATCAACCAGTCTCTCTCTCCTCTCTCTCGACAGGTTCTCTCAACTCTCTCCCAACCAACAGTTCGGCAAATTTTTTCTTTCAATCCTCGGCGACTTCAACCTCCGACGATAAATAGTTGGTCTTCGAGTTTCTTTTCAACTTCAACCTTCAATCGACGTGACAGTCTTTCTCTCCGGCCACAACAGCTTCGAATTCTTCATTGTTCCTTTTCTTCTTTCACAGGTAAAAATTTATGGCCTTTTTAGTTTTGAAGAAAACGAGGAACTTGAGACAACTTCTCTTATAATATTGGTTAACAATTTCAATAATTGTTGCTTTAATTTGAAATGCGGTCTAAATAAAATCCTAATTTTTGGTATTTTTTCTCTTCTCTTTTCGAAGTGAATTATGATTTTTTGTTGTTTGTTGCATTTTTTTGAAGTTTGATTTTCGTTGTTTGTGACAATGATTTGAGTTGATTTGTTCTGTTCTTGTTCTTGGTAAAAATGGTGATATTGCTGGTTTCTGTTGAACAAAATCGTACTACTATTTTTTCCTCCAACAAATTATTCATCTGGTGCAACTTAACCATCTGATGCAAAAGTTTTTTCATATGATGCAACAAATCAATTATATAATGAAACAGAAGAACCATCAAATTAAAATTCTGATGCAACATATTAATCATCTGATGCAACAGAGGAAGCATTGGATAGAAAATCTTATACAACAGATTTATCATATGATGCAACGGTTTAACTATCTGATGCAACAGATTAATCATATGTTGCAATAGATTAACCATCTGATGTAACAAATTTACTATTGGATGCTACAGAGGAACCAACAGATAAATAATATGATTCAACAAATTAACCATCTGATGCAACGGAAGAACCATCAGATTAAAGATCTGATACAACAGATGAACCTCCTGTTGGATAAAATCCTATCAACTCTTCCAACAGGACATGCCCAAGACTTGATTTTTCCAACTGATCATTCTATTGGAAGAAATCTAAACAATATTAACTGTTGATAACTGTTCCAACAAATCACTCATGTGTTGCAACAGATGTGTAACCCGTTGCACTGACCATTCATCTTTCTCAACAGATGAGTGATATGTTTTGTATTATCGCAATAGATTACTCAGCCGTTGCTGCAGGTTAATTAAATATTCTGATAGATCACTCATATGTTGCAATAGATGTGTGATCTGTTGCACAAACCATTCATACTTCTCAATAGATGAGTGATATGCTTTGTATTATCATAACAGATTACTCAGCCGTTGTTATAGGTTATTTAACTGTTCTAACAGATCACTCATATATTGCAATAGATAATGTTGCAATAGATGTATGATCTGTTGCACAAACCATTTATTTTTTTAACAGATGAGTGATATATTTTGTATTGTTGCAACAAATTACTCCTTCATTGCAATAAGTTATTTAAATATTCCAACAGATCACTCATATGTTGCACCAATATGTGATCTGTTGTACAGACCATTCATCTATCTTAAAAGATGAGTGATATATTTTGTATTGTTGCACCAGATTACTCATCCACTGCAACAGGTTGTTTATATGCCCCAACAACTATACTACTTGGTGCAACAAATCAGTGATCTGTTGGAACTGTTATTTTAATATTTTATTTGTTAGATTTACTGTTATCCTTTTTTAACAATGAATTAATCAATTATAATATATTTTTTATGTTCCTGTTAATTTTAGATAATATGGCTCCAAAAAGAACAAAAATGAATCAAGTCCAAGTAAAAGAACAAGTGAAGCAGCTAGACTACATCTACCACTCTATGAGTTTGCTTTACAAGCGTTATCTCAATCAGGAGCATAATATGATGAACACGGGGAGGATGAATATTTCAAAAGAGATGATCCAAATGCTAATAGTCCTTCCACCGAAGAGTTGGTCAAAACCTTTATCATTGATCATTATCCTGTGAGAATGCAGTGCAATGGTACCATAAATTTAACAGGTGATTTCTGGGTTAAGTCAGCCATGAAAAAATATTTCGACGCCTTCAGAAAAATACTTTAAGAATAAAAATTTGATGCTTATTTTAGGGACAACTTCTTTGGAAAATATCTTGATTTGCCGGAGGACAACAATGCTTGTTTGCAAATGAAAATGGCATATGAACTTCTTAAGTATAGGTTTATGTATGAAAATAAAGATAAAATAGATAAGGTGTGGATAAATTACTGTGGCATGCCGGTTTGTTTTGGTTAGAAGGAGTTTGCCATAGTTACTGGACTAAAATGTTATCCTCCTTCTTAAGTTATACCTATTCTAACCCAAAAAGCACCCCGCACACTCAAAAAAAGTAAAGGCAAGTCGTGTGATCATGATGACCTGGTGTCTATTATTGGTCCAAGCTTCAAAAATAAAAATTTGATAGAAGCGTTGAAAGATAAAAGACTTTCAAAGAAGCACAAACAGTCATTGTGCTTGGTTTGGTTTGTACATAATATTCTTTGAGCGAGAGACATTAACAACAACATAAGCGTCGGTTTAATAAAACTCTTCAAGGATCTTGAGGCGTTTAACAACTATCCTTGGGGTTATGAAAGCTTCAAAATGACTGTCAAATATTTGTTGACTCCGTTAGCGCCAAAGACAGTCAACTTATATGGCTTTCCATGGGCTTTCATGGTAAATATTTCTTTCTTTTATTATAATATCATTCATTTTTTTAACACAATAATGGTTTTGATTTATTGGTGTTATTTTATAGGCTTGGGCATTTGAAGCCATTCCTTATTTGAGACAACAAGTGAACTACTAGAAAGAAGTTTCCTGTCCAAGAATCTTGAGATGGTTGTCAGTCAAAACTGATAAAAATGCAAAATTTCTTGATCTCTTCAACCCCCCGAAGGATGCAGTAAGTGTAACTATAATTAATTTTTTATTTTAATTAATAATTTTTTTGAATGATCTAATCATCATTCTAATACATGTATTGATTTATGTTATATTGTGCATCTATCGCTAGTTCCGACCAATCGAGAGTTGAAGATACTATTTTTCTTACTTTATGGTCTGTGCAAACTTTATCGGACCTTAAGGTTATTGATAGAACAAAAATAAAATTGTTTGGAGCAACAACCATTTCAAGAAAAATAATTTTAGAGGGTGGGCTTGTTGTTGTTGATGGTCTTAGTGGTGATGGAGCTGTTAGTGGTGGTAGTGGTGCTGCTGTTGTGCTAATGATGCTCCTCTTACAATATTTGAAATAAACCATTATGAGTATGGTCATACTAGTTATACAAATTTCGCCTCTCTCAGCGAATGTTCTGCATGTAAATGTTAAGAATATAGGGAGAAACATGATGTAGTGATTAATCTATTAATTTATTAACTGCTTTTATAAAGAAATTGACATCTAATCGGGGTGTCATTCCATTAAATAGAATTTTATTCCATCCACTCCATTAGAGATTAAGGCTAAGAGGAGAAGGAAAGTAATTTCTAAGGATTATCAAGCATCCAAAAAAGCTAACTTGTAACTCCTCCGTCAGTGTGTTGCACTGAGAAATGTACAATGTCAAAAGAAGAGTAGCACGAGCTGAAGAAGGTGAATATATATGTCTGTTCTAACTAAAAAACAAACATATATCTATTTTAACAGATGACACATCTGCTGAAAATTATCAAACAAATATATATATCTGTTGCAATAGTTGACTAACTTGTTGCATCAGATAAAGTATCTGTTGTGACATATGTCTCATTTGTTTTAGAAAATCAAATAGCTCTTCATACCTCTTTTATTTGTACCAACAGATGACCTATCTGTTGCAATAGATGATTCATATGTTGCAACAGATGGTTCATCCTTTATAAATTATCATACAGGTCTTCCTCATGTAGAAATTTATCCCAACAGTTGATTCATTGTTGCAACAGAAAGATAATTTATTTGGGATAATTTAAAATAGGAGAAAGACCTATTTGATTTGCTAGAACAGTGAGTTATCCTTTTTTGTTTTGTTATATCTCTGTGATAAGCATTGACCAATTTTGGCTTTTCAGCTGGATGTAAAAGCTACTGCTGAACAACATTGACAATATGCTACTCTTTTTATGGAAATACGGAGAATATAAAATGCAGAAACCGTACGTAAGCGATAATAAAGATCCACGACGATCAAAACCGAATGTCATAGCACCGGATGAAGAACAACTTGTCCATATTGAGTAGATCTTTATAGCTAGAGTCTATCAAAGTAATAATCTGACCCCTCCTTTGGAATCCTTGACATCAATACTTAAATTATTGATGTATTTGTTGAGATCTGTACCAATAATAATTTTTTATATTTTATTTATTCATTGATTTATTTCAGCTAATTTTTGAAGGCTTCGATTTATTTTATTTTGTCTATGAATTTTATTTTTTCTTAGATTTGAACTTATTAATTAAAATGGAATACTAGATTCAAATATTACAACAGATAATGTATCTGTTGCAATAGCCGATACATCTGTTGGAAAATATCAAACAAATTTAGACATATATTGCAACAGGTAGTTAATTTGTTGGAATTTGTCAAACATATCTTTCCACTATTGCAACAGATAGACTTAGATAGAGACATCGATATAATACAATAGATGACCAACCTATTGCAACAGGTAAACTATATGTCAGAACAGGTAGAATATCTGTTACAACGGATGGAGAATCTGTTGCATTATAAAAATTCAACTTTCATTAGGCATAAATAATTGCCACTACATGTAAAAAAGTGAAAGTGAATTGAAATAAAAAAAGCGAAACCTATCGATAATGTTCAGTTCAAACACCTAAAATAAAATAGGCATCAAGTAGACAATGCTCATTTTAAACACATAAAATAAAACAGGTATCAAATGTGTCAGTTTGGCAGTTTTTCCCTTGTTGGCTGCTTGCATGTAATTTACATAGTCAAGGCTCGTTGAACTCCCATTTTTACTGACTTGGCGTCTGATTTTCCCCTCAACGGTCATTTCCCCCCCATTGTCTTATATATTCATCTTCTTCCTAAAATTTAACTCTAAAGTTTCAAATCTTCTTCTTCATCATCATTTTTTTATCTATCCAAATTCTTTAAATTATTTGCATTTGGTCTTTCTTTTCTTCATATTTTTTTTTATTTTTTCCAACCGAGCTTGACAATGTCGAGCGCATTTTCCACTGTTTTCTTATGATAAAGATTTTTGATATTGTAAGTGGGGTCATGCAGCTCTATTGAAGACTTCTTGGACTCAACAAAATTCAGGTCGTAGGATTTTTACTTGTAAAATTTCAAAGGTATATTTTTTTATTTAATTAGTTGATTAATTATTGACTTGTAATTATTTTGTAATTGTGTTCTTGATTTTATAGAAATTGGGTGGATGCGATTACTTTGATTGGTACGAAGAACGACATCCTTCACAAGAAAATCATGTAATCTGGGGTTTGTTGAACAAAGTCAAGGTTTCTGAAGAGAAATAAAATCGAGCAAGAAGATGCTACATTGTTGCTATTATTGCTACTAGTTTGGTGTTGTTAGGCACATGGATATTCAAGTCTAATTGCTAAAATTTTCATGATGGTGTATTTGCTACTGGTTTGGTGTTGTCAAGCACATGGATATTCAAGCGTAATTATTGGAAAATATCAAACAGATTTAGGCATATGTTGTAAAATTTAGGTCATCTGTTGGAAATTATCTAACAGGTCTTTCTACTGTTGCAACAGATTAGATAAAAATAATATGGCATAATGCAACAGATGACCAACCTATTACAACAGATAAACTATCTTCCATAACAGATAGAATATATTTTACAATAGGTTGACAATCTATAACATTATAAAAAACTCAACTTTCATTAGAAAAAAATTATTGTCACTATATGTACATGTAATTTAAAGTAAAGTGAAGTGTAACTTGAAATAAAAATTGTTATTTCACAGGCTCTTCTATATACACAGGCTCCAAGCGTCCAGTTAGTACCCTATAAGTCCAGACCTCTTGTAGGTTTTCCACAGTGTTGTCGCATAGAAAGGTTGTTGGCTCAGCCATTTCTGTGTCAGTCAGCAAATATTTGATATGTGCAAGAGCGTGCGAGCCGCAAGCATAACCGGTATCATTTTTTGGCTGGATCATGCCCTTGTTTTGACCTTCAAAATCTCATGATTTCTTCATCAACACTTTATTTGGAAAATGATTCATCAGTTTACTCTCCCTCAACAAGATGGGGAACAACTCCCTTAGCGGCTGCACGTGGAAAAAAGATGGGCCTCATCGATGGCAGGTACATTGCAGTCATAAACTTTGATCTTTCTCTCCTCGAGTAGTATCTCAACAGCTTGATAATGTATGCCGTCCACGCTAATGACTACAAGAATACTTTTTGCCTCGGTCCATCTCTTGCCGTGTGGATTTGGCCTCTCCCC
The DNA here is from genome assembly GCA_030864215.1 of Capsicum pubescens. Lineage (NCBI taxonomy): Eukaryota > Viridiplantae > Streptophyta > Magnoliopsida > Solanales > Solanaceae > Capsicum > Capsicum pubescens. The sequence continues at coordinate 96,440,877 of CM061538.1, read as the reverse complement.
TCTAACATATCTTATTATTTCTTCTTTATCCTAGTCCAACGTAGAAACTAAGAATCAAATCCTACACCATAGGCTAATGCTTGATTATTGAGTTGATTGTACTTATCCTTGAGCTTCTTGCAGAAGTCGAGGTACATTATCCCATCGACAACGTCATAAGCTTCCGGGTACGTTAATTGCCTTTTCCTCATGAGGCAGAGAATTTTGTCAACATGCTGTGATATAAGAAGTCAATTTTTAAATAGGTTAATAATTGTAAAGATGCAATGGATGGTCCATCTGTTGCATAGGATTCTCTGAATTAATAATCCAACGCAACTTATGCAACAGATAGATAATAAGTTGCAACAGAACCACTACCAGTCGTACTAGAATACCAAGCTGTTACACCAGATTTCACATCTGTTGCGTAGCTTTTTCTTCATGGGTTATATTAGAAGGCTAGGTTAGGAAAAGTAAACTTGCCTTGTCCTCGTACCGCATACGAATATCTTTCATAGTATGGAAGTCTTAGGGGAAAAAGGAAGGCTTGGGGTAATCTGGTGTGCCTGTCTTGGAATACTTGGCCTGTCGCAAATCCCTCTTCTCTTTAGCGCCAAGTTTCGCTTATATGTCCACCTTCTTGAATGTCCCCTAAACTTCAACAACTTTTAGAGAGGGAGGAGTTGTATTTTTTTTTATTTACAATTGGAGAGTATGTTGCTCATAGCTCTTTTATTCCTCCTAACCGCCGTTGTAAGAGTGTATGACTCCCTCACCTTCTTGGATGGTATAACACCCCTCTTGGATTTGAATTCTTCGACAGATTTAGAGATAGCCTCTACTTTTTTCAAAGAGTTTATCCTGGCTGTCTTTGCACTCTTCGTATTCACAATGAGAACAAGAAGGCGAAGAGGGGTGAGAGGGACCTGTGTAAAGGTAAAAAGGGGTGCTTTCAAACATATTTATTTTTTCTTGAGCATCAACATGCTCATCATCATGAGTGGTAGCAACATCAGTATGCCTGGCACCAAAACCAACAACTCCATTAGAAGAAGCACCTGGATCTGCCTTAGTAGGTTGGTCATGAAGAGCCTCAATATTAGGCTGACCTTTCCTAACTGCTCTTCTTATGGATGTTTCTCCAGCCAATTTCTTCTTTATTAACTCTACCGTCGGGTCTCCTAGAGTATCAATATGACCTAGAGCAATATAAAAAGTCATCACCGACTCCTACTCAGTAGGCACAATCCATGGATGCACAACCTATAAAAAATGGCTGATACATTTAAATCATATAATATAATAATTTTCATAGTTGGGTTATACACAGTCAACTTCTGCAACAGATTAGCAATATGTTACATCAGTGTAACCATTGTTGCATAGTTTGCAGTAGATGGTTAAAATCTATTTGAGTTGGGTTCAGAGAACCAGAGAAATACATGGATAATCTGATGCAAAATATCAATCATCTATCTAAACAGATTACTAATCTGTTGCACCAGTTGCACAAGAAGGGTAATCTGTTGGGTTACATATTATGCAATAGATGATTTGTATGTCGTAATAGATTAACAATATGTTACATCAGATTACATTTCTGTTGCATAATTTGCAGTAGATGGTTAATTTGTTAGGAGTCGGGTTTAGAGAACCAAAGCAACAGATGGGTAATCTGATACAAGATATCAATCGTCTGTCCCAACAGATTATCCATCTGTTGCACCAGTTGGCACAGGACGGGTAATCTGTCACAATAGATGTCCCGTGCATTAGATATAACATCTGTTGCACCAAATATAACATCTATTCAATAGCTTTCATTGAGTAAAATTATTTTACTTGAAGAAGACGTACTGCATCATCCAAAGGGTTAAAGAGATTAGCCTCCTTAATTTTGGTATTGTTCTTTGCAGCCAATCACCTAAACATCCTTGGATGAGAAACCTCATTCGGGTATTCCATTATCTGCTTGCAGAGGGGAGGAATGACTTCAAATGCCTAAGCCTAAAAAATGTAAACAGGAAGGAAGAAAGAAAAATCATAATAACTATATTCAATATAAATTAATGGATGGGTAACAATAGTGATTAATTTTACCATAAAAGCCCAAGGAAAGCCGTATAATGTTGTTGTCCCTGAGGATAGCTTTGTCAGTAAATATTGGACAGTTAAGTAGAAGCTGTCATATCCCCAGGGATAATTATTGAATTTATCAAAATCCTCAGCACGCATCAACAAATCATCTTCTATGATTTTGTTAACGTCTCTTGCCAATATAACCGAATGTGCAAACCAAACTAAGCACAATTTCTCCCTGTACTACTTTGGTATGGTTTTATCCATAAGATCTGATGCTTTGTAGCCACGTCGAACAATGTCAAATAACCCATCAATTTTTTCCTTGTGTTTTCTTGCCTTGGATCTTTTGCAGCGTGTTCTCTTGGCGATAGGTGGTTCTTCTGGACAATGGCATCTCAAGCCCATCACTATGGAAAACTCTTGCAAGCCAAAATAAACCAGCATGCCATAGTAGTTGATCCAGATTTCATCCATCTTTTTGGCCCTTCCTCCGGATCTTTATCATCCCCCACGTAATTGATCCTGCGCTTGAGAAGACCATATACTATCCTCATATGGAAACGGGCAGGGGGTTCTCAGGCAGCTCAAGAAAACGTCCAAAGCAACTCTTCTTAAAAAGTCCGTCTACGTTTTCGTTCTTCATAATTTTCCTAAAATAATTAAATTTTTTCCCCAACTGACAATTAAGTACAAGTTCACTAGTTAGTTCTTCTTCTGCTTCCGGGTCATTTATCGGCATCTCAACTTGGAACCTCTCAATACTAAAAGTTTTGATAGGATCATACTGGGATGTTGATATTAATTCACTCCCCATTGGTGATCCATTATCATCATGTTGATGATCATTCTCTTTTTCTTTCTCACTCTCTAATTCCTCCCCTTTCTCATTTTTATTTTCTTCATCACTATCTACAGACCCTTGTCCACCTCCCTCAACATTGTTTTCATATCTCTCCTCATCTTCACTTTTCCCCGACTAAGATTGTTCAGGAAGCTCCTCCAAATCTCTCTGTACTGTAGCCTTTTTTGGGTGGTCAAAAGTTGATCCACTTTTACTGTCTTTTCTTTTGGGAAACATGTTTTACCTACAAATAACAGAAAAACAAAAATTAAATTACAATTGATGTATGCATAAATTTTAAAAAATACATTACAAACACCACCAATACTGACACACCAACAACCACCACCACAAACACCACCAACCAATGCCACAAACACCACGAATACCGAAACCACCGCAAACACCACCAACCAATGCCACCACAAACACCACCAACCAATGCTACCAACATCCACCACCAGTGCCACCATGATGACCACCAACACTACCACCACCACTACCAATACCACAAACACTATCCTACAATACCACAACAGTCAACAAAACACTACGATAGAAACTAGGGTTTTTTTGAGTTTTTTCTACGATTTTACCATTAAAACTCAAAATTGTAAACCCATTCTCGAAGATAATACAACTAAAAGTTTTACTTTTCATCATTAACTTAAAATCCCTTATTTTTGTTTTTAGAAAAAATAACAACTATATAACTCTTCTCGATCTCTGTTACCTACGAAGACAGAGGAAATGACTGATACAAGCAAGAATAAAGTAAAAAATAATTCCTATATGGTTGGAAATGAGAACTAAATCAATCTGCTGTGAAGGTTTAAGCAATTTGTTGAGTAGTTGTTGTCTGTACTGTATAATTGAGTGATAAAGAGAAAAGAGTGAGAACTCGAGATTTGAAATGATGAAACATTTTCATCTCAAATTGCCAAATTTTATGGGTTGATTTGTACTTTGAAAAATAATGAAAAGTTTTAAAAATATTAATTTGGTCCGAATTGATATTAATTATTTTTTAAAATTATAAAAGATATGCATAATTTTTAACCCTCTCACCATGCAATTGCCAAAAGACTCAATTGAAGTTGTAGTTGTCTCTATGAACTCATCCCTGGTCCTAGATTAATCAATTTAGGTATTAGTCTAACATATGAACTCAATTAAAATTGTATAAAAATAAATGTTCAACCTGTTGCATCAGATTATGCATCTGTTGTAAATTATCAATCAGATCAGGTCATTTATTACAACAGATTATGCATCTATTGTAAATAATCAAACAAATTAAGTCATTTTTTGTGACATATTACCCATCTATTAAATTATCAAATAGATTGTCATATGTCATAACAGATTACCCATTTGTTATAAATTATTAAATATGCATTACCATCTGTTATAGTTGACCCTATGAGAACTCACCCCTAGTCTTAGATTAATAAATTAAGGTATTAGTTGAACATATAAGGTAGTACGATTAGCCCAACTCAGAGTAATCGATCGACAACTCTGGTTGAGAGGAATGCAATATCATTTCATTATGCAATTGCCAAAAGACTCAATTAAAGTTGTAGTTGACCCTATGAGAACTTAACCATGGTCCTAGATTAATCAATTAAGGTATTAGTCTAAATATATAAAATCAATTAAAATTGTATAAAAATAAATGTTCAACCTGTTGCAACAGATTACGCATCTTTTATAAATTATCAAATAAATTATGTTATTTGTTGCAATGGATTACACAACTGTTATAAATAATCAAACATATTAAGTCATAGTTTGCAACATATTACCCATTTGTTATAAATTATCAAATGGATTAAGTCATATGTCGCAACAGGTTACCCATCCGTTGAAAATTATCAAATAGGCGCTGCCATCTGTTGTATTTGACCCTCTGAGAACTCACCCCTAGTCCTAGATTAATTAATTAAAGTATTAGTTGAGCATATGAGGTAATAAGAATTGGTTCAGCTCAGAGTGATCGATCGACGACTCTGGTCGGGAGGAACACAATACCATCTCATCATGCAATTGTCAAAAGACTCAATTGAAGTTGTAGTTGACCCTATGAGAACTCACCCCTAGTCCTAGATTAATCAATTAAAGTATTGGTTGAACATATGAAGTAAAAAGAATTGGTTTAGCTCAGAATGATCGATCAATGACTCTGGTCGGGATGAACATAATACCGTCTCATCATTCAATTGCCAAAAGATTCAATTGAAGTTGTAGTTTACCCCATGAGGACTCACCCCTAGTCCTAGATTAATCAATTAAAGTATTAGTCTAACATAAGAAAGTAATTGAAATTGTATAAAAATAAATGTTCAACCTATTACAACAGATTAACCATCTGTTGTAAATTATCAAACAGATTAAGTCATTTATTGCAACAGATTACACATCTATTGTAAATAATCAGACAAATTAAGTCATCTATTATGAAAGATTACCCATCTGTTTTAAATTATCAAATAGATTAAGTCATATATCGCAATAGATTACCTATCTGTAGTAAATTATCAAATAGGCGCTGCCATCCATTGTAGTTGATCCTATGGGAACTCACCCCAAGTCCTAGATTAATCATTTAAGGTATTAGTTGAATATATGAGGTAGTAAGATTCGGTTCAGCTCAGAGTGATTGATCGATGACTCTGGCCGGGAGAAACGCAATACCGTCTCATTATGCAATTGAAAAAAGACCCAATTAAAGTTGTAGTTGACCCTATGATAACTCACCCCTGATCTTAGATTAATCAATTAAGGTATCAGTCTAACATATAAAATTAATTAAAATTGTATAAAAACAAATGTTCAATCTGTTGCAACAAATGTCTTTTCTACTGGATTTAATCAAACATATTAAGTTATCTGTTGCAACATATTACGCATCTGTTGTAAATTATCAAACAGGTGCTGCCATCTGTTGCGACAGATGACCGAGCTTTGAAAATTTTCAAACAAAAATTGTTATTTGTTGCACTTCGATGTTTTAAGACCTTTTTTTTAAAGAAATTTTGGTATTTCCTATTCGAGATAAAAAAGTTAAAATACTAAGACGGTAAAAAATATTACTTGGATAACTCAAAAATTTGCTGAGTGAGTTGTTTTATTTGGTCTTTTTAATGTCACCGTCTCCTTGTGCCCTCAAAATTTATTAATGAATATTTAAAACCCATATCTAGAATACTCTCTCCTTCAGCCATAAAGTAAGACTCAACTCATCTATTTCTCTTATTTATTCTTAATTCTCTTTCTTTCTTTTTTTCCTTTTTTTTTTCTCTTCTTTCAGATGAGGATCCTTTTGGATCTCAATTGATCAATATCTTTTCTCGATTGAACTGGATGTTTTGATCCTTTTGCTTTTTTGACATTGCAGGTGTGGTTCACTATTGCTATTTCCGAGCTAAAAGTTATGACATGTTTCCTGTGAGGCAGCAAGCCAATGTGATAGCAATGCGACGCATCGGCCAGTGTGTTACAAAACTGTTTCACACACTAAATCAGTTTCTAAAGGGCCTAGGGGCACTTTTCTCACGTTCCCTCACCCAAAATCCGCCCATAACATAAATTCAGCCCCAAGAAGCATCAATTGCCTCAATATTCAATTTTCTCTCAAAAGAAAATCCTATCCACTTCCAAGAACAAGATTCAACTTTTCTTCTCCAAAGACCAAGAATTCAAGCCTTCCAATTCAAGATTCTCAAGAAAGGTTTCAATATTAAGGTTCCATTTTTCAAATTAAACAACCTAAGGTATGTGGGACTACTCTAAAAACCATGGGCATAAGTTTAAATGTTTTATCAAGATTAAAAATCCCCAATTATGTTTTATAATAAAGTATTCGATATTTTTTTTGAAAAGTATGCATCATAGGATTGTTTTGATGAAATTATATGTTGCCTCGAATCACTTTTCATGGATATTGAATTATGACTATATATATATATATATATATGATTTTGTGTATTTTGTAAGATTGATTGAGAACTTGAGTATGAATTCCGATTCCTTCTCTTGTTGCGAACTAAAGTTTATATTTTCATTGTAAATGATTTGAAATTTATCAAATATGCCCATGTATTTTACTTACCTAATATTCACTGTTATTGAAAAATGCTCTCACCTATTTTTGTATAAAAACATGTTATTTTTAGGTTGTTTCACATATCAGTACATCTGTATTGACCCCCTATATTTCAGGGTCTGAGGCTCAGTCCAGGGGTTCCGCTAAGCCATAGATTTTGTCAGACAAAAGTGTGCAGTTGGTGAGCCTCCCTTATTTCAGAAGGCCTGTTTTCATAGAATTGTTATTTCATTATTGTTTTGGTCCGACTAGGGGCCTTGTCCTAGTTTTCAGATAGATGTTGATTTTGGTTTTCAATAGAGATTTCACAGACGTGTATTAGATGGTTTGAGTTTTATCAAATTTATGTCCTTATTGTTTATTTGAATTAAAAGCATGACCATGTTTCCGTTTTGTTATGTTTTCCATACTTTCTTATTGTATATGAATTATGTATATGATTTCCAGTTAGAGAAGGGCTCTCGGGCCTTAATAGTTTAGGATGCTCATTGTGGCTAGGTGATAACGCCCAAACTACAACTCTCGTAAGAGTGTAAGCAGTCGCTGTCAAATATAGAACCCAACTGGGTTGGGTGTCGAATCCCACAGGGAATACTTGGTCACCAAGTGTTGCAATTATTAATAGACTGTTGATCGAAAATTCCACGGAAAAGGGGGGATTGGGTTTGGCGTGAATTAATACTATGGAAGTAACAACAGAATGCTTGATTTAGTAAGATTTAATCACAGAGAAAAATAAGTTAGGGTTATGTCCACCTTATGAGTTCTACGTATCTATTAACTATGAGTAATGCGGAATTCAGACATGCATGCACTTATAGAGATTCGTATTCTAATGGTAAATCCTAGTGTTTCTCAACCATCAAGGATTATTTCACTTTAACTCTCTCGAGCTTAAAGTGTATAACTAACGGTACAAATTCTCCAAGAAGTTAGCCCAGTTATGGCACTAATATGTAAATAAGGGTTGGTAGCCCTATTTCCTTGTCACACTCTCTTTTCCAAACATGTAACTTTTCTCTCGAACAAGTTAATGCTATAATGGCGTATTCTATATGTTTACAACCACAAGAATTTAATTAAAATGAAGAGAGTAATGATATAAGTAGCATATGCATCAAGAATTCACAAACTCATAGTAATAGATAGTATATAAAAAGGCTTCCATAACCCTAACAGAGAAGTTTAGCTACTCATGATTGTAAAAGAAAACAACGAAGACATCATCATCATCATACCAAAACTAGAACAATCTTAGCGAGAGGATGCTTTTAACGTCAAAGAGGGATGACGTTTTCCTCTTAGCCGTCTTCCACGAATATGTAGCGTTTTTTCTCTCTGTCTAAACTTACAGAATCTGTAAACTGGATAATACTAAAAGTGTCGAATGAATCAATTCATGAATGCTGAAAAATTCAGCAAAATCGGGTTTTTATAGAATCCTTGTCCTAGTCCTATTAAGTTACTGCTGCACCCCTAAGTATTTAAAAATACTGCTTTTGCCCGGGACAATTTCTCCATGCGTCACATTCAGTCCATAAGCTTCCAAAAGCTGCCTTCCCTCTTCTGTGAAGTTTTCCTTTGCTGCCCAAAGGTCCACAAAGTGCTGAAATCTTCATCATTAATACCTGAAAACATGCTAATCACGTAGGTTAGCTCACTTACTGGAAAATGGACTAAAAGTGCAGGAATTATATATTTTATCCTCAAAACTTAGCTATAACATGGGTAAATTATGGCGTTTTAGGCGTGTAAATACACCCAACATCAACACCCCACACTTAAAGCTTTGTTCGTCCTCGAACAAAATATTACGTCTATGCAAACATCTAACTAGGATATCACAGCAGTAACACAAAATATTCATCAAGACATGCACGACAATTATTAACAAAGAGTAGTTTTCTGGATCGCTACTAGAAACCATTCAACCTCCAACATAGACTCGTGAGGATGGTTAATTCGTATCCACAAGTTAAGTCACAAAGAATCATATAACACTACCCAACAATCATCAACCATGTGTGTCTCACACAAGATATCACCCATAATCACTCATAAGTTTTGCATTTTTCGAAACATGGGTATAAGATTCTCCTTGCTCTCACTCTCACAAAGAATTCATATGTTGCAATTGATGACCATAGGCTTGCCCTTAGTGTAATGCTCCACTAATATCAGAATGCTAAGCTTAGGATCAAGTAGGTCTTTACAGGTTGTAATGTAGGCTAAGGGACAGGTAGGACTATTTTGGCCAAAAATAGTGACTATTTTCCCTAAGCGCTTTAATACATCACATTATGCCATTAACACTCTCTTTTAAACAACCCTTCTACCTTTCTTTTCATCTAACACCCCTTTTCACCTATTTTGTTATTCAATTATAAACACAAAGTGAGAATATACAACTTTTTTTTTCTATTTCTGTATTTTTTTTATAAAATACCTCTATGATAGCCACTCTTATTCACAACAATTTCAAGTACCAATACACTCTGAGGCATCACTCTCACCCACTTTCCTCTTATTTTGTCACATGACTCTACAATTTAAAGCGCTTAGGAATTTGGATCAAATTATGGTCTTGAAAAAAAAATGGATTAGGCTACATATGAGGCTGTCAAAGAAAATAGCTAAAGGCTCAAAGGGGGTTAACTAGAATAATGTCCACGGGTAGGTAAAAAGAAGGTAAACAATCACAGGCTGCCAAAGAAATGCCTAAATCATCTCCTAAACTCACACTCTTTATTTCGCTTTACACACTCGCCAGGCAAGTTCTAGCATTAGTCACAACACAGAATATACTATAACCTCACACACACAAGGCACATGGTCAACTTAATTGGGAGCAGTATAGACTCTTGACCCAACAGGTGAATGAATTAAACCACACAATTATCACATAGTGAGTCACACTTAGAGCCTAAATGTCTCAATAGTAATGATTTTGGCACAAATTCTTGTCATAATACCATGCCGCCTATCAGAACAATTTCATGCAAAAATTTTAAAAATCTAAAAATAAAAATTTAACTACAAATCTAAAAATTTAACTACAAACGAGAATAAATGTAGGAAAAGAAGTACAATACAACATACAAATACCAGCACCCCACACTTAGACGGGACACACTGTCCTCAGTGGAAAATAAATAAGGAAAACCTGATTAGTCGGACTCTTCCTCTATGTCTGGGGTCATACCCCCTGCATCGGAATCATCATCAGAGTCGTCGTCATCAGAGTTATCCTCCATGTCTAAGTCTGGCTGTCGGTTGTCATCGTCAATCGGTACGTCATCATCGAGAGGTTCCTCAAAATGTACACCTACTCCATACATAGCCCGCGCATGCTCATTCATCGGGTAGTCATAATCCAACTGCTGGAGCTCTACATCAGTTGGAACACGTCCCCCACTCATCATGGTAAACCTCGTCATGCCATATAAATGACGGAAGAAACTTTCGTCGCGAGCATGTCTTTCTGCAGTGGTCAGGTTGATGCCATGCATAGTTTCAGGATCTTTAACCTTCGTAAGATCAACCTTATTCGGGTTGTGTGGAAGCTTATGATCTGCAGGTTCCTCTTCAATGTCCTCCTTCCTCAACATTGCGGTCAACAAATTGCCAAAGCTGAAATGGGACCTCTTGTGCAGCCTAGCCTTACGCATTAACGACCGTATAACCGCACCAATGTGGATGGGAATATTAGTCATCAGAGCGTACACCAAGCATACTCTATCACGTGTGATCTTTGTATACTGTGTCCCTGGAATCAGGCAAGAGTTGACTATCCACAACCATATCCGAGCTTCTCTGTTCAAGGAAGCATACGGGAAGGTATTGTGCCGACCGGTATCCTTGTGATGACTCCAACGTGCCATTGATCTTGTTCCGCACAGTGTGTCTGATTGACCTGTATGGAGGTCTGTGATAAAGCTCCTTGAGCGGTGATGGATCCACAGGTGGAAGACCCAGAAAAGAGTTGAAGAATTCCGCATTCAGTTGCAAGACTTGGCCCCGAATCTTCACTTCACTTCCGGTAGTCTTTGGGGACCAATTGGCATAGAATTCTTGCGTTAGATCAAGATTTCATTCTCCCATATCTTGGAAAATGAAATCAAGATGTAGCGCCATGATTTTAGCCAAAATGCGAGGTTCTCTCTTCGCTAGACTCTCCTTTTGTATCAACTCCATGTGAATATATTTTTTCACTTTGTTGTTCTTGTACCACTCCTTTCCTTTCCTTCCTCCTCTAGGACCCATTTTATCCCGAACATGCGACGAGGTATTTCCAGGAGGAGGATTCAGCATGCTCTTTTCTTCCCCCTTTCTGACCTTTCTGTGAGGTGGACGCTTTTTCTTTTTCTGGTCGACCTTTTGGTGCCATTTTACCTGAGATTAAAATAAAGTCATGTTAGCTTATCTCGGAAGATTTGATCGACAAACAAACAATAATGGCACCACCCCACACTTAATTTGTTGGCACCAACTAATTAAGTGGATGATATCGATTACTCAGACTTCATCGTCTTACATGTAGGCGATATGTTCCAACAGTATGTTCAACACAATCATACTTTCATGGAACCTTAATTATCCTTTTCAGCTCTATGTCATGTAATCTTGACCATACTTTATGGTTTGGATTAATGCACTTTTTGAACAAGACTACTACGTAGAGATCGAATCAAGTTATGGCATAGAAATAATCACAACATCTCATGCTTGTATTCAGTCATGATCTTTATCTCGATGAACGAGTCATTCAAACATTCCAACTTTCAACATACAAGATTATGTAATTAACTTTACCATTTCGATTCCGCAAAAAGATGACAGTGTATAACAATCAAATACAAATCGAAACAAAGTCAAGAACACCCATACGTATTCTTTCACTCAACTAGATATATCATAACAAACCATCCACATTCAAATCACCAACACCACTTCAAGATTTAACAACTCATTATAGGCGTAGTATTGTAATAACTACGGAATATAAAAGAAGAACTTACTTGGTGATGAACTTGGAAGATGATCTTGCAAGGTTAGATGAGCAAAAATAAAAGTTTTGAGAGATTTGGGAAGGTTAGGCGGCGCCTAGGTTGAGCAAACAATGTGATTTTGTCTCAAGGTTGAAGTTCTATTTATAGACCAAGGCTTGGGTCGGGTTTGACCCATGAAAAATTAGGTTAGGAGACCAAAAAGTATAAGTAGGCGGCGCCTAATGCTTTTCCTATGCTTAGCATAGGCGACGCCTTTAGCAAAGCCTAGTTGAACATAGGCGGTGCCTATGCTATGGCCTAGTTGGGTATAGGCGGTGCCTATGCTATGGCGTTGTAGATTCAGAGAGCAAAGGCAATGACATAGGAGGCGCCTTTAGATTTGCCTAGTTGAGCATAGGCGACGCCTATGCTATAACATTGTCGATTCAGAGAGCAAAGGAAATAGCATAGGCCTTGACTTCTCTGTTGCCTAGATTTACATAGGCCTTGCCTTGTCCATTGCCTAGATTTGTATAGGCAATACCTAACCGAAAGCCTTTTTCTCCTTCATTACTCACTTACCACCTTTAACATTTCTCACTTTCAAATCAAAATTTGAGACCAAGCTCCTCCTTTATACGTCTTCCCCTACACTTAATCAAAAATAACAAAAACGATTAGAAAGATGGGTTGCCTCCCACCAAGAGCCTTAGTTTTGGTCGTGGCTCGACTCTTCTTTTTGGATTTTTATTTAACAAAACAACTCCTAGGAAAACAAAATGACTAAAAACTATGGGTTGCCTCCCATGTAGCGCTTGATTTATTGTCGCGGCACGACATAGTTACCTCGATTACTTAGACTTCGTCGAGATAGATGGTGGCTATCCATTTTATCTAGTCAAGAGGACCGATATATGGCTTCACACGTTGGCCATTCACCTTGAAAACACCACCACTTTTGTCTTCTAACTCTACTACTCCAGACGAGTAGACTTGGCTAATTCTGAACAGACCAGACCATTTAGACTTCAACTTACCTGGAAATAGCTTCAGTCTGGAGTTGAAAAGAAGTACCATATCACCCTTCTGAAAGTTTCTTTGGATAATCCGCCGATCATGGTACTTTTTCATCCGTTCCTTATAGAGGTCTTCCCTTTCATACGCATGTAGACGGAATTCATCCATCTCATTCAGCTGTTCCAATCTCAGATTAATAGCATCATCCCAATTCAGGTTAAGCCTCTTCAACGCCCACAATGCTTTATGTTCGAGCTCAATCGGCAAGTGACAAGCCTTCCCATAAACTAGTTGGTACGGGGACATGCCAACTGGTGTCTTGAATGCAGTCCTATAAGCCCATAAGGCATCATCCAGCTTTCGGGACCAATCCTTCCTACTAGCATTTACAGTCTTAGCAAGGATCAGCTTGATCTCACGATTAGAAACCTCTACTTGTCTACTAGTTTATGGGTGGTAAGGTGTAGCTACCTTATGTTGCTTGACCCCATACTTCACCAATACGGCTCTGAACAGCTTGTTACAAAAGTGTGATCCTCCATCGCTTATGATGGTACGTGGTACCCCAAAACGAGAGAAGATATTTCTCTTTAAGAATGCTACAACACGCTTACCTTCATTATCAGCCAGCGCTACCGCTTCGACCCATTTGGATACATAATCCACAGCAACTAGAATATATTTCATCCCAAACGAACTCACAAATAGGCCCATGAAATCAATACCCCATACATCAAATAGCTCTATTTCAAGAATTTTAGACATGGGCATCTCATGGTGCTTCGAGATAGAGCCTTGCCTCTGACACTGATCACATCTTCTAACAAAATCGTAAGCATCCTTGAATAATGAAGGCCAATAATATCCGCTTTGCAATACCTTCCTGGCTGTCCGATCTCCTGCATGGTGACCCCCAACTTGGGAAGCATGACTTGCTTCCAAGATGCTAGGCACCTCCATATCAGAGATGCATCGCCTAATAACACCATCAGCACATCATTGAAAAAGATACGGTTCATCCTAGAAGTAGTGTTTCACATCATGCATGAACTTTCTCTTTTGATGAAAGGAGAGATTCTCAGGCATCACTTTACTTACCACGTAGTTCGCAACGTCTGCATACCACGGTAAGTCTTCCACCATAGCGGCTAGGATCTCTTCGTCGGGAAATGCATCATCAATCTCAAGGTCGGGTTGCTCTATGTGCGCACTCTCAAGTCTAGATAGATGATCAACTACTTGATTTTTGCAACCTTTTCTATCCTTTACCTCGAAATCAAATTCTTGAAGCAATAACACCCACCGAATTAGCCTTGGCTTAGCATCCTTCTTTGCCATTAAATATCTCAGAGCCGCATGATCTGTATGAACCACCACTTTGGTTCCCAACAAGTAAGCATAAAACTTTTCAAAAGCATAAACAACTGCTAGAAGCTCTTGTTCCGTGACGGTATAGTTCTTATGGGCTCCATTCAAGGCCTTGCTCGCATAGTATATTGGATGAAATAGCCTTTCTCTTTTCTGACCAAGTACAGCACCCGAAGCTACCCCACTTGCATCACACATCACTTCAAACGGTAGAGACCAATCGGGTGCTACAATAATATGAGCTTCAACTAGCTTTCCTTTGAGGCATTCAAATGCCTTCAAGCAATCTTCACCGAAGTCGAACTTTGCATCCTTCTTCAAGAGTTTGCATAATGGACTAGCAATCTTGGAGGAGTCTTTGATAAACCTTCGATAAAAACCTGCATGACCGAGGAAACTACGAACTCCCTTTAGAGAAATTGGAGGTGGTAGTTTCTCGATAACTTCAATTTTGGCTCGATCAACTTCAATTCCTCTTTTGGAGACTTTGTTCCCAAGAACAATGCCTCCCTTAACCATAAAATGACACTTCTCCCAGTTTAGCACTAAGTTGAACTCAACACATCTTTGTAACGCCATACTCAGATTCGCCAAGCACGATTCAAACGATTCACCCACGACTGAAAAATCGTCCATGAACACCTCCAAGGTGTCTTCAACCATATCAGAAAAAATAGACATCATACAACACTGAAAAGTGGCAGGTGCATTACATAACCCAAATGGCATATGTTTGAAGGCAAACGTACCATATGGGCATGTAAAAGTGGTCTTCTCTTGATCCTCAGGAGCAATACAAATCTGATTATAACCAGAATAACCATCTAAGAAACAAAACCATCCCTTCCCTGCCAATCGATCAAGCATTTGGTGGCATTGGGAAGTGATCCTTAAGCGTCCACGAATTCAGATTCCGGTAGTCCATACACACTCTCCACCCTGTGACAGGTCTGAGTGGAATCAGCTCATTCTTTTCATTCGCAACTACCGTCATGCCCCCTTTCTTGGGCACACACTGTACTGGACTTACCCACTTACTATCGGAGATTGGATATACTACCCCAGCATCTAACCACTTAATAATTTCTTTCTTCACCACCTCCTGCATGGGTGGATTCAAACGTCGTTGATGCTCAATGGTAGGCACACAATTTTCCTCGAGCTGAATTTTGTGCATACATATCCCAGGAGGGATACCAATAATATCAGCAATAGTCCAACCGATGGCTCTCTTGTATCTCCTCAGACCAAAAATAAGAGCCGCAACCTGATGCTCACCTAAATCAGCCGCAACAATAACTGGAAGTGTATCACCACTTCCCAAAAATGCATATTTCAGGTGACTGGGCAGCTCCTTCAATTCTAGCACTGGTGGTTCTTCAACGGATGGCTTTGCTGGTGGTGAAGGGCGATTTTTAAGATCCAGATCCAGCTTCTTAGGAGCATGAGAATAGGATCCAATTCCTGTTAGAGAACAAATAGTTTCTTCATACTCTTCAACATCCTCACGCTCACAATTCATAAGCACATCAACCAATGGATCAATAATAAGCTGCTTCTCTACAGATAATTCTTTCTCATCCTCATGATAAATATCAGCTACAGAGAACACATCCATATCTCTAGGCTTCTTCATCGATTTGCATACATCAAAATGGACCACTTCATCATTCATTCGAAATAAAAGCTCATTAGCTCTTAGATCAATAAGCACACTTCCTGTTGCAAGAAAAGGATGCCCCAAGATTATGGGAACTTCAGAATCCACCTCGCAATAAAAAATAACAAAGTTTGCAGGAAAGATGAATGTGGAAACCTTCACCAACACATCATATAAGATACCAACAAGCCATTTTACCGACCTATCTTCCATCACGAGCCGCATATTGGTTGGTGTAGGATCACCCAACCCCAACTTTCTGTAAATAGATAGCGACATCAAATTGATGCTAGCTCCCAAATCGCACAATGCCTTAGCAAAATCCAAAGATCCAACCGTGCAAGGAATAGTGAAAGCACCAGGATCTGCCTTCTTCTGAACTAGCAATCTTGTAGCGATTGCACTGCAATGATAAACATTATTTACCAGCTCATAGCTTACTGCCCGCTTCTTTGTCAAAATGTCCTTCATGAATTTAGCGTATCCGGGCATCTGCTCTAGCGCCTCCACCAACGGAACATTAATAGTCAGTTGCTTCAACATAGTCATGAATTTACTGAACCTGGTGTCATCGGCTTTCTTCTTCAGTGTCTGAGGAAAAGGTGGTGGTGGAAGGGGAATATTTTTCTCCGCCACTTCCTTTTTATCTTGCTTCCGATTGTCGATCTTTTCAGGCTGCAGACGTCTAGGGGTAACGTCAGGAACACTATCTTCAGCTTCTACTGGCTCTTCACATTCTGCATCAATAACATTATCTGCTATATCATCAATCACCTTCTTGCCTTTGGATGGATTTTCCAATGCTTTACCACTCCTGGTAGTAATAGCCATACATGATCCATCATTCCTTGGGTTTTGCACAGTGTTGCTAGGTAAGGTGCCAGCCTTTCTTTGATTGAATGTCGCTGATAGTTGACTTAATTGTTGCTCCAGCTGTTTTATCGTGGTAGAATGCAAATCAACCAATTGATTTATTGATGACAAATCATTCTTACCTCAGTAACGCCCATATTGGTTGCCTCCACCCCTTTCAACAGCTTAGCCATTATATCATCCATGGACATCTTTCCAGAGCCAGACGCCACAGCCTCACGATTTCCAGGAGGAACATACAAACCACTCCTATCAGTCTTATTCTTCCAACCACCTTGATCGTGGTCCTTGTATCCAGATTTATCATAATAGTTCCGACCTTGGTTTCCTTGGGCATTGCCTCGGAAACCCCCCTGATTATTCAAGTAGTTCACTTCTTCCTCAGAGTCGGATTCATCTCTTCCCTGTGATACAACGACCTTAACCTTTTCGGTCTTCCCTGATAATAAGTGCTTGGTAAGAAGATCCATCTGCATTTTCATGTGAGCCATATCTTGGTCACGTTCCTCTTGTCTATGCCTCTGCTCTGCAGTCAAGCCAATAGATATGGTAGAGCCTTCTTCCTCAGAATCCCTGGTATGCCAAGCTCTACTCTGCTTTGTCATACGATCTAGCATATCACTTTCCTCAAGAAAAGTAAGGTTCATGAATGACCCACCTGCAACATTATCAACCACTGGCTTTGTCACTGAGTTCAAAGCCCTGTATAATATCTCCATCAAGTGGATGTTGGTTATCTGATGATTTGGGCACCGCATAAGCTTCTTCTTGAACCTCTTCCATGTTTCGTGGAGAGCTTCAGTTGGAAGCTGTCAAAAATTGCTGATCTCATCCCGTAGTTGGGCTCTCTTGGATGGCGGAAAAAATCTTTCTAGGAAAGCATCTTTCAGTTGCCTCCAATGAGTAATAGAATCAGGAGTTAGCCCGTTCAGCCATAGAGTTGCCTCCCCAGACAGAGACAATGGAAATAAGCGCAGCCGAATTGCATTCTGCCCAACTCCTGGATTGTCAAATGACTTGCATGTTGAAATAAAATTGACCAGATGCATATTCGGATCATCTCCTGCAAGTCCACCAAATAACCCCTTGAGCTGTAACAACTGAATCATGGTGCTAGTGATATTGAACTTAGCTCCGGGTGCCAAAGGTGGAGGAATAATAGCCCCTGTGGCACTAGCTCCATCCAGATCGTCATCATCATCATCAAAAGAAGCCTGCATATCTCGGCGTTCAGGTCTCATTCTAGCTTGACGATCTTTCTTGTGCATCGGTGCTGCCACTTCATCAGTACGCCTGGGATTCAGTAACTCATCATCACCCAGGTCCTCATCATCAGGATTTGTTTCTCGCCCTGGGTTATCAATATTCTGTTGATGTACTTGAGCAGCTGCCAGTGCAGCTAATCTAGCCTGCTCCTGTTGAGCCGCCCTTCTGTCAATGTCACGTTGTGCATCTATTCTGCCAATAAGTTGAGGTTCAAGATTTATGGGTAATAACGGTTGACCAAAACTACAAGTATTTGGCATGCACTCAACAAAACCTGAATAAAAAAAAACAACAACTAAAAGTAAAATTCGAGAATCTTTGACCAAAGGGTCTAGTAACTATCACAAACTTAGTTGACAACCGTATTCCCCGGCAACAGCGCCAAAATTTGATAACACCCAAACTACAGCTCTCGTAAGAGTGTAAGCGATCACTATCAAATATAGAACCCAACTGGGTTGGGTGTCGAATCCCACAGGGAATACTTGGTCACCAAGTATTGCAATTATTAATAGACTGTTGATCAAAAATTCCACGGAAAAGGGGGGATTGGGTTTGGCGTGAATTAATACTATGGAAGTAATAACAGAATGCTTGATTTAGTAAGATTTAATCACAGAGAAAAATAAGTTAGGGTTATGTCCACCTTATGAGTTCTACGTATCTATTAACTATGAGTAATGCGGAATTCAGACATGCATGCACTTATAGAGATTCGTATTCTAATGGTAAATCCTAGTGTTTCTCAACCATCAAGTATTATTTCACTTTAACTCTCTCGAGCTTAAAGTGTATAACTAACGGTACAAATTCTCCAAGAAGTTAACCCAGTTACGGCACTAACGTGTAAATAGGGGTTGGTAGCCTTATTTCCTTGTCACACTCTCTTTTCCAAACATGTAACTTTTCTCTCGAACAAGTTAATGCTATAATGACGTATTCTATATGTTTACAACCACAAGAATTTAATTAAAACGAAGAGAGTAATGATATAAGTAGCATATGCATCAAGAATTCACAAACTCATAGTAATAGATAGTATATCAAAAGACTTCCATAACCCTAACAGAGAAGTTTAGCTACTCATGATTGTAAAAGAAAACAACAAAGAAATCATCATCATCATACCAAAACTAGAACAATCTTCGCGAGAGGATGCTTTTAACGTCAAAGAGGGATGACATTTTCCTCTTAGCCGTCTTCCATGAATATATAGCGTTTTTTCTCTCTGTCTAAACTTACAGAATCTGTAAACTGAATAATACTAAAAGTGTCGAATGAATCAATTCATGAATGCTGAAAAATTCAGAAAAATAGGGTTTTTATAACATCCTTGTCCTAGTCCTATTAAGTTACTGCTGCACCCCTAAGTATTTAAAAATACTGCTTTTGCCCGAGACAATTTCTCCATGCGTCACATTCAGTCCATAAGCTTCCAAAAGCTGCCTTCCCTCTTCTGTGAAGTTTTCCTTTGCTGCCCAAAGGTCCACAAAGTGCTGAAATCTTCATCATTAATACCTGAAAACATGCTAATCACGTAGGTTAGCTCACTTACAGGAAAATGGACTAAAAGTGCAGGAATTATATATTTTATCCTCAAAACTTAGCTATAACATGGGTAAATTATGGCTTTTTAGGCGTGTAAATACACCCAACATCACTAGGGCCTCGGCTCGGGTCGTGACAAACTTGGTATTAAAGTGTTGCTTATGGGTGTGTTGTGCACCATACTTATAACCAGGAGGCTACCGGGCATTTAGGAGTTGTTCTCATTCTTTCGTACTCTAGTTCTTGCTAGAGCATCGTCCATAAGAAATTTATCTAAATTCCTTCCTTACTCTAATTTCATGGGCCATGCCTCACTGTCGAAGCGATACAAGTCCAATAGTCTAGCTCCCCCAACAATGTGATTCTCTCTGATTGAGTTATCCATAAGGTTATGAGATAGCACAAGGACTTGAGAGGAGTCCATTAGTGTTTCAAGGTGTATCAATTTGAGTGAATACCTTTATTCTAATGAAATCATGCTTTTCAGCCTGAGGACGAGTCTATTCGATCCTCTTTTCAAAATACTTATTCCAGATGTCTTGTATAATGGTAATGATATATAACAAAATGTTGGAACTGTATTTCCACCCGAGTAGTAATATATGTATAAGTGTCATGACCTATTGGTAGCGAGATGATCCAGAAGTTGGTGACATGAAGTCATAAGGTTAGCAGTCAGAGTAAGGGTGATATTTGCATAACTAAATAGTTTTAGTTGTATAATTGTGGATTGAGGAGTGGGTTGACATTGTATAGTGATTGACTAATGTGGCAACAATATTTGTAGATTGTATGGTAGTCTGTGAAGGAAGTGGCAGGATATGATCTTGATTTATTTAAATTAGGGAAAGAGCCTGGAGTGTATTGTTATGGTAGTTATAAAAATCATTTATAGGTGTGAATGGAGAGGGGTAAATTAGTCAATAAGTTATGGGTAGAGACTCATTGGCGTGAGTGGAAGTTGAAGGTAGCCAAAATGTATGCTTGGGTAAGTAAGTATGATGTGAGAAATTAGAATATCTTCATAAGATTGGAATGGGATGTAATATAAGATTAAGATCGACAATCCCTATTATGTGACTTTACCCCCTTTGATGTCTTTTCTCTAGTAGTTGTAAACTAGTACTACATGTGTGAAGGTATGTAGTAGATTTTGAGGTGTAGTAGTAATATCGTGGAGAGGATGAACTTATGGGGTCATAGTTAAGTGAAGTAAGAGACTTAGGGTGATATTTCTATTAGATGGACTAGTACAATATGCGGCATGTTTCATAAGTATTACATGATTGGGCTTAGACAATAGGCTTGAACATTAGATGTGAAGTATGGTGGTAAAAGTAGTAGTTTAAGATTAGTGATGCATGTTTTGTTGGAATTAATTAGCAGTCTTGATGTGATGTGTGAAATGGCCTAGGTTGATAATTTATGAAAAGTTTAACTGGTAATCGTGAGGCATATGTGTACATGAGAACTAGAGTTAAAACGATGAATTATAGTTATATCATTAAGTGGACAAGAACATGAGTATAAAGGAATAAGTTGAACCTGAACCCCAGGTAGCAGGTTGTTAGATATGGTTTTATGTGTATAAGTGTTTGGTGTACCTAGTCTGCGTTCTTGAAATTTGTAGTATGGAGATGTCTGAGCAAGACTAAGGAGTTGTTGTATAGTGTTAGTTATAGAGGAATTGAGAAAATATCGGTAGGCAATATGTGCCTTTTGTATAGTTTCGCAAATTTTTTGTTAAGTTGTAAGTTGTGTGATTAGAGGTGTAAAGTTAGCATTCTAAGGAATTGAATATGGAGTTTTAAGTGTTTAGAAACATGGGTGTTTATGCCTATGATGATGGTAGTCGTAAGTTAATGACCTTAGGGGTTGGAGGAAATTACGATTTCGTCTCCCTGGAAAGGGGAGGTTCTAGAAAGAATTTAGTATATTTATATATTTATTCTGGGGAGTTGGTGTTCATGTGTATATTGATACTCCTTTGTGATAAGGAGTGAGGATGCGTATGCTCATGAGAGTGGGATTTGTAGAGTGATGGCTATAGAGGTTAGCAAAAGTTAAGAGTAGCATTTTTTCGGAAAGCAAGGCCTTCAGAGTATAGTTCATCAAGGAGAGTTTAGAGTTTAAGCATATGGTAATGTCTCTTTTGTGTTGAGAGTTGTGGCTATAGATTTTGATGTGAGGTTATGTCCGCAAGTTTAGAAGTGTGACTTTTATCTAAGGGGGAAATGATGGATTAAAGGAGTTCCCGAACTTTCTTGTGGTGTCAAGTTTCAAGTAAGGGGTAGATGATGGATTAAAGGAGTTCCTGAACTTTCTTGTGGTGTCAAGTTTCAAGCAAGCTCCTTCTACTTTGATTTGAATGGACATCTACCAATGTCTTATATATTCTAGTTTTGCCTATATCTAAGGTTTGAGATCTTTATATAACCCATGTCATGTTTCGACCTCCAAACTAGAAGTAGCGATGTCTCAGTAAATCCAGTCTTTCATGTATTCAAGCTCTATGTTATGATGTTCATGATCCATAAATTCATATCTATCAGCATGCTTGGTCCTAAGAAAATATGTTTCTATATGTCACCGATTCATTCTATGTCGAGTTTGGCCAAAGCGATAGAGTTTATGCAAACTTGTGGAAAATATCAATTCTTTAAGTGAGAAGAAATTGCTTCAAGTGGCAATCTTTGTCTTAGTTGTAATGTAGCACCCCATTGCATTCTCGACTCAATACCACTCTTAGTTGCATGTATGGAGAGCTTACAACCTGAAAAATTTTCTAATTATTAAAAAAGAGCCATATTTATGATCTCTTAACTTCCATGATTTTCAAATTGATCTTTCCAACCCCAAGATATAGATTTTTGAGTTGATTCATGATCAGGGGTGTAAAACGGGTGTCTCAAAAAAGTTTCAGATTTTTCAGACGATGTTTGAGGCATGTTTAGCTAATCAAAATAATGGGCCAATGCGATGTTGACGCGTCACGCCAGGAATCACATCGGTAGGGATCGACGTGGCGCGTCGCTTAACGCATCGAGTTCCTAGTTCATCTTACTGATTTTTTTGTCCAGGAGAATAATTCAATCTTTGTCCCTCATTTTATCTTGATACATGCACCAATGTTTTCTCACTGTGCTCTATCCTAAGAATTCATGTTGTTTATGTTTCTTTCGAACAACTCTCTACTTATGATCCAGACACTTGATATAGGAAGCACTTCGTGATGGTATTGTATCTTTACTTCACGTCCCACCTTGAGTAGATTAACGGTTATGGGTTATAATTGAGTAGTGTTTCTCCTATTCATGATGCTTGTGCTTGGGTCCCTTAATGACCCTCCATATGTTAGTATGATAGTGATTGTGAAAGCATAGTAATGTGTTAGGTAGGTGAGTGGATGTTCTTGAAGGTGAGAATTTTTATGTGATTTCTTTAGCTAAGGCTATAGGAGATGGGGGAAAAGAAGGGGATGGACTGTCATTATGAAAAATAGTTAGGAATGAGGTATATGGAATAAATATTTGCGAATGTGATTGAATTTGCTGGTCTTAGTGGGAAAATCCATGAAGTGGGTGTAGTAATGATAGGCTTGAATGTTGTGATCGATGAAAATAAAATCCATGTACTATGTAGTTAGTATTCCTTGAATTAAAACCCTAGGGTGTTTGACGATAGTGATAAGGTGAGGTAATATTCTTAATGGGATGTAAGTTCAGGGTCCTGTAGCTTAAGTTATCACCTTGTTATTCCGAGTTAGGCTTCAACATAAAAATACCTTGGATTGGGACTTAAACTCTTATGGTTAGATGTGTGATGGTAGAGATATAAGATGGAAAGGGAGAAGTGTGTTATTTAATGTTGGGGTATAGCCGAGTAGTGCCTTTAAGCTAAGTCTATCCGTTGTATCATGAGAGGTAGAGAATGCTTCTATCCATATCTTCCATGAAATTTTATTTCATGATTAGTACCAAAATAAATCAGGTCTATGATCATCAAATAAACCCCTTCTTTATGTTGTGATGATTATGATTCATAGAACTCATGTGAGAGATCACCCCTATGTAAAGTCTAATTATCTCAAGTTTCGTGCTTACGCATTTCACTAAGGGTTATCATGAAGCTCGTTTGATGCCTTTGTATATTTTGTTGAGGAAAAATGTTCAATGAGAGATTACGTTCTTTATTCTACACCCTTAAAGCTTCAGAAAGTCCCTACCTATCATTCGGGGACGAATGATCCTAAGGGGGAGATAATGTAACACCCCGCCCTTTCAAACTAGAGATCGAACCATCGTTCCTACGTGTGTAAGATTTAATCCCATGATTTATATTTAAATCCATGTGTCATGATCTTTCTCCTAGTGTATGAAGTGATTATGAAGTGGAAAGTGTTCATAGAAATCACCTAGAGCAAAATTGAGCCAAGAATCTTTCCTTCATCCAAAGTTTGATATTCGATTCTACAAGGGTCTACTTTGAATATGTGTAACTTTTTATATTTGTGAAATTTTTCAGATCAGGACCCACCATATTGTAGATAATTGTATTAACTTTCCAACGATACCAATTTTGCCAAAATCCGATACCCGAGCGAAAAGTTATGACATTTTTCCTGTGAGGCAGTAAGCCGATGCGATAGCAATGCGACGCGTCGGCCAGCGCGTTACGGAACTGTTTCACACACTAAATCAGTTTCTAAAGGGTCTAGGGGCACTTTGGTCACTTCTCCTCACCCAAAGTCCATCCATAATATAAAATTCAGCCCCAAGAAGAATCAATTGCCTTTTATTCAATTTTCTCTCAAAAGAAAATCCTAGCCACTTCCAAGAACAAGATTCAACTTTTCTTCCCCAAAGATCAAGAATTCAAGCCTTCCAAGTCAAGATTCTTAAGAAAGATTTCAAGATTAAGGTTCCATTTTTCAAATTAAACAACCTAAGGTATGTGGGACTACTCTAAAAATCATGAGCATAAGTTTAAATATTTTATCAAGATTAAAGATCCCCAATTATGTTTTATAATGAAGTATTCAATATTATTTTCGAAAAGTATGCATCATGGGATTGTTTTGATGAAATTATATGTGGTCTCGAATCACTTTTCATGGAAATTGAATTATGACTATATATATATGATTTCGTATATTTTGTAAGATTGATTGAGAGCATGAGTATGAATTCCGATTCCCTCTCTTGTTACGAACTAAAGTTTATATTTTCATTGTGAATGATTTGAAATGCATGCCTTAAGATTCGGAGGTGATCTTCTCTATATCATGGTGTTTGACATGGTTTATATATAATGAGAGGGAGTTTCTTGTTATAACTACATCCTTGCTTTAAAGGAAAGAATTGCATCCAATTGAATAAATTGACATGGCCACCACATGTTTTGAATCTTGCAAAGAGAGAATAAATGGCTAAGTGTTCTTGAGATTTCAAAGTGATGACTCTATCGTGATGTTATGAATCTTGGGTGGTTATGTGCATATTTTGAATATGATGGGCTATGAATTTGATATGATATTGACTTGCAAGTTAGGGTATGATGATACTCGGTGATGACATGCCTTTAATAGAAAAAAAAGTATTGATCGTTTTGAAAGTATGAACATGTTTGTTTTAAAGAACTAAAATTTAGGCTTAAGAGAGCTAGTTAGTCACCCAGAGAAGGTGTTTGAGTGTAAGGGATCATTGTTGAAAACCGTAGTTGCCAATGTGGGACTTATGATATTATATCCTACATGAAAGAATAGTTAAATAATTAGGACATCTCACTTGGGGGGATTCCTGCGGTGTTCTCACATGGGTGGTATCATCAGCTCCAATCCTGGCGACTACTTGGATTGGGGGCTTGGCTACCGAGTCAAGGGAAGATTCCACATAGCCCGTATAATTACAGAATTGTAGGGTGTACCGATTAGCTCAGAAGAATAATAAAAAGTGAGTCAAGGTTGTCAAGAATTGATTTGAAATTTATCAAATATGCCCATGTATTTTTACTTACCTAATGTTCACTGTTATTGAAAAATGCTCTCACCTATTTATGTATAAAAGCATGTTATTTTTGGGTTGTTTCACATACCAGTTGATCTGTATTGACCCCCTATGTTTCAGGGTCTGAGGCTCAGTCCAGGGGTCCCACTAAGCCGTAGATTTTGTCAGAAAGAAGTGTACAGTTGGTGAGCCTCCCTTATTTCGGAAGGCCTGTTTTCATAGAATTGTTATTTCATTATGGTTTTGATCCGACTGGGGGCCTTGTCCCAGTTTTTAGATAGATGTTGATTTTGTTTCTCAGTAGAGATTTCGCAGGCGTGTATTAGATGGTTTAAGTTTTATTGGATTTATGTCCATATTGTTCAGTTGAATTAAAAGAATGGCCATGTTTCTGTTTTGTTATGTTTTCCACACTTCCTTATTATATATGAATTATGTATATGATTGCCAGTTAGAGAAGGTTTATCGGGCCTTAATGGTTTGGGATGATCATCGCGGCCAGGGACTCTGCTCTGGTCGTGACAGATTGAACCAATTTTAATGGTTCAATGGACTTCTTGAAAGGCCTCTGAAGCCTCGCACTGCAACAAACAATGATGGAACTACTAGAAATTCCCCTGGTCCAAATTTATATGGATGGGTTACTGGAGGAGACTATTATACAAAAAATAGTGCTTGGAAGAATACCTGTGTGGGAAGGGGGAGGTTCAAAAATCCATATATCAGCTCAGACCTTATTTACGTGGAAACATAGGCTAGGAAGGAAAGTGTAGCGAAATTGGCTGATGAAATTGACATGAAAAATGAAAAAATTGGATGAGCTTTGAATGTAAAAGTGTATCTAAAAATGAAAATCCATCAATCGTTGAAGAAAAAGAAGAATGGTCAAGAGGAATGGAGCTTGTCACTTTTCTAGAGACTGCAACTAGCGAGCGTGGCCTCAATGAAGACCCACAAAATACAGGACCAGAACTTTAAGGAAGCAACTTTGCGAGCATGGAAGGTGGTAAGATTGTCGATCAGAATTGAAACCTGAACCAACTACTCCTGAATTAAAAATACGAGATCAAGACAAGGTGGTAATTTATCGAGTTAAACTTGCATCCCATGCCTCCTATTTATGGATCTGGTCAGGTCAAAGGAAGTGGAAACAATAAGGCATGGGATTTCTGCCCAACTTCAGACCTTTTTTTTATACTTCAATTGACCTGATCATAGCCAAAAACAGAAGGCATAGCATGCAAGATAGACGTTAGAAATTGACGCCTTAGCTTCCCTTATTTTTAATTTGGGAGTTGTTGGTTCAGGTTTCAATTCTGACCGACAATCGTACCAATTTCCTGTGCTCACGAAGCTTCTTCCTTAGAGTTCTGGTCCTGTACTTTGTGAGAGTCTTCATTGAGTCCACGCTCGCTAGTTGCCTTCTCGAGCAAATTGTCCAGCTCCAGTCCTATTGACCATTCTTTTTTTTCTTCAATGACTGATAGATTTTTATATTTGGATACACTTCTACATTTGAAGCTCATCCAATTTTTTTCTTTTCTCATGTCAATTTCATTGGCCAGGTTCACTAGAAGTTCCTTACTTACTTCCCTGTGTTTCCTCTTAAATAAGGTCTAATATGATATATAGCCTTCTCCACCTCCCACTTCCCATACAGGTATTCTCCCAAGCACCTTCTGCTGTATAAAAGTATCCTCAAGCAATCCATCCATATAAATTTGGACCAGGGAAATTTCTATTGGTTCCATCGTTGTTTGCTGAAGTGTGAGGCTTCAGAGGCCTTTTAAGAAGTCCATTACGCCATTAAAATTGGTCTAATCACTATTAGATATTTACACTGCCGCCAAAAACTTGAATCCTTCCCCAAACTTTCCATAAAAACATGAGCATAAACCGCCATTAAATTGTAACAGGGTATCGACACCACCGTCTTGGAATCCTTCGATCTTATCAGTTCGCAACTATCAAACTAAACTATACAATGCATGATATTATTTGAAGGATCAGTGTCTAGTCGATAAAAAACTATATTCACAACATCATTGCACTTTATGTGTGTCTATCACGGTAGCCTGATCAATAATACATAACTCCCACACATGAAAGTGGATCCATTGCACGCACCTTATTCTTCCTATCCCATCAACACATGTCAGACAATATTGTTTATTCATCTACACGCATGTTATGACTATTAAAAAAGAGGTGTGAAAAGTCATGACATTTTATCTTAACACATTCAAAACAGCCGATGAATCAAAATCTCCATCTGTTGCAACTGATGAATCAGATGTTGAAAGAAATCAAAACATCTTCTCTAACATATGGTCCATCTGTCAAAACAGATAATCCATTTATTGCAACAGATGGTAAATCTATTGCGATAGACCAAACAATGTTTATTCATCTACACGCATGTGATGACTATTAAAAAATAGGTGAAGAGTCATGACTTTTTATCTAACACATTCAAAACAGCTGATGAACCAAATTCTCCATCTGTTGCAACTGATGAATCAGCTGTATCAAAACATCTCCTCCAATATATGGTCCATCTGTCTCAACAAATAATCTATATGTTGCAACAAATGGTAAATCTGTTGCGACAGACGAGACAATGTTTATTCATCTGCACGCATGTGATGACTATTAAAAAAGAGGTAGTCGTGACTTTTTATCTAACACATTCAAAACAGCTGATGAATCAAATTCTCCATCTGTTTTAACTAATGAATCAACTATTAGAAAAAATTAAAACATTTCCAAAAGATGGTCTATCTGTCGCAACAGATAATACATATGTTGCAACAGATGTCTTATCTATTGCATGTATAAACTATCTATTGCAACAAATGTAATTCTGTTTTGACAGATATCTGTTACACATACAGACAATCTGTTGTAACAGATGGTAAATCTATTGCGATGGTGATCTGTTGCAACAGCTCAATAATAACTGCTGTTATCAAGTCTCAAAACCATTTTGAAAAGATGAGAAGTATTAATGTAAAAGAAAAATTCACAACTTTTCATAGAAAATAAATTCCACCAGTTTGAATGTAATTAATACAATGGAGTTTAACAGTCGTGCCTTTTGTTCTGGCACATCCAGATTCAATCCTCTATATATAGGTCCCTCCGTAATCTTTATTCTACTAAACTTTATTTATTTCTTGCATATTTTTTTTCGTGTGACATCTTTATCCACTTCTCTTTAAAGAGCATATTCCTTTCTCATTGAGGAAAGTTTTTTTCGGTATAAATCTACCAGTTGGTAGTATACGTTGTATTATATTTGGACTCTTTTTTTACACTTGTCAATTCATGTGTGTACTAGATATGGCTGATCCTGTTTGGGACATTGCTATATTGAGTGACACAGTGTGGGAACTTCAGAGGCAGGTTAATGACCTGCAGAGGGAGTTGGTCGCTGTGAGAGCGACGATGTTCAGAGAGATGCAGAGGATGATGAGGGCTCTGCTACTGCGAGTTGATTGGCCAGCTATCATTAATGATGATGATAATGATAATAATAATTAGAATATATTTTTTCTTTTAGCGTATGTATTTTAATTTTTCTATATCAGATCTATACCTAATGTATTTTATTTTTCGTTTAATAAAAAAATATTTTTAGTCGACTTTGGCTTTTTAGTTCTTATTCAATTTTTATTCTGTCTATTTTTTCTAAACATACATGTTAATGTTAACATGTCGACAGTTGGAGGTAAGGAGAAATTTTGAATCCAGTAGTAGTAGGAATTTTGGCTTTTGAGTTGTTTCAACAGATGGACCATATGTTGGAATAGATTGGTCATCGGTTGGGTTTTTGTCAACAGATTATCAATCTGTTGCGACAGATTTGTCATCTGTTGGAGGAAAACATTCTAATTTGATGGAACTGTGTTGTGTTCTTCCAGCTAATGTCCATCTGTTGCCATAAATAGTTAATCTGTTGAGAATAATTGTGGTCTGCTGTATTATTTAGTTCATGTTTTGCCTCTTTTTATTGATTCACAAGTTATTAAAAAAGATATTTTATATATAATAAATGATAACATTACGTTCACAACAATGAGTTAAATATATAAAAGTCCACAACAAATAACAACACAAGTTTCTGCAACTACAACGATCATGGTGGATTACAACCCGAGCATGTAGTTCTTTTGTGCCCAACACGCTTACATATGGAGCACTTGTTTCTTCTTGATGAAAATAATTCTCCGACTCCATGCCTCCTCTTATATGGCTTTCTTCTCGATTTGATAGTGCTTGGGTCAATATATGGAAGAGGTATTAATCTTCCTAAAATCTCTGCAGGAACAACCCAAGATTCTTCGAGAGACATCAGAGGAATATTCCCACTCTATGCCATTTCATATTCTTCCACCGAATAATATGAGAGGAGTGCTCATAAACTTTAGGTCCATATTTTGGTCCGTATTGAGCTTGAGCGCTGCCATGGCATATGAATAGGGTGCTTTGTCCTCGTCAAAAACTCTGCACATACAAGATCTTGTTCGAAGATCAACAGTGGCAACATCACCATGAACGGTGATACTGAATTTCTAATCTGCTATTTTATGATATAATAACCTATTCCCCAAACCGATGTTTGCTGATATTATTTTTTTGATTTCGAGAATAAATCGGAATCTTCTTGTTTATTACTTCAAACATAGCCTTGATGGAAATTCTCTTTCATCACCAAACAATGAATTCATCGATTCATCTATGATTGATGTCATAATATTGTACCTATACAAAAGAATCACTTAGTATGACATCATACTAAACTTGTAACTCAAACACGACATTAAATTCATAAGAATGTACCTATCTTCCGGACAGAATGCCCGACTCTATCTCTCAAAACTGACACGTATGAGAAGTTCTGATACCTTGGGATTCACATCCTTTATTTGATTGGAATAGTCTAAAAACCCCTCTCTACTATATTCTTTAGTTTCTCTATAAAAAAGGGTCACGACCCTTTAATTGTGATAGTTGGTCTGAATGTTCTCTCCAAGATGCTTGATGCAACAACCAAAGTAAGCTAAAGTGAAGAAAGTTGAATCCATCTTTGGAATACTTAGATGCCTATCTGAAATAAAACACAAATCTTTAGTATTTTCGAAGTAGCTTCATAATTGTTCAAAAAAAATCCATAAGAGGCATCACATTCCTTGTCCGCTACACAAAAAGCGATAGCAAAGATGTGATTCTCCACATTTTGTGCCACCGCCACTAGCAGAACTTCATTATACCTGCTCCTCAAGAGGGTACTGTCGATGGCTATGCCTTTTATCAAATGTCAAAAACCTTGAATCCAAGCACCATAGGATACAAAAAAGTACTTGAACCTTCCATTTTCATCAACATGTAATTCCCTCTTACTTTCGGGATTTGTGAACTCAATCATGTAACGGTAGGCATCCAGGACTGCATACCCATGCTCGTGTGTCCCCCTAACCAATAACTAACCAGGACACCTAATTTTGTAAGGAGTTGATTGTCCATAACCCTTGTTGAAGGGCCTTTTCCATCGGGGAAACTATTCCTGAAATATTCACCGAGGACCTTTGTCGTGGCATGAGGATTTTGGCCCGAGATGTGCTCCGAACCATATGTGTGATGCTTTTCATGTTTATGAATGACGAATCTGTCAAAAATTGCATACTTCACCGCTCTCAACCACCACTTGCAGTTTGGATTAGCACATTTGAAGCAAAAGACACTGCTCGAATTGATCACCTTTTTTATCCTGAATTTTTTTTTTCAAGCAAGAAATAAACAAAGTGGTAGATAGTTCATTTTTGTCCTTGAATGACATTCTAATAAAAAGCCGATCCCGTCGTCTTTAAGATTTCCAGACTGTGTCGATTGAGAAAAACTACCCATCGTATTGGTCGTATCAATGGGTGTAGGTGTTTGATCATCATCTGAAATATTCATGTCTAGATCATCTAACCTATCATTAAAGATGTCTTGTTGTTTTTCTTCTTCTACATTTTGGTTCTCATTCTCTCTCATCTTTTCAACCACGTACACCCTTAATACCGGCCTGGATGAACCACTAAGATAAGAACACAACTGAACTTGATCGGTTATCTTGAAAGGTAGTACCCTCTGATTTTCAAAGGAGTTGTGTACGTATATGATGACGTGTTCTTCCGATTGACAATTCAGTCCACAATAACTAATTAATCGTCATACAAAATATTATTTTAGACTGTCATAGCTATCGTCTCTAGCATTTCACCCTCGTTCTAACGCTATACATATCGATTGCTCTTCTTGATCCATTGACCATAACAATCCATCCCTCCATTAGTGGTACCTAAATAAGGTCATTTGTTAAAAAAAGTTAATAATGATTTCATAATGCCGTAAATAAATCCCAACAGATGTGTAATTAGCCGTAATAGATTACTTACCTGTTGGGATTCATGTTATGCTCCTGAAGCTGATTTCAACAGATGAGTCATCTATTGTAACAAGTGAATCATATGTTGCAACAGATGAAGCGCCTGTCGGGATAGATGTTACAGTACTATGGCACCTTTGAAGCTGATTCCAACAGATAAGTGACACGTTGTAACAGATAATTAACCTATTGCGATAGATGACTTACTTGTTGCAACAGATGACGATTTATTAGAATCGAGGTCAGGTTCTATCACAACAAGTGACTAATCTATTGCAACAGATATTACCGGCTATAGGAATCGATTTCAGGTTCTATTGTAACTGGTTAATAATATGTTGCAATAGATATTTACTTTGTTGCTACAGATAATACGTCTGTTGGAATTGAGTTCAGGTTCTGTTGCAATAGGTTACTAATCTGTTGTTATAGATATTTATCATGCTGCACCAGATAATGAATCTGTTGCAACAGATGGGTCATATATTGCAACAACTGACCCATTTATTCGATTCATATTACAGCACTATAGAACCATAAACATGAATCCAACATATGAGTCTTTGAAAAAGATGGCTATTATGTTGCATTCATGTTTGCATTCTATCTATTGTTGAAAAACAGCACAATAGTAGTTACCCAGATGACAAGTTCAACTAAAAATCATAATTTGACTTACCAAAGTCTCCTATGAAGTAATGTCAATGTGGAAAGTGATGTACGAAATAAAGTTTGACCTAAGAAATTGGTCAAATAGCAACAGTAGCGGTAACAACAACAACAATAACGATAATGGTCAACAAGAATAAGATGATGATAATAAAGTAGAAGATACTGAATAAAACAACAGCAACAATGAACAACAAAAATCGCTAAGAGAGAGAAAATAATGATGGATGAGAAGAGAGAGAAAGACGTTTTTTTCCCTCCATTTCCCGTTATATTAGGTAAACATTTGGATCAAAGTATAAATTTAAAAACTTTTGGGCTATTCTCAAACTTACCAAACTTTCTTAATCCATAATAAAGTAATTGTCACCTCCACTCAATAATTAAGACTTGTGTCACCTACACCTCATTTTAAAACTCTTTTGTCACCTACAGCTCAAAGCCCAAGTATCTAAATTTTCCTTGCAATCACTCTCTATGTCCCATATTAATTGACAACTTATTAGAAATACATGTCTTAAATTACTTATTTACTTATTAAATTAAAATAAATTAGTTTAAATTTTCTCATTTTACTTTTTATAATTAATACTCTTTAAAAACATAAATTTTTTAAAGTTGTAAGACGGTATTTTCAAGGGTTCTTTTTATTTATAATTTGTAGAAAGCGTAAAAATAAAATAAAAGTGATAAACTAATATAATATGAGATATAATATGAGTAATGTATAGTTTCCCCTCCATTCTTCCATTTATATCTCCCCAAATAAAATTCTACAGTAAAATAATAATTGTTGTTGTTTTTTCATGGAAATCCCTCCAAAGAAACCTCACTTTTTCAAACCTATTCTGCCTGGTTTCAAGATCGGCCTTGTGAGTAGTACTACTTTTAATTTCTTCATTTATTCTTTAATATATAGTACTATAGAAGTATCTGTTATATGTAATGTAGAGGTGAAAAGTTCATCATAGCAAATGAGCTAATGAAGATCAGACATATACTAATAATCTAAATGAACATCTTATGTATTAGAACAATGCATGCCTCAGCAGCTATGTATTATTAATATTGTCTGATATACTTTTTGAAGTTGTGTAGTTACATACTCTACTTGGTATTAGCAATTTAAGGGACTTTAATAAGCATTAGCATGCGTGAAAACACAATAGCCCCTCAAAAATTTTTCCAAATCATTTTCATTAATATATTTGTGCAGGTTATTTTTGTACTAACTAATACTAGCATTTACTAATACATAATATTTTGCACTATTCTTATACACCCAGCCAAACAACCCTTTCTGATTTAACCGGATAGATAAATAGTAACACAATACAATAGATGTAAACCTTCCAAGTGCACATCTATGACACCACAACTCGTCTCTATTGTGCCAGTTGAACAGTCCAACTTACAAAATGATCATCTAGACACCTCTAAAAATTTATGTGTCACGTCTGTGTTTGGTGTCCATAAGACACAATGAAAATGAGTTTTAGTGTTTTCTAGTGGAGAATAAATTGAGTTGTCATGATGTACAGTTTCAAAGTTGAAGTGCTAACTTGCTATGTATTATGCCAAAATAGTATCACTCAGACTTTGGGACAATTAAAGATTATTTTTGAATCATACATAGTGTTGTATTACAGAAAGTACCTATTAGTTTCTTGAAGTATTTGAAGGGACATGACCATGTTGAACATGTTGTACCGAAAAGGGCTGGCAAGAAGTGGTTGGTGAAGCTGAACGGACGACGATTAGAAGATGGTTGGAAAATTTTTGCAGAGGAACATGATTTGCAATTGGGAAATATGTTGATTTTCAGACATGAAGGAGACATGGATTTTGATGTTTCCATATTTGATTCAACTCATTGTGACACAGAATATGCAGAGTATCTCCAAGAAAAAAAAGATAGGTGAACTTCTTTTATGATGTATCCAATTTCTTATGCATCTCCGTTATGTCAGTTGAATACTTCAACTTACAAAATGATTATCTAGACGCCTCCAAAATTAATGTGTCACGTCAGCATCGGGTGTCCATGAAGCACAACGAGGATGAGTTTGAGTGTATGTTTATGACTTATGCTATTATTTATTGCATAAACAAATTGATTCGGGTAAATTTCACGTCAGCTGAGTGACTGGAAATATCACCTGTGTCTAGTGAGTGACTTTGTGTATGAAATAGCAAAAACAAAGTGACTTTTTTGTTACAAAACAAAGAAAATCGAGTTTCATTCATAATTTTTATTATTTGAGTGAACTTTTGAGTGATCAACTGAGTGTTCGAGTATCAGAAGTATCATATGTCATATTTCTTACATGACCTTTTTTTGTGTAATGTCAAATTTATGCTGAGTGTCTCTCAATGTTGACGGTCTTGCCATTACATAGAAAGTATTCAAAGATTACATCCCCAAAAATCCTCCTTTTCTATCCCTAAAGATTAGCTAGTCTATCCCTTTGAATCAACTATTGTATCCTTTATAATCTGTAATTCTATCTCTTTGATTACTATATCATATCTCTATAATTACAAATATACTACAATATATAATTACACTAATATATACAATATTCACTATTAATTCATGATCTTTGAGTTGTCCATCATGCTAACATCCCTTCCCCCCTCTCAAATTGATGCTGGTGGATCAAGAAACATTAATTTGCCTACTAGAAATTGATGACTTTGTCGTGGCATGGATTTGATAAACACATCAGCTATTTGAAGATCACTAGACACGTGTGGCAGAGTAATAAGTCCTTTATCTACAGCTTCTCATATATAATGACAGTCTACTTTGATATGTTTGGTCCTCTCATGATAAACCCGATTAGTAGAAATCTGAATAGCACTTGTATTATCGACATGAATAGGAGTCTAAATAGATTGAGAAAATACAATCTCAGCAAGTAATCCACGAAGCCATACAACCTCAGAGCAAGTAGTAGACATAGATCGATTTTCAGCCTCTATTGATGATTTTGATACACGATCTTGTTTCTTACTCTTCCAAGATATCAAAGAATTTCCAAGAAACATACACCAACTAATAACTGAGTGATGGGTATCGGGACATCCCACCCAGTTAGAATCACTAAAAGCATTAAGATGAATGGGAGAACCGCTAGGAAAGAATAATCTACTATTAGATGTTCCTAGGAGATACCGAATGATGCAACGTACAACCACCAAATAGAGATGACGGGGAGCTTGCATAAATTAACTAACTTGTTGAACTGCAAAAGAGATGTCAGGTCGGGTAATAGTAAGTAATTTAACCTCCCAATAATTGCCAAAACATAGTTGGATCAGAAAGAAGATCCTCTTCCTCACGATGATACTTTTCATTCAATTCTAATAAAGTATCTACAGAGGAGGAATCTTGAAAACCAACAAAAGAAATCAGATCCTGAGCATATTTGTGTTGGTTTAGAAACACACCTGAAAAATCACTATGAGCTTCCAATCCTAAGAAATATGTAAGAGTACCAAGATCTTTCATATGAAAAGAATCCTTAGGTTGCTGTTGCAGACTAGTTATCAGTGAAGAATCAGTTCTTCTAATAATAATATTATCTACATAGACCAAAAGAAGAATACAACCTGTAGATGTTTTTCAAAGAAACGAAGATGAGTCATATTTGCTCTAATCAAAAGAGAATTGTACAAAGTAGACCAAAATTTGTCAAACCAAGCTTTGGGCCTTGTTTTAATCCTTACAAAGACCTCTTACACTTGTATACATCTAATGTAGGTGATGAGAACAAACCTGGTGGATGTTTCATATAAATATCCTCTTTGAGATCACCATGAAGAAAATCATTTTTGACATTCATTTGATGAAAAGTCTAGTTTTGTGAAGCAGCAATGGCAATAATAGTTTGCACCGTAGTCATTTTTGCTATCGGTGCAAAAATATCCTCATAGTTTACACCATACTCCTATTACCAAGAACAACCAACCGAGATTTGTACTAATCAAGAGTTTCATTAGAATGAAGTTTAATTGAATAAATCCATTTACATCCAATTGGATGGACATTTGAAGGACATGAAATCCCATGTGTTATTTTATTTAAGAGCCAAAAGTTCTTCCTTCATTGCTTTATGCCAACATTCATGATTTGAAACTTATGAGTAACAAGTTATGAGACAATTTTTTTTCAAGATTTTTTTTTTGAATTCATATGACATATATTCTCCACCAGAATCAGATCTTTATAATTTGATGCAAGTAGAAAATTGAGTCTCAATATAGGCCAAAAATGTCTTGAATATGAAAAATACCTCAAATTTGGAATGAAGAAAATATACCCACGTAATGTCTATAATTATCTATAAATATCACAAAGTACTTGAAATGAGCATGAGGAACTATTGGTGAAATACCCCAAACATCACTATGAATGACATAAAAAAACTTTGTAGCACAACTACAAAAATTAGGAAAAGGAAGAATTTTACTTTTGCCCAATTTACAAGTAGAACAATCAAAGAAAGCAGTGAAAAATTGATTTTTATTCCCCAATAAATCAGAATTTGATAAATGAGACAACACAATAGAATTTGAATGTCCTAAGCGCTCATGTCATACCTCTGTCTTACTAGGTGTAGAAGTACAAAAAAATGATTGAACATGAGGAATGGAAAAGTGTATAGAAAACAGTCATCCAACTTTAGGCCCCTTTGCAATTATCGTCCCCGACACTTGATTCTGCACAAGACAACCATTACAAGAAAAATTCACATCACAATTATTATCTACCAATTGTCCAATTGAAATACTATTAGTGGAGAGTTTTGGTGACACAAAAACATTGTTGAAAGTTTTATTAATATCTCCAACCTTGGTAATGGGTAAATTACTACCATTGACAACTTAAATTTGTAATGGACCATGATACTTACTATTTTAGCATACTATCTAAGTTGGCCATATGAATGGAAGCGCCAGAATCAACAAGCCAAATATTAGATGCAATATATGACTAGAAGCGCCAGAATCAACAAACCAAATATTAGATGCAACATTATTTCCTTGTAGCTCTAAAGCTGAAAAGGCTGACATGATCATTTATCTTACCATTTCAAGAGTAAGAACTTATCCTGAAGATGAGTTTTAAGTAGTGAAACCATTTATCCCAGATTGAAAAACATTGAACTTACGGTTTTGAGAGCATGTGGGACACTCTTTGATAATGTGTCCTTGTTGTTTGCAATAATTACAAAACTTCCTGCCACAATTGCTAGTAATATGACCATATTCCTTGCAACTGTAGCATTGAATTCTAGTCATATCCCTACCCTTTACTTTACCTTAGGTAGTAAATGCAACAACAACATCATCAACTTGTTTGAAAGTATTTTGTGTGACAAAACGCCGCTCTTCATGGAACAATTCCCTAAAACAAAAATCCAAGTAGGGAGATGAGTCACTATTTATCAAGTTAGAGTGAGCACTCTCAAACTCGGAATATAACTTCATAAATAATTGGTCTCGCTTGCTTTGCTCATGAACCACCTGAATTACAGAAAGAGATTCGGCAGGTATTTTGTCATAAATAATATCCATAAATTCAACCTATATATTTTGAAATCTAGAAAAATAATCCTGAATGAATTGATCTCCTTGAGAGTAATTAGAAATTTCATACTCTAACTGAAAATATTTTGCACTAAACCTTATGTAAATAATCCCACATGGCCTTAGCAGTCTTGTAAGGCCTGAGATTAAGAAAAATAAGAGGGTCAATTGACCCCAAAAGCCATGTAATCACCCGAGCATCCTTAATTTTACATTCACCTAACTTTGTAGGCTCGGTAGGAGCAGGGTTGCTTACATCTATATGCCCTATAGTTCTTTTTCGGTGAAAAATAATTGAAATTGAAATTCCCAAGAAGAATAATTTTTTCCAGTAAAGTGAACATTGAAGAATTCAAATTGTTGTGAAGCCATGTTCTTGAATAACTATAAAAACAAGAAACACTATGACTCAAAACAACCAGAATGACCAAGATCAAAAGTCCAAGATGTTGACAAACTGTCAACACAACTATAATTTTTCAAAAAATTAAAATGAACCAAGATGGACTCTATGAGACTAGATAGCCAAGAGAAGGCTATGATACCATGTCAAATTTGTGCTGAATGTCTCTCAATGTTGAGAGTCTTGCCAATAAATAAAAAGTATTCAAAGATTACATCCCCAAAAATCCACTTTTTCTATCCCTAATGATCAGCTACTCTATCCCTTTTGAATTCGCTATTGTATCCCTTATAATCTGTTATTCTATCTCTTTGATTACTACATCATATCTCTATAATTGCAAATATACTACAATATATAATTACATTAATATATACAATATTCACTATTAATTCATGATCTTTGAGTTGTCTATCATGCTAACATAATTAACTAATATAACAGAAAAACTGAAACCCAATGTCATGTTACCATCCGAGGTTGTTCACAGTGAAAAACTGTCAAGGGCTTGCATCTCAGTCACTCTCAATTTGTTTATACCCTGAAAGCCTATAACCGTGCAAAGAGTTTTCTGTAAGTTACCGATACTAAAATCTACTTCCATTGTAAAGAAATTATTTTGTTATGAGAAAAAAATTCTAAAGTGTAAAGCATGCATAAGTACTGTTTATGTGAAACTGGTTATAAACTATTTCAGTGTGTTCCAAGACCATTTTCTCGGTTAAACGATCTTAAGAGCAAGAGATGCACGATAATTATAAATGACGAGCAAAGGTCATGGACGTTTAGTCTATATTCATGCAGCAATATCACCTACATTGGAGGTGGATGGCGTAACTTCTATGTTGCAAATTTCATAAAGAAAGGAGATCACCTAATGTTAGAGATAGTCACCAACGGAGAAAAGCCTATATTGAAGTTTTGAGGAAAATTTGTTTTCTACTCGATTTATTTGTTTTAGATTCATATTTTGTTTCATTTATAATTGGATAATTGTTTTTGTCGATTTAAATAGTAGATCTGAAAGGTAATGTGTCACTCCAGCCCATAGGAAAAACGATGTCACGACCCGAGCCAGGGACCTAGCCGCGAGAGCATCCAGAACCATGAAGGCCCGAGCACCCTTTTTATCTGGAAATCATACACAATGTTCATTCAATAAAAAGAAATGTGGAATATTAAGATATGAAAACATGGTCAATACGAAATAAAGTTCTTAACCTTCAAAACACACGATACCAGTCTACAAATTCTCTACTAACTGAAAATCAACATCTGTCTAAGAACTGGAACAAGGCCCCCAATCGAACCATGAACTGAAATCAAATAACATTTTTTCATAGACATGGCCTTCTGAAACAAGGGAGGCTCACCAACTGCAAACTTTTGACAGATCAATCTACGGCTTAGCAGAACTCTGAGACTGTGCCTCAGATTTTGAAATATAGGAGGTTAATACAAATGTACTGGTACACAGAGCAATCCAAAATAATGTACTTTTATACAACATAAGGGACATCAATTCATAAAACAGTTTACATACCATATATGAAATACAAATGGGCATACTTTAAAGACTTTGAAATATTTCCTTGAAATCATGAACCACTCTCTATAGTTACTTCTGAGCTAGATGGTACACCCGACAATATGTAATTTGATGGGCTATATAGAATTCTCCCTTGATTCAGCGGCCAATCCTCCAATCCAAGTTTGCCGCAAGGATTGGAGTATCAGTGAGGGGAGACACGTAAGACCACACAGCATGGTGCCATGATACCCAATCAAATCAACATGTCATGGTAGTGCACAAGACCATAGAGCATGACTCCTAAACATAGTCCCAAATTGGGATGGCATAAATCAAGGTACCCAAGACCACACAGCATCGTACCATAACCCCGTGTCGGCAAATCAAAATTTCTAGCATTGAGTCTTTCAACTCGTACTTTTTTTGGGTAACCATCTAACTCTCTTTAATCCCATTTTTAACTCTCTTATATGAAAACATGCATCATACTTACAACCACTCTTTTCTTACTCTATTAAGGGAAATTCACAATGGGGTATCGTCATACCTCGACTTTTAAGTCATTCATATCATTTCATTCCACAACCTTTCTCATTCAAATCATTTATAATGTTTTGCTTTAGATTTTTCAATCAACTCAATCATTAACCACCAAAAACAATTACACAATGCAAGGGAGTCCTTATTTCAAAACATGTGCAAACTTATGCAAAGATTCTCCCTTTTCAATATTTAAACACATGATGGTTAATTCCTTTATACAAATCCATGCAACTCTTTCAATTATCACATTGAACATTTATACACAAGAAAAAAAACCTCTTTTCAATTCATAATAAATATCAAGTCCACGATATGTGAAATCAAGAGGTATCATAACAAGAGAGGGGTTTCATCATTCATGCTCTCAATTTAATATGTGCAAAACTGAAAATGCATAAGCATACATGATTATAGTTCAATTCTATAAAAAGTGGTTCAAGATAAACATTCACTTTTATCAAATAAGTTCATAATACATAATATTCAAAACCATATCGAAAACCATACGTTTAAACATGATTGTATATTTTAAACTTAATAAAAACCATAAAACTTATTCCCATTGATTTTAAGATAACCCCACGAACCTTAATCGATGAAGAAATACTGAAAAAGTTGATCCATTGAGCTTGAATTCTTAACCCTAAGTTGTTTTTTTATCCTATTGTGGTTTTGAAATGTAACACCCCGTAGTTTTTCCTAACTTGATATCACTTCTAGTAAGCTTAGAGGGTCAATCTTCTAAAAAATTTCTAAGTGTCAAAAGGACTTAGTCATATTTTGAACTCTTAATCTTTGACGATTTTATTTTAGACCTTCCTGACCTCAAAAATTTAATTTGTAAGTTAAGTCATGATCGGGGGTGTCAAGGGTACATCCCGGGTAAGTTTCGGAACTTTCAGACAATCGTAAGGGTGAGTTTGGATGTCCAAAACAAAGAGGCCTCGCGATGGCCCCACGTTGTGAAGGCCAATTAACCCAGATGGACATCGCATCATGTGGGCTAGTTGACCTAAGTAGGGGTCGCGATGCGATGGCAGCCCAGTTCTGAATTTATTTTATCCTTGATTTTAAGGGCAATTGGGTCATTTTCCTTCAGCCCAAATCGCCCAAACATGAGATTAAACCACTTTTGGAGCAAAACACATCAGAAAACTCTTAAAATCTCTCAAATAAAACCCTAGTTCCTTCCCCTAAGATTAAGAGTTCATCAATTAAAGCCAAGGATTTCAAGAACTTAAGTGTGATTCGGATTCCACTCTTCCTTTTAATCAATCTAAGGTACCTGGGGTTTTTCTAAAACTGCTTGGGCATAAAGAAATTATTCAACAACTTTTAGCATTGTGAAATCATGAATTTTGAAGGGGTTTTAGAATTTATATTACAAAGTTGCTTTATGAATTCTTTAATGACATTATTGTTTTGGTCTTGAGGACTTTCCCACAAATTGATTTGAAATCTTCTATATATATGTATGTAGTTAAA
Organism: Capsicum pubescens; assembly: GCA_030864215.1. NCBI lineage: Eukaryota > Viridiplantae > Streptophyta > Magnoliopsida > Solanales > Solanaceae > Capsicum > Capsicum pubescens. The sequence continues at coordinate 96,398,480 of CM061538.1, read as the reverse complement.
GTTGATAATTAAATTGAGAGCATAACTATTTATGCTCCCCCTCATGATGTAATACCTCTTGATTTTTAAAATGTTATTTAGAAACATGGTAGTATTGTTCCTAACTATTGTTGAATGATGTAAGATTGATCTTTAAATTGATGAGAGGGGTTTTTCATGTTGATAAATGTTGAATATCTAATGAAAGATTGCATGGTTTGACAAAAATACATGACCATCACATATTTGTTGAAATGATTGAAAGGAATGATTTTACATAGTTTGATAAATGTATTGAAAAATGAATCTTCTTAAATTATTTAAAGTTGGGTGGTCTAAACCTTATCTTTTGAGAGAGAAAACTGTGATATGATTTTTATGGCTCAGAAACATGACTTGCAAGTCTTGGTATGGCGATACTAATTTAGATAATGCCATAGAAACACAGAACAGAATGTGGATTTTCTTTCAAATTTTCAGATGTTGAACTTAGAATGATACATGTTCAGAAAAGGCTAGAAATGGTCATAAAGAGATGTTAGGTGGTTACGTGAAGATGGCACGAGTCTAGAAAACTTATTTTCTAAAATTGTGTTTTGCCGATATGGGATTATTATGTCCCTTATAGGGATTATACGCTAGACTAGTACCCCGTGGTGTATCAGAATCAAAAACACCAACTCTTGCGGCAAACTTAGGTTTGGGGCCTGGCCGCCGAGTTAAAGGCGGACTCCATATAGCCCTTGGGGTTGTAGAATTGTACGGTGGACCACCTAACTCAGAAGTAATACAAAGATCAGAACTGCATTGACAAGAATGTTTTATAAATATCAAAGAATTGCCCATGTGTTTTAAACTATATCATGCATGATGTTTTCATGACTTTCTCTTATCTATTTTATATATATAAATTCATTATTTTGGATTTCTCTGCGTACCAATACAATTATATTGACCCATTATCTTTTTGTGTCTGAGGCTCAGGCTAGAGGTCCTTCTAAGCCATAGAGTTATTTTAATAGAAGAGAAGTGTGTACAGTTGGTGAGCCTTCTTTATTCCAGAAGGCCTATTTCTTTTCAGTCAATTGTTATTTAATTTGGTCTAGGTCCAATGGGGGCCTTATCCCAGATTCAGACAATTTATTGATGTCTTATATAGTAGAGATTTTGCAGACTGAGAAAGATATTGTTTAGATATTGAAAAACTTATTTTTTGTATTGTCAAACAAATTTCAGATTAATGACCATGATTCTGTTTATTATAATTCCGCATATTTTATTTATTATTCGAGTATTGTGCATGATTACCAGATGTAGAAGGGCAGTCGGGCCTCCATGGTTTGGGATGCTCATCACGTCCAGGGCACCGACTCGGGTCATGACAAACTTGGTATCAAAGCACAGTTCATGGTCCCAGGGTTTCTATGAAATTACGTTGAGTAGAGTCTTATTTATGGGTGTGTAGTGTTCCACACTTACAGGAAGGAAGCTACTAGGTGTTTAGGAATGTTTCCCTTCTTTGTGATTTAGTTCGTGATATTGAGTTTGAATGTCCCCTAATCGCTGGTCTATTGTATTTCAGAAAAGCTATTATGCCTCCACTTTGCTCCAATGATCAGGACGCCCAGACTGGAGATGTTCGTCCTACCCATGGGATGAAAATGCATAATAGGGTTCATATTCCTGATTTTGTTGCTGCTCTGGGAGTACTTCCAGTTCAGACCAGTCCACCTAGAGCAACCATGGCTCCCCAGTCTGGGACTAGTCATACCCAACCTTCCCAGAGAGAGATATCAAATGCTGAGTTCAGACAGTCGATGCATATGATTGCACAATTAGTGGCTTCACAAGCTCAATGGTCGGAGGATGTTGGGTCTGCATCTGTTACATCTGAGGCTATACGGGTGGGTCAGTTTATGAGGTTGAACCTACCTAAGTTTATTGGTATAAGGGTGGAGGAGAATCCATAAGAATTCATAGATGAGATGGAGAAAATATTCTAAGTGATGCATGTGGATAAAGTAGAAGGGGTTGAACTAACTGCTTATCAACTGAAAGAGGTAGAAAATCAGTGGTACCATGAGTGGGAAGATTTAAGGAGAGATAGTGTTAAGCCTTCTGTGTGGGGCAAATTTGTGGAAGCCTTCCTGGAATGATTTTTCCCCAGGAGTTGAGGGAGTCCAAATCTAAAGAGTTCATGAACCTGAAACAAGGAAATATGAGCATCAAAGAGTACACCCTGAAATTCAATCAACTATCTCTTTATGCTTCAGAGTTGGCAGGAAACTGAGGGCCGGTATGAGGAAGTTTGCATCCATCTTTTTGGATGAGTTGGTGTTGGAGTGCAAGGGGGAGATGTTGAAAAGGGATATGGACTTCTCTAGATTGTCTATTCATATGCAGCAGGTTGAGGAGCAGAAAAAGTGGGTTTCTAAAGCAAGGGAGAAGGATTGGCAGGCCAAGAGGGCCCGACCAAAAGACCAAAACCACAGTCAGTTGCAGAGTGGTAATTGTGGTAATAGGTGGCAGAAGAAAATTTTTTGGGGCAATGCTCAGTCTGCAACCAGTGCTCCAGCGCCCAGACCTCTAGTTGATCGATGATCTTAGAATTTATAGATTAATCATGCATCTGGAGCACAGGGTACCCAGTCCTAGGGTAGTGTGGCTCAGTCATAAAGGACTTTATCGTGGTGTGATACCTACGGTAAGTATCACAAAGGAAAGTGTCAGTTGGGAAGGATAGTATTCTATACTTGTGGTCAGGAGGGTCATTTCCAGCGAGATTGTCCTTTTTCTAGAAGGAACCTTGATGGTTCTAAGTCCCAAGAAAACTCTTTTGTTCCACCACCACCTCCCAAAAGTGCTACTTTAGCTACCAGAAGTGGACGCAACTAGTTATATCCTTGTCCAATTGCCAGGAGGCAGAGGCCTTACTAGATGTAGTCACGGGTACGTTACAAATCTTTTCTTGTGATGTATATGTGTTACTTGATCCCAGGTCTACCTTGTCTATATGACCACATATGTGGTAGTCGATATTGGGTTTGAGCCCGAAATTATTGTAGAACTTTTCTCTATTTCTACTCCTGTAGGTGATTCTGTTGTGGTTAGAAGGGTATATAAAAATTGTGTTGTATTTGTTTATAGCTGTGATACTGTGGCAGACCTCATAGAGATTGATATGGTTGATTTTGATGCTATCTTAGGAATGGACTGGCTCCATTCATGTTATACCACGCTAGATAATGAGAGGGTCATTCGTTAGCACCTAGAGGGAAATTCATATCTTACCTTAGAGGTCATAAACATATTTCCAAAGGGTGTTTGTATCATTTGATCCAAGTAAAAGATTCTAATATTAAAAGTTCTTCTCTTCAGTCTGTCCCTGTGGTTAATGAGTTTCCAGAAGTCTTTCCCGATGATCTCCCAAGAATACCACCTGATAGGGAGATAGATTTTGGTATTGATTTATTTCCAGACTCTCGTCCCATTTCTATTCTGCCATATAGAATGGCTCTTGCAGAACTAAAAGAGTTGAAAGAACAGCTAACAGATCTTCTTGACAAAGGCTTTATCCGTCCTAGTGTTTCTCCCTGGGGCGCACCAGTACTCTTCGTACGTAAGAAAGATTGTTCCCTCCGTATATGCATAAACTACAGTCAGTTAAATAAGGTCACTGTAAAAAAAAATATCCCCTTCCTAGAATTGATGATCTCTTTGACCAACTTCAGGGTGCTAAATACTTTTCAAAGATAGACCTTCGTTTGGGGTACCATCAGTTAAAGGTTAGGAAGGCTGACATTCCCTAAACAGCTTTTCGAACCCGATACAGTCATTATGAATTCTTAGTCATCTCTTTTGGTTTGACTAATTCTCTTGCAACCTTCATGGATCTAATAAATAGGGTGTTCCGTCAGTTTCTGGATCTGTTTGTTATAATCTTCATTAATGACATTTTGATTTATTCTAAGAATGTGACATTTTGATTTATTCTAATAAATAGGAAACTTTGGGGTTTTACAATATCTCTCCCTTGGGAACATTCGGCCTCAAATGAGACTGATTGAGATAGTAAAAATGATGAGATAAAGTATATACTGAACATGAACAACTGAAACATGACTGTTATTTCTGAAATTTACACTGAGCATGCATATCTGATGCATGATTTCATAACTTAACTGACTCATGAACACAGGACTGAGATTTCTGATAACTAAATTTCTTACTAGAAGAATGCATGTCTGATGCATGAACACATAACTAATTATACAATGGTACTAAGTACTAGGTTTAAAATGGAATTTCTGAACATGAGACTGATACCAAGTCGTAACTGAAATCTGGACATAAAAACTGAAAAACTTAAGGAGAACTGGTAACTTGAGCTTGATTTGAGTTAGCGAAGAAAAGGTGAGGATACTTGGTACGCATTCCTTCTTTTGCTTCCCAAGTATCTCCCTCAACGGACTGATTCCTCCAATGAAATTTAACTAGAGGGACTTCTTTGTTCCTCAGTCTACGAGTCTGATAGTCAAGAACTTCGACTGGAATCTCCTTGTAAGAGAGGATGTTTTGAACATCTATGCTCTGAATAGGGACTAAAATTGCTGGGTAACCTATACATTTCTTGAGAAAAGAGACATGAAAGTTTGGATGGACGAAGCTAGATCTGAAGACAATTCGAGCTCTTAAGCTACTTTGCCGAAGTGACTGAGAATTTTGAAGGGACCGATATATCGGGGACTAAGCTTTCCCTTTTTGCCGAACCTCTTCAGTCCCTTCATGGGACAGATATTTAGATAGACATAAATGCCAATCTCGAACTCGAGATCCTTTCTACGTATATTTTCATAATACTTCTATTGACTTTGAGCATCCTGAAGTCTTTCTCTGATCAAATGGACTTCTTTTAAGGTATCGAATACTAAGTCAGGCCCTATAGCTGAAGCCTCACTAACTTCAAACCAACTAACTGAAGATCTATATCCTACCATAGAGAGCTTCGAATGGAGCCATCTTAATACTGGAATGATAGCTATTGTTGTATGCAAACTCAATCAAAGGCAAGTGGTCATCCTAACTACCCTTGAAATCAATTGCACATGACCTTAGCATATCTTCTAGGGTCTGAATAGTTTTTTCTGCTTGACCATTTTGGAATGCTTTCTAGAAATAAAAGGTGAACTGGGTACCTCTATCTGAAATAATAGACAACGAAACACCGTGTAATCTGACCAACTCTCTGATGTAGAGTTTGGCGTAATCCTTGGTTGAATAAGAGGTATGGACTGGAAAGAGATGGGCTGATTTGGTCATCCTATCTACAATGACCCAAATTGAATCATGCTGATGATGAGTATGAGGAAAACCCATCACAAAGTCCATGTTTACTTCTTCCCACTTCTAAGTAGGAATACTGAACTCCTGCATGGACCCACTAGGTTTCTGATGCTCTATCTTAACCTGCTAATATGTAAAGCACTTAGCCATAAACTATACAATATCTCTCTTCATCCCACTCCACCAGTAGATCTCCCGCAAGTCACAGTGAATCTTAGTGGCCCCTAGATTAATAGAGTAGCGGGCACCATGCACTTCTGCAAGAATTCGCTGCCTTAATTCATCTATACCTGGAACACACAGACAACCCTGATAACGCAATACACCATCTACCCCTTAGGAGAAAACCTCTACTTTCTGATCCTTGATTGACTCTTTTAACTTGACAAGGCTGGGATCTCTATCTTGCTTTTCTTTTACCTCAGAAACTAGAGATAATTCTAAACTACTCTGAACCCATATGTCACCCTCCTCTGTATCAACTAAGCAAATGCCTAGCCTGGCAAGCTGATGGATTTCCTGATCTAACTTCTTCTTATTGTCCTCGACTTAAGCAACACTACCCATAGATAGTCTTCTGAGAGCATCGGCCACTACGTTGGCCTTGCTCAGATGATAAAGGACACTTATGTCATAATCTTTCAAGAGATCTAACCACCTTTTATAATGAAGATTGAGATCTTTCTGAGAAAAGACATACTAAAGACTCTTATGATCGGTGAACACATCTACATGAACACCGTATAGATAATGCCTCCAAATCTTTAAGGCAAATACTACGGCTGCTAACTCAAGATCATGAGTAGGATAATTTTTCTCATGGGGTTTAAGATGTCTGGAGGCGTAGGCTATGCCCTTACCATGCTGCATGAGGACACAACTCAAAACTACTCTGGATGCATCACAATACACCACGAACCCATCTGGACCATTTGGAAGAGCCAAAACTGGAGCTGAGGTGAGTCGAGTCTTCAACTCCTGAAAACTCTTCTCGTAAGGATTTGACCACTGAAACTTGACTTTCTTCTGAGTCAATCTAGACATGGGGGATGCAATAGAAGAAAATCCCTCAACAAACCATCTTAATAGCCAGCCAAACCCAAGAAACTCCTGATATCTGATGGAGATACATGTCTGGTCCAATTTCTTACCGTTTCAGTTTTTTGAGGATCAACCCTAATGCCATCACCAGAAATAATATGGCCGAGGAATACTACTGACCTTAGCAAAACTTGCACTTACTAAATTTGGCGAACAACTGATGATCTCTAAAAGTCTGAAGTATAATTCTGAGATGGTCTGCATGATCACGCTTACTGCGGGAATATACCAAAATATCATCTATGAAGACTATGATGAACATCTCCAAGTACTTCTTGAACATGCGGTTCATCAAGTCCATGAAGACGGCTGGGGAATTGGTAAGACCAAAGGATATGACTAGGAATTTGAAGTGACCATACTGAGTTTGGAAAGCTATTTTTAGAATGTCACATTCTCTAACTCTGAGCTGATGATAGCCTGATCTGAGGTCTATCATAGAGAAATAGTTTTCACCCTAAAGTTAGTCAAATAAGTCATCAATTCTAGAAAGAATATACTTGTTCTTGATCATGACTTTATTGAGCTGGAGGTAATCAATACACATTCTGAGAGAACCATATTTCATTTGCATGAATAAGACTTGTGCACTCCACGAGGATACACTAGGTCTGATGAATCCCTTATCTAGGAGATCCTTCAACTATTCTTTCAGTTCTTTGAGTTTTACTGGTTCCATTCTGTATGGCAGAATAGATATAGGTTGAGTATCTGGGAGAAGGTCAATACCGAAGTCTATTTCCCTTTCGAGAGGAATTCCTGGAAGATCTTTGGGAAAGACATCTGAATATTCACCCACAACTAGAACTGACTCAAGAATAGGAGTCTCAGAACTAGAATCCTTAACATGAACAAGATGATAAACACATCCGTTAGATATTATTTTCCTTTCCCAAAGGTAGGAAATAAGTTGACCTCTAAAATCTGAAGTACTACCTCTCCACTCTAGGACAGGTTCATTTGGAAATTGAAATTGGACTATTTTGTTTCTAAAGTTGACTAAGGAATAACAGGAATGAAGCTAATCCATGCCGAGAATGACATCAAAATCAGGCATCTTTAATTCGACTAAGTCTGCTGAAGTAAATTTTTGAAATATCATAATTGGGCAGTTCCTGTATACCCACTGGGCGGTGATGGTTTACCCACTGGGGTATGGACTGAAAAGGGCTCTTCTAGAATTTCGGGAATGACTCTAAAATCAACTGCTATATAGGGAGTAACAAAAGACAAAGAAGCTCCTGGATCTAGCAAAGCGTAAACATGCACATAAAAGATCTGTAACGTACCAGTAACCAAATCAGGAGAATTTTCTTGATCTTACTTGGACTGGAGAGCATAAAGTCTATTTGGGCGTTTCCCACTAGTAGCACTAGAAGTGGCACACTACTGATTTGGGCGACCGGACTGGCTAAGGGACGGTTCTGCTGACCCTGGTAACCTGACTGGGGACAATCACTGACTCTATGGCCTGGCTTGCCACATCCAAAATAGACATTACTGCCAGATATGCAAGCACCCTTGTGGTTTTTACCATAAGTCTGACAAATGGGATTAGTTCGGGCATTGCAGACACTGTTCTGAGACTTAGAGACTGGCGCCCTATCTCTATTACCATCCTTGAACTTAGGAGTTGGAGAACTAGCAGAAGAAAGAGCTGGAACTGATGACTTAGGATGAAACTGAGAACGGTTTCCTCCTTCTGATTTGGGCTGAGAAAAGTTGAAACTGAGAACGGTTTCCTCCCTCATCTTAATCTTCTGCTCTTCTATCTGCAGAGCATGATTTATAAGCCTGGTTAAAGTCATATCACTATTCAGCATCGCAGACCTACACTCATTGACCACACTATCATTCACCCCAAAAACAAACTTACTCATCTTGGCCCTGCTATCTGAAACTACATGAGGGGCATATCTGGCTAATTGAGTAAACTTAAGAGAATACTCCTTCACTGTTATGTTGCCCTACCTGAGGTTGATAAATTCTAACACCTTAGCCTCTCTCATCTCTTGGGGAAATAATCTATCTAAGAATACAGTGACAAAATCCTCCCACTCGATAGGCCCTGCATCATCTAGCCTTTTTGACTTCCACTGCTTGTACCAAGTATGAGTAACATCCTGCAACTGGTATGCATCTAGCTTAGCACTCTCAACAGGAATAACCCCCATGATATCTGTAACCTTCTGAACCTAATCGATGAATTCCTGAGGGTCCTCGTCTGACTTAGACCCAAGAAAAGATGGAGGATTCATTTGGGTGAAGTCCCAAAACCTGGTTGCAGCTGAATTAGACACTGGGTTAGTCGTAATGATAGTTGGTCATTTATTTTGAGCAGCAACTGACTGAGCAAGAGTAGTGAATGCAGCTCTAAACACTGCATAAGAAATATGTTCGCCCAAAGGTTTTTTGGGTTGAGGGGCTGACTGATTCCCGTTTCTTCTTTTAGGAGGCATGTTCTGTAGAATAAAAGGAGAAATGGATTAGACTGAGAGATTGACTTGATATTATGCTCACTGGCATGACATGAATACTGAAAGAAGGGAAACTATTCCTAAAATATCTTATAGCCTCCTACACATAAATGTGGTGCGCAACACACCCATGTACAAGACTCTACTAGATGCGCCTTCCAGACTTCCTAGGACTCTATTGAACCTTAGGCTCTGATACCAAGTTTGTAACGCCCCAAATCTAGTACCCGGAATGCTACACAATGCTCATGACCCTGAAGGACCACAAGATAACTCATGACTGATCTCTATGCCTGTATACTGCATAATATACTATATAAATGCGAAAACATGAACTGAAAGGCCATAAAGTTCAAAACTGTAACATCATATCTGATAATACATAACATCTGGGTGGGGTATGAAATACCCAAAATAACTGAAATAACTAATTGAACATGATAGTCTGAAAAGCCTCTAACTGTCTGAATAAGAAAATGATGGGACATGTCCCCAACTAACTCCATCTACTAAAATCTAAACTGAATTAATAAAATAACTCAAAATATCAACCTTAAATGATGAGGACTCACTGCTAAATCTAACTGCTGAGACTGGAATGCTACTGATGCTCTGGAGAGCGTGCTTTTGAACTAATGGTATAAAACACCATAGCACTAATGCGTCAGTACGATTGAATATACTGGTATTCATATGAGGTAGGCTGAATGCAAAGGGTACTTATGCATGAACTAAACTAACTGACTGTATAACATGAATGTGAGAATGCATGCAAGAATAAGAGACTGTAACTGAATTCATGATAACATGATTACTAAGTTTGAGTACTGATAACATGAGATACTAATACTGAGCGACTGTATCTGACAGTCTAGGTTCTGATGGAATTAGCTGAGTTTCGTACTGTTTTGAGTTGACTATATCTGATAGTCCTGAATTCTGTAGAACTATCTGAGTTTTATTACTGAGACTGAATGACTTTATCTAACAGTCCTAATTCTGTAACTGAAACTATGGGAATTAGTTATCTAACGAACATTCCCTAAATAACGTATTATAGCTGAGTTGGGGTCCAATCTATAACCCCGATTGGAAGGGTGTCAATACCGCGACACTAGTAAGGGCAAGCTGTGAGTGACCCTCATCTGACTGTGTCCCCAAATGAGAATGATGGGACCCTCATCTGACAGTGTTTATCCACCTCATCAACCCTCATCTGACAGTGTTGATGTCTCAACCTATGTTGGCTACATAGTTTTGGAATGCAAGGATGACTTCTAAGAATCACACCCTCATCTGAAAGTGTGTGTTCCCATTCTTGAGTTCACTTGGTGCTAATTTCTACTCCAAACTGAATAGACACTGAACATGGATTACTGAACTGAACTGTTCTGAATTAACTAAGTTTCATTAACTGATGGAATACTATTGAGATTACTGAATTACTGAACTTTCCTGAGTCACATGACTGACTGAGTTCTGTGGATCATGGCTTGACTGAGGATAACATGAAAATATAACATTGGCTCTAGGCACACAACTAAATTGTCGGGTACAAGTACCCCCAGGACTTGATAGAGGGAAACTGACAAGGCATGACATACTTGAATATATGACCAACATCAATAATCCATAATACAATAATTGTAGATATTTCATGGGTATTTGATTATCATAGCTTAGTACGTGAATAAGATAGCATGTATACATAGCATAGTTTCATAAGTCTAACTCATGAGAAATCCAACAAACAATTTGAATACATAAGAATAATATGGAAATCATATTGAACATAAGGTTAAAGCATACATTGTCATTTGGATCACCATTTAGCTATAATGTATAATTTCTATCCTCCTAGGCATTTTATCAAACACCTTCCATGCACCACTTAGGGCATAGGCATAATCATCTATTAACACATCATGAACCACTCAATTCATGGATTTAAACTCACATACTAATGTGATTTCATAAAGCACATTAAGATTCCAACTTGGGAATCACACAACAACAACAACCACATGAACATAATTAACACATAGCATAAGTATCATAATTCATAGTTTAAAACTTGATTCTTGGGTTTCATGGACAAAAGAAATCCATGAATGAACACTATACATACCTTAGTTCTTGATTTAAAAAAGATTAACGGAGAGACTCTTGAATTTGAGTATTGAATTTGAATCCCCAATTGAAAACCCTAGCTTGTTCTTGAGAGAATCTTGAGAGAAACGCTATGTTTTCGGTGAAAAATAGCCGAATCACGTGTTATTGGGTTTCAATAGGGGTGGAAAATTGACCCTTTTAACCCTGGACGCATCTTGTAATTTCAGTGAAAATTTCCTGAACTGGACCCCTAGTGCGACGCAGCGCTATCGCGTCGTGTCACTGGAATTTGACAACTGGGAAATTGGGGGATAGTGCGACGCAGAGCCATCTCGTTGACACTTTATTTATGACCTGAAAGTTTGGCGCGATGCGGAGAAATAACGCTGAGACACTGGAAAAAGGATAATTGCCATTTTTGCTTGCGGTGCAGCGCGCCACTGACCAATATGGCATTGTTTTACGACGGAAACTTGAAATAGTCATAACTTCTTACCCGGTTATCGAATTTGGGCGAATCTTATATCGATGGAAAGATTATTGAATTTTCCACATAACTAAAAGTGAAAATCTTAAAAATTCCCTATGGAATAAACATCATTTAATTTAGAAGCTAATACTGGAAATTCTTAGGACGATATTAGTTTGGATACTTCGGGGTATTACACCACTTAACCCATATGGGCATCGCGTCGCGAGGGCCATTTGACCCAAGTAGGGGTCGTGACGCGATGGAAGCCAAGTTCTGCAATTTTTTATCCATGATTTTAAGGGCAATTGGGTCATTTTCCTTCACCCCAATTCATCCAAACATGAGATTAAACCTCTTTTGGAGCCAAACACATCAGAAAACTCATAAAATCTCTCAAATAAAAACCCTAGTTCCTTCCCCTAAGATCAAGAGTTCATCAATTAAACCCAAGGATTTCAAGAACTTAAGTATGATTCGGATTCCACTCTTTCTTCTAAGCAATCTAAGGTACGTGGGTTTTTTCTAAAACTACTTGGGCATAAAGAAATTGTTCAACAACTTTTAACATTGTGAAATCATAAATTTTGAAGGGGTTTTAGAATTTATATTACAATGTTGCTTTATGAATTCTTTAATGACATTATTATTTTGGTCTTGAGGCCTTTCCCACAAATTGATTTTAAATCTTCTATATATATGTATGTGGTTAAAGTTGATGATTGATCTTTAAATTGATGAGAGGGGTTTTTCATGTTGATAAATGTTGAATATATAATAAAAGATTGCATGGTTTGCCAAAAATACATGACCACCACATGTTTGTTGAAATTACTGAAAGGAATGATTTTACATAGTTTGATAAATGTATTGAAGAATGAATCTTCTTGAATTGTTTGAAGTTGGGTGGTCTAAACCTTATGTTTTGAGAGAGAAAACTGTGATATGATTTTTATGGCTAAAAAACACGATTTTCAAGTCTTGGTATGATGATACCAATTTAGATAATGCCATAGGTACACAGAACAAAACAAAATATTGATTTTCTTTCAGATTTTAAACTTAGAATGATACATGTTCAGAAAAGGCTAAAAATGGGCATAAAGAGATATTAGGTGGTTATCCGAAGAAAGAACAAGTCTAGAAAACTTGTTGTCCGAAATCGTGTTTGCCTATACGGGATTATTATGTCCCCTAGAGGGATTATACGTTGGCCTAGTGCCCTATGGCGTATCAAAATCAGAAACTCCAACTCTTGCAGCAAACTTGGGTTGGGGGCTTGGCCGCTGAGTTAAGTGCGGACTCCATATAGCCCATGGGGTTGTAGAATTGTAGGGTGAACTACCTAACTTAGAAGTAATACAAAGATTAGAACTGTATTGACAAGAATGTTTTATGAATATCAAAGAATTGCCCATGTGTTTTAAACTATATCATGCATGATATTTTTATGACTTGCTCTCATCTATTTTATATATATAAATGCATTATTTTGGATTTCTCTACGTACCAGTACAATTGTATTGACTCCCTATATTACAGGTGGCTCAGGCTAGAGGTCCTGCTAAGCCGTAGACTAGTTCCAACAGAAGAGAAGTGTGTGCAGTTGGTGAGCCTTCTTTATTCTGAAAGGCCTATTTCTTTTTAGTCAGTTGTTATTTAATTTGGTCTAGGTCCACTGGGGCCCTTGTCCTAGATTCAGACAAGTTATTAATGTCTTATGTAGTAGAGATTTCGCAGATTAAGAAAGATGTTGTTTAGATATTGAAAAACTTATTTTTCGTATTATCGAACAAATTTTAGATTTATGACCATGATTCCGTTTATTATAATTCCACATCTTTTGTTTATTATTCAAGTATTATGCGTGATTACCAGATGTAGAAGGGCGCTCGGGCCTCCATAGTTCGGGATGCTCATCACGGCTAGGGCCCCAGCTCAGGTCATGACATGAAAGATGAACTAGGGAGTTAAGAGGGTTAAAACATTACTAATGACCCTAATTTTGTATATAGATGTTTAGGGACGGTTTTGGAACGTAAAAAGACTTGGTTGCCCTTGAAATAACTTAAAAACGAAAAGTCTACATTGTTGGGCCATAGGGTATGCATCGCACTCCCTATGGAAAACTTTAAGGTATGCGTCACACTCCCTATGGAAAACCCTTTCCAGTGAACGTTTGTGATGCTTAGGCGATGCACACCCCTTTGCAAAGCCATAACTTTTCGCTCGGGTATCGGATTAAGGCAAAATTGGTATCGTTGGAAAGCTAATTTGATTATCTACAATTTGATGGGTATTAATCTGTCAAATTACACATATACATAAAGTTATACTCATTCAAAGATGACCCTTGTTAAATCAAACACCAAAAATTGGCCAAATCAAAGGCTCTTAGCTCACTTTGCTCTAAGTGATTCTTATGAACATATTTCACCTCGAAAGCACTTCACACACTAGGATATAGGTCATGATACTTATTCTCACTTGGAAATAATTTCTATTAGACCTAACACACGTAGTAACAATAGTTTGATTTCTAGTTCAAAAATGTTGGGTGTTACATTATCTCTTCCTTGGGATCATTCATCCCCGAATAATGGGTAGGGGTTTTTTAAAGCTCTCTAAGTGTAGAATAAAGAACGTAATATCGCATTTAACATTTTTCCTTAACAAAATAGACAAAGCCATCAAACGATCTTCATGATAACCCCTAGGGAAACGTATAATCACAAAATATGAGATAACGAAACTTGACGTCTACATGATTTTGACATGTGTTTTATGTCACATGATCAAAATGTTGTGAGGCATGAATTTTCCTAAGAATAATCGACCTGATTAAGATTGGTACAAGACATGAGATGAGATTCTCGCGGGACATAAGAATAGAAGCATTTTTCATCTTACAAGATACAATGAAAAGACTTAAACTTAAAGACACTACTTTTCTATGCCCCAAACAATAAATTACATGCCTCATTATTTCCAACTTACCATTCTCCCAATACACATATAACCACACTAGTTTGAGTCCCACTGTATAATACTTTTATTTTGAAGCCTAACTCGGAGAAAAGAGGTGCTAGTCTAAGCTATGGGACTCCATACTCTACATCTCTTTAAGAAGATTTACTTCACCTTATCACTACTGTCAAACACAGTCAAGTTTTAAATCAAGGAGTAATAACCATACAATGCATTGGTTTGTGCTTTCATCAATCACAACATTCAAGCCTATCATTACTGCACCCTATTTCATGGATCTCTCCACTAAGACCAGCAAATTCAATCATTCTCGTAAAGATTCTCGCTATATATTTCCCTCCTTACTATTTCACCTAACAAAAGTTCATCTCCTTCTTTCCCCTTCTCTTATAACCTTAGCTCAAGAAATCACATCAAGATTTTCACATCCAAGAACATCTACTCCCCCACCTAACACACTACTACTTTTCCATAACTACTTATCACACTATCATTCGGAGGGTCATTAAGGGGCCCGAGTATAAGCATCATGAATGGGAGAAACACTACTCAATTATAACCCATATTTGTTGATCTACTCAAGGTGGGACATTAGGTGAAGATATGATACAATCACAAACTGCTCCATATATCAAGTGTCTGGATCATAAGAAGAGAGTTGCTTTGGTATAAACACAACATAGCATAAGTCCTTAGGATAGACCATAGTGAGATACATGAGAACTTACATCACGAGTCATATAACATAAGTTTGGAATTCATGAAGTCAACAATGGAGACAAGGACTTCTACTTGAAGCTGTCACTTCTCATTTTCAGAGTTAAAATAGTCATGAGTTCGCATAATTTTATCATTTTGGCTAATCCCGACATAAAATGAATCAGTAACATATGAAAATATAGTTCTATAAAACCAAGCATGATTAGGGACGCAGATTTATGGATCATGAATATCATAACATAGAGCTTGAATACATGAAAGACTAGATTTACTGAGACATCATTGCTTCTAGTTTGGAGGTCGGAACATTACATGAGTTACATAGAGAACTCAGACCTTAGACATAGGCAGAACTTGAATACATAAGACATTGGTACAATGACTTCTTAAATTGAAGTAGAAGGAATATGGTTGAATAGGAACATATTTATCATGACTCCTCCCCATAACTTGCCACACTAAAGGAGTTTGGGAACTATCTTTATTCACCATCTCCCTCTTAGATCAAAGTCACAATCCTAGACTTGAGGACATATCTTCTCATTAAGTCAATAACCACAACTCTCAACACAATGGGTTATCACCGTACACATAAATGCTAAACTCTCCCTTTTTAACTATACTCTATTGGCATTGCTTTCCAAGAAAGCTATTCTTATTTTGCTATCCTTTATAGCCATCAACCTACAACTCATAGTCTCATGAGCATACCCACCCTCACTTCTTATTACATAAAAAAATCCACTCTCTACTACCTAACACTCTAACATTATACCACTAATCACATAACCCACAACATAATAAAATTTGTAAAACTATCCCAAAGGCATATACCGTCTACCTATATTCCCTCAATTCAGATCCAAAGAACATCACACAACAACTCCTTAGTCTTCCCCAGATGTCTCCATACTACAAATTTCAAGAACACAGACTAGGTACGCCAAACACTGATACACATAAAACTTTATCCAACAACATGCTACCTAGGGGCTCAACTTATTCTTATATACCCACACTGTTATTCGCTTAATGATCTACCATAATTTATCGTTCTAACACTAGTCCCATGTATATAAATATATCATAATTATTCACTCTTTTTTTGATAAGTTTCCAACCTAGGCTATTGCACACATCCAATTAACCCTACTACTTATTCCCATAAAACATGCATCATAAATCTTAAGCTACTATTTTTACCACTACACTCCATATCTAAAGTTCAAGCCTATTGTCTAACAACATCAATCATATAACACAGATGAAACATGTCACATACTATACAATTCCATCAAATTGGGGAATCAACCCAACTACACCATTTAACTTAACTATCGCCCACAAGTTTATTCTCTCCACAACATTACTACCACACCTTTGAATATACCATACACCTTCTCACATGCATTACTAGACTACAACTACCACAGAAAAGACAATCAAAGGGAGTAAAGTCACATAATAGGGCCATTCGATCTTAATCTTATAACATAATCCATTACGATCTTATCAACACATTCTACTTTCTCACATGATACTTACTTACCCATGCATACATCATAACTACTTTTAAAATTCCATATACAACAATGAGTCTATAATTATAACTTATTGACAAATCTACCCCTTTCTATTCACAACCTATAAATAATTCCTACAACCACCATAACTATCCAGTCTGGTTCTTTCCCTATTTTGAATAAATAATAATCAAAGACAAACACTTCCTCCACAAACTACCACACAGTCTACAAATATTGATACCATATTAGTCTATCACTATAAAATGGCAACCCACTCTTCAATCTATATTTATACAACTAAACTAACTTCTTTATGTAAAAGTTCCTCTCATTCTGACATCTAAGCTTGTGATTCCATATCACTAACTTCCAAATCATCTTACATCTCATAGGTTATGATACTTTATCACATACTACTATTCGGGTGGAAATAATATTCCAATATTCTGACATATATCACTACTCTCAAGTATGACATCTGTAATAAGAATTTTGAAAGAGACTGAAACACGTCTTACCTCAGGCTCAAACATATGTATGATTGATGTAGATAGGGTTATTAGCTTAAATCAATACACTTTAAAGCACTTATGGACTCCTCTCAAGTCCTTATGAAATTTCATAATCTTATGTGATTTAATTAGAAGGTACCACCTCATTTAGACTCTACGATTCTACACTTGAATTGATTCGACAATGAGACATAGTTAATAAAGTCAGGGTAAAGAAGGAATCTAGATAACTTCCAAATGAACAACACAATGACACAATCTAGAACATGAAGAAAAGTGAAACATTTCTAAATGCTTAGTAGCTTCCTACTTATAAGTATGGCGCGCTACACACCTATAAATCAGACTCTACCTGATGTAACTTCGCAGACACCCTAGGACCATGAACCTGGCTTTGATACCAAGTTTGTCACGACACCAGCCAGGGCCCTAGCCTAGATGAGCATCCCAAACCATGAAGGTCTGAGCGCTCTTTTCTATATGGCAATCATACACAACGTTCATACAATGTAAATAAATGCAAAATATTAACATACGACAACATAGTAATTACGAAATAAAGTTCTTAATATTCAAAAATCACGACACCAATCTGCGAATTCTCTATTAACTGAAAATCAACATCTATCTAAAAACTGGGTTAAGGCCCCCAGTTAGACTATGAACTAAAATCAAATAATATTTTTCCATAGACACGACCTTTCAAAATAAGGGAGGCTCACCAACTACAAACTTTTGACAGATTAATCTATGACTTAGCGGGACCACAGGACTGTGCCTCAGATCCTGAAGTATAGGGGGCAATACAAATATACTGGTACACAGAGCAATCCAAAATAATATACTTTTATACAACATAAGTGAGAGAAATTCATAAAACAGTTTACATACCATATATGAAAAACACATGGGCATACTTTAAAGACTTTGAAACATTTCTTTGAAATCATGAACCACTTTTTATAATTACTTCTAAGCTAGATGGTACATCTGTAATTCCATGGGTTATATGGAATCTGCCCTTGACTCGATGGCCAAGCCTCCAATCTAAGTTTGTCATAAGAATTGAAGTATCAATAAGGGGAGACACGCAAGACCAAACAACATGGTGCCATGATCTCCAATGAAATCAACATGTCATGGTAGTGCACAAGACCATAGATCATGTCTCCTAACCATAGTCCCAAATTGTGATGACATAAATTAAGGTACACAAGCCCACACAACATGGTACCATAACCCCATCTCGGTAAATCATGGTTTCTAGCATTGAGTCTTTCAACTCATACTTTCTTCGGGTAACTATCTAACTCTCTTTAAGTCCATTTTAATCTCTCTTATAAGAAAACATGCATCATACTTACAAACCACTCTTTTCTTATTCTATTAAGGGCAATTCACAATGGGGTATCATCATACCCCGACTTGTAAGTCATTCATATCGTATCATTCCATAGCCCTTCTCATTCAAACCATTTATAATATTATGCTTTAGATTTTTCAATCAACTCAATCATTTGACCACCAAAAACATTTACACAATGCAAGGGAGTCTTTATTTCAAAACATGTGCAAACTTATGCAAAGATTCTCCGTTTTCAATATTTCAACACATGATGGTCAATTCCTTTATACAAATCCATGCAACTCTTTCAATTATTACATTGAATATTTATAAATAAGAAAACAAACTCTCTTCAATTCATAATCAATACAAGTCCAAAACAATTGTAAAACACTTATCTCATGCTTCAAAATATGCAATTGAACAACCCACAATATGTGAAATCAAGATCATAACAAGAGAGGTATTTCATCATTCATGCTCTCAATTTAATCTTTGTAAAACTAAAAACACATATACATACATGATTATAGTTCAATTCTATAAAAAGGGGTTCAAGACAAATGTTAACTTTCAACAAATAAGTTCATAATACATACAATTCAAAACCATATCAAAAAATCTATTTGTAAACATGATTGTATATTTTAAACATAATAAAAGCCATAAAACTTATGCCCAATAATTTTAGGATAACCCCACGTACCTTAATCAATGAAGAAATTGCAAAAAAGTTGATCCCTTGAGCTTGAATGCTTAACCCTAAGTTGTTTTTTCTCCTATTGTGTTTTTGAAAGATGAACTAGGGATTTAAGAGAGTTAAAATGATACTAATGACCCTAATTTAATCTATAGATGTTTAGGGATGGTTTTGGAATGTAAAAAATCTTGGTTGCCCTTGAAATAACTTAAAAATGAAGTATCTACATTGTCGTCGCACTCCCTATGGCAAACTTTAAGGTTTGCGTCACACTCCCTATGGCAAACCCTTTCCAATGAACATTTGCGATGGTTAGGCAATGCACACCCCTTTGTAAAGCCGTAACTTTTTGCTCAGGTATTGGATTAAGGAAAAATTTGTATCGTTGAAAATCTAGTTTGATATCTACAATTTTGTGGGTCTTAATCTTCCAAATTCCACATATACATAAAGTTATACTCATTCAAAGATGACCCTTATAAAATTGAACACCAAAAATTGGCCGAATCAAAGGCTCTTAGTTCACTTTGCTCTAAGTGATTCTAATGAACATATTTCACCTCGAAAGCACTTCACACACTAGGATATAGGTCATGACACTTATTCTCACTTGTAAATAATTTCTATTAGAGATTATACATGTAGGAAAAATAGTTTGATTTCTAGTTTTAAAATGTGGGGAGTTACAAATGACTAATTTGGATATTGATAAAGTTTCCACTCAAGGTGATCTTATATTTAACAAGTAAATCCTTTCTTTGGGACACAAAAATCTGTTGACTGGTGGCCAATCTTTCCATAATTAAAGCATTTGCCTTTGAATTTCTTCTTAGGTTGATTGCTTTATTGTCCAGCTTTCTTCCACTTTTTTGAGTTGTTGGGGTCGTCTTTTACAATGTTAGCTCCATTTATTGAAGAATTTTCTTTAGACCTTCTCTCTATGGATTTATTCCCCAAAGGTGGCAACTTCTCAATAATCGCAGCCTCGTTCACAACCAAACCTTCCACAGGGAGATCATGGATGATGCTTTGCAACTCTTGTACTTGAGAAATGAAAGTCTTGTTATCGATCATTTTGTACTCTAGGAATCGAGCAGCATAGAACTTCTTGGTTCCCGTATCCTTAGTCTTATATTTCTTTTCCAGCGCATTCCACAATTCTTTAGATGTCTTCATTACATTATAGACGTTTTATAGGTCATCTTGGAGGCCACTTAGGATGTAATTCCTACATAGGATATTAGAATATTTTCATGTCTTTGTTACAACGAATCGCTCCTGGTCCCAAGTTCCTTCGGGCACTTTTAGAGCATCTTCAGAAATAAACCTTTGAAGACATAAGGTAGTCAGATAGAAGAACATCTTCTATTACCACCTCTTGAAATCAACTCCAAAAGATTTTTTGGGTTTTTTCTCTAGTTCCATAGTGGGTGGCACATTTGTGCGACTGGTTGTGGTAATATTAGTTGCTGCCACACTTGTCACACTATCAACGTGACCTTTTGTAGTCATTTTTTTCTGTCACAAAAAGGCAGTTAACTTTAAGTATAAAATTATACTAATAACAAGTGCGTAGCAACTTATAAATATCATTACTTTCTAGTTTAATGATGAAGTTTTTATATCTTTCAATCGTTAAATCAAATGAGCTTTAACTTGTCATGAAGATTTTATTTCTTCAAATCACTTGTTAAATTCAAATAGAGTAGAAAGATTAAAGTTTTAATCTCCAAAAAATAAAAATAATACAGAATATAGCTTATTTTATTAAGATTGTTGTTTCAGGTACACAAATCTGTATGTTAGTTCAAACAATTCAACATAAGTTCAAGATTAATTCAAGAACACTTATAAAGTTTTTAATACCATCAACACAAGATCAAAATGACCTTTCAATAGATGTGTGTTGATAAGTATTTTAATGAAAATAGATGAAACAGAATTAAGCCAAGTCCTTCAAATTCACAAAGCGCCAAGGAAATAATTCCCTTCAAGTACCCGAGGTTGCAGAATTTTTCTCCCAGGATAAAATGGCTTCACAACTAAAATATAGTGGTACCTCAAACTTTCTGGTTTTCGTCGAACTCATTCAATGGGAGATGATCACACAGAGTTTTTAGAAGCAAGATAAATGTTTTTTCTTATGCAGAAATTTTGTTAGTAAACCTGTGGAAAATGCAGATTTATATAACCATGAAATGCCCCTTCCGAAAAGTGGCAAAGGTTTATTGGAAAGGTGTATCCTTTGGAACAGTCATGTCTATCCATTCAAAATATTATTTCTTTTTCTGAATAGTCATAACCATTCGAACAGTCACCCCTTTTCCAAAATAGTGTGTCATTTTCTTGAAGGGTTGCATCTCTTTTGAGGAAGCATTTCAATTTCAGCAGTCATTTCTGCACTGCATGTATGCATGTTCATGGAGGAAAATAATTTACATTTTTCTTTTGTTTTTTGAACTGGATTTTCCCAAGTTTCAAATAAATTTTATCCAAAAAATTAATCTCATTAATCAATCATTTGACAAATTCAAATCCAAATTCAAATCCAAATCCGAAGCCGAAGCCGAGCGAGCGACGATGACGGTGCGAGGCACCTCTTTGTTCTTGTCTCACTATCCATGTTGAGGTTGTGCTTCTTAATAAGAACACATTAAATATCCTTTCTCCCACCAATGTGGGAGAATTAGTGTAAGACCCCGCAAAATTCTTAAGCTTAATTCAGTGCTTTAAGCTTGTCAAGGGGGTCCCAGACTTAGAAAGTTCTAGCTAAGTTTTTAGAATTAGTTTATTTTTGGCCTTCGAAAGTTGGATATCTCATTTTTTAACCTTAATGTCCTTTAATAGTTGGTGTTCTTGCTAATTCATGACCAAGGAGGTCAATAGGTGTTCCCAAACAAGTTTTAGATTTTTTGGACTTCATTTAAACCACGTTTGGTGTCCGAAAATAGTGACCAACATGATCTTGGCATGCCGCATCACCTATTGTGTTGGTTAACATTGTTGCAGGTTGCCAGAGCCAAAAGTACTGAGGCTTGGCATGATCATGGAGCGACGCGTCGAGTTTGCGTTGGTGCCATTGATACATCACGTCGCTCAATGCGTCGGTGCCCAATTTTAGTCATTAAATGATGGCATTCTTAAGGGTAATTAGGTCATTTTCCTCAATCTTCATCCCTCATAAACACAAAATTTAGCCCACTTTTTTCAAAATACAGTCCTTATTCCATAATTGCTCAAGAACAAGAATCCCTTGGTGATCAAATTTCAAGCCAAGGATTTAAGCTTTCCTCCATCAATCTTCAAGAAATCATCCACTTAGGTATGTAAAGTGTTCATCCAAGGATCCCTTTCATACTTGGAGTTCAAGAAACCATTTTTTAAAAGCTTAAATAATGATGTTCATGTTGTGGATTGAAACTGTATCCATGTTGTTGATTTGTATGGTTTCCATGATGGAATTTTTATGTATTCCTTGATATTATGTTCGCATGTGGATTGAATTTCACAAAATTGAGTTTATTAAGTAGCCAAGATGTAATTGTTTAGTGTTCATTCCCAAGCCTAAGTATATGCATCCCATGTGTTTGATAAAATGACTAAGTTGATCTAAATGATGAACTTATGCTACAACTAGATGTTCAAAATGATTCCCATGCTAAATCTATGTCTCATAGTTGTTTGATGGAATGCTCATGAGACTAGAATTGTGAAATTCTGATATGTTTGAATGCATTCCTATCCATGTACAAGATTATGTATATCAAGTGCTACATGAAATCCCTCAATGATTGTATTATGAATTGTGGCCTATGGTTATGTATTCATAGAAGTGCCAAGTCTTATTAGTTTCATGCTATCGAGTCTTGGGGTACTTGTACTCGATAATTTAGTTGTGTACCTAGAGCCAGTGTCAGTTTTTAATATACTCTCAGTCAAACCATGATCCTTAGAATTCAGTCAGTCACATGACTTAGGAAAACTCAGTAAATTCAGTACCAGTCTAGCCCTTCACAGTACTCAGTAATCTCAGTCAGTTATCAGATCTCAGTACTATTTCATCAGTTAACGGAACTTAGTGAAATCATTCCAGTTTAGTTAGTAACACGATCAGTGATAGCATAGTCAAGCCTAGTATGAACTAGGAAATCAGTTTAGTGTCTATTCAGTTGGGAGTAGAATTCAGCACCGAGTGAACCTAGGGATGATGGCTCACCTGTCAGACAGTAGAGGGTGTGTTCCTTAGAAGCAATCCTTGCATTACAAAACTACGTAGCCAACGTAGTTTGAGATGTACCCCTACGAGTCTAGGGATTATACATCTCATTTGAGTTTTCCTACTAGGTGGGGTTGACAGAAGAGCTCCCTATTAGAAAGGGTTAACTTATAACTTATCCTTACCTGTGGCATGGTACTAACACCCTTCTGGTTGGGGTTACAGGTTGGACCCCCACCAGTTCAGATTTGGGGCATGTCGGTTAGATGATTACTTCCCATAGTCTCAGTCTTAGTCTTAGTAAATAATACGAGTACGACCATGAGGATGGATAAGAACGAGTGTGTATTGAATCTGTCCAAGGAAGTACACAAGTAAAGTGTGAAAAAGGGCCTAAATGCACTAAAAATAGCCCCTAAGTTACACTTGATGGGCATCTCACCCTTGAGGCATATTGTGGTTATTTTGTATTCTATTTTATAATACACTATATATAAAACCTCTTACGGTTTTTAGTCTTAGATGTTTATTGATATTGAAAGTATTAATAAGAACATTTCTCTCTTGTGAGAAAGGCCTATGGCCGAAACATTGTAACTAGGATCTCCAACTTGAGTGTGGAATTATTCGTGTTGGATTCATGCTTGGAACATTGGGTGCTAGAGGAGGTTGAGGTATCTTTTGTGCTCACCAAAGATATAGGTATTTGTAGTGTGTAGTTTTAAGGGTCCAAGAATGGAATAGGCTCTTAGGTTCTTAAGATTATACCTTCACTTTGTCTATCTATCTATCTTTACATTTCTTGTACTCTTTGTTGTTGTTCTAGTCAAAAACCGTGTGTTGTTGTTTCCATTATGTTATTGTTCATCTTGTTCTTCATCTTGTTATCTTGATACTCTCTTTGTTATTTTGTGGTGTCTGTTTTAGTGTCAAATACACCATTGTTATCTCGTATTGTTGTTGTTGTAGTGAATCCGAGAGTGGTCTCCAAAAAGGTCCTTGGATCCTTAAGATTAGTGGACTGATTTGGAGTGAGTTTTAGTGCTTTCGTTTTCTTTATCGTATCATTTGGTATCAAAGCATGGCTTGATCTTGTTCCTACAAGATCAATCTTGGGCTTGATTGTTAGAAAATTCAAAAAAAAAAATGTTGTTGAAAAACTGAAAATTCTAGAAAAAAAAGAGCAATCTGTCCACTTAGTGTTCTTGGCCGAAAATTATGTTTTTGTTGTGTATTGGCCAATATTTTTACTTTTCTTTGTTGTCTCTAAGTTTTAGTTTCGTTCCTCACTAACACGTTGAGTCTATATCTTAGATTTGAGCTTGGGAAGTTGTTGTTGTTGTTTAAGAGGTCCAGCTTGAACCTTCGAACTTCAAGACTCAAAGTTTGTATTCTTGGTCGTTCTTGTATCATTTGGTATCACTTGGTGTTCTTGGTGTGCTTCACAATCTCCATATATTGTTGACAAAGAAAATGGTTGTTGATCTTAGAAGTTGAAGAAAAAGAGTATATATTGTGTTAGTCTTGCAAGACATAGATCCAAGTTTCAAGGTGTAGTACTTGACTCAAAGACTTTTCCTACACACTAAAGACTTTACATCACTTCTCAACCACTTTACCATGAAACAAGGGTCCATGTTTTAAGGAAAAGTACTACAAAAGTCAAGTCTTGAAATGAGAAACTTGAAAAAAAGGGTCCAAGACTTATTCTTCCCTCCTTAAAACAAATTTAACCAATCCAAATTAAAATTGGTCAAGACTTGGACTTTGGAAAATAAAAATTGTAGAAACCGCAACCAATACGTGGCTGCCACATCATCAAGTTACCAAATGATACAAGGATGACCAAGAACACAAGAAAACATACACCAAAACAGTCCACAAGTTGAGGAAACCCGAGACTATTTTAGTGACCACTCTCGGATTTGCTACTTATAACAAGAATAGAGAGAACAACGAGTGTTAACACCTCAAAAAATACAACGAACAAGTTATATTATCACAATACAATGAATAACTACAAATCTACAACAACTAGAACCTAAGGGTTTTAAGACAATACAAGGGAAATCCGAAACTAGAACAAGAAAGAAAGATAGATAGTTAGACACAATGAAGTTGTAATCTTAAGAACCCAAGAATGGTAAATCTTGGAACCTTAACACCAAAATCAACACACACCTAACTCTTATCCATGGTCATGATCATACTTGTATCATCCTCTCCATCTTGAGAGGAATTTGCCCACAAATTCACGACCTCACCTCTTTTAGAGAGGTATCTCACACGGACCCTCACATGACTATACATCTTCTATTTCCTCCTTAACTTGAATCCTAACCTCTTCGTGCTCTCTATCTTGAGGATTGCCATCAACCTTAGCCGATTCATTCACCACTTCCTCTCCTAGGTAGTATAACTTCCCCTCTCTCAGGATCATATTTCTCTAATTTGGACACTCATTAGCCTTGTGCCCCCACCCTTGACACTTGAAGAATTGAAACCCCTTGGTATTGGAAGTAGAATTCAATTTACCTTCATACCTTAGAGGATGTTTTTGGACAACCTTGGGGATCTCGGGTTGGGCAGCCTTAAAAGAGTTCTCTTTGAGCTCCCTCTCCACCTCTAAAGCCGCTTGGAAGATGCCCTCTATGGTGTCAAATTTGTGAAGTGTCATGCGAGTGGAGATATCTTTGTTTAACCCAACCTTGAAGCGCACAATGTCATGAATTACTTGCTCTCCCCGGTGGTTAAGTTTCAACATCAATTGTTGAAATTCATCATAGTAAGCCATGACACTCTTGATCCCTTGCCTCAAATTATATAATTTGGAAAGGATCTCATACCTAAAAGTCTCAGGCAAGTACCTTTTCCACATAAGGTTCTTCAACCGAAACCAAGGAGGAGGTTGTACCCCGATCACCTCATTCTCGAACCGCTTAATATATTTCCACCACGTATTAGCATACCCCTCAAAATGAGCTATCGCATAGCAACTCTTCTTTTCCTTGATGAGGTCATTTAGTTGGAATATCTTGTCACACGAAGACTCCTAAGCAAGATACGCTTCGGGATCGCTCTTACCCTTGAAGATTGGGAGACTAACTTTGATGGAGTTTATGCCCAAGTCTCGATTTTGGTGGACTTCCCTCACCTCTCGGCCTGGCTCCCCATGTCTACCCCTCATTCTTTCTTCCCTTAAGTAGGTATTACCATAGACTCCATAACCTTCATGTCGTTCTTCTCCACTATATCCTTTCACACGATTTGGTTGGTTTGGGTTAGGTGGGTTTGGATTGGGTGGAAAATAATTTCTTTGGTCTAATGGATCTTGAATTAGAATGTGAGGCCTTTGGTTAAGTGGAGGGCTCGAGTTTGGTGTTGGTATTTGGGTTCCAAATGCTTCTTATTGGACTTGGTGAAGTGGAGGGTGGGTTGGTCTATCAAACTCTTGGCTTTGGGAAGCATTTGGTGATTATCTCGGTGGATTGATCATTTGGTGTAACATTTCGGGGGAGATGGTAGGAAAATTATTTTGATCATGTCCACTTGAGGACACATGATAGTATTGAGGAGTAGAGGGGCGACTCTTTTGGCTTTCCACTCGTTCCAATCTCTCACTCATAGTAGATACATCCCCTTTCAACGATGTTATATCCGTTTCTAACTTGAAACCCTCAAGTTCTCTCTCTTGTGAGGCTTGGCTGAAACTAGGTTACAACATTAGGGTGAAATCTCTTTTGTTGTTTGTTTGCTTGGAACTTAGGGTGCTTGAAGGATTGATGTCCTCTCTTGTGTCTCTTTGAAGAGTGTAGGTGTTCCTACTATCATCATTAAGGGTCTTTGTGTGTCATCTACACTTAGGTTCTTAATCATTATAGTAGTTTATGTCTCACTATCTATCCCTTTGTCTTTTGTAATCTTGTAACGTTATATCTTATTGTTGTGGAATCTGAATCTAGTTATTCTTGTTGTAATCTTGTTCATCTCATTATTGTTGTGTTGTTGGCTATTTTTGGGTGTCAAATACACCCATGTTTCTTCTATTCTTGTTATACTAGTCGAATCCAAGTGAGGTCCCCTTTTGGTCCACGTTTTTTCTTGAATTTGTGGACTGTTTGGGGTATGTTTTGTGCTTTCCCTTGTTTTTCTTGTATTATTTCACCAATCCAAATTAAAATTGGTCAAGACTTGGACTTTGGAAAATAAAAATTGTAGAAACCGCAACCAATATGTGGCTGCCACATCATCAAGTTACTGTTCACGCATCAAATTTTGGCTCAAATTTTAGATTTTCTTAGTTTCTTTTTATTTTTCCGTAGTTTCATTTGTTGGTTCCAATACTAATGGAAAACTAGTACTCATCTACTAGATTGTTAGTTAGTCTTTGTGTTCGTTCATTCATGTTTAGCGTTTGTTGTGTGGTTTTTTTCTCTTTTATGAATTCATTGTGTCTTGTTGGTTCAAGTTCATAAATAATTTTTCTTTTGAGTCACTCAAACGAAAATCTATTTTGGGCAAATATGGACTCATCCCTCAATCACTCATAAAGTACAAACTGATTTTTAACACTTGTGAAATCAAGTGTGAGGTAAAACTGAGAGTGAGAGTGTGGTGAGGCATTTTGAATTAACAAGTTTGTTTTGTTGTTTGTTGTTATCTTTTGATTTAGGTACCATGGCTTCCACTAATTTCGATGCCATATTTGATCACATCAATGATGATATTAAAGAAATGAAATGGTACGTGAAAATGCTACGCCAATTGTTACCTAAACTTATCCTACAAAATCCAACTTCCCTTGTACAAACACCTTGTGCTGAGAGTTTCCCGAAGGAAGAGGTGGTCTGCCCCAACCCGCACCAAGATAAAGAGGAGATTGAAACATCTTTGGTACTTGATAGTGAACTTATAGAGAGTGAAACACTTGCTAGTTCCAAATCTGTTCGTGAGATAGATCATGCTCTCTTTAGGTTTAATGTTTTGTTTGAAGATGATATAAACACTCCTAATGAACCTAGTGGTGAAAATAATGGTATATCTTTCCTTGAAGGCTATAGCCGATATGCTAACCCACTATGGTGTGACAACATTCCTCCTAAAGATGGAAATCTCTTCTTGGAAGGTGATAGTACTCTTATGGGCAAGGAATGTGTAGTCTCAGAAATGAGTACTCTTGGTAGTACTCTTGGTTTTCATGATGATCAATTTACTCTTAAATGTAGTTCACTACTTGAGCATGTGAATGAAGTACTTAAAAATTCGCAAGTTAGTGATGGTGTCTATAGAATT
This sequence comes from Capsicum pubescens, assembly GCA_030864215.1. NCBI lineage: Eukaryota > Viridiplantae > Streptophyta > Magnoliopsida > Solanales > Solanaceae > Capsicum > Capsicum pubescens. Next base: position 96,369,700 of record CM061538.1, on the reverse strand, counting down.
AATCTTGATAATGCGCATGACTCTTTGAACATCTTGTGTGGTAAAAGCATTGCGATTAGTTTTGTTCATAGAGATCATGTGTATGAAAATGTTTTTATGTGTGAATGTGGGAGTGACATTCTAGGGGAAGGAAGGGCTAGCCTCGGCTTAGGCCCTTGGCTAATTCTTCCATTTGATCCCGGTACCATCTTAGGGTGGGAAAGGATGACTCTCGGCCTATTTTCCTTTTTTCTTAATGCTTGTCCGAGACACATCCTTTGTAGCAATTGTACTAATCTTTTCATGATTAAAACAAAGGACCCGTGGCTATACTTCAAATTTGTCCCGCCTCAGTATGGGATGTTAATGTGTTATTTTTGCTAACCCTAACCCTTCAGATCATGAGGATGTGTGCTTGTTTGTCGTCTCTTGATTTGCAAGGTAAGAATTAGAGGTCGAATACTTTTCAAGAAGGGGAGGATGATATAAGTACGACTACAAGGATGGACGAGAACAAGTGCGTATTGAATCTGTCCAAGGAAGTGCACAAGTAAAGTGTGAAAGACGGCCTAAATGCACTAAAAACAGCCCCTAAGTTACACTTGATGGGCACCTCACCCTTGAGGGATATTGTGGTTATTTTGTATTCTATTTTGTAATACACTATATATAGAACCTCTTAGGGTTTTTAGTCTTAGATGTTTTTGATATTGAAAGTTGTAAGAAGAACATTTCTCTCTTGTGAGAAAGGCCTATGGCCGAAACATTGTAACTAGGATTTCCAACTTGAGTGTGGAATTATTCGTGTTGGATTCATGCTTGGAACGTTGGGTGCTAGAGGAGGTTGAGGTCTCTCTTGTGCTCACCGAAGAGATAGGTATTTGTAGTGTGTAGTGTTAAGGGTCCAAGAGTGGAATAGGCTCTTAGGTTCTTAAGATTATACCTTCACTTTGTCTATCTATCTTTCTTAACATTTCTTGTACTCTTTGTTGTTGTTCTAGTCAAAAACCGTGTGTTGTTGTTTCCATTGTGTTACTGTTCATCTTGTTCTTCATCTTGTTATCTTAATACTCTCTTTGTTAGTTTGTGGTGTCTGTTTTGGTGTCAAATACACCATTGTTATCTCGTATTGTTGTTGTTGTAGTGAATCTGAGAGTGGTCTCCCAAAAGGGCCTTGGATCCTTAAGATTAGAGGACTGATTTGAAGTGTGTTTTTATGCTTTCGTTGTCTTTCTCGTATCAGTAAAAGAACTTAGATAGTTCTTCCGATTCAAGACTTTTAGATACAGTCACTCAGTTCAGTACGGAACTCAGCACTATCAGACACAGTCACTCAGTTAACAGTATATCAGTTATATGAAACTCATGTTATAAGTATTCAGACTTAGTAGTCAGTATTATCATGACCTCATTTATAGTTACGTATTCATGCATGTATTCTCACGTTCATGTTATTCAGTTAGTTAGTATTGTTCATGCATATGAACCCCATGCATTCAGCGTACCTCACTTTGAATACCAATACATTCAGATGTACTGACACATACTTTTCTTCTGCGCTATGGTGTTTTATACCATAGGTTCGGACGCTCAAGATCCCGATCACACTTAGCTTAAGATTCAGACAATAGCAGTAGATTTGCAATAAATCCTCATCATTTGAGGATAGAATGATTATTTGATTACTTCATTATTTCAGTTTTAGTAGACAGAGTTAGTTGGGGACATGTCCCATTAACTCTATAGTTTTCAGACAGTTTAGAGGCTTTCAGACTAGCATGTTCAGACAGTTTATTTCAGTTTTGGTATTGATATACCATATTTCCAGATGTTTAGTTTTATCAGATATTTGAATCTTATGGCCCTTAGCCCTTTTATTCTGTATTTACAAAATATATGATGCAGTGCTCAGTTACAGATATCAGTCATAGGTTAGCTTGTGGTCCTTCGGGATTGCTAGCACCGTATAGCATTTTGGGTATCAGATTTAGGGCGTTACAAACTTGGTATCAGAGCCTAAGGTTCAATAGAGTCCTAGGAAGTTTGAAAAGTCGCATCTAGTAGAGTCTTGTGCATGGGTGTGTTGCGCGCCACATTTATGTACAAGAGGCTATAAGATGTTTTATGAATAGTTTCCCTTCTTTCAGTATTCATGTCGTGCCAGTGAGCATGAGCTCAAATTTAACTCTCAGTTTAATCTGTTTCTCCCCTTTTATTTACAGAACATGCCTTCCAAAAGAAGAAACGAAAATCAGTTAGCCCCTCAGCACGTTCAGGCAGATCCCCTGGATGAGTATGTCTCCCATGAAGAATTCAGAACTGCATTCACTACTTTAACCAAGTCAGTCACAGCTCAGAATAAATGGCTAGCTGCTTTTCTGGCCAACTCAGTGGCCAATACTACTGCATCCAAGATTCGAGACTTCACCCGAATAAATCCTCCCCTATTCTCAGGTTCTAAATCCGAAGAGGATATACAGGAGTTCCTCGACCAAGTTTAAAAAGTCATAGATATCATAGGAGTGACTTCCAGTGAGAGTGCTGAGTTAGCCGCTTATCAGCTACAAGATGTAGATAATACGTGGTTTAAGCAGTGGAAGGTAGGCAGGGGTATAGATGCAGAATCAATAGAGTGGGAAGAGTTTGCTACTGCCTTCCAAGATCGATTCTTTCCCCTAGAGCAGAAAGAAGCCAAAGTGTTAGAGTTTATCGATCTCAGACAAGGTAGCATGAGTGTAAAAGAATACTCCCTCAAGTTTACTCAGTTAGCCAGGTATTCTCCCCATGTAGCAGCAGATAGTAAATCCAGAATGAGCAAGTTTGTGTCTGGGGTATCAGGTAGAGTGGTTAAGGAGTGCAGGATTGCGATGTTGATTAAGGAGATGGACATATCTAGGCTTATGGTTCATGCTCAACAAATTGAAGAGCAGAAGCTTAAGAAGAAGGAGAGAAAGAATAAGAGAGCCAGAATAGGTAGCTATAGTTTTTCTTAGCCAGGGTCCCAGGGTGGTAACCATTCTCAGCATAGTCAGAAGTTTTCAGTCCCATTTCTATCCTAAGCTAGTGCGCCAGTACCAAAGTTCAGAAATGACCGTATGGATGGGGCACCATACTCTAAAGTCCAGGGTAGTGAGAGCAAGAGTTTTACTAATCCTCTTTGCAAAGAGTGTGGTAAGTATCATAAGAGGATGTGTAGATCCGGAAGTTATGTGTGTTTTGGATATGGAGAGTCAGGTCACAAGGTCCGAGACTGTCTTAAACCAGGCCATCAAAGTTAGCACAGTCGTCCTTCATCCTAGTTCGGTCGCTCGAATCAGCAGGGTGCAAATTCCAGCGCTATCAGTGGACAACGCCCAAACAGACTCTATGCTCTTCAGTCCCGATAGAATTAGGAAAATCCTCCTGATGTATCCACTGATATGTTACCGATCCCTCATTTACATGTTCACGTTTCTCCAGATTCAGGAGCTTCTTTTTCTTTTGTAACTCTTTACATAGCAGTTAACTTTAAGGTCAGACTAAATGTTAATAGGACCTTTCTCAGTCTTCACCCATTGGGTTAGCCTATCATAGCCCGGAAGGTATACAGGGACTGTCCAGTTATGATATCTCAGAAAGTTAGGCCTTCAGGTTCTAGTTGTAATACCAGTATGTGTAGGAAATCCATAAGGGAAGATGATTCCTGACCCATTCCTACCTCCATGCAAAGTTTTTTACTTCAACCATCACGATACTTATGCATGCTTTGTGTTTCAATCCCATGAATACAACTTATATCCATGCGTTTTTCATAGAATAGTGTGTGTTTTAAGTTCCTAGTATACGGAGTTCCAGTTCACCCAGTGTTACGAATCATGTCCCATGAAAATAGAAATTCCAGGATCAGGTCATCCAGCTCATGACTCATGCTCCACTCCTAGTGATCAGCCAAACTCAGATTATGTCACGTATACTCTTAGTTTAGATCTCTCAGTGAATCCGTGGTGTTGATGATCTATCCCTCAGGCCTCAGTTACAGCATCAGTTTAGTAATCAATATTCAGTAAAGGACTCAGATAATCCTACAGGACCATGGCTTTCAGTTATCAGTTACTTAGCCATCAGAATTTAGTACTTCAGTATCAGTCTAAACCTCGGTTATCAGAAACTATCATTCAATTTTAGTTACAGTCTTAGTTATGGTTACAGTCTCAATTACTGTCTTAGCTACAATCTCAGTCCCAATCCTAGCCCAGTAATCAGTTCACTAATTCAGTTTAGTTTTAGGATTTTCAGACCATAGCATATGGCCATCAGTTACTTAGCTATTAGTATTTTAGTACCCTAGTTTACAGAATGTTTCCGAAACATGCTAGATGCCTGATCTAGCATTCTTAAGGTAATACAGTTTTCACTCACTCATGATCAGTTACCTCATGTTACTCGGTTAATCATTACCTTCTATGCATTATACTCTATAGTTTCAATCCAATTGTTCAGACTAATTTCAGTTAAGTCTTGCAAACCCAGTATTCAGTTATTAGTCCTTCAGTTAATCAGATGAGCAGTATATTTAAGCAGACGTGCTCAATACCCATGTTAATGTTTTCGGTAGTCTCGAGTGATGTATTTGAAAGAGTGTCGGAGAAGTACTTCAGTTAAGTATAAGTTTTTAGTATGAGTTAGTTTAAGCAACCAGTAATTCAGTTTAGCAGTCAGGCGAACAAGTTCGGATGGTATGGTTTCCCTTCGTTCCATCTAGTCGCACTATCTGGAGTCCCATGAATGTGATCATTCTAAGATGGACCAACCAGGTAGTTATGTGCTCAGCTTAGTTCATGTATCACGTCTTAGTTTTAGATACCAGATATTCAGTCACAATTTAGTTCATAGGTGCCTTGTGCATCACCGTATTTTTCCTCAGTATCTCAGCAAAATTAGTATTCTTCGAGGGACCTAGTGTCCTAAGGAGAGATACACTATAATCCCCAAACTTTTATGACATAAACATTCCACTCTTTCTCCTCGTAATGAATACAGTTAGGATTAAAAGGAACTCATAAGTTGACCCTTAAACTCTGACCTCAGCCGCAAGCCACGTATTGAAAGTGCTCAGTTTAGATCATGATATTCAGTTTATATACCACATTTTAGGCTCAGATATGTTCCCATGTTCCCATTCATGCGTTCCCAGTAAGTGATCTCGAGTTTATCAGTATTTTCAGTTTAAGATAACAGTCTTCCATGAATTCACTCAGTTCCATGTTCAGATTCCATTACAAACTTGGTATTCAGTTTCATGCGCAGATTTCCATTATAAACTTGGTATCAATTACCATTGTATATTTAGTCATATGTTTATGTGTTAGATCAATCATGTATTCACACATCAAATATACATGCTCAGCTTGATAAATTCAGCTTATCAGTAATCCCAGTCATGCATTCATTGAGTCAGCTATTCATGAATCAGATATGCATGTTTAGTATAATACATTCAGCTTATAAGTCATGTCAGTCATGTACTCATGTTTCAATTTTTCATATTAAGTATGACTTCAGCTTATCATTTCTCCCATCTCAGTCAGTCCCATTCAAGGAAGAATGTTCCCAAAGGGGAGATATTGTAAGACCTCGCAAAATTTCTAAGCTTAATTCATACTTTAAGTTTGTCAAGGAGGTCCCAAACTTAGAAAATTCTAGCTAAGTTTCTAGACTTAGAAAATTCTAGCTAAGTATCCAGACTTAGTTTATTTTTGCCCTTCAAAAGTTGGCAATCTCACTTTATGACCTTAATGTCCTTTAATGACGAAATTCTTGCTAATTCATGATCAAGGAGGTCAATAGGTGTTCCCGGATAAGTTTTGGATTTTTCAGACCTCATTTAGACCACATTTGGTGTCCCAAAATAGTGGAGCAGCGCAATCTTGGCGCACTGCGTCGCCTATCACGTTGGTTAAAATTGTTGTAGGTTGCCAGAGCCAAAAGTACTAAGGCTTGGCGTGAACATGGCACAACGCGTCAAGTATTAGATCGGTGTCATTGACGCTCTGTGCCGCTCAACGCATCGGTGCCCAGTTTTAGTCATTAAATGACCGCATCCTTAAGGGTACTTAGGTCATTTTCCTCAACCTTCAGCCCTCTTTTTCCAAAATACAATCCTTATTCCACAATTGCTCAAGAACAAGAAACCCTAGATGATCAAATTTCAAGCCAAGGATTCAAGATTTCCTCCATCAATCTTCAAGAAATCATCCACTTAGGTATGTAAAGTGTTCATCCAAGGATCCCTTTCATCCTTGGAGTTCAAGAAACCATTTTTTTAAAGCTCAAATAATGATATTCATGTTGTAGATTGAAATTGTATCCATGTTGTTGATTTATATGGTTTCGATGATGGAATCTTTATGTATTCCTTGATATTATGTTAGCATGTGGGTTGAATTTCATGAAATTGAGTTGATTAAGTAGCCAAGATGTAATTGTTTAGTGTTCATGCCCAAGACTAAGTATATGCATCCTATGTGTTTGATAAAATTCCTAAGTGAGTAGAATTATGTTTTATGACCCTTTGTTGATCTAAATGATGAACTTATGCTAAATCTAGATGTTCAAAATGACTCCCATGCTAAATCTATGTCTCATAGTTGTTTGATGGAATGCTCATGAGACTAGAATTGTGAAATTATGATATGTTTGAATGCATTCCTATCCATGTACAAGATTATGAATATCAAGTGCTACATGAAATCCCTCAATGATTGTATTATGAATTGTAGCCTATGGTTATGTATTCAAAGAAGTGTCATATATTATTAGTTTCATGCTATCGAGTCCTGGGGTACTTGTACCCAATAATTTAGATATGTGACTTAAGCCAGCGTCAGTTTTCAATATACTCTCAGTCAAGCCATGATCCTAGAATTTAGTCAGTCACATGACTCAAAAAAACTCAGTAAATCCAGTATCAGTCCAGTCCTTCACAGTACTCAGTAATCTTAGTCAGTTATTAGATTTTAGTAGTATTCTGTCATTCAATGAAACTTAGTAAAATCAGCCCAGTTCAGTCAGTAACACGATCAGCGATAGCTTAGTCAAGCCTAGTATGAACTAGGAAATCAGCTTAGTGTCTATTCAGTTGGAGTAGGATTCAGCACCGAGTGAACCTAGGGATGAGGGCTCACCTGTCAACCAGTAGAGGGTATGATCCTTAGAGGCAATCCTTGCATTCCAGAACTATGTAGCTAGCATAGGTTGAAATGTACCCCTACGAGTCTAGGGATTATACATCTCATTTGAGTTTCCTACTAGGAGGGGTTGACAGAAGAGCTACCTGTCAGAGAGAGTTAACACACAACTTGTCCTTACCCGTAGCACGGTACTGAAACCCTTCCAGCTAAGGTTACAGGTTAGACCCCCACCAGTTCAGATTTGGGGCATGCCGGTTAGATGATTACTTCTCACAGTCTCAGTCTTAGTCTTAGTAAAAGAACTCAGATAGTTCTTCAGATTTAGGACTGTCAGATTCAGTCACTCAGTTTAGTACGGAACTCAGCTAGTTCCATCAGAATCAGGACTATCAGACACAGTCACTCAGTTAACAGTATATCAGTTATACAAAACTCATGTTATCAGTATTCAGACTCAGTAGTCAGTATTATCACGGCCTCATTTACAGTTACGTATTCATGCATGTATTCTCACGTTCATGTTATTCAGTCAGTTAGTATTGTTCATGCATATGAACCCCATGTATTCAGCCTACCTCGATTTGCATACCAGTACATTCAGACGTACTGACACATACTTTTTTTCTGTGCTATGGTGTTTTATACCATAGGTTCAAACGCTCAAGTTCCCGATCGCACTTAGCTTCAGATTCAACCAGTAGCAGTAGATTTGCAGTGAGTCCTCATGATTCGAGGATAACATGATTATTTCATTACTTCCTTATTTCAATTTTAGTAGATGAAGTTAGTTGGGGACATGTCCTATCAACTCCACAGTTTTCAGACAGTTTAGAGACTTTCAGACTAGCATGTTCAGACAGTTTATTTCTATTTTGGTATTGATATATCGTATTTCCAGATGTTATATTTTATAATATATTTGAACCTTATGACCTTTCAACCCTTTATTCCATATTTACACAGTATATGATGCAGTGCTCAGTTACAGATATCAGTCATGGGTTAGCTTGTGGTCCTTTGGGATTGCTAGCATCGTGTAGCATTTCAGGTATCAGATTCGGGGAATTACAATTAGTAGACTTTCCTAATTATGAACACACTTTCCATTTAGGTGTGTTTCACTTTCCCTCCACTACTTTCCTCCATTTTCCATTCACATTTTTAACTTGAACCTAATAATCCCCACATGAATGGGGAATAGATATTCTTTGTAAAACTTTACGGACAAGTATATGATCATAAAGCAAAGAATGATTGCATCTGAATAAGTGGGTTTTTCTTTAAACTTTTCGTAGTGAACACGTATCGGATACACTCAGTCAATCGGTAGATTTGATATCTTTGAACCGCCGAGCTTTAATGTACACCTAGATAACACATGTCACACAACCAGGCTTTTACCATTTATGGTTCTCACGGTTTTGTTCATTTCATCCATGAACACGTCCCGTCTCATGAAAGCTAAGAGAATATTCCTTTACTAACATTCTTCTTGAAGCGTCTTCCACTTCGCCCTTACATAGGTGATTTCTAAACGTTCAATCCTATAGATTAAACTATTAGGTCAAATCTGCCAAATTTAGATAATCAATAAAAGACTTCACACCATAAGTCTTATCCTTGTTTACTAAACATTGTCTACATCATGAGAATGGATTGGGTATATTGACAATGTTGAACCTGTCAGACATAACTTTGTTTGATCTCTTTGAACCTAACTCTTGGGATCTCCAGTCTTCTAGGTAGAGTTACCACCATACTGACTTGTCCTAGGTCATAAACCCATTCCCTTGGATTTTCTATCAACTCCCTCTCTAGATAGGCCTTTTGTAAGTGGATCCGACACATTATCCTTTGACTTTACATAGTCAACAGTGAAAATTTTACTAGAGAGAAGTTCTCTAATGGTATTATGTCTCTGTCTTATGTTACGGGATTTATCATTGTACATTATGCTCTCTTCCCTACCTATTGCCACTTGACTATCACAGTGTATACATACTAGTGCAAATGGTTTGGGTCAATAAGGAATATCTTTCATAAAATTTCAGAGTCATTCTACGTCTTCACCGGCTTTATCTAATGCGATAACTTTATATTTCATTGTAGAGCTAGCAATATATGTCTGTTTGGAAGATTTTCAAGAGACTACTCCTCCACCTATAGTAGGAAGATTTTCAAGAGACTACTCCCCCACTTATAGTAAATATATATCCACTCGTGGATTTTACTTTATTCGATCCGGTGATTCAATTTGCATTACTATACCCTTCAAGTACCGTGGGATATTTATTATAATACAAAGCATAGTATTGAGTGTATTTAAGATACCCCAAAACTCTTTTTATTGCCATCCAATGAGTTTTATTGGGATTATTCGTATACCAGATCAACCTACTAATAGCACATGCTATGTTTGGTCATGTACAATTCATTATATATGTTAAACATCCAACCACTCTTGCGTTCTCCAACTGTGAGCACTTTCACCTTCATTCTTTTGAAGTGCGAAACTCACATCCAATGGAATCTTGGCAATACCAAATTCTAAATACTTGAATTTATCTAGTACCTTTTTATGTAATAAGATTGTGACAATGTCAACCCTTGTGAAGTTCTATGGATTCTTATTACTAAGATCACATTCGCAACTCCAAGGTCTTTCACATCAAACTTGCTCTCAAGCATTCGTTTCGTAGCATTTATGTCAGAAATGTTTCTACTGATGATCAACATATCATCCACATATAAACAAACAATGAACTTGTGATTTGGAGTGTCTTTAATGTAAGCACATTTATCATATTCATTTATCTTGAATTCGTTTGCCAACATGTTTTGGTCAAACTTCGCATGCCACTGTTTTGGTGTTTGTTTTAGTCCATAGAATGACTTAACCAGTTTGCACACCTTCTTTCTTTACCAGAAACCACAAAACCCTCAGATTGTTCCATCTAAATATCTTCCTCTAATTCTCCATTAATGTTGCTTTCATATCCATCTGATGGATTTCAAGACCATATACCACCACAAAGGCAATTAATATCCAAATTGACGTTATCCTTGTTACTGGTGAGAATGTATCAAAGTAATCAAGGCCTTCTTTTTGTTTGAAGACTTTTACTACAAGTCTTGCCTTGTATTTGTCAATAGCATCATCCGCTTTCATTTTACTTTTGAAGATCCATTTAGAACCTAAAGGTTTATTTCCTGGAGGAAGATCAACCAACTCTCAAGTATGGTTGCTTAAGATCGAATCAATCTCACTATTGACTGCCTCTTTCCAAAAGAATGAGTCTGAAGACGCCGTTTCTTTTTTAAATGTTTGGGGATCATTTTCTAAGAGAAATGTTACAAAATCTGATCCAAATTAATCTTATCAATCGATCTAATTCCAAATCCAAAGCCAAAGCTGAGCTAGCGATGACGACGGCGCGAGGCACCTCTTGGTTCTTGCCTCACTATCCATGTGGAGTTTGTATTTCTTAATAAGAACACACGAAAGTTCCTTTCTCCCACCAATGTGGGAGAATTAGTAGACTTTTCTTATTGTGAGCACACTTTCCATTTAGGTATGTTTTCACTTTTCCTCCACTAATTCCCGCTATTTTCCATTCATACTTTTAACTTAAAACCAATATTTAGTGGGTTGTTTCGGATAGTTTTCATATACACGGAATTGAGACTATTGTCTATACCTTGTATTCCTCTTCTTCATAGTGAATTTCCTCTGCCTCTGCCCGTGGTTTTTTCCGCAAGGATTTTCACGTAAAATCTGTGTGTGTTCTTGTTGTTTTATTTTGTTTGTGATTTGCTTATTCTATCCAAAAATAACAGTTTCCAATGTAGAAGTCATTACGGACATGCCTCATTTCATTTGTACCATAAAATCCTATTATCTTTCGAAGATTTTTCTGGTAAGTTGTCAAAACTAAATTCTACTCCCATTCTTATATTCAATAGATTTAACTTATAAAGTGTGAAGTATACATATGAACTGCTTATGTGAAACTGGTTATAAACTGTTTTAGCAACTTCAAAATCCATTGGCATAATACATAAATATGACCCTAATATTAACACCAAATTATAACATTGACCTTAAACTTTGACAGTGTACAAGTAGACCATTTAACTATACAAAACTTGAACAAATAAACACTCCGATTTTGCAACTTACACGTGTGTACCTCACTTGCACCTACGTGGATTAGTCATCCACTTAGATGCTGCCACCTAATAAAAAAGATACATTATAACTATGACCTTTAACTTTGCCAGTGCACAAGTAGGCCCTTTGACTATACAAAAGATGAACAAAAAAATCCTTCAATTCTAACTCCGACGCGCGTGGTTTTGAGTGTATACACACATTTTGCCACGTAGGATTATAGTATTTATTTATTCAGGTTTTGTATAGTTAAAGGGCCTATTTGTGCACTGTCAAAGTTTAAAGTCAATGTTATAATTTGGTGTCAAGTTTAGAGTCATATTTATGTATTATGCCAAATCCATTTGCACGGTTAAACGTTCTCAGTTTCAAGAACAGGAAATGTACGGTAACGATAAGAGACGAGCAAGGGTCATGGATGTTTAGTCTATATTCGAGTGGAAAACACACCTACATTAGAGGCAGATGGCTTGAATTTTGTGTTGCAAATTGCTTAAAGGAAGGAGATCGTCTAATGTTTGAGATTGTCTCCAATGAAAACAAGCCTATACTGAAGTTTCGAGGGAAATTTCATTTAAACCCTTCTCTTAAATCTTTTTCTTTCTCATTCTTTAACGTGACATTTACCGTTCTTTTCTACTTTCCTTTATCATTTTAGTTTTGTCTTTTACATTATTGTATAAATTTAGATATGCGAAGAAACACATCACTTCAGACCGAAGGAAAGAAGACCAGTTGTGATGCTGCTACAAGAATTTCCACTCAAGGTCCGAATTTCAAGAGAAAATTAAGTCTTGTTGCTTTCACCTTTTCTTTTCATTTCTATGGCTCTGATGTTCCTTCTTTCTTTTCTCTTTTAAACGAAGAACATGCCTCAAGATTGAGAACTCGGATATACTTGGATGACCATATAAGTTATTAACCTAACTAGTACTTCCGTTGTGATCGTATTTCCTTACTTCCTTTTGTTTTCACAATCTTCCTCTTCCTATTGTAGTAGTGATAGTATTTCTATGCACACTATGAAAGCGTTATGAGATACGTGAAAATGTATTTCAATAAATTTAGTTTTGATATCAACTAAAATTATGCAGGTAAATATTTTGAAAAAAGTTGATGAAGCAGTTGGTTATGGACGGAAAGGGAAAAGATCATGGTAGAATATGATGTTTTTGGATCTATATGTTATATGTAGTACATACATGATCCTGTCTTGTTATAAAGATTCTATTTGTTATTAATGTTTTCGTTTTCATATGTAGTTTCTATTTCCTGAATTTCTAAAAATACTGGACATAAATTTCATCGTTTTATTACTAGTGGTATATATTTCTGTTTTAAAAGCAAAGAATTCGCGCAACTTAACTGTTAACGAGTAAGTTTTTGTCGACCTTTGCTATCACAATTTGAATGTCACGTGTCTCAGATAGACCAAGCCCAAATTTTATTGCATTTGGTCTCTGCCCGCCTAGTTATTTGTTATATTATTCAAACTCTTCAAAGATGACTCCAAAATAAGTGTATTATTAAAGGACCCAAATAGATGCGATAATATTATTGAAGGGATCAAGTACCTTATTTTATTTGTGCCTGCTCCTAGGCGGAGCCACCTTAGGCAAAGGGGGTGGCTTGTTGCTCAGTTATCATTTTTTATTATATAGATTTATTTATTTTTGTAAAAAAAGGTTAAGAATAATGAATAAAATTAGATTATGGAGGAAAAAAAAGAAAAATAAAAAATTAGAAAAGGAACAAAAAATAAAAATAAAATATTTATTCTCTTCTTCCTATATAAGAAAGTCACGGTGTGGCAGGTGAAGCACACACCACAACGTCGACATCCATGCTTGTCGTCATTTGATGTGCTTGCTCCGTGATTTTACTATATCACCCCTAATTAATTATTATATGTCATTTACGTATTAAAAATACTAGTCGAGTGTACGTGCTTTGCACGTGAGTCTCGTGTTGATAAATAAAAGGGAAAATTACCCGAATTAGCCACTATTGGGATTACCACTTAAAGCCTAATTTTTAATTAATTACAATTCATAGCCGCCTCTTGCCTATTAATTATCCCTAATTACAATTCATAGTCTCTCTCATGTATTTTTTTCTCTATTTTCGATTACTCTCCTTTTTTTTATTTTTCATTTTTTTCTTCATTTTTTTATTTTTTCTTTCTTTTTTCACTTTTTTCTTTTTTTCCATTTTTTCTTTTTTTGTTCTTTTTCTTTTTTTCTTTTTATTTTTTCTCCTTTTTTTTTGTTTATTTTATATCTCCTTTTTTAAAAAAAATTTCTCTCATCCTTTCTCCTTCTTTTTATTTTATTTTTTCTCCCTTTTCTCTTATCTTTTCTCCTTCTTTTTTTTTTATTTTTATTTTTATTTTTTCTACTTCTTTTTTTATTTTTCGCTATTTTCTATTACTCTCCTTCTTTTTATTTTTTATCCTTCTTTTTCTCTCATTTTTCTCCTTTTTTTTCCTTTTCATTTTTTCCCTTCTTTTCATTTATGTGTACTAGCAAATACAAATACAAATACAAATACGAACTATAAAATACAAATACAAATATGAACTATAACATACAAATTAAGTGCGGACTATAAAATACAAATGCGAACTATAACATACAGATACAAGTGTGCACTATCATTTGTATTTTTAATTATTGAAAAGGAATGATTGATTTTCTTTCTACGAATACTTGTTTGTATTTATTGATACTGGTTGTATTTATTTATACAAATAAATACAACTCAAATATTTATACAAATACAATATATACAAATACATATTGTATTTGTAAAATCATTTATTTCATTTGTTTGTCATCGTATTTGTATCAAGTGATATTTGTTTATTTACAACTATGAATGATAATTTTGATATACAAATAAAAAATGGTACATTTGTATCAAATGATACATTACATATTTATATATTTTAGAATCATGAAAATACAATTAATGCACTTACTTGTTTGTATACAAATACAAATGATAAATTTTACATAGTCATGACTAAATACAATATGCAATAAACTTACAAATACAAATACAAAATAATTTCTTAAAAATAAAAAGGTAATGAAGAAAATAGAATACAAATACAAGTATAATCCAATTATACAAACACAATAAAACCATAATATAAATATAATCCAATAAAATATGCAATCAATTATAAAATACAAATACGAAATAGTTCTTTATTTAAAATACAAGTATGAATTATATAAAATATAAATGATGGCACACACTAACAAATACAAATACAAGTGCGAACTATTAAATACAAATACAAATGCAAACTATAAAATATAAATATAAGTGCGAACTTTAAAATACAAATACAAATACAAATACAGTTATATCAATAAATAAAAAAATATAAATGGCAGTGTGACTACAAATACGATAAACAATTGTGATATTTACGTTATCATCCATGACTTGTGCTTGACTAGTCATATTTTTCGAAAATACAAAAAATATAAAATAGAACAAAAATAATAATAAAAAAAATAAGTACAAAAAAGAAAATAAAAAAAATCAAAGAAGAAAAGAAAAGAAGAAAGATAAATAGAAGTTAGAGATTAAAAAGAGAAAAAAAGAAAAAAACAATAGGAAAGAAACGAAAAAAATAAAAGTAGGAAAAAATAGAAAAAAGAAGAAGAAAAAAGGGGAAAAACACAAAAATAAAAAAATATAAGAAAAGATAATGATAGTGTTAGGCAAGAAAATATTCAGTTCAACAAGATAAGCGTGATTGAGATTTTTTTATTTTTAAAAATATTGAATTTCATTTTTGGCGCAACTAAACATGGACTGTATTCATATTTTATATGAATACATACTATCTGTAAAACCGAATACAACGGGCATAAATCGAATACAACGGCTATAAATGGTAATAATGTAAAATGTGGCTATGGAAGGTGGATTTTATAGCAAAATGTTGCTATTTTTGAATAAGTATTTCATCTTAGTCAATAAAATTATATCTATACAATGAAAAATTTATTGAATTAAAAATTTCTGCTCACCAAATAAAAAGATGTAGAGAAAAATTAAGCTACAGAGAAGTGTTTGTCGTACCTATACATCATATTAAATTTAAACAAAAATATTATTTGTACTCTACAATCCATTTTAGGGCTGAGATTGATATTCATGATATAAAATATAACAGAAAGGGAGAAAAAAGTCGGAAAATTAAGAGAGTGCAAATAACAAAATACTCTATAAGAATATATTATTATCTTTCGATCATGTCCAACATCACTTCTCTACCTTGCTACAACTAATGGCCGTACATGGACAAATATTTTACACTCTTCAATTTCTCAAAATCAATATTATATATGTCTTTAATAGAAGAACGTACATAATTACACTTACAACAACATCATGATACATATTGAAATTGTTAACCTCAATTTCTTTGTGACTAATAAATTAACCCACATATGATCGACAAAAAAAATTATTGAGAGAATAATTTCCTTCTAAATAATAAATGTAGATATTGATAGATCATCTAACTTTCAAAAATAATCTATCGTATGTTAATTTAATTGGTAGAAATTATACCTCAATTATCAATATTCTTTTGAAGCTTTAAATTTGAATTGAAATTTTCACCCTTAGTGCATTCTTCCGGGCGAGGTCACAATCTATCAAACATAAATTATAAGAGAATCTCAAAGACTAAGGATAGAATCTCAAAATACTAAAAATCATACGTAAAAATCACATAGTTAGGCAACTAAAATAATGTTTAAAAGCAACGAACAACCTAATAAAAGAAATTTAAAGTGCAACAAAAATACAAATTAAATAGAAAAGCAAAGAGACGAATACTTGGATGCTAACTTAATTTTTTTTTCTTTTTACTTAATTTTCTTTCTATTTTAAGTAAAATTCTTGCCAAAATAACTTATCTATTTTTGTTAAATTATTGTTGAAAAGGGTCTTATAAATTCGGTCAAGAAGTTACTACTAAAGTAGGTATTTGGTTAGTTTTTAAGTTCATATTTGATTACGTAAAAGTTTTTGTTTTTTGTAAAAGATTAATATATAGTTCCTCAAATATAAATTAATCATTGAAAATTAATAGTAATTTTTATTATGTTTAAATAAGGAAAGATTTAATAACCAATTTTTAGTAGGACACCTAAAATATTATAAAATAATTAAATAATAATTTAATAAAATTGTAAATGATAGTTTTATCTATTATGGAGTCTTTTAATGAAGGGCAAAAAGTTCAAATCACTTTTCTAAGGCTCTTCATACTTTTAATATATTATAGATTAATTATATTTAACAATTAAATTAAAAAAAAACATTTATTACATGTCTGTTTCAGCTACTTCAACGATAATTTTACTATATCATCCCTAATTAATTATTTAGTCACCTAAGTATTAAAAAATTAATAATATTTAATATTTAATATTAAATTAATTTGACGTTTTATTTGAAGTTCACTTAATTTTTTTAACAGATATTTTTTATAGTAATTTTGCTATATCACTTCTAATTAGTTATTATAAGTCATTTAAGACATGTTTTTGCTATATCATTCCTAATTAATATTGTGGTCATCTAAGCATTGTGCTACTTAAATTAGAATAGAAAAAATATCTTATAAATCACAATAATTAAGAAAATAAAGTATTTAAAAAACATAATTAACTATCAATGTCATAAAAATTTGGACAAGGAGAGTAACATATATTATTTGAAAATTACATAAAAAATATTATAAATTACAATAATTAATAATTTAAAATATCTAAAAAAAATAATTTGTTATATATTCAAGAAAAATACATAATAAATCACAACATTTAACAACTTAAAATATCTAAAAAAAATAATTAATCTGTTATATATACCAAAAAATACGTAAAAAAAAATATTACTAACAATAATTAATAATTTAAAAGATATAAAATATTTGATAGACTCTCGAAATTATATCAATGCCACTTAAATTGAAATAGAAAAAAAAATTTATTATAAATCTCAATAATTAAAAACTTAAATTATTTTTAAAATATAATTGACTATCAACGCCACAAAAGTTTGGACAAAGAAAGTAACATGTTTTATTTGAAAATTACATAAAAGGTATTCTAAACTACAAGAGTTAACTAACTTAAAATATTTTATTATATAATGCAAAATTACTATGTGAAAAGTTCAAAAAAAAATGATTGGATTTCAAAATTATATGAGTGTCATATTTACGATTTAAAATATTCTTATATAAATTTCATTAATCTAAATATAATAATATATGCCTAACTAGGAATATGAATGTTTTAATTAAATAATAGAATTATATATAACGTAAAATTTTCAATGATCAACATTAGGCCGTGCGTAGCACGGTCGTAGCCAACTAATTATCCTATATAATAAGGAAGAATGAAGCAGCTGAAGCAGGCTGCTGGTGGTCAACATGCCTGCTTTAGCAGCTTCAATCGTAATTTTATTATATTATCCTTAAGTAATTATTATAAGTAGTATTAAAAATTAAAAATATTTAATTAAAAAATAAAAATAGACATTTATAACATGACTGCTTCAGCTGCTTCAATCGTGATTTTACTATATCACTCATAATTAATTATTATAAATTATTTAAGTGTTAAAAAATTAGTAATATTTAATAAAAAAAAATAGAGATAAAATGATAAATTATTTTTTGATGTTTTAAATTAACTTGACGTCTTATGTGGGATCACTTAAAAAAAATTCACAAGTATTTTTTATAATAATTTTATTATATCACTTCTAATTAGTGAATAGAAGAAAAAATATTATAAATCACAATAATTAAAAATTTAAATAATTTAAAGAATATAATTAGCTATCAATGTAACAAAAGTTTAAACAACTTAAAATATTGTTATGCAAATTTCATCAATCTAAATATAGTAATATATGTCTAACTTAGAATTTATCAACCAAACAAATGAACATTTTAATTAAGTAATAGAATTATACATAAAGTAGAATAAAGTAGAATTTTTAAGGATCAACATTGGGTCGTGCGTAGCACGGCGTAAGCCGCCTAGTTATCTTATATAAAAAGTCACGGTGTGGCAAGTGAAGCACACACCACACCGTCGACATCCCTACTTGCCGTTATTTGACGTGCTTACTTTGTGATTTTACTATATCATTCCTAATTAATTATTATATGACATTTACGTATTAAAAATATTATTTATATTTAACAAATTCTCCTATATAAGAATTCACGGTGTGGCAGGTAAAGCACACCCCATACCGTCGACATCCTGCTTGCTGGCATTTGACGTGCTTGCTCCGTGATTTTACTATATCATTTCAAATTAATTATTATATGTGATTGATGTATTTAAAATATTATTTATATTTGACAAATAAAATAAAAGAGATATTTTATTACATGTTTGCTCTGGCTACTTCAACGATAATTTTATCATATCATTCCTAATTAATTATTATAAGTCACCTAAGTATTAAAAAATTAATAATATTTAATATTAAATTAACTTGATGCCTTATTTGAAGTCCACTTGATTTTATAAAAGATATTTTTTATAATAATTTTGCTATATCACTTCCAATTAGTTATTATAAGTCATTTAAGACATGTTTGTAATATATCATCCCTAATTAATTATTATGATCATCTAAGCATTGTGCTGCTTAAATTAAAATAAAATAAAAATTATAAATCACAATAACTAAAAAAATAAATTATTTAAGAAAAATAATTGACTATCAATGTCACAAAAAGAAAAAAATTAATTTGTTATATATTCAGAAAAATACTCCATAATAAATTACAATATTTAAGAACTTAAAATATCAAAAAAAATAATTAATCTATTTTATATACCAAAAATATGTAAAAATAAAATAAAATATTAATCACAATAATTAACAACTTAAAAAAATTTAAAGAATATAAAATATTTGGTTAACTATCAAAATTATATCAATGCCACTTAAATTGAAATAAAAAAAAAGTTATTATAGATCTCAATAATTAAAAACTTAAATTATTTTTAAAATATAATTGACTATAAATGTCACAGAAGTTTTGACAATGAGAGTAACATGTTTTATTTGAAAATTAAATAAAATGTATTCTAAATTACAAGAGTTAACTAACTTAAAATATTTTATTATATATATTTCATAATTAAAATATTCTTATACAAATTTCATTAATCTAAATATAATAATATATACCTAACTAGAATTTTTCAATAATCAATATTGGGCCGTCCGTAAGAGGGAGTTGGGGGCTACACAAGAAGCACTCCGTCGACATGCCTGCTTCATTTCATCAAGAGGGGTATTTTTGTCATTTCATTTTGGGACTTCTTGGTAGTTGAACGTGTGGATTCATCTGTCAAAAATCACTGCCGCCTCCTTCATACATCTCGGTTACTTCATGTATTCTCTAAGCTTTTGCTCAGACTTGGAGAACTTTGTATAGCTTATAGGTAAAATCAACATTTCCCAGAAAATATTCCTGCACCAAATCTAAGAATACAACATCTCAATCTTCAAACCAGAGATTATCTCTTCAAGATCATTAAACCCAAACTCAGATCTACGAAAAAGTTTAAAAGGAACAAACTTTGTAAGCAAAGATCAATAAATCTAATGAAAATTAAAATTCTTCCGAAGGTAAAGCAACTGATTTTGAATACTAATCAACTGATTCTAAAGCATATCAAAATTGGGATACTCCCACAATAGATCCAGAAAGAAGAAATTTAAAAGGAAAAGACATGAAAAACTTATACTATATTTCGAGACACCGTTAAAGTGTCTATTCACCAATTTGAAACATGCAAATGAAAGAAAATTAAAACATAGTGACAGATCATCCAAAATAAGAGAAAATGTTTAGCAAAATACCATTACCAAGAAATGGGTAGGGAAAAGAGAAGAGGGAAAAAGAAACTAAGCAGCGTCGACAGCAAAGCAACTTGAACAATGAAGGAATAAATGAGAAATCACTTGATTCTACAACACAACAAAATTAAGGTCTCTAAAAAACTGACGGAAATTGATTGGAGAGGAAAAAACTGCCATCAACATCAAAGAAGCAAAACCTACAGAGAGGCTGAGCAAGACAGTCGGACTACAGCTAGCCACCGCCTCACTTTTTCTTTTCACTTTAACATAACACTAAAGAATGGTTTATTATAAGATGCTAAATTACTTTTGTGTTTTGATTTGGGCCTTGCCCTGTTCTTTTCATTGCCCAAAGAGTTTGTTCTTTTTTTATTTTTTTGAAAAAAGGTTCGATTTATCACATTATATACATTGTGCATTAGGGATTATTTATTATGAAGTATAAGAGACAAATAGTCATGAAATAAAATAAATAATTATTTTATCTCATGATGTGAGATAATAATTAGTATCAAAATTATTTATTTATCATTTATATCATAGTGATGGAATATTTTACACATATATATGGTGGGAAAATTAAATTTGGAATAACTAATTTTGAGATTAATTATCTTGAGATAAGTCTTTTCCAACAAAATCGAAAAGTTAATTATAAAAAGTTATAAGATTTTAATTTATTGTTCAAATTTAATCATATTTTATTGTTAATAATTAAGTAATAATAAATGTAATTATTATTTCAATTTTCTTATTCAAAGCTTAAAATTGTTACTCACGATTATTTTTGTGGTTATAAATCATTATATTATGAACAACAAGAGAATTTTAAAAGTTAAATTATTTTCATTTATAGAAATGTGATATTCTTTTTAATAAGAACTAAAACAATTATATCGCATAAATGAAAAAAGAGAGTATACAATTATATAAATAATTAAGCTATAATTTGTAATACAAAATATCAATAAAAACAACAACAACATACCCAATATATTCTCATACTGGGATCTGGAGAGGGTAGAGTGTATGCAGACCATACCACTACCTCAGATTAAGTAGAAAGTTTGTTTTCGATAGACCCCCGGCTCAGGACTTGTAATACAAAATACCATAATACATAAATTGGGAAGGGAGTTATATTACTATACATAATTTGCAATACTTTTCATATCCTTATTTATCTATAGTTCAAATATAATCTTATATTTTATTTTAAAATTTTAATTTATGAGTACAACAAATTAAAATAATTAAAGCAATTTTAGAAGTCATTTTCAATTATTGGACCCGTGCATAGCACATACATTTCTACACTCTAGTTTATCTTATAATCCTTCCAGGATAAAATGACCTTCAATCCGAATAATAGCGGTACCTCAAATTATCGGATTCTACGAACTCACTCAACAGCTTAATGATCACACAGAGTTTTTGTTAATAGTAGAGGTGTTTTTGCTGTCAAAATTGACACCAATACCTGAGAAAAATATCAGGTATTTATAGCCTTAAGAGTATCCTTTCAGAAAGGATGCATTAGTTCAGTAGAAAGGCACTTTTTCTGCAACAGTCGCGTCTCTGCACCCAGACTGTGCCTAGACTGCGGCCGCATACGACGTTTTGAAAATTTCAGTGAGTATCTGCGTTTGAACTGCGGTCGCATGTCAAAACAGTGTGCCTCTTCTAGAAGGGTCGCATCCCTTCGTGATGTGCGTTGCGTATGCGTTGGAATTGCGCCCGCACTTGGAGAAACAATTTCATCAGATTTTGGATTAAAATTTCACTTGTAAACAAGTTCCAAATAAATTTTTTCTGAAAAAATAGATCTCATCGATCGATCCGAAGCCAAGCGAGCGACGACAACGATGGCGCGAGGCATCACCTAGTTCTTGCCTCACTATTCGTGTGGAGTTAGTGTTCCTTATTTTAAACACTTACAAGTTCCCTTCTTCCATCAATATGGGAGAAATGAGTGAACTTTCCAATTTGGGGAGTACACTTTCCAAATTGATGTCTCCCTCTCTCCACCATTTTTTCTCCATTTTCCATTCACATACACCTTGAACCCAACATATAGTACCTTATATTTGGTAATAAATATAATTATAGAAATAAAATAAAATTACTTTATTAGTTTAAAACGATACAACTTATTTGAAATAGAATTCACCATATACGTTAAAATAATAAATTTATTCTATTTTTGGACAGTTGCTAAAGTTAAAAACAGTAATAAAATAATTTAATAATTTAATTATTAACGTCGCCTTCTATCAACAGAAAATGTATTTCTCCTTATCCCTTCATTTATGGTAAAAAAAAATAACACGAAAGAAACAATGTGATGAACCCCATTGACAAATATGAATCTTGACTAATTGGTCCTTAAAGAAAAAGAAATCTTATCTCTTTCTTACAGCTAAATAAATAAATAAATAGTTCAATAATGTTTTTTTAGTGTAAACTTTTATAGCTTAAACAAGTTAAGTGGTATATATAATTTTTACTTCAATTTTTAATTCTTACTATTAAATTCTTTTAATTTGATATAAATATCACGGGAAATTAAGTATTTTCCTGACTTTTCATTATTTTTTTCAATTTTCTATTTAATTATTTTTAGTATATTAACTAGACTCCTAAAATATATGGGACTGTTAAAATATATGGAAAGAGAATCAATTAATATTTTCCTTTGTACCAATCAATTAGAAAAATACTCCTAAAATAGGATAGAAAAATACTCCTAAAATAGGACTCTATTAAGAAAATATTTCTATAAATATTGAGATACACGCTAAACTAAAGAAAAAATTGGTTTACTTATTGTGAAAATATGATTGATGCTCATCTAACTTGATTTGGTTGCATGTCTAGATTGATGGATTCTTAATTTTCTAACCCTCAACTTCTTCACTAGTTTTGTCAACATAATATAATTATTCAACCTGTGTGTATATATATATCTTCTTTATTTTTATTTAAGTTATTTTTTAGTGTCAAAATTTTCACTCAGACAAGAATTATTTTCATAAAAACTGAAGTTTTATGATTACTATTATATTTTTTTGTTGTAGTTTACAGGTCGTAGATGAATTTGCAGGTGGTAGACGAATGTCGGTCGATTTTTAGTAAATTTTTTTTGGTAAAGATTAGGTTTAATTATTTTATTTTTATATCTCTATTTTGAGAATTTATTTTGCGTAAAGGTAAAGTTTGATTGTATTATTTTGATATCTCTGTTATTGTATTATTTTGTTATAGTTTACAGGTGGTAGATGAGTGTCGGACGACCTTGAAAAGATTGTGTAAAAGATAAATTTAATAATATTGTTTTGATGTCTCTATCATCATATTGTTTTGTTGCAGTTTATAGGTGATAGATGAATGTCGATCGACTTTGAGAAATTTTTTTAGTAAAGGTTACATTTCATTAAATAAATTCTCCAAAAGATGTTGAATTTAATTATTTTATTCATCTTTATTATTTAAAAAAATATCTTTTTTAGTGTAACATTTGAACTCAATAAAGTGCGGTACACACGCGAGGATATATATAATATATATATATAATATTACAAGTGTAAAGGGCCTTAGAAATATCGTTTGAACTTTTTGCCCTTCATTAAAAGTCTCTGCTTTAGACAAAACCGTCTTTTTACTATTTTTCTAATATTTAATAGTTGAAAATTAATTAAATATATTTATGGTAAACCTTTTCTTATTAGAAGTCATCAAAATTAATGACAATTAATAATTTTTTATTAGTTTAAGAATTCTAAATCAACCAAATTTGATTTTAAAAAGATTTAAAAGATCTATAAATTTACATCTGCTATATTAGATCCATTAACCATTTGAAACTTCTGATGGTAAAATATATATGTGCTTACAATAAAATATATGTTTTGAACTTTTTATACTTCATTATAAACCTTCGTAGTAGATAAAATCATATAATTTTAAATAATCTAAAGTTACACGTGCGAAGCATGTGCGCCTAAACTAGTATTAGATATATGGGAAAAATGTTCAATATATACCCAAACTTAAAAAGATTGCTTGGAGCCTTGAAATCTTAAGGACTCTCGGGTTTGGACCACCTTTGTTTTGGTTCCCTTCATTATGGGAATTTTGGTCACTTATTAAGGACATTTTGACAATTCATATTGTTTTCCAGCACACCAAGGCTACCATTGGTCATTAAGGATAGTGTAGTCTTTTTTGCCTTCTTTTGTAATATACTATAAGTAGGACTTTTTAGGTCTTCTCTCATGAGTTTTATGAAGGATGAAATATTGAAACATTGAAAATCCTCTCTTTGAGAGTAGAAAACCTTAGTGTAGTCTTAGTTAGGGCTTGAAATAGCCAGTGTAATTTAGGGCTTGGAAAAGCTAGTATTGACCTTTGCTTGGAAATGGTGGATCTTGAGGTGCGTTGGTTTCCTTGACGGTCACCGTAAGAGTGTGGTGTTGATTATTACATTTATTAGGGGTTAGTCTTGAAATGCACTTAGTTCTTAATCTTGTAATAATCTTTGTCTCACTATCTATCCTTTTCATTCTTGCAAACTTGTTGTGTTGTTCTTGTTCTCTACTCTCGGTTTGTGTTGTTCTTGTTGGCCGAAATTACTGTCTTCTTGTTCTTCATTTTATGTGTTGTTAATATAGTTTGGATTGAATGAAATAGGTGTCAAACACCTTGTTATCTTCTCATTCTTGTGTTATATTATGAATCTGAGAGAGGTCTCCAATAGGTCCAAGGATCTTAGTGATTTGTGGACTGTTTTAGAGTGTGTTTGTGGACTGTTTTGAGTCATTTCGTGAGTTTCTTGGGTTTTTTGTATCATTTTGTATCAAGTCATGGCTTGATCTTGGTCCTACAAGATCAATCTTGGTCTTGCTTATTAGAAAAATAAAAAAAAAGTGTTGAAATCTGAAAATCAAAAAAGAAGCAAATATGTCCATTCTTGTATTCTTGGCCGAAAGTGTGTTATTGTTGTGTCTTGGCCGAGATTTTTACTTGTCTTGAGTGTTTCTAGTGTTAGTTTTTGTTCTTCACTAACACTTTGATTCAATCTAAGTTTGACCTTGAGCTTGTTGATTTTGTTGATGTGTACTTGAAAACTTGAAAGTGTTTTGGACGTTTTGTTGTTGTGGCTTCACTTTGGCCATGTGGTATTCACCTTGTTGTTGTTCTAGGCTTGACCACGTGATTTTGTTGTTAATTGGTGGCCTAAGAACCATTTTGTTGAAGTTGTAGTTGTCTTGGCCAAGTGTTGAAGATATTGTTATTGTGAAATTTGGAAGTGGCTATGTGAAATTGTTGTTGTTCTTGAAGATTGTTGTTGTTATTCTTGGTGGCTGTT
Source organism: Capsicum pubescens (assembly GCA_030864215.1). Lineage (NCBI taxonomy): Eukaryota > Viridiplantae > Streptophyta > Magnoliopsida > Solanales > Solanaceae > Capsicum > Capsicum pubescens. The sequence goes on along the minus strand of CM061538.1, from coordinate 96,344,073 downwards.
ATTGTTGTTCTTGGTGTTCATCACCATCTTCTTATATTGTTAAAGATAAAGTGAACTTTAGATCCATAAAGGTAAAGGAAAAATGTGTGTGACTTGTTAGTCTTGAAAGACACTATAACCACCAATGACTTTATCAACCATTTCCCAACAACTTTCCATGATACAAGGGTCTATATTTTAAGGAAAAGTATCACAAAAGTCAAGTCTTGAAATTTGAAACTTAAAAAAGGCTCCAAGACTTATTCTTCCCTCCTTAAAACAAATTCCACCAATCCAAATTAAAAATTGGTCAAGACTTGGACTTTGGAAAATAAAAATTGTAGAAACCGCAACCAATACATGGCTGCCAAATCATCAAGTTACTGTTCACGCATCAAATTTTTGCTCAAATTTCAGATTTCGTAGTTTCCTTTTGTTGTTCCTTAGTTTTAATTTCGTTGGTTTCAACACTAATTGGCAAACTAGTACTCATCTACTAGATTGTTGTAGTCTTTGAGTTCGTTTTTGTTTTTGTGTCTTGAGTCAATCAAACAAGAATCTATTTCGGCCGCCAAGTAGAATTGACATCCTATTGACTACAGGAGTATAAGCAACCTTCAATAATCACTACTCAAATTGTGAGGATCACAAAAGTGAGTGTATATGACTGTTAGTAAGGAAGCTTTACTATTAATCTTGTTTGTTCATTATGTAGGTACAACAGTGATATAAGGTAAAAATGTCTTCGATAACCAAGGATTATTGTGACTACAACATGGGAGACTATGATTGTAGTGAGGGGTTTTATGTCAACGAAGTTGAGGGAGATTGTGGAGGCTATGAAAATAGCCATGAACAAAACTTGGGAAGAATTGGGAGTTATGGTTTTGAGGGAGAAAATGAGGTGAATGAAGTGCCTTATGCTTATGGTTAATTTGGAGATGATGTAGGACCTCGTGATGGATCTTATGAGGACGTTGGGGTATTTTAGGAGTCTTATACTTCTCACTCCGAACCTAGATTTGGTGTTAGGTATAACCCTTTTATTTGAAAAACATATTACCCACCTTGTAGTACTTCTTATCAAGGTCAATATAGTGTGAATGGTTATACTAGTTCAAGTGGAGGCTGTCCAACGAGAAGAAGAGTCTGTGCATCTCCAAAATTGAGGGGTACTTGTGTTCCTTATAATGTTGATCCGAGAAGGAGCATACACTCCGAAAAAGTGACCATTTATGGGATACCGGGCTTCCTTATTGTGTTGAATGATAGGTACTATAGAAACTACATTCTTCCGTCCATGGTCGACGACTAGGGGTTATTTCGAGAGACTTTACTTGTTCCATACTCATTGGACGGGTTCAAGGTTATCGAGAGGGTAAAAGTTGTCTTCTCCCAATATGAATACCATGGAGAGGTATAATGCAATATTCTTCCCTTGGACTACGATCATATATACTTAGGTGCCGATTGGTTTGCACAAAATCAAGTTCCTAATGTGCAAAGTTGGCCTAATGTTGTAAGAGACTAATGGGGGAATCACCTCATGACTTACTTGCAGCCCAAGGCACAAAGAGAAATGCCTACCTACTCTAATTCAAATTATTATGGGAGAAAAAATATTGAGAAGAGAAAGAGAGTGCAAGGTGGTAATTCGAGAGTGGAAAAATGAGAGGTTGTGTAGAACAAAGTGAGGGGATTACCACCAAACCATGCTAACATTGGTTGTCCTTCTATTTCTAAGGACATTTGTGTAGGTACCAACATGGAAAGCGAAGACGAACAATGCCAAAAGAAAGTTGCTGACCAAGATTGTGGAGGACCTTCACACCCCGGTAAAGAAGAATCTACTCAAGAACTTCAAGGTAAAATAGCTAACTCTTACACTTTGGTGCATAAGAATGATATTCGTGTCGCTAGTATCCCATTGAGTTCAAGTAGTAGCTTGCTTACTTGTGAGTCGAGTGATTCTTTGTATCTTGTTGATGATGTACATGTTGTGAGTGTGGATACATGTAATACCCCGTATTTTCGTGCTAGAATTCTAACCGTTGTTTCTACGCGTCTAAGCTCTAATCCAAGTGATACATATGAGAATATAAGTTTCATTATCCTTGTCTTCATGTTTGATTTTCTTTTGAGATGAAAAATGTTCATAGAAAGCATTTAGAGCTAAGTTGAGCTAAGATCCTTTGATTCATCCAAAAGTTGATATTCGATTCTAAAAGGGTCTACTTTAAACGTTAATAACTTGTTATATACATGGAATTTTTCATCTCAAGATGCACCAAATTGTAGATAATTGAATTAGATTTCCAACGATACCAATTTCACCAAAATTCGATACCTGAGCAAAAAGTTACAGCCATTTTCATGAGAGTCAGTAAGACGGGGGGATAAGCGAGGCGGCGCCCTGCCTATTCCCGCCAGTGTAATTTCCTGCAGTCAAGCTCCGCGTCTATGAGGGGTATTTGGGACATTTCTCACCCTTAAATAGCCCCAATAACACGAGATTCGGCGCCCAAACACTAAATTATACCCTCATTCTCTCAAATTCGCTCAAGAAGACACCTTAGGGTTTCAACCTAATATTCAAGAAACTCAAGATTCCACCATGGTTTTTTCAAATTGATTCAAGATTAGAGATCCCTAGACCAAGAGCTTCAAGTGTCTACCTTCAAGAACACCATTGACGATTCAAAAGCTCAAGTTTTTTTACATTCAATTCATCCTAGGAAATCCAAGATTCAAGCTTTCTTATCTAAGATCATCATCTAAGGTATGTGGGGTTTCAACAAGGACAATCCTTTCGTCCTTGTGCCCAAAACTTGTTTTAAATTATAAATCACTGAATTTTTATATGATTTTCCATGAAATTTAAGTTAGGGTTTATACCCAATTTATATTATTTGAAGATTATGACTTTACAAGTGATTGAATATTGAATTGCATGACTATTTTCATGTATTTATTCGCGTAACACAATTTTTCAGATTTTTAAAAGTGAGTTTAACTATGATATTGAGATTCTTGATCTTATTATTTTGATGGTGTTGAAATATTTTCAAGAAGCATATTGAGTTGGATGTTTTTCTATGATTTTGAATGTTTATATATGAGTTCTAAATTGGGATTTCATACCCATTATCACTATTTACAAGATTATGAGTTTTTGAGAGTTGTTGAAGATAAATTTCATGAGTTTGTTTATGTTTTCACGAGCATTGCTGAAATTTTCAGATTTTAATATGATTTATGAATGTTTATGTTATCAAGCATGAATTTTGAGATGTTTTGACATGAGTTTGAAACATGGGATTTAAGCCCTAAGATTTAGTCTTGATATTTCGAGAAGGTTATGATTTTAAGCCTCTTTGATGATTGTTTACCAAGTTTCAAGAAAGAAATTGATCTTTTGATCCTAAGTTAAGAAAAGGAATCCACATTATTCACATAGTTTGAGATTTAAAGAAGAGAAGCATAATTTGTCTTGATTATAAACTCTTATGCTATTTTAAGGTGGATTTCCTAACAGTTCTGAGCAATAAGTATGGGAGTAGTATTTAGCACCGAGTTGGATATGATTCCAAGGTCTCATGCTCCAGAACTACGTGCCACCGTAGGTTTCTGAATTTTCCCATAGTGGGCTAAGATAGTGATCACTAAAGTTAAGGTTCTATTTCGATGGCAAGAGTAGAATAGTTCTCCCCAACGTGGGCAAGACTTTGGACTCCATGTCAGCTTACATGGTTTATGTCGGTTAGAAGAACCTCCCAAAGAAGACCCCTACTCTTTAAATAGTTTATAGATTTGAAGTCTTAGTATATATTTTGAAAGTTAATATCTCAAGATTTTCAAAGTTTTAAGTCCCAAAGTCTCCAAAAAGTGTTACAGTCTTAAAGTTCCCAAGTCTTTGAGTCCCAAGTCCTAAGTTTCCCAAAGTGCTATAATTCTTAAGTTTCAAAAGAAGTCCCTTATTTTTATAAGATTAAAGTGTATGTTCTGAAAGTTATTATTTTAAGATTTTATCCAATTAACAAGATTTGAGAACAGGAAAAGGATACAAATTTTAGAATAAGGTGTAATGACTCACGATAGTTATACCACATGCTTCCTTATTCATGATTGATGAAATTTAGATTTCAGTTTTTGCTCAAGCTATGTGAGTCATTTATATTAGCATGCATGATTTCTATAAAGACTGATGATATTGTTTAACTATTGCATACACCCCCATATACTCAGTACATCCTCAAAGTACTGATCCACATATATGTCTATGTGCTACATTGTCTCATAATGTATGTACAAGTTGTAGCGCATATACCATATTCAGTCAGTTCGCAGCTTTCAGTCAGCAGGTGGTGAGTCCTTTTGATTCAAGGGCTCGAGTCAGTTATGCAGTTTGAGAATTATTGTACTTTCTTTATTCAGTCGTATTGAGTTGGGATAGTTGGGAGTCATGACCCATCTACCTATAGTCAGTACTAGTAGAGGTTTCATAGACAGTCAATAGTGTTAATGTATTTAATTTCAGTTTTGTTGTAAAAGAAGAGTTGTAATCTTGTAAGTTCAGATTTGTATTGGTCAAGTTCAGAGAAGTTTTATGTTTCCGTTGATTTTGCTCAGATTTATGTATTTCATTCAGTTGCTTGTAAGTATGCCAGTAGAAGGGTTAGCTTGGGATCACTTGTGACCCTAAGCACCGTGTGACATCTCGGGACCTATTTTTGGGGAATTACAAACTTGGTATCGCAGAACAGATTTCAAGAGTCCTAGGGGGTCTGTGAAATCGTGTCTAGTAGATTCTTGTGGAACGGTACAGAGATATCTGTACTTTTCTTCGAGAGGCGACAAGGCATTTAGGAAATATTTCCATTCTTTCAAGTCTCAAATTGTTCTATAGGAAGGGTCTCTAAGAAACTTATACAGATTCTCATCTTACTTTATTCAGGACATCTCTACTTTATTCTCAATTTATCAGAAATACTCAAGCTCAAATCTTTACTGCTAGAGTTTTCTCAAACAGTCAAACTCAATTCTCCACAGATAGTTTTGGGATTATAAGAGGGCTAGAAAGTATCTTATCAGTGCTTTTGAGTTCCAAAGATTGAAGTGTTTTATCATGTTTGTAGAAATCATGCACTAAGCCCAAGTCAGACGTGCTTTTAGATTCCTCCTCAGAATCCATAATGATAATCTATACTTCTCTATTTATGTACTGTTCTTGAGGTAACATGATCGGCAAGTTCCAATTCCCTCCCCTGGTAATGCTCTCAGACTTGCTAGCAAAAAGTTTTAGAAGTCTCACGAAGCAGCTTGAGAGAAGCCTTCTAGTGTGTTATAAGTCCCTTAAGTTTAATGATATGTCCTAATTCTTATGATTCATTCAATTAAGATAGAGTGAGATATGTATTCTTAGATCATTGAATATTGTGTGTCAAGTTTTTATCTCTTTTAATCTTGTTATCATTGTGTTACTGAAACTAAAAGTCTAGTGAAGCCGTGTGGGGCTCTTTCAATTCACTAGCATAGTTTCTTTGTTATTAATCTCATTTTCTTATTCAAAACACAAAATCAATGTCTAGTGAAGCCGTGTGAGGCCTATTTCGATTCACTAACAACTTGTTCATCTTGTTGTTCTTGTGTTGGTTGGAACTGGGGGTTCAGAAGTGTAGTGACAAGAAGGGTGGCAAGGGCGATTTATTGAATATATAGATATATACCTGAGTTTCTGCATATGATTGAGTTAGTAATGAAGTGATATATCCTTGTGTGTTAGTTTAGTAGAAGGTAGAGAAGAAGTTATTAGTTAAGGAGAATTGTTGTTTGCTTGAAGTATGAAAAGAGTTATTGATGATATTTGTGGTGTTAAAAAAAGGTATAGGTTATTGATGAAAGTACTTAGTGGTTGAGTGTTGTTAATTTAGGCTTCCTTGAAGTTACAAAAAGGGAGTTTAGTTGAAAACTATAGAGTTTTAAAGGAAGTTTAGGTGTATAGATAGGTGAATAGTAATGATGTGTAGAAGGAGGGTGTGTTGATGGATTGTAGATAAGATAGGCTATATGATTATGATCGATTATTATTGTTATAAAGTTTTAGCGGACTAGTGTTTTCAGATGTTTGACATGTAAGAATATTATGAGAAGTTGTGGCTAATCATAGATAGAACTAGACACTAAGTTTGAATAGTAGATGATAAGCAAGGTGGATAATGGTTGATGTGTTGTGAATATTAGCTGTATGGACGTGATCTAATAGGATTGAACAGTGTATGCAAGAGCTTAAGTTTATTTATTCGCAATTTAGTATGATTTTGTCAGTATGATGCTGAGGTATGCCCAAGGTGATATAGGGATCCATTATTTTCGAGTTTCAGTGAGTGTTGAGTGGTTAGCAGTACCCTTGAATTGATAAGTATGAATGAGGCTATGTGGTATATTATGTTCTTGTCAGTTAACTTATGAGTTATAGGTTGATGCTGTTGTAAGATAGAGATGTGATATTAGCAGAGTATGAAGAAAGTTAGTATGGTTCAACAAAGGTTTAGAGATATCTATTTTAAGTGTTAGAATCTAAGTTGGTGAGTGTTTAATTTTTTATTTGATGACTTATGGGGCTATAGAAGTTTAAGAGTTAAATCTTAGAAGGAGATATTAGCATTGGGTGTTGTTCATGAAGGTACCGCCTTTCAGGGAAATTTTTGTTTTATGTGTATCGATTATATCCCAGACTCTAGAGTAAAGTGATTTCAGTTTAGATCAGATTTTATTCAGTGGTTCACAGACTTAGAGTGGTGGCTTAAAGATAAGGGGGAGATGATAGAATGAGTAATCAAGTCAGACTTCCAGATTTTAGTAGTGATGCCAGAATGTTATAGAACATCAAGATAGTGATAATGAACAATTGACTAGATGGGAGAGAGTAAACATTTATTGTTGATGGAAGATGGTTGTATACTTATTTTAGCTAAGGCAGTAGACGTAAAGCAAGATTGAAGCCAAGTCTTTGATACATGTCATGGTTAGTTGAAGTTTTATGTGCTATGTTTGGGAAAGATTGTCATATGTTTGTTTTATGTAATTCTATGAGTCTGAAGTAATATTGAGGTAAAGTTTTGTGTATGACTTAGTCAGTTGAGAATATCGTATGTATCTTTTAAAGAATAGTGCATGGAAGTTGTTCTTGGTAGAGGTTTGTAGGTCAGGGAAAAGGTACTTTACGAGCGTTTGTTTAGTGGTGTATATGGGGCTATGAAGATAGGCTTGAATGTCGTGTTCGTATACATACGGAGGGATGCATTGAGCGTTAGTGAATATCTAGTACTCGATGGATTATAATTGTTGGAGTGGTAATGAGAATTATTCTTCAGATAAGAAGCTATGAAAAATATTGATGTGTGAAAATTCATGATTCAGACTGGTACTGTGTTATGGTGTTATGTGTGATACCTTGTGATTTTGAGTTAGGCTTGATCATGATGAAAGAGTTTAGTTCAGTTAGACTCTGGTAGATGGATTTGTCGATACTTTGTGAGAATTGTAAGCTAAGTCAGTGAGTATGGTGTTTAAGGGGAAAATTTAGTTGAATAATTATTTTAGAAGTATGGCTATGTTTTAAAGTGAGAAGCTGCATTGCTTGAGGCCTAGCACTTCTGTCCAAACTTATGATTCACAGGTCTATGTTTCATGCTTATATTTGAGGCAATGTTGTAATTCCTTATTCTGAGGTCTTGTTCAAATCATGCCAGAGTCCCTTACTCCCTAATGGCCTTAGAAATTCTTAGATAGGTGTCGAAGAAATAACCCTATTTGGGTGTGAGCATTTAGTATGATTCAGTCCGTGCAGCCAGAAATCCAATTTAGCAGTCAGACAGCTAAATCTCTATAGTTTCTTTTATATTTTTCCATTTGGTCTAGTCTCACTACCTAAAATTTCGTGAGTATGGCCATTTCAAGAGATACTTTGTTCGCATCCAAGTAGATTGTGAAATTCAGCTTAGTACATGCATCATGCATCAATTTTAGATTCAGATATTAAGTCAAGGCTCAGTCCGTAAGTATCCTGTATATCATCTCTGTCCTTCCCTAGTATTTCAATAACATCTGTGTCATTCGGGGATGAATGGTCCCAAGAAGGGGGTATTGTAATACCTTGAGTTTTAATGCCATAAACCTCTCATTTTTTTCTCATGAGATCAGATCCAACGAAAAGTAATGGTTACTCATAAGTTGACTTTTTCGTTCCTATCTTAGCCATATAACTATGTTTATGAGAATTCATGCACTTGCAGATCAGTTCAGTAGCTCATTATATTTAAGATTCAACTACTAATTTATTTCAGTTGTGCATAATAGCTTATAGCCTCAGATTCCTCAGTGTTTTTAGCTTAATTAGCCACATTCGAGGACGAATGTTCCCAAGGGAGAGATAATGTAATACCCCGTATTTTTGTGCTAGAATTCTAACCTTCGTTCTTATGTATCTAATCTCTAATCCAAGTGATTCTCATGAGAATATAAGTTTCATTATCCTTATCCTTATGTTTGATTTTCTTTTGAGGTGAAAAATGTTCATAGAAAGCATATAGAGCCAAGTTGAGCTAAGATCCTTTAATTTATCCAAAAGTTGATATTTGATTCTACAAGGGTCTACTTTAAAAGTGTATAACTTGTTATAGACATGGAATTTTTCATCTAAAGACCCACCAAATTGTAGATAATTGAATTAGTTTTCCAACGATACCAATTTTGCCAAAATCCGATACCTGAGTGAAAAGTTACAGCCATTTTCGTGAGAGGAAGTAAGACAGGGCGATAAGCAAGGCGGCACCCTGCCTATTACCGCCAGTGTAATTTCCTGCAGTCAAGCTCCGCGTCCATGAGAGGTATTTGGGATATTTTCCACCCTTAAATAGCCCAAATAACACGTGATTCGACCCCGAAACACCAAATTATACTCTCGTTCTCTCAAATTCTCTCAAGAACACACCTTCGGGTTTCAACCCAATATTTAAGAATCTCAAGATTCCACCATGGTTTTTTAAAATTGATTCAAGATTCAAGATCCCTAGACCAAGAGCTTCAAGTGTCTACCTTCAAGAACACCATTGAGGATTCAAAAGTTCAAGTTTTAAACCATTGAGGATTCAAAAGTTCAAGTTTTTTTACATTCAATTCATCCTAGGAAATCCAATATTCAAGCTTTCTCATCTAAGATCATCATCTAAGGTATGTGGGGTGTTAACAAGGACAATCCTTTCATTCTTGTGCCCAAAACTTGTTTTAAATTATAAATCACTGAATTTTTATGTGATTTTTCATGAAATTTAAGTTAGGGTTTATACCTAATTTTTATTGTTTGAAGATTATGAGTTTACATGTTATTGAATATTGAATTTCATGACTATTTTCATGTATTTATTCGCGTAACGCAATTTTTCAGATTTTTAAAAGTGAGTTTAAGTATGATATTGAGATTCTTGATCTTATTATTTTGATGGTGTTGAAATATTTTCAAGAAGCATATTGAGTTGGATGTTTTTCTATGATTTTGAATGTTTATATATGAGTTCTAAATTGGGATTTCATACTCATTATCACTATTTACAAGATTATGAGTTTTTGAGAGCCGTTGAAGATAAATTTCATGAGTTTATTTATGTTTTCATGAGCATTGCTGAAATTTTCAGATTTTAATATGATTTATGAATGTTTATGTTATCAAGCATGAATTTTGAGATGTTTTGACATGAGTTTGAAACATGGGATTTAATCCCTAAGATTTAGTCTAGATATTTCAAGAAGATTATGATTTTAAGCCTCTTTGATGATTGTTTACCAAGTTTCAAGAAAGAAATTGATCTTTTGATCCTAAGTTATGACAAGGAATCCACATTATTCACATAGTTTGAGATTTAAAGAAGAGAAGCATAATTTGTCTTGATTATAAACTCTTATGCTATTTTAAGGTGGATTTCCTAAAAGTTTTGAGCAATAAGTATGGGAGTAGTATTTAGCACCGAGTTGGGTATGATTCCAAGGTCTCATGCCCCAGAACTACGTGCCACCGTAGGTTTTTGAATTTGCCCATAGTTGGCTAAGATAGTGATCACTAAATTTAAGGTTCTATTCTGATGGCAAGGGTAGAACAACTCTCCCCAACATGGGCAAGATTTTGGACTCCATGTCAGCTTACATGGTTTATGTCGGTTAGAAGAACCTCCCAAAGAAGACCCCTACTCTTTAAATAGTGTATAGATTTGAAGTCTTAGTATATATTTTGAATGTTAATATCTCAAGATTTTCAAAGTTTTAAGTCCCAAGGTCTCCAAAAAGTGTTACAGTCTTAAAGTTCCCAAGTCTTTGAGTCCCAAGTCCTAAGTTTCCCAAAGTGCTATACTTCTTAAATTTCAAAATAAGTCCCTTATTTTCATAAGATTAAAGTGTATGTTCTGAAAGTTATTATTTTAAGATTTTATCCAGTTAACAAGATTTGAGAACAAGAAAAGGATACAGATTTTAGAATAAGGTCTAATGACTCACGATATTTATACTACATGCTTCCTTATTCATGATTTATGAGATTTAGATTTTAGTTTTTGCTCAAGCTATGTGAGTTATTTATATCAGCATGCATGATTTCTATAAAGATTGATGATATTGTTTAACTATTGCATACACCCCATATACTCAGTACATCTTCAAAGTACTGATCCACATATATGTCTATGTGCTACATTGTCTCATAATGTAGGTACAAGTTGTAGCGCATATACCATATTCAGTCAGTTATGCAGTTTGAGAAGTATTGTATTTTCTTTATTCAGCCGTATTGAGTATGGATAGTTGGGAGTCATGATCCGGCTACCTATAGTCAGTACTAGTAGAGGCTTCATAGACAGTCAGTAGTGTTAATGTATTTAATTTCAGTTTTGTTGTAAAAGCAGAGTTGTAATCTTGTAAGTTCAGATTTGTATCGGTCAAGTTCAGAGAAGTTTTATGTTTCCTCTGATTTTTCTCAGACTTACGTATTTCATTCAGTTTCTTGTAAGTATGACAGTAGAAGGGTTAGCTTGGGATTACTTGTGACCCTAAGCACCGTGTTACGCCTCGAAACTCATTTTCGGGGCATTATAATACACTAGTTAATACTATTGATGACCAAATTGACTCTTTTTGTAAGATCAATTTATGTCCACCTAGTGTTGAAGCGTGTATGTTGAACGAAAGTACATCGCCTTATGTAATCGGTGTTGATCAACTTACTTATGAAAATTATCCACTACTTGAGTATGTGTGTGATGTGATTAATAGAATTCAAGTGAGTGAAGTATTTGAAAATGTTGGTCAACAAGAGAGGAGTGAACCCGAGAGCCTTTATTGGGATGATCTTGTGCTTGAAGCCTCTTTGAAACTTGATAATTGTCTTTTAGATAGTAAAGAATTTACTTGTTCTAAATCTGCCCATGAGATAACTCTTTCTCTCTTTAGATATAACTCCTTGTTTTAAGATGATTTAAACACTCCTATTGAGCCTAGTGGTGAAAATTATGGTATAGCTTACCTTGGAGGCTATATCCTATATGCTAACCCACTATGGTGTGACAACATTCCTCCTAAAGATGGAAATCTCTTTTTGGAAGATGAGAGTACTCTTAAGGGTAAGAAATGTGTAGTCTTGGAAGCTACTTCTTATTCTACTTTGTTTGACTTTATTATTGAGAGTACTCATGGTGATGATTGGGAAACTAGTAGTGAGTACACACATGAGGGCGCCTTAGTAGAAGTCGACTTAAGTGATACCTTTCTTTACTCTTTATTTGCTTTGGATGATATGTATGCTATTGCAGAGATTATGTCGTTTAGTTTGGGTGGAGACCACGGGAAAGGGGAGTGTTGTCTAGACCCCTATCTATGACCACTCTTCCCATTTGACCGCGGTTCTAAGTATGGAAATGCTCATGTTGGTGCACCCAACTTGTTGCTTGGTCTATATAACAAGCAAAATGTCACTCTTGGTGAATCCCTTAACTAAATCCTTTGCATATCTTTAATTGAGTTTTTAATATTGTCTTCAGAGGATCTTTGGTTATACTTCAAGTATGTGCCGCCTTGGCGTGATGATATTTATTATTGTGCTAACCCTAAACCTCATGCCATGAGGATGTTGTGCTTATTTGTCTTTTCTCTATTTTTACAAGGTACAAATTCGAGGTCGAATCCTTTTCAAGAAGGTGAGGATGATATAACAATAATGGTCGCCTTAGCTTTCGACGACATCATTCAAAGTCACTATGTAAAGAATCAAGATTTGGTCGCATGGAGGGCACGGGATTATACTTGAAGGGGATGTTTTGAGCCTACCATTGAACAAACCCGAGTGTGGAAGATTGCTTGGAGCCTTGAAGACTTAAGGACTCTCGGGTTTGGACCACCTTTGTTGGTTCACGATTTTGGTTCCCTTCATTAAGGGCATTTTGGTCACTTATTCTTAAGTACATTTTGGACAATTCATATTGTTTTCTAACACACCAAGGACACCCTTGGTCAATAAGGGTAGTGTATTATTTTTTGCCTTCTTTTGTAATATACTATAAGTAGGACTTGTTAGGTCATCTCTCATGAGTTTTATGAAGGATGAAATATTGAAACACTGAAAGTCCTCTCTTTGAGAGTAGAACACCTTAGTGTAGTCTTAGTTAGGGCTTGGAAAAGCCATTGTATTTTAGGGATTGGAAAAGCTAGTATTGACCTTTGCTTGGAAATGATGGATTTTGAGGTGCGTTGGTTCCCTTGGCGGTCACTGTAAGAGTGTGGTGTTGATTATTACATTTATTAGGGGTTAGTTTTGAAATACACTTGGTTCTTAATCTTGTAATAATCTTTGTCTCACTGTCTATCCTTTTTATTCTTGCAAACTTGTTGTGTTGTTCTTGTTCTCTACTCTCGGTTTGTGTTTGTTCTTGTTGGCCAAAATTGTTGTCTTCTTATTCTTCATTTTATGTGTTGTTAATCTAGTTTGGGTTGGCTGAAATAGGTGTCAAACACCTTGTTATCTTCTCATTTTTGTGTTGTATTGTGAATCCGAGAGAGGTCTCCAATCGGTCTAAGGATCTTAGTGATTTGTGGACTGTTTTGGAGTGTGTTTGAGGACTATTTTGAGTCATTTCGTGAGTTCCTTGGTTTTCTTGTATCACCAAGGAATTTCAAAACCCCATTTCTAGCCATTTGGTAAAACTGCTAGCCATTTGGTAAAACTGCCACAGATACATTTTCTTCCTCTAATGCAATAATCTCTGTCCTCCCACTTATTCTTAGACAATTGCAGAACAACTACAACACTCAAAAGGTTGTGTTTTTATTGATCATTGCACTAAATTTCACAATAATCTAATTGTTGGAAGGTGAAGAAGTAACAAATCTCGTTGGATATAACATTAAGTTTCTTCTGATCTTCACCTTAGATATTAATAGTGCGTTGAGTTCCAGTAATGTTAAAAATGCTGGACTTTTGAAAAAGCGAAGCGATTTGCTTGCAGGCTAGTGATAGGCTTAAAAAACCTATAGCTAATTCCGCATCTATACTGCCTGCTTGTTCCTAATGCAACAACCATGTTGTTAAATTAATCATTTCATATCGATTTTTTGATTTTTTGATCTGTATTGGGGCTATTTTTGTTCCTTCCAAGTTTGCTGCTTCGTAGCGAATTCTTGCATTAGGACTAAAACTACCATTGATGAGTTGTTGTGATCTCTTGATATTTGTGGGAAAGAGATGGAAATTAGGAGAGAGAGAAGAAATAGAAGAAAAGCTTGAGAATTTTCTCTGTAAAAGGTGTATTTATGTGGTATATATACTGTATCAACGTGGTATAAAAGTGTATCAATATAGTATTAAAGTGTATCAATGTAGTAACAAAGTTTATCAATGTAGTATAACAATGTATCAATATTGTATAAAAGTGTATCAATTGGATATAGAAACTGCATGTGGCCGACTGAGTCAATGGCTAAAAGAGGGAAATAAATTGGTTGACTGGCTACAATTGTCCACATTTACAAATTGTGGGTCATTTTTTTTCAAAGTGGCCAGCCCACATCCTTTTTCCAAATGTTAAGGCCTCAAAAAATTTAAATAATAAATTTTATGATTTTAGTTTTACTTAAAACAACATTGAAGATTATATTTTAAAAAAAGATACAACATTTAAATTAAAAGAGAAAATAAGAAAGAAAAAAAAACTATCTCGTTTCATCAAAAATATATTTGAACTTTGAGTTAAACAACTCAAGTCTTCATATTAATAAATAAAGTTTTTGCAACAACATCCAAGGTGATGTGTTGCAAATAAATGACCATCAATATTTTTACTATGTGAAATTAAAAGCTTTATATTTTTTAAGAACACTAGCTACATTAAAAAAAATAGTACTCATGGAACAAAAAAGGCCTTTTTGTTGATATGTATATATATTAACCCTTTTATTAAAATTTGATTTTAAACCACTAATTTTATTGAGACGAATTAACATCAAGCATCAAACAATTTTGGGCGATGCAAAATGTGAACATGACTGATATTGTCGCCGAAAACCCTCCCAATGTATCTGGAGATAAATCTGACAGACTTTGACATTTCTAGGATTTATTTATCAAGCATTTCGATTGTCCTTGAAGGATGTATACTATGAAAAATTTATATTTTTTGATTTAAAAGGTTGTCAATTGGGTAGGCTGGTGGCGTCGGGGTCGTGAGCGGAAGAGAAATAAGGTTAATGCATACATCAACTTCAAAGGAGCCAATAATTTTGCATATTTTATCAAGATTTTACTTGATAGTGAGTTGTCAAATTCTCTTATTGAATTTCTTAAAATATTGGAAAGAGAATTTGGTAGTTTTTTGTAATGCCCCGAAAATACACCCTAGACAGCACACAGTGCTCAAGACTACAAGTAGCCCAAGCTAATCCTTAAATCCTTCTAATAACTTTGAAACTTATAAAAAGAATAAACTTGACAAATGAAATCTCGAAATAACTGAATTTAACATCTTAACTGTAAGTCTCAAACATAGAAATTTGGAAAACGACCACTTTTGAAATCTAAAATGGAAAACAGCTGAACAAGCCTCTACTTCTAACTAGAGAGCCACTGGAAAAAGCTCCAGCTGACCCAACTCAAACTAAAACCAAATAACTAGAATACTCCATTAAAAATAAATCTGATAGGATGGGCCCTCGAACTATGAGGACTCACCAAGATCTGGGATGTAAGTGGTGATGCTCAAATCAATCTCACTGCTGGAACTGAGCACCTGGATCAACATTATAAGACAATGTAGCAGATAGACCTATATGTGGATCAGTACTTCTGGAATGTACTGAGTATGTGGGGCTGAATGCATAAGTAAAACAACCACTCAATATTCATATAAACTTGTAAAGAATGTATGCTAAGTGTAAATGACTCACCTTAAGCTAGAATAAAACAAAGCTGTAAAATTATAAACATGAGTGATGAAGCATAAGTATGAACTTTGTGAGCCATGACACTTAGTTTCTAAAAGCTTTACTTTTATTTTTCTTTAGGGAGGTTCTTCTAACCGATATACATCATGTGAGCTATCATGGAGTCCAGTGTTTTACCCACGGATGGGAGAGCTCACACTGGGAAAGCTGTCGTACCCTTGCCATCAGAATAGGACCTCATACCCAACTCAATGCTAAATACGACTCCCATACTTATATGCTCTAACTTTAGGAAATCCACGTTAAAATAGCATGAGAGTTTATAATGTAAACCAGTTATGCTTTTCTTTGCTTTAAACTGTAATCAAGATAAATAAATGTGGATTCCATCTCTTAGCTAAGGATCAAAAGATCAATTCTTTCTTTAAATCTTCGTAAACAATTATCAAAGAAGCTTAAGATCATAATCTTATTGAAATCTCAAAACTCATGCTTAAAGCCTAAAACATATGTACTTAAACTTTAAGAGTTTTTCAATAGAGCTTCATTCTCAACAATTATCTTGAAATCATTCCACAATAGCAAATCACGAAAAAGAAGTGCAATTTATGATATAAATCTTCAAGCCAAAGCATAAATAGGTAAGATAAACATCCACTTCAATACCTAAATCACTTATAAACTCATAAACTCAAAACAGGATGATTTGGGTATGAACCTTAGTTTGCAATTCATGAAATCTTAACTTAAAAACAAGTTTTGGGCGCAAGGATGAAAGAGTATCTTTATTCATAACCCCACATACCTTATTGGGCTTAATTTGATGTAGAAACTTGACTTTGAACTCTTAAAGATGTTCTTGAAGGTTTCTTCTTGAATTTCTTGGATTCGGAAACTTAGATTCTTGATTGTCTTGAAGAGGATGTAATGAAGTTTTAGATTTCTTGGGATTAGGTTGGGGTTTCTTGGAGAGAAATTTGATGAAGGATGAGTGTAGAATGCTTAAACCGACGTCTAATCTTCAGTTTTTACGACTTGGTGTGAGGGTAAATGACTTAATTACCCCTTTGGAGATTAAAGTCGCAACTGGAATGCCATTTAAGGGCTTGGCGCGACGCGATGACTTGTTCATCGCTATACCCAGCGCGGCACGGTGGAATCACGTTGAGCTGCTGGAATCGAAATCCAAACACGACCCAAACCTCATACGAAAATTTCAAAACTTTCCCGAGACATGCTCCTTACACCCCTGAACATGAATCAACTCAAAAACCATCGTCTCGGAGCCCGGAAGGTCGACGTAAAAATCCTCGATGTTAAGAAGTCAAATAAGGCTAAGTCTTCAACACTTAGCTAAATTTTGAGGTTCTAAGTCTCTTATGCAAGCACTAGAAACTGAACTAAATTAAGTCTAATACGGGTATTACATTTTTATTATGTTAAAAGTTTTTATGAGGAAATGTTCATGGGGTTTGAATAGAGTAGCAAAGAGCTAAAATTACGAAGATGAGTAGGACTCAGTTATAATGCTGGATCCGATAGCTTATTGACATAGAATTGTTTTTCAGAAGACTGGGAAGATATATTTTGACGATGGAAGTGATAAATATGCGAAAACGTCAGGGATTCTTGTTGGTTATGATAACCAATTAATTAAGTAATATTTCGTGTGTTTATATTTCTATATTACTATTACTCTCCCTTTAACGGCTAATTAAGCATTTGTTTTCCTCGTTTTTTTAGTTCCTCTATTTTGTAAACAATACAATATACATCTCTATGAAGAAGTTGCATGCATGATCGATATAATCCTATGAAATGTTAAAGTCTAATTAATTGTACATTGGATATTAAGTATATGTGTTTCATTTTTTTTCTCAATATAATTATTACGGATAAGTTAGTAAAATTGCGTCATTTATTTTTAATAGAAATGAGTAATATTTTAAAGGGTGTGTCCGAGCTAAAAATATCACTTACTTAGGAATAGAGAAAATATTTATTTATATATATTTTTTTAGTGGATTATTAATGGATAAGTGAATACTCCTCCGTTCACCTTACTGGTCACGCTTCGCTTTTCGAGCGTTAAACTGCCTGAACTTTAACTGACATTTTTTGACATATTTTTTCATCATATTAATATGAGTAGAATTGTAATTAGTAAGAATAATGCAGAATATTGTGTATTAGTAATGTTTGAATAAGTAATGCTATTAGTTGTGCATATATTATTTCTTATACATTGTTTGGTTTGATGTATAAGAAATCATATACCTTACACAATTTCTATAAAAGAAGTGTTTGTTTACAAAAATACCTTTCTTTGACTTTGCACATTTTTTTTCCAACAAAGTTCTTTTGCCATCTCAAACATAATTAGTATTGTTGAACTAGTATATAGAGATTTAGGATTAATTGCAAGACCTTCGTCTTCACTCATGAAATGTTATGCCGACGGATTAACATAGTTGAAACAAAAATAAAATACAAGATGTAAAATTAAGAAATAGTCTCAAGATTTTTTTTTTTAAAAATCTTTTTAAAGACCCTCGAAGCAAAGAAAAAATATGTTGCGGTTATTTAAATCAACTATTCATTGTTGTAAATTAAAATGGTGGAAAAAGAAATTGTGAAATTTTTTGAGAAGATTCACTGTTGAAAATTAAAATGGCGGAAAAAAATAATAAAATATTTTGAGAGGAAACTTGAGGGGTATGAAGGTCATTTTAATAAGTTAATGCATGCGTTAAAACTCTCTATATTATTAATACATTAAAAATTGTGTGTATTACTAATACACACTTCAATACACAGTAGAATGTATAATTAATGCTTGCCTTACCAAACAAGATACTAATAGTACACATTAACTAATGGCTAATGCATGCATTATATTTTCCAATACAGTATACCAAACAACCCCTAAAACTATTTATTCTATAGTTTTTGAATATCTATTTTTTAATTTAAGCTATTAAATTAATCCAATTCAATTTTGCTTCTAACATTAGTCAAATTAACTTGAAAAAGGGCTCAAATATGCCATCAAACTTTGAGAAAGACTCATTTATGTCATTCGTTTAAAGTTTGGCCCATTCATACATTGTCGTTATAAAAAAAGTCATTCATGCCATTTTTTTAACAGCCTGATTTGGTAGTTTTTTGCAAAATCATTTTGTACACGTGGCCAACAATGATTCCCCACGTCATTAAATAAGCCAAAGATAAAATCTAAAAATTTCTTCAAGGTGAAATCAAAACTATGGTTTCCACGACTCACAAATTTCTAATACATTTGATTCTTCAAGTTCAGGTTTAATTTGATTTTGCTGAAATATTATTTAATTCTTCCTCTTTAATTTCACCGACCATAGAATTCTTCTGATTTTTCCTTTAAGTACAATTTAAAAAACTGCTTCAAATACACTTTTTGAAAATTTTGAAAAATTGTATTTTGTAACTAATTGATTCGTTGTTTGAAACAATTGATGTTTGTTTGTTTGAATTAGTCTTGAGATTTGCAGAATTGTGTTCGACGACTCCGAAGAAATTGAAAATCGATGAACTACTTACAGTGCCTATAAACAAGTTAGAAGCTTATCTAAACTTTGATTTAATACTTAGTTGAATGATAATTGAAACCAAACATCGTTTTTCCCATACTCTAGAAAGATCAGTTATCTCTTACATGAACAATCTCTCTCTACAAATACATAGAAAGTCTAATGTAATTGTATTCTGGCCGGAGAAGTTGATATTTTTGTATGAGGATTTTTAAATTTTTTTTTGGCTGATTTAATTAATGACATGGACCAATCATTATTGGCCACGTGTACAAAATGGTTTTGCAAAAAAACACCAAACCAGACTGTTAAAAAAAAATGACATGAATGAGCCTTTTTTGTAATGACAATGACATGAATGAGTCAAACTTTAAACGAATAGCATAGATGAGCCATTTCTCAAAGTTTGATGACATATTTGAGCCTTTTTCCTTATGAAAATTTTGGGCTCATAGGGTGTTAGTGTAGTAGTAGCGCACAACTTGGTTAAGGGTAAAAAGGAAGCTCATTATCCACTAAGCTTCAGATGGTGTGCAATTGATGCTCGAGGATTTTGGTGTCAGTTGAAGTCGTTATAATGTATACGTATTGAATATAGTAGCAAAAAAACTGGTATGACTCAAAACCAGGGGAACTACAGTGCACAAGATATGGCAACCCTTATAATAGAACAAATGATGATCATACCTTAGAGACAAATTAAACAGGACCAATATCTCTTTTCCCCCTATTTCGTTTGCTTTTCTGCTATTGGAACAAGAAAAAATAAAATTCTAGGTCTGTTGAAGGCTATGCTACCTTGAAGTTCTCACCTTACCAACAAGTCGAGAGCTAATCTTCAAGCTCTATGATACAAAACTTTTTTATGTCCATGAAGTTCAGAATATGGAACAAATAGATTCTTGTGTTACTTCAGAAAAACAAAAAATACAATCATGTCTCAAGGATAAAGTATTTCATTTCTTCTTTTCCTAAGCTTCCTATATGTTTGCTTTGTTAATTAAAGTAAATTGTATTTGCCTTCAGTTTTACTTATTCTATTTTCCTTCCTTTTTACTACTTTTTACTTTGCTCTCAAAATTCTTATATAAATAATGAAGAAAAAAATCAGTTTAATAATAATCTTTAAGAGCATCATATATAATTCTTTACCTTAAGAATTATTCAATGGAAATACTTTATTAATGCTGTAGGAGGCTTTGTTGTTGAGGTGAGAAAGTTTGTATCTAAATGCATCTATCCTAAGGTTGAAAATATTGTCCGTTTCTCTTCAAAACTTGAAAATCTAAGGAAGGAAATGGAGAAGATAACAAAGTCTAAGAGATGATATCAAAGGAAAGGTGGAAGTAGCTGAGGGAGAAGGCTATAAACCAAAACCAGATGTTATCAAGTGGATCGAAGATGTTCGCGAGCTGGAGAAAGAATGGGAATCTATGCCAGAAATCATTGCAGCGGCTAAGACGCTTTCATATAAATGCTGTCCAAAATGCAGCCTTCGCTCAGAAATCTCCACGCAATCACAGAACATCCGAGATCAACTGTGCAGGCTTATAGCGGCTGGAGAAAACTTGGGATCCAATTTAGTGGTAGAAAATTACCAGATGAAAAAAGTTGAGTTCATACCCGGACCATCAATAGAAGGCCAATCTGCAGCAACAAGGAATCTCAACAAAATCCAACGAATATTGGGTTATAAAACAAAATTGAGTGACCATTTGAGAGACTGTCTCCTCATTTTCTTAAAAACATTTTCCTTCATATCGAAAACATCTTTCTTGTTAAATAATTTGAGCATGCATTTAATCCAAAACATTAAAGCTATTAAATCCTTTTGAAAATAAGAAAAAAAAAAGGGATCAATCAAAATTATTTCTAAAAAAAAGGATGCTAGAGGACAATATTAAAGCATTGAAAAATCTGAAAGTTTATTAGCACATTACCTGAGAAAATGCAACGGAAGCAACTTTAACTATGATCAGTGGAAGTAATTCTCTAAATTTGACTTGAAGTTGTCGTCATCCCACTCCAGCTCCCTCCACCACATTGGTGATCCTCTCATCTAAAGAAGTTGATCCAACACAGATGCCCTTCATATTTAACATTTCAATGCTAGCAAATTTGAGGAAAAATCCTTGGCAAATGATCTCCTTCAAATAAGCTTCAGGCAGATTCAATAGCCTGAGATTTGTCAATTTCTCAATTCCTTGCGGCAGATAATGTAATGATGTCTTATCACAATCGAGCAAATGTAAATTGCAAAGATTACCAATAGGTGGTAACTCTTTCAAATTGGAGGAATTTTTTAGTATTAGAGCACACAGTTGATATAAACAATTGATGGAAGAAGGCGATGCTCTAATACTTGTTTGGCTCAAGTTCAGAACTCTTAGGGCTGGAAATGCCAAAAAGAATTCATGGGGAATTTCCCAAAGGTAACGATTACCTTGCAATAGTAAAGTTGTTGTCTCTGGGCATTCCATGAAGTTATCAGGTGGACGAGAGATATTGCTGCTTGAGAAAGATATTTTTTTGACAGATGCAGATACTTTAATATGTGATATCTCAGTCAATCCAATTCCAGCTTGAAAAACAGGATTGTTTTCATCCCCAAAGTAATTAGCTATCCATCTAGTAACATCACGAACCTCATCGTGCATCTTTGCAGAATCCATCCCATGGGATTCTAGCAAGCAGGCATCCTTTAATCTCTCGATCATTGTGATTCCCCTATTGTACGCTTCTTCATATGTGTCATGTTCACCAAGGAACTCCTTTACCCACTAGCAATGTATGATATCATCTGTTGAAATAGCCGATGGATATAAGGAGCAATACAAGAAACATCTTTGAATGTCACCTCTCTTCTTGTTCACATGTTTTCTTCTTTGCTCCAAGGATGATTCAATATCCTGAGATCCAAAAGAATCAAAACTCCACTTGATTACCTTGTAAACCGTATCTTCTACAACTTTTCTATGAGGTTCGGACATTCTAAGTGATTTCAAAGCATCTTCCCATAGCTCGACCCTTGTCTGACCTCTCATGGATGATCCAATAACAATGATTGCTAAAGGTAAACCATCACACTCTCTTGCAATTTCCTTTGCCAATGGATGATTCTGTGCCAGGTTGACAATATCTCCCACATTTTTGGCAAACAGTTGCCAAGATTCATCCTCGTCCAATGTGTATACCTTCATTTTGACATCTGTTTTCATTTGTCTACAATCACTCAAAAAATGAGAAGTTATAATTACCTTGCTTCTTGCGGCACACCTAAATCATCCAAGTTTATAGGTTCCCAAACATCATCTAGTATGAGAAGAAAACTCGTTTCTTTGTCGAGCCTTTCACAATTTTTCTTGAAATGCTTTGATCACTTCCCTCACTATCCATCTTTATGTTTAATCTGCTGGCAATTTGTGCTTGAACCCTTCTTACGTCTATTGGCGGTTTGGGCACGGTGACCCATATCACAACACCAATAGACAGTTTACGACTTAGCACACCGGTCTTTAGGAGCTCATTGTTCAGATTAGTCACCAATGTTGTTTTCCCAACTCCTCCTGCTCCCCACACACCTATGATTAATACCTGAAAGGATTCAAATACTTTAAAAAATAATTTACATAAACACAAGTGAAAGATGCAACAATAATAATCATATAAAAGAAATCAGAAAATTTGAGAAACAAGGACTCAAGAGGCTTTGATCACTCAGTATATATTATGTAGTAAAAAAAGGCAATCCGGTGCACTGAAGCTCCCCGCTATATGCAGGTTCCTAGGAAGGGCCCACCACAAGGGTGTGTTGTACAATATATATTATGTTGTGATATTGTATGAATAGAATATTGTATACATTTGTAACAACTGTTTATAGAATATTTTACATTTTTTTTTAGGAAAATGCTCTATTACCACCTTGAACTATACGTAAAAAGGTTGAGATACACCCAAACTTTAGGAGGGTCCTATTACTCCTGGACTAATTAAAATCATATTTTTGACAACCTTAGTGTCTACGTGGCACACGCGTGTGCCTACGTGGACCCTTCAGTGTGTTGTGCCACATAGACACTAAGGTTGTCAAAAATACGGTTTAAATTAGTCCAGTAATAGGACCCTCCTAAAGTTTGGGTGTGTCTCAGCCTTTTTGCGTATAGTTCAAGGTGGTAATAGAGCATTTTCTCTTTTTCTTTTTCAATCCGACCAACTCAAATTTCTCTAAATAATCCCAAATTTTATATATGAGCTCCTCTAAATGTTTCTAGTCTCTTTATATATTATTCACTCGAAATATTTCATATTTACAGTACGTCGAATTTTAAAATCAAGCTTTGAAAAAGGAAGAGAAAAAGCGATGACTCATCTGTATCATCCATTATAAGTTTGGCTCATCTATATCATCACCTTTAAAAATTTGACTCATCTATGTCACTATTATTACAAAAAGGTTCGTTCGCGTTATTAGTTTGCAATGGTGGTTTTGCAAAATTATTTTTTACACATGGACACTTATTAGAAGTACACGTCACCAAATCCAAATCAATCAATATTACTTGAACCAAAATAAAAATTGAACCCATTAAATTAAAACTCGACGCAATTAATGGGTCTGATTTTTATTTTTATTGAGTTCAATTTTTACTCTTAATGAGCTCAATTTTTATTTTAACGGTGTGGATCAAATGTTATTTTAGTGAATCTGATTTTTAATTTTGATTTTAAATAAGATAAAATGTTCTATTTCCACCTTGAACTTTACACGAAAAGGCTGAGATATACCCGAACTTTAGGAGAGTCCTATTACCCCTGGACTAATTAAAACCGTATTTTTGACAACGTTAGTATTTACGTGACACATACGTGGCACAACACACCGAAGGGTCCACGTAGGCACACGTGTGTGTCACGTAAGCAGTAAGGTTGTCAAAAATACAATTTTAATTAGTATAGGGGATAATAGGACCCTCCTAAAGTTCGGGTGTGTCTCAGTCTTTTTGTGTATACCTTTAAATAATGCTACTAATTGATTTGGATTTGGTGACGAGGACCTCTGATAAGAGACACATGGACAAATGGTGTTGTAAAGTCATTGTTACAAAATAATGACACGAATGAACCTTTCTGTAATAGCAGTGACATAGATGAACCAAACTTTCAAAGGGTTGACATAAATGAGCCAAACTTATAACAATAACATAGATGAACCATTTTTAATTGTTCGATGACATATTTGAGCCTTTAATTTATTTTTCATTTTACCCTTTATGAAATAATTTATAACAACAAAAAATTTATGGCTTATTTTAAATCAAGTTTCAAAAGTCTTCATTTTTCTTTAAAATTCCGTGCCAATTAAATACATTCACAGAAATTGGGACCGAGGGAGAATTATTTAACAAAATCATAATTTGACATGTAAATGCAACACATGTACGAGAAACTGGTTTGTGTTAAATACATGTGAGTCATGTAATACTAAGGTATTACATTAATCTGTACTTAGCATCCATAAGAAAGGAGGTAGCGCCACCCATTTATAATAGGTAAAAACAAATCCACTTTTGTGAAAAGAACATTTAGACTATAAAATCTAATTAGACAGGAGTTAATGAAATTACCATCTATCAATTCGTAAAATATTTAGCATTAAATCCTGGATTAATTCCAACATTACCTTATCTTCTTCCAATAGTCATAGGAGTTTGTTGAGATTCCTTGTAGCTGTTAACTGGTCTTCTATCAATGGTCCCGGGATGAACTCAACTTTTTTCACAGGTATTTTTCTACCACCAAATTGGATCTAAAGTTTTCAGCGACCTGTTTAAGACCACAAAGTTGATCTCGGATATTTTGTGCTTGGGTGGAGACTTCCGAGCGAAGGCTGCATTTTGGACAACATTTATATGTAAGCGTCTTTGCCGCATTAATGCTTTCTTGCATATCTTCCCATTCATTCTCCAGCTTCTCCAGCTTCTGAACATCTTCGATCCACTTGACAACATCTATTTTTGGTTTATAGCCTTCTCCCTCAACTACTTTCACCTTTCCTTCGATATCATCTCTAGACTTTGTTATCTTCTCCATTTCCTCCCTTAGATTTTCAATTTTTGTCGAGACACGGATAATATTTTCATTCTTAGGATAGATGCATTTAGCTACAAACTTTCCCACCTCAACAACAAAGCCACCTACAGTATTAGAAAATATATCCACTGAATAATTCTTTAAGGTAAAGAAAAAAAATGTGTTTTGATTACAGTATTATATAGTACGTGACACCTTGGAGCAATATGAGGACATCAATCAGCAGCTTGCAGTTCAACAACAGGATCACTCTTTGGCTATAGTATCTAATGCTCTGCCAATTAGGTCCTATAGCATGTCATCTCCAACCAAGGTCCTGCATGACACAATTACTAATCAGATTCAAGAGAAAAAGCTTTATGAGGATGAACACCACAGTGAGAAGCGTATTGAAAATAAGGAAGAAAGGGATAGTAATCTGATTATGGATCAAGCTTTGAAAAATGAAGATGTGTCCCCAAAAGCTCAAGCCAAAAGCAAAAAAGGTAAGAGAAAAGGAAGTGAAAGTTTGCGACCATCTAGGATTCCATCAAAAAGGGGTGTGAAGCCTAACTCTAAATATGTTTAAAACACTTGTTTGGAACATTAGGCCTGTCAAATCACAATAGGCCTTTCATAGAGTTCAGATGTTACATAAACACCATAAATTCTCTCTTATTGCATTATTGGAGCCATTTCAACAGGCAAGACATATTCAAAAGTACAAAAGGAGATTTGGTATGCACTATGCTAATTATAATCAGAATGGGAAGATTTGGGTTTTTAATAAGGATGGATTAATGTAGAGGTGCTAATTGATTCAGACCAACAGATATCCTTGAAGTAAGAATTTTTGGAAAGTGGTAAATTTTTTATTGTCACTTTGGTATATGCCAAGTGTGATGCTTTAGAAAGAGTGGATTTATGGGATGATATATACTATTTATCCAATAATATGAGACATCCATGGCTGGTGGGAGGTGATTTCAATATTATTTTGAATGAAAAGGAGAAATTGGTGGACTTCCTATTCATTTCTCGGAATATGAAGATTTTGCTTTTTGCCTTAATTCTTGTGAATTATTTGACATTCACTTCAAGAGTATCCCCTATACTTGGTGGAATGGTAGGGTTGATGAACAATGCATATTCAAGCGACTTGACAGAATGGTTAGCAACCAAGAGTTTCAAAATTGTTTTGGTATATTAGAAGTTGAACATCTGTCTAGAGCTGGTTCTGATCATGCACCCCTTCTTCTCTCTTGTGGGGTGCATGCTCCACAGACATCTAGACCTTTTAAATTTCTCAAGTTCTGGACTGGAAAAAAGGAGTTTATGAAAGTGGTTAGAGAAAATTGAATAGCTAGCACAAATGTTGACATATTTATTCAATTTAAACAGAAGAAGAAAAAAACAAAGTTGGCTCTGTCTAATTGGAGTAGAGCTTGTTTTGGTGATATTTTTAAGCAATTGGTTATCTTGGAGGACATCATGAGAATTAAAGAGAAATTATTTGAAGAATTTCCTACTTGTTCAAACCGGGTTGTTCTTCAAGAGACAGAGACAGAAATGAAGTAATATTTGCATTATGAAGAGGAATATTGGAGATAAAAAGCAGGGATTGAATGGTTTTCTGAAGGTGATAGAAATACAAGATTTTTCCACAATCTTATAAATGGTAGGAGGAAGAGGCTGACTATTAACAAAATCCAAAAAGCTGATGGTGAATGGGTTGAGGGTAATAAAATGGTGGCAAAGGAGGCTGTCTTATTCTTTCAAAATCAATTTTCAGCATCAGTGGACTCATCTGATATGAATATTCTTCAGTGGATTCCAGAGATTATTATCGATAATGATAACAGTAAGTTAAATTCTTGTCCATCCATGGATGAAGTGAAGAAAGTGGCATTTGAATTAAATGGGGATAGTGCTAGCAGTTCGGATGGTCTTAGTGGACTCTTTTTTCAGAAAAGTTAGGACATAGTTGCTGCTGATGTGTTTGAGATAGTGAGATCATTCTTCTCAGGTTGTACTTTACCTAAGTCAATTATTCATACTAATTTAGTTTTACTGCCTAAGAAGGAGAGAGTATCTTCCTTCACAAACATGAGACCTATTAGTTTGAGTAACTTCTTGAATAAGGTAATTTCTAGAATTATTCATAATAGGCTTGAGGAATTCCTTACTTTAATTATATCTCAAAACGAATCTGGTTTTGTTAAAGGGAGAAACATTTCAGAGAATGTTTTACTTGCTCAGGAGATAATCACTGATATCAGAAAAAGAGGCAAGCCTGCCAATGTAGTAATTAAGCTTGATATGGCCAAAGCATATGATAGTGTCTTGACAATTTTTATTAAAAGTTCTTCAGAAGATGGGTTTTAACAACTGTTTTGTGGATAAGATTTGGAGATTGTTGTCCAACAATTGGTACTCAGTGTTGATTAATGGACAGGCTTTAAAAAATTTTCCACTCTAGTAGGGGTGTGAAACAAGGGGATCCTCTTTCTCCAGCCTTGTTCATTATTACTGTAGAGGAACTATCTAGAGTTTTGAATTCTCTATTCCTTAATGATGATTTCAACGGGTATGGTATGCCAAAATGGAGCTCTTCTCTTAACCATCTAGCCTATGCTGATGACACCATTATTTTCTCCTCTGCTGGTAAACTATATTTGCATATGATTATGAACATATTGGGGGACAATGAAAGACGATCTGGACAGAAAATCAACAAGGACAAGAGTTTCTTTTATGGGTATCACAAGACCGATGGCACAATCAGCCAACAAGTTGAGGAGATTACTGGTTTTAATAAAGAAAAATTTCCTTTTACTTATTTGGGGTGTCCTATTGGTCATGCAAGGAAGAGGAAGTCTCATTTCTCAGATCTCATCAACAAGGTGAAGAACAAACTTCAAGCCTGAAAGGGAAAGCTTCTATCTTATGGTGGTAAGGCTATATTGATTAATAATGTGTTACAAAGTCTTCCTAGTTATTTACTATCAGCTATCAGTCCTCCTAAATGTGTTATTCATGATCTTCATAAATTGTTTGCAAGGTTTTTTTGGAGTAACAATGAAGGGTGTAGGCACAAACATTGGGTTTCTCGGACCATGATGTGTTTTCCAAAGGAAGAAAGCGGCCTTGGCTTTAGATCATTGTTTGATGTATCTAAAGCACTATTTGCTAAGTTGTGGTGGAATTTCAGGACTACAAAATCCATGTGGACCAATTTTATGTGGAATAAATACTGCAAGAGGTTAGGCCTCAAGTAGTAGAATGGAAGGGAGGTTCACAGCTATGGAAATACATGCTTGAAGCTAGGGAAGATTTTGGTGGGAACCTAAATGTGGGCATTCAAGTGGATGGTATAATAATTGGACAAAATTGGGTGCTTTACATTATGTGATCCCCCCATCTTATCACTGGATGTTTCTGTAGAGGAGGTTAATGAACTCATGGAGAATGGAACCTGGAAGTTTGGTAGAATACATGAATTATTCCCTCAAGAAATAACTGATCAGATCCACAATGATATTCACTGTTTGGAGATTACTGAAGAATGGGATAGGCCTTGGTGGATGATATTCACTGTTTGGAAAATTTACTGTTAGCAGTGCTTGGGAGGAAGTGAGACAAAAAAATGAAACATATACTTTGTCCCCTTACATCTAGATTAAAGGAATTCCTTTAAAGGTGTCTTTTTTTCTTTGGAGATTGTTGAAACAAAGGGTCCCAATTGGTGAAATTCTTGTTAAAATTAAGGTATTAGAGGAAGATTGGTGCCACTGTTGCAACATTTCTCGTCCTGAAACCATTAATCATGTCTTCATTTCATCACCTTTTGCTAAAAAGGTTTGGCATACATGTGCCGATGCAGTTGGATTTCAAATTTCTGGTTTTCAGTTAGAGGTTGTTTTGGATAAATGATGGAAGTTGGATTCTTCTCCAAAGCCAAAGCCAATTCTACAAGCAATGCCTGCTCTTATTATTTGGCAATTGTGGAAAAGAGGAAATGCCTATAATCATGGAGAAAAGATGTCCTTTCATAAGACTATAGGAGAGATTAATAGATAAGTATGTCTCATGACTAGGTGTAGATATCCATGGATGTCTAATATTCTGTATCACTGGCCTAATCTTGTAAAGTTCTTAGAGGAATACACTCCGGCTATTGTAACTAAGATTGTTCTATGGAGAATGCCGGAGGCAAGTTACTACAAGTGTAATACTAATGGGGTGGCAAAAGGGAATCCGGGACCTAGCTCTAGTGGATTTTGTGTCAGAGACACTTGAGGAAACTTCCTTTATGAAAAATCTATTAGGCTGCCTGATGGTTCTAATCTGCTGGTTGAAGCAAAAGCCCTGAAAGCTGGTTTAGAACTTTGTATTAATAGACATTTTATTCCAGTAATTATGGAGACTGATTCCTTAATCATGAAGAATGTGTTATACGACATTTGGGAGATTCCTTGGTCTATTGCTATGGAAGTGAAGAGCTTTAATCAATTAAGAAGTAGAGGTGGAGTGATGGTGGAGCATGTGTACAGAGAAGGGAATCAACTTGCTGATTATTTTGCTAACCCGGGTGTTCATTTTGTAGGTACCAAAAGTTTTAATCATTTTCAGGAGGTTCCATCAGAGGGAAGAAGGATTATTAACATGGAAAAAAGGCAGACTCCTAATCTTCGAATACGGAGATGTCAAAAAAGAAGGTACACAGGCACAAACACAAAGGCACGCATAGACAACCATTCTAATGCAATCATAGTAGCACCACAAACAAGGAATACAATTGCAACGTCATATGCAAAATTTTCACATAATTCATTTCGGAATAACATCATTGACGACCACAACCAATTATCTGCTCAAGACCCAATTTACATTTGAGAAATATAGGGATTCAAGTTAAATTAGGTTCTCAAGCATACCTGCTAATGATTGATGCTCATAGTCTTTGAGGAATAAGGAATTAACTATGAAATCTTCTTCTAACCAGTGGTATTAGCTTCATTTGAAGCTTAATTTGTTGGAGAAGACAATTAGTTGATAACTCAAAATTTAAAGACTTAACAACTCCTAATTCCTGTGATTTTAGGTTAAATATTTACCTTCTAAAATAGCATCCGAATGGAAATATTTCCGAGAGCCGAAGAAGTCTTCTATGGACTGGATTTCATGGAACCTGTGAGACATGTTGGTGTCTTATGTGAAATCCATCCAAGCTCTTTGAACTCTATTTCCATGACAGATCTGTAACTAGGGGTAGCTATACACCCGGGATCACTCGAATTGGACGTCATTGAAGCTAGGCTCATTTCCATTCTCGATTTACCATCCATCGGAGAGGAAGATCAGTTCCTTAACCTTTCCTTTTTTGAGAATTTGTGACTTTCCCCTTCTGTTTTTTCCTGAATATTGTTGCCTATTTTTGTAGTGGGTTAGGCTATTTTGGCCCTAATCTTTGGGCTTCTTAGGCACCTTCGGCCTATTAAGCATTTGTGTATGTAAACATGTCTTTATTAATTTAATATTTTTGGTGGCTTTGCCACCTTTGAAAAATAAAATAAAAATATGATTCTCTCAAAGATGATTATTAAACTGATTTTTTCTTCATTGTTTATAGAAGAATTTTGAGAGCAAAGTAAAAAGTAGAAAAAACGAAGGCAAATAGAATAAGTAAAACTTAAGGCAAATACAATTTACTTTAATTAACAAAGCAAACATATAAAAAGGAAAAGAAGAAATGCAATACTTTATTCTTGAGACATGATTGTATTTTTTGTTTTTCTGAAGTAACACAAGAATTTCTTTGGTCCATATTCTGAACTTCATGGACATAAAAATTTTTGTATCATAGAGCTTGAAGATTAGCTCTCGGGTTGTTATTAAGGTGAGAACTTCAAGCCTGACTACGGGTGACATAGCCTTCAACAGACCTAAATTTTATTTTTTTCTTGTTCCAATAGCAGAAAAGCAAAAGAAAGAGGGGGAAAGGAGATATTGGTCCTGTTTAATTTGTCTCTAAAGTATGATCATCATTTGTTCTATTATAAGTGTTGCCATAACTTGTGCACTAGAGTTTCCCTGGGTTTGAGTCATACCATTTTGTTGCTACTATATTCAATGTGTACGCATTATAATGACGTCAACTGACACCAAAATCCTCGAGCATCAATGGCACACCATCCGAAACTTAGTGGATAATGAGCTTCCCCTTTACCCTTAACCAAGTTGTGCGCTACTACCACACTAAAGCCCTATGAGCCCAAAATTGTCATAATTCATATGAATATATGCACACCTAGTAGCAAATTTTATATATGGTTCTATTTATGGATTTCAAATTACTAGAAATGAAGAACACTTCAAAGACAATATTTAGCTAATTAAAGATAAAGACCAAAGACATAAAGAATCTCTTAAAGTTGGCTTTAACTTTTTTCATACTTCAATTGATCCTTGTATCTATTACACACTTCAAGTATTCAACCCCACACAAAAAATGTACCTATCACAGCGAGCTAGTTTGGTTGGGAACAAGTTATTCCGACACTAGTTATTCCAAGATTGTTGGACAAATCTTGAGAGATGTTATCTATGATTTTATCCAACCAAACATAGGATAAACTCATCTTAAAATTAATCTCAGTATTAATCATCCCTTATTCCTTGTCCCAAACGAGAAAGTGAAGCTCGTGATTTTCAAGCATGGTGACATGGAAGAGGGGACCAAGTAGTTTCTTCTTTCTTCTGTATTCAAATTTGGAAACTAGTCGATGCACTGACGATGAACAATAAAGCTTCCCCAGTCAAGTAATGAAAATGAAAAACTGTACCATTTATCTGATATGCAAAAGTGTCCTGAAAAGTTCCTTTTGCTGAGCTTGTAGCATCCATCATAAGGAGATGATTTTTAAACTTTGTAGTGCTTTCTATTTCTTTCAGAACTACAATAAGAATCTATTTATTCTGCAAAAGCACATGAGAGATAAAAATAGGCAACAGAAGATTAATTAACATCTCCTGAGTTGGTTCTTAAGAAATAAATTTTGATTGATGAAATTCATATTATGTGACAGCAGATTGAATGAGATTTGATACCAAGTGATTGGTTCTTTCCTTATTTGAGTCATGAAGCATAGCCGCCCTTCCAGTTGGTGATATGATTCTATGAGTGTCAAAGACTGATACGGTTCTTTTCAACAAGTATTTGAATATGAAGCATACGTCAAAGACTGATTTTGTTCTTTGAGTTAGGCAGGCCATCGTTTCATTCAGATCTGATATGCTCTTCCAGTTGGATAGATAAACTTAAGGCAGAGATAAATTTAAAAGAACTTAAATCATAGCTAACATTTAATTTAAGTATTTACAAAATTTCTCAGTTTCCGTCATTTCGTTCGGACTAGAGCAGACGACTTTATGCTATCTTACGCTAATTCAAATCAGAAATGGAACCAAAGATTTGAATCTGATTGGTTCAACATCTAAAGTTTGCGGTTCACAGAAGACAAACATAATGACATAATTCTATTAAAAAAGTTTAGAATGAAATGATCAAAACAAAAATTTAAAAAACACAAGCATTTCTGCAATGGAAGAAATATACTTCCTCCGTTTAAAAATGAACGATCCCTTCCCTTTTCTTGACAACACTTTAATTTCAGCTTTCCATGTGGAAAATTTAAGATCACGCGATTAAAGGGAACGATTAAAGTCTCTTGCTGGAAACACTCCTTTTCTTCTTTTCCTTCCTATACATTAATGTCAATTAAATAGTTGGAAAAATAAAGGTTGTCTAAAGTACTTTTATTAAAATAAAATAAAAGGAATCATTCTTCTCCTATCTGAACAAGAATGAAGAGGCTCCACAACAACTGTTAATAACTAAATGAAGATTTTCTTGGAATTCTGCTTTAATAAAGAAGGAAAATAAAATATAAAGTTTCTGTGCAAACTATTTATCTATCACTTCATCACAGGTTAAATTCTTCTTCTTTTTTATTCTCAACCATCCGATATGCACAGTGTTTTCTACTTGGAGTTACTCCATTAAGGAACTTGAGCCAGAGATCTCTAGTTTGTAGTGCAAAAAAATGGTTATCGAAAGTTTATAGTAGTTCTAAAAGGAATCATTCTTCTCCCTTCTGAGCAAGATTGAAGAGGCTCCACAACAATAATATAAAACTGATTAATGATTTCCTTAAGTTGTGGCATAAACAAAGAAGTATTCAGTTTAACTTTAATTGATAATCTTTAAGAGCATCATTAGTATTCTGATTAGAAGCACTTTTTTCTTTCTTTACTTCAATAGTTTTTCAATGGAAATACTTATTAATGCTGTAGGTGGCTTTGTTGTTGAGGTGGAAAAGTTTGTTTCTAAATGCATCTATCCTAAGATTGACAATATTGTCTGTTTCTCATCAATAACTGAAATTGTGAGGAAAGAAATGGAGAAGCTAACAAAGTTTAGAGATGAGATCAAAGAGAAGGTGGAAGGAGCCGAGGGAGAAGGCTATAAGCCAAAACCATATGTTATCCCGTGGATCGAAGATGTTCACAAGCTGTCGAAAGAATGGGAATCAATGGAAGAACTCATTGCGGCAGCTAAGACGCTTTCATATAAATGCTGTCCAAAATGCAGCCTTCGCTTAGAAATTCCACTCAATCACAGAACATCCGAGATCAACTATGCAGGCTTATAGAGGTCGGAGAAAACTTTGGATCCAATTTGGTGGTAGAAAATTACCAGATGAAAAAAGTTGAGTTCATACCCGGAACATCAATAGAGGGACAATCTGCAGCAACAAGGAATCTCAACATACTCCTACGACTTTTGGAAGATGATGAGGTAATGTTGAAACTAATCCAAGATTTAATTCTAAATATTTTATGATTTGTTAGTTGTTAATTTCACTAATTCATTCTAATCAGATTTTATAGTCCAAATGATTTTCAGTATAAATTATGTTTTTTTCTATTACAAATATGGTGTTGCTATCGTGTTTCTTAAGGAGGTTAAATTGAGATTGATATCTTGACCTGTTTTTGGTCAAGCCGTGATTGACATCTGGTACCTTAACTTGATCCAGCAAAACAACTTAACTATTCTAACCTATATTTTAATATCACATAACCAACATGCAGTTACATAAACAACTTAACCTTTTGATCAAATACTCTACTCCAAATAATTCCTTAAATATAAGGGGAGTGCACAAGACATAGATTTCCTGCCGATCCCCAAAACAAATGATGGATAAATGAATATTAAAACTGTCTTACTAAATGAAAATAAACTTCACTATCAAGAGAGGAACTCACCAAATCAACTTTTGGAATAAAGCAACATACATAGTAGTTTGCTCGTCTATGAAACTTGTGTCTACACTGACATATATTCCACAAAGAGAGCATCCGTTACCACTAGCAGTACTTAGTGAGTCTCAACATTCTCCTTAGTTAAGTCAGAACAAGATTTTGAATAAAAACGTGTGTGATTGAGGAAAAAGAGAGGAAACAAGCCATAATTTAACACAAAATTAATTATCGTACAACTGTGAAGCACAAAAACAATCACCAAAATTTGTAGCTTAGATCACTAATTCTTTCTTTTAGGTTGTTCAATAGACTGACTTTTCTTATGCCCAATTGTGGTGATTTAATAGGGTATCTTGTAGTCCTTTAAACTACTCTTTAATCGTTTGTACCTCGTTAGGCCAGTATTAGCAATCATTTTTACGGTCACTCGTAACCAATGTTTTGGAATGCGTGAAGAGGAAAAATGCAATGGGTGCTCGCTCACTGAAGCAAGTTGGGTTAAGCGGAGTATATATAATATTTTCAACCGAAGCATTATTTCATTCTAAATTAATCATCCTTCAATAAAACTTTAGAAATAGTTATATGAAACATGTATACATATATAATTATTTGAAAAGTATATATGTATAAGAGTATATAATAAACATATGATAATATAAGCATATAATATGTTAATTTAATTGCAAAATCTTGAATTTATCCCTATTTAATTAAGATTAATGAATGATTATTTAGACATTTACATTTTTATGATATGGTATGAATTTTAATATTTCCGTTGGGTATGGTTACTACGAGTTCCGGTTCGAGTCCGGCATCTGATTATTATTGTTACTATGAGTTCCGGTTCGAGTCCGGCATCTGATTATTAATGTTACTATGAGTTTCGGTTCGAGTCCGGCATTTGACTATTATTGCTACTATGAATTCCGGTTCGAGTCTAGCATCTGATTATGAGTTCTATATATGTGGCCTATCGTTATTACCCACTATGTCCGGTTCGAATCCGTCATGTGTCCTCTTGTTATTACCCATTGGTGCCGGTTCAAGTCCGGTGCACATCTGGAAAACTATTATGATTTATGGGGATCAACGCAGTTATAGACTATTTATGTTTATTTTCATTACTTGTGTGTCCCACCGGCTTATAGGGGTACGGTTGGGTTAATTGTCTTCTTCAGTGTGCCTAGCGGGCTTATGGGGGTCCAGTTAGGTTATGTTTGATTTAATTGTTATTACTGCATTATTATTTTTCTGTATCGCTTACGTTTATTCCTTTATAGCCGTTGCATAGCTTGGTAGTTGTTTCTCTTTCTATCCTTATTTACTAATAACTCCGATTACGTCCTTGCATTGTAGTTACACCTTTTCTGTATTAAGATCAGTTGACCGATGATGCCTACTGAGTACCCGTTGTTTTTGGTACTCATACTACACTTCTGCATTTTTTTCTTGATGCAGATCCAGGTACTAACAGTCGGCGTTGACGTGGTTCCTACCTTTCAGTGCTGGTTTAGGGCGGGGTGAGCTTACTGTCGTTCAAGGTTGATCCTCCTCTATCTACTCTAGTTAGTCTTTTTCACTCAAGACTACTTGTGTACATTTTAGATTTACCTGTTAGTAGTGGCTCTAGTACTGACCTTATCAGGTCTTGGGAGGGATTCATTTGTATAGTCTGTCCTTTTTCCTCCTCTCGTTTTGATATAATACATATGCTCTCTTCTTAGTTTTCACTTATTATTGTGGTTGTTATTATCATACATGATCTTTTATTTTGTCTCTGCCTATTAGCCCGTTACCTATCATTTCGGGCTATGGTTTGGCTTGCCTATTGGCGGGATAAGGTTGGCGCCATCACGACTTGAGAAATCGGGTGATGACAGCTTGGTATCAGAGCTTAGGTCTTACTGGTATTGTTAGTACTAGAGCCGATGTTTAGTAGAGTCCCACAGATCGGTACAGAGACGTCTGTATCCTATTCTTAGGAGGCTATAGAGCATTTTTAGGGAAAATTCTCATTTTCTTAATCCATTTTTTTTGTGCGTTGAGTCTGGGTTGGTTGTAATCTTCTTTTATTGGTTCACTTTCTACTCCAATGACGTGGATGCGAGGTTCGAGAGCTGGGGGTCGGGGCCTGAGGTCATCTTCTAGAGTTTTAGCTTAGGGTCAAGGTCGACCCAGATATCAGGGGCAGCGATAAGAGACCACGCTATTAGGGTATTTACAGCGGTTCACAGTTCTCAGGTCGAGGATTTTATGGTAGGTACCCTCATCAACAACCTTTACAACATCAGGGTCAGCCTAGTCGGCCAGTTTAGGCATCACTTCAGATATCCAACAGGGGTCAACCCAGCTGTAATAGTTCTAGAAGTCAGAGTAGCAACTAGCCGCAGAGAGTTATTAAGTCAGGATCGTAGAGTAAAGGTGGTCATTCTGGATTTTTCAGACCTTCTAGACAGAGCAGGGTGTCCGGGACATATTATGATTGCGGAGTTGTTGGTCACTTTGCCCATGAGTGTCCTCGGCGTAGGATGATTGAGTCTCCAGTTCTCGCTGTACAACCGATAAGATCAGTGCCTCCATTGGGTAGAGGTGGTGTACAAGATCGAGTAGGTAGTCCCTAGGGTTCTAGAAATGGTCCGCTAGGAGGTTGGGTAGGCGGTCAGGAAGGTACCCAGTCCAGTAGTGGACAGGGTCATTTGTATGCCGTACCAGGTAGACCAAAGGCTGAGGCTTCAGATGTCGTGATTACAGGTATGATCTTCGTATCCCATCAGCCAACTTCTGCTTTGTTTGATCCCGGTTCCATATTTTCATATGTTTCTACTTATTTTGCATAGCGACTGGGTTTATGTTCAGAGTCTTTATCTGTGCCGTTACGTGTGGCTACCCCAGTGGGTGACTCTTTAGTAGTGGATCGGGTATATAGATCTTGTTTGGTCACTATTCGGGAGTTTGATACTCATATTGATCTTATTGTCCTAGATATGGTAGATTTTGATGTGATTCTAGGCATGAATTAGTTGTCTCCTCACCATACGGTCTTGGATTAATTTGCTAAGACTGTTACTTTAGCTTTTCTTGGCATACCCCCAGTTGTGTGGCAGGGTTTTGTTAACCGCGCACCGACAAAGATTATTTCGTACATTTGGGCTAGGAGACTGATATCGAGGGGTTGTGAGTCTTTTCTTGCATATATCCAGGATGTTAGTGTCGAGAGTTCCCCGCTTGACTCCGTTCCTGTTGTTCGCGAGTTTTTTGATGTATTTCCGACTGACCTACCTAGCCTTTCTCCTGAGCGTGATGTAGAGTTTATTATTGACCTCAAGCCTGGCACTCGACCTATTTCTATGGTTCTGTATCGTATGGATCCTGCTGAGCTGAAGGAGCTGAATAGTTAGCTTCAGGATCTTTTGGGTAAGGGATTT
Source organism: Capsicum pubescens (assembly GCA_030864215.1). Taxonomy (NCBI): domain Eukaryota; kingdom Viridiplantae; phylum Streptophyta; class Magnoliopsida; order Solanales; family Solanaceae; genus Capsicum; species Capsicum pubescens. The sequence goes on along the minus strand of CM061538.1, from coordinate 96,306,224 downwards.
ATCAGACCGAGTGTATCTTATTGGGATGCTCCAGTTTTGTTTGTGAAGAAGAAAGATGGCTCCTTGCGTATGTGTATCGACTACAGGCAGTTGAATAAGGTTACTGTGAAGAATACGTATCCTATGCCTCATATCAATGATTTGTTTGATCATCTTCAGGGTGCGGCGGTGAGAGTTAGGGCTGCGGACATCCCTAAGACAGCCTTCAGGACTCGTTATGGTCATTATGAGTTCCTGGTGATGTCTTTTGGGTTGACTAATGCTCCAGCAACTTTTATGGATCTGATGAATCGCATGTTCAGGCCATAGTTGGACTCCTTCGTGATAGTATTTATTGATGACATTCTTGTATATCAAGGAGTAAGGAGGAGCACGAGCAGTATTTGAGGATGTGCTCTGCACTTTGAGAGACCGCCGACTTTATGCCAAGTTCTTAAAATGTGAGTTTTGGCTTGAGTCTGTAGCTTTCTTGGGGCACATAGTGTCCAAGGATGGTATTATGGTGGACCCAACAAAGATTGGGGCTATTTGTAGTTGGGCTAGGCCTACGTCACTTTCTGAGGTTTGCAGTTTTATTGGGTTGGCAGGTTACTACAGGCGGTTCATTGAGGGTTTTTCTTTTATTGCAGCCCCTATAACTAGATTGACCAGGAAGGAGGTTCCGTTTCAGTGGTCTGCAAGTTGTGAGGCGAGCTTTATAAAGCTTAAGGAATTGCTTACTTCAGCTCCTTTTCTGACTCTTCCTGTTGAGGGCGAGGATTTTACTGTCTATTACGATGCTTCTGGTGTTAGTTTGGGGGTGTGTTCTAATGCAACGTGGCCGTGTAATTACATATGCATCGAGACAGTTAAAGGTGCATGAGCGCAACTATCCCACTCATGACTTAGAGTTGGTAGCGGTAGTATTTGCGCTTAGGATTTAGAGGTATTACTTGTATGGGGTTCGTTGTAAGATATTTATTGATCATCACAGTCTGCAGTATATTATGACCCAGAAGGAGCTTAATTTGAGGCAGCGTAGGTGGATTGAGTTTCTGAAAGACTATGATATCTCTATTCTCTATCATCCGGACAAGGCGAATGTGGTAGCGGACGCCTTGAGTCGGAAGTCAGTGAGTATGGGTAGCTTAGCATTCATTGCAGCTTCTCAACGACCATTGGCTTTAGACATTCAATCTTTAGTTAACAATATGGTTCGTTTGGATATTTCCGACCCTCAGGGAATCATTGCTAGTGTTGACGCCAGATCTACCTTGTTAGAGAAAATTTAGAGTCGTCAGTTCGAGGATGACAGGCTTCGTAGCCTTTGAAAAAAGGTGTTGAGGGGTGAGTCTCAGCGGGCTACCCTAGATTCTGAGGGTGTCTTGAGGTTTGACGGTCGTATTTGTGTTCCAAGGATTGGAGATTTGATCCAGTTGATTCTTCGTGAGGCTCATAGCTTCAGATAATCTATTCACCCTGGGACAGCTAAGATGTATAGGGATTTGAGGCAACATTAATGGTGGAGTGGTATGCAGAGAGATATAGAAGGGTTTGTGGCTCGATGTCTTTATTATCAGCAGGTAAAGGCCAAGCATCAGAGGCCTGGTGGATTGTTGCAGCAGCTACCCATTCCCGAGTGGAAATGGGAGCGAATTACTATGGATTTCGTAGGTGGAATGCCTCGTACATCGCATGGTTTTGATAGCATTTGAGTCATCGTGGATCGATTGACCAAGTCTGCATATTTTATCCCCGTTCGAGTTTCCTATAGTGCCGAGATGTTAGCCCATGTTTACATTCAGGAGGTGGTTCGCCTATATGGGGTCCCTGTGTCCATTATTTCCGACCAAGGCTCTCAGTTCACTTCTAGCTTTTGGAGGGCATTTCAGGAGGAGTTGGGGAAATAGGTTGATCTTAGTACAACCTTTCATCCCCAGATGGATGGGCAGTCAGAGCGGATTATCCAGGTCTTAGAGGATATGCTACGTGCTTGTGTGTTGGATTTTGGAGGTCAGTGGGACCAGTTTCTACCTTTGGCAGAGTTTGCTTATAATAACAACTTTCACTCGAGTATTTAGATGGCCCCGTTTGAGGCATTGTATGGTAGGAGATGTCGATCTACTGTTGGTTGGTTTAAGACTTTTGAGGATAGACCTCATGACACAGATTTGCTTCATGATTCGTTGGATCAGGTTCGAGTGATTCAGGATAGGCTACGAGCAGCTCAGAGCAGACAGAGGAGTTATGCTGATCGCATACGTTGTCCATTGAGTTTCAGAGTTGGTGATAGGGTCTTCCTGCGAGTATCACCCATGAAAGGCGTGAAGAGGTTCGAGAGGAGGGGTAAGCTTAGCCCTAGATATATTGGACCTTTTGAGGTCTTACAGAGAATTGGGGAGGTAGCTTATGTGTTGGCATTGCCACCTGCCTTCTCATCCATTCACCCTGTGTTTCATGAATCTATGTTGCGGAGGTATATCCCAGATAAGTCACACGTACTTCGGTGGGACTTGGTTCATTTGGACGAGGGATTGACGTTTGTAGAGGAGCCAACGTCTATTTTGGCGAGAGATGTCAGGCGGTTGCACTCTAGGGATATTCCAATAGTTGAGGTTCAGTGGCGTCACCGTCCAGTTGAGGAGGCTACTTAGGAGACGAGCGTGATATGCACGCCCAGTATCCCTATCTGTTTGAGGCTTCAGGTATTTATTCATCTTTTACTTTCGCGGACGAAAGTCCTTTTAGTAGTGGATGCTGTAATGACCTGTACGGTCATTTTACTGTATTTTTATATAATTTTAGTATTATCTAAACGTTTCGTGGGTTAATAAATTTAGAAATGGAAAATATTAGTATTATATAATAAAGATTTTGTTAGAAATAAGTTTTTATTAATTATGGTATATTCAAAATATTATAATTATTTTTCCACGAATTTATGCAATACCCGATTATGTACACAATGTAGGGAAATTTTTATAACCGTAAACGTGGAAAGTGAAGGAAATGGCTATGCCATGACTTTACCACTAATTGGTGTAACTTTTGTATATATATATATATATATATCCTAAATCTTAGTTAACTTTCTTTAAAGAAATCAAAGGCAACTTTTCAACTACCCTTTTTCACTTTCTTGAAATTTTGCCAGTTTAAAGTAATTTTTCTTCACTTTAAGTTTATACATATACACACCCATAGCTATATCTTCTAATATATTTGTCCCTTCTCGGTTTGTTTTTTTCTTGGTTAGCTTTACAAAGTTACATATAAGTTAAGAGGCATTATGAAAATAATTTCTTTGATGTTATTCAAATTCGGGTTCTAGCGGGATATTATTCGGAAGCTTCACGGACAGATATTATAGCTTTGGTGTCCAGGTAGGCTAGATTTTACCCTATTTTCAGATTGAGTTTACTTACTGAAAATGTTAACTATTATGTTAGCTTTGGATAAATCCTTGTAGATGCATATTTTTGATACATATAAGCTGTCTTATTTATCCGGATTAGGACCCCGTTTTAATAATTTTTTTTTGAAAACTTATCTCTTAATATAATATAAGATGTATCACTTTGGGACGTAAAAATACTTTTTATTTGAAAGTATAGTTGTGTATATATATAATTGCTTCTCTTAATCATCCTTCAATATACCTTTAGAAATAGTTATATGAAACATGTATACATATATAATTATTTGAAAAGTATATATGCATAAGAGTATATAATAAACATATGATAATATAGGCATATAATATGTTAATTTAATTGCAAAATCTTGAATTTATCCCTTTTTAATTAAGATTAATGAATGATTATTTAGACATTTACATTGTTATGATATGATATGAATTTTAATATTTTCGTTGGGTATGGTTACTAAGAGTTCCGGTTCGAGTCCGACATCTGATTATTATTGTTACTATGAGTTTCGGTTCGAGTCCAACATCTGATTATTAATGTTACTATGAGTTCCGGTTTGAGTCCGGCATTTGACTATTATTGCTACTATGAGTTTCGGTTCGAGTCCGGTATCTGATTATGAGTTCTATATATGTGGCCTATCGTTATTACCCACTATATCCGGCTCGAATGCGTCATGTGTCCTCTTGTTATTACCTATTGGTGCCAGTTCAAGTCTAGTACACATCTGGAAAACTATTATGATTTATGGGGATCAACGCAGTTATAGACTATTTATGTTTATTTTTATTACTTGTGTGTCCCACCGGCTTATGGGGGTACGGTTGGGTTAATTGTCTTCTTCAGTGTGCCTAGTGGGCTTATGGGGGTCCAGTTAGGTTATGTTTGATTTAATTGTTATTACTACATTATTATTTTTCTGTATCGCTTACGTTTATTTCTTTACAGCCGTTGCGTAGCTTGTTAGTTGTTTCCCTTTCCATCCTTATTTACTAATAACTCTGATTACGCCCTTGCATTGTAGTTACACCTTTTCTGTATTAATCTCAGTCGGACGATGATGCCTACTGAGTACCTATTGTTTTTGGTACTCATACTACACTTCTGCATCTTTTTCCTGATGCTGATCCAGGTACTAGCAGTCGGTGTTGACGTGGTTCCTACCTTTCAGTGCTGGTTTAGAGCGAGGTGAGCTTACTGTCGTCCAAGGCTGATCCTTCTCTATCTACTCTAGTTAGTCTTTTTCACTCAAGACTACTTGTGTACATTTTAGATTTTTTCTAGTACTCTGGGTATATTAGTAGTAGCTCTAGTACTGACCTTATCAGGTCTTGGGAGGGATTCATTTGTATAGTTGGTTCTTTTTCCTCCTCTCGTTTTGATATAATACATATGCTCTCTTCTTAGTTTTCACTTATTATTCTGGTTGTTATCATCATACACGATCTTTTATTTTGTCTCTGCTTATTAGCCCGTTATCTATCATTCCGGGCTATGGTTTGGCTTGCCTACTGGTGGGATAAGGTAGGCGCCATCACGACTTCAGAAATCGGGTCGTGAAAATTAAAAAATACAAAATTTGGGAGGATAAATAACCAAGAACTAAATAGCAATAATATTAATTTAACAAATTTTAAGCCCGTTATTTTCTGAAATTATGAGCCTAGAAACTTACAAGGCGTTATAATTAATTTCACAAATTTGAGATCAAGAAATTATGACTAAATGATCAAAGCCTTCTACATCTTTGTTTCTCTAGTTTTCTAGCTTTCTTCTATGTGACCATTGTTGCATCTTTCACTTGTGGGTAAGGTATTTTCTTAGGGTATTTGAATCCTTTCAGGTAAGCATCATTGGTGTGTGGGGTACCGGAGGAGTTGGGAAAACTACATTGGTAAAGAATCTGAACAATGAGCTCCTAAAGAATGTGTCATGTTTCAAACTGTCTTTTAGTGTTGTGGTATGGGTTACGGTGCCCAAACTGCCAATAGACATAAGAAAGATTCAAGCACAAATTGCCAATAGATTAAACATACAGGTAGATAACGAGGCAAGTGTGGAAAGCATAGCCAACAAAATTTATCAAGGTTCAAGAAAGAAACGAGTTTTCTTATCATACTAAATGATGTTTGGGAAGATATAAATTTGGATCATATAGGTGTGCCCCAACCTGAATATCCATCCATAAGCAAGGTAATTTTAACTTCTCGTTTTTTGGGTGTTTGTAAGCAAATGAAAACAGACACAGAAATGAACATATCGACACTTAAAGAGGATGAATCTTGGCAACTGTTTGTCAAAAATGCAAGACATGTTTCCAATCTAGAGTATATTCAACCATTGGCAAAGGAAATTGCAAGAGAGTGTGGTGGTTTACCTATAGCCATCACTGTTATTGGATCATCTATAAGAGGGAGGACAAGGGTTGAACTCTGGGAAGATGCTCTGAAATTACTTAGAATGTCCGAACCTCATAACAAAGATGTAGAGAAAAAAGTTTACATGGTCATCAAGTGGAGTTTTGATTCTTTAGAATCTCAGGATATTTAATCATCCCAGAGCAAAGAAACAAACACGTGAACAAAATGAGAGGTGGCGTTTAAAGTTGTTTCTTATATTTCTCCTTATATCTAGCGACTATTCCGATAGATGATCTCATACATTGCTGGTGGACAGAGGGGATCCTCGGTGAACATGACACATATGAACAAGTCTACAACAGGGGAATCACATTGATTGAGACTCTAAAAGATGCCTGCTTGCTAGAAGCTGATAAGATAGAGATTGCGACAACGCACATTATGGATTGTGTGAAGATGCATGGCATGGTCCTGTGATGTTGCTAAATGGATAGCTAGTACCTTTGGGGACGAACACAGTTCTGTTTTTCAAGCTGGAATTGGGTTGAATGAGATATCACATGTTAAAATATCATCTTTTGTTAAGTGAATATCTTTTGTAAGCAATGAAATTGAATGTCTACCTGATTTTTTCACGAAATGTCCAAAGACAGCACCTTTACTTTTGCAAGACAATGAACCCCTTGAGAAAATACCCCAGGAATTCTTTTTGGCATTTCCAACTCTAAGAGTTTTGAATATGAGTCTAACTAGTATTAGAGAACTGCCTTCTTCCATTAATAGTTTATGTCAACTACGTGCTCTAATACTACAAAGTTCCTTTGAGTTGAAAGAGTTTCCACCTGTTGCTAATCTTCATAATTTGCAAGTGCTTGATTGTTATAATACAGTGTTACTTTGTCTGCCGCAAGGAATGGACAAGTTAACAAATTTGAGACTATTAGATATGCTTGTTGCGGATTTGAAGATCATCAACAAAGGATTTTTCCTCAAATTGCCTAGCATTAAAATGTTAAATCTATCGCATAGCTCTTTTGGAGCGACTTCTTTTGATGAGATATCATCTCTACGCAGTCTGACTTATCTTTCTATTAAAGTGGATAGCTCATCATTTTTCAATAGAGATTACACCTGGATGACTAGATTGAAAGGATTTCTCATTGAAGTTGGTAAAACTTTAATCTATGTGCCATACAACAAGTAAATAAGGGCGATAAATGTCTACAAGTGTGAAATTTTCAGTAACGGAGAGCTCTCAGGCATGTTGCAGTTTGCTTCAGATTTGTACTTGAACGAATGCGTGGGTCTCAGGAAGTTTATTGCATACAAGATTTTTAATGGATTAAAATTACTTAACATGCAAAGCTGTTCTTGTTCTTACGGACCAGTGGAAGGAGGAAGTGGAAAATTTGACTTGTTGCCAAATCTGGAAAGTCTCGACCTCCATTTCGTAAAAAATTTAAAGAGTGTTTCTGATTTCGGTCAATATTTGGTCTAAGATTTTTAAATTACGCCAAATGGATATCTCTGAATGTCCAAGTTTAACATGTCTTTTCAATGATGGTGGAGCTTGTTCTGTGCCCAAGCACTTGGAAGAAATTACAATTAGATATTGTAGAGATCTGGTAGAGTTGTATGTGCAATGCAGCTCAAGTGATCAGGAAACACTTGTCAACTCAGAAATTCCAAGAGTTCAGAAGTTAAGGTTGTACAAATTACCTGAACTAGGAACTGTAATACCCCTAAAATCCAAACTAACTTCAGCGCCATGTTCTAATCCACACGTAGTGCAATATAACTCTTTGATAATTTCATGAGTTATTTTGAGGTATATCTAGGTCTCAAATAACTCCCAGCCGTTAGACAGATCTAAGTGATCCTTACTAATTGAATTTCGTATGAGAATAATGCCTTAATAAATTTCAAACGAGCATATCTTTTGCTCTACTCAGAATTTCGTAGCTCAAAGCTCACCAAGTTGTGAGAAATTGAATTAGCTTTCCAACGATATAAAATTTTCCCAAATCTGATACCCGAGTGAAGAGTTAGAGCCATTTTCATAAAATAGTGTGCCAACTAGCACATCAACGCGTTGCGCCAAGGGTCCAAATGGCAATTGGCAATAAATAGTAAAACAACACGATTTCACCGTGTCGCGGTGAACTTTCAGGTCCCAACCAGTGGGATACCGCGATTCCACCAGGTTGCGCCACTAGCCATTTTCCCAGTTGTCATATTCCAGTGTGTCAATGTGATGGTGCCGCGTCACACCGCTGGAAAAATGAGAATTTTCCCTTATCCAGTGGCCCAGCGCGATTGCACCGCATCGCACCGAAGCAAAAAATTGGGATTTCAGTTTCCATCCCCGAGTTTTTAAATTTGTTTAGGGGTATTTGGGTTTTTTTACATAACCCTAATCAGCCTAAAACACGAGATTTAACTCCTAAGTGACCTAAATAATCACCATTTATTCAATTCCTCACAAAATTAAAGATCCTCTTTCTAAACCCTAGCTCTCAAATTCAAGACCAAATCTCAAGAACTCATCATCAATCCTCTCAAATTCATAAATCCAGGTATGTTAGATGTTCATCCATGGGTCCCTTTCACCCATGAATCTCCATGAACCTTGATTCTACTCTGTGTTCAAATGAAACTATTGTTTTTATCAAAAAACACATGTTCTAATATTATTATTTATTGAATTGAATCATGATTTAGTGTCATAGATGTTGAATTCATGCTATTACTACAAGTTCCATATCATTCCAATGAATTTCTTAGACTATGAACATCATGTGATAAAATGCCTACAAGAATATATGTTTAATAAAATCCTTCATGCTATGTCCTCCAAGCTTTAGTGTTGTTTTACTATTTTTGCTTTTGAGTCCTAGGGGTTATGAATACCCAAAAACTTAGCTATTTATCTAGTGTTAGTACATTATAGAATGTCTCAGAACATACTATAAGCATTATCAGGACAATCAGTTATCATAATCAGTTAGGCTTAGAACAGTCTAGTTTTCTAGTGTCATTCAGTTAAGAGTAGGATTTAGTACAGAGCGAGTGTAGGGATGACGACTTCCCCGTCAGATAGGCAGAGTCGTTAGTAGCAGTCCCTGTACTCTAGAAATATGTAGCCAGCGTAGGATATGAGAAGTCACCCATCAGTTTAGGCTTGACTATCTCATAGGGGTCACCCGTTAGTTCAGGCTTGACACTCTTAGTCCTTCGGGACAGTAAATCAGTATGGTGGATCCACCCAGCCAATGTTAGTACCCGTGGCACGGTATTAATACCCTTCCAACTAGGGTTATAGGTTGGACCCCAATTAGCTCAGATTGGGGCATCTCTGTTAGATGATACCTCCCACAGTCTCAGTCCAGTAATCAGTTTAGACACTCAGTTTCAGTGTTGTTTGACCAAAGCATACAAATAATAGTCATTTCAGCATTTCAGTTTACAAATTTTATTTAGTTCATGTTATATGCTTGGCAATGCGTCCCCAGTATCTACAGATTTTATGTATCTTTAACATTTATAGTTTTCATGTATCCCCAGTAATTATAGACTCCATGTATTCTTAGTATCTATAGATTTTATACACTCTATTCTGTAACTTATGTTATACATATATATTCAGAAGATTACTTATCCAAGTTCATGAAACCATGCATATTATCCTACCTCATTTAACATATTAGTACATTCAAAGTACTGATCATATACTCTTTCTTTTGCGCTATGATGTATTATATCATGGGTTCGGACGTCCAGTTCTTGGAACACACATAGACTTCTCAGATCCTCAGCAGTAGCAGTGGTAAGTCCTCATATTTCGAGGATAGATTATTTTATTTCATGCTTTTAGTTTAGTAGTTAGTTGGAGTTAGTTGGGGCCTATCCCATTAACTCATATTCAGTCAAGTTTAGAGGCTTTCAGACATATCAGTTTATCATTATTTTATCAGATTCAGACAGTTATTTCTCCAGATTTATATCATAGTATTGATTCAGTGATTAAACCTTATGGCTAATCAATTGTTCTTCCTCATTTATTATGTTATTATTCAGTGGTCATAGTAGATACTAGCTCATATGTTAACTTATGTCCCTCGGGACTGTAAGCACTATGTGATGCCTAGGGTGTACTCTCGGGGCATTACAAACTTGGTATCAGAGCCTAAGGTTTTAAAGTGTCTTAGAAAGTCTGAAAGCATCAAGTAGAGCCTTGTGCATGGGTGTATAGCGCGCCACAGTTATGGACAAGAGGCTACAAAGTGCTTAGGAAATGTTTCCCTTCTTTCAGTATTCATATCGTGCGACTGAGCATGAGCTCGTGTTAAACTATATGTATAATTTGTTATTCCTTCTATTTATAGAACATACCTCCCAAAAAGAGTAACAAAAGAGGAAAAAAAAACCAGCCAACACCTCCGCCCATCTAGGTAGATCCTCTGGATGAGTATTTCTCTCACGCAGAATTCAGAGCTACGTTCACTACTTTAGAAAATTCTATAGCAGTTCAGAATAAACGACCAACTGCTGTTCAAGCCAATCCAGTGGACAATACTGCTGCAACTAGGATTCAGGATTTTATCTAAATCAACCCTCCTTCATTCACGGGATCCAAATTTGAAAAAGATCCACAGGAATTCTTATATATGGTTCAGAAAGTAATAGATATTATGGAGGTGACATCTAGTGAGAGTGTGGAGTTGGCTGTATATCAGTTGCAGGATATAACCCATACTTGGTTTAAGCTGTAGAAGGTAGATAGGGGTGCAAATACAGGGCCTATAGAATGGGAAGAGTTTTCCATAACTTTCTTAGACAGATTTTCCCCGTTGGAGTCAAATGGAGGCCAAGGTGTTAGAATTTATTAATTTAATATAGAGCAGCATGAGCTTGAATGAGTAATCCCTCAATTTTACTCAGTTAGCTAGGTATGATCCTTATGTAGTAGCTGACAATAGATCCAAGATGAGTAAGTTTATGTCTGGCTTATCTGATAGTATAGTCAAGGAGTGCAGGACTGCAATGCTAATTAGGGAGATGGACTTGTCTAGGTTGATGGTCCATGCTCAACAAATTGAGGAGCAGAAGATTAAGGAGATAGAGAGAGGGAATAAGAGGGATAGAATAGTTAGATTTAATTTCAGTCAGCCGAGGTCAGAAGGTGGTAACCGTCCATAATTTCATTAGAGGTCTTCATCCCTATCACCCTCTTCATCCAGTGCCCCTGTACCTAAATTTAGAAATGATCACAGGGATAAAGCACCAGGCTCTAAGTCCCAAGGTAGTGTTAACAGTGCTCGTACAAACCCTTTATGTTAGATATATGGAAAACAACATCAGGGTGAGTGTAGAGCTGATAGTGATGTGTGCTTCGGGTATGGAAAGCCAGGCCATCATATTCGAGAGTGTCGGGTAGTTTCTCAGAAAGGTAGAGAGTTGCGCTAACAGGGCCAGTCCCATCAGTCGTCAGTTCTAGCTAGTCGCCCAACTTAGTAGGATGCCACTTCTAGTGCTACCAGTGGTCAGCGTTCGAATACATTATTCTATTTAGTCCCGCTAAGATCAGGAAAATTCTCTAGATGTAGTTACTGGTATGTTGTAGGTATTTCATTTATATGTTTATGCTTTACTAGTCCCTGGAGATTCTATTTCTTTTATAACTCCATATACAACCATCATCTTTAGAGTCAGTCCCAAAATTCTAGCAGAGCCCTTTTCAGTGTCTACCCCAGTAGGTATTTCTATTGTAGCCAAGCAGGTATACAGGAACGGTCCAATCATAATATATCAGAAAGTTACCTCAGTCGATCTCGTGGAGTTAGAGATAATGGATTTTGATGTTATTCTCAGCATAGATTGGCTCTACTTATGCTATGCCTCACTTTATTGTAGAAACAAAACAGTTCATTTTCAGTTCCCAAATGAACCAGTCCTTGAATGGAGGGGTAGTACTACAACTCTTAAGGGTCATCTTATTTCGTACCTTAGAGCAAGAAAAATAATATCCAAGGGGTGTGTCTATCATTTTATGTGAGTCAAAGACTCTAGTTCATAGACTCCTAGTCTTGAGTCAGTTGTAGAAGTAAATGAATTCTCAAATGTGTTTTCTGAAGATCTTTCCAGAAGTTGACTTCGGAATAGGCCTTCTCCCTGACATTCAACCCATATCTATTCTACCATATAGAATGGCTCCATCTGAACTCAGAGAGTTAATTAAATAGCTCAAGGATATCTTAGATAAGGTATTCATCATACCCAGTATCTCCCCTTGGGGTAAACTAGTTCTATTCGTGCGTGAGAAAAATGGGTTTCTCAGAATGTGTATTGACTATTGTTATTTGAACAAAGTCACCATCAAGAATAAATATCCACTTTCTTGAATCGATGGCTTGTTTGACCAACTTCAGGGTGCCAACTACTTTTCAAAGATAGACCTTAGATCAGGCTATCATCACCTTAGAGTCAGAGAATGTGACACTTCAAAAATAGTTTTTCGAACTCGGTATGGTCACTTCGAATTTCTAGTCATATTCTTTGGTCTTACAAATGCCCCAGTAGCTTTCATAGACTTAATGAACCGCGCGTTTAAGCAGTACTTGGACATATTTGTTATAGTCTTCATCGATGACATTCTTGTCTACTCCCGTAGAGAAAACGATCAATGCAAACCACCTCCGAATAGTACTTCAGACACGTAGAACTCATTAGTTGTTTGCTAAATTTTGTAAGTGTAAATTTTGGCCAAGGTCAGTAGCATTCCTTGGTCATATTATTTCCGATGATGACATTAGAGTTAATCCTCAAAAGACCAAAGCAGTGAGAAACTATCCTAGACCATCTCTCCTTCAGACATCAGGAGTTTCTTGGGTTTTGATGGATATTATTGTCGGTTTGTTGAAGGATTTTCATCTATTACATCCCTCATGTCCAGGTTGACTCAGAAGAAGGTTAAGTTTCAGTGGTCAGATTCCTACAAGAAAAGTTTTTAGGAGTTGAAGACTCGACTTACCTCAGCCCAATTCTTACTTTGCCAGATGGTTCAGATGGGTTTGTTGTGAACTGTGATGCATCCAGGGTAGGTTTGGGTTGTGTCCTTATGCAGAGAGGTAAGGTTATAGCCTATGCCTCTAGACAATTTAAGCCTCATGAGAAGAATTACCCTACCCATAATCTTGAGCTAGCAGCTGTAGTGTTTTCCTTAAAGATATGAAGGCATTACTTGTATGGGGTGCATGTGGATGTGTTCACAGATCACAAAAGTTTGTAGTATGTGTTCTCTCAGAAATATTTGAATTTGCGTCAGACAAAGTGGTTAGAGTTATTGAAAGATTATGACATGAGTGTTCCACATCATTCGGGCAAGGCCAATATAGTGACTGATGCTCTCAGTAGATTGTCTATGGATAGTGTTACTCATGTTGAGGATGGTAAGAAGAAGTTAGCTCAGGAAGTTCATTAGCTTGCCCGACTAGGTGTATGCTTAGTTGATTCAGCAGAAGGTAGTGTATGGGTGCAAAAAAGTTCAAAATCATCTCTAGTTTTGAAAGTGAAGAAAAAGCAGGACATAGATCCCAATATAGTGAAGCTGAAATAGTCAGTCAGAGGTCAGAAGGTAGAGGTTCTCTCCCAAGGGGAAGATGGTGTGTTGCGTTGTCAGGGTTAGCTATGTGTACCTAGTGTAGATGATTTGAGGCAATGAATTCTTGCAGAAGTGCATGGTGCGCATTACTCAATTCATCCATGGGCTACTAAGATGTATCGTGATTTGCGGGAGATCTATTAGTGGAGTGGGATGAAGAAAGATATTGCAAAGTTTGTAGCTAAGTTCTATATATGCCATCAGGTTAAGATTGAGCACCAGAAGCTAAGTGGGTCCATGCAGGAGTTCAGTATTCCCACTTGGAAGTAGGAGGATGTGAACATAGATTTTGTGATAGGTTTGCCTCATACCCGTCATCAGCGTGATTCTATTTGGGTTATCGTAGATAGAATGACCAAATCAGCTTATTTCTTATCGGTCCATACCTTTTATTCAGCTGAGGACTATGCCAAACTCTATCTCAGAGAGTTGGTTAGGTTGCATGGTGTTCCTTTATCTAGCATCTCAGATAGAGGTACCTAGTTTACCTCTCACTTCTAGAAAGAATTCCAAATGGGTTTTGGTACCCAAGTCCACCTCAGTACAACTTTCCACCCTTAGACAAATGGTAAAGAAGAAAGGACCATTCAGACTCTTGAAGATATGCTGAGAGTATACATAGTTAATTTTAAAGGTAGTTGGGATGACCACTTGCCTTTGATTGAGTTTGCATATAATAACAACTATCATTCCAGTATCCAGACGACTCTATTTGAGGCTCTTTATGGTAGGAGATGTAGATCTTTGATTGGTTGGTTTGAAGTAGGCGAGGCCACTATAGTAGGGCCTAATTTGGTGTTTGATGCTTTAGAGAAAGTTCAGTTGATCAGAGAAAGACTTAAAGCAGACCAGAGCTGACAGAAATCGTAAAGGATCTAGAGTTTGAGGTTAGTGATTTTGTGTACTTAAAAATCTTTCCCATGAAGGGGATAAAAAGGTTCGGCAAGAAAGGAAAACTCAGACCCCGATATGTCGGTCCTTATAGAATTCTCAATTATTTTAGAAAGGTAGCTTATGAGCATGAGTTGCCTTTGGATATAGCTTCAGTACACCTAATGTTCCATGTCTCATTGTTGAAGAAGTTTATTGGTGATCCAACTGTAGTTATTCCTTTAGAAAGTGTGGATATTCAGAACAGTCTTTCCTATGAGGAAGTTCCAGCCGAAATCCTCGATCATCAAGTTCATAGACTACGAAACAAAGAAGTTCCACTAGTCAAAGTTCTTTGCTGGAATCAGTCCGTTGAGGAAGCAACTTGGGAAAAACAAGTAGATATATGGACCAAGTACCCTCATCTTTTCTCTGCAAACTCGAATTCAGTCTAAGGTATTCATCTCCTTAAGATTTCTCTTTATTATGCCTAATTTTAGTTACATATCATGCACATGTCAGTCATGCATTTATAGACCCAGTTTAGTAATAAATCGCATCTTAGACTCAGTCATCAAACCATGTTTTCATCACATATATTCAGTATGTACTCTCAGTTTCTTGTGCTTTCAGTCCAGCCCGTATCATTCAAGGACGAAAGTTCCCAAAAGGGAGATATTGTAATACCCTAAAAATCCTAGCTAACTTTAACGCCATGTTGAGTTTTTCAGTATATGGTCCAGTCGGGGGCTTTATTCCAGTCTAGATAGTTAGTTCTTATTAAAGACTTTATAGATGGCAATTGAGTATTGTATTGTCATATTTTTTTGACATAATTGTATTATAAATTTCCATTGAATTTTCATTATATGCCTTCGTGGATTGGGATTCCCATCACATCTAGGGCCTCATCTTGGATCGGGACAAGATTGATATCAAAGCACAGTTCATGGTCCCAGGGTGTCTATAAATTCATGTCGAGTAAAGTCTTTTTTATGGGCGTGGTATGCACCACACTTATAATCAGGAGGCTGCCGGGCATTTTGGAGTTATTTCCCATTCTTTCATACTCTAGTTCGTGCTATAGCATCGTCCATATAAAAGTTATCCAAATTCCTTCCTTCCTCTAATTTTATGGGTCAGGCCTCATGGTCGAGGTGATACAAGTCCAAGAGTTTAAATCCCCTAATAATATGGTCCTTTCTGATTGACTTATCCATGAAGTTATGAGATAGCATAAGGAATTGAGAGGGGTCCATTAGTGCTTCAAAGTTATTGATTCGGGTGTATACCTCTATCTTAATGAAATTATATCTTTTATCTTGAGGTACGAAGTGTACTTAGTCCCTTTCAAAATCCTTGTTACGGATGTCATGTTTAAGGGAAGACATATTTGACAGAATGTTGGAACAGTATTCCACCCGAGTAGTAGTATATGTTAAGGTGTCATAACCTACTGGTAGTAAGATGATCCCGAAGTTAGTTATATGAAGTCATAAGTCTAGAAGTCAGAGTGAGGGTGACTTTCACATAAATAAGTAGTTTTAGTTATATTAGCCTTAATTGAGGGGTGGTTTGCTCTTTTATTGTGATGGGCTAATGTTGTAGAAAGATTTGTAGATTGTATGGTAGTTTGTGAAGGAAGTTATTGGCTATGATTGTTATTTATTCAAAATGGGGAAGGAGCCTAGAGTGGATATTATGGTGGTGATAGAAATCATTTTTAGGCTATGAATGGAAAGGGGTAGATTAGTCAATAAGTTACGGGTAGAGATTCATTGGTGTATATGGAACTTGAAGGTAGTGGGGGTGTATGTATGGGTAGGTAAATATTATATGAGAAAGTGGAATATGTTGATAAGATCATAATAGGATATATTATAAGATTAAGATCAACTATCCTCATAAAGTGACTTTACCCCCTTAATTGGTCTCTTCTCTAGTAGTTGTAAACTTGTAATATATGTGAGAAGGTATGTGGTAGATTATAAGGTGTGGTATTGATGTCGTGGAGAGAATGAAATTGTGAGCTGTAGTTAGGTGAAATGAGAAATCTTGGGTTGATTTCCTCATTTGATGCACTAGTATAATATGTGGCATGATTCATCAGTGGTATATGATTGATTGTAGACTATAGGCTTGAAATTTAGTTGTGGATTGTGGTGATAAGGATAGTAGCTTAAGATTAATTATGTAGGTTTTGTGGGAGTAAGTAGTAGCCTTGATTTGATGTGTGCAATTGCCTAGATTAGCAACTTATGGAATAATGAGTGGACAATTGTGATGTATATATATTCATGAGAACAAGAGTAAAATGATGAATTGTGGTTGGATCATTAAATGGATAAGAGTGTGAGTATATAAGAATAAGTTGACCCTCCCCCCTCGGGAAACATATTGTTAGATAAGGTTTTATATGTATAAGTATCATGCGTACCTAGTTAACGTTCTTGAATTTTATAATATGGAGAAGTCGGCGAGTTGTTGTATGGTGTTCTTTATAGTTAAACTGAGGAAGTATAGGTAGGAAGTATGTGACATTTGTAAAGTTTTACAAATTTTGTTAAGTTGTAAGTTATGTGATTAAAGACCTAATATTAGTGTGTTAAGTGATGGAGAATGGATCATTATGTGACAAGGAGTGTGAATGTTTATGCTCATGAGAGTGTGAGTTGTCGGGGGTGGCTATCGAGGCCGACAATAGTTAAGAGTAGAATTCCCAGAATGCCATACCTTTAGACTATAGTTTATCAGAGAGAGTTTAGCGTTTATGTATATGGTGATATCCCTTTTGTGTTGAGAGTTGTGGCTATAGAGTTAAGGTGAGGTTATGTCAACAAGTCTAAGATTGTGACTTTGATCTTAGGAGGAGATGATGAATTAAGGTAGTTCCCAATTTTTTCTTGTGTTGTCAAGTTTCAAGTAAGAATCATGATAAATTAATTTCTGTTCAAGCAAGCTCCTCCTACCTCAATTTGAATAGACATCTACCAATGTCTTATGTATTGAAGTCATGCCTATGCCCAAGGTCCGAGTTATCTATGCAACTTATGTTATGATCCGACCTCCAAACTAGAAGCAATGATGTCTCAGTAACCCAATCTTTCAAGTATTCAAGCTCTAAGTTAGGTTACGCATGGTCCATAAAAAATCCATGTCTTGCATCTTGCTTGGTCCTAAGAAAATATGTTTCTATATGTCACTGATTCATTCTATGTTGGGTTTAGACAAAGTGACAAAGTTTATACAAACTCATGACTATCTCAGCTCTAAAAATGAGAAGCAATAACTTTGAGTGACAATCTTTGTCTCAGTCGTTTACCCTATGAGTTCTGCCTTTATGTTATACTGCTCATGATATATGCTCTCATTTTTTCACACCATGCCCAGTCCTTAGAATCCATGTTATGTTGTGTTTACGCCAGAATGACTTTCTACTTATGATCCAGACACTTAATATATAGAGCACTTCATGTCTATTGTATTGTATCTTTATCTCATATCTCACCTTGAGTAGTGCAATAAGTATATGGTATAATAGAATAGTGTTATTCCCTTTCTTAATACATATGCTCGGGTCCCTCAATGACCCTCTGAAAGATAATAGTTATGGAAGAGTATTATTTACTTAGGAAATGGAAGTAGATGTTCTGGGATGTGAAAATTTTGATGTGGTTTCTTAGCTAAGGTTATAGGTGAAGGGGGAAAGAAGGAGATTAACTTTAGTTATGTGAAATAGTTAGGAAGGAGATAAATGGCTTAAATCTTTGTGAGAGTGGTTGAATTTGCTGGTCTTAGTAGGGAGATACATGAAGTGGGTGTAGTATTGATAGACTTGAATGTTGTGATTGGTAAAATCAAAACCAAATGCTATGCGGTTAGATGTGTGATGGGAGAATTGTAAGTTGGAAATGATGAAGTATGTTATTTAATGTTGGGGCATATCCGTGAAGTTTCTCTAAGTTTAAGTCAATTCATTGTATCATGTAAAGTAGAGAATGTTTCAATTTCTATCTCCTGTGAAATCTTATTTCATGATTGTACCGATGTAAATCAGGGCTATTATCACCAAATAAACTCATGCCTTAGGTTGTGATGATTATGATTCATAGAACTCATATGCAAGATCATCCCTTGGTAAAGTTTCATTATGTCATGACCCGAACCGGGGCCCTGGCCGTGATGGGCATCCCGAACCATGAAGGCCCGAGAGCCCTTCTCTAACTGGCAATCGTACACACAATTCATGTACTATAAGGAAATGTGGAAAATAAACGGAAACATGGTCACCTTAAAATCTCAACTAAGTAATGCAGACATAAGTTTAAGAAAACTCAAACCATCTAATACACGTCTGCAAAATCTATACTACAACTGAAAACAACAATCTATTTGAAATCGGGACAAGGCCCCCGGTTGTACCCTTAACTAAAAACAATGAGATCAACATAAGTAAACAGGACGCCTTCCGAAGTAAGGGAGGCTCACCAACTCTGAACGTATGACAACAATCTACTGCTTAGTAGGACAGCTAGACTGGGACTTAGAACCTGAAATATAAGGGGTCAATATGAAATGTACTGGTATGTGAAACAACCTAAAATAACATGTTTTTATACATCATAATGAGAGCATTTTATAAAATAATAAGCATGATGCATATGTGAAAACACATGGGCATACTGAAATGAATTTCAACAACTCTTTGAAATCATGACTCACTTTCTATTTTCTTCTGAGCTAGATGGTACACCCTACAATTTCGATCATCCCACGAGCTATATGGGATCCACACTTGACTCAGCGGTCAAGACCCCAATCCAAGTTTGCCACAAGGGTTGGAGTATCGGTATGGGAGACACGCCAGTCCAAAGAGCAGGTTGGCATAATTCCCGATCATAATAATATGTCATGGTAGAGAACGAGACCACAAAGCATGACTCCTAACCATAGTCCCAAGTTGTGACAACATAAATCAGGGCACACAACATGGTGCTAAAATCTCAAGTCGGCAAACCACGATTTCCAGCATTGAGTCTCTCGACTTGTGCTTTCTTCGGGTAACCATCTAACTCTCTTAAGCCCAACTCTTAGTTCTTTAAAACCATTATTCATACATTCAAAAAATTCAACACTTGTTCTGTTAGGGGCATACTATCACCGGGTATCGTCATACCCCGACTTGCAAGTCATTCATGTCACACCATAACATATCTGTAGCCCTTTTTCATTTAACCTCATGTTAATGACCACCCATAGTTTTTAAATATCAAGTGAGAGAGAGTCATGCAATTGATTTTCATTTGAGTTTACTTTGAAAAACTCTTCTCTCAATAGTACAATCATAAGGTGGCAATAATATATTTGCTTTACTCAAAGCCCATGGAAATTGTTAATTTGACACAATGAACGTTTATCATGCGAAAGACACCCTCTCAATATGTCATAAACAGTATCAATCCATGATCATTAAATAAGCGTTCACCATTTTGTTTTCTTTAAGAAAGTTCATGAAATTCAAACAATCCACAACACTTGAAACCAAAGACATCATAAAAAGAGAGGGAGTTTTTATCAATCATGCTTTCAATTAAACTCTTCATTGCAAACTAAAACATACATATATAGTTACAATTTAAATTTCATGAACTATGGTTGAAGACAACATATAATTTCACAAAAACAATTCCATGATACATACTTTTTGCAAAAATGTCAAAACTCTTCTTTATAAACATGATTGGGGATCTTTAAACTTGATAAAAGAGTAAATCTTATGCCCAGGGTGTTTAGCGTAGTCACACATACCTTAGATTACTTATTTCGAAGAATAGGATCCGAATCTTGATTTTGTTTCTTGGAAATCTTGAACTTAAAGTATGGATTCTTGATCTTTGGGAGGGAGGTTAGGGTTTTGTTCTTGATAAGTTTGAGTGAATTTGGGCATATTATGCCCAAAAGACGTTTCAATTCACTGTTTACATGACTAGGGTTTTTTGGGAAAAGACAAGACTGCCCCTCAAAATTAAAATTTTTAGCAGAAAATCCCCATTTTGAGGCTCACGCTGAGCGCTATTGGTTCCACCACTATAGGCACCACCGAGCGGTGTAATCGCAGTGACCTACTGTTTTGGACAATCCTGACTTTGAGACTTACTGTTGAGTGCTATTGGTTCCACCTCTATAGGCACCGTCGAGCAATGTAATCGCCGCAACTTACTGCCTCATACAAAAAATGCTATAACTTTTCACTCGGGTATCGAATTTAGGCAAAATTGGTATCGTTGGAAAGCCGATTCAATCATCTACAATTTGGTGGCTTGATATAAAAAATTCCATGTATATCAAAAGTTATGTACGTTCAAAGTAGACCCTTGTAGAATAGAATACCAAACTTTGGACGAATAAAAGATTTTTAGCTCAACTTTGCTCTTAGTAAATTCTATGAACATCTTTCACTTCAAGAGAACTTCATAAACTAGGATAAAGATCATGACACATGAATTAAAATATTAATCATGGTATTAGAGTTTGCGCACATAGGAAAGATGGTTCCATTTATAGCTCGAAAATACAGGGTGTTACATTATCTCCCCTTGGGATCATTCATCCCCGAATGATGGGTAGGATCTTGTTGAAGCTCGAAAAGTATGAACATTTTCTTTTTGTCAACGGAATATGCAAAGGCATCAAAAGAGTTTCATAATAACCCCCTAGTGAATCATATACACACGAAGCGTGACATGATAAGGATTGATATAGAGATGACCTTGCACAAGATTCATGATCATCACAACATAAGGCATGAGTTTATTTGGTGATAATAGGCCTGATTATATTGGTACAATCATGAAATGAGATTTAACAAAAGATAGGAATTAGAAGCATTCTCTACCTTACAAGATACAACGAATAAACCTAAAACTTAGAGACACTACTCAACCATGCCCCAAACAATAAATAACATACTTCATCATTTTAGACTTAGAATTCTCCCATAATGCATCTAACTACAAGAGTTTGAGTCCTACTATATAGTACTTCCATGTTGAAGCCTAACCCGAAGTTAAAAGGATGCCAACTTAAACTACGGGACCCTGTACTCTAGATCACATTAAGAAATCACCTCACCTCATCACTATAACCCAACAACCTCAAGTATTAATTCAAGGAATAATAACCACATGGCTCATGCGTTTGTGTTTTCATCAATCACAACATTCAAGCCTATCATTACTACACCTACTCAATGGGTCTCTCCACTAAGACCAGCAAATTCAATCACTCTCACAGAGATTTTTGCCACATATCTCCTTCCTAACTATTTCACGTAATGAAAGTTCACTCCTTCTTCCCCCCTTCACCTATAACCTCATCTAAAGAAATCACATCAAAATTTTCATATTCAAGAACATCTACCCCCTTTACCCAAAATATTACTATGCTTCCACAACCACCATCATACTAACATACGAGGATCATTGAGGGACCTGAGCATAAGTATCATGAATGGGAGAAAATTTAGAAACTACCTTAATTCACCATCTCCCCCTTAGGTCAATGTAACGATCCTAGACTTGAGAACCTATCCACTCATCAAATCAATAACCACAAATCTCAACATATTGGGGTATCACCATACACAAAAATGCTAAACTCCTCATTTTTAACTATACTCTACAGGCATTGCTTTCCAAGAACGCTACTCTTAATTTTTATCCTCTATAGCCATCAACCTACAACTTATAGTCTTATGATCATACCCATCATCACTCCTTATTACATAAAAATCTACTATCCACTACTTAACATTCTAACATTAGAACGCTAATCACATAACCTACAACATAATAAAATTTTGTAAAACTATCCCAAAGGCACATGCCGCCTACATGTATTCCCTCAATTCAGATCTAAAGAACATCACACAACAACTCCTTATACTTCCCCACACTACCAAAATTCAAGAACAGGAACTAGGTGCATAAAACACCTATACACATAAAACTTTATCTAACAACATGCTACCTGGGGGGTTCAACTTTTTCTCCTTTACCCACGCTCTGATCTGCTTAATGACTCAACCATAATTCATTATTATAACTCTAGTCTTATGTATATACATATATATATATATATCATGATTATACACTTCTTATTTTGCAAGTTGCTAGCCTAGGTTATTCTAAATATTGCATCAAACCCGCTAATTCCTTTCTACAAGACATGCATTAACAATCTTAAGCTACTATTTCCACCACTACACGCCACATCTTATTGTCTAACAACACCAATCATGTAACACCAATGAAGTAGGTCACATACTATATTATTCCATCAAATTGGGGAATCAACCCAACTACGCCATTTAACTTAACTACCTCCCACAAGTTCATTCTCTCCACAACATTACTACCACACCTTAAAATGTACCACACACTCTCACGTGCAGTACTAGTCTACAATCACCAAAGAAAAGGAAATCAAGGGGGTAAAGTCACATAATAGGGATAATTGATCTTAATCTTATAACAAAACCCATTGCGATCTTAACATATTCTACTTTTTCATATCATACTTACTTACCCATGCATACATTTAGACTACCTTTAAATTCCATTTATGCCAATGAGTCTTTACCCATAACTTATTAACTGATCTACCCCTTTCCATTCACAGCCTTTAAATAATTTCTACAACCACCATATCTATCCATTCTGAGATCCTTCCCTATTTTTAATAACTAATAATCATAACCAGAAACTTCCTCTACAAACTACCATACACTCTAAAAAATTTTTGCTACAACATTAGCCAATCACCATACAAGAGAAACCCACCCCTCAGTCAAGGGTTATACAACTCAAACTACTTATTTATACAAAAATCACCCTCACCCTGACTTCCAACCTTGTAATTTCATATCACTAACTTCGGGATCATCTTACTACCAATAGTGTATGACACCTTAACATATACTATTACTCGGGTGGAAATATTGTTCCAATATTCTGGCATACATCACTACCCTTTAGCATGCCATCTGCAATAAAATTTTTGAAAGGGATTGAATGCACTTTATACCTTAAGCTTAAACATATGATTGATATATATAGGTGTATAGGCTTAAATCAATACACTTTAAGGCACTTATGGACTTCTCTCAGGTCCTTGTACTATTTCATACTTTTTTTTTAACTCAATCAGGAGGGACCACATCATTTAGACTAAGATTCTGCACTAGAATTGACTCAACAATGAGACATAGTTAATAAAACTAGAGTAAAAAAAGAATTTATGTAACTTTCAAATGGACAAAACAATGGCACGATCTAGAATAAGAAAAAAAGTGAAACATTCCTAAATGCCTAGTAGCTTCCTCCTTATAAGTGTGGCACGCTACACACCCACAAACAGGACTCTACCCGATGAGATTTAGTAGGCACCTTGGTCCCATGAACAAGACTCTGATACCAAGTTTGTCACAACCAAAATTGGGGCCCTGAACACGATGGGCATCTCGAACCATGAAGGCACGAGAGCCCTTATCTAACTGGAAATCATATACACCATTCATATACTATAAGGAAATGCAAAAAATAAATGGAAACATGGCCACCTTAATATCTCAACTGAGTAATATAGACATAAGTTCAAGAAAACTCAAACAATCTAATACATATCTGCGAATCTCTACTACAACAAAAAACAACAATCAGTTTGAATCAGAACAGGGCACCTAGTCGGACCCTGAACTAAAAACAATAAGATCAACATAAGTAAACAAGACGCTTTTCAAAGTAAGGGAGGGTCACCAACTCTGAATGTCTGACAACAATTTATTATTTAGTAGGACCGCTAGATTGGACCTCAAACCTAAAGTATAAAGGGCCAATACAAAATGTATTGGTATGTGGAACAAACCACACTAACATGTTTTTATATATCATAATAAGAGTATTTTATAAAACAATAAACAAGATGCATAAGTGAAAACATATGGGCCTACTGAAATGAATTTCAACAACTCTTAGAAATCATGACTCACTTTCTATTTTCTTCTGATCTAGATGGTACACCCTACAATTTTGATCATCCCACGAGCTATATGGGATCCGCACTTGACTTAGAGGTCAAGACCCCAACCCAAGTTTGCCACAAGGGTTGGAGTATCGGTATGGGAGACACGCTAGTCCAAAGACTAGGGTGCATAATTCCCAATTATAATAATATATCATGGTAGGGCACAAGACCACAAAGCATGGATCCTAACCATAGTCCCAAGTTGGGATGACATAAATCAGGACACATAAGAGCACACAACATGGTGCTAAAATCTCAAGTCGGCAAACCACGATTTCCAGCATTGGATCTTTCAACTCGTGCTTTCTCCGGGTAACCATCTAACCCTTTTAAGCCCAACTTTTAGTTCTTTAAAACCATTCTTCATACATTCAAAAAATTCAAAAATTGTTCTTTCAAGGGCATACTATCACCGGGTATCGTCATACCCTGACTTGCAAGTCATTCATGTCACACCATAACATATCTGTAGCCCTTTTTCACTTATCCACATGTTAACGACCACCCATAGTTCTTAAACATTAAGTGATAGAGAGTCATGCAATAGATTTTCATTTGAGTTTACATCAAAAAAGTCTTCTCTCAATAGTACAATTATAAGGTGGCAATATTATATTTGCATTACTCAAAACCCATGGAAATTGTTAATTTGACACAATGAACGTTTATCATGCGAAAGACACCCTCTGAATATGTCATAAACAGTATCAATCCATCATCATTAATTAAGTGTTCACACTTTTGTTTTCCTTATGAAAGTTCATGCAATTAAAACAATCCACAACACTTGAAACCAAAGACATCATAAAAGGAGAGGGAGTTTTTATCAATCATGCTGTTTTGATGAGAAATTTTAACTTTTGAAAGAGAGTTTCCACTTAATTTTGAAAAGGAATTAAGAACCTTTAGAGAGTTACTTAAAATGATTCAAAACAGAAAAATCATTTAAGTTTTGAAGATTCTGAGTAGGTGGTTCTTAAGAACGTTTTTGGAAGCTATTAGGAACCTAAAACGTCTGCTAACTTGAGGTTATCCGGACTGTTTGAAAATTGTCTTTTGATTAACTTCGAAAAGATTAATTTTTCTCAAAAAGTGATTGATTTTTTTTGAAAGAAGGCGATTTTGGAAATATTTTGGTGTTTATCCAAAACTAGTTTTTTAGTGACTAAACTAAGGATTTAACTAGAGGCGCAAAGATCATGAAAAAAATAAAAGGAATAGGAGGAAGGGGAGAAAGTAAAGGATTTAGGCCATTTGCCCAAACCAACAAAACCTATCCTAGTCTAGTTGGGTTTTCAAGCCATTTCTCATTTCACCTGTCCTATTTCTATGTTTTCAAGCCCTTTGGCTTGAGTTTTCACTTCACCTATATTAAGTACATCTTTGGCTTCTAGGCCCAAATGAATAAAAAAATGACTAAACAAAGATATAAATAAATAAGTAAACAAGAGCAACAATGAATAAGTAAATTAAAAATGGGACTTTCAAGTCCCCTTTTTTGCCGCTTCAAGGACAAAATTGTAACACATTCTTCTTGCATTGATATGTCATACAATCGACTTTGGTTTTGACGATACAGGCCTCATTGGCCTCTTAAAAAATGCAACGGGAAGGAATCCCTTGTGGACTCCAAGTAGGAGAAAGAAGGATGAGAAACTGTTCAACACCCGAACCACTAACTTAGTATACAGACAAAATCATCAGACAATTTCTAATATTTGATCAATGATTCGTATCGATCCAACTATGGGACCTAACCAAAAGGAGAGCAACATAGCATCAAATCACTTTTTGGGAAAAACTTGAATTTTTAAGCTAACTAGGGTACAAATAATCACTCATCTTGAGCTTCAAATCATGCGTTTTTAGCTGGGAAAGAATAATTTATATACCAAGTCCTATCGCCAAACAACAAAACAAATATATACAGTCTTCTTGGGCAAAACAAACAAATAACAGATTCCATTGAACTCACGCTCTTTATGTTTTCATGGGCCTACAGAGAGAGGCTTAGAGAAAATAAAGAGGATAAATACTACAGGGGATGGAAATAGAAAATGGGGAAACTAGTGGGAAGGACCAACCAACAAGAATACTTCCTAATTCACATAGATATGGACAATATTCCTACGTAGAAGACAACCCAAATGACAACAATCACTCCCCAAGTAACGCTAGATGGAGTCTGGAAGTGCAATTTTGAATCAATCATACAAATAAGCTAGATTTTGAAGAACAACAAGTAATGAATACTCAAGTGAAGGTTCTTTAGACCACCATCTTCCTCTTTTTTGCAAGTCAAGAAGAATTGTGGGTCCAACGTTCACCGAAGAATTTGGACAATATTTTACTTAAAATAACAACCAGAGAAGCCTTACAAATTTTGAGTACGATAGGTAAACATGGAAGATTAACTAGGAGCCCAGCCAAGGTAATTCTATCCATCAAATTCAATGAACAAAACCTCAGATAGGGCCGTCAAATTCAAGAGGTAACAATTAAAAGAGTTTTTTTTATAAGACAAAGCATTCATCAATAAAGTTAGGGTTAATGCATACTCAATTGGTACGGCGCACAATAAAGCAGATGGAATTCAAGTTAAAGAAGACCCAAGGCAGCGTGACGAGTTGAAATTGAAAATCTTGAAACTAAAAAATGATCAATAACGAAACTGAGATCATCATAGCAAATCTCTTGCAAGCAAAACTTAGATAAAGTCACAAACATTTGAGTAATCAATCAAGGTCACAAAATTTCTAAAGCCTTCAAGGCTTGCATCAGATAATTCCCAAGCATTCTCTATAGCTACTGGAGCTACTAAGGAATCAATGACAAGAAGAGAACATCAAAACTAAAGCTAACCTATTAAAGATAAAAGAAAACATCTAAACTAAAATATGATGTATTTACCTCTTTCGAGGCAGCAAAACAGGGATGACGAACTTTTGGAATCAACCACCACCCAAACGATGTCGACTTCCTCATCTTTCGTTCGAGAAATTCCAATTACTAGCTAAATTAGAAAAGTCACTGAAATAGAACACTGTATCTTTCTTTTCTGGAACCTTCGAACCCCAAAAGGGAAGAAAAGAAAAAAATCTCCCTTTTTTTGAAACCAAGAGAAAATTTCTCAAACGCTAGAACTTTTAACAAATTTCCCACCCCCTAGAGATTTTGAGAAAAGAAATTTTTTTTCTCAGAAACCGAATTCAAACTCCCAAAGATTTCTAACATAATTTCTGAACCCTGAAGTTTCTCATCCTCCTCCTAAAAAAAACCTCCTGATTAATGACCCTAGGGGCCTTTATATAGAAGCCAAATTAGGGCTTCTCAAGGGAAAAAAAAATCCCTTGCAAATTCCTTTAGAGTCCTTCCACAGCATGGCTTAAATTAGCGAACATACCCTTTTTTTCTCCCAAATCCCAAAGCTAACCAATAGAAATGGAGAAAGAAAAACCATCCCCCTTGAGGCCAATCAAAATCATCCAAAATGTACCAAATTGTACCTCCATCCTAAAATTTACGAAATATAGATGTTGGGGGACGACACCTAGCTTATTTTCTAGAAGGATCGAGGGTCTTCCTTGTCCTACTGTAGCATGAGACACGTGAAAGAGGGAAAAAGAACGATTTAGGATCGATTCCAGGTTGGGTTGACGGTGGATTCGCTGAGTCGGATTTGTCGAGATACGGGTAGGTTCTTGTTGAGGTCGGGTCGATGGCGGGTTAGGGATATTGGGAATTAATGAAGGATGTTGTGGTTTTTCCTTTTGATTTAGACTTGAGAGGAGAGAGAGTATATGGGCTAGATCGAGTTTAAAAGGTTTGGGATGGTGGGGTCTGGTTTTGTATGGGATAATAGGATAGAAGATTGGTAATGAGAATTAAAGAAATGGGCCACTGCTTGTAGTTTAGAAAATAGGACGAAATTGGATTAATTGGGTATTGGGTGCATTATGTAATTGGAGATTTGGCCAATTCATTTAAATTTTGGCCAAATTGAAAATCAGTTGGCCAATTGAATCGCAATTATGGCCGATTGGATTTCAATTAAGGTCAAATTTAATAAATTGACTAAATTGAACCAACACCCGAAATGAATTAACCGTTCTTTTAATTTTGAGCTTTTTGATTCAATAAAATAAAATACTTATATCTCTGAATAAATTATTATTATTATTATTATATTTTTTTTTGAGGATAAATTATATTAAATCAAGATTTAAATCATTATAAACTTATTTCAAGATAAGCCTTGATTACGATCCGATACTTTGTAAAACCAATATTTAAGTATCAAAATTGCATAATTTCGTATGATTAAATACGACAATATACAATAGCTACTTAAAAATGACAAAATTACGTACAGGAAATATTTTGAAAATCCTTTATTCGGATAAGATAAATTTTGATTTCATTTTAAAATTGAAGAAACTCAAAATTAAATTGAATTGCGGACGACACAAATTAGGTGTCAACAACTGCCCCCTCCCTTTGGGTAGGGTGGATGCAAGTAACCCTAGGTAAAGGGAGGTTGACGTTCCTAATTTTTGTCCGACTACAAATTTGTATCTAAAAGAGGTTGGTTTTCCGGACGAGTTTCATGGAGTTATAGCCGAACCCCGAGATCGGGTTTCCTCCATATCTTAGGTTACATGAGAATTCAGGTCACTTGTAGTTCATAAAGCTTGCTTTAAAGCAAGATTTTCAAAAATTCACAAGCTATCTCGATTTTTGAGTTTTTGATAAAACCAGAAAGCTGGGGAATAAAGGGATTTGGGGGGAGGTTGGAATGAATTTGATTTTTATATATAGAGCCCAACCTACATATCCCCAAGACTTCAGGGAATCAGACTGCTTGTAGTTTGACTCGATTGGTAGGAAAGATAGTCTTTTATTTCAGATGATCTTTGGCTCAGGATGAGTGACAAGTTGATCGAGTTTAGAAAAAGAGGCTTGTAACCTCTTAACCATGAATGTGGGATCCTTCACACCCATAGAAAAGAATTTACCCAGACATAATTTCCAAAACTCTAAGTGTGTTGCCACCCGAATTTGAAAGGAAGAGAAGGTTACCCTCGGCATGAGTTTAGAAATATATCGAAGGTATAGCTGAAATCAGAATATCCTGAAATACCCACATGCCTTATAACAGGGGTGTGGTTGGATGGCGGTGATGATCATCCTTTATCTCGCGTCCAAAGAGTTTGACGTCCCTCTTTAGACTATGTCCCGTTTTGCTGCTAAGAAAGAGTTCCACGTTGTGTTGCGTCCTATTTGAAGTCGTCCGCACCTGTGGTTTTGATTTGAGATTTTCATCCTCTAGGATGATCTCGGTAATGCTTCAACCAAAAAGTGTTAGTGCTAAACATAATTCACGAAAGAGGTATGTAGTCTTTTACCATATCTCCACGTGAGTTGTGGCTTGAAAAATGGAGTCATCCCTTCATGTACCTGTTTGGAATGAAATAACTGGTAATAACAAACATAACAACCCTCTTGGTTGTTGTATAATTATGACGTTTGTTGATTGAATATATCTTCAAAGTGGGGTGGCCTTTTTGGACACTGGTGATACTTTATGCAAAATGGTCCCTACAACCGTGTAATTTTGTGCTGGAGTGGAAACCCTTTTGGTTACCTATATCACTTGTTTTATGTGGAATGATAACCTCTACGGTTATAGCCAATGATCGATTTATAAATTTCCTTTAAATTATTAATCTTTGGATAATCTTGCACATTATTTGATGTTGGATATGAGGCAACTTACAAATATCCTTTGAATTTCTAGATGTTAGGTAATCCTGCACATTATCCGACTTTGGATAAGAGATGGCTTACAGATATCCCTCCAATCGCTAGCCTTCAGGTGTTCCTACACATCATCTGACCTTGGATAGAATATGAATTATAGATAATCCCTCAAATTGTTAGTCTTTGGGTAATCCTGCACATAATCGATCTTGGATATGACGCGACTTATAGAGAACCCTTGGACATATCAATTTGATAATCTTGTATATTCTCCATTAAGGATTTAGTTGCAACTTATGGATAACCTTTAAACTATCGATTTTTGGGCGATCTTGCACACTATCTGATTAGGATGTTGTTCTAGCTTACGGATGACCTACAGGCTATCAACTCATAGGTGATCTTGTACACTATCCTATTTCAAATAATATGACTTATAGATGACCCTCAAATTGTCAATTTCTAGGAAATCTTATGTATCAGTCATCCTTAGATAGTGACTCCTTAGATAGTGACTTAAAGGTGCCCCTCCAAATCGTGTGCTCTCGATGCATTTAGATGCTGATTCATAAAATGATAAGATATCTTTGACACCAGCCTTTATGTCTTGCGTGTCAACAGATATAAAATGATGATGATATCCTCAACGCCAGCGTTGTGTCTAGCGCATCAACAGATATTGAATGATGATGATATCCTCGACACCAACATTGTGTATTGTATGTCAACAATTGAATGCTAATGATATCCTCGATGCCAGCGTTGTGTCTAGTGCATCAACAGATATTGAATGATGATGATACCCTCGATTCCAGCATTTTTGTCTAGCGCATTAATAGATATTTTATGATGATGATACCCTCGATGCCAACGTTTCTGTCTAGCGTGTCAACAGATATTGTATAATGATGATATGCAATGGCCCTCTTGGCAATGATATGCAATGGCCCTCTTGGCAATGATATGTAATGGCCCTCTTGGCAATGATATGCAATGGCCCTCTTGGCAATTATATGCAATGGCTCTCTCAGCAATGATATGCAATGACCCTCTTGGCAATTTAAAATAATTTCACTTGAGTTTGTTTGTCTGCGTCTTGCTTTCTACATGTACCTATACTCAAGGTAGACGATTAGTAAACACAAAGTCGCTTTTGCTAGCGACCATTTTTTAGAAAAATTCTAAATACAATATTTGTAAAGTAGACAAGACACTTTTATTTGTCCTCCATGATCTCAAGAAATGAGATGGACAATTCAAAAGGTTTTAAATAAATAGGTATTAGACCCATTTTTAGGGCTACCCAAAAAGTACCGTTATTACTATATGCTCTGTTATGGCTCCCGACTTGCTTGGGGATTTTTTGAAAGAAACGCTCATTTTTGTGTATCGATCCCTACATCCACAAAAAAATGATTAGTTTGAGTGAAACTACTCCGTGTTGACCTCCTTCGATCCTTGATTTTCCCCTCGCCATCTTTTAGGTACTTCGTCATGTTGGGACTTCCACCCATGACTCTCCTTCCCAATTGATGTCTAGGAAAATACTAAATAAAGATTTGTATAGATTCTTGATAGTTTCGAAAGCTTATATAAACTTTAGAAGATCTCTACCAGTCATGTCATGTAATAGATCGACGAACATCTGCCTCTTGATTTTGGCTATATTTGGCGGAGGATTTCCAAAACTCATCATCATTGTTGGAGGGTTCTTCAAATAGTTCTGTCATAACCAGAAATTAAGTCTACCTAGACTTTGTCACAATTGGTAGCTTCAAAAGCTTGGCTTTAACCTCTGGTGCTGGGGAATTTGAAATATATTCCAGTATTTGGTGGAAATTTTGAGGCCTCCCTCAAAAGCTTTGCCCCAGTTTAAAGTAGTCTGAGATGATATCATCTTGAGTGGATCTGAAGCCTTTGCTGATCTTCTTTCTCTTTGTTGGATGTTGATATTCTCTTGTGAATTTTTGAGATTCCTTCTCAAAAATTCTTCCCCACTTTCCATTTCTTGGGGTTATATGATCGAGCCGTTGGGGCGCCTACGTATCCCGTTGAAGTAGGAATCAGGTCAAACGTAGTTCAAGATAAAGGAAAATGATAAATTATCCTAAGGGGTTTACCGAAGCCGACATAGGCCGCCTACGTATCCCTTTCTTGGGAATTCAGGTCAAATGTAGTTCGTACATAAAGGGAAAGGATAAATTTTCCTAAGGGATTGACCGAAGCCGATATAGTCCGCCTACGTATCCCTCTTTGGGAATTCAGGTCAAGCGTAGTTCGTACATAAAGGAAAAGGATTCTAGGCAATTACACATCATAAAATTGATACTATTATAAAGGAGATTACAAATAAGACAAGAAATAAAAACTATAACATCTTTCAAGCACAATATCTCTTTACCGCATCAGAATTGATTGGTTTGGTTCACTCTTGACCATCCATCTCAGGTAGGATTAGGGCTCCTCCATCTTGGGCTTCTTTTGATTTTCATATTCCTCTGTATTACTACTAACTGCTCTTCATTATCATTTTCTGTTCATCATTATTTCCTTCGCTCTATTCATCTAACCCTCGACATAACATGACATTGACAGGTTTTTGAATTATTGCTACCAAAATAAGCCATGCTAGATAATCATATTTAAAAAATAACTTCTTAAATAAAGGGAGGCCTTTTGTAAAATAAATAAAAACTATGGCTTAGGACCCACATAAATGTGGGCCCATGCCTTTTTAAGAGTTGTAAAACACGAAACAAAAATTTAAGACATAAAAGGGTGGATCACGGGGCCTCCTCCGGATCATCACCGATTTTAAAAACTATTGGTAATTGCCCTTTTATCTACCGCGGCGGGCGATGAATTAGGAGCGGAGTGGAAGTCCAATTTTGTAAAGCTTCTCCTGGTGCAACCTTCTTCATCCCACCGAACTTTGGGAAATCTTCTAGTAGAGCATTGGATCCTTTGAACAGATCTCCTATCCCATCCCCAAGACCATCATCATTTGATATCTCATGTATGGTAAATGACTGGTACAAGAGCGGAAAGGGCCTAAACAGACTCTCCTTTGAATTATCTTCTATCTCATCTTCCTTTCTTGGTTGGTACTTTATTCCATGCTTAAAAGCTTTCTTTGGGACCATAGTAGGCTTGATAATTCTTTCCAAATCCTTACTTAAGGTGGCCACAACTTACTCTATCTTCTCCACCTCTTCTGTTCCTTTGAGTCCTTCTGAATCTACCTTAGTGATGGCCTTTATAGACGTCCATTCACCCTCTACTTCAATCATGTTAACTGTAGGTTCACCATGGTTAGGAAATGGATTACTGTTAACATTTGGTGTCAGCGACTGAAGCGTGATGACCTTTTGATCAATCAAATCTTGGATCATATGTTTCAAGTTAATACAATCCTCAGTATTATGCCCCGCTACTCCTGAATGATAGGCACAATTTTGATCGGGATGATTAAATCGGGAGTTGGGATTGATAGCCTTTGGCTGGATCTATTGCAAATAACCAGCTTTCATAAATCTTCCGAAGAGCTGGGTACGACTTTTAGCTAGCGGCGTGAAGTTTTGGGGAGGTTTCTTTTCGAAGTTTGGACGTGGAGGGTTATAATGGTTCTGATTTATAGGAGGAGGTACTTGATGATAATTTGGAGACGTTTGGACATTTATTTGGTTATTTGGAAAAATAGCTTGAGTATGAGGCTGATAATTTGGCTACAGAACTTGTACTGGGGTAAAATATTTGGAATTGGAGCTTGATATTGGGGATGGGCGTAGAATACATGATGAAAATTAGGTGACAGTGGTGAGGAAAGAATATTCCTAGGATTGAATTTCCTCTTCAATTTATCAACAAAATCAGTAGAGACCGCAGTCACATCGTCTCTTTTCTTTTTTGAGAATGCAGAAGATTTAGATGATATTGGGGTTTCGACAATTTTTCCTGTTCGGATGCCTTCCTATAACGATTCCCTAATACTTACTAAGTCTGCAAAAGTTTCTCAAACCGCGGACACAAACCTGGTAAAATATTCTCCTTCTTGTGCGCGAGAGAAAATTGATACCATTTCTTCCTCAGACATAGAAGGTTGTACTTTAGCAGCCTCTTTTCTCCAATGAAAGGCGTAGTCTCAAAAACACTCATTATTCTTTTGTTTGATCCGATCTAGTGAGTATCGGTCAGGGACCATCTCAAAGTTAAATGCGAACCTGTCAAGGAAATCCTTGGCCAATGCATTCCAACCAGTCCATCTTTTTATTTCCTGAGACATGAACCACTCTAAGGCGTCGCCACTTAAACTTTGGCTGAACAGATGCATCAATAATGCCTCATTTTCCCCTGCCCCCACTATTTGATCACAATACCTTCTCAGATGGGCCATTGGATTTCCGGTGCCATTGAACACTTCAAATTTAGGGACCTTATACCCTTCTGGTAGATCTATTCCAGGGTGAACACATAAATCATCATACCCTAAACTGTCGTGGTCCCTCACTCCATGGGATTCTTTGTTTCTCATGATCTCTTCATTCATAGCTAGCAACTTCATTTCATGCTCTATCCTTCACTCTTTCTCCTTCTCCTTGTAATGGTCCATCTCAGGATTAGGAAGAAGCTTATAGATATCAGGGGATATAATGGAATGAAGAGGATTTGTAAGGGAGGCTTGATTTTGCGGATGAAACGAAGTGGGTTGGTAGGTGGGGCAAACGTTATGAAAATTAGAAAGGTTTTTTGGAATTTGAGAGTGGTTTGGTGGAATCTGAGAAGGATTTTGCGGATTTGGAAAGGAATTTGGTGGATTCGGGGATAGATTTGATGTATTTTGCGGGTTTGGGAGTGAATCTTGTGGATTTGGGAATGAATTTTCTTGATTTGAAAATGTGTTTTGGATGGATTCGGAGATGGGTTTTGTGGGGTTAGAGATGGATTTTTTGGATGGTAGGCATCTGGGTTATTTTCGCGATTAGTGTTTTGGACAAATGGAGGAGCGGAGACGGATGATATGTTATTTGGTTGATTCCCAAGAATCGGTGTACTGAGGGGAGAAATTTGGAGTGGAGTCCCGTGTCCTCCTGGAGCGGGGGCATTGACGGTGATGGCCAGGTTAGCCAAATCTCGAGTGCGATTTATTTCCTCCTGAAGCATTTCTAATTTTCTTGCGAGTTCCACAATCATCTCACTCTGTTCCCCCATTACATTGTCCCTGATGGTCAATGTGTTTTCTTCATCATTTCCAGTCATTATTGAATGATGGTCAGAGAATGGGGTTTTATTCGCTTTTGACCGGGTGAAGTAGGGATGTTCTGCCATCTTATATCAACATGAAGTAGTTTCTATTATCTGTTAAGTAAAACAAATCAAAGGCAGATGTGTTAGTTTCCGTATGTGATAAGTAATGCAAAATATTTTGACAAGAAATAACCACGTAGAGTTTTTTGAGTCATAGCCAAATTCATCCATAGGAGCACAACGGATAAAATTGCCTTTGATCCAAACAAACACACATAAGCACATAAGACAATTATATTACACAAAACATTATGATAATGCGTATCCTAACTGGGGTGACCCTTTTTTGAGACAAGGGTTCAGGCCTAATGATTTTTGAAGAAAATATATGCTTCCCTAAAGTCAATCCATTATCCCCCAACTTATATAGACACAAAAAAGGCATAAATGCTTATAAACGATAACAAAAAAGGGATACAATCTTTAGGGAAAAAGAAAAATAACATGAAAGAAGATAAGCTCTCACGCAGGGGATAGAAAATACAAATTCCTGAGTGCTTCTTCTATCAGCCTTCGCCTTCTCTGCTTCGTCCATTTCTTATATTGGTGACATCTGTAAACTGTGCCTTAGATGCAACCTCCCAAATCGATCAATTTCTTGCTTAACTTTCTTCAATTCTTCTTACAAAAGTAAGCAAATCAAGTTTTTCCCGACCCCAAAGTATAATGGATTGAATTTAGACAAACATGTATTTTTTTTCAACACATAAATATGATTCGTCTGTAATTGACTCGGGGTTAATAGATGCAGGGAAGGTTTTCTAATGGTCCTAATACCCCGCTCGGGTATTGGGTTATCCTAGGCTCATGCCTAAAACAGGGTTTTGGTTTCGTTCTATCCTCGGTGTTTAGAGTGGGTTTGAACACTGGTTCTCAAGCGGAAAACTTGAGTTTGAAAATACGAATAGCGTCAGACGACTCACGTGCTAATAAGCCATTCCTATTTCCAACATATTTTGGAATTGAACAATAGGGGCCGGGACATCCGCAAACCCCCAAAACAATTTAAATAATGTAGGAATATGCCACAAGATGCGACAATTATACTTTACAGAATCAAAACATATAAACACATAAACAATTAATCAAAAGAAGAAATCAAACATTTGGTTAGAACCTAGTTAATCATTCCCAGTAGAGTCGCCATTTCTATTTTGACGAGAATTTTTGACTTTTGAAAGAGAGTCGCCACTTGATTTTGAAAAGGAATTAAGAAACCTTTAGAGAGTTACTTAAAACGATTCAAAATAGGAAAATCGTTTAAGTTTTGAAGATTCTGAGTAGGTGGTTCTTATTAACGTTTTAGGAAGGTGTTAGGCACCTAAAACGTCCGCTAACTTGCGGTTATCTGGACTGTTTGAAAATCGTCTTTTGATTAACTTCAAAAAGATTATTTTTTCTCGAAAAATGATTGATTTTTTTTGAAAGAAAGCGATTTTGGAAATATTTTGGTGTTTATGCAAAACTAGTTTTTTAGCAACTAAACTAAGGATTTAACTAGGTTCGCAAAGAATATAAAAAAACACAAGGAATAGGGGGAAGGGGAGGAAGTAAAGGATTTAGGCCATTGGCCCAAACCAACAAAACCTGTCCTAGTCTAGTTGGGTTTTCAAGCCATTTCTCCTTTCACCTGTCCTATTTCTATGTTTTCGAGCCCTTTGGCTTGAGTTTTCACTTCACCTGTATTAAGTACAACTTTGGCTTCTAGGCCCAAATGAATAAAAAAAATGACTAAAAAAAGATATAAATAAATAAGTAAATAAGAGCAACAATGAATAAGTAAATTAAAAATGGGACTTTCAAGTCCCTTTTTTTGCCGTTTCAAGGATGAAATTGTAACACATTCTTCTTACATTGATATGTCATATAATCAACTTTGGTTTTGATGATACAAGCCTCATTGTCCTCTTCGAAAATACAACGGGAAGGAATCTCTTGTGGACTCCAAGTAGATTACATGCATATGAAAAAGAGATGAATGATGAGAAACTGTTCAACACCCGAACCACTAACTTAGTATACAGACAAAATCATCAGAAAATTTCTAATTTTTTATCAATTATTAGTCTCGATCCAACTAAGGGACCCAACCAAAAGGAGAGCAACATAGCATCAAATCACTTTTTGGGGAAAAATTGTATTTTTAAGCTAACTGGGGTACAAACAATCACTCATCTTGAGCTTCAAATCATGCATTTTTAGCTGGGAAAGAATAATTTTATAGACCAAGTCCTATCGCCAAATAACAAAACAAATATATACAGTCTTCTTGCGCAAAACAAACAAATAACAGATTCCATTGAACTCGCACTCTTTGTGTTTTCATGGGCCTACAGAGAGAGGCTTAGAGAAAATAAAGAGGATAAATACTATAGGGGAAGGAAACAGAAAATGGGGAAACTAGGGGGAAGGACCAACCAATAAGAATACTTCCTAATTCACATAGATATGGACAATATTCCTACGCAGAAGACAACCCAAATGACAACAACCACTCCTCAAGTAACGCTAGATGGAGTCTGGGAGTGCAATTTTGAATCAATCATGCAAATAAGATAGATTTCAAAGAACAACAAGTAATGAATACTTAAGTGAAGGATCTTAAGACCACCATCTTCCTCTTCTTTGGAAAGTTAAGAAGAATTGTGGGTCCAACGTTCACCAAAGAATTTGGACAATATTTTACTTAAAATAACAACCAGAGAAGCCTTACAAATTTTGAGTATGATAGGTAAACAGGGCAGATTAACTAGGAGCCCAGCCAAGGTAATTCTATCCAACAAATTCAATGAATGAAACCTCTGCTAGGGCAGTCAAATTCAAGAGGTAGCGATTAAAAGAGTTTTTTTTATAAGACAAAGCATTCATCAATAAAGTTAGGGTTAATGCATACTCAATTGGTACGGCGCACAGTAAAGAAGATGGCATTCAAGTTAAAAAAGACCCAAGGCAGCGTGACGAGTTGACATTGAAAATCTTAAACTCAAAAATGATCAATAACGAAACTAAGATCAGCATAGCGAATCTCTTGTAAGCAAAATTGAGATAAAGTCACGAACTTTTGAGTAAACAGTCAAGGTAAAAAAATTTCTAAAGCCTACAAGGCTCGCAGCAGAAAATTTCCAAGCATTCTCTATAGCTACTGGAGCTACTAACGAATCAATGATAAGAAGAGAACATCAAAACTAAAGCTAACTGATTAAATACAAAAGAAAACATCTAAACTAAAAGATGAGGTATTTACCTCTTTTGAGGCAGCAAAACAGGGACGACGAACTTTTGGAATCAACCACCACCCAAACGATGCCGACTTTCTCGTCTTTTGTTCGAGAAATTCCAATTACAAGCTAAATTAGAAATGTCACTAAAACAGAACATTGTATCTTTCTTGTCTGGAACTTTCGAACCCCAAAAGGGAAGAAAAGATAAAAAATCCCCCTCTTTTTGAAACCAAGAGGAAATTTCTCAAACGCTAGAACTTTTAATAGATTTTCTACCCCCTAGAGATTTTGAGAAAAGAATTTTTTTTTCTCAGAAACAGAATTCAAACTCCCAAAGATTTCTAACACAATTTCTGAACCCTGAAGTTTCTCATCCTCCTTCTAAAAATCTCCTGATTAATGACCTTAGGGGCCTTTATATAGAAGACGAATTAGGGCTTCTCAAGGGAAAAAACAAAATCCCTTGCAAATTCCTTTAGAGTCCCTCCACAGCCTTACCCTTTTTTGCTCCCAAATCCCGAAGGTAACCAATAGACATGGAGAAAGAAAAACCACCCCCTTTGAGGCCAATCTAAATCATCCAAATATGTACCAAATTATACCTGCATCCTAAGATTTACGGAATATAGACGTTGGGGGACGACACCTGGCTCATTTTCTAGAAGGCTCGAGGGTCGTCCTTGTCCTACTGCTGAGTGAGACGTGTGAAAGAGGGAAAAAGAACGTTTTTGGATCAATTCCGAGTTAGGTTGACGTTGGATTCACTGAGTCGGGTTTGTCGTGATACGGGTAGGTTCTTGTTGAGGTCGGGTCAACGGCGGGTTAGGGGTATTGGGAATTAATGGAGAATATTGTTGTTTTGCCTTTTGATTTAGAGTTGAGAGGAGAGAAAGTATATGGGCTGGATTGGGTTTAAAAGGTTTGGGCTGGTGGGGGCTGGTTTTGTATGGGCTAATAGGATAGAAGATTGGTAATGAGAATTAAAGAAATGGGCCACTGCTTGTAGTTTAGAAAATAGGACGAAATTGGATTAATTGGGTATTGGGTGTATTATGTAACTGGAGATTTGGCCAATTCATTTAAATTTTGGCCAAATTGGATCGCAATTACGGACGATTTGATTTCAATTAAGGTCAAATTTAATAAATTGACTAAATCAAACCAACATCCGAAATGAATCAACCCTTCTTTTAATTTCGAGCTTTTTGATTCAATAAAATCAAATACTTATCTCTCCGAATAAATTATTATTATAATTATATATATATTTTTTGAGGATAAATTATAATTAAATCAAGATTTAAATCATTATAAACTTATTTCAAGATAATCCTTGATTACGATCCGATACTTTGTAAAACCAATGTTTAAGTATCAAAATTGTATAATTTCGTATGATTAAATACGACAATATACAATCGCTACTTAAAAATGAAAAAATTACGTACAGAAAATATTTTGAAAATCCTTTATTCGGATAAGATAAATTTTGATTTCATTTTAAAATTGAAGAAACTCAAAATTAAATTGAATTGCGGAGGGCAAAAATTAGGTGTCAACACATGCTATCAATTAAACTCTTCATTGCAAACTAAAACATACATATATAGTTACAATATAAATTTCATGAAAAATGGTTCAAGGCAACATATAATTTCACCAAAACAATTCCATGGTACATACTTTTCACAACAATATCAAAACTCTTCTTTATAAACATGATTGGGGATCTTTAAACTTGATAAAATCGTAAATCTTATGCCCATGGTGTTTAGCGTTGTCATACATACCTTAGATTACTTAGTTGGAAGAATAGGATCCGAATCTTGATTTGGTTTCTTGGAAATCTTGAACTTAAAGTATGGATTCTTTATCTTTGAGAGAGAGGGTAAGGTTTTGTTCTTGATAAGTTTTAGTGAATTTGGGCATATTATGCCCAAATAATGTTTCAATTCACTATTTACATGACTAGGACTTGTAGGGAAAATACAAGACTACCCTTTAAAATTAAAATTTTTCGCGAAAAATCCCAATTTTGAGGTTCACCGCTGAGCACTATTGGTGCCACCGCTATAGGCACCGTTGAGCGGTGTAATCGCAATGACCTACTATTTTGGATAATCTGACTTTGAGGCTTACCTCTGACCGCTATTTTTTCCAAACACTATAGGCACCGCTGATCAGTGTAATCATGGCAGTTTACTGCCTCATACGAAAAATGCTATAACTTTTCACCCAGGTATTGGATTTAGGCAAAATTGGTATCATTGGAAAGCTGATTCAATTATCTAAAATTTGGTGTGTCTTGATCTGAAAAATTATAAATATATAAAAAGTTGTACACATTCAAATTAGACCCTTGTAGAATCAAATACCAAACTTTGGATGAATCAAAGATTCTTTTATCAAGTTTGATCTCAAAAAATTTTATGAACATCTTTCACTTTTAGATAAGTTCATTAATTAGGTTAAAGATCATGACACATGAATTAAAATATGAATCATGGGATTAGATTTTTCACACGTAGGAATGACTATTTGATTTCTAGCTAAAAAATGTAAGGTGTTACACATTACCTCTTGCTTCATGCTTACGCATTTTACTAGGGGTTATCATGAATCTATTTTAATTAATTTGCATATTTGGTTGAGTAAAAATGTTCAGTACGAGGTTACGTTCTTTATTCAATACTTTTAGAGCT
Source organism: Capsicum pubescens (assembly GCA_030864215.1). Taxonomy (NCBI): domain Eukaryota; kingdom Viridiplantae; phylum Streptophyta; class Magnoliopsida; order Solanales; family Solanaceae; genus Capsicum; species Capsicum pubescens. The sequence goes on along the minus strand of CM061538.1, from coordinate 96,264,857 downwards.
TCAACAAGTTTCTACCCATCATTTGGTGAGAATGATCCCAAGGGGAAAATAATGTAACACTCAACACTTTAGGGATAAAGTTAAACCATCTTTTCTATGTTTATGAACCCGAACTGTAATACCCCGTAATAATCTTTTCTTAATTCAGCTTTTAGTTGCATGCTTTAGGGGCTTAAGGCTTGAAATTTTCACTAAGTATTGTAGGCTTAGTTATCTTCAAGACCCCTAAAATTTAAGGCTTTAAATTTGGTCTTCCCGACCCTGAGACGTTCGTTTTTGGGTTAATTCATGTTCAGGGATGAAAGAAGAATGTTTCGAGGAAGTTTCAAATTTTTCAGACAAGGTTTGGGTCACGTTTGGATCATGAATCCAACAAGTCACCACAATAGGGATGCATTGCGGTGACATTCCTTTTGGAAAGTACATCGTATTGCGGTGAAAGTGTTTTCATCTAGTTTTTGATTTATAATTTAAATGCATGTGTCATGATCTTTATCCTAGTGTGTGAAGTTCTTATTAGGTGCAAAATGTTCATAGAAATCACTTAGAACAAAGTTGAGCTAAGAGCCTTTGATTCGTCTAAAGTTTGGTATTCAATTCTACAAGGGTCAACTTCAAATGAGTATAACTTTTGATATATGTGTAATTTTTTAGCTCAAGACCATCCAAATTGTAGAGAATTGACTTAGCTTTCCAACAATACCAATTTTTCCTTAATTCGATACTCGAGCAAAATTTATGACCATTTTTGCCTGAACCAGTAAGTCATTAAGATAAGACTGCGTCGCGATGGGCATGCAAAATGCAGTTACAGGTGTAAAAATGTCAGAAGGGAAATTGGGTATTTTCCTCCTCAACACAATCATTCTTAACAAGACTTAGGGCATCAGTTAGAGTATCATTTGTCCTTCTTCTCTAATAAACTCTCAATAAAAACCCTCTCCTTTCCCAAGAACAAATTCAATCCTTTTGCCCCAAGTAATCTAGAAGTCAAGCTTTTCAAGATCAAGATTCTTCTAGAAAGCATCAAAATTAGAGTTCATCATTCAAGTTAAGAAACTTAAGGTACATGAGGCTATCTTAACTCTCAAGGGCAGATATATATATATGTATACATATATATATATATATGTATACATATATATATATATACACACACGTATATGCTATTGGTTTTGGTAAATTATTTCAAGAGCATGCATTGTGACACCAATTTGATGAAATTATGTTATCATTATATTTTTTTTCCATGAATTTGATTTATAATCCCATGCATATGTGATTTTTATTCGAAAGATGATTTACAAACATGAATTGTGAAATTTCCACTCTCCATGATGAAATTTATGGACTTTGTATGATATGCATTATGAATTTTTTTGAGAGCATGACTTAAGATCCCCTTGTTGATGTAATACCCCGAAGTTTTCTAACTAATTTCATCGCAAGAATGTCTAGTATTAGATTCCAAATTGAATGATGTTTATTTCATGAGTAATTTTTAATATTTTCACTTTTGTCATGTTGGAAATTCAATAAGCTTTCCATCGATATAAAATTCTCCTAAATCCGATAACCGGGTAAGAAGTTATGACTATTTCAAATTCTTGTCGTAAAACAATGCCATATTAGTCAGTGGCGCGTTGCACCACAAGAGAAAATGGCATTTGTCAAATTCTAGTAGGGTTTCATGATAGTGGCGGATCGCTCCAAACTTCCAGGTCGCAAATGAAGTGGCAACGCGATGGCTCTGCGTCGCGCCATCCCCCAATTTCCCAATTGTCAAATTCCAGTGACACGACACTATTGCGCCGCATCGCGCCAGGGGTCCAATTTGATAAATTTTCGCTAAAATTAAAAGATGTGTCCAGGGTTAAAAGGGTCAATTTTCCACCCCTATTTAAGAACTTTAACATGAGATTCATCTATTTGGAACCCAAAATATACTAGTTTCTCTTAATTCTCTCTCAAGAACAAGCTAGGGTTTCTTTTGGGGATTCAATTTCAAGAAATCCTCTTCGTCAATCTTCACTAAATCAAGAACTAAGGTATGCCATGTGTTTATTCATGGATCTCTTTTACCCATGAATCTCAAGAACCTCTTTTCAAAATCCAATATTTATATATTTATGAATGTTCATGATTTGATTGAATTGAAAATTGGTGTTCATGTTGTTGGTAGGTTTTATTCCATGTTATAGACTATTAATTACAAGAATTGATTCTAATATGTGATGAATTACGTGGTATTCATGATAAACCCTCCAATTAACAAGTTGATTGATGTATCCTTGATTATTAGAGGTATTGATGATTGTATAACCAAAGCATGCGCCCTATATGTTTGATTAAATGCTTACGTGAAGGAAAAATGCAATACTAGTATGATAATATGAAATCCCCATTCATGTACAAGTTATGTATGTCAAGTGTTTGATGAACTGTCTATTATTTATTGTTGATGTTTGTCCTGTACTTAAGAAAGTCATGCTTTATCAGTTTCCCTCTATTGAGTCCTGGGGGTACTTGTACCCGAAAAATATAGTTGTGTGCCTAGAGTCAGTGTCATGTTTTCAAGATACTCTCAGTCAAGCCATGTTTATTAGAATTCAGTCAGCCTTATGACTCAGGAAAACTCCATAATCTCAGTAATCTCAGTCACTTATCAGATCTTAGTAATATTTTGTCAGTCAACAGAATTTAGTTAATTCAGCTCAGTTCAGTTCAGTAATCCATGTTCAGTGTCTATTCAGATGGGAGTAGAAATTAGCACCGAGTGAACCCAAGGATGGGAACACACACTGTCAGATGAGGGTGTGATTCTTAGAAGTCATCCTTGCATTCCAGAACTATGTAGCCAGCATAGATTGAGACATCAACACTGTCAGATGAGGGTTGATGAGCTAGATAAGCACTGTTAGATGAGGACCCCACCATTATCTTTTGGGGATACTATCAGATGAGGGTCACTCACAGCTTGTCCTTACCAGTGGTGCAGTATTGACACCATTCCAATTGGGGTTACAGATTGGACCCCAACTCAGCCATAATGGCGTATTAGGGGCATGTTGGTTAGATAACTACTTCCCATAATTTTAGTTATAGAATCAGGACTGTCAGATACGATTATTCAGTCTTAGTAATAGAACTCAGATAGTTCTATAGAATTCAGGACTGTCAGATACAGTCAACTTAGGACAGTACGGTACGGTACGAAACTCAGATAGTTCCATCAAATTCAGGACTCATATACAGTCACTCATGTTATCAGTTACATCAATCATCAAAACTCAGTTATCAGTTATGTTAGTTATTAGTAAATTCATGTTATGACAATCTCAGTTATAGTTGCTATATTTGCATGCATGTATTCTTATGTTCATATTAGTCAGTTAGCCATTATTGTTCATGCATATGAACTCCATGCATTCAGCCTACCTTCCATGCATACCAGTACATTCAAAGTACTGACGCATTTGCGCTATGATTTCTTATACCATAGGTTAAGAAGCACGAGCTCCAGAGCATCAGTAGCAGACAGATTTAGCAGCGAGTCCTCATCATTCGAGGACAATATTATGAGTTATTTTATTTATTTAGTTTTTGCTTTCAGTAGATAGAGTTAGTTGGGGACATGTCCCATCAACTCCTTATTCAGACACTTCAGTCAGTTAGAGGTTTTTCAGACTATCATGTTCAAACATTTATTTCAGTTGTTTTGGGTATTTCATACCCCATTTAGATGTTATAATTTTTATCAAATATTATGTTACAGATTGAATCTTATGTCCTTTCAGTTCATGTTTCCGCATTTATACAGTATATTATGCCTGTACAGATATCAGTCATGGGTTAGCTTGTGGTCCTTCGGGGTCATGAGCATCGTGTAGAATTCTGGGTACTAGATCAGGATGTTACAAACTTGGTATCAGAGACTAAGGTTCAATAGTGTCCTAGGATGTCTGAAAGCCGCATCTAGTAGAGTCTTATACATGGGTGTGTTGCGCACCACATTTATGTGCAGGAGGATATAAGATATTTTAGGAAAAGTTTCCCTTCTTTCAAGATTCATGTCATGCCAGTGAGCATAATCTCAAGTCAATATCTCAGTCTAATCCATTTCTCTCTTTTTTCTACATAACATGCCTCCTAAAAGAAGAAACGGGAATCAGTCAGCCTCTAAGCCCAAAGAACCTTTGGGCGAACATGTTTCTTTTGCAGAGTTCAGTGTTGCATTCACTACTCTTGCTCAGTCAGTTGCTGCACAAAATGATCGACCAGCTGTCGTTCCAACCAACAACAAAAGGAATCTTAAAACAATAACTTTTAAAATATATACTTTTATCTTAAAGAGAATAGGGACTTCTTTTGTGACTTAGGGACTATAGATCTTTGGGAAACTATAGGAACCTGGGACTCAAAGACTTGGGAGTGTCTTATAATCGACATAAATCATGTGAGCTAACATGGAGTCCAACATCTTGGACTGGTTGGGGAGAGCTGTTGTACCCTTTCCATCGGAATAAACCTTAACTTTAGTGATCACTATCTTAACCCACTAGGGGCAAATCATAATCCTATGGTGGCTCGTAGTTCTGGGGAATGAGACCTTGGAATCATACCCAACTCGGTGCTAAATATTACTTTCATACTTAGGCTCAGAACTTTTAGGAAATCTACCTCAAAACAGTACAAAGGTCAAAATAACAAACAACAATGCTTCATTTTTTCATTAAATTATGAATATTATGGATTCCTTTCTTAGTTTAGGATCAATGATCAATCTTTCTTTAAAATTAAGATACTTGTTTGTTGAAGTATACTAACAACATACTCTTCATGAAACATAAAAAATTCATACTTGAGTCTTAAGCTCATATATATATATATATATATTCTCAAATGATCACAATTTCATAATAAAGCTTAAATCTTGACATCAATCTTAGAAACACTTGAAAATATCAATTCATTGTAGAGATGTGCAACTCATGGCATAAATTTTCAATTTAAAGCTTAAATAGGTGAATTAAACATGCAATTCAAGACTTAAACAACTTATAAATCCATGAACTCAAAACAAAGTAATTTGGGCAAAACCCCCACTTGAAAAACATGAAATTCTTTAATAAAAATAAAATCTTTGGGAACAAGAATGAAAGAATTATTCTTGTTCAATCCCCACATACCTTAGATTATGAACTTGGATGAACACTTACTTTTGGGACTCTATTCGTGCTTTTGAATGGAGATTCTTGAAGCTCTTGGTTTAAGGATCTAAAATCTTGAATCTATTTGAAAAAATAATGGTGAAAGCTTGTGTTTTCTTGAATGTTGGGTTGAAACCCTAGGCTTTGTTATTGAAGGATTTGAGTGAAATGTACTATAATCTGGTTTTAGAAGGCTGAATCTCATGTTTTTGGTGTTAATAAATGGTGGAAAATAACCCAAATGCCCTTCAAATCCCATAATAAAAATAGTTCTGGACTGGGTAGCCATCGCGTTACCTATAGCGATATGACCCCCAGTCGGGTTGACTGGCCCTCATGGCGCGGGGCCATCGTGACCCCTCACTAGTTTGGACATCCAAACTCGCCCTTACGCTAGTCTAAAATTTCTGAAACTCACCCGAGATTACCTACAAGTGACCCTGATCATTTATCAATTTTAAAGTCGATAAACTAAGGTCGAGAAGGTCATTAATAAAATCTTCAAAGTTTGGGGGCCTTGGAAATGACTAAGTCCCAACACTTTGCCAACTTTTCTAAGTGTGAGACTTCTCTTGACATGCGTTAAAAAGGGATTAGATGTCGAGAATTTTTCAGGGTCTAACATTAAATTATGCTCATGTATTTTCAATTATTTTATGATGACATGCTTTTATGAAATGCTCTCACCTATGTTGTATAAAAATATATTTTGTTTTTGGATTGTTCTATGTACTAGTAGCTTGTGTATTGACCCCCTATATTTTAGGTTCTATGGTATAGTACCATGGTCCATCATGTTAGTATAAAATTTGGGATATGACAAAAATGGGTGAGTCGTCCATCTTTCGAAAGGCCTTTACTTATATGTTGAGTCTTTCAGTGTATGGTCCAGTCGGGGGCTTTGTCCTGGTGTAGATAGTTAGTTCTCATTAGAGGCTTCGTAGATGGTAGTTGAGTATTGTATATTCATATTTTGTTGACACAATTGTATTATAAATTTCCATTGAATTTTTATTATATCTTATGAACTTTTATTATGTTTGGATTATGTTTATGATATCACATTATTGGGTCTCTCGGGCCTTCATGGCTCGGGATGCTTATCGCAGCCAGGACGTCGGCTCGGGTTGTGACATTTAAGCTCCCAACTAATTGCCAAAACATAGTTGGATTATGAATAATATTGCCTTACTCACGATGATATTTTACATTTAATTCTAATGGAGTATCTACGGAGGAGGAACCTTGAAGACCAGCCAAAGAAATAAGATCCTGAGTATATTTGTGTTGGTTTAGAAACATATCCAAAGAATCATTATGAACTTCTAATCCCAAGAAATATATAAGAGTATCAAGATCTTTCATATAAAAAGAATCCTTAAGCTTCTGTTGTAGGCTAGTGATCATTAAAGAACCTGTTCTTGTGATAATAAAGTCATCTACATATACCAAAAGAAGAATACAACCTGTAGATGTTTTTGAAGAAACAAAGATGAGTCATATTTTCTCTTCTCAAAATAGAATTGTAGAGAAGTAAATCAAAATTTGTCAAACCAAGATCTGGGGACTTATTTTAATCCATACAAAGACCTCTTCAACTTGCATACATCTAATGTAGGCGATGAGAACAAATTCGATGGAGGTTTTATCTAAATATATTCTTTGAGATCAACATGGAGAAAAACATTTTTGACATCTATTTGATGAAAAGGCCAATTTTGTGAAGCAACAATGGCAATAATAGTATGCACCGTAGTTATTTTTGCTACTAGTGCAAAAGTTATACAAGCCAAATTGACTTCGGACCTTTAGATGGGATACTTATGATGCTTTAGGTTATTGACGACTCTTTATCACTATTAAAATATTCTATATGGATGAAGATTACCATTGAGGAGGGTCAAAGGACTTTGAAGAGATTGAAGGAGCGCAAGACGAGGCTAAAAAGCCCCTTAGAAGGGATGTGCGCCCAGTCCGCCTTGGAGGTGAACTAGACTTAATCCACCGGATCAAGAACAGGTAAAAATAGCCTCTTCCACTGTAGAAATACCCTTGACATGTTCCACATCTACCCCAAAGATGCTAAAACATGTTTCCATTGTTTCATTAATAGAAATGGGTCATTTCTAGGCCCATTGTAATAAGTTATCTCATGAATATAAATATATTAAGTTAGATCTTTATTTCATTAGTTTTGTTTTGATAATGAAGATATGAAAACTCTTGAGAGTGAGTGAAAGCTTGGAAAAGCATCTGTTGCATCTTGTTTAGAAATAGTGGTTGTAAGGGCGTTTCGATTCCCTTGCATCTAACGTAAGCTATTAGTGCTTGTTAATAGTTGAATTATAGGTTTTAGAGTTTAATATACTCTTTAGTTCTTGATTCTCTTATCTTTCTGTATTTTAATTTTGTCGTTTCTTTAGTTTTCGTGGTTGTTTTCACTTTCATAGTTTAATGTTGTATAATTTGTGTTCATTTATTAGATTTTATAGTTCCATAGTTATCATTTGGTATCAGAGCTGAGCTTGATTTTGTTCCTAAGAAGTCAATCTTGGGTCTAGTCATCTTGAAAAATTGAAAATCATAAAAAAAATTATTATTCACGTTTTTGGTCTTAGGTCAGATTTTGAATTTTTGATTTTGGTGTTTTCTTGAGTTTCTAGTGTTAGATTTGTGTTCTCTAACACTATGTGTTCTCTAACACTATAGGAGTCTATAAATCAAATTTGAGTCCAATAAGAGATTTATTGAGTGTTCTATCCTTCTTTAAAGGTTGGGTTGAAAATTTTGGAATGGGTTGCAAGATCTGATGTTTTTGGTGAATAATTTGAGCAAAAAAAATGTTTGGAATGAGTCTAGAAGGTTGAAAATTACCTAGTTTCAAAATTTCAACTCATTCCGAGCTAAGGAGAAAAAAATGGAAAATTTGGTGTTCTTGGAGAGATGGTTATGTTCATGTTGAAAATTCATCAAGAAGTGAGTGTTTTATCCAAAAATAAGGAATATAAAGAGTGAAAAAGTGTTTTTAATATGGCATCTACAATGATTCCAAGGATATTTCCAAGAAAAAAGTGCAAAGAGGGCCACTAGAGGGGCATTTTCGCCCATCCAAGGAATGAGAAGCGGCCAACTTGCGCCTAGCCTGCTTTGTAGCAGCGCATGAGATACTTCAGAATCTCAAGGAAGTATCTAAGCTACTCACCTACACCCATCATGTGAGGTACATTCACCCAACGTGCTCCAACATGTCAAGGAAACCCTCTCATGCTCTGGACATGCCTTTGAGGTGTGCCTAAGGTGTGCAACGCATCTCCAATGCATCTCAAACATCCAAAAAACATTTCAGCACTCCTAATCTCCAATTTCCCATATTTTATTCCTTTATTTCATCCCATAATTCCTAAATTAATCTATTCATTCTTAATCTACTCATTAACTAGTAATTCACCTACAAAGTTGGTTGATTAGTTCTCGAGTCCGAATTCTTTCATCGTCCGATTTCTTTCAAGATTTTCTCTTTTTCATATTGTTGATAGTTATTGATTCAAGTTCTTACATATTTTCTTTGAGTCATTCAAAAAAGAATATACTTCATCCACAAGTATATATTGACACCTTATGAACCACCGGAGCATAAACAACTATCAACATTCGCCAATCCAATTGTGAGGTCTACAAAGGTAAGATTCTTATGAGTGTTTGTGAGGACCTTTTACTTCTAATATTATTTTTTCATTTTTTGGGTACTAGGAGTTATAAGAAAGTATGTCTTTGATAGCCTAGTATGATTGTGACTACTACATGGGAGACTATTAGTGGTGAAGAATATTATGGCTATGATGAAGATGGAGATTATGGGGGATATGAATATAGCCATGATCAATAATTTTGTGAGAATGAGGGCTATTTTTCCAAAGGAGAACATGAGATTAATGGTGATTCTAGTTCCAACAGATGGTATGGAGATGATGAAGAGCCTTGTGATGGTTATTATAGGGAAAATGGGCATGTGAGGAGTATTATACTTCCCATTCCAAGCATGAAGATTATGTAGAGTATAACTTTCCTTCTTATGAACCTTCTAATGATTATAGTGAGAGAGCACATGTGAGTTATGAAGATTCATAGTCCTCATCTTGTGGTACTTCTTATCAAGGTTGAATTGGTGTGATTGGTTATACTACCTATAGTAGAAGTCGCTCCATGGGAAGAAAAGAGTGTGCATCTCCAAATCCTAGAGATACAACATCCTACCCTTCTTGTTCTAGTGCCTAAATATTTAGAAATAGGAACCAAGGTAGATATGGAGAGTAAAGTAGGAGTCATGATCTTTCTACTCTTTCTATCTTTAAAAGAGAGTCAAATCCCAAAGATTATCTTGATTGGGAATAGAAGTGAAAAAGGATCATCAAGAATTATGATATGAGAAAAGTTGAAAAAGCTACATATTCTCTTAAACATATTAAAGGGACGATATCGAGTTGGTGGAAACTTGTAAGAAAGTCCGGTCAAATATGGAGTGCCTTAAAAGATTTCATAGGGATACCTATGTACCTAAGGCATACATGAAGCTTTAAAAAGTTGATCCAAGAAGAAATATTTTCTCAGGAAAGGTAAATATTTGTGGGGTTTCGGGATGCATCCTTGTGCTTGATGGTTGGTGTTATGGAAACTACATCACTCCTTCTATGGTTGACTATATGGATAACTCAAGAGTCCCTGCATTTCCCATACATCTTGAAAGTCTATAAAGTTAATGAGAGAGTGGAGGTTTCTTTCAAATAAGGTGGGTACTATAAGGAGGTTAGGTGTGACATATTTCCCTTAGAACAAGGACATTTATGCTTTGGTGCCAAGTGGTTTGCATGACATAGAGTTCCAAATTAGCAAAATTGGCCTAAGATTTTAATAGACCGATGGGGAAATCACCTCTTTCCACCTATCCTTTCCAAATCTCAAAGAAATATGACCACTTACTCCGAGTCTATAAAAATAAGAGACAAAATATTGGGAGGAGTACCGGAGTGCAACACGGCAACCTAAGAGAGGAAAAAGGAGAAGTTGTGAGGATTGAAATGAGGGGGGTTTTCACCAACCCAATCTAACTTTATTTTTCCTTCTCTTAGTACATGTGTGTAGGTACAAACATGACAAGTGGATGAGAACAAACCCGTAAAAGGGAGAATACCATTGGAGATTTAAAGGGGGAAATCTTAGATAACTCCAAATTTTGTAAGGGCATTCCTCCCCAAGGTAAAGAAGAGTCTTCCCAAGAACTTCAAGGTAACATAGCTAACTCTTGCACTTTAATAAACATGAATAATCATTGTGAGGCTAGTAGCTAATTAAGTGTGAGTAATAGCTTGCCTATATGTGAGTCTCATAATTCTTTGCCTCTTGTTCATAATGTACATGCTTAGAGTGTGAATACACTAGTTGATACAATTAATTACAAAATTGACTCTTCTCATAAGATCAATTTGTATCCACCTAGTATTGAAGCCATTTTGTTGAATGATAGTACATTGTCTTGTGAAAATAGTATTGTTCAACTTGTGTGTTAAACTATCCCACCACTTGAGGATGTTTTTGATGTGATTAATGAACCTTAAGTGAGTTATGATATTGAAAATATTGGTCAATTAAATAGGTGTGATCCTTTGAGCATGCCTCTTGATGAAGATCCTATTGTATGTTTGTCTCATAGGGATGATCATGTGTTTGAAAATTCCTTGAAACTTGATAGTTACCTTTTTAGATTGAATTTACATGTTCTAATTTTCATTCATAGATTGAACCTTCTCTCTTTAAGTATAATATCTTATTTTAATATGATAAAATTAATCCTAGTAAATTACCTAGTAGTATGGATTATGTTGATAATGTAGCTCATCTTGAGGTCTATCTTATATATAACAATCCAATATGGTGTGATAACATTCCTCCTAAGGATGGAAATCTCTTCTCGAAAGATGAGAGTAGTTTTAAGGGAAATAAATGTGAAGGTCTGGAGGGTGAACTTTGTACACCAACTGCCTATTCTTCTTTGAGTGTTCCCATTATTGAGCATACCCTTCATAATGCTCTTGGTAATCAAAGTGAACATGTTCTTATGGAAACCTTAGATGAAGTCAATTTGCGTGACACCTTTCATTAATCTCTATTTACTTTTGAGGATGCTTATTCTAGTGTGGAGAGTGTATCCTTTTATTTTTGTGATTACTTTATGTAAATGAAGTGTTTTCAAGACCCTTGTCTATGGCCACTCTATCTATTTGACCCAGGTGACCTATTAGAAGGTGGTGATATTTATACACCCAACTTTGGTTCTTGTTCAAGATTAAAAAGAAAAGTTTGAATGAGGATGTTGGTATCTTTTCCTATGATGGAAATTCTTTATTAGGGATTTACAATCCACTTGATATACCCAAGTTGTGTATGGGAGGCATTTCCAACAAAGATGAGAGTTCCTTAAAGAAGGGGAGTAAATAAAAGATCCAAGAGAGTTCAACATTGTGTGTTTCCATTCTTGACCAAACTTTCACTAATTGTAGATCAAGGAGAGGGATTCCTCTTCAAAAAACTTCGGATGAATTCCATTTATGTGATACCTTTCTATGTGATGTGTTTGAAATTGGTGACCCCTTTCTCAAAAGAAGTTGTTTGAAAGGGAAAAGTTCTTTATGCTTAAACGTTTTGATTTCATCTTATATGCTAACTCTTTTGAGCCAAATGGAATTATTATAGATAATAGAACCTTGGATGATGATTTTATGCTTGATTTGTTTCTATACTACCTCTTTGCCTCTGATAATGTCCATACTAAACTTGGAATTATTCTCTTAGTAGGTAGGAAACTAGTTGGTTGGTCCACTTTGTTGAATAATAATGCTTTATGGGTCATTCAAATATTGAACCCCAGAAAACCCTTATGAATTTTTGAACCATTGGTGGTACCATTTTTAATATGGTCTCTTGAAGAGATAATGAAGAAATTGTGTCTTATGGCTCCTAAGATGAATGTAGTCCTACCTTCTTGGCTTGTTGATGTTATTCTAAACTTTGTGGTTTTCTTATCTCTTGATAATTGTCATAGACAATTCCCTTGTAACCTTTTCAATAATTTTTTCATGATGTAACGCCCCGAATTTGGTACCCGAAATGCTACACGGTGCTCATGACTCCGAAGGACCACAAGCTAACCCATGACTGATATCTGTACTTGTACACTGCTTAACATACCATATAGATGTGGATACATGTACTGAAAAGCCATAAGGTTAAAAACTAAATAAACATCGGATAAAACAATGTCTGAAAATGGTATAACAATACCTAAACAAATTTGAAGTAACTGTCTGACATGCTATAGTCTGAAAGCCTCTAAATTGAACTGAATAAAGAGTTGAAGGAACATGTCTCCAACTAACTCCATATACTAATACTGAACTAAAATAATAAATAATAATAAAGTAATCATATCATTCTCGAATGATGAGGACTCACTGCAAATCTACTGCTGCTGGAATCTGAAATACTACTGATGCTCTGGATCTCGTGTCTTTGAACCTATGGTATAAGACACTATAGTGAGAATACGTCAGTACTTTGAATGTACTAGAATGCAAGTAAGGTAGGCTGAATGCAAAGGGTTCATATGCATGAACAATACTAACTGACTGAAAGATATAAATGTTAGAATACATGCATGAATATGTAACTATAACTGACATCGTGATAGGACTGATTACTGAATTCTGATTACTGAGTCTACTGATAACATGGATTTACTGATATCTGAGTTTACTAATACTGGAATACAGATCAACTGTATTACTGGTAAGATGACAACTGAGTTTACTGATATGGATATCTAAATATTTGATTCTGATAGTTCTGATTATGAAGAAATGATCTGATTGACTGTATCTAATAGTACTGAGTCTGAATACTGATAACATGAGTCTCGTATAACTAGTATACTGATACCGAGTAACTGTATCTAATAGTCTAAGTTCTGATAGAACTAGGTAAGTTCCGTTCTGTACTGAGTGACTGTATCTGACAATCCTGAAATCTGTAGAACTGTCTTAGTTCAATTATTAAGACTGAATGACTGTATCTGTTAGTCTTGAAATATGTAACTGAAACTGTGGGAAGTAGTCATCTAACTGATATGCCCCTAATACGCCATTATAGCGAAGTTGGGGTCCAATCTGTAACCCCAATTAGAAGGGTGTCAATACCACACCACTGGTAAGGACAATCTGTGAGTAACCCTCATATAGTAGGTAACTCTAGTCAGAATAGTAGGAACCCTTATATAACAGGTTAAGCCACCTCATCTACCCTCATATACAAGGCTATGATGTCTCAACCTATGCTGGCTCGTAGTTCTGGAATGCAAGGACTGCTTCTAAGAATCACACCCTCTAAATAACAAGTGAATTTCCATCCTTGGGCTCACTCGGTGCTAACTCCTACTCCCATCAGAATAGACACTGAACATAATTTACTAAACTAAACTGATTGACTGAACTAAACTGATTAACTAATGGTATAATTTAGCAGAGCTAAACTGAGTTCACTGAGTTCCGTTAACTGATCGAATGCTACTGAGATCTGAGGATTGACTAAGAGTACTAAAGTTACTGAGATTTACTAGGAATACTGAGGTTACCGAGATTACTGAGTACTGTGATCACTGAGATTACTGAGTAGGACTGAACTGATAGGTACTAAATTTACTGATTTTCCTGAGTCATATAACTGACTCAATTTTACTGATCATGACTTGACTGAGAGTATCTTGAAAACATGACACTGGCACTAGGCACATAGCTAAATTATCGGGTACAAGTATCCCCAGGACTCGATAGCATGAAAATGATAGGGCATGACACTTTCGATCATGTAACACATATCAACAATTCATAATTTCATAGTTGGGGACTTCATAAAGTACATGATTACCATAACATTGTACATGGATAGTAATGCATATAAAAATGGCATAATTTCATGCTTCTAATCTCATGAACATCTCATCAAACAATCACAATGCATAGGATTACCATGGGAATCATCTTAATCAAGTAGGTATAACATAACTTAAGAGTCATGACATGATCTTGACACATGGAAACTAAGTACTTGATCATCATCCATTCATTGGGGTATATTATCAAACACCTTGCATGTACACTTAGGGCATAGGAATGATCATCAATTTAATACAACATGGTTCCACAATTTAACTCAATTACATGAATTTCAATCCTATACTAACATAGTTTCATGAAAACATGATAAAGATTCAATCTTGGTAATCATAAAACAATAACAACATGAGCATAATCAATTCAAAACAAGAACATCATGAAATATAGTTTAAAATAGGGTTCTTCAGCTTTATGGATGAAAGGAGTCCATGAATCAACACTGTGCATACCTTAGATCGTTATTTCGTGAAAATTGACGGTGGAATTTCCTTGCAATTTAAATCCCTAATTGAAAACCTTAATGTGTTCTTGAGAGTATTTTGAGAGAAAGAAGTATATTTTTGGTGTATCTGAGGCTTAATACCATTTTTGAGACTTATTTAGCGGTGGGAAAATGACCTCTTTCAAGAATGCAGATATTTAATGACTGAAAAACTAGGCATCGACACTACAGGCAATGCGACACGTTGACCCATCGACGCTATGGTCGATGCGTCGCTCCATGATCATGCCAATCCTCAATACTTTTGGCTCTAGTACACTGCACAATTATTGACCAATGCAATAGGTGTGCGGTGCACCGAGATTGCGTTGGCCCACTGTTTTGCAACTCCGAACTTGGTTTAAACGAGTTCTAAAAACTCTGAAACTTGTTCGGGAATACTTATTGACCTTCCTGATCATGAATTACTAAAGATATAGACCATTAAAGGACATTGAGGTTGCAAAATGAGATTACGAACCTTTGAAGGCCAAAATAAATTAAGGTTGGAAACTTAGCTAGAATTTTCTAAGTATGGGACCCCCTTAATAGGCACAAGTAGACTGAATTAAGCTTAGGATTTTGCGGGGTCTTACGATATCTCCCCCTTGAGAATATTCATCCTCAAATGAGACTGACTGAAAGGGGAGAAACCATAAGCTAAAGTACGTACAAGACATACACTACTGAAACAGGATTGATAAGATGAATATATCATGCTAGACATGCATATATGATGCATGGATACGTGACTGACATGATACGTGTATAGTTGACGGAGAGTACTAGTAAGCTGATCACGTGTATTTGATACGTGACTATATGACTGAACTGGCTCATGAACATGTGATTGAATATGCAATGGTAAAGATACCAAGTTTGAACTGGAAACTAAGAATGGAACTGAATACCAAGTTGGTAATGAAACTGAACATGATAACTGAGTTTTTCTCAAAATGAGAATGCATATCTGATGCATAATTACATGATTGAACTGATATATGATTGTATGACTGAAATATGCAAAAGGTACTTAGTACCAAGTTTGTAATGAAAATCTGATACCAAGTTTGTAATGGTAGTTTGAATATGGAACTGAGTAGGTTCAAGAAAAACTATTACGTAAACTGAGAAGTACTGATGAACCCATTATTATGATAAAAGTATGCATGAACGGGAACCTAAGAACACGATTGAGACTGAAATGTGATGCATGGACTAAATTTCATGAACTAAACTGAGTCTTGAATACATGGCGTACAACTGAGGTTGGAGCTTAAGGGTCAACTTATAAGTACCCGTTACTCCAAACTGTATTCATTACATGAAAAGAGATTGGGATGCTTATGTTATGAAATTTTGGGGTAGCATATCTCCCCCTTGGGATGCTATGCCCCTTGAGAAATACTGGCTTGGCTGAGTTGTTGAGGAAAATTAAGGCGATGCACAAGGCACCTAGGAACTGAGTCATAACTAATTATCTGAGATTTGAAAATAAGGAATGATACATGAACTGAGCTGAGCTTGCATCTATCTGATTGGTTCATCTTAGAATGGTTACATTCTTTCATGAGATTTTTGGCTAGCATGAATAGATGGGAACATTGGAAACCAAACCATATGAACTAGTCTGTATAAGACAACAGAGTAAGAAAATCATAACCTGATTGAGATTTGGTAAGATGAGTTGAGGCCTATGAAAATCATCTAATATGAAATGACTAAGCCTCTTTCACTATAACTGAGATTACTGAAAAGGTTCACATGGGTGCTGAGAACGAATGCATAAACATACTGACTTATCTGGCTAGCTGAATGACTGATAGCTAAATATTGGGCATGTAAGAATGATTTGTACTTAGTCTGAATAACTGGACTGAGGCTATAGAGTATTATGTATAGGAGGTACTATCTAACTAGATAACATAAGGTAACTGTGCGTGAATTTCGTGAAAGCTGTATTATTTGCGACAACAAGACCAAGCGAATGATATGATTTGGAAATATTCCGAAGACTGAGGTGCTGAAATACTAACAACTAAGTAACTAATAAATGTACGCTGTGGTCAAGAAGTTTTTAAATTGAACTGATTTATTTTGATCTGGTTACTAAACTGAAGTTGACACTGTAACTAAGACTATAACTGCAAATCATACTGGAACTAAATGCCGGGTCCTAATAACCGAATATGGATAACGTGGGTTTCATATAACTGATATAAATGTTACTGAGGTACTTAATTCTGAGACTGAACACTGATTACGAGGTATTGAATACTGAAACTGTAACTGAGAGGGTAACTATATTTGGATAGATACATGACGAGGACTGATATAGATCAAAGATCTGAATGTATACTCGCACTCTATACTTTCCCCAACTTCTAAATACAAACTCTTGCTAACCATTTACTTGAACACTAATATGACATTCAAGCCTATCATCATAACTGCACCCTCATGTAAATAACGAATGAAACAATCTTCTCTTAACATAAAACATTTTTCTCTCTCCCATCTAAGCAACTGC
Organism: Capsicum pubescens; assembly: GCA_030864215.1. Classification (NCBI taxonomy): domain Eukaryota; kingdom Viridiplantae; phylum Streptophyta; class Magnoliopsida; order Solanales; family Solanaceae; genus Capsicum; species Capsicum pubescens. The sequence continues at coordinate 96,247,634 of CM061538.1, read as the reverse complement.
TCAATGCTACGCTATTTCACAAAGAGAGCTTACTGAAGGGTTAAATCAGGAGGACCTGAAACATGAATAGATACTAACTAAACTTGACTCTTGAACTGAATCATGAGGGATAAAATATTAATAACATGGATTTTCCAAAAAGGTTTGAACTGAGGATATACATAACATAGTCTGAATTTAACTTATCAGTAGGAGCGTAGTCCGAGTCATGAAAGCTGAGTATACTGTAAAGTGTGACTGTGTACATGAGTCATGAGCTACATGACCTGAATTTGGAGTTTCTTTATTTTTTGAACATGATTCATAACACTGAGGGAGTTGGAACTGAACTCCTTATACAAGGAACTGAAATTGTACACGATTTGATAGAAAATGTGTGAATGTAAGCTGGATTTATAAAATAGAGATATGAAGCATGCGTAGGCATTTTAATGACTGGAGTACGAAACTTTAAACCCCTTACTGCTTCTCTATATATGTTGGCACTACCACTAAAAGCCTGGGAGCCTGACTTGGTTACTTGATCTACTATCTCCCCCTTAGCTTTAAGCCATCATCATAAATCTATGAACACTTACCTAAACTATGAACTGAATAGTAATCATCATCACATACTTATACTCTGTTCAACATATACTTTCCTTAATAAACATATTATCTTCTTTTGTTTCCTCATAAACTACTAACATCACATCCACACCTTCATGCCTAATTTCAAGTCAATAAACTTAAATTCTTGCTTGCACTGTTCAAGCCTATTCATTTATTTTGGTGAAGATAAACTATTCCCGTGAATACATCTGTTCAATATGGATAACGTTATCCCAACTCTACTACCTCTAAACACCTGGGTTCATGCTTCTAACTCTAGCTCTACGCTATCATAGGATTCTGAGAAGGGATCTGATGACATATCTAAATTCAGGTTCAAGAATGAGTTCTCATGATCATGAATGAAATCTGTAAAACTTTGGAACATAACTAAACTGATGGGATACTGTTAAGAATGTGGGCAATCCCATAGCTATCTGTAGGGACTGTCAGAGAAAGCCCTATCCCTAGGACTTTGAGCTTCACTATTTCTATTACCTTGAGAGTAAGGTGAAGTTGACATAAGTGAAGCATGATAAGAATCTACATGAGTTTCTTAGGGAACCTTTATATAGAATTATCTGAAACATGAAAGAAGGGAAACTATTTTCTAAAACATCTCATGGCCTCCTGCACATAAGTATGGTACAGAATACACCCATATACAAGACTCTACTAGATGTTGGTTTTTGGACTTCCTAGGACACTGTTGAACCTTAGGATCAGATACCAAGTTTGTAATACCCCAAATCTCGTACCCGGAATGCTACACAATGCACATGACCCCGAAGGACCACAAGCTAACTAATATTTGTACCTGTACACTGCATAACATACCATATAGATGCAGAAATATGTATTGAAAGTCCATAATGTTCAAAACTGAATAAACATCTAAGAAAACAATGTCTGAAAATGGTATAACAATACCAAAACAAATTTGAAGTAACTGTCTGACATGCTATAGTCTGAAAGTCTCTAAACTTAACTGAATAAAGAGTTGAAGGAATATGTCTCCAACTAACTCCATCTACTGATACTGAACAAAAATAAATAATAATAATAAATTAATCATATCATCCTCAAATGATGAGGAGTCACTACAAATCTACTGCTGCTAGAATCTGAAATACTACTGATGCTATGGATCTTGTGTCTCTGAACCTATGGTATAAGACACCATAGCACAAATGTGTCATTACTTTAAATATAATGGTATGCAAGTGATGTAGGCTGAATGCAGAGGGTTCATATGCATGAAAAATAATAACTGACTGAAAGATATGAACGTGATAATATATGTATGAATACATAACTGTAACTGACATCGTGATAGGACTGATTACTGAGTTCTCACTATTGAGTCTATTGATAACATAGATTTACTAACATCTGAGGTTACTAATACTGGAATATAGATTAATTGTATTACTGGTAAGCTGACAATTGAGTTTACTGATATGGATATCTGGATAATTGATTTTGATAGTTCTAATTATGAAGAACTGATCTGATTGACTGTATCTAACAGTCCTGAGTCTGAATACTGATAACATGAGTCTCTTATAACTAGTATACTGATACTAAGTGACTGTATCTGAAAGTCTAAGTTTTGATGGAACTAGCTAAGTTCTGTTCTATACTAAGTGACTATATCTGACAGTCCTGAAATCTGTAGAACTATCTGAGTTCTATTACTGAGACTGAATGACTATATCTGACAGTCCTGAAATCTATAACTAAAACTGTGGGAAGTATTCATCTAACCAATATGCCTCTAATACGCTATTATGGTGAAGTTGGGGTCTAATCTATCACCCCAATTGGAAGGGTGTCAATACTGCGCCACTGGTAAGGACAATCTATGAGTAACCCTCATATAGTAGGTAACTCTAGTGAGAATAGTGGGAACTCTCATATAATAGGTTAATCCATCTCATCTACTCTCATATAGCAGGCTATGATATCTCAATCTACGCTGGCTACATAGTTCTAGAATGCAAGGACTGCTTCTAAGAATCATACCCTCTAAATAATAAGTGAGTTCCTATCCTTGGGCTCACTTAGTGCTAACTCCTACTCCCATCTGAATAGACACTGAACATGATCTACTGAACTGAACTGATTGACTGAATTGAATTGAACTGATTAACTAATGGTATTATTTAGCAGAGCTAAACTGAGTTCACTGAGTTCCATTGACTGATGGAATGCTACTGATATCTGAGGACTGACTAAGAGTATTGAAGTTACTGAGATTTACTGGGAATACTTAGGTTACCGATATTACTAAGTACTAAGATCACTGAGATTACTGGACTACTGAGATTACTGAGTAGGACTGGACTGATAGGTACTGAATTTACTAATTTTTCCTGAGTCATATAACTGATTGAATTCTACTGATCATGGCTTCACTGAGAATATCATGAAAACATGACACTAGTTCTAGGCACACAACTAAATTGTCGGGTACAAGTACCCCCAGGACTCGATAGCATGAAACTGATAGGACATGACACTTTTAATCACATGACCAATATCAATAATTCATAATTTCATAGTTGGGGACTTTATAAAGTACATGATTACCATAACATTGTACATGGATAGTAATGCATACAACAATAAAAAGATGAGCTTAATCAATTCAAAACAAGAACATTATGACATATAGTTTAAAATAGGGTTCTTGAGATTCATGGATGAAAGGAGTCCATGAATCAACACTGTTCATACCTTAGTTCATTATTTCATGAAAATTGACAGTGGAATTTCCTTGTAATTTAAATCCCTAATTGAAAACCCTAATGTGTTCTTGAGAGGATTTTGAGAGAAAAGAGTATATTTTGGTGTATCTGAGGCTTAATACCGTGTTTGGGACTTATATAGGGTGGGAAAATGACCCCTTTTCCCTCAATAATATGGATATTTAATGACTGAAAAACTGGGCATCGACGCTACAGGCGATGCGGCGCGTTGACCCATCAACGCTATGTCAACGCATCACACCATGATCGTGCCAAGCCTTGCAACTCCAAACTTGGTTTAAATGAGTTTCGAAAAATCTGAAACTTATTCGGGAACACTTATTGACCTTCCTGATTATGAATTACTAAAGATATAGACCATTAAAGGACATTGGAGGTCGCAAAATGAGATTGTGAACCTTTGAAGGCCAAAATAAACTAAGTCTAGAAACTTAGCTAGAATTTTATAAGTATGGGAACCCTTTAACAGGCACAAGTAGAATGAATTAAGATTAGGATTTTGCTGGGTATTATACATGACTAATACGAAGGATCCTTGGTTATATCTTAAATGTGTCAACCTTGGAATGATTCTATATTTATTTGCACTAACCCTAACCCTTATGCTATGAGGATGTTGTGTTTGTTTGTCCTTTCTTTTGTTTTGCAATGGTCGGATTCCAGGTCAAATCCTTTTCATGAAGGGGAGGATGATACAAGCCAAATTACCTCCATACCTTTGGATAGGATACTTATGATGCTTGAGGTTCTTGAAAAATCCTTAGTTTTATTAAAATATGCCACATGGATAAATATTACCATTAAAGAGGGTCAAAGGACTTTGAAGAGGTCAAATGAGCGCAAACGTGGATAAAAGGACCTTTGGAAGAGATGTGCACCGAATATTCCTTAAAGGTGTGCTAGACCTGCTCTAGAAGATTAAGAGAAGGTAAAAACAACCTCATCCACTCTACAAATTCCCTTACCATGTGCCACATCTACCCCAAAGATGCTAGAGCGGGCTGCCTTTGTTTCATTAATACAAATGGGTCACTTTTGGACCCATTATAATAAGTTATCCCTAGACTATAAATATATTATCTTAGGTATTTATTTTATTAGTTTTGTTTTGATAATGAAGATATGAAAACTTTTGAGAGAGTGAGTGAAATCTTGGAAAAGAATTTGTTATATCTTGTTTAGAACCGATGATTGTAAAGTCGTTTCAATTCCCTTGCAATCAACCTCAAAGACTAGTTCTTGTTTATAGTTGAATTAAGGGTTTTATCATTGAATATACTCTTTAGTTCTTGATTCTCTTATCTTTTTTGTGTCTATCTATTTATCTCTATGCTCTTATTATTTTACTTTCCGTATTTCAATTTCATCGTTTCTTTAGTTCTTGTAGTTGATTTTTCATTTGTAGTTTGATCTAAAATAATTTGTGTATGTTTCTTAGCTTCCATAGTTCCATAGTTATCAAAACAATCTCCTCATAGTTCACACCATACTTGTAACACCCCGCATTTTTGGGCTAGAGTTTGAACCGTCGTTCCTATGTATATAGACCTGAACTTAATGATTTTGGATCAATATAAGTGTGATGATCAATTATTTAGTGTGGAAACATCTTTGGAGATGACTTGATATCATAAAAATCTCCTAACTCAAAGTCGAGTTTATAACTTTTCTACCGATTGAGTTTTAGTGAATGTCCAACTTGGGTCAACTTTCAATGATTATTACTTCTAGAATATCATGAGTTATATGGAATACTATTTACTAAATTAAATGTGTTTGAGTCATCTTTCCAATGCCACTGGTTTCTCCTTAAGCCGATATCAGAGTAAAAATTTATGGTCGATTTACTGAAATGGTTTTTATCTTCCAGGATGCAACAACCAAGGTGATGGACCATCGCACTACCGATGGAAAGTCCCGCCAAACCATTGACATTAATAATAAAGATAAAAAATTTGTCATTTTAGGACAGTTGGAGTGACGGTCAGTCATACGAGTGATGGTCCGTTGCCCAAACCGTCTGTAGGGACCGTTTTGCATTGTTATGATGTTTTCAAGAGGGTATTTGAGTCTTTTACCCACCACAAACTCCTCCCCCACGACTTAAATCACACTTTAAACCCAATTTACTGATAAAATATCAGTTTATCTTTTCTTCTTCTCATCTCCTCTCTTAAGACAAAAAAATTAGGGTTTCCTTCCAAGACTTATACTTCTAAGGTTTAGATTCAAGATATCTCAAATTTTGTTCTTCAAAAAGGTATGTGGGACTATCCTAACTCTCATGGGCATAAGTTTAATTTTTATAACAAGTTTTAAAAGGGTATATATATGTATATATATTGGGTTTTGGAAACCATTTGAAGAGCATGCATTATGAACCCATATTTGATTAAATCATGAAATTACGAGGGGAATTTTCCATGAACTTTAGTTATAGTCATGTGTACATAGCTTATGAGTTTTGAAAAGTGATTTAAGAGAACGATTTACGAAATCCCCCTCACATGATGAAATCTATTGTCTTAACATGTTATGGGTTGTTCAAATGAATGATTTAAAAGCTTGAGTTTAAATGCTTACTTTCACTTATGGATTTTGATGTGGATTTGAGAGCATGAACTATAAGTCCCCATTTTTCAATCATGAGATTCGTTTGTGAATAGTGTTGGGATTGTTTTACGAATGATGAAAATTCTTGAGTTTTAAATGCCTCTTTATATATTATGCATTATTATTTTACATATTTTAAAAGAGTTTATTATTATTCTAAATGATCTTGTTCCTAATGAGGAATTGCATGTGATTTATGTTAGTAGCATCCATCACATGTTAAAGTTTTAAAAAGAAAGTGTTTTGGAATAAGTTTTCATGTTCTTTGAAAATAAGAACTCTCATGTGAGATGATAAATCTTTTGGTGGTCATTAATATATTTGTGAATGAAAAGAGATATGAACATGATATGATATGACATGATATGACTTGCAAGTCTAGGTATGATGATACCTAATATGAAATACCCTTATCATGAAAGAAAAAAATGTTATAAGCCTGAAACATGGTTTTAAAGGATTAAAAATGGGCTTAAATAGAGTTAGATGGTCACCCAAAGAAGGCGCGAGTTCGAATAAATCATTGCCGGAAATCATGTTTTGCCGACACGAGTTTATGATGTCCTAAAATATGAATTGCACACTAGAGATGGACCTATGGTGTATTATGCATTAGCACCTTAATTTTTGCAGCAAACTTAGATTGGGGGCTTTGCGACCGAGTTAAGGGCGAATTCCATATAGCCCATGGGATTGTATGAATGTAGGGTGAACCATCTAGCTTAAAAGTAAATTTTTGAGTTCAGCCAATGTTTTACAAGCATGAATTGAAGCTTTTCATATTATGCCCATGTATGTATATATATATATATATATATATATATTATGATAAATGGTTTTCATAATGCCCTCAGTTATTTTACATGAAATATACATTATTTTTGGATTGTTCAACATACCAATATTTTCCAAGTATTGACCCTTATAATACAGGCTCTGAGGCATAGTCCTGCGTTACATCACATCAGTAGAACATCCAGGATAATAATAGAGTTGGTGAGACATCCATATTTTGAAGGGAATTTATTCATAGGCTGACTTCTTTTAGTTTATAGTCCACCTAGTGGTCTTGTTCTGACCTTAAAAGTTAGTATTCAGTAGAGGCTTCATAGACGGGACTTAAGTATTGTAATGTCTAAACTTTATTGGCATTATTTAATCATAAGATCAACTTGAATTTCATTCTATTTTCCGCACATGATTTATGTAGAATTATGCTTATGAGAGTATGCTAAGGGGTCTCTCGACTCTTCATGGTTTGAGATTCCCGTCTATAACACCCCATTTTTTAGGCTATAGTTGAACCATCTTTCCAATGTTATATTGACCCGAATCCAATTGTTTTTGGTTAGAAATAAGTGTGAATAGAAATTCTTTATTATGAGAATATCTTTGGAGATGAGTATACATCATAAAAGTCTCCTAGCTCAAACTTACGTTGAGCACTTTCTTATCGGTTGAGTTTTATTCAATGATTTTTCTTAGGTCAACTTATAGAGACCATTACTCCTACACTATGAGTTATATTCCTATAATATATTATATTAAAGTCCTTTCAGTCTTCTTTCTAATACCACTGACCGTTCATCAATTCGTATTCAGAGTCAAAAGTTATGAGTGTTTGAATAGGACCCTATACAAGGTCCTTATTGGGCCCCCGCCATGAGGGAATCTCCAACAGCCGCTGGATGGGGTTGGATTTGGCTGTACACCTCAAGGCAAAATCCAAGCAGCGTAAGTTGCTCTATTTTGTTCTATTTTAAGGGCGTTAAGGTCATTTCAAACCCTATAACCATTCCTACTCATATATAGATGAAATTAAGGTCTTAACATATGTTATTTCACTTTCCAAAATCCCTAATCATCTTTCCATGAGAAAAAGAAGAGAGATTAACTAGGGTTTAAGGAATTAAGCATCAAGGGTCAATTTTCTCAATATTTTCATCGACTCAAATGTATGTGGGACTATCCTAAAACTCATTGTGTAGTTTATAGTTCTTAACAAGTTTTAATGGCATGAAATTATGTGTATAAAAAGGGTTTTGAAAACACTTTCACTTTGAAGAAAATGCATCATGAACCCATTTTGATGAGATTATCATGAAGTTTTCCATAGATTTGAATTATATTCATGTGTTTATATATTATATGTTTTCGAAAATTAATATGAGAGTACGATTCATGAAATTTTCCAATCAACATGAAATTTGTTTGATTTAATAAGTTATGGGTTGCTCAATTTCTTGTCCTATAGAATGAGTCAAATGTCTTATTATCAATTTTTGACTTGATGTTGGTCATGATTTAATAAGAGAGTGTTCTCTTGTTATATATATGTTCTCTTCATCTTGAATGAAAGAATTGCATGCATTTATGAAAGAATTGGTCACCTTATGTTGAAATCTTAAAAATATGATATCTTTACATATATTTCATATGCATTTAAAATAATAACTCTCATGTGATTTGGTAAATCCTTTTTGGTGGTCATTAATGTGCTTTTGAATAAAAAGGGCTATGGATATGATATGATAAGATATGAATGACTTGCAAGCTTGGGTATGATGATACCCTGTTGTGATGTGCCCTTAATAGAACTCAGAAGTGAACCCTTTTTATAAGCATGAAGTATGGTGTTAAATAATAAAAATTGGGCTTAAAGATAGTTAGATGGTTATCCGAAGAAGGAACGAGTTCAAATAACTCATAGCCCAAAATTGTATTTTTCCGATGTGGATTTTATTTTGATGAAAAGGTATGTCATGGAAGGAGGGATATCCTTTTCTTATGACATGGTATGTCATGTAGGAAGGCATACTTAATGTTTATTATGTACTCCAATCCTAGTGGCAAACTTGGATTGGGGGCTTGGCCATCGAGTCATGGGCGGATTCAATACATCTCATGGGATAGTAAAAAATATAGGGTGTACCATCTATCTCAGAAGTAAAACAAAGAGTTGAGTCATGACTTACGAGAATATTTTGAAGCTCAATGATTATGCCTATGTGTTTTGTTATATATTTTATGATAAATTGTTTTCACAATGCTCTCAATTATGTTACATGAAATATACGTTATTTTTGGGTTGTTATACATACCAGTACTTTTGAGTATTGACTCCTTATCTACATATTCAGAGGCATTGTCCTAAGGTCCATCTCAGTAGTAGATTGTTCCCAGATTTCCAGAATTTGGTGAGCATCCCTTACACTGGAAGACATTCTATTTATATGTAATCTTAGTCAGTTTTGTGGTTCGGTCGGGGGATTTGCCCCGGTTTTGTATGACCTCGTAAAAGTTCTAGTTCAATTCAGTCCCATATAGCTTGTGATAAGGGGTTCCATACTTAGAAAAATTCATCTAAGTGTTAAGTATAGAATCATTTTTAGCCTTCATAATTAGATGATCTTATTTACGATCTTTCCGGCCTTAGATTGTCGATTTTTAAATTATTCTTGATCAGGGTTATCTATAGGTCATCTCGGGTGAGTTTCGGAATTTATAGATATCATTTTAGTCATGTTTGGATGATGAAACAACAAGCCAGCACTATCATGATGTGTCGCATTGGCAATTGTATCATCACCATCAATGCGACGCATTGACAATTGCATCAACACTATCTATGTAGCGCATTGGTTATCACATTGTTGGGCATATTTTTTCACATTTGGTTATGGGTGGTGGGGGCAATTGAGTCATTTTCCTCCCACATTAAACCCCCATAACACGAAATTCAACCCCTCAATAGGCAAAATGCATTCACTCATTCAAAAAATCCTCTTAAGAAATAAACCCTAATTCATCAAGCTCAAGATCAAGTTCCAAGAAATCCCCAACAATCTTCACGAATTCTATCACTCAGGTATGTTAGGTGTTCATCCTTGGGTCTCCTTCCACCCTTGGAGTTCAAGAACCCTTTTCAAAACTTGAATTATGATTCCCATGTTATGAATTGAATTATGCTCATGTTTGTGTTTTTGTATGGGTTTCAAGTTAAGATCTTTTATGAGTTCCATAAAATTAAGTTAGCATATGCGTTGAATTATGAATCTCTCATGTCAAAACCCTTGAATTTACAAGTTGCATGTTGTAGTTATGATGCCCTATGTGGTTAATTCTTACGTATAACAATCATGCTCCCCAAGTGTTTGATAGAATGTCCATATGAGTAAATTATGCATGGTAACCTATTGTTGTATTGTTAAAGTTGCGATATAAGTTTATCAATTATGCTATCGAGTCCTGGGGTAATTTATTACCCAAAATTTAGCTGTTTACTTAGTTGTAGTAGTTATAGAATAGTTCAGTAAAGGTCAAGAACAATAGTACTCAATCAGTTAATAGAACTTAATGAACTTTGTCCAGTTCAGTTAGTCAACATGATATGGGTCAGTTCAGTCAATCTTAGTACACTCTAGTGATTAGTGTCTTTTAGTTGGTAGTAGGATTCAACACTGAACGAACCTAGGGATGGGGGCATTTCTGCCAGTAAGGGTTTGACCCTTAGTAGCAATCCTTAAGTTATAGAACTACGTAGCCAACGTAGGTTAAGTCTTCCTCCTGCCAGGATAGGGTTAATGCAATCATATATATATTCCATGAGTTTTCCTGCTATATTAGGGTTGACACAATATTGTTAGTATCCCGTGGCAAGGTGTTAACACCCTTCCAACAAGGGTCACAGATTGGAACCCAAATCAGTCTATATCGAGGTATGTTGGTTAGATGAACACTCCCATTATTATAGTTTTAGTCTTAGTATTCAGTAAAGAACTCAATCAATTTTATAGGACCATGGATATCGATTATTAGCTACAAAGCCATCAGAATTCAGTGCTCAATTTTAGTATAATCTCAGATACACGATGTATACCTATATGTGTAGTATTGCATGTTCAGTATGTTCAGTAGTTATAGTTTTACATGTACTCTCATCCGGTTACTTCATGATGTTCATTCAATAAGTTATCATCTCATGCATATGAACCTATATATATCAGCCTTACCTTACTTAGCATACCAGTACATTCCACGACTGATCACATACTCTTTTTTGCACTATGATGTCTCATATCATAAGTTCGGATGCTCAGGTTCCTGATCGTACTTAGCAGCCCAGGCTATCAGTAACAGTTATAGTGGTGAGTCCTTATATTTTGAGGATATAGTTTATCTATTTTAGTATTTCAACAGTTCTGTGGTTATTTCAGTCTAAGTTAGTTAGGGGTTTGTCCCATCAACTCCATATTCAGACAGTTAGAGGCTCTCAGACTAGCATAGTCAGTTATGAGATGTTATTATTAGTTATACTCAGTTATTATTTTAGTATTTTGAGAACCTTATGGCATTTTAGTTTTACTTCCGCATATGTTTCATTATTATTATTCATTGCTCATAGAAGATTCTTGTCATGGGTTATCTTGGGGTCTTTTGGGATTGTAAGAATCGTGGACGCCCAGGTTGTAGTCTTGGGGCATTAGAATTTAGTTAGACTAGTGTTTTCAGTTTTGTAGGGGCTTCGTAGACTAGTGTAGACGAAATTTGAGTATTGTGTTGTCATAATTTCATTGGCACATTTTGGATTATAAGTTTTCATTGAACATTACTATATATTCCGCACTTTGATTTATGTATGGATTATACTTATGATAGTATTATAAGGGGTCTCTTGGGCCTTCATAGTTTGGGATGCCCATTGCATCTAGGGCCTCAGCTCGGGTTGTAACACTGTCACGGCTAGAGCCTCGGCTTAGGTCGTGACAAGCTTGATATCAGATAATGGTTCATGGTCCCAGGGTGTCTACAAATTCGTGTTTAGTAGAGTCTTTCTTATGGGTGTGTTGTGCACCACACTTATAATTAGGAGGCTACCAAAAATTTTGTAGATGATTTCCATTCTTTTATACTCTAGTTCGTGCTTTGCTGTTGTCCATTTGATAGTTACCCAAATTCCTTCCTTGATCTAATTTTATATGCCATGCCTCATTGCTGAGGCGGTACATGTTCAAAAGTTTAGATTCTTAACTATGTTGTCCTTCTGATTGAGTCTTCCATAAAGAAATAAAATAATACAAGGACATGAGAGGATTCCATTAGTCCGTCAAGTGTATTAACTCAAGTGTATACCCCTGTCTAAATCAATTATGCATTTGAGCTTAAGGTAAGAATTGTATTCAGTCCTTTTCAAAAGCTTTGGTGCAGATGACATGCTTAAGGGTAGAGATATATAGAAAAATATTAGGATAGTATTTCTACTCGAGTGGTAGTATATGTTAAGATGTTATAACCTATGAGCTATAAGATGATCCCAAGGTTAGTGATATGATGTCATAAGTTCAAAAGTTAGAGTAGGGATAATTTTTGAGTGAAAAAAAAGGATTATTGTATTTATTTAATCATTAATTTAGTACTGGGGGTGGTATTTTCTTATGGTGATTGTCTATGGTTATAGAAGGACTTGCATGTTTCATGGTAGTTAGTAGAGGAAGTGACTATTTATTATGATTTAGAATATAGTTTATATATTGAAGAATCCCATGATGGTTAGATTGCGTAGTAGTAAATATTAATCATAGGTGGTGAATGGAAGGACATAGTGGATAATAATTGATAAATTTAGACTTCTCTGGGGAATCTTATAAAGGAGGACTCAATGATGTATAGAATTTTGAAGTTAATTTGAAAGTATCTCTAGGTAAGTAGATATGATGCGAGAAGATAGAATATGCTAATAGATCATAATGGGTTTTATTATAAGAGTAAGATTGGCTATTCGTATTATATGACTTTACCCCTTGATTTTTTTCTACTAGTTGTAAACTATTACAATATGAGAGAAAACGTGTAATGAATATTAAGGTGTAGTCCTAACGTTGTGAATAAAAATGTCTTGTATTCCATAGTTAAAAGGAGTAGGGAATTTAGGTTGATTTGTCAAGTTGGTGGACTAGTATATTATGCTGGATGTTTCATCAGTTATACATGATTGTTTATAGACACTAGATTCAAACTTTAGATGTGGATTGTGACTGTAAGAATACTAACTCGAGGACAGTGATACGAGAATGTTGGGAGTAAGTTAGTAGGCTTGATTTGATGTGTTCCCTAGACTAGGTTGTCAACTTATGGAAAACTTGAGTGGAAAATTGTGATATATATACATGAGGACTAGTGTTGAAACGATGAATTGCGTCTGAGTGATTAGGTAGAAAAGAGTGTTAGGTATATAAGAATAAGTTGAACCCCAGGTAGCATTTTGTTAGATAAGGTTTTATGTGTACCTAATTCATGTTCTAGAATTTCTAAGTATAGAGAAGTCTATAGAGCTGCTATATGGTGTTCTTTAGAGCTGAATTGAAAAAATAGATATATGATGTGAGCACTTGGTATAGTTTTAGAAACTTTTTTATGTTTTGAGGATATCCAATTAGAGGTGTAATACTAGTATACTAATAATGAAGAATAGATTGTTACGTGTTAAGAAGTGTGGATGTGTATTCTCATAAGAGTGTGAGTTATAGGGTGGTGCCTATGGAACCTTGCAAAAGTTAAGATTAGTATCCCTAAAAGGTAGTGTCTTCATATCATATTATCAGGGGAGTTTGGTGTTCATATGTATGGTGATAATCCCATCGTGCTGTACGATATGCTTGTAGATTTAATGGGAGAATATGTCCTCAAGTCTAGGACAGTGACCTTTGAGCAAAGGGGGAGATCATGAACTAAGCCAGATCTTGAATTTTTGTCCAGGTGGTGAGTTTCAGGGAGGGTCATGATAGATCTATTCTTATCCTAGCAAATTCCTCCTACTCCGGTTCTAGCGGGCATTCTACCAATGTATTATGTTTTCAAATTATGTCTATTCCTAAGGTAGAAGTTCTCTATGCAACTTATGTCTATGCTCCACCCCCCGAACTAGAAGCAATAATAGCTCTCAAAAACTCAAGTTTGCAAGTATTCAAGCTCTATATTATGACGTTCATGATCTATAAGTTCATGTCTCACTTCATGTGTATTTCTATAAAACTATACTCTCTATGTGTTTCCAAACTCATTGTATGTCATATATTAGCCTAAAGTGATACTATCGATGCAAACTTATTGACCGTTTTCAGTTCTTAGAATGAGAAGTAACGACTTTAAGAAGAAACCCTTGCCTTATTCCTTGAATATATGAAACTTGGATTTTTGTTATATGACTCATGACATATGCACTCATGATTCTCATTGTGCCCAGTCCAAAGAACTCATGATATGTTGTGTTTATTTTTGAATGACCTTTATTTATGATCTAGGTGATTGCTATGAAGTATTGCGTGCCTATTGTACCGTATCTCACTTCCCAAGTCTCACCTTGAGTAGTACCACAAATAGGAGTCATAAATGAGAAACATCACTCCTATCCTGATGCTCGTACCTCAGTCCCTCAGTCACCCTTCTTATGTTAGGATGGTAGTGGCCATGGAAGCATAGTTATGTTTTAGATGAGAGAGTAGATGTTCTTTGTTATGAAATTTTTGGATGATGGCTTGAGCTAAGGTTATAAATTAATAGGGAAATGGGATTTAAACTTTGGTAATGGGAGATGAGGTGAAAATCTTTGTGATTGCGATTAAGGTCACTGGTTTTGGTGGTAAGATTCATAAAGTGGATGTAGAAAAGATAGGATTGAATGTTGTGATTAATAGATACACAAACCATTTCATTATGTGGATAATACTCCATGATTAATACCTAAGGTTGTTGATTATTGTGATAAGATGGAGTAACATTCATGGAAGGGATGTAGAGTATTGGATCCCATAACTTAAATTAGCACTTTTTAACTCTAGTTTACGCTTCAACATGGAAGTTCTATACAGGGGGGGAAGACACTTCAAGTTTGGTGTGTTATGGGGAAATTGTAAGTTAGAATAATGAGGTGTGTAATTCATTGTATAGAGCATAATCGAGTACTATCACTAATTGTAAGGTCTATTGGTCGTATCATGTAAGGTGGAGGATAGCTCTATTCCTATTTCTCAAAAAACCTTATTTCATGTTAGGTATCATATAAATCAATACCTATGATCACAAAATTAACTCATGCCTTATGTTGTGAAGATTATGATCCATAGAACTCATGTGCAAGGTCGCTTCTACGTCCATTCTCATTATCTCATGCTTCATACTTACATGATTCACTTGGTGATTTAATCAAGCTCTTCTTGATGCCAATGTGTGTTTTGTTGGAGGGGAGGTTCCTAATATGATGTTGCATTCTTTATTCCATACTTCTATAGCTTCAACAAGTTCTTATCCATTATTCGATGATGAATTATCCCAAGGTGGAGATAATATAACACCTCACAATTTTGGACTAGAGTTTGAACCATCGTTCCTATGTATATACACCCGAACTTAAGGAATTTTATCAATATAAGTGTGATGATCAATTCTTTAGAGTGAAAACATCTTTGGAGATAAATTGAGTTCATAAAAATCTACTAACTTATAATCAGGTTGAGAACTTTTCTACCGATTGAGTTTTAGTGAACGTCCCAACTTGGGTCAACTTTCAATGACTATTAATCCTAGAATATAATGATTTAGATGGCCTACTATTTACCAAATAAAAGGTCTTCAAGTCTTTTTCCAACGCTACCAGTTTTTCCTTAATTTGATATTGGAGTAAAATGTTATGATTGACTTAGCGAAAGGGTGTCTGTCTTCCAGGGAGCGACGGCCAAGGTGACGAACTGTCTCAACAACGATGGCCAATCATGCCGAACCGTATCCCTTAAGCAAGATGACCAAAAATTGGTCATTTTGGGGCTATTAGAGTGACGGTCCATTGCCCAAACTATCAGTACAGACCATTTTGCACTGTTATGATGTTTTCAAGAGGGTATTTGGGTCATTTCCCCACCACAAACTCCTCTCCCGCAACTTATATCACACTTTAAACCCTATTTACTAATAAAATATAAATTTATCATCGCTTCTACTCCTCTCCTCTCTTAAGAAAAATATTAGGGTTTTCTCTCAAGACTCATACTTCCAAGGCTTACATACAAGATATCTTGAATTTTGTTCTTCAAAAAGGTATGTGGGACCATCCTAACTTTCATGGGAATAAGTTTAATGTTTCTATCAAATTTTAAAAATGTATATGTATGTATATGTAATGCGTTTTGGAAACCATTTGAAGTTCATATGTCATCAACCCATATTTAATAAAATCATGAAATTACTAGGGGTATTTTCCATGAACTTGAGTTATAGTCATGTGTACACATGATATGAGTTTTGAAAAGTGATTTAGAAGCATGATTTACGAAATCCCTCTCGCATGATGAAATCTATTGTCTTAACATATTATGGGTTGTTCAAATGGATGATTTAACAACTTGGCTTTAAATGCTTACTTTTACATATGGATTTTGAAGTGGATTTGAGAGCATGAACTATAAGTCCTTAATTTTCAATCACGAGCTTTGTTTGTGAATAGTGTTGGGATTGTTTTATGAATGATGATAATTCTTGAGTTTTAAATGCCTCTTTATCTATTATGCATTGTTATTTTACATATTTTTAAAGAGGTGATTATTATACTAAATGCTCTTGTTCCTAATGAGGAATTTCATGTGATTAATGTAAGAAGTGGACAACACATGTTAAAGTCTTTTAAAAAAAAGTGTTTTGGCATAAGTTTTTCATGTTCTTTGAAACTAAGAACTCCAATGTGAGATGATAAATCTTTTGGTGGTCATTAACATATTTTTGAATAAAAAGGGATATGGACATGATATGAGATGTGTAAGACTCCGTAAAATTTCTAGCTTAATTCAATCCTTTAAGCTTATTAAGGGGTCCCAGACTTAGAAAATTCTAGCTAAGTATTTAAACTTAGTACCATTTTAGCCTTCGATAGTTGGAAATCTTATTTCGAGACCTTTACATCCAGAAAATGTTGATATTTGAGTTAATTCATGATCAGGAAGGTCAATAGGTAATCCTGGAGAAGTTTTGAATTTTTTAGACCTTGTTCAGACTAGGTTTGGATGCCCAAAACAGTGGGTCAACGTGATCTCGGCGCACTGCATTGACCATCGCATTAATAAGATAGTTTTTACCCAGCTTCAGTGCAATTCCAGTGAACCGACGCGGACTTGGCATGATGCAGACTCGGCGCAACGCGTTGGCTATCGCGTCGATGCCAATGATGCGGTGCGTCGGCCTGGGAGTCAATAATACAATTTTTAGTCATTTAAAAGCCGCATCCTGGGGGTAATTGGATCTTTTTACCACTCCCTTCAGCCCCCAATAACACGACATTTAGCCCTCAATTAGCAAATTATACTCATTCTTCTCAAAATTTACTCAAGAATAAAACCCTAGGAGGTTCAATTTCAAATCAAGAACTCAAGAATTCACCATTAATCTCTTAGAATCCAAGCACTAAGGTATGTGAAGTGTTCACCCAAGGGTTCCTTCCACCCTTGGAGTCCAAGAATCTCTTTTAAAACTTCAAGTAGTTTACTTTATGATTTACATGGTTGGAATTAAAGTATATTCATGATTTATTACATGTTTTATGTGGCATTGATTATTATGTGTGTAGATTTATGTGAATCCATAATTAAACCCTTGAATTGTGAAATTAGAATTGAATCATGATGCTTACTTGTTGTTCAAAATTATGTGCATATGTAATGCTCACCAAGTGCTTGATGAATTGTTCATGTGAACCAAAAAAAGAAAGAAGACATGCCAAGATAACCTATGTGCAAGTTGTATCATGCAAGTGTTTGTTAAAAAGCATCAAAGAATGAATGATGATCAAGTACTTAGCTTACATGTTTCAATTTTATGCCATGTCTCTTATTTTATGCTATCGAGTCTTGGGGGTATTTATACCCAACAATTTTGCTGATTACTTAGAGCCATAGCTAGTCATAAAATAGTATTAGTCACATCACGATCAGTAGTATTCTAAGTCAGTTATAGAACTCAGGAGAACTCAGTAGACTCAATATTAGTATAGTCTAGTTTAGTCTATCTCAGTATTCAGTTCAGACCTCAGTAAACTCAGTCAGCTAGCAAAATTTAGTATTATTTCATTAGTCAATGGAATTCAGTACAACCAGTTCAGCTCAGCTAAACAGTAATCTTAGTAACAGTTCATTCCAGCCTAGTACAGACTAGAAATCAATTCAGTGTCCATTCAATTGGGAGTAGGATTCAGCACTGAGTTAACCTAGGGATGGAGGCATTCCTGTCAGTAGAGGGTTTAACCCTTAGAAGCAATCCTTGTATTACAAAACTAAATAGCCAGCGTAGGTTGAGATATCTTCCTACCAGATACTATAAGGGTTGATACATCTCACTCGAGTTCTCCTGCCAATGAGGGTTGACAAAAGATCTTCTTGTCATAAAGGGTTAACTCACAACTTTTCCTTACCCATGGAACGGTATTGACACCCTTCCAACTGGGGTTACAGGTTGGACCCCAATCAAATTAGAAAAGGGCATGCCGGTTAGATAATTACCTCCCACAGTTTTTGTTTCATTCCCAGTCTCAGAATAGAACTCAGTTTAGTTCTACAGATTTAGGACTATCAGATATAGTCACTCAACTTAGTATGGAACTCAATATAGTTACTCAGAATTCAGGACAGTTAGACACAGTCATTTAGTTATCAGTTACACAGTACCAGTAAACCTAGTTAATTAGTTAATCAGTATTCAGACTTAGTAGATTCAATGTATCACGATCTCAGTTACAGTATACCTATTCATGCATATACTTTTATTAAGATATATTCATATTATTCAGTTAGTATTATTCATGCATATGAACCCCTGTATTTTAGCCTACCTCACTGAGCATAGCAGTATATTCAAAGTACTGACACATGCTTTCTTTTGTGCTATGATGTCTTACATCATCAGTTCAGATGCACGAGCTCCAGAGCACCCTTAGTAGATCAGATTCTCAGCTGTCAGAGTAGTGGTGAGTCCTCATAGTTCGAGGGAATGTTTATTGTTTATAGTATTTTAGTTTATTTTAGTTGACTGAGTTAGTGTAATGCCCCGAATCTGGTACCCAGAATGCTACACGGTGCTCATGATCCCGAAGGACCACAAGCTAACCCATGACTGATATCTATACCTGTACACTTCATAATATAGGTATATAAATGCAAAAATAAAGGCTGAGGGGCCATAAGTTTTAAATCTAATAAAAACATAACATCTGGGTGGGGTATGAAATACCCAAAATAATTGAAACAAACTATCTGAAACATGATAGTCTGAAAAGCCTCTAACTGTCTGAATAAGGAGTTGATGGGACATGTCCCCAACTAACTCCAGCCACTAAAATAAACTAAGTACCGAAATACTGAAATGATAAGATAATAATGATGTCCTCGAAGAATGAGGACTCACTGATAACTCTAACGGCTGAATACTGGAATTCTATTGATGCTCTAAAGCTCGTGTCTAGGAACCTATGGCATAAATTAAAACACCATAGCACAAATACGTCAGTACAATTGAATGTACTGGTATGCAAGTGAGGTAGGATAAATGCATGGGGTTCATATGCATGAACAATAATAAGACTAGACTGACTATCATGAGCATGAGAATACATGCATGAAACATAATAACTGACACTGATATCATGATAATATGATTTCTAAATTAGAATACTGATAACATGAGTGACTGTATCTGACAGTCCTGATTTTGGTAGAACTATTTGATTTCTTTTACTGATACTGATACTGAGATTGTGGGGAGTAGTCATCTAACCGACATGCCCCAAATAAGAGAATATAGCTGAATTGGGGTCTAATATGTTACCCCAATTGAAAGGGTGTCAATACCATGCCCTGGTAAGGATAAGCAGTGAGTGATCCTCTACTAGAAGGTACGAAAAATGAGAATGGTGGGAACCCTCTACTGGCAGGTTAAGCCACATCATCAACCCTCAACTGGAAGGTTAGATGTCTCAACCTATGCTGACTACGTAGTTCTGGAACGCAAGGATTTCTTTTAGGAATCACACCCTCTACTGGCAGGTGAGTTCCTATTTCTACTCCTAACTGAATAGACACTGGACATGAATTTATTGAACTGAACTGGACTGAGTTTCATTGACTGATAAAGTACTACAAATATTACTATATTATTGTGTTTTCTGAGATTTTCTGAGATTTCTGAGTTCTTTCCTGAGTCACATGACTGACTGAGTTCTATGAATCATGGCTTGACTGAGAGTAACATGGGAATATGACACTAGCTCTAGGCAAACAACTATATTTTTTGGGTACAAGTACCCCCAGGACTCGATAGAAGGAAACTGACAGGACTTGAAACTTTTGATTACTTGACCAACCTCAACGATACATAATATAATAGTTTATTTCATGAGGCACTTGATTTTCATATTCTTATATATGGATAATGGAGAAAATAATCATGGCTTACTTACATACTTCTAATTTCATGAACATTTCATCAAGAAAGCATACTGCATAATCAATTATAGGGGAGTCATGTTGAACATGAGTAAATGACATGCATTTATCATTTAAATCACTATTAAGTCATTATACATGATTTCTATTATACTAGGCATTTTACAAACACCTTGCATGCACAATTTAGGCCATAGGTATGATCATCAATTAAATACAATATGATTCCATCATTTAACTCCATTATATGGATTTCAACCCTTTGCTAACATGGTAGCATGAAAACATGGTAAAGATTCAATCTTGGTAGTCATACAACCATAACAACATGAACATCAAAAATTCACCATATAAATATCATGATATATAATTTAAAAGAGGTTTGTTGTATTTTATGGATGAAAGGAATCCATGAATGAATACTATGCATACCTTAGTTCTGGATTTTGCAAACATTGACGGTGAAATGTTCTGAATTTGAATCCCCAATTAAAACCCTAACTTGTTCTTGAGTAAGTTTTGAGAGAATAGGATATAATTCGGTTAATTTGGGGCTGAATCCCGTGTTTGAGGCTTATATAGGGGTGGGAAAATAACCTTTTTTCCCTTAAGAATGTGGATATTTAATGACTGGAAAATTGGGCATCGACCCTACAGGCGACGCGGTGCGTTGACCCATTGACGCTATGGTTGATGCATCACACCATGAATGCATCGAGCCTCATTACTTTTGGCTCTGCAACCTGCACAAATATTGACCAAAACGATAGGTGATGCGGCGCACCAAGATCATGTTGGTCCACTATTTTGTGACTCCAAACTTCGTTTAAACAAGTTTTGAAAAATTCAAAACTTGTTAGAGAACACTTATTGACCTTCCTGATCATGAATTACTAAAGATATAGACCATTAAAGGATTTTGAGGTCAGGAAATGAGATTGCGAACTCTTGAAGGCCAAAAATAAACTAAGTTTGGGAACTTAGCTAGAATTTTATAAGTATGGGACCCCTTAACGAGCACAAATGGGCTAAATTAAGCTTAGGATTTTGTGGGGTCTTACAATATCTCCCCCTTGGGAACATTCATCCTCAAATGAGACTTACTGAGAGGGGAAAAGATAAGCTGACGTACGTACAAGACATACACTACTAAAATATGACTAACATGACTGAAGAGCTGAATACATCATACTGAACATACATATCTGATGCATGAATAACTGATAAACTGAATATATGCATATCTGATGCATGACTGATAAATTGAACTCATGCATATCTAATGCATGGATAACTGACTCATGAATGCATGACTGAGTGTTCCGGCAAACTGAGGTTTCTCACAATGAGAATGCATGTCTAGTGCATGTTTTCTTGACTGAACTGATACATGAATGCATGAATGAATATGCAATGGCACTTGATACCAATTTTATCATGGAATTCTGAACATGAAATTGAATAAGCTCAAGGAGAACTATTACCTTAAGCTGAATCTGTGTTAACAGAGAAGAGGTAAGGATACTTGATTCACATGTATGCTTCTGCTTCCCAAGTAGCTCCCTCAACGAACTAATTTCTCCAAAGAACTTTGACTAGAGGGAATTATTTTCTACTCAAGCTATGAGTTTGATAGTCAAGAATTTTAACTAGAATCTCTTCATAAGAGAGGTTGTTCTGAACATCAATGCTCTGAATAGGAACTATGACTGATGAGTCATCTATGAACTTCTTG
The DNA here is from genome assembly GCA_030864215.1 of Capsicum pubescens. Classification (NCBI taxonomy): domain Eukaryota; kingdom Viridiplantae; phylum Streptophyta; class Magnoliopsida; order Solanales; family Solanaceae; genus Capsicum; species Capsicum pubescens. The sequence goes on along the minus strand of CM061538.1, from coordinate 96,225,450 downwards.
AGAAAATAAACATAGAAGACTAGATGAACTGAGGCTTGATCTGAAGGTAACTCAAGATCAAAAGCTACCTTGCCAAAGCAACTGAGAATCTTGAAGGGACCGACATATCGGGGACTGAGCTTTCCCTTCTTGTTGAATCTCTTCATGGCCTTTATGGGAGAGATTTTTAGATAAAAATAATCACCAATTTCAAACTTGAGATCCTTTCTACGCACATCTGTATAAGACTTTTGTCGGCTCTGATCAGTCCGAAGTCTTTCTCTAATCAACTGGACTTTTTCTAAGGGATCAAATACTACGTCAGGCCCGATAATTGAGGCCTCACTAACTTCAAACCAACCAACTAGATATATGCATCTCCTATCAAGAAGATCTTTTAATAGAGCCATCTAAATACTGGAATGATAGCTATTATTATATGCAAACTCAATCAAAGGTAAGTGGTCATCCTAACTTTCCTTGAAATCAATTGCACACACCCTTAGCATATTTTCCAAGGTCCTAATGGTCCTTGATGGTTGACCATCTTTCTGGGGATGAAAGGTTGTACTGAGATGAACTTGGGTACCAAGACCTTCTTGGAATGATTTCCAGAAGTGAAAGGTGAACTAGGTACCTTTGTCTGAAACAATGGATAATAGAACACCGTGCAGTCTAACCAACTCTCTGATATAGAGCTTGGCGTAATCCTCGACTGAATAAGAGGTATGGACTGGGAGAAAATGAGCTGATTTGGTTATTCTGTCTATAATGACCCAAACTGAATCATGCTGATAACGAGTACGGGGCAAACCCATCACGAAGTCCATGATCACTTCTTCCCATTTCCAAGTGGGAATGATAAAATCCTGCATGAGACCACTAGGCTCTTGATGCTCTATCTTAACTTGCTGATATATAGAGCACTTAGCCATAAACTCTGAAATATCTCTCTTCATCCCACTCCACTAATAGATCTCCCATAAGTCATGGTATATCTTAGTGGACCCTAGATGAATAGACTAGCATGCACCATGCGCTTCTCCAATAATTCGCTGCCTTAAGTCATCTACACCTGGAACACAGAGACAATCCTGACAACGAAAAACACCATCTCCCCCTGGGAGAAAACCTCAACCTTATGATCTCTAGCTGGCTCCTTCAACTTGACTAGCCTGGGATCTCTATCTCACTTTTCTTTTACCTCAGAAATTAGGGATGATTCTGAACTACTCTGAACCCATATATCACCCTCTACTATATCGACTAAGCAAACACCTAGTCTGGCAAGCTGATGAACTTCTCGAGCTAACTTTTTCTTACTTTCCTCAACATGAGCAACACTACCCATAGACAATCTATTGAGAGTGTCGTCCACTACATTGAACTTGGTCGAATGGTAAAGAACACTAATGTCATAATCTTTCAAGAGCTCTAACCACCTTCTTTGACAAAGATTGATATCTTTCTGAGATAATATGGACTGAAGTCTTTTATGATCAGTGAAGACATCTACATGAACTCCGTATAGATAATGCCTCCAAATTTTTAAGGCAAAGACAACGACTGCTAACTCAAGATCATGAGTAGGATAATTCTTCTCATAGGGCTTTAATTGTCTGGAGGCGTAGGCTATGACCTTACCATGCTTCATGAGGACACAACCTAAACCTACTTTGGGTGTATCATAATACACTACGAACCCCTCTGGACTATGTGGAAGATCCAACACTTTAGATAAGTTGAGTCGAGTCTTCAACTCCTGAAAACTCTTCTCGCAAGGATTTGACTACTGAAACTTGACTTTTTCTGAGTCAGTATGGAAATAGGGGATGCAATAGAAGAAAATCCCTCAACAAACCACCTGTAATAGCCAGCCAAACCCAAGAAACTTCTAATATTTAATGGAGAGATAGGGCGAGGCCAGTTTTTACCGCTTCGGTCTTTTGAGGATCTACTTTAATTCCATCATCGGAAATGATTGGACTAAGGAATGCTACTTACCTTAGCCAAAAATTGCACTTACTGAGTTTGGTGAATAACTGATAATTTCTGAGAGTCTGCGATACTATCCTGAGATGTTCTGCATGATCATGCTCACTGTAGGAATAGACAAGAATGTCATCTATAAAGACTATGACGAACATGTCCAAGTAATTCTTGAACACACGGTTCATCAAGTACATGAAGGCTGTAGGGGAATTTGTAAGACCAAAGGACATAACTAAGAATTCAAAGTGTCTATACCAAGTGTGAAAAACTATTTTTGAAATGTCACAATCTCTAACTCTGAGTTGATGATATCCAGATCTGAGGACTATCTTAGAGAAATAGTTGTTCCCTGAAGTTGTTCAAACAAGTCATCGATTCTTGGAAGTGGATACTTGTTCCTGACCGTGACTTTATTGAGCTGACGGTAATCAATGAACATTCTAAGAGAACCGTCTTTCTTGCGCACGAATAAGATTGGAGTTTCTTATGGGGAAACGCTGGGTCTGATGAACCCCTTGTCTAAGAGATCCTTGAGCTGATATTTCAATTCTATGAGTTCTGATGGTGCTATTATATATGGAGGAATTGATATGGACTGAGTATCTAGAAGAAGATCAATGCGGAAGTCTATTTCCCTTTCGGGAGGAATTCTTGGAATATCTTTGGGAAAGACATCTAAATATTCATTCACGACTGGGACTGAGTCAAGACTGGGATTTTCGAAACTAGTGTCCTTAACATGAACAAGATGATAGAAACATCCCTTAGATATCATTTTCCATTGCTGAAGGTAGGGAACAAGCTAACCTATGAAAATGAAAGTATTACCCCTCCATTCTAGGACAGGTTCATTCGGAAACTGAAACTAGACTCTTCTATTTTTGCAGTCGATTATGGCATAGCAGTAATGAAGCCAATCCATGCTGAGAATGACATTGAAATTGTTCATATCTAATTCGACTAAGTCTCCCGAGGTGACTTTCTGAGATATCATAACTGGACAATTCTTGTATACCTGCCAGGCTCTGATGGTTTTACCCACTGGGTTAGAGACTGAGAAGGGCTCTGCTAGAATTTTGAGACTGAATCTAAAATTAACTGTTATATAGGGAGTAACAAAAGATAAATAAGCTCCTGGATCTAGCAAAGTATAAACATGTAAGTGAAAGATCTATAACGTACCAGTAACCACATCAGGAGAATTTTCCTGATCCTGTTGGGACTGAAGAGCATAGAGGCAATTTGTGCATTGCCCACTGGTAGAATTAAAGCTGGTACCCTGCTGATTTGGGGGATCAAACTGAGCTGTAGAACATTTCTGCTAACTCTGGGAAATTTTCTAAGGGAAATGTTGGATTCTGTTGCCTGGTTTGCCACATTCGAAACAAATATCCCTGCCAGCTCTGCAAATACGTTGATGATGCTTGACAAAGGTATGGCAAACAAGATTAGTTAGGGCACCACTAATATTGCCCTAAGACTTAGAGCCTAGCGCCCTATCTCTGTTATTGTCTCTAAATTTTGGCACTGGGGCACTAGCTGACGAAGGAGCTGGGACTGATGACTTAGGATGAAACTGAGAACGATTCCCTCCTTCAGACTCAGGTTGAGCAAAGTTGAATCTACTTGACCTTGCTCTCTTATTCTGCTTCTCTCTCTTCTTAACCATCTACTTTTCTATCTGTTGGGCATGGATCATAAGCCTGGCTATGTTCATGTCACTTTTCAGCATCGTGGACCTGCACTCATTCACCACACTATCATTCACCCCAGAAACAAACTTACTCATCTTGGCCCTGCTATCTTCCACTACATGAGGAGCATATCTAGATAGTTGAGTAAACTTAAGAGAATACTCTTTCGCCGTCATGTTTCCCTACCTGATATTGATAAATTCCAACACCTTAGCTTCCCTTAGCTCTAAGGGAAAGAATATATCAAGAAAATCAAAGGAAAACTCCTCTCATTCTATAGGCCCTGCATCAACTGCCCTCTTTAACTTTCACTGCTTATACCAAGTATAAAGCCACATCCTGATAGGCCGCTAGCTCAGCACTCTCACTAGCATTAACCCCCATTATGTCTGTAACCTTTTGCACCAGATCTAAGAATTCCTGAGGGTCCTCATCTGTCTTAGACCTGAAAAAGGATGGAGGATTCATTCGGGTGAAGTCTCGAATCTTGGCTGCAGCTGAATTGGCCATTGGGTTGGCCAGAAAGACTGCTGGTCATTAATTTTGAGCAGCAACTGACTGAGCAAGAGTAGTGAATGCAGATTTAAACTCTGCATGAGAAACATATTCGTCCAAGGGATCTTCTTGGACAGACTGATTTCTTCTTTTGGGAGGCATGTTCTGAAATCAAGAGGAGAAGCAAATTAGACTGAGAGATTAACTTGAGATTATGATTACTGGCACAACATTAATATTAAAAGAAGGGAAATTATTCTTAAAACATCTTATAGACTCTTGTACATAAATGTGGCGCGCAACACACCCATGTACAAGACTCTACTCAATGCAGCTTTCAGACTTCCTAGGACACTATTGAACCTTAGGCTCTAATACCAAGTTTGTAACACCTGGAATCTAGTACGTAGAATGTTACACGGTGCTCATGACCCAGAAGGACCACAAGCTAACCCATGACTGATATCTATACCTGTACACTGCATAATATAGGTATATAAATGCGGAAATAAAGGCTGAAGGGCCATAGGGTTCAAATTTGGTAAAAACATAATATCTGGGTGGGGTTTGACATACCTAAAACAACTAAAACAAACTATCTGAAACATGATAGTTTAAAAAGCCTATTACTGTCTGAATAAGGAGTTGATGGGACATGTCCCCAACTAACTCCAACTATTGAAATAAACTAAGTACTGAAATACTGAAATGATAAGATAATAATCATGTCCTCATAGGATGAGGACTCACTGCTAACTTTGATAGATGAATACTGGAATGCTACTAATGCTCTGGAGCTCGTGTCTTGGAACCTATGGCGTAAAGTAAAACACCATAGCGCAAATGCATTAGTATGATTGAATGTACTGGTATGCAAGTGAGGTAGGCTAAATGCATGTGGTTCATATGCATGAACAATAATAATAATAGACTAACTATTATGAGCATGAGAATATATGCATGAAACATAACAACTGACACTGATATCGTGATAACATGATTTCTGTATCTGAATACTTATAACATGAGTGGCTGTATCTGACAATCCTAATTCTTGTGGAACTATATGAGTTCTTTTATTGACACTGATACTGAGACTGTGGGAAGTAGTCATCTAACCGACATGCCCCAAATAAGCGTGTAACCCCAATTAGAAGGGTGTCAATATCGCACCACTGGTAAGGACAAGCTGTGAGTGACCCTCTACTGGAAGGTACTTAAAATGAGAATGGTGGGAACCCTTTACTGGAAGGTTAAGCCACCTTATCAACCCTGAATTGGCAGGTTAGATGTCTCAACCTACGCTGGTTACGTAGTTCTGTAATGCAAGGATTGCTTCTAGGAATCACACCCTCTACTGGTAGGTGAGTTCCCATCCTTGGGTTTACTCGGTGCTAATTTCTACTCTTAACTAAATAGACACTGGACAAGAATTTAATGAACTGAACTAGAATGAGTTTCTTTGACTGATGAAGTACTATTGATATTACTGTATTACTATTTTTTCTGAGATTTTTTGAGATTTCTGAGTTTTTTCCTGAGTCACATAATTGACTGAGTTTTATGGATCGTGGCCTAACTGAGAGAAACTTAAGAACATGACACTAGATCTAGGCACACAACTATATTTTTTGGGTACAAGTACACCCAAGACTCGATTGAAGGAAACTTACAAGACTTGACACTTTTGATCACTTGACCAACCTCAATGATACATAATACAATAGTTGGGATTATTTCATTAGGCACTTGATTTTCATAATCTTATATATGGATAAGAGAGAAACTAATCATTTCTTACTTACATACTTCTAATATCATGAACATTTAATCAAGCAAGCATAATGCATAATCAATCATAGAAGAGTCATGCTGAATATGAGTAATTGCATGCATTTATCATTTAAACCACTATTGAGTCATTATACATGATTTCTATTATACTAGGCATTTTATCAAACACCTTGCATGCACAATTTAGGTCATAGGTATTATCATCAATTAAATACAATACAATTCCATCATTTAACTCAATTACATGTATTTCAACCCTTTACTAACATGGTTTCATGAAAACATGGTAAAGATTCAGTCTTGGTAGCCATACAACCATAACAACATGAACATCATCAATTCACCACATAAATATCATGATATATAATTTAAAAGAGGGTTCTTGGACTTCATGGATGAAAGGAATCAATGAATGAACACTATGCATACCTTAGTTTTGGATTTCACGAAGATTAATGGTGAAATCTTGTTGAATTTGAATCCCCAATTGAAACCCTAACTTGTTCTTGAGTCAGTTTTGAGAGAACAGGATATAATTTGGTTTAATTATGGCTGAATACCATGTTTGAGGCTTATATAGGGGTGGAAAAATGACCCCTTTGCCCTTAAGAACGCAGATATTTAATGACTGGAAAACTAGGCATCGACGCTACAGGTGATGCGACGCGTTGACCCATTGATGCTATGGTCGATGCATTACATCATGAATGCATCGAGCCTCAGTACTTTGTCTCTGCAACCTGCACAAATGTTGACCAATGCAATAGGTGACGCGGCACACCAAGATCAGTTTGAAGGGTGTCAGTACCGTGCCACAGGTACTAACAATGGCTGTGTGGATCCACTAAGCTACTATCCTGAAAGACTAATAAGTCAGTCCTAAACTGGTGGGTGACCCTTAAGAGATTTTCAGTCCTAAACTGGCGGGTGATGTCTTTGAGATTGTCAGTCCTTAATTGCCGGTTGATATTTCATAATCCTACACTGGCTACGTAGTTCTTGAACTTAGGGACTACGACTAAGGACCCTGTCCTAACTGACAGGTAAGACCTTATCCCTTGGTTAGCTCGGTGCTAAATCCTACTCCTAATTGAACTGACACCGATTTCTGGATTGAACTATATTTAAATAAACAAACAACTGATTAATTGACTAAGTGAATGACAATTCTCATGGTTTACTTGAAACCATCCTGTAAATAATAAAACTATGTAAACAGCTAAGTAACGGGTGTTCATAACCCTACAGGACTCAACAAAATAACAACGGGAACACATGAAAGCTTTGAAACCATAAAAGAGGGAATCACTATTCCAAATTCAATACTTAGGCATTTCATCAAACACATGGGGGTCATGAATTAAAGCATGGGAATGATTTAAAAAATGTAATAAGAACATAACTTCAAAACTAAAACCATGAACCAAGGATTTAACATGAAAACATCAATTCAGTTAATTAGTATGATCAGTAACAGATTTAGCTCAGTCTAGTACAGTCTAAGAATTAGTTCAGTGTCTATTCAGTTGGGAGTAGGATTCAACATCGAGCGAGGGAAAGGATGAAGGCTTCCCTATTAGTTAGGCAGAATCGTTAGTAGCAGTCCCTATACTCCAGAACTACATAGCCAGTGTAGGATGAGGAGTCACCCATTAGATTAAGTCTTGGCTACCTCCTAGGAGTTACCCATTAAATAAGGCTTGACTTACTGTTTAGGGTCACCCGTTAGATAGGCTTGACCATAGAAGTGTCTTTACCCGTGGAACGGTATTGACACCCTTCCAGTTGGGGTTACAGGTTGGACCCTATTAGTTCAGATTTGGGGTATGTTGGTTAGATGACTATCTCCCACAGTCTCAATTTCAGATTCAGTCTCAGCAATAGAACTTAGTTTAGTATTACAAAAATCCAGACTATCAGATACAGTCACACAACTCAGTAAAGAACTCAGATAGTTCCATAGATTCAAATATCACCCACTAGATAGGATTGATCTCAAATTTAGCCAATTATATTCATTATTAGTAGATTTAGAGATCACCCACTAGATAGACTTGATCTCATATTCAGAAAATCAGTATTAGTATCAGCAGATTCAATGATCACCCGCTAGATAAGCTTGATCTTAAATTTCAGTACAAGTAGACTCAGTTATCAAAAATTTAGTATTAGTAAACTCAACTATCAGTTATCAGTAATTCAGTTATTAGAACTCAGTATTTAGTGTTACTATGATTTCAGTTATAGTTTATGCATTCATACATGTATCCTCATTCTGTATACACATGCTATTCAGTTAGTATAGTTCATGCATATGAGTCCTTACATTCAGCCTTACCTCATCTAGAATACCAGTACATTCTTACACACTGTCTGTAACGCCCACGGTGCTTAAGGTCACAAATGATTCCAAGCTAACCCTTCTACTGGCATACTTACAAGTAACTGAATAAAATACATGAATTTGAACAAAATCAACGAAAACATAAAACTTCTTTGAACTTGATCAATACAAATCTGGATTTACAAGGTTACAAATCTGCTTTCACAACAAAACTAAAATTAAATACATTAACTTTACTGACTGTCTATGAATCCTCTATTAGTAATGACTGTACATAGCCGGGTTATGAATCCTAACTATCCCAACACAATACGATTGAATAAAGAAAATACAATACTTTTAAAACTGCATAACTAACTCAAGCCCTTGAATCAAAAGAACTCATTACCTGCTGACTGGAAGTTGCGAACTGACTAAATATGGTATAGGCGCTACAACTTGTACCTACATTATGAGACAATGTAGCACATAGACATATTTATGGATCAGTACTTTGAGGATGTACTGAGTAAATGGGGGTGTATGCAATAGTTATACAATATCATCAATCTTTATAGAAATCATGCATGCTGATAAAAATGACTCATATAGCTTGAGGAAAAACTGAAATCTAAATCTCATAAATTATGAATAACGAAGCATGTAGTATAAATATCGTGAGTCATTACACCTTATTCTAAAATCTATATCTTTTTCTTGTTCTCAAATCTTGTTAACTGGATAAAATCTTAAAATAATAACTTTCAGAATATACACTTTAATCTTATGAAAATAAGGGACTCCTTTTGAAACTTAAGATTTATAGCACTTTGGGAAACTTAGGACTTGGGACTCAAATACTTGGGAACTTTAAAACTGTAACACTTTTTGAAGACTTTGGGACTTCAAACTTTGGAAATATTAAGATATTAACTTTCAAAATATATACTGAGACTTCAAATCTATAAACTATTTAAAGAATAAGGGCCTTCTTTGGGAGGTTCTTCTATCCAACATAAACCATGTGAGTTGACATGGAGTCAAACGTCTTGCCCAGGTTGGGGAGAGCTATTCTACACTTGCCATCGGAATAGAACCTTAACTTAAGTGATCACTATCTTAGCTCACTATGGGAAAATTCATAAACCTATGGTAGCACGTAGTTCTGGGGCATGAGACCTTGGAATCATACCCAACTCGATGCTAAATAATACTCCCATACTTATTGCCTCAGAACTTTATAGGAAATCCACCTTAAAATGGCATAAGAGTTTATAATCAAGACAAATTATGCTTCTTTTCTTTAAATCTCAAACTATGTGAATAATGTGGATTTCTTGTCTTAACTTAGGATCAAAAGATCAATTTCTTTCTTGAAACTTGGTAAACAATCATCAAAGAGGCTTAAAATCATAATCTTCTTGAAATATCAGAACTAAATCTTAGGGCTTAAAGACCATGTTTCAAACTCATGTCAAAACATCTCGAAATTCATTCTTGATAACATAAATATTCATAAATCATATGAAAATCTGAAAATTTCAGCAATGCTCATGAAAATATAAACAAACTCATGAAATTTATCTTCAACAGCTCTCAAAAAATCACAATCTTGTAAAGAGTGATAATGGGTATGAAATCCCAATTTAGAACTCATATATAAATATTTAAAATCATAGAAAAACATCCAACTCAATATGCTTCTTGAAAATATTTCAAAACCATCAAAATAATAAGATCAAGAATCTCAATATCATACTTGAACTCACTTTCGAAAATCTGAAAAATTGTGTTACGGACATAAATACATGAAAATAGTCATGCAATTCAATATTCAATCACTTGTAAACTCATAATCTTCAAACAATATAAATTGGATATAAACCCTAACTAAATTTCATGGAAAATCACATAAAAAATCAGTAATTTATATTTTAAAACAAGTTTTGGGCACAAGGACGAAAGGATTGTCTTTGTTGAAACTCCACATACCTTAGATGAAGATCTTAGATGAGAAAGCTTGAATCTTGGATTTCCTAGGATGAATTGAATGTAAAAAAGACTTGAACTTTTGAATCCTCAATGGTGTTCTTGAAGGTAGACACTTGAAGCTCTTGGTCTAGGGATCTTGAATCTTGAATCAATTTGGAAAAAATATGGTGGAATCTTGAGTTTCTTGAATATTGGGTTGAAACCCTAAGGTGTGTTCATGTGAGAATTTGAGAGAACGAGGGTATAATTTGGTGTTTGGGGGCTGAATCTCATGATTTTGGGGCTATTTAAGGGTGGGAAATGACCCAAATACCCCTTATGGACGCGGAACTTGACTGCAGGAAATTACACTGGTGGGAATAGGCAGGGTGCCGCCTCGCTTATCACCCCGACTTACTGCCTCTCACGAAATGACTGTAACTTTTCGCTCAGGTATCATATTTTGGCAAAATTGGTATCATTGGAAAGCTAATTTAATTATCTATAATTTGGTAGGTCTTGAGATGAAAAATTCCATGTATATAACAAGTTATACATGTTTAAAGTAGACCCTTGTAGAATCGAATATCAACTTTTGGATGAATCAAAGGATCTTAGCTCAACTTGGCTCTAAAAGATTTCTATGAACATTTTTCACCTCAAAAGCAAATCAAACATGAGGATAAGGATAATGAAACTTATATTCTCATGAGAATAACTTGGATTAGAGCTTAGATGGGTAGGAACGACGATTAGAATTTTAGCACAAAAATACGGGGTATTACATTATCTCCCCCTTGGGAACATCCATCCTCGAATATGGCTAATTAAGCTTAAAACACTGAGGAATCAGAGGATATAAGCTATCATGCACAACTGAAATAAATTAGTAGATGAATCTTAAATATAATGAGCTACTAAACTGATCTGCAAGTGCATGAATTATCATGAACATAGATATATGGCTAAGATAGGAACAAGAGAGTCAACTTATGAGTAACCATTACTTTATGCTGAATATGATCTCATGAGAAAAAGATGATAGGTTTATGGCATTAAAACTCAGGGAATTACAATACCCCCTCCTTGGGACCATTCTCCACTGAATAACAGAAATATTATTGAAATACTAGGGAAGGACATAGATGATACATAGGATACTTATGGACTGAGCCATAACTTAATATCTGAATCTAAAACTGATGCATGATGCATTTACTGAGATGAATTTTACAATCTAATTGGATACGAACGAAGTATCTCTTGAAATGGACATACTCACGAAATTTTAGGTAGTGAGACTAGACCAAATCAAAAGATGTAAAAAACTATATAGATCTGTCTGTCTGACTGCTAAACTGGATTTCTGGCTACACGGACTGAATCATGTTGAATGCTCACACCCAAATATGGTATTTCTTCAACACCTATCTAAGAATTTCTAAGGCCATTAGGGAGTAAGGGACTCTGGCATGGTCTGAACAAGACCCCAGAATAAGGAATTACAGCATTGCCTTAAATATAAGCATGAAACATAGACCTGTGAATCATAATTCAGGACATAAGTAATAGGCCTCAAGCAATGCAACTTCTCACTTTAAAACTTATCCACACTTCTAAAATACTCATTCAGCTAAATTTTCCCCTTAAACACCATACTCACTGACTTAGCTTACAATTCTCACAAAGTATCGACAAATCCATCTACCAGAGTCTAACTAAACTAAACTCTTTCATCAAGATCAAGCCTAACTCAAAATCACAAGGTATCATACATAATACCATAACATAGTACCAATCTGAATCATGAATTTGCACACATCTATATTTTTCACATCTTCTTATTTGAAGAATAATTCTCATTACCACTCCAACAACTATAATCCACCAAGTACTAGACATTCACTAACGCTCAATGCATCTCTCCGTATGTATATGAACCCGACATTCAAGCCTATCTTCATAGCCTCACATACACCTCTAAATAAACGCTCGTAAAGTACCTTTTCCCTGACCTACAAACCTCTACCAAGAACAACTTCCATGAATTATTCTTTAAAAAATTCATACGATATTCTCAACTGACTAAGTCATACACAAAACCTTACCTCAATATTACTTCAGACTCATAGAATTACATAAAACAAACATATGACAATCTTTCCCAAATATAGCACATAAAACTTCAACTAACCATGACATGTATCAAAGACCTGGCCTCAATATTGCTTCACATCTACTGCCTTAGCTAAAATAAGCATACAACCATCTTCCATTAATAATAAATGTTTACTCTCTCCCATCTAGACAACTATTCATCATCACTATCCTGATGTTCTATAACATTTTAGCATCACTACTAAAATATGGAAGTCTAACTTGATTACTTATTCTATGATCTCCCTGTTAGCTTTAAGCCACCACTCTAAGTTTGTGAACCACTGACTAAAATCTGATCTAAACTGAAATCACTTTACTCTAGAGTCTGGGATATAATTGATACACATAAAACTAAAATTTTCTTGAAATACGGTACCTTCATGAATAACACCCAATGCTAATATATCCTTCTAAGATTCAGCTCTTAATTTTTTATAGCCCCATAAGTCATCATATAACAATTTAAGAACTCACCAACTTATATTCTAACACTTCACATTGATATCTCTAAACCTTGGCTGAATTATACTAACTCCCTTTATACTCTGCTAATATCACATCTCTAGCTTATAACAACATCAACCTATGACTCATAAGTTAACTAAAAAGAACATCATATACCACATACCCTCATTCATATTACTAACCACTCAACGCTCACTAAATTTTGAAAATAATAAAGCCTCATATCACCTTGGGAACACCTCTACATCATACCTGCAATATCATACTAAATTGCGAATAAATAAACTTAAGCTCTTGCATACACTGTTCAAGCCTACTAGATCACTTCCATAAATCTAACATTCACAAACACATCAATCATTATATCCACCATGCTCATTATCTACTATTAAAACTTAGTCTCTAGTTCTAGCTATGATTAACCACAACTTCTCATAATATTCTTACATGTCAAACATTTGAAAACACTAGTCCGCTAAAAATTCATAACAATAATAATCGATCATAATCAAATGGCCTATCTTATTTACAATCCATCAACACATCCTTCTCTTACACAAGATTACTATTTACCCATCTATTCACCTAACTTCTTTCATAGCTCTATAAGTTTCAACTAAACTCTCTTTTTGTAACTTCAAGGAAGCCTAAATTAACAACACTCAACCACCAAGTACTTTTATCAATAACCTATACTTTTCTAACACTACAAATACTATGAACAACTCTTTTCATACTTCAAGCAAACAACAATTTACCAAAACTAATAACTCTTTCTCTACCTTCTACTAGTCTATCATACCAGGACATATCACTTCATTACTAACTCAATCATATGCAAAAAGATTCAACTATACATATATACAATAATTCACCCTTACCACCTTTTTGGTCGCTACACCTCTAAACTCATACTCCTAAGTTCCACCCAACACAAGAACAAAAAGATGCACAACAAATTACAGTGAATTGAAATAGGTCTCACATGGCTTCACTAGACTTTGATTTTGTGTTTTGAACAAGAAAATGAGATGAATAACAAAGCAACTATGCTAGTGAATCAAAAGAGCCTCAAACGGCTTCACTAGACTTTGATTTTGTGTTTTGATCAAAAAAATGAGAAGAATAACAAAGAAACTATGCTAGTGAATTGAAAGAGCCCCACATGGCTTCACTAGACTTTTAGTTTCAACAACACAATGATGACAAGATTAAAAGAGATAGAAACTTGACACACAATATTCAGTGATCTAAGAATACACATCTTACTATGTCTTAACTGAGTGGATCATAATATTGAGGACATAAATTTTAGCTTGAGGGACTTATGACACACTACAGAGCTCCTCTCACACCCTTTGGGTGCATTTTGAAACTTCTTGCTAGCAAACTTAGAGCATTATCAGGGGAGAAAATTGGAACTTACCAATCATGTTATCTCAAAAATAGTACATAGATAAAGAAGTATATATTAATATTATGGATTCTGAGGAGGAATCTGAAAGCACATCTGACTTGGTCTTAGCACACGATTTTTAATAAATATGATAAAGCACTTCAATCTTTGGAACTCAAAAGCACTGATGGGATTATTTCTAGTTTTCTTATAATCCCGCGTCTATCTGTGAAGAGTTAAGCTTAACTATTTTTGGTACCTCAAAAATGAGGCAAAAATGGCGTGAATAGAATAGGATGAGAAGATAGCTAAGTCTCTTAGAGAACCTTTTTATAGCATGATCTAAGACTTGAAAGAAGGGAGACACTTCCTAAATGCCTTGTAGCCACTCGAAGAAAAGTACATACATCTTCGTACTATTCTGCAAGACTCTACTAGACATAGCTTCACAGACACCCTAGGACACTTGAACTCTGAAATCTGATACCAAGTTTGTAACGCCTCAAAAATGTGTCCCGAGATGTCACACGGTGCTTAGTGTCACAAGTGATCCCAAGCTAACCCTTCTACTGGCATACTTACAAGTAACTAATAAAATACATGAATTTTACCAAAATCAGCAGAAACATAAAACTTCTCTAAACTTGATCAATACAAATCTAGATTTACAAGGGTACAACTCTTCTTTCACAACAAAATTAAAATTAAATACATTAACTTTACTGACTGTCTATAAAGCCTCTATTAGTATTGACTATAGGTAGCAGGGTCATGACTCCCAACTATCCCAACTTAATACGACTGAATAAAGAAAATACAATACTTCTCAAACTGCATAACTGACGCGAGCCCTTGAATCAAAATGACTCATCACCGCTGACTGGAAGCTGCGAACTGACTGAATATGGTATATACGCTACAACTTGTACCAACATTATGAGACAATGTAGCACATATACATATATGTGGATCAGTACTTTGAGGATGTACTGAGTATATGGAGGTGTATGCAATAGTTAAACAATATCATCAATCTTTATATTAATCATGCATGCTGATATAAATGACTCACATAGCTTGAGCAGAGACTAAAATCTAAATCTCATAAATCATGAATAAAGAAGCATGTAGAATAAATATCGTGAGTCATTACACCTTATTCTAAAATCTGTATCCTTTTATTGTTGTCAAATCTTGTTAACTGGATAAAATCTTAAAATAATAACTTTTAGAACATACACTTTAATCTTATGAAAATAAGGGACTTCTTTTGAAACATAAGAATTATAGTACGTTGGGAAACTTAGGACTTGGGACTCAAAGGCTTGGGAAATTTATGACTATAACACTTTTTGTAGACTTTGGGACTTAAAACTTTAGAAATCTTAAGAAATTAACATTTAAAATATATACTAAGACTTCAAATCTATAAACTATTTAAAGAGTATGGGTGTTCTTTGGGAGATTCTTCTAACCTACATAAACTATGTGAGCTGACATGGAGTCCAACGTCTTGCCCACGTTAGGGAGAGCTGTTCTACCATTGCCATCGAAATAGAACCTTAACTTTAGTGATCACTATCTTAGCCCATTATGGGCAAATTCAGAAAGCTATGATGGTACGTAGTTTTGGGGCATGAGACCTTAGAATCATAACCAACTCAGTGCTAAATACTACTCCCATATTTATTGCTCAAAACTTTTTAGGAAATCCACCTTAAAATGGCATAAGAGTTTATAATCAAGAAAAATTATGCTTCTCTTCTTTAAATCTTAAACTATGTGAATAATGTGGATTTCTTGTCTTAAATTAGGATCGAAAGATCAATTTCTTTCTTGAAACTTGGTAAATAATCATCAAAGAGGCTTAAAATCATAATCTTCTTGAAATATCAAGACTAAATCTTAGGGCTTAAAGTCCATATTTCAAACACATGTCCAAACATCTCAAAATTCATGCTTGATAATATAAACATTCATAAATCATATTAAAATCTGAATGCTTATGAAAATATAAACAAACTCATGAAATTTATCTTCAATGACTCTCAAAAACTCATAATCTTGTAAAGAGTGATAATGGGTATGGAATCTCAATTTAGAACTCATATATAAGCAAAATCATAGAAAAACATCCAACTCAATATGCTTCTTGAAAATATTTCAACACCATCAAAATAATAAGATCAAGAATCTCAATATCATACTTGAACTAACTTTCGAAAATCTGGAAAATTGCGTTACATGCATAAATACATGAATATAGTCATGCAATTCAATATTCAATCACTTGTAAACTCATAATCTTCAATCAATATAAATTGGGTATAAATCCAAACTTAAATTTCATGGAAAATCACATAAAAATTCAGTAATTTATAATTTAAAACAAGTTTTGGGCACAAGGAAAAAAGGATTGTCCTTGTTGAAACCCCACATACCTTAGATGATTATCTTAGATGAGAAAGCTTGAATCTTGGATTTCCTAGGATGAATTGAATGTAAAAAAAACTTGAACTTCTGAATCCTCAATGGTGTTCTTGAAGGTAGACACTTGAAGTTCTTGGTCTAGGGATCTTGAATCTTGAATCAATTTGGAAAAAACATGGTGGAATCTTGAGTTTCTTGAATATTGGGTTGAAACCCTAAGGTGTGTTCTTGAGAAAATTTGAGAGAATGAGGGTATAATTTGTTGTTTGGGGGCTGAATCTCATGTTATTGGGCAATATAATGGTGGGAAATGGCCCAAATACGCCTCATGGATGCGGAGCTTGACTGCATGAAATTTCACTGGCGGGAATAGGTAGGGTGCTGCCTCGCTTATCACCACGGCTTACTTCCTCTCATGAAAATAGCTGTAACTTTTTGGTCAGGTATCGAATTTTGGCGAAATTAGTATCATTAGAAAGCTAATTCAATTATATACAATTTGGTGGGTCTTTAGATGAAAAATTCAATGTATATAACAAGTTATACACATTTAAAGTAGACCCTTGTAGAATTGAATATCAACTTTTAGATGAATCAAAGGATCTTAGCTCTGGCTCTAAATGCTTTCTATGAACATTTTTTTACCTTAAAAGTAAATCAAACATAGGGTTAAAGATAATGAAACTTATATTCTCATGAGAATCTCTTGGATTAGAGCTTAGATAAGTAGAAATGGTGATTAGAATTCTAACTCAAAAATATGGGTTATTACACTGACGTATACTTTTCTCTTGTGCTATGGTGTTTTATACATAGGTTCAGAAGCACGAGCTATAGAGCACCCTTAGAAGATCAGATTCAGTCAGCAGTGGTAGACCTAGCAGTGAGTCCTTATCATATAAGGATATTCTCTTATTTCAGTATTGCATTAGATTTAAGGATTTTAGTATACAGAGTTAGTTGGGGGATTGTCCCATCAACTCCACAGTTCAGATAGTTTTTTAGGCTTTTTAGACTAGATGTTCAGAAAGTTGTTTACAGTTTTAGTATTTGACACTTTATCTAGTTTTTTTAAGATATTTGAACCTTGTGGCAAAGTTTCCACCAAATTTTTGCATTATACAGTATTATTAGTCAGTTATTATAGCAAGTACCAGTCAAGGATTAGCTTGTGGTCCTTCGGGATTATGAGCACCGTGTAGAATCCGGGGTATCAAATTTGGGGCATTACAAAGTTGGCATCAGATCCTAAAGTTCAACAGTGTCTTAGGAAGTATGAAAAGTCTCATCTAGTAGAGTCTTGTGTATGAGTGTGTTGCGCGCCATACTTATGGACAGGAGGCTATGAGATGTTTTAGGAATAGTTTTCGTTCTTTTAGATTCATGTCATGGGAGTGAACATGAGCTCAAGTTAAAATCTTAGTCTAATTTATTCTACCTTTTGTTTTCAGAATATGCCTCTTCACAAAGATAATGCCCATGAAAATGATAACCAGCCACTTCAGCCCATAGATTCTTTGAATGAGAATGTGTTATATGCAGAGTTTTGGGTAGTTTTTTAGGCGATAGCCCAAGCTGTGACAACTAATGTCCAAGGTAACCATCAGAATGCAGCCCCACCTCAGCAAGATGGGGATTTAGCCGTAACCAGGATCAGAAATTTTATGAGAATGAACCCACCAGAATTCTTTGGGTCAATAGCAGGTAAAGACCCACAACTTTATATTGATGAGTTAAAGAAGATCACCAAAATTATGCATGTTTCTGAAGAGGAGAGTGTAGAATTGGCATCCTATAGGTTGAAGGATATTGCTCATGATTGGGTAGTGATATGGAAAAAGAGTAGAGGGGAGGATGCAACTCCCATGACTTGACAGATATTTTAGGATGCTTTCTTATACAAGTTTTTCCCACTTGGGATGAGGGAATCTAAGATAGAAGAGTTCATGAACCTAAGGCAGGGCTCTATGATAGTGAATGAGTATTGCTTCAAGTTCAACTAGTTGTCTAAGTATGTCCCTGATAAGATGGCTGGCCCTAGATCAAGCATGAGTAAGTTTATGACCGGTGTATCTAGGTTGGTGGTTAAGAAGTGCAGGATTGCTATTCTTAATAGAGACATGAATCTTTCTTGATTGATAATGCACTTAGTAGATTGGGGAAAGAAAGCTAAGGAAACAAAAAGAGTGAATAAGAAAGCCAAAACAGGTAGTTTTAGTTTTTCTCAGCCAGGGTCATAGGGTGGCAACCGTTCTTAGCCTAGCTAGAAGTTCTTAGTCCCAGCTCTATCCTCAGCTAGTGAACCAGTACCAAAGTTCAGTAATGATAGTCATGATGGGGTTCCAGGCTCCAAAATCTAGGGTAGTGTGAGAAGTGATCGTACCTTTCTACTTTGTGAAGAGTGTGGTAGAAATCACCTAGGTGCATGTAGAGCAGGAAGTGAAGTATGTTTTGGATATGGTAATCCAGGCCACAGGTTACAGTAGTGTAGAATTATGGCTCAGTGGGATAGATATTTGTGTCATCAAGGCGCTACTTCCAATACCACTAGTGGTTAGCATCAACTAGACTTTATGCACTCCAGACTTGCCATGATCAGAGAAATTCCCCTAACATAGATTCGGGCAGGTTATAAGCCATTTATCTTCATGATATGCATTGTTAGATCCTTTGCCCCCATTTAAGTTTTCAACATGAGTTAGTTAGTAAAGACAACAATTCAATTCAGCAGTCAGACAGTCAGATTCGTATAGTTTGTTTTCCCATCTTTCCATCTAGTCATACTATCAGAAATTTAAAGAATGTAAATATTCTAAGATAGAAAGTACCATTAGTTGCAAGATAATCTCAGTTCATGAGTCATGCATTAGTTTCAGAACCCAGATATTCAGTTATGATCCAGTTTGTCAGTGCCTTATACATCGTCTCAGTTTTCCCCAGTATCTCAGAAAAGTCAGCATTCTTAGAGGGACACAGTGTCCTAAGGGGGAGATACTCCATATTTCCTCGATGCTTTCATGTCCTTAAACCCATTCAGTCATTAATTCAAGAGTCAGTTCAGTCAGATATTCATGCATTAGCTATGCATGTTTAGTAGAAAAATCTTATCTTATCAGTATTTCAGTCATGCTTTCATGAGAGTCAAATCAATCAAGTATTCATACATCAAATATGCATGCTCTCTATGAAATTCCAGTATATCAGCAGTTCCAATTATATAATTATGTTTCAAATATTCATGTCCAGTAAGTAAGTTCAGTCTATTCGTATTCTCATCCTAGTCAGTCACATTCGAGGATGAATGTTCCCAAGAGGGAGATATTGTAAGACCCCGCAAATTTTCCTAGTCATTAAAGCCCTTTAAAGCATGTCAAGAGAAGCTTCACACTTAGAAAATTTGATGAAGTGTTGAAAATTTAGTCTTTTCATAAGCCTTTGAACTTTGAGGATTTATTTCATGGCCTTCCCGACCTGCGTTTGTCGATTTTTTGTTGTTTCACGATGGGGCAAGTTAAGATACATCTTGGGTGAGTTTAGAAATTTTTAGACGATCTTAAGGGTATGTTTGGTATGCCAAACCAGTAACCCTCCATAATAATCCCGCGACACCCCAGTTAGCTGGCGCTCCAGGCAAGGCCGCGCCCTGGCTAGCCCAGCGCTCTAGGTAGAGCGCTGCCCTGGCTAGTCCGGCTGGGCTATTTTTCTGTAGTCTAGCCCCAAACTTTTAAGGGCAAAGGGTTCAATTTTCCACCCCTATATAGCCCTAAAACATGAGATTCAGCTATTATTCACCCAAATATACTTGTTTTATCTCAAATCCTTGCAAGAACAAGCATAAGGGTTCTTCGTTCAAGACACAAATTCAAGAGATTTCACCGTTAATCTTCAAGAAGCTTTCAATTAAGGTATGGTAGATGTTTATTCTTGGGACCTTTCCACCTAAGAAGTTCAAGAATCCTTTTTAAATTATAAAAATTGTATATTTATGAGTTTTCATGACTTATTTGGATTGAAGTTCATGTTTATGTTGTTTTTGAGTTTTAATTCATGTTTTAGATTACAAGTTGCAAGCTTTTATCCTAGTATAAGATGAATTGCCTGATATTCATGGTAAACCCTTTAAGTTGCATGTTGATTGATGTAACTGTGTTAATTAGATGTATTGAATGATGTATGGCCAAAGCATGCTCCCCATATGTTTGATAAAATGCTTATGTGAATGAGATAAAGTCATTATAGCATGTTGACAAGGAATCCCCAATTATGTATATGTTAATGCATGACAAGTGTTTGTTGAAAGGACTTAGTGGATGAATTATGGTATGTTAGCATGCATTCCTACTCATGTACAAGTTTATGACTTTCAAGTGCTTGATGAAATGCCTCATTGATTGCATTGTGAGTTTTTGACCATTGTCAAGTATTCAAGATTTATCATGTCTTATTTATTTCATGCTATCGAGTCCTAGAGGTATTTAATACCCAAAAATTTAGTTGATTGCTAGAGCCAGTGTCAGTTTTCAAGATACTCTTAGTCAAGCCACGATCAGTAGAACTCAGTCAGTCACAAAACTTAGGAACATTTATTAAGCTCAGTATCATTCCAGTCAAGCTCAGTATTTCGTTCAGACCTCATTAGCATTCAAGTATTCAGTTCAGAACTTAGCAATATTCAGTCAGTTAATAGAATTCAATAGTATTCCGTCAGTCAACGGAATTCAGTAAATTCAGTTCAATTTAGTTAATTAGTATTATCAGTAATAAATTTAGCTCAGTCTAGTACAGTCTAAGAATCAGTTCAGTATCTATTCAGTTAGGAGTAGGATTTAGCATCGAGCGAGGGCAGGGATGATGACTTCCTAATTAGATAGGCAAAGTCGTTAGTAGTAGTCCCTTTACTCCAGAACTGTGTAGACAACGCAGGATGAGGTATCACCCATTATATTAAGGCTTGGCTACCTCCCAGGAGTCACCCATTAGATTAGGCTTGACTTCCTGTTTAGGGTCACCCATTAGACAGGCTTGACCATAGAAGTTTCTTTACCCATGGCACAGTACCGACACCCTTCCAGCTGGGGTTACAGGTTGGACCCCATTAGTTCAGATTTGGGGCATGTTGGTTAGATGACTACCTCCCACAGTGTCTCAGTTTCAGATTCAGTCACAGCAATAAAACTTAGTTCAGTATTTCAAAAATCAGGACTATCAAATACAATCACACAGCTTAGTAAAGAACTCAGATAGTTCCAAATATTCAAAGATTTCCCGCTAGATAGGCTTGATCTCAAATTTATCCAATCATATTGTAACGCCCCGAAACCGGGTCTCGAGATGTCACATGGTGCTTAGGGTCACAAGTGACCCAAAGCTAACCCTTCTACTGGCATAACTTATAAGCAAAAGAATAAAATTCTTAAATCTGTATAAAATAAGAGAAAAAATAAAACTTTTCTGAACTGAATCAAAACAAATCTGAATTTATATGATTACAACTCTGTTGTTACAAATAAAACTGAAATTAAATACATTAAAACTATCGACTATCTATGAAGCCTCTACTAGTACTGACTATAGGTAGCCGGGTCATGACTCCCAACTATCCCAAATCAATACTCCTGAATAAAGAAAATATAATACTTCTAGAACTGTATAACTAACTCAAGCCCTTGAATAAAAAAGACTCATCACCTGTTGATTGGAAGCTGTGAACTGACTGAATATGGTATATGCTCTACAACTTGTACCTACATTATGAGACAATGTAGCACATAGACATATATGTGGATCAGTACTTTGAGGATGTACTGAGTATGTGGGGGTGTATGCAATAAATAATCAATATCATAAATCCTTATAGAAAACATGAATACTAGTATAGATGACTCACATTGCTTGAATTAAAACCATCATAATCATGAATAAGAAAACAGGTAATGTAAATCACACGAGTCATTGCACTTCATTATAAATCTGCATTCTTTCTTTGTTCTCAAACTTGTAGAATAGATAAAGTCTTAAAAACAACATCTTTCAGGGCATACACTTTAATCTAATGAAAACTTGTAAATTCTTTGGAAACTTAAAGATTTGACACTTGAGAACCTTAGAAATCTTGGAATCATAGCTTTCGAAATACATATACCTTTATCTTAGATAGAGTGGGGGACTAGTTTGGGAGTTTCTTCTAATCGACATAAACCATGTGATCTACATGGAGTCCAACGTCTTGCCCACGTTGGGGAGAGATATTCTATCCTTGCCATCGGAGTAGAACCTTTAAATTTTAGTGATCACTATCTTAACTTACTTAGGGTAAATCAAATTCTACGATGGCTCGTAGTTCTGGGGCATGAGACCTTGGAATCAAGCCCAACTCGGTGCTAAATACTACTCCCTTACTTAAGCTCAGACTTTTAGGAAAATCCACCTTAAACAACTCAAAAGTATGTAATGGAAGCCAATTATGTTTTCCTTTAACTTAAATTAAAATAGTGTGGATTCCTTTCTTAGCTTAGGATCAAAATCAACTCTTTTCTTGAAATCTTGGTAGACTCAGCATGAATAAGCTTTAAAGTCTCAATAACATGGAAATTTATGTACTCTTCTTGAAACACTTTAAAGAGTATCAATAATTCATTCGCAAAGAATCACAATTTCACAATAAGGATCAATTCATGACAACAAATCTTAGAAATTCTTGAAAATATGATATCAATAAAGGAATGTTCAATTTATATCATGAACTCTCAATTTAGATCATAATTAAACAAGTTAATCATGCAATTCAAGACTTGAACAATTCCACAATCTCATAAACTTGAAATATATCAAAATAATATGAATTCATCTTGGAAATACGAAATTCATTAAGAAAAAGTTTAACTTTTGGGTACAAGAACGAAATGGTGTTTTTATTCAAACCCCACATACCTTGGATTAGGAACTTGAATGAACTCTTGCTTTTGGGCCTTTATTCGTACTTTTGATGAGAGATTCTTGAAGCTCTTGGTCTAGGGATCTTGAATCTTGAATCAATTTGGAAAACCATGGTGGAATCTTGAGTTTCTTGAATATTGGGTTGAAACCCTAACGTGTATTCTTGAGAGAATTTGAGAGAATGAGGGTATAATTTTGTTATTAGAGGCTAAATCTCATGTTATTGCGGCTATTTAAGGGTGAAAAATAACCCAAATACCCCTCTTGGACGCGGAGCTTGACTGCAGGAAATTACACTAGCCGGAATAGGCAGGGCGCCGCCTCGCTTATCGCCTCCTCGGCTTACTGCCTCGCACAAAAATGGTTGTAACTTTTCGCTCAGGTATCGTATTTTGGAAAAATTGGTATAGTTGGAAAGATAATTCGATCATATACAATGTGCTGGGCATTTTAGATGAAAAATTACATGTATATAACAAGTTATACCTGCTTAAAGTAGACCCTTGTAGAATCAAATATCAACTTTGGACGAATCAAATGATCTTAGATCAACTTTGTTCTAAGTCATTGCTATGAACCTTTTCACCTATAAACCACTTCATAGACTATGATAATAATCATGAAACTTTATTCACATGAGAATAACTTGTATTAGAGCTTAGTCGTGTAAGAACGACGGTTAGAATTCTAGGACAAAAAAAGGGGTATTATATTATCTCCCCCTTAGGAACATTTGTCCTCGAATGTGGATAATTAGGCTGGAAAAACTGAGGAATCTGAAGCTATAAGCTATCATGCACAACTGAAATAAACTGAATAACTTAATCTGAAATATAATGAGCTACTGAAGTGATCTGTGAGTGCATGATTTCTCATGAAAATAGCTACATGGCTAATATAGAAACAAGAGCGTAAACTTATGAGTAACCATTGCTTTACGCTGGATCAGATCTCATGAGATAATATGAGAGGCTTTATAACATGAAAACTCAGGGTATTACAATACCTCCCCTTTGGGATCGTTCATCAATGAATGATACTGATTCAGTTGAAAAACTAGGAAAAGACTAAGATGATACACAGGATACTTACAGACTAAATCATACTGGATGATTACACCCAAATAGGGTATTTCTTCAACACTCTTCTATGAAATTTCTAATGCTATTAGGGAGTAAAGAACTTTGGGCATAATTTAAATAAAACATCTAAATATGGAATTACAACATTGCTACCCCTCTGTGGCCTGGAATATAGACCTATAAATCATAAGTTAGGATAGAATTTCTAGGCCTTAAGAAATGCTACTTCTTATTTTCAAGCTTAGCATCACTTCTCAAATGCTTCCTCGACTATGCTATGCCCCTCAAATATCACACTCGCTTGATTCAACTTAAAGTTTTCATATGGCATTGATAAATCTGTCTGCTAAAGAGTAAACTGAACTAGTTCCCTTTATCATGGTAAGACCTAACTCGAAACCACAAGGTGCTACACGTAACTCCACACCATAATACAAATCTGAGCCATGAATTCAACACTCTCAGCAATATCATAACTACTCACTCTAGGATGATTTTCCTCATCACTTTAACAACTAAATTCAACCCCTTACATACCGACATGATATTCAAGCCTATCTTTATAACCACCTATACACTTCTAAACAAACACTCATATTCTCTAAACCTCTATCAGCAATAGATTTCTTTCACTATGCTTAAGAAGACATACCTAAAATATTCTTAACTGACCAAGTCATACACAAAGATTCACCTTAATATTCCTCCATTTATAGACCTACATAAAATAAACATACAAAAATCTCTCCCAACATGACAAAATTACTTATTTCTATCTGTACAATCATTCATCATCACTATCTTGATCTAAGGGAAGGTCACTGAAAGGTTGGAATATCGGGATCCAGAATATGAAGGGATACTAAGAATAATGTAGGCACTCATCTGAGGCTAGAGGAATAGAGTATTTAATGCCATGAACTCGTCAAAGAGGTCTAATCTAAGTACATGCATGATATAAATCTTAATATCGCTGATCATTAAGAGTATTACCTGAGCACTTGAACTGAACATACTGTAAAGCTTGAGTACATGAGTCATGAGCTGCATGACCTGAATTCGGAGTTCATAACTCATGGAATGTGATTCTAACTTCTGAATGATCTGGAACTCCTCATACTAGGAACTAGGAAAATACATGATTCTCTATTATGTGCGTGAACATGAACTATAATCATTGAACTAACATGTAAGGGATGAGTAGATATTGGAATAACTGAAATACCAACACCGAAATAAGAATGGGTTAAGCCCCATCCTCACTCTCTTGATGTATCTACACTACACTGGCATCACTACTATAATTGGGAAGTCTGACTTTGTTACTTATTCTATCATCTCCCCTTAGCTTTAAGCCATCATTACAAATCTGTGGAACCCCTCTATCTAAAGCTTTCTTGGAGTAACAATGGAGGATTTATACTTCTTGGAGGAGGATCTTTGGAGTTCTTAGGGTATTTCTTGAGAGAAAAGTAATGAAAACATGCCTAATGTGATTAGAATAGGCTTTAATCTTGTGTTTGGATGGATTGGGGGTGGGAAAAAGACCTTTTTCCCCTTAATGAGATAAAGTGGAATGCTGAAAATTTGCCCCAGCTGAACTAGCCAGGGCGCCGCGGAGGCTAGTCTGCCAAACTAAGAAGGGCACCGCCTTTCCCATCGCGGTGACCCCCTAGCACTGGACTATGTAAGGCGTCACGGGATAATCGCCCCGTCTTACTATTTTTCTACCACAAACACTTCTTTACGCTCGTCCAAAAATTCTGATACTTACTCAAGATGTACTCTTGACTTTCCCCATCGTGAATCAACAAAAAAATCAACAAACGGAGGTCGGGAAGGTCAGAAATAAATTCCTCAAAATTTGAAGGTCCTAAAAATGTGTAAGTCCCAACACTTAGACAAATTTTTTAAGTATGATACCTCTCTTGACATGCTCTAAAGGTCTTAGACAATGAGGGAACTTTTTGGGGTCTTACAATACACGTAAATAGTAGAAATTAACCCAAAGGACTACACCTGAAAGTGTAATACTCTTTGCTAATTCTCCCTTCGTAGTCTACTAATATCACATCTCTAAACTTACACCAGCATACCCAACATCATCAACCTATAAACCATAAGCTAACTGACAAGAACATCATATACCACATAGTCTCATTCATACTTATCAGTTCAAGGATACTACTAACCACACAACACTTAATAAATTTTGAAAATAAGGAATCCCCATATCACCTGGGGCACACCTCTACATCATACCTACAACATCGTACTAAATTTTGAAAAAATAAACTTAAACTCGTGCATACACTATTCAAGACCACTAGATTACTTTCATACAACTAGCTGCACTAACCAAGAAATCTTTACATCCACCTTGATGACCATCCACTGTTCAAACTTAAGGTCTAGTGATAAGCATGATTTAACAACCCACCTTACATACAATTCTCACTTGGAAGCTATAACATAAGACATCAAGAAACACTAGCCCACTAGAATCTCATAATAACAATAATTGATCATAATCATATGGCCTATCTTATTTAAAATCCATTAACGCTTCCTCCTTCTACATATCATTACTATTTACCTATCTATACACCTAAACTTCTTTCATAACTCTATAAGTGTTAACTAAACTTCCTCTTACAACCTCATGGAGGCCTAACTTAACAACTCTTATCCACTAAGTACTTTTACCAATAACCTGTACTTTTCTAGCACAACAAACACTATCATAAACTCTTTTCATACTTCAAGCAAACAACAATTTACCTTAATCAATAACTACTTCTCTACCTTTCACTAAACTAACAAACAAGGATATATCACTTCACTACTAACTTAATCATAAGCAAGAATTCATCTATACGTATATATTCAATAAAATGCCCTTACCACTCTTCTTGTCACTACACCTCTAAACCCCCAGTTCCAACCAACACAAGAACAACAAGATGAACAACAGGTTGCTAGTGAATCGAAAGATTCCCTCACGGCTTCACTAGACATTGAGTTTCAAAAATATCATGATAACAAGATTACATAATACAGGAGATAGAAACTTGACACATAATATTTAATGATCTAAAAATACACATATTACTCTGCCTTAGCTGAACTACTATAAGAACGAGGGCATAACTTTAAATTTGAGGGACTTATAACACACTAGAAGACTCTTCTCAAGCCATTTTGTGAAACTTTTAAAACTTCTTGTTAGCAAGTCTGAGAGCATTATCAGGGGAGGAAATTAGAACTTACCGTTCATGTTACCTCAAGAAGAGTACATAGTAGAGAAGTATAGATTATTATTATGGATTTTGAGGAGGAATTTGAAAGCACATCTGACTTGGGATTAGTGCACAATTTTTACAAACATGATAAAACACTCCAATCTTCGGAACTCAAAAGAACTAATGGGATACTTTCTAGCCTTCTTATAATCCCAATACTATCTGTGGAGAATTAAGCTTGACTATTTCTGGTACCTTGAAAATGAGGAAGAGATGGCCTGAATAGAGTAAGATGAGAATCTGTATAAGTTTCTTAGAGAACCTTTTTATAGCACGATCTAAGACTTGAAAGAATGGACACTTTTCCTAAATGCCTTGTATCCTCTCAAAGAAAAGTACAAACATATTCGTACCATTCTGCAAGACTCTACTAAACACAGCTTCACAGACACTCTAGGACACTTGAACTCTATGCTCTGATACCAATTTTGTAACACCCCAAAATCGGGTCCTGAGATATCACACGGTGCTTAGGGTCACAAGTGACCCCAAGCTAACCCTTCTACTGGCATAACTCATAAGCAGCTGAATAAAATACTTAAATATGTATAAAATCAATGAAAACATAAAACTTTCTAAACTATATTAATACAAATCTGAATTTATAAGATTAAAACTATGTTGTTACAAATAAAATTGAAATTAAATAGATTAACACTACTGGTTGTCTATGAATCCTCTACTAGTATTGACTATTGGTAGCCGGGTCATGACTTCCAACTATCCCAACTCAATACAACTGAATAAAGAAAATATAATACTTCTCAAACTGTATAACTAACTCAAGCCCTTGAATCAAAAGGACTCTTCACCTGCTGATTGGAAACTGTGAACTAACTGAATATGGTATATGTGCTATAACTTGTACCTACATTATGAGACAATATAGCACATAAACATATATGTGGATCAGTACTTTGAGGATGTACTGAGTATGTGGGAGTGTATGTAATTAAATAATCAATATCATAAATCTTTATAGAAAACATGCATAGTAGTATAGATGACTCACACAGGTTGAATTAAAATCATCATAATCATGAATAAGAAAAAAGGTAATGCAAATCACATGAGTCATTGTACTTCATTCTAAATTTTCATTCTTTCTTTGTTCTCAAACTTGTAGGATAGATAAAGTCTTAAAAATAACATCTTTCAGGACATACACTTTAATCTCATGAAAACTAGGAACTTCTTTGGAAACTTAAAGATTTGGAAACTTGAGAACCTTAGAAATATTGGAATCATAGCTTTCAAAATACATATACCTTTATCTTAGATAGAGTGGGGGACTACTTTGGGAGTTTCTTCTAATCGACATAAACCATGTGATCTACATGGAGTCCAACGTCTTGCCCACGTTGGGGAGAGATATTCTATCCTTGCCATCGGAGTAGAACCTTTAAATTTTAGTGATCACTATCTTAACTTACTTAGGGTAAATCAAATTCTACGATGGCTCGTAGTTCTGGGGCATGAGACCTTGGAATCAAGCCCAACTCGGTGCTAAATACTACTCCCTTACTTAAGCTCAGACTTATAGGAAAATCCACCTTAAACAACTCAAAAGTATGTAATGGAAGCCAATTATGCTTTCCTTTAACTTGAATCAAAATGGTGTGGATTCCTTTCTTAGCTTATGATCAAAATCTACACATTTCTTGAAATCTTGGTAGACTTAGCATGAATAAGCTTTAAAGTCTCAATAACATGGAAATTTAAGTACTCTTCTTGAAACACTTCAAATATTATCAATAATTCATTCTCAAAGACTCACAATTTCACAATAAGGCTCAATTCATGACAACAAATCTTGGAAATTCTTGAAAATATGATATGAATATAGGAATGTGCAATTTATATCATGAACACTCAATTTAGATCATAATTAAACAAGATAATCATGAAATTCAAGACTTGAACAATTCCATAATCTCATAAACTTGAAATATATCAAAATAATATGAATTCATCTTGGAAATACGAAATTCTTTAATAAAACTAAAACTTTTGGGCACAAGAACGAAAGGGTATTCTTGTTCAAACCCCACATACCTTGGATTAGGAACTTGAATGAAGTCTTGCTTTTGGGACTTTATTCGTAATTTTGATGAGCGATTCTTGAAACTCTTGGTCTAGGGATCTTGAATCAATTTGAAAAAACCATCTATAGTTTCTTGAATATTGGGTTGAAACCCTAAGGTGTGTTCTAAGAGAATTTGAGATAATGAGGGTATAATTTTGTTATTAGAGGCTGAATCTCATGTTATTGGGGCTATTTAAGGGTGGGAAATGACCCAAATACTTCTCTTGGACATGGAGCTTGATTACAGGAAATTACACTGGGCGGAATAGGCAGGGCGCCGCCTCGCTTATCGCCCCGGCTTACTGCCTCTCACAAAAATGGTTGTAACTTTTTGCTCAGATATCAGATTTTGGCAAAATTGGTATCGTTGGAAAGGTAATTCGATCATATACAATTTGGTGGGTCTTTGATATTAAAAAATCCATATATATAACAAGTTATACACATTTAAAGTATACCCTTGTAGAATAGAATATCAACTTTGGATGAATCAAATAATATTAAATCAACTTTGTTCTAAGTCATTGCTATGAACCTTTTTCACCTCTAAACCACTTCATAGACTATGATAATGATCATGAAACTTTTATTCACATGAGAATCACTTGTATTAGAGATTAGTCATGTAAGAATGACAGTTAGAATTCTAACACAAAAATAAAGGGTATTACACATATTCATTATCAGTAGATTCAGAGATCAACCACTAGATAGGCTTGATCTCAAATTCAGGCAATCAGTATTAGTATCAACATATTCAGTGATCACCCGCTAGATAGGATTAATCTCAAATTTTTGTATCAGTAGACTTAGTTATCAGAAATTCAGTATCAGTAAACTCAGATAGAAGTTATCAGTAAGCCCAGTTATTAGTAATCGAGTTATTAGAACTCAATATTTAGTGTTACTACAATTTTAGTTATAGCTAATGCATTTATGCATGCATTGTCATTTCTCTTGCGCTATGGTGTTTTATACCATAGGTTCAGAAGCAAGATCTCCAGAGCACCCTTAGCAACTCAGATTCAGTTAGCAGCGGTAGACCTAGCAGTGAGTCCTCATCATCTACGGATATTCTCTTATTTTAGTTTTGTATTAGATTTAGGATTTTAGTATACGGAGTTAGTTGGGGGATTGTCCTATCAACTCCACAGTTCAGACAGTTTTAGAGGTTTTTGATACTAGATATTCAGACAGTTGTTTTCAGTTTTGGTATTTTATACTTTATCTAGTTTTATTTCAGATATTTTAACCTTGTGGCAATGTTTCGCCAAATTTCAGCATTATAAAGTATTATTAGTCAGTTATTATAGCAGGTACCATTCAAGGGTTAGCTTGTGGTCCTTCAAGATTATGAGCACCATGTAGAATCTGGGGTACCAGATTCGGGGCGCTACAAAATTGCTTCCCACTGTAATGCCCTGAGATTACACCCTGGATGACACACGGTGCTTAAGGTCACAAGTTACCACAAGATAACCCATGAGCTGATACTTTTTGTAAGTGCTGAACAAACTGATAGTAAATGATACAAATGTTCAAAAAAAGTGGATACGCCATAAAGTTTAAAAACTAAAGTATCTCCAAAATTATAAGACTGAAAGCAAATGTCTGATAAACAACTATCTGAGAACTGATAAAAATAATGACAAAACTGGCTAACTATCTAAAAGTGTCTGAAAGCCTTTAAAACAATTGAATAAGAGTTGATGGGACAGGCCCCAACAAATTCCAACTGTCTAACTGAAATAAAATACTAAAGTAAACATAATTGATCCTCAAAATATGAGGACTCATCGCTGCTGTTGTTGATACGCTAGAATGTCTAAGTATTGTGAGGAACTTGAGCATTTGAACCTATAATATAAGACATCATTGCGAAAGAAATGAGTATGCGATCAGTACTTTGAATGACTTGTAATCCCCCGTATTTCCTATCTCAGTTTAGCTCTCAGTACACGAGAATTCCTATATAAAAATTTCAATATACTTAAAATTTCTAGTTTAAGACTCACCAAAGTGTAGGAAATTTAGTCAGCTTTCCAACGATTTAAATTTTTCCCAAATCCGATATCCGGATGAGAAATTATGGCACTTTTAGTGAAATAGTATGTAAAATTGATAAGCACCGCTTTGCGGTGAGGGTCAAAATGGAATTCGTCAATTTCCAATGAGACACCGCGATTCTAACGCGTCGCGGTGAAGTTCTAGTTCCCAATTGGAAATTTCTAGTTTGTCAATGCAATAATGACGCATTACGCTGTAGTGCCATTTCACAATCATTATTTTCCAGTGAGGCACCATGATAGCCCCGCGTCGCACCAATGCCCATTTTTAGAATTGTCAATTTTTTGTCGCCCGATGCGATTCCACAGCATTGTGCCAAAATGGAATTTCATGATTGTCCATTTTTGAACAGTTTCAACTGACTTCCAATGGCTCACCACGAGGCCACCGCGTCGCAGTGAAAGCCAAAATTGAGAATCCATGACATAAATTTTAATTTCCTTCAGGGGTGATTTAGTCTTTTTCCACAACCCTAATCAATCTAAACATGTTAAGTAACCCCTCATAACTTAGTTAAGTCATTATTCACTTAATTTTCCCCTAAATCAAGAGCATTCTCTCAATTAACAAAACCCTAACGCTCAAGAATCAAGAGCAATTCTCAAGAAAACCATCAAGGAAATTTATGAACTCATCTTCCCAAGTATGTTAGGAGTTAATCCATGGGCCCTTACCACTCATTGAGTCCAAGAACCCTTTTTCAAGAATACAAGTTTTCAGATTTAGGATTCCCATACTTGAATTAGATTGTATACCTATTCATGATGTTGTTTGGGTTCCAATCCATGATTAATTATAAATATCATGAAATTAAGATAGCATGTGTGGTGAATTATATGATTCTCACATTAAATCCTTGAATTTACAAGTTGACTATTGTATCCATGATATTTATATGTGTTTATTATTATGTGAAATAATCATGCTCCCCAAGTGTTTGATAGAATGAATACGTAAGTTGAATAGTGAAATCATGACATGTTATCATGTGGTCCTATTTATGCACAAGCCCATGTCTTTCATGTGTTTGACAAAATGTCTAAATGAATACATTGTGAACAAGAAACTAGTGTTATGCTTTCATGATTGTGCCATGTTTACTATTGATGTTATCGAGTCCTGGGATATTTAATAATCAAAATCTGGCTGTATTCCTAGAATCACAGTAGCTATAGAATAGTATCAGTAATGTCACAAACAGTAGTACTCGGTTAATTATAGAACTTAGTGAAACTCAGTCCATTTAAATTTAATTTAATATTAAGTGTCATTCAATTGGGAGTAGGATTAGCACCGAGTGAACCCAATGATAGGGGCTCACATTTCAGTAGAGGGTGTAATCCTTAGTAGCAGTCCTTGCATTCCAGAACTACGTATCCAGCATAGGTAGAGATATTAACCTACCATTTGAGGTTTTATGAGGTATTTACCTGCCTATTGAGGGTAATACCATTCTCATCAGCTAACCTTCCAGTAGAGGGTGACCCCTAGTCCTTAGGGATGACATTTCAATGGATCCACATAGTCAGTGTCTGTACCCATGGCATGGTACTGATACCATTCAAACTGGGGCTATAGGTTAGACCCTAATTAATTCAGAAAGGGGCATGTTAGTTAGATGATTACCTCCCACAGTTTCAGTTATAGTCTCCGTATTTCAGTTATCAGTAAATCTAAGATATTAGTCACTCAGTTATCAGAACTCAGTACTCAACTTCAGTATAATCTTATCTCATATACAATATATATGTATATGCTCAGTATTGCATACATCAATATTTAAAGCAGTTTTAGTTATCCATGTACTCTTTTTCAGTTATTTCATATCATTCAGTCAATTACTGTTCATCCATACGAACCTATACATTCATCCTTAACTCATCTAGCATACCAGTAAATTCTATGTACTAATCGCATACTCGTTTCTTGCGCTATGATGTTTTATATCATAGGTTCAGACGCTTAGGTTCCTAGCCGTGGTTAGCCAGATTTAGTCAACAGTCGCAGATTCAGTAGTGAGTCATCATCTATTGAGGATATTTATTTATTTATTTATTATAGTAGATTCAGTATTTTATTAGTTGGAGTAAGTTGGGGGCTTGTCCCATCAACTTCACATTCAAACAGTTCAGTAGAGGCTTTTCAGACTAGACTAGTTCAGACAATATTCAGTTTTCAGATGTTATTATCAGTTGCTATATTTATCATTATTCAGATTATGAACCTCATGGAATTTTAGCCTAACTTTCGCATTATTTATGTATTACTATTTAGTGCTTACAGCAGGTACCAGTCATGTGTTAGCTTGTGGTCCTTCGGGGTCGTTAGCATCGTGTAGATTTTGAGTTGTAGACTCGGGGTATTATAAATTTAGTATCAGAGCCTAAGGTTCATTGAGTCCTAGGGAGTCTAAAATTTGCATCAGGTAGAGTCATGTGTACGCTTGTGTAGAGTGCCACACATATGGGCAAGAGGCTTGAGATGTTTTTATGAAAGTTTCCCTTTTTTCTGAATTTATGTCATGCGAGTGAGCATGAGCTCAAGTTAAAATCTCTATCTAATCCAATTTTTCCTTTTGTTTACAGAACATGCTTTTCAGAAAGACCAACAAAAGAAGAACTAGAAATCAGCCAGTGCCTTCGCCCGTTCAGGCAGATCCCTTGGATGAGCATGTCTCCCATGCAGAATTTAGGGCTACTTCACCACTCTAGCCCATTCTGTAGCAGCTCAGAATGAACGGCCAGCTGCTGTTTAGGCCAACCCAATGGCCAATAATACTGCAGCCAGGATTTGGGACTTCACCTAAATGAATCCTCCCCTATTTTCAGAATTTTAGTCTAAAGAGGATCCACAGGAGTTCCTCGATCAGGTGAAAAAAGTCACAGATATTATGGGAGTAATATAACGCCCCGAAATCATACCCCGAGATGTCACAGGGTGCTTAAGGCTACAAATAGCACCAAGCTAACCCTTTGAGCTTGCTGCTAAGTCTAGAAACTTACTTCAATGCAAATTATATCAAATCAATGAAAAATGTCATATCATGATCATACGAGAATATAAAAAATACGTGCCTAAACTATCAAAATACTGAAAAGTCTAAACATACTAATAGTCTAGTCTGACAAAGCCTCTACTACTCAAGAACTAGAGAGTCATCGGGATTGACCCCCAACTGACTCAAACTGAACTAAAATCAACTAAACCAACTACTAATAATATTGATAGTCTGGAAAATAGGTCCTCGAACCATGAGGACTCACCACTATGGAAATGTAGTCAAGGTACTCAGAGATCACTATCGCTGCAGAGACTGAGCACCTGAACCTACATTATGAGACAATGTAGCACATAGACATCTATGTGGATCAGTACTTTGAGGATGTACTGAGTATATAGGGGTGTATGCAGTAATTAAACAATATTATCAATCTTTATAGAAAACATACATGCTGATATAAATGACTCAAATAGGTTGAGAAAAACTAAAATCTAAGTTTCATAAATCATGAATTAGGAAGCACGTAGTATAAATCTCGTGAGTCATTACAATTTATTCTAAAATTTGTATCCTCTTCTTGTTCTCAAACTTTTAAACTAGATGAGATCTTAAAATAACAACTTTAGGACATACGCTTTAATCTAATGAAAATAAGGAGCTTCTTTTGGAACTTAAAGCTTATGACACTTTGGGAATCTTAGAAATCTTAAAACCATAGCTTTCAAAATACATATACTTTATCTTAAGGAGAGTAAGAGAATTTATTGGGGAAACTGAGGGAGTTTATCCTAACCGACATAAACCATGCGAGATAACATGGAGTCCAACGTCTTGCCCACGTTGGGGAGAGTTGTTCTACCCTTGCCATCGGAATAGAACCTTAACTTTAGTGATAACTTTCTTAGCCCACTATGGGCAAATTATAAACCTACGGTGGCTCGTAGTTTTGGGGTATGAGACCTTGGAATCACCGTCAACTCAGTGCTAAATACTACTCCCAAACTTAGGCTCAGAACTTTAGGAAAATACATCATAAACAATACAAAAGTGTGTAATAGAAGCTAACCATGCTTCTCTTTGCTTTAAATCAAGAATAATGTGGACTTCTTTCTTAGATTAGGGTCATAGAGAAATATTTCAAAACATCAAAAAGACTTGTTCAATAAATCATATTCATAGAATAATCTTCATGAAACATCAAAATTAATACTTTACTCTTAAGCTCATGCATATAATATACTTAAATGACCACATTTTCATAATAGATCTTAAATCTTGACATTTATCTTAGAAAAACACTTAGAATTATCAATTCATTGTAGGGATATGCAATTCATAGCATAAGTTCTCAAATTCCATCATAAATAAGTGCAATAACATGAAATTTCAAGACTTGAACATCTCATAGTTTCTTAAATTCAAAATAAAGTAATTTAAACATAAACCACACTTGCAAACAAAAAATTCTTTAATAAAAATCAATTTTTTGGGCACAAGAACGGAAGGAGTGTTCTTGTTCAAACCCAACATACTTTAATTTATAGACTTTTAATGAACTCTTGCTTTTGGGATGCTATTCATACTATTAATGGGTGCTTCTTAAAGCTCTCGGTCTGGGGATTCCAATTCTTGAAGAAATTTTAAAAACTGACAGTTAAATTTTGAGTTCTCTTGGATTTAGGGTTGAAACCCTAGGATGATTTCTTGAGTAATTTGTGACAAATATCATGTATTTTGGTGATTTGGGGATTAAATCCCGTGTTAAAGCTTAAAAGGGGATGGAAAATACCCATTTTTCCCTTAATGAGACGGAGAAGAAGCTGAAAATTTATACCAGTAGGACTTAGCAAGGCGCCGCCTCGCCTAGTCCGTCGGACTAAGCAAGGAACCACCCTTCCTAAGTCAACGTGATAGCCAGGGCGACATGGGCTTATCGCGGAGGCGTACTATTTTGCAAACCCAAACATACCTTTAAGCTCATCTAAAAATTCCAAAACTCACCCGAGATGTACTTTTGACTTTTCCCATCGCATATCAACAAAAAAAATCAATAAACAAAGGTCAGAAAGGTCATGAATTAATTCATCAAAGTTTGGAGGCTTAAAATGAGACTATGTGTTGAACACTTAGCTAAAATTCTAAGTATAAGGCCTTCTTTATCATACTATAAATGCTTAGACAATGAGGTAAACTTGCGGGGTATTATAAGTAATATCCAGTGAGATTAATGAGTTAGCTACCTATTAATTAAAAGATGTAGCTCATATATGATTTAATCAGTGAAAGGTAGACAGGGGCACAAATACAGGGCCTATAGAATAGAAAGAGTTTGCTACTGGCTTTCTAGATAGATTCTTTCCCTTAGAGTTGAGGGAAACCAAGGTGTTAGAGTTCATCAATCTCAGTTAAGGCAACATGAGTGTTAAAGAGTATTTCCTTAAGTTTACTCAGCTAGCCAAGTATGATCACCATATAGTGGAAGACAATAGGTACAGGATGAGCAAGTTCATAAAACCAAGGTTTTAGAGTTCGTCAATCTTAGGCAATGCAACATGAGTGTGAAAGAGTATTCCCTTAAGTTTACTCAGCTAGCCAGGTATGATCACCATGTAGTAGTAGACAATAGGTCTAGGATGAGAAAGTTCATGTCTGGGGTTTCAGAGAGTGTGGTTAAGGAGTGCAGAACTGTGATGTTAATTAAGGAGATAGACATATCCAAACTAATGGTCCATGCTCAGTAGATAAAAAAGGCTAAGAATAAGGAGAAAGAGAGAGAAAGCAAGAGATCTAGAAAAGGTAGCTTGATTTTCACTCAACCTAAGTAAGGAGGCGGTAACCGTTCTTAGTTTAGTCTAAAATCTTTAGTTCGATCTCCGTCCTTAGCCAGTGCTCTAGAACCTAAGTTCAGAAATGGTAATAAAGATAGGGTGTCAGGATTTAAGTCTCAGGGTAGTGTATCAGTGCTCGAAAAAATCCTTTTTACCAAAAATATGGCAGAAACAATCAAGTGTCTGCAATACTAGCAGTGATGTATGTTTCAGGTATGGCAAGCTAGGCCATAGAATCAGAGATTGTCCTCAGTCAGGTTTACAAGTTCAGTACAATCGTCCCTCAACATAGTTTGATTGGCCGAATCAGTAGGGTAACACCTCCAGTGCCACTAGTAGGCAACACCCAAACAAGATTTATGCATTCAGTCAAGACAAGATCAAGAAAGTTCTCCTGATGTGGTCACTGGTACGTTGCAGGTCTTCCATTTACATATTTATGCCTTATTAGATCTAGGAGCTTCTCTATCATTTGTAACTCCTTACATATAAACCAACTTTAAGGTCAGACCAATAATCTTAACAAAACCTTTCTCAGTCTCTACCCCAGTCGGTCAGTCTACCATACCCCAGAGGGTATATAGGAACTTTCTGGTTATGATATCTCAGAAAGTCACTTTAGCAGACTTAGTAGAGTTAGAGATGATAGATTTCAATGTTATTATTGACATGGATTTTCCCCATTCTTGCTATGCCTCAGTTGACTGTTGGAGCAGATTATCTATTTTTAGTTTCCAAATGAACTTGTCCTTCAATGGAGGGGTAGTACTACATCGCATAAGGGTCAGTTAATTTCATACCTTAGAGAGAAAAATAATATCCAAAGGGTATGTCTATCATTTTGTGTGAGTCAAATACTCTAGTTTAGAGACTCTAAGCCTTGAGTCAGTTCCAGTAGTAAATGAATTCTCAGATGTGTTTCCTGAAGATCTTCTTGGAGTTCCTCCCAAAAGGAAAATCTACTTTGAAATAAACCTTCTTCCAGACACTCAACCTATATCTATTCTTCCATACAGAATGTCTCCAGCTAAACTCAGAGAACTAAAAAAATAGTTAAAGGACCTTTTAGATAAAGGGTTCATCAGACCCAATATTTCCCTTTAGGGCGCACCTATCCTGTTCGTGCGTAAGAAAGATGGTTCACTTAGAATGTGTATAGACTACCATTAGTTGAACAAAGTCATGGTTAATAATAAGTACTCACTTCCCAAAATTGATGACCTATTCGACCAACTTCATGGTGCCAGTTACTTCTCTAAGATAGGCATCAAATACGGCTATCATCAGCTCAGAGTCAGAGAATGTGACATTCCAAAAATAGCTTTTCAAACCCTATATGGTCACTTCAAGTTTCTAGTAATGTGCTTTGGTCTCACAAATGTCGTAGCAGCCTACATGGACTTAATGAATCGTGTGTTCAGGTAGTACTTAGACATGTTCATTATAGTCTTCATCGATGACATTTTTGTCTATTTCCATTGCAAGAATGATCATACAGATCATCTTAGAATCGTACTTCAGACCTTTAGAGCCTATCAGTTATTCGGCAAATTCAGTAAGTGCAAATTTTGGCTGAGGTCAGTAGCATTCCTTGGTCATATAGTATCCGGTGATGGAATTAGAGTTGATACTCTAAAGACTGGGGTGGGCCTAGACCCATTTCTTTATTAGATATCAAGAGTTTCTTTGGTTTAGCTGGCTATTATCATAAGTTTGTTGAAGGGTTTTTGTCTATTGCTTTTCCTATGTCATATTGACTTAGAAGAAAGTCAAGTTTCAGTGGTAAAATTCTTATTAGAAGAGTTTTCAAGAGTTAAAGACTTAACTCACTACAACCTTAGTTTTCATATTACCAGATGGTTCAAATGGGTTTGTTATGTATTGTGATGTATCCAGAGTTGGCTTGGGTTATTTCCTGATGTAGAGAGGTAAGGTCATAGCCTATGCCTCTAGACAACTTAAGACCTATGAGAAGTATTACCCTACCCACGACCTTAAATTAGAAACATCAGAGTTTTCCTTAAAGATTTGGAGGCATTACTTGTATGGGGTGCATGTAGATATGTTCACAGATCACAAAAGCTTGCAGTGTGTGTTTACTCAGAAATATTTGAATTTACCTCAGACTAGGTGGTTAGAGTTGTTGAAAGATTGTGAAATGAGTATTTTGTATCACCAGGGCAAGGACAATGTAGTGGAAGATCTCAGTAGGTTGTCTATGGATAGTTTTGCTCATGTTGAGAATGGTAAGAAGAAGTTAGTTCAGGAAGTTCATCAACTTTCTCGACTAGGTGTCCATTTAGTCGATTTAGCAGAGGGTAGTGTGTGGGTGCAGAATAGTTTAGAATCATCTCTTACTTCCAAAGTAAAGGAAAAACAGGACAGAGATCCCAGTCTAGTTAAGTTGAAAGAGTTAGTCAGAGATAAAAAAGTAGAGGTTTTCTCCTAAGGTTGAGATAGTTTGTTGCATTTCTAGGGTCGGTTATGTATTCAATGTGTAGATGGCTTGAGGCAATGAATTCTTGCTGAAGTGCACAGTTCACGCTACTCGATTCATCCAGGCGAAACTACGATGTACCACAATTTGTGGGAGATCTATTGGTGGAGTGGGATAAAGAGGGATATTGCAGAGTTTGTTTCTAAGTGATCTATGTATCACAAGTTAAGATTGAGCACTATAAGCCTAGTGGGTCCATGCAGGAGTTCAACATTTCTACATGGAAATAGAAAGAAATGAACATGGACATTGTAACGGGTTTGCCTCGTACTCACCATCAACAGGATTCGATTTGGGTTATCGCAGATATGATTACCAAATCCGCTTATTTCTTACCAGTATTTTTCATCTTAAACAGTCTCATTTGAGGATGAATATTCCCAGGGGGATATATTGTAATATCTTGTATTTATCTAGCTTAGTTTAGCTCTAGAATTCCTATATACAACTTTCAATACTTAGAATTTTCTAGTTTAAGACTCGCCAAAGTGTAGTAAATTCAGTTAGCTTTCCAACGATATAAATTTCACCTAAATTTGATATCCGGGTGAGAAGTTATGGCACTTTTAGAGAAACAGTATGTCAAATTAAGAAACACCGCATTGCGATGAGGGTCAAAATGGCATTCGTCAGTTTCCAGTGAGACACCTCAATTCCAGCACATCGCGGTGAAGTTCCAATTCCCAATTGACGATTTCCAATGTGTCAATGTGATAATGGTACATCGCGTTGTAGTTCCTTTTCACAATCATCATTTTCCAGTAAGGCACCGCGATTTCCCCCTATTGCGCCAATGCCCATTTTTAGAATTTTACATTTCCAATAACCCGACGTGATTCCACCATTTCACGCCAAAAGGGAATTTTGTGATGTTCCATTTTTGAACAGCTTTAGCTGACTTCCAATGGATCACCGTGATGCCACCGCGTTGCGATGAAAGTCAAAATTGAAAATCTAGTGACGTAAATTTTATTTTATTTCAGGGGTAATTTAGTCATTTTCTACAACCCTAATCAATCTAAATACTTTAATTAACCCTTAATAGCTAAGTTAAGTCATTATTCACTCAATTTTCCCCCAAATCAAGAGCATTCTCTCAATTAACAAAACCCTAGCCCTCAAGAATCAAGAGCAATTCTCAAGAAAACCAACAACAAACTTCAAGAACTCATCTTCCTAGGTATGTTAGGAGTTTATCCATGGGCCCTTACCACCCATGGAGTCCAAGAATCCTTTTTCAAGAATACAAGTTTTCGGATTTATGATTCCCATACTTGAATTAGATTGTATACATGTTCATGACGTTTTTTGGGTTCCAATCCATGAATAATTACAAATATCATGAAATTAAGATAGCATGTGCGGTGAATTATGTGATTCTCACGTTAAATCCTTGAATTTACAAGACTAATATAGTAGCCATGATATTTATGTGTGCTTATTATTATGTGAAATAATCATTCTCCCCAAGTGTTTGATAGAATGCCTATGTAAGTTGAATAGTGAAATTATGACATGTTATCATGTGGTCCAATTTATGCACATGCTCATGCCTTTTATGTGTTTGACAAAATTCCTAAATGAATGCATTGTGAACAAGAAACTAGTGTTATGCTTTCATGATTGTGCCACGTTTACTATTGATGTTATCTAGTCTTGGGGTATTTAATAATCGAAATCTAATTGTATACCTAGAAACACTGTTGCTACAGAATAGTCTCAGTAATGTCACAAACAATAGTACTTGGTCAGTTTAGAATTAGTGAAACTTAGTCCAATTCAGTTCAGTTTAATAATCAATGTCATTCAGTTGGGAGTAGGATTTAGCACCGAGCAAACCCATAGATAAGGGCTCACTTGTCAGTAGATGGTGTGATCCTTAGTACCAATCCTTGTGTTCTAGAACTATGTAGAGAGTGTAGGTTGAGATATCAACTTGCCAGTTGAGGGTTAATAAGGTGTTTACTTGCCAGTTAAGGGTAATACTATTATCATCAAGGACCCTTCCAGTAGAAGGTGACCCTTAGTCCTTTGGGATGACATTTCTTTGGATTTATACTGTCAGTTTCCTAACTTGTGGCACAGTACTAACAC
This sequence comes from Capsicum pubescens, assembly GCA_030864215.1. Lineage (NCBI taxonomy): Eukaryota > Viridiplantae > Streptophyta > Magnoliopsida > Solanales > Solanaceae > Capsicum > Capsicum pubescens. Next base: position 96,182,858 of record CM061538.1, on the reverse strand, counting down.
CCTTTCAACTGGGGTTATAGGTTAGACCCCAATCAATTCAGAGAGGGGCATCTCGGTTAGATGATTACCTCCCACGATTTTAGTTTCAGTCACAGTATAGAACATAGTTCAGTTCTAAAGAATTAGGACTATCAAAAATAGTCACCTAGTTCTCAGTAATTTAGTTATTAGTAAATCTCAGATACCAGTCACTCAGTTGTTAGAACTCAGTACTCCGCTTCAGTATAATCTCATCTTAGATGTAGTATATATGTATATGCGCAGTATTGCATACATCAATATTTACAGTAGTTTCAGTTATCCATGTACTCTTATTCAGTTATTTCATATCATTCAGCCAATTACTATTCATGCATATAAACCCATGCATTCAGCCTTACCTCATCTAGCATACCAGTACATTCCAGGTACTGATTGCATACTTTTTTTTTCACTATGATGTCTCATATTATAGGTTTGAATGCTCAAGATCCTTACCACATTTAGTGAAATTCAGTCAGCAGTCGCAGATTCTGTAGTGAGTCCTCATCTATCGAGGATATTCTTTTATTTTAGTATCACAGTAGATTCAGTATTTTATTAGTTGGAGTTTTTTGGGGGCTTGTCCTATCAACTTCACATTCAGATAGTTTAGTAGAGGATTTTCAGACTAGACTAGTTCAGAAAGTATTCAATTTTTAGATGTTATTATCAGTTGCTATATTTATCAGTATTCAGATTATGAACCTTATGGAATTTCACCCTAACTTCCACATTATTTTAGTATGACTATTCTGTGCTCATAGCAGGTACAAGTCATGGGTTAGCTCATGGTCCTTTAGGATCGTAAGCATCGTGTGGCGTCTGAGGTACAGACTCAGGGCGTTACAGTACTAGTTTGCTAGATGGGTTTAGGATGATATGCATGGGCTTTTGTGCATGAATAATAATTGACAAAATGAATATCATGATATAACTGATGCATAGTTTGCATGAAAGTTGTAAAATCTGAGAATACATGCATATAACATGATACTGAAATAGGTTTGTAAACTAAAATATTGAAATCTGAGTACTGATTAATTTATAAACTAAATTCTATGGTCAAGAAAACCTGAATTGAATTTTGAACTGAGACTAGATTGAGATAGTAGGAGCTATCATCTAACCGACATGTCCCAGTATGAGCTAATTGGGGTCCAACCTGTGACTCCAGTTAGAAGGGTGTCAGTACCATGCCACGGGTACTAACACATAGATGAGTGGATCCACTAAAGTGAAGTTCCAAAGGACTAAAGAGTCACTCGCTACTGGAAGATGCTCTAGTAAGATATGTGTCAACCCTCAACTGGCAGGTTAACATCTCAAACCTATACTGGGTACGTAGTTTTGGAAATCAGGGGATGCTACTAAAGGTCACACCCTTAATTGGCAGGTGAGCCCCCATCCCTGGGTTCGCTCGATGCTAAATTCTACTCCCAACTGAATTGACTCGGATTACTTAACCGATCTAAGTTTGACTAGTATGATAACTTATTGAATTGATAATACTGAAATATATCTAAAACAATTCTTAAGATACTGAGACTAAGAAAATAGCTAACCTTTTAGGTATTCATAACCCCAGGACTAGATAACAATAATAGTGGAAAATACTAAAGCTTCGAAAACATAATAAGTAGTCAATGTTCAAAACCCAATCATCTAGGCATTTCATCAAACACATATGGGTCATGAATTAAATCATCAGAATAGTTAAAACATGAGATAATAACTAAAATTTCAATACTAAAATCATAGTTTAAGGATTTAACGTGAAAATACCATCCTTCAAATGTGTCAAGGACTAATTCCAACAAAAACACATAAACAAGATATAAAATTGAAATTCATGGAAGTTCATGTATATAATTCATGAAAACATGTAAAGATCATAATTTTAAACTTGAAAATAGATTGTTGGACTCCATGGGTGAAAAGGACCCATGGATGAACATCTAATATACCTTTAATGCTTAAATCTTGTAAGGGAACAACTTACTTAAAAGTTCTTGGATGGTGAAGCTTGAATTCTTGAGTTTTCTTAATGGAATAATGATTGAACTTGATGAATTTGGGTGATGGTTGGGTTTTATTTTAGAGAGAAATTAAGGAAGTTGGGCATATAATGCCCTAAATGACGACTTATTCTCGTGTTTTCATGAATTGGGGCGGTGGGAAAAGACAAGACTGCCCCTCTAGGATTTAAATTCATAACTCAAACGCCGATTAGGCCATCACCATGAGTACCAATGATGACACCTCTAAACCCACCACGACGTATCACAATCGTGGTGAGGTTTTGGAATTGAAATCCAAATACAACCCAAACCTCGTTTAAAAAATCTTAAACTACCTCAATACATGCTCCTTACACCCCTGAACATGAATTAACTCAAAAACTTATGTCTCAGGATAGGTAAGGTCACATTAAAAATCATTGAAGCTAAGAGACCAAAAATAAAACTAAGTCTCCAACACTTAGCTAAATTTTCAGGTTCTAATCCTCTTGTGCATGCACTATGAGTTGATATGAGATAAGACTAACATTGGGTATTATAATATCTCCCCCTTGGCGAAATTTATCCTCGAATTAGAGTAATTATGCTGAGAATACTGAGGGATCTAAATTCACATACTGAACATGCATAACTTAAAACATGATTACATAACTGAGTCTGAGACATGCTACATGATTGAACTAATTCGTGAATGCATGCAATGACAGAAATATGATTATATAGATGGAACTGAGAATGGAAAAGAGATAATCAAAGTATAAACTATTACCTTGAGGTATGTCTAAGTTTTTGGAGAAAAGGTTAGGGTACTTGGTTTGCATATCTGCTTCTACTTCCCAAGTGGCTCCCTCAACGGACTGGTTCTTCCAGAGATATTTGACCAAGGGAACTTTTTTGTTCCTTAGTCTATGGGTCTTTTGATCAAGGATGTCAACTGGGAATTCTTTATAAGAAGGCTATTCTGAACATCTAAGCTATATAAAGGAACAACAACAGTTGTGTCACAAATACACTTCTTTAATAAAAAACATGGAATACTGGGTGCACTGATGCCAAATCTTTGGGAAACTCAAGCTCATATGATACCTTCCCATAACGGCTCAAGATCTTGTAAGGGACAAAATATCGGGGGACTGGGATTCCCCTTCCTTCCAAACCTCTTCATTCCCTTCATGGGAGAGATTATCAATTAAACTAAGTAGCCAACCTCAAACTCAAGATCTCTCCTTCTCACATCTGCATAGGATTTCTCACGGCTATGGGTTGTCTTAAGACTTTTTATGATTAGCTGGACTTTCTCAAATACATCAAATACTAAATCAGGCCCTATCGACATAGCCTCACCTACCTCAAACCAACCAATAGGAGATCTATATCTCCTCCTGTAATACCCTGTACTCTCCTAACTCAGTTTAGCTCTTAGTAAACAAGAATTTCTATATAAAATATTCAATATAATTAGAATTTTCCAGTTAAAGACTTACCAAAGTGTAGAAAATTAAGTCATCTTTCCAACGATATAAATTTTTCCCAAATTCGATACTCGGGTGAGAAGTTATGGCACTTTTAGTGAAATTAGTATCTCAAAATGAGCAAAACTGTGTCGTGATGAACCCAAAAATGGTGTTCATCCTTATCCAGTGTGCCATCAGGATAAGCTGTCATCATGCCAAGGATATTTTTGCACTTTTTATTTTCTAGTGAGGTGCCACGATGATGCAGTGTCACACCAAAAGTCCAGTTCACAATTGTCTGTTTCCAGTGGTGCAATGTGATAGCACCGCATCGCACCGTTGGTCAAAATAGGAGTTATCCCTATTCCAGTAGCATGATGCGATTGCACTGAGTCACGCCAGAGCAAAAAATTAGGTTTCTTAGTTCTCAATTTAAATTTCCAAGGGTCGTTTGGCTATTCTCCAAAGCCCCTAATCAGTCTAAACACGTTAATTAACCCCTAATAGCCTAGTTAATTTATTATTCACTCAATTTTCCCTAAATGAAAATTATTCTCTCTCAAAATAGCAAAACTCTAGCCTTCAAGAATCAAGGCCAATCTCAAAAAATCTATCAAGGATCTTCAAGGAATTAATTTCCCAGGTATGTTAGGTGTTCATCCATTGGTTCTTACCACCCATAGAGTCCAAGAACCTTTTTTTTCAAGAATACAAGTTTTTGGATTTATGATTTCCATTATGAAATTAGATTGTATGCATGTTCATGATGTTGTTTGGGTTTCAATCCATAATTAATTACAAGTTTCATGAAATCAAGATAGCATGTGTGGTGAATTTTGTGATTCTCATGTTAATTCCTTGAATTAACAAGTTGAATGTTGTAGCTATGATATTTATATTTGTTTATTGTTATGTGAAATAATTGTGCTCCCCAAGTGATTTTTAGAATGTCTATGTGAATTGAATAGTGAAACCATCACATGTTAGCATGTGTTCCATTTATGTACAAGTTCATGCCTCTCAAGTATTTGATAAAATGTCTAAATGAATGCATTGTTAACAAGCAACTATTGTTATTCTTTTAAGATCATGTCATGCTTTACTATCAATGATATCGAGTCCTGGGGATAGTCAATAGTCAAAAAATCAATTTGTTTACCTAGATCACAATATCTATAGAATAGTCTCAGTAATGTCATGAACAGTAGTAATCAGTCAGTTACAGAACTTAGTGGAACTCAGTCCAGTTCAGTCCAGTTTAATAATCAGTGTCATTCAGTTGGGAGTAGGATTTAGCACCGAGAGAACCCAAGAATGGGGGCTCACCTGTCGGTAGAGGGTGTGATACTTAGTAGCAGTCCTTGCATTCCAGAACTACGTAGCTAGCGTAGGTTGAGATATCAACTTTCCAGTTAAGTGTTGATAAGGTGTTTACCTGCCAGTTGAGGTTAATACCGTTCCTATCAGGGAACCTGCCAGTAGAGGTGACTCTTAGTCTTTTGGGATGAGATTTCAATAGATCCACATATCCAGTGTCGGTACCCATGGCACGATACTGAAACCCTTCTAACTGGGGTTACATATTGGACCCCAATCAATTCATATGGGGCATATCATTTAGATGATTACCTCTCACAGTGTTAGTTTTAATCTTCGGTATAGAACTCATTTCAGTTCTACAAAATCAAGACTGTCAGTAACAGTCACCCAATTCTCAGTAATTCAGTTATCAGTAAATCTCAGATATCATTCACTCAGTCATCAGAACTCAATACTCAACTTCAGTATATTCTTATCCCAGTTATAGTATATATATGTATATGCACAATATTGAATACATCAGTCTTTAGAGTAGTTTCAGTTATCCATGTACTCTTATTCAGTATTTCATACAGTTAGTTACTATTCATGCATATGAACCCATGTATTTATCCTTACCTCATCTATCATAACAATACATTCCACTTACTAATTACATATTCATTTTCTTGCGCTATGATGTCTCATATCATAGGCTCGGATGATCAGGTTCCTGACCGCACATATCCAGATTCAGTTACCAGCAACAGATTCAGTAGTGAATCATCATCCATCGAGGATATTATTCATATCAATATTATAGTAGATTCAATATTTTATTAGTCAGAGTTAGTTGGGGGCTTCTCCCATCAACTCCACATTCAGATAGTTTAGTAGAGGCTTTTCAGACTAGACTAGTTCAGACAGTATTTAGTTTTCAGATGTTATTATAAGTTTCTATATTTTTAAGTATTCAGATTATGAACCTTATGGCATTTCAGCCTAACTTCCATATTATTTTAGTATTATTATTTAGTGCTCATAGCACGTACCAGTCATGGGTTAGCTTGTAATCCTTCGGGGTCGTAAGCACCGTGTGGCATCTAGTGTTCATACTCAGGGAATTATAAACTTGGTATTAGAGACTAAGGTTCAACATAGTACTAGGGAATCTGAAAGACGCGTCAATTAGTGTAACGCCCTAACTTTCTTAACCAAAATGCTACATGGTGCTCATGACCCCGAAGGACTACAAGCTAACCCATGACTGATATCTGTACCTGTAAACTGCTTAATATCTTATAAAATATGTGGAAACATGAACTATAAGGCCATAAGGTTCAATACTGATACATATCTGAAAAACATGGTATAACAATACCAAAAAGGAACATAAATACTGAAGTCTGAACATCTAATCTGACATCTAGTCCGAAAGCCTCTAACTGAACTAAATAAGGAGTTGAAGGAACATGTCTCCAACTAACTCCATGAACTTAAAAACTAATCTAAAATATTGTAATAAAGTAATAATAATATTTTCCTCGAATAAAGAGGAGCACTGACTGCTGAAATCTGCAATGCTACTGCTGCTCTGAAACTCATGCCTCTATACCTATGGCATCAAATAAAACACCATAGCACAAATGCATCAGTACGACAGAATGTACTGAGTATACCAGTGAGGTAGGCTAAATGCAAAGGGTTTTATATGCATGAACAATGTTGATTGATATGAACGTGAGAATACATACATATATACGTAACTGCAACTAAACTCGTGGTGATACTGACTACTGAGTCTGAATACTGACAGCATGAGCTTACTGATGCTGAGATACTGAATGACTGAGTTTACTGATATTGATATACTGAATGACTAAGTTTACTGATATTGATATGTAACTCACTAATAAGTGAGGAACTGATACTATATTATTGAATACTGGGAGACTGATACTATATTACTAATAAAGGAATAATTGTTTCTGATAGTTCTAATTATGAAGAACTTATTTGATTGACCGTATATAACAGTCCTAAAACTGAGCTCGTGATAACATGACTATTGAGTATGAATACTGATGACATGTATTTACTAATAAAATATCATGAATGATAACTGAATTCTGATAACTAATATATCTGATAACATGAATTCTGATAACTGATAGCATAAATGATTGTATCTGACAATCCTGAAGAGCTATCTGAGTTCTTTTACTGAGACTGATACTGAAACTATGGGAAGTAGTTATCTAATCGACATACCCTAAATACGCTATAATAGCTAATCTAGGGTCCAATCTCTTCCCTGATTAGAAGGGTGTCAATACCACACCACTGGTAAGGATAAGCTGTAAGTGACCCTCATCTGGTAGGTACTCAATGAGAACGGTGGGAACCCTAACTGATAGGTTAAACCACCTCATCAACCCTAATCTGATAGGTTAAGATGTCTCAACCTATTTTGGCTACATAGTTATGGAACGCAAGGACTACTTCTAAGAATCACAGCCTCTACTAGAAGGTGAGTTCCCATCCTTGGGTTCGCTCGGTGTGGAATTCTACTCCCAACTGAATGACATTGAACTAATTTCCTAGTTTATACTAGAATTAACTGAACTATTACTAATTTTTCTGTTTAACTGGACTGAACATGGAATGAGTTTATTGAGTTCCGATGACTAGCGGAACACTACTGAATTCTATTAACTGACTAAATGCTACTGAGTTCTGTTAGCTGACTGAGTTTACTGATGTCTGAACTGAATATTGAACTAAATTGTTCTGATACTGAGATTTACTGAATTCCATAGACTGACGGAATATTAGTGAGGTTTCGTAGATTACTGAGTATTGAGTAAAACTGAACTGATACTACCTTTACATGATTTTTTCTGAGTCATGAGACTAACTGAAGTCTACTGAACATGGCTTGACTGAGAGTATCGTAAAAACATGACATGGCTCTAGGAACAAAGCTATATTTTTTGGGTACGAATACCCCCAGGACTCGATAGGAGAAAACTGACACACATGACATGACTTGATCACAAGATTTGAGTCCACAATTCACAATATCATAAGCAAGGGATAGTATACTTTATGTATTTATTCAACATTTCAAACATGATAGGAAAAGCATGGATATATCTTGTGTACATAATTTATATCTCCATTATCATACATGTTTTATACCACAATAATAACAACACATAATTTGCATGGAAATTCATATTGGAGTGTATGGCTAACATGAACTTGTTATTTAGATATCATGAAATCATGTAAATATGAAGTTCTAACATACTAGGCATTTTATCGAACACCTTGCATGCATTATTTAAGGCATTGGTGGATTTCATACTTGCATTCTATCAATCCATCCAAAGATCATGTTTTTCAACTAACAACATAACTTTCATGAGATATATAGTCACGATACTATTATATAGCAAAACAAACAAGCATCAACATAGGTATGATCATATCACCACAACCAACCAAGATTTTGTATTTTAAAGATTGATTCTTGAACTCCACGGACTAAAGAAATCCGTGGATGAACATTACTCATACCTTGGAAGGAAGGTTCTTGATGATTGACGGAGGAATTTTTCTTGAAATTTGATCTTCAAGCTTGATTGTGCAACCCTAGTTGTTTTTCTCCTATGGTGCTCTTGGATAATGAACTTTGAGATGTTAATAGGGTTGTAATGTGTTTAGAAGATATAAATTTCATGAGGTTAGGTTTAGGGACATATAAGAAGTGTTAAAAGACTTAACTACCCTCAAAATAACTCAAAAACTAAGTATTTTCATGGCTGAAATCATACATAGGCACCGCATATGATATCGCCTATGCTTTACATAGGAGCCGCATATGATATCGCCTATACTTTACATAGGTGCCACATATGATATTGCCTATGCTTTCTAGTTTCCATGTGCGATTGGTTAGGCGACGCATTCTACTTAGAAAGGCCATACAATTTGGTGGGTCTAAATATGCTAAAATGTCACATATCAATCACGTTATTCTTGTTCAATGATGACCCTTGCAAAATCGAACACTAAGACTTGATGGATTCAAAAACTCTTAGCTTGCATCACTCTAAGCGACTCATATGATCATGCTTAAGACATCGCAAGCTATCCTATCGCTAGGATATTTATTGTAAGTCATGCACTAAAATTCTACTCACAGGATAGGAGGTTTTATACGTAGGAAATCTTATTCACTTCCTAGCTTAGAAACATACGTGGTATTATAATATCTCTCCCTTGGAAACATTCTTCCTCAAATGGAACTGACTGAGAGGGGAAAAGACCAACTGAACATAAAATGAACATGAATAAATGGAATATGATCTCATGACTAACGTGACTGATGAACTGAATATATCATACTGAACATGCATATCTAATGCATGTATAATAGATTTATGAATATAGGACTTAGTTTTCTGGTGAGCTGAGTTTCTCAAATAGGAATTCATATCTGATGCTTAACTGATAAGGAAGATCCATGCATATCGGATGCATGATTATATGACTGACATGATACGTGAATGCATGAATAAAAGTACTGATGAGCTGATCACGCATATCTGATGCGTGAATTCATGACTAAACTTACTCATAAACATGTAATGGTAAAGGTACCAAGTTTGAATTAAAAACTAAGCATGGAACTGAATACCAAGTTTGGTACTAAAATATGAGCATGAGAACGAGTAAGTTTAAGGAAAACTGTTACCTTGAACTTAAAATACCGATAAGTTTGAGATTAATTACTCCATATGCATGATCGGAAATATGAGAACGTAACTGAGTCTGGGACGTGGTAGATATACTGAATATCATGATCTGAACTGAATCTTGAAAACATGGCATACGACTGAAGTTGGAGTTTGAGGGTTAACTTATGAGTACCCCTTCTCCAAACTGGATTTATCAAAAGAAAAAAGAGCAGCATGTTTATGTCATGAAAGTTTGGGGGTATGATGTATCTCCTCCTTGGGACACTATGTCCCTTAAAGAATACTGACTTGGATGAGATACCGAGGGGAAATTGAGGTGATGCGCAAGACACCTAGGAACTGAGTAATGACTGAATAGCTAGGATCTAAAACTGAGACATGATACATGAACTAAGCTAAACATAAGTGCATAAATATACTAACTTATCTGATTAACTGAATAACTGATAGCTGAATGTTGGATCTGCAAAGCTAAATTGTACTTAGTCTGAATAGCTGGGCTGAGATTTTTGAGTTTTATGCATAGGAGATAAGGACTAACTGAGTAGAATGAGGTATCTGAGCATAGATTCATGAATTCTGTATTATTTATGAATGCGAGACCAAGCGTACGACATGGATCTGAGGTATTCTATTTACTGGGGTACTAAAACACTGATAACTGAGTACTGACAACCTGAATGCTATGGTCAAGCATGTCTAGAACTGAACTAAGTTTCAAATCTGGTTACTGAACTGAAGATAACATTATAACTAAGCCTATAGCTAGTACAAAAGTACTGAATTCTGAGGCTAAGTAACTGGTAACTGAAGCCATGGTTCTGTAGGACTATCTGAGTCCTTTACTGAATATTGATTTCTGAACTATCGATGTAACTGAGTTTTAGACTGATACTGAAGTACTGAATTCAAGGACTGAACACTGATCACTGAGTGTTGGATACTGAAACTATAATTGAGTTGGCAACTGAGTTTTTGATGGCTACATACTGGGGACAGACATAAGTCAAGGATCTAAATGTACACTTACACTTTGTACTTTCCCAACTTCTAAATACAACCCCTTTCTAGACGTTTACTTGAACATTTATCATCACATTCAAGCCTATCTTCACAACTACAACCTCGTGCAAAGTAAGCATGCAACAATCTTCTCTTATCTAAACAATTGCTCATCACTACACTATTCCATAAGGAGAGCTAGCTGGGGGAGTAAATCAGAAGGACCTGAAACATGAATAGATACAAACTAAACTTGACACATGACTGAAACTTGAGGAATAAAATATCAATAGTTTGGATTTACCAATAAGGTCTGAACTGAGGATATACATGACGTAGTCTAAATGTATCTGATCTATAGGGGCATAGCATGAGTCATGGAAGTTAAGTATACTAGAAAGCATGATATGTGTACATGATTCATGAGCTGCATGACCTGAGTCTAGAGTTTTTGTACTCGTGGGACATGATTCATAATACTGAGGGAGGTAAAATTGAACCCCTTATACTGGGAACTGAAGGCGCACATAATCCTATGGAAAGTGTGTGAAAGTAGAATGTGTTCATGAAACATGATTCGTACTGCGGAGTAAACTGGGACCCCTTATACTAGTAATGAAAATCATACATGATTTATGGGAAAAAGAAATGCATGAGTATGGTTCGTGACCTTAGAGTTGACATGCAACTCCTGAGTGGATTTTTTTGTGATAACTGAGGTACAAAACTCTGCACTGAGATGAGGATGGGTCAAGAATTATCTTCCCTTACTGCTTTCTATACATACTGGCTCTACTACTGGAATCTGAGGGACTGACTTGGTCACTTGATCTATTATCACATACCTACATTCTGTTCAACACCTGCCTATCTTACAAAACACATCATCTGATTCTGTTTCATCATATACTGCTAATATCACATTCATACCTTCATGCTTAACTTCAAGTCAATAAACTTAAATTCTTTCTCACCTGCTAGCACTGTTCAAACCTACTAATTCATGTTGGTACAACTATCCCCATGAATACATAATCTAATCAAAATAGATAATACTATCCCAACTCATCTACTGCTAAACTTTTGGGTCCATACTTAAAATTCTAGGTCTATACTGTCATAGGATTCTGAGAAGGGATCTAACGGCATATCAAAAATTGGATTTGAGTTTACAAAAGAGTTCTCATAATCATAAATAAAATATGTACAACTTTGGAACATGATTGAACTGAGGGGATATTGTCTGAGCATATGGCAAATCCCATAACTGTCTCCAGGGACTTCATGAGAAATCCCTATCTTTAGGACTTGAGCTTCACTGTTTCTGTTACCTTGAAAGTAAGGTAAGGTTGACATGAGGGGATCCTGATGTAAATCTACATGGGTTCCTTAGAGAAAATTGCCAAAGCATGATCTTGAGACATGAAAGAAGGGAAACATTTTCTAAAACATATCATAGCCTTCTACACATAAGTGTGGTGCACAACACGCCTATGTACAAGACTCTACTTGATGCATCTTTCAGACTTCCGAGGACACTGTTGAACCTTAGGCTTTGATACCAAGTTTGTAATGCCCTAATTTTCTAAACCAAAATGCTACACGGTGCTCATGACCCTGAAGGACCATAAGCTAACCCATGACTGATATCTGTACCTATAAACTGCATAATATCTCATAAAATATACAGAAACATAAACTGTAAGGCCATAAGCTTCAATACTAATACATATCTAAAAAAAATGGTATAATAATACCAAAAAGGAACATAAATACTGAAGTCTAAACATATAATCTGACATTTAGTTCGAAAGCGTCTAACTGAACTGAATAAGGAGTTGAAGGAACATGTCTCCAACTAACTCCATGAACTTAAAAACTAATCTAAAATATTGTAATAAAGTAATAATAATATTTTTGAATGAAGAGGAGCACTGACTGCTGAAATCTGCAATGCTACTGCTACTTTGAAACTCATGCCTCTCTACCTATGGCGTCAAATAAAATACCACGGCGCGAATGCGTCAGTACGACTGAATATACTGAGTATACGAGTGAGGTAGGCTAAATACAAAGGGTTTAATATGTATGAACAATGCTGACTGATATGAATGTGAGAATACATACATACATACATACATACATACATACGTAACTGCAACTAAACTCATGGTGATACTGACTACTGAGTCTGAATACTGACAACATGAACTTACTGATGCTGAGATACTGAATGACTGAGTTTACTGATATTGATATACTAAATGACTGAGTTTACTAATATTGATATGTAATTCACTAATAAGTGAGGAACTGATACTGTATTACTGAATACTAGGAGACTGATACTATATTACTGATAAAGGAATGATTGTTTTTGATAGTTCTAATTATGAAGAACTGATTTGATTGACCGTATATAACAGTCCTGAAACTGAGCTCGTGATAACATGACTACTGAGTATGAATACTGATGACATATATTTACTGATAACATATCATGAATGATAATTGAATTCTGATAACTGATATATCTGATAACATGAGTTCTGATAACTGATAGCATGAATGACTGTATCTGACAATCCTGATATCCTGAAGAGCTATCTAAGTTCTTTTACTGAGACTGATACTGAAACTATGGGAAGTAGTTATCTGACCGACATACCCCAAATACGCTATAATAGCTAAGCTGGGGTCCAATCTCTTCCCTGATTGGAAGGGTGTCAATATCGCGCCATTGGTAAGGACAAGATGTGAGTGACCCTCATCCGGCAGGTACTCAATGAGAACGGTGGGAACCCTAACTAACAGGTTAAACCATCTCATCAACCCTAATCTGACAGGTTAAGATGTCTCAACCTATGCTGGCTACATAGTTATGGAATGCAAGGACTACTTCTAAGAATCACACCCTCTACTGGAAGGTGAGTTCCCATCCTTGGGTTCGCTCGGTGATGAATCCTACTCACAACTGAATGACACTGAACTAATTATACTGAACTGATTTCCTAGTTCGTACTAGAATTAACTGAACTGTTACTGATTGTTCTGTTTAACTGAATTGAACATGGACTGAGTTTATTGAGTTCCGATGACTAGCGAAAAACTACTGAATTCTGTTAACTGACTAAATGCTATTGAGTTCTGTTAGCTGACTGAGTTTACTGATATATGAACTAAATACTAAACTAAATTGTACTGATACTAAGATTTACTGAATTCCATAGACTGACGAAATATTACTGAGGTTTCGTAGATTACTGGGTACTGAGTAAAACTTAACTGATACTGCCTTTACATGAGTTTTCCTGAGTCATGAGACTGATTGAAGTCTACCGAACATGGATTGACTGAGAGTATCATGAAAACATGACATGGCTATAGGAATACGGCTATATTTTTCGGGTACGAATACCCCCAGGACTCGATAGGAGGAAACTGACACACATGACATGACTTGATCTCAAGATTTGAGTCCACAATTCACAATATCATAAGCAGGGGATAGTATACTTCATGTATTTATTCAATATTTCAAACATGATAGGAAAAGCATGGATATATCTTGTGTACATAATTTATATCTCCATTATCATACATGCTTTATACCACAACAATAACAACACATAATTTGCATGGAAATTCATATTGAAGTGTATGGCTAACATGAACTTGTTATTTAGATATCATGAAATCATGTAAATATGAAGTTCTAACATACTAGGCATTTTATGGAACACCTTGCATGCATTGTTTAAGGCATAGGTGGATTTCATACTTGCATTCTATCAATCCATCCAAAGATAATATTTTTCAACTAACAACATAACTTTCATGAGATATACAGTCACGATACTATTATATAGCAAAACAAACAAGCATCAACATGGGTATGATCATATCACCTCAACCAACCAAGATTTTGTATTTTAAATATTGATTCTTGAACTTCACGGATGAAAGGAATCCATGGATAAACACTACGCATACCTTGGTAGGGAGGTTCTTGATGATTGACGGAGGAATTTTCCTTGAAATTTGATCTTCAAGATTGATTGTGCAACCCTAGTTGTTTTTATCCTATGGTGATCTTGGATAATGAACTTTCATTAATAGTTTTGTAATGTGTTTAGAATCTATAAATTTCGTGAGGTTAGTTTTAGGGACATGTAAGGAGTGTTAAAAGACTTAACTACCCTCAAAATAACTGAAAAACTAAGTGTTTCCGTGGCTGAAATCATACATAGGCGCCGCATATGATATCGCCTATGCTTTACATAGGCGCCGCATATGATATCACCTATGCTTTACATAGGCGCCACATATGATATCGCCTATGCTTTCTAGTGGCCATGTGCGATTGGTTAGGCGACGCATTCTACTTTGAAAGGTCATAACTCCTTGCTCGGGTGATGGATTTTGATGAAATTGGTATCGTTGGAAAGCTAATTCGATTCTCTACAATTTGGTGGGTATAAATCTGCCAAAATGTCACATATAAATCACTTTATTATTGTTCAAATATAACCCTTGAAAAATCGAACACTAAGACTTGATGGATTCAAAAACTCTTAGCTTGCATCACTCTAAGCGACTCGTATGAGCATGCTTAAGACATCGCAAGCTATCCTATCGCTAGGATATTCATTGTACGTCATGCACTAAAATGCTACTCACAGGATAGGAGGTTTCATACGTAGGAAAACTTATTCACTTCCTATCTTAGAAACATGCGTGGTATTATAATTAGAGTCTTGTGCATAGGTGTGAAGCGCGCCACACTTATGGATAATAGGATATAAGGCATTTTTAGAAAAAGTTTCCCTTCTTTCAGTATTTATGTCATGCGAGTGAGCATGAGCTCAAATTAAAATCTCAATCTAATTCATTTCTTTCTTCTATTTACAGAACATGCCTCCCAAAAACACCAATGGAAGAAGAATTGGAAATGAGCTAGTACCTCTGCCTGTTCTGGCAGATCCCCTGGACGAGCATGTCTCCCTTGCAGAATTTAGAGCTTTGTTTACCACTCTAGACCATTTTGTAGTTGCTCAAAATGAATGGCCTACTATTTTTCAGGCCAAACCAGTGGCTAATACTGTTGCATCCAGTATTTGGGACTTTATTTGAATGAATCCTCCCCTATTTTCAGGATCTAAGTCAGAAGAGGATCTACAGGAGTTCCTTGATCATGTGCATAAAGTCACATATATTATGTGAATAACATCCAATGAGAGTGTTGGGTTATCTACCTATCAGCTACAATATTTAACTCATACGTGGTTTAAGCTGTGGAAGGTAGACACGGGCACAGATGCAGAGCTCGTAGAGTGGGAAGATTTTTCTACTGCTTTTCTAGATAGATTTTTTCCCTTAGAGTTTAGGGAAGCCAAGGTGTTAGAGTTCATTAATCTCAGGAAAGGCAATATGAGTGTGAAAGAGTATTCCCTCAAGTTTTCTCAATTATCTAGGTATGCTCCTCATGTAGTAGTAGACAATAGGTCGGGGATGAGCAAGTTCATGTCTGGGGTATCAGAGAGTGTGGCTAAGGAGTGTAGAACAACGATGTTAATTAAGGAGATGGACATATCTAGACTAATGTTCCATGCTCAACAAATAGAAGAGGCTATGAATAAAGAGAGGGGGGAAAGAAAGAGAACTTGAATAGGTAGCTTCAATTTCACTCAACCTAAGTCAGAAGGTGGTAACCATTCCAAGTTTCGCCTAAAATCTTCAGTCCCAGCTCCGTCCTGAGCTAGTACTAAAGCACCTAAGTCCAGAAATGGTATCAAAGATAGGGCGCCGAGCTCTAAGTCTCAAGGTAAAGTCAGTAGTGCTCAAATAAATCCTCTTTGCAAAAAATATGGTAGAAACAATCAGGGTGTCTACAGAGTTGGTAGTGATATCTATTTTAGGTGTGGCAAGCCAGGCCATAGAATCAGATATTTCCCTTAGTCACGCTCACAAGGTTATTACAATCTCCCCTCAGCTTAGTATGGTTACCTAAATTAGCAGGGTGCCACTTCTAGTGCCACCAGTGGGCAACACCCAAATAGGCTCTATGCACTTCAGTCCTGACAAGATCAGGAAAGTTCTCCTGATGTAGTCACTGGTACATTACAAATATTCCATTTACATATTTATGCCTTATTAGATTTAGGAGATTCTTTTTCTTTTGTAACTTCTTACATAGCAGTCAATTTTAAAGTCAGACTAAAAATATTAATAGAACCTTTCTCAATCTCTACCCAGTGGGTCAGTCTATCATAGCCCGGCGGGTATACATGAACTGTCCAATTATGATATCTCAGAAAGTCACTT
Source organism: Capsicum pubescens (assembly GCA_030864215.1). Classification (NCBI taxonomy): domain Eukaryota; kingdom Viridiplantae; phylum Streptophyta; class Magnoliopsida; order Solanales; family Solanaceae; genus Capsicum; species Capsicum pubescens. The sequence continues at coordinate 96,165,974 of CM061538.1, read as the reverse complement.
CAGTAGAATTAGTAGAGTTAGAGATGATGTATTTCAATGTCATTCTCAGCATGGATTGGCTCCATTCTTCCTATGCTTCATTTGATTGTAAAAGTGGAGTTGTTCAATTTTAGTTTCCAAATGAGCCAGTCCTTGAATGGAGGGGTAGTACTACAGTGCTCAAGGGTCAGTTGATTTCATACCTTAGAGAGAGAAAAATGATATCCAAGGGGTGTGTCTATCATTTTGTACGAGTCAAGACTCTAGTTCAAAGACTTTTAGTCTTGAGTCAGTCCAGTAGTAAATAAATTCTCAGATACATTTACCAAAGATCTTCTCAAAGTTTCTCCCAAAAGGGAAATCGACTTCATAATAGACTTTCTTCCAAACACTCAGCCTATATCTATTCCTTAATACAGAAAGGCTCCAGCTAAACTCAAAGAATTAAAAGAACAGTTAAAGGACCTTTTCGACAAGGGGTTCATCACACCCAAAGTTTCCTTATGGGGCACACCAGTTTTTTTGTGCATAAGAAAGACAGTTCACTCAGAATGTGTATAGACTACCGTCAGTTGAACAAAGTTATAGTTAAGATCAAATACCCACTTTTTAGAATTGATGAATTGTTTGACCAACTTTAGGGCATCAGTTACTTTTCTAAGATATATCTCAGATCAGGCTATCATCATCTTAGAGTCAGAGAATGTGACATTGTGAAAACAACTTTTTGAACCTTATATGATCACTTTAAGTTTCTAGTCATGTCCTTTGGTCTTAATAATTCCCCAGCAACCTTCATAGACTTAATGAACCGTGTGTTCAAGAAGTGCTTGGACATGTTCATTATAGTCTTCATTGATGGCATTCTTTTCTATTCCCTTAGCGAGAATGATCACGCAGATCACCTTAGAATCATACTTCAAACTCTCAAAGTGCATCAGTTATTTGTCAAATTCAGTAATCTCAAATTTTGGCTAAGTTTAGTAGCATTCCTTGGTCATATTATTTTTGGTGATGGCATTAGATTCGATCTTTAAAAAAATGAGGCATTGAGAAACTGGCCTAGACCCATTTCTCCGTCAGATATTAGAAGTTTCTTGGGTTTAGCGGGCTATTTCCGATGGTTTTTTAAAGGGTTTTTTCTATTGCATCCCCCATGTGTATATATACTCAGAAGAAAGTCAAGTTTCAATGGTTAGAATCTTATGAGAAAAGTTTTCAGAAGTTGAAGACTCGACTCACTACAACCCTAGTTTTGACTTTACCAAATGGTTCACAAGGGTTTGTTGTGTACTTGATGAATCCAGAGTAGGTTTGGGGTATGTCCTGATACAGAGAAGTAAGGTCATATCCTATGCCTCTAGACAACTTAAGCCCCATGATGAGAATTACCCTATCCACGACCTTGAGTTAGCAGTAGTAGTGTTTGCCTTAAATATTTCATGGTACTATTTGTATGGGGTGCATGTAGATGTGTTCACAGATTAAAAAAGCTTGCAGTATGTGTTCTCTCAGAAAGATTTAAATTTACGTCAGAGAAGGTGGTCAGAGTTATTAAAAGATTATGATATGAGTGTTCTGTGTCACCCGGGCAAGGCCAATATAGTGGAAAGTGTTCTTAATAGGTTGTCTATAGGTAGTGTTGCTCATTTGAGAATAGTAAGAACAAGTTAGTTCAGGAAGTTCATTATCTTGACCGACTAGGTGTCCGCTTAGTCGGTTTAGCAGAAGGTAGTGTGTGGGTGCAGAATAGTTCAGAATTATCCATGGTTTCTGAAGTGAAGGAAAAGTAGGACAGAGATCCCAGTCCAGTTAAGCTAAAAGAATCAGTCAGAGATTAGAAAGTAAAGGTTTTCTCCCAAGAAAGAGATGGTGTATTGCATTGCCAGGGTTGGTTATGTATGTCAGGTGTAGATGAATTGAGGCAATGAATTCTTTCTGAAGCAGACGGTGTACATTACTCTATTCATCCAGGAGCCACTAAGATGTATCACGATTTATGGGATATCTATTGGTGAAGTGGTATAAATAGGGATATGTTAGAGTTTGTGGCTAAGTGCTCTACGAGTCAGCAGGTTAAGATTGAGCACCAGAAGCCTAGTGGGTCCATGTAGGAGTTTAGTATTCCCACATGGAAATGGAAAGAAGTGAACATGAACTTTGTGATAGGTCTACGTTATACTCGTCATTAGCATGATTCAATTTGGGTTATCATAGACATAATAACCAAATCCGCATATTTCTTGCCAGTCCATACTTTCTATTCAGCCGAGGACTATGCCAAATTATATATTAGAGAGTTGGTTAGGTTACACAGAGTCCCAGTATCCATCATTTCAGATAGAGGTACCTAGTTTACCTCTTATTTTTGGAAAGCATTCCAAAAGGGTCTTGGTACCCAAGTTCACCTCAGTACAACTTTTCACCCTTAGACAGATGGTCAAGTAGAAAGGACCATTTAGAATCTCAAAGATATGTTAAGAGAATTCGTTGTTGATTTTAAAGGTAGTTGGGATGACCACTTTCCTTTGGTTGAATTCTCATATAATAACAACTATCATTCTAGTATTCAAATGGCTCAGTTTGAGGATCTTTATGGTAGGAGATGTAGATCTTTAATTATTATTTTTTAGGTAGGTAAGGCCACTGTAGTAGGGCCTAACTTGGTGTTTGATGCCTTAGAGTAGGTTTAGTTGATCAGAAAAAAGATTAGGGTAGCCCAGAGCCGACAGAAATTGTATGCAGATGTAACGAGAAAGGATCTCAATTTTGATATTGGCGATTTTGTGTACTTGAAAATCTCTCCCATGAAGGGAGTTAAGAGGTTTTGTAAAAAGGGGAAGCTTAGTCACCGATATGTCAGTCCTTATAGGATTCTTAGCCATTTCAAAAAGGTAGCTTACGAGCTAGAGTTTTCTTTAGATCTAGCTTCAGTACACCTAGTGTTCCACGTCTCCTTGCTAAAGAAATGCATTGGTGACCCAGTAGTCATAGTCCTCTTAGAGGGCATAGATATTCAAAATTATCTCTCTTTCGAAAAGGTCCCAGTCTAAATCCTTGATCGTTAGATTCGTAGACTAAGGAACAAAGAAGTTCCTTTGGTCAAAGTTCTTTGGAGGAACTAGTCTGTTGAGGGAGCTACTTCGGAAGCAGAAGAAGATATATAGACCAAGTATCCTCACCTCTTCTCCGTAAACTCATACTTGGATTGAGGTTATAGACTTTCTTAGAATTACTTAGTTCCATGTTCAGTTACAGTTACAAACTTGGCATACCATCTTCATGATACTCATGCATTCATGAATCAGTGAAGCCATGTAATCATATTTTAGTATGAAAAATTAGTTTATCAGTAGTTTCAGTCATGTACTCATGTGTCACGACCTGAACCGGGGCCCTGGCCGTGACGAGCATTCCGAACCATGAAGGCCCGAAATACCCATATCTATCTGGTAATCATGCACATAATTCATATGATAAAAAGAAATGCGAAAGATACACAATATTACGGAAACATGGTCACGAGTCTAATGAAATAAAAAATGGGAAATAATGTCTCACAATATCTATCGACATCTGAAAACCATCTGCGAAATCTCTACTATATGACTAAAATAAACAACTATCTTAAAACTGGGACAAGGTCCCCAGTAGACCCAAAACTATTAAATGATAAATAAACTGCCAGACATCAGGCCTTCCGGAATATAGAAGGCTCACCACTTGACTTTGCAAATTTGTCTGAAGAATCTACTGATTATCTGGACCCCTAAACTGTCCCTCCGAACCTAGGAGAGAAGAGGGTCAATACAAAATACTAGTACACAGAGTAATCAAAAACAAAGTAGAGATTTTTATATAAACTAAATGAGAGTAGTTATAAAACACATTATTGCAAAATGATTTCGAAAATACTTGGGCATAGTATACTGATTTTTCAACAACAATGCAACACATCTGAGCTAGGTGGTACACCCTAAAATTTCACATTTTCACCAACTGTTAAATTTGGGTTGCCGCCGAGATTAGAGTATAAGTGAGGGAAAAACACACAAGATCACATAACAGGGTGTCTCGACGCAATCCAGTATGGTAGTGCACAAGATCACAAAGCAGGACTCCTAACCATAGTCCCAATTAGGGATGACATAATGTAAGGTACATAAGATCACACGGCAGGGTACCAAGTTCCCGAGTTGGCAAACACGGTTTCCAGCGTAGATTCATTTGACTCGTGATTTCTTTGGGCAACCACCTATCTCACAAAATCAATGCATGAAACTCATTTTAATCAATCATATGTCATACACTGTAGGGTATCATCATACCCGACTTGGAAGTCATCAATATCACATCAACTTTCCAACTTCTCATACCATTTACCACATGCTCATATGTATGACTTTCACACCATTAAAACACATACACCATGGTTCTCAACATGCAATTATTCAAGAAGTTTAATCATTTATGAGTAATGTCATATCAATTGAAAAACTCATGCTATCAATGGTTTAACACTAGTATAATATGAGGTATAAACATTATCATGGGGAATTTAGAAAATTCACAACTCATGTACATCGCACCCTTTTGAAATTTCAGGTCACATGTTCACAATTCAATTATTTAAATACATTCAAACAAACAACTCCATGATATCTCAATAATTCTTTCAAAACATGTTATTTGTATCAATTGAAAACCCCCATTTGTAAAAACATATATATACTTGTAAAAATTTAAAGTCTTGCGTAAATTCCTTTTTGAAAACATGCCCATGAAATTTAGGACAACCCTACGTATCTCTATTTCAGAGAATAATGAATGATTCTTAAAGCTTACGGATTGGGGATTCCAAATCTCTAATTATCTTGAAAAACTCACGGTTGAATCTTGAATTATTTGGGATTCTCGTTTGAAACCCTAGAGAGCGTTCTTGATGAATTTTGGTGAAATTGTATGTATTTAGGTGTATTTGGGATTAAATCCCGTGTTTGGATGGGTTTGGGGCCTTGGAAAATGTCTAGTTTAACCTTAGAATTTAAAATTTGGGACTGGAACGTCGTATAAGGCTTCACCGCAATGTGCTGGAAATCGCAATGAGCTACTGGAATTGACAATTGTCAATTTAAGGCTCATCGCGACGCGGTGGCCAGTCAAACGGGAACGCTGAAACTAAAAATGATCTAACTTCTTCACCGAGTGTCTGTTTTAGGCGAATTTGGTATCGATGGAAAGCTGATTCGAAGATATTTCATTTGATATATAGTAGGACACCCAGTTTGTCATATATAATGAGTTATGATCGATTGAAGTTGACCCAAGTTTCAACGTTCACTAAAACTTGAATGAAAGGAAAGTTTTCAACCCGTCTTTGAGTTAAGGGACTTCTATGATCTCAATTCATGCTCAACTAGATTCACACACTACATAATTGATTACACACTAAATTTGCATAGGATTCATGAATTTTACAACCTCTATGTGAAAGAAGAACGATTTACGTTCTATCCCGAAATGCGGGGTGTTACATTATCTCCCCCTTGGGATCATTCATCCCCGAATGATGGGTAGGGACTTGTTGAAGTACTAAAAGTGTAGAATAAAGAGAGCAGTCTCACATTAAACATTTTTCCCCGACAAAATATGGAATTTTAGCAAACAATCTTCATGATAACCCCTAGTGAAACTTGTAAGCATGAAACATGATATAATGAGACTTTACATAGGGATGATCTTGCACATGAGCTCTATGCATAATAATCTTCCAAACATAAGGCTGGGATTTATTTGGTTATCATAGACCGAATTTATATTGGTACTAATAATGAAAGAAGATTTTTCGCGAAAGGTAGGGATAGAATCATTCTCCATCTCTCATGATACAATGAAATAGATATTGTACTTTGAAACACTACTCATCCATGTCCAAACAACAAACAACACACTTAATCACTTCCAACTTACAGTTCTTCCATCACATATCTAACCACAAGAGTTTGAGCCTCAGTGCAAAGTGCTTTTTATGTTGAATCCTAACTAGGAGTAACAAGGTGGTAACTTAAGCTACAGGACTCTGTACTATACATCCCTTTATGAAATTATTCACCTCATCAATATCATCAAACACTCTTGGATTTTTAATTAAGAGGGTACTAACCACATAGCACACAGATTTGCGTTTTCAACAATCACAACTTCAAGCCTAATCAACTACACCAACTTCATGGATCTGCACACCAAGACCAACAATTTCAATCACTCTACAAATATTTTTCACCACATTCCTCCTTCTTAGTTAATTCACACAACAAAAGTTCACCTCCTTCTTTTTCCTTTTAACCTATAACCCCAGCTCGAGAATCACATCAAATTTTTAACCTTCAAGCACATCTACTCCTCTACCTAACACATCACCACTTTTCTATAGCTACCATTATACAATCATTCGGAGTGTCATTAAGAGACTCGAGCATAATTGTCAAAAATGGAAATAATACCATTAAACCATAACTTCTACTAATTGCACTGCTCAATAAAGGACATGAAATGAAGATATGATAGAATAACCACAAGGTGGTCTATATAATAAGTCTCTAGATTATAAGTAAAGAGTCATTAGAAAAACACAATACAACATGAATTCTCAGGACAGAGCACAGGGAGAAATATTGGTGCATATATCAAGACAAAATGGGGGAAAGAGACGGGATTCCCCTCCTGGATTGGGAAAAATCGGTAAGATAAACTAGGCACCTGACGCGATAGGAGACGCGACGCATCGAGATCGCATTGAGACACTGGTTTGGCCAATGCGATTACCGACGCGGTGCACCAATATCGCATTGATCCACTGGTTTGCTTACTTAAAAACATCTCAAACGTGGTTCGAAAAATCTAAAACTTTACCCAAACCATCCCTTTACATTTCTGAACATGAATCAACTCAAAAACTTACGCCTTGGGGTCGAGAAGATCAATTTAAAATCATGGAAGTTAAGATCTCATAAATATGACTAAATCTTTTAACCATTAGAAAAGTCTTTAGGTTACAAGCTCTCCATACGTGCCACTAAGAGTAGTATTGAGTCGAGAATGCTACAGACTGTTACATCTCAACTAAGACAAGGATTTCTGCTTGAAGCGATTGCTCCTCATTTAAGGAACTGAGATTTTTGCCATAAGTTTGCATAAACCTTATCACTTTGGCTAAACCCAACATAGGATGAATCAGTGACATATAGAATCATATTTCCTTATGACCAAGCATACTGAGAGACATAGATTTTCATGGATCATGAACAACATAACATATGGCCTGAATACATGAAAGACTTGATTACTGAGAGACATAATTGCTTCTAGTTTGGAGGTCATATCATAGACATAAGTCCATGGGAAACTCGAATCATAGGCACATGCATAACTTGAACAGATGACGTAAGACATTAGCGGAATAATCTCTGAAATGGAAGTAGGAGGAGTATGCTTGAGTAAGAATAGACTTATCATGATTTCTCCCCCGCAACTTGTCGAATTGAGAAAAATTTAGGAACTAACTTAATTCCCCATCTCCCACTTAGATCAAAGTCACACCTCTAGACTTGCACACATAACCTCACATCAAAATCTGTAGCCACAACCTCCACACAAATGAGACATCACCATAAACTTCAACTCTAAACTCTCCCTGATGAACTATACTCGGAAGGCCTTGCTTTTTGAAAAAAAATGCTACTCTTAACATTTGCTAGCGTCAATAGCCACCACTCTACAACTCTCACTCTCGTGAGTGAACACCCCCGCACTCCTTATCACAAAAGGGGTATCAGTATATATATGAACTCAAACTTCTCTCATTAATCCCTAATACAAAGGCACTATATTATTTTCTAGGATATTTTCTTCTAACTTTCAGAGTCATCGACTTACGACTAATATTTCGATGTGCATAGACACCCAGACTTCTAAACACTTAACACTCCATCTTCAATTTCCTTAGGATACTATCATTACACCTTAAATCACATAATCAACAACTTAACGAAATCTGTAAAACTATACCGAAGGCACATATTTCTTACCTATATTTCCTGAATTCAACTATAACGAACACCATACAACAACCCCTGAGTCTTCCTCAGACGCCCCCCTATACTACAAATTTCAAAAACACAGACTAGGTACAGCATACACTTATACGCATAAAACTTTATTAACAACCTGATACCTGGGGTTCAACTTATTACAATATACCCATGTTCTTAACCACTTAATGATTCAACCACAATTCATCATTTTAACACTAGTCCTCATGTACACATATCCCTCACGATTACCTCTTAAAATTTTCACAAATCTTCAACCTAGGCTCTTTCACAAATCATATCAAGCCTACTAATTCATTCCCATAAATGATACATCATTAATCATAAAATACTATTCTCGCCACCATATTCTACAATCTATAATTCAAGCCTATAGTCTAGCATCCATCGTCTACCACTAATAACGCAAATCATATAACATAATATACTAGTCCATCAAATTGGGAAATCAACTCCAACTACTCATTTCATTCAAATACTACCTACAGTCACAATCCCCTCCATGACATCACTATTATAGCTCAAAATCCACTTCATACCTTCTCACATGAAGTACTAGTTTACATCTACTAAGAAAAAGAAGATCTAGGGGTAAAATCACATAATAAACATGGTCAACCTTAATCTTATATCATACCCCATACAATATTATCTACTTATGCGGCTTCCTCACATAACACTTACTTACTCAAGCGCACATTTAGACTACCTTCCAATTCCACAAACAACCATGAGTCTATAATTATTACTTACTAGCTAATCTAGCTATTTTCATGCTTCAAGCAAACAACAATTCATCTTCATTACCAACTCGATCTCATGTAATAAGATTCGGCTATACATATATTCAATAAATTGCCCTTACCACTTTTCTTGCCATTTTGCCTCTAAACCCCCAGTTCCAACCAACACAAGAACAACAATAAGAAAAAAAAATTGCTAGTGGATCGAAATAGGCCACACCCGACTTCACTAGACTTTGATTTTTTTTGTGTTTTGAACAAGGAAATGAAATGAATAACAAAGCAACTATGCTAGTGAATCGAAAGAGCCCCACAAGGCTTCACTAGACTTTGTTTTCAACAACACAATGATATCAAGATTACAAGAGATAAAAACTTGACACACAATATTCAATGGCCCAAGAATACACATCTTACTCTGTATAAATAAAATTCTGAGTCAAACACTTCCTCCACGGACTACCATACAATCCACACATGCTACTAGATACCACATTAGTCTATCACCATAAAGGGGTAAATCATCCTCAAACATCGATTATTCAACTAAAATATTTATTTACACAAAAGTTATCCTCAATCTAACTTCAAAATTTTTGAATTCATATCACCAACTTCTTGGCCCAACATCACTACCAATAGATCATGACATTGACACTTAACTTATACTACTACTACTTGGGTGGAAATACAGTTCCAAAATTCTGTTACACATCATCCCCCTTAAGCGTGACATCTGCAACATAAATTCCGAAAGGGACTGAATACACTTAATACCGCAGGATGGAAAGCATGATTTCATCAATATCATAGTTTACACCAGAATCAATATACTCTGAAGCACTAACAGACTCTTCTCAAGTCCTTGCATAATATTTTTTTTATAATCTTTATGACTTAATTAGAAAGGGCCATACCATTTAGATTCTGAACTTCTGCACTTGATTCACCCCAACAATGAGACACATCTGAGCACATCAAAGAAAAGAATTGGGATGACTTTACTTGTGTATGGACAACACCGTAGCACAAATTAAAGTATGGAAGAGGAACATTCTGACTCCATAGCACAAACTAGAACATGAAGAAAGAGAGAAATTCCTAAATGCCTTGTAGCCTTCTACTTATAAGTATGGTGCGCTACACACCCATAAACAAGACTCTACCCGACGCAATTTTGCAGACACCTTGGGACCATGAACCGTGCTTTTATACCAAGTTTACCACGACTCGAACCGGTGCCCTGTCCGTGATGAGCATTCTGAACCATGAAGGCCCGAAACACCCCTATCTATCTGATAATCATGCACATAATTCATATGATAAAAAAAGATGCGGAAGTTACACAATATTACAGAAACATGGTCACGAGTCTAATGAAATTAATAATGGGAAATAATGTCCCATCACAGCTATCGATATCTGAAAACCGTCATCAAAATCTCTACTACATGAATAAAACAAATAACTGTCTGAAAATTGGGACAAGGCCCCCAGTAGACCCAAAACTATTAAATGATAAATAAACTGCCAGACATCAGGCCTTCCGGAATATAGAAGGCTCACCACTTGACTCTACAAATCTTTCTGAAGAATCTACTGATTATCTGGACCCCTATACTGTGCCTCCAAACCTGGGAGGGAAGGGGGTCAATACAAAGTACTGGTACGCAAAGTAATCCAAAACAATGTAGAGATTTTAATATAAACTAAATAAGAGTTATTATAAAACACATTATTGCAAAATGATTTCGAAAATACATGGGCATAGTATACTGATTTTTCAACAACAATGCAACACATCTGAGCTAGGTGGTACACCCTACAATTTCACATTTTCACCAACTGTCAAATCTCGGTTGCCACCGAGATTAGAGTATAAGTGAGGGAAAGACACACAAGATCACACAGCAGGGTGTCTCGATGCAATCAAGTATGGTAGTGCATAAGATCACAAAGCAGGGCTCTGAACTATAGTCCCAATTTGGGATGATATAATGTCAGGTACACAAGATCACACAGCAGGGTACTAAGTTCCCGAGTCAGCAAACACGGCTTCCAGCGTAGAGTCATTTGACTCATGATTTCTTTGGGTAACCACATATCTCACAAAATCAATGCATGAAACTTATTTTAATCAAACACATGTCATACTCTGCAGGGTATCGTCACACCCGACTTGCAAGTCATCAATATCACATCAACTTTCCAATTTCTCATACCATTTACCACATGCACATATGTATGACTTTCACACCATTAAAACACATACACCATGGTTCTCAACATGCAATTATTCAAGAAGTTTAATCATTTATGAGTAATGTCATATCAATTGCAAAACTCATGCTCTCAATGGTTTAACACTACTATAATATGGGGTATAAACATTATCATGGGGAATTTAGAAAATTCACAACTCATGTACATCACACCCTTTTGAAATTTCAGGTCACATGTTCACAATTCAACCATTTAAATACATTCAAACAAACAACCCCATGATATCTCAATAATTCTTTCAAAATCATATATCAAAACATGTTATTTGTATTAATTGAAAACCTGCATTTGTAGAAACATATATATACTTGTATAAATTTAAAGTCTTGCATATATTCCTTTTTGAAAACATGCCCATGAAATTTAGGATAACCCCACGTACCTTTATTTCGGATAATAATGAATGGTTCTTGAAGCTTATGGATTGGGGATTCCAAATCTCTAATTATCTTCAAAAACTCATGGTTGAATCTTAAATTATTTGGGATTCTTGTTTGAAACCCTAGAGAGCGTTCTTGATGAATTTTGATGAAAGTGTATGTATTTAGGTGTATTTGGGATTAAATCCCGTGTTTGGATGGGTTTGGGGCCATGGGAAATGTCTAGTTTGATCTTAGAATTTAAAATTCGGGACTGGAACGCCTGACAATTGTCAATTTAAGGCTCATTGCGATGCGGTGGCCAGTGAAATAGGAATGCTGACACTAAAAATGCTCTAACTTCTTCACCGAGTGTCTATTTTAGGCGAATTTGGTATCGATGGAAAGCTAATTAGAAGATCTTTCATTTGATATATAGTAGACCACCCAGTTAGTAATATATAATTAGTTATGGTCGATTGAATTTGACCCTAGTTTCAACCTTCACTAAAACTTGAACGATAGGAAAGTTTTCAACCCGTCTTTGAGTTAAGGGACTTCTATGATCTAAATTCATGCTAAACTAGATTCACACACTACATAATTGATTACAAAATAAATTTTCATAGGATTGATGAATTTTTTAACCTCTATGTGAAAGAATAACGATTTACGTTCTAGCCCAAAATGCGGGGTGTTACATCATGCTTTAGTTATGCATGTTCAGTATGTAAACTCAGTCTATCAGTATTTCTCATCTTAATCAGTATCATTCGAGGATGAATGTTTTCAAGGGGGAGATATTGTAATACCCCATACTCACCTAACTCAGTTTAGCTCTTTGTACATGACAATTTTAATATAAAATGCTTAATTACTTAAAATTTTCTAGTTTAAGACTTACCAAAGTGTAGGAAATTCAGTTAGCTTTCTAACGATATAAATTTAGTTAGCTTTCTAGGTTATTCTAGTTTGAGACTTACCAAATGGCATTTTTATAAAATTAGTATCTCAAAATGAGCAGCACCGTGTCACAGTGAACCCAAAAATGGCGTTCATCCTTTTCCAATGAGCCATCACGATAATCTCACATCGCGCCAAGGGATATTTTCGCATATGTGATTTCCCAGTGAGGCACTGCAATTGATGATAGGCGTATTTTCACGCCTAAAGCACCTTAATTTACCCATATTTTAGCTAAGTTTTAAGAACAAAATATATAATTCATGCACTTTTTGTCCTTTTTCCTGTAAGTGAGCTAACAAACATGATTAGCAAGTTTTCAGGTATAAACGATGAAGATTCCAGCACTTTATGGATAACTTGACGCCCAAGGAAGCTCCACGAAAGAAGGAAAGCAGCGTTTGGACGCCTATGGACTGAAAGTGATGCATGGATAACTTGTCCCGAGCAAAAACAGCATTTCTAAAGACTTTGGGGATCATCAGTAACTTAGTAGGATTAGGATAAGGATGCAGTAACCTAGTAGGATTAGGATAAGTACGCAGTAGCCTAGTAGGAATAGGATATGGGTGTTATAAATACCCTATGTTGCTGAAGTTTTTATTATGATCTCTCTTCATTCGAATCATTCATTCAACTCACTCATTCATTAATTCAAGTCCTTTCCATTTGACTTTTACTATTATTCAAGTTACAGATTCTGTAAGTTTACAGAGAAACACGGCACTCTAGGGAAAAAACGTCAACCTAGTTTGACACCATCCCCATATTCAACGTGAGATTTTCTTTGAGCTTTGGCATGATAATGATGTTTATTGTGATCTCCGTTGCACTCATGAGTAGCTAAACTTCTCTGTTAGGGTTATAGAAGCCTTATGAGATACTATCTGTTACTATGAGTTTGTGAATTCTTAATACGTATGCTGCTTATATCATTACTCTCCTCATCTTAATTCCATTCTTGTGGTTGCAAGCATATAAAATACGCCAGTATAGCATTAACTTGTTCGAAAGAAAAGTTACATGTCTGGAAAAGAGAGAATGACAAGGAAATAGGTCTACTAAACCCTGTTTAAAAGTTAGTGCCGTAACTAGATTAACCTCTTGGAGAATTCGTACCATTAGTATACGCTTTAAGCTCGAAAGAGTTAAAGTGATATAATCCTTGATGGTCGAAAGACGCTAGGATTTACCACAGAATACGAATCTCTATAAGCGCATGCATGTCTGAATTCCGCATAACTCATAGCCAATAGATACGTAGAAATCATAAGGTGGACATAACCCTAACTTACAATTCTCATTGATTATCTCCTACTACATTACTCGTTTCATTCTTTATTTTGGTAAACATTATTATACGCATAAAATCCCCTCTTTGTCCGCAGAACTTTCGACCAAAAGTCTACTAATAGTTGCAACACTTAGTGACCAAGTATTCCCTATGGGATTCGACACCCAACCCAGTTGGGTTCTATATTTGACGACGACCACTTACACTCTTACGAGAGTTGTAGTTTGAGCGTTATCAAATTTTGGCGCCGTTGCCGGGGAATACGGTTGTCAACTAAGTTTGTGACAGTTACTAGACCCTTTGGTCTAAAATTCTTGAATTTTACTTTTTGTTTGTTGTTTTTGTTTTGTTCAGGTTTGGTAGAGTGCATGCCAAATACACGAAGATCTGGTCAGCCATTATTACCCATAAATCCTGAACCACAACTTATTGGAAGAATGGATGCACAACGTGACATTGAAAGAAAGGCTGCTCAACAGGAGCAGGCTAGATTAGCTGCGTTGGCAGCTGCTCAAGTGCATCAACAGAATATTGATAACCCAGGTCGGGCAACAAATCCTGATGATGAGGACCTGGGTGATGATGAGTTACTGAATCCTAGGCGTACTGATGAGGTGGCGGCACCTATGCACAGGAGAGATCGTCAAGCTAGAATGAGACCTGACCGCTGAGTTGTGTAGGCTCCTTTTGATGATGATGATGACGATCTTGATGGAGCTGGTGCCACAGGGGCTATTATTCCTCCGCCCTTGGCACCTGTATCCAAGTTCAATATCACTAGCACCATGATTCAGCTATTGTAGCTCAAAGGTTTATTTGGTGGACTTGCAGGAGATGACCCGAATATGCATCTGGTCAATTTTATTTCAACATGCAAGTCATTTGAAAATCTAGGAGTTGGGCAGAATGCAATTCGGCTGCGCTTATTTCCATTGTCTCTATCTGGGGAGGCAACTCTATGGTTGAACGGGCTAACTCCTGATTCTATTACTAATTAGAGGCAACTGAAAGACGCTTTCCTAGAAAGATTCTTTCCGTCATCCAAGAGAGCACAGTTGAGAGATGAGATCAGCAATTTCCGACAGCTTCCAACTGAAGCTCTCCACGAAACATGGGAGAGATTCAAGAAGAACCTTATGAGATGCCCAAACCATCATATGACCAATGTCCACTTGATGGAGATATTATACAGATCTTTCAACTCGGTGTCTAAGCCAGTGGTTGATAACGCAGCAGGTGGATCATTCATGGACCTCACTTTTATTCAGGCAAGTGATATGCTAGATCGTATGACAAAGCAAAGTAGAGCTTGGTATACCAGATATTCTGAGAGAGCAAGCCCTACTGTATCTATTGGCATGACAGCAGAACAAAGGTGAAGAGAGGAAGAACGTGATTAAGATATGGCGCACATGAAAACACAAATGGATCTTCTTACAAAGCATCTATTATCAGGGAAGACTGAAAAAATCAAAGTTGTTGCATCAAAAGGAAGAGAGGAATCCGATTCCGAGAAAGAAGACAACTACTTGAACAATCAGGGGGGTTTCCAAGGCAATGCCCAAGAAAACCAACGTCGGAACTATTATGATAAATATGGAAACAAGGACTGTGATCAAGGAAGTTGGAAAAACAATACCGACAGGAGTGGTTTGTATGTTCCTCCTGGAAGACGTGACGCCGCTGCATCTGGTTCTGTAAATATGTCCATGGAAGATATGATGGCTAAGCTGCTGAAAGGAGTAGAGGCAACCAGTACAGGAGTAACCGAGGTAATAAATGATCTGTCCTCAATGAAGCAATTGGTTGACTCGCATTCCAATTCAATAAAACAGCTGGAGCAACAATTGAGTCAATTATCTGCGGCATTCAACCAAAGAAAGGCTGGAACACTACCCAGCGATACGGTGCAAAACCCAAGGAACGACGGATCATGCATGGCTATTACTACCAGGAGTGGTAAGGTGCTGGAAAACTCATCCCAAAGAAAGCAAGTGGCCGATGATATATTGGATAAGGCAGAACTAGAAGACATCAATGAAGCTGAAAAAAATGAACAACGTGGTAATGACGTCACCCCGAAACATCCACAGCCAGAAAAGGTTGATCAGCGGAAGCCCGAAGCAAAAGAAGTGGTGGAGAAAACTATTCCCCTTCCACCACCACCTTTTCCACAGAGACTGAAGAAGAAAACGGATGATACAAGGTTTAGTAAATTCATGACGATGTTGAAGCAGCTGACTATTAATGTCCATTTAGTGAAGGCGCTAAAGCAAATGCCTGGGTACGCAAAATTTATGAAGGATCTTTTAACAAAGAAGTGGGCAGTAAGCTATGAGCCGGCAGATAATATTCATTATTGCAGTGCAATTGCCACAAGGTCCTTAGTACAGAAGAAGGCAGACCCTGGTGCTTTCACTATTCCTTGCACGGTTGGATCTATGAATTTTGCTAAGTCATTGTGCGATTTGGGAGCTAGCATCAATTTGATGCCACTATCCGTCTACAGAAAGTTGGGGTTGGGCGACCCTACACCAACAAATATACGGTTCGTGATGGCAGATAGGTCAGTAAAACGACCTGTGGGTATCTTGAATGATGTGTTGGTGAAGGTGTCTACCTTCATTTTTCCTGCAGACTTTGTGATTTTAGATTGCGAGGTAGATTCTGAAGTTCCCATAGTCTTGGGACGTCTTTTTCTTGCAACAGGAAGTGTGCTTATTGACATGAGAGCTAATGAGCATTTATTTCGGTTGAATGACGAAGTGGTCCGCTTTGATATATGCAAAGCAATGAAGCAGCCCAGCGATATGAATGTTTTCTCCGTAGCTGATGTTTATTATGAGAATAAGAAAGCATTATCTGTAGAGAAACAACTTACTGTTGAGCCATTGTCTGCTACGCTGCTGAATGTTCAGCATGAGGACGATGAAGATTATAAAGAAACTATGTGTGCTCTAACAGAAATAGGGTCCTATTATCATACTCCTAAGAAGCCGGACCTTGATCTTAAGAATCAACCGTCACCAACAGCGAAGAATTCCATTGAAGAGCCCCCAGTCCTATAATTGAAAGAGCTCCCCAATTATCTAAGGTATGCGTTCTTGGGAAATGGAAATACACTTCCGGTGAGTGTGGCGGATGATTTAAGTGAACAGCACGTAGAGGCTCTCATCTCTACTCTGAAGAGATACAAGAGAGCTATGGGTTGGACTATTGATGATATAATTGGTATCCCTCCTGGGATATGTATGCACAAGAGTCATATCGAAGAAGATTGCATGCCTACAAGTAAGCATCAGCGTCGTCTGAATCCATTCAGAAAATGATGCCCCATCTATATCGATGAAGTCTAAGTAATCGAGATAGCTATGTCGTACCGCGACAATAAATCAAGCGCTTGGTGGGAGGCAACCCATCATTTTTAATTGTTTTGTTTTCTTAATATTTTATCGAGCCATGACCAAAACTAAGGCGCTTGATGGGAGGCAACCCATTGTTCTAATCATTTTTGTTGTTTTTGAGTAAATGTAGGTGCAAGAGGTGTAAAGGAGGAGATTGGTTTCAAATTTTGATTTGGAAGTATTGCATATTGAAGGTGGTAAGTTAGGAATGAAGAAGCAAAAGGCTATGGGTTAGGCATGGCCTATGAAAATATAGGCAAATAACAAGGCAAGGCCTATGTAAATCTAGGCCACGAACAAGGCAAGGCCTATGCTATGGCCTAAGCTCTCGGATTCTAGAGTGCCATAGCATAGGCGCCGCCTATGCTCAACAATGCCATAGCATAGGCGTCGCCTATGCAAAAGCCTTTTGTCTCTGAATCTAGTATGCCATGGCATAGGCACTGCCTATGCCTAACAATTCCATAGCATAGGCGCCGCCTATGCTCAACAAGGCTTTGCAAAAGGCGCTGCCTATGCCAAGCATAGGCAAAGCATTAGGCGTTGCCTATGGTCACTTTTGGTCTCCAAATCCGATTCCAAATGGTTCAAAACCCGACCCAAGCTTGTCCTATAAATAGAACCTTAGTCTTAGAACAAAAATGCATTGCAACTTCAACCTAGGCGCCGCCTACCTCTCCAAAATCTCTCAAAAAATTTCCTTTTGCTCTTTTACTTTGCAAGAACATCTTCCGAGGCCATCAACCAAGTAAGTACTGCTTTGTTCTTCTTTTATATTCTGTAAGTACTACACTACTACGCCTATAATAAATTGTTAAATCTTGAAGTAGTATTGGTGATTTGAATATGGTTGATTTGTTGTGATACAACTAAGTGAGTGGAAGAATACGTAAGGATGTTCTAGACTTTGTTCCAACTTATAGTTGATTTTGATACACTGTCATACTTTTGTGAAATCGACATGGTGAAGTGATTGCATAAACGTCAAAAATTGAATGCTTGGAAGCTTGAACAACTCGTCCATCGAGATTGAATACAAGCACATAATGTTGTGATTATTTCTATGTCATAACTTAATACAATCTTTATGTAGTAGTCTTGTTCAAAAGGTACAACAATCTACACATGAAAGTATAGTCAAGATTACATAGAGTTGGAAAGGATAGTAAGATTACATGAAAGTATGAATGTGCTGAACATATTGTTGGAACATATCGCCCAAATGTATGACGATGAAGTCTGAGTAGTCGACATCACTAACTTAATTAGTCTGTGCCAACAACTTAAGTGTGGGGTGGTGCCATTACTGTTTGTTTATCAATTGAATCTTCTGAGATGAAGATAACATGACTCTATTAGGATCTCAGGTAGAATGGCCTCAAAAGGACGACAAGAAAAACAAAAAGTATCCACCTCACAGAAAGGTTAGGAAAGCGGAAGAAAAGAGCAAGCTGAATCCTCCTCGCTACAAATACCTCAACGCACTTTTGGATCAAGTGGGGTACAATTTGAAGAAGCTCTGAGGATGACGACTCTGATGATGATTCCGACGCAGGGGGTATGACCCCAGACATAGAAGAGGAGTCCAACTAATCAGGTTCTTCTTATTTATTTTCCACTGAGGGCAGTGTGTCCCGTCTAAGTGTGGGGTGTTGGTATTTGCATGTTATACTTCTTTATCTGCATTTGCATTTATTTATGTTGGTTGTTTGATTTAGGTAGTAGTCGTAGATTTTTTTTAGATTTTGATGCATGAAATTGTTCTGATAGGCGGCATGGTGTTATGACAAGAGTTTGTGCTAGAATCATTACTATTGAGACATTTAGGCTCTAAGTGTGACTCACTGTGTGATAATTGTGTGGTTTAATTCATTCATCTGTTAGGGTCAAGAGTCTATAATACTCCCAATAAAGTTGACCATGTGCCTTGTGTGTGTGAGATGATAGTATATTCTGTGTTTGTGACTGATGCTAGAACTTGCCTGGTGTGTGTGTAAAGCAAAATAAAGAGTGTGAGTTTAGGAGATGATTTAGGCATTTCTTTGGCAACAAATACTTGTTTACCTTCATTTTACCTACCCGTGGACATTATCCTAGTCAACCCCTTTGAGCCTTTAAGACATTTTCTTTGACAGCCTCATATGTAAGCCTAATTCATTTTTTTCAAGACCATAATTTGATCCAAATTCCTAAGTGCTTTAAGTTGTGAAATCATATGACAAAATAAGAGAAAATTGGGTGAGAGTGATGCCTTAGAGTGTATTGGTACTTGAATTTGTTATGAAAAAGAGTGGCTATCATAGAGGTGTGTTATAAAAAAAAAGAAATAGAAAAACAAAATGATAAATTGTGTTTATGATTAAATAAAAAGATAGTTATGCTTGAATGGCAAAATAGGTGAAAAGGGGTGATAGATGAAAGAAAGGTAGCAGGGTTGATTAAAAGAGAGTGTTAATGGCATAATGTGATGTATTAAAGCGCTTAGGAACATAGTCACTATTTCTGGCCAAAATAGTCCTACCCGTCCCTTAGCCTACATTACAACCTGTAAAGACCTATTTGATCCTAAGCTTAACATTCTGATATTAGTAGAGCATTACACTAAGGGCAAGCCTATGGTCATCAGTTGCAACATATGAATTCTTTGTGAGAGTGAGAGCAAGGATAATCTTATACCCATGTTCTGAAAAATGCAATATTTGAGAGTGATTATGGGTAATATCTTATGTGAGACACACATGGTTGATGAGTTTTGGGTAGTCTTGTATGATTCTTTGTGGCTTAACTTGTGAATACGAATTAACCATCATCACGAGTCTATATTAGAGGTTGAATTGTTTCTAGAAGTGATTAGAAAACTACTCTTTGTTAATAATTTGACGATGACCGCTTACACTCTTTAAATTGTAAAGTCATGTGACAAAATAAGAGGAAATTGGGAGAGAGTGATGCCTTAAAGTGTATTGGTGCTTGAATTTGTTATGAAAAAGAGTGGCTATCATAAGAGGTGTGCTATAGAGAAGAAAAAAAACAGAAAAATAAAAAGATAAATTGTGTCTATGATTAAATAAAAAGATAGTTATGTTTGAATGGAAAAATAGTTGAAAAAGGGTGAGAGAGGAAAGAAAGGTAGCAAGGTTGATTAAAAGAGAGTGTTAATGGAATAATGTGATGTATTAAAGCTCTTAGGAACATAGTCACTATTTCTGGCCAAAATAGTCCTACCCGTCCCTTAGCCTACATTACAACCTGTAAAAGACCTATTTGATCCTAAGCTTAGCATTCTGATATTAGTAGAGCATTACACTAAGTGCAAGCCTATGGTCATCTGTTGCAACATATGAATTCTTTGTGAGAGTGAGAGCAAGGATAATCTTATACCCATGTTCTGAAAAACGCAATACTTGTGAGTGATTATGGGTAATATCTTATGTGAGACACACATGGTTGATGAGTTTTGGGTAGTCTTGTATGATTCTTTGTGACTTGACTTTTGAATACGAATTAACCATCATCACGAGTCTATGTTGGAGGTTGAATTGTTTCTAGTAGTGATTAGAAAACTTCTTTTTGTTAATAATTGTTGTGCCTGTCTTGATGAATATTTTGTGCTGTTACTGTGAAACCCTAAGTAGATGTTTATATGGACATGATATATTGTTTGAGGACGAACAAAGCTTTAAGTGTGGGGTGTTGATGATAGGCGTATTTACACGCCTAAAGCACCTTAATTTACCCATATTTTAGCTAAGTTTTGAGAACAAAATATATAATTCATGCACTTTTAGTCCTTTTTCCTGTAAGTGAGCTAACAAACGTGATTAGCAAGTTTTCAGGTATAAACAATGAAGATTCCAGCACTTTATGGATAACTTGACGCCCAAGGAATCTTCACGAAAGAAGGAAAGCAGCGTTTGGATGCCTATGGACTGAAAGTGATGCATGGATAACTTGTCCCGGGCAAAAACAGCATTTCTAAAGACTTTGGAGATCATCAGTAACTTAGTAGGATTAGGATAAGGATGCAGTAACCTAGTAGGATTAGGATAAGTACGCAGTAGCCTAGTAGGAATAGGATATGGGTGTTATAAATACCCTATGTTGCTGAAGTTTTTATTATTATCTCTCTCCATTCGAATAATTCATTCAACTCTTACAATTCGATTCACTTATTAATTCAAGTATTTTCCATTCGACATTTGCTACTACTTCACGTTACAATATTCTGTAAGTTTTAACAGAGAAACACGACTCTCTTGAGAAGAACGGAAGGAGAAAAAACGTCCAACCCTAGTTGACGTTTATCACTTCCATCGCCAAGACTATCCTAAGTGGTGGTATGATGATTATGTCTATTGTGATTTCCATTGCGCTTATGGAAGCCTTATGAGATACTATCGGTTGCTATGAGTTTGTGAATTATTGATACGTATGCTGCTTATATCATTACTCTCTTCATCTTAATTGAATTCTTGTGGTTGTAAACATATAGAATACGCCAGTATAGCATTAACTTGTTCGAAAGAAAAGTTACATGTCTGAAAAACAGAGAATGACAAGGAAATAGGGCTACTAAACCTTATTTAAAAGTTAGTGCCGTAACTGGATTAACCTCTTGGAGAATTCGTACCATTAGTATACGCTTTAAGCTCGAAAGAGTTAAAGTGATATAATCCTTGATGGTCGAAAGACGCTAGGATTTACCATAGAATACGAATCTCTATAAGCGCATGCATGTCTGAATTCCGCATAACTCATAGCCAATAGATATGTAGAACTCATAAGGTGTACATAACCCTAACTTACAATTCTCATTGATTAAAACCTACCAAGCATTCCGTTTTTACTTTGCTATTTTGATACTTTTACTTCACGCCTAAACCATCCCCCCTTTCAATAGAATTTTTGACCAACAGTCTTATAATAGTTGCAATACTTAGTGACCAAGTATTCCCTGTGGGATTCGACATCCAACCCATTTGGGTTCTATATTTGACGACGACCGCTTACACTCTTACGAGAGCTGTAGTTTGAGCGTTATCAAATTTTGGCGCCGTTGCCGGGGAATACAGTTGTCAACTAAGTTTGTGATAGTTACTAGACCCTTTGGTCAAAAGTTCTCAGATTTTACTTTTAGCTGTTGTTTTTGTTCTATTCAGGTTCTATTGGCAGGATGGATACACAACGTGACATTGACAGAAGGGCAGCTCAACAGGAGCAGGCTAGACTAGCTGCACTGGCAGCTGCTCAAGTGCATCAACAGAATATTGATAACCCAGGTCAGGCAAGAAATCCTGATGATGAGGACCTGGGTGATGAGGAGCTACAAAATCCTAGGCGTACTGATGAGGTGGCGGCACCTATGCATAGGAGAGATCGTCAAGCTAGAATGAGACCTGACCACCGAGCTGTGCAGGATCCTTTTGATGATGATGATGACGATCTGGATGGAGCTGGTGCTACAGGAGCTATTATTCCTCCTCCCTTGGCACCTGGAGCAAAGTTCAATATCACTAGCACCATGATTCAGCTATTGCAGATCAAAGGTTTATTTGGTGGACTCGCAGGCGATGATCCGAATATGCACCTGATCAACTTCATCTCTACATGCAAGTCATTCGACAATCCAGTAGTTAGACAGAATGCAATTCAACTGCGCTTATTTCCATTGTCTCTATCTGGGGAGGCAACTCTATGGTTGAATGGGCTAACTCCTGATTCTATCACCAATTGGAGGCAATTGAAAGACGCTTTCCTAGAAAGATTCTTTCCGCCATCCAAGAGAGCACAGTTGAGAGATGAGATCAGCAACTTTCGACAGCTTCCAACTGAAGCTCTCCCCGAAACATGGGAGAGATTCAAGAAGAAGCTTATGCGGTGCCCAAACCATCATATGACCAATGTCCACTTGATGGAGATATTATACAGGGCTTTGAACTCAGTGACTAAGCCAGTGGTAGATAATGCGGCTGGAGGATCATTCATGGACCTTAATTTTATTGAGGCAAGTGATATGCTAGATCATATGACAAAGCAGAGCAGAGCTTGGCATACCAGGGATTCTGAGGTAGCAAGCTCTACTATATCTATTGGCATGACTGCAGAGCAAAGGCGAAGACAAGAGGAACGTGACCAAGATATGGCCCATATGAAAACGCAGATGGATCTTCTTACCAAGCACTTATTATCAGGGAAGACCGAAAAGGTTAAGGTCATTGTATCACAGGGAAGAGATGAATCCGACTATGAGGAAGAAGCAAACTACTTGAATAATCAGGTGGGTTTCTGAGGCAATGCCCAAGAAAACCAAGGTCGGAACTATTTTGATAAATCTGGATACAAAGACCGCGATCAAGGTGGTTGGAAGAATAAGACTGACAGGAGTGGTTTGTATGTTCCTCCTGGAAACCGTGAGGCTGTGGCGTCTGGCACTGGAAAGATGTCCATGGATGATATAATGGCTATGCTGCTGAAAGGAGTTGAGGCAACTAATACGGGAGTAAATGAGGTGAAGAACGACTTGTCTTCAATAAATCAGTTGGTTGACTCACATTCCACTGCAATAAGACAACTAGAGCAGCAATTGAGTCAACTTTCAGCGGCATTCAATCAAAGAAAGGCTGGCACCTTACCTAGCGACACTGTGCAAAACCCAAGGAATGATGGATCGTGTATGGCTATTACTACCCGGAGTGGTAAAGTGTTGGAAAATCCGTCCAAAGGCAAGCAGGTAGTTGATGATAAAGAAGAGAATGTTGATGAAGCAGAGTTTAAAGATGCCGTAGAAGCTGAAATGAGTGCTCATGATGTTACACCTAGACGTCACCAGCCTGAAAAAAGTGATAATCGGAAGAAAGATAAAAAGGATATGGTGGAGAAAACGATTCCTCTTCCACCACCAGCTTTTCCTCAGAGACTGAAGAAGAAGGCTGATGACAACAGGTTCAGTAAATTCATGACCATGTTGAAGCAGCTAACTATCAATGTTCCGTTGGTGGAGGCAATGGAACAGATGCCTGGGTATGCTAAATTCATGAAGGATCTTTTGACAAAGAAGCGGGCAGCAAGTTATGAGTTGACGGATACTGTTCATCATTGCAGTGCAATCGCTACCAGATCACTAGTTCAGAAGAAGGCTGACCCCGGTGCATTCACTATCCCTTGCACGATTGGATCGTTGGATTTTTCCAAGGCATTGTGCGATCTGGGTGCTAGCATCAATTTGATGCCACTATCCGTCTACAGGAAGTTGGGGTTAGGTGACCCTACACCAACCAATATGCGGCTTGTAATGGCAGATAGGTCGGTAAAATGACCTGTGGGTATCTTGAATGATGTGTTGGTAAAGGTTTCTACCTTCATCTTTCCTGCAGACTTTGTCATTTTGGATTGCGAGGTGGATTCTGAATTTCCCATAATCTTGGGATGCCCTTTCCTCGCAATTGGAAGCATTCTTATTGACATGAGAGATAATGAGCTTTTATTTTGAATGAATAACAAAGTGATTCGTTTTGATTTGTGCAAATCGATAAAGCAGCCAAGAGATATGGATGTGTTCTCTGTAGCTAATGTTCATTATGATGATAAGAAAGCATTATCTGTAGAGAAACAACTTACTGTTGGGCCATTGTCTGCTGTGCTGCTGAATGTTGAGCATGAGGATGATGAAGATTATGAAGAAACTATGTGTGCTCTAACAGAAATAGGGTCCTATTCTCATACTCCTAAACAGCCAGACCTTGATCTTAAGAATCAACCGTCACCAACAGCGAAGACTTCCATTGAAGAGCCCCCAGTGCTAGAATCGAAAGAGATCCCCAATTATCTAAGGTATGCATTCTTGGAAAGTAGAAATACACTTCCGGTGAGTGTGACGGATGATTTAAGTGAACAGCACGTAGAGGCTCTCATCTCTGCTCTGAAGAGATACAAGAGAGCTATGGGTTGGACTATTGATGATATAATTGGTATCCCTCCTGGTATATGTATGTACAAGAGTCTTATCGATGAAGATTGCATGCCTACAAGTAAGCATCAGCGTCGTCTGAATCCATTCAGAAAATGATGCCCCATCTATCTCGATAAAGTCTAAGTAATCGAGATAGCTATGTCGTGCCGCGACAATAAATCAAGCGCTTGGTGGGAGGCAACCCATCATTTTTAATTGTTTTATATTCTTAAGATTTTGTCGAGCCACGACCAAAACTATGGCGCTTGGTGGGAGGCAACCCATCATTCTAATCGTTTTTTTTGTTTTTGAGTAAGTGTAGGTGCAAGAGGTATAAAGGAGGAGATTGGTTTCAAATTTTGATTTGGAAGTATTGCATGTTGAAGGTGGTAAGTTAGGAATGAATAAGAAGAAGGCTATGGGTTAGGCATTGCATATGAAAATATAGGCAAAGAACAAGGCAAGGCCTATGTAAATATAGGCCACGAACAAGGCATGGCCTATGCTATGGCCTAAGATCTCGGATTCTAGAGTGCCATAGCATAGGCGCCGCCTATGCTCAACAATGCCATAGCATAGGCGCCGCCTATGCAAAAACATTTTGTCTCTGAATCTAGTATGCCATGGCATAGGCGCCGCCTATGCCTAACAATGCCATAGCATAGGCGCCGCCTATGCCAAGCATAGGCAAAGCATTAGGCGCCGCCTATGATCACTTTTGGCCTCCAAATCCGATTCCAAATGGGTCAAAACCCGACCCAAGCTTGTCCTATAAATAGAACCTTAGTATTAGAACAAAAATGCATTGCAAATTCAACCTAAGTGCCTACTACCTCTCCAAAATCTCTCAAAAATTTTCCTTTTGCTCTTTTACTTTGCAAGAACATCTTTCGAGGCCATCAACCAAGTAAGTACTTCTTTGTTCTTCTTTTATATTTCGTAAGTACTACACTACTATGCCTATAATGAATTGTTAAATCTTGAAGTAGTATTGGTGATTTGAATGTGGTTGATTTGTTGTAATACATCTCGTTGAGTGAAAGAATACGTGTGGGTGTTCTTGATTTTGTTCCGTTTTGTATTTGATTTTTATACACTATCATACTTTTGCGGAGTCGACATGATGAAGTTAATTGCATAATCTTCAAAATTGAATGCTTGAATGTTTGAATGACTCGTTCATCAAGATAAATATCATGATTGAATACAAGCATGAGATGTTGTGATTATTTCTATACCATAACTTGATACGATCTCTATGTAGTAGTCTTGTTCAAAAAGTGCATTAATCCAAACATGAAACTATGATCAAGATTACATGAAATAGAGTTGGAAAGGATAGTTAAGACGACATGAAAGTATGATTGTGCTGAACATATTGTTGGAACATAACGCCTAAACGTATATCGATGAAGTCTATGTAATCGACAATGTTCACTTAATTAGTTTGTGCCAACAAATTAAGTGTGGGGTGGTGCCACTACTATTTTTTTTGTCGAATGTATCTACCGAGATGAAGCTAACATGACTATCATTTTAATCTCAGGTACAATGGCACCAAAAGCACGCCAAGGAAAAGCCAAAGCAACCACCTCACAGAAAGGCCAGAAAAGGGGACGAAAAGAGCAAGATGAATCCTCCTCGCTGCGAATACCTCACCGCATGTTTGGGATAAAATAGGTCCTAGAGGAGGAAGCAAAGAAGTGGTAAAAGAACAATAAAGTGTAAGGGCATTTTTATAAAATTAGTATCTCAAAATGAGCAGCACCGTGTCGCAGTGAACCCAAAAATGGCGTTCGTCCTTTTCCAATGAGCCATCACGATAATCTCACATCGCGCCAAGGGATATTTTCGCATATGTGATTTCCCAGTGAGTCACCACAATTATGTCGCATCACATCAAAAGTCGAGTTTGCAATAGTCCGTTTCTAGTGGCGCAACGCGATAGCACCGCATCACGCCATTGGTTAAATTGGGAGTTTTCCCTTTTCTAGTGGCCTGGTGCGATTTCACCGCATCGCGTCAGAGCCAAAAATTGGATTTATCATTTCGTGATTTAAATTTCCAAGGGAAGTTTGGTCATTTTCCAAAGCCCCTAATCAGTCTAAACACGTTAATTAACCCCTAATAACCTAGTTGGGTCATTGTTCACTTAATTTTCTCCAAAACAAAATCATTCTCTCTCAAAATAGTAAAAACCATAGCCTTCAAGAATCAAGGTCAATCTCAAAAAATCTATCAAGGATCTTCAAGGAATTAATTTCCTAGGTATATTAGGTGTTCATCCATGGGCCATTACCACCCATGGAGTCCAAGAACCTTTTTTTATCAAGAATACAAGTTTTTGGATTTATGATTTCCATGCTTGAATTAGATTGTATGCATGTTCATGATGTTTTTTGGGTTTCAATCCAAGATTAATTACAAGTTTCATGAAATTAAGATAGCATGTGTGGTGAATTATGTGATTCTCACACTAAATCCTTGAATTTACAAGTTGAATGTTGTAGCTATGATATTTATATGTGTTTATTATTATGTGAAATAATCGTGCTCTCCAAGTGTTTGTTAGAATGCCTATGTGAATTGAATAGTGCAACCATGATATGTTTGAATGTGTTCCATTCATGTACAAGTTCATGCCTCCAGAGTGTTTGATAAAATATCTAAATGAGTGCATTTTAACAAGAAACTATTGTTATGCTTTTAAGATCATGCCATGCTTTACTATCAATGCTATCGAGTCCTGGGGGTACTCAATACCCAAAAAATCTAGCTGTTTACCTAGATCACAGTAGGTGCAGAATAGTCTCAGTAATTTTATGAATAGTAATACTAAGTCAATTATAGAACTCAGTGAAACTCAGTCCAGTTCAATAATCAGTGTCATTCAGTTGGGAGTAGGATTCAACACGTAGCGAACCAGAGGATAGGAGCTCACCTATTAGTAACGGGTGTGATCTTTAGTAGCGGTCCTTGTGTTCTAGAACTATGTAGCCAGTGTAAGTTGAGATACGAACCTGCCAGTTGAGGGATATAAAGGTGTTTACCTAACAGTTAAGGGTAATACCATTCTCATTAGGGAACCTGCCAGTAGAGGGTGACCCTTAGTCCTTTGGGAGGACATTTCAGTGGATACACACAGTATGTGTTTGTACCTGTGGTACGGTACTAACATCCTTTAACTAAGGTTATAGGTTGGACTCCAATTAATTCAGAGAGGGGCTATCGGTTAGATGATTACCTCCCACAGTTTTAGATTTAGTCTTTAGTATCAAACTCAGTTCAATTCTATTGTATCAGGACTGTCAGTAACAGTCACCTAGTTCTCAGTAATTCAGTTATCAATAAATCTCAGATATCAGTCACTCAGTTATCAAAACTCAATACTCAGATTCAATATAATCTCCTCTTAGATATAGTATATATATGTATATGTGCAATATTGCATACATCAATATTTACAGTAGTTTCAATTATCCATGTACTCTTATTCAGTATTTCATAACATTCAGTTAGTTACTATTCATGCATATGAACCTATGCCTTCAGCCTTACCTTATCTAACATACAAGTACATCCCACGTACTGATTGCATACTCGTTTATTTGAGCTATGATGTATCATATCATAGGTTTGGGTGCACAGGTTCCTGACCGCGCTTAACTAAATTTAGTTAGCAGTTGCAGATTTAGTAGTGAGTCCTCATCCATCGAGGATATTATTTATTTTAGCATTACAGTAGATTCAATATTTTATTAGTCAGAGTTAGTTGGGGGCTTGTCCCATCAACTCCACATTCAGACAGTTCAGTAGAGGTTTTTCAGATCAGACTAGTTTAGATAGTATTCAGCTTTTAGATGTTATTACCAGTTGCTATAGTTATCAGTATTCAGATTATGAACCTTATGGCATTTCATCCTAACTTTTGCATTATTTCAGTATTATTATTCATTTCTCACAATAGGTACCAGTCATGGATTAGCTTGTGGTCCTTCCGGGTTGTAAGCACCGTGTAACGTTTGGGGTGCAAACTCGGGGCATAACACCTCCTATAAAGAGCCTCTAATGGAGCCATCTAAATACTGGAATGATAATTGTTATTGTAAGAAAACTCAATCAATGGAAAGTGATTATCTCAACTGCCCCTAAAGTTGATAACACAAGCTCTAAACATGTCCTATAATATCTGAATGGTCCACTCTATCTGACCATTTTTCTGAGGATGAAATGCTATATTGAGACGGACTTGGATTCCAAGACCCTTCTGAAAAGCTTTCCAAAAGTAAAAGGTAAACTGAGTACGTCTCTCTAAAATGATGGACAACGGGACTCCATGCAACCTAACCAACTCTCTAATATAGAGCTTGGCATAATCCTTGGTTGAATAAAAAGTATGGATTGGTAAAAAATGGGCTGATTTGGTCATTCTGTCCACAACAACCCAAATCGAATCATGTTGGCGTCGTGAACGAGGAAACCCTATCACAAAATACATGTTCACATCTTTCCACTTCCATGTGGGGATGATGAACTCCTGCATAGTGCCACAAGGCCTTTGATGCTCAACATTAACTTGCTGACAATTAGCACACTTGGTTACAAACTCTATACTATCCCTTTTCATACCACTCCACCAATAGATTTACCACAAATCACGGTACATCTTAGTGGCTCCTGGGTAAATAGAGTATCACGCACCATGCGCTTCTATAAGAATTCAGTGTCTCAAACCGTTAACACAAGGTAGACACAGTCTACCCTAGCAACGTAATACACCATTTCCCCCTTGGGAGAAAACCTTTACTTTTTGATCTCTGACTGAATCCTTCAACTTAGCTATACTGGGGTCCCTATCTTGATTTTCTTTCACTTTGGCAACCAAAGAAGATTTTGAACTATTCTGAACCCATACATTACCCTCAACTGAGTCAACCAAAAGAATGCCTAACCTAGCCAACTAACAAACCTCTTGAACCAGCTTTTTTTTATCATTCTCAACATGAGCCAAACTACCCATAGATAATCTATTAAGGCATCTGCCACTACATTGGCCTTGCTCGGATGATACCAAATTTTTATATCATAGTCTTTCAACATTTCTACCCATCTTCTATGATGGATATTTAACTCTCTCTGCGAAAATACATACTACAAACTACTATGGTCCATGAACACATCAACATGCACCCCATACAGATAGTGCTTCCAAATTTTCAAGGAAAACACAATAGATGCTAACTCAAAATCATGGGTAGGATAATTCTTCTCATGGGTTTTAAGTTATCTAGAGGCATAGGCTATGACCTTACCCTTCTACATCAGCACAAAACCCAAACCAGCTCTGGAAGTATCAAAGTAAACAACAAACCCATTTGAGCTATCTGGCAGGGTTAAAACTAGGGATAGGTGAGTCGAGTCTTCAACTTCTGAAAACTTTTCTCACAGGAATCTGACCACTGAAATTTGACTTTATTCTGAGTCAATCTGTACATAGGGGATGTAATTAATGAAAACCCTTAAACAAATTGTCTATAAAAGCCAGCCAAACCCAAGAAACTCCTGATATCTGACATAGAACTAGGTCTAGGAAAGTTTCTCACTACTTCAGTCTTTTAAGGGTCAACTCTAATGCCATCACTAGAAACAATATGGCCAAATAATGCTACTGATCTTAGATAGAACTCTCACTTACTAAATTTGATGAACAACTAATGGGCTCTAAGAGTCCGCAATACTAATCTGAGGTTGTCTGCATGATCGTTTTCATTACGAAAATAGAAAAGAATATCATCAATGAAAACTATGCTGAACATGTCCAAGTAATGCTTGAACACTCTTTTCATCAAGTCCCTAAAAGTTGTTGGGGAACTTTTTAGTCCAAAGGACATGACTAGAAATTCGAAATTACCATATCAGGTTCTAAAAACTATTTTTGAAGTGTCACATTCTCTGACTCTGAGCTGATAATAGCTGGATCTGAGGTTTTTCTTAGATAAATAACTAGCACCCTAATGTTGGTCGAACAAGTCATTAATTCTAGGGAGTGGATAGTTATTCTTGATGTTGACTTTGTTCAACTAACGGTAATCGATACACATATTGAGAGAATCGTCTTTCTTTTGCATGAAAAGGAATGGAGCGCCCCATAAGGAAATATTGGGCCTGATGAATCCCTTATCTAAGATATCTTTCAACTTTTCTTTTAACTCTCTAAGATCAACTGGAGCCATTCTGTAGGGAATAATAGAGATAGGTTGGGCATCTGGAAGAAGGTCTATTCCAAAGTCTATTTCCCTTTTGGAGGGAACTCTGGGAAGATCTTCGGGAAATACATCTAGAAATTTCCTCACTACTGAAACTAACTCAAGATTGGGAGTCTCTGAACTAGAGTCTTTAACTCGAATAAGATGGTAGACATACCCCTTAGATATCATTTTTCTTGCTCTAACGTATGAAACAAGCTGACCCCTAAGTGCTGAAGTACTACCCCTCCATTCAAGGATTGGTTCATTCAGAAATTGAAAATAAACATCACTATTTCTACAATCAACAAAAGCATAGAAAGGGTGAATCCAATCTATGTTGAGAATGACATCAAAATCAGTCATTTCTAACTCCACGAGGTCAACTGAGGTGACTTTCTAGGATATTGTGATCGGACAGTTCCTGTATACCTTCCTGGTTATAATAGAGACACCTACTGGGATAGATACTGAGAAGGGTTCTGCTAAAGTCTTAGGATTGACACCAAAATTAACAGCTATGTATGGGGTTACTAAAGAAAGTGAAACCTTAGGATCTAACAAAGCATAAAAATATAAATGAAAGACCTATAACATTTCAGTAACCATATCAGGAGAACTTTACTGATCCTGTCAGGACTGAAATGCATAAAATCTATTTGGGCGCCAACCGCTAGTTGCTTTAGAAATGGCACCCTATTGAGTCGGGCAAACGGATTGAACTGAGGGAAGACTGGATTGACCCTGCTGACCACTCTTTGGGAAATCCCTGACTCTGTGGCTTGGATTGCCACACCTAAAGAATACCTCATTGCCAATTGTATACACACCCTAATGATTTCTACTACATTTTTGGCAAAGAGGATTTGTATGACCACTCCACACTGCCCTGGGACTTAGAGCCCGATGCCCTATCCCGATTATCATTTCTGAATTTTAACACTAGAGCACTAGCTGAAGATGGAGTTGGGGATGAAGATTTTTGATGGAATTGAAGACGGTTACTGCCCTTCGACCTCGACTGAGCAAAACGGAAGCTAACTATTCTGGCTCTCTTATTCTCCCTCTCATTTTACTTAAACTTCTGCTCCCTAATCTATTGAGCATGGACCATCAACTTAGACAAGTCCATATCCTTAATAAACATCGTGGTTCTACACTCCTTGACCATGCTATCAGCTACACCATAGACAAACATAATCATCCTAGACCTGTCATCTTATACCACATTAGGAGCGTACCTGGCTAGCTGAGTAAACTTAAGAGAATACTCTTTCACACTCATGTTCCCTTGCTTCAAATTAATAAACTACTGAATCTTATCTTCCTTTAACTCCAAGGGAAAGAAACTATCTTAAAAGGCTATAGCAAACTCTTTCTATTCTACAGTCCCTGCATCTACACCTCTATCTCCCTTCCACTGCTTATACTAGGTGTGAGAAATATCCTACAACTGGTAAGCACCTAACTCTACACTCTCACTAGAATTCACACCCATAATGTCAGTTACCTTCTGAACCATGTCAAGGAACTCCTGCAGATCCTCATCAGATTGGATCCCAAAAATAGAGGAGGGTTTATTCGAGTGAAGTCTCGAATTTTAGATGCGGCAGTATTATCCACTGGAATGGCTGGGAAAGCAGCAAGTTGATTATTCTAAGCTACTACTAAGTGAGTTAAAGTAGTGAATGCAGCTTTGAATTTAGCATGAGAGACATGCTCATCTAGGGGATCATCCTAAACAGGAAGAGGTGTGGGCTAATTTCTATTTCTTCTTCCGTTGTTCATTCTGGAAGGCAAGTTCTGTAAAGGGGAAAAAGATTGAATCAGAAAGAGAGTTTCTAATGCCCCGAGAGTGCACCTCGGATGCCACATGGTGCCTACGGTCACAAGTGACCACAATCTAACCCATGAGCTGGTACCTACTGTGAGAACTGAATAAATTGATAATAAAAGATACACATATGCGGAAAAAGTTGGATATTCCATAAGGTTTAAATACTAAAGTATCTATGAAATTATAATCCTGAAAATTAGTGTCTGAAAAACAACTGTCTATGAATGGATAAAAATAATAAAAAAACTAACTTACTGTCTAAAAGATTCTAAAAGCCCCTAAACTGACTGAATAAGAGTTGATGGGACATGCCCCAACTAACTCCAACTATTTAACTGAAATAAAATACTGATGTAAACATAATCAGTCCTTGAAATATGAGGACTCACCACTGCTCCTGATGCTAATGCGCTAGGATTTCTAAGTACGGTCGAGAATCTGAGCATTCAAACCTATGATATGAGACATCATAGCACAAGAAATTAGTATACGATTAGTACGTTGAATGTAATAGTATGCTAGATGGGGTTAGGATGATATGTATGGGCTCATGTGTATGAATAATAACAGACTGAATGAATAGCATGAGATAACTGATGCATAGTATGAGTGAAAGCTGTAAAATCTGAGAATGTGTGACCAAGCATATAACATGATACTGAAATAGGTCTGTAAACTGAAACACTGAAATCTAAGTACAGATTAATTGATAAAATGAATGCTATGGTCAAGCAAACCTGAACTAACTTTCGAACTGGGACTAGACTAAGACTGTGGGAGATATCATCTAACCGACATACCCCAATATAAGCTAACTATGGTCTAACCTGTGACCCTAATTGGAAGGGTGTCAGTATCGTACCATGGTTACTAACACATGGCTGCGTGGATCCTCTAAAGTGAAGTACCAAAGGACTAAAGAGTCACCCTCTACTGGCAGGTGCTCTAGTGAGATATATGTCAACCCTCAACTGGCAGGTGAACATCACAAACCTACATTGGCTACGTAGTTCTAGAATGTAGGGAATGCTACTAAAGGTCACATCCTCAAATGGCAGGTGATCCCACATCCCTGGGTTCGCTCAGTGCTAAATCCTACTCCCAACTAAACTAACTCGGATTACTGAACTGATCTAAGTTTGACTTGTATAATAACTGACTGAACTGATAATACTCAAATGTATCCGAAACCATTTTGAAAATACTGAGACTAAGTAAACAACTAAGTTTTTAGGTACTCATAACCCCCAGGACTCAATAACAATAACAGTAGAAACATACTAAAGCTTCAGAAATATAATAGTAGTCAATGTTCAAAACCCAATCATCTAGGCATTTCATCAAACACATATGGGTCATGAATTAAAGCATGGGAATAGTTAAAACATGAGATAATAACAAAATTTCAATACTAAAATCATGGGTTAAGGATTTAACAAGAAATATCATCCTTCAAACGTGTCAAGGGCTAATTCCTATGAAAACACATATAAACAAGATATAAAATCGAAATTCATGGAAGTTCTTGGATATAATTCATGAAAACATGTAAAGAACATAATTTTAAACTTCAAAATGGATTCTTGGAATCCATGAGTGAAAACGACCCATGGATGAACATCTAACATGTCATTAACGCTTAAATCTATAAATGGAATAACTTTCTTGAAAATTCTTGGATGGTGAAGCTTGAATTCTTGAGTTTTCTTGAAGGAATAATGACTGAACTTGATGAATTTGGGTGGCGGTTAGGTTTTATTTTAGAGAGGAATTGACTAAATTGGGCATATAATTCCCTAAATGACGACTTCATCTTGTGTTTTCGTGAATTAGGGTGGTGGGAAAAGAAAAGACTATCCCTCTCTGATTTAAATTCATAACTGGAACACCGATTAGGCCATCACCGCAATGCTCCAATGATGCCACCGCTAAACCCACTGCAACGCACCATAATCGCGGTGAGGTTCTGGAATTGACATCCTAATGCGACCCAAACCTCGTCAAAAAAATCCAAAACTTCCCCAAGACATGCTCCTTACACCCCTGAACATGAATTAACTCAAGAACTTATGTGTCACTTTAAAAATCATCGAATCTAAGAGGCAAAAAATTAAACTAATTCTACAATACTTAGCTAAATTTTCAAGTTCTTAGCCTCTTATGCATGCACTATGAGATGATCTGATAAGAATAACATGGGTTACTACACCCACCTATGCGAAAAGTGATGCATCATGGCCATATAATGGAGCCTCACTATTTTGACTATCCAAACAGGTCCCAAACCTCTCCCAAAAAATCCAAAACTCACTATAGATGTACTATCGACAACACTGATCATGAATCAACTTACAAATTAATGTTACGAGGTTGGGAAGGTCAAAAATAGAATCATCAAAGTTTAATGGTCTTTAGAACTGACTAAGTACTAAGTGAAATTTTCTAAGTCTTGGACTGTTTTAACATGCAATAGTGAACTAAAATAAGCTAGGATCTTATGGGTTCTTATAATATCTCCTTCTTGGAGACATTCATCATCGAATGAGATTGATTAAGCTGATAATACTGAGGAACTAAGATTATATATTTAATATGTATAACTAAAAACATGATTACAGGACTGATTCTAAAATATAATGAATGACTGAATTGATTCATGAATGCATGTGACGCCATAAAGATGATTATATGGCTGGAACAGAGAATTGAAAAGAGATAGTCTAAGAAGAACTGTTACCTTAAGTTGAGTCTAAGTTTGCGAAGAAAAGATGAGGGTACTTTGTTTGCATATCTTCTTCTGCTTCCCAAGTGTCTCCTCCAACAAACTGATTCCGCCAATGAACTTTGACCAAGGGGAACTTTTTTGTTCCTTAGCCTGCGAATTTGATGATCAAGGATCTCGACTGAGATTTCTTCATAAGAAAGGCTACCAAAACATTCGCTCTCCCTAATGGAACAACTATAATTGGATCACCAATACACTTCTTTAGCAAGGAAACATGGAACATTGGATGTATTGATGCCAACTCTGCAGGCAACTCAAGCTCAGACGCTACCTTCCCATAACGACTCAAGATTTTGTAAGGTCCAACATATCGGAGACTGATTTTCCCCTTCTTTCCAAATCTCTTTACTCCCTTCATGGGAGAGATTTTCAAATAGACCAAATCACCATATTTAAACTCAAGATCTCTTCTCCTCACATCTTCATAAGATTTCTATCAACTTTAGGATGTCTTAAGACTCTCCCTAGTTAACTGAATATTCTCCATCGTATTGAAAATTGAATTAGGCCCTATCAATGCATACTTATCTATATTAAACCAACCAATAGGATATCTACATCTTCTCTCATAGATAGCCTCAAATGGAGCCATCTAAATACTGCAGTGATTACTGTTATTGTAAGCAAACTCAATAAATGGTAAGTGATCATTCTAACTACCCTTAAAGTCAATAACACATGCTCTTAATAGATCCTTTAGGGTCTAAATGGTCGTCTCTACAAACCATCTGTCTCGGGAGGAAAAGCAATACTAAGATGAACTTGGGTACCAAGAACCTTCTGAAAAGCTTTACAAAAGTGAGAGGTAAACTAAGTACCTCCATTCGAAATGATAAGCAACATGACTCTATGAAACCTAACTAAGTCTCTAAGATAGAGCTTGGCATAATCCTCAGCTGAATAAGAAGTATGAACTTGCAAGAAATAAGCTTATTTGGTCATTCTATCTATAGTGACCCATATTGAATCATGTGTGTACAGGGTAACCCAGTCACAAAATCCATGTTTACCTCTTTCTACTTCCAAGTTAGCATACTAAACTCCTATATAGTTTCACTGGGCCCCTGGTACTCAACCTTAACCTGCTGACAATTAGAATACTTAGCTACAAACTCTATAATACCCCTCTTCATAGCACCCCACCAATAGATTTCTTGAAAATCATAATACATCTTAGTGGCTCCTGGGTGAATAGAGTAACATACACCATGCACTTCTACTAACACGACACACACAATCTACCCTGACATCACAACACACCATCTCCCCATTGAGAGAAAACCTCCACTTTCTGATCTCTAACTGATTCTTTCAACTTAAAAAAAACTAGAATCCCTATCTTGATTTTCTTTCACTTTGGCAACCAAAGAAGATTCCAAACTACTCTAAACCTATATACTACACTTATCTAAATTAAATAACACAACACCTAATCTAGTAAGCTAATAAACCTGTTGGATTAACTTCTTCTTATCATTCTCAACATGAGCAACACTAACCATAGACAATCTACTAAGGTTATTTTCTACTACATTGGCCTTGGTCGGATGATATAATACACTTATATCATAATCTTTTAACAATTCTAACCATCTTCTATAATGAAGATTCAAATCTTTTAGCGAGAACATATACTGCAAACTTTTGTGATCTGTGAACACATCAATATGAACCCTATAAAAGTAGTGCCTCTAAATTTTCAAGGCAAAAACAACAGCTACTAATTCAAGATCATGGGTAGGGTAATTCTTTTCAGGGGGTTTAAGCTGTCTAGAGGTATAAGTTATGACCTTACCTCTCAATATCAACACACAACCAAGCCCAACTCTAGAAATATCACAGTAAACAACCAACCTATCATAACCATCTGGCAAAGTCAAGACTGGGGTTGAGGTTAGTCGAGTCTTCAACTCCTGAAAACTCTTCTTACAAGAATCTGGACACTAAAACTTAACTTTCTTTAGAGTCAATCTAGACATAGGGGATGCAAAAGAAGAAAACCCTTCAACATACCATTGGTAATAGCCAGCCAAACCCAAGAAACTCCTGATATCTGATTGAGAAATAGGTCTAGGCTAGTTTCTCATTGCTTTGATCTTTTGAGGGTCCACTCTAATACCATCACAGGAAATAATATGCCCAAGGAAAGCCACTGATCTTAGCCAAAATTTGCACTTACTAAATTTGGAGAACAACTGATGGGCTCTAAGAGTCTACAATACAATTTTGAGGTGGTCCGCATAATTATTTTCACTACGGGAATAGACAAAAATATCATCAATAAAAACTGTGACGAACATGTCCAAGTACTACTTGAACACACTGTTTATCAAGTCCATGAAATCTGCTGGTAAAAATTGTTAGTCCAAAAGACATAACTAGAAATTTGAAGTGACCATATCGAGTTTTGAAAACTATTTTGGAATGTCATATTCTCTAACTCTGAGTTGATGCTAGTCGAATCTGAGGTTTATCTTAGAGAAATAACTGGCACCCTGAAGTTGCTCGAACAAGTCATCAATTTTGGGGAGTGGATACTTATTTTTTATTGTGACTTTGTTCAACTGACAGTAATCGATGCAGACTCTGAGAGAACTATTTTTCTTATGCACAAAAAGGAATAGAGCACCCTATGGGGAAACACTAGGCCTAATGAATCCCTTATATAAGAGATCTCTCAATTATTCTTTCAACTCTGTAAGCTCAGATGGAGCTATCCTATAGGTTAAAATAGAGATCGGTTGGGTATTTAGAAGAAGGTCTATTCTGAAGTCAATTTCCCTTATGGGAGAAACTTCGGAAAGGTCTTCATGGAACACATATGGAAATTCCCTTACTAATGAAACTGACTCGAGGCATGGAGTCTCTGAATTAGAATCTTTGACTCAAACAAGATGGTAAAAACATCCCTTGGATATCATTTTTCTCGCTCTAATATATGACAAAATTTGACCCTAAGTGCTGAAGTACCACCCCTCTATTCAATGACTGGTTCATTTGGAAATTAAAATTAAATGACTCTATTTCTATAGTCAACTAAAGAATAGCATGAGTGGAGCCAATTCATATCGAGAATGACATCAAAATCAGTCATCTCTAGCTCTACAAGATCAACTGAAATGACATTCTAGGATATTGTGGTAAGACAGTTACTGTATACCTGTCTGGCTATACTAGAGATACCTACTAAAGTAAACACTGAGAAGGGTTCTTCTAAAGTATCGGGACTAACACAAAAATTAACAGCTATATAGGGGTTATAAAAGAAAGTGAAGCCTCGGGGTCTAATAAAGCATACACATGAAGATGAAAGACTTGTAACATATCCATAACCATAGAAAAAGAGCTTTCATGATCATGAAGGGACTAGAGTGCATAAATCCTATACTGGAACTGATCACTGGTGGCATTGGAAGTGGCGTCCTACTGATTAGAGCGACCTGTTGGAGCTGATGAAAGATGGGACTAGCCCTGTTGGCACAAATCCTTTCCCCTCTGAGCAAGTACTAGACACTCTCAAAATCTGTGACCTAGGTTTCCATAACCAAAACTTACATCACTGCTAGATCTACACATACCATGCTGATTTCTACCATATTTTTGGCAAAAAAAAATTAATACGACCACTATTCACACTATCTTGGGGTTTGAGGTCGGGTGCCCTATGTCGATTATCATTTTTGAACTTTGGAACTAGAAAACTAGCTGAATATGGAGTTTGGGATGAAAACTTCTAATTGAACTGGGAATGATTACCACCCTTAGACTTCGTCTAGGAAAAGTTAAAGCTACCTATTCTGGCCCTCTTATTCTCCCTCTCTTTCTCTTTAAACTTCTATTCCTCAATCTGTTAAGCACGTACCATAAGCCTAGATATTTCTATATCCCTAATAAACATTTCATTCCTACTCTCTTTAACCATACTATCAGTTATGCCAGAAACAAACTATAATACCTTAAATTTTCCTTAAGCGTATTTTCATCTTTAGAAGATTAAGGGATGACTTCCAAGTAAGTAATTTTTAGAGAATATATATTTTACCTAATTTCTAATTTTTATCATGTGGGAAATTGAACGATCTTTCTGTTGATATATGGTACGTCCAAAATGGACACTCGATGAAGAAGTTAGAGCAATTTTAGTATTCAGTATTCTCGATGGGCAAGCCACCGCGTCGCGGTGAAAGAAAATTTCACAATTTTTGGATTCCATAAAATCACCGTGATTTATTCGCGTTGTGGTGATAATAGCAATGAGATAGTTACTGCATCATGATAGAGGCCATATCTGCATTTGTTAATTTCCAGTGGGTCATTGCGATTGCACCCCATCAGGATGAACCCCAATTCAACAATTGTCAAAACCAGTGTCTCATCGTGATTGGACCGTATCATGATGGGTATAGAGATGAACCCATCTCCGTGATGTGATGAATCCTTAAACGGCATACCTGGTACGAATTTTAAACCCAAGGGCAGTCCAATCTTTTGCCCACATTCCTAAATCGAAAAACAAATGATTAAGGGTTATTCTGAGCAACATATGCTCACTTTTCATCAGTTTATCTCAAACAAAAACCCTAGGAATCTATATTCAACCTCAATAATCTCCAAAGTTCACCATTAATTCTCAAATCTAGGTCAAGATTCAAGTTTCCCAAGTGACAAGCTTTAAGAACCCTTCATCAAAAGTAAAAGAAGAGTTTCAAAATCAAGTTGTACACCTAGTTCAACATTTAAAGGTATGTGGGGTTTGAACAACAACGCTCCTTTCGTTCTTGTGCCCAAAGTTTTGGTTTTCTTAAAGAATTTCATATTTTCAAATTGAATTTATGACTAGTTTGCTATATTTCAAGTTTATGAGATTATAAATTTGGTCAAGTCTTGAATTAAATGATATTTCACCAATTTCATGTTTTGAATTGCGAATAAATGTTATGAATTGTACATTCTTAGAATGATTGATTCTTTAAGTGTTTTTAAGGTTGAAGTCATGACTTACTCTCCATTTTTAAATTGAGATTACTTGAATATGTACATGTTCCTTAAGTCCAAGAATGAATTTTTGATATGTACTAAAGTGCTTCAAGAAGGGTATTCACATCTCTGTACTATTGAAGTTGTTTTAAAGCTTATTGATGGTAGTCTATCAAAGTTTCAAGAAAAGAGTTATTTTTGTTACTAAGCTAAAAAGGGAATCCTTACAATTTTGATTTAAGTTAAAGGAAAGCATAGTTGGCTTCCATTATACACTTTTGTATAGTTAAGGTGGATTTTTCCTAAAAGTTCTGAGCTTAAGTATGGGAGTAGTATTTAGAACCGAGTTGGTGTTGATTCTAAGGTCTCATGCCCCAGAACTATGAGCCACCATAGGATTTGATTTACCCCAAGTGGGTTAAGCTAGTGATCACTAAATTTAAGGTTCTACTCCAATGGCAAGGATAGAACAACTCTCCCCAATGTAGGCAAGAAATTAGACTCCATGTAGCTCACATGGTTTATGTTGGTTAGAAGAAACTCCCAAAGTTACAAAATCCCAAGTGTCTTAAATCCAACAGAGTCCTTAGTCCCAATCCTAAAGTTATAAAATCTAAAAGTTCCAAAGAAGTTCCTTGTTTTCAAAAGATTAAAGAGTATGTCCTAAAAGTTATTGTTTTAGAATTTCATCTAGCTTACAAGTCTGAGAACAAAGAAAGAACACAAATTTAGAATATAGTGTAATGACTCACGTGATTTGTATTATATGTTTCCATATTCATGATTTATGAGATTTTTATTCAAGCTATGTGAGTCATATACAATTGCATGCATATTTTCTAGAAAGATTTCACTATATTGATTACTTAAATGCATACACCCCTATATACTCTGTACATCCTCAAAGTTCTGATCTACATATACGTCTGTGTGCTACATTGTCTCATAATGTAGGTTCAGGTGCTCAGTCTCAGCTGTGACAGTGATTCCCGAGTGCTTGTGTCTACACTCGCAATTGGTGACTCCTTATGGTTTGAGGAAATATTGCTCAGATTTTCAGTTGTCATTGTTTTCAGTTTAGTCGTATCAGTTAGGGGGTTTTCCCAATGACTCTCTAGTTCATAGTAAGTAGAGGCTTGTTAGATTATCAATTGAAGTTTTGTTTCAGATTATTAGTATTTTGTCATCCAGACAATGTTTCCAATTATTTCAGTTCCTATTTGGCGTAATGAAGTATTATTGTTTGGCTAATTTACTCTAAAGTAAGTTCTAAACTTAGTAGTAGGCTCAAAAGGGTTAGCTTGGGGATACTTGTAGTCCTAGGTATTGTGTGAAATCTCGGGATGAGATTTAAAGGCATTACAAACTTGGTATCAGATCCTAAGGTTTAAGGAGTCCTAGGGAGTCTAACAAGCCTCATTAAGTAGAGTCTTGATCTTCGGTGTGTAGCGCACCACATCTATGAGTAAGAGGCTACAAAATGTTTTAGGAAAAATTCATCTCTTTCCTTTAGAATCTATCGTGCTTAAGTTGTCTCTCTCTGCTATTAATTCTTTAACTAAATATGATATGGGTAAATAGTAATTAAATAAAAAACATATGTAAATAACTTGCAAATAAGATGACAAAAATGAAAGAGCAATAATAAACCATACGTTAATGTCAAAAAGGGGATCAAAACAGCAATTTTAGTTGAGGAAAAATATGGATCAGTTTAGATCAAAAAGGATCTTTATGAGAAGAGAAGAGAAAAGAGAGAAAAAAGGCTGTGATAACTGTAAAGAGGAGAAAAATAAAAAAATAAGAGTTGAATAAAATAAATTTAGGGCTGCAGCTGAAGGAGGAGAGATAAAATAATTTATATAGATGTATTATGTACGTAGACATAGGGGGTTTCAATATTCATTAATTTCATTAATAATTTGATGGGTGATGATAGGCGGATTTACACGCCTATATCAATATATTTTGCCCATATTTTAGCCTAGTTTTGAGAACAAATTATATATTTCATGCACTTTTAGTCCTTTTTCCTGTAAGAGAGCTAACGAACATGATTAGTAAAGTTTCAGGTATAAATGATGCAAAAATCAGCATTTTATGGCTTACTTGACGCAAAAGAAAGCTCACAAAGGAAGGGAAGAAAGTTTACACGCCTAAGGACCAAAACTGCTGCATGGAAAATCTGTCCCGGGCTAAAACAACAATTCTGAAGACTTTGGGGACTTACAGACACAAAGCTGGATTTTGACAATGATACATTAACCTAGTACAATTAGGTTATGTATTTCATTATTTTATGTGGATTATGATAATGTTACCTTAACCTAGTACATTTGGGTTAAGGATTTCATTAGTCTAGTAGGATTTGGTTATTTATTTCATTAGCTTAGTAGGAGTAGGATATGGGTATTATAAATACCCTATCATGCTAGAGATTTAGAATAAGGAGGGAGGAAGGAGGGAGAACACAATACTTCATTCCATCCCTCTCATCTTCTACCATCTTTATAGACCTTCTTACCTGCTAATTATCTTTCTACAACTCTTCTAATCTTTCCATCAATTCTATTTTCATCTATTCTTCTATTCTTAAATTCCGCAACAAGAGAAACGTTACTCTGCAAGAAATCACACCTAACGCCTACCACTCTTGTGCTACACGAAATTGATCATTATTGTGGTATAATAACAATGTCAATTGTGGTTTTCTTCGCATTCATGGGTAACTAAACTTCTCTGTTGGGGTTATGGAAGCCGAATGAGTTACTATCTATTGCTGTGAGTTTGTGAGTTCGAGACACGTATATTGCTTATATCATTATTCTCTTCATCTTAATCTACATTCTTT
The DNA here is from genome assembly GCA_030864215.1 of Capsicum pubescens. Lineage (NCBI taxonomy): Eukaryota > Viridiplantae > Streptophyta > Magnoliopsida > Solanales > Solanaceae > Capsicum > Capsicum pubescens. The sequence goes on along the minus strand of CM061538.1, from coordinate 96,122,195 downwards.
GCGGTTGCAAATGCAAGAATACGCCAGTCTAACATTTAACTTGTTCGAGAGAAAATTTATTTGTCTGGAAAAGAGATAATGTCAAGGTAGCAGGACACCCTTTCCTATTAAAAAACTAGTGCCGTAACTGAACTAACCTCTTGGAGAATTCGTACCGTTAGACACGCTTTAAGCTCGAGAGAGTTAAAGTGAAATAGTCTTTGTTTAGGTCGAGAGACGCTTGGATTTACCATCGACTACAATCCTCTATAAGCAATTGCATGTCAGAATTCTACACACTCATAGCCAATAGAGATGTATACCTCAGAAGGTGGACATAACCCCAACGCCTCAATTCTCATTGTTTACAACTTAAGTAACAATCTTTCTCTTTTACTTTGCTATTTTCAGCTTTTATTTAATTGTTTTGGTGACACATTACAATCCCCCCCTTCTTACGAGACTTGCACCAAAAGTTTAGTAATTTTACTTACTTGTTGGCCAAGCTATTCCCTGTGGGATCGACACCCAACCCAGGTTGGGTTCTATATTTGCTAACGACCGCTTTACACTCAAACGAGAGCTGTAGATTGAGCGTTATCAAAAATTGGCGCCGCTGCCGGGGAATACAAGTGTCAATCAAGTTCGTAATAATTACTAGACCCTTTGGTCGAAGACTCTCGTACTTTTGCTTTTAGTTTTTGTTTTTGTTTACTGCAGGTTTTTGTTCAGTGCATCAATGGATGCACAACGTGAGATACCGTTCGATGATGATGATGATGATCTTGATGGAGCCGGAGCCACAGGAGCCATTATTCTTCCACCATTAGCGCCCGGAGCCAAGTTCAACATCACAAGCACCATGATTCAGTTATTGCAACTCAAGGGATTATTTGGTGGACTAGCAGGCGATGATCCGAATATGCATCTCATCAACTTTATTTCTACATGCAAGTCTTTTGACAATCCTGGTGTTGGTCAGAATGCAATTCGATTACGTCTATTCCCATTGTCTCTGTCTGGGGAGGCAACACTATGGTTGAATGGGCTGACTCCTGATTCAATTACAAATTGGAGGCAATTGAGAGACGTTTTCCTAGAAAGATTCTTTCCGCCTTCCAAAAGGGCACAATTGAGAGATGAAATCAGCAACTTTCGTTAGCTTCCCACTGAAGCTCTCCATGAAACATGGGAGAGGTTCAAGACAAATCTAGCGAGATGCCCAAACCATCACATGACTAATGTTCACCTCATGGAGATATTGTATAGAGCCTTGAATTCAATAACTAAGCCAGTGGTGGATAACGCAGCTGGAGGATCCTTTATGGATCTCACCTTTGGTCAAGCAAGTAATATGCTAGATCGCATGACGAAACAAAGTAGAGCTTGTCATACCAGGGATTCCGAGGTAGCAAGCCCCACTTTATCTATAGGCATGACTACAGACCAAAGAAGAAGACAAGAAGAACGTGATCAAGATTTAGCGCACATGAAAACACAAGTGGATCTTCTGACAAAGCATTTATTATCAGGGAAGACCGAAAAAGTGAAAGTTGTGGCGCTAAAAGGAAGAGACGAATCTGATTCGGAAGAGGAGGCCAACTACTTGAACAATCAGGGGGGTTTCCGTGGGAATACCCAAGGAAACCAAGGTCGGAACTATTATGATAAATCTGGAAGCATAGACCAAGGTAGTTGGAAGAAAAACAATGAAAAGAGTGGTTTGTACGTTCCCCCTGGAAGACGTGACACCACCACATCTAATTCTGGAAGTATGGAAGACATGATGGCTAAATTATTGAAAGGAGTGGAAGCAACGAGCGCGGGAGTTACTGAGGTAATTAATGATTTGTCCTCCATGAAACAACTAGTTGATTCTCATTCCACTCCAATCAAGCAAATAGAGCAGCAATTGAGCCAACTTTCAGCAGCACTCAATCAAAGGAAGGCTGGCACTTTACCTAGCGATACTGTGCAAAACCCAAGGAATGATGGGTCATGCATGGCCATCACTACCAGAAGTGGTAAGGTGCTGGACACTTCAGAAAAAGGCAAGCAAGTGGCTGACGAAGAGGCGGAAATTAATGATAAGGCGAAAGGGGAAGATGCCGCAGCAACCGATCCTAATGTCCTTAACGTCACTCCTAACGACGTGCAGCCTGAAAAGGATGGAAAACGGAAGCAAGAGGAGAAGAAAACTGTGGAGAGAACACTTCCATACCCACCACCACCTTTTCCCCAAAGATTGAAGAAGGTGGCGGATGATACAAAGTTCAACAAATTTATGAATATGTTAAAGCAGCTGACCATTAATGTTCCATTAGTGGAGGCACTTGAAAAAATGCCTGGGTATGCGAAATTTATGAAGGACCTGTTGACAAAGAAGCGGGCAGCAAGTTATGAGCCGGCAGATAATATTCATCATTGCAGTGCAATTGTCACAAGGTCCTTAGTACAGAAGAAGGCAGACCCCGGAGCTTTCACTATTCCTTGCACTGTTGGATCTTTGAACTTTGCCAAAGCATTATGTGACCTAGGAGCCAGCATCAACTTGATGCCATTATCGATCTACAAGAAGTTGGGGTTAGGAGATCCTACACCAACTAACATGAGGCTTGTTATGGCGGATAGGTCGGTAAAACGACCGGTTGGTATTCTATGCGATGTCTTGGTAAAGGTTTCTTCATTTATCTTTCCAGCAGACTTTGTCATCTTGGATTGTGAAGCAGATTCAGAGGTTCCCATAATCTTGGGACGCCCCTTCCTCGCAACTGGAAGTGTGCTTATTGACATGAAAGATAATGAGCTTTTGTTTCGAATTAATGACGAAGTGGTCCGTTTTGATATATGCAAAGCCATGAAACAGCCCAGCGATATGAATGAGTTATCTGTAGCTGATGTTCATCATGAGTATATGAAAGCATTATCTATAGAGAAACAGCCTACTGTTGAGCCATTGTCTGCTGCGCCACTGAAAGTTGAGCATGAGGATAATGAAGATTATGAAGAACTTATGGGTGCTGTAACAGAAATAGAGTCTTATACTCCTAAGCAACCGGATTGTGATCTCAAGAATCAACCAACAGCGAAGACTCCCATTGACGAGACACCAATGCTAGAATCGCAAGAGCTCCCCGATTATCTAAGGTATGTGTTCTTGGAAAGTAGAAATATACTTCCGGAGAGTGCAAATGGTTTAAGTGAACAGCATGTAGAAGCTCTCATCTCTTCTCTGAAGAGATACAAGAGAGCTATGGGTTGGACTATTGATGATATAATTGGTGAAGAAGATCGCATGCCCACAGGTAAGCCTCATTGTCGTCTAAATCCTTTCAGAAAATGATCCACCATTTACCTCGACGAAGTCTGAGTACTCGAGGTAACCATGTCGTGCCACGACAATAAATAAGGTGCTAGATGGGAGGCAACCCATCGTTTATCATTTTTCATTTATCTTTTATCGTTTTCTTTCATTCTAGTACTTGATTTGATTTTGATAAATGAAAAATCCAAAAATAAGAGTCGTGCCACGACCAAAACTAAGGCGCTTGGTGGGAGGCAACCCATCGTACTAATCGTTTTCATTTATTTGAGTGAATATAGGTGCAAGAAGTAGTCAACGAGGAGATTGATTTCAATTGACGATTTGGACGCATTGTATGGTAAAGTTGGTAAGTTAGGAAGGGTGATGCATAAGGCTATGGATTGAGCCTTTCTCATGCCAAAATAGGCTCCGAGGAAGGCTAGACCTTGGTAAAACTAGGCCAAGAACGATGCACAACCTATCCTATAGCCTAAGGTCTCGGAATCTAGTGTGCTATACATTATGCGCCGCCTATTCCTAGGTATGCTTTTGACTATGCGCCGCCTATGCTATGGCATTTGGTCTCAGTATCTCATATGCCATAGACTATGCGGATCATATGTCCCATTATGCTATAGACAATGCGCCGCATAGTGTATGGCATTCTTAAATAAATGCATGGCATATGCTATGGCATTCTGCTTAACTAGGCAAAGCATTAGGCACCACCTATGGTCACTTTTGGTCTCCAAATCCGATTTTAATGGGCCAAAACTCGACCCAACCTTTTCTTATAAATATGAGACTTAATCTTGAACCAAAAACACATTGGAAACCTAGCTTATGCACCACCTATAGTCTCCAAAACCTATCAAAAAGTTTCTTTTTGCTCTTTTTCATCACAAGAACATCATCCAAAGGCCTCAACCAAGTAAGTACTACTTTGTTCTTCATTTATATTTTGTAAGTACTACTTTACTACACCTATTATGAATTGCTAAATCTTGAAAAAGTATTGGTGATGTGAACGTGTTTGAATTGTTGATACAAAACCAAGTGAGTGAACATGTACGTTAGGATGCTCTTAACTTATGTCCGACTTGAATTTGATTTTGATGCATTGTTATACTACTTGCAGAATTGCTATAGTAATGAAAATTGCATAATCTTGTCACTTGAATACTTACATGTTAGAATATCCCGTTCATCGGAATAAGACTTATAACTGCCTACCGACATAGGAGGTTGAGTTTATTGATAGAAACGATACTATGATGTAATCCCTATGTAGTAGTCTTGTTATACCTAACATGAAAGTATTGCAAAGGTTGCAAGAAGTGATATATCTCTGATTTTCTCGTTGGAATATAGCTCCTAAAACGCATGTCGATGAAGTCTAAGTAATCGACCACTTTCACTTCACTAATTTGTAGCAACAAACTAAGTGTGGGGTGGTACCCCTACTGCTTGTGTATAGATTGTATCCATTGGGATTGTTCTACCATTAACACTATTTCAAGTCTCAGGTACAATGGCACCCAAAGCAAGACAAGGCAAAGAAAAGGCTACCACTTCCCAAAAGAGCAAGAAAAGAGGCCGCAAGGAGCAAGGAGAACCCTCCTCACTGCAAATACCTCGACTCACGCTTGGAATTAAGTGGGAAACTTATGAGGAACTTCTGAGGATGACGACTCTGATGATGATTCCAATGCAAGGGGTATGACCCCAGACATAGAGGATAAGTCCGACCAACCAGGTTCCTCGTATTTATTTTCCACTGAGGACAGTGTCCCGACTAAGTGTGGGGTGGTGGTATTGCATGCTATACTTCTCTATTCGCATCTATGTTTGTTTGCTTTTGTTTTATTTTTGTTTTGTTTTGTTTTTTTTAGTAGTTAAAAATTTTTTTAGCTTCGCATGAAATTATTTTGATAGGCAGCATGAGATTATAACAAGAGTATGTGCTACAATTGTGACTATTGAGATGTTTAGGCTCTATTTGTGACTCAATATGTGATATTGTGTGATTCAATTCCTTCACTTGTTGGGTCGCGAGTCTATATTACTTCCAATCAAGTTGACCATGTGCCTTGTGTGTGTGAGATAATAGTATATTCTATGTATGTGGCTGATGCTAGAACTTGCCTGGTATGTATGCAAAGCGAAAATAAGGAGTGTAAGTTTAGGATATGATTTAGGCATTTCTTTGGCAACCTATACATGTTTACCTTCAGTTTTACCTACCCATGGACATCATCCTAGTTAACCCTTTTGAGCCTTTAGCCTATTTCTTTGACAACCTTGTATGTAAGCCTAATCCATTTCTTTCAAGACCGTAATTTGATCCCAAAATCCCTAAGTGCTTTAAAGTGAAAAAGTCATGTGACAACATAAAAGGAAATTGGGTGAGTATAATGCTATAAATTGGAATGGTTCTTGAATGTGTTAAAAAGAAAAAAAAATGCTATCATAAGAGGTATGTTGTGAAAAGAAAAAGGAAAAGAAAGCTGAAAAGTGAGTTGTGCTTAAAATTGAAAAAAGAGGAGAACAAGGGTGGTAGAAAAAAGAAAGAAGAAAGGTTGAAAGAAAAAAGTGTCAATGATACAAAGTGATGTATTAAAGCGCTTAGGAACCTAGTCACTATTCTTGGCCAAAATAGTCCTACCCGTCCCTTAGCCTACATTACAACCATCAAAAGACCTACTTGATCCTAATCTTAACATTCCAACATTTAGTAGAGTATTACATTAAGGGAAAGCCTATGGTCATCAGTTGCTACATATGAACTCTTTGTGAGAGTGAGAGCAAGGACATTTTGATACCCATGTTCTAAAAATATGCTATATTTGTGAGTGATTATGGGTACTATATGGTGAGACACACATGGTTGATGAGTTTTGGATAGTTGTATATGATTCCATGCACCTTAACGTTTGCATGCGAGTTGATCACCATCACGAGTCTATGCTAGAGGTTAAACTGTTTCTACTTATAATCGGAAAGCTACTCTTTGTTGATAATTGTTGTGCTTGTCTTGAAGAATGTTTTGTGATGTTGCTGTAAAAACCTTAAGTTGATGCTTAGAAGGACATGATATGTTGTTCGAGGATGAACAAAGCTCTAAGTGTGGGGTGTTGATGATAGGCGGATTTACACGCCTATATCAATATATTTTGCCCATATTTTAGCCTAGTTTTGAGAACAAATTATATATTTCATGCACTTTTAGTCCTTTCTCCTGTAAGAGAGCTAACGAACATGATTAGTAAAGTTTCAGGTATAAATGATGCAAAAATCAGCATTTTATGGCTTACTTGACGCAAAAGAAAGCTCACAAAGGAAGGGAAGAAAGTTTACACACCTAAGGACCAAAACTGCTGCATGGAAAATCTATCCCGGGCTAAAACAGCAATTCTGAAGACTTTGGGGACTTATAGAGACAAAACTGGATTTTGACAATGATACATTAACCTAGTACAATTAGGTTATGTATTTCATTATTTTATGTGGATTATGATAATGTTACCTTAACCTAGTACATTTGGGTTAAGGATTTCATTAGTCTAGTAGGATTTGGCTATTTATTTCATTTGCTTAGTAGGAGTAGGATATGGGTATTATAAATACCCTATCATGCTAGAGATTTAGAATAAGGAGAGAGGAAGGAGGGAGAACACAATACTTCATTCCATCCCTCTCATCTTCTATCATCTTTATAGACCTTCTTACCTGCTAATCATCTTTCTACAACTCTTCTAATCTTTCCATCAATTCTATTTTCGTCTATTCTTCTATTCTTAAATTCCACAACAAGAGAAACGTTACTCTGCAAGAAATCACACCTAACGCCTACCACTCTTGTGCTACACGAAATTGATCATTATTGTGGTATAATAACAATGTCAATTGTGGTTTTCTTCGCATTCAAGGGTAACTAAACTTCTCTGTTGGGGTTATGGAAGCCGAATGAGTTACTATCTATTGTTGTGAGTTTGTGAGTTCGAGACACGTATATTGCTTATATCATTATTCTCTTCATCTTAATCTAGATTCTTTGCGGTTGCAAACGCAAGAATACACCAGTCTAGCATTTAACTTGTTCGAGAGAAAAGTTATTTGTCTGGAAAAGAGATAATGTCAAGGTAGCAGGACACCCTTTCCTATTAAAAAGCTAGTGTCGTAACTGGACTAACCTCTTGGAGAATTCGTACCGTTAGACACGCTTTAAGCTCGAGAGAGTTAAAGTGAAATAGTCCTTGTTTAGGTCGAGAGACGCTTGGATTTACCATCGACTACAATCCTCTATAAGCAATTGCATGTCAGAATTCTACACACTCATAGCCAATAGAGATGTATACCTCAGAAGGTGGACATAACCCCAACGCCTCAATTATCATTGTTTACAACTTACGTAACAATCTTTCTCTTTTACTTTGCTATTTTCAGCTTTTATTTAATTGTTTTGGTGACACATTACAATCCCCCCCTTCTTACGAGACTTGCACCAAAAGTTTAGTAATTTTACTTACTTGTTGACCAAGCTATTCCCTGTGGGATCGACACCCAACCCAGGTTGGGTTCTATATTTGCTAACGACCGCTTTACACTCAAACGAGAGCTGTAGATTGAGCGTTATTAGTGGGCACGAGTAAGATTAGTGACATTGAAAAGACAAGATAAGACTGCTCAATGAACTCACTTTTGAGTTATCCAAGAAATAATTTTTACCACCTTTAGTAATAAGTATTACTTTATCTACTCGGACAAAAGCTTCCTTTTAAATTAAAAGAAAAACAAAAGATTTTCAAACAAATATTCCATCTGTTGCAACAAATATAAATATCTATTTAGAAATTCAAACAGCTCAGTCATCTATTATAACAGATATAAATATCTATTTAAAAATCCCAATAGCTCAGTCATCTATGACAATAGATAAAAATGTCCATTTGATAATTAATTAAATCAGATATGTCATCTGTTACAACAGATATAAATAGTTGTTTGAAAATTTCCAACAGCTCAATCATCTGCCACAACAGATGCAAATGTCTATTTAATAATTAAATCAGATATGTTATCTGTTGTAATAGATATGAATATTTGTTTGAAAATTTCCAACAGCTCAATCGTTTATTGCAACAGATTTCATTACAATTGATTTAGGTGGAACTAGGGATGAATGAATGAGCTCACAGTGTCAACTATAAATCTAATTGAGTCTTTGCAATTGCATGGTATTGGTATAGCATTCATCCCGACCTGAGTCGTTGATTGACCACTCTGAGCTGAAATAAGTTCTCATCAACTCAATGTTAAGATGGTGATAGTACCTAAATTTATTTAGGTGGAACTAGGGATGAATGAATGAGCTCACAGGGTTAACTACAAATCCAACTGAGTCTTTTTAATTGCATGGTGTTGGTATTGCGTTCATCCCGACTCGAGTCATCGATCGATCACTCTGAGTTGAAATGAGTTCTCATTAACTGAATGTTAAAATGGTGATAGTACCTAAATTGATTTAGGTGGAACTAGGGATGAATGAATGAGCTCACAGGGTCAACTACAAATCCAATTGAGTCTTTGCAATTACATGGTGTTGGTATTACGTTCATCCCGACCCGAGTCATCGATCGATCACACTAAGTTGAAATGAGTTCTTATCAACTCAATATTAAGAGAGTGATAGTACCTAAATTGATTTAGGTGGAACTAGTAATGAATGAATGAGCTCACAGAGTCAACTTCAAATCCAACTGAGTCTTTGAAATTGCATGGTGTTGGTATTGCATTCATCCCAACCCAAGTTGTCGATCGATCACTCTGAGTTGAAATGAGTTCTCATCAACTCAATATTAAGATAGTGATAGGACCTAAATTGATTTAGGTGGAACTAGGGATGAATGAATGAGCTCACAGGGTCAACTACAAATCCAATTGCATCTTTACAATTGCATGGTGTTGGTAAAGATAGTGATAGTACCTAAATTAATTTAGGTGGAACTAGGGATGAATGAATAATCTCACAGGGTCAACTACAAATCCAATTGCGTCTTTGTAATTGAATGGTGTTTGTATTATGTTCATCCCGCCCCGAGTCGTTGATCGATCACTCTGAGTTGAAATGAGCTCTCATGAACTTAATATTTTAAAAACTGTATCTTTTAAAATTTGTAAAACTAATTAAGATTAATTTGGACCAAATTAACAATTTCTAAACTTGTCATTCATTTCAAAAATTATAAATCAACCCATACAAATCATCCATTTGCCTGAAAAACTTTTTATTTCAAATTCGAGGTTCTCTCTCTCTCTCAACAATACAAACAACAACTACTCAACATATTACTCAACCATTCAAAACAGGTTTATTTTCTTCCTATTTACGACCATATATAGTTATTATTTTTGACTTTATTCCCACTTGTATCTGTTGTTTTCTCTGTCTTCGCAGGTAACAGAGTTCGAGAAGAGTTCTACATTTTTTATTTATTCTAAAAAATAGGGCCTTTTAGTTAATGATGAAAAAAAAGACTTTTAGTTGTATTATCTTCGAGAATAGGTTAACAATTTTGAGTTTTTATGCTAAAAGATATAGGAAGTACCTGAGAAAACCCTAGTTTTTCTCTCAGTGTTTTGTTGATTGTTGTTGTATTGTTGGATGGTGTTTGTGGTGTTGTTGGTGGATGTTGTTGGTGATGTAGGTATTTGTGTTTTTTAGTGGTGGTGTCGGTGGTCTTGGATTTGGTATTGTTGGCATTGGTGGCATTGGTGGTGGTCTTAGTGGCATTGGTGGTGGCATTGGTTGTGGTGGTGGTGGTGCAACAGGTGAAAGATCTATTGGGAGATATTAAATAGGTCTTCAAATAGATTTCCCATTTGTTCCAACTGATGGGTTATCCGTTGGAGTATTTCTTTGTAATGTGGCGTAGAATAATTTATTCAAATTTGTCCATCTGTTGCAATAGGTGGAATATTTGTTGGGAGATATTAGATAGGTCTTCAAATAGATTCCCCATCTGTTCCAACTGATGGGTTATCCGTTGGAGTATTTTTTTGTAATGTGGTGTAGAATAATTTATTGAAATTTATCTTACCTTTTTTAAAAAAATTATACAGACATCAAATGCAATGTATTTTTTTTAATTATTTGTGGTTAAAAGATGTCTTCCAAAATAAAAGAAACTGAAAGTGGATCAACTTCTGACCACCCAACAAAAAAGGCTAGAGTACAGATAGATTCGGAGGAACTTCCAGAACAATCACAGTCAGGGCAAAATGAAGCTGAGAAAAGTGATAACTCCTTCTCACCAATGGGGCATGAAATAATATCAAAATCCCAGCATGATTTTGTCAAAACTATTAGTATCGATGGGTTTCGAGTTGCGATGCCGATGAATAGGCCTAACGCAGTATTTATTGATATTGTACATAAATGTCAGTTGGGGAAACCTTTTAACGAACTTAGGAGTATTATGAAGAAGGAAAACATAGATGGACTTTTTAAGAAGATCTGCTTTGCATACTTGCTTGAGTTGTCTGAGGGCCACCCTCTCCGTTTTCCAATGATCATGGTATATGTCTTTCTCAAGCGTAGGATCAATTATGCAGGGGATGATGAATATTCAAAGGAGGACGGAAAAAAGATGGATGAAGTCTGGACAACCACTGTGGCATGCCGATTTTTTTTGGATTGAAAGAGTTTGCCATAGTGATGGGCTTGAGATGCGATCATCCAGAAGAACCTCTCATCAAGGAAACACCCCACAAAGGGTCCAATAGATGCAAGGTAAAAAAAGATGGGTTGTTGGTCATTGTTGGACCTAGCTATAGAGTGGAGGATTTGATGGCGGATCTCAAGAATAAAAACATACCAAAGCACTACACGGAGAAATTGTGCTTAGTTTGGTTTGTCCATTCCGTTTTATTGGCTAGAGACGTCAGGAAAGTCATAGAAGATAATTTGTTGGCGTTTGCTGATGATTTTGGAAAATTCAACAATTATCCCTGGGGATATGACAGCTACTACTTGACTGTCGAATATTTACTAAAAAAGCTAAAGCCAAAGACGGCCACATTATACGGCTTTCCTTGGGCTTTTATGGTAAAATTGATCACTATTTTTAATCATTCAATAATTTATATTGAATATAGTTATTATGACTTTTTTTTGCTTGCTTCATGTTTACATTTTTAGGATTGGACATGTAAAGCCATTCCTCCCCTCCGAAAGCAATTCAAGGATTACCCAGATAAGGTTTCTTATCCAAGGATCCTTAGGTGGTTGGTTGCAACAAAGAGTAGAAAAAAATATATTAAGGAGGCTAATCTCTTTAACCCTCCAGATGATGCAGTACGTCTTCTTTCAACTAAAATGATTTGTCTCAAAAAAAGATATTGAAATAGATATTCCATCTGTTACGATAGATGGGTGGTTTGTTGTAACAGATTACCCGTCAACTGCAACTAGTACAACAGATGGGTAATCTGTTGCGATAGACGATCTATATTTTGCAACAGATTAACCATCTGTTGCTCTGGTTCTCTGAACCCTACTCAATAGATTACCTATCTATGCAAATTATGCAATAGATGGGTAATCTGATGCAATATATTATCAATATGTTTCAACATACAGATCGGTTGTTGCGGCAGCTAGACCGCCTGTTGCATAAAATAGTTGTGTTAACATCCATGTAACCCGAGCCCCAAGTAACCCAACTGACTGTAAGTTATTATTATATGATTTAAATGTCTCTTGTCTTTTTTTATAGGTTGTGCATCCTTGGATCGTTCCTTCCATTGATGAGCTAGGGATGACTTCTTTTTTTACTCTGGGTCTTGATACAAAAGAAGACCCAACGGTGGAGTTAATAAATAAGGAATTGGATGGATCAACATCCATAAGAAGAGCATTTAGGTAAGGTCATCCTAATGTTGAAGCTCTTAACAACCAACCTCAAACTGCAACAGATTCGGGTGCTTCTTCTGAGGGTATTACTGGTAGAGTTGTTTGTGATGGTGGTAGCCATCCTGATGCTGTTGTTGCTGCCAGTTGTGATTATGAGCATTTTGGTGCTCAGAAAAAAATAAATACTTTTGAAAATACCCCTTGCGTAGGTCCTCCCTCTCACCCCTACACTGGTCCCTCCCACCCTTACAGTGGTCCCTCTCACCCCTCATCACCCTCATATTCTCATTGCAAATGCAAAGTGTGCAAGGACAAAGAGGATAAACTCCTTAAAAAGATAGAGGCTATTGCTGAAGCTACCGAGGAGTTGAAATCTAGGAGGGGTACCATCTAACGAGGTGAGGGAGCCATACACTTCTACAGTGACGGTTAAGAGAAAGAGAAGAAAAATTAGACAAATTCTCTCTGTTTTGAAATCAGCAAAAATTGCAACTCCTCTAGCTTCATGAGTTGTTGAAGTTCAGGGGACGCTAAAGAGGGTGGACATATTCACGGAGCTTGGCAAGGAGAAGAAGAAAGAACTGGAAGAATTCATGAAGATGAGGGTTCAAAAAGAATACACCATGCATTTATTTGCCACCAAAGACTTCACAAATATGACAAATATGCACGTGTGGTACGAGGATAATGTAAGTTTACTTTTTCTATCCTAGCCTTCCAATCTACTCTATGAAGAAGAATCTACGCAGCAGATGTGTAATCTGTTGCAACAGCTTGGTATTTTGTTGCAATATAATACACATCTGTTGCATAAGTTATGTTGGCTAGGTAATCTATAAACTGATTTAGAGAATCCTCTGCATCAGATTCTTTCAACTGTGTTTTTATTCTTTAAAATTACTAACCTATTTAAAATTGTCTTCTTATACCACAGTATGTTGATGAAATTCTCTGCATCATGAAGGGCGGGCAATTAGCATATTCGGATGCTTATGATGCTGCCGATAGGATAATGGACCTCAATTTCTACAATAATTTCAAGGATAGGTACGCTAATCTCCATGAGCTAGCTGATTCCAGTGGCTCAAGATTTGATGAGTTAGTTTCTCCATTTCAATTAGAAGATGAAGCGATTAAATATGTTAGAGGGAATAGGCCATATCTACACGGCAAGAGCTGGACCAAGGCAAAGAGAATCCTTGCAGTCATGAACGTGGATGTCACACATTTTTTCGCTATTGAGATACTACTATACAAGGGAAAGATTAAGGTTTATCACTGCAACTTACCTGTCTTCAGTGAGAAGACGTTTTTAACCCACATGCAGCCACTCTTGAAGTTGTTGTCTAAGTTGTTGACGCAGAGTAAGCTGATGGATTATTTGCCGGCTGAAGTCTTGATGAAGGAATCATGGGATTTTGAAGGTCGGAATAAGAACATCCAGCTCCCAAAAAATACAATCGGTGCAGCGTGCAGGCCGTACTCGCTTGCATACATCGAGTATTTACTGATAGGCACATAAATAACCAGCGTGTGCAATGCCGTTGTGGGAAAGATGCAATGGATCTGGGCATATGGGGTACTAACTAAATGGTTGGATCCCGTGTATAAAAAAGAATATGTACAAAGATAGAGACAAACACGATAACAATTTTTCATTTCAAGCCAATTCACTTTACATGTAGTGCCAATAATTTTTTGTCTGACCAAGTTGAACTTTTATAATGCAATAGATTTTATATCTGTCGTAACAGATATAGTACCTGTTATGACAGATTGATTATCTGTTGGAATAGGTTGGTCATCTATTGCGTTATACAGATGTTCCCAGTCTGTCTGTCGTAATATATATACGATCTGTTGCAAAACATAATCTATCTGTTGCAACTGATTGATAATCTGTTGGAGCAAATAAAAAAAAGTAGGAAGACCTATTATATAATTTCCAGCAGATGACCTAACTAAATGGTTGGAGCCCGTGTATAAAGAAGAATATGTACAAACATGAAGACGAACACGATAATAATTTTTCATTTCAAACCAATTCACTTTATATGTAGTGGCAATAATTTTTCTGTCTGGCCAAGTTGAACTTTTATAATGAAACAAATTTTATATCTGTCGTAATAGATATAGTACCTGTTGTGATAGATTGATTATCTGTTGGAATATGTTGGTCATCTTTTGTTTTATGCAGATGTTTCCAGTCTATATGTCGCAATAAATATACAATCTATTGCAACATATAATCTATCTATTGCAACAGATCAGTAATCTATTGGAGCAAATCAAAAAAGTAGGAAGTCCTGTTATATAATTTCCAGCAGATAACCGACGTATTGCATCTCATGTTACAATATATGTCTAAATTTATTTGATAAGATATGTCGTCTGTTACAACAGATGTATTATCTGTTGTAATATTTGAATCTAGTACTCTATTTCAATTAACATGTTCAAAACTAAGGATTAAATTATATTCATAGACAACATAAAATAAATCGAAGCCTACAAAAATTACATGAAATAACTCAACAAATAAATGAAAAGTAAAAAAAATCATTATGGGTACAAACTATCTACTCTACAAATTAATCAACAAGTTAAACCAAGGAGAATAGGTTATTACAATATAGACAAGTTGTTATTCATTCGGTGCTACGAAATTTGGCTTTGGTCGTCGTGGATCTTTAATGTTGCTTGCGTACGGCTTTTGAGCTTTTACTTCGCTGTATTTCCATAAAAGAGCAGCATATCTTTTGCGGAGTAATCCGGCATCAAGTCCATCATTTGGTACTTGTAATCCATCTCTCAAATACTCGGCATAGGCGGAAATAAAAGGATCGCAATCCCTGCGTTATAAAAAAATAGATAATCCATATCTTGTAGTTCATGTAAGCGTTGTGAAATTTCTAAAATGAAACTAAATCATGACACTTAAACTTACAGGCTACCAATGGTTTGTTGAGCAATTTCTTCAACATATTGTACATCAAATGGATTAGCCATTTTATCCTGGTATGCTTCAATCGTCGGCCAATCAGTACGAACCTTTTGGTCCAAAAATCCACTCATATCAAGGTAAGTAGGCAATATTTTAGCAAGCTTTTGTATCTCAAACGACGACCCCATTATGTCTTCTTCGCGACATCAAGTCATAAACTCGGATACGCTTCTCTTTTAGAACGACGACAGCCAACACCCAATGGAATTCATCACCACAATAGATTGGTATGTACACTTCATCGACCAAATACCAAGGTAAGCCAGCCAAAATGCTAAAACCTTTGATGATGTTGATTAAGCATTCCTTACTTCAGAAAACTTCTGGCTGTTGTTGACAATACCTATCGTAGGCATTATTGATGTAAACTTTGTACAAATAATTGTCTATCGTATATCTGTATTGTTCTTGTGTTTCCAACTTGTCCTTTTTTCGAAGGTAGTAAAAAATGACATCAATGTGCTGCACATATTATCAAATATTTTGGATTAAGTGAAAAAAAAATTAATACGCAAATGCAATTAAATAAAGTATTAATTAATAGTAATATGTATGTCATTTAAATCTCATCATTCCGGCAAGTTTGGGACTGTGACATCAAATAGAATCAATTCTTCATTTCGGAATGTGCAACAACAAAGTCGAATATATCAGAACCAAGACTCGATTCGTTCACTTTATAGTGTTCGTCATTTTATTTTCTACATGATGATTTATATGTGTTAATGTCACGTTCTTACAACAAGAATAGTATAAACCAATATCTTTAAAAATTGATTTATGTACCTGCCGGCATGATGCTTTAACAGCCCATCGGCAATCCATTCTGAATAGTCGTTGATCAACTGTGTTAGTTTTATTGGAGCCTCGTCCGAGATATTGAAACCTTCAAATAGGTAATTCTTCAGTTCTCCCAAACTGACAGACTCTACTTTTTCTTCTTCTTTGGAAGCAGTTGATGGATTACCGATTTTGATATTATGCTCTTCAGTAGTGGCTTCTACTTTGACATCCACCTGGAAAGCCAGAATTGTCAATGTTAATTACAGATATACAACAGATTATCTATCTATTGCAATAGATGAGCCTTATGTTGCAACAGATGGATCATCTATTGGGATAAATTCAAACAGGTAAATCAGAGCAGTACGATAATTTCAAACACATGACCCATCTGTTGCAACATAAGACTCATTTGTTGCAACAGATAACGAATCTGATGCAATAAGTTAGACAATAGTTGCAACAGATATATATATCTGTTTGATAATTTTCAGCAGATGTATCATCTGTTGGAATAGGTGATGTACATTCACCCTCTTCGGCTCATGCTGCTCTCCTGTGGCCCTTGCACACTGAACATCGGTGCAAGACAAAGATAGAGGCATTGCAATTTTGCCTTTATTGATTCTTGATGATGCCTTAGAAGTATCTTTCCTTCTCCACTTAGTCACCTTGATCTCTAGTGGAGTGTATGAATATGAAATCCTCTTTGATGGAATGACACCTCTATTAGATATCATTTCCTTTACAGAAGCAGTTAGTGTATTAATAGCATTAATCACTCCATCGTGTTTTGCCTTGCAGTCTTGACATTTGCATACAGAACATTTGCTAGATGTGGCAAAATCTGGAGAAAAATCTGTACAACCAGTATGATCATAATCATAATGGCTTGTTATTTCAAAAATGGCAAGAAAAGCATGATTAGCCCCAGCAGCAGCACCACTACCACTACCACTACGACTATCATCGTCAACAGTAACAAGCCCACCCTCCAAAATTATTTTTCTTGTGATGGTTGTTGCTCTAAACAATTCTATTTTTATTCCATCAATGACCTTAGGGTTCGATAAAGTTTGCACAGATTGTAAAGTAAGAAAAAATGGCATCTTCAACTCTCGGTTGGTCGGAACAAGCCACAGATGGACAATCTAAAATAAATTGGTACATATATTAGAATGATGATGAAATTATTTAAAATAATCATTAAATAAAACAAAAACTTGATTAGAATTGGACTTACTTCTGCCTTGGGGGGTTGAAAAGATCAAGAAATTTTGCATTTCTATTGATTTTGGCCGACAACCATCTCAGGATTCTTGGACAGAAAACTTCTTCCTGGTAGTTCAATTGTTGTCTCAAATAAGGAATGGCTTCAAATGCCCAAGCCTATAACATAACGTCAATAAATCAAAAGCATTATTGAATAAAAAAATAATGAATCATATCATAATAAAAGAAATATTTACCATGAAGACCCATGGAAAGCCATATAAGTTGACTCTCTTTTGCATTAATGGAGTCAACAAATATTGGACATCATTTTAAAGATTTCATAACCTCAAGGATAGCCATTAAATGCCTCAAGATCCTCAGAGAGCTTTATTAAACCAACGCTTATGTTGTTGTTAACGTCTCTCGCCCAAAGAATATTATGTACAAACCAAACCAAGCACAATGATTGCTTGTGCTTCTTTGAGAGTCCTTTACCTTCCAACGCTTCTATCAAATTTTTGTTTTTGAAGCTTGGACCAATAATCGACACCAGGTCATCACAATCACTCGACTTTCCTTTGCCTTTTTTGGGTGTGTGGGGTACTTTTTTTTGGGTCAGAGTAGGTATAACTAGAGAAGGAGAACCAGAATAATATTTTAGTCTGGTAACTATGGCAAACTCCTTCCAACCAAAACAAACAGGCATGCCACAGTAATTTATCCACACCTCATCTATCTTGTCTTTGTTTTCATACATAAACCTACACTTGAGAAGATCGTATACTATTTTCATTAGGAAACAAGCATTGTTTTCCTCCGGTAAATCAAGATATTGCCCAAAGCAGCTTTCCCTGAAATAAGCATCCAATTTTTATTCTCGAAGTATTTTTATGAAGGTGTCGAAAGATTTTTTCCATGATTGACTTAACCACAAAATCACTCGTTAAATTTGCGGCACCATCGCACTGTATTCTCACAGGATAACGATCAATGCTGAAGGTTTTGACCAACTCTTCGGTGAAAGGGCTATTAGCATTTGGATCATCTCTTTTAAGACATTCCTCTTCCCCATGTTCATTATTTTCTGCTCCTGATTAAGATAACGCTTGTAAAACAAGCTCATAGAGTGGTGGATGTAGCCGAGATGCTGCACTTGTTCCTTTACTTAGACTTGATCCGATTTCTTTTATTTTGGGAGTCATATTATCTTAAATTAACAGGAACATAAAATAGATTATAATTGATTAATGAATCGTTAAAAAGGGATAATAGTAAATCTAATATGAACAATGGTAAAATAATAGTTCCAACAGACCACACATCTGTTGCACCAGGTATGTTATCTGTTGCAATATATAACTGACCTGTTGCAATGGATGAGCAAACCATTGGAAATAATAAAAATAAATCTCTAATCTATTGCACTAGGTATGTTTTCTGTTGCAACATATAACCGACATATTGCAACGGATGAGTAAACTATTGGAAACAATAAAAATATATCTCTAATCAGTTGCAACATATAACCAACCTGTTGAAACGGATGAGTAATCCATTAGAAATAGTAAAAACAGATCACATATCTGTTGCAACAAATAACCGACCTATTGCAATGGATGAGTTAACCATTGAAGACAATAAAACAGATCATTGAACTATTGAAATATATCACTCATCTATTGCAAAATGAGTTATCTATTGGATCAATATTGTTTAGATTTCTTCCAAATAGAAGAGTCATCTGTCGCAACAGATGAATGATCTTCTAGATTGTTCATCTGTTGTATCAGATTTTCATAGTTGCATCAGTTTTTAATCTATTGCATCAGATATTTTCTTCTGCTACATCAGATGTTTTCATCTGTTGCATCAGATGTCTTCATCTATTGTATCATCTGTTTCATCTGTTGCAACACCATTTTTACCAAGACAAAGAACAAATCAACCCAGCAACACCAACACATCATACACACGCACACATACACACACACGAAGAGCATAAGATGTGAACAAAAATCACCAACAAATCCAAATCAACATTATGACAACAAGAAGAAGAAATGCCAGGAATTAGGATTTTATTCAGTCCACATTTCAATACTAGAAGAGTAGTTGGCTCAAGTTCCTCTGTTTCTTCATAATTTTTTTACCTGTGAAAAAAGAAAATGGGATGATGAAGAACTCGAAGTTGTTGTCGCCAGAGAAGTCTTCACGTCGATTGACGGTTGAAAGTTAAAAGGGAACTCGACCGACTATTTTTTGTCGGAGATTGAAGTCGCCGGGGATTGAAGGGAGAATTTTTCAGAACTGTTGGTTGGGAGAGAGTTGAGAGAAGCTATTGAGAGAGATGAGAGAGACTGGTTGATTTGGATTGAAGAGGGGTGTGGGTTGATTTGTATTTTTGAAAAGATTAAAAAAAATTAAAAATATTAATCAAGTCCACAATTGACTTAATCAAGTTTTCTAATGATGTTTGATCCTTTAAGTTGGTCAATGTCACCAATCCTTTATTCAAGACTTAAAAGACATTTTTCCTTTAATTTTCTCAACTAACTTATAATACAGGTGACTCTCTTATTTACGATCTTCATCTTGATGTCAAGTTCCAAAATTTAATCAAAAACGTTAGCTTCTTAATCAAATAATTTAATAACACTATAATTTAAAAAAAGTTAGATGACATATAATTATATGAAAAACCTACAACAAGAATAAGCTGAAATCATTATTTGTAATATTGCAGCTGAAACAAAAAGAAAGATGTCGATGAAAACGAGAATCAAGAACATATTGAACTTGGGTGGGGCCAAATGGGGATACTGCATGCATCATTTTTCTAAATCAAGCATCAGTTTTCAACTATAAATACATAATACCTGGCCTTGTAAAAATATAAGCAAGCAGTTAGGTACTTGAGACACATATATATTTTTCAATTCCTAGTCTAAAACATAGCACATCATGAAAGTGTTAGCAGTTATAACACTACTATGGTTTTTTCTCTTATTTTCTATTTTGACAAACATGAAGTTTGTTGTTTGTGTAGGGATTTGTAGAGAAAATGAGCAACGGGCTTTAGAGAGCTTGAAGAATCAAGTAGTTGATCCCTCGGCCTCGGATCTTCCCTCTTCTTGGATTGTTGGAAAAGATTATTGTCAATGGGAGGGTGTCGTATGCAAAAATCACACTCAACGTGTGATTGGGATACACATAGTTAGGGATTGGTACGAATCGAGGTATCAGATCCATAGCCTTGAGTGGCTGCTAAGTCTTTTGAGTCTTGAGAACCTGGAATGTATTATGTTGATCTCAGCGAAGCAACTAACTGGCTACAGGTTATTAACATGCTTCCTTCTCTACGTCATCTTTGTTTATCTCTGTGCAGTCTTAATCATATACAGTCAGCTCTTCTTCATCATAATCTTTCTTTACTTGAAACCCTCGATCTTTCTGAAAACAACTTTAGTTCTTGTCTTCCCAAATGGGTGTTCAACCTCTCCAGTCTCATTTCTCTTGATCTTAGTGAGTGTAGTTTAATGGGCCCGTTCCCTAATGGTCCAGTTAACTTGACTTCTCTTACAACCTTCAAGGCTTCTGAAAACTCTTTCAATTGTCTTTTACCCAAATGGTTGCTTGATCTAAGTAATCTTGAAATTCTTGATCTCCGTTATAGTGGTATTGAAGGTGCTATACCGAGGAAGAGTGGAAACATAACAAAACTTACATATCTTGATCTTTCTCAGAATCACCTCAACTACACTATACCAAATTGGCTCTATCGATGTAGAGATCTAGAATCACTTCTCCTTGGTGAAAACCGTCTTAAGGGAGTAGTTTCAAGTCTGGTTTCAAATTTGAGCTCAATAACTCATATTGAACTTAATGATAACTTGCTTTCTGGAAAGTTACCAAATGTAATTGGGAAGTTAGGGAAATTAGAAGAAATTGATCTCTCAAAAAAATTATTTGAGGGACAAGTATCTGAATTATTCAAAAGTGGGAATAATTTTCGAAATAGTTCTTCTTTGAGGTATTTGAAACTACAAGATAATAAACTCACTGGAACTCTTTTGAAAAGTCTTAGCCAACTTTCAATGCTGGAATACTTATCCATCTCTAACAATCGGCTGGAAGGTGTTGTAACAGAAAGTCATTTCTCTAACTTAACGCAATTACTGTATTTCTTTGCATCTGGAAATAATTCGACTTTAAAAGTGAGTCAGAACTTAATTCCACCTTTTCAAGCCATGGACGTTGCCTTAGGTGGTTTGAATATAGGCCCTTTGTTTCCCCTATGGCTCCGAACTCAGAAGAAGATAAAGAATGTTGACATAACAGATGGTAGAATACAAGGTGAGGTTCCAACTTGGTTTTCGAACTTGACTTCTCAAATCCTGTTTCTTAATATGTCTCACAACAAATTTGTTGGTGAGGTTCCAAGCATATCACTTCCTTCTTGGTCAGTTGGAAAAGGAGGTCCTTTGTTAATGTACTTGGATTCCAACAATTTTAGTGGACCACTACCGCTGATTTCAATCAGTGTAATTGAGCTCGATCTCTCAAAAAATTCATTTTCAAAAGGTTTATCTAACTTCTTGTGTAAATCAAGGAATGAACCTTACATGTTGGAGATCTTAAACCTCGAGGGTAACGAGTTATCAGAAGAAATTCCTAATTGTTAGATGTATTGGCCAGTGTTGACAATTTTAATCTTGGGGGACAATAACTTGGTTGGAGGGGTACCAAAATCTATGGAGGTTCTGCGTAATTTGATATCCTTGGACTTTCGAAGAAATAGACTTAATGGTTCGTTCCCTTCATCCTTGGAAAGCTGCACAAAATAGCATAAAATAGATCTAGTAGAGAATGAGTTTGTTGGGAAATTACCATCTTGGTTGGGGTTGAGGTTTCTAAAATTGATAATCCTTATCCTTCGATCCAATAAATTCGAAGGTGAATTGCCTCAAGAACTTTGTCACATTAAAGATATTTAGATCTTAGACCTTGCAAATAATGCATTTGTTGGAATCATACCAAAGTTTATTAGAAATTTTAGTTCAATGGTCGAAGGACAAAAGAAACTGGAAGATGATGACGATTTAAGATATCATGATTTTACTGGAGTCATGAGAGAGAATGCAATATTGACTACTAAAGGAAACATCTACCAGTATGTCTAGCAATAATCTTTCTGGAGACATTCCTGAAAGTCTAACCAGTCTTGCAGGATTAAGATCATTTAATTTTTCAAAAAATAAACTAACTGGTAGGATTCCAAATGGCATTGGTGACATGAAAGTACTGGAATCAGTTGATCTGTCAGAAAATCCACTTTCTGGTCAAATCCCACAAAGCCTTTCGAGTTTGTCCACTTTGAGTTACTTGGATCTATCTGATAACAATTTATCAGGTATGATACCATTGAGCACTCAACTTCAAAGCTTTGATCCCACGAGTTTTGAAGGAAATAAACTTTGCAGGCTTTCACTCTTAGTGAACTGTAGTTCGAATGGTGAAACTCCTAATCATCACGAGTATGAAGAAGATGAGAGTGACAAAGATGAAGTGGATTGGTTCTACATTTCAATGGTAATAGGGTTTGCACTAAGCTTTTGGGGTGTATGTGGTTCATTGCTTTTCAAGAGATCGTGGTGACATGCTTATTTTCGTTTTTTAGACCATAGCTGGGAAGTGTTGCTTGCAAAGGTACCAATATGTTGAGAGATGAATAAGGATATTGCTATTCTCAAAAGTTCGTTTGTATGCTTGCACTTCTCATATTATCAATCATATTTTCTCATTTTGTATTCAAATATGTAGACGCCTATGCCTTAATTTCTTCATATTGATTGATCTTAAGATGTTTAAAAGATGTTTCTTTCATAGTTCTAATTTTCTTCTTTCACTTACAGGGTTATACGACTTATATGTTTCACTCAAAATATAAATATATGCATTGATCATATTTTGAATAGTATGATATACGTATTTTATAAATAATGAATGTTGATAAGTGTTAGAGTTGTGACCAGAATTTTGTTGATCTGGCCCAGAAAATTTTGCGGTGCAACCCATGTTTATGATTTTCATTTGGGTCTGTGGTGGTAGCGTAGGGATCGGGCCGATAGGCCCGTGGACCTTTATGTTTTTTGAGCCTAGGACTTTTTTGTATGCACATATTATATAAGTGCATTTAGTGGGTTGTTTTGGGGTATTCAAAAAATACGCATTCTCCATATTGTATTCATCTCCTTTCATTATAGTAAAATATCCTCTGCCTCTGCCCGTGATTTTTTTCGCAAGTGTTTTCATGTAAATTTATGTGTTTTTGTTTTTCTTTCTGCTTGTGGTTTTGTAATACCCCGGGAAATTTTTCGTTGAAATTTTGTGCGTAAACGTGTTGGGTTCTATCTCCTAGAATGAATTATAAATTTTTCCTGCGGAATATCTTAGATTATGACCCACCATTGCGTAGAGTATCGAATAAGCTTTTCAACGATATGTGGATCATCCAAAACGGACACCCGAGCGACGAGTTATTAACATTCCGATCGAACCGTGAATAGTAGTGAACAGTAAAACGTGCAGGAAAAAAAGTACTGAGGCCTGACATATTTTTGCTCCAACTTTAAACGATCATAACTCCATGTACATAATGATCTGGGTGATCTACTATATATCAACGGAAATCTCTGCGAGTCCTCTTTCTGATGAAATTGGTTTCATCCAAT
The DNA here is from genome assembly GCA_030864215.1 of Capsicum pubescens. Classification (NCBI taxonomy): domain Eukaryota; kingdom Viridiplantae; phylum Streptophyta; class Magnoliopsida; order Solanales; family Solanaceae; genus Capsicum; species Capsicum pubescens. Next base: position 96,098,265 of record CM061538.1, on the reverse strand, counting down.
TTTTCTATCGGAGCAAAAAGTTATGGTCGATCTACTTTAGCCTATCAAAAGTGAATTTTTAGGTCAACTTCAAACGATCATAACTCCTCGTACACAATGATCTGGGTGAGATACTATATATCAACGAAAAGATATGAGAGTCCTCTTTCTAATGAAATTGGTTTCATCCAATTTGGATATTGGAGTAAAACGTTATGGTTGATCTACTTCAGACTATCAAAACAGTCTACCAAAGGACAGATTCGTGAATTATTTGATTTTTAGGGGCGTTTTGGTCATTCTTCCTCACCCAAAATCCGTCCAAACCCTATATTAAAGACTATTAGAAGCATTATATATTATATTTCATCAAATTCCCTCAAAAAGAAAACCCTAAGCTCCTACATCCAACTTCAAGAACCTCCAAAGTTCACCATTAATTCTGCAAATTTATTCAAGATTCCAAGTTCCTAGTTCAAGAACTCCAAGAACCATCATTCAAAGGCACGATTAACATCTCAAAAACGAGTATCGATCTAAAGTTCATCATTCAAGGTATGTTGGGGTTTTCAACAAGAACTCTCTTTCGTTCTTGTGCCCAAACTGGTTTTTCTTTTATGAATATACATGATTTTACATGTTTTGATATGAATTTGAAGCATGAATTTATACCCTATATGATTTTACATGAGATTATGATACTCTCTATATTTTGAAAGTTGAATTGAATGAGAATGATGACATTTTTGTACATAAAGCTGAGATTTTAAAGTAAGTTATATATATTTATGATGAAAAGCATGAATCTTGAGAAAATTTATTATGATTTTGATGTATGAGACCTTGAGTCCTAATTGGAATTGTACTTTGAGAAATTATGTGCTATAAGCACAATGAGATTTGAATCCCAAAGATAATTTTCTTTACCAAGATGTATGATTATAAAGCTGAAATTTTAAGTTTTAAGTGATTATTTTTGTGCTTATGTCATAAAGTATGAAACTTTGGAAGGTTTTATGGTGATATTGATGTATGGGTTTTTGGAACCCTATTTGAGATTTTTATTTTGAGAAAATCATATGTTATAAACACCTTGAGTTTGAATATTTGAGATGTTTTGAATGATTTGACCTTTTGGTCGTGAATGAGTTATTTTGAACTCGACTGTGAAAGAAATTCACGTTTTTATTGATTATGATAAAGGGGTAGCAAATTGGCTCCTTATGAAAATTGTTGAAGTGTTTATTGTGGATTTTTTTTAATGTGAGCCTGAGGCTGATTTAAATTTCTGAGCTAAGTCCGGGAGTAATCTTTAGCACCGAGTGGGAGGTATAAAGTGACCTTACTTCCCTAGAACTACGTGCCCCCGTAGGATGTGAGCCTGAGGCTGATTTATATAATGATCACTAGTGTTTTTGTATTGATACTGGAAGTCCTACTCCTATGGCAAGGATAGGACGGATCTCCCCAACGTGGGTTGTATGTTGGACTCCATGTAGCTCACATGGTTTATGTCGGTTATAGGATCTCCCAGTGTGTGTGTGTTTTCTTGTGTCTATGGTGAATAGTAAAGTGATTTGAAAGTGAAATTGTGAAAGTTATTCTTTCGAAAGATTTAAATGATATTTACATTATGAGAATTGATATTCTTGATGAACTGAAAGTGATTGACAAATTATATGATGACTCACATGTGTTACTATATCCTCTCATGATTATGATGGATTTCTTCGAGCTATGTGAGTCTTTCATACATCCTGCATATTTCTTATAAATATTTATGATGATGATGTTTATACAACTGCATACACCCCCATATACTCGGTTCCTTTCCATGGTACTGACCCACATCTTCGGATGTGGGCTGCATTTTCTCGGAATATAGGTACAAGGTATAGTTGTACCTTCGGATCCAGTCAGTTCGTGGTATCCAGTCAGCAGGTGATGAGTCTTTTTTATTCAAGGGCTTGGGTTAGTTATGCATAGTTTATAGTGTTGTATTTTTTTTATTCAGTCGTATTGAGTTGGGGTAGTCGGGAGTCATGACCCGGCTACCTACACTCAGTACTAGTAGAGGCTTCATAGACAATCAGTAGAAGTTGATGTATTTTGTTTCAATTTTGGTTGTAAAGGCAGAATTGTAATCCTGTAAAATTCCATTTTTGTATCGATCAGATTTAGAAAAGAGTTAATTTCTTCTGATTTGTATGGATTTGTATTTTTATTCAGTTGCTTATGAGTTATGCCAGTAGAAGGGTTAGCTTGGGGTCACTTGTGACCCTAAGCACCGTGTGACATCTCGGGACCCAATTTTGGGGCGTTACAGGTTTGCTTTATTTCTGCCCAATTACTAACAAACTGGTATCAGAGCCTATTCGATTATTTTCTCATGGATGGCAACCATGAAGTATGATATTCCGTTGTTAGATCGCAACACCAAATTTTTGTTATGGCAGGTTAAGATGCGGGTCATTCTTGCGCAGATGGATTTGGATGATGCTTTATTAGGGTTTGAGAAAATGCTTTTATCGTGGATGGATGAGGACAAATGACGTAAGGATCGGAAGGCTCTATCTCAGATCCACCTTCATTTATCCAACCATGTTCTATAGGATGTTTTGAAGGAGACCTCAGCCACTGCGTTATGGTTGAAACTGGAATCATTGTGTATGACGAAGAGCCTAACAAGTAAGTTGCATCTCAAGAAACAACTTTATTCCCATCGCATGTCTGAGGGTGCGTCTTTGGAGGATCACCTATCTGTATTTAAAGAAATTATCTTTGATTTAGAGACTCTGGAGGTTAAGTACGATAAGGAAGATTTAGGGTTGATTTTGTTGTGTTCGATGCCTGCATCATACATGAGCTTTAGGGATATGATTTTATATAGTCGTGATACCCTAACAATTGATGAAGTCTATGATGCGTTATTTTCTAAGAAGAAGATAAAACATCTTGTGAATGGATCGAAGACTCAAGGAGATGGTCTCATTATTCGAGGAGGAAGGACTCGTGAGAGAAATTCTGGGGGTAATGACAGGAATAGGTCAAAATCCAGAAATAAAAATAAAACCTGTAATTACTGCAAGAAGAAGGGTCATATCAAATCCGAGTATTGAAAGCTATAGAATAGAGAGAAAAGAAAAACTCCAAAACTGAAGGGAAACCAACCAGAGAAGTCTGGTGAAACAAATTTTGTGGAAGATGGTGGTAGTGATGGAGAACTCTTAGTAGTTTCTGATGGTAACTCCAAACCCTATGAGGATTGGATTCTTGATTCAGTTTGCATATTTCATATGTGTCGTAATCAGGATTGGTTTACAACATATGAAATAGTCTCTAAAGGTGTTGTGTTGATGGGAAATAACACACCTTGTAAGATAGCTGGTATTGGAAAAATCAGGATCAAGATGTTTGATGGGGTTGTGAGGACACTTGGTGATCTGTTGTATGTCCCAGACCTGAAGAAAAATCTTATTTCCTTGAGTACCCTTGATTCGAACGGTTATAGGTACACTGGTAAAGATGGAGTCCTGAAGGTTAGTAAAGGTTCTCTTGTTGTGATGAAGGGACAGAGAAAGTTTGTTAATTTATATGTCCTGCAAGGCTCTACTATTACAGGTGATGCAGCTGTTTCTACCTCATCTCTATCAAAAAGTAATGTTGCTAAACTTTGGCATATGCACCTGGGGCATATGAGTGAAAATAGGATGGTTGAACTAAGCAGGAGAGGACTTCTTGATGGATAGAGTATTACCAAACTGGAGTTCTGTGAACATTGTATTTTTGGGAAGCAGAAGAGAGTCGGATTCACTAAAGGCATCCACTCAACTAAAGGCACATTTGATTACACTCATCCTGATCTCTGGGGTCCTTCTAGAGTACTTTCTAGAGGAGGTGCAAATTATTTATTGACTATTATTGATGACTATTTCAGAAATGTTTAGGTGTTCTTCCTAAAGCAAAAAAATGATGTGTTGCCTAATTTCAAGGAGTGAAAGATTATAATTGAAAAGCAAACGGGGAAGCAGGTAAAATGCCTTCAGACTGATAATGGCTTAGAGTTCTGCTCTAATGAATTTAATGTTCTGTGCAAGTCAGAAGGAATTGTGAGGTACTTGACAGTTCATCATACTCTGCAGCAGAATGGTGTGGCTGAACGAATCAATAGGACAATAATGGAGAAGGTGCATTGTATGCTCTTTAATGTTGGTTTACCTAAGTCTTATTAGGCCGAAGCTGCTTCCACAACTTGTCTTCTTATTAACCACTCTTACTCAGTCGCGATTGATAAAAAGACTCCACAAGAGGTATGGTCTGGTACTCCTGCTAGTTATTCTGATTTGAGGACATTTGGATGTCCTGCGTATGCTCATGTTGATAATGGAAAGTTGGAACCTAGATCTGTCGAGTGCTTATTTATGGGTTATAAGCCTGGTGTTAAAGGTTATAAACTTTGGTGTCCAGAAAGAAGAAAAGTTATAATTAGCAGGGATGTTATGTTTGATGAAACTGCCATGCTTTGGGCTCCCTCCGAATCTAGTGCTTCACCCCCAGATGAGCTTAGCGACATGAATCAACAAAAGTCATTCACCCACGTTGAATTGCAAATTGGAGCAGAGTCTACACCAGTGCTTACTTCTCAGTCTAGCTCGGAGATACAGAGTACCATCTTCAACACCAGTGATGCCACAATATTTTATTACTAAAGATAGGCCTAGAAGAGATATTAGACCTCCTCAAAATTATGCTGAAGCTGATTTGGTTGCTTATGCATTAAATATAGCAGAAGGTATTGATTCCGATAAAGAACCTTCTTCTTACTCAGAGGCAGTTAGTTGTGATGATTCTGGCCGATGGATGATTGCTATGCAGGAAGATATGGAATCACTTCATAAGAATGACACATGGGATTTGGTGAGATTGCCTAAAGATAAGAAAGTTATCTGTTGCAAGTAGGTATTCAAAAATAAAGAAGAAACATCGGGAGTTGAGGATGCTAGGTACAAAGCAAGACTAGTTGCTAAAGGTTACAATTAGGCTCCAGGTGTTGACTTCACAGATGTGTTTTCTCCAGTTGTAAAGCATAGTTTGATTCGAGCCTTGCTTGGTATTGTGGCCATGCATGATCTTGAGCTTGAGCAGTTGGATGTCAAAACTACTTTCTTACATGGAGAACTTGAGGTGGATATCTATATGCTGCAACCAGAGGGTTTTGTAGTCTCAAGAAAGGAGGACTATGTATGCTTGCTAAAAAAGTCTCTTTATGGCTTAAAACAGTCTCTCAGGCAGTGGTATAAGAGGTTTGACTCTTTTATGACCTCTCATATATTTCGAAGGAGTAGTTATGATAGTTGTGTCTACTTCAAGGAGGTAAGTGATGGTTTGTTCGTGTATCTTCTCTTGTATGTTGATGATATATTGATTGCAGCAAAGGATATGAGAGAGATAATAAAAGTCAAAACCCAGCTCAGCAAGGAGTTTGAGATGAAAGATCTAGGAGCAGCAAAGAAGATTTTTGGCATGGAAATTATGAGAAATGGAGAGAAGTGTAAGTTATACTTGATTCAGAAAAGGTATATTGAGAAAGTGCTTCATAGGTTCAATATGCAAAATGCCAAACCTGTAAGTACTCCATTGGCAGCTCACTTCAAACTCTTGTCCACTTTATCTCCAAAGATAGATGATGAGCATGACTATATGTCTCGAGTTCCATACTCTAGGACTGTCGGGTCTCTTATGTATGCGATGGTGTGTTCCCGACCAGATTTATCTTATACCGTCAGTGCAGTTAGAAGATATATGGAAAATATTGACAAAGAACATTGGAAAACAATTCAGTGTATTTTCAGATACTTGCATGGATCTGCTGATGTTTGTTTGCAGTTTGGGCAAAATAGAGATAGAGTAATCGGGTATATTGATTCTAATTTTGTAGGAGATCATGATAAAAAAAGATTCTTTAAAGGCTATGTTTTCACCATTGGTGGTTGTGCTATTAGTTAGAAAGCTACCTTACAGACTACGGTTTCTTTGTCAACTACTTAGGCAGAGTATATGGCTATTACAGAGGCTTTCAAGGAAGTTATTTGGTTAAAGGGTCTGTTTGGTGAACTTAGCAAATACTTACAGATTACTACGGTCTTTTGAGACAGTCAGAGTGCTATCTTCCTTACGAAAGATCAGATGTTTCACGAGAGAACAAAGCACATCGATGATCGGTATCATTTTGTGCATGAAATTATTGCCCGTGGTGATATTGTGATGAGAAAGATTAGTACTCATGATAATCCTGCTGGTATAATAACCAAGATACTACCAAGTTTCAAGTTTGAGCATTGCTTGGACTTGGTTAGTTTTAGCTGTTAAGATGTGCCCTTAGGGGCTTTTGTGGAAGAGGTAGAGAGTTTGTCTTGAAATGGATTTGAGTTATGAATTAAAATTCGTGTCAAGGTGGAGATTGTTAGAGTTGTGACCCAAATTTTATTGATCCGTCCCAGAAAGTTTTGCGGTGCAACTCATGTTTGTGATTTTCAATTGGGTCTGTGGTGGTAGCGTAGAGATCGGGCCGATAGGCCCGTAGACCTTTATGTTTTTGGGGCCTAGGATTTTTTTGTATGCACATATTATATAAGTGCATTTAGTGGGTTGTTTTGGGGTAGCCAGAAAATACGTATTCTCCACATTGTACTCCTCTCCTTTCATTATAGTGAAATCTCCTCTGCCTCTGCCCGTGGTTTTTTTCACAAGGGTTTTCACGTAAATCTGTGTGTTCTTGTTTTTCTTTCTACCTGTGGTTTGCTTTATTTCTTTCCGATTACTAACAATAAGTTTATTCATCTTGATACTAGCCTTTCAAGATGCGATATCCCAGATTACGTCCAATATTGATAAAATTGGTGTCATGACTTTGCTTTTTATAACTAAGGGTGTGCGTTCTCTTTTTTTCCTCAGACAGAGGAATCATGATATATATGAATAAGCAAAGATAAATTAATATAAATATAGGGTGTGTTTGGTATGAAGGAAAATGTTTTTCATGAAAAATATTTTCCTAGAAAATGTATTCCTGGAAAACAAGTTGATTTTTTACTTGTTTTCTTATGTTTGGTTGTTGGATGGAAAATATTTTCTGAAAAATGTTTTCTAGTATTTGGTTGGTGAATGAAAAAATATTTTTCAGAAAATACATTTTAGTGTTTAGCTAAAAAGTGAAAATACATTTTAGAAAAATAATTTTTGATTCTGAAAAATGCTTTTTTAGGGTGTGTTCGATATGAAGGAAGAAAAATACTTTCTAGAAAAATAAGTTGTTTCTTACGTATATTCTTCTGTTCGTTATGCAAATTGAATAAGTATATATTTTCTAATAGTATTTGTAGATATTTAACAAAAACAATAAGAATGAATAAGATCTGAAGGGTGTGATAAGAAAAATGTTTTGATTTTTTAAAAGAAAACAAATTAAAAAAATTAATTTTTTTTTGGGGGGGAGGGTTTGGTAGGTAGGGGTTGAGGTTGTCAAAATAGGTAATAAGGGTGGGGCAGAATTTTTTTTTATTTTTTTCTTAAAATAAATTAATTTTTTTAGGAGGGGATGGTAGGGGTAGGGGTCGGGGTAGGGAGTAAGGATGGGAATTAAAAAATAATAATTAGATGGGGGGTGGGGGGCAGGTGGTTGGTAGGGATGGGGTAAGGGTGGGTTCGGGTAGCGGAGGGAAAGGAAAAAAGTTTGAATTTCTTTTTAAAAAATTAAATATTTTTTTAAGGGAGTAGGGGCTTGAGTTTGGATTTGGGGAAGAGGTAAGAAAAATATTTGAAATAGTTTTTTTGAGTGGAGGTAGTAGGGGGTGGGGGTCGGAGTAGGGGAGTGAGGGTGGAGTAAGGAAAATTTAAAATTTTTCAAACAATTAATTTAAAAAAATTATTTTTTTTGGAGGGGAAGGGGGTTGGTATTGGTGGGGGTCGGGTAGGGGGTGAGAAAAAGTTTGAATTTTTTTAAGAAAATTTAAAAAATGCTTTGGAAGCGGGGGTGGGGGGTAGTACTGGTTTGGGATTTGGATAAGGGAATGAGGTAAGGAAAAAAATTGAAATATTTTTTATGGGGTAGAGGGTGGGGTGGGGTAGGGGTAGGAGATTGGGGGTCGGAGTAGGGATGGGTAATTTTGAGAGTTGTATGAATATTTCAACTTAAGAGTGAGGTTGAAAGAAAGTTTTTAAAAATGTTTTGCTTACTTTTTGAAGGAAGTCGTTTTCCTTAGATTTGAGGAAAATAAGTTAATTTGAAAAACATTTTCCAAAATCTTTAAGCCAATCAAACATGAGAAAATTGAAAAACATTTTCCAGAAATTGTTTTCCTTCATACCAAACACACCCATAATTCATAATTATTGTTCTACCAAATAATAGCAGTTTTTCTTTTAAAGGGAAGTCAGCAGTATGATCGATTTCGAACATCACTACAAAGTTTATTTATGCCTGGTATATATTAGTTACAGTGGTTAGAGAATATTTTACCAATATCCGTTTGATAAAGGGTATGCTTGTGCAAATTTAGGTTTGTGGTTATATTCATAGTCAAGACGAACAAAGGCATGCTCGATTTAATTTCTGGCAATAGTTCTATAATAACTTGCCGGTATCATGTGCCTCTTGCAGGCCATGACTGGATAGAGGACAATATCAACTTCGACAAAGCAGTGAGAACCAAATGTATATACATATGGTCAAAACATAAGTGCGCCGAATGATTTTTACAAGCAGAACTGTGAAATAAGAAAGTTATCACAGTGTCATCTGAGGTGAAAGTATGTCTTCAGTGAATTGTTAGGTCTTGTGTACTGTTTGAGTAGTTGATCTTAGTCCTACCATGGGTAGTTCCTATAATCAACTTGCTCATAAAAACTAAGCTATATGCATGGTGAAAGTGTCTAACACTCTGTTTGGATGGTGGTTTGCCATGGTTTCATAATGTACGGTACAATATGATATGGTATGGTACTGTATAGTATAGTACAATACAATATTTGGATAGACTGTATTGTTCACTGTTGTTTAATAACAGTTTTTTTTTGGTATCATGGTATGGTACTGTATCGTAACGGATAATTTTACTAAAATACCTCTGATTATTATAAACTTTAAATTATAACAATCAACGCAGAATTTCTATCTATTTATTGAGAAACCCGTATAAAATGCAAATACAGAAACCAAAAAATGCAAATTTTCAAACTGATTGTTGGAAAATAATATATATGAAAGCATTCAGAAGCATACATGTATATATGAGCTCAAATACAGAAGCAAAAAATTGATGCGTCATTTCTACCTAATTGCTGAGAAAAAACATATAATGAATGCAAATACCGATGAACAAAACATTGATGCATAACTTCTAAGTGATTGCTGAGTAATTTTTTAAGATCCATAGGATCAAAATCCCATTTCCCGAACCCCACCATCATTGTCACAGTGGAGGGACTCGAATACTCCTTGTTTTATAGCATATTCCTGCAGACGAAACAAGCAGCAACAACTTTTGAGCCAACCATACTCATCATATAAGCAACAACATATGAACGTACTTCTTAATTGTGTATTAGTAATCAATTGCACTACCACACCTTTAACTTCCTCTCCTATATTATTGTTCATCTACCTAATAGCGGCATGCTTTTCACATCCACTTGGAAAAGTTCTTTCTCAGGAGAACAAAAAACACCTTAAGCCAAAATGTTAAACAACTCCTAGGCAAACAAATACAAAAAAATTGTAGCTTGTATGATTTTTTCACCCCTATAGTGGTTATTCAAACACCACCAAAATCAGAAGAAACATTTAACTCAAACAGGAATAACACTCTACTTTACTATGAGCCGGAACAAAATTCCAAGCCATTACAGTCTCCCACAAAATTTATTACGAGGATCAAACTCATGCTAGGGATCATCAAGTGACATTAATCTAGCAGTAAATTGTACATATTCAGATAGGAAACCAATTACCTTATGTTTTTGTATTTCACTTGCATGCTTAGCAAATCTAGAAGCAACTTCCATATCTGGGGGAGACCTATCGAATTTTCTAGCTATAACACTATTATACGGGAACCACTCTTGAGTGTTCCACCAGTAGACTAGCCAAGTTGCATAATGTGCAACTCGAAGTGCCCATTGGTCTCGTGGGAACTGTAGATTGTATCCTTTTGTAGATAAATTAGCTGAAAAACCAGGCCACCAGTAATTGACAATAGGAGCAACTAGAGCTGCTCCAGCTAACCTATTAGCACCAAAAGAAGATGCCACAAATAATCAAAAGCAAAGAATACAGGAATACTAGAAGTTTTGTTGTTGTTTTTTAGAATAGCAAGGATAAAAAAGAAAATAGAATATTCATTGGTCAGATGGACACTGATTTTATCATGTCGTGTAAACCGAGGACAAGACCTTATATAGGAAGATATGAGGTCGGGGATTAAGGTAGAATGTTAGTAAGTAGTCAAGTATTGTCTAGTTCCCCTATTGTCTACTCTCTTGGTGTTACCTATTGTTTCCTTTGCTTCTATTATCAGATGGGTGGCTCACAGCTAAGAACCAAATTCAATCAAGTTAGGAGTTCAATGCAAACAGATCGAGTATCTTCTTGGATTCCCAGCTTACCATAAAATACATCAGGAACACAACTCCCAGGACCACCATCATTCCCTGCACAGATCGGCCCAAGAAATTCTCCTTCTAAAACGGCATCATCACTATCCCCAGAGATGGAGCAGGCACTTCTTCAGCAAGTTAGGAGTCTGACCCCAGAACAGATTAATATGCTACCTCCGAAGCAAAGAAATCAAGTGCTTCAATTGTAGAAATCAAGTATACCATTAGGATTGTCTCTTATGTTGCCAGCAAATCATGATTGTTACTTATAGAAACTGATGGAGCTCCTTTGATACATGTATACCTCATATTTTCGATCAAAAAAAGATTTTTTTTTGGACAAAAACTACAAAGAAATCGGTAGATACAAACGTGCATTTTTTCTAGTTCTCTCAATACTGAAAACGAGTTGTTATTTGCCAAGTACAACAGAAGAAATCTAAAAGTGAGAAAACATTTCTAATACATAAAAAATATAGGCATGTAACAAGGAAAATATTATGCTTCAGCAGCAGCATAGACTTTTAAGCCAAACAACAGCAATAGAGAAACAGAATAACAAGTTCCTAAGTTCCAAGGACAAAAACATCAACATAACTAGATAATCACTGCAGTACTCAACAACAACATACACTTCTTAAGAAAAGCAACATAGACTTCTTAACAAGAAGATCCTTAGATCAAGGACAAATGTAAAAGCTCCAAAACCCAAAACATCACATTACATAACTAGATAATCACTGCAGAAGTAACTACCAGTTTCGTTGAAGATCAACAATGAGAGAAATTGGTCTTTCTGGTATGGTTGGAATAGAATATCAGTGTCCAACATGTTCACAACTTGGTCCATCATTGTCCTCGTATACAGTTGTGGATGCGAACATCGAACAACATCATGTGCAAAGAACACTTTCATTTATGCAATAAATAGCATTTATTAGATTCACTTGAACACTTCACGAATTCTCCAAACGCAAAACAAGTAAACCTTGTGAACAATGTGCCAACAAAAGTTCAAACATTCTTTTTTGTCAATAATATAAATCATAAAGTAAAAAAAAAATAGAATCTAAACGTAATTGTCTTCTGGCATCTTTCTCTTAAAAGACTTTTGCGCTGCTCCTTTGGACATCCTATAAGTATGTGACATGCACTTGTATTTTAGCAAAAAAAAATATAGGCCTTTGTATTCACACCAGCTTCCAAATTCATCTCCTCCAACATATTCCATATCTCATTCTCAGAAATAGACGGAAGGGGTGAAATCTGATTAATAGCACCAGCTAAGTTGTCCATCCCACCTCTCAACATGCCAGCCATGTCTTCAAGATGATCATATTTAGATTTTTTATTTCTGGTAGGCGCTGGTGCTTCTGAATTGACATTAGGTGTAGGTACATCATCAATTTCTTGACTTTGATTGCCCAGTTTATGTCCCTCCATATCTTCCAATGAGTCGGTATTTGTATAACCCATTTCGTCTATCTCACCAATAGTGAATGAATTAGCACTTGATTTTTTTGGATTTTTATGAGCATTCTTTTTTAACATATCTGAATCTGTCTCAACATATTTTCTAGTAGCTCTGTCCTTTCCATATAGCATCACTAGATTTTCATAATTTCAAAATGACTTGTTCTTCAGCTCAGCAGCTTGTGGCTTAACCTATATATTTTAAGTGCAAAATATTATTGAAGAAAATAACTTTGAAAAAAGTAACTTATCCATGTTTATTGAAGAATTTCACCACTTCAAACTAACCATGCCACAATAATAAAAATTCATTTATGACTATAAATATAACATAATTATTCATGATGGGATGTAAATTTACCTGAATTAGTTGATCCCATACTTCAGGCTCAACATCCCACTTGTGTGTGATAGGATCCCATGCAAATCCGTTCATTCCTGACTGGTGAAATGTGTCATAATACTTAGTGAATTGCCTTTTGATTGATTTCATCCGATTATGAATTTTTTTCTTGTTAATAACCTTATCCGAAAATTTGGATCATAGCTCCTTCACAATGTTATCCATTGCATGCGAAGTAAAAGTTCCTCCAACCCTATGTCCAAGGGCATCCTCATGACAATAGGCATCAACTAATCTGTCATCTATCATATTTGTCCAAACACATATAGAATTCTCTTGTACATTTAGATCACTTATTCAAAATAGTCCTTAAAAGACTCACTTAACTTACATTATTAAGTACTTTCAATTATAAATATAACAGCTCCAAAATAGATCCAAAACAGACCAACTTAATAAGTTTTGTTTTCAAAACTCCCAACAAAATTTCGAACCCCAATCTTCAAGCAGTTCACTCTATACAAAAACAATAATAATGAAGGTGAATTCCTTTGATTTTTTTGTCATATCAACCACTACAGAATTAAAATAAATATTCATAAAATTCAAAAAAAAATGTTGTCACACATATATATTGATAAAAAATATAATATAAAGTAAACCAATTATACATAATGTTTGTAGTAAAAACAATAGCATCACGAAATTACTTATAAATAACATCAAATAAAACATGTGACACAAATAATCACTTAAGTTTTTTTCTAGAAAATTAATCATGATAATTAGCCCACATGGCAGCTGCTATGCCATCTAGAATCAATTCTCCCTTCTAAATTTTTCATTACTCTACCTAGAATTCGGAGAATCTTCATGCATAGTGTTATCATTCATAAGCTCTTCATCAACTTGAGCGAGTAACTCATCATTTGAATCTATACCTCTTAAATAGTTGTGCAAGACACAACATGCAAATATAATCAACTTTTGGATTTCAATTCCGCATGATGATTCAATTGAGCTAGAAATTATAGGAAATCTCTTTTTAAGAACTCCAAATGCTCGTTCAATTGCATTACGCAAAGAAGCATGTCGTAAATTAAATAATTCACGAGAATTTCGGGGTGAATTTCTTTAATACTCTTTCAAGTGATATCGCTCCTCCTGATAAGGTGTAATAAGCCCGCTTCTCAACATGAGTTCAGCCAGGGGCAGACCTACATTGTATTTTGGGGTGCTCCGACACCCACTAAACTCGATGCGAAATAGGTATAATTACATAAACATATATAAAAATAGGTATAAAACATATAAAAGCACCCACTATAACAAAAGTTAGATGGGTGCATTGGCATTTAGGTAGATCTTAAGGTCCTTTTATTAGAAGAAGGTCTTGGGTTCAAACCTCGTTCAGGTGCTTTTTTTATTTTTTTTATTTTTTTTATTTTTTAAATTTTTTAAGCACCCACTATCCGTAAATCTTAGGTCCGCCACTGAGTCCAACATCAACAAGGTAGAATTTTCCTAAACATTAAAAATAAAGACTCAATTATATACTTATCATATATACCTAAATCTCAATATATACATATATATATATATATATACATATATATAGATATATATATAATATTTTACCTTCTAGAATTTTTAGAGGATCTTGGCTATTTTGTGCTTCTTTCATGATTCTTGAATCAGACGTTGTACCTTCCCACCCAGCTAATACATATGTGAATTTTAAATCAAACGTACATGCAGCTAGTACATTTTGAGTTGGATAATCTTTCCTCCCACGATATTTTGGTGCTTCATGTTGTGAAACTTTAGCACGTATATGTGTTCCATCAATTGCACCAATACAATCCTGTTATTATAATATCAATTAATAATATAAATATTCTCTATATTAAATTAAATTTAAATAATGTTAAATTGTGTTTACCTTAAAATATGAGTAGAATCTTTAATTGTTGGCGATTTCAAAAGGAACATGGGAGTCATCAGGTTGTTTAATAAATTTTTCATATAACCCCAAGATAGCTCACAGGACAACATGAAAATAATGACTGTCTGACTCTCTAGATCGTCGAAAGATAGAAGATAGTTCACGATTTGTCACATTATGTGCTAACAAGTAAAGTATTTTTGCAACTTGTTCTTCAACTGTAACTTGCAGTGTTGGTTTAAGGCCTCCGTCTCTAACTAAAATCTCTCACAGACTAGTAAAATCTAAAGGGGTCATTCGTAATATACTATGACAAAGTTTAGTCGAAAATAGATGACTGAATAATTCATCTCTAACTTTCTCTCTTTCAAGTTGTATATCATGTGTGACCGTACGTTGATCATTTTCAGTTTCATAAACATAAGTCCAAAATCAAATAACTACTTGAACAGCAGCGTATGAAGCTAATGAACTCACTTGTCTCAATATATCACTACTATCTTGATTATTCTGATCAGTCATCTATAATAAAATTAAGAAAAATGCATCAACCAATTAAACTACATACATACAAAAATATATTTGAATAAAAATTAGCTATGAGATTACACATTTATAAACAACATACATGCATGAAAAGACAAATATAATGGCACTTATCCACTTTGAATAGAATATGATGAATGTTAATAATGGCACTAATCGATACATTATCAATAAAACTTACAGAGGAAAGGAGAAAATAGAGTAATAAATAATGATGAACCTTTAGATATTGTCGGGAACAGTGAAATGCATATAAAGAAGGCATAAGGGATGATGCAGAAATTGCAAATTATTGTACATGTTCCGGGCCTCAAGAAAAATCTAATATGCATTTGTTAGATTAATAGTGAGGGATGCACAGTAGTATTCAGTAACACATCACAGAAGATAAGGAAATTTGATTATGGTACGAGGCTCTAAGAAAGAAACACAGCGTGCAACTGCACTATAGAGAGATATCATGATCGAGACTCAGATTGAGGTATTAGAGGGTTGTGAACATGAGTGGTAATGAAGCTGTTAACAATTAAAGAAAAGTCACCCAACAGTCTTTAACTTAGATGTTAACAACACTAGATATCAGAGTAGTTCACCTGGTATATTAACTTAGATGATGGGGCTTTGTATTGAATAGTCTTTGACGTATTTAAGTTGTGTGATAGTTGAGACTGATAAAGAGAATCCATAACAGCCACATTGAAGGATTTAGATATCCTATTCCAAAAACTAATGGATTATGATACAGCTTCTATGAAGGAACTGGTATTTGATATTACTAGCAACTGTACTTATCATTTGGGTCGATGGTTAAGGTTCCCAAATCAGTGTACATTCAGGATTGTTTAACTACCTTGTAGAGAGCATTTACTTGTCTGAAGATTTTAGGAGTTCCCAGCAATCGTGGATTCAGGATTCCTTGATTCAGGCTACCAAAATAATTCTGGGGTATCAATATCAATTGAACCTTCCATTTCAATAATCTTTTCTACGTTATTCTTGTATTGTGTATAAGAAGAATAATTAAAGGAGTCTAGTTATGGTTGTTCAATAAGTCCCTGCAGCCTTGTCAAGAAAATTGAACATATTTTTTATGTAGGACTTAATTTATATACATTGATATTAGTTATATCACTTACAAACTATCACGGAATTTAATGCCTAATGGTATCCTTTTCTCAGAACTGCAACATAGAGAAATTTTAGTACATCAAACTGCTCCTTTTTGTTATGGTTGAATAGTTAGACAGAGCCCAAGATATACAACAAATCAGGAATAAAATTGCAGATGCGATAGTTCCCTTTATTTTGGTGTTTTATAAATTTCAAGTGACTTCTTTTCATGCATTGCCTTTGTAGCTTTCTACCAAAATATGGATTCCTATGGTTCTTTCTATATGAGTATTTAGAGGTAATTGATTAAACTATGTGGTAGTGTATAGTAATGACCCAGCAGCCGGGGTCTGTGGTGATAATAAGAACGGGGTCCAAACACCAATCCGAACTCAACAACATCTTTGATAGATAGGTAAATATGATAAATTTTATCAAAAAATAGAACACTTAACTCAGTTATAAAAGAACCCAAAAGGGGAATGCAAAATACGTAACATAATATATTGAGGCACTAAGAATTCAGCCAATGATCTGTTGAAGGAGCACAAGAAGAAAATAATAACTAGTTAAGTTTAAAAAACATACCTGGAGGACGAGCGTAGAAGAAGAGAAGGCGGAAGAAGAAAAAGAACTCAGTGAAGAACGACGCAACAAAGAGCAGAGAGAAATTGCGAGCAGAAAAGGGTAAAAATAAGTAATATAGGGTAAAGGGTAAAATAGTAAAATTATATAAAGGCATAGTTGGAATAAAAAAAAAAACATGGGATACCACCAAATTGGTGGTTCAGTAAATTGAAGGATTTCATGGTTATCGAACCATGAAAAAATACCATACTATACCATGCCTTTTGGCAAACAATCAAAACAAATATGGTTCCCATGTAACCATACCATGGGAAATCACCATCCAAACAGACTCTAAGAAAAGCTAATGAGACATTACTTTGTGAGAAGTGAAAGCTTTTAGTTGCAAGCAAGCTACAAGATCTTAGGAGAGGTGAATAGTTTGGAGGATTTGATTTACCTTTTTAACAATTTCCTCAAAATAATCTATGAGTGAAGGCAAATTGCAATCAGTTGGATTCTGAGAGGAACTTTGGTTTCATGTAATTTTGATACGGTGAATTTGAAAAACTGGAAGCAGTTCCAAGAATATCAGTAATTGGTTGTCCCCGTAGCCATCATCTACTACATCCTTTGTATGCCTTTTCTTCCGTTCTACTAGATGCCGGTTGAGGTAAGTTAAAGGTCACTATGTATTATGCCTTAGTTCTTATAATAGGCAGTCCTGCAAAATTATTAGTTACACCTTTGTGTGAGATGTATACAATATGTGAATTAACCATATGGTTACAGTTACTTTTAAGAATTCTCATGTAACATTTCAAAACATTAAGAAATCCATCTACAAGGGAAACCAACCGAGTTTCCCTATTATTTCGCCTAAAGAAGTAATATCCGACTCATTCGATGCATTATACTGCCTGCATGTTATTTTACAGAAAACCAACAGCAAAATCGACCAAGTTAGTCAGTTTGTTCAAAAAGCTATTTTCAAAAAATTCACCCTTCTATATTGGGATCATGTAGCTAGTAATTTAAATGGAGATACTTCTAGAGTATTTCCTGCATGTTAGAGATCAATAATTTATTTGTATGATGTTCTTGTTGCTACATTCTCAAATTGACTGAATTTTATCATTTCATTTTGCAGAATGCTATGAGAATTGGGAGTGGTCCAAACCTCTTCGGCACCTGCACTGTCTCCTTCTCCTCTTTCTACGCCTTCCAAATGCTATGAGTTCCGAGATTCGGTACAAATAATGTCTCAGAACGGGAAAAATTAATGCCAAATTTGGACCAAAACAGCACCAAGCTCCTTAAACTGCCGTTTCTTCAGCTAATTGATCCATTTGTTGAAGAAATCCTGGTCTCTGCTGCTCGTGTTGTTTTATACGAATTCAATAACAATAATGGAAAGTGGGTATTCATCTCTTTAAAAAACTGCATCTTTATTTGTATGTTTGAGTAGGATAACAACTTGTTTGGATGGTTGTTACATATTGTATCATATCCTATATCATTGTTAGTTTAAGTATAATTTTTGTTTTGATTATTACCTAAACTTGATATTATATATTGTTCAATTCATTTTAGGTAACGACGAAAAGTATCTATTTTGCATGATTACTTCATTACTTTTTTTATACTACTAGTTTCAGATACTTACGTTGCAATTGTGTCCCACGCTAAATTACAAAAGCTTTATATGGCGTCTTGCACTGATACCATCTTATGTCTTTCTATCAATTATGAGTCAGAAAATGCACAACAAAGGTAGTAGCAATATGTTCAAGGAGAGCTTTGTGACAATTAGCATTTCCTTTTAAATGATTTCAACTTAAACATGGTATGAATTCATAGGTTCCGAATACAACCAGTTGCAGAATTTATTTATTAGGAATGTTAAAAGTTCCACCAATTTAAAAAAGTTTTCAGATACATTCATATTGTGTAACGTTGTACACATTAAAAATCCTAAAGGTATAGGATAATTTTAAATAGGTTAAAATTATGCTATTTTGACTTTCTAATTTTATGTTGAGCCTAACATTACAAAAAAAAGAAAAAAAAAAGGTGGTAGTCAAGCTTACGTAACAAAGTGAAAGAACGATGAAAAGAAGCTCTAGTAAGATCTTTGTCTCACCTACCTAGCCTGAAGATGTAATGCTGCTTTAAATCCTTTTGACAGTTACCTAAATTAAACATGATAAAAAATCACATATTGTATATGAGAACAAGTGGATGAGAAGAAGAGAGCAAAAATTGAACAAAGCCTTACCCTGAGGAGGGGGCAAGCACCGCATCCCTCATAGCATGGGAGGGGGCCTTGCGCCACACACCCTATGGTGAGGAGACACTATTTGGGGTGTGATATGGGCCTGCGTCGCACCCCCTTGGCCTTGCGATGGCCATGAGGCACCATCCTCCCCCCTCCCCTTCTCTCCCCGAATGTCTAAAAGTTGATTTTTCACTTGTTTAAGTTGGGGGTAAAGTACTCAATGCATATGTTTCATATAGGGCAGACTATGGATGACCTAAAGCACTATATAAGGAGTACTTAGCCACACTTACAAGATATCTGGAGATTAATATACGTTTGGAGAGAGGAGAAGGCAACAAAGTGTTGGGATATGGTCTTTGTTCCTTCCTATGTGGATAAATAAAATCCAATATTGTTGGAAAAATTACTACAATATTGATATG
Source organism: Capsicum pubescens (assembly GCA_030864215.1). Taxonomy (NCBI): domain Eukaryota; kingdom Viridiplantae; phylum Streptophyta; class Magnoliopsida; order Solanales; family Solanaceae; genus Capsicum; species Capsicum pubescens. The sequence goes on along the minus strand of CM061538.1, from coordinate 96,078,946 downwards.
AAACTGAAATTAATAATAGTAAGAGAATAGTCACAAAACATTGTGTCGTGGCAAGCCACTGCCTTGAAAGCGATTTCGGCCTGACTCCGGTGAAAGTCCTTCTAGCCGGTCGCTTCCCAAGGTTCCACAGCTACTTCCAAACACGTGCACTCGTGGATGGAAGTTTGGAGTTGCACAAATTATTGCCCAGAAATTCACAAGGAACAGAATACCAATAATGAGAAAGCAATTAAGAGAAAAAGCCAAGAATATGCAAACGTTATTTCTTTCTTTGGATGTGTTTATTCATCAAGTGAAGACACAATTATATAGGTTTGGAAATGAATATTTTTGGTGAAGAAATAAATGAGATCGGTTATTTTCTCATTTAAGAAAAGTGTTTCATTTCATCTCATTAAACAATGTATGTCTTTTTACTTTGTATTTTAATTTGCATAATTAATTAGAGATAAATGAATGCAATGAATTCATTGTCATTCATGAATGGAAAATCTCACAAATATGAATCAACCCACTTTTGCCCATAGGCCCATTACTATGGGGAATATATATAGATCTTTTTAGGTCTTATTTCACTATCCATGAAGAGAGTTTCAGCATCCAAAGAGAGAAAAATAAAACTGATTTTCGTCCAAAAATTCCAGCCACAGCTGTCAACTTCAAATTGTGATTTCTGCTTCATCTCTTGTCCGATTGAGCTAATTATTAGACATCTTGTTCCTCTCATCTCAATCATTGATTAGAAACTGATGGAATTGGATTTAGTGGCCTGTAGCTTCTGTTTTTTATTACCGAATAGTAGCTGCAATTTTTATGTTCGTGCTCCTTTTTATCCTCTAGTTTTGGTGTTATCTTGTTGTGTTGTTTCTCATTGTTTGGCACTTGTTTTGTGAAGAATTTTATAGAATAATATTGTAAATCTTGGTGATTATAGTGGAGGTTTTGGTCCCATGGTTTTTTACTCTTCATGTTGAAAGATTTTTCACGTAAATTTGGTGTTCTCTGTGATTGGCTTATTCTTGTATAGTCTTATTCGTTTGGTTGATTTATTTGCTGCCTATTATCATTGTTTGCTTGGGTTTACTTGTCTCCTCTTGATTCAAATTGAAAGGGAAAGTTTTGACTTGGGTATTCTTTTGCTGCTACCCTGAAGGGGCACTTTGATAGTGTTACCTTGCTTTTTCTAACAAAGTAGTATTAGAGCATTAGTTGTTATTGATTATTGATTTGAATGATGGAGGCAAATATGAGTAAGATGGTGTGTTTGAATGCTAGTAATTATCATACTTGGAAAGGCAAGATGAAAGATCTTCTCTTTGTCAAGAAAATACATTTGCCCGTGTTTGCATCTCCTAAACCTCAATTCATGAAAGATGAGGATTGAGAATTTGAGCACTTACAGGTTTGTGGCTATATTAAATAATGGGTTGAAGATAATATTAGAAATCATATTGTGAATGAGACATATGCCATAAGTTTGTGAGATAAACTCGAGATACTTTATGCTTCGAAGACTGGCAATAACAAGTTGTTTCTATTTTAGCAATTGATGAATATCAGGTATAAAGAGGGCAGTCCTATTTCTGATCATATTAATAACTTTCAGGGTGTCCTTGACCAATTATCCGGAATGGTTGTAAAGTTCGATGAAGAAATTCAAGGGCTTTGGCTTCTTAATACTCTGTCAAACTCTTGGTAAACTCTTCGAGTTTTTTTGACTAATTTTGCTCCCGGTGGTGTTGTAACTATGAAATATGTTAAGAGTGGTGTCTTGAATGAAGAGATGAGAAGAAGATCTCAGGCCTTATATTCTTCATCTTCACACTCTAATGTTTTGGTTACTAAAGAGAAGGGGAGAAATAAGTCCAGAGGTCCGAATGATAGAGATAAAAGTAGAAGCAAGTCGAGGTCCAAATTCAAGAATGTTACATGTGATTATTGCAACAAAAAGGGGTATATCATGAAATATTGCTACAAGCATAAGAGATATATAAGATGACAAAAGAAAAAAGGCAATAATAAAAATCATGTTGTTGTTGTTGCTAATGATGATCTTCTTGTTGATTGTGGTGAGAATGGCACTAATCTTGTTCGTGATTAGTCTAACTGGTTTGTGGATTCTGGTGCTACTTCTCATGTTACTCCAAAGAAGGAATTATTTTTTTCTTATAATTTAGGTAATTTTGGGATATTGAAAATGGGCAATAATGATGAAGTTAAAGTACTTGGCATTGGTACTGTTTGTTTGGAAAGTAACAATGGTTTTAAACTAGTTCTCAATAATATCAAGCATGCTCCATATGTTCTCTTAAATTTGATTTTTGTAGGGAACCTTGATGATGAGGGTTATGTTAACACCCTTGGTGCTAGCCTGTGGAATCTTATTAGACGTTCGATGATTGTGGCTCTAGGTGACAAATTATCCAACTTGTACGTATTTTAGGGCTCTACTTCTAGAGGCTCGGTAAACTTGGTAGATAATGATACTTCATCAGAGTTATGACATAGAAGGTTGAGTCATATGAGTGAGAAGGGAATTGATAGTTAGTCTAAGGAAAATTTGCTTTTTGGAGTGAAAAAAGCAAAGTTGAAAAAGTATGTTCATTTCTTAGCCTATAAACAGAAAAGAGTTTCTTTTCAGAGTCAACTGCCTTCAAGAAAGCTTGCTTTGCTGGAGTTGGTACATTCTGATCTATGTGGTCCTTTTAAAGTAAGTTCTCATGATGGTGCACTTTACTTTGTAACTTTTATTGATGATCATTCTCATAAACTCTGGTATTTCCTTTGAAGTCAAATGATCAAGTACTTGATGTGTTAAAGGGCTTTCAGGACTTGGTTGAGAGACAGACAGGAAAGAAATTGAAATGCATCCGCAAAGATAATGGTGGTGAGTATATTTGTTCTTTTGATAGATATTGTAAAGATAAGGGTATTCGGCATAAAAAAACTCCTCCAAAAACTCCTTAGTTTAATGGTTTCGCAGGGAGGATGAGCAGAACTCTAGTTGAGAGGGTTAGATGTATGCTTTCGAATGCTAAGCTGCCAGAGTCTTTTTGGGCAGAAACACTTAATATTGCTTCTTATGTTATCAATTTATCTCCTACTGTTGCTTTGGATGGTGATGTCCCTGACAGAGTTTGGTCTGGTAAGAATGTTAATTATGATCATCTTAGAGTCTTTGGTTGTAAAGCTTTTGTGCATGTTCCTAAGGATGAAAGGTCAAAGTGAATGTTAAACCTAGGCAGTGTATCTTCAATGGTTATGGTCAAAGATGAATTTGGCTATCGTTTCTATGATCTAGTTCAGAAGAAACTTGTTAGAAGTCATGATACTGTGTTCTTTGAAGAACAAACAATTGAAGATTTTAACAAAGCTGAGAAGACTAATTCTCAGAGTAGTGAGATTCTAGTTGATGTTGATCCAGTTTCTTTGACTACTATTCCAGAAGAAAATCTTCATGATGATGAAAATCAAGTTGATAATGAAGATGATGATCATGTTTAGAATGACCATCAAGATATTGTTGATGCTCCAGTATAAGTTGATATGGTTGATTAGCAACCAGTTGTTGATGTTTCAGAGAGTTATCTCAGATGATCTACTAGAGAGAGAATACCTTCATCTCGTTATTCTCCCAGTGAGTATGTACTCTAGATTAATGGAGGAGAACCTAAGAGTCTTGATGAGGCCATGAAAAGTGAAGAAAAAGAAAAGTTGTTTGATTCTATGGAAGGTGAGATTAAATCTTTGCATCATAATCATACCTTTGATTTGGTTAAGCTGCCTAAAGACAAAAAAGCTTTGAAAAATAAGTGGGTTTTTCGGGTGAAGCATGAAGATAGTAACCCAATTCCATGGTATAAGGCTAGATTAGTTGTGAAGGGATTTAATTAGAAAAAGGTATTTGATTTTGATGATATACTCTCTCCAGTTGTGAAGATGTCATCCATGCGTGTGGTTCTAGGCTTAGCTAGAAGTCTATTTAGAGGTTGAGCAAATGGATGTTAAAATTGCTTTTCTTCATGGTGACTTAGATGAAGAAATTTATATAGAGCAACCCGAAGGTTTTGAAGTCAAGGGAAAAGAGAATTATGTTCGTAAATTGAAGAAGAGCTTGTACGATTTGAAACAAGCTCCCAGGCAATGGTACAGAAAGCTTGGTTCCTTTATGAGTCAGTAGGGCTTTAAGAAGAATACTTCAGACCATTATGTTTTTGTGCAAAAATTCTCTGATGGTAACTTTATTATTGTGTTTCTTTATGTTGATGACATGCTTGTTGTTGGTCATAATGCTTCCAGGATTCAAAAGTTGAAGCAAGAGCTGAGTAAGTCTTTTTCTATGAAAGACTTAGGACCAACAAAGTAGATTCTTAGCATGCCGATTGTCCTTGATAGAAAGGCCAAGAAGTTGTGGTTATTACAAGAGAAGTACTTTGAAGGTTTAACATGGACAAGGCTAAGGTTGTCAGTACACTTTTAGCTATGCACTTCAAATTGAACACGAAGCAGTGTCCTTCCAGTGATGATGAGAAGAAAGATATGAAAAAAGTTCCTTATGCTTTAGCCGTTGGTAGTTTGATGTATGCAATGGTTTGTACAAGATCGTATATTGCTCATGTTGTTGGTATTGTTAGTCGTTTTCTTTCTAATCTGGGAAGAGAACATTGGAATGCTGTGAAGTGGATTATGAGATATCTTTGTGGTACTTCTAGTCTGAGTTTGTGTTTTGATATAGGAAAACTTATTCTCTGTGGTTATACTGATTCACACATAGCCGGTGATGTTGATACTCGCAAGTCTACTTCAGGGTATTGGTAAATTTTGCAGTGGGAGCTGTGTCTTGGCAATCTAGGTTGCAAAAATATGTTGCTTTGTCTACTACAGAAAATGAGTTTATTGCTGCCATTGAAGCTTGTAAAGAATTGCTTTGAATGAAGAGATTCTTGGGGGAACTTGGTTGTGCTCAAGAGAGGTATGTGCTTTATTGCGATAGTCAAAGTGCTATACATATGTCACGACCCGAGCCTAGGCCTTAGCCGTGACGAGCATCCCGAATCATGAAGGCCCGGAACACCCATTCTCTATCTGGTTATCATGCACAACATTCATAATCATAATAAAATGCGGAATTGAAACTGAGTACGGAAAACATGGTCAAGTTCTGCAACATTTCTGAATAATATTATCTGACATCAGTCTGCGAAATCTCTACTAAGAACATAAACATCTGTCTGAAAAGAAACTGGGACAAGGCCCCCAGTAAACCAAAAACATAATAAATAAGATAATGTCTGACATAATTAGGCCTTCTGAATAATAGAAGGCTCACTACTGTGAGATCAAGTCTGCAAATCCGAGAATGTCTACTGAGTAGCTGGACCCCTAGACTGTGCCTCAGAACCTGGAAGGAGGGGGGGTCAGCACAAAAGTACTGGAGTAGTATAATGGAACATATATATATATATATATATATATATATATATTAAGGGAAAGCAATTTTTCATCAAGACATCATGTATAAAACTGTTTCTGAAAAACACATGGGCACTTTCTGAAAACATGCAACCTGTCTGTTCATTTCAAATCATGATCTGTGTTTTACTTCTGAGTTAGGTGGTATTCCCCTACAAGTCTGAATATTCCACGGGCTGTATGAAATCCGCCATTGACTCGGCGGGGAAGCCCCCAACCCAAGTGTGCCGCAAGGGTTGGAGTGTCTGAGTCTGATACGCCACAGGACATTTAAGTCAGCACATAATAGTATACCCGGGTCGACAAACCACGGTTTTTGGAAAAGAGTTGTCTGAAACTCCCGCCTTCTTCAGGGAACCACCTAAGCTCTCTTTATGCCCTATTTTAGCCTTTTCTGAACATGTATCATTCTGAAATTTCTAAATCATGAGAGTCTGATAAAAATCTGATTTTTGAACTAGTATGTGTCTGTTATGGCATTTGTCTGAGTTGGTATCGTCATACCAAGACTTGCAAGTCCTATTTCTGAGCCATAATGTATTAAGCAAGAGCTTTCATTCAAAACATAGTTTAGACCACCAAAACATGTAATTTGCATTAAAGATGTCATGTTCCGAAACTCAAGTCAAATCCATGAAAAACTTTCATCAAACATATGGTGGTCATGTGCATTTTTGGTAAAACCATGCATTCTTTCATTACATGCATATTCAACATTCACAACCCTCTCTTTCGTGTTCAAAACATTGTATATTACGTGAAACATGGAAAAATTTACATTAAGAGAGAGGTTTCATGAAAATCATGCTCTCAATTCATATATGTATAAAAACTGTCAAATCACTTTGGAGATGGTCAAAAGACCAAAACAATGATGTTAAAACATCTTATACATAAATATATATACATAATTTAAAACCCCATTCTAAAACATGATTTTTCTATGTCCATGAGAATTTAGGAAAACTCCGCGTACCTTGTTCTCCAAGGATAATAGATGTTTCTTGAAGCTTGCGGATTGGTGATTCCGAATATGTAATTATCTTTGAAAACTTACGATCGAATCTTGAACTATTTGGGTTTTTATTTTGAAACCCTAAGGAGAATTCTTGAGCAATTGTGAGGAAAGCATGTGTATTATGGTTTTTGAGGGATTAAATCCCGTGTTGGTGGTATATATAGGGGTGGAGGATGACCAAAATACCCCTAAGGAACAATTAAGGTCAAATCTGTCCCTCAGTTGATAGTTTGATAGACTGGAGTAAATCGATTATAACTTTTTACTCATATATTCAAATTGGATGAAACCAACAGCATTTGAAACAGGACTCAAAGATCTTTCTTTTGATATATTACAGATCACACAGTTCATTATATACAGGGATTTATGATCGTTTGAAGTTGACCCTGAAATGCTGAAAAACTGGGCAATAGGCTATGCGTTTTGCTACTGTTTTGAAATCCAAACGCAGCCTTATGCATTCCGAAAAATTCCAAAACTTATCCGAGATGTACTATGAGATTGACCGATCGTAACGCAACTTGAAAATCTAAAAATGAAGGTCGGGAAGGTTGAAAAGTTGTATCCCGAAGATTGCCAGCTAAAATGACTCTAAGTCCTCATTACACTTAGAAATTTTTTCAAGTTTTTAAGTCTAAGGGCACTCTATTAAAGGTTAATCCATGCACGACTTTTACAGGGTGTTACATTATCTCCCCCTTGGGATCATTCGTCCTCGAATGATGGGTAGGAACTTGTTGAAGCCTTAAATATATGGAATAACGCGGACATGACATGTCCTCTAATAAAAATACACTGATCTGAACATTTGGAATCTGAATTTAATGCATGATGCATGAACTGGGCTATACTCGTAACTACTGGTATACTCTATCTTCGACTAGTAGCATGTCTGAGATTTCGAGTAGCATGATAAGTGCAAAGACAAGAAAACAAGTCATGCGAATCTGACTGCTAAACTGACTTATTGGCCATACAGACTGAATTATACTACACCCTCATACTTAACTAGAGTATTCTCTTCAACACTCTCTCTAAGGAAGCTCTAGCAGTAATAGGGAACCATGAATCTTGGGTATGGATTACACAAAACATCCCACTGAGGAAATCACAACATTGACACTACTCTGCAGTCTGGAATATAGACATATAACTCCAAAATTAGGATAGAATTTTCAGACCTTTGGCAATACAACTTCTTACTTTAAGGCTTAGAGCACTTCCCGAATATCCCTTAACTATACTATTCCCTATAAATATCATATTCATTCAACTCAGCTTAAAATTCTCATATGAGCATTGATAATGTTTTTTTTTTCTACTAATGTCTAAAATATCTTAATCCTTACCCCGCGATCAAGCCTAACTCTAAATCACAAAAATACAACATGCTACACCACGCTATTATTCTAAACCATATGATGCCACCTTCTATACCTCTTTTAAAAATCACATCCTAAGCATAACATGCCTTACCACTTCAATGACTACACTGAACTCTTAATATGAAGTCGCTAATGCATATGGCGACCTTCCACTACAATCCCAAAACGTCGTTCAAGCCTAATTTATAACCACATATTAACTTCAAGGCAAACACCCATAAGTAGATACTTCACATAGTTTCTAAACTACTATCAATATAACTCCCACACGCTATCCTAAAAACATACACACACAAACTTTTCCACTAACCATCACATGTATCAAAGACTTGGCCCCAAATCTTACTTCATACTTATGGCCTTATCTAAACAGGCATACTATGATCTTCCATCAACAAGAACATTTACATCAACACCACTATCATTGCATAGAAAGGGTCACTAAAAGTTTAAAACATAAGACCCTCAAGCGTGAAAAAGATCTTTATATGGGCACACTATAAAGAGTGAGTACATGCGTCATGAGTTGCATGACCTCAACTAGAGTTCATAACATAAGGAATGTGATTCCGACTACTTGAATGAACTAGAACTCATTATCTTGGAATTGGAAGAGTACGTGACTCTCTATCATATACCGGAATCATGAACTATTATCACGGAACTGCATCGTAAGGCATGAGTAAGCATCCGGATAACAAAAAAAAAATATTGAGGTAGGAATGGGTTGAGATTCACCCTTACTTTCTGATGTTCTAAATCACACTGCATCACTACTAGAATCTGAGAGCCTTACTTGGTTATTCGTTCTATCATCTCCCACTTAGCTTCAAGTCATCATCTAGTGTTTGGGAGATCCCTTACCAGATTCTAACTGAACTACACTTACTGCACTTTAGGGTCTGAAAAATTGACAATACATGCATTTCATAGAACTCAACCCGAATGACTACCTTCTGGGATACACTCTATCTTTCCATAGTCACCAATAGTCAAAGTATAATGCTTGCACACTTATTTCTATCCATTCAACCTTCAAAACTCAAACTTAGATTCTAACACTTAACATGGATATCACCAAGCCTTTGATGAACCATACCACTTCCGTCCTAGCATACCAATATTGCTACTCCAAACTTATATCTCTCTACCATGAGAATCGAGATCACATCAAAAGGCTCAACACTATTAATCAAGGCTCCTTAACCTGGCTATCTAGAACACCATATATCATCTAACTAGTCTTTTTTCAACTAGCAACTCCATGGTACCACTAGTCACACACAACATGTAATAGTCTTAGAGAAATGCCACAACTCCATATCGCCTTGAGCATACTTACACACCATACCCACAACATTATACTTCATTACGAATCAATTTAAACTTAAGCCATTTCACACACCGTTCAAGCCTATTAGATCACTTTCATATAACTAACATCATTGATCAAGAAATCATCACATCCACCTTTATGAACTTCAACTATTCAAACATAATATCTAGTGCTATGCATGACTTACAACCCAACCTTACACAAAATTTTTACTTGGAAACTATAAGTAAACATCATGAAACACTAGTGCACTAGAACTTCATAACCACAATAATCGATCATGACCTAACGGTTTACCTTATCATCATTCCGTTAGCATGTACTATTTCAGCACCTCAAGCCTACTAAATTAATCCCACAAAATATGCATCAACAAACTCTTGCCACTATTTACCACCACACTATTTAAATTCAAGCCTATAGTTTAGTATCAATCATCTACCACCAATGAAGAATGCAACATAATATAAATACACTAATCCATCAAATTGGGATATTCTACCCAAATATCTCAAAAAACTACTACATACCTTCTCACAAGTAGCACTAGTTTACAACTACCAATGAAAAGAGGGTCAAGGGGGTTAAAGCCTCATAATAGACATGGTCAACCTTAATCTTATATTATAACCCCGTACAATTGTATCTACTTATACGGATTTCTCAGCTCATACTTACTCACTCATTCATACATTTAGACTGCCTTCAAATTCCTCAAACAACCATGAGTCTATAATCATAACTTACTCGCTAATATAGCCATTTCCACATTCAAGCAATCAAAAAATCACCCTGACCAACAACTCCTTCTCTACCTTCAACTAATAACACACAAGGATGAATCACTTCATTACCAACTCTATCTCATGCAAACAGATTCAGCCATACATATATTAAACCAATGAAAGAACAACAAGTTGCTAGTGAATCAAAACAGGCCTCACACAGCTTCACTAGACTTTGGTTTTGTATTTTGAACAAGAAAATGAGATGGATGACAAGGAAACTATGCTAGTGAATCGAAAGAGACCCACACGGCTTCACTAGACTTTAAATTATTTTTTTTTCAAAAACATTATGATAACAAGATTACATATTACAAGGGATAGAAAATTGACACCTAATATTTAATGGTCTAAGAATATACATATTATTCTGTATAAATAAAAATCTGAGTAAAACACTTCCTCCATGGACTACCATACAATCCACACATGTTGCTAGCTACCACATTAGTTTATCACTATAAAGGGGTAAATCATCCTCAAACATCGATTATTCAACTGAAATATTCATTTACACAAAATCACCCTCACTCTGACTTCAAACTTTGTGACTTTACATCACCAACTTCTTGGTTCAATATCACTACCAATAGGTCATGACAACAACACTTTAACTTATGCTACTATTTGGGTAGAAATATAGTTCCAACATTCTGCTATACATTGTCCACAACTGTAACAAGATTTTGAGAGAGACAATATACACTTAATACCTTAAGCTGGAATGCACGATTCCATCAGGATCAATATTTACATCAGAATCAGCATATATTGATGCACTAACAGACTCTTATCGAGTTTTTCCATAATTTTTAAAATCTTATATAACGTAATCGAAAAGGACTATATCATGTATACTCTAAACTTTTTGCACTTGAATCAACCCAATAATGGGACAATTTAGACTCTGAAGCACGAACTAAATCACAAAGAAGGGAAACATTCCTAAACGCCTAGTAGCCTCCTGTTTATAAGTGTGGCGCGCTACACACCCATAAAATAGAATCTACCCGACGCGATTTCGCAGACACCCTGGGACCATGAACCGTGCTCTGATATCAAGTTTGTCACGACCCGAGCCTAGGCCCTAGCCGTGACGAGCATCCCGAACCATGAAGGCCCGGAACACCCATTTTCTATCTGGTTATCATGCACAACATTCATAATCATAATAAAATGCGGAATTGAAACTGAGTACGGAAAACATGGTCAAGTTCTGCAACATTTCTGAATAATATTATCTGACATCAGTCTGCGAAATCTCTACTAAGAACATAAACATCTGTCTGAAAAGAAACTGGGACAAGGCCCCCAGTAAACCAAAAACATAATAAATAAGATAATGTCTGACATAATTAGGCCTTCCGAATAATAGAAGGCTCACCACTGTGAGATCAAGTCTGCAAATCCTAGAATGTCTACTGAGTAGCTGGACCCCTAGACTGTGCCTCAGAACCTGGAAGGAGGAGGGGTCAGCACAAAAGTACTGGCATGCGAAGCAATCCAAAAGTAGTATAATGGAACATATATATATATATATATATATATATATATATATATATTAAGGGAAAGAAATTTTTCATCAAGACATCATGTATAAAACTGTTTCTGAAAAATACATGGGCACTTTCTGAAAACATGCAACCTGTCTGTTCATTTCAAATCATGATCTGTGTTTTACTTCTGAGTTAGGTGGTATTCCCCTACAAGTCTGAATATTCCACGGGCTGTATGGAATCCGCCATTGACTCGGCGGGGAAGCCCCCAACCCAAGTGTGCCGCAAGGGTTGGAGTGTCTGAGTCTGATACGCCACAGGACATTTAAGTCAGCGCATAATAGTATACCCGGGTCGGCAAACCACGGTTTTTGGCAAAGAGTTGTCTGAAACTCCCGCCTTCTTCAGGGAACCACCGAAGTTCTCTTTATGCCCTATTTTAGCCTTTTATGAACATGTATCATTCTGAAATTTCTAAATCATGAGAGTCTGATAAAAATCTGATTTCTGAACTAGTCTGTGTCTGTTATGGCATTTGTCTGAGTTGGTATCGTCATACCAAGACTTGCAAGTCCTATTTCTGAGCCATAATGTATTAAGCAAGAGCTTTCATTCAAAACATAGTTTAGACCACCAAAATATGTAATTTGCATTAAAGATGTCATGTTCCGAAACTCAAGTCAAATCCATGCAAAACTTTCATCAAACATATGGTGGTCATGTGCATTTTTGGTAAAACCATGCATTCTTTCATTACATGCATATTCAACATTTACAACCCTCTCTTTCGTGTTCAAAACATTGTATATTACGTGAAACATGGAAAAATTTACATTAAGAGAGAGGTTTCATGAAAATCATGCTCTCAATTCATATATGTATAAAAACTGTCAAATCGCTTTGGAGATGGTCAAAAGACCAAAACAATGATGTTAAAACATCTTATACATAAATATATATACATAATTTAAAACCTCATTCTAAAACATGATTTTTCTATGCCCATGAGAATTTAGGAAAACTCCGCGTACCTTGTTCTCCAAGGATAATAGATGTTTCTTGAAGCTTGCGGATTGGTGATTCCGAATATGTAATTATCTTTGAAAATTACGGTCGAATCTTGAACTATTTGGGTTTTTATTTTGAAACCCTAAGGAGAATTCTTGAGCAATTGTGAGGAAAGCATGTGTATTATGGTGTTTGAGGGATTAAATCCCGTGTTGGTGGTATATATAGGGGTGGAGGATGACCAAAATACCCCTAAGGAACAATTAAGGTCAAATTTGTCCCTCAGTTGACAGTTTGATATGCTGGAGTAAATCAATTATAACTTTTTACTCATATATTCAAATTGGATGAAACCAACAGAATTTGAAATAGGACTCAAAGATATTTCGTTTGATATATTATAGCTCACACAGTTCATTATATACAGGAAGTTATGATCGTTTGAAGTTGACCCTGAAATGCTGAAAAACTGGGCAATAGGTTATGCGTTTTGCTACTGTTTTGAAATCCAAACGCAGCCTTATGCATTCCGAAAAATTCCAAAACTTATCCGAGATGTACTATGAGATTTCCCGATCGTAACGCAACTTGAAAATCTAAAAATGAAGGTCGGGAAGGTTGAAAAGTTGTATCCCGAAGATTGCCAGCTAAAATAACTCTAAGTCCTCATTACACTTAGAAAATTTTTCAAGTTTTTAAGTCTAAGGGCACTCTATTAAAGGCTAATCCATGCACGACTTTTACAGGGTGTTACAACATCTTGGCAAGAATTTTACTTTTCATGATCAGTCTAAACATATTAATGTGAGATATCATTGGATCCGAGATGTGTTGGATTCTAAGTTGTTTGAGCTTGAGAAGATTCATACGAATGATAATGGTTCCGACATGATGACTAAATATTTTCTAAGAGGGAAGTTTGAAGATTTTTGCATGATCATCAGGATAACGGTCTCCTCCACATAGTCGGGAGGGGGAGAATTATTGGGATATGGGTCTTTATCCCTTCTTATGTGGATAAATAAATTCCAATATGGACCAACCCACTTTTTTCCATAGGCCCATTACTTTGGGGCATATATATAGATATTTTTAGGTCTTATTTCACTATCCACAAAGAGAGTTTCGGCAGCCAAAGAGAGAAAAAGAAAGCTGATTTTCGTCCAAAAATTCTAGCCATAGCTATCAACTTCAAATTACGATTCCCATTTCATTTCTGGTCCGATTGAGCTGCATTTTTTATGTTTGTACTCCTTTTTATTCTCTAGTTTTTGTGCTATCTTGTTGTATTGTTGATCATTATTTGGCACTTATTTTGTGGTCAATTTTGGAGAACAATATTATAACTCTTGGTGATTATAGTGGAGGTTTTGGTCCCGTGATTTTTTACTCTTCACATTGAAGGATTTTCCATGTAAATTAGGTGTTCTCTGTGATTGGTTTATTCTTGTCTTGTCTTATTCGTTTGGTTGATTTATTTGTTGCCTATTATCATTGTTTGCTTGGGTTTGCTTGTATCCTCTTGTTTCAAATTGAAACAAAAAGTTTTGACTTGGGTATTCTTCCGCTGCTACCCTGAAGGGGAATTTTGATAGTGCTACCTTGTCTTTCCCAACACAAAGGCTCTACATTAGAATTTTTCTTTCTTTCACTTTTAGTTTTTTTTGTTGTTTTACTTATGAATTCATTAATGGTTATTTTTTGTATGACTATGAGTGGCTAAATATCCTCTTTCTAGAGTTGAGGCTATGAACATGATTTCTTAGCTTAACATTCGAGTTGGTTAAAGTTGATTATCATATTTGGTTGTTCTTATGTTCTTGTACTTACTATTCTGTTTATTTATGACTTTTGGAACACATTTATATTTCTTTTGTGAGTCCGAAATGAGTAACATTAGATTAGACGTGGAGCATAAGGAATGGGTTCTTTCTTTTAGATAAACTAAAGACTAGATCACGGTTAGAATAGAAATATACCTAATTTATTCCGTTTGGCTCAAATACGGGATGAAATATAAATATGTTTGAATTAGTTCTCATATCCCTACTCAACAGTGTAGTTGTGAGGCTAATATAAATAGAAGATTAAAGGCTCGAAAGACCGTAATCATAATATTAACCCCGTGAATCAACAACCAAGATAGTTTGCTTAACCAACACGATTGAGTAGCTTTGCATGATTGTTCAAGATGCCTTGACCCTGATACCTCACTGATATTGTTTCAACCCCAAGTATCACCATTGGTATAGTTTAGTGCCCAGTTTTACATTTTAAATTTAAGGTATAATATATAAATATGACCATAAACTTGACACCAAATTATAACATTGACCTTAAACTTTGACGGTGCACAAATAGGACCTTTAACTATACAAAACCTGAACAAAAAGACACTCCGATTTTGCAACTACACGCATGTATCTCACTTGCTCTGACGTGGACTACTAATTCACTCATATGATGCCACCTAATTAAAAAACACATTATAAGTATGACCTTTAACTTTGTCGGTGCACAAATATGCCCTTTAACTATACAAAAGCTGAACAAAAAAACCCTTCAATTCTAACTCGGACGCGCGCCGTTTTGCGTGTACAACACGCGTTTTGCCACATAGGATCGGGGTGTTTATTTATTCAGGTTTTGAATAGTTAAAGGTCTATTTGTGCACGGTCAAAGTTTAAGATCAATGTTATAATTTGGTGTCAAGTTTAGGGTGATATGTATGTATTATGCCTAAATTTAATGCATCCTTGGTTTTGTCTCTTGAATAAATAATTAAGAACTCATTTAGTCTAGTAAATAATTAATCGATAAGTCTATGTGGGTTCGATATTCGACTCTCAAGGAGTCACTTTATTACTTACACAACTACGTATACTTGCGTGTGCGGTTAGACGCGGTATAAGATTTTGCCAACGTCTTTAAAAAAAGTGGATTTCAAACATTGGTGAGATTCTTGCATCCCAATCCCTCGCTGCAAACTTTTTTATGATAGTATGTTAAAAAACCTTCTAACTCTAATTCAGAGTTAAACGCGGGATTATATCATTCCAAAACTACTTATCCTCACAATTCAACAGTTTCCTACTCTATTCTAGCAATAAATAGAACAACATTCAATAGATAACGTAAGGGGAGAGGTATCAAACTATAAGGGGAATAAAAAGTCAAAAAGAGAGAAAAGAATTTGATATTAATTTCTTTAGTTGATGGATATAGTAATGAGTTGTAAACTTGTAATACACCCACTAACTAATTACAATGATGGAAAATGAATTACATGGATCAAGGACTAACTAATTAACATGCAGGAAAATGAATCAATATATATATATATAAAGGAGAGTCATAGATATATATTAGTTATTATATATATATATAAAGGAGAGTCATAGATAAGGTGATGTGGCACCTAATCTCCATTAAAATTTATCTATTTTCTTTTTTTTTAAAAAAAAAATTCTTCATTCTTTTTATTAATTTATTTATTTATTAACTAAAAAATTATATCATATTTACTATATCCAATTATATCTCATGAGTTATAAAAAAAAAAAAACTACATTTATTTGTATTTTCTACTTAATAACATGTCTTCTAAACATCTTTCTACCTATTCTTATGGTTTGATCAATCTATAAATAACAATAATCTATAGAGTTATTGGATGTTCATTTATATTTCTCCTTCTTCTTTTTTATTAGTATATATATTTTTCTCCTTTTCAAAATTTTTTTCATTGTTTTTATCAATCATGTGTTCAATAATCAAATGAGGGGACATTGAAAATGTAATTTGGCAATATGGCTACTATGATGAAGATCATAGATATATTATTCAAAATTTATTCGTGTGTCATGACAATCAAACGCAAGTTCACCAAGATGAATAAGGAAGTTTGATAGTGGTATATTCAAATAGAAAATGATTAAATTAGTTTCGTATAATTTCATCGTCAAGACGAAGAAGAATCTATAATGCAACAAGAGAGATGGTCAGATTAGTTTAGAAAAGTAAATTTTTTTGAATAATTTATTAATCAATATAGATATACTTATTGTTGTTTATTTTATTGTTGTCAATTAACTATTTCACCAAAGATAAGATATGTACTCTCCAATAATAAGATTTGATTACAAAGTTTTACACTTTACGTATACTGATTATTTTGTGGCTAATATAAAATTTTATTATATAAGCATTTTCCTTTAAATATACTACATCTATTTATATATAATTGTGGTCTATTAATTAGAATATGATGTATATAGTTCTTTGACCAAAAATATATATATTTTTTTGAATTATTTTCTCCTTGTTTAATTTTTTTTTAAAATTTTTCGTTTTGTGAAATTTTGTTCTATTTAATTTGTGCTTCATTACAAAATTTCAAAAATTACTTTGTTAATTCTCTTAATTATATCTCATCTTTTCCTCTTCTCTTTATTAATCCTTTTAATAATAATTTTCTATAATCATAATAATAATCATCTTAACAATAATTTTCTATCATCATGTATTTAAGGTAAAAGCAAGAGAGAGGCAAGGAAGGTGAAAGAAAGAGAGGCAAGAAAGATTTCTACCAATTGATTTTATGAATTTGTGGTAAACGAGTTCAATATTGTATTTTTCTGATTTTTTTGGTTTCTTTTTGAAAAAAATTAGATTTAGATTTTAAATATGATGAAAGTTATGAAAATATTAACAAATTAAATTTAAATACTTATAAACATCTATAAATAAGGTGATGTAGCATTTTTTTTATCGCCTAAAAGATCTTTTTTTCTTCTTTTTGGATGTTTTCCTTCATTTTACTAAATAATAATATATAATATTCTGCTAATTAATTAAATTAAAAAATACACCAGCTTAACACATGTAATTAAGTAAAAAGTATTAGAACTGTTGTGACTTATGATAATTCAGCTAATGAAAGCTTAGGGTACAACTATAACTGTTGTGATAACTCAACTAATAAAAACATAAGTTACAACTATAGAATATAAAAGGAAAAAATGCAAGAAAAATACTTGTACTTAGTAGAAATTTGCAGTTACGCACCGTTAACTTTGCGGGGGTCCTATGACCCCCTTAAACTATTTTCTACCGTATTTATCTGGCTTATATTTTTTCCTCATCAAATTTTTTTCTTAAGCGGTCCATATACGTGCAATACACGTAGTGGTCCAAGTATCAAATATATGTCAGTTAAATACGATAAAAATAGTCTAGGGGGTCATAGGACCTTCGCGAAATTCAGGATGCGTAACTGCAAATTTCGCCAAAGTATAGATATTTTTCGTACCTTTTTTCAATATAAAAAATAGTATGATTTATTAAAGTTGCAAATATTGAATTAAAATAATGAGAAACGGTAACATTAATTGTCTTTTTCTTCATAATCCATCTTTTGCCCTTTAAAAATGCAAAGGTTGAATTGATAGTTCTCAATTCTTTTGATTTTCTTTTCGGTTATTGGTTCACTGATTTGATTGATATTACTATCAAATTTCAATCTCAATTATGACATTGAACAAAACTATATTCATCAAGTTTCTATTATTGGTAAAGAAATTTGAATATTCAAGATCTATTTTCACTATTAAAGATATATGTATATTTTATCTTATGAAAGAAACTAAAAAAGATTTTGAATGTCAAAAATAATAAATTAATGAGTATGTGACTCTTTCTTCTCCCCAATTGTTAGGATGCATGCCCTACCAATTTTAATATTTTACTCTACTGGTTTTCTATCAGTGGAACAAGTAAGCTAATGTGGTTCACAGAAGTAAAACTTGAACAAAGTATTTTTACGTGGAAAACACCCAGCTCAAGAAAGGTGTAAAAAAATATGACCTGTACCTCTACAGGATTTAACCCCAACTTCACTACAATTCTTGAGCATCAACAATCAACAAATTACAAGACTTCTTGTAAACTAGGAATTAAAACTTCTAATTCCTATTACTGCAAAACACTAATCTTCCCAAGATGAGTGTTCCCAAGTCTTCGAGTTCCCCAACTTGAAGACGTTAATCCTAACTTAGTTTATACTTCACTGAGACTAGAGATTACAACTCAATAAACAATCTATTGCACAAAGTCTAAAACTCTAAGTAAAGGACCAGGTTAATTCACTAGCTCTCTCAAGTTGTAGAACTATTTTGCTGATTGTTGACTATTTTTTTAGTGCTTGAGTAAAATACTTGATTATCATTTGTTTTATTTAAGCCAATTCCTTATGGATTTCTTTAGTTGATGTAATCTTCTATCTTCTCTAGAACTCCTAGGCAATTTCACTCGCTCTTTTATTGTCGTCTCTCTCTCTCTCCTCTAGTTTGAATAGGACTCTCCTCTTTTATCTCATAATCTTCTGCAAGACTTCTTGATCAACTTAACTTCTTGGTGCTGCACTTATCTTCTCCTTTGCACCTACTTTAACTGATGTGATAAGTGTTGAGAGAGTATGATACTTATCCACTCCTATTTTTGCGCAGTGTCATCTTTCCAGTGTATCCTTGCCTGTAACTTGTTTACTTGTGTGGAAGAGCTTGTACAACATGTTTCATTCAATGTCCATCATCAAAATTTCACATTTCTTAACAAATTTCCCCTTTTTGATGATGACAAACTCAGTAGCACAACATCATTTATTCAATCCTGACATACTCAGTAAAGGATTTAAAATAAAAGAACATAGAATGAAACAGGTTAGTCAATTGAGTTATAAGTATTGTATAATCTATTCTTCCCCCTTTTTACATCATCGAAAATCTGGACCAACAAGTGAGAATAGTCTAATAATTCATGGCCAATGGGTCAGTTACTAAATCAAGTAGAACTCAGGGCAAGAGAACAACAATGAATTAAAAAAATAGAAGCAGAACACAATAAGAAAAGAAGTCCATTCCATTCATAGAACAAGGTACAATTATCGAAAGCCAGTAATAGCAACAAAAGATAAACAACTTGGTCAAGAAAAACAATAAGGAAAAGATGCCTAAGGCACTAAGATGGGGCTTAAGTGGATGAGAAGGAGGTGATAAAATAGGTCAGCTTCCTAATGATATCAGCATTCTCAGCTCTTTCCTTTTCCAAAGTGGCCGTGAGGGAAGCAATCTGAGCTTCAAGAACCCGTTTTTCATCCTCATGAGCTGCCTGGGCAGCCTCCAGTGTAGCCTTTGTAACCTCCACCTCACCTTGCTTTGTAGCAAGGGCATTTCTCAATCTTTGTACTAGATTGTCAGCACTTCTCATAGCAGTAGGTAATATGGTATGGTTCACAGAGCCAATGACATCCTTTATGGTCTGTAGGGATCACACCTTAACAGGTACATACAAATCCTCAAAGACAGATGCAAGCCAAAATTCATATGGAAAAGCATGACCATTTGCATCTTGAATTAAGACTCTTTTCATGTTCTTGATGATGAGTCGAGGAATGTTTATTAGAATTTCAGTACCTAACAGTTCCATTAGAGTAAGATCAAGAAAATTGGCAACTGTTCTTCTTTCTTGTCTAGGAAGGATCATTTTGTGAACCACGTCAAAATAAAATTGATAGAGGGGGGACATATCATTCTTTAAGACCCTACGATGAGAAAGAAGATGGATATTTCCAGAGAATTTTCTGGAAATATCAAGAGCTAATGAAAGATTATAAAGAAGGGGCCAAGCACCCTTCACATAATG
This sequence comes from Capsicum pubescens, assembly GCA_030864215.1. NCBI lineage: Eukaryota > Viridiplantae > Streptophyta > Magnoliopsida > Solanales > Solanaceae > Capsicum > Capsicum pubescens. Next base: position 96,058,742 of record CM061538.1, on the reverse strand, counting down.
ACCCCATCCCCCAGTAGGAACATTTAGAATTCTAGATAGATCAGCAGGATAGAGATTGATGGTTTTCCCATGAACAGTGGTGGATAACATTTCCCCAATAGCAACCCCATTTATGTAATACTTATAAACTTTATCTTTTCCAAACTTTCTTTGATGATCACTTTGCAAAAAAAAGTGTGACTACCCCTAAACTCTCAACTTTGTGACCAAGATATCCATATCAGGGCTCCTAAATACAGTGACAACTCTACCCCTTGCCAACTTTCATTTTTGAAAATAGAGAACATGCGCTGATTGAGAAGCCTTGTCATCAGGAGTATCAACATCAATATTAATATCAAAGTCAAGATTTGAATCAATGTCAGTAGAAGGGACAGGAGGAGTATCAGGAAGATATTTAGAGTCTGAGTCAGATGAGTCAAAAGGAATAGGTTTGGGTACCTATTTCTTCAGATGTGAAGTGGACTTTAAAGAAACTTTCGAGGGACAGGAGGCTTTGATAGTAGATGTGGGTTTTGAAGAAGAGGAAGCCTTTGAAGTAGGTTGGAAAGATGATTTTTGAGGCAAGAAGGGTTTTGGAACTTTTTCCAAAATTGTCTTCTGCTTTCTTACTGATCAAAGAAGGATATCTGACAGGATACTTGAGGAGGAGTGGGATCAGAAGTGGCGACCCATTTCTTTTTACTAGCATGAAGTGCTTCTTACAAGTAAGCATCTTTTCGTTGCTTTTTTCCTTGAGTGTAAGGAGTATGAAGAGTAGAAGTAGCAGAGGAGGGTTCATCATTAACAGTATCATCAACATTGATAGAGATAAAGAAGGGTTTTCTCTTTTTCTTAGATATGGACTTTCGTGGAACTAGATTAGCAATAGGAATATTATCTCAATCAATGGGAAAATCTTCTTGATCAAGAGTCTAAAGGGGGACAGGAGGTGGAAGTGAGGATTCAGATAATGGTGGAGAATTAGAAGAGAATTGTGAAAAGAAGTTTTTCAGTGTTTTGAACAGAGAAAAATCTGATAACTTGATGGATATTGGAGGAGAGATGAGTGGAGGTAGGGTAATGTTTATATAAAGGATGATAGCAGTGGAGGCACTAGTAGTAGATGTAGAAGAGGAAGAAGCCATTGAAGAATAAGAAAATATTTCTTTTATTTTCAGAGGTTTAGGAGGGAATGAAGAGTAAGAAGAGGGTAGATGTGTATTTAAGAAGGAAAGTGAGTAGATGAAACGTGAGGGGAGTGTATGTGGAAGAATCGTAATGATAAGGGGTTCTATTCTAATGGGAAAGGTCTGGCAGCCTTTTGAAGGAGAAGGATTTTTTATTTTTTTCAGTTTAAGTGTAACGAAAGAGACCATGTAGACAACCTATTTCTCTTTATGCAATTATGGGCAATCAATAATCATACCTGAAGTCTTATTTGTCAATGAACAAAATTTCCTTGATGTTCCAGTCTATATGCAAGATCAACACATAGCTGAGTCAATTTATCCTAAAATCTTGGAATTAGGATACACAACTAAATGTGTAAGACTGAATTAATCAACAATCACTTAGGATCAACTTATTCTAGTCAATTATTGAGGGAGATTTATACAATTTTAATCATCCCCAAGGCTAACCTATTTTTTTCAAAGTGTTCCCTACTCAAACCTTAGTGAATATGTCAGCAATTTGTTCCTCAATAGAACAAAACATAATTAATATATAAACTTTTTCAATATTATCTCTAAGAAAGTGATGTCTAATATCAATATGCTTAGTTCTTTTGTGTTGAACAAGATTTTTGGCTATGTTAATAGCATATGCATTATCACGGGAAATAGGAACACATCCAACATCTATGCCAAAATCCATGAGTTATTGCTTAATCCATAATAATTGAGCACAACAAGAACCTGCAACCATATATTCAACTTCAGCAGTAGACAATAATACTTAATTCTGCTTCTTGGTAAACCAGGTAATTAAACATGATCCAAGGAAGTGTGCCATGCCTTTAGTGCTCTTCCTGTCAACCAAGTATCCTATATAATCTGCATCAGAATAACCAACCAAGTTGAAATTACTACCTTTTGGGTACCATAGACCAAGATCACTGGTTCCTTTAAGATATCTAAAAATCCTTTTTACAGATTTTAGATGAGACTCCTTAGGATTTTCTTAAAATATAGCACATAGTCCTACACTGAACACTATACCAGGCCTGCTAGCAGTAAGATATAACAATGACCCTATCATTCCTCTATACATCTTTCACTCTACATCAGGACCTGTTTCATCCAAATCAAGCTTTGTAGTAGTGGATATTTGAGTGTTGATTTATTTTTCCTCTTCCATAGAGAACCTCTTGAGAAATTCTTTTACATACTTCTACTGATGGATCATTGTTCTTGATGTTGTTTATTTTATTTACAGTCCTTAGAAGTAGTTTAACTCTCCCATCATGCTTATCTCAAATTCACAACTCATGATTTTGGCAAAATCGTGAGTCATGTTCATATTTGTAGACCCAAAGATTATGTCATCTACATACACCTGCACAACTAATAAATCTTTTCCATCAGTTTTAAAGAAAAGAGTATTGTCAATTTTATGCCCATGCTCCAGTAGAAATTTAGATAATCTCTCATACCAAGCTCTAGGAGATTGTTTCAACCCATACAAGTCCTTGTCCAGTTTATACACATAATCAGGAAACTCCTTGCTCTCAAACCCTAGAGATTGTTTAACATATACCTCCTCCTTGAGAATGCCATTCAAGAAGGCTCTTTTTACATCCATTTGATATAGAATGAACTCCATGTTGGAAGAAAATACAACAAGTAATCTAATAGCTTTAATTCTGGCTACAGGAGCAAAAGTCTCATCAAAATCTACTCATTCTTCCTGATTGTATCCTTGGACCACCAATCTTCCCTTGTTCTTTGTAACTATTCCATACTCATCAACTTTATTTCTGTACACCCACTTAGTCCCAATTATAGTTCTATCTTTTGGAAGAGGGCCTAAGTGCCATACTTTGCTTCTTTCAAACTGATTTAACTCTTCATGTATGGCTATGATTAAATCAGCATCAAGTAATGCCTCAGTTACCTTCTTTGGCTCAATCTCTAATAGGAATGCCTTGAAGACACACATACTTCTTAATCCAGACCTTGTGGTGATCCCAAAAGTGAGATCAGTGAGAACATTCTCAATAGGATACGACCCTTGATACTTGTAGCCTTTAGGGACCAAGCCTAGTGAGCTACTAGGATCACTGCTGATGTTCTGAGATGGGGTGGTTGGTGGATCAGTTCCTCCTGTCACTGTGTCTCCAGATTCAGTTCCCCCTATTGAAGTGTCTCCAAGCTTGGTAGCTCCAGTCAATGAATCGGGTTGTGTAACCTGTTCCTCAGAATCACTTCCTTCTTGCAGATTAGTCTTAACATAAGATTCATCAAAAACTATATGCATGTTTTCTTGAACATAGTTTTTTCTGATGTTTAAAACCCTATAAGCCTTACTATGAAGTGAATAACCTAAGAATATTCCCTCATCACTTTTGGCATCAAATTTTCCTAGATTATTCTTTCCATTATTATGTATGAAGTATTTACAACCAAAGGTTTTAAAATAAGAAATGTTTGACTTTCTTCCTTTAAGTAATTCATAGGGAGTTTTCTCTAACATAGGTCTGATCATACACCTGTTTATGATATATGAAGCAGTGCTTATTGCCTTAGCCCAAAGGTTTTTAGCAATATTTACTGCAAGCATCATTGTTCTAGCCATATCTTCCAAAGTTCTATTTTTCCTTTCCACCACCCCATTTTGTTGTGGTGTTCTAGGTACAGAAAAATTATGATCTATACCGTTTGTTGAACAAAATTCTAAGAACTTAACATTCTAAAATTCTGTACCATGGTCAGATCTTATGGAAACTAATGAAGTGCCCAGTTTCTTTTCAATTTTCTTGATAAAAATTGCAAAGGAATCAAAGGCATCTTCTTTAGAGGCTAGAAACAAAGTTCAGGTGAACCTGGAATAATCATCAACAATTACAAAAACATACCTTTTTTCACCTCTGCTTTAAAGTCTCATTGGTCCACAAAGATCCATATGAAACAGGTCAAGGAACTTGGTAGTGCTAACATGGTTCTTTGACTTAAAGGAAGATCTTACCTGCTTTCCCCTTACATAAGAACTACATAACTTTTCCTCTTTAAATTTTGTCTTGGGTAGTCCCAATACCATATCTTTGGAGGAAAATGTATTTAGTTGTTTCAGACTTGCATGTCTAAGTCTTTTATGCTAAAGGAGGGGATCATTTTCAATTGCACTTAGACAAGTCAATTTTGGTCCTGGTATTGCCATTATGTCAGCTTTGTATACATTTCTATATTTCCTAGCAGTGAGCACAATCTCTATGGTGTCTATTTTCTTGACTTTCACACTTGCAGAAGTGAAAATAACTTTGTTACCTTTATTACACAGCTGTGAAATACTCAACAGGTTGTGCTTCAATCCTTCTACAAGATAGAAATCTTCCAATTCTCTTGACTCAGATGAGCCTATTTTTTAACTCTATTAATGATTCTTTTTTTCCATCACCAAAGGAAACTCCTCCTCCATTGATTTTTTTAGAGTGAAAGGAACTTTTTCTTGTCACCAGTCATGTGTCTAGAGCAAGCACTTTCCAAGTACCAATGCCTTTGCTTCCTTTCACTTTTTCCTACAAAAGAAATCAACGGTTAGACTTAGGCACCTAGACAAGCTTGGATCCTGTTTTATGAGTAAAAGGATTAATCAAATTTCTTCTAGTCCAAGCTGGCAACATGTAGTGCAACCTGTTTCTCTGACCTGAACCAGTTCTTTTCTTTTTGGTCTGAGAACATTTATTTTCCAGGTTTTGACTGTTTGATCTGCTTTTAGCAGCTTCTGAACATTCAGTAGTTGGATGTCCAAGATTTCCACAGATATAACATAAATCTTTAGGATCAACACTACCCTTGTGGAATCCTCAACCTGACTTTTCACTGTGGTTTTTCTCACTCAGTTTATGAATAATTCTTGATAAATTTGTCCACCTATTTGCTCTTTCAAGCTCACGTTTCAGTTTAGAGATTTCTTAACTAAATATATTTATCATGTCAGCTGTATTGTTACACTCTAGTTTACACTTTTCTAGTTCAAGTTCAACACTTTCTTGTTCATTACTCATGACCTTTTCCCCATTTTTAGTGAGAGTTAATTTAAGGATTGCAGACTTAAGATCATCATTAGAAGAATCAAGTTCTGCAACCTGTTTCTTGCAGTGCAATTTTCATTGTCAACTGTAACTTTACAGGACTTTAATTCCATAAGATCAAATTTAAGACTTGCAAAACTGTTGAACGCATCCCTATCAAAAGTTAATTCTTGGAAGTCATCAATAAGTACACTCATCGAGGAAACAAGTTTTGATTTAGAAAACAAGTGTAGTTTTTCTTTAAGTTCAAGTATGCTTACCTCGGTAGCATCATCTTCTTCATCTAAGTTTGAATCTCCAAGTTCCATGAATGCAATTTCATCAGCTTCATCATCATCTGAGTCAGATCCCCAAGCTGCTATCATTGCATGTTCCTCTTTCCTTTTTGCCTTTTTTTTAGTTCCTTTTTCCCTTTTTTTTTCCACTCTATTTCCCAGACAGGACAATGTCTGATCTGATGATCATTCTTACTACACTTGTAGAATCCATTTGGATTGTCATTTAAATGCTTCTTTCTACTTGTTCCCTTCTTCTCTTTGAAGAATTTACTAAAATTCTTGGTTATGAAGGCGACTTATTCCTTATCAAGTTTAAATTCATCATCACTCTTAGAAGCCTTCAATGCCAGGATTTTCTCTGGAACTTATTGTTCTTTGGTTCCATCTACTTCCATTTCATAAGTTCTCAAATTTCCAACCAGTTCATCCAAGGTCATGCTAACAAGATCCTTGTTATCCTCCCTAATTGCAGTTACCTTAATATTCCATTTTGTTTTTGGTAATACCCTTAGAACCTTTTCAACTTGTTCCTCCTCAGTGATGACTTTGCCCAAGAAAGTCAGCTCATTTGTTAAGGTTGTAAACCTTGTCATCATCTTATGCAGGGATTCATTTTCCTTCATCTTGAAACCCTCATACTCAGTAAAGAGAAGGGAAATTATGAATTTTCTTACCTGAAAAGTACCCTCATATGCATTTACCAATGCATCCCAAATTTTCTTAGCAGTGGTGTAAGTCGACACCCTGTTATATTCAACAGGTCCTAATCCACAAGCTAGAATGTCCTTAGCTTTAGCATTTTTCCTTAAAGCCACAAAGTCATCAGCAGTAAATTCACTCCTTACTTTTCTGACTTGTTCACCATCAACCATCTTCATTGGAATGGTAGGACCATCAGTAATCCTATCCCACAATTCATAGTCTTTACTTTGGATGAACATCTCCTTCCTTTCTTTCCACCAGATACAGTGAGAGACATCAAAGAGTGGAGGTTTAGTGGTTGACTGACCTTCACTATGACTAGTAGGAGGTGCGAAATTCATCATTGTGATCTTTTCTTAGGTTCTAGCCTTATTTAAGACAATTTCTCTTTGATACCACTTGTTAGGATGTGTGCCCTACCAATTTTAATATTTTAATCTACTAGTTTACTATCAGTGGAATAAGTAAGCTAACGTGGTTCACATAAGTAAAACTTGAACACAGTATTTTTACGTGAAAAACACCCGTCTCAAGAAAGGTGTAAAAAACCATGACCTGTACCTCTACAGGATTTAACCCCAACTTCACTATAACTCTTGAGTCTCAATAATCAACAAATTACAAGACTTCTTGTAAACTAGGAATTAAAACTTCTAACTCCTATTACTGCAAAACACTAATCTTTTCAAGATGAGTGTTCCCAAGTCTTCGAGTTCCCCAACTTGAAGACGTTAATCCTAACTTAGTTTATACTTCACTGAGACTAGAGATTACAACTCAATAAATAACCTATTACATAAAGTCTATGATCTAAGTAAAGGACCAGGTTGATTCACTAGCTCCTTCAAGTTGTAAAACTGTTTTGTTGATTGTTGACTATCTTTTCAGTGCTTGAGTAAAATACTTGATTATCGTTTGTTGTATTTAAGACAATTCCTGATGGAGTCCTTTAGTTGATGTAGTCTTCTATATTTACTAGAACTCCTAGGTAATTTCACTCACTCTTTGTTGCCGCCTCTCTCTCTCTTCTAGTTTGAATAGGACTCTCCTCTTTTATCTAATAATCTTCTGCAAGACTTCTTGATCAACTCAACTCCTTAATGCTGCACTTATCTTCTCCTTTGCACCTACTTTAACTGATATGATAAGTGTTGAGAGAGTATGATACTTATCCACTCCTATTTTTACGCAGTGTCATCTTTCCAGTGTAGTCTTGCCTGTAACTTGTTTAGTTGAGTGAAACAGCTTGTACAACATGTTTCATTCATATGTCTATCATCAAAATTTCACATTCCCTAACACCCATCTCTATGACAACTTCTTTCTTAAATTAATATTGTAACAGTTGAAAGTTAAGGCACACCAATTATTGTGTTTAACTATCCAAAAGAGATTAAAACATTTTATATGAAAACACCTTAGTATTTTCATGTAAAAAAAAAAGACTTTAAATGTGTTTAACTTTAAAATTTAATTAGGTGTTAAAATATTAAGTCATAAATTTAACGAAATCTTTCATGGACGCATGAGGTACGGATAATTTCGTGACCTTGCGAAGCGCGGCTAACTTCACTAGTTATGAGTAATTAATTTACAAATGCTGATTGCTAAACTTCTTATTTCCTAACCTGAATGTCTAATTTAGTCTTGAGTTAACTAAAATATGAAAATGTAGTTTTTTTTATGATGATTTGGGTTATCTTCTAAGTACACGTCATATATTTTTCTACTTATATATAATTGAAGTTGAGATAAATAAAACTTCAATTATTTTATCAAACAATTTTATTGAAAGATGAGGACGCTATTTTCATTCCTCCTTGATCATTTAATTGTTGGAAAATATATTTCATGAACACGAAATACAAGAAGAACACAGGATGAAGGGTCAACAAAGAAATTGTTAGATTTTGTTTAAATTAAATTAATAAAAAAGAATTAAAGGAAAAAGGGTAAAATATGCCCTTAAACTTTGCGAAAACGTTCAGATATACTCTCCGTTAAAATTTTAGCTCACCAATGCCCCTGTTGTCCATGTTTTGGTCCATGTATACCACTGTTGTCAAGTTTTGGACCATATATACCCTTTTTGTCATGTTTTGGGCCATATATACCCTGTCGTCGTTAATTGTTTTGCTGAAATTTTTCAACCCCCTTTTCCTTTTATTTTTCTTTAGAAATTATATTTGTCACATCACTTTTTTATCATCACATCACATGTAATTAAATCCATTCCTTATTCTATACATTAAATATCCATCAAATGCTCTCATCTACCTCATAATCTCTTTGGATTTTCTCTAATTTGCCGAAACCTCTTTGTTGTATTTTCAGATTCTTGCGTAACTGCTCCTCTCATACATACATGCATACGTGTAAAAGATATCCTCTAAGTTTACAACTTATTTTTGTTGTCTCTATATGGACTACCTCTTTTACACTTTTAAATCCCAATTTCTCATTGGGTTTTCCTTATCCTTCTTATTCTTGATGTTGGAATTGACGGTGGTGCGAAGATAGAGTCGGTTGATGATACTAAAATAATTTCCAGTTGGTAAGTACTTTAATTCTTAATTTTTATCACAATTGTGCATTGAGTTTTTATGTGGTGTTCTTGACTTTATTATTTTTTACTTTATGATTCTTGGGGTTATGCAAGAATAAAAAACACACAACAAAGAAATTTTGGCAAATTAGAGAAACTCCAAAGAGATTGTGAGATAGATGAGAGTATTTGACGGATGGCTAATGTATAGAAGAAGCGAAGAGTTTAATTATATGTGATGTGGTAATTAAAAAGTGATGTGAAAAATATGATTTCTTACAAGTAAAAAAGAAAAAAAATGGGTTGAGAAGTTTTGGAAAAATTACATAAACTAGCAATCTTAAGACATTAAGTACAATTAATAGCAATAGTTTATCAAAATTACAAGAATTAACAAAAGTAGCAATATTTTGCCCTTTTGTTGAAAAGCGCGTGACTTGTACCCATAATTTTACTTTACCCTTTTTTCACGCTACTTTACCAATTTCAGTTTCCTTCACTCTTCTTTTTTTTCAAATACCGTATTTTTCTCCCAAATTCTTGATAAACATTGTCTCCATCTGTTAAGGTAAGTAGATTTTACAGTTAATGCATGTTATATTTTCCATAATCTCTTTTATGTAATTTATTGTCGCAATTTTTTTCAACTTATTCCGTGTTTTGATTTTTTTGGAGTTTTTTCTCTCAAAATCGTGATAAACAAAGTTTCCCATCAAATAAAATAAGTTAATTTTACAGTTATTGAAAGTTATATTTTTCATATAATTCATACATTCAAGTTTTATCATTTTTTTCTTCAAATTTCTTCTGCATTTTTGGCTTTGGGGCTTTTTTTTGTGTTGAAATTTTTGGAGTTCTGATATAATGGCAGAACATGACATGGTAGTAGTTCAATTAGAGGTATTTCAACGGTGAATTTTGTTTTCGATGAACTACCCTCTTTCAGTCTTGATTTAACACAAGATAAAGATGTTAACTTAATATCTACTAATATTCAGTCAAAAAAAGGTATTGGCATAGAAGAGGTGAGATCAAAGCAGCATAACGATTTGGAGAAGATTGCGAAAATCATGAAACTAAAAGCATTGACAAAATCATCATCTCCAAAACCCATAAAAGTTCAAAAATCGATGAAAAAGAGAAAGTCAGTCGAAAAAGAAGAAGCTAGTAAAATATCTAGTCCCGTTTCATCCGATTATGAATCTAAAGAAGAGAAATTGAAGGAGGTAATTTTTTTATGTATTTGTATTTTTATTGTTTTTGAACTGTATGTTCATATATGTATTTTATATATACACTTTGATAAACTATCTGCTTATGTGGGAGTTACTGTTAAGATATGAAATTATAGTTGATAATGTGAAGATATGTATTTGTTACTTTTAAGATATGTATTTTGTATTTTAAAAATATATGTAATGTAGTTGTTACGGATTAGATATGTATTTTGTATTTGTTAGTGCTAAGATTTGTATTTTATGTTCATTTGTATTTGTTATTCATGAGATGGTGAACGTGATATGTATTTTAATATATGATAGCTTAATTTTGGAACAGTGATGTATTCATAAAATACATATGCTAAATTTATGTATATATGTTGTAATGTAACTTTAAGATGTATTTTGTAAATTTATATGTGACACTATTTCGACCTATAATTGTATTTTTTGTGATATGTAGGTATTGCATGATCAAATATACATGGCAAGAGTATTGCCCAAATTTGCACCACATATAAAATGTCATACACTCAACGACATTGAAGATCATATAGGATGGTGGTGTGGTCCTGGCTGAAATTGAAAAGTTAGCTAAGGTTATACCTTTATGTCTTATGGCATGTAAATTCTACGAAAATAAGAATATTGATATTGATAATCATCCGAATTACAAACTCAATGATAAGATGGATCTATTTGATGTTTCTTTTGTGGATGATTTGACTCAACAATGGAGTGGCAGCTTGTAAGTACTGATATTTAAGTACTTGTATATATGTATATATTCATGTTACAACCGATACTTACTTATTGATAAATATATTTTCAGGGAATTGGTTTATATATGGTGACATATGCTGAGTGTCTTACTTTTGGTGAAGGTGTTTCATATGTTGATTTTGACCCAGATCTTCTTGGCACAAGATATGCTTCAATTTTGTGGGACTATGGTTCGAGAAAAAAAATAAGAGAAGGCACAAAGTGATGATGAAGAACCAATGAGGCATCCTAGAAAAATCGGGATAACAGAAGACACTGAAGTGCATGAAATTGATGTTTATTTTAAATTTGTTGTATTTGACAACAGTTAACTTTAGGTGGACAAAAATTTAGTTGAACATTTCTTAAGTTTGATATGTTACTTTAATGTTGAAAATTGATATGTTAATGTTTTCTTTTCTCTTATATTTAAATTATTGATGTTCAATCTTCTAAAATAATTTTTTTTTTTGTGGTTAGTTTATGCAACTGTTAGTCATATGTCATTATGAATATTTATTTTTCAATTTTGCATATGTATTTATTAGTAATGCATATGTATTTTCCAGTTATGCTTATAGATCTATGAATAATACATACGTATTGGTCCAGTTTTACATATGTATTTAAACTCCAATATTTTCATGGTTAGTTTATGTAAATGTTAGTAATTGTCTTTATGAACTTTTCTTCTATCCAGTTTTGCATATGTATTTTCCAGTTATGATTATACACACATGTATTTTTATAGATTTGCACATATATTTTTGAACTATACATTGTTATTGTATTCTTATGCAGAAGTCCATATAAATTTATGAGTCATATGTATTTATGAATAATACACATGTTCATTCCAGTGAACATATGTATTTTTAATAACACATACTTATTTTTTACAAGTCTGAAAGTATATTTTTCCTGGTATGCATTTGTAATTTTGAAAAATACATATTTATGATTAATACATATGTTCATTCCAGTTTGTATTTGTATTTACGTCTAATGCAAATATATTTTTTCCTAAATAAGTCTCTCTCTCTCTCTCTCTCTCTCTCTCTCTATGTATACATATATATATATATATAAATTAATCAAACTCTGTAAAAAAATTGCAACGTTTGAACTCTAACAAATTAACAAGTTCAAAATTTAGAATGACATAATTCTCAATGATAAAATTCAGTATTTGTATTTTGACTAAAAACATCATCCAACTTATCATTTTTTGTATTTCCTACATGAACGCCTATTGTGAACTTTAAACCCACATGAACTACAATAAATTTTATTTTTCTTTTCGAACATATCTCTTTCCGATTTACCACGAACAATGCATCATGTGACTTTCTAATTTTTTTTTCACATTATCCCATAGACGCCACATACATGCATAATGTGGTACATTATTGTACACATCAGCAACAACTTCTATGATGCAGCATTACGATCGGAAACTAGGCACATATGTTTTCTTTCACCATATGCTTCATTCAGATTCTCAAAGAACCAAGTCAAAGATGCATCATTTTTAGATTCTAGTACACCATATGCCAAAGGAAATATATGTCCTGCATATTGAAAAAATGCATATAAGAATACATGATTTTTACGCATAAAATACTGCATATGTATATTATAAATACATACAACTGGAAACATATGAAACTGCCAATAAAAGCATAAACATACTGCATATGTATATTATAAATACATACAGCTGGAAACATATGAAATTGCCAGTGAACACATAAACGTACTACATATGTATATTACAAATACATACAGCTGAAAATATATGAAACTGCCAGTGAACACATAAACGTACTGCATATGTATATTATAAATACATATAGCTGAAAATATATGTAATCTTCATAATGTTCTTTACATATCCATCTACAAGAGTGTTTAACAAGAACAGGTATGCTTCTGATAGTCAATCTCCAGAACACAAAAAAATAGTAAAAAGTAAATTAAATATCAAATACATACTATATACAACAACTAATTCGTATATACAAAACTGCTAAATGAATTCCAATGAAAAGAAATCTTTTATTCGAATACTAGTTATCATCGACTAAAATTAAAATTTAACGTATAACAATTGTATCTCAATTTTCACATTACATAACAATACAAATAACTTTGAATTTAAAAAAAAGAATGTCGATCAAATTATTATTTTATTTTTTTGAGAAATGATAAAATTCAATTACTATTTCAGATTTTTGAATTCTACGACTGTTATGCAATTTTGTTATAATTTTTTCAGTAATATTTGCAATTTTATTTTATGAAAAACATAAATAGAATCAACTTTGTTTAAATCTCAAATATGTACTATATACAATAACTAATTCATATATACAAAACTGCAAAACGAATTCAAATGAAAAAAAAATAGTCTAACACTAGTTATTCTAAACTAAAATTCAAATTTCACATATAAAAATTGCATCTCAACATTCAAATAACAGAATAAATTTTACATTAAAAAAATTACTTTAACCATTTTTTATGAGAACTGATAAAATTCGTATAAGATCTCAAATTTTTGAATCCCGCGACAGTTTGTTGCAAGTTTTTCAGTAATTTTGCACTTTAATTTTATGAAAACCATAAATAGAATAGAGTTAGTTGATCAATACCTGTAATTGTACCGTTGTGTTTTAAATATTTTCTTCAAAATTTTAGTCGATCAGCAAAAAAAATAACATGAAGGAAAACGTCTTTGAATTTGAATCTGCATTTTGAATTTGCTTTGAGTTGCTGATTATGAAAAATATTTTTTTGAATTTCAATTAGTAGTTGTAATTTAATGGTTGTGGTAAAAAAAAGAGTTTTATAAGGTAAAGGAATTTATAAAATTAAATATGTCATAAATTAAGGAACAGTTTTTTCCCTTATTTAACTCAAATAGATTAACATTAAATTAGGAAGAGAATCTCTGATTGTATATGTATTTAAATAGCAACAGTTTACTGAAATACAAAATACATATTGCTATTTTTTGTAATTTTGAAAATGTTGCTATAAAAGCTACAATTAAGGCTCTATAAAAGCAAATACATATTGCATATATCCTTTTTGTCATGTTTTGGGCCATATATACCCTGTCGCCGTTAATTGCTTTGCTGAAATTTTTCAACCCCCTTTTCCTTTTTTTTTCTTAAGAAATTATATTTGTCACATCATTTTTTTACCTTCACATCACAAGTAATTAAATCCATTCCTTCTTCTATGCATGAAATGTCTGTCAAATGCTCTCATCTACCTCACAATCTCTTTGGATTTTCTCTAATTTGCCGAAATCTCTTTGTTGTATTTTCAGATTCTTGCGTAACTGCTCCTCTTATACATACATGAATACGTGTAAAAGATATCTTCTTAATTGATAACTTATTTTTTTGTCTCTATATGGACTACCTCTTTTACACTTCTAAATCTCAATTTCTCATTGGGTTTTCCTTATTCTTCTTATTCTTGATGTTGGAATTGACGGTAGTGTGAAGATGGAGTCGGTTGATGATACTAAAGTAATTTCCAGTTGGTAAGTACTTTAATTCTTGATTTTTATCACAATTGTGCATTGAGTTTTTATGTGGTGTTCTTGACTTTTTTATTTTTTACTTTATGATTCTTGGGGTTATGCAAGAATAAAAACACACAACAAAGAAATTTCGGCAAATTAGAGAAACTCCAAAGAGATTGTGAGATATATGAGAGCATTTGACGGATGTATAATGTATATAAGAAGTGGAGAGTTTAATTATATGTGATTGTAATACCCCGTGAAATTTTTCGTTGAAATTTTATGCGTAAACGTGTTGGGTTCTATCTTCTAGAATGAATTATAAATTTTTCATGAGGAATGTCTTATATTATTACCCACCATTGCGTAGAGTATCGAATAATCTTTCCAACGATATGTGGATCATCCAAAACGGACACCCGAGCGACGAGTTATGAACATTCCGATCGAACCGTGAATAGTAGTGAACAGTAAAACGTGCAGGAAAAAGTACTGAGGCCTGGCGTATTTTTTCTCCAACTTTAAATGATCATAAATCCTTGTACATAATGATCTTAGTGATCTACTATATATCAACGGAAATCTCTGTGAGTCATCTTTCCGATGAAATTGGTTTTATCCAATTTTTCTACCGGAGCAAGAAGTTATGGTCGATCTACTTCAGCCTATCAAAAGTGAATTTTTGGGTCAACTTCAAACGATCATAACTCCTCGTACACAATGATCTGGGTGAGATACTATATATAAATGGAAATATATGAGAGTCCTCTTTCTAATGAAACTAGTTTCATCTAATTTGGATATCGGAGTAAAACGTTATGGTTGATCTACTTCAGACTATCAAAACAGTCCACCAAAGGACAGATTCGAGAATTATTTAATTTTTAGGGGCGTTTTGGTCATTCCCCCTCACCCAAAATCCGTCCAAACCCTATATTAAAGCCTATTAGAAGCATTATATGTTATATTTCATCAAATTCCCTCAAAAAGAAAACCCTAAGCTCCTACATCCAACTTCAAGAACCTCCAAAGTTCACCATTAATTCTGCAAATTTATTCAAGATTCCAAGTTCCTAGTTCAAGAACTCCAAGAACCATCATTCAAAGGCACGATTAACATCTCAAAAATGAGTATCGATCTAAAGTTCATCATTCAAGGTATGTGGGATTTTTCAACAAGAACTCTCTTTCGTTCTTGTGCCCAAAAGTAATTTTCTTTACAAAGGCATGATTTTTATTTGATTTTTATGAATTTGAAGCATGAACCCATATCTTATGATGATTATTATGAAATCTTGATGTTTATGATTTTAAAAGATGAATTTACATGTACGGTGATATAAAGCATGAATCTTGAACGATATTTATCATGATTTTGATATTTGGGTCGTGAATCCCCATTGGAAATTGTGTTTTTTTTAGAAAGGGTGTGTTATAATCACGTTGATGTTGAATATTTGAGATATTTTGAATGATTTGACCTTTTGGTCTTAATGGAGTTTTTTTGAACTCGAGTGTAAAAGAAATCCACAACGTGGTTGATTTTGATAGATGGGAAGCATGATGGCTCCCGATGTATATTTATATATTACTGAAATTGTTTTATTGTGGATTGTCTTTGAAATGATCTGAGCTAAGTCCGGGAGAAATTTTTAGCACCGAGTGGGAGGTATAAAGCGACCTTACTTCCCTAGAACTACGTGCCCCCGTAGGAGTGAGCCTGAGGCTGATTTATATAGTGATCACTAGTTTATGTGGATTTGATATCGATAGTCCTACTCCGATGGCAAGGATAGGACGGCTATCCCCAACGTGGGTTATACGTTGGACTCCATGTAGCTCACATGGTTTATGTCGGTTATAGGATCTCCCAGTGTGTGTGTGTTTCCTTGTGTCTATGGTGAATGGTGAAGTGATTTGAAAGTGGAATTGTGAAAGTTAATTTTTCGAAAGATTTAAATCATATTTACATTATGAGAATTG
This sequence comes from Capsicum pubescens, assembly GCA_030864215.1. Taxonomy (NCBI): domain Eukaryota; kingdom Viridiplantae; phylum Streptophyta; class Magnoliopsida; order Solanales; family Solanaceae; genus Capsicum; species Capsicum pubescens. The sequence goes on along the minus strand of CM061538.1, from coordinate 96,042,481 downwards.
ATATTCTTGATGAACTGAAAGTGATTGACAAATTATATGATGACTCACATGTGTTATTATACTTATTTCATCCTCTCATGATTATGATGATTTTCTTCGGTCTATGTGAGTCTTTCATACATCCTGCATATTTCTTATGAATATTTATGATGATGATGTTTATACAACTGCATACACCCATATATACTCGGTTCCTTTCCATGGTACTGACCCACATCTTCGAATGTGGGCTGCATTTTCTCGGAATGTAGGTTCAGGTGCTCAGGTCCAGGTTCGATGGTGATTCTTCGGGCACGCTGTTCTACATCCTCTATTATGGTGAGTTCTCATGTTCCGAGGACGTGATGTCTGATGTTGGTTTCACGGAATTATTTATATTTGATAACTGTGTATGAGTCAGTTGGGGCATGTCTGAATGGCTCGTTGGTTTTATTGATTTTCATAGAGGCTTGTCAGACTAGTATAGATGTTGGGAGTTAACTAATAAGTCGTATTTTGTTATCTTTCTGAATTTTTTTATTCTTGGATGATGATTACTCTGTTGATATTTGAGGGTTATTTATGAAAACCCCGTTGATTTGTGTTGAACTGGATGAAAATGGCTCAAAGGGTTAGCTTGGGGCTACTTGTAGCCTCAAGCACCGTGTAAAGCTCCGGGACCCATTTTTCGGGGCGTTACAGTGATGTGGCAATTAAAAAGTGATGTGGAAAATATGATTTCTTACAAGAAAAAAAAAGAAAAAAATGGGTTGAAAAATTTTAGCAAAGAAATTAACGGCGACAAAGATATATATGGCCCAAAACTTAACAATAGGGGTATATATGGCCCAAAAACTTGGCAATAAGAGTATATATGGCCCAAGACTTAGACGGCAAGAGCATTGGTGAGCTAAACTTTTAACTAAGGGTATATTGAACATTTTTGCAAATTTTATGGGCATATTTGACCTTTTTTCCTTTTTCTTTTAAAATAAAGAGGTGTCTTTTACATGAAAGGATGTGTCCCTTCAATGTACGTTTTTTATTTTTTATGAAAAGCTGTGTCTTTTTCAACAATTCTATTTAAATCAAACCTCTTGTGAGTTTTAACGTAACTTTTACTGCAGACATCTTTACAGAAAACTTTTCACAGAGTATCTTTCCTTACATTATTCTCCAAAATATTATTTTTTTCCCAAAAAGATCAAGTTCTTGACTTTTTGATTTTCAGAAAAAAAATTCACTATTTGCTTAGTGTAAAGTTTCATAGGTTTGTCATATCTAATAAAACTATTTGTGTATAATCTCATAGTAATCTCGCGGAGGAGAGGGAGCAAATATCATTTTTGGGAAAGCATTTAACGCATGTTTCAAGCCTCAAACCCTGTATTCATTGTTTGGATTATCATATCTTAATTTTTTGGTTCTTCCTTGTATATTTTTGTATGTGTTCATAAAACATATTTTTCAAACAATCTAAAAACACGTTTTCATTATCTCGCCTATATATCAACGTGTTGTTTCTAAAAAACTGAGAGTATCTTCTTCATCACAAATATTGTTTTTAAATTGTTTGAGGAACGTTGTATTCTAATTTATAGATGTGTTGAATTTTTTCTTCATCGTGTTGAATTCTAGTAAGTATTGAAAAGTGGCATCACAACATGAAAGGAACACAGGAAAGTTGCTTGAGATCACTGAAAATGTTCGAATTAAACATTTGTTGAAAAATGTTCACGTGGCTTTTCCTGAATCAAATTTTGCCAACTCTAGGGGAAAGAAATTATTTCTGCCTTAATTGTAAAAACAATGAAATAGTCCAAATAAATTGAACAAATCAAAGGACTTTATTACATATGTTGTGAAATATAAAAGCAAGAACAAGACGAATAAATAGAGAGAAGAGGGAGAATTCTTTATTTCTCTTGATGGTTGAGAGATCATTAGAATGAGAATATAATGAATAAATCTCCTCCATTTATAGGGTAAAATACTCCTGGTTTCTGACTAAAAGACAGATACTTCAAATACTGATAGATATCAACAAAATCTTATTAGATCTTGATAGACATTCACTATAATGTAAATACATTTGTAACACTCCCCCTTGAATGTCTAGATAGATAATGTGCCTCGTTAAAACCTTACTAGAAAAAATTCAGTAGGAAAAAAAATCTAGTGAAGGAAAAAGAGTACATATCTCTAACAATACGCATATCGGTTACCTCGTTGAAAACCTTACAAGGAAAACCCAGATCTTGTAAGGAAAAAAGAGTACAACGCGTATTAACTCCCCTAATGAGAACATCCTTGAACCTTTGCATCTCGATCTTGTGCACCATCTTCTTGAAAGTTGCAGTTGAAAGAGACTTGGTGAATAAATCAGCTACATTGTCACTTGAACGAATCTGTTGCACGTTAATATCACCATTCTTTCACAGCTCATATGTATAGAAAAGCTTTGGCGAAATATGTTTCGTTCTATCTCCTTTTATGAATTCTTCCTTAAGTTGTGCTATGTGTGCTGCATTATCTCCATATAAAATTGTTAGTACATTGTCACATTTCAAATCACACTTTATTGAATGAGATGTATCATGGACCTCAACCATACACATTCTCGGCTTGCTTCATGAATAGCTATTATCTAACATGGTTCGATGAAGCGGCTACGATAGACTGCCTTGTATATCTCCAAGATATGACAGTATCCCCACATGTGATGTTTGATATCGAGATTATGTGGGTTAGATAAGTACCCAGCATCAGCATAATCAACAAAATCGGGACTGCAAGTTTTAGAATAAAATAAACTCATGTATTTTATCCCATTTTGATGTCTCCTAGTAGGAGAAGAAATATGCCTTGCAAACGAATTGAATGAAAAGGCTATATCAGGCATTGTAGTATTTGTAAGATACACTAGTGCACCACTTGCACTAAGATATGATACTTGATAACCAATACAATTCGGTATATTTCTCATTTTAGCAAATAATCTATTTCTTTTGAAAACTCTCCAAGAGTTTCAATAATATTCAAACTATCAATTTCTCCCTTATAAGGATAATAAACAAGTTTCTCAGAAACCTTATATGTTTCAAGCATTTTGAATCCTTTAGGGATTTTCTTATAGATTTTTGTCAAGTGATAATATCAATATATGTGACATCTTCAAGTGTCTGAACTGCAAATCAAATAAGTGTTATGCTTACCAAGATGCATCCTTTTATGTCACTTGATATATGTTTCTACGTCAGCATGGTTAAATAAACGTAGAATTTAAATCCTCGTAATCTTTTACAATATTGCGCCAATATTGTATCCAAGATATTAATGATATATCATTTCGTATTGATTCACAATGTGACGTAATATTTTGAGATCTCATCACTTCATTATTTTCAGGTACCTGAACCTCTCATAAGGTTTCATGAAGTATTATGTCGTAGACTCTTCAATAGCACATTGCCTTCTTATTATGATTGTTTGCTCCTTATCATTTTCAAGGATTATTTTACTTGAAACCGATTGATCTATCACGCTTCACGCATGCATAGACTTTGTCCTTTAGGGACACAAAATAAGAGTACTTGCAGCTTAAATATGAGATACTTTCGGCATTTGACTTGAATTATCTTTTGAATGAGGATCTGGTGATAATTTCTAACATATTTCATAGCTGCTTATAATCTCCTCCTTATGTTAGGAAAACTAACATACATCCTCCATCTTATTTGAGGAATCCATCTTAGTGCATCATGGTATATTCATTAATCGTATATCGCAAATCAAAACTATTAGATAGAATAGTTGGTTCCTGACCTTAAACCAATTGAGAGGGAAGAAATAATCATAATATATTGTTCTAATGCATACAAGTGCTATTGTATGCAGCACATCATATTTCATACCAATACATGAAACTTTGTTTCATTAGTAATGGTTCTGCTATTTATGGAAGGTATTCAATGCTAAACTATCATCATCAAGATGAATTATTTTGATTATACAATCTGAAAATTATGCTCAATTTATATCGAGCAAGTAACTTTATGAATGTCAGATGTAGGTTGACAATAAATATACATGTGATCATCTTATTGATGCATCTTTTCAACATATCACATGATAGGTGAACGGGCCATTATTCACCTTTATACTTTTTGAATTTCAAGGGATCCAATCCCAAAATTAGTTAGTCAAACCAACTTATCATGAGAACAAGCAAAATTAAAAGTAATGAATAATTTTCTAATTCTTCAATATATTCTCAATACTCCGTATGCACATCTTTTGATATGTCGCAATCATTCATGTCAATTTATGAACTTTTATTATAGCAAACTCCAAGTTTACCATGACATGTACCTTTTACTTTAGTAAATTTCAGATTTACTATTACATGAATAAATTTTAAATTTACTATTTAGAAATAGATTTCAAAATAATTCTTCTTAATTATTCAGCCTCTTTCGGAGGTGAGTTATGATACCATCACAATAAAGTGCATGTTTGTATTAATAAGCTTCACTAAATATTATCAAATTCACCCCAGAGAATGGATCTATGCTTATAACAATTGAAATTCTCATTCCCCAAAATAGAATATAATCGTGCCTTATGCCTATCAAATTCTGATAGTTTATAACCCCTTTCATGATATTGCTACTTCAGGAGAAAATTGAGGAATATATCATATATTGCTACCACATTTACTTTAAGAATGGAGAAAATTATCATCTTTCAGACCTGTCATATATTACTACCACATTCACTTCATGGAATGAAGCATATTCAATGGACAATTTTCATGTCTGTTTATCAAAAACACATTATTTTGTCTTAGCCATCATTATATTATCAATATGGTTCATTGAGATTCAAAATCAATGTCTTATCCATATAAATATGTCTTAGGAATAAATCGATGGGACTTGAACCCAACATATTATTTTCATGACGCATGCATTTATATTGTGCTTTAGGGAGGATGACCATCTTTAAGTGGTCAAATCTTTATTTTATACTATTCCACAAAACAAGTGGATCCTTAGTAGTAAGGTATTCAATTTTTAGAATTTCGTCAAGATGATGACGCAAGAAAATCATAGCCTTAGCATGATTTTGATGAGATGCTACATTTTCTTTCTTTATGGCTTCTCCAAGACCCATAGCATCTAAGTGGATTTCAACATTCAATACTCATTAAAGGTAGTTCTTGTTCGAGGCAACGAACTCAGATTTTGTAAGATTATTAGCAATATGGAAAGAAAGAAAATAATACCTTAGCCTTCAAATTTTATACGACAGAGTCTTGTGCTGATAACGTGTTATGACATATAAAAGCAAGAACAAGAAGAATAAATAGAGAGAGAAGAGAGAGAATTCTTTATTTTCTTTGATGGTTGAGAGATAATTAGAATGAGAATACAATGAATAAAACCCCTCTATTTATAGGGAAAAATACTCTTATTTTTTGACTAACAGACAGATACTTCAAATCCTGATAAATATCAACTAGATCTTATTAGATCTTGATAGACATTCACTATAATGTAAATACATTTATAACAACATAGATGTTGATATCTTTAGTCACAAGTGAGTCGGCAAAGACAAATCATACTTTTTGGATGGGAATTTTTTTTTTTTTTTTAAAAGGAAATGGGGTTTGAGGAGGCTACAAATTTTCTGTCGACTTTGTAACGTATATGAATCATGCAATTACAATTTTGATTGTTAAAAAGAGGACGGCAATATAAACGTAACAGAATATGATTTTCATGAAATTTATTTTTAAAAATATCAAGGTACATAATACATATGTGATGATCTTCAAATGGTTGATAATTTAAGAAATTATTTTTATGTGATCATTATAAATATTCTTGCATAAAAATTAAATGTGAATTACTTTAAAATTATAGAATGATATAAAAAATTACACTGTTTACAAGTACGCGAGTATACTTGAAAATTATTATAAATAAATATAAAATCTAGAGGACATGAATTAGTGAATTTTATTTCTCTATATGTGGTATAAAAAGACACTTGATATATTTAAAGTGTGGAGGTGTATATCTAAAGAGCATAAACTTGAGATAGTTGTACCTTTACCGTACAATTCTTGGTGGGTATGTGATACCATGTGATAGTTTATCATTATATTGAGCGTATGACTTGATAGAGAAATCATAATAGAAGTAATGAGGTTTTATTTTTCATATTAAAAATAAAGGATCTTGGACAAATTGATAGTATATGTTGGGTATCAAGATTAACAAAATAGTAGGATTATGTGTAGAGTTAATCTCATTGCATTGAAAAATGTTAAATAAATTTAGTCTCTTAAACATAAAGTGGCCAATGCCCTATTTGATCCTAGATCGAGTCACCCATAATTAGGAAAGAATCGTAGCTTAACTTATGTAAACAAGTGCTATTGGAAGGGCCAGTAGTTGAGTTTTAATTTTCTTTAGAGAACTAAAGATTTGAGAAACTCTAAATTTCATACTATTTTATAAGGATATAGCGGTACAAATTGGTACTGAATATGTTAAAAAAATAAATTTACTAAGAAAATCTTGCATTCGTAGAAGCAAGCAAATTAAAATAGTTGAGTGACTAAGAAATTATTAAGAGAATTCATTGATTTGTGAAATATGAGCTCAAGTTGTGATAGTCAAGTCATTCTAACTTGAACATATATAGATTATATAATGAGAAATCAAAACACATACATTCTAGACATGATTGTATAAGAAAGTTAATTCAAGATGGAATGATTTCTACCACATTAGTGGAATCAAATGAATTTGACTAATCTATTACCTAAACCTATTAAAACAAAGTTGTTGAATACATCTTCAAGTATGATTATGAAAAAAAACTCCTTAATTAGGTCCATCAATAACAACAACCCTACCTAATACTATGAAATTAATAGTTATGGGTTCAAAGAATAACAAGTTATTAATACGTGGTGTTTCAGTAGTTAATTAAGAGATATACTAATACTGATTGTCATAGATTGGAGGGATGACTTCTGATGCTCTTAATGAGGTTTAGTTCAAGAAACAAGTGTCTCAAATATGACAAAGACACTGAAAGAGTTTCACCTATATGAACATAGAAGTGGTACCGTTTCAATTGAGAATTGGAGTTGCTCTTATAAATGTTCATGAATTTCAGATAGCACATGGCTATAAAAGTGCTAAACATATTTAAGTAAAAATCAGGAATGAAATGTTTGTGAGTACTATCATCGATGTTATCACAAAGAATAACACCTTCAAAGTTATTATGCTACGTGAAATTTTAATTGCATCTAGTGATATTGCACTAAGGTACTGTTCAAATTGAAAGATATATTACTCTATATCTTAACATGACTTGATCTTTATATCCTAATTTATATTTACTCAAGTGGGAGATTGTTGAATTTCGTTTAGATTAAATTAAGAAAAAAATTAAATAAAGAGGTGTCTTTTATATGAAAGGATGTGTCTTTTCAATTTTTGGTTGTGTCATTTCCATCAATTCTATTTAAACCAAACCTCTTATGAGTTTTAACGTAAATTTTACATGCATCTTTACAAAAAAAATTCTGCATAGTATCTTTCCTTACAACATTCACCAAATAGTTATTTTCTTCTATAAAGGATCAAGTTCTTGACTTCTTATTTTTCAGTAGAATTTCTTCACTATTTTCTTAGTGCAGAATTTTGTAGGCGTGTCATATCCACTAAAACTATTTGCATATAATCCCATAGCAATCTCACAGAGAGAGGGAGCAAATATCATTTGTAGGAAAGCATTTCGCATATGTTTCAATCCTCAAATTTTGTGTTCCTTGTTCGAATTATTAAATCTTCATCTTTTTATTTTCTTTGTATATTTTTGTATGTGTTCATGGAACATATTTTTCAAACATTAATATTTCTAAGCAAAGTTCTATTTCTGAAATGACAACAAATTTAATTTATGATTGTTCGTATTAGTGATTTTACGAGTAAATTGTGAAAGAAACTGAAATTTATTAATATGAGATTTAACTTGCATATTTTAAAATTTGTTAGTTGACTCAAACACGATAAGAATATGAATAACAAACTTAAACACGATAAGAATGAGAAATATGTACCACTATTGACTTAGGCTACATTTGTTTTTATTAAGATTCAGACGTCTGAATCTGAATGCATATCTGAATGATTAAGTTGTTGTCTTCAGATATGAAAACTGAATGATTAAGACTGTTTGTTTTTCAATATCTGAATATGCAAAATTTATTTATTTACATATATAATAAAAAAATATAATTCAAATAAAAAATAATTATATATTAGAAAAATATTTAATTGAATATAATAAAATTATTATTTTATTAAAAAAATATTTATATTTATTAGTGATAATGGAGATGGTTTGTAATGGTGATGGTGGTTGTAATGATTGAAATTAGTGATTAGTAATGTTAGTAGTGATAGTTGTGATTGAATAGATATTTGATATTGTAGTAACTGTTATGATGGTGATGATTGGTAGTGGTCATGGTAGTGATGTGAAGTTGGTTGATGTTAGTAGTTAGAGGTGTTGATTATGATAGCTGAAAAATGAATGCACATGATGGTTGACGATGTGCTCGTGGTAGTTGTAGATGTTGTTAGCTGTGATGGTGGAGATTATTATTAGCAGAGATATTTTATAGCGATGATGGTGGTTGAAGCGGTAATAGAGGTGGCGACACCGATGACAATGGTGGTGGTGGCCGAAGAATGTGTGGATGCTGAGGATGTGTTAGTGGTAGTTAGTAGTGGTGGTAGTTATGATAGATGAGTTGGTTAGTAGTTGAGATTGGCCAATAGTAGTTGGTGATGGTGGTGGTGGTGGTGGCATTGGCGTTGGCGTTGACTGTTGTGATAGCGGCTAGTGTAAAATAATAGAGGTAGTAGATGTGGTGAGGCTGAAAATAGTGGTTAGTATCAATTATGATTGTGAATGGTGGTTGTGATGGTGGAGGTGGCTGGTGGTGGTAGTGGTTGGTGGCTAGGTGGTGGTTGACAATGGTGGTGGTGGTAGAGATGGTTAGTGGTGGTGAGTGATGATTATGGATAGAATGGTGGTGAATATTATCCAACACAAGAATGCCTCTTAATGATTAAGACTTAGTTTCAAATCTAAATATTAAGACCAATTCAGACCTATTAAGAGGCAAAATCTTAATGAAAAATAAATACACTTAATGGTCTGAAGTCTAAATCATTCAGATTCAGGCATCCATTAAGTGCAAACAAATAAGGCATTAAATAGTAATTAACAATTTAAAGAAAAAAGAAAAGCAAAAATTATCCCCTATACATTTATTAGATTGAAAATTATAAGTTATAGCAACATTCTTAGATAATTGAATTCTTAACAATTTAATTGAAAGTTATAGCAATTTTAAAATATATATTTATTTTATTTTATTTATAAAATTTGATAATATATTTTATACAACAAAATTAACTCCCTATTTATAGGACAGTATTCAACTTCTCCTGAAATGGTGTCTTGATAAATATGGTAAGAGTATATTATTGTATAAATAAATATCTTGATTAATTTATTATTCCTATATTTATCTATTCCCAAAGGTTTCACACTTTTTTGAAACTACTTTGTTAAAAGAATATTTTTTTAAAACTTAAACACGTTTCTTCTCCATTTATACTCAAAGTACGTTTCTTCTACATTTACATACTCAAACTATTTCTTGAAAAAAAAAATTGGTATTTACTTTTGTTAACATATTTCTTTACTCATCTTTTTTTTAATGTGAGATTTGTTGATACAATAACGCTAAAAGTGTTTCTTTCTCTTCTAATTTCGTGTGAATTCTCAATGTAGTCTCAATAAAAAAAAATTATTCTTCTATTTATGATTGTGATAGATGTTCATGAATCATGTCTAAACACTAGTTTGATTCTACTCCTTTGCGTAAGAGCCCTGGACTAATAGAGAATAGTAGCCCCATTGTTCTCTCTAGTTCTTCGTTTGATCTAGGTTGTTTTACTCCATCTCCTCTATCTAATTGTAAAAGAAGATTGTTGAAAGTAGGTCTAACATCAAAAAGCAAAAAGTGTGTTTGTTTGATAAAATTGAATTTCCTCTAGTAGATAAACCATCCAAGAAACTTAATTTGAACATGCATATTGAAAGAAATATCAATAAGAAAATTGTTATTCCTCAAGCTAAGAGGAATTATAAGAGAAAGAATATTGTTAGTGATCAAGTATTAGATTTTGATTTTAAAGAAGAAATTTCATCACTCAAAAAAAAAAAATTTAAGTGTGGAGTAGATGCATCTTCTCGAATTGCAAGGGCAAGATCTAAGGTAACAAATATCAAGAATATGTCCAAGAATAATAGCAACAAGAAATCTTAAAAAGTTTGCAAGTTTTTTTTTTTTTGTATGTAAAAATTATTTGAGTTCTGATTTTTTTTACAGTTTGTATGACGTGTTTTATAAATTGTATGATTTTTGACATTGTTTTACAGTTTGCAAGATTTTTTTAAAAAAAATTGTATTTTCGTATTATATTTACAGATTCTTTAAAATATTAGTGCATTCTAAGTTTTTTTTATATGGTGTAGTTATTTTTTTTGTCTGTAAAAATTATTTGATTTTTATTTTTTCTTACAGGTTGTATAAATTATTTATAAAAATTGTATGATTTTTGATATTGTTACACATTATTTAAAATGTGAAATGTATATTAATATAAAAATTGTCTAATTGATATTATTTTGATGTTGTATTTTTACTTTTTTGATTTTGTATTTGTAAATGTATGTAGGAGCGAAAGACATATAGTTACTGGGCATCATATATTAAGGTCGATGTTTTCGATGACCTTATTTAAGATGAAAAAAAAGAGAATTTCGAAATATTTGAAAAACTACATTTTGGACATTTTTTGAAGAGGCAACATCTTGAATTGCAGTTTCAGTTTCTTCGCACGCAGAGATGGAGAATAACAGAGATGGTTTGTTCATCTTTAGGTTGAATGACAGGTTGTTTCACTTTGATAAGAGAAAATTTTGTATTGTCAGTGATTTAAGGTTTGAAAAAAAGTTTGATCTTTATTCAAATTTCAAGACTCCAAATAAATTTATGTCTAAGTGTTGTCCTGATATTAAAAATTTAAGAGATGCGATTTCTATACTGAATTTACTGTGACTGAGAATTTTTTTTAGGGAGTAAGATTTGTATAAAATTAATATGACTCATTTTATAATTAGATTCTTGGTACCTGATTTATCAAAAAATTACATATCCAAATTATACTTTGATTTGATTGAGTCAGGTGAGTACTTGAATTATGACTAGAGCAATCAGTGCTTTAAAATGTTATACAAAGCAAATAGTCATGATTTGAGGATCAATTCATCATCATTTACTTTTGATGAATTTTATTTGGCTCTTCAAATTTGATTTTATAAATGTTGTTTGAATATGAAAAAAGTTATTGCTACTCGAAGTGAATCACTTCTAAATCTTCAAATTCTAAATTGAAAGTCATAGGTGAAACTCATTTTTAATAAGTATTTGAAAACAACAATATTTAAGCATTATAGCAATGAGGTTATGTTAACTACACTTCTTTACCGTATTTTTTATTAACTTTTTTTTTTAAAACATAATATATTATTATATATTATCTTAGATTCTAAGTCAACATCTGTTTCATAGTAATTATAATACTTGTTATCAATTTTATTTAACTCAAATTTATTTTTTATACTAATATAAATTTAAAGACATTGTGTTTATCGATAAAGAAATGATAAAGTACAATCTGCTAGCAATACATCAAGACAGCTTCGTTCAAAATTGGGATAGCTTCGTTCATCTGGATGTTGGTGATGAAAGAAATTCTTCATCATTTATAAAAGATGATTCATTCATAGAATTGAAGAATGAATTGACAAATATACATTATGATTATTCATATTAGTTTTTCATTAATATTTTTAATTTTATTTATGAATTTACTAACTATGTGTTCTATATATATATGTCATATATTTGTTAGCTTCGAGCTAACATGCTGAACTTACAGAAAAATGTATGTTTTTGATTCGTAATACAGTGTAAAAGGTATGACATTATTGATATTAAAATTTTATTTATTTACATGTACAGATTCTTGGTGATATGTCTGATTTCAGGAAAAACTCCGTACTAAAATTTTAATTTATTAATTTATTTAATAATATATGCAACATTCCGTAAGTATTGCTTTAATTTCTATTAATTTATGTGTAATTTAAATCAATATTGACATATTGTAGATAATTTCTTCAATTCTGAATTTTGAATGAACATTGAGCATTGGTAATTTCATTTTATTTCGTTATTGCAGTGTATTAATTTTTAAAAGTTATATGCGACAAATTGAGCTACTTATATATATTACATTCTGCTAGATAATTTTTTACATTGGTCAGGATATACTATTTCAAATTAAATTATTATTTTTATCATTATTTTATAAATAGATTGAGAAATAGTTCATAGAGATCAAGAAATATGTTGCTGAATTTGTCAACATTATTTTAAATGAATTAAGGACAGTAGAAATTAAGTCTGATGAATTAAAAAAAGACAGGTATAAACATATAAAAAAATTGGAAGGCTTACTTGTTTTTTTGTAAAATGTTAATTTTATTTTTTTATGATCATTCAAAGAATAGTTTTGAATCTGCGGATGATTTACTACAAACGCTACATGCAAATAAAATATGTGAAAAATTTCTGTTGAACCAATCAAGGTGACGGATGAATTATTTTGTGATATGACTGCTGAAAAGGATGGTAACATTTGATTAATTTATTTTTATTTTTTATTCCTTAATACGTATACGTTTAGCTTATTGAAAATTACTCTTACACTTGATATAAATTATTTTGTTTATTTTAATATAACAAAATAATCTTTATATGACTTTTTGAATGTAATTATATGTACAGTATGTTGTGACATTGTTTGTGCAAAATTGATCAATAATTTTTTTCATTGGATAAATTATTATTTTTTACGGAGTTTTAATTAATCACACTAGAATCAACATTTAGACAGTTTGAAACACCCAAATTCGAATATCAAATGTTATCATCGGTGATCTTTGATAAATCTCCAATGTAATGAACCAATAGTATAAATTCAATCATGAAAAATTTATAGTTTACTTCTATAAAAAAAAACATCCATTCGAAGGTTATATTGAATTTGAGGTTCCAATATATTAATTGACCAATTTAAAAATTGATGTTATTTGAATGTAAAGAAAATACGTGAAAGATAATGATTTATTTTTTGATCTTAATGTCTTAAATCATATATTTGAGAGTTTTGTATATAGCCTCATATAATATTGTTATATTTTATTAAATAGACATAGAAGTAGAAAAGGCAATACGAAAAATATTCTTATAAATTAAATTTGAGCTCGATGACTTGAAAATTGATAAAATGATTTGTTCATTACATTGATTCACACTGGCCGTTTATGAAACGATGAGGTATTTATCACATATAAGTTAATACTAGTTACACATAGCATATATTATGCACAGGTGAAGAACACTATTTATTAAATTAAAACGTATATAGGAATTTAGGTGGATTATGGTTCTTTCAATATATGACTTACTGGTATGTAGGAAAGTTATTCAATACATAAAATTAATTTGTGTTGCTAGTAAAGTTTTATTTTTTATAGTTGTTATAACTATAAAGCTACTTGCTTGAGGTTTTTGAATGCTTCTTGTTCTTGTGTATTACTGATTTATTTAAATAGATGTGTGTGAAATTAATATGGATCATGTATTTTTAATAAATGCTTACTGATATGTAGAAAAAATATTTAGTTTTTAATTAACAAAATCAGCTAAGTGAATTTGTCCAATTATACTTCATATTGCAATTTCATCGGTATATATATGTTCTGGTAGAACATTGTCTGATTTTTTGTACAAATGTTGTTATGACATATGTGATTACTGTTGTTTCATAAACTTCTTCTTGCATGATTATATATTATTTTATTTGGTCATTTCATGCCATCATTTGAATTTCAGGATGAATACCGTTTGGGGTTGTAATTAACGTTACTTGCTTGAGGCTTTTAGTATTTCTTGTTCTTGTGTTTAAGTAGTTGTGTATAAAATTGATATGGATTATTGTATTTTTTAGCACACGACTTATTCGTATATAGGTAATTAATCGGTTACTACAACTTAGAAACAACAATGAAAGTAAACATAAGCAGCCCATGGAACTCCATTATGATATATATGTTATGGAAGCTCATTGGTACTGTTTGTATTTTTTTGTAAATATTGTTGTAGCATATGTGATTAATGAGATTAAACAACTTGTAACTGTTGTTGGTTGATGAAGTTAATTGTTGTTGTTATTGTGTTTTAGTGGTGTATTTGAGTTCTTGACATGTGGTTATTTTTGTGTCTGCTTATATTTTATTTTATTTTAGTTACCTTAGTAATGTAATAGTAACTTCTTTTGCTAAATTCCTTAATAGGCATGTCTCTTGTTTTTTTCTTTCTTTTTCAGCTTTTTTCTTTTCTGCTAAATTTTTTGTGTGTGCTTATATTTGTTTAATTTCGTTACTGTTAAAATTTCAGCTATATACCTTATGTGATTTCATCTTGTTTAACATATTTTATTGTATGTTTTATTACTATTCCTCATTTATGAAAATATCAAGCGTAACTGTTATAATATTTATCTTTTTAAAATAATATGTAAATGTGATCATGTATTATTTGCGAAAAAAAAAGCAAAGTATAGTATGATAAAGTCAATAACATATACCACAACTGATGTTTAATTCATTAAGTGAATCTGTTTAATTGAGCAACAGTGGTTGGGTGCGAACAAGGACACAAGATACATCTCTCCTAAACACTGTGTTGATCAGTACATTAGGGATTTTAAGATGACTGTGAATATATCTTGGGATACTGTGGACAACATTATCATTCATGTTAACATTAATGAATCATTTTATTGGATTATGATTTTGTTTTGCATTAGACACAAGTATCTATATATGTACGATTTATTTATTGAAGGTGCTGTGAACATAAAAAATATTCATCGACATGTCAAATCACTTACTACCATTATACTATTGTTGTTGATTGCTACTGATTTCTATGATAAACAAGTGGATATATCTTGGTATAGAGGGCCTGCATACATTGACAAGGAAATAATCGATCCACTTGAGTATGTTATTGTGAGGGACGCTCCCTAACAGGCTCCACAATCTAAGCACATTTATTTATATTTTTAAATTTTTTATTTTATATTTGAATATATATTTGTACATTTTTTTTTTCGATTACTATTTTTCTAGTAATTGCGATATGGATGTGTGTGCCTTTTGTTGAATTTGTCTGTCATGGTGTGTTTGATATTTCAACCAACAAGTTTAATACTTCAATCATCGTATGAGATATGGTGCGTTACTTTAAAATTATGCTCGAAAAAAGCAAGACGATGGTGCAGTAAGTGAAAGTGAGGTGACTGACAATGTTATGAGCAGATTCGGTGGTTCAAAGATTTTAAAAGACATTGTTAGTTCAACTCTTCCTAAAAAAATTAGGCATACATAAACATGAATATTGTATTTTAATAAATTTGGTGTTTATTATTGTTGTCTTTCAATAATTCTTATTCATTTATGATAGCCAATTTCATACAAAGATACCCTCACTCTTCTATCAATTTGATACCCAATACTAGAAATTACCCCTACTGTAATTAATCTTTTGGCGACGATTTCAAAAGCATTGCAATAGCGGGTCTATTACAACGTTTTCAACCGTTGTAAAAAAAATTATTCTAGTAGAACTATTTGGTGCTATAAGCATTGTTGTTGTTTGATAACCGTTATAATAGGGTGTTTTATTGCAAAGGCTGCCTGAATCGTTTCCATAGAATGAGCTATGGCAACGCTTTATTGAGAAAAAGAAGCTATGACATCTGTTTATTTATTCCCACCACAAAATTTCACTATAAATTCACCAAAAATAAACCCTTTTACATATAATTCACACTAAGTCTCAAAATAAAAAATAAATACAATTCACCAAATTCGATCCGCCACTACTCGGACCACTATATCACTTCTCCAGCCACCATACTCTGACCATCTTACCACTACTCTGACCACCGTATCACTACTCCGACAATTAAACCTCGATTTCAAATCTGCTCCGACCACCACTTCATGAAGCTGGAAAGTGAGACTATTGTAGCTCGATTTTGAAGCTACTCCAATTTCAGCTCCTCCACTACTGAACAAAACATCCGTGTTTAAGCTTTGACTCAATGGTCAGGTACAAGTCATTTCTCATTTTGAGTTTTTTTTTTATATTTATTTGATATATATATAAACTGTTCGATGATTTGTGCCAATGAGGTAAATCTCTATTTTAAATCACTGTAGAAGACTGTTGAATCATTGATGTTTTTATGACGAGGGATCCATATCGAACCTAGCGCACACGAGAAGGCTGTGCCTATTTATACTTTCCCAATCCCTTTTTTGCTGTTGTGAAGTTGAAATATTATGAGCAAAAGTTGAGCTTTAGGAAGGAATGCATTTATTAAACATACTGCACTAGTTTTTGCTCTTGGGGTTAGGTAGCCATCTCAGTGACTCTTTTGGAAATGAATGCTGTCAAGTTAATGGTTGGTATTAAGTTTGACTGCAGCCGTTGCTGCTATTATTGTTCTCCTAAGAGCTAGTTTTCAACTTGAGATTTTGAGCCCCAGCTATCAAATAACATATTCAACTAGTTGCATGTTTACTTATCAATTAAGACAAGGGATTTAATTTATAAAAGAATACTTTTACTTATTGATTGCCTGGATGGTGGTATGTGTGTATTTTATTGATCAAGATAGAGTTTGGAAGGAGTTCAAAAGATGTTTTTGGATAATCTTGAATTCTAGAAGAAAATTTTTGGTTATGAGATATGCTCTTTATATATTGTCTTTAGTTAGTACTAGGGAGAACAAGTATGGGATGGTTTAGGGAAGGTCGAGAAAGAGATGCGCTATGTTTGTTTTGACACATACAGTCTCTTCGATCTTTTCTCTGTTTCCTTATTTATGCGTTCTCTTCATCAAGTTTATAACATATACTTGCTAGGTTAATTGTACTGTTCCCTTGATAGAGGGTAGGTTCTCTCAACATCAGTAGCTATTTAACAACAGAGACTCTCAACTAAAAGCTATGATAATTAACTTACCATCCTTAGCTACTGCAGTGCTGCTAGAAGAGATTGCACGACGATGCAACTCAAAGGTATGTGCTACATACTTTTTAGCCAAGATAACACCCCTCGCTTCTTATGTTGATTTTCTTGGATGTCATAGTAAGAGTTCCATCAATTTGTGTTGCTTTGTAGGTTGAGTTCAGGACTGTGGTGAGCACAGTTGAGGAATTGTAATTTTCAGTTGAGGTTAGAGAATTCTTTATAGCAGAATGATTTTCACATATCTAAAGCTATTGTAGGGATTGATTAATTGCATTATTTTTGTATAAATATGAAGAGAAATTTCTGTTTAGCAGTACTAGTTTTCACCGATGGTAATAATATTCTTCTTCTTTGATTCTAATAGGATACTAAGAAATAGTGTGCAAGGTAACGACTGATTGCATACTTGAAAGTAGTGTGCTAATGACTTTGACATTCATGGATCTGTATATTCTAGTTGAGACAATTAAAATTTTCTTTGTCCTTAGTAAGTTTATTTCCTGAGTTCATTTAATGACGATTGGTCGAGATAGGTTGTTAGGTGATTTTTGATCCATTAAGGTTTTGTATACTTCATGTGTTTTTGAATTTCTACCTTTGAAAGTCTTTTTCCATATTTGTTTTCCCCTTCCATAATAAGCAACACAGTCATAAAATCCCGAACTGTGTCAGCGAACTCCTTTTTGGTTCTCTTACTGTGGTTATGGGTTATCAAGTTAGTGCTTGTATGATATTTTTTCCTTCTTTCAACTATCACAGAACCTGCCTCCAGAGACTTTGGAGGCCAGGAGATAGTTACATTTGCTTCTGCTGAAACTAAAGGATCACCAGCCTTTAATGCTACTTCTTCAAGTGGAGGTGATTTAGTTGTTTGTAGACCATCTCATCCTTCTATTAATGCTCCACTTCTTCATGAAGGATTAAGTAGGACGTTATCCAAAAAATCTTCTAAAAGCAGTAGTGTATCCACGAACTTGGAGGACTTATCTGAGGGTTCTAGTGCACAGGTTCTATCAAGGAATATCAGCCTAAATGACATTTCCATTTTTCAAGGGTAAGATAATCTGATTGGATACAAGTTTGGCATGTTAAATTGCCAGTTATATGCTTGTTATTACATACTCATGTTTGTATAGTCATCTTCATATTGATAACTAAAGTTACATAGAAGCTGCTGATTTTCTGTAAAACTCAACATCGAGAACCTTGAAAGATGTCATATTTCTTTCTTGCAGTCAAAGATTTTTCTATTTTTTATTCTACAAATTTTATAGAATAGTTGGCATTGGTAATGTTACCTGTTGGTATAAGTGCTCTTATTGAGTAATTTTCCTCATGATTTTTGCTCCTCTTTAGCCTTATAGAGAGGGTGAGAAAGACTGTTCGTGCATCAGTTAATGATATCAGATGGCTACAATGTGCTTCCCATATGCCTCCTGCTGAAGATCAAACTGATAAATTTGTTGACATTCTTGATGATATTAGGTAAAACCACCACTTGATGTTCAAATTGATTGCAACAGTAAGCTCAGACACAATTTGATCTTTTCTAACCTCTTTGTTGTCAGGCATGGACTATATGGATTACCAAAATCAGTGGTTTACTTGTTAGTTATAGGTAAAAGCACCCTCCTTCCTATTAATTGTGATAGTAAATAATCAAAATGGGTAAAGTTTGAGAGTAGATCTACCTCATAGAATTTATGGAAAGCTTATAAGTTATATTGTGCTAATATTCTCTTGTATCAGTACAATTATGTGGATTATTTTCCCCTGATTACCCTGCATCTTTGACCATGTTTGGGGTTATGATCTTTTTAGGACCTTATAATTATTAGTTATTAGGGGATGCCGTAAAATTGAGATTGTTGTTCAAGGTGTCTTGAGGTTATGAGCAAACGAATCATCTTTAGTAGCATATGTCCTGATATTTGCTGATCTTCTCTTTGTTGTACAGGTCTCTTTAGAAATCATAGACTACTTTACTTTGTCAATACAAAGTCAAGCTTTTCAAAAATGGGACTTGTTTTTCACATAGCCAAAATTCATAGCGAGGTATAAGGGTACTGCTCTTGTTAGTAAACCATCTATGCAGTTTACCACTTTCTCTAATACTACCAAACATAAAATATACAGGCCTTTGTGGAGAAGAACGCAAGAAAAATTAAAAATTACTTTGAAGAAATTTATTGGGGTTCCAAGAAACGTGTCTTGCTTCTTGGACACATTAAAGGCGGAGTAGATGCAGCAGCTGCTCTATCCATATTGTACTGATCTGAAATACAAGGTAGCAGGGTTGGTTTTATCATAGAGCCCCATTTGCGGGAACTACTGATTTGACCTTTGTGATGATGTATATCACTAGACTACTACTTCTATATATCAAACAGTTGTCAGTCCTTATGATAGATATCTCTCTCTTAAACGTTCTTAGTCTGATCGAGCATATAAATGTTTAAGGTTTTGTGGATTGTTTATTTCGACCCGGGAGTTGTAAGGATAATAGATTTTGTTTTTGTGATGCATTAGTCTTCTCCCTTCGCTTCACAGTTTGCCCTTTCTTTTTCCATGTTTTGAGGCTTGTTGTGTGTTTTTCCTCATTGGATGTTCAATACTTGTTTTTTAGATCACTTATAAAGATTAATTATGAAGTGTTTATGGCAATTTCCTAATTATACCATTTGTTTTACTTTCAGAAAAGGAGAACTTGTGTCTCTATGGGCCTTTTAATGAAATATGGGAAGTAAACCTCCCGTTAGAGGAGGTGCCTCCAAAAATTCCAGAGCTAGCATTGGGCATAAATTTTGCATGTGATGGAATGCAAGAAAAAGACCGGTTATCACTTGTTGTTCACAGTGATTCATGGTTGCTTTCCGTTGCTTTCTACTTTGGTGCACGATTTGGGTTCGGCAAAAGTGACAGGTAAATAGTATAACATCTGTTATCTTTAGATTTCACCTATATCATTTAACTGCTTGAACTTGCTCTTATCTATTGTATTTCATTTGAATGTGTATGTTTATCATGTTTGATGGAAGACATTGGAGGCCTGGGTATCTTTTCAAAAATGTAAATTACTCTTGTATCTTGTGTTGTCCTATTAAATTTAGTTTGGATTTCCCACCCTTTATTTTAAATTCTATCTTTGCAGTGTTTATTAGGTATTTTTTCTTGCCTCTCTTTTATCTTTAGGGGTGTATCTAGTGGCATAAGTTGAACTACTTCTTTCCCATTGTAATTCCCCTCATGCTGCTTAAAATTCATTTCCCCAAGCATTTAGCACATCCAGAACTTGTGTGCTCCATTAATTGATGATGGAGATAAACTTCTGTGGCTGTTGTCCCTTTTTTTGTTCCATAGCTGAGATACTTTTCCTTGAAAAATCACATAAGTAATTTAGTCAACAATCAAAGTCTTGTCATGAAAATCTTGTCAAAGCTGATGTGCTATAATATCTTTTTTATGTGCTGACTCTTTACTTATTAGCAATTTTAAGTAATTAAGAAAAAGTTATCTTTAGCCCAGTCTTCCTTATTAATTATTGATAAGGCACAGGAGAGGCATCATCCTTATAAGACTTGCTAAACAAAAGAAATTCTTTTCACATTCAACCAACAAGCCACCACATAAAATTTGATGTCAAATCTAAGGCTGAGTTTGGATATGCTAATTATATGATTAGTGGTTTAGTTTATAGCTAATATGCTAAAAGGATCGTGCAGGCCAGGACATGTGGATTTCCTCCATTAGAGGATAGATAAAAGTCCATGGCATTTTTTGCAGGCCTAGACTTCTTTGGTGGTGGTATTCTTACCAAAGAGGAAACTGTATCCTTTTTTACTTGATTCATTTATAGAAATTCAAAATTACCATATCAACTATTTGTGGTAGCTTAAATGGATATGAAACTTCCCTAACTTCTGCAACAGCTAAGACTTGTAGAGCTGGAGAAAAATGTTGTAAACAATATGTTTGTTATACTATCTGATATCTGGATAGACAATGAGGAGGTATATATGCTTCTTCTTTTTCTTTGTAATCCTCTCTTCATTTTTTAATATGTTTAGACTTGTTATGGTTTTCTGATACACCATTCTCCCCTATGCTTAGAGAAGACTTTGGGAAATATGGAGAATATACTCGATGGTTACGAAAATATAGAGGAGGTTCCATTTAATCTTCATTCAAGTCAATCTCAAGTCTCAGGAACGTGGAAGTTGGTAGCAGGTATCCGATGGTACCACCGCCATGATAAAAGTGAAGATGATGTCTTACATTATTAAACTGCGAACCAGAGAGATCAGATGCTTCTTCAGGATATATGAATAGTTCAGAGTAAATTTTGGGTTGATGTGAGAAAATCAGAATTGATACTAGATGGAAAAGTGGGCGATAACGTGGTCCTCACAATGATGTTTGGTTGTAAGTTGTGTTACTGCTTGCGAAATATGTAGAACTTAATCATATTTTTAATTATGAGATTATTAATGAATGATTTTGTTTTGTGAGGTGTATATATTGTGTTATAATTTATTATGTTTGTAAATAAAAAATTACATTAATACGAGTGACTATTTATATAACATGTGGTAATAATTATTGCAATAGATCAATAAACCATTGAAATAGATAGTCAAAAAGTGTTGCAACAGAATAACAAAAGTGTCGCAATAGATGCTATTGCAACGGTTTAATATTGTTGCAATAGAATCTATTGCAACGGTTAGTAACTGTTGCAATAGATGAAAATAGGCATCCTAATAAGTAATGAAATATTTGTAATAGGTACTCAAAAAGCGTTGCAACAGAACAATAAAAGTGTCGCAATAGATGTTTTTGCAACGGTTTAATGTCTTTGCAATAGATTCTATTGCAATGGTTAGTAACTATTGCTATAGATGAAAATAGGCGTCTCAATAAGTCAAAAAATAACCATCACCATAGGTCAAGCTATGGCAACGGTTGACCTTTGACAACGGTTTAGACAACCGTCGCAAAAATCATTGCCATAGACCTATCGTAATGCCCACCTATGGAACGTTTATTGAACCGTTGCGGTAGAGCTATGGCAACGGTTTTGTTGTCTATTGCAATGGTTTCGCAACTGTCACCATAGGGATAATTTCTAGTAGTGACCTTTTCATTAACTCTTCAAATATTTAGAAAGTATATGCCTTTGCCATTGCAAAAAAAAGTTTAGGTAGCTTCATTAACTCTTCAAATTTTTAGAAATCATATGCCTCTTCCATTGCAAAAAAAAAAAAAAGAATTTAGTTAGCTCCTCAACATTCTTATGAAAATTCATCTTTATATATTTTCATAAATGTGAAATACATGCATGATTTTTCTTTGAAATACATGCATGGTGTGAAAGATTTGGATAAACTGCTGATGTTGCTTTTTATATACTTTCATTTCCATCTGACACGATACACATCTCATTTCTTTCTCCAAAAGCTTCTCTAAATTTTTTGAAAAATTATGTCCAAGATGATATGTTCTCAGAATCAATCAATGTACAAGCAAGTGGTAATATATGACCTGTATACACGATCATTAACAATAAATGTTTTAGTTACATTTTATTTTAAAACATACAACAAATATAATATCAGCAACATATCAATTTCATACTAAAAAATAACACAATATAAATGAATTATAACTTATGACTAGCAATTAGCAAGTGACATACTAATTTGTTACATCCTGAATTTAATGTGTTTGCAATTAGTATTGTCTCATCATAAAGTGATTTTAGTGTAGCACCATCAACAAGGACTATCGATCTGCAATATTTTCATTAACGAATTACAGCATCCAACGAAACAAAAGCATACAAGAAATAATTTTCTTCTATTTTTTTTAATTAATTACTGATCCAGAATAATAATTTTCCAAAATGTACAAATAACCTAAAAGTTTTTGGTATGATTCGGTTGAATCACCACGCAACATCTTATTTGCTCAGTTCTTTGCATGTTATGCTTGATTATAGATAAATGATACACCATATTGTTTTAACATGTTAGCAGCAACATCATTTGGTGTGTATATTCTATTTATATTTAATAGACTACATATATAATTATTAAATACATCTGGGTTATTCTGTAATTAGTTATTCTTCAGTTCTCTATATATACAGCTGTAACCCCTTCAATATTAATGAGATCAATTAATTATTAAATCTGTATCATGGTATCAAAGCTAGGGTTTCTTCTTCCGCCCAAACCCTAATCTCTCCTCTTTTCCGACGTGTGTGCGCCGCCGCCACCGTCTACACCACGCCGCACGGCCTCCCTCCTCCGCCGTAGGTCGGCGCCATGGACAAGGTTATTGATCCTCTATCAAAATTACCGTCTGGAGTAAAATTACTGCTCAGGAATCTCCACAATCTCATCCCCGAAAAATTATCTGACAACAACTACCCGGCCTGGGCACTTAACGTCCGCACCGCCCTCGCAGCCAACTTGCTGCTCGGATGGATTGACGGTGCGGAGAAGCCGCAGCCCGAGACAGCCGAGAAGGACGGCGTCAAGCTCCCAAATCCCGACTACCTTCCGTGGATGATCGTAGACACTCAGATCCGAGCCTGTCTTCTCGCAGTTATTAGCCCCTCTGTGCACAAACACGCCCGGGGTTTTCTCACATCGGCTTCACTTTGGGACGCACTAGCCACAAGGTACAACTCTGTGTCCACGGCTCATATTTTTCAGTTGCGTGACAAATTGCATACTCTTCGGAAGGGAACGAAGACGATGACTCAATACCTTGATGATGTGGCCTCTATTCTGTCTGACCTAGATGCTGTGAACGAGATTATTCCTGAACGAGACGTGGTGAATGCCGTGATACGTGGTCTTCCGGCTGGCTATTCCTCTCTCAAACAGCATATTCGCCTCTCGCCTGTCGAAATCACTCTGAATCAACTGTCTGGATGGCTTAATGCAGAAGAATTGAATCTAGACATGGAACACAAATTACTGCTCGGAGAAGCCAGTTCCACCCCTGGCGTCACGGCTCTTTACTCGGCTGGCAGCGGAGGCTCGGCCAGGGGTCGCGGTGACGATCGCCGTAACCAAGGGCGAGGCAGCGGCGGCGGTGACCGTCGAAACACCGGGCAGCAAGGCAGAGGCGGGCCTCCACCGAGGGACGGCTTCCAGTCAGGCCGCGGACAGGGACGAGGAAACCAGCGGATGCCCACACGAGATCTTCCGACGTGCCAAATTTGTGCTAAACGGGGCCATTCTGCGGCTAATTGCTGGTATCGTTATGATGACTCGCAGAATGTAAATAGCCAGTCCGGAGGATCAAGGGCGATGCATGCGTCCACAAACGCTCAATCTGGCGATTGGTATCTAGACACAGGTGCTAACACCCATGTGACGTCGGATTATTCACAACTTCAAGCTCCTCATCCGTATCATGGCTCAGACACTATTACAGTAGGCAATGGTCAATCCCTTCCCATCACAAACACCGGCTCTGGGTATGTCTATACCCCAAATGGTAAATTTCATCTCTCAACCCTTCACCACGTCCCTTCCCTCACATCCAATCTTTTATCTGTTTATCGCTTTACTAAAGAAAATAACTGCACCCTCATTTTTAATGACACCAATTTCCAGATAGTGGACAATACCACGAACCGGGTGCGGTACACGGGCCGCTGTGAGCATGGGCTATACACTCTTCCATCCAGGTCTCCGTCTGTTGTGAGTCAAGCCATTCTCTCGTCAACCTGGCATCGCCGGCTTGGGCACCCATCATCCGCCATCACCAAATCCATTTTATCTTCCTTAGGTTTTAATTTTTCAGAAAAATTACATTGCGAGTCCTGTTCAGTGTCTAAATCTTGTCGTTTACCTTTTTCACTGTCTGAACACAAGGCCACTGCGCCATTTCAATTAATTCATTCTGATGTTTGGGGTCCAACCTCAGTTCCTTCTGTTCAAGGTTTTCGTTATTATATCTGTTTTGTTGATGATTACAGTAAATTCACTTGGCTTTATCCTCTGAAATTTAAATCCGAAGCTTATACTATTTTTGTAAACTTTGACCGAATGGTTCAAAATCAATTTAATGCCAAAATCAAAATTTTTCGAAGTGACAATGGCAAAGAATTTGTCAACAATGCATTTGGTGTTTTTCTTCAAAATCTAGGGGTTCTTCATCACACTTCATGTCCATATACCCCTGAACAAAATGGCGTTGCTGAGCGCAAACACCGTCACCTAATAGAAACAGTTGTTGCGCTCCTCCATGATTCCACCTTACCTGTTTCCTTTTGGGTTGATGCCCTTGCTACTGCCAACTACCTCATAAATCGCATGCCCACTCACACTCTCTCCAACTCCACTCCATATGCCCGTCTCTACAATCATCCACCCGACTATATCCATCTCCGCCCGTTTGGGTGTCTAGTTTATCCCTGGTTGCGTCCGCACACTCAACATAAACTTCAACCTCGGTCCACCCCTTGTGTTTTTCTAGGCTATCATCCCACTATCAAAGGTTACAAATGTTTCGATCCTGTTTCTCAGAAAACATATGTTTCCCGTCATGTTCGTTTTGTGGAGGAACAATTTCCTTACACAAGTCTTTCCTCTACTCCATACTCCCCCAATCCACTTGGCGTTGTGCCATTATTTCCGTCCTTTTCTCACGCTCATGCTCCGGCTCACTCGGCACCTAACCCGGTACCCCACTACACCACTACCCACCCGAAACCCCAAACCTCCCACCCGAACACCCAGCCGACTGCCACACAACCCACCACTTCCCTACATCATACTCCTAACACACATACAGCCACCCCATCCACCGCTGCACATCCCAGCTCCCACGGCAGCCCCACCCAACCCCCGCCCACGCATCATACAACTCCACCACCCCTTCCTAATCACCCTCCACTCAACACTCATCCTATGACAACCCGAGCCAAGGCCGGTACCTTCAAACCCAAAGCCTACCACACTCAAATACCCTTTGATGCACATCCCACAACTGAGCCTACTACCTACAACCAAGCCTCCAAAAATAGTTTCTGGTGCCAAGCTATGGATGAGGAATTTCAGGCTCTGAATGAACAACGTACATGGGATTTGGTACCTCTGCCTAGTAACCGAAAGTCTATTGGGTGCAAATGGGTGTTTCGCATCAAACGAAATTCAGATGGATCTCTTTCTCGCTATAAAGCACGTCTGGTTGCAAAAGGGTATCATCAGGAGTATGGTGTGGATTATAAGGAGACCTTCAGCCCTGTTGTTAAGCAACAGACTATTCGTCTGGTCTTGTCTCTTGCTCTTCACTATGATTGGCCGCTTCATCAGCTAGACGTCAGCAATGCCTTTCTTCATGGTCATCTTGAGGAAGAAATCTATATGGTTCAGCCACCGGGATATGTTAATCCCAACCGTCCTCACTATGTTTGCAAGCTTCGCAAATCACTGTATGGCCTGAAACAGGCCCCTCGTGCCTGGTACACACGTCTCTCTACTTTTCTGCAGGGTCTTGGTTTTCGCACCTACCATCATGACAACAGCCTCTTCACCCTTCACTGTTCTCGAGGGACAGTCATCATTCTTATCTATGTGGATGATATTGTTATTACAGGCAGCTCGTCATCACTCATCACTGAAATTACTGAAGCTATGCATCGTGACTTCAAACTTAAGGACCTCGGTCCTCTGGAGTTCTTTCTTGGCCTCGAACTCATCCGCAAATCGGGAACCATATTGATGCATCAGACAAAATATACCCTTGAACTTCTAAATCGGGCTGGAATGACAGACTGCAAACCCGCGGTCACTCCCATGGCAGTCCGCCAATCCCCAGGGCCGAATACTCCCTTTGCCGATCCTACACTATATCGGAGCCTCGTCGGTGGACTTCATTATCTTGCTGTTACTCGTCCGGACATCCAATATGCAGTCAATCGAGTCTCCCAATCAATGCATGCTCCCACAGAACAACACTTTCAGGCCTTGAAACGCATTCTGCGCTATCTTCAAGGTACTCTTCACTGTGGAATTTTATTTCAAAAGGGCTCGTTTGATATATCTGTTTTTTCTGATTCGGATTGGGCTAACGACAAAGATGATCGAAAGTCCACTACTGGATATATTGTTATGATGGGACCGAATCTGATTTCCTGGTGCACCAAGAAGCAAACGCGAGTGTCCCGTTCCTCCACAGAAGCAGAATATCGTGCCATGGCTGCGGGTGTTGCTGAAGCCATGTGGTTACGATACCTTACGGATGCACTTGGCATTCCCCCGACGAAACCACAGATTTATTGTGACAATCAGTCCACTATTTGTGTTACCAAAAATCCAGTCCTTCATGATCGTATGAAGCATGTTGGGTCTGACTGTCACTTTGTTCGCGATGAGGTACTTGCAGGAGCGATGGCCACGCACTATGTCCCATCTACTGATCAGCTTGCTGATATTCTCACCAAGCCTCTTCCGTTACAACCTTTTCAGTCTCTCTGCTCCAAGCTTCCCCTCGTTACCGCTGATCAGCTTGCGGGGGGATAATAGACTACATATATAATTATTAAATACATCTGGGTTATTCTGTAATTAGTTATTCTTCAGTTCTCTATATATACAGCTGTAACCCCTTCAATATTAATGAGATCAATTAATTATTAAATCTGTATCAATATTTACAAAATTAAGCAACACCAAATCAACAGCAACCATTATCATTCCTTCACGTCTTGCATAAACTTGATCTCATGTCGAATATGTATGTATTTCACAGTACTTTATTATTTAAAAAATATTTGATTTATTTATACTTGAAGCTCTAAGAAATCATGTACAGTCTTCCAAATGGCAAACTAGATAGTAGTTGTTTAAATAATTTTAAATCAACCAACTAGTTATAAGACATACCAACTACATATCAAATAAATACACATATTAAGAAGGTTAAACATAAGGTTAAATTATTAGTACCTTCTTGCGTTAGATCTCTCCATTCAAAAGGAAAACTGATGCAAAAATGTGTGCAATTTCATAACTTGAGAAAGTGTTTCTTTATCTATGTAAGTTTGATTTACTATAATTTTTGAATTTGTAGCTTCTTCGATTATTTTCACTCTATCTTCATCCATCATTTCATCATCTCGAGTTAATCTAGTCAATCGAATCAAATTTTTGAGTATAGATTCTACCGATCTATATTAAAATTCTTATTCATGTTGTACCAACACAAATAACTGATTGTTCAGTATTTTCGTTAATATCTATTGACATATCTTTTGATGTCACATACAATGAATATTTAACAAATAAATCTGCAATACTCCTTTTTTTAATCTAGATACACCATTACTTTAGTGTAATTGTGTATAAGCATTGGTGGGCATCTATCACTTATCAAAAACTTAATCTCAATTTCGATTGAATTAATGTCAATCTTCAATTATTTTGATATTGCTTTAACCAATCCTTTACACTTTGAATCTGCATCATACATTATCCCATCTACAACAAAATCTTTAGGTATTCCTGTAAATATATTACATATTTCATTAGCAGGAATTATATGAAATTTCATAATTTTTAAATATGAAAATCCATAATTTCAGTAATACTTTATTTCGTACCTTCTACATACAAAAAAATATATCAACCAATTCAATATAATACACATTATATTAAAATTGGTTATACTCAAACCAAGTGAAATAACATTTATGAAAAACGAGTAATGTATGAAACAGTTTCAAATGATGTTTTTGTTATTTATTTTTGTATTCGTTTGATATCTGAAATATAGATCTCCAAACAATTTCAAAAAATTTAAAAAGATTAAAGAACTTAAACAAATAAAATACCGTTAACATTTCATCTTCCTTCATGCATTACTGTTGAATATTAAATAGAAAAAACTGATAGAAAAATTAATGAAAAAACAGAGAACTCGTTCTTTATTAAAGCAAATAGCCTGTATATATAGGCTTACAAACTTATAAGCAGCAAGTCATTGCTTACAACTAGGACTCAACTTACTCCTAACTAATACCTGCAATTTGACTAAATCAAAAATACTAAAAAAATAGCTAACAACTTTAAAGCTTATCTAAAGAAATTATTAATGACTTAAGACATAAAGAAAATATGGAGATAAATAAATAACCATGTCTTTTATATTCTGGTGTTGATATCTTAAATACTCTTCCTCAACACCAGCTTCTTCTTTATTCACCCCACCAAGCTGATGATAAAATATTTCAAACTTATTATCACTCAAGCCTTTTGTAAATAAATCTGCAGCTTGGTCTTCTGTTCTAACGTGATTTAACTCAATTTCCTTTTGCAAGACTTTCTCTCGGATAAAATGGTAATGCACCTCCACATGCTTAGTTCTAGCATGAAAAACTAGATTCTCTGCCAAACGTATTGCTTATAAGTTATCAAAATACAGAGGAATTGGATACACTACTTGTTGATCCAACTCCTTTAACAATTACATAAGCCAACTGCTTTCTTAAACTGCCATCGCTGCTACTCGGTACTCTGCTTGAGTGGTTGACAAATACACCGTTGGTTGTCTTTTGTTACACCAAGAAATTGCTCCTAACCCAAGCATGAAAATATACCCGGTAGTTGAGCGTCGATTATTATGGTCACCTACATAGTCAGCATCACAGTAACACACTAGTTTACAATCTTCACCTCTTTTGTACATAATAGCTAGTGTATTTTTCACATATCTCAAAATTCGGTGAACTTCTTCCAAGTGAGGTTTCTTCGGATGTTGCATGTATCAACTCATCATACCAACTGCTAAGTTTCATCATAATCTAGTCCATATTGTTGAGAAAATCCATGAGCCACCAAACGAGCCTTATGCCTTTAGATTGACCCATCTGCATGACGCTTTATCTTGAAGACCCACTTGCAAGATATTGACTTCACATCACTTGGTTTTGGTAAAATCTCCTAAGTTTGATTCCTTTTTAGAGCTTTCATTTCTTATTTCATAGATTTACTCCACTTATGATCCTGAGATGCTTCTTCAAACGTCTCAGGCTCATTTGCACCTTCTTCCTCCGCTATTGCGCATTGGCATACTTTGGATTTGGCTTTTTGAATCTCGTTGATTTTGTGAGCTGAGTTGGTGTTTCTACTCTACTAGGTTCATCTTGTTCACATGGTTGTTGATATACACCATTTTGCCAGGGATATTGGGCTACATCTTCTTCGACATTGTCTTCGTCATCTGCATCTTTTGCTTTTCCTAAACCCAATTGGATTTTAGAAGATTGCACTATATCTTTAAGAACATCTGATTCTAGCAGCACTTCCTTGTCTGATGACAACCATGAAGAAGATTCATCGAACACCACATTCTGGGATGTGTAACACTTTTCGATTATCGGGTCACAACATCGCCACTCTTTTCTTTGACTTTCATATCCTACAAAAATACATCTGACGGCCTTCTTATCTATTTTTCTATGTAAATGATCAGGTACAAATACATAGCAAACACATCCAAAAACTCAAAAATAACTAACTGAAGGTTTCGTATTCCATAATTTTTTGAAAGGTGAAATAAAACATAACCTTTGTTGAGGAAGTCTATTGATTACAAATGCAGCCGTTCTCATTGTTTCTTCCCAAAAACATCCTGGTACATTCTTCGCGTGAAGCATGCTTGGACAAATTTCTGTCAAATGCCTGTTTTTCCTTTCTGTTATGCCATTCTGTTGTGGAGTGCTAGCACATGTGAACTGATGATGTATTCGGCTTTCTTGAAGGAAATCACAAAACTTTTCCGAGGTATACTCTCCCCATTATCACTGCGTAGACAAGAAATTCTTTTGCCAACTTCCGCTTCTGCTAACTTCTTAAACTCTTTAAACTTTAAACAAATTTCAAATTTTTCTTTCACAAAGTAAATCTACACATACCTTGAGAAGTCATCAATAAAAGTCACCATGTACTTCATCCCACCTATGGAAGCTTGTTTCACATGTCTAAACACATCGGAGTGCACCAACTCCAATGGTTCTCTTGCTTGAAAGTGGGATTCTTCAAAAGGTAGCTGATGTACTTTTCCATACTGTCAGCCTTCACATACTGTGTCTTTTCTCACTTTAAGTTGTGGAAGTCCCTTCAACATCGACCTCTTCATCATTACCTCTAATTTGGAATAGCTAACGTGACCCAGCCATATGTGCCACACGTCTGTTGTTTTATTCCTTTTCGTCTTATCTACATATGCAGCTTCTGCAGACATTACATAGACTGATTCCAACTTTTTTCCTTTCATCATCGGTTCTTCTATAATCTCCAGGTCCCGATAGACCTTCACATCTTGTGGTCCAAATAGAACAAAATGGCCAGAAGATGTTAACTTTGCCACAGAGAGAAGATTTTTCTTCATACCTGGGACATGGTAAATATTTTGGAGCGGTACCTCGGTATCACTATGTTGAGAAGAAACTACTGTATTACCAATGTGAGCTATCGATAACTTTGAGTTGTTTGCCGTTACGACTACCCTACTGCCCTTATACTCTGACAGATGCTGCAACTTTTCTTTGTCACCCATCATATGATTTGAGGATCCCGAGTCAAAAATCCAATCCTTCTCATAATCAATCGTCTTTGTCATTGTAACAAGAGCCAATTCTTCTTCTTCTACAGCAAAGAATGCATCTGCATCCCACTCTTCTTCACTATTTGATGTAGCAACATTGCTCTCAACAATCTTTTTCTTTGACCAGCACTCTTTTGCCATATGACCTCTTTTTCCGCAATTGTAACACTTCCCTGGAAACTTCTTACCGTCATCTTGATTCTGCGAAGCTCCTACTGTATGAACACTCTCTCCGTCTTTATGACTTCTTTTCATATCATTATTCTTCTTGGATATACCAGTGTTATATTGTTTGGAATTCCATCTGCTTCGATTGGCATAGAGTTCCTCTTCTTTATTCTTCAACGAAACTCCTCCCATTTGCTTAGCTAAGGCTTCTTGACCAGCTAACAAATTTTTAAATTCTACCAGTGACGGTTGAAGCTCCTAAATTCTGGCTTCAAGTCATAAATGATGATGCGCTTCATCCTAGTATCACCAATAAGAGCCTCCGAATCCAACTCAGAAATCTCCCGGTATAGCGTCTTTACTTTATGAAAGTACTGTGAGATCGTCATGTCGCTTTGTGACACTGATAGCAACTCAGACTCTAAGAGTTGGAGCTTCGTATCGTTCTTCTTGGAGAACATCTTGGCGAACGTATCCCAAGCTTCCTGTGGAGTTTTAGCATCATGTATATGCTCTAGTACATCTTCTTTGACTGTGGTCTTCAAGGCAAACATTGTTTTACCCGCTTTAATTCTCTACTTCCGTAAGATACCATTTGTGTCTTCAGCTTCTGGAGATGTAACCTCATTTCCGTTTACTACTTCCCCCAAGTCTTGGCCTTGCAAGTACGACATCATGCATGTAGACCAAGAATTGTAGTTTTTATTGTTGAGTTTCTTGATTCCACCAACTACTTGAAGATCACCCATCCTGACAGCACCTAGACGAACCTGAGTTTGATACCAGAATGTTGAATATTAAACAAAAAAAACTGACAGAAAAATTGATGAAAAAATAGAGAACTCATTCTTTATTGAAGCAAATAACCTGTATATATAGGCTTACAAACTTATAAGCAAGTCATTGCTTACAACTAGGACTCAACTTACTCCTAACTAATACCTGCAATTTGACTAAATCAAAAACACTAAAAAAATAGCTAACAACTTTAAAGCTTATCTAAACAAACTATTAATGACTTAAGACATAAAGAAAATAGGGAGATAAATAAATAATCACGTCTTTCATATTCTGGTGTTGATATCTTCAATAATTACAACCAGAGAATGTAACCTATCACTGTCCATTAGATCGATTAAACACAAAGTTATATTAGAATTTTTTTAAGAGGAAGAGAGGAAAATTGAATGAAAGTGAAATTTTGATTTAGGATAACAGATCGTTAATTTATGATTTTGCAATAACACAACCGTTTAGATGTTAATGAAGTATGTGTAAACTGTTTTTAGAGTTAATTAATGGGATGATTGATATCCTGACAATAACTGTCATTTCCTTTTGGGGTATAAAAAGCTATTGTTACATATATAAAATTTGTATTTTCTTTTTTTATAGTATTAGAAAAAAATTTCTTCTTTTTTATACCTTTTTTGGCTACAACTTGCAAAGATGCTATAAATTGCAATTAACCATATAAGGAAGGTTATTTGGCCTAGGAGAGAAATAATTAAGAGGGAACATTCATAATGCAGATTCATCACATATTACTTATGTATTGAAATTCCTCACATGATTTGTAACTTATTGCTGCTAAAACTAAGGAATGGGAAGTAAAGAAGTAATGTCCACAATCGGCTTGATAATTAGCCTAATATTGCAATTAATGTTTTTTAGCTAGAACAATAAAGAAATAACGAAGGTAACACTATATTCTACTGAAAATCAATAGGTACTATCATTTTTTTAAAAGGCGCCGAGGCGAGCCTCGGGACTAGGCGTAGCCAAAAATATATCGAGGCACTGTGAAGAGGCGAAAGTACTGAAAGTCGAATGCCTCAAAATTTGAGGATTTTGCCTAAGCGTTGGGGCGTTCGTCTAAGCGAGACGCAAATAAGACGTAAGTGTAGAAAACTTTATAAAGTAAAATGATTTTTCTCATTAAATCTCTAATTTAAACTTAATACAAAAATATATGATTAATAAATATATAACTAGTCAAATTAAAAGTAAAATTATTTTACAAGTCACACTTTCAAACGTATTTGTTGACCGATGTTGACGGCTCCGCCACTCAAGAAAGTACTGTGTACATACTTTGTTCTTCCTTGTTGCTTTCTTTTCTTGTTCTTTTCAAGTCATCACATTGTGACTACTTTTTAAAAGAATTTTTTTTTTCTCTCTTTTAAAATATAATATATGATAAATGGATACGTAAATATATTAATCGAGTAACAAAAAGGTGAGGGTTGATTAACTATGTGTTATTTTTTGCGTAAACTTGTATTTTAAGGACAAATGATAGTTTATTATATAAAAAATTGACTTTATATATTAGTTGTAGTATGTGGCTTTGGTTAGTGATTTTTTTACTGAAGTAGTTTTAGATATATATTCTATTTATTTTTAGAATTTTGATGTATTTTTACTATTTATGTGAGTTAACTTTTTCTAAAAATATTTACTTCTAATCATATTAATTTATAAATATTAAAAAATTAAAGAATTTATGAGGTTTACGCTCAATCACCTTAGAGCTTATGCCTCACTTTTATCGGGTAAAACAACTCGCCTTACGCCTCCACTTTTGAAAACATTGAATGCTACATCATAGAACCAAATTCAATTTTATAATAATAATTATGCATATATCTATAATATATTAAAAGTGTGAAGCCCTTTAGAAAAGTGATTTGAACTTTTTGCCCTTCATTAAAATACTCCTCAATAGATAAAATCATCTTTTCACTATTTTTTAAAAATAATTATCATTAAATTATTATTCAAATATTTAAAATATAGAAGAAGAAAAAAAGAAATAAGAAAGAATCTCATACCAAAAAGAAATTAAATGCAATGTATGAAATTTTTCGGTAGCAATTTTTTATGGAAAACCCTATTTTATGAAAAGGAAAAAAGAGGAACCAAAATTTATATATTAAAAAAATCATATGATAGGTTTTTAAGGAAAAACTTTTGCAAGAAATTCTTTTCCATATAAAATAGGTTTGGTTGGCTTTTCCTGACAAAAAAATGGTACGATATTTTGACCCATAAAAATAGTTTTTTACCTATATTAGGAGTAGTCATATAATTATTTCCTTATGTTTAGAACTTCAAATCAATTAAAACTCTATTTAACAATAATCATTTAATTATTTTTCTTATTTTCAGAATTTTTTTAGATTTTTTTAGTGGTAGAAGCTTTTTTCTAAATTCAGGTATACAATAAATACGCTTCATTGTTCTTACAACACCTTTTCTCCTTCGTGATTTTGTCTTAATACATGTTACAGGATTAGTGATTGCTTGCAATACTTATCTCACAGGTTATCATAAGTTTCATTGATCTATCCATCGACATTATATTTGGTGATATTGTGGTAAAGGACAAGAAACTACGAAAAACACGTTATTACCTGACCTCGGAAGCATTTTTTTTTTGCTCCTGCTTAGTTTGTACAATATTTTTTTCTCTTTTATCATTGTAGTGATTGAATCTTTTTTAAGTTTAATCTAATTTAGTGGGAAAAAATTAATTTTTTGATCGCTGATAATGGATATGAAATAGTATTGACTGTGATGTAACATGAGTTTCTAAATTTTGCTTTAGCAAATTATATGAAATGCCAACAACGGCATGCCCTCCACTCAGGAAGTCTGAGATACATTATTATGCTATGTTGGCAAAGTTGGGAGTCCAACACTACAGCGGAAGTAATTACATCCCCTTTGTGTGTATGAACAATACGATTTTAAATGTCAACCCTTTTCGTGTGCTTTCAAAATATTTTTAAATATGGTTTATTATTTTGACAGTGTGAATGTCAATGAATTTCTCTCTTTTTGTCAGAATCTGAATTATATAATTTTAATTTTTTTCAGTACCATGTATTTGTTCAATTTGTTGTAATTTTCTTTCAAAGTTTCCTTTGATAGATTTGGCCTGACTAAATGGGTGAGGGTCTATCAGAAACAACTTTTCTATCTTCAAGGTAAGGATAAAATTGAGCAGACTTTATTCTTTCCGAATCACACTTTGTGTAATTACACTAAATAGGTTGTTGTTGTGGTGTTCATAAGAAAATTGTTCTTTAAATTATACACCAATTAGTATGCCTCCGAAAGTCCTTTGCAATATGTTTAGTTTTGATTAGTTTCATCAACATTTTTTATTTGTTCTATACTATATTAGTATGAGTTTTACTTAGAGCAATAATTATGGAGTCTAACTTAAAATCTAACATTAAACTTAAGAAAATTGAAGTTGTTGAATATGTTCATATAGTAGGAAATTCTTATCCCAACAGGTTAGTCAAGTACGTACCTTAGGTTGGAGTTGCTTAACAGGAAATAGGAACAAGAATATGAGGATTCTGTTATTTTTTTTTACACTGCACTTTAATTGACAAATAATTAAAAGAGGATGTTTCTATATTTTATTATTGTTACTATTATTAAAAGTGGGAGCCTATACTTGATCAAATATTTTCTTAATTAATTTTTCAAATTTTAGTGTAATTTAAAAACATTACACAACAAATAAATAAAGAGAAAAATATCATCTTGGTAGGAAAGGAGTAATAATATAATATAAAAAAAAGTTTTCATGAATTTATATGCTTAAAGAATAATTTACTATTGAACATAATTATTATCCTAAAGACTGTGATATTAAGGATGAGAAGGTAATAGTTTTTTTTCTATTCTTATAATTTTATTAGACATATTATCGGAAGGTTATAACATTGACTTCTAAACTATATGAGAAGAATTGTGATAAAATAAGAACTTTTTAGTCGGGAAAAGCTAGAGACTCCTAAAATATTCGGTAAGAGAAGAAAAATAATTGATAAGCAAAAAAATATGATAAGAGATGCATGAGAATGTTGTATTAATTTATTTAAATAAACATTGCAAGGTTCTTAGAAATGTTGATTGAAATTTTTACCTTTATAAAAGACTATAATGCAGAGAATTGGCATTTACTATTTTCTTTATATTTGGTATTAGAAATTAACGACTAATACAATCTATTAAGAAAGAGAAAATGAAGATAAAGTAGAAGAAAAAAATATCTGAGAAAAGGAAAAAAGTAACGCATGAGAAAAGGTAAAAGTTTTATCTCGTGGTGACAGTTTGATGATATTTAATGAATAGTTTCAAATCTTCACACATTGAATCTGTCATTGCTGCTACAGGATGTATGATCTGCTTGTCCCGAAATGACCTGGACCTACACGGGGGGAGTCAGATCTTGGAGTAAGCTCCTTTCCATGTCACCCTATAAGAGAAAGCCGCGCAACCAAAGTAGCCCTTACTATACAAGGGGGGCGGAGCGCTAAGAAAGAGAAAGCGTTATAGTAAGAGCTCTTGCTGGAATAACCAGTGCTAGTTACTTGACTGTTGGAGGAGAAAGCACTGTGTGAAATGTTCACGTAGAAGCTCCTCTTTCATCTGCAGGTATAGACTTCTTTTGATTCTCATATCTTTTTCTATTTTCAGTTTAAGTTGCCGGAATGACCGGGGGCGCATATTATATCACCGTGGGAGAGTTTAAAATGAGTAATGTTAACCATTCCATTATTCACACAAACCCTTCACAACTATAGCAAGGCTCATCCAGAGTTCCTTCGTTCTATCTGTTCACTTAAGACTGCGCTTTCAAAGGTAGTTCTGAAAGGCACCTCTTCAAGTCTGGTCTTTCACAATAAAGCGATAGACGGAACTGCCATGAAACGACTTATTAGTAGATTAATAGAGCACTTCGGAATGGAATATACATCACAGGTTCAAGTCTACCGGTCTGTTAGGATGCCTCAGCTGCATACATCACTGCACTTCCACTTGACACCTATCGTAATGATAAACGGCTCGCTCGTCCCTCTCTCATGAAAATGGTCTCTCCTCTCCAACCAGTCAAGTGGCCCTTGGGCCACCTTTCTTTCTACTAGTTCTTACATTCCAACTGCATGTGAGTAAACTCCTACTCGCTTTAGGGCAGTCTAACCCACAGGCTGCAAGCACCAGCTTGCTGGCAGAACGAAAGACTTGAACCGGATATCTCAATTAGGGTATGTGGTCCTATCCTAAAAGAAAGATCCTATCTTGCCTCTTCAATAATGCCTTTGCTTCACTTCGACGACGCTATTTACCAAGGAAAGACTACTTTTTTTTTGAATGGAAGAAGCCGAAGGGGTGAACGAGCGCTGCGGTAACGAGCCGTAAGCGCGTGTAAACGAGTTTCTCTACCAACTGAGCTATAGCCCTTAGAGCTTGTGATACATATTTTATCATGTAGATAAATTTTTGTCAAGATAAATATTCCATGATCCAACATCAAACGAGTCGCTTCCCCCTTTCCTTCACCACGTCTTCGCCGGTCTCAAGGTTATCAACAAGACAAGCCGGCCAACCCCTCTCCCCATTTCGAAAACTGGACATCAAAATGCCTTGCGCTCACGGCCCCTTCTTCACGTTGAAGTGAATCGTGGCAGCAGCCCGAGGTGGGAATGAATCCTTCTTGTGCGCTTTCAAATCTTTCATCAAACCCTTAGTTTCACTTGGTTGGGGCAGAGTTTCAGCCTGCCTTCCACCGAATATCAAAAACCTTAGAGCTGCCTAACCTGCTGACATCCCGGCGACATGCTGGTTCGAAATCCACTTCTTTCGTTGTCTTCTTTGTCTTCTTTTTGTTTGGAATAAATGCCATACTTGAGTCTTACTTGAGGACTTGTCTGTAGGCAGAATAGAGTAAGTAGGCCGTTAGGCAATACGACAGTAAGTAGCTTTCTGTTTTTTCGAAATGTAATCACTAGAAGTGCTACTGATAATAACGATCCACATAAAAGGGCTGCATAGCCCAATATCGGCAACAAAGCCACCTTGCCACCCACTGCCACTAAATCACCACCCCCCCAAGTTAAACTGATGCTTGCTGTTGCACCAGGAGCCGTTGCACCAGGTGCTAAAGCATGGGTGTTTTGTATCCATTGTCTGGTCAATTTTTCCTAAATATGACCTTCCCCTCCCATAAAGAGAGTTTCTTGTTCCTTTTCTAACAAGGATGATGAGCGACAAGCTAAAGAGATGAGATCCCTGCGCCTGACTAATGGAAGCAAGGGACCGAGTTATTCTCTATAACCATAATATAAAACAAGTAAACCTGGAAGCTTCGAATGTCCCCCAATCCCCAACTGGCCCAACTTTTTGGTTTGACATATCTCATGTGATGTGTGAACAATGACACAAAGGTACCAGTCGGGAAGATCAGACTAGACCTTTTCGAAGTCGGAAGCAGGTCAGAATTCTAGCTTCCGGGTTTTCATAAATTAAACATAAGATAAAAGCTCTTTTCATCATCAGAAACAACCAGATTTCCGACCTCTTGAACTTCTCGACCAACCCTATCCCCTAACCCTCGGAGTGAAAAAGGCGCATCTCCCTCGGAGTCTCCGTCCGCTTCTTCTCCTGTTGTATCATACACTTCTTGCATTCTGTCCCACGCTTCATACCTCCTCTTTCTTCTTAAGGTAAGATAAAGGGCCAGGCATGGTGGGGTAGGAGCATCCAGTCGGTCTGTCGATAATCTCTTTCAAAGGTATGCTAATAACTTGCCAGGGATGATTGATCTCGAGGAGATTCGGAAAACTATATTTGGATCTTGGAGTAGGTCATACAAACATTAGAATTTTGATGTTCTTGAAAAATAAAAGCTGAAAAGAAAAAATATATTACAAAGGGTGAATTGATTAAAATGTCTTCAGGTAGATACTCTTTAAAAATTGAAAAAAATCCTGCCAAAATTAGATGCAGAGGTCATGATTCATGCGAATTATTTGAAGGACTTTCATTGTTATTATTTTTGTTATTGCCTTATCAAGGATAAGCAGAAGTGAGTAGACTTCGAGAATGATTGTCTACTGATTGATCTTATTTTGCAATCACGATTCCGTGCTCAGATTGACTTATTAGTGAGTTTCTGAAGAATCAGTCTAATTATAAGGTGATCAAGATGAATCAATGGTCAAACTTTCTTCGATTTTGTCTAAAGATTGTATATGAATTATACATAATCAATAATTGATAATTTTGACCGATAAATTGCATGAAATAAGCATTGTTGCCACCGAATGAAGTAGACAGAAAAAACCCAAAAGATTATCACTTTTAAGTTACTTTTTAAAAAAAAAAGTTTTGTACTTAATAATTATTAAAACGTACACGTAAAAAAAAAAGTTCTTTTTATATACATTTAGTATTAACTAATACAAAGCACACAAATTGTTTCAATGAAAATTACACTTTATATAGACTACAAATACATAACACATCTATATTTGAATAAACCATTAATATATCAATAATTTATTTTATATGCACCTACCAAATATTGTATGGTTGAAATATATGAATAACTTTACTCTTATTAACAATCAAACTCCCCCAACATGTTAAAGATGTACTCCCTCTGTCCTATTTTAGTTAGGCATATTCTAGTTTACACGGTGATTAGAAAATCATAAATTGAATGATAAATTTTACTATTTTATCCTTTTCCATGTTAATGATATTCATTGAGTATAGGAATGAACATTAAAATTGTAATTTCTCACATAATGTATACTATTAATTGGGGGGGTAAAATGAGGAAAAATTAATTAACTCTATCTTGATTTAGTAAGTAATCAACAAATTTGAAATATTTATTTTTAGTAAGATAAATAACTAAAATGCGACGGAGGGAGTATAATCATCTAAATACCCTCAATTTTTATAAAAATGTAGAATCCTGAAAATAAAAATAACTAATCGTAAAAACGAAGTGCTTTTAAAATTAGAAAATAAGTATAATGATTAAATTTTTCTTTAATTAACTAATCTTTTATATTTTTCAAAGTTTTACGTTATATTTTTAAAGTTTTTGTACTAACTAAAATAACGTAAGCACATAATTTATTTTTTATATTCATTCATTCTTTGTTAACATTTGATACACGTGCAACTCACGTATCCCAAACTAGTACATAGAAAAGAAACAACTACAAATATAGATGACACTCAACAAAATTAATCGTCTCCAACAACCTTGTTCGAGCCTCGCTTCCTTCATTCAATATTAGACAATTTATTTCATGTGGCATGACACATTTATTTTTGACATTCATTACTCAATTAAATATGATTTGAAACTTATAAATTTGTTGTATATGTTACATATAGTAAGCATGTATGTCAAATCAAAAGAATAATTTTTTATCAAAAGAAGAATAATTTTTCTAATTGAGAATGATTTTTGACAAAGTCTAACTGATCTCATATCTATTTTTCTAGGTGAAAGAAAACGTTGAAATGAATGAATCAATAATAATTATAGGAAGCTATACTAACAAACATTGAATGAAAAAAAATTGTGAGTCTGCAGTATGCACGTTCAAGAATCCAATGAGGGGATGAAGGCATTCAAGTCCTCGTTTTAATTAGATAATTTAAAACATTTTAATTTAGTGTAATGATAAAGTAATTCAACCTTTGCAGCACTGGTCCTACCACCCCAAAAACCTCCATCGACCTTAAGTGGCTACCTCCTTTGTGCTAACCACTTCAAACAAAATATTGATGGTTCCTGTTTGGGTAATCCCGGTAGAGGTGGAATTGGTGGTGTCATTAGAAATGATAGGGGGGACTGGGTTATTGGTTTTAGCAGAAGCTTCACCCATGCTATCAATAGCCTCATGGAACTCTTGGCCTTGAAGGAAGGCCTAAAACTGACCCTGGAACACAACCTCCAACCCCTTGAAATATGCATTGACTCTAAGGAAGTTATCAACATGCTTCATCGTGGAAACTTACTTTATGATCCAACTATCTTTGAATGTAGATCACTACTAAGGAGCTTGGGAGGACCACTAGTCCATCATACATATAGGGAACAGAATAGAGTGGCTGACTTGATGGCTAAGAGGGGATCCCAACTGAAATTTTTTGACAAACAACATGTTTTTGTTACTCCACGGGCTAGTGTAGGAGTAGTTTTTTGGAAAAATTATTCTGGGAGATCTCACAGTAGATCGGTATGTAATTGGGGGGGAGGGGGGGCTGCTAGCCCGAATTTGCATATTTTTTAGCCAGACTAAGGCTCTGTAAATTACTCTTAATTTACTTTCTTAATGCATTCCTATTTTACCCAAAAAAAAAAAAATCAATTTTACATTAGAGGAAAAATATAATTACACCAATGAAGTTGAATCATTTTTTTCAAAAAGACACTTGAACTTTGTGGGGATCCTATGTCCCCCTAAACTGTTGCGAATTGATATTACATCATTTCTGGATCAATCTCAATTTTTATAAGAAAGTGATAAACACACACTAATTATTGACTGTCACATGTTAATTTAATTAAAAATACATTTTTAAGTATATTTTTCTCTTTTTATTTATTTCTCTCTATTATCTTTTGAGTTTCTCTTACTCACCCCCCCCCCCCTCCCTCCACTTCTTCTTCATCCAATGCCCAACCTCTTCCCCCCCCCCCCCCTTCGTACCCCCACAATTTTTTTCTTCTTCTTCAACATAATCCATGAAATCCTAATACATCAATCTTCAAATTTGAAAATAATAATCACTCAATCATTTTGTGCTATTACAATTGTAGTGGATTTAGAAAATTAAAATTGGATACAATTTTTAAATTTATTTGGTTAACTATTTGTTATCCTCTCGTTTCATATGGAAAAAGAATGATTGTCATGATTGTTTATGAACTTTTTACTGAAACTGTACTAAATTTTCAACTCGCTTCACTATTGATTTCTTTCGATTCAATAGCCAACAAATTTTTATCACCGTTTTTATTGTCGGATAATTTCTTTTTGTCAGAGAAAATGGTGACTGATGGTTTCACCCTTTTAAACCTCTTTATAGAAAATTACATGTCGATCATGTTTCATTAAGGAAGAAGAAGAACAGAGAAAAAAAAAATCCATTGATAAAGAAGAAGAAAGGAGAAACAAGGAAACAAATAAAAAATTAAGAAAAAAATAGTAAAATAGAAAAAGTAAAAGTAGGAAAACATTTTTAATACATAAATAAATGTCAATCATCCTCTCACTCTCCTTTAGGAGAGTGAGCTACACTCACTATCCTAAATGACATACTGATATTAATTCAAAATCGTTCAAGAGGGATAAAGGACGTCCACAAATTTTAAGTGTCTTTATAAAAAACGATTCAACTTCAATGGTGTAATTATATATTTTCTCATTTTGAATCTTTCCACTTTTATATAACTAATTTTTTAAATACATGTTTAGTACGAATATCACTCATCGATTATTATAATACTTATATTGATATAATAAATTATATTTTTGATGTGGTATGGTCACTAATATCTAATTTAACATAGTTACAGCTTAGCAAAGTATTTTTAAAGCGCCTTTGACCTTTCATTATTATTCACATTACTAGTGAGGGAGATAAGTGTTGAGATAATACCATAATTTGTTCATTGAATTGAGTTGGTTCACCTGTTTCATCTAATTGTTATATTATATTCGTCTGCTGCAGTGAATTACTTGTGCCAACCTCAGTATTATCAACCTCAACACATTAATTTCGTCTCATATTTAGAAAATCTTTGTACATATTATTTATTTCCTTTTGTATACCCTAGATAAATCTTTTGTATCCTTATTTAGGCTAATATCCTACTTTATTTAGGAGTGTAGCCTTTAAGTATTTAGATTTTTTATTTTTTTTGGTTTTGTTTTTGTTTTCTTACTTGTATATATACATACGACATTGTACAAAGTTATTATTCAATCAAGAAAAAGAAGAAGAAATTTTTTCGCAATTTCTTTTATCCTTCTTTTTCGTAATTTTCTTTCAATTCTTACATGGTATCAGAGAAATGTTGATTCAATTATCTTGTTTCAAATTCTCATCTTTGTTTCTCAATTTCAATCATCTAATTTCAATTTTTTTATCCTTTATTTTTATCTTGTTCAATATTTAAAATAATCTAATTTATGCTTACTGTAAGAAATCAGGTCATATAGTGGACAAATGTTATAGAATTCATGAATTTTTTACTATTTCAAAATTTACAAAGCA
The DNA here is from genome assembly GCA_030864215.1 of Capsicum pubescens. Lineage (NCBI taxonomy): Eukaryota > Viridiplantae > Streptophyta > Magnoliopsida > Solanales > Solanaceae > Capsicum > Capsicum pubescens. The sequence goes on along the minus strand of CM061538.1, from coordinate 95,998,245 downwards.
GAGAAAATTTCTATAAAAAGTTCAAGGCAACAACAGTTTCGATACTGCTAAGGAACAGGTGGGCAGTAGTATTCCAAACATCAGGTCCTTGACTCAAAAAATTGTGGAACGATTGTTGAAGTTTCTTGATCAGCAATTAAATATTGCAAAAAAAAGGTAAAAATACTCCTCAAGTTTCTACCAACGTGAGATTTGCAGGTAAAATTAAGTTTTTCAATTCTTATGCACACCTAGTAAACATTAACAATAATTCTTGGATATTAGATAGTGGAGCTACTCAGCATATGACTCACAATGCACAACTAGTAAATATTAACAATAATTCTTGAATATTAGATAGTGGAGCTACTCAACATACGCCTCTCAATAAAGCAATTATTTTAAATTTTTAAACGTTACCTAAAGCATTCACAGTAAATCTTCCTAATTCATACAAAGTAAGGGTAACTCATTCAGGAATAGTCTGTGCATTATCAAATCTTATCTTACACAATGTTTTATATATATCCTTTTTAAGTACAATCTCTCGTCTATAAAAAAATTATGTAGACAACTCAATAATTACGTGTTATTTACCCCTACTTTTTATTTTATGTTTCAAGGCCCTTCTCTGAAGAGTCCATTGAAAATTGATAGTGAAAAAGGGGGACTTTACATACTCAAATCAAGCTAGTCAGATATTCTTCCAAATGCTCAAATTTATAAAATCTCAAGTCCTAGTTTAGGTCCTAATTTAGTTTCTTGTAATAGGATTTTCAGTTCTAATTCAATTTCTCATTCATGTTTTATCTTATTTGATTCCAAAAATAAAGGAGAAATTGTGGCATTATAGATTGGGTCATATTCCTTTGAATAATATGAAAACTATTCTTTTTCATTTCATCTCTTCTTGTCAAAATTTTGACAACCCCATGTGTGATTTGTCCTATGGAAAGATAATTCAAACTACCATTTTCAACAAGAAACATCTCAACAAAAGGTATTTTTGAGCTAATACATATTAAAACTTTGGGACTGTATAAAGAACCAACACATGATGGGTATAAATTTTTTATTACTATTGTGGATGATTTTAGTAGAGGAACATGAACTTTTCTACTAAGCAATAAGTCAAATTCTTTCATAGTCCTCAAATCTTTCTTAGCTATGTCGAAAGACAATTTCAAATCAAGGCCAAAATAGTAAGATCTGACAATGCTCTTGAGTTATGAAGTGACACAACACAGTCAGAATATTCTGTTTCTAGAAGAATTCAACATCAAAGCTCATGTGTATCTACTCCAAAACAAAAATTGTGCAGTTTAAAGAAAACATAGACATTTGTTAGAAACATCTAGGGCCCTTTTGTACCAGTCACATCTGCCCGTTCAATATTGAGGTGAATATTTTTTGGCTTCAACTTATCTAATCAATATATTTTCCTAAAAAATTATTAACAATAAAACACGCTTTGAAGTTCTTTTCAAGACCACACCTAACTATCCTTTGAAGTCCTTTTCAAAATCGCATCTAACTATTCTAAGTTCAAATATTTTGAATGTCTATATTTTGTTTCCACTTTATTCTCTCAAAGGTCTAAGTTGACATCAAAGGCCACTGCATGTGTCTTTTTGGGATATCCATATGAAAAAAAAGGTTAAAAAGTTTTGGTTCTTGATCGTAAGAAAATCATTGCTTCTAGAGATGTTGTGTTCCTTGAAAATATCTTTCCTTTTCCCTCTTCTAAATCTAATGGTTCCTACTTTCATGTCCATACATCAGTTCTAACTATTGATTTTGATGATGATAATGTTGACAATAATCAAAGCATTCCATCTCCCTCATGCATCACTTCTACTTTACCTTTCACATATACCACTGTGGACCAAGTACAACCTCATATTCCTTATGATGTCATAGAATAGGTACATCCTTCTGTTCCTCCCACAAATAATATTTCCTCACTTAGGAGACCAACTCGAGAACATAAAATTCCTAGTCATCGAGAAGACTATTTTTGCAATTCTGTGCACCTGGCTAATGTTAACTTTTCTTATTTCTCATCTCTTATCTCACCAGTATCTCTTTTTGTCACAACCCTATCTTTTAATAATCAACATATGATGAATTTCTTATCTAATATTCAAGACCTGTTAATTGTAATCAAGTTGTGTCCACAAGGATTGGAAAAAAGCTATAGATAAAGAGCTTCAGGCTCTTGAGTGGAACAACGTGGTCTAACTACCCCCAGTAAAAAAGGCTTTACCTTGTAAATAGATTTACAAATTCAAATAACGTAGTGATGACAACATTGAAAGGTTAAAAGCTAGGTTAGTGATCAGAGGATACATTGAAAGGAAAGGTATCGATTTTAATGAAACTTTCTCTTCAGTTGTTAAAATAACTACTATCTGATATCTTCTAGCTACAACTGTCAAAAAAGGTTGAGAGCTCTATCAATTAGATGCTAATAATGTATTTTTACATGGAGATCTCCATGAGGAATTCTACATGGAGTGATACGATTCAAGCTATGAAGACTCGAATCTAGATGTGGAAAAGTAAAGATAGAAGAATAGGGTAACCAAGATAGGAAGATAGACATAAAATTGATAACAGAAGGCAATTGAATGGTATTTCAAGCCCTAAAACCTCCTTTAATGGATTATCAATTAGCACCTAACTCCTACATGACCACAAAGGGGATTAAATCTCCCTTACAACTAATGTTTCTAGTCAAGGTTCAATATCGGCTTTTCCAGGCACTCAAACACTTCCATGGAGTTCTCATGAATTCATCATGTAATTAATCAACAAAAACTTAACTAATGAAATATATAAGGAACCTATTTATAGTAGTTGCCTTTGCACAATTAGCCTATTACAAAAATATCCCAAAATTGGTTATTTAAGAAATAACCCATAAGGGCTCTCTTTATTCCTTGTGCCATGGATTTCCTTGGCTCCAAGCTATCTTCCAAACCCAAAATTTCTTGATTAGGAGCTCGAATAAAGGGCTCCAATAACATACTTGTATCCTTAGGTCGATCAAGGCTTGGACCTCCTTATGTTGTCCTGGAGTTGTGTGATGAAGTAATTGATGACTATTTGACTTGTATCATGCCTATTTGACTTGTATCATCCTCCCCTTCTTGAAAAGGATTCGACCTTGAATACAAACCTTGCAAAATCAGGAAGGAAAAAAAACATGATATCCTCATGGAATAAGGGTTAGAGTTAGCACAATCAATCATAGCATATTGCCAAGTTTGCACACACTTAAGATATAACCAAGAATCCTTCGTGGTAAATATTAGAAACGTACTAAAAAAATGCACAAAGGAGTTGGATAAGGGAATCACCAAGAGGTGAGAAAATCACAAAGGTCATAATGGTATCACCAAATCCAAAAGGTAAGGCTACCTTCACCTTAGTAACCATAAGACACAATTGCTTCATCATCTCTTTAAAAGACCACATCAAGAGTGGTGCCTGATAACGCTCAAATCATCCCGTAATTGAGGGGTGAGGAGGTTGTTGTCAAGTAACCCAATGTAAATTGGGGTCGAATCTTAAGGATTGAATGATATACTAAAGTTACTATAAGGTTACTCGAAATGCTAATAGAAACAAAATGAATAAGTAAATATGGGGAATTTGTTTGAAAATTCTTCACACAAACGTTAATAAGTATGTGGTGAATGCTATCTTTGGTTTGAATTCAAGATTTGGAGAAATCTTGGGATTATATCTCCTTAGAGGTGAAGCATATTGGACAATGTTGGTTTATCATGGAATTTAGTTGTTACTTAATGGATAGGCTAGGTCGAAGATCATTGGGGTCAATCTTTTGACAAAACCCTAACAATTTCACCCATTTGCCCTTTCGAGTACCTAACAAGTGTGGAGTTTATATAGACACCCAAAACCTCAACCAAGCATCCCTATTTCTAGTATGATGCTCTTTACATGATTTACACTCCCTAAACACTTATTTCTAATATTGATAAGGGTAGTAAACCATAGGCTTAGTTGTTCACCATTGCTTTGTCCCCCGATAACCCTCTTTCGAGGATGTTATGAGTTACCTAATATTCACCTAAATCCTTATTTTGAGGATGACAAAGGGTTTCTAGAGCTTGGAGCTTTCACCCATCAAACCCATTTGGATATTTGGACTTTTCACCCATTAAATTCTAACACATAAGCTCAAGAAATGGTGAAATCCATTCTCAACAACTAAAATACATGCAAACACAATAATACCAACACACAATCATACTCTAGTTCAACATAATCCCAAGACTAAATTATTTATCTACTCATGAAGAATGTAAAGAGAGATATACCATGTGGGTCAACCAAAGCATTCATTCTTCAATAAGAAACTAGGAAATTTGAGCCTCCATGGTTGATACACATTTCCCAATTAGGTTTTCAATCTTAGAATTCAAAACTCTATTATGAGTTAAGCAATACCCAAAGAAGAAAGGGTTTTTTCTTATATATGATTTGGGATTCGTCCATGACATTTTACAATTCTGCCCTTGGGCTAGTTCCTGCTGATCCGCTATCGCGCGTGTTTGACCACGACTACGGCTACATGACAGCAGCTAGGTTCTACGACCGCACTTTGTTGACTACCTGGACTGACGGCGATCACGGTTTGATGACTGCGGTCTCGATAACTGAGGCTGACTGCATCAGGTTTCTAGCTGTACTTCTTTTGCTTCCATTTACTCCTTTTTTATCTCTATTGCATATATGATCATCTTATCCAATTCATACCTGCAAAATGTGGGTGTTAGTGCACTTAAATTCAGATAGTGCCTCATTTTCAAACACAAAATATGGTAGTGTATGTGTATAATTGATACGAATGCGTGGTAGAATTACCACTCATCAACACCCCCAACTTAGACATTTGCTTTTCTTCAAGCAACACTACCTCTTAATATGAGACCTTTTTTATGTGTTCCCTTATTTATGTTCCCAATGACCATGAAGACTCCAACTTGGTTTCTACCACGAAAAGCTTTTCACACTTGGATAGGAAGGTATTAACAATGCCCCTCATCATAGAATGGAGTGGCGAAGGATGAAATAGATATTAGGGAGAGACTATGTGACAATTACTAACACTCTAGAAGTGACTCACAAGCTGGCTTTAATCATGTCATACATCTACTCCTCTCATTATGCAGAAGATGACAAAATCACCCTCCTTAATTAACTCACATGCCCACTCACAATAAAGGAAGGTTCACACACCTAGCCACCACTTATGCTATAAGGAAAATTAAGTGCAATCACTCGCTCTCTCAAGAAATTCGCCATGTTACAAGTATCATGCCATAGGCTTGCCCTTATTTTCAATCGCCACTATAATGACCATGCTTGGTTGGAAATCACAAAGATCTTTTTTTGAGCTTGTAATGTAGGCTTAGGGTAGGGTAGGATAACAATTTTGGACAATAAGGCTATACCATCCTTGAACTTCTACATCAAATTCTCATCACTTTTTGTTTATTGGGCCACTTTTTTTTATTTTGTTGCTTTACCTACTTCATCTCTATTCCTTTACTCCAAGTCTTTTCACTTCTTTTCTTCAATTCTTATACATGCATCAAGCTTTGAGCACTCAGTCTTTTGATGGACTATCTTTTTCTTCAAAGCAAAATGCTTACTTGCTAGGCTCATAGGTTCTTTTTCTTTTTATGACTTCGTGGCTTAACTACACTTTCTTACTCTTTCCACCACCCCCAACTTAGGATTTTGGCCTCAATTTCTATTCTTAAGTTCAAGGAGTATAGAGTTCAAGAGAGGATGAATAGAAGGGTTACGACTTATAATATGGTTAGCAAAGAAAAGTCCAAAGGCTCAAAGAGGGTGACTAGGGTAACTCATATGTATTGGTAGCCATTTTAGGCTAAAGTAGTTTTCCTAAAAACACAAGATGGCCTAATATAATTTTACCCACCAAGCACAACCTAAATTTAGTTTTGAAAGACTAATGGGGCAAGTTCGAGATAGTACAAGTACACATGATATGTAGATAATTATGCTCAGACACACGGTATGTGAATATTGTCAAGGGGGGTCAATTGTTCTCCTTGCTCGAGACAAGGGTGGAGTATCCCCAATTTTTCCTCAATCAACTTTTGGAGTCAAAGAAAGAGAGCGAATTTTGTCATAAAGTTACTCTCGTCCATGACTTTGATTTTTTCAAAAAATTTCGGATGGAAGGGGGTGTTTGCTTTTGTACCTGAACCATGCATAATTTTCTAGTCATGGAAACAACCCAAGTTATCATCTTACATTGCAAACTATAGTATGGGAAAACTTCCATGTAGTTACTAAGATTTCACCAATGGGTGTGAATGCGAATCCCAATCATCGATGCCATAGGTACGCAGACTTATTTTGCATCTATGGTTAGAAACTAAAATCACAAATTAGCAAAAAAAGAACAAAATCTACTCCATGTAGGTGTGAGAACCATCAGTGTGCTCAAATATTACAACCCAAATAAAAATTAAGAATTATCCAAAAGAGCAGAAAAGTATGCAAAATATCAATAATACATGCCCAAATCAAATAAATAAGGAGACACCCCCAACTGACAATGTAGAAGTGTCCCTACTGCATAACTAATTAAGGATAAAAGAGATAAGGTTGTTCCCTGAATCCTCATCAAGGAATTCTATCACTCTCGAACCCTGCATCATCACCATCCTCCTCAAGATCTGACCACTCTACTGGGGCCTCATCATTGTTGTCTACCCAAGAAGTGGGAAGCCTTATTTGGGGTTTCAAAACCTTCCATAGACCCTTCACCCCTTTCCACATCTTCATAAAGAATTTGTCCCTCTTTTTCTCCCTAGTGATCATTTTTTATGTGCGCTCCAGAGGTCTTGGTGTGATGCTGCCAAAGAGGAGTAGGCTTCCTCATGCCGATTAATAGTAGCTTTTTGCTTCTTTTGGTCCTCCTTGTACTCATCATAATTAGCACGTGACATATATGAGTGATGGGTGGTGGAGGGTTCTCCCGGACCTTGAGGCAAGATAGCCACAAGCTCTTTAATGGTTGCAATATTAACTCCAATCTCTTCAAGAGGTCCCATGGTGTTTGGCCTATAAGGATAGGTTTATCTACATGTTGGATCTTCCAATCATACTAGCATACTCTTTCACCCCTGCTCTCTTGCAAAGCTCAGTAATCAGAGAGAGGTAAAAGATATTTGTACCACCTTGGTTTTTTAAATGATTTATTTCATTGACCATGAGTTGACCAACATTCAATGGGATGCCATATAGAATACAAGCAACCACCCGAGCTGCAATTCTGGGACTGTTGTCATATAGGTGCAAGGAGACACTCAGCTACAAATAATATGCAACCATATCCGAGCCTCGGAAGTGAAGTCATTCATGGAGATGTTGCTTTTAGTTTTGGTCTATGAGACTTCATTTTTGGTACATAAACGTTGTGCCAACCAATTCCCCGATTTACACCCCTTTTTTTTTAAATTCACCTATGTTTTCCTGCTTGATCCTATAAACATCATTGATTTTCTTAGCCCCAACTTTCACCGTCTTTCCCCGCATCTTTACAATCACATTGAGTAGGTTTGAGAAAGATACTTCACTAATATTGGCATAAAATTCATGGACCAATTGTTCATTTGCAAGGCATGGATACGGGGCAATGCAATTCCACCCTGTGGCTTCAAGTTTGTCATGAAAAGCTGGTAGTTTCTCTGGTATATTCTCCAAACAAATTTCTCTTTCCAAATGTAACTTTGTCTTTGAAAGATCACTGTAGTAGTGAGTGTCACATTTGGGTGCCACGAATCTTATGTGATCAAACTTATCTATGAGGTTGTCCTGAAAGCACTAAATACACATTATATCTTTCAACATCATTTAAATCATGCAAGCTATGCTAGATTGATCATTAAAGTTCATTAGACTAGGTTCTTGGCATTGCCTGGCTAAAGATTGGAAGTACAAGATTTTTTTTTGACATAACAGGAACCTATCCTTAGTTACCGCAATTATGGATCAGAACTACATCCGCATTACCTCGGTTGCAATCTATGACCTCGATCGTGACACCTAAGACTGGCTCCATGTCATTTCTGCATGCTCAACTTCCTCCCAATTCTAGACTACTAGCATGTTCTACAATATGGGTGCAAATGAAGGTTATATGAACATTTCTACCGATGTGTGTGAATGTTCCATCCAAAAGTAAATATCACTATTGAAATTTCATTTGAGCAATTCATCAAACACAAGGTGTGCATATCATATTTGTCTAACTTTTTTACACACTATTGGGTACTTAAGGTTTCCCCACTTGTGTGCACACCTCCATTAAGAAACCAACACCATAACAATAATAAGTATGACAATATGTAAAGCATAACAATTAGAACTCTAGGACCTTTCTTAATCATGCACTCAATGGCTAATTTTTAAAAATAAAAACAAGGATTCATGTCACCTACCGAAGTTGTGATGAAAGAAGGGTGTGCACGAGGCTGTTTGTGAGCTTACAACTTGGCTAACAATGTAACTTAGATTTGAGAGCACAATCTTGAAAAGGGAGTGTGAGGGAAATGAAGGATACTAGGTGTTAAATGACCACGACCGTGGTTAGGGGCCGTGACCGTGGACGCCCGCGTAGTCGCGATCGCGCATGGTGGCCGCAATCGTGGTAACTGAAAGCTGTTTTTGCTCCCCTATTTTCCCCTGTTCAGTATTTTACTTAGTTTTTACAGAATTTTCCCTTTTCAAATCTTCAAAGTAGACTTTCACACTTACCCCTTTTAAAGCTCATTCAAAGAAATCAAAAGTACCGCAAATGTATGGGTTATTCAAATGCAAAGACAACATCTACACTACGAGAACATAACAAAAAAGGATACGAGCCACTCTCGTGGAATTTTTGGATTGTCTCCCACCTAGAACCTTAGTTATTGTCGTAGCACGACGAATTTCTTCTTTTAATCTCACTGTGGGTCCTAAAACCCCTCATCATTCACTTTCTCATTCTCAACATCCACCACAGATACTACTTGGAAATTTGTGGTTTGTTTCTTTTACTTACAAATTTTGAACGAGACCTCATCTTCTTGTACCTGAAATTTCATCTCCCTTAGATCTAGATCGAAAATGGCTCTCCTAATGGCCAATAAAGAACGACCAAGAATTATAGGAACCTCTTGGTCCATCTCACAATCCAACACAATGAAATCCACTAGGAGAATAAATTTGTCCACCTTCACAAGGACATCAAACAATATACCCACCGACCTTTTTATGGACCGGTCCCTCATAAAAAATCGCATTGAGGTCGGTGTAGGAGTTTCCAATCCAAGTTTCTTATATATGACAAAAGGCATTAGTTTGATACTTGCACCAAGGCCATAAAGAGCTTTTGCAAATCATGAGTCCCAATGGTACAAGGGATAGAGAACGCTCCGGGATTATCCTTCTTTCTCACAACTTTGCTATCCATGCTAGCGCTACACCCATGAGTAACCTCAATGGTATCACTCTCAATGATCTTCTTCTTGTACATTAACTTCTTCATTAACTTAGCATATCCCGAAATATTTTGTATCGCCTCGAGTAGTGGGATAATTATTGAGAGGTTGCTAAGTTTTGTCATAAATTGTCTCAACTTGTCACTCTCTTCTTTTTTATGAAACCGTTGAGGGAACAGGGGAGGAACATGGATGATTGGCCTTGCTTCTCCTTGCGGTTTTTTAACTTCGACCACTTCTTCATTGCTTTCATCCATCTCTTTCTCATCACTTGCCTTTATTCTTTGGGGAATTACCTCTTTTACCTTGGCTTTGGGCATATTTTCACTCACATCTCGTCTAAGAGGCTCATCAAGTGTTTTTCCACTTCTAGTGACTATTGCTAGGACTTGTGCGTCATTCTTTGGGCTAGCAATTGTGTCACTCGAAAGTCCACCTCTAGCCCTTGCATTTAGTTGCGTGGAGATTTGCCTAACTTGGGTCTCTAATTGTTTGATGGAGGCAGAGTGACACACCACTATTTTGGAGAGCACGAAGAAGTCACCCTTCAATTCACGGACCATTTTGTCCATGCCTTCAACTTTACTCAAAATCCTTGCCAACACATCTTTAGTCTTGAACTTTTCGGGATCAATGATATTTGACTCTTTGGCCTTAGACCTATCATGAGGAGGAATGTAGCGGTCATAGTCACATTTTCTATCTCTCTAATCTCTATCTCGATCATGATCCATCCAACCTTGGTTCCCACCTTGCCTTTGATAGGCGGGGCGGGACCCCCATGAGTAGTTTTCCAAGTACCGAATCTCTTCATCCAACTTCTTTGACTCATCATCGTCTTCATAAGGCTTTGATGTTATAGAATTTACCGCTTTTTTCGGGTAAACCCATAACATATTTCGTTAGAAGCTCAAGTTGGGTCATCATCTTGGCCATATTCTCTTCTTTTTCCTCTTCTCATTTTCTTTGCCCATAGGTCACCACGGAGGTGGTAGAAGGGGTATTAGGAGCATCGGCATCACGGGTGTGCCATCCCCGATTTTGTTTGGATACTTCACCTATCAATATGAAAGCCGCAAGATGATGCAATTTCACAATAAAGCCACCCGCCATATTATCCACAACCGTTGTGTTCAATGGATCAAGAGCTCTAAAAAAATTCTCAAGGATCATCTTATCTGGGACCTCATGATTTGGGCATTGGGATAGCTTTCCATTAAACCTCTCCCACACTACAAATAATGGTTCTCCATTCAATTGCCAAAAGTATACAATCTCATCCCACTTTTGAAGCATTTTCAATGGTGGGAAGTATCTATCAAGGAACATCGTGGTGAGCTCCTCCCAAGATGTGATTGAGCTGGGTGGAAGTAAGCGGAGCCATAAAACCGTCTCACCCGTTAGTGAAAATATAAAAAGTCAAAGCCGTATGGATTCTTGTGTAATATGTGCTATGTTAAATAGCGCACAAACTTCCACAAAGTTTTTTAAATGAACATTTGGGTCCTCATATTCTTGAACCCTATATAATCCTTTCATTTGCAATATGTGAAGCATAACGCTAGTCATATGAAACACACCATTTCTGTTGGTTGGTAGGATGCGAATAACACTTGTTTGCCCCGCCTCATTTAATTGTCCCTCATCGTCTAGTGGGGCACCAAAGGGGCCAAAATTACTTGCATTATCGTTCATTGCTCCGTTTACACTTTGATCACCTAAAAATAGTCAAAAATAATAAATAAAGTAAATTACCCCACTCTGGGTATTCCCAAGTAAGAATAACACCACACAAGTAAAATCTATATTTCTTTCCCCGAAAACGGCGCCATTTTGATAACGTTCAACTCACTCCCATAATTAAGGGGTGATGCGGTTGTTATCAAGTAACCCAATGTAAATTGGGGTTGAATCTCAAGGAGTGAATGTTATAAAATTCCATTCTATGGGTACTCAAGTTACTATAAGGTTACCCAAAATGCTAATGGAAACAACATGAATAAGTAAATAGGGGGAATTTGTCTGAAAATTCTTCACACAGACGTTAACAAATACGTGGTGAATGTTATCTTTGGTTTAAATTCAAGATTTGGAGAAATATTGGGATTATATCTCCTTAGAGGTGAAGCATGTGGTGCAATGTTAGTTTATCATAGAATTTAGTTGTTACTTAATGGATAGGCTAGGTGGAATATCATTGGGGTTAATTTTTGACAAAACCTCAACAATTTCACCCATTGGCCCTTTCGAGCACCGAACAAGTGTGGAGTTTATATAGCCACCCAAAACCTCAACCAAGCATCCCTATTTCTAGGATGATGCTCTTGACATGATTTACACTCTCTAAACACTTATTTCTAATATTGCAAAGGGTAGTAAACTATAGTCTTAGTTGTTTACCACTACTTTGTCCCCTGATAACCCTCTTTTGAGGATGTTATGGCTTACCTAATATTTACCTAAATCCCTCTTTCGAGGATGACAAAAGGTTTCTAGATATTGAAGCTTTCATCCATCAAATCCATTTGGATGTTATGGGTTTTCACCCATCAAATTCCAACACATAAGCTCAAGCAATGTTGAAATCCATACTCAACTAAAATCCATGCAAACAGAACAATACCCACACATAATCACACTCGAGTTCAATATAATCCCAAGACTAAATTATTTAGCTACTCATGAAGAAAGTAAATAGAGATATACCATATGGGTCAACCAAAGCATTCATTCTACAACAAGAAACCAAGAAATTTGAGCCTCTAAGGTTGATTACACATTTGTCCAATTAGGTTTTCAAGCTTAGAATTTAAAACTCTATTATGAGATAAGCAATACCCAAAGAAGAAAGGGTTTTTGCTTATATATGATTTGGGATTCGTCCATGATATTTTATAATTCTACCTTTGGGCCAGTTCCCGCTGATCTGCGATCGGGCGTGTTAGACCATGACCACAGTTAGGTTCTGCGATCGCACTTTGCTGACTACCTGGACTGACAGCGACCGCGGTGTAAGTACTACGGTTATAGTAACCGAGGCTAACTGCTTCAGGTTTCCATTTGCACTCCCTTTGCTTCCATTTTCTCCTTTTTTAAATCTATTCCATATATGCTCATCTTATCCACTTCGTACTTGCAAAATGTGGGTGTTAGTGCACTTAAATATAAATAGTTCCTCATTTTCTAATACAAAACATGGTAGAGTGTGTGTATAATTTGTATGAATGAGTGGTAGAATTACCGCTCATCAGTGCCTCAATTGGTTTTAAAGTCTACAAGATCCATACAACATTGTCATTCAAACAAGTGGACCAACCAACAAGTTTTCTACCTCTACTTAAAACAAATCCAAGACTAGCATGGAAATCATCATAAGAAAAGAGGTAGTATAGAAAGGAATCAAGTGTAAAGGCGTCATCCAAGGTACTATTATCTATAAGAATGCCATTTGGATCAAAGGACTTAGAACATAATGCACACAAGGATGGATTCAAGACACTTAAGCACATACAACTTCTTCTTCTAAAATAACTTCCCTTATGAGAGGGGTCACCAATTACAATCAATTCACAAAGAAGGGTATCACAATCATTGAATTCATCAAATGTTTGTTCAAAAGGAAACTCTTTTCTTTACCTATAAGTAGTGAACCCTTGGTCAAGAGTGGAAACATGCAATGTTGAACTCTTTTGGATCTTTTCATTGCCCCCCTTCTTTAAAGATCTCTTATCTTTGTTGGAGATCTTTCCCTTACACAATGTTGGTCCATCAAGTTGATTATAAATCTCCAAGAGAGACTTTCCATCATAGGGAAGGATACCAACACCCTCAATCAAACTTTTCTTATCATACAGACCAAGAAACAAGTTAGGTGTACCAAAAACACCATATCCAAATTTGGCACCGAGGTCAAATGGATAAAGTGGCCATAGACACGGGTCTAGAAAACACTCATTTTCCCCAAAGGCTTCACCTAAACTAAAAGATATAGCCTCAATGCTAGTATAATTACCATCAAAAGAAAATAGAGAGTAGAGAAAGGTATCACTCAAGTCATTTTCAACTAAGGTGTCCTCATGTATAGACTAACTATTAGATTCAAGATTATCACCATAAGTATTAAAAAAATAAGATCACCCAAAATATAAGAAAAAGCAATTTCCAAACAAATGATATTTTCTCCTTGAAGAAAGGAATCCTCAAGTAGACACATACCACTACTATCTTCAAACTGATTATTGCTTAAGTATTCATAACAAACAAGCAATTCATCCTTATAATTATCAAAAAAAGGTGGGGTGTCGTACAAAGGATAACTTCCACAATCACTTTTATAGAAACAATCACTAATTGGGTTTCTCAAATATTTAAGTAAATCTAAGTTATCATTACCCAGTTGATTATTCCTTTCCAAGACTCCACATTTCTTTTTCTTAAGAGTATTTTTATCTTCCAAGAAGATATTTCCATTTGTAGGAGGAATGTTGGCACACCATAGTGGGTTGGCATATAGGCTATAGCCTTCAAGATAAGTTATACCTTCAACATCATTCTCACCACTAGGTTCACTAGGAGTGATTGTACTATCTTCGAACACGCTATCGTACTTAAAGAGAGAAAGACCTATCCCAGAGGAAGATTTAGAATATGCAAGTTCACTCTCTAAAAGACAACTATCAAGTTCCAATGAAGTTTCAAAAATATAATCATCCTTTTGAGCAAGACCAAAAATAGGATATTCACTACTGGACATGCCTAAAGGGTCACTCCTATTTTCTTGACCAACATTTTAAATTTTATCACTCACTTGAGGATAATTAATCACATCACAAACATCCTCAAGTGGTGTACTAGTTTCACATACAAGTTGGTCAACACAATTTTCACAAGGCATACTATCATCCAACATAATGGCTTTAACACTAGGTGGACACAAATTGATCTTACAAGAAGAGTCAATTCGGTCATTAATAGGATCAACTAGTGTATCCACACTCACAGCATGTACATCATCATCAAGAGGTAAAGAATCATTAGATTCACATGTAGGTAAGCTACTACTCACACTCAATGGACTACTATCCACACAATCATCATTCAAATGCACTAAAGTGTAAGAGTTAACTATTTTACCTTGAGGTTTTTGAGAATTTTATTCTTCACCTTGGTGTGAAGGTCCTCCATAAGATTCGGAAGCATCTAAGATTGCCCTCGTTAAATATTCAAAGGAAATCTTCTCTTTTGGCACTTGCTCTCCTTCACTTGCCATGTTGGTCTCTATACACATGTCCTTATATAGAGAAGGACAAACAATGTTAGCTAAGTTTGGTGGCAACCTCCTGAATTCACTCCTCACAACCTCTCCTTTTTCCACTCTTGGATTTCCACCTTTCACTCTCTTACTCCTCTCAATCTTTTATCTCTTAATTTCTTTTAGCTTGGAGTAAGTGATCATATTTCTTTGAGATTTAGGAAGAATGGGTGGAAATAGATGATTTCCCCATTAGTCCATTACAATATTAGGCTAATTTTGTATATTTGGAACTCTATGATATGCAAACCAATTGGCACCCAAACATAAATGTCCTTTTTCCAAGGGGAAAATGTCACACCACACCTCCTCATAGTACCCACATCGGGAGAAGAAAACCTTCACTCTCTCAAAAACTTAAACCCTTCCAAGAAGTAAGGAAAAAGTAGAGGTTCTTGAGGTATCCCTAAATGGTCAACCATGGGTGGAATGATGTATTTTCTATAGCACCAATCATCTAGCACAAAGAGGCATCCCGAAACCCCACAAATGATTGCCTTTCCAGAGTGAACGTTTCTTCTTGGATTAATATTGTAAAGCTTCGTATACCCAATGGTACATGGGCACCCCTCATAAGTTACTTTAAGTCACTTCATGTTTGGTCAAACTTTTCTTTGATATCCCACCAAATCAATGTTGGACCTCTAATATGTTTAGCGGCACATGTAATTTTTTTTTGAATTCAATCATATAATAATCCTCGAAGATCCTTTCATACTTCTATTCCCAATCAAGATAATCTTACCTTATGAAGATGGGTAGGGTAGAAAGATCATGAATCCTACTATACCCTCTATTTCGACCTTGATTCCCATTTCCATAAGTTATAGCCATAACAGTCTTCACCACAATCATAGTCTCATATGTCATAGTTACAATTATCCGAGGCTATCAAAGACATGTTGTCCTTATATCACCTTCTCCCTACAAAATGAACAAACAATATTAGCAGTAAAGTGCCTCACCAACACTCAAAAAAATCTCACCTTTGTGATCCTCACAATTGAAGCGGCAAATATTGAGAGTTGTTTATATTTCGGTGGACAATAAAGTGTCAATCTCTACTTTGCACTCGGAATGGATTCTTGTTTGATTAACTCAAACAAATAATAAAAAAATTTAGTTATGGACTTGAACCAAAGAAGTTACATTGAATTAAAACTAGAAAAGCACAAAATAAATAGGAAAAGAAGGAAAACGGACTCAAAAACTAATTCACAACTAAGTAGATGATTACTAGTTGTTAATTAGCGTTTAGAATTAAAAAAAAGTCTAAGAATCAAATAAAAGAAACTAAGAATCTAAAAGTGAGATTACTAAAATTTGTCCGAGTTGATAACTATGTTGACGACTAAGATGGTAGTCGTCACTTGGTTGATGACTTGCCACTCTTGTCGTCAACCTTAGTCAGAATAAGGGTTTAGGCTTTCTTTAGGTGACGACTAGGTTGATAAGTTATCACTTAGTTGATGGCTTGTCACTCTTTTCATCAACCTTAGGAAGAATGGGGGTTTAGGTTGTCTTTAGGTGACGACTAGGTTGATAAGTCGTCACTTGGTTGATGGCTTGTCACTCTTGTCATCAACCTTAGGCAGAATAGGGGTAGGTTGTCTGCAGGTGATGACTAGGCTGATAGTTCATCACATAGTTAATGATTAAAGTGATAGGTCATCACTTAGTTGATAACTAGGTTAAAAACTTATCACCTAGTTGACGACTAGGTTGATGATTAATCAGTAAGTTGATTGCTTGTCGACGAAGTCATCATCCTTAACCAGTATTCACTCCATGTCTTTAACGTATGAAGGAAAAGGTGTAGAGGTTCTTTAAATGTTTTCTCCTTCTTTTGATGACCTAGATAGCTTCCTTGGAGATTATTCAAGGCTTTGAATTCTTCAACAATGGATTAACCACTCTTGAAGCCTTGAATTCCTTGTACCCCCCCCCCCCCCCTCCCCTTTTGTACTCTCTTTTGTTCTCTTTCTTTAGAATATTCCTTCTCGATGCTATTTGATTCTTTTCTCTCTTTGGAAGAATGGAATATAATTTGGAATAAATAAGTACAACACCTTCCCTCTCACTTCCTTTTGGATCAAACACACTCTTTTTGAGTGTTGTTCTTCAACAATATTTGAAGAACATGAAAAACATTCAAAATTGACCCTTATTCAAATGAACCCGAAATTCGATGAAATTAGAAACCCAAGCTCACTTCAACCTTCCAAACATAATACCAATGTTTTAAAGCCCAAATTTCCACCAACAAATCTCTGATTTGAGAACCAACCTTCAAGTTTTCTTCAACCTAAGCTCTAACAATGGTGGATGGCTCAAATCACATCGGAATAAGCTCAGCTCTTGAATTTTGACTCAAGTTGTGCTAGGGAACAAAAATCTCGCACTAGAAACTCAAAATGACACAAAAATCAAAAACTCAAAATAGGAAAAACACTAAAAACATTTTTTAGGATAATTTTTCTTTTTCTTTCTTTCTACTTTTTATGTGATTTTCAAGATAACAAATCCAAGATTGACTCATAGGAACAAAATCAAGCTCGGCTTTAATATAAAATGATACGATCCAAGCCACAAAGACTCAAATCTAGACTTGAAAAAAAAAAGATAGAAGGATAGGATAACCAAGATATGAAGATAGACACAAAACTGATAACAAAAGAGCAATAGAAGGGTATTTCAAATCCTAAAATCTCCCTTAATAGATTACCAATTAACACCTAACTCTTATGTGACCGCAAAGGGGATTAGATCTCCCTTACAACCAACGTTTCTAGTCAAGGTTCAACATCGATATTTTCAAGCACTCAAACACTCCTATGGAGTTCTCATGAATTCATCATGTAATTAATCGACAAAAACTTAACTAATAAAATGTATAAGACACCTATTTATAGTAGTTTCCTTGGCATAACTAGATTATTATAAAATAGCCCAAAAGTGGCTATTTTGGAAATAACCCACAAGGATTCTCTTTATTCCTTGCACCATGGATTTTCTTGGCTCCAAGCTATCTTCCAAACATGAAATTGCTTGATTAAGATTTCAAAGAAGGTCCTCCAAGCACATTCTTGAATGCTTAGGTAGATCAAGGCTTGAACTTATTTATGTTGTCCTCGAGTTATGTGATCAAAAGCGTTGATGCCTATTTGGCTTGTATCATGAAGTTCCCTGATGGGACAATTCCATCATCACTATCTCATATTTGCAAACTTAAGCAGTCTATATGTGGACTTCATCAGGTCTCTAGGCAATGATAATCAAGACTCACGGCTGCTCTAAATTTTAAATACTTCACTCATTCTCTTAATAATTATTCTCTGTTTGTCAAGAAATCTGACTCTTCTATTTCATTAGTAGCAGTATATGTCGATGATATTATTTTGACAGATAATTATAATATAGAATTGCACGCATTGAAGTTATTTCTACATGAGGAGTTTAGAATCAAGGATTTGGAAAATTTATAATTTTTCTTGGGTATGAAGGTATTGAGGGAAACTCATGGCATCATACTTTCACAACGAAAGTTCATAATTGATCTCCTAAAAGAATTTGATGTCACACATATGTCACCTGATTCATCTCCTCTTGATCCTACAGTAAAGCTAAGTGTAAATGATGGGAATGTTATTCTTAATCCCACTATATATAGACATCTTCTTGGTAAGTTGAATTACCTTACACACATGGCCGGGATCTTTCCTTCATTGTTTATCATCTTATCCGATTCATGCAAGATTCCTGTCTACCTCATCTCACGGCCACATTACGTGTTCTTCGTTACTTATCAAAGGAACCAGGCCGTTTGGTCTTTTTCTCAATGCCTCTTTCTCTTTTGAGCTTCTCACATAATTGGTTCGTCTCTTTCAAGATCTCTCCATTCCAGTACCGTTGCATGTGCATCTCCATTCAGATATTCAGACAACAATATATATTGTTAAGAACCTTATGTTTCACGAGAGAAAAAAGCATGTTGAGATTGATTGCTATTTCATTCAACAAAAGTTTTTGGATGGACTTATTTCACTTTAATTTGTTCCATCTTCCTCTCAATTAGCTGATTTATTTACAAAATCACTCACCGTTCCTCTTCATCACAGTGTTTTGGGCAAGTTGGGTGTTCGTTCGTCCCCTCCAACTTGAGTGATGTGTGTGTGAGATAATATTGAAATTTGTTCATTGGACCGAGTTGGTTCACCTGTTTCATCTGAGCGTTATATTATATTCATCTGCTGCAGTGAATTACTTGTGTCATCCTCAATATTATCAACCTCAGTACATTAATTTCGTCTCATATTCAGAAAAATTTTGTACATATTATTTATTTTCTTTTGGATACCCTAGGTAAATCTTTTGTATCCTTATTTAGGCTAATATCTTACTTTATTTAGGAGTGTATTTCTTTATTATTCTTTACCTTATTTCGGAGTCCTTGGGTGTTTAGATTTGGTTTCCTTTTAGTTTTTGTTTCTGTTTTCTTAGTTGTATATATAATAGGACATTCTACAAAGTTATTAATTTTTATTTTTATATAAATTCAGTTGAGATTTTAACAAAAAAATATTGTGTTACATATATGATAAAAAATTAATTCTTAGATGATATAAATATTTAATATTTTTATAAAATTGTTTCTCATTCCTGTGTAAAAGTTTAATTCCAGATTTTTCTTCTTTACGGATAAATGAAAATATGAAATAAAATGTAACGATAAGAAATATAAGAAGAGAAACAAAGAACAGATAATGTCAATACAATTTGTTGTGTCGCCAATTGAATTACATTTAAGTACTTCTTTTGTAAACTTTTTTTCCTTTAATGCTCGTTTGATTGGAAAATAAGTTATTCCAAAATTAATTATTTTGGGATTAGCTATTTCAAAATTAATTATTTCACCCTCAATGTGGAATAAAAATAACACTACAATTTCAGAATAACAAATTCGGGAATAAGTTATTCCATGTATTTTATCCAAATTAGACATGGAATAAACACATGCTTAGTTATCTTTTGTACCAATCGAGTCCTAATTGTTCATTTACTTCATTGCCCTTTTTCTTTTCTATTTTTTGAACTCACTAAAACCTTTGTTAATAAATAAACGCCTGTTTAAACTTTTTTCCTTTTTATTTTATTTGTTTCCTTTCTTATTGTTACGAACCCAAAAATTATTATCCATTTGTACAAATTCTCAGTTTTCTGCTTAAATATTATATTCTCACCATCCAATTTATAAATTGAGAAAAAAGTTTCACAAATAAAAGAAATTTGCATTCTATTTGCTTTTGCTTAAAGTTTTATTGAAAGATAAATAGAAATGTTAGTGATATAGAGGTGTCACGTCACCTTATTCATGTTACTATATCGAGTCCATGCTTGGGCTCATAATCTATTGAAACCTGATGTTAAAAGGACCGGAAAAAAAAAAGAACAATGACAAATATGTCAATTACCTTAGTTTGTCTCAATTATGTAAAATCCCAAAAACTATATATAAACGAACTGAAACATGGTCAATAGCATGTAGACGTACAAAATTCAATAACTTGCAGGCTTTAAAACAAAGTTGCAGTAAAAATTATGACTGAAGAGAAGAGGAGAAAGGATCACACCTTGAGCAGGAGCACGGAAGAGACATGACGCTACAGAATTAAAGAAAAGTGTTTGCCTAAAAATTTCTTTACCCATTTTGTTTCATTGGCAGACTATTTGATTAACTTAATAAATGTAGGAAAGTTATATGGACACATATAATAAGGGAGTTAATAACTGACTATGGACATTTATCCCAGTCACTCTATTTTGTTCTTTACTTCAAACATCCCTCAACTATCATATTTTTATTCAAAAAATGCTCTATTTATTTAATTATTTTTTTCAATAAATTTATTTATGTGAAATTTCTATTTAAAAAGAAAAATTTTGAAAACTAAAAAATATATCTTTAATGACTCTTTTATCCTTATCCTCCTAAGTTAATATCTCCCCCTCCTCTCTCTCATTTTTCTTCTTTATTTTTTTTGTAACTAAGGATGCATTAATGGAATAAAAACATAGTTCAGAAGCTAGTCAGGCTCCATTACAAAAACAATTGGGTGTAGCCCTGCAGAGTTAGCATATGAAGTAATAGTTCGAGGATAACATTTTCCTTCTATATCTGCCCAGCCATCATGGGCTACAAAAGAGGGGGGGGGAGTTACAAAAACTTTACAATCCTCATAGTTTTCAATTTTTTCTCCTGCCTTGTCCATGGCGTCGGCTACCTTGATTTGTTCCCTGTAGCTATGGTGAACGGGAGGATTCCCCAACCTTTTTATCAAAGACTTGCATTCATCAATGATAGGATTATAGAGTAGGTTATCCTTGGTTAACTAACTAATTACTTCTTCAGAGTCTATATTAACGTCAATGGGGCACAAGTTATGCTCCATTACTAGCATAAGACCTTTTCTAAGGGTCATGAGCTCCATGAGGTTATTGCTAGCCCGATAAAAGCCCTGCATGAAACCCAAGAGCCAGTCTCCAGTAGTATTCCTTATCCCCTCTAATTCCCCCTTGCTAGGATTGCCTAAGCAAGAACGGTCAGTGTTTAATTTGTAGGCGTTCCTGATTAAGGGGGGGGGGGGGGACCAACCAATAGAAATGGTGATGTGAGGCGTGGTTTTTGAGTGATTACTTAAGTGGAAGAATTCCACAGTTTCAGAGTAAGCATCTTTGAAGGAATGGGTGCAGTTTTTGTTATTGAAGACATTGTTGTTCCTTACTTTCCAAAGGGTCCAAAAGCAAAAGAAAGAGAGGGTGGACCAGTCTATGTAGTTATCAAAGCTGGTGTGATTGAGTAAATTCCAGGTAGTTTTCCAGTTTGTGGGAGAGAAGCTTTGGGTGGTGATGTTAGTCTCACCCGGGTATTCATTGGTAATATCCCTCCAAAAGTAGTAGGTATGAATGCAATCAAAGAAGAGGTGTTATGAATGCAATCAAAGAAGAGATGCTTGATGTCCTCCTGGGTGTGGTTCAAACGTGGAAATTGGGATTGATATTGATGCCTCTATAGGATAAAGTGACTTTAGTGGGAAGTCTTTTGTGGTTCAAGAGACAGAGGAAAAATTTTATTTTTATAGGGACTTTGGCTTTCCAAATCTAGCCTCATAATTTTGGAATGAAAGTTGAGTTGGATCTCTTCTTTGAGCTATGTTCATAAACAGTCTTGAAAGAGAATATTCCTGAACCATTTAAAAGACATAGGGGATGTCCTTATGAATCTTATGGTTAGGGAAGAAGGTATTACTAATAGTATGGAGGATGCTGAGGGGGATTTCAAAAGGTATGTGGTCGAGGTTCCAGGTGCCTCCATGCCAAAAGTTTGATAGGTTTAGAGGGGGTGCTACTTTGGCATGGGCCATTGGATGATGTCTTTAATAGGGGGAAGGTTGGGGATCCAACAGTTTTTTCAGGCATCCACTTTGTTTCCATTATGGATGGACCAGAAAATGACATCCCTACAGAGGTCCCAGCCTCTTTGGATGCTCCTCCAAGTTTTGGAGGTGCACTGAATATGGTTAGTAGAGGAGTGGATGAACTTATGAGATAGAATCATTTTTCTTCTCCTTCTCACTTTTTTTCCATAAATCGCATATTTATAGTATAACCTAGTAAATTAACAATTAAAATTGTACAAAATATATTTTTTTCAATAAAAAAATGAATGATCGTTATTAATTTAGGGAATATTAATGTTTTAAGAGAATATAAAAAGCTTAATATGATGATGAAGATGGCAAAAAGTCACTTTTAACTAATAGGGACTAGGATAGTCATTTAATGCAATTACAAAGTTTTAAGATCAACATAATTTTAAGAGAGCTCCAACTATTGTAAATAATTATAATAATGTGGATGTTTATAACTTCTTGGTGTAATTCCTTTTTTAAGTGTATAACTCCCACACCTTCACTACCTCCTCATTGATCATCCATGTTAGAACATGGACAACTCAAGCAACAATTAACCAGGATCAACAACTTACATAATATCTAAATAACATAGTCAAAATAAAAATCAGTAAACTTACCTCTTGAAGCTTTCATACAGTTCGTTCAACATCTTGTTTGCCAGGTCTGCTTCCATCTACTACTTCCTGATTAGCCTTATTAATCAACAATTGTGTAAGCAAGTGGTTTTTGAATTGAAGAAGGATTTGTAGAGTTTTGAAAAAAAAACGTACTCCTTTTCTCCATCACATGCCTCTGTTTATTTCCAATTTCAATTGAAGAAGGGAAGTCAAAGAGGCAAAAATGTTTTTGGCCTTTTATTGCTATCTTAATGCCAAAACGTTTTTGGACTTAATATGACCTTAAAATCACAAAATGTTTTCAGCCTTAAATACTGCCATAATGTCAAAATTTAGTTTTAATTCACTCATTTTATTACTTATTTATAGAAGACTAGTAAATAAAATAATATTACTTCTTCTTTCTTTTTAAAATTTGATTAGCTAATCGGGCATAGTAGGGGCAATAAATTTATTAACTGAGGCTTCCAATTATGATTTTGAATTCGATAATGAATGAATTATCATATCACAATAAATTACAAATTATTTCGCTAAAAATTTGTAATTGCACTCCTCAATTTAATTTCGAAATCTACCATTACATCTTTTTTAACTCTCCATATTAGAATTACCAACACCAATCAATTAAATTAAAATCTCTAAGAAATATAACTCGTTGATTAACTTAATCCTTTATTTATAATTCTCAACTTATTTCACATGACAGATATAGAATCCACCTACAGGATTTTCACGCAAAAACTTATAAGCAACCATAAAGGGGTGTCTTCTATCTCAAGTCTGAGATATGGTTCTATCAACTAATTAATATTTCACTAAGTAATTTGTCATCATCCAAACTATTAGGAATATATTGGCTCAAAAAGAGTCTCACCTTTTAATAGATTAAAACAGTAAAGCAAACCACTTAGATCATAATAATTATGTCAAGATTAAAGGATCGTTTGGTTGGGAACAAGTTATCTTAAAATAATTAATCCCGGGATTAGTTATCCCACCATATGTGTGGGATAGCTTATCCCATCACTAAGGCACAAATGGTGGGATAAGTTATCCTTTCACTAACTTATCCCATTAAACAAACAAGGGATAAAATAATCCCACAGTTTATCCCGGGACTATTATAACCTATACCTCACACCAAATGACCCCTAAGAGTTTAAGTACATGTAATGGACTAGAGAAGTTGTTCATTAAAATTCAAAACATAAACAAGCATTTCTAATTGGTCCTTTCAATACGTATGAAATGTACAACACAAGAAGTTGAAATATTACCACTCACATAATTAAGATCAAATTATATTTAATCTTTTACTATAATCATCAAGATATTTGTCCTACCTCATCTTAGATTGTGAAAGTTAATTTATTACTTATAAGAATCGATAATTTTAATCTTTCGTGTATGAGTTAAAATGATCCATACACAAAATTATCTACTATATAAGCAAAGGACACACATGTTAGCACAATGATTTATTCAAATAAAGATTTTATTAATATTATAAATAGTTTTTACATGGGATGAAAATATAATACTATAAAACAAACTACATGGTTAATAGTATATCGTAACAATCTCACGCTTAGACTCATAACCATGAATGTATAATTTTAGCACCCATTTCTTCCACATGCTTATCAAAAACCTTCTAGGTTAAGCCCTTTGTAAATGGGTCAACCAAATTATTCTTCGACTCAATCTTTAAAACTCTCACATCACCCATTTGAGTTATATCCTAAATCAAGTGATATTTTCTCTCAATATGCTTACTTTTTTTATGGCTTCGTGGTTCTTTCGAGTTTGCAACTGCACCAGTATTGTCACAATAAAGTGGTAGTGGTGTTTGAACTAAAGGAACAACTCCAAGCTCTTTCAGAAAGTTACCGAGCCAAACAACCTCCTTAGCTGCCTCAAAGGCAACTACATATTTGGCTTCCATGGTGGAATCAAAAACACATGATTTCTTGATACTCCTCCAAATAATATCTCCACCTCCTAAAGTAAACATATATCCTGAGATAGATTTTTTTGAATCTTTATCCGCCTGAAAATCTGAATCAGTACATAGGTATAAGATCCCCAGAGTGAAAAACAAGTATGTAATCTCTAGTCCTTTTTAGGTACTTGACTATATGCTTAACCGCAGTCCAATGTTCTTGCAAAGGATTAGACTAAAATCTGCTAACCATGCCAACAACGAAACATATATCTGTTCTAGTGCACAACATAACATACATAAGGCTCCCTACAATAGAAGCATAAGGTACTGCCTCCATTCTCTCTATTTCATCGATCATTTTGGGTGATTGATATTTTGATAGAGTAATTCCATGCCTAAAAGGAAGGAATCCTTTTTTGGAATTTTGCATGCTAAATCTTGCAAGAATAATATCAATATAAAGTTCTTGAGTTAAGCCTAATATCCTTTGTTTGAGATCTCGCATGAGCTTGATCCCAAAAATATGAGCCATTTTTCCCAAGTTTTTCATATCTATAACGCCCCGAGTCTGGTACCCCAGACGCTACATGATGCTAATAATCCCGAAGGACCACTATCTAACCCATGACTGGTACCAACTGTGAGCTCTGCATAATAGTAATACTGTAATACCAATATAACTGAGATAAATGTGAATATCTTCCATAAGGTTCAAAACTGAATAATACTAAATAAAACTATGTCTGAACAAGGTATTACAATACATAAAAAATGAAAAGAACTATCTAATTACTCTAGTATGAAAAGCCTCTAAACTGAACTGTCTGAATAAGGAGTTGATGGGACAATTCCCCAACTAACTCCATCTACGGTAACGCCCCGAGTCTGGTACCCCAGACGCTACATGATGCTAATAATCCCGAAGGACCACTATCTAACCCATGACTGGTACCAACTGTGAGCTCTGCATAATAGTAATACTGTAATACCAATATAACTGAGATAAATGTGAATATCTTCCATAAGGTTCAAAACTGAATAATACTAAATAAAACTATGTCTGAACAAGGTATTACAATACCCAAAAAATGAAAAGAACTATCTAATTACTCTAGTCTGAAAAGCCTCTAAACTGAACTGTCTGAATAAGGAGTTGATGGGACAATTCCCCAACTAACTCCATCTACGGTAATGCTGAATCTAATGAGAAAATAAAATAAAAGAATATCCTCAAATGTTGAGGACTCATTTCTAGTCTACTACTGTTGGCTGAATGTCTAAACCGCTAAGAATGCTCTAGGGCCCGTACGTCGAAACCTATGGTATAAAATACCATGCAAAAAAAAAGTATGTGCCAGTACGTGTGATGTACTGGTACTCAAAGTAAGGTAAGTCTGAATGCAAAAGTTCATATGCATGAACTGTACTGACTGAATAACATGAACATGACTGCGTGAGAATACATGCATGAATACATAACTGTAACTGAAGTCATAAGAATTCTGAATACTAAGTTTACTGATAACATAGATTATTGATAACTGATATACTATTTACTGTGTGACTATGTCTGACAGTCCTTCTTCTGATGGAACTAGCTGAGTTCCGTACTGAGCTGGGTGACTGTATCTAACAGTATTAAAATCTGTAGAACTATCTGAGTTCTTTACTGAAGACTGAGACTGAGAGTGTGGGAGGTAATCATCTAACCGACATGCCCCTTATCTGAATAGATTTGGGGTCTAACCTGTAACCCCAGTTGAAAGGGTGTCAGTACCATACCACGGGTAAAGACACTGAAGAGATACCTTAATCTGGTAGGTTTTCAACTGTCAGGTTAAGCCACCTCATCAACCCTTATCTGAAAGGTTTTGATGTCTCAACCTACGCTGGCTACATAGTTCTGGAACGCAAGGACTGCTTCTAAGAAACACACCCTCTACTGACAGGTGAGTTCCCATCCTTGGGTTCACTCGGTGCTAAAT
This sequence comes from Capsicum pubescens, assembly GCA_030864215.1. Taxonomy (NCBI): domain Eukaryota; kingdom Viridiplantae; phylum Streptophyta; class Magnoliopsida; order Solanales; family Solanaceae; genus Capsicum; species Capsicum pubescens. The sequence goes on along the minus strand of CM061538.1, from coordinate 95,971,379 downwards.
CCTTCTCCCATCTGAATAGACACTGAAATGATTATACTGGACTGAGTTCATTGAGATTACTGAGTTTTCCTGAGTTTTGTAACTGACTGAGTTCTACTGAGTTCTGAAACTAACTGAGAGTGCTACTAATCATGAAAAGACTGAGATTCCTCTGTAACTGACATTGGCTCTAGACACATAGCTAAATTTTTGGGAATTAAATACCCCCAGGACTCAATAGCATGAATATTAAAAGGACATGACACTTCTAGAACACATGACCATAGTCAACAATTTATAATACAATCATTGAGGGATTTCATGAAGCACTTGATAACCATAATCTTGTAAATAAATAGGAAAACATCGTAATATAACATAATTTCACAATTCTAATTTCATGAGCATTTTATCAAACAACTGCAAGGCATAGCTTTAGCATAGGAGTCATTTTGAACATGAGATTATAGCAAGGATTCACCATTTATATCACAATTGAGTCAAAATGCACAATTTTTCTCTCTTGGGCATTTTGACAAACACATAGAATGCATATCTTTAGGCTTACGCATGAACATTAAGACAATACATCATGATTACATTAATCAACTAAATTTATAGATTTCAACCCACATGCTAACATAATTTCATACAACACATTAAAGATTCAAACTTGAAAATCGTACAACACATCAATATGGATTTAATTCACCCCACAACATAAAAATCATAATTCAACTTTTCGAAAAAATATTCTTGAACTCCAAGGGTGGAAGGGACCCTTGGATGAACATTTTACATACCTTGTTTGATAATTTCTTGAAGATTGATGGAGAAAATCTTGAGTTCTTGATTTGAAATTAATCTCCTAAGATTTTCTTGTTCTTGAGTAATTGTGAAATAATGAATATGATTAGCCAAAAGAGGGCTAAATTTTGTATTATGAGGGTTGAAGGTCAGGGGAAAAAGACTTAATTACTCTTAAGGATGCGGCTTTAAAAGGCAGAAAAACATGCCCAGCCACGCTACAGACGCGACATGTCGAGCGTACCAAAGCAATAATCAATGTGATGCGCCGACATTGCGTCGGTTCACTAGAAATTGCCTTGAGTTAAGGAAAATTTCACCCTTCGCTGCGATGGATGATGCGACGTGTCAACATCATGTCGACTCACTATTTTGGTCAATTGAACATGGTCTAAACGAGGTCCGAAAAATCTGATTCTTGTCCGAGAATACCTATTGACCTTCTTGATCATGAATTAACTAAAATATAGACCATTAAAGGACATTAAGGTCACAAAATAAGATGTTCAACTTTCGAAGGCTAAAAATAAACTAATTCTGGAAACTTAGCTAGAATTTTCTAAGTCTGGGGCCTCTTGACAAGCTTAAAGGATTAAATTAAGCTAGAAATTTTATGGGGTCTTACAATATATCCCCCTTGAGAACATTCATCCTCGAATGAGACTGAATGAACTGAGAGTACTAGTAGGCTGAATTTAATTACTGATCATGAACATCTGAGACATTACTATAGGACTGATATTACTGACATGCTGAATTTTATACTGAACATGCATATCTGATGCATGAATACATGACTGATTTGATGTATGAATGCATGACTGAGAGTACTGATAAGCTTATCATGAATATCTAATGCATAAATACATGACTGAACTGACTCATGAACATACGACTGAACATGCAATGGTAACTGATACCAATTTTGAAATGAAAAACTGAGCATGAAACTGAATAAGCTTAAGAAAAACCATTACCTTGGGTTGAGTCTAGATTAGCGTAGATGAGGTAAGGATACTTGGTCCGCATGTCTGCTTCCGCTTCCCAAGTAACTCCTCAATGGACCGATTTCGCCAAAGAACTTTGACTAGAGGGACTTCTTTGTTCCTCAGGTTGGGAGTCTGATAGTCAAGGATTTTGATTGGAATCTCTTCGAAAGAGAGGTTGTTCTAAATATCTAGGCCCTCTGTAGGGACTACGACTGTTGGGTCACCTATGCACTTCTTAAGCAAGGATCTGTGGAACACTGGGTGGACTAAGGATAGATCTGAAGGAAATTAGAGATCATAAGCTACTTTGCCAAAGAGATTGAGAATTTTGAAGGGACCGACATAGTGGGGACTGAGCTTTCCCTTCTTACCGAACCTCTTCACTCCCTTTATGGGAGAGATTTTTAGATACACATAGTCTCCAATCTCGAACTCAAGATATTTTTTGCACACATTAGTATACGACTTCTTTCGGATATGAGCTGTCTTGAGCCTCACTCTGATCAACTGAACTTTCTCTAAGGTGTTGAATACCAAGTCAGGCCCTACTACAGCAGCCTCACCCACTTCGGACCAACCGATGGGAGATCTGTATCTCCTACTATTGAGAGCTTTAAATGGAGCCATCTTAATGCTGGAATGATTGTTGTTTTATGCAAACTCAATCAAAGGCAATTGGTCATCCCAACTTCCTTAAAATCGACAGCACATGCTTGCAGCATATCTTCTAAAGTCTTAATGGTCCTTTTTCCTAGACCATCTGTCTGAGGATGAAAAGTCGTACTGAGGTGAACTCGGGTACCGAGACTCTTTTGGAATGCTTTCCACAAATAAGAGGTGAACTGGGTATCTCTATCTAAGATAATGGACAACGGAACACTGTGCAATCTGACCAACTCTCTAATATAGAGTTTGGCATAATCCTCAGCTGAATAAGAGGTATAGACTGGAAGAAAGTGAGTTGATTTGGTCATTCTATTTACAATGATCCAAACCAAATCATTCTAAAGACGAAGTCTATGTTCACTTCTTCCTACTTCCAAGTAGGAATACTGAACTCCTGTAGAGACCCACTTGGCTTCTGATGCTCAATCTTAACCTGCTGACATATTGAGTATTTAGCCACAAACTCTGCAATATCTCTCTTTATCCCACTCCTCTAATAGATCTCCCACAAATTGTGGTATATCTTAGTGGCCCCTGGATAAATAGAGTAACGCACACCATGCGTTTCTGCAAGAATTTGCTATCTCAAGTCATCAACACATGGCACACACGGACGCCCGTGACAATGCAGAACACCATTTTCCCCATGGGAGAAAACCTCTACTTTCTAATCCTTGAATGATTCTTTCAACTTGACTAAACTGGGATCTCTATCTTGCTTTTACTTTACCTCAGAAACTAGAGATGATTCTGAACTACTCTGCACCCATATACTACTTTCTTCTGAATCGACTAAGCGGTCACCTAGTTGGGCTAACTGATTTACTTCCTGGGCTAACTTCTTCTTACTATCCTCAACATGATCAACACTACCCATAGAGAATCTACTGAGAGAATCAGCCACTACATTGGCCTTGCCCGGATGATAAAGGACACTCATGTCATAGTCTTTCAACAATTCCAACTACTTTCTCTGACGGAGGTTTAGATTTTTCTGACAGAACATATATTGGAGGCTCTTATGGTCAGTGAACACGTCAACGTGCACCTTATACAAAAAGTGCCTTCAAATCTTTAAGGCAAAGACCACTGCTGCTAACTCGAGATCATGAGTAGGATAATTCTTCTCATAGGGCTTAAGTTGTATGGAGGCATAGGCTATGACCTTACCATGCTGCATGAGATGTAATTCCTAATTATGATAAGTATTTAATGAATTCTGCATAAAGGTATTCACCACCACGATCAAATCGTAATGTATGGATATGTTTGTTATGTCGCTTTTCCATTTCCATCTTAATTTCTTTGAATTTTTTAAAACATTCTGATTTACAATGCAACAAATAAATATATTCATATTTTGAGTAATCATCTGTGAAAGTGAAAAAATACTCAAAATTGCCTCTTGCTTGTAAGTCATAGGACTACACAAATCAGTATGAATTAATTCTAACTTATTATCGGCTCTATTTATTTTGGAAGGAAAAGGTCTCTTGATCATTTTACCTTCTAAATAAGATTCACAAGTTTAAAGTACCTCCACTTTCAATGAACTCAAAGGTCCATTAGAAACCTATTGTGAGATCTTGTTTATGTTAATATGACCTAGACGTAAGTGCCATAAGTATTTTACTCAATTCTGAAATACGTTTTCTTTTATGTGATTGATCAATATTATTAAATTCAATTATTTGTATCATATTATAGGAAACATCAAATACAAACAAATCATGCATTTTAGGAGAAAAATAATAAAATGCTTATTAAACTTCATAATTGCACAATTGTTAGCAAAATAAACATTGTAACCATCATCCATTATTCTTGGAACTGAAATTAAATTCCTTCTTAAAGAAGGTATGTAAAGAACATTATTCAAATCCAAAGCTCTAGAACTACTAAATGAAACAGAAATATTTCCTATAGCTAAGGCTGATGCTAGTTCCCCATTTGCATAAAACACGTTCAGTTTATTTTCACTTAGGCATCACGTTTCCTGAAATCCTACGAAGAAGTGTAGATATGATTAGTGGCTCTCGAATATATAACCTAAAATAAGGTAGAAATAGCCACTAAAAATGTTTCAACGACATATGAAGAATATGTACCTTGTTTCTGCATCTTAGCTATGTAGCCGGGACATTATTTCTTATAATGACCAGGTTGTTTGCAATGATAGAACTTACCCTTAGGCTTAGCCACACCACTATTATCAATTGGAACCTTATGTGGCTTCTTCTTTTTTTTCTTTTTGCCTTTCAGCTTAGAAGTCAAAGATGAAGGTTTGTCTACTATCAATGTCACAGGACGAGCTTGTTTCTTAATGATAGATTCTGCCACTTGCAGCTCATTTAGTAGTTTCGCAAGGGATAAGTCCATCTTATTCATATTATAATTTAAGTAAAACTACTAAAAACTATCTGACAGGGTCTGTTGGACCATCTCTACCTAAGATTCCTCATCAATAATCAAACTAAAAATTTCCATATCATTCAACAGAATCATCATTTTAAGAATGTGCTCTCTTACTGAAGTCCCTTCAACCATTTTAGTGGTCAAGGGGGATTTCATGGTTGTCTACTTTGCAATACGATTTTACTCACCAAACATCTCTTTAAGAGATTCAAGCATATTGTAAGTAGTAGTCATGGACTAATGTTGATGCTGCAATACATTTTCCATTGAGGCAAGTATGTAGCATCTTACCATTTCGTCAGCCTTAACTCACTTATCATAGGCTTTAGTCTCATCATCAGTGGTTTCAACCAACTTAGCCGGACATTCCTCAACCAACACAAATTTAAAACCTTCAGTAGTAAGAACAATATTCAAATTACGTTTCCAGTCCACATAGTTAGGACCTTCTAGTTTATTTTGATTCAGGATAGAATTTAAGGGATTAAATGAAGATATGGTTAATTTGTTATATAATCCAATTAAAAATAGATCATTAGGCATGCTACAGAATAATAAAATTCTTAAAAAACACATCACATATATAACCATGCACATAAATAGTTAGAATCATTAGTGAAACTTAACCATTTAAGCAAATATACATGTAATGACAGATATTTTATCTATTAAATAAAATAGAACAAAATTAGTTAGAGAGTACACTATTGATTTAAGTTAGATAAATATCACATTTTATAAGTCTCTGTATCATTTAGCCAATATGTAACTTAGTTGAAAAATTAATACAAGTCATCAAAAACAAGAGATTAAAAAATAGTATTACATTATACAAGTTTATCAGATGGAGAATATCACCTATGTCAATATATAAACTCATATTATTTACTTTTATTAACCACTAGAAATCATAAGGAATGATCCCTATCACCACTGATTTGCAAAAAATAATTTTTTCAATTTTTTTAAGTTTTTAGAAAACATAAAAATTCCCCAAAACCCATCAAAATGATCTCGAATGGTAAAAAAAATGCCCTAGATCACATCATAGCTATGATTATTGTTTATTGGGTCATTTCCAATGAATGTACCAAATTTCAAGTCATACGAAGTTCGTCAAAAATTAAAAAACTCAAAAACCGATCAGATAGACAATTATTGGTCGGGCTGTTGCGAAGGTCAGTACAACTGACTGCACTACTTGGCCTTACCACTAATGTTTATACATTGAGTTACTACTATGGTTGGTCTTAGTCGAAACTCATCATAGTCTTACCCTTAATCCACAAAAATGATTTTCACAAAACTAAGCAAAACATGTTAAATTCAATTTATGTTTTCTTGATGATAAACTTAGATTCTGGAAATTATTAATATCATCAAAAACATGAAAAACAGTCATCAACAACATGATTTATACAACGATAATCTAAAACATGTATAACAAATCATGTAGTTTCTTTTTACATTATCTAGCATATGTAAGAAAACTACTGGTACCAATTGTTAGAACATGCACAACGGAAGTTATAATTAACCAAAATCAAAAACTTGCATAATATCTAGATAACATAACCAAAATGAAAATCCAAAAATTTACCTCTTAAAGCTTTCACACAGTTCGTTCAACACCTTATTTTTCAGGTCTGCTGCCTTCTACTACTTCCTGATTAGCCTTATTAATCAACATTTGTGTGGGCAAGTGGTTTTTGAATTTAAGAAGGATTTTTAGAGTTCTAGAAAAAAATACCTTTCTTTTCTTCATCACATGCTTCTATTTATTCCGAATTTCAGTTGAAGAAGGGAAGTCAGAGAGGCAAAAACATTTTTGGACTTTTATTGCTATCTTAATGCCAAAACATTTTTGTCCTTAATATGACCTTATAACCACAATTTTTTTTCATCCTTAATACTTCCATAATGCCAAAATTTAGTTTTTAATTCACTCCTTTAATTCCGTATTTACAGAAAATTAGTAAATAAAATAGTATTACTTCTTCTTTCTTTTTAAAATTTGATTAGCTAATCAGGCATAGTAGGAACCACAGATTTATTAACGGAGGCTTTCAATTATGATATTAATTCGGTAAAGAATGAATTATCATATCACAATAAGTTATAAATTACTTCACTAAAAATCGGTAATTGTACTCCTTGATTTAATTTCAAAATCTACCATTACATCTTATTTAACCATTACAACTTATTTAACTCCCCATATTAGAATTACCGACACCAATTAATTAAATTAATTTCTCTGAAAATTTTACTTATTGATTAACTTAATCTTTTATTTATAATGCTCAACTTATTTCACATGACGGATATAAAATCCACCTGTAGGGTTTTCACGTAAAAACTTATTAGAAACCATAAAGGGGTGTCTTCTATATCAAGTCTGAGACATGGTTCTATCAACTAATTAATATTTCACTAAGTTATTTGTCATCATCCAACCTATTAGGAATATATTGACTCATAAAAGAGTCTTACATTTTAATAGATTAAAATAATAAAATAAACGACATAGATCATAATAATTTATCTAGATTAAGAGTATAAGTACATGTAATGGACTAGAGAAGTTGTTTATTAAAATTTAGAACATAAACGCGCATATCTAATTGATCCGTTCAATACATACGAAATGTACTAGCACAAGAAGTTAGAATATTATCACTCCCATAATTAAGATCAAATTATATTTAATCTTGTGCTACAAACATCAAGATGTTTGTCCTACCTCATCTTAAATTGTGAACATTAATGTATTACTTATAAGAATCGACAATTTTAATCTTTCTTGCATGAGTTAATATAAATTGTACATAAAATCGTCTGCCATATATGAAAAGGATACACATGTTAACACAATAATCTATTCAAATAAAGATTTATTAATATACTAAATAATCTTTGCATGGGATGAAAATATAATACAACATCACAAACTACATGGTTAATAGTTTATCCTAACAATCCACTCCCCCATATTCTTTCCTACCTTCTTATGAGTTAATGTCATGTTTATGACACCTCTTGAAGTCCCTCTATGTAATACTATAAAAAATGGTCTTGAGGAAGATGTTTGATACACTTGAAAGAAAAAAGAAACTTATATTATATTGTTCTCTTGTTATTTGTTTTTCATTGTTCCTCTTGTTTTGTTCTTTACATTGTTAGACTTGATCTTGATATTGAATTACGTTATCAGCTCGATTCTACTCTTTTTTAAGTTTTTAATCCGTCAGGTATAATCAACTTACTTGTCTTGAACATTGCAGTTTGTTATTTTCTTTTCCCAAACTTTTGATTTTAACGTTAAAAGTTACACATGAAAAATTGAAATAATTTAATAGCATTGATCATCTTTATATGTATACTAGAAAAATATGTTACATGCTTGTTGTCCTAAATTTTTGCCACTTTTTTTTTCTATCATAGCTTGTCTGTCTCTAGCACTTAATTTTTCTTATTATATAAAACATGAAATTCTTTTTAAAGTTGTTAGGCAAGAACATTTTTGGTGCAAATTTTTGTTTCATATTTTATGTTTTGTAATTATTTATGTTATGTTTTTATTAGCTTGAAGCCATTATTTTTTTTGTAAATTTTAGACGTTCATGTTGTATTTTGAAAAAATATCTATTATTTTGATATTATTTTATGGTGTTTTTGTCCAACTTCATTATTTTTATAATAGTTTTCACCATGTCAAATTTGTCAAAGCTTAAGTTTGTGGCACTTGACATCTCCGAAAAAATTACTTGTCATGGGTTCTCGACGCAGAAATTTACCTAGCTGCTAAAGGTCTTAGTGCTACTATTACCCCGGATAATGCAATGTTGAGTCAGGACAAGGTCAAGGCTATTATTTTTCTTTGTCATCATCTGGATGAAGGACTAAAGGTTGAACACTTGACAATGAGATCCATTTAAATTGTGGACTAATTTGAAGGAAAGGTTTGACTACCTAAAGCCCACGGTACTGTCTAGAGCTCGTTATGAGTGGATGCACTTATGGTTTCAAGATTTTAAAACCATTGCTGAATACAATTCTGTTGTATTCATGATTGTTTCCCAATTGAAATTATGTGGGGAAACTATAAATAATAAGGACATGATGGAAAAGACACTACTTTTCATGTCTCAAATGTGATATTGTAGCACCAATATCATTAGAAGGGATTTCAGAAGTATTTTAATTTAATCTCACGTCTTCTAGTAGCTGAGCAACATAATTCCCTTTTGATGAAAAATCATGAAGGTCGTCTCACTGGAGATGCTTCATTACCGAAAGTAAATGGAATACAAGCATATGGACAGCCTAAAAGACTGTAAGATTGGGGTCATAATAATACGCATGGGCATGGCAATGACAGGGGATGATATAGTAATCGTCGTGGTGGTGATAACCAGAAATGGGAGAACCAAATGGATCCTTAAAACAATCATTCAAGAGGAAATTATCATCGTTGTGACATGAAAGGTCATTGAAAGAATGAATGTCGGGAGCCTAAGCATTTTGCTAGGCTTTATCAAGATTCTTTCAAAAGAAAGAGAAATGAAGGTGGGACCTCTTCTAATGCCCGAATGGAGTCACATTTGACTTTCAAAATTGATGATGAGACAAGACTTTCACAAAAATATGGTGACAATGTTGAAGCAAGCTTGGTCTTGAAAGATGATGATTTTGATGGCCTAAATGATATCACTCATTTGGAAGTTGAAGACTTCTTTGGAGATCAAAATAAAATCTTGATCTATTTATTGAGAAAATAAATAATGTTGTTTTTTTAGTTATCATGTTTTTTCATTATGTTGTTTTTATTTTTCAAGAAAAAAAGTATTTAAGTTTCATTGTAAGATTGTGAGATTTCACATTGCTTATCATGTATTTTTATTTTGTGAAAACAATAAAAAAAAAAATCTTTTGTTGGATCAAAGATGAATAATGGGGATATATGCCTTTTTGATAGTGCTACAACTCACACTATATTAAGAGAAAAAAAAATTTATAATTTAATTATGAAAAGGGTGTATGTTTATATAATATGTGGTAGTAAAAAATTAATCGAGGGCTATGAAAGAGAGACATTATTACTACCTGGGAAAACAATATTGACCATTGATAATGCATTATATCTTAGTAAGTCTCGAAGAAACTTATTAAGTTTCAAGATTATTGTAACGATCTTAAAATTTGATGAAATATGTAAAATTTATGATTTTATGTGATTTGACCATTTTACCCCTCTCTGTAGTTGCATTATAATATTTCTGGGGTGTGGGAGTGATTGGCATGATTTTTGATGCATTTTGATACCTTTTATGAGATATTGTGGTTTTTTATGGCTTCGAGAGCCTTAGTTTTAGACTTATTGGGATACCTTTTGATTCGTGCGACGGATGGCTAAACGGACTTCTCCAGCAGCTCTGGAATATCAATTTTAGGCTAGGTAAACCTTTAATTTGGGTTCCGGTGCACCTAAGCTCATTTCGACCTATTGATCGAAAAGTTGGAAAATTAAAAATATGGGTGTGGGACCCACATTTAATCAAAATGACTCCGGATGGAAAATTCAACTTCGCCAACAGATACAGAATGTCAATTTTAAGGTGTTTATATATTTGGTATGATTTTATGATTTTTAAATTTAATTTTGACCCTTGGTTTGGAAAATTGTGATTTCGATTTTCGGGGATCAACTTTGTAAAAATTATATTTTTTTAAAATTTTATATCGCCATCGAGTTCGGAACGTTGATCTATGTTTGCATAGTTCATTTTTATCTATCGAACTACGAATGAATCCCGAGCACCCCGTTGAAGTCTGAATTGGACAAAAAAATAGCTTTTTTGCAAAAGTTGTGCAGAAAGATCTGCATTATTTATACCAGTTTTGGGCCTATTTTACTCATTTTTCATCTTGTCTCTTGGGAATTAAACCTTAAAATAGTGTGAGAGCTTAAAATTAAAGTTTGTGGGAGCTTGGGAAGCTAGATTAACACCAATTTCTTCATTCTATTACGGATTTAAGATAAGAATTCACTCTTTTCTTAGTAATTTCTTGATTAATTTCTCAAAACCCAAAAATCTTAGGGCTTGATTTTAAACCTAAATTTCACTTCTTTTTATTTGAATAATATTTTTATCTTATAATTACTATTTTTCATCTATTTAACCCCTTAAAACGACTCTGATTCTTGTTTTTAACTCGGATTTCAAAGATTTTTACCCGATAAAGCTTTAAAATAGTTTTTCTTCAATTTGAACCTCGTTTTTTACTCGATTTGACTTGTGTTTTCAGATGTAGATTCCTAAAAATACATGAAACGTTTTTTTGAAGTAAAGCTCTGATTTTGCCCTTCTTTTTCAGAAACCCGTTCTGGTGATTTGTTTTGACCCCAAACCAAAAGTAGTCGATATGGGTGTCGTTGATTTTGTTCTGATGTGAAGATTCCATATTTGTTATTTTTAGTAGAGTTTGAGATTTTTCATAAAAAGTAATGTCATGGATTCAAAGTGTAGCGGACCGGCTTCGACTTTTGAGGTAGGTTATGGCTTAACTCTTTCAGACTGGGTTGGATAGTAAATGATTATACAAAATGCATGTTAAGAGTGGGAACTAATCATGAAAAATTTATATTTATGTGTTGTACCCGTGTGGGGACCTATATGTGATGTAATTGTTGAAATTGAGTTATTATGTGATATGTGTGACCGTGTGGAGTCCTATTAATATTAATAGCCTTGAATATATGTGAATAATTGTATTTTGTTGTTAAGATGCTTAATATGGTACCATAGGTATATTGTAGTTATATTCATACTTTATTTGGCATATGAGATATGTGGAAATTCATGGATGAAACTAAAATAACAAGTGAATATTGGTTCACATAGTTGTGGAAATATATCATTATGGTTGGTTGTGAAAATACTCATTATGATTGGTTGTGAGAATTACATCCTCATATCATACTCATTCATTAAACATTGGTACCACCGTGGCAACATCTGAGAAACACTGGCAATACCTTTTTCAAACCCTCCCCGAGAGATGTGTCGGGGAGGAGATATTATAACACCTTATAAACCCTTTTTGAGGGATATGCCAAAAAGAATATATGATATATGTGGATTGTATACGGGTTGACGAACCCCCCATGGGTCCTGCATTGGTAGGCTTGCCTCCGTAGGCGTATACGGGGATTGTGCGACGATCCCGGAGGTTGTGCGACGACCTAGTGCATCATCATCATCATATTTATTGCAATTACTTTATTGTGTTATGTTGTGTTGTATTTCCATATTGACTTGTCATCTATGTATTTATCGTATTTTCTTTTACTTGTATTTGATGATCTTGTATATGCATGTTCCCTCTTGTTCTTCTTATATGTGATATAATATGTACTTTTTTCTATCATGGTGTGATGTTGCAATATATGTGAGATATATTAGAACTGTTAGTGCTACCAGTGTGGGCTACTGCTGTGGGATATTTTCTGATTGCAGGTGACGTGCCCTTAGTGTATATTTTTTATCCTTTATTTACTATTTTGCTTGGCCGTCCTATGGTACCTAATGAGTACAAGTGGACTGTACGCATGCCTACTACGCCCTTTCGGAGCAGGTCCTAGCTCGAGTTTGTCTCAGCTTGCTTGACTCGGGCAATTGTTGGAGCTTCCAAGGTAGCGGTTGGACATTCATGCATCCGAAGTTCACCTCTATCTTTCTATAATAGTTATGTCTTTATTAGTATTTGGAGATAGATATTATTCCTTTGTGGTTATTTTTTGAATGTATCTGACTTTTGGGTTGTATTAGTAGTTTTACACTATTGACACCTGGTTTTGAGCATGATTGGTATTTTGGATAAGTTCTTTCTGCATTGTTATGATTACTTATATGGTTCAACTTTGTTCTAGAAGCCTTACCTAGGGATATTTCTATTTTTTTTCTTTTTTTGGTATCGGTTTGGATGATAGGCTTACTTGTCAAGGTATGTCGCAACAAGTGCCATCATGACCTTCATTTTTGGGTCCTAACAAATAGGTGTCAGAGCAGCTAGGTTTCATTGGTCTTAACGATGTAAGAACGGATGTCTAATAGAGTCTCGCAGATCGGTACGTAGACGTCTGTATCTATCTTCGAGAGGCTATAAGACGTTTTTAGGAAACTTCCCTCATTTTATTCTTTATCGTTCAAATTTCTTTCATACCTTATATTTTGAGTTGTGTTTCACTCTTTCTGCACGAATGGTGTGGCTTATACTACTATTGTAACGACCTAAAAATTTGATGAAATATGTGAAATTTATGATTTTGTATGATTTGACTATTTTACCTCTTCCCGTAATTGTGTTATGGTAATTTTGGGGTGTGGGAGTGATTAACATAATTTTCGATACATTTTGGTATCATTATGTGATATTGTGGTTTTTGATGGCTTCGAGAGTCTTATTTTGGACTTATATGGATATCTTTCGATCATGCGATGGATGACCAAATGAACAGTGCCAACAGCTCTGGAATATCGATTTTAGGGTAGGCAAACCTTTGGTTCGGATGCTGGTGCACCCGAGCTCATTTTGACCTATTAATCGAAAAGTTGGAAAATTAAAATTATCGGTGTGGGACCCAAATTTGACTGAAATGGTCTCGGATAGAAAATCTGACTTCTCCAGTAGATTTAAAATATCGATTTTAGGGTGTTAGCATATTTGGTATGATTTTACGACTTTTAAATCTCATTTCGACCCTCGGTTTGGAAAATTGTGATTTCAAGTATTGGGGGGTCAACTTTGTGAAAATAATATTTTTTTCGAAAATATGATATCGCCAACACATTCGGAACTTTGTTATATTCGTTTGTATATATCAGATTCCAAACGAATTTTGAGCACCCCATCGAAGTCCGTTTCGACTTAAGAGAAAAATCTGCACTAAATGTTGCAGAAAATCTGCAATAAATACAGCTTTTTCACTCTTTTTGGCCCATTTTGTTCCTTTATCATCTTGCCTCTTCAGAGTAAAATCCTAAAATAGTGTGGGAGCTTAAAAGTAAAGTTTGTGAGAGCTTGGGAAGTTAGATTAACATCTATTTCTTGGTTTTATTACAGATTTAAGGTAAGAATTCACACTTTTCTTAGTAATTTCTTGATTAATTTTTCATAACCCCCAAAATCTTAGGGCTTGATTTTAAACCTCAATTTTACTTCTTTTCACTTGAATAATGTTTTTATATTATAATTACTATTTTTCGTCAATTTAACCTTCAAAAAGACTTTGATTCTTGATTATAACCCGGATTTCAAAGATTTTACTCGTTAAAGTTCAAAAATAGTTTTTCTTCGATTTGAACCTCATTTTTTACTCGATTTGACTTAGGTTTTCAGCAGTAGATTTTTAAAAATATGGGGAACATGTTTTTTGAAATAAAGTTTTAATTTTTTCCTTCTTTTTCAGAAATCCATTTCGGGGGTCCGTTTTAACCCTGAACCAAAAAAAGTCAATATGGATATCGTTGGTTTTTTTTTACACGTAGATTCCATATTTGATATTTTTAGTGTAGTTCAGGCTTGTTCATGAAAAGTAAGGTGCGGGTTCAAGTGTAGTGAACCGATTTTTCATTGAGGTAGGTTATGGCTTAACTCTTTCAGACTGAGCTGGGTAGTAAATGATGGTACAAAATTCATGTTAAAGGTGGGAACTAATCATGAAAAATGGCTATCTATGTGTTTTATCTGTGCGGGGGCCTATATGTGTTGTAATTGTCAAAATTAAGATATTATGTGATGTGTGTGACTATGTGGGTCTTATGTGATGTTGATAGTCTTGAATAATGATGTCACCCTTTAATTAGCTATGTATCAGATGATTGTGTTTGGGGTTTCTTTCCAGAGTATAGTGGATCCTGCTAAGATGAAAAAGTATATTCTTAGTGTATCTGAAGGGGGTGCTAATAAGGCATAGCGTTTTGGGTGAGTTTGGGGGTCAGACCTCTCAAGGAAAAGATTTTAGAGGTTCTTGTGGATTACATGGTAGGCCAGTGGAAAATTTACAGTGTTCAAGTGGTGGATCTTCTAGTTCAGTAGTTCAGTGTGGCCGTTTGGGCCTAGTTGGACCTTCTCCTATTGAGAATGGTCATAAAAGTTGTTATACGTGTGATAAGATTAGCCATGTGGTCAGGAAATTCTCCTACCGAGTGATTTGGGCTACTCTTATTTCATCCGTAAGGGGTAGGGGTACTACCAGAGGTGCGAGGGACAGAGGCAATGGACCTCGTGAGGGTGGTCGTGGGACCACTCAAGAATTTGGTGGTCGTGGACAGTGTTATACCATACCAAGAAGACCAGAGGCTTTAGATATTGTGATCACAGATATCGTCCCTATTTGTTTCAGACCTGCATCTGTATTATTTGATTCCTGTTCGACTTTCTCTTATGTGTCTGTGTATTTTTGCTTTGAGTTTTGATTCTGTTAGTGAGCCTCTTGCCATGTCTATTCATGTATCTACCCTAGTAGGTGATTCTTTAGTTGTGGATCGAGTGCACCAATCTTGTGTTGTGACTTTTATCCGGCGTTAGACTTTGGTAGACTTGCTTGTGTTAGATATGATTTATTTTGATGTTATTTTAGGCATGGATTGGTTGGCTCCTTATCATGATATTTTAGATTGTTTTGCTAAGACTTTGAACTTAGCTTCACTGAGTGTGCCAAGGATATCATGTAAGACTGTAGTTCATTCGGGTCCTAAAAGGATTATATCTTTTGTACATGCTTGTAAATCGGCTGATAGGGGATGTTTATCTTACTTAGCTCATATTTGTCACATCAGTGTTATTTTGCCTCCTTTCTTAGATTTTGTTTGTGTTGTCCGTGAGTTTATTGATGTATTCCTTACGGACTTGTCTGGTATGTCTCTGGATCGAGATATTGATTTTAGTATTGGTGTTGAGCTGGGCACTAAGACCATTTTTATTCCTCCTTACAGGATGGCCCCAAAAGAGTTAGAAGAACTGAAGGATCAGTTGCAGGAGTTGTTTGATAAGGGATATATCCGACCTAGTGTTTTACCTTAGGGTGCGCCTTTCTTGTTTGTGAAGAAAAAATATGGGTCTATGCGGATGTGTATTAATTATCGACAGTTGAATAAGGTGACGGTTAAAAATAAATATCCTCTTCCTCACATTGTGATCTATTTGATTAGCTTTGGGTGTTATAGTGTTTTCAAAGATTGATTTGAGGTCCGGTTATCACCAGTTGAGGATTAGAGCTTTGGATATTCCGAAGATAGCTTTTCGAACTCGATATGGTCATTATGAGTTCGTGGTCATGTCATTTGAGTTGACCAATTCCCCTGTTGCGTTCATGGAGTTGATGAACTGAGTGTTTCGATCGTATCTCGATCGTATCTTGACTTCTTTGTTATTGTGTTTATATATGATATCTTGGTTTATTCCAAGAGTGAGGTTGATCATGAAGAGCATTTGCAGATTGTGCTTTAGACATTGAGGGATAAGAAAATATATGCCAAGTTTTCTAAGTTTGAGTTTAGGTTGGAGTCTATTTCTTTCTTGGGTCATGTGGTGACTAGGGAGGGTATTATGATTGATCCAGCCAAGATTGTCGTGGTTCATGATTAGGCTCGACCTACTTTGCCTACCAAGATTCAGAGTTTTATTGGCTTAGCAGGTTATTATTGTCATTTTGTTGAGGGTATTTCATTGCAGCTCCATTGACCAAGTTGACTCAGAAGAATATTTCCTTCTAGAGGTCTAATGCTTGTGAGGAAAGCTTCCAAAAACTCAAGGATTTATTGACTTCAACTTCTATCCTGACTTTGCCCAATGTGGGTGTAGGTTTTACTGTCTTTTGTAATGCTTCAGGTGTTGGGTTAGGTGTTGTGTTGATGCACGAGGGCAAGGTGATTTCTTATGCATCTCGTCAGTTGAAGCCTCA
This sequence comes from Capsicum pubescens, assembly GCA_030864215.1. NCBI lineage: Eukaryota > Viridiplantae > Streptophyta > Magnoliopsida > Solanales > Solanaceae > Capsicum > Capsicum pubescens. Next base: position 95,954,555 of record CM061538.1, on the reverse strand, counting down.
TGAAAGGAATTATCCTACCCATGATTTGGAGATGTGCGTAGTTATGTTTGCCTTAAAGTTGTGGAGGCACTACTTGTAAGGAGTCCGTTGTGAAATCTTCTCAGATCATCGTAGCCTTCAGTATTTCTTCACCCAGTGAGATCTTAATATTAGATAGCATCATTGTCTTGAGTTGCTTAAGGATTATGACTTGACTATTCTCTACCATTCAGGAAAGGCTAATGTGGTTTCGGATGTCTTGAGCCAGAAGTTAACTAACATGGGTAGCTTGGCATATCTTTTGACCCAGGAGAGGCATTTGACCTTAGAGTTTCAGTCTCTAGCTAACCAGATGGTTACATATGATATTTCGATACCTGGGCATGTTTTGTCATTTGTAGAGGCTAGATCTTCTTTCCTGGAGCAGATTCGATCTCATCAGTTTGATGATGTTGGATTGAGATTGATTTGTGATAAGGTGTTGAGTGGGGAGGCTAAGGAATCCTTACTTGATTCAAATGGAGTTTTGCGGATTAGAGGCCGAGCTTATGTGTCGTGAGTGGGTGATTGGATTAGGTTGATCTTGGAGGAGGCCTATTTTTCCAAATATTTCATTCATCTAGGTGTGACTAAGATGTATCGTGATTTGAGGCAACATTACTGGTGGGGTGGTATGAGGCGAGAGTGGCAGATTTTATGGTTTGTTGCCTATGTTTTCACCAGGTGAAGGACGAGCATATGAGACCTCGTGGATTCTTCAGAGGTTGATCATTCTCGATTGGAAGTGGGAATGAATCACTATGGATTTTATGATTGGTTTTCCACGTACATCTCATGGTTCTAACAGTGATTAGGTCATCGTGGATTGATTGAACAAGTCAGCTTATTTTATTTCGGTTTAGTTCTCATTCAGTGCTGAGAGGATGGCTCATATCTATATTCGTGAGATTGTTCGTCTGCATGGTGTGCCGGTGTCTATTATTTCAGATTGAGGTTCTGTGTTCACATGTCACTTTTGGTAGACTTTTCAGGATGAGTTGGGCACTCGAGTTGATCTTAGCATAATGTTTCAACCCCATACTAATGGCCAGTCAGAGCGGATTATCCAGGTTTTGAAGGATATGTTCCATACATGCGTGATGGATTTTGGTGGCTAGTGGGAGCAACATTTGGCTTTAGTAGAGTTTGCATATAATAATATCTATCATTCCAGTACTATTATGGCTCCATTTAAGGCATTGTATGGTAGGCATTGTCTCTCCCCAGTGGATTGGTTTGATGTTTCAGAGGTGAAACCTTAAGGTACAGACTTGCTTCATGAGTCTTTGGATAGAGTCTGAGTCATTCAGGATAGACTTAGAGCGGCTCAGAGTAGGCAGAAGTGTTATGCTGATCGTAGACTTTGTACCTTGAGATTTGGTGTTGGTGATCATGTTTTTCTTTAAGTCTCACCCATGAAGGGTGTGATAAGGTTTTGTAAAAGGGTCAAGCTTAGCCCTAGGTATATTGGTCCATTTGAGATTCTTTGAACTGTTGATGATGTGGCTTATGAGTTGGCTTTGCCCCACGATCTATCAGATGTTCATCCAGTTTTCTTGTTTCTATGCTTTGTCTCTATATTTCAGATGAGTCTCATATTATTCGTTAAGAGTTAGTTCAGTTAGATGAGCAGTTGTCATTCATTGAGGAGGCGGTCTCTATTTTGGCTAGGGAGTTAGGCGGTTGCGCTCTAGAGTGATCCCTATATATAAGGTTCGGTGGCGACATCGACCTATAGATGAAACTACTTGGGGGGTCGAGTCTAATATGTGTTGTTCTTATCCTCGGCTCTTCATTGATTCAGGTATTTCTTTGCCTTAGTTCGAGGACAAACTAGATTTTTAGTGGTGGATGATGTAACAACCTAAAAATTTGATGAATTATGCAAAATTTGTGATTTTGTATGATTTGACTGTTTTACCCCTTCCCGTAGTTGCAATATGGTATTTTTGGGGTGTGGAGTGATTGAAATGAGTTTTTATGCATTTTGGTATTATTTATGCGATATTGTGGTTTTTGATGGCTTCGAGAGCCTTATTTTGGACTTATATAGATATCTTTTGATCCGTGCAATGGATGGCCGAACAGACTGTGCCGACAGCTCCGAAATATTGATTTTAGGCTAGCTAAATCTTTGGTTCGGGTGCCGGTGCACCCGAGATCATTATGACCTATTAATCGGAGAGTTGGAAAATTAAAAATATGGGTGTGGGACCCACATTTGATCGAAATGACCTGGGATGGAAAATCTGACTTCTCCAGCACATCCGAAATGTCGATGTTAGGGTGTTAGTATTTTGGTATTATTTTACAGCTTTTAAATCTCATTTCGACCCTCGGTCTTAAAAATTATGATTTCAGATTTCGAGGATCAACTTTGTGAAAACAATATTTTTTCAAAAATCTGATATCGCCAACGCGTCTGGAACATCGAATTTAGTATGGTTGCATTGGCCATTTGTATATATCGGACTCCGGACTAATACCGGGAACCCCGTCGAAGTTCATTTCGACTTAAGGGGAAAATCTGCACTAAATGTTGCAGAAAATCTGCAAAAAATACAGCTTTTTCACACTTTTGGCCCATTTTGTTCATTTTTCATCTTGCCTCTTGATAGTTAAATCCTAAAATAGTGTGGGAGCTTAAAAGTAAAGTTTGTGAGAGCTTTGGAAGTTACATCAACATCTATTTCTTGGTTTTATTACGGATTTAAGGTAAGAATTCACCCTTTTTTTAGTAAATTCTTGATTAATTTTCAAAACCCCCAAAATCTTAGGGCTTAATTTTAAACCTCAATTTCACATCTTTTCACTTGAATAATATTTTTATATTATAATTACTACTTTTTCATTAATTTAACCTTCAAAACAACTTCGACTCTTGATTTTAACTCAGATTTCAAAGATTTTACCCGGTAAAGCTCAAAAATAGTTTTTCTTCGATTTGAACCTCATTTTGACTCGATTTGACTTAGTTTTCAGCTGTAGATTCCTAAAAATATGGGGAACATATTTTTGAAGTAAAGTTTCAATTTTGCCCTTTTTAAAAAAAATCTATTTCGGGGGTCCGTTTTGACCTCGAACCAAAAATAGTCAATATGGGTATCGTTGGTTTTGTTTGGAAACGTAGATTTCATATTTGATATTTTTAGTGGAGTACAGGATTATTCGTGAAAAGTAAGGTGCGGGTTCAAGTGTAGCGGACTAGTTTTGGCCATTGAGATAGGTTATGGCTTAACTCTTTCAGACTAGCCTGGGTAGTAAATGATGGTAAAAAATGCATGTTAAGGGTGGGAACTAATCATGAAAAAATTTTATCTATGTGTTTTGCCCGTGCGGGGGCCTATATGTGATGTAATTGTTGAAATTAAGATATTATGTGATGTGTGTGACTGTGTGGGGTCTTATGTGATGTTGATAGCCTCGAATACATGAGAATAATTATATTGTGTTGTTGAAATGTATAATGTGGAACCATTAGTGTATTGTTATACATTCATACTTGTTGGTATATGAGACATGTGAAAATTCATGGCTGAAACGAAAATAATGAGTGAATATTGGCTCACATAGTTGTGAAATATATCATTATTGTTGGTTGTGAAAATATATCATTGTGGTTGGTTGTAGAAATATATCATGTGGTTGATTGTGGAAATACTCAGTGTGCTTGGTTGTGAGCATTACATCTCATATCATACTCATTCATGAAACATTGGTACTACCACGGCAACACCTGAGTAACACTGGCAACACTTTTTTAAGAATCTCCCAGAGGGATGTGCCGGGGAGAAGATATTGTAACACCTTATAAAATATTTCCAAGGGATGTGCCAGAAAGGAGATATGAGATATGTGGATTGTATCAGGGTTGACGAACCCCCCACGGGTCCTACGTTGGGAGGCTTGCCTCCGTAGGTGTATACGGGGATTATGCTATGATCTCGGAGGTTGTGCGATGACCTCGTGCATCATCATTATCATCATCATCATCATATACATTGCACCTACTTTATTGTGTTTATATTATGTTGTATTGTCGTATTGACGTGTCATCTATGTAATTGTCTTATCCTCTTTTACTTGTATATGCATATTCCACCTTATTCTACTTATATGTGATATAATGCATACGCGTGTTCTATCTTGGTGTGTATGCGATATATTAAAACTGTTAGTGCAAGCAGTGTGGGCTACCATTGTAAGATATTTTTTGATTGCGGGTGACATGCCCTTAGTTTATATTTTGTATGCTTTATTTACTACTTTTCTTATTCGGCCTATGACACCTACCGAGTACAAGTGAACCGTACTCATGCCTACTCTGCCCTTTTGGTGCAGGTTCTAGCTCGAGTGCGCCTCAATTTACTTGACTCAGGCGATTGTTGGAGCTTCTAAGGTAGCGGTTGGACATTCATACGTTCGAAGTTTACCTCTATCTTTCTATAGTAGTTATGTCTGCATTAGTATTTCGAGATAGATATTATTTCTTTGTCGTTATTTTTTTGGTGTATTTGACTCTTGCATTGTATTAGTAGTTCTTACACTATTGACACCTGGTCTTAGGCTTGAGCCGTATTTTGAATAAGTTCTTTTCGCGTTGTTATGATTACTTATATGGTTCGGCTTCGTTCTAGAAGTCTTACCTTGGGATATTTTTGTCTTTTTCTTTTTTTGTATCGATTTGGGTGATAGGCTTACTTGTCAAGGTACGTCGTGACAAGTGCCATCATGACCTTCAGTTTTGGGTTGTGAAGACTATCAATTGAGAGATGCTGCGAGAGATTAGTGGAGATTGTTTGTCGGTTGTAGGCCTATTGATGCTCCTGAGTTGTCATAGGATCAGTTAATTGATGTCTTTCTGGATGGATTCATGCCTTACAGTTTGAGAGATCAGATGTAAGACAAGTTGGATCATTTTGAGCAGGGCTTCATGTCAGTTCCTGAGTATAAGACACACTTCCATACCCTGTCCAGATGTTCTTATGATAGAACTTCCACCGAGTCTGAGAAGATTTAAAAGTTTGTGAAGGGTTTGGATGTCTCCTTTCAGTTGGCTACGTCTCAGATGGTTGTGTTTGGGACTTCTTTTTAGAGTATTGTGGATCATGCTAAGATGATAGAGGGTATTCTTAGTGCATCTCAGGGAGGCGCCAAGAAGGCACAATATTTTGGTGAGTTTAGGAGTCAAACCTCTCGAGCCGGAGATTTTAGATGTTCTCATAGATACCATGGTAGGCCAGAGCAGACGTCTTTATAGAGTTTAAGTGGTGGATCTTCTAGTTCAGTAGTTTCGGGTGGCGTTTTGGGTTCATTTGTACCTTTTTCTATTGAGACTGGTCATAGAGGTTGTTATGTGTGTGATGCGATTAGCCATGTTGACAAGGACTGTCCCCACCAAATGGCTCGAGATATTTTTATTCCAGCTATGAGGGGTAGAGGTACTAACGGAGGTGCGAGGAGCAGAGTCAGTGGAGCTCGAGGAGGTGGTCGTGAGGCCACCCAGGCAGTGGGTAGTCTTGGGACCACCCAAGTAGTTGGTGGTCATGGTCAGTGTTATGATATACCATCCAGACCTGAGACAGAGGCTTCTGATATTATGATTACAGGTATCTTCCCTGTTTGTTTCTGACTTGCATCTGTATTATTTGAGCCCGGATCGACTTTCTCCTATGTGTTTGTATATTTTGCTTTGAATTTTGATTTTCTTAGTAGCCTATTTCCATGTTTATTTGTGTATCTACCTCGGTAGGTGATTCTTTAGTGGTGGATCGGGAGCATCGATCTTGTGTTATGACTTTTATCGGGCGTGAGACTTTGATAGGTTTTCTTGTATTAGATATGGTCGGTTTTAATGTTATTTTAGGCATGGATTGGTTGGCTCATTATCATGCTATCTTAGATTTCTTTACTAAGATCGTGACTTTAGCTTCGCGGGGTATGCCAAGGATAGCTTGGAAGGGTGTACTTCATTCGGGTCCTAAGAGGGTCACCTTTTATGTTCAGTCTTGTAAATAGGTTGAGAGGGGATGTTTATCTTACTTGTCCCATATTCGTGACACCAGTGTTATTTCGCCTCCTTCCTTAGATTTTGTTCGTGTTATCCGTGATTTTATGGATGTATTCACTACAGACTTGCCTGGTATGCCTCTGGATCGAGATATTGATTTCAGCATTGATGTTGAGCTGGGCACAAGACCATTTCTATTCTTCTTTATAGGATAGACCCAGTAGAGTTGAAGGAACTGAAGGATCAATTATAGGATTTGTTGGATAAAGGATTTATCTGACCTAGTATTTTACCTTGGGGTGCTCCTGTCTTGTTTGTGAAGAAAAATGATGGGTCATGTATTGATTATCAGTAGATGAATAAGGTGACGGTTAAGAATAAGTGTCATCTGCTTTGCATTGATGATTTGTTTGATCAACTTTGAGTGTTGTAGTGTTTTCAAAGATTGATTTGAGGTTCGGTTATCACCAATTAAGGATTAGAGCTTCGGATATTCCGAAGGCAGCTTTTCGGACTCGATATGGTCATTATGAGTTCTTGGTCATGTCCTTTGGGTTGACCAATGCCCCTGTCGCGTTCATGAAGTTGATGAACCAGGTATTTCGATCGTATCTTGACTCCTTTACTATCGTATTTATAGATGATATCTTGGTGTATTCAAAGAGTGGGATTGAGCATGAGGAGCATTTGAGTATTGTGCTTCAGAGATTGAAGGGTGAGAAGTTGTATGCTAAGTTCTCTAAGTGTGAGTTTTGGTTGGAGTCTGTTTCTTTCTTGGGTCATGTAGTGACTCAGAAAAATATTATGGTTGATCGAGGCAAGGTTGCAGTAGTTCGTGATTGGGCTAGACCTACTTCGCCCACCAAGATTCAAAGTTTTGTTGGCTTGTCCGGGCATTATCGTTGTTCTATTGAGGGTTTCTCTTTTATCGCAGCTTTGTTTACCAAGTTGACCCAGAAAAAGATTTCTTTTTAGTGGTTCGATGCTTATGAGGCAAGCTTCCAAAAGCTCAAGGATTTATTGACTTCAACTCTTATCCTGACTTTGCCTAAGGAGGGCATGGGCTTTTTCGTATTTTGTGATACTTTTGGTGTTTGTTTGGGTGTTGTGTTGATGCGGGAGGTCAAGGTAATTGTGTATGTGTCTCATCAGTTGAAGCCTCACGAGAGGAATCATCCTACCCATGATTTAGAGTTGTGTGCAGTTGTGTTTGCCTTGAAGTTGTGGAGGCACTACTTGTATGGAGTTCGTTGTGAGATTTTCTCAGATCATCATAGCCTTTAGTACTTCTTCACCCAGTGAGATCTTAATATGAGGCAGTGCCGTTGACTTGAATTGCTTAAGGATTATGACTTGACTATTCTCTACCGTCCGGGCAAGGCTAATGTGGTTACGGATGTCTTGAGCCGAAAGTCGGCTAGCATGGGTAGTTTAGCGCATCTTTTAACCCAGGAGGGGCCTTTGGCCTTAGAGATTCAGTCTTTAGCTAACCAGATGGTTAGACTTGATATTTCGACATCGGGGTGTGTTTTGGCATTTGTGGATGCTAGATCTTCTTTGATGGAGCATATTAGAAATCATCAGTTTGATGATGTTGGATTGAGGTCGATTCGAGATAAGGTGTTGAGTGGGGCGTCTAAGGATGTCTCACTTGATTCAGATGGAGTTTTGAGGATTGGGGGCTAAGTTTGTGTGCCGAGAATGGGTGATTGGATTAGGTTGATCCTGGAGGAGACCCATTGTTCCAGATATTCTATCCATCCAAGTATGACTAAGATGTATCATAATTTGAGACAACATTACTGGTGGGGTGGTATGAGGTGAGTTATAGCAGATTTTATGGCTCTTTGCCTATATTGTCAGCAGGTGAAGGCCAAGCATATGAGACCTAGTGGATTGTTTTAGAGGTTACCCATTTTTGAGTGGAAGTGGGAACGGATCACCATGGACCTTGAGACTAGTTTGCCTAATACATCTTTTGGTTTTGACAGTATTTGGGTCATCGTAGATCTATTGACCAAGTCATCTTATTTTATTTTGATTCAGATCTCGTTTAGTTTTGAGGGGTTGGCTTGTATCTATATTCGTGAGATTGTTCATCTGCATGGTGTGCCGATGTCTATTATTTCAGATCGAGGTACTGTGTTCATATCTCACTTTTGAAAGGTTTTTCAGGATGAGTTGGGTACTTGGGTTGATCTTAGCACAGCTTTTCACCCCCAGTATGATTTTACGACCTTAAAATCTCATTTCGACCCTCGATTTGGAAAATTATAATTTCAAATTTTGGGGGTCAACTTTGTGAAAATAAATTTTTTTAAAAAAATTGATATTGCCATCGCGTCTGGAACGTCGAATTTAGTATGGTTGCATAGTTCGTTTGTATGTATCAGACTCCGAACGAATCCCGAGCATCCCGTCGAAGTATGAATTGGAAAAAAACAGTTTGCAAAAGTTGTGCAGAAAAATCTGCACTATTTATATCAGTTTTTGGGCCTATTTTGCTCATTTTTCATCTTAGCCCTTGGGAGTTAAGCCCTAAAATAGTGTGGGAGCTTAAAATTAAAGTTTGTGAGAGCTTGGGAAACTAGATTAACACCTATTTCTTGGTTTTATTACGTATTTAAGGTAAGAATTCACCATTTTCTTAGTAATTTCTTAATTAATTTCTCAAAATCTCAAAAATCTTAGGGCTTGATTTTAAATCTCAATTTCACTTCTTTTCACTTGAATAATATTTTTACCTTATAATTACTAATTTTCATCAATTTAACCCTTAAAACAACTCTGATTCTTGTTTTTAACCCAGATTTCAAAGATTTTTACCCGGTAAAGCTTAAAATGATTTTTCTTCAATATGAACCTCGTTTTTTACTCGATTTGACTTGTGTTTTCAGCTGTAGATTCTTAAAATATGGGGAACGTATTTTTGAAGTAAAGTTCTAATTTGACCCTTCTTTTTTGGAAACCCGTTCTGGGGATCCGTTTTGATCCCAAATCAAAAGTAGTCAATATGGGTGTCGTTGGTTTTATTTTGATGCGTAGATTTCATATTTAATATTTTTGGTAGATTTTGAGATTTTTCGTGAAAAGTAAGGTCGTGGGTTCGAAGTGTAGCGGACCGATTTTGGTTTTTGAGGTAGGTTATGACTTAACTCTTTCAGACTGGGCTGGGTAGTAAATGATGATACAAAATGCATGTTAAGGGGGGGAACTAATCTTGAAAATGGTTATTTATGTGTTGTGCCCGTGTAGGGGCCTATATATGATGTAATTATTGAAATTGAGTTATTATATGATATGTGCGATCGTGTGGGGTCCTATGTGATATTAATAGTCTTGAATACACGTGAATAATTATATTGTTTTATTAAGATACTTAATATGGTACCATTGGTTTGTTGTGATTATAATCATACTTTATTTGGCATATGAGACATATGGAAATTCGTGGATGAAATTGAAATAATGAGTGGATATTGGCTCACATGGTTGTGGAAATATATCATTGTGGTTGGTTGTAAAAGTACTCATTGTGATTGGTAGTTAGCATTACATCCTCATATCATACTAATTCATGAAATAGTGTTACCACCGTGGCAACATCTGAGAAACACTGGAAACACCTTTTTAAAACTCTCCCCGTGGGATGTGCTGGGGAGGAGATATTGTAACATCATATAAAACCCTTTTCGAGGAATATGACAGAAAAGAGATATGAGATATGTGGATTGTATACGGGTTGATGAAACCCTCATGGGTCCTGCGTTGGGAGGCTTGCCTCCGTAGGTGTATACGGAGATTGTGCGATAATCTCGGAGGTTGTACGATGACCTCGTCCATCATCATCATCAGTATCATCATCGTCATCATATACATTGCACTTACTTTATTGTGTTATGTTGTGTTGTATTGCCATATTGAGTTATCATCTATGTATTTATCATATCCTCTTATACTTGTATTTGATGATATTGTATATGCATGTTCCTCCTTATTCTTCTTATATGTGATATAATACGTATTTTTGTTCTATCTTTGTGTGATGTTGCAATATATGTGAGATATATTAGAACTATTAGTGCAAGCGGTGTGGTCTACCGTTGTGGGACATTTTCTAATTGCAGGTGACATGCCCTTAGTGTATATTTTGTATGCTTTATTTACTACTTTGCTTGATCGGCCTATGATACCTACTGAGTACAAGTGGACTATACTCATTCCTATTGCGCCCTTTCGGTGCAGGTCCTAGCTCAAGTGCGCCTCAGTTTGCTTGACTCGGGCAATTGTTGGAGCTTCCAAGGTAGCGGTTGGACATTCATGCATTCGAAGTTCACCTCTATCTTTCTATAGTAGTTATGTCTTTATTAGTATTCAGAGACAAATATTATTCCTTTGTGGTTATTTTTCTAATGTATCTGACTTCTGGGTTGTATTAGTAGTTCTTACACTATTGACACCTGGTTTTGGGCATGATTGGTATTTTGAATAAGTTCTTTCTGCATTTTTATATTACTTATATGGTTCGGCTTTGTTCTAGAAGCCTTACCTCGGGATGTTTCTATTAGTTTTTTTCTTTTTTTTGCATCGGTTTGGGTGATAGGCTTACTTGTCAAGGTACATCGCGACAAGTGCCATCATGACCTTTATTTTTGGGTCGTGATTATTATTTGCCAAAATAGCTATCATATCTTTATATTACTACAATAAAGACATAGAAAAATTTGTGCATAAAAAACTATCTGCACTTTCTTCTAGATTGTATCATACAAGTATTTATATGATTGAATCACATGCCATAAGAAATAAAAGGTTTACAGATTCTAATGATTTTATCATTTGGTATGATCAGTTTGGCCATTTCGATTTTAATATGATGTGTTGAATAACTGAGAATTCACATGGGCATACTTTGAAGAATCAAAATATTCTTCAATCAAAGGAATTCTCTTGTGTTGCTTATTCTCATGGAAAGTTGATTATTAAATCATCAATAGCTAATGTTGGGATTGAAACCCTTGCATTTTTGGAACGTATATAGGGTGATTTATGTGGACCTTTCAAATATTATATGGTCTTGATAGATGCATCTACAAGATGGTCACATGTGTGCTTATTATCAACTCACAATATGACTTTTGCGAGATTGTTGGCTCAAATAATAGGTTAAGAGTACAATTTTCAAATTATGCAATAAAGACTATTTATCTTGATAATGTTGGTGAGTTAACATCTCAGTCATTTAATGATTCTTGTATGTTCACTGGAATAAAAGTTGAACATGCGGTTTCTCATGTTCACATTCAAAATGGTCTAGCAGAATCATTGATCAAACATCTTCAATTGATAGATAAATCAATGTTAATGAGGACAAAACTTGCTATTTCAATATGGGGGCATGCTATTTTACATACAGCGGCACTTGTACGCATAAGGCCAACTAGTTATCATAAATTGTCTCCTTTGCACTTGACTTTTGGTCAAGAACCAAATATTTTTCATCTTAAAAGTTTTTAGTGTGCGGTATATATGCCAATTGCTCTACCACAACGCATAAAGATGGGATTGAGGATATATGTTAGGTATGAATCTCCTTCTATTATAAAATATTCGTAACCTGTGACAGGAGATTTGTTTACAACAAGATTTGCTGATTGTCATTTTGACGAATCAGTATACCCAATATTAGGGGGAGAACATAAGAAACTCATTATCACTATCTCATTTAGATCCTCGAACAAATCAATGTGAGCAAGAGGTTCAAAAGATAATTTACTTACAACATATTGCAAATCAGTTGTCAAATAATTTACTAACCTTCCAAGGATTACTAAATCTTATATTCCAGCTGTAATGCTCCAATTCGAGTTGACGTACCGATAGGACAAGTGGTTAATGCAAATGAATCTAGGCCATGTTTGAAATATGATAGATCAATTTATTTCAAGGATAAAAATCCTCTATAAAAAAAGAAATAAATAATCAGAATGATGACGATATGGTGGCAATTGCTCAAAAAAGTCTCGAGATCTAACAAATGATAAGACCACTGAGGAAGTTAAAATACCTGAAACTAATGGGAATGAAGGAATCTCTATAAGTTATGTCTCGACGAGAAACAGGTGAAATTGAAATAATATTGTGGTTGACAATATTTTTGCTTTTAATGTTGCTACTGAAATAATGCAATAAGATGAGGATTTGGAATCAAAATCTATCAATGAATATAGACAGCGAAATGATTGATCAAAATGGAAAGATGCAATTCAAGCGGAATTAACTTCACTTGAAAAACGTGAATTTCTTTTATTAATAGTCCAAACACCTGAAGGTGTCAAACTAGTGAGGTACAAATGAATTTTTATGAAAAAACGAAATGAAAAAAATGAAGTCGTAAGATATAAAGCACAACTTGTGGAACAAGATTTTACACAAAGGCCTGGCATTGACTATGTGAAGACATATTCTTTTGTTGTGGATGAAATTACCTTCAGATATATAATAAATCTGGTAGTTCATGAAAAGCTTGATATGCGCCTAATGTACGTCGTCACAACCTATTTGTATGGCTCATTGAACAATGGCATTTTTATGAAAATTCCAAAAGCCTTCAAAGTGCCTAAAGCATATAAAAGTTTGCATAAAACTTGCTCAGTAAAACTTTAAAAATCCTTATATGAATTGAAATAATTAGGTCACAATCATCTTAGCAAATATTTACTAAAAAGAGTACAAAAATGATCCTATTTGCCCTTGTGTTTTTATAAGAAGGTCTGGATATGAATTTGTTATAATAATTGTGTACGTTGATGAATTGAATATCATTGACACTCTTAAAGAGCTTTCGAAAGTTGTTGAATACGTTGATGGCTTGAATATCATTAACACTCCTAAAGAGCTTTCAAAATCTTTCAAACGTCTACGTTATACCAAACTACTATAACCATTTTCTTAACGAATCTTCCAAGACAATTGAACTTCCTTCTTCATCTTGATGAACTCATACAAAACTAATGTGAACATCTCTTTGATGAACCTTTGAAGAATATTGAAAATATCATTTTTTTTTATGTCATCTCTTTTGGTTATTAACACATGATTGATGAAAAAGATGAAGAAGAAAATCAAGAAAGGAGAAAAAGAACTAAATAGTCATACAAAAATTGAGACAATGAAAATTTGCATTCAACAACTTCATAGATGATTGTTATTTATAAATTGGATAATCCAAAAGAATTAGGTAGAAGGGAGTTGGGGAGACATATTATTTAAGAAGAGAATACAAATAGATGGAGATTATTTTGTAAGTCATTAGATTTAATTAGAATAGTAAATATGATTGATCTTTTTTTATTTAATAAATAAATTGATTAATGAAAAGAATGAAGAAAAAATCCCTCAAAAAAGAGAAAAAAAAATTGGATATGAATATTTAGACTTTTAAAGTGTACAATAAAGAATATGAATAAGTGAAATAGTAAATTTTGATACAATTAAGTTTTAACAATGAAGAATGAAAATAAATGAAGGAGTAATAATTAACATATTTATTTTTATACAATAATATATATATATATATATATATATATATATATATATTGATTTTTTATGAAGTAAATGAAACTTGGATTAATAAATATTTAGACTGTTAAAGTGTACAGTAAAAATATGAATAAGTGGAATAGTGATTTTTGATACATTTAAGTTTTAACAATAAAAAATAAAAATAAATGGAGGAGTAATAATTAACATATTTCTTTTTACAAATATATATATATGTGTGGGTGTGTGGGTGTTATTGTTTTTTGAGCTTTAACAAATAATTTAAATTTTTTTATTTTTTTTTTGCATATTTAGCATGATTAGAGAGCTTTAAGGAGTGATATTTAATTTATTTTTTATATAACACATAAATGAGAAAAATTTAACAATATTGATGATGAAAGTTATTTAATATGACTCTTTTTAATGTTGTGTATAATGTTAAGGTAATTTTTAATCTTTTAAAATAAAAAAATAATCAAAAAAAATACAAAAAATATAAATGACAATGGAAGCTTCTAAGCATGCCACAGAGGATGGACTAAAATCCTCCTTTATATATATATATGTATATATATATATATATATACTAGTAAATTTATCCGTGCTTCACGTGATTATATAAAATTTTGTTAAATTTATAAATTATTATTTCTCTAATATCTTAATATTTAAAATTTTCATTTAATCTCTATAAGTTATGTCTCGACGAGAAACAGGTGAAATCGAAATAATTGAATTAGCCAAAGAATATATAAAAATGTCAAAGTGTAAACATGAAGTGAGTGATTGACACTTCGACATAATACAAAATGATACATGCATTTTGAAATAAGAAAGTCATGGATCAACATGACATACATGCGATTACCAAATTATTATTATTAGTCAAAAAAAATTATATATTCCTAATTACTAAAAAGAAAAAAAAAATACAATTGATTGAATCCAAATAATAATGTTGATTTACTAAAGAAATTGCAAAAAAAAAAAAAAAAAAAAAATTCTTTTTTCAAGAAATAAAATTCAAGTCCGTAGGGACAGAAAAATGTGTATAAGCATTATTGAGATCCTTTGTGTCTTTAGTATAATAAAAAAAAAATCAGTGTATACGCATAAGGTGTATATGTATTTGCTGTCATTTTATTTTTGAACAAATTTATATTAAAAATTGACTATCAAAAACTCTTACCTATGAGATACGAACAGATATAAGAAATACATGATGGTACCATTTCTTCTCAATATACATAACATCAGAAAAATTGAGAAGACAGAAATATTGGGAACCATAATTTATATTACTTGGTTAATAAAATGAATGTAAGCCACTAAAAAATTAAAAGGATATGTGTCCAATAAATAGGATACCCGAGAAGATTACTACTGCAGGTGAATCAAGTCCATAATAGTAAGCAAGTGATTTCGGAATTCGAATAACCCATATAGTTTTTGACTTTAATAGGCATGAAGTTTTCTATTTTCTTCAATGGTATGTCGTTCATCTTCAATTAGAAGTAAAAGTAGAGGACATTTTTTGTTGAAGTGCTCTAAAAAACTATATCATTCCTTTCCCAAATTCAAGTTAAAGCCGCATGAGATTAATATGACTTATGGAAATATAAGTAAACATACATTCACATTTCAGAGTAATGAAAACACATGAAAATGCTTTCTCTTATCATAAAGCCATAGAAAAATGGTAACCACACAAAATATACCTCTAAACTAATAAATTCATGATTAAACACAAAATAAGATAATTTTACATTTAACTTGTAACTATTATTTTTTTATACCACCAATCTAGATTAAAAAAATTTCTTAAAAAAATTAATAATTCTATAACTATACAGTTACTGGTACTAAATGAAATGAAATCATCTACAGAAGGTGATTATATAACCCAACAATACTTAGTGTGTTTCGATCCCTAAATTAACAAATAAATTCACAAAAGTAAATTTATAAAAAAGATACAATATAAACAAACTAAAGCAGAGATCACAACTAACGTAAACTATATATACATATGCTAGAATATAGAGATATATACACAAACGTAAAGTAATACTTCTGAATATGAGACATTATATATGCAAGAAAAATAACCCATACCATAATACATAGATTTAATCAACCAAAACCTTAATTAGTCGCACCTACATAAAAGAAAGAATTCAAAAAAGAAAAAAAAAGAAAAAAATAAAGAAGAAGATGCAAGGAATGAAGATGGGCATTGAACAACTTCATAGGTGATTTTATTTATAGAATGGTTCAACTATATGGATTAAGTACATGGGAGTTGAAGAAACATGTAATTTAAGTAGAGAATATAAATAGGTTGAGATTTTTTTGCAACTCATTTGTTATAACTATTGTAATAAATATGAAAGTTTTTAAAATTAGTAAATAAATTAATTAATAAAAAATGAAGAATAAAGAAAAATATGAATAGAGGCCATATACATCACCTTGTCCATGATCCTCCTCATATATATAGAGAGAGATTTTTATTTCTTCAAAAATTTAATGTCAAAAAATAAGACGAAAAGCATGAAATCTAGGGAAAAAATACTCAATAAAGGAAGGTTAACAGAAATCGATAATGATGTTAATGACAAATAAAAAAAGAAGAAGAAAACTGAATTTACGTGGGATTGGTAAAGGTTGGCTTTTGATTGATGTCTTAAAGTTCATATTTGATTTCTCATACATGGCTTTAGATTAGCATTTAACAATTTGAGAGACTTTTTAAAATAATTTAAAAAAAAAAATTTACATAGCACATAAATGAGAAAAGTTTAATAACATTGATGATAAAAGTTATTTAATATAACTAGTATTAATGTTGTGTATTGAATTTTTAATCTTTTAAAATTTAAAAATGGCCAAAAAAGTCACAAAAAAAGATAAATGATTTTGAAGACCTCTAAGACATGCCACATAGGATTTTATCTCTCTCTCTCTCTCTCTCTCTCTCTATATATATATATATATATATTGATTGATTGATTGTTCCCTTATTATTTGTTTTTTACTGTTCCTCTTATCTTGTTCTTTACATTGTTAGTCTTGCTCTTAATATTGAATTACGAATAATATTTTACTTCTTTTTCATGCGATTTTGATTTGACGAGTGCAACCTTTAACCCTCAAGACATTAGGACTACACAGAGTTTGATTTTAAATAAATGGAATTCAATTTATTATGACGCTTAAGCTAGTATAACCAAATATATAGCTTCAAACATAGTAGATTTCTTTAGTTTTGATTTTGCTATTCTTCTTCTTGCTTAGTATAATTTTTCTGGCATTTTAACTTTTTACCATGTTGACTCTTTATTTCACACTACGTAAGTATGTTAGGTTACGTTTTCAAATAGAATGTTCAAAATTCTAGATTCAACTACAGAAAAAGCTCTCCCAAAATGTTTATGTATAATAATCAAATTAAACAGTAGTAATAACTAGTAGTAAAGCTAATATAAAATTGCTAAAAGAAAGCAAGACAAGTGGCTAGTGAGTAGTTATAATGAAGGGCATATTATGATGATGTGAAAATGGGGAATAGAAAGGAATAAGAGATCGCATCATATGCATAAAGACAACAATTTTCACATAAAAATTGGAGAAAGTGAAAAGGAGAAAAAAAAATAAGAAAGAAGAGGGAGAAATATTAATTTAGGAGAATAAACATAAAAGAGTCATTAAAAGAATATTTTAAAATTTTTAGAATCTTATTTTAAACAGAAATTTTACATAAGTAAATTTTATTGAAAAAAATAATTAAATAGATTGAGTGATTTTCTAAGAAAAAATATGATAGTTGAGTGACTTTTGAAGTAGAGATCAAAATTGAGTGGCTTTCTGAATAAAAATCCAAAATTAAATGATTATTTGAGATATTAACTCTATAATAAGGTAATGGTTAAGTTTTCTAAGAGTAGTGTAACTATGGTTAGGAAACGCACGCCTGAGAAAAACGGCTAAGTATTTCTAAGACTCATTTAATTAGATTAGAACATAAAATTTAGTTGAAATATTGGGAGAAGAGTAACGTCTAAAATTAAATGTAAAGGACGTATTGTCCCTATTGGACATGCCTCTTCATTTTTTAAATGATTTGATAGTGTTACAAAAAGGTGGGAATGGACACATGAAAATTTGGAATAGTAACTTCATATATTTTTTAAAAGTGGTACGTATGACACTAACCTTTAGGTAGGGACCTGGTCCCC
Organism: Capsicum pubescens; assembly: GCA_030864215.1. Taxonomy (NCBI): domain Eukaryota; kingdom Viridiplantae; phylum Streptophyta; class Magnoliopsida; order Solanales; family Solanaceae; genus Capsicum; species Capsicum pubescens. The sequence continues at coordinate 95,936,744 of CM061538.1, read as the reverse complement.
CCCTTGTTTGAAAGGAATTTTCCGTGTATATGTGTCATCCATCCTTCTCATCATCTTGCCCACTATGTGTGTATACCTACCAAAGGTATGGTACTGAGTTAGACCAAATGAATAAATTATTTCAAGGATACATTTTTCTAGTCATAGTCAATGTCAGGAGGGATAAAATCATCCAAAGCGGCTTAGTTCATCTTGATCAGCCCAAGCCTCAACCTATTTTTTCCAAACTGGTCTCTATGAAGAGCCTTAGTAAAAATATCAACAACTTGATCTTTAATTTCATAGAATTTCATGAAAATAACCTTTTTTCCACATTATCCTTGAAAAATGATGTCTCACATCAATATTCTTAGTTCTCTTATGTTGTACAGAGTTTTTAGCCATATTGAGAGCACTAGTGTTATCATACAATAGATTTATAGTGTCAGTCACTATCCCAAAATCCTTTAGTAACTGCTTGATCTAGAGTAGTTGAGAACAACAAGATGAAACTGCTACATACTCAGCTTCAGCTGTAGAGGGTGTTGCTGAATTCTATTTCTTAAATACCCAAGAAATCTGAAATGATCCAAGGAAATGACCTATCACTAAATTACTTTTACTGTCAACTAGGTACCCTGCATAGTCTATATCAACATAGCCAATAATATCAAAATTGTTGCTAGATGGATAGAATAAGACTAGGTCCCCTATTCCTTTTAGATATTTTAGAATCCTCTTTGCAACTTTTAAGTGAGACTCTTTTGAACAAGCTACTAAATACATGTACTAAATACATTATCAAGTCTACTAATTGATAAATTAGTGCCTCATGTGGCGTTTTCTTGATTTGCAGCCCAAGGATGAAACTTAGTTCACTCATTATACTTATTTCAAATTCACTTCCCATGATTTTTGCAAAATCTTCACATAGAGAGTCTGAAGTTGCACCAAAGATAATATCATCACAATACTTTATTTTCCTCTATATTTGAGAAATAAAGTATTATCGGTTTTTCCTTGGTTGAAGCCATTCTCAAGAAGAAACCTTCACAGTCTTTCATACCATGCTTCTGGAGCTTATTTTAACACATAAAGAGCCTTGTCTAACTCCAACACCTGATTTGGTTGGTATATGTCTTCAAAGCCAGGTGTTTTCTTAACATAGGATTCTTCGTTCAAGCAACCATTCAAAAATGCACTATTAACATCCATTTGAAACAACTTGAATCACATATATACAACAAATAATAACAATTCTTCTTGTCTCCATCCTTGTAATAGGTGCAAAGATTTTATCATAATGAATCCATTCTTCCTGATTGTACCCTTATACTACAAGTTTGGTCTTGTTCCTAGTAATAGTGTCATGTTCATCATGCTTATTCCTGTGCATCCATTTGGTCCCTATAATGGTTTTGAGTGCAGGTTCGGGACTAGATGCCACACTTTACTTTTTTAAAACTAATAAAGTTCTCATACATTGCATATACCCAATCTACATACTTAAGTGGTTTCTTCATATTTTTGGGCTCAATCATGGATATAAATGTTGAGAAAGCCACAAAGTTTCTAGTTTGTGCCCTAATTTGCATTCCAAAATCTAGATGTGAGGTCATATTTTCAAGTGAATGAGATTGCATGTGCTTCTAACTGGACTTTCTTAAGATTTACTGAGACTGACTGGTACCAGGTCCCTCAGACGCTTGATATTAACACACTTGTTGTGAATCATCAAGTTCAGAAGAACCCAATTGAGGACTTGGTTCTTCTTTTTCTTGTCCATTTGCACCATTCACTTCATCTTGAGTATCTTTCCCTTTAGTGTTATCTTTGACAGGGCCATCTCTTTGGACCAAAATAAGTTCCTCTATGTCAGTATCATCAACATTTTTAGGTTTCTCTATGTTCCCCGACTCATCAAAAATAACATGAACACTTTTTTCAACACAGAGAGTTTTTTTGTTATAAACTCTATAAGCTTTGTTGGTTGATGAGTAGCCCATAAATATCCCTTCATCACTTTTGGGATCAATTTTACCAGCTCATCCTTACCGTTATTTAACATAAAGCATTTGCACCCAAAAGGTCTAAAATAACTCTATTTAGCCCTTTTGTTAAACAACAGTTCATAGGGTGTCTTGTTGAGTATTGACCTGATAAGACACTTGTTAGTTACATAAAAATCAGTATTTATTTCTTCCGCTCAGAAGTTTCTAGGAAGGCCACCATCAATAAATATTATTCTGGCAATATAAATCGAGGTTCTATTCTTCTTTTCAACCACCCTATTTAGCTGAGGTGTTAGTGGAGCTGAAAAATTATGATTGATTTCATTTATATACAAAATTCCTCAACTCTTATATTTTCAAACTCTGTCTCTTGGTCAGACCTGATCCCTGCTATTATTTTGTTCAGTTTCACTTGAATTTGCTTAGCAAAGTTCACAAACACTTAAAAGGTCTCATTCTTGGATTTCAGGAACATGGTCCAAGTGTACCTGGATAAATCGTCCATAATGACAAATATATTTCTTCCCTCCTCTACTTTAAATTTTTATTGTTCTACATAAATCCATATGAAGTAATTCAAGAGGCCTGGTGGTATTCACTTGCTTCTTTTGCTTGAAAGAGGACCTAGTTTGTTATCTCTTGACACGAGCATCACATACCTTGGTGTTTGAGAACAACAACTTTAAAACACCATGGCCTAAGTTCTTTGAAACCAACTTGTTAAGAAGTGAAGAGATAACATGACCAAGTCTTCTATGCCACAGATTAATATTTTTACTTTGAGCACTTAGACACGTCAGATCACTTCCTAGGACTGAGTCCAAATTAGAAACATACATATTTTTGCACCTTTTGTCTCTAAGAATGGCTTCACCAGAGTGTATACTAGTAGCAGTGCACCAATCATATAGAAATTTGACTTACATTACCCTTGTCACAAATTTTAGAGACACTAAGTAGGATGTACTTCAGTCCATTAACATAATACACATCTTCAATAGCTTGATTCAAGGACTTTCTAATCTTTCCAACACCTAGAATATATACTTTCTTTCCATTTCCTAAAGAGAAACCTCCACCATGAAGTGCCTTGAGTGAGAGAAAATTGTTTGTTCTTTCAGTCATATGCTTGAAATATACACTATCCACGAACTAACTCTGAATGTTTCCTCTTACTCCCACCTGCACATAAGGATTATTTGTTAGCCTTGAGAACCCATTTAAGTCTAATTTCCCAAAATAGGAATAGGAGAGTAATCAAGACTTTCTTTGTCCGTCTAGGAAGTCTAGTCCTTTTGGATTTTAAAAAGGGAATAGGTCCCTTCTTAAGTGACTTCTCTTATTGTGCATAGTTAGATTTATTTCAGCTCTTAATTTAGCTTGACAGCCCCTTTTTTATGACCATTTCTTTCACAATAAGTGTATAACAAATTATTGGACACAGATACATATTTTTTGTGGGGATTAAAGAAGGAATTGACATGTTGGCAACCAAGACCTTTGTCATTGTTAAACCTTTGAATAGTTAGATTAGCTAAAATTTTGGATGAGATAGTCCATTTTAGAGATTTGTTTAGACCTTCCTTTATATGGACGAGGTCCTTCTCTAGTTCAGTATTTTTCTCAAGGAAAGATACAAGAGGCTCTTGGGACTTTCTCAACTTTTCTCCAAGCTCAATTTGAAGATTGTTAGCCTCAAATTTTCCTTTTGAAATAGACTCAAACTTTTTCCTCAACTTGTCTAACATTTTAACATTTTTAGAGGTCAATTTTTAAGATTGCAACCCCAGTTCAGAGAATTGAATAGTTAAAGCATTTTTTTTATTTCAAGATTTTCTACACTCCCCTCAAGAAAAATTTTCTCAGTAGTGAGCTCACACAAGAAAACAATTAGAACATTTGCAACTCTTTTTAATCTCTTCAAGGAATAATCATCACATTTTGGCTTAATGTCAAGAAGATTTACCTTTTCATCTTAATCATTATCAGACTTTGTCATGAGAGAAAAAAGGGATTTGTAAATAGTATCATCTTCTTCCACAGCCAACATGGAGGCATATTCAGGGTGTTCCAACTCATCGGACTTGCTCGATGAATCTCTTCAAGCAGCCAAGGCTTGCTTGACTACATAATCAGCTGCAACTTTTCTCTCAAATATATTAGGAACCCGATCCTTCCTCTTCTCTTTGTCTCCTCCAATTTTCACATAGTCTTTGTAGTCAAGATTATGCATGGGACACTCTTTGATAAAATGAACTATTTTACCACACTTGTGGAAGTAATTATTTTCAACTGATGGCTTGCTAGTGTTTCCTTTATTTTGAAATTCACTATTTCTCTATATGACTCTAATGAATTTTTGAGATAGATATGCAACATCCTCATCATCTGCACTTGAGTATAATTTTATGATTTTCAAAGCTAGAGATTTCTCCCTTTTAGGTCTCTTTCTTCTCTTGGACGTGTTGTTTTTCAACTCCTAAGTCTTTAAATTTCTAATTAGTTCATCCATAGTGAGAGTTTTAAATATCTAGCCTCAGAGATAGCATTGACTCTACTTCCCCATGACTTGGGTAAGACACCAAGTATTTCCTATTTTTTTACTGGGAGGAATGACTTTACCAAGGCAGTGCAACTCATTATTCGTAGAGGTGAACCTGATGTGCATTTTTTGAATAGTCACACTTTCTTTCATGATGAATGCTTTATATTGAGTGGTAAGCATATTCACTTTATATTCTTTCACTTGAATTTCTCCCTAGTGGGTTGTCTTCAAGTAGTCCTATATCTCTTTTACTAATTCATAAGCCAAAATTCTATTGTACTCATCAAGACCTATTCCACAACCTAGTAATTTCTTAGATTTGTAGCTCTTCTCAAGCTTGTTCCTATCATCTTCATCATACTTCTTCCTTTTCTTAGGGACTAACTTTATGACACTTCCTTCCTTAACCTCCTTCAAGGGAATGTGTGATCCACCACAAATGATGTCCTATAACTCACTATCTTCAGCCATTATAAAGTCATGTGTTAGAGTCTTCCACCATCTATAATATTGACCATTGAAGCGGGGAGGTCTGCTAGTTGATTGACCTTCTGCTATATTAGGTGGAGCAGCCATCACTGAGGATCCACTCTAAGTGTTAACTATTTAGAGTGTACTACTATGATATTGGTTATTGACTCACACCAATCCACCACCAGCAAGAGACTAGGTCCCTTATGTACAAATAGTAATAAAATAAGAAGAATAAACAGAAAGTGTTGAGATAAAAAAACACTTAATATTAATGTGTAAATCTCCTTGCTCAAGGAAGAAAAAGCCACGACATGTTCTCATAGGATTTCAACAGCTCCACTAATTTCAAGTCAAAGTGATGATTACAAACTCCAATAATCTCAAGTATTAAACTCTTAATTCTAACTCCTTATAATACCTCTATTACAAACTCGTGCAACAGTTCTACCATACTACAACTAATCAACTAGATCTAGTTGATACTGGTAGGTAACTCTACCCAGAATAACAAGAAGCATATCGAATGAACTTAACTACACCACAAATGAACCTACAACTAACTCTAGTTCTATGATTCATCTTAAGATGCAGGCAATACAACAATCGACAATCCTTTATAGTTTAGGAGTAGATTTACAAATTTGAGAATAAAGGACTCAATACTTAAATAAAACTGAAACTGAAACTTTAGCCTGATTAGTTTCCTTTGAGATGAGTAGTAATCCTTTTCATGAGAGCAGATTTTTACTTTTTGAGAAGAATCTTCTTAGCAATGTAAAAACTAGATTTTCTTCTTATCACATCTTGCTTATATATTGAAGAGTAAAACCTTAAATTGCCTTTAATTGGGCCAAGTATAACATGCTATACGCGGAACTACTGCATAGTACCAGCTAAAACAGTATAGTACAGTGTACAGCTATACAAAGTTCCAATCTCAGATGAGCGCAGATCGGACCAGGTCCCTTAAAGTCATGGTTGGAAATCATCATCAAAACCAAGTCACAACAATAATCCAGAATTCGGTGACTCCTACTCGCACATAATTTATAAGCCTTCATCTACTGCTTAATTGATTTCAAAGTCACGAGGAAAAAGTCTTAGATATATATTACACTTCTACTCAATATTGGATAACATATCTATGAATATACAATTTTAATTTAGGATAAAATTTTAAGGGTATAAAAGTTGTTCTAGCATTTGAAGAATATTTTGGTCGATTGACATTTAGCAAAAATTATTCGTGCTTTTATAATAGGTAGATAAGTAGATAAATATGATTTTTTTTACTTATTATTTAATAAAATTATTTATCCTTTACCATATCTTTTTATAGTATTTTATGATGTGTGACATTATATAATGACAGAAAATAATGTAGTCTATTCAAACATTATATTCATTAAAACAAATACTGTATAATATAATATGATATAGTATGAAACAATATGGAACAACCTAATATATAAGCATTCCCTTTAACTTGACCTCAACTTGCGTCTATGATTTTCAACTTTGGATGTGCACAAATCAACACTTAAACTTGAACAAGTAGACACACAATCCTATGTGACATCTAAATGGCAATCTCACGCGAATTGCCATGTAGGACGTGCGTATTTATTTATTCAATTTTATATAAGTTTAAGTGTATACTTGTGCATAACCGAATTGAAGGACACAAATGTCAGTTGAGGCCAAGCTAAAGGGAACAGTATTATTATGCCTATTTGAATTAAAAGAGTTGGAATACTAGATGGCAACTAGTTTGGATTGCATGTAGTTTATTGATTGACTTGTGTTTGAGTGTATTCTTATTTGGTACTGATATTATTTTCATCTCTTTTTCCAGAGTCTAAAGGATATGGATGTACAGATCCCTGTTTGTTCTTAAGAGGTAAGCATTTTGGTTTCTGTACTTGTTAAGCACTTATTTAAAGAATGCTTACAAAAGGAGAAAAAGAAAGCTCATTTCTCTTGGGATAGAACTAAACACTAAGACTCTCTTCTCAATTTTTTATTTTGTAAGACGATTTTAAGGATAGAACAAGAAAACAAGAAAATGGATGAAAATGTCCTAATATAAACAGTAGTTAGATTAATTACAAACAAAATCGAAAGCTCACGCCTTCAATAGGCAAATAAATAAAATTCTAATGTAAATAGAACTTTAATGTAAATAGAACTTTTTGTGTACACTGATAAATGCTCTTCCCTAAGGCATCAGGTAACTAAGTCAACTCTCTTTAGCATATTAACCATCTCTCTGGTCAAGAATGAACCAGTATTTTGAGATGGTGAATAATATTTTTAGTTTGCATGCTAACAAGAAACTTGATTCCTTTAACTTTTAATGTTAAATACATATATATTCAATCATATGAGCTAAGAAACTGAATGATAATAAGTAGTATTTATATATTGTCATGTACAAGGATTACTAGAGAGACATGAGAGGTATAATTGGTATCAAAGCCTATAATTGTTTAAAGTTATTGGAAGTAATATATATTTGGATTTATTTGATTAATTTATTAATTATAATAAAATTAGATTTAGATATCCACCAAAATATTATAAATATTGTTTAGATGAATAATGTACAGAAATTACAAAAATATAAAGAATTAAAACAAATAATATCTGAAAAACGTAAGGAATTAAAAATAAGGATAGAAAGACTACAGTATAACATAATTGTCGGAGTTAGTAAAAATTCAATAAATGCACAAAAAGAAGAAATATCAAATTTAGAATCAACAATAGATAGTCTAGAATATATATATCAACATAACCTATATACGTTTAAATAAAATGAACAAAGAAGAATTTATAATAGACGAAAAAATATATGAAAATCACGAAGGATCAAAAATAAAAATAGTATTCTCTAATTTAGGAAGAAGGTATAGGAAAAGAGGTGAACATTTATATTTAATGTTAGAAAAAGAAGAATTAAAATTAGAAGATAAGTTGGCAGCCATGGTAAGAATAGAAAGAGAAAACGAAGAGATAGACAGAAAAAAAGAAATAGATAAAATAAAACAACAAACCATAGAAGAAATACGAAAAATAGAAGAAACTAAAAACAGTAGGATTGCTGAATTAGAAAAATAACTACAAATGCTAAAAGATTTATATAAAAAGAGCTTTAACATGATATGAAAATATATGTACTTGTAAAAATAATAGTAGAATGGTTATTGACTATAGAAATTTAAATGCAAAAACTATGACATATAATTATCCAATATAAAATAAGATATTAAAAATAAGACAAATACAAGGATATAACTACTTTAGTAAATTTGACTGTAAATTAGAATTTTACCACTTAAAGTTAGAAGAAGATTCTAAGGAATTAATCGCATTTACGGTACCACAAGGATTTTATGACTGGAACGTATTATCATTTGGAGATAAAAATACACCAGGTAGATATCAACATTTTATGGATAGTTATTTTAAACAATTACCTAATTGTATAGTATACATAGATGATATACTACTATATACAAAAACTAAAGAAGAACATTTAAAATTACTAGAACAATTTACAGATATAATAGAAAAATCAGGAATAAGTTTAAGCGAAAAGAAAGCTGAAATTATGAAAAATCAGATAGAATTTTTAGGTATACAAATAGATAAAAGTGGAGTAAAAATACAACAACATATAGTACAAAAAATAATAAATTCAAAAGAAGAATTAGATACAAAAAAGAAATTACAATTATTTTTAGGATTAGCAAACCAAGTAAGAGAATATATACCAAAATTAGCAGAAAATCTAAAGCCTTTACAGAAAAAAATTAAAAAGGATGTAGAATATAATTACAACGAAGAAGATAAAAAACAAGTTCAGAAAATAAAAAAACTTTGTAAAGAATTACCAAAATTACAATTCCCAGACGAAAATAAAAAATTTACATATATAGTAGAAGCAGATGCAAGTGAATATAGTTATGGAGGAGTACTTAAATATAGGTACGAAAATGAAAAAATAGAACATCATTGTAGATATTATTCAGGAACATTTAATGAAACAGAAATAAAATGGGAAATAAATAGAAAAGAATTATGTTCATTATATAAATGTTTATTAGCCTTTGAACCATATATTGTATATAACAAATTTATTGTGAGAAAAGATAATACCCAGGTTCGATGGTGGTTAACAAGAAAAATACAAAACTCAGTTACGACAAAGAAAATTCGGAGATTAGTATTGAATATATTAAATTTAACATTTACGATTGAAGTAATCAAGACTGACAAGAATGTTATTGCAGATTGCATATCAAGACAAAGCTACTCAAACTGATTTACCAATGGAAGAAGCTGATGTCAAAGATACCCAAACAGACTTAATATTACAAGTGTTTGAACAAATGAAGTTATTACAAGAACGAGTTATCACATTAACTACTGAAGTTACAAATGTAAAAGTGCAGGTTGAGCACTATAAAAAATAAGAAGCTATTAGCAAAGATATTGTGCAGGAAGAGCACATTAAAAAACTAGACCTAGAAGATGATGATGAGAAACGCCTAAAAACTCAAATTACTAACGAAATTACAGTTACAGCTCCAGGCGCAAGTGATGTATCCAAGGGAAAGAATATAGTCACTCAAAATAAACCTGAACTACCAAAGAAAAAGAATTATAACCTCAACTAGATATTCTCAAAACCATATACATCAAATATACAAAAACCAGAGTCATCTATACCTCCCCAGATTTACACATATTCTGAATCACTCAATCAACAAAAACAGACTTATAACCATATCACTCGTACATATATTGATAATATTTATACCTTACAAAAATTATTAAATACAAAACCTATCCAGAGTGAAGAATTAGCAAAACAAAATCAAGGATATATTACACAAAAATGTCAAAACTATAACAAACTTATTGCTTTGCGTGACACCAGTACAAACTTAATTTCTTCATGTTACTACTATGGACTATTATCTACAGTTTACACAATTACTGGAGAAGAGTTAACAAGAATTTCAGATATTCACAAAAAATTTATGGATTATAAAAGAATTACGAAGGGACAGTTATTCTATGTCCATTTCTACTCAGCACCAGCAGAAATATTATTTGATGAAATAAAATAGACAATTACTGTTGTCAAGATAGGAATGACATGATACTATATTATCCCTGAAGAAATATGTGAACAAGAAGAAATAATCAAAAATCAGATACCGGACTTCTACCGAAATAAGAGAGTTATTGGTCTTAGCAGTATATTGACTGAGTTAGCAAATAATTATATAAATCAAAATCCAGTTTGGATTTACTATAACAGAAATCAATTATTGGTTTACTCTACTTAAAAAAATATTAGAGAAAATGATAGAGAAGAGATAAGAAAATGGGTCATAACGATCCTAAAACCAGAAGAGTTACCAGTCATAAGATCTATTATGAAAGGAATTATTTCAGAAGAAGCTATGGATCAATTCTGTAAACAGGTTGGCCAAAGATACGATGACCATATATGCAGCAAATGTAGTGGCAGACACAACTTTATCCCAGATGTGATGCTACAATAGCAAGAAGATAAGGACAACAGCTGGAAGATACACGATAAAAAGATAAGAAGATGGAGCAATAATGGAAAGATAAGAAGACAAAAACATCAAAGTGAAGAAAGCGACATATGAAGAAAAAGCTAATTTTGTGAAATATGTAATACGTAAATCATGTGAATATTTAATAGCTTTACTATTTTAGGATAGGCTTTTTGACTTTTGGCACTTGTCATTAAATGTAAAGACATAGGACCATTATTGATTTTTATTAGTTTTTTACTAGAAATAGTATATAGGTAACGTGTAAAATTATATTAGGACAGGTGTAAAGATGTAAAAAGTTTATGCGCTTTCTTAGGATTATAAATAGAGAGCATTTTTGCTCAGTTAGAGGCAAGCCTTCATGAGTTGAAGCAAAATCCTCTCTTGTACACAAAAAAGTTTTGAATTATTTAATAAAAAATAGGTATAATTCTAAGGAAAAGATATGAATCATACAGCTATGGAAAATCTAGAATTATCAGATTTACCAGAACAGGTATTTATATTTATGATTATGAATAGCTAAATTCATAAATTCCTGAAAATAATAATATGATAAAATAAGTTCATGTTAGTTACTTTATAGTAGAATTATTCAAAATATAGCATGTTAAGAAGTTTATTATCAAAGAGGAAAAAGGAGAAAAATCCCTAAGAACTATGCCATCCTAAAGGTGAAACCGGTGAGGCAAGAAAGTCGTGATAGGGGAGTAGCCAGAGTAGAGGCGCTGTTTAAGGGAAAAGTATCCAGATTACCATGCTAATAGTGACCGAAGAACATTTTATTTAAGAGTAATCTAGTATATAGTAATCTAAAATGAGCATATTTTGTTATGTGTATGATTGAAGGGAATATTTTGAAAATAACATTATATGAAATAAAATGACTACCTACTTATCTGATGGAATGATAGATAAATTTAAAATACTTGTTTTGTATGTACTTAAGGATATAGAAATAGTAGATATAAGAAAAATTATATACGAAGAGGTATTTTATTTTAATGAAGATTTATTAAGTTCTATAGAAAACTTACACCTATATAATGAAAGCTACTACTCATATTTAGATAATTGTTATTCAGATGGATATTATACAGATTAGAAATGTTGGAATATATTAGAAAAGTCAGAGAAAAACAAAGTGACCTATATGAAGAAATTAATTATAGAAATCAACTCAAAGAAATGATGGAAAATAAAAAAGAAAAATTAATATGGATAGGAAAAACCTTAAAAAAATTAAAAAAAAGTACAGATAATAGTTTACATAACCTGAAAAACTCATTAAGGGATGAAGAAAAAGAGATAATTAATAGTATTAATAACCTTAAATTAGATATAAATTTTAGTACAATTAGAATAGAATATTACACAAAAATTTATAAACAAGCAACTACTTTAGGATAAAATGATAGACTATGAGTATTTAAAATATTGGAGACAAGATATGAAAGAAATAAGATTAACAGAAATACTTATGAAAGAAAATTTAATTGAATATTTTAGAACAAAAGATATAGAATATTTAGAATACCTCCAAAATAATATACAAGAATTACAAAGACTAAGAGAAAAAACTAAAGAATATTACAGTAAAGCATTTAATGAAATACCATCCAATCACCCCCCAAGAAATGAACATTAATAAAATTAAAATAAATAAACTAAAAATAAAAATAATTAGAGAAGTTAAGCAATATCCACGCACAAACAAAAATAGATCCATTAGACCAATAATAGATCTATTTAAGTTACCCAATTTATCCGCACCCCCTACAATAATAGATCTATTTAAGTTACTCAATTTATCCGCATCCCCTACAATTGATCCTTTTTTCTTTGCTACATGTGGTTTGGAGTTCTGAGTTCATCTTCAGTAAATGTACTTGTCAAAAGAAAATCTATCTACAATGCTTGTGATATAATTAGACATTTGAGGTTATAGCATATTTAGAAATTGAAGGCTATAGGACTTGCATTTATCTAGCCTTTGATGCCAATCAAGATTTTGTTACAACATCAATGGCCATTTTAAATTTTGGAAGACATTCAAAATCTTATAGCCCCTTTTCTTGCTTGCTTAGGATTGTGCCCAATAAAACTAACACCATGGCCTAGGATTTCTCTGAGTACCATGAAATTGGGAGATTTTTATTTTATGAAAGATTGTCAATGTACTTAATTGGAATCGGATGGTATGCATTGGGTGATGCCACAAAGTATGAGAGGTCTACTCTGATGTTGCACAAGAAGAATTAGAAAGTTAACAAAGGCTTTACGCATATTTGCAAGACTATATGAATCTTTTGGACTTTGGACTATTTGGTTGGAAAGAAATAAGCAATGTTTTGAATCAAAAAATATATTTATTTTGTTAAATAGGTGCCTCTAGCTATTTTTTATATACGGGAAACATGGTAGAGAACCTATTTTAGTTTTTAAATTTTTTGGATGTTTTGGGAACGTAATTATTGCATCTATGCTGTAATTATTGAAATAATATTGTATTTATTCATAGGACTGGGGTGTTTTATGTTGAGGAATGAGTATTAAAGCTTAAAAGGAGTCTCAAGAAAAGGATGAAAGAATAGTTAATTGTTCAATGTCAAGAAGTTAATTAGCACAGTAAAGTTAGTTAGACAGTTAGTTAAGTAGTTATCTCTATGGCCCATAATATAGAATATATATATGCACGATTATGTACTATTACTAACTCATTGAATTGAATACAACTACTAACTACAAGGATTCACTTTTTTGTTTCTCTGATATCTTCTTCTTCCTCTTCTATATTTCTTTCATATATTGTATATATATTATTCTAAATGTGATTTACTTCATTAATATTCATGGTATCAGAGCTTATTGAATTGAATCAATGCTTTTATAGATCCTACAATCTCTACTTCAGTTCTTAAATGCAAGATCAGGGTTGTTCTATCAACATTCTTGAGTTATTTTGGAAGTAACTACTCAACTATAATGGCTACTGGTGTAATTGGGGCTGAAACTTCGAGTTTTGTATCTTCGATGTTCAAAAATGATTGAATAATTCACCCTCATTTGGATTAGGATCACCCTCTATTCTTGTCCAGTGCTGGTGTTTCAGGTACTTCTATTGTATATTTTCAATTAAAAGGAAGTGAAAATTATATTATATGGAGTAAGGTTGTTTGAATTGCACTTTAGGTCGAAACAAATTTGGGATAATTGATGGTTCTTTGAAGAAAGAATCCTTCTCTAATGAACTAGAAAATCAGTGGGAAAGAGTCAATGTCATAGAGTTATCTTGGTTATTAAATGCAGTTTCTACAAAACTTCTTGGAGGGGGTGGGTTATGCCTGACTGCTTATGCTATTTGGTTAGATCTTAAGGAGAGATTTTATAAGATAGATGGATATAGAACCTATAATTTGAATCAAGAAATTATTATTATCTCTTAGGGGTTCAGTCTATTGTTGTTTATTTTACTAAGTTAAAAGATTTATGGGATAAATTATAGTTTTTGGTTCTTTATCCTACTTGTAATATGAAAAATCATGAGGTTTTGTGGCTTATCTTCAAAGAAAAAAGTGTTGTCAGTTTCTAATGGGACTAAATGACACTTATTCACAGAAAGAAGCCAAATCTAGTTGATGACACCATTACCTTCTATTAATATGGCCTACTCCATGATAATGAGTGATGAGAATCAAAAATTATGGCATAATCTATGAATTCTACTGAACTTTTTTGTGCTACTCCTAGTGCAGTTAATGTTATAGTTATGTACTCTAAATTAGGCGATCATGGTGGTGGATATCAAAAAGGGAAAAAATTTATGTGCCTACCTATAATCCTAATGTAATGTGTGATAATTGCAAATTAAAAGGTCACTACAAGGTAAATTGTTATAGTCTGTTTGGTTACCCCCAAACCATCCTAAACATGGTGAAGAAAGAGTATATAATGAGTTCATAAGTGGCTTTGATCGTAAATTCAAACAGAGAAAGCTTGCTTCTAGTGCTCATAATGTTGTAGTTGAGGATTGGTAGTTGCAACCTCAATAGAATCAGTCTCAAAGTGCTTATCAAATATCATAAGGTCTGCACCAGTACCCCCTCAGTCATTAAGATCCATGCTCTAAATATCTATAAAATATTGGGATGATAACACCAAGATTTACACCTGGTCAATATGGCCAAATCTGTAAAATGCTGGAGCAACAGAATCAAGTCTCAGCATCTATGTCCTCTACCAGTGCATCAAATATGTCAGGTATTGATAGTGACCTAATGATTCATAATAATTCACCTGAGTGGATTATTGACACATAAGCTACAAATCACATGACTGCATATATTGATCTTTTAAATAAAGGTCCAATACCTGAGCCAATAAATCCAAAAAGAATAGTATTTCCTAATAGTGACCTATCTCTAGTAACTCACACTGGTTCTAGTACCATTTTTTATACTAGTACTATACAAAGTGTTTTTCATCTACCTCAATTCAAATATAATTTGTTGTCAGTTTCAAAGGATTCTAAACAACTCAACTGTTCAGTCATATTTTTCTCTAACTTCTATGGATTTTAGGATCTTTTAAGTGGGAAGGTGAAGGAAATTGATAAACAGAGTAATGGACTCTACTTTCTCCTGAGACAAAGACTACCAAGAAATAGAAGCTTATCATATTGTGTTCAAAATACTGTGATGTCAACTAAAATTGATCTTAATCTCTAGCATCACAGACTTGGACATATACCTTATAGGATATTATCAAATGTTTCTAGAAAAACTCTATAAACGACAATATGAATAAATTTAGTGTTTGTCCACTTTTTAAACAAATCAGACTAATTTTCTATCTAGTATTATATCTTGTCTTAAACATTTTGATCTAGTGCAAATGGACCTCAAGGGTTCTTATAAAATCTCTACTTGTGATGGACATAAATCATTCTTAACTGTTATAGATGATTTCACTAGAATAACATAGATATTCTTGCTAAAATTGAAGTCTGATGTTATTGTTGTTCTAAAGCATTTCCTTTATGTTCAGAATCAATTTGATACATGTGTAATAACCATTAGAACAGATAATTAAATTGATTTTGTTAGTAATATGTGTACCTAATTATTTGCTAAATTAGGCATAACTTATCAAACCTCTTGCTCATATACATCTCAACAAACTGTTTTGGTTGAGAGAAAACTTAGACATCTTTTAGAAGTAATAAGAGCACTAAGATTTCAAACTCATATTCCTTTAAATTTTGGGGTCACTATGTTCAGGCTGTTGCATACTTAATTAATAGACCACCATTTTCTGTGCTAGGATACATGTCCCCTTATGAAAAGATGTAAAACAAGAGACCTCGTCTAAGTCATCTAAAGATTTTAGGTTGCTTGTGCAATGCTAAAACTATAGATGAACTATATAATCTTATTCCTAGATCAAGAGAAATTATTCTTAAGGGATATCTACAAACTAATAAGGGTTATATACTTTATAATCTTACTTGATAGATTTTTTTTTTGTCAATAGTGATGTTATTTTCAAGGAAGATACATTCCCATTCAATACTAACATGGATCAATCTTCACAATCCCTATTTCATTTATGTGATATGGAGTAAGAAGTGGAGATTACTCATCTGATCTTACTACTATGATAAGAATACAACATGTAAAATTTGTTGCTGAGTTTACACAACAAATTGTAACTAGATACACATGTCAACCTGCAAAACGAGCTAGATTTACTCCTATTGAACCAAGGAGATCAACACGATTAGATACTAAAACACAACCTCAGCAGTCTACATAACCTCTTAGTACAACAAGAATAACAACTAGACAATCAACACCCTCTCAACCAGAACAAAAGAAATCCACTAGGGCTACAATGTTTTATATACTTTTTCTAATTATGTTTATTATGATGGTATATCTGCTAAATACTACTGCTACTTATCTACTTTCTCTAATCTTGTTGAACCAACCTCTTATACAAAAATAGCCAAAGACCCTAGATGGGAAGATGCTATGCAAGCTGAGGTAGTTACACTTGAAGGAAACAATACTTGGCAAGTAATTGATTTTTTTAGAAGTCAAGCATCCTATAGGGTGAAAATAGATCTATAAAATCAAATATAAAGCTTTGAGGAAGGTGCAAAAATTCAAACCGAGAGTGATAGAAAGAGGATTAAGTCAAGATAAGGCATAGACTATCAAGAAATATTTATTCCAACAGTGAAAATGGTCACTCTAAGGACAGTTTAGGAAATTGTAGATGTTAGAGATTAGCACATCCATTAAATGGATGTGTTTAATACCTTCTTACAAGGAGATACAGAGGATGAGATATATATTGAACTTCCACAAGGTTTTAAAAGCCAGGGAAGAATAGACAAGTATGCAGACTTTCAAATCATTGTATGGATTGAAACAAATACCAAGATAATGAAATACAAAACTGTCTCAAGCATTAATCAAATGCAAGTTCAGGCATAGTCAGCATGATCACTCACTGTACATCAAGGAAACAAGTAAGGGAATAATAGATGTACTAGTTTATACGGATAATATTCTAGTAATTAGAGGTAACCTTGATGAAATACTTGAAACTAAATATGCTCTACATCAAGCTTTTAAGATGAAGAATCTAGGAGAATTAAAGTAATTCCTAGGCATTGAGTTTACAAGATCTAAACAAGGGATTATATTGCATCAGAAAAAGTATGCACCTGCATTGATATCAAAAGCTGGACTAAGTGCAGTTAAAAAAATATCTACATACTTTGATACTACAGAAAAGCTAACTACATAGAGTATGATCAACATGTCTCTGAATCTACAAGACCTAGTAATGAAGAATTAGATGATCAGGTAATGTATTAAAGAATAATAGGAGAACTACTATATCTTACTATGACAAGACCAAACATAGCTTATAGTGTCCAAAATTTAAGTTAGTTTTTGTAAAGACCAAAATTGTCTTACATAAATGCAATACTTGGGATAATCAGGTACATCAATGAAAAACCAGGACAAGGATTACTAATGTATGGCATAAAAGAGGATGTTCTCATAACCTCATTGTGATCCAGACTAGGTTGCATGTGCTTTCTCTAGAAAGTTAGTTACAAGCTTCATTCTCATGTTAGGTTCTTTATTAGTTTCTTGGAAATAAAAAAAAATCAATTGTCTCTAGGAAATCAGTTGTATTACAATATAGAAGCCTTGCTTCAATAATTGCAGAGCTTATAAGGCTAATTGATTTTATTAAGGATCTTGGTGTTCAGCTACAACTACCAGTAACTATTTTCAATGACAGTAAAGTTGCCTTACTAATGTCTACAAATTCAAAATATCATAAGAGAACCAAACACATAGGAATAGATTATCATTTTGTAAGAAAAGAAATTCAATAAGGGATGATCAATACAGAATACATATCCACTCATGATCAACCTGTATATGCATTCACTAATGGCTTAACTAAGATTCAACATGAGTACCTTATGTCCAAACTTGGATCTGTTAATCTCTTTGTAGTGCCAAGTTTGAGGAAAAGTATTGAGGAATAAGTATTGAATCTTATAAAGAGTCTCAAGAAAATGAGGAAAAAACAGTTAACTATCAAGTGTCAACAAGCTAGTTAGCATAGTAAAGTTAGTTAGGCAGTTAGTTAAATAGTTATCTCTATAGCCTATCATCTAGAATCTATATATACACGATTATGTACTATTACTAACTCATTAAATTGCAACTACTAACCACAATGATTCAATTTCGTGTTTCTTTGATATCTTCTTCTTCTTTCTCTTATTTATTTCTTTCATATATTGTGTATATAATATTCTGAGTGTGATTTACTTCATTAATCTTCCGTTCACTTATTTCATCTCATTGTATATTCCTCTATTACAGTACATGTCTTAGGCCAGAATTAACCTGTTAGTTTCGATCGCCTCAACATATAAGTTTCGGTCCAAATTCAGAAAATCCTTATACATATTATTTATTTATTTTTTATAACCTAGATAAATATTTAGTATATATATCTAATATCTTGTACTTTATTTAAGAGTGTATCCCACCTTATTTAGAATTATATTACGTTAAGTATTTTGTACCTTATTTGGGCTTCTTAAGTTGGTTTAATGTTAGTTTTGGTTTAGATTTATTTTGCTCCTTTACTTGTATAAATAGGACATTGTAAATTTGTTTTCTTCGTTCAAGAAACTAAATCCATCAAAGAAATTTAATAATCAACTCAAGAATATTGAATTCAATTCATTCAAGTTATATTAAAAATAATTCAATTGTTTAATTATTTAATTTTTATTAATTTTCTTTCAATTTCTAATATGGTATCAGAGTAAGATTGATTCCGATCATCTTGTGTCTTTATCATATTTTCTTCAATATGAAAAACACTTCTCAGCGTTTTGATTTACAATGTTTGGAAAAAGTCTACTGACATGATCTGCATTCACCATTCTCTCTCGTCACCATCATCATTCTGAACATTAATATATCATATTAATTTTTTTAAATCATTAATCATCATCAATCACTATCTCCCTTTAAGTTTTTATAGTCTTAGGCTTCTCACTGTTATTGTATTTTCTCTTTTTACAATTCTATTTTTTTAATGTTTTTGGGTCTTCTTTTGTCAGATTATGTTTTTGAATCATCATGTTTTTTTACTTCTCTTCTACGATTTCATTGCTATTTTCATTTTTAGGAGTCTTATTTTGGTGTTACTCTCAAAGATACCATCCTTTACATTCATTAGACCTTTCATTCAAATAATACTTTTCCACATTATTTGATCACGTCAATGGCATGGTCTTTCATTTTTATATACCCAATATTGGTTTATGTCTCTTCTTCAATAGTATTAGTAATGTACATATAGTTTATCATCATCATCACTCTCTGTATTGCTTTTTTGTTCAAGTTCCACTATGCCCTTTTATGGGGTACAGTCATTGGAGCCTTTATCAATCATGGAAGATCTTTCCTATTTCAATCATTCGATTCGAATTCAATTGTTATTTATTGGACCAACTGCTTCACTCTTACCATATGCATGGTTGATATCAAATTTTAATTTTTTATTTTTCAGTTCGGCCATAATATTTACCGCTGGCAGTATCCTTGCTATTGCTACATTCACTTGTTTGATCTTTCTCTCAATTAGCCAATTTCTTCACAAAATTTATGACCGATCCTCTTCATTACAATGTTTTGGGAAAGTTGGGGAATAAATTCTCTAGATGGTTACCTATGTTAGGGAAATTGCCTACAAATATCATTTTTGTTTCATTTAGGACAAGAATATCCCTCAACTCTTTCTATTTTCCTTAAAATATACTTAACACCTCAAAAATCTTCTCTCTCCTACTTGGAATTTCAAGTCATTAAATTTTTATTTATTTTTTTATAAATAGATCTATTTAGCTTATCAAACTTATTTAACTAAAATTTTATCCTAATTCTTATTTTTAAAAATAATACACATGATATACTAATCATTGAAAATTAATTTAATTACATCAAAATCTTGAATTATTTTATTTGATATGTACTTTTCAAAGTTTCTTTTATTTACTTATTTATTTCACCACTTAATAATATTTAAAACTCAAGTACTTATAAAAATTGGTTCTCATTTAATTTTTTTATTATTTATTTTATATATTAAAAATTCTTAAAATGTAAAAGAAATAAAACGACGGATTTCATATTTTAGATATCAAATTTGTTATTTATATGAGAATTAAAGAATAAAATCTACTTTTTGGAATTATACAAAAGAATTTTTGGATTAATATAATTCAAAGATATTATATTTCCTTCAAATATAGAGTAATAGAGAATAAAAGAATATAATTTGTTATTTAAAAGTATTGATGACAAACCTACGGTTTTTTTGCTGCAAAACAAATTCAATAATTTTTTTTTAATATGTATTATTACCTAAAAAAATTAATTTGGACATAGATTACTTGCAATTTTTTATGCAAGATATTTTTTGATAAATATATAGTGAAAAAATAATATTTTTTTTTGCATATTTTTTACAAGTAATTTTCCATAAATAAATCATTAAATTCGTAAGATAAGACATAAATTTAGAAAAAAAAAATATTATTTTTAATTTAGTTTCTTCATTTTTTTCCTGTGATCATTATATTTAGATTTTATTTCATTATACAATTAAACACTAATTTATATCCGCACTTCATTCTAAATCCATCAAAAGCAAAGAAGAATTGATAGAGTAATATTTTAAAAATCCATTTGTAATATTACTGAAGAAGGTATCATTTTGTTAATATTTCTTAAAAAGTTTAATTTGTTTCAAGACTACATAATTTTTTCTTTCCTTCAAAAAAGATGATTTTATTTTTTTATTCTCATATAAATAACAAACTTAATGTCTAAAATATGAAATCCATCGTTTTATTTCTTTTACATTTTAAAAATTTTTAGTATATAAAATAAACAACAAAAAAATTATTGTACCAATTCATATAAGTACTTGTATTTTAAAAATATTAATAAGTGATGAAATAAATAAGTAAATAAAAAAAACTTTGAAGATTACATATCAAATAAAATAACTTAAGTTTTTGGTGTAATTAGATTAATCTTCAATTATCAATATATTATGTGTAATTTTTTTATAAAAAAGAATTAGGATAAAACTTTAATTAAATAAGTTTGATAAGTTATACATTTATCAAAAAAGAAAAAAGAAATTTTAATGACATGGCATTCCAAGTAGGAGAGAGAAAGATTTTGAGATGATAAGTATATTTTAAGGAAAAAAAAAATTGAATGATATTCTTGTCCTAAATAAAACAAAAGTGATATTTGTAGGCAATTATTCAAACATGGGTGACCATTCAGGGAATTTACTCGAAAGTTGGGTGTCCGTTTGTATCCTCCAACTTGAGGGGATATTGAAATAATGTTTTATTTGTTCATTGGACCGGATCGGTTCACTTGTTTCATCTCACTATATATTCATTTGTTGCAGTACATGTCTTGGACCAAAATCAACCTATTGGTTTCAGCTATCTCAACATATAAGTTACGATCCAAATATAGAAAATTCTCTTACATATTATTTTATTTCTTTTCTACACCCTAGTTAAATTTTTATATATCTCTAATATCTTGTACCTTATTTAGGAGTGCATCCTATCTTATTTATAATTGTATTACCTTAAATATTTTGTATCTTATTTATACTTCTTAAGTCGGTTTAGTGGTTATTTTTTGTTTAGGTTTATTTTGTTCTTTTACTTGTATAAATAGAATTGTATATTAGTTTTACTAAAAATTAAACAAATACACAACTTATGTTTTCAATATTACAAAAAATTTCTACTCCCTAAACATATTATAAAAATCCCAACATATAAACAGAATATTATGTATATGTAGGCTATGTTATGTATATTAATAGGGAGAGAGAGTAAAATAATTAAAAAAAGTGGAAGAGAGTGTAATTACTTCCAAAAGGGTTGATGTTTATGTTATTTATACTTAGTTTTATTCATCCAACAAATTCAATAATCATTTCAAGAATATTGAATTCAACTCATTCAAGTTTTCATTCAATTCATTAAAGTTATACTGAATACAATTCAAATTATTCAATCACTCATTCAAGTCATTCAATTATAAATTTTTTGCAAACTCTTTCTATTCTCTTTCAATTTTGTATTTTTGTAGCACCTCCTTGGTAGTTCAATAATGAAATTAACTTACCTTATCGAAAACACTCAAATGGCATAAAAAAACTGGTATTACCTCACCGAGACTTAAATAAAGCTATTGACATGAATTCCATGTTTCTCACTAAGATTTTATTTTTTATATGAGCAGTGGAAGAGCCACAATTTTCACTAAGAAGGTTCAAAATATGAAAAAGTAAACACACTCGGCTACAGTATATTTCTATCCGACAGGGTTTGATGACTGCCTTAGGTCGGATAAGCAGAGAGAGCTTTGATGACATTTCTAGTGAACCCAAGAAAGGTCGAAGAGGCCAGCCTTGTGCGGCCTCTAAGCACAGAAAGAGAAGCAACTTTTCCACAAGTGTGATGTTCAAATAGCAGTTAGAGAGCTCATTCAAGCTTGAGGCTTGTTTGGAAAATATCGAATCGCGCTCGCCTGACGCCCTATCTTTCACCTAGGTGGAGAGGAGGCCCATTCGACAACCATAATAGGCTCAAATAACCAAATTGGATTCAACATCTATTATATATACGTAAAAATATTATTAACCATGTATAAATAGTGTAATTTTCCGTCACAGGAGATTTAAGTGAACCCACTAAGAACAAGCTAGCTCCGCCCCTGTATATGAGCATGTACGTTCAGTTAAAAAATTTAAGCATATATGTTCAATTCAAAAAATTTGAGCATGTATGTTTAGTCCTTTCGTATTCAAGATATGCCTTTATTTGTACAAGAAGATAATTTGGTGGAGGATCTCTTGGGAGATTTTGTGTTAAAGCACCAGATCCTATATTTAGTATATCAAAATTCTTCCCACGAACTAAATGGGATGTGGTCCTATAATCAACGTGAATATGAATAAGTTGCAAGTTTCTCCACCAGGTGACCTTCTGAATCTCTTTTTCCCTCCATAAATCATTCTTTTCCCTTCTCACGCGTACCCCCAGGTGTATGGTTATGTTTAGTGCTACCCATGTTATCTGTTGTTTTAATTCTATGAGAAACAATAGTTAGATTTGTATATCATGGAACTTTGAGGAGTCAATTTCCTACGCATTCATTCTCTGTTTTATCTCCAGAACACCTGAATTGTTTTACTCTGGCTCGATGATGTTCTTCTTTTACCTTCCAAAACACCTCCAACCCCTCTGTATATACAAGATGAAGTGGCTCCCCAGATTTTCATCTCATCTTTACGAATAAATTTATCGTAGAGCTATTGATAAGATGATTATATGTTTTTTTATAATTGAAACTTTAAGGCGGAGGCATCTATCAAAATTCAACGGGGTGAAAAGGGGTAGAGATTCAAGCTTGCATCAATGCAAAACAACTTCTTCACTGCTTTGCTCATATTTATTTATCACCTTAATAAGAAGGGAATGGATCAGACAAGTATTCTTTTTGGCTAAGTTGCTTGGACTCTTCACTTTCGATGCCGCACCAGTATTGACACGCCGTGGGTGTGGGATTTGTATCCGATTTAATCAACCAATTTTGGATACTTTGACCAAAATTAATGGAGAAACTCGAGACATATAAAATTATATTTGTAATCAAAGCAAAATCTAAGATGAAATTGAAAAATTGGAGTAGCTTCTTGTTGAGACATGCTGAATGTGAAGTTGTACTTGTTGAGTATACCAAGGGCAGTTAGGTCATTTTGTTATGTTAGTTATAACTAAATTTTCATGTAACCAATATTTGGATATAGTTGTTGAGTGAACAAGTCTATATATAGACTAACAATTCATTATATGAGTCAGTTTTTGATTCTCAATAAAAGAAAGTTTCTTCTTCCTTTCTCCTCTTCATCTCTATGATTACAATATTACATTTACCAACATGGTATCAGAGCTTTCGTTGCAGTAAACATTGATGAGGGTGGTATGATTGCGGAATCAAAGGATCATACCTTGATTTACGGATTCAAAATTGGAGTTCGCAGTTTTTCTATTTTTATTGATTCTTTGAGCGTGAATCAGTTTAGAGGTTCAATCTATGTGTTGTTTCAACTATAGTTTCTACTTTTTCAAGTTGAATTCTATAGTTATTTCTTAGTTATTTAGCTGAATTTTGGAAATTCAGTATTGGGTTTTTCCTTATTTCTTGGATTGTATTGCTTGCGCGATAAAGAATTAGCTAAGACTTCTGAGAATTTCAAAGATTAATGATGGAACATGACCTTGTAGCTGGTGATCTTCCTCAAAATCCCAATAATGGTGGTGGATCTACGTCTATAAATGGTAATTCACTTTCCGGGCAAGGTATTGACTATAACCATCCCCTGTTTCTTAGTCCTACTGATGTAAGTGGTATAAGCATTATCTCATTTCAACTGCTTGATATTAAAAACTATACTCTATGAAATCAACATATTAAGCTAACTCTCTTGGGTAGAAATAAGCTAGGGCTAATAAATGGTACATACAAGAAAAAAATGTATGGAGAAGAACTCTGGGGATAATGGGAGAGAGTTAATGCAATTGTTCTGTCTTAGCTAATGAACTTTGTCTCTAAGAGTTTACTTAGTGGAATTGTATTGCTATAAGTGCAATGAGTGTCTGGGGCGAATTGAAAGAAAGGTTTGATTGAGTAGATGGATCAAGAACCTATAGTCTTCATAAAGACATTATTTCTTTACAATAAGGAACTACTTCAATTTTTGTGTACTATACTAGGCTTAAGAATTTGTGGGATGAATTTGAGGCCTTAGTTAGTTCTCCTTGTTATAATTATGATAAATACAAGATTTTTGTGTCTCATATTGATAGGCAAAAGTTATAACAGTTCTTGGTGAGTTTGAGTGAGTCTTGTCATTAGGCTAGAAGCCAAATTTTCATGACGGATCCTCTACCTAGTGTTAATCAGGCATATGCCTTGGTAGTTGGGGATAAAGGATAAAAAATTGTATTATCTAATATCAGCAATCTTGGTATGAATTCTGCTAGTTTGGAGTCGATGGCTATGTATTCCAAAGTTGGTACTAATGTAGCCATGCCCTAGAAGTATAGAATGAACTCCCTTCTAGTGTGCGATTTTCGCTAGTGTAAAGGACATATCAAGGAGTTTTGTTATAAGTTGGTGGGATAACTACCATATTTTAAGTCCAAAAAGAACAATCAAGTAGTCAGTTCAGTCTATAGTGCAAATGGGAACACCAATTCAAGTTGTCAGAATCAACAAGTACAAGACATTTTCTTATAGTATGAATATCAATGTGCCATTGTCAGGATGGGAAGAAAGGATGATTCAGGTGACACTGGTTTCTCTTCAAGAAGTCAGACTGAGAGTGGTGTGAAGTGGCTTCTTCAAGGTTGTACATTTACTAAAGAACAGTATGATCATATTCTCAAGATATTTGAACAAAAAACGGGATGTTCTACTACTATAGTTGAATGTAATGTTGCTACTACTATAGGTAAAGAATTACTTGCTTCTGACAATAGTAAGATCTGGATTATTAATACTGGTGGAACTACACATATGTTTTCTAGTCTGGACATATTGAATAAGGAGTCTATCTCTATGCTTGATTCACCAAAGCATGTTTATCTTCCTAATGGTGATTCTACCATAGTTACACATATTATGTCTAGTGCTTTATCAGCTAGGAGGTTAATTACCAATGTGTTTCATATTCCTCAGTTCAGATACAACTTACTATTTGTGAGTTAAGTTACTAAGAAACTAGGTCATTCGGTTACCTTCTTCCCTCATTTTTATTTTTCCAGGATCTTTACAGTGGAGAAGGTGAAGGAAGTTGGTAAAGAGGAAAGAGGGTTGTACCTTTTATTGAGTCAGTTAAATCAAAGGAGTGAGAAATATTTTGTATTTGTTGTTAAGAATGTGACATCAAAGACTACCAAGGATTCATCTATGAAATTGTGGCATCAAAGGCTAGGGCATTTTTTTACCTATAGTACTATCTAGAATACATGCTATGCCTAAACAAAGTCTGTGTCAAGTGTCTAAGTGTTTAGTTTGTCCTTATGCTAAATAAACTAGAATTCAGTTTCATTTTAACAGTATCAAGAGTGGTGTTTGCTTTTAGTTGATTGATGTTGACCTTTGGGATCCTTATAATACTCCTACTTTTGATGGTAACAAGTATTTCAATACAATCGTGGACGACTATTCTTGAATTACTTAGTTGTTTTTACTTAGAAATAAACCAGATGTTTGTGTATCTCTTCAAGTTTTCTTATAGTTTGATAAGAATGTGAAGGTATTGATATCTGGAAATGGGATAAAATTTATTAATACAACATATGATGCATTGTTCAAAAGGTTAGGGATAGTTCATAAAAGATCATGTCCTTACACCCCTCAGCAAAATGGTGTTGTTGAGGGAAAGCATTTCACGACCCGAATAAGGGCCAGGCTGTGATGAGTATCTCAAGTCCACCGAAGATCGGAGACACATCTACCAACAACTAAAATCTGAACATATAACAAGATAGAAAGATAATAAAATCAAGGACGACTAAGAATGTCAACATCAATACCCAATCCACAGTACCATCCACAAAGCCTCTAAGCAATACCGAAAACCAATCTAAATAGGTACATGCCCTCGACCCTGACAATGATAATGTGAACTCTTCAATTCTAGTCTATGAAAGAAAACTGATGAACTGACCAAGTTTTTCGGAGAATGGAAACTCACCACTTCACCACGACGACTAACAAACTGAGTTGATTAACCTAACACTGTGCAAAAAAGTAAAAGTATCTCCATTGCCTGCATCGCGTGTGGATATAGTATCTGGAGATGGTTAATAGGTTGAGCATTAACATGTAACTCAAGGATATGGGATAAAATAATGCCAAGTCAAATCCAATTCAAAACCATGTGAAACAATCATATATATACATAAATAATATGTTGAGATAGGGAACAAGGTTTAGCTTAAAGTAAAATATTATCCTGGACTATGTAGCTTAACCATAAAAAATAGGCACCCACGGGCTATATGGGTTCAACTCCTCTTGCTGAAAGGGACCCAGTGCGTGTTAGCCGCACAAACCAGAGAAAAACTGAGGGAAAGCTAAAGCCATCCCAAAATATATGTCAACTGTGACCCATGCACACGATCATCAAGACCAAACCTCACATCGGCAAATATGAGTTTCCAGTATAAGTCATTCGAGATCCACACCTTCATGAATTCGTTACATAACCCCCACTAAGCCCAATTAAAATCAAGTTTCACATAACTTATTTATTAACGAAAGAATCAACCGTTAAGGCACACCATGGGTATCGTCATACTCTAACACTTGCAAGCTTACCTCTATGCCATAACAATCATATTAGCTTGGGGGAATACCTCGACCCCTTTTTTTCATTAAATCAAATCATAGCCAACAAGGCTTTCAAAATCCATGTTTATTGTTTAATCATTTATGCGATGCAGTAACATAGGTTAATAAGTGAAAATTTCACAACTCCAAAGCCATTTACAAAGTGGGTTGAGGGAAAACAATTATTCAAAACCAAATCCAAGTTTAAATCATCAACTTGGGAAAAAACATGACCCCTTAGTTTATTCACCATACCCATGTACCCCACAAGTTGAAAACCATTAATAAAGCATAAACAATACATAATAAATCAGGGAAAAATAATTTAAGAATCAACTATATCAAAATCGACATTCAAATACATACAATTTAAGCCATTTAGAACATATGATTTTTACTAATTAAGAATTGAGAAAGAGTAACATGCCTGAAATACCCAAATTTATGGAGAGAAATCAACCCTTGAACCCTTAGATGACCAACTTCTTGGAACCCCTAAGCTTTGAATGAGAAATAACCCCCTTGAGTGTTTTGTGAACATGAGGACTAAGTAAAAGAAAAGGGAAATTAACCAGAATGTCCTTAATAAAAAGACTGAAAATTGACCGCCCAGTCACTACGGGTGACCTTACGACTCGTAGGGTCACCTTACGACTCATAAGGTTCCACTCGTAGTCTGGAAAATATCCATGATCACTAACACTAACTTGACTACGAGTAATACCATATGACTCATACTTATTCATTACGACTCACATGGTCCAATCGTTGTCAAAGCAAAAATAATTAGGCATCACACTGGTTAGGCTACGGAAGACACCATATGACTTATTTTTGAGTCTTTATGACTTGTAAACCCTAGTCATAGTCATAGCAAAAAACTCTAGGCCAACATACTGGCCAGGTTACGATTGGGTCCTTAAGACCCGTCAAGACTCTTTATAACTTGTATGAAGAGTCATAGTCTAGGCAGTGAGGATAAAATCTCAAAAATCTTCTAGGGACCAAAATTTGGGGTATTATAAAGCATAGGCATATACTTGAGATAACTAGAGCTTTTAGATTTCAAGAAAAAATACCTCTCAAATATTGGGGGTATTGTGTGTTAGCTGCAACTTATATTATAAACAAGCTGCCAAGTAGTGTGATTGGTAATCAAACACCTTATGAAAGGATGTATGGTTGCAAACTTAATGTGTCTCACTAAAGAACTCTAGATTGCTTGTATTTTGAAAAGAACCTAACTGAGTGCAACAAAATTATGCCTAGATCAAAATCTCCAATACATATGGGGTACTTAGAAACACAAAAGGGATGCATTCTATTTGATCTAGTGAATAAATCATTCTTTATAAGTAGGGATGTAATCTTCATAGAAGATCTGTTTTTTTTTTCAGCCATGAAAAATAATACCAAACAATCTGTGTTTATAGATATTTTATAGGATTCTTCAGTCATATATCAGGACCTAGTTCATCCAGGTTCTTTACCTTTAAGCAATACACAAAGTTCATTTGTAGAGGAGATTGTGTTATCTGATACTGATCAAATGATAATGGATGAACCAGATGAAGTATTTTCTGTTGTTGTGCTTGATCATATTAATCCTAATGATGATGTTCTCCCACATATGGTAGTTGTGTCTAAGTTGCAGGCTCAGGTTCCACCTGCACCTATAGCTGAGGTTGAGGCTAGAAGATGTACAAGAAGTAAACATAAACCTACATAGCTCAGAGAGTTTTTTTCCTTGAATATCAATAAGGATATTCCATATCCCATGAGAAACTACTTGTCCTACTCTCATTTGTATCCTTCTTATCAGTGTTATATTGTTGCAACCTCAACACTTGTATAACCTAACAATTATTCTGAGGCTGTTAAAGATAAAAGGTGGGTGGATGCTACGCGAGCTGAAATTCAAGCAATGAAGAGTAATAATACCTGGGATACTACAGACTTACCTCCAAGTAAGAAACCTATGGGGTGTAGATGGATCTACAAGATCAAGTAGAAATCTACATGGGGTGGAAAGGCTTAAGGCTAGATTGGTGGATAAGGGGTATAGTCAGCAACATGGAGTTGATTATAAGGAGACATTCACTCCCGTTGTTAAGATAGTGACTATCAAAACCATATTATCTATTGTTGTTTCTAAGAATTAGCACATCTATCAGATGGATGTGTTTAATACTTTTCTTCAAGGTGATCTTAAAGATGATATATATATATATATATACAACTACCTCGGGGTTTTGTCAATCAAGGGGAGAAAGTGTGACTGACCAAATCCCTTTATGGACTCAAACAAGCCCCAAGACAGTGGAATCACAAGTTAACTGAAGTTCTTATCAATCTCAACTTCAAACAGAGTCAATATGTCTATTCCTTAGCCATCAGGAAAACAAAAGAAGGAATTACTATTGTATTAGTACATATAGATTATACGCTGATAACTCCTAGTAGTTTAAAGCTGATAGAAGGAACAAAGCAGGCATTGCAGCAAGCTTTCACGATGAAGGATTTAGATGAGAGTAAGTACTTTCTAGCTATTGAGTTCACTTGATCCACAACTAGTATATTGATGCATCAGAGGAAATTTACTCTTGAACTCATGTCTAAAGTTGGTATGTCTGTAGCTAAGCCTATAGGAACACCTATGGATATCAATGTCAAACAACTTCAAAATAGTATAATGAACATGTGAAGATGGAACAAGAAGATCCTTTAGTATATCAAAAAACATATCGGAAGTTGATAGGTAAACTGTTGTATCTTAACATGAGCAAACCAGATATATCATATAACACTTAAACACTAAGTCAGTTCTTGCAACAACCTAAAATATCTCACATGGATGTTTCACTAAGAGTTGCCAGATACCGTAAGAAACAACCTGGATAAGGCCTACTATTATCAAGTAGCTCAGATGGAATAGTTACTACCTATTGTGATATTGATTGGGAATCATGTCCACTCACTAGGAAGCTAGCAACGTGTTACATTATTAGAGTGGTAGTTCATTAATTTCATGTAAAGCAATAAAACAAACTACAGTGTCAAGGATCTTAGCTGAAGCTGAATATAGAAGTCTTCCTTGTACAATATCAGAGTTAGTATGGCTACTTAGTTTGATGAAAGAAGTAGATGCAGAGGTGCAGTTACCAGTTCAAATATATACTGATAGAAAAGCTACAATCCAAATTGCAGCAAATCCAATTTATTATGAAAGAACAAAGAATATAGAGATTGATTATCACTTCATAAGGAAAAAGCTACAACAAGGATTAATCAAAGTGAATTATCTTTCCACTCAAGAACAACCTGCTAATGTTTTGACAAAAGGTTTGTCTAAACCACAACATGAATATTTTTTATCCAAGCTAGGAGTTTTAAACATTTTTGCACCACATAGCTTGAGGGGTGTTGAGACATGCTGAATGTAAAGTTGCATTAGCTGAGTCTATCAAGGGTAGTTAGATCATTTTGTTATGTTAGTTAAAACTAATTTTTCATGCAACCAATAGTTACAAATAGTTGTTAAGTGATCAAGTCTATATATAGACTAATAATTCATTGTATGAGTTAGTTTCTTATTCTCAATAACAGAAAGTTTTTTCTTCCTTTCTCCTCTTCATCTCTATGATTGCAATATTGCATTTACCAACACTTATATATAAAACTTTCAATGTCAGTCCTTTTTTTATCTTCTTTTTGAGGTTCTTGTAACACCTCATATCCCATTGGGGCAGACAGACACCCATAGTCGTAAAGGCCCAAAAGCACCAACCTATGACCTTATATGTCTCATGCATGTAAATATCATAACCAAAGGTTCTGCAAATGTGATATAATGCATCGATAAGAATAACCACGGAGGCAAGCACAAAACTATATATACAAGACTTGGTCATTGGGGCCACAATATCTAAAAGATAAGACACTACCATGCTTAACTTTACATCCTTTCACAAATCCTTTGAAGATACATAGATTTAGTTAAGGTCAGGAAAAATCCCCCTCCTTACTCTTAACTACTATACAATACCAAAACATATGTAACAGACTCTAAAAGCCCCAAATCAATCTAGAGCTTACTAATAGCCGCTGGATATGTTGTGCTCCTACTGAGAAGGTGTATTAGCTGAAACACATATTCCTATAGCATGAAATGTAGGTCCCCCATAAGGGACGTCGATACAAAAATATGTACTGAATATGTAAAGCTAAAAGTAATTACACACGATGCAAGAGCTCAATTGAAATCAAATACAAGTGTACAAATGATTCTAGAAGACCAACTTTACATATACTTGTAGGATCAGGTACATTACATTATTTTCTTTATTTTAACCTTCTTACTTTATAATCTTTGTAAATCATATAATGCAAATGACTAGTTGATAAATAGTAAACACATAAATTGGGATTAGCCTATGCTAGGCTTACGCCCCTGAGCTACCACCCATGTATAAATATATTGGGATCAACCCATGCTAGAATTTTGCCGTTGATCTTCCACCAACATATAAAGGTATCGGGATCGGCCCATTCTAGTCTTATGCCCCTAAGCTTCCACCTTTTCAATTTAGATTTGTGTTACTTAGTTTATTTAGCCTCTAAAATTGTTATTTTGGTGGTCATAACATTATGGTACTTTGAAAAAATAATCTACCTATAAGCAACATATGGATAACACTTAATGCAATAATAATGTGGTAGGGAGCAGTTTGTACATGAACAAACTGTTTAGGATCTAAAAATAACACATGGGTCTTATTTGACTTAAAAAAGAACTCCTAAAACTTGCTAGTAAAAGTAGACATGAAAACTAGATAATAAGCATGTATTGAGGTGTTTTAACATATTAGAGAGTGGGGATAAGATCATTAGGAACATGGGAGATCATACGCTGCCACTATGTATCACTTGCTATAGGAGAACTTTAGAAGCTTATGTTATAACACAAGTGTTGAATTTCATTCCAAAGAGTACGAAATAGAGTATGCCTTATATACCCTGATGTACAAAGTCAATATTAACCCAAATTAACGTCCTGCCTTTTTTATTACTTATCTACAATAAAGTATATGGTAAAACTAGTATTAGTAACAAACCAACACATTTGGGCTACTTAACTTTACCAAAATAGTAGGCGGGATGTAAGCCCAAAATTTATCAAATTAAGGATGTTATTTTAACCCTTTTCTTCTCCAATTACATCCACATACCATATATATTCTTATAATATCTCCTGAAATAGTTCTAGCTTTGTTACACTCTCAAAATAATGCACAAAGTGGAAAAGGCAGTAAGCATATGCAATATTTAATTTGGTGGCATACCACTACACCCTTTCTTCTATATTTCAATACAAACTACTCATACCTTTCCCCAACATCAACCCGGTAGTCCCCAACATACACAAATAAAATAATCTAGAAAATAGCCCCAAATTTTCTTTTATCATAGCAATTAAATATTGAACTCATCATCCCTTGAGTTATTAATAACAACATATCCATAATTCTTTAGGCAAACTCATACATAAGGAGGGTAAAATGGGGCAGTCACCTTACCTCAATTTTCTGCAACTTATCCTCTTAACTTGAGCTCTTTAAGAACTTGAACTTTCTTTCACTCTTTAAACCAAAGAAGAAAAGAGAAGTCTCTTAATAACAAAGAAAAGTGGACAGTTAGCTTATTTCATATTCTGCCCTATATTTGTAATTAAGCATGAATAACATATTTTTCCAATCTTCTTTATGAGAATTAAGCTAAACCATAGGTGTTTTCACTTAGCTTGGCTTGCAAAGGTGAGGGACCCTAGAAGGAGAATTAGAATTTCTCCTTGCTATTCTAGAGAGAAGTAGAATAAACTTATGAAATATGATCCTTTTTTGTGACTTTGAATTGAAGGCAATGACCAACAACTTAGCCTTATAAAGGGCCTATTTTGGATATATCCTTAGATATATTTTAGACCTCAAATTTGTCAAATTGGTCCGGTCCAAATAGGTGATTCACCTACTTAAGGAGTTTAAGCTACTCAAAGGTCAAAGTAGGTGATGCATCTACTTGCTTGATTCCTTGTTTGACCCAATTGAAATGGGCCTTGACAGATTTGAGTGTTGGGTCCTTTCTCTATTTTCTTTCTCTTTTACTTAGTTTGGGCCCAAAGGAGTACATCAATATAAACCCAAATCCGATCCATAGCCTTGGGTCCAACAACTTGGTCCATATAGCTCAAGTAGGTGACTCACCTACTAGCTTAATTAAGTCAAGCAACCAACTCAATATTGTATTCCATTTTCAGTCCTTAATCCCTTTAATATAACTTACAACTTATATATACTTGATCACTTTGAACTTTAGATTCAAATACTAGCTTACGATTCTAAGTTAAATAGTTGTATCGACATTAACTTGGTCGCGTTACATTAAAACATACGGGTAGTACTAGAAACTCATTTACACCGTCAATACTCGCATAAAAAATCTAGTCCAATACCTATATCACACGGCTACATCAAGGTTCATATAAGTAGAACAAGTACACACAAAATACAGCGTGTTACAGTTCTCCTCTTGATTAATATTTTTTTCCTTGGAATACCTTGTAAAATTTTCCACATAATGTCTCATGATTAAGACATATAGCTCTATTTTTAGATACTTAAATTATGTTAATACGAATCCTCACACCCGAATCTTAAGATTTTGATCATGAAAGATCCAATCTCTGGATTCACACCCGCATCGAACACCCGTATCTGAGTCTGAACAAGTTAGCTTTTTAGTTATTCAGACTGAGTGTAATGTCAATCTTCTCTGGACTTTTCTTGTTAACGTTATCTTATTATGCCTGATAATCTGTTTTGATGTTTGATTGTGATCAAGATACTGAGTGCTAATTCCAAACAGGGCCACTTGATAAAGTAATAGAGAAAACTTGACTAATCAAAAGGAAGGAATGAAAGAAGGAAGGAACTCTTTAAAGTTAATAGTCTTCAAGTCAAGTAGTCAACATCAACATGCAACTTCTTTCCAAAACTAAGCATTGATCTTCAACTATTAAACAGTTCTAAAATACCTATATGTGCATATTGCCTAGCCTAGCTAAAATCTTCAATTACATGCGATTTTGCAAAAAAAACAAAAATCATGCAGATTATTCATATCATGTAAAAGGATTATATTAAAGAATAATTATTTGTTACTATTGTTGGCTAGTGTATCTTTATATAATAATGTGTATTAGTATCCGCACGATGCGCGGTCGATATTAAATAAAATTAATCATAGAAATTATTATCCTATTGATTTATATAATAAAAAACTTATTCAATATCGTTCACATATTTGAAATTAATAAATTTATACAATACTAAAATAACTATTACAATATTGAACTTAATATCATTAATTACATAAAACTTAAACATTTCTTTTCGAAAGTTAGTATCCGCGTGCAAATGATATTATATTATAATATAATTATTTGAGCATATTAGATAATATTGTGATCTATATTGATTTATGTTGTAAGAAAAAGCATATTATTACAAAAGAAAATGTATATTTAACATAATTATTATTAGTTAAGTGACTTACTTCTAAATTTGATTAGGAAAAATAAAGAACTAATGAATGATATGTTTTAGACTTATACACATGAGGCTTCTTTGTAAAACTTTAACTTGAATAAATTCTTTGATATTCAATATTTTAATTTGCATCCTCCTATCAAGGGGAAGAAAGGAGTTCCCCCTTCTCTTTTCTTGTCTTAATAGATTTTTCTTTCAAAATAGATTTTGTATTCCTTTACACGATCTTAGTCATAGTATATTTCTTATAAATTTAAAATATTTTTGCTTCAAGGAAAATATTTTGAGTAAAATCTCAATAATAGTCAATTTGCACTCTCTTATTTTTATTACCATTTTTTCAACAAATAACTTATAACAATATCTAAATTCCTAACTTATTTGCACGATCTCACAATGTTCACTTATTCTCTTATGATAATAGACCAACAAATATTAATGAATCTTATTGTATATTATTTTTTCAAATAAATGGTTTAGTCCTTCATACATTTGAATATTGACTCTTCAACTCTATGTTCGATCAATTCTATTATACTTTTTCAATTTACTCAATTTGGATGAAATTGTAAATATTAATCACTATCGGAATTGAATTCCCTCCCATCTTAGAATATTCAACTAATACTTAACCCCTCATATTCATCAGCGCAATAAAATATTAATCTTATTCATCTTTATCCTTTATATTGTACAAAGTACATCAAAATAGTTACTGCACCAAAAGATCGACAATATTCTAAAATTGGAGTTGCAAAGATAAAGATAAACATGATTTAATTCATTGTCTGTTTATATCAACTAAAACAAAAAAAATAAGAAAGTTTGTAGAATAATGTTTATAAATAATAAATGACAAATGACCTTTAATTTCACATTAGTACAATATGCTATGTAAAAGTACAATAATATTTGCAATAAGAATTTAAATATAATGAACTTGAAAAAAATTAATATTCATAAGTATTTGATTTGTTGAATTTTGAGCATTGCCCATTGAGCATCGGTCACGATATACTCGCCCAAATTTTGATCTATGAGATATAGCTTTTGAGATAGTAACCCTACTGTTGGATAATTTCATAGATAGTTATAAAACTATTATTTTTTTCACTAAGGTCTCTTAACTATCATTCCCAATACAATATCACTAAAATTTTAGTATAATACTAAAATCACAAAATTTAATGTATGAATTAATTGTTAATCATAACATATAAAAATATAGTATAGACAAATCAAGTGTTAATACTAACATATAGAAATATAATGGATTTGTAATTTAGTAGCATAGTTTATTAATTTTTAAAATCATATTATTATCTCACTAAAATCTAAAGCAACAATATTTGCAATGTAAAAATATTAATTAACTAACATCAACATTAGTGTCTTCATATTTAATGTATAACATGTGAATTTTTATGTTATTGCTCAAATTCTCATTGCACATTTCAATTCCAAGATAAATTTTTTTAAGTCTTTAAAAACTTATGATATATTAAAAGATCTCTAACTTAAATCTCCAAAGAGTACAAATTATATTTTTTTTTATAAAACATAAAGTACATGAATACTGGCTCATAAAATTTTCACTAAATATATAGAAAATAAATTGAATATGCGACATAACCTATATATTTAGTTGACTCGATAAATCAAGAAAAATCTATTCTAAAAAAAGACTCAAAGTAAATTGAGATTCTAGTTAGAATGTCTATACATATAACTTGAACAATTCATCTTCTCCAACACGTGATGACAGAAATTAATTAGCTTTTACTGTGTGTAGCCTTCTTATATACTGGTAAATTGCTATGACATTAGAACTTTCATATTAATTGACAGTTGGTACAATATTCTTTTTCACATACATGTATGTAATTGTTAATTGATTATTCATTTTCTATTTATTTTCTCAATTAACCTTGTCATGCTTCCTTAATTGACTTATATTGAATGAAATCATAAATACTTTTTGTCATATAAATATTTTTTTTATGGTAATACTTCAACTGCATATATTTTAATTTATTAATAACTCACACCTACATTTCATCATATAAAAATTATTATGAATTTTTATTGATATTTTTGTTATTAAGAAATATTTATTCCTAATTAATGTTGAAATCAAAGAAGTCATTATAATATATATATTTATTTATTAATGGCAAGTTAGTTTGATTTATAATTATATTTTCATGTATATTATAATAGTATAAAATAATTATAAAATCTACACGTTTAAATTTTGATATAAGATAATTTAACTTTTTTTAATTAATTTTCGTTCATCGAAAAAAGTATCTTTTTCGAATTTGATTATTTTAAAATTCAAAATTATTCTTGTAGACATATATAAGGTTATATAATTGGTCAATTAAAGAATATCTTTGTAAGGCAAAACTTAAATTTTATTTGACTTCAAATAGTAATTAGGACTATGTAATTTTAGTAGTTATTTCGGATAAACATTATGCAATCTTTTTTGTGTATTAGTATTCATTTTAAAAAGTTTTTAATAAATATTTATTTTCAATCGGCCATCCTTTTAAATTCAAGACTATCATTTATTCATTTTCTAATATAGAATGATAGTATAATTACTTATTGATAGTTATTCTTAGTTATGAAAATTCTTTCATTATATATGAATGCATATTGTTTTAAATATAGATTACTTAAAATCCAAATAAAAATCCTTCCAATAAATATGAATGTATATTTTCTATATATAAATTACTTAAAATATATTGAAATAAATTCCTTCCATTTTGTAGTCCAAAATGGAAAGAATTTAATGAAAATTCTTTCATTAAACATGAATGCATATTGTTTTAAATATAGATTACTTAAAATCTATCAAATGGAAATTCTTCCAATAAATATGAATGTATATTTTTTATATATAAATTACTTGAAATATATTGAAATAAATTTCTTCCATTTTGTAGTCCAAAGTTACCATTTGAGTGATGACATCTTTTTCATAATATTTTTAATTTTGAAATAACTCTTTGACTATTATAATTCTTTTTCATATAAGTTGTTTGATTACTAATTGGTTATTATCTTAATTGATATTTCTTGATACTTTCTTGATTTAGTCAATTGTAATCAAATCATAAATATTTTTTTTGTATAATATTTTTATTTAAATTAATTAAGTAATAGTTCTTTTTCATATAAGTTGTTTGATTACTAATTGGTTATTATCTTAATTGATATTTCTTGATACTTTCTTGATTTAGTCAATTGTAATCAAATCATAAATATTTTTTTTGTATAATATTTTTATTTAAATTAATTATATACTTATTTTGAGCCATGAGATCTTTTTCATAATATTTTTAATTTTGAATGACTCACTTGTCATAATAATCTTTTTCATATAAGTTACTTGATTATTAATTAGTTATTCTCTAATTGATTTTTTGGTAATACTTTCTTGATTTACTAAATTGTAGTGAAATCATAAATATTTGTATGTAATATTATTATTTATATTATTTAAATTAATTGTTTATATTTTTTCAGGGATAACATATTTTTTATAATATTTTTTTATATTGGAATGACTCTTTCATTATTATAATCTCATTCATATAAATTGCTTCTGTTTACTAATTGATTTCTTGTAATGTTTTCTTGATTTATTCAATTGTAGTGAAATCATAAACATTTACTTTTATAATATTATTATTTATGTTATTTAAATTAGTTTTTCACATATTTTAGGGAATGCCATCTCTATTGAAATATTTTTTTTATTTTGAATGACTTTTTGGTCATAATAGATATTTTCCATATGAGTTGCTTGATTACTAATTGATTATTCACTTCAAATTTTCTTGAATCTTGATTTATTCAATTGTAATGAAATCATAAATATTTTTATATATAATATCATTATTTATATTGTTTATACAACAATATGAAATAATATTAAATAAATAATCAATAAAAATCATAATAGTTTTCATCTAATAGAAATCAATTTTAATTGTTCTTTACCACAATTTAAAATAAGAAATAATATTAAATATTTAAGTATTCAACAAAATAGTTTTTTTTTTATAAAATAATAGTTTTTTATTGTAAAAATTCAAATGGATAGTTCTGAACATGTCACTTGGCTTAAATTTAGCCTAGACTATACTCTTTTATTATATATATAGATATGAAAAAAGAAATAATATTAAATATTTAAATAATTAATAAAATATCTTTTTATTATAAAATAATAATTTTTTGTTGTAAGAATTCAAATAGGTAGTTCTCAACATGCCACTTGGCTTAAATTTAGCTTAGACTATCCTCCTTTATTATATATATAGATATGAAATTAGAAATAATAAAATATTTAAATAATCAACAAAATATCTTTTTTTTATAAAATGATAATTTTTTGTTGTAAGAATTCAAATTGGTAGTTCTCAACATGTCACGTAGCTTAAATTTAGCGTAGATTATCCTCCTCTATTATATATATAGATAATAACAAGTTAGTTTGATTTATAATTTTATTTTCATGTATATTATAATAGTACAAAATAATTATAAGATCTACACACTTAAATTTTTATATAAGATAATTTAATTTTTTTTTAATTAATTTTCGTTCATCGAAAATAAAAGCATATTTTTCAAATATGATTATTTTAAAATTCAAAATTATTTTTACAGACATATATAAGGTTATATGTTTGGTCAATTAAAGAATAACTTTTTAAGGTAAAATTAAAATTTTATTTGACTTCAAATATTAATTAGGACTATGTAATTTTCGTAATTATTTTAGATAAACACTATGCAATATTTTTTGGGTAGTAATATTCATTTTAAAGAGTTTTTAATATTTATTTATTTTCATTCGTCCATCTTTTTAAATTCAAGACTATCATTTATTCATTTTCTAACATAGAATGATAGTATAATTACGTATTGATAGTTATTCTTAATTTTAAAATTCTTTCATTAAATATGATTGCGTATTGTTTTATATATAGATTACTTAAAA
Source organism: Capsicum pubescens (assembly GCA_030864215.1). Lineage (NCBI taxonomy): Eukaryota > Viridiplantae > Streptophyta > Magnoliopsida > Solanales > Solanaceae > Capsicum > Capsicum pubescens. The sequence continues at coordinate 95,896,447 of CM061538.1, read as the reverse complement.
TCTATCAAATGAAAATCCTTCCACTAAATATGAATGCATATTTTTAAAATATAAATTACTTGAAATATATTGAAATAAATTCCTTCTATTTTGTAGTCCAAAGTTACCATTTGAGTGATGACATCTTTTTCATAATATTTTTAATTTTGAAATAACTCTTTGATTACTATATTGTTTTTTCATATAAGTTGTTTGATTACTAATTGGTTATTCTCTTAATTGATATTTTTTGATACTTTCTTGATTTAGTCTATTGTAATCAAATCATAAATATTTATTTTTATTTTTATTTAAATTGATTATATACTTATTTTGAGTCATGAGATCTTTTTCATAATATCTTTTATTTTGGAATGCCTCATTGTTCATAATAATCTTTTCAATATAAGTTACTTGATTATTTATTATTATTCTCTAATTGACTTTTGTAATACTTTTTTGATTTACTAAATTGTAGTGAAATCATAAATATTTTTTAAGTAATATTATTATTTATATTATTTGAATTAATTGTGTATATTTTTTGAGGGATAACATATTTTTCATAATATTTTTTATATTGGAATGACTCTTTGATTATTATAATCTTATTCATATAAATTGCTACTATTTACTAATTGATTTCTTGTAATATTTTCTTGATTTACTCAATTGTAGTGAAATTATAAACATTTAAGTTTATAATATTATTATTTATGTTATTTAAATTAATTTTTCACATATTTTAAGGAATGACATCTCTATTGAAATATTTTTTTTTTTGGAATGACTTTTTGGTCATAATAGTTTTTTTTCCATATAAGTTGGTTGATTACTAATTGATTATTCACTTACAATTTTTTCTTGAATCTTGATTTACTCAATTGTAATGAAATCATAAATATTTTTTTATATAATATCATTATTTATATTGTTTATACCACAATATGAAATAATATTAAATAAATAAATAATCAATAAAAATCATAATAGTTTTCATCTAATAGAAATCAATCTTAATTATTTTTTACCACAATATGAAATAAGAAATAATATTATATCAAGATAATCAGCAAAATAGATTTTTGCAATAAAATGATAGTTTTTTGTTGTAAGAATTCAAATGAGTAGTTCTCAACATGCCACTTGACTTTTATTTAGCCTAGACTATCCTCCTTCATTATATATATAGATATGAAATAAAAAATAATATTAAATATTAAAATAATCAACAAAATAGCTTTTTGTTATAAAATGATAGTTTTTTATTTTAAGAATTCAAATGGGTAGTTCTAAATATGCCACTTGGCTTAAATTTAGCCTAGACTCCTCCTTTATTATATATATAGATTTGAAATAAGAAATAATACTAAATATTTAAATAATCAACAAAAAAGTTTTTTGTTATAAAATGATAGTTTTTTTGTTGTAAGAATTCAAATGGGTAGTTCTCAACATGCCACTTGGCTTAAATTTAGCCTAGACTATCCTCCATTATTATATATAGAGAGATGAAATAAGAAATAATATTAAATATTAAAATAATTTTTTGTTATAAAATGATAGTGTTTTGTTGTAAGAATTTAAATGGGTAGTTCTCAACATGCCACTTGGCTTAAATTTAGCCTAGACTATCCTCCTTTATTATATATATAGATATTAAATAAGAAATAATATTAAATATTAAAATAATCAACAAAATAGCTTTTTGTTATAAAATGATAGTTTTTGTTGTAAGAATTCAAATGGGTAGTTCTCAACATGCCACTTGGCTTAAATTTAGCCTAGACTATCCTCCTTTTATTATATATACTAGTTTAATCGTAAGTATCTCACACGTGTAACTTTTGATTATTTAAAATTAAAAGATTTTATCTATGAAGATTTTTAATGAAGTGCAAAAAGTTTGAGTCGCTTCTCAAACATCATTCACACTTTAATATAATAATGTAAATATAACATATATTTTACTATAAGCATGTATATATTTTAGCACCAAAAGTTTCAAGTGGTTAATGGATCGTTATTTTTGCGTTTGTCATGCAGTACCTCTTTTCTTTACTTCTAGTGGCTAAGAAAAATGCATCAATTTGAACCATATTGTTCTACGATTATTTTGTTTATATTTAAAAATTTTTCTTTTTTTGCAAGTCAATGTACGATTATTGTTTTTTTCTATATTTAAAATCTTTTTTTATTTTTAAAGTCATATCTTTACAAAATTATTGATTACATTCTTATTACGTGCTTAAAACTTTAAAATTTTAAAATTTCTTAAATTTTTCTTATTTTAATGCTTTTATATTTATTTCTAGATTTTTTAAATCTTCTTAAAATGAAATTTAGTTGATTTAGAAATCTTAAACAAATGGAAAAAGTATTAATTGTGATTAATTATGATAATTTCTAATAAGGAAAGGTTTACAATAAGATATTTAATAAATTTTTCAAATCTTCTTTGAATCAAATTTAGTTGATTTAGAATTCTTAAACTAATGAAAAAATTATTAGTTATCATTAATTCTGATGACTTCTAATAAGGAAAGGTTTTATCATAAATATATTTAATTAATTTTTACTCTTAAATATTAGAAAACAATAGTGAAAAGACGATTTTATTTAAAGCAAAGACTTTTAATGAAGGATAAAAAGTGCAAACGATATTTTAGGGTGGTTTACACTTTTAATATATTATAGATTATAGATATAGATTATAGATTATAGATATAAATATAAATTATAGATTATAGATGTAAATATAGATTATACATTATACATTATAGATATTATATTATATATATAGATATAGATATAGATAGATGTGTATTTGAAAGTTTGTAATAGCAAATATTTATTTATAAAAAGAACTTGGAGACTTAAAAAATATACAGTTTAGGAGAACGAAAAAAAAAAATCTTTAAAATCAACAAGTCCTCGAGTCAAACAATCAGTGAAGAGCTCAAACAAGTGATTATTTGTTGATGTGATAATTATCAATAAAATTAGCTAGCCTTGTTTATGAAAGAGATAAGGATAATGTTGATAATGTTGCTCGTGTATCAGGTGAAAATTCAGAGCAATGTATAGGTATTTCAAAGGGTTTGTCATTATATCACACATCAATTCTGGGCAACAATTGAGGCTAAATAAAGTTGTGGAGGTGTTAGAGATTCTTGATGGAAAAGAAAAAAAGTTCAGATTCAAAGCGGTACGATAACCTACTGTTTTGCAAGCTAAAATTTCTAGTAGCGACAAGAACGCAACTGGAAATTCTGGCAGCTAATTGTTGAAACAATGATGTTACAGCTGGTTCGATTGGGACAATAATGTCATAAAAATAGCATGAATTGGATTATGATGACAAATAAAAAAACAGCTGGTTCTCGCAGTGGTTCTCCAATTCGTTCTCAATTGCAACATTCTGTGGGAACTCCAAACGATCAACCTTTGGCTCTAGAGGAAATTATTTCCCCTAATCCTTTTGATGTGCCCTCGGATAAATCTTATCAACTTGAAGTTGCTGCTAATTTGAAGAAGGTACAAGCTAATGAGATGTCATCTACTGGGCAGATTTGCTTGAACAAGAAGTAGATAAAATTAGTGTTCTTAATTCTTTACTTATAGATGATATAAATGAGAACACAAACAACAATAAAAATGAGAAGATCTTAGCACTAGGTTTCAAAAGTTTGAGTCCAGCCGCTCCAGTCTTTGTACCATCACAATCATTGGAGAAGCAAGCTTCAAGTGCATCAATTCAGCTAGCTGCTGGACAACAACAGTTAGTTTTATCAGACACAAAAAATAATCAAGCAACTGGGAGTTCTAATACTTAGGATATTGATAGTACAAACAGGGCACTTCTTGATACATTGATGAGTCCTAATGTTGAAAAGCTGACATAGCTTACACCTATAAACACTAACTAACAACTACAAGTTGGTGGTAGCAGCACTTTGTCTCCAAATAGTTTTTCTAACCCACAAGATAAGGACATCTTTGAGAAGGGTGGTGAGGAAGAACATATGTTAGATTATTGTGTTGCAAATGTAGCTAAGGATGCAGACATTTCTCCTAGGCAACAACGCAATAACAAAAAGAATCATGAAAGAAAACATGAAATGGTAAGGTGAATGAGGCATTTGTTCCAAGGCATCTATTGATGCGACTGACAAAATAAAATCATATGATAGTGTCAGTAGCTTCAAATATACCTAATAAATTCAAGAAGTGATGAATTATTAAGTGATATTGGAGAAATTTGAAGTAGAAGACAAGATGAAAATATTTTAGGTTACTTTAGACGGACAGTCTATTTTTTTTTTTTAATTCATACATTTGTAAAAGGAAGTTTGAGGTTGATAACTCAACTTTCTTCTTGGCTTCCATATTATTGAATTATGTAAGCATCCTCATTTGTTATGTCATCATAGTGTATATTACAAACTCTGTATTGATCATAGAATATCTAGTTCTCTATAACTAGTTTTTTCTTCAAGTTTGTTAATTAGTTGAGGTTTGTTGGGCAATTTAGTTAAAAGTGACAAAAGAGTTTCAAAGTGAGGAGTAGGTGACTCAAGTTTTAATAATTGAGTGAAGGTGACAATTACTTTATTATGGATTAAGAAAGTTGGGAAAATTTGAAAATAACCCATAAGTTTTTAAATTTACACTTTGATTCAAATGTTAAACTAATATAACAGAAAATGAAGGAAAAAAAGACGTGTTTCTCTCTTTTCTCATCTGTTGTTGTTTTCTCTCTCTTCGCAATTTTTGTTGTCCATTATTGTTGCTTCTTTATTCATTATTTTCTGCTTCATTATCATCACTTCTACTTCATAATCATCTTCATCTTCTTTTTGTTGACCATTGTTGTTGTTTTTACCACTACTGCTGCTACTTGATCAATTGTTTAGGTCAAATTTTATTTCGTACATCACTTTCCACTTTTGCATTACTTCATAGGTGACTTTAGTAAGTAAAATTATGATTTTTAGTTGAATTTGTCATCTGGGTAAACTGCTATTGTTGTTTTTTCAACAACGGATAGAACCCGTTCATGAATCCAACATAAGAGCCATCTGTTTAAACAGATCACTTATCTATTGTGACATATGAGTCATCTGTTGCAACAACAGACTCATATATTGGATTCATGTTTATGGTTCTACAGTGTCCGTAACATGAATTAAACAAATGGGTCATCTATTGCAACAGATGGGTCCTCTGTTGCAACAGACTAGTTATTTGTTGCAACACACTAGTTATCTGTTGCATCAGACGAGTTATTTGTTGCAACAGAGGAGTAATATGTTTGAAATAACACAAAACAGCTCTTGCCACAAACTCAACAGATAACCAATATATTTCAACAGATGGTCCATCTGTTGAAAGAACTCAAAACTCTTGCTATTGCTACTGGATTCAAAATTATTCCTTACGTCCAATCATCAACATGTTTGTTGAGAAGAATAAATAGACAGAAACATAAATTTTTCATTAAACTAAAACAAAATTCATTAGGTAGGTATATCGGATATAAATAAAAATAAAAATACATACGTTAAAAGAAGAAATATAACCTAATTATTATTATTATCATCGTCATCATTATTATTATTGCCACCCGGCCAATGGTCAACCGGCAGTAGCAAGGCTCTTCTCATCCTGCGAATCTCTCGGAGCATCCTTGCTCTCACGGTGCCCAACTCCCACTGCAGGTCATTAACCTACCTCTGAAGTTCTCGCACGGTGTCGCGCAGAATAGCAATGTCTCAAACAGGGTCAGTCATATCTAGAACACGCATGAATTGCAAAAACGTAAAAGCACAAGTAAAGAAAAGAGTTTGAATATAATACACCGTATACTACCAATTGGGTAGATTTACACAAAAAGAAAGAAATAAACTTACCCGAGTCGGGGAAAAAGGTGAATGGTATTTGAAGAGAAAGTGGTTGAAGATGTAATATGAAGACTAGATGCAATAAATAAGTAGAGTGTAGTAAAATGAACGAGTAAAGAGGGACCTATTTATAGAGGATTGAATTTGAATGACTTAGGCAAAAAGGCGTGACTGTTCACCTCCATTTTATTAATTACATTCAAATTGGTGACTTTTTTATTACTGAAAAAAGTTATGACTTAATTAAATCAAGCTGCTGACTCTTTAATTATTGTGACAAGTCATGACTTTTCAGCTCATTATTATTAATTAGTTCTTAAATTTAAATAATATTTTTCTCAATTAAATAATCGAAGACTTCTCGCCTTTTCAATAGTTATTTCTTTTAATAATAATAACCATTTTTATTTAGTTGTGACAACAGATTGTATATCTGTTGCATCAGATATTCCACCTGTGGCAACAAATACACCACCTGTTTTAACAAATGGACCATTTGTGAAACATATAATCTATCTGTTGCAACAAATTGGTTAGTTATTGTGTCAGATGTCTACAATTGATGCAATAGATGGAACATCTATTAGGTGACCATCTTTTTTAATAATCATCATATACTTTCATTAATCCAAATTGATGACTTTTTTATTTTATAAATTAAAATAATATATTTAAAAATAAAAATGGTGAAAAGTCACTACTTGTCACCTATTTAATATTAACATCAATTATTCAATTTAAATAATCATTTTTTTACAGTTATAAATTGTGTTTATCATCATATACCTTAATTAATCCAAAGTGGTGACTTTTTTATTACATAATAACTAAATTAAAAAAGTAGATTTAAAAATAAAAATTGCAAAAGTCTCGACTTATCGCCTATTTAATATTAACATCAGTTATTAAAAATTAAATAACCATTTTTTTACGATTATAAATTGTGTTTATCATTTATTTTCTTATTATTTATTTATGAACTATATTTCATATTAAATAATTAAAAAGTCATGACTTTTCACCCTTTCAATAACAATAATCATATTTTTTTAATTAATAATCGCCTGTTGCAACACATGATCCATATGTCGCAATAGATTAACCATCTATTGCCACAAACGCTCAATCCTTACCTCTAACCATCAACATGTTGAGAATAAGAAATAGACAGAATGAAAACTAAATAAAAATTAAAAAGCCAAAGTCGACTAAACATAGATTTTTAAATCCATTATATACAAATATACAATAAAAAATAAAACATACATTAGGTTCCTCCCTTAGGTAGATCGGATATAATAAAAGAAAATACATACACTAAAAGGAAAAACATAGCCTAATTATTATTATTGTTGTTGTTGTTGTTGTTGTTGTTGTTGTCAACCATCTAAACGTAATCTGACAGCAGCAGGGCCCTCCTCAGCCTTGCTCTCATGGCGCCCAACTCCCATCGGAGTTCATGAATCTTCCTTTGAAGTTCCCGTAAGGAGTCACACAGAATCACCTTATCCAAATACAGATCAGCCATATCTAGAAGTGGAGTTATACATAATTACATCTCTTAATTAAATAAAACTGATGACTTTTCGATTATGTAAATTAAAAAATTAAATCGAAATATAATATTTTATCTTTATTTTATTTCGAAAAGAAAATTGCTTTAAAATAAATCCAATAGATGGGTAATCTGTTGCAAAATATATCTAATCTGTTCGATAATTTATAATATATTGTCAATCTATTGCAACAGATGTATATATATCTATTTGATTATTTCCAACAAATACGTCATCTATTTTAACATATTTATCATCTGTTGTAACAGATGTCTATAATGTGTGATGACTTTAACAGATGTGTCATCTGTTGCAACATGTTAGTCATCTTTTTATTCAAATTAAGTCATAGATGGGCTAAGAAGAATAAGGTGCGTGCAGATGGATGAATCCACTTTTATGTGTTAGAGTTATGTATTACTGATAAGGTCATCGTGACAACACACATAAAGTACAATGAATTTGTGAATGCAGTTTTTAACTGATTAGGCATTGATCATTCAAACAAGATCCTGTATTGTACAATTAAGTTTGATAGATTCGAATTGATAAGGCCGAGGGACCATGAAGATGGTGTCAATACCCTGTTATGATTTAATGGCGGTTGTTGCTCATGTTTATGCATGCCAAGTTTTGAGAAGGGAACAATATTTGGTGTCATTACAGAGATCCAATACTGATTGGACTAAACTTTAAGGGTGCATTGGACTCTGAAAAGGCCTTCGAAGCCTTCCACTACAACAAACAAGAATGAAAACCAAAAGAAATTCCCCTAGCCCAAATTAAAATGGATGGGTTGTTCGAGAAGATGATTATACGCTAGAAGGAGCCATAGAAGAATACCTGCGGGGGAAATGGGATTTGGCGAAAGACCATATCATCTGAGACCTAATTAAAGAGGAAACATAGGGTAGCAAGCAAGGAACTTCTAGCGAATCTGGTCGATGAAACTGACTTAAAACATGAGAAATCTGAATCAAGCGCAACTATGAAAGTATATCCACTAATGAAAATCCTTCTGTCATCTCTCTCAAAGAAAAATAGTACAGCTGGCCACTTTGTTAGGGAACTGTGACTAGTTAATGTAACACCCCATATTTTTAGGCTAGTCTATGAACCGTCATTCCTACGTGTAAAATCTGTAATCCAAATGATTCCCATGTGAATATAAGTTTTAAGATATTTATCCTCGTGTTTGATGTGCTTTTGAGGTGAAAAATGTTCATAAGAATCACTTAGAACAAAATTGAGCTTAAAGCCTTTGATTTGTCCAAAGTTTGGTATTCAATTCTACAAGGGTCTACTTTAAACGTGTATAACTTTTTATATACGTAGAAACCAAATTGTAGATAATTGAATTAGCTTTCCAACGATACCGATTTCACCTTAATCCGATACTCGAGCGAAAAGTTATGAAATTTTCCGTGAAAGGCAGTAAGCCGATGCGATTGGAACGCGACGCATCAGTTGTCGACGCGATTAGCGATGTGACGTGATGAAAAACTCATTACGGAACTGTTTCAGACGCTATTTTAGTTCCAAAAGGGCCTAGGGGCACTTTGGTCACTTCCCTTCCCCCAAATCCTCCCATAACACTTAATTTCAGCCCTTAAAAGCATTAGATACATTATTTTTCATATTTTTCTCTCCAAGAAAACCCTAGCCCCCTCAAGAACACCAAGAACTTCATCAAAGTTTCTTCAATACAATCAAGAAATTAAGGTTTCTAATCCAAGAAGTTTAAGAAAAAGCTTTCAATAACATTCCCAAGGTTTCCAAGTCAAGCTTTCAATTTCAAAGTCAAGCTTTCTACATCAAATTCATGTTTTTTTTCAAGAATCCATCTAATTAAGGTATGTGGGAGTTCATCCATGGGTCTTCTTTCATCCATGGAGCCCAAAACCCTTTTATTTTAATTAAAGAATAATTTTTTTTATTATTATGTTATTTTAATTATTCAAGAAAGATTGAATTAAATGTTTTCATGGTGATTTTAATTAATTTCAGTCCATGCAAGATTTTGAATTCCTCAATCTATGAATTTGAGTTTCCCATGCTTTATTCAAGTGAACTCCATGATAGATCCTAAATTCATGATTTTTAGCAACATTCTCATGTTTTAAATGCATGCTTTCCACATGTTTGATGAAATTTTCATATCATGTTCAATCAATTTCAAGATGAATCCCCAAGTTATGAATTTTGCCATGTAACTATATTGTTCACCCATGTTCAAGACATTCGTAGGTTCAAGGTATGATCTTTATATGTATGATTAAATGCCTATGGCCTATTTCAAGCGAATTTCATGTGAATTCCTAAATTCATGATTTTAGTTATATAATTATGCTATGCTCCCATGTTTGAGATATTCCCATGTTCAAGTTCATGATCCTCGTGTGTTTGATGGATTGTTCCATGTTAAAGTATTAATCCCCATGTGTATGATAAAATATCCAAGTGATGGGTTTCTTTAAATAATGCTTACTTATTATGGTCTCAAATGCTCTCATGTGTTCTTATTATTATTGCTATTAAGTCTTGGGGTTATGAATACTTGAAATTTAGTTGTTTATCTAGTCTCCAGTCGGAATAGAATAATTCCATAGTATCCTGAACAATAGTATTCAGTCAGTCAACAGAATCAGTGTGAGTTCAGTCAAGCATAGTACAATCTAGTGATCAGTTTAGTGTCGATTCAGTTGAGAGTAGGATTCAGCACCGAGCAAACCCAGAAATAGGGGCATTCATGCCAGTAGGGTTTGACCCTTAGTAGCAGTCTTTGAGTTACAGAACTACGTAGTCAGCATAGGGTAAATCATCTTCCTACCAGACTAGGGTTGACACAACCATATACATCTCATGAGTCTTCCTGCCAGATTAGGGTTGACCCAGATAATGTTAGTAATCCATGGCATGGTGCTAACACCCTTCCAACTGGGGTTATAGGTTGGACCCCAAATCAGTCTATAATTGGGGTATGTAGGTTAGATGATAACTCTCACAGTTTTAGTATTCAGCTTAGAACTCAGTTTAGTTTCAGGTTTTCTTGACCATAGCATATAGTTATTAGTTATTTAGTTATCAGTATTTTAGTATTTTAGTTTACAGACTATTTCAGAATCATGTTATAAGCTTGGTCTTACATTCTCAGATAATACAGTTTCATATATTCATGTTCGGTCATCTCATGTTGTCCAGTTAGTCCTTATCTCATATGCATAGTACTCCACAGTTTTAGTCCAGTTATTTAGACTAAGTATAGTCCAGTCTTACATGACCAGTATTCAGCTATCAGTCATTCAGTTAATCAGATAATCTTAGTATAGGTTACATTTAGTTTTGTATGTTTAGCTATTCATGCTCAGTATAATTGTATTCCAGATCCCCTATGTGATGTCAGTTTTCATCACGTTGTTTTAGACTTAGTATTAATATAGTATTCATATTTGACCATATTTCAACTTCAGTTCTACTTATATCATTAAAGTAAAGTTTTACAGAAACTAAGTGTAGAGATTCACCATCTTATCAGAGTATGTTTGTCACTCATACTTTAAGATATTTTCAACTTTCAGTTTATTCCAGCCTATTTGTTAGTCTACTTACACTTAGCATGCATGTTTTAAGATTATGTATGAAATCAGTTTTACTTATTGTATTCACTTTGCATACTCAGTACATTCTATAAATACTGATTTTCATATACGTCTGTGTGGCTACATTATTTCATAATGTAGGTACCATTTGTAGCCCGCACATCACGATCAAACAGTTGCAGATTTCAGCCAGCAGGTGATGAGTTCTCCTACTTCGAAAACTCTAGAAAATTTTAGTTCATGTGCAATTCATTTATTTTCATATGTATTGATTAGGGGTAGTTGGAGGCATGTCCCAGCTATTTATAGTCAATATAGTATTGGCTTCATAGATGTCAGTCAGAGTCAGTCATGTAAATTTCAGTTTCTTCTTTTAGTTTTATCAGATTATAAACTTTATCAGTAATGTATTTAATCATATTATGCCATGAATATGTTTCCACACAACGAAACTTGTTATTTATTTTATTATAATTCAGTTGCTTAACAGTATGCCAATTCATGGGTTAGCTTGGGATCACTTGTGGTTCCAAGCACCATATGAAGACTAGGGGGTAGTTTCGGATTGTTACAGTTAGCGTGGTCAGAATGATCACCTACAGAGAAAATAACATAACACTAAAAAAGTAGATTTGCGGGCACTGAGGGTTGAAATAATGTACAGTAAGTCAAGAAAACTTATACTAAGAATTGATGAAGTTAAAATAAGGAATCAAGCCAAGGCGACAATTTCTTAATTTTAAATTGCATCCCCCGCCTTCTTATCTATGGTTATGATTAGGTCCACTGTTATTGACTTGATCGAAACCACAAATAATATTGAAAGGAAGATTGAGTATAATTACTTCCTTAGCAATATGGATGTAATGTATAGTATTGTTTTGCTTTAGCATGCTTTCAATATATCTTGAAGAAGATCAGAAGCTTGTTGTAGTATGTGAATCCTGTGCAGTTGCCAGAGCTCTTGAAAATTATCAAATGGATGGAAATATAAAATGCACCAGAGCTTTTGACATATTAGGAACTAATCATGGAATTTACATTTCCATGTTTAGATGCTAATAAGTCAAAAGCATTGGTGCAATTTGCATTTCCATCCATTTGATAATTTTCAAGAGCACTGGAAACTGCATGGGATTCACATACTACAACAAGTTATCTCTCTTCTCTAAGATATGTTGAAAGCATGGTAAGGCAAGAAAACATAATCAATTGCATACATATTGCTAAGGAAGTAATTATACTCAATCTGCCATTTAATCTTGTTTGTGATTCCGATCAGGTCAATAGCAGTGGACCTAATCAAAACTACAAAATAAGAAGGCACGGGATGTAATTTAAAATTTAGAAATTGCCTCCTTGGCTTGATTCCTTATTTTAACTTCAGAAGTTCTTGGGGAAAGTTTCTTGATTTACTATACATCATTTCAACCCCCGGTGACCGCAAAGCTTCTTTCTTGGTGTTATGTTATTTTCTATATAGGTGATCATTTCGACTACACTAACTAGTCACAACTCCCTAGCAAAGTGTCCAGCTGCACTATTTTTCTTTGAGAGATGATTGAAGGATTTTCATTACTGGATACATTTTCTTATTTGCACTTGATTCAGATTCCTCATGTTTAAGTCAATTTCATCGTCCAAATTCGCTACACATTCCTTGGTACCCTGTGTTTCCTCTTCAATTAGGTATCAAATGATATAGTTTTTCATCAACTCCCTTTTTCCCTCATAGGTATTCTCTTACCGCACCTTCTGACATATAATCATCACCCTGAGTAACCCAACAATATAAATTTGGGCTAGGACAATAACTATATCGATTTTTATTCTTGGTTGCAGAAGTGTGACGCTTTAGAGGCCTTTTAAAAGTCCATTAAACCCTTAAAACCAATCCAATCATTATTGAATCTTTTTACAATGCCACCAAAACTTAATCCCTTCACAAAACTTGACACATAAACATCAGTCCAATCACAATTCATATTAACTTATTATTGTGCTAATACCTAAATTAAATTAGGTAGAACTAGGAATGAGTTCATAGGGTCAACTATAATTTTAATCGAGTCTTTGCAATTGCATGATGTTGGTATTGCGTTTCTCCCGATCTGAGTCGTCAATCGATCAATCTGAATTGAAAAGATTTATATTAACTTATTATTATGATAATACATAAATTGAATAAACTAGAACTAAGGATGAGTTCATAGGGTCAACTACAATTTCAACCAAGTCTTTGCAATTGCATGATGTTGGTATTGTGTTTCTCCCGACCTGAGTCGTAAACCAATCAATTTGAGTTGAAACGATTCATATTAACTTATTATTGAGCTCATACCTAAATTGAATTAGTTAGAACTAGAGATGAGTTCATAGGGTCAACTACAATTTCAATTGAGTCTTTACAATTGCATGATGTTGGTATTGCATTTCTCCCGACCTTAGTTATCAAACGATCAATCTGAGTTGAAACGATTCATATTACTTAATATTTTACTAATACCTAGATTGAATTATCTAGAAATAAGGATGAATTCATAGGGTCAGCTATAATTTCAATCGAGTCTTTGCAATTGCATAATGTTGGTATTGCATTCCTCCCGACCTAAGTCATTAATCGATCAATCTGAGTTGAAATGATTCACATTAACTTATTTTTAAGATAATACCTAAATTTATTTAGCTAGATCTAGAGATGAGTTCAAAGGGTCAACTATAATTTCAATTGAGTCTTTGTAATTGCATGATGTTGGTATTGTATCCCCCGGACCTGATTCTTCAATCAACCAATCTAAGTTGAATTGATTCATATTAACTTATTATTAAGATAATACCTAAATTAAATTAGCTAGAACTAAAGATGAATTCATAGGGTTAACTATAATTTCAATCGAGTCTTTGCAATTGCATAATGTTGATATTGCGTTCCTCCCGACCTGAGTCGTCAATCGATCGATCTGAGTTGAAACGGTTTTTATTAACTTATTATTAAGATAATAACTAAATTGATTTAGCTAGAAATATGGATGATTTCATAGGGTCAACTACAATTTTAATCGAGTCTTTGTTGTTGCATGATGTTGGTATTGCATTCCTCCCTACCTGAGTCATCAATCGATTAATCTGAGTTGTAACAAATTATTAAGATAATACCTAAATTTAATAGTGTTTCAGTTGAACTTAATATAATTATTATGATGAAACGGTTAAAAATTATCTCTTTTAAAAACTAATTAAGATTAATTTGGACCAAATTAAAAATTTTAAAACTTGTCATTCTTTTCCAAATTACAAATCAATCCATACAAATCATCCATTTTTGGAAAAATATTTCATCATTTCAAATCTCGATTTCTCTTTCTTTTCTTTCTCTCTCAACAATACATACAAAACTACTCAACATATTGCTCAACCCTTCAAAACCAATTGATTTTCTTCCCATTTCCGTCTACATAGTTGTTATTTTTGACTTTATTATTATTTGTATCCATCGTTTTCTCTGTATTTGTAGGTAAAAGAGTTCGAGAGTTCTACATTTGTTCTTTATTCTAAAAATTAGAGTTTTTTTAGTTAATGATGAAAAAAAGACTTTTAGTTGTATTATCTTTGAGAATGGGTTAACAATTTTGACTTTTGATGCTAAAAACGTAGGAAGAACTCGAGAAAACCTAGTTTTTGTCACAGTATTTCATTGACTGTTGTGGTATTGTTAGATGGTGTTTTTGGTATTTTTGGTGGTGTCATTAGTCTTGGTGTTGGTATTGGTGGCATTAGTGGTGGTGTTGGTGTGGGTATTGGTGATAGTGTTGGTGGTATTGGTGGCATTGGTGGTGGTCTTGATGGTTCATCCGTTACAATAGGTGAAACATCTGTTAGGAGATATTAAATAGGTCTTCAAAAAGATTCCCCATCTGTTCCAATTGATGGGTTATCTAATGGAATATTTTTTGTAATATGACGTATAAAAATTTATTGAAATTTGTCTTACCTTTTTTAAAAAATTATGAAGATATCAAATGTAATGTATTTTTGTTTTTCTATTGTTTGTAGTTAAAAGATGTCTCCCAACAGAAAAGAAACTTAAAGTGGATCAACTTCTAACCACCTAACAAAAAAAGCTAGAATACAGATGGATTCGGAGGAACTTCCTGAACAATCTCAGTCGGAGAAAAGTAAAGCTGAGAAAAGTTACGAAAATGATGTTGAGGAAGGTGGAAAAAGGTATTTAGAGGATGGTGAGGATAATAAAAGTGATGAGAAAGAAGAAGAGAAACAAGAAGAGGAAGAAGTAGAAAGTAAGAAAGGGGATGATGATCAACATGATGATAAACAAGAAGAAGAGGAAGTAGAAAGTGAGAAAGAGGATGATGATCAACATGATGATAATGCATCACCAATGGGGCGTGAATTAAGATCAAAATTCCAGCATGATCCTGTCAAAACTATTAGTATTGACAGGTTTCAAGTTGCGATACCGATAGATGACCCTGCAGAACTAACTAGTGATTTGGTACTTAAATGTTAGCTGGGGAAGCTTTTTGATGACTTTAGGAAACTATGAAGAATGAAAAACTAGATGAATTTTTTAAGAAGAGTTGCTTTGGACACTTTATTGATCTGCCCAAGGACAACATTGTCCGTTTCCAAATGAGCATGGTATATGGTCTTATCAAGTGCAGGATCAAGTACGTGGGGGATGATAAAGATTTGAAGAAGGGGGGCAAAAAGATGGATGAAAGATGGATCAACTACTGTGGCAAACCGATTTGTTTTGGCATGAAAGAGTTTTCCAGAGTGACAGGCTTAAGATGCAATCGTCCAAATGAACCTCTCATCAAGGAAACACACCGCAAAAAGTCCAAGGAGAGCAGGACAACCAAGCCACTACCATCAAATAAAAGGAAGGCATTGTCCAAGCGACTACTCACCAAAACTAACAAATGTCAGGAAAAAATAGATGGGTTATTCGATATTGCTGGATGTAGCTACAAAGACACGACGTTGATACAAATAAAACCATACCAAAGAAGTACAAGAAGCAATTGTGCTTAGTTTAGTTTGCCCATTCCGTTATATTGGCAAGCGACGTCAACAAAGTCATAGAAGATGATTTGTTGGCGCTTGCTTAGGAATTTGAGAAATTCAACAATTATCTCTGGGGATATGACAGCTACAACTTGACTATCAAATATTTACAGACAAAGCTATCCCCAAAGACAATCACATTATACGTTTTTCCTTGGTCTTTCATGGTAAATTTAATCACTATTTGTTTACTCATTAATTAATTTATATTGAATAATTATTATGGCTTTTTTTTCTTTCTTCCTATTTATATTTTTAGGCCTGGGCATTTGAAATAATTCCTTCCGGCCGAAAGAAGGTCACGAATTACCCAGATGAGGTTTTTCATCCAAGAATCCTTAGGTGGTTGGCTGCAAAGAGAAACACAAGAATTAAGAAGGCTGATCTTTTTAACCCTCTGAATGATGCAGTAAGTCTTCTTTCAAGTAAAATAATTTGACTCAAAGAAAGATATTGAAATAGATGTGTCATTTATTGCAACAAACGATTTATATTTTGCAATAGATTACCCATCTGTTGCTTTGGTTCTCTGAACCCGACTCAACTTATTACCCATCTACTGTAAATTATGTAACAGATGGGTAATCTGATGTAACATATGGTTAATCTATTGCGACAGACAGATCAGCTATTGCGACAGATAGATCATCTGTTGCATAAGTTGTTTGTGTTAACATGTAACTCAACTAACTGCAAATTATTATATGATTTAAATATATATATCTTTTTTCATAGGTTATACATCCATGGATCATGCCTACTGAGCAGGAGTTGGGGATGACTTCTTTTATTATTATAGTTCTTGTTGATACATTAGCATACCCAACGGTGGAGTTAATAAAGAAAGAATTGGCTGGAGCAATAGCTATAAGAAGATCAGTTATGCAAGGTCAACCTAATGTTTAGGCTCTTCATGACCAACCTGCTGCAATAGATCCGGGTGCTACTTTTGGGGGTATTGCTGGTGGAGTTGTTGATGTTGGTAAAAGCCATGTTGATGCTGTTGCTGCTACCAGTCGTGATGATGAGCATGCTGATGCTCAAGAAAAAATAAATATGTTTGAAAATACCCCTTTCACCAATCCCTCTCACCCTTACACAGGTCCCTCTCACCCTTACATCAGTCCCTCCCATCCTTACAATGGTCCCTCTCTCTCCTCTTCACCCTCATATTCTTATTGCAAATGCAAAGAGTAAAAGGATAGATAGGATAAATTCTTTGAAAAAGTAGAGTCTATAGCTATAAATGTCAAGGAATTGAAATCCAAGAGGGGTTTCATACCATCAAAGAAGGTGAGGGAGCCATACACTCCTACAGTGACAGTTAGGAGGACGAAAAGAGCAATTGGCCAAATAATCACCAATCGAAAACAAGAAAATTACAAATCCTCCCTCTTCAAAAGTTGTTGAAGTTCAGGGGCCATTGAAGAAGGTGGATATATACGTGACAGTTGGCGCCAAAGAGAAGAGAGAAATGCAAAAGACCATGAATGCCAAGCAACACACGCGAGATTACACCATGCATACCTTTTCCGTTCAAGACTTCAAGAATATGACAAATATGCATAAGTGGTACGTGGATAAGGTAAGTTTACTTTTCATATCCTAGCCTTCTAATCTACTCCATAAAGAAGAAGCTACGCAGCAGATGTGTCATCTATTGCAACAACTGGGTATTCTGTTGCAACTGGTGATGGTTCTGTCGCAATAAATTACCCATCTGTTGCATAAGTTGCGTTAGATGGGTAATCTGTGAATAGATTCAAAGAACCCTCTGCAATAGATAGACCATCTGTTACATCTTTCCACTATGTTTTTCTTCTTTACAATTACTAACCTATTTTAAAAATGTCTTTTTACATCACAGTATGTTGATGAAATTCTCTGCCTCATGAGGGGTAGGCAATTAGCGTACCCGGATGCTTATGATGTTACCGATAGGATAATGGACCTTAACTTCTACAATAATTTAAAGGATAGGTACAAAAAACTCATTAAATTAGTGTCAACTCTTGGTGGCTCAGGATTTGATTCGTTAGTTTCTGGCTTCCAATAGGATGAAGATATAATTAAATATGCTAGAAGGAAGAGGCAATATCCACACGACAAGATCTAAAATAAGGCAAAGAAAATTCTTACAGTCATGAACGTGGACGTCAAACATTTTCTGGTTGTTGAGATACTACTCGAGGAGGAAAAAATTAAGGTTTATGACTGCAACTTACCTGTCTTCAATGAGGCCACTCTTTTACCCACATGCAGTCACTATTGGATTTATTTCCTAACTTATTGAGGTAGAGTAAATTGATGGATCATTTGACAGCAGAAGTGTTAATGAAGCAAACATGGGATTTTGAAGGTCGAAACAAGGACATGTACCTTCCAAAAAATAAAACCAGTGGCGTATACAGGTCGTACATGCTCGCACACATTGAATGTTTACTGTCTGACACAGAAATGGCAGAGCCAATGACCTTTTTGTACGACAACACTGTCCTAAACATGCAAGAGGTTTGTGCTTACGGGGTACTAATTGGACGCTTAGAGCCTGTGTATAAAGAAGAAGATGTAGAAACATAAACACCATAACAATTTTTTATTTCAAGTCAATTCACTTTACATGTAGTGGCAATTTTTTATGTCGGATGAAAGTTGAATTTTTTATAATGCAACAGATTGTTTATCTATTGTAATAGATAGTCTATCTGTTCTGAAAAATTGATTATCTGTTGCAACAGATTGGTCATCTGTTGCATTATGCAGATATTTCTAAGTCTATCTGTCACAATAGATATACCATCTGTTGCAACATATACTCTATCTGTTGCAACTGACAGGTAATCTATTGGAACAAATCAAAATAGTAGGGAGACTTTTTTGATAATTTCCAACAAATGACCTACATGTTGTAACATATGTCTAAATCTGTTTGATAAATTCCAACAGATATTTCATCTGTTGCAATAGATGTGTTATTTATTGTGATATTTGAATCTAGTATTCCAATTCAATTAATAGGTTCAAATCTAAGGATTAAATTAAATTCATAGACAACATAAAATAAATCGAAGCATTCAAAAATTTCATGAAATAACTCAATAAATAAATAAAATGTAAAAAATTATTATGGGTACAGATGATCTACTTAACAAATAAATCAAAAATTTAACCTCCCAACAATTCCTAAGGAGGGGTCAGGTTATCACTTTGACAGACTCAAGCTACAAAGATATACTCAATATGGATAAATTTTTCTTCATCCGGTGCTATGGAATTTGGCTTGGTCGTCATGGATCTTTAATGTCGCTTGTATACGATTTCTGATTTTTTGCTTCTCAGTATTTCCATAAAAGAGTAGCATATCTTTTACGGAGTAATTCGACATCAAGTCCACCATTTGGTACTTGTAATCCAGAGATATGTTGTTGTTGTCTGTGCGGGCTAGTGTTCTTTCTGATCTTGCGATGAGCTTTAGCCATTCTTTCGCTCAAATACTCAGCGTAAGCGGCAATAAAAAGATTCCAATTCTTGCATTTGTAAAAATTAGATAATCCATATCTTGCAATTAATGTAAGCATTGTAAAATTTATGAAAGAAAATTAAATCATGATACTTACAGGATATCAATGGGTTGTTGATCAATGCGTTCAACATATTCTACATCAAATGGATTACTCATTTTATCCCGGTATGCTTCAATCGTCGACCAATCAGTAAGAACCTTTTAATCCAAAAAGCCACTTATATCAAGGTAAGTAGGAAATATTTTGGCCAGTTTTTGTATCTCAGACGACGTCTAGAACGTCTTCTTCCTGACATCGAGTCATAAACTCGGATGCGCCTCTCTTTTAGAACGAAGACAAGCAACACCCAATGTAATTCATCACCACAATTGATTGGGATGTACACTTCATCGACCAAATACAAAGGTAAGCCAGCTGGAATTCTAAAATCTTTGATGATGTTGATTAAGCATCCTCATTTTGGGAAACTTTCGGCTGTTGTTGACAATATCTATCGTAGGCATTATTGATGTAAACTTTGTACAAATAATTGCCTGTCGTATATCTATATTGTTCTTGTTGTTTGCAACTTAGCCTTCTTTTAGAGATAGTAAAAAATGACATCAATGTGCTGCACATATTATCAAATATTTCAGATTACGTTACAATAAAATTAATACAAAGATGTAATTAAATAAAGTATTAATTAATAGTAATATGTATTTCATTTAAACCTTATCATTCCAACAAGTGTGGGACTGCGATATCAAATAAAACCAATCCTTCATTCGAGGATGTGCAATAACAAAGTCGAACATATCAAAACCAATACCCGATTAATTCACTTTGCAGTGTTCGTCATTTTATTTTCTACTTGATTTATATGTGTTAATGTCATGTTTTTACAACAAGAATTGTATAAATCAATATCTTTAAATATGATTTATGTATCTGGTGGCATGATGCTTTAGCAGCCCATCGACAATCCATTCTGAATAGTCGTTGATCAACTTTGTTAGTTTATTTGGAGCCTTGTCCGAGATGTTGAACCCTTCAAATGGGTAATTCTTCCGTTCTCTCGAACTGACAAGCTTCACTTTTCTTCTTCTTTAAAAGTAGTTGATGAATTATCAACTGTGATATTCTGTTGTTCGGCAGTAGCTTCTACTGTGACATCAACCTAGAAAACTAAAATTGTTAGTGCTAATCACAGAGATACAATAGATTATCTATCCGTTGTAACAGATAGATCAACTGTTGGAACAAATTCAAACAGAAGGAAGAGTTGTATGATAATTTCCAACAGATGACCCATCTGTTGCAATATATGACTCATCTGTTGGTACATATTAAAATAGTACGAAGACCTATTTGATTTGCTAAAACAGACAGACATATATTACAACAGATAACTCATTTAATGCAATAGGTAAGATAGCTATTGCAACAGATAACGCATCTGATGCAACAAGTTATACAACTGTTTCAACAGATGTATATATCTATTTGATAATTTTTAGTAGATGTATCATCTGTTGAAATAGATATGTGTCTATTTATTTGTTGGAACATATGATATACATTCACCTTCTTCAGCTCATGCTGCTCTCTTGTGGCCCTTATACATTGATTAAAGGTGTAAAACAAAGACAAAAGAGTTGGGATTTTGCTTTTTTTTATGCTTGATGATGCCTTGGAAATTTCTTTTCTTCCTTTCTTAGCCACCTTAATCTCTGGTGGAGCATATGTATATGAAATCCTCTTTGATGGAATTATATTCCTCTTAGATGTCAATTCTTTTACATAAGTAGTTACTGCATTAATAACATTAATCACTATTATGTTTCGCCTTGCAGTCTTGACATTTGCATGCAGAACATTCGTTAGAAGGGGAAAAATCTGTATAACCAGTATGATTATAATCATAATGGTTTGTTATTTTAAAAACTGTAAGAGAAACATCATCATCCCCAACAACAACACCATTACCACTACCACTACTACTACCATCATCAACAACAAGTCCACCCTCCAAAATTATTTTTCTTATGATAACTGTTGCTCCAAACAATTCATTTTTTATTCTATGAATGACCTTAGGGTCCGATAAAGTTAGCATAGACAGTAAAGTAAGAAAAAATGGCATCTTTAGCTCACGATTGGTCGAAACAAGAGATAGATGCACAATCTAACATAAATCAGTACATATATTAGAATGATGATGAAATCGTTTAAAAAAATTATTAATTAAAATAAAAGTTTAATTAGAAATAAACTTACTGCTTCTTTTGATGGTTGAAGAGATCAAGAAATTTTACATTTTTATCAGTTTAGGCCGACAACCATCTCAAGATTCTTGAATTCATGGTAGTTCACTTGTTGTCTCAAATAAGGAATGACTTCAAATGCCCAAACCTATAAAATAACGCCATAAAATCAAAAGTATTATTGAATGAAAAAAATGAATCATATTAGAATAAAAGAAATATTTACCATGAAAGCCCATGGAAATCCATATAAGTTGACTGTCTTTGGCATTAATGGAGTCAATAAATATTTAACAGTCATTTTGAAGCTTTCAAACCCCAACCATAGCTGTTAAATGACTCAAGATTCTCGGAGAGTTTATTAAACCAAGTGGTATGTTGTTGTTAATGTCTCCCACCCAACAAATATTATGTACAAACCAAACCAAGCACAATGATTGCTTATGCTTCTTTGAAAGTCTTTAACCTTTCAGTGGTTCTATCAAATTTATGTTTTTGAAGCTTGAACCAACAAGGCACACCAGGTCATCACGATCACTCGACTTGCCTTTTTCTTTTTTGGGTGTGCGAGGTGCTTTTTTGGATTAGAATAGGTATAACTTGTGAAGGAGAGAGAGGATAATATTTTAATTCAGTAACTATGGCAAACTCCTTCCAACCAAAATAAATAGGCATGCCATAGTAATTTATCCACACTTCATCCATCTTATCTTTATTTTCATACATAAACCTAAGCTTAAGAAGATTATATTCCATTTTCATTTGAAAACAAGTATTGTTGTCCTCCGGCAAATCAAGATATTGCCCAAAGTAGCTGTCCCTGAAATAAGCATCCAATTTTTGGTCTCAAAGTATTTTTCTAAAGGTGTCAAAAGATTTTTTCATGGCTGACTTAACCACAAAATCACCAGTTAAATCTGTGGCACCATCGCATTGCATTCTCACAGGATAACTATCAATGCTGAAGGTTTTGGCCAACTCTTCAGTGGAAGGACTATTAGCATTTGGATCATCTCCTTTGAAATATTCCTCATCCACATGTTCATTATCTTCTGCTTCTGATTGAGATAACGCTTGTAAAGCAAACTCATAGAGTGGTAGATGTAGCCTAGCTGCTTTACTTGTTCCTTTACTCAGACTTGATTCAGTTTCTTTTCTTTTGGGAGACATATTATCTAAAAATAACAGTAAAATAAAAAAGATTATAATTGATTGAAGCATCATTAAAGAAAGGATAATGGTAAATCTAACATGTACAACACAATAAAATAACAGTTCCAAAAGATCACACATCTATTGCACCAGGTAGGTTATCTATTGCAACATATAATCAACCTGTTGCAATGGATGAGTAACCTGTTGGCAACAATAAAAATAGATTTTATACTGTTGTGATTTCTTTCAACAGATCACTCATCTGTTGAAATATATGGCTGGTCTGTGCAATAGATCAACTGTCAATATTATTTAGATTTCTTTCAACAGAACCCTTATTTGTTGGGAAAAATTAAAATCTTAGACATGTCGTCCTGTTGGAATAGTTGATAGAATTTCAAACAACAGATTGTTCATCTGTTGCGTAAAAAATAGTATCTTGATTTTGTTCAATAGAACAACAATAATATCAATAGTTAATTTCAAATACACCATTTTTACCAAGAACAACAACAAATCAACCCGCCAACATCAACATAACACAAACAGTAAGAACATCAACAGTGACAAAAAACACCAAAATTTTTGTTTTGTTTGTACAAACACAAACAACAAAAATTAAATTTTAAAAAACTCAACAGACACCAAGAAATCAAATCAACAGTTCGACAACAAGAACTACAATAATAATAAAAAATTATATTTTACTCTGGAAAGAGAAGAGAAGAAATATCAGAAATTGGGTTTTTCTTCAGTCCCCATTTCAAATGTAAGTAGCAAATATTGAAATTGTTAACCAATACTAGAGAAGAGAAGTTGACTCAAGTTCCTTTTTTTCTTAATAACTAAAAAGCCCTAATTTTTTACCTGTGAAAGAAGAAAAGGGACGATGAAGAACTCGAAGTTGTTGTCGCCGGAGAGTAATGATGTGACATCGATTGACAACTAAAAGTCCAAAAGAAAATCGAAGCCCAACTATTTTTTGCCGAGAGGTTGAAGTCGTCAAGGATTGAAGGGAGAAATTTGCTGAACTGTTGGTTGGGAGAAACTTGAGAGACACAATCGAGATAGAGAGAGGGAAAAGATGAGAGAGACGATTGATTTGGAGAGGAGAGGGGTGTGAGTTGATTTGTATTTTTGAAAAGATTAAAATTTTTTACAAATATTAATCAAGTTCATAATTAACTTAATTAAGTTTCCTAATTATGTTTGACCCTTTAAGTTGGTCAATGTCACCAATCCTTCATTCAAGACTTAAATGACACCTTTCCTTTAATTTTCTAAGGTTTGTTACCTCAATAGGATTGGTAAGTTAAAGGCCTAGCCCCCGTACTCGTACTTATGCCAGTAGAGATCTTTATTTTTTAATAAAAGCTACTAGACACTACTATTAGTGGTATAAATTTATTTTTTTAAAAAAAGAGACAATGATAAAATCGTAAAGAGAATATTTTTCATTTATAACTTCTTGGGACATGTAAAAGGAAATGTGAGAGGAAGGGACTACTTCCTCAGTTTCAAAATAGTTAGCCCTCTTTCTAAAAATATTTGTTTCAATTTAGTTGTCCCATTTATAAAATCAAAAGAATTTTATTATGTTCTTCCAATAGTACCACTATCATTAAATGACTAAACAAAATGTATATACTTAAATTAATATTTCAAAACATAATTAATAAGACTAATTTGATAAAATAAATTCCTAACAAATATCTTTTTAAAGGGAGTATAAATTCAACGAGGGTCAACTATTTTGAAACGGAGGAAATATTTATTATCATCCATTTTTATTTAAATGTAAAAAAAGTTAAGGGAGAAATACATACGTAGCCCTCTAGACTTGTTGATTTTTTACGTATTGACACCTCAATTAATTCATGATCCTATTGAACTCCTAAATCCTTCACATAGTATGTCAATTAAACACAACTCCTGACATGACATGACATGTGCAATACACTCTCCACTAGGAGAGTGAGAAGCTATAATTTACTCTTTTTTTTTTCCTCTTATAAATTGCAGTTCTGATTTTTTCGACAAAAATTTTGTCGAAAAATGTCATCCTAACAAAACCAATCACCCCTCCCTCATTTCTGTCTCACCAAAAAAATCACCGGCGAACTGACCAACAACAACAACGATCAATAACACCACTACAACCACCAAAACACCCGCAACGGCATGCACCTATTTTTCTGGTGAGCTTCCGGCGAAACCCATCTAACGCATTCACTGGCCACCTTCGAATCACCATCCACTTCACCCTAAAACAATTATTTTCACATACCTCGTCAAACTCAACAAATCCTTTCTTAACGCCTTTTCTTTTTCTCCCATAAAATAGAAAAATGTATTTCTCTCTTTCTGCACAACTTGATTATACACACAATATTGAATTTTTGATATTGAAGGATTTTGTGGTGGACTAATTTCCATATAAAAAATTAGAAATCGATTTTCATCACCAAGGAGAGCTCTTGCTAGATCTAGAAATTTCTTGACCAATTTTTTGGTGGGTGGTATAAGTCGGAAGTCTTGCCAAGAGAAGTACTCAAGTACATGATAACGGAGGACGTCACTGAGATTAGTGGAGGCAAAAGACGGCAAAACAGTTGTTCAACAGATCGGAAGAGCGAAGGAAGGTGTTGGGGACGACGAGAGTAATTGAGAAACGTTGAGCAAGATCGGCAGCAATGAAAGTGGTGGAGACAGTGATGTGTAATTTTTTTATTTGTCATTTTCCCACTCAAAGCGTTTGAACCTCACGCATCAAGCGTGGTTAGCTTGGTGTTATAAATGTGCTTAATAGGTACAATTTGATTTAAGTTCAAGTGTTCAATAGGAACATGTCCTAAGTTCAAGCGTTCAATAGGAACATGACCTGTGAGCTGCCAACACGAAAAAAAAATCAATAAGTTCAGGGGCAGGACCTGCTTATGTATAAAGCCAAAGTTAGAAAAGTCCTCTTTTATCAGCAAGACAATTTTGTCAATGTGGGCATGGTGTACGTGCATGCCCCAAATAGGGATAGTAGTCAATATCCACATACATCAATTAATGTTATCAGTCAGTAATTTAGAAAGATATCAACATAACTAGTTGATAGTATATACATCAATTAATATCTACATACGTACATCGATTAATGTTATCTACTAACTCTGCAGATATTGATGTAGAAAATTTGAGTAGTTATTGACTACTCAAACAAAGTGTGCGCCTCAAAAAAAAAAAAAAACACTTCAAAATTAACTAGTCTTCGAGTCAATTAGCAGTCAATATCTACATACATAATCTTTCTAAAACTCTAAGCATTGATCTTCAACTAGTGAATTGCGCGATTATAAAAAACAATAAGATTTTAATAATTTTATTAAATATAATATAAATAGAAGAGGCCAAAAATGCTTGGTTAGTAGTTAGCCAACTTCCAACAAAATTATGAGTTGATTTTTGAATCAAAAGATTATAAATTTACTAAAATTAGAACTTTATATAAAATACAAAATAATGAGAAATTCTAGACAGAACATGCCAAAGAAACAACAAAAACTTACACTTTAAGCACGTCTAACGGTACAATTTTCAGCAAATAAATTAGGGAGAACATTAAACACCGACCAATATCACAAAATTGTAAGCTTATATTAATGAAAACATGAAATAAAAATAACAACAAATAATCTTCTCTCTATATACATAAAAAGGTCATAGCCCCGCTACGTGACACCCCTTTTCATGCAATTTACTATGATTTTGTCATTCAACAATTATTAATCTTCTATAAAAACTCTTATAATATAAGCTATGTAATGGGTAAAAGAAGAAGTTTTCCTTAAAAGATGTAAAGAAAGAAAAAAAAAATCAAGAATATATATCTATTCTATAATATATTAAAAGTGTGAAGCCCCTTAGAAAAATGATTTGAACTTTTTGTCCTTCATTAAAAGACTCTTCTTTAGACAAAACTGTCTTTTCACTATTTTATTCAATTTATTATTTAATTATTTTTTATTATATTAAACTCCTAAAATATATGGGACTCTAAAATATATGGAAGGAGAATCAATTACTAATATTTTCGGTCAACAAAAAAATACTCCTAAAATAAAACTCTATTAAGGAAATACTTCTATAAATATTGAGATCTAAAGAATAATTATTTATACTAATTTATGCACACAATATGCTTAGGTCTTTTAAGAACATATATGTGTGCCTTTTTTTTTTATACGTTTTCCCCAAATCAAATCTTTAATAATATAGATCTGATTGCCGGTTTATATATATTAAGGTTTATATGGAATTGATATGCTCTAACCTTTTCTTTTTGGATGAATGAGTGTGTTCTTCCTTTGTCTTTTAAGTTATCTATTGATTCACTTGCATTGCTCAGATGTTAGGTAGTTAATTTTTTTATTTTGTAAAGTATTATCTTCTCTTGTTTTTAGATCAATGTATGGATAAATATATACAAGCCATCATACTTTGTATAATAAATTCAATAAATATTTTTATTATTAGTTTGTATAATAATTGTATTGTCTTAATATCTTGATTAGTTTATTATTTTGTGGTAGTTTACAGGTTGTAGGCAAATATCGATCGAGTTTGAGAATTTTTTGTGTGTAAAGTTTAAATTTAATTGTATTATTTTGATATCTTTTTTATCGTATTATTTTTTTGTAGTTTCCAAGTGGTAGATAAATGTCGGTCGATTTTGAAGAATTTTTTTAGGTGAGGGTTAAGTTTAACTATATTGCTTTAATATATCCGACCTGAGAATTTTTATTGTATAAAGATTAGGTATAGCTATATTATTTTGATATCTCTACTATCATATTATTTTGTTATAGTTAGCATGTGGTAGATGAGAGTCAGAGTTTTGAGGAAATTTTAGTGTAAAAGTTAGATTTAATTGTATCATTTAATGTCTCTATTATCGTATTATTTTATTACAGTTTACAGGTGGTAGATAAATGTCGATCAACTTTGAGAATCATTTTCGGTAAAGGTTAGGTTTAATTAAATAAATTCTCCATCTTTACATAGTCAAAAGATGTTTAATTTAATTATTGTATTCATCTTTATTATTTAAATATTTTTTTTATTTAGTATAACGTTTGAACTCATTAAAGTGAAGTACACGCGCGAGGCGCGTACACTTAAACTAGTATATATATATATATATATATATATATAGCAGAACACGAAGCACCAAATGAAGCCAAGTGGCAGCACAAGAATAAGCCACTTGGCAATTTTAAGACAAGATTAATAGACTATTGTAATAAATTTTTTGAATTAAAAGAAAAGGATATCTGAATTAGAAAATATTAGAATTTTTCTTTAAAAACAAGTTATCATTAACTTAAAACTAAGAATCTAACATTGAAGAGTGCTAAATGAACTACTATTCATAAACTAATTCTTTTCAATATTATGAAATATATAAGTAAATAATAATAATAATAATAATAATAATAATAATAATAATAATATAATTTGACTATATCCAACTATACATATATTTCAGATGAAAATATATTTATAGAATAAACACAATTTTTTATATTTTTAGAAAAGAGCATAAAAAAAAAGATAAAAAAGAAAAAGACTAAAGAAATACTAACTAAACCTAAACCAACTTGGAGCATTGGTCTATAGGTGACAAAAGAGTTTTAAAATGAAGTGTAGGTGACACAAGTCTTAATTATTGAGTGGAGGTGACAATTACTTTATTATGGATTAAGAAAGTTGGGAGGTTTAAAAATAACCCATAAGTTTTAAAATTTACACTTTGATCCAAATATTTACCTAATAAAATGGAAAACGGAGGAAAAAAAGGCCCCTTTCTTTCTCTTCTCATCCATTGTTGTTTTCTCTCTCTTAACAATTTTTGTAGTTCATTGGTGTTGCTCCTTTATTCATCATCTTCTGCTTCATTATCATCATCTTCTACTTTATTATCATCTTCATCTTCTTCTTGTTGACCATTGTCGTTGTTGTTGATGTTACCGCTACTGTTGCTATTTGACCAATTTCTTAGGTCAAATTTTATTTCGTACATTACTTTCCACTTTGGCATTACTTTATAGGAGACTTTGGTAAGTCAAATTATAATTTTTAGTTGAATTTTTCATCTGGGTAACTGCTATTGTGCTGTTTTTCCAACAATGGATAGAACAAAATCATGAATCCAACATAAGATCCATTTGTTTAAATAGATAAATCATCTGTTGCAACAGATGAGACATTTGTTTCAATAAAAGACTGATATGTTGGATTCATGTTTATGGTTCTATAGGTCGTAACATGAATCGAACAGATGGGTCATCTGATGCAATAGATGATTTATCTATTTAAATAGATTAGTTATCTGGTGCAACATGATAAATATCTGTTGCAACATATTATTAACCTGTTGCAATAGAACTTGAACGCGATTCCAATAAACGTGTTGTCTGTTGTAATAGGGTAAATATCTGTTGCAACAGATTATTAACCTGTTGTAACAGAACCCAAACTCGATTCTAACAGATGGTAAATATCTGTTACAATATATTAGTAACCTGTTGCGATAGAACCTGACCTCGATTCCAACAGATCGTAGTTTGTTGCAACAGGTAAGTCATCTGTCGCAATAAGTTAATTATCTATTGGAACATGTCACTCATCTCTTTGAATCAGCTTCAAAAGTGCGTCAGTACTGTAACATTAATCCCAATAGATATATAGTCTATTGCAACATATGTTTCACCTGTTACAACAGATGAATCATCTATTGAAATCAGCTTCGGATCGTAACATGAATCCCAATAGGTAAGTAATCTGCTGCGAATGATTACATATATGTTGGGATTTATTTACGGCACCATGAAATCACTATTAACTTTTTTCAACAAATGACTTTATTTAGGTACCACTAATGGAGGGATAAAAAACAATAGGGGTGGATTGTCATGGTCAATGGATCGAGAGGAGCAATCCATATGTATGGTGTTGGAACGAGGGTAAAATGCTAGAGACGATAACTATGACAACCCAAAGTGATGTTTCGTATAATGATTTTGTGAACTTAATCATTAGTTATTGTGGAATGAATTGTCAATCGAAAGAACTCGTCATTAGCTACATGCACAACTCCTTTGAAAATCAGAGGGTACTTCCTTTCAAGATAACTAATCAGGTTCGGTTGCGAGCTTATCTTAGTGATTTATCCAGGCTGGTGTTAAGGGTGTACATGGTTAAAAAAATGAGAGAGAATAAGAACCAGAACGTAGAAGAACAACAACAACAAGACATCTTTGATGATAGGTTGGATGATCTAGACATGAATAGTCCAGATGATGATCAAACACCTACACCCGTTGATGTAACCAATACAATGTGAAGTTCTTCTCAATCGACATAGTCTGTAAATCTTCAAGTTGACGGGACCGGCCTTTTTATTGGAATGTCATTCAAGGTCAAGAATGAACTATCTACCACTTCATTTATTTCTTGCTTGAAAAAATATTTCAGAATAAAGAAGGAGATTAATTCGAGCAGTGTCTTTTTCTTCAAATATACTAATTTGAACTTCAAGTAGTGGTTGAGAGCGGTGAAGTATGCAAGTTCTGACAGATTCGTTATTCATAAACATGAAAAGCATGAAACATGTGGTTCGGAGCATAGCTCGGGCCAAAATCCTCACGACACTGCAAAGGTCCTCGGTGAATATTTCAGGAGTAGTTTCCCCGATGGCAAAGGCCTTTCAACAAGGGTTATGGACAATCAACTCCTTATAGAATTGGGTGTCCTGGTTAGTTATTGGAAGATATATACGATTTTAGGGATTCCCAAGGACTTAGTTAGGGGGAATTCGAGCATGGGTATGCAGTCCTAGATGCCTACCATTACATGATTGAGTCCATAAATCCCAGAAGTAAGACGGCATTGCATCTTGATGAAAACGGAAGGTTCAAGTACTTTTTTGTATCCTATGGTGCTTGGATTCAAGGTTTTCGACATTTGAGAAAAGGCATAACCGTCGACTGTACCTTATTGAGGAGTAGGTATAGAGGAGTTCTGCTAGCGGCGGTGGCACAGAATGCGGAGAATCACATCTTTCATATCACTTTTTGTGTAGCGGACAAGGTATGCGATGCCTCTTATGGATTTTTTTGGAACAACTGCGAAGCTGCGTCGAAGGTACCGAAGATTTGTGTTTTGTATCAGGTAGGCATCCAAGAATTCCAAAGATGGGTTCACGTTTCTTCACTTCATCTTACTTTGGTTGTTGCATCAGGCATCTTGGAGAGAACATTCAGACCAACTATTACAACGAAAGGGTCGTGACCCTTTTTTATAGATCAACTAAAGCATATAGTAGAGAGGAGTTTTTAGACCATTTCAATCAAATAACAGATGTGAATCCCAAGGTAGCAGAATTTCTCATACGTGTAGTGTTTGAGAGATGGACCCGAGCATTCTGTCCGGCAGATAGGTATATTTTATCAATTTTAATGTCTTATTTGAGTTACAAGTTTAGTATGATGTCGTACTAAGTGATTTTTTTTTGTATAGGTACAGTATTATGACATCAAACATAGCTGAATCGGTAAATTCATTGTTTTGCAATGAAAGAGACTTTCCCATCAAGGCTATGTTTGAAAAAATAAGCCAGAAGTATGGCAAATTTTTTAACAACGGCGTGTGCAGTTCAAGTGCCCAAAAAAACCCGATTTGTTCTCAAAATCGAAAAAATAATATCAACGAATGTCAGTTTGGGGAATAGGTTATTACCTCATAAAATAGTATATTACAAATTAGTATCACCGATCATGGTGATGCTGCCACAGTTGATCTTCAAACAAGATCTTATACGTGCAGAGTTTTTGACTGGGACAAAATACCTTGTCCACATGCTATGGTAGCTCTTCAAGATCAATACATCATAAATATAGAGATGAAGTTTATGATCACTCCTCTCAATATTATTCGATGGAAAAATATTAAATAGCATATAGTGGGCATATTACTCCGGTGCCTTCCGAAGAATCTTGGGTTGTTCCTGCAGAGCTTATGGAGAGATTAATACCTCCTCTATATATTGACCCAAGCACTATCAAACAGGGAAGAAAGCCATATAAGAGGAGGCGTGGAGTCAGAGAGTTATTTTCATCAAGAAGAAACAAGTGCTCCGTATGTAAGTGCACTGGCCATAAAAGAACTACATGTCTGGATCGTAATCCACCATGATCATTGTAATTGCAGAAACTTGTTTAGATATTTGTTGTGGACTTTTATATATTTAACTCATTGTTGTGAACGTAATGTTATCATTCATTATATATAAAATATCTTTTTAATAACTTGTGCATCAATAAAAAGAGGCAAAGCATGAACTAAACAATACAACAGACCACAAGTATTTTCAACAGATTACCCATTGTGGCAACAAATGGACATTAGTTGGAAGAACACAACACAGTTCCATAAAACCAGAATGTTTTCCTCCAATAATTGATAAATTTGTCACAACAGGTGGATAATCTATTGATAGAAACCCAATCGATGACCAATTTATTCCAACACATGGTCCATCTGTTGGAACTCAAAAGGAAAAATTGATATTGCTACTGGATTCAAAATTACTCCTTACCTCCAACCGTTTACATATTAATATGTAAAATATTTAGAAGAAAAAATAGACAGAATGAAAATTGAATAAGAATTAAAAAACCAAAGTCGACTAAAATAAATTTTTCATTAAACAAAAAATAAAATACATCAGGTATAGATCCGATATAGAAAAATTAAAATACATACGCTAAAAGAAAATACACATTCTAATTATTATTATTATTATTATCATCATCATCATTAATGATATCCGTCCAATCAACTCGTAGCAGCAGGGCCCTCATCAGCCTCTCTATCTCTCTGAACATCGTCGCTCTCACGGCGACTAACTCCCTCTGCAGGCCATTAACCTGCCTCTAAAGTTCCCTCACTGCGTTATGCAGAATAGCAATATCTCAAACAAGATCAGTCATATCTAGAACACACATGAATTGACAAATGTAAAGAAAAGAATTTAAATGTTATACAATGTATACTACAAACTGGTAGATTTACACCAGAAAAAAACTTACCTCAACATAAACATAAAGGAATATGTTGTTGAAGATGTCACATGAAAAGAAAAAATGAAAGAAATGAATAATATTTAGCAGAATGAAGATTAAGAAAGGACCTATTTATAGAGGATTAAATCTAGATGTATAAGGAAGAAGCTTCGCGAGCACAAGAAATTGATACAATTGTCGTTCAGAATTGAAACCTAAACAAACAACTCCTAATTTAAAAATAAGGAAAGCCAAGGTATCAATTTATGAAGTCTAACTTGTATGCCATGTCTTCTGTTTGTGGCTATGATCAAGTCTATGGTAGTAGAAACAAAAAGGTATGAAGTTGGGCAGAAATATCATGCCTTGTTGTTTCCACTGCCTTTCCATAGGAGGAATGGGATGCATATTTAACTTGTGAAATTGCCACCTTGGCTTGATCCCGTATTTTTAATTCAGGAGTAGTTGGTTCAGGTTTCAATTCTGACCGAAAATCTTACCACCTTCCGTACTCGCGAAGCTGCTTCCTTAGAGTTCTGGTCCTGGAATTTGTGAGAGTCTTCATTGAGGCCACACTCGCTAGTTGCAGTCTCTAGCAAAGTGTCCAGTTCCAGTCTTGTTGACCATTTTTTTTTCAATGACTAACGGATTTTTATATTTGGATACACTTCCACATTTGAATCTCATCCAGTTTCTCCATTTCTCATGTCAATTTCGTTGGACAAATTCTCTAAAATTTCCTTGCTTCCTACCCTGTGTTTCTTCTTAATCAAGGTTTGAGATAATATATGGTCTTCTCAACCTCTCCCTTCCTGCACAGGTATTCTCCCAATCACCTACTGTTGTATAATAGTTTCCTCCAGCAACCCATCCATATAAATTTGGACCAGGGGAATTTCTATTGGTTCTATCAGCGTTTGCTGCAGTGTGAGGCTTCGGAGGCCTTTCAAAAAGTCCATTGAGCCATTAAAACCGGTCCAATCACTATTGGATATTTACACTGCCACTAAAAACTTGAACCCTTCCCCAAACTTGACACAAAAACATGAGCATGAACCATCATTAAGTTATAACAGGGTATCGACACCATCTACTTTGTCCCTCGATCTTACCAGTTCGAACCTAACAATCTTAACTATAAAATACCATATCTTGTTTGAAGAATTAACGCCTAATAGGTAAAGAACAAACATTCACAAAATCATTGTGCTGGATGTGTGTTTTCATGATAGGTTGATCAGTAATACATACCTCCCACATATGAAGTGGTTCCATTTGCAAGCAGCTTATTCCCCCGAACCCATCTTTACTCTAGCCTTTAATATTGGTTGGGAAAACATGGATCCAGTTTCACTTTTTTTATCTGCAAACAAGATAAATACATTTGACGTCAAATAAGAGAAGAAGAAAAAGCACATTACAAAAGCATAACACAAAATTGAGCGAATCAACAGATAACCAATCTGATGCAACAGATTGCCCATCTGCTCAACCGATGAGGTATCTGTTGCAACAGATCATCTGTTGGAATAAATCAAACTAGCCTTGCTACTGGTTTGATTTGTTCAAATAGTTGCTCCATCTGTACAAAAGGGTAACACAAAATTGAGTGAATCAATAGATGATCAATCTTATGTAATAGATTACCCATATGTTCAACCGATAAGGCATTTTGCAACAGATATAAAAACAACAGTTCATTCATTCAAGACTTAAAAGTCACCTTTCCTTCAATTTTCTCAATAAATAAGAAACTGATAAATGGGTAAATCATTAATAGCAACAAATGTAAATATCTAAATTAAATGACATACAAAGAAAAAAATGAGATGGAAAGAGCAATAGTGAACCATACCTGCAATGTAAAAAAAGCAAAGGGATCAGAATATCCAGTTCAGTCAAGAAAAAATATTAATTAGTTGAGATCTAAAAGGATCCTCATCTGAAAGAAGAGAGAAAAAAAGGTAAAAAGAAAAAAAGAGATAAAGAAGAAAGAGTGATAGATAAGTTGAGTTGAGTCTTGAGTCTTACTTATGTCAGAAGGAGAGAATATTCTTCTAGATATGAGTTTTAAATATTCATTAATAGCTTTTGACTTTTGAGGGGCATGAGGAGACAGTGATATTGAAAAGACCAGATAAAACTACTCACTCAAAAGATTTTTGAGTTATCCAAGTAATATATTTTACCGCCTTAGTATTTTAATTTTTTTTTTCTCGAATAGGAAATACCTAAATTTCTTTAAAAAAAAAGGGTCTTAAAACATCTAAGTTCAACAGATAACAATTTTTGTTTGAAAATTTCCAAAGCTTGGTCATCTGTCGCAACATATGTGTAATATGTTGCAACAGATGACTTAATCTGTTTGATTAAATCCAATAGAAAAGACATCTGTTGCAACAGGTTGAACGTTTATTTTTATACAATTTCAATTGATTTCACATGTTAGACTAATACCTTAATGGGTCATTTGGTAGAGTGTATTGTAAAATATAATGCATGCATTAGCTAATGTGTATTGCTAGTACCTTGTTTGGTACGACTTTTTGCCTATGTATAACTAATGCAAGCATTAGTTATAGTTATACACTATTTTCTATGTATCATTAATACAAAGACTTTAAACACATGCATGAACTTATTAAATAACCTTAATACCCCTCAATTTCCCTCTCAAAATGTTTCACCATTCCTTTTTCCGCAATTTTAATTTGCACTAGTGAATCTTTTCAAAATATTTCATAATTTCTTTTCCCACTATTTGAATTTACAATAGTGAATGGTTTATTTAAATAACTATAACATATTTTTTCTTTGCTTTGGGAGTATTTAAAAAGATTTTAACAAAAAAATTGAGACTATTTCTTAATTTTACGTCTTATATTTTATTTTTATTTTGACTATGTTAATCCGTCGGTGTAACATTTTTGAGAAAAGATGAAGGTTGAAATTAATCCTAAACCTCTATTTAATAGTTCAACAATATTAATTATGTTTGAAATAACAAAATAACTTTGTTGCAAAAAAGTTGTAATACCCCGTACTTTTTTCTAGCTAATTTCATCTCAAGAATGTCTAGCATTAGCTTCTAAATTGAATGATGGTTATTCCATGAAGAATTTTCAATATTTTTAATTTTTTCATGTGGGAAATTCAATAAGCTTTCCATCGATATAAGATTTGCCCAAATCCGATAATCGAGTCAGAAGTTACGACTATTTCAAGTTCCCATCGTAAAGCAGCGCCATATTAGTCAGTGGCGCGCCATGCCACAAGAGGAAATGAAATTTGGCAAATTTTAGTAGGGGTCCATGATTATGGAACGTCGTTCCAGGTCCCAAATTCAGAATTGTCCTTTTCCAGTGTCTCAGCGCGATCTCCTCCGCGTCAAAGTTCTAGGTCACAAAGGAAGGGGCAACACGATGGCTCCATAGCGCGACATCCCTCAGTTTCCCAATTGTCAAATTCCAGTGACACAGCTCGATAGCACCTCATTGCGCCAGGGGTTCAGTTCGGAAAATTTTTACTGAAATTAAATGACGTGTCCAGGGTTAAAAGGGTCAACTTCCCACCCCTATTTAAGCCCTTTAACACGTGATTCAGCCACTTTTCACCCAAAATATGCTCTCTTATCTCAAGAACATCTCAAGAAAAAGCTAGGGTTTTCATAGAAGATCCAATTCCAAGAAAGTTTCACCATCAATCTTCACGAAATCACGAACCAAGGTATGCATAGTTTCATTCATGGACTCCTTTTGTCCATGAAGCCCAAGAATTCTTTTTCTAAATTCAAGTTTATGGATTTTCTTATGAATTTCATGATTAGCCTTCTCTTGTTCATGTGGATAATGAGAAACTACTCCATGTTGGGTGATAAATTCTATGTGGGTTAAATTATTATAGATATAGATTCATGCAAACCTATGAGTAAACCCTTGAATGATGAAATTAGAATTGAACCATGATGTTTAATTATTGTACAATGATGTTTACATGTACCATGCCTACAATATGTTTGATTAAATGCCTAGATGAAGTGCCTAAATAGCATGATACCATGAAATCCCCATGTATGTACAAGTTATGCCTATCACATGTTTTGATGGAATGCTTCTATAAATGTATTATTGATTATGATGTTAGTTATATGTTCAAGTAAGTTATGCTTGGTCATTTTTCCTTCCATCAACTCCTGGGGGTACTTATACCCGAAACATTAGCTGTGTGCCTAGAGCCATGTCATGTTTTCATGATACTCTCAGTCAAGCTATGAATCCTTAGACTTCAGATAGTCTTATGACTCAGGAAATCTCCATGATCTCATAAACTCAGTCAGTTGTCAGATATCAGTAGTATTCTAGTTCAGTTAAATCATGTTCAGTGTCTATTAAGATAGGAGTAGAAATTAGCACCGAGTGAACCCAAGGATAAGGACACACACTATCAGATGAGGGTGTGATCCTTAGATGTCATCTTTGCATTCCAGAACTATGTATTCAGCATAGGTTGAGACATCAACATTGTCCGATGAGGGTTGATGAGGTAGATAAGCTCTGTTAGATAAGGGCCCCACCGTTCTCGTATAGGGGACACTATCAGATGAGGGTCGCCCACAGCTTGTCTTTACCAGTGGCGTGGTAATAACACCCTTCTAATTGGGGTTACAGATTAGACCCCAACTCAGCCATAATGGCATATCAGGGGCATGTCAGTTAGATTACTACTTCCCACAGTTTCATGTTACAGAATCAGGACTGTCAGATATAGTAAATCAGTCTCAGTAATAGAACTCAGATAGTTCTTCAGATTTCAGGACTGTTAGATACAGTCAACTCAGATACAGTGCGGATCTCAGATAGTTCCTTCAGATTTAGGACTGTCAGATATAGTCACTCATGTTATCAGTTATATTCCAATTCAGTAATCATGTTATCATAGTATTAGTGTCAGTTATTATGTCTCATGCATGTATTCTCATGCTCATGATAGTTAGTCAGTCATTATTATTGTTCATGCATATGAACCCCATGCATTCAACCTACCTTATATGTATACTTAGTACATTCCATTATACTGACGCATTTGTGCTATGATGCTTTCTTTTTATCTTACACTATAGTTTCAGAGACACAAGTTCGAGAACAACAGTAGATTACAGATATCCGCAGACAGAGTTAGAAGTGATTCCACATATTTTGAGGACATGATTATTTCCCTATTATCTCATTAATCAATTTATTAGTTGGATTTAGTTGGGGACATGTCCCATCAACTCCTTACTCAGGCAGTTTAGTCAGTTAGAAGCTTTCTAGACTATCATATTTCAGACTTCAGTATTTTCAATTTTGTTTTGGGTATTCTATTACCCCACACAGATGTTATATCATTCAGATCATGTTCAGTATTGAACCTTATGGCCTTGTAGTTCATGTTTCCGCATTATAAAGTATTTTATGCAGTATACAGGTACAAATATCAGTCATGGGTTAGCTTGTGGTCCTTCGGGGTCATGAGAACCGTGTAGCATTTCAGGTACCATATTTGGGGTGTTACAAACTTGGTATCAGAGGATAAGGTTCAATAGAGTCCAAGGAAGTCTGAAAGCTGCATCTAGTAGAGTCTTGTACATGGGTGTGTTGCACGCCACATTTATGTACAAGAGGCTATAAGATGTTTTAGGAATAGTTTCCCTTCTTTCAATATTCATATTTTGCCAGTGAGTATAATCTCAAGTCAATCTCTCAGTCTAATCTGTTTCTCCTTTTCTTCTACAGAACATGCCTCCTAAAAAAAGAAATGGAAATCAGTCAGCCCCCCAGCCCAAAGATCCTTTAGGAGATCATATTTCTCATGCGGAGTTCGGGGCCATATTCACTACACTTGCTCTGTTAGTTTCCACTCAAAATGAATGGCCAGCAGTTATTCCGGCCAACCTAGTGGCCAACTCAGTCGCAGCTAGGATTCGAGACTTTACCCAAATGAATTCGCCATCCTTTCTCGGGTCTAAGGTAGATGAGAACCCTCAGGAATTCATTGATCAGGTTCAGAAGGTGACAGATATCATGGGGGTGACTACTATTTAGAGTGCTGAGCTAGCTGCATATCAGTTGCAGGATGTGGCTCATACTTGGTTCAAACAGTGGAAGTCAGAGAGGTCAGATGATGCAGGTCCTATAGAGTGAGAGGAGTTTGTCACTATATTTTTAGACAGATTCTTTCCCCAAGAGCTTAAAGAGGCTAAGGTGCTAGAATTAATCAACCTCATACAGGGCAATATGACGGTGAAAGAGTATTCTATTAAATTTACTTAATTAGCCAGATATGCCCCTCATATGGTTACAGACAACAGAGTCAAGATGAGTAAGTTCACTTTAGGGGTAAATGATAGCATGGTAAATGAGTGCAGATCTGCCATGCTGAACAGTGACATGACTTTATCCAGGCTTATGACTCATGCTTAGAAGATAGAGGAGCAGAAGATTAAGTAGAGGGAGAAACAGAATAAGAGAGCGAAGACAGGTAGTTTCAACTTTAATCAGCCTAAGTCAGAAGGAGGAAATCGTTCCAAGTTTTGTCCTAAATTATCAGTTCTAGCTTCTTCTTCAGCCAGTGCTCCAGTTCCTAAGTCCAGGGAGGGCAACAAAGATAGAGCGCCAGGCTCTAAGTCTCAGGGCAGTATTAGCAATGCCCAAACTAATCCTCTTTGTCAGACTTGTGGTAAGAACCACAAGGGTGCTTGCAGAGCTGTTAGCGATGTCTGTTTCGGTTATGGAAATCCAGGCCACAGAGTCAGAGACTATCCTTAGTTAGGTTATCAGAGTCATCTCCATTCCTAAGCTCAGTCCGGTGGACCGAATCAGCAGGGTGCCACCACTAGTGCTACTAGTGGGCAATGCCCAAATCGTCTCTATGCTCTTCAGTCCTAACAGGATCAGAAAAATTCTCCTGATGTAGTTACTGGTACGTTACAGATATTTCATGTGCATATTTACGCTTTGATAGATCCAGGAGCTTCTTTGTCTTTTGTTACTCTCTATATAGCAGGTAATTTCAGAATCAGTCCCGAAATTCTAGCAGAGCCCTTTTCAGTTTCTACCCAGTGGGTAAAACCATCATAGCCCGGCGGGTATACTGGAACTTCCCGGTTATGATATTTCAGAAAGTCACTTCAGCAGACTTAGTTGAATTAGAGATGACTGATTTTGATGTCATTCTCGGCATGGATTGGCTTCATTTCTTCTATGCCATAGTTGACTGCAGAAATAGAATAGTCCAATTTTAGTTTTTGAATGAACCCGTCCTTGAGTGAAAGGGTAGTACTTCAGCGTTCAGAGGTCATCTTGTTTCCTACCTTCGAGCAACGAAAATAATAACTAAAGTATGTGTCAATCATCTTGTTCGAGTTAAGGACACTAGTTCCAAAACTCCCAGCCTTGAATCAGTTCCAGTTGTAGGTGAATATTCAGATGTCTTTCTCGAAGATCTTCCAGGAATTCCTTTCGAAAGGGAAATAGACTTTGGAATTGATCTTCTTCCATATACTCAGCCTATATCTATTTTTCCATATAGAATGGCACCAGCAAAACTCATAGAACTGAAAGAACAATTGAAGAATCTCTTAGATAAGGGATTCATCAGGCCCAACGTTTCCCCATGGGGCGCTCCAGTATTATTCGTGCACAAGAAAGACAGTTCTCTTAGGATGTGTGTAAACTACCGTCAACTCAATAAGGTCACGGTCAAGAACAAGTATCCTCTTTCCAGAATCGATGACTTGTTTGACCAACTTCAGGGTGCCAGTTATTTCTCTAAGATAGACCTCTGATCCAGCTATCATCAGCTCAAAGTTAGAGAATGTGACATTCTGAAAATAGCTTTCCGTATTCGGTATGGTCATTTCAAATTCTTAGTTATATCCTATGGTCTTACCAATGCCCCAGCAACTTTCATGAACTTGATGAACCATGTATTTAAGTAGTACTTGGACATGTTCTTCATAGTCTTCATAAATGATATTCTGGTCTATTCCCGCAGTGAGCGTGATTATGTAGACCATCTCAGGATAGTACTTTAAACTCTCAGAGATCATCAGCTATTCTCCAAATTTAGTAAGTGCAAATTTTGGCTAAGGTCAGTAGCATTCCTTGGTTATATCTTTTCCAGCGATGGAATTAGAGTTGATCCTCAAAAGACCGAAATAGTAAGAAACTTTCCCAGACCTATCTCTCCATCAGATATTAGAGTTTCTTGGGTTTGGCTGGCTATTACAGATGGTTTGTTGAGGGATTTTCTTCTATTGCATCCCCTATGTCCAGATTGACTCAGAACAAAGTCAAGTTTCAGTGGTCAGATTCTTATGGGAAGAGTTTTCAGGAGTTGAAGACTCGACTCACCTCAGCTCTAGTATTAACTCTTTTGGATGGTCCAGATGGTTTTGTAGTGTATTGTGATACATCCAGAGTAGGTTTGGGTTGTGTCCTTATTAAGCATGGTAAGGTCATAGCCTACGCCTCCTG
The DNA here is from genome assembly GCA_030864215.1 of Capsicum pubescens. Lineage (NCBI taxonomy): Eukaryota > Viridiplantae > Streptophyta > Magnoliopsida > Solanales > Solanaceae > Capsicum > Capsicum pubescens. Next base: position 95,854,769 of record CM061538.1, on the reverse strand, counting down.
ACAGCTTAAGCCCCATGAGAGGAATTATCCTACTCATGATCTTGAGTTAGCAATCATAGTCTTTCCCTTGAAGATTTGGAGCATTATCTATATGGTGTTCATGTAGATGTGTTCACTGATCATAAAAGTATTCAGTATGTCTTTTCTAAAAAAGATCTCAATCTTCATCAGAGAAGGTGGTTAGAGATCTTGAAAGATTATGACATGAGTGTCCTTTATCATCTGGACAAGGTCAACATAGTGGCCGACACTCTCAGTAGACTATCTATGGGTAGTGTTTCTCATGTTGAGGAATGTAAGAAGAAGTTAGCTCAGGAAGTCCATCAGCTTACCAGAGTAGGCATTTGGTTAGTCGATACAGAAGAGGATGATATATGGGTTCAGAGTAGTTCAGAATCATCTCTAGTTTCTGAGGTGAAAGAAAAGCAAGATAGAGATCCCAGCCTTGTCAAGTTACAAGTGTCAGTACAGGATCAGAAATGAGAGGTTTTCTTCCAAGGAGGAGATGGTGTTCTTCATTGTCAGGGTCATCACTGTGTTCCAGGTGTAGATGACTTAAGGCATCAAATTCTTGCAGAAATGCATGGTGCACGCTACTCTATTTATCCAGGGATGACAAAGATGTACCATGATTTATGGGAAGTCTATTGGTGAAGTGGGATGAAGAGAGATGTTTCATAGTTTGTGGCTAAGTGCTCTACATGTTAGCAAGTTAAGATAGAGCATCAGATGCCTAGTGGTCATATGCAGGAGTTCATTATTCCTACTTAGAAGTGGGAAGAAGTGAACATGGACTTCGTGATGGGTTTGCCTCGAAATTGACATCAACATGATTCAGTATGTGTCATTGTAGATAGAATGACCAAGTCATCTATTTTCCTACCAGTTTATACCTCTTATTTAGTCGAGGATTACGCCAAACTCTACATCAAGGAGTTGGTTAGATTGCATGGTGTTTCATTGTCCATTATCTCAGACAGAGGTACCCAGTTCACCTCTTATTTCTGGAAAGCATTCCAAAAGGGTCTTGGTACCCAAGTTCATCTTAGTACAACCTTTCATTCACAAACAAAGTTAGAAGTAAGTCCTCATCTTTCGAGGCTATGATTATTTCCCTATTATCTCATTAATAAGTTTATTAGTTGGAGTTAGTTGGGGACATGTCCCATCAACTCCTTACTAAGAAAGTTCAGTCAGTTAGAGGCTTTCTAGACTATCATGTTTCAGACTTCAGTATGTTCAGTTATGTTTTGGGTATTCTATTACCCCACAAAGATGTTATATCATTCAGATCATGTTTAGTATTGAACCTTATGGCCTTTCAGTTCATGTTTTCACATTATAAAGTATTTTATGTTGTATACAGTTACAGATATCAGTCATGGGTTAGCTTGTGGTCCTTCGGGGCCATGAGCACCGTGTAGCATTTCGAGTACCAGATTTGGGGCATTACAAAAGTGTACAAAATCAAAGAAGGGTATTTTTGTAAACAAAAATTTCTTTTATTGAAATTAAGTAAGATGTATTATTTCTTATACATCAAACCAAACAATGTATAATAAATAATACATTCATAACTAATACAAGCATAAATAATATAAGTATTACTAATGCAAGCATTACTAATACACTATATTTTTCATTGTTCTTATACACTCTACCTAACGACCTCTAATTGATTAATCTAGGACCAAGGGTGAGTTCTCATAGGGTTAACTACAACTTCAATTGAGTCTTTTGGCAATTGAATGATGAGACGGTATTGCGTTCCTCCCGGCCAGAGTCGTCGATCGATCACTCTGACCTGAACCGATTCTTACTACCTTATATGTTAGACCAATACCCTAATTGATTAATCTAGTACCAGGGGTGAGTTATCATAGGGTCAACTACAACTTCAATTGAGTCTTTTAGCAATTGAATGATGAGATGGTATTGCGTTTCTCCCGGCCAGAGTCATCGATTGATCACTCTGAACTGAACCGATTCTTACTACCTCATATGTTAGACCAATACCCTAATTGATTAATCTAGGACTAAGGGTGAGTTTTCATAGGGTCAACTACAACTTTAATTGAGTCTTTTGGCAATTAAATGAGGAGACAAACACGTGAGTGCAAATGGATTTTCTTCCCAAGTGCATGAAAAATCACAAAAAGTGATCACGGATGAAGTCAAGTCTATGTTGGTGACTCAGCTCACTTCTGAGAAGACGACTAGCGTGGATGAAATGGTTACTTTTGCCAACCGTACTTTTACCACGTTGAATTGGTTTGGTGCTGACTATGCTTCGCTCCACAAAGATGTCAAGGACTTCATTGCTTATAAATTCGATCTACTCACCGCTGAGAGAAAACTAGATATGTTGGCTATTCCAGAATTAGAGAACAAATATCTAGACATTGTTATATGCGCGAATGATATTGAAGAGTCGATTGAACAAGCTCAAGAAAATCAAAAAATGGCTAAGGAGAAAAAAGAACCTCTAAAGAGGCAAATAGAAGATGAAATAGAGCTGATAGAAGATGCAAGAAAGAGGATTCGCAGATTGGAACGAGAGATTGCTCATATTGAACAAGATGAGAAGCGTTCGAAAGATGATGAGCAAAAATATAAAGCATACCATAAGGTTAAACTAGGCGAGGTTCAAATACTTGGTACACAAATGGAGGCAGCTAAAGAAGTGCAGAGGGAAATTGAGCGGTGCAAGAAGGAAGCTCTCCAAGGGATTGAATCCAACACTCGCCTCCTACAGTCTTACAAATAGCTTTCGATTAGTTGGAGAAAGCTAGTCCTCATCATAGACAGATGGTCTGTTTATCTAATTATCTGCATGCAATGGCTCGTTAAAGTTTCTAGTTCAGTTTTTTAAGCAAATACAGTTTGGACTTAGAATCAGAATGTTCTTTTCTTACTTCAGATCTCATATCAACTTCCATTCTATTATGAGTATTTTTGCTGTTTAGAAAGTTTGATAGTAGTTCAATGAAACCATAGTTTCTGGTGACTCTTAATTGAAGAGTTTGATCTTGGTTCTGTGCTGTTATTGTAGAGCCTCATTCAACTGGTCTACATGCTTTGATGATTAATTAGAACGTGAAACTCCAAATATTTCTCATCACGGTGAGAAAATGCATCGATGATTCTGTAAGATGTGGCCGTGTTCATCCGCACCCCCCATCCACCCATAGAGACAACAGTGAGCAGTTTCAGCAGACGATGAGCTCACTGAGAAGCAGAGCTAAGATTTTCAAATTTTATGGATTCTGAATTCTAGAAAGACGACTTATTAGGTTGTGGATAGATTATTTATACATATTAAGTGAATCTTTTTAACACAAATATAAGATTTAGACCAAAACTACAGATTGTAAACTAAAACCTGAGCAATTTCTCAGTAAAGCAAGTTTAAAGCATTTATATGTCACTAAAGCTTTAGTAAGTTTTCATTAAGTTCTACTGTGAAAGCACAAATCATTTTGGAACTTATTACTTAGAATCCACCACCCATAATCATAAAGTGAGTTGATTTTTTTTCGTTTTTTTTTTTTTGATTGATAGTGTAAAAATTTAATTAAAGAACAGATTTTAATATTCTTCTTCATCTTTTCCTATTTTTGTAATTAGATCTTAATTCTGTTGTTGTTGTTGTTGAATTGTTCGTTTTTAATAATATAATATGACTGATCAATCTTTGCAAAGTGATTTGAAATTTTTACACTTCATTAAAAATCTTCACAATAGACAAAATCATTTAATTTTAAATAATTAAACATAACACGTGCGAGACACGTGCGGTATATATATATATATAGTAATTGTTATCATCAAGATCATCGTGATTCATTCGTTTTAATTTATGAATTTTATTTTTCTTTCTAATTTATCTGAAAAAAATATAGTGTTCCATGTTTAGTAACTTTTTTTTTTTTTGAAAACTCCAGGAAAACCCACAATCGCTACACCCTCTGCCCTTCGGGTGAGCACTCTGTGGTGAGCACTGTGTGCGCACAGGGTAAACCCCTCACTATGCAATAGCTCGCAAACCCAAACCACACAGGAGATGTAAACCGCACTAGGTAAACCCCGTGCGACGAGCTCTATTGAGAAGACATTAGGGGTGGATCGAACCCGCGACCTCCGCTATGGGAAGTCCCCCTCAAACCAACTCAACCACCCCCTTGGGGCATGTTTAGTAACTTTGATGACTTTGTTTTTTGATTTTATATACCTACCCTATAACAACATGGTCAAAATTATCGATTCGAGGAATAATTAGTTTATTAAAATCTCAAATTTAAGTCGTAATATTCTAGAATCTTTCTCCCACATCCAAATCGATGAAAAGGGCGGAGATCACTAATAACTTCTAATCAGAATAACAAAAGAAAGAGGACAGACAGGAGCAAATGATAGAATAGGAGAGCTCTTCATCATAGGCAGATTTCGAGTTGCTTAGTTTAATTTTTTTGGGTTTCAACAACCTAAATTCATGTTTGTTCCGGCAAGAAATCATCTGTTTCAACCATCTTTCTCTTAAAGCTTTTTCCTTCTTTGCTTTCTATTTAGAGCTTTCACTAGTTCTCACTCATTTTTCCGCTCACAAAAAATTTCTTTCTTTAGGCAGAAGAAAGTAAGAATGTCAATAGAAAAAAATAAAATACCATCTTCACCTAGATTTTCAAGATCTTTGGTCGAGATTTCACTATTCAAAGTTAGTGAATGGACTTCTCTTGGTAAGAGACGCAGTTTAAGAAAAAAGGCTTCCCAAAATTTCTTTGATCTCACCAATTCACGTCTTTCTCCAAAATTTATTAATCAACGTTTACAACATAGCCGTGATTGTCATTTGAAACAGAGATCAAATGGTATCTAGTTAGCCTTCTTACTTTTGCTTAATGATTTTATATTTACTTTTTTCAAGTTAATTTATAAATTTCTACTCAATTCTTTGAAAAAGTCTAATTAGTTTTTTTTTAATGAGATGAGCAGTTTTAGTGGTTTTTTAGTCGATTGATGTTTTGATTAACGTTTTAATTATATTAATATATGAAATATTAAAAATTAAAAATTCACTAGACATACATCCAATGCCATATCGTAAAATGGTTTGTCCCGTGTCCGCGCCTTTAAAGCACTGTCTAATCTTTTGCCAATTAATAAATCATAGTTGTTGAAATATATTGCTCACATCTAGGGGTGTACAGATCAAATCATCAAGTCAAACCAAACCGACGAACCAAACCAAACCGATAAAAAAAACCGACTTATGGTTTGGTTTGAGTGGTTTGGCGTTAGAAAAAAAAACCCGACCATTCTTGATTTGATTTGGTGTTAACCAAAAAAAAAGTCAAACCGAACCCGAATCAAACCAACATAATATATATATATACATAAAATATTAATTATAATCTACTTTTAAAATACTTTTTCAACTATTTTTAGTAATTTTCAATAATTTGAAAGTAGATGTTTGCCCTATATATATTTAGATTTGGGCCTTTAAATTGTAATATTTGTCCATTAATTGCTAATTAAATGATCGAAAACCCAATATAAACTTAAAACCTAAATTTTTCACTCTTCATCTCACTTTTTAGTTTCAAGAGAGTTTTCCGCTCCTCATTTTTTTATAATTATGGGTTTTCATTAGCACATGAGTGAAAACATATTTGATCTAATCTTCAATCACAATATAATTGTAAAAACTAAAAATTATAAAAAAAATCCAAAAAAAAACTGAAAAAATCGAAAAACCCAAAAAAATCGTCTAAAACCTAAACCGAAAAAACCAATTTTATGTTGGTTTGATTTGATTTATAGTTTTAATAAACCGACATGATTGGTTTTTTTTTTTTTTTATAAAAACAAATCAACCCGACTTATGTACACCCCTACTCACATCGTTTTGTATCTATGAAGAAGTATGATTTGTGTATTGTTTTAGATTGGTATGATTAATGGGATTCATATATCTATAATTTATGTAAGTGTAAAGGGTCCTAAAAATGTTGTTTGAACTTTTTGTCTTTCATTAAAAGTCTTTGCTTTAGATAAAATTATATTTTCACTATTTTTTTTCTAATATTTAAGAGTTGAAAATTAATTAAATATATTTTTTTCATTATTAGAATTCATCAGAATTAATGACAACTAATATTTTTTCATTAATTTAAGAATTCTAAATCAATTAAATTTGATTTGTCTACTTTTAATATTAGGAGAATTGTTATAAATGTATTTACATTATAGTGAATGTCTATCAAGATCTACTTTGATATCTATTAGGATTTGAAGCATCCGTCTTTTACTCAGACTAGGAGTAAATTTTCCCTATAAATAGAGGGATTTTGTTCATTGTATTTACAATCTGATGACCCCTCAAGAATCTCTCAAGAGAAGAAATAAGAATCACTCTCTCTACTCTTCTTCTTTATTCTTTCTTGTTTTATAACACGTTATCAGCACGAAGTCTCTTACCAATTGAGATCTGTTCGCACGAGACTCTGCCAAATAAGGTGAGATTATAAATCTAAAGGTCAAGGTTAGTAATTCCTTATGTTATTTGTATTTTTCTATTAATGATATAATTATTGTTGGATTTGAGGAAAAATAATTGGTTTGGAACCATTTATATTTTGAATTTATTTCTCAAGAACACTATTATCAAAAGAGATGATAATATGTTGGGTTCAAGTCCCATCGATTTATGCCTAAGACGCCTTTATATGGATAAGACGTTGAGTTTGAATCTCAATGCACCATATTGATATATTATGATGGCTAAGGCAAAATAATGGGTATTTGATGAAAAGTCACGAAATTCGACCCATTGAATATGCTCCATTCCATGAAGTGAATGTGGTAGCAATATATTATAAGTCTGAAAGATGACAACTTACTTCATTCTTGAGGTGTATTTAGTAGCAGTGCATAATATGTCTGAAAGAAGACAAGTGATTAAATGCACGAATGTAACGCCCCGATTCCCGAGAACCGGAAGGCCACACGGTGCTTATGATCCCGAAGGACCACAAGCTAATCCTTTTTCTGATATCTGTACCTGGTCACTGCATAATATAATAAGATACATGCGAAAACTGACTAACACTTTCCATAAGGTTCAAACATCTAGAAATATACAATACCTTAAACCACACACTAATATATTTGTCTGAAAAGCCTCTACACTGCCTGAACTGTGGAGTTGAAGGGACAATTCCCCAACTAACTTCGTCTACTAAAATCAAATACTGTAATAACAATATCGTCGGATGATGAGGACTCACTGTTGCACCCACAGCTGCTATATAAGTGACTTCTAAGATGCTCCAAGTTTCACTCCTCTGAACCTATGGTGCCCCAAAATAAAAGAACACCATAGTGCGAATGCGTCAGTACTAAGATGTACTGAGTATGCAAGCAGGGAAGGCTAAATGCAAGGGCTTATGCATGAACATTTAATCAACAGAATAATCATGAGAATAACGAACGAGTACACATATATGAATGCACATTTCACAACCACTATAACAATTATAACGACTCCAGATACCACAACTCGGATACCACTTTACTGTCCTCGGAACTCACTACTGTACTGGGGTACTGCATTACTGAATCACAGGATACCAACACTGATCAATCGAATACACTCACACCCCTGACTCCTGAAGATTTATACTGACATAGAAACCGTGGGAAGTAGTTACATAACTCACCATGACTCCTCATAAGCAACTGAATATGTGGGGGTGCACACAATAATTTGAATAATATCTTTGATTTCGTAAAACATGTGTACGAAAAAATAAGACTCACATGGCTTGAATTTCACTATCCATACTTCTCATAATATTATCGAGAGGAAAACATAAGTAAAATCCCATAAATCATCATAAAATCATCAATATTCATCATAAATTCTCATGAATCATCATAGACAACCAAACTCATCAACTCAAGACTCGGAGCGACTCGATAGTTCAAGAAACATACTCTTATGGACAGGGGAGTTTCCTATAACCGACAACCCCACGGGAGCCGCGTGGAATACCAACGTTTGCCCTCCTAGGGAGAGCACTCCCATTGGCGGGAGTGTTGTACTCTTGCCAGGGAGTACAACCTTAAAGCTTTCATAATCACAATTCGGCTCTCTGGACAACAATATCATCATCAACAACCCTACGGTGGCACATAGGTTTGGGAAAATACTAAATTTCCCTCTCGGTGCTAAGTAATACTCCTCGACTAGCTCAGAACACGTTAGAAAATCCACCACAACATCACAAGGGTCTATCATAAAGACCAAATCAAATCTCTTTCTCATTTATCATATCATATCAATTTGTGGATTCCTAACTCAACACATTTTAGCTCAAAACATTTTAATTTTCCTCAACATCAACATGGTATCAATAACAAAGCATTTCGTCTCTGCGAGCTTAAAATCAATATAAATCATCCCGACTCTGCGGATGCAAATCAATATTCTCAAATGATCATTCTTTCATTTCAATATTCAAATCATGACAATAGCTTTTGAAAAGCATTTAAGATCTTCAAATCATAGTAAGACTTTGTATGTCGTAATGTAACTCAAATCATGACTCTTATATCAAGAATTCTCAAAAAAATAATTTCATAGTAGTGGTATGCAATTTATGGCATAAAACTCAATTCAAGAAAACAAGATAATAAGGTTATTATGTATACCAATATTGGACGATTCAAAGTTCCATAAATCATATCTTGAAAACACTTGAAATATCAACTCATGGTAGAAATATGAAATTCACCATATCAAATCATAACTTGGGAATAATAAAGTAATCATGTACATCAAAGCTTAACCAATTTATATTTTTCATAACCTCATAATTCGTCATTAAAACATCTTGGGTATTTACCCACTTTACAAAATCATGAAATTCCAATGATAAGATCAATTCTTTGGGCACAAGAATGAAAAGATATTCTTGTTCAAAACCCCACATACTAAGTTCTCATGAAATTCATTTTAAGTTCTCAAATCATCGAAAATTCATCGATCGTAGCACGACTAAGATTATCGCGGAACTGACTCAGCTCTAGACCAACAGACTATTTCGGGCATACGTACCCCCAGCAATCAATAACATAAGTAATGCGTAGTATACAACAACGCATACTCACATGCACACAGGCCATCATGCGCCATGCATTCATTAACACCTCACACCAATCATTTGAAGATCATATTCATATACAAGTATTGGGATCTCATGCCATTACATCGTAGATCATTCAAAAAGGATGCATATGGTTAAGGAAGAATACAACATAACATAGTTCATCCAATCAGGATCCACACAAATAACATACATTCAACACATCATGATTCACTTCTCAAGGTTCTTTTCTTTAAGATCTTGATATATGCAATTCGACCCATAATTAGATATTTCACACTTAGCGTGGCCTAATGGCCTTATCATTTCCCTTAAGCACCATAGTAAACACGTAGCATGCAAGTATGGTATGAACTCATCATTTCGATCACAAGGGGTCATACGATCTATTCTTCTTCAACTAGGCATTTCTACAATTACCTTGCATGCACCATTTAGGGCATAGGTTAGTATGAACAATTACATGTGCTACAATACCATCATTCATCTTAATTTCACCAACTAAATCCCTCGTCCGCACTTACAACCATATCATAAGCCTTTCACATAACATCCCCAATTTTAGACAATAACATGGAGTTCATGCTGAACGTATACATAGAAAGTAGTCTAGTCATTTAGAACTTATTATATCCTAAGAACGTAAATTTATAGCCTCTTAGACAATTCCACAAACACCTTACATGCACTTTTAGGCATTGGTGAATTCGTCAAATTCTCATATTTTCCGTCACCCCATATATCTCATCCAACACACATAATCATCACATGCATGTATCAACCAACATACACCATTACCACACACATATATATATATATTAACCAACATGCATAATCATCATATATATATATATATCAAGTAACATACATAATCCTCATATATATCCCAACCATCAAATATCAATCAACATATATATATATACATCATTAAAGTCTAGAAAACATATATATATATATACATAACTTGAACTGTCAAAAAGGGATTTGTGGACTCTATGGACGAAAGGAGTCCATAGATAAACAATTGCATACCTTTGATTTCGTAGCCGAAGAGATTGACGGAAGAAATTCGCAAAGCGAAGCCTTGAATCGATTTCCCCCCAATTAGAACCCTAACCCTAACTCCTCTTCTTATATATGCATATATTTTGAGAGAGAGAGAGATAAGAGAAATGAGAGAAAATGAATGACAATTCTCAGCTCAAAGGGGGTATATATAGAGGGTTACAATAATGGGAAATGACCAAAATACATTTAAAAATCAATTAATGTCAAATCTTCCCTTCAGTGATCTATCCGATAGGATGAAGTAAATTGTCCATAACTTTTTACTCCTATGTCCAAATTGGATGAAACCAATTTTATTGGAAAGAAGACTCTCAGGGATTTCCGTCGATATATAGAATCTCACACAATTCATTATATACAAGGAGTTATGATCGTTTAAAGTTGGAGAAAAAATACGCCTGGACTCAGTACTTTTTCCTGCACGTTTTACTGTTCATCACTATTCACTTTTGATCGGAATGTTCGTAACTCATCGCTTGGGTGTCCGTTTTGAATGATCCATATATCGTTGGAAAGATTATTCTATTCTCTTCGCAACGGTGGGTCTAACTCTAGGAAATTCCACACAAAAAATTATAAATCATTCTAGAAGATAGGACCCAATACGTTTACGCACAAAATTTCGACGAAAAATTTTCCGGGGTATTACAACGAATATATGCGTGGAGGGACAATATGATAATGATCATCAAAAGTTATGATATTTTCACATGTATATTATGATCATAAGATATGTTAGAGAAAAAATTCTCTACATCATATGTATGCCTCAATTTGATTTTGTAGTAGCTATCATAATTTGATACTCTTAAGGCATGATTATATTCCATTTCTGGGGAATGAGAAACTTATTAATGCAAATGTACACTTGAGTGTGATGGTATCACAACGCACCTCCGAATGAGGCAGAATAACTGAGAAGAGTTATTTCGAAATCTACTTCTAAAGTAGTAAATCTGAAATTTATTCATGCAACAGTAAATTTGAAATTTACTAAAGCAAAAGCATATATCATGGTAAACTTGGAGTTTACTAGATTAAAAGTTCATAAGTTGACATGAACGATTGCGATATCCCGAAGATGTGCATACTGAGTAGTGAACATATATTGAAGAATTAGAAAATTCTTCATGAACTTTATTGTTGCTTGTTCTCATGATAAGTTGGTTGGACCAACTAGTTTTGGGATTGGATCCCTCAAAATCTGAAAAGAATAAAAGATGAATAAGGGTCCGTTCACCTATCATGTGATATGTTGAAAAGATGCATCAATAAGATGATCACATGTACATTCATTGTCAACCTGCAACTTTACATTCATAAAGTTGCTTGCTCAACAAAATTGAGTTAAGAACATAGTTTTCAGATTGTGCAATCAATAAAGTTATCTTGATGATGATGGTTTGGCATTGAATGCCTTCGATAAATAGCTAAACCATCTCTAATGAGAACAAAGCTTCATGTGTCGATCTGAAATATGATATGTTGCATACAATAACACTTGTATGCATTAGACTAATAAATTATGATTATTTCTTCCCCTCAATTGGTTCAAGGTCATGAACCAACTATTCCATCTAATAGTTTTGATGTGCGGTATACGATTAATGAATATACCATGATGCACAAACATGAATCCATCAAAGAAGATGGAGGATGTATGTTAGCTTTCCTAACATAAGGGGGAGATTATAAGCAGAAATAAAGTATGTTCGGAATTATCATCAGATCCCTATTCAAAAGATAATTCAAGTCAAATGTCGAACGCATCTCATATTTAAGCTGCAAGTGCTCCTATTTTATGTCTCTAAAGGACAAAGTCTATGCATGCATGAAGCGTGATAGACCAATCGGTTCCAAATGAAATAATACTTGTATAAAATAAGGAGCAAATAATCATAATAAGAAGGTAATATGCGCTTGAAGAGCCTATGACATAACACTTCATGAAACCTCATGAGAGGTTTATGTACCTGAAAATAATGAAGTGATGAGATCTCAAAATGTTATGTCGCATTATGAACCGATATAAAATAATATATCATCAATATCTTTGACACAATATTGGCGCAATATTGTGAAAGATTACGAGGATCTGAATTCTACGTTTATTTAAGCATGCTGACGTAGAAACATTTATCAAGTGACATGAAAGGATGTATTTTGGTAAGCGTAAAACTTATTTGATTTGCAGTCCAGACACTTGAAGATGTCACTCATGAAATGTTGAATATTGTCACTTGACAAAACTTATGTGAAAACTTTTAAGGATTCAAACTGCTTGAAGCATATAAAAGTTTCTGAAAAACTTATTTATAATCCTTATATTGTATAAGCTTATTGCTTGAACATCATTGGAACTCTTGGAGAGTTTTCAAAGCAATAGATTATTTGCTAAAATTCAAAATATCTCGAATTGGATTGGTTATGAAGTACCATATCTTAGTGCAATTGATGCACTCATGTACCTTGCAAATACTACAAGGCCTATAGCCTTTTCATTCAATTTATTAGTAAGGTATATTTCTGCTCCTACTATGAGACATCAAAATAGGATAAAACACATGAGCTTGTTTTATTCTGAAGATTGCAGTCCCGATCTTATTGGTCATGCTGATATTGGGTACTTATCTGACCCGCATAAAGCTCGGTCTCAAATAGGTTATGTGTTCATATGTAATGGTACTGTCATATCTTGGAGATATACAAAACAGTCTATCGTAGCCACTTCATCGAATCATGCTAAGATAATAGCTATTCATGAAGTAAGCCGAGAATGTGTATGGTTGAGGTCCATGATACATCTCATTCAAGAAAAATGTGGTGTGAAATATGATAATCTACCCACAATTTTATACAGAGATAATTCAGCATACATAGCACATCTTAAGGGAGGATTCATAAATAGATATAGAACGAAGCACATTTTGCTAAAGCTTTTCTACATACATGAGCTACAAAAGAATGATGATATTAATGTGCAACAGATTCGTTCAACTGACAATGTGACTGATTTATTCACCAAATCTTCTCCATTTGCAACTTTTAAGAAGATGTTGTACAAGATCGGGATGCAAAAGTTCAAGGATGTTCTCATTAGGGGGAGCGAATACGCGTTGTACTCTTTTTTCCTTTCAAGGTTTTGTCCCACCAGATTTTCCTTGTAAGGTTTTTAATGAGGCAGCCTATATGCGTATTGTTAGAGATGTGTACTCTTTTATCTTCACTAGATTTTTTTTCCACTGGGTTTTTTTTAGTAAGATTTTAACGAGTCACATTATCTATCTAGACATTCAAGGGGGAGTGTTATAAATGTATTTATATTATAGTGAATGACTATCAAGATCTATCAAGATCTACTTTGATAGCTATTAGGATTTGAAGCATCCATCTTTTACTCAGACTAGGAGTAAATTTTCCCTATAAATAAAGGGATTTTGTTCATTGTATTTACAATCTGATGACCCCTCAAGAATCCCTCAAGAGAAGAAATAAGAATCACTCTCTCTATTCTCTCTACTCTTCTTCTTTATTCTTTCTTGTTTTATAACAAGAATAATATATATTGACATATTTAATTTAAGTAAGATTTATGTAGGGAAAAATTCTAATAATATTAAAATTCTAAATAGTAAAATTAAAATTGCACATACATTAGGTATGCTTATTGTTTTCAACTTAGCTTAATCTATTGCAAATCAAGGAAGTAAATAATGTCCTACTTAAAATAAAAAATCACATGTATAAAATAACCGATAAGCACCATAATCATAAGGTGAGTTGATTTCTTTTTTGTTATTTTTTTTAATTGATTGATAGTGTAAAAAATAATTAAAAAACAAATTTGAATATTCTTCTTCATCTTTCCGTATTCTTGTAATTAGATTTTAATTCAATTGTTGTTGTTGTTGCTCCACAATAGACAAAATTATTTAATTTTAAATAATTAAGCGTTACACGTGCAAGGCACGTGTAGTGTGTGTATATATATATATATTGTTTTGGATTGGTATGATTAGTGGGATCTTTGTCTTGATTTGGATTGATTTATAGTAATTGTTATCATCAAGATTGTCCTCATTCATTCGTTTTAATTTATGAATTTTATTTTTCTTTCTAATTTATTTGAAAAAAATATCATGTCTGATGTTTAGTAACTTTAATAACTTTGTTTTTTGATTTTATATACCTACCTTATAACAACATGATCAGAATTATCAAACTTGAGGAATAATTAGCTTATTAAAATCTCAAATTTAAATCGTAATATTCTAGAATCTTTCTCCCACATCCAAATCGATGAAAAGGATGGAGATTACTAATAGCTTCTAATCAGACTAATATAAGAAAGAGGGCAGGCAGGAACAAATAATAGAATAAGAGAACTTTTCATCAGAGGCAGATTTCGAGTTGGTTAGTTTGATTTTTTATTTTATTTTTGTTTCAACAACCTAAATACATATTTGTTCTGACAAAAAATCATCTGTTTCGGCCATCTTTCTCTTAAAGCTTTTTCCTTCTTTGCTTTCTATTTAGAGCTTTCACTAGTTCTCACTCATTTTCCCATCCATAAAAAAATTCTTTTTTAAGCAGAAGGAAGTAAGAATGTCATTAGCAAAAAATGAAATACGATCTCTACCTAGATTTTTAAAATCTTTGGACGAGGTTTCACTATTCAAAGTTAGTGAATGGACCTCTCTCGATAAAAAATGCAGTTTAAGAAATAGGGCTTCCCAGAATTTCTTTGGTCTCACCAATTCAGGCCTTTCTCCAAAATCAGATAGCCAAGGTTTACGACGTTACCGTGGTCGTCCTTTGAAATAGAGATCAGATGGTATCTAGCTAGCCTTCTTACTTTTGTTTGATGATTTTATATCGTTACATGATCAGCGGATTCAGGATTCTAGTACAATGACCTCAAGTATATTAATTCATTTTTTAAATTTAACTTGTACACATAATTAGAGTTGTTTGATTGATGGAATGAGGGATTACCGTCCTGTCTTAAAATTTGGGATAATTTTATTATGCGTTTGGTTATGAGTATTAATCAATCCCAAAAATCATTATATACTAAAATGGTGGAATTAACTATCATATATAGAAGGTTGATAAGCAAATTGCCTGTCAAGTTCCTAGATTGAGTCAAGACATGTTTATAGTTACAAAATTATTATTGTCAGAATATGTTTTACTCACATTATTCTTTGTTTTTATGGAAAATATAATTAGCACGAATTCATGTAATCGATTTCAATTTGCTTGGAATTGAGCCATATTTATTATTATTATTATTATTATTATTATTATTATTATTATTATTATTATTATCAACGTCATTGTAATTCATTTGTTGTTAATTATCTGTTTTATTTTTATTTTTATTTGTTTGAACATGAATCAAAATGCTTTATTCATAAAATAACAAGCCTTATAAATGGCTCCACAATTTCCCACTATTATATTCCTCACAAATATAAAATAGCTAGCAATACCTCTATTTGAAATAGTGCACCAAACCTATTATATCTTGTAGAGTTCTTGAGAGATTTAGCGCGCACTGTTAAACTCTCCCATCTTAATAGCTAATTTTTCGAGCGTGGTTCTTTCACGCCATATTAGGTTCCTTCTTTGCATTTCATTCTTTTCAAGTTAATTTATAAATTTCTTCTCAATTCTTTAAAATAGTCTAATTAGTTTCTTTTTGAGGTGAGTAACTTTAATTATTTTTTAGTCAATTGATGTTTTTGATTAATATTTTAATAAGAAGTAGTTCTACGTACAGTTGCACTTATTTTGCACTTTCTTGAATTTTTATGTAATTTTTTTATTATATTAATGTATAAAATACAAAAAATTAAAGATTCACAAGATTTACATTTAATGACATATCGTATGAAGAAGTATGATTAGTGGGATTTGTGTATTGTTTTGGATTGGTATGCTTAATGGGATGATTTTGGTATGCTATATATTTTGGTCTGATTAGTAGGATTCGTGCATTGTTTTGGATTGATGCATAGTACTCCCTCCGTTTCGAATTAGTTGGCTCTCTTTTTTAAAAAAATTGTTTCAATTTACTTGTCCAACTTATCAAATCAAGATTAGTTTACACAAATTCTTCCCATTCTACCTTTAATAGGTATTAAATATAATTACACTTTTCAAAATTTTTAGAAATAACACTTATATTTTCAATACAAACTTTATAAAACTTGACTTTTTTTCTTCTTTTCAAAGAGTACTATTAGTATTCATATAAAATTTTCAATCCATGCATGCATATGCTACAATTTTCCATGCTCAATTAATTATTGAGTCTTACAATGTTAAGAAGGGTAAAAAGGTAAAATATACTCCTAATCATTGGATTTCTTAATGGGTGTGCCAAGGTTGAAAGGGTCATCTAATTTGAAACGGAGGGAGTAATTGTTATCATCAAGACCATCGTGATTGATTCGTTTTAATTATGAGTTTTATTTTTCTTTATAATTTATTTGAAAAGAACATCGTGTTTGATGTTTAATAACTTCGATGACTTTTATTTTTTTTTATTTTATATACTTATCTTATAATAAGGCTGTCATGTGGGCCGGGCTGGGCCAATCCGGAACGGCCCATTTGAATTAACCGGGTTGTGGGCCGGGTTGGGTCTAAGTGGGTCGGGCCGGGCTCAACAGTAAAAAAATTAAAAACAATCCTAACCTGGCCCACTTAACCCAATCCGGCCAAACCCAGTCAAATTCGGTTAAAAAATCGATCAAACCAGGTCAAAAATATAAAAAGAAAAAACTTTTTTTCAATATACATTATATATACCCACCTATATACATTATAAATACATTAAACAATATATATACACTATATATATAGTATATACTACATTAGAATTTAAAAAATATATACACATATACATAATTACACATGTATACGCACCATTCAATGTATATATACTACTACTAATAAAATATACTACAATATATATACATTACAATATATATATATATATATATATATATACTAATTTATAAAACATATACACATGTATACGTTAAACATACACATCTATACAAATTTATAAAACATATACACATTTATACGTTAAATATACACGTCTATAGAAGATATATACACATGTATACACACCATTCAATGTATATATACTACAACTAATAAAATATACTACAATATATATACATTACAATATATATATATATATAGTTATATACTAATTTATAAAACATATACACATGTATACGTTAAATATACACATCTATATAAGATATATACACAAATATACAAAACATATGCTACTTAATTTAATAAATTAATAATACTTGGTAGTAAATTAATAATATATTAGAAGTGAGTTTTTAATTTAAAGTAGAAAACTAGAAATTCAATTTAAAATTTTAAATCATTAAATGAAAAAATATAAAAAGTAAGGACTAAGGAGTGAATGAATTTGGGGAATTTTATTGATTGCAAAATGATCCAAAATTTATAATTTACATGAATGAAAAATCTACAAATTATGCATCATTTTTTCCAACTCATTCATGTTAATATTAACGGGAACTTGCATAGGATAGTCGAAGTCAACGGGGGCAAAACCATGCATTGGGCTTGATTCTGCTGAGTTCTCCCGTGAAGACATAATTTCTTCAAGTTTCAGCTCGTCGCTCGGCTCCGGTTCCATTCCTTGGTTTCTTCTTTCCGCTCTAATCCAATCTCTGAGGCAAACTAGAACATTCATTGCATTGCTTCCCAATGAGTGTCGGTTGTCTCCAAGCTGCTGTCGTCCCTGACTAAAGGCGCTCTCTGATGCAACAGTTGACATTGGAACATTCAAGATATCTCTAGATAATCTTGAAAGCACAGGATATTGTGTTTCATTACTCCTCCACTAATCCAACATGTTGATCCGTCATCTGCGATCCTCTAGCGGCGACCGAAGGTAATATTTTAGCTTTTCCCGATAAGTTGATGTGTAAGTTCTCTCATCAACACTGTTCCAACAAGTTAAATCATAAAAGGAATCAGGAAAACCACTATGTGCCGGCCTTTTAGAAGATGATGGTTCCTCGGGAGGATGAGGAGCGACAGTTGGAGTGATATTTGTAGGTACAGCTAAATCAAATAAATCAGCATAGTGATTATATAATTTTTCTATGTATTCATTTCCATCACTCATAGCCGTCCACAAATCAAGTTGTACTTGTTCAGAATCATTGTTAATATTTATTTCTAAGTTAGTATAAATAATAGTACTAAAGTGGCACATATTATTATATTTCATGCACGGATTTAGCATAGCACCAACCAAGTAAATAGGGGGAATCGAAAAAAAATATTTTTTAAATTTGGTAAACATGGCACCAACAACTTCTTTATAACCTTCTTTATTTTTATATTCTTTGAGCAAACCAGAAATATCGACTATATATGTCAAAATATTACAAACGGTAGGATAATAAGCACCGGAAAATTCAACCGTAGCTACATAAAATTTTTCTAAAAACTTAACAAGATCATTAATTACAACCAAATCAAAATCATGTAGCATGCAATCAGCAGAATCAACAAATGAACCGCAATGTTGGTTAAAAACCTAGTGTAATAGGAATTCTATATTTATAACAAGTTTTTAAAAAATCATACGTAGAATTCAATCTAATATCAATTTCCTCAGGCATCAATATCGGTGTAAGTCCATTTTCTTGACATTTAACTTTAAATTCTCTAATTCTCGATCTACGATTATTTCCTTGAATAAAACCAACAGCAAGATGAATTTTTTCTATATAAAGCTCAAAAAATTCAAGACCATCTTTTACAATTAAATTATATATATGACATGCACACTTAATATGAAAAATTTCAGGCAACGGCGGAGATAGCGTAGATTTTAATTTTTTTATAGCAGTCTTGTTGTTAGAAGCATTATCAAAAGCAATACATAAAATTTTATTTTCGATACCATAATATCCAGCAACTTTAACAATAGAATCAACAATTAAATGTTCAGTATGTTTACGATCCTCATCATATAAAAAAGCAAGAATACGTTTTTGCATCACAAAATTACTATCCATCCAGTGACAAGTAACAATTAAATAATCATTTTAATTTACAGCACGACCAAGATCAGAAGTTAGGGACAATCTACATTGAATATTTTTTAACAATGTTGATAAATAAAAACAATATTGTGAATGAACTCTAAAAATATCAGACCGACAAGTACTTCTAGGAATACCATTAAACATAGGATTATAAATTGCTTGTATATAATGAATAAAGGCATCAGAAGAAGGAAAACTAAAAGGCAAACAACCCACAACTACCATTTTAGCTATTTTTTCCCGGTCCCTCAATTTATTATACTTCTTCGTTACCTGACCGGTTGCTGGGTCCATTCTAGTTTGCGTTGACCCACCAACATCCTCACCACCTCGTGCAATAGTTAACTCTCTTTCGTGAGCTTCACCTATATGTCTCATTAACATACCCGTACCTCTTTGCTTGCCTCCGCTTCTATGCTTATATATTTGTTGACAAATATTGCATTGCACCTCAGTATCTGATATACGTTCAAAAAATTGCCATGCAACACTAGTTGTTTTACGAGGTCTTGGGGCATGGGGAGAAGGGGGAGGGATATTAACCGATTCATATCAAACGTTAGCATTTTCTACTGCGGGTGTCTCACCAATATTTTCATTATCTTCGTCTAAATTAACCGCATCTACTTTATTTTCTTCTTCTATACCATAATTTTTCTGAGCTTCTACATAATCCATATCGTGAGCACCTACACCTATTTCTTCCTCAAAAAGTGTACCAAGTGGTACCGGAGGCGAAGACACACGGGTATAGCTACTACTTGAACTACCTCTACCGCTAGTAATTCGCTTTTTACTACCACTACCGCTTCCGGGATAAAAAATTTTAACACCTAAAGTAGCGAGGTTTCTTAATTTATCCATAGTATAAATTCAATTAAACTAAAAAAATTCAAAATACACAAATATAATAAAGTTAAATATTAAATAATTAATACAATAAATAAAAATTACACGTAAGAGATGGAACGACAATACCAAATTTTGAAAGTATTCGAAGGTTGCGACGTTAGAAACTTCCACTTGTACTTTGTAAACGCAAAATTAAAAAATTAAAGTGAACACTTTAAGAAATTAAATATATTGAATATTTGAGAATTGAGAATTGAGATTTGAGAGAGAATGAGATTTGAGAGAGTGAAAAATTGTGTGAAAAATGATTTGAAGGTGTAGGGTATTATAGAATTTTTTTTGGGATTAAAAAATAATTTTTAAAGTAATTTTTTTTATAAGAAATGGGCCCAAACTAGCCGTTTGGACCAAAAAACGGCTATATAGCCGTTGGGCCAACGACTAGGTTGGCCCAAAATCCAAATTTATTTATTTTTTAAAAAAAGAATTTCGGGCCGGGCCAGTTAACTGGCGGGCCTGGACCGGGCTTGGTCCGGGCCGGATTAACCGGATTCAAATTAAAAAAAATAACCGGCTTGGGACCCGGTACCCTAAAGCCCTAGGGCTTACCGGGCCGGGTCAAACCGGGCCAGTTCCTTTAAGTGGGCCGGGTCAGCCCGACCCACTTGACAGGCTTATCTTATAACAACATGGTCAAGATTATCGAATTCGAGAAGCAACTGAATTAGTTTATTAAAATCTCAAATTTACTCATAATAGAGTCTTTTTTCCACTATTAGCTACTTTATTAAAATATTCTCGCAAATCGAAGAAAAGGACGAAGATCACTAATAAGTTCTAATCGGACAAACATAAGAAAGAGGAAAGACAAGAGCAACTAATAAAATACGAGAACTCTTCAACAGAGCCAGATTTCGAGTTGGTTAGTTTGATTTTTTGTTGTTGAATTTCAATAACCTAAATCCATGTTCATTTTGGAAAAAAATCATCTGGTTCGACCATCTTTCTCTTAAAGCTACTTGGAATTGAGGTATAGTTGTTATCATCAACGTCATTGTGATTCATTTGTTGTTAATTTACGTGTTTTATTTTTATTTTAATTTGTTTGAACATGAATCGAAATATATTTTATTCATAAACTAACAAGCCTTATAAATTGCTCCACAATTTCCCACTATTCCTCACAATATAGAATAGCTAGCACACCTCTATTTAAAATGGTGCACCAAAAATATTATATCTTGTAGATATCATGCGAGATTAGCTCACCAAAAATATTATATCTTAATAGTTAGTTTTTGAAGTGTGGTTCTTTCACGCGTATCAAATTTCTTCTCGGCATTTCATTTTTTTTAAGCTAACTAGTTTGATGTACGTGCTTTGCACGTGTATATCACGTTAATCGACAAAAAAATATATTGCTACCTACTAACATTTTGTCCTAATTTATATCACGTGGCATTGTGATTCATTCGTTTTAATTTATGAGTTTTATTTGTCTTTTTAATTTATTTGAAAAGAACATCGTGTTCGATGTATAATAACTTTCATGACTTTATTTTTTATTTCATATACTTATAATAACATGGTCAAGATTATTAAATTCGAGGAGTAATTGTCAAATTTAAATCATAATATTCTAGAGTATGTCTTTCTCCGATGACACTTAACTGTTCTCACAAATCGAGGAAAATGGCGGGGATCTCTAAAAACTTCAATTGGACAAACATAGGAAAGAGGGAAGACAGGAGTAAATAATAGAATAGGAGAATTCTTCATCAGAGGCAGAATTCAAGTTATTTAGTTTGATTTTTTTATGGGTTTTCGCCACCTAAATTCATGTTTGTTCCGGCAGAAATCATTCGTTTCAATCATCTTTCTTTTAAAGCTCTTTCCTTCTTTGCTTTCTATTTAGAGCTTTCAATGGTTCTCACTTATTTTTTCGTCCATAAAAATTTTTCTTTTTAACCACATGTATAAAATAACCTATAAGCACCATAATCATAAGGTGAGCTGATTTCTTTTCGTTATTTTTTTTTTATTGATAGTGTAAAAATTTAATTAAAGAACAGATTTGAATATTCTTCTTCATCTTTTTCTATTTTTGTAATTAGATCTTAATTTTGTTGTTGTTGTTGTTGAATTGTTTGTTTTAAATAATAGAATATGACTGATCAATCTTTGTAAAGTGATTTAAATTTTTTACAATTCATTAAAAATCTCCACAACAGACAAAGTTATTTAATTTTAAATAAATTAACGTTACACGTCCAAGACATGTGCGGTATATATATATATATATATATATATATATATATATAGTAATTGTTATCATCAAGATCATCGTGATTCATTCGTTTTAATTTATTAATTTTATTTTTCTTTCTAATCCATTTGAAAAAAAAAATATCGAGTTCGATATTTAGTAACTTTGATGACTTTATTTTTAGATTTTATATACCTACCTTATAACAACATGATCAAAATTATCGAATTTGAGGAGTAATTAGTTTATTAAAATCTCAAATTTAATTAAGTCGTAATATTCTAGAATATTTCTCCCACACCCAAATTGATAAAAAGGGCGGAGATCACTATTGCTAATAAAACAAACATAAGAAAGAAGGAAGGAGCAAATAATAGAATTGGAGAACTCTTCAACAGAGGCAGATTTCGAGTTGATTAGTTTGATTTTTTATGGATTTCACTAACCTAAATTTATTTTTGTTCTTGGAACATGATTCTGTTTCGGTCATCTTTCTTTCCGCCGAAAAAGAATATGCCTTTGAAAGCTTTCACTATTCTTACTCATTTCTTCCGCCCAAAAAGAAAATGCCTTTGAAAGCTGGTTTTACAACCTTTCTTTTTTAAGTAGAAGTAAGTAAGAATGTCATTAGAAAAAAATGAAATGACATCCCCACCTAGATTTTCAAGATCTTTGGTCGAGAGTCCACTATTCAAAGTTAGTGAATGAATTTCTCTTGATAAGAGACGCGGTTTAAGAAAAAGTCCTTCCTAGAATTTCTTTGATCTCACCAATTCACACCTTTCTCCAAAATCAGATTACCAAGATTTACGACGTGGTCGTGATCTCTCTTTGAAACAACGATCAAATGGTAGCTAGCTAACCTTCTTACTTTTGCTTAATGATTTTATATCTGCTACATGATCAGTGTTTTAGTTCTAAGATTTGTTTGTGGGGCTTAGTATGAAAGTAGATCTAGGGCGGATTCAGGATTCTAGTACAATGACCTCAAGTATATTAATTCATTTTTTAATTGAACTTTTACACATATTTAGGGTTGTTTGATTGGTAGAATAAAGGATTACTTTCTTGCCTTAAAATTTGGGATAATTTGATTAGACGTTTGGTTATGAGTATTAATCAGTCCCAAAAATTATTTTGTACTAAGATAGTGGAACTACCTATCCAATATAGAAGAGGGATAAGCAAAGTGTACTAGATAGGGTCATGACATGTTTATACTTACAGAATAATAATTGTTGAATATGTTTTATTCACAATGTTCTTTGTGTTAATGAAGAATATAATTAGTGCAGAATCATCTAATCAATTTCAATTGGCTTGGAGTTGAGGCATAATTGTTGTTATCAGTTTGAATTGAGATATGATTGTGAAGTGTACTTGTAAAATTGGGTGCACCTTGTGATATTATCCCGAGAGATAGTAAAAGTGGAAAAATAAGTTGATATTGTTATTATGGATTGAGTGCCAAAGTTGGTATGATATTATTTGATGGATCGGGTACCACATCTGTATAATATTACTATTATGAATCAAGTACCACATCGATACTATACATGAACCCTAATATGTCTCCGACAAGTCATGACTAGTTGGACAAAAATAAACCTCTTTAGTCTGTGCGTATACATTAATGTTTGATATGTGTTTTATTTTTTTAATTTTAATTTATTTAACATGAAGCATGATATTTTATTCATAAACTAACAAGTCTTATAATGCTCCACAATTTCCCACTATCCCCCATAATATAAAATAGATAGAAATACCTCTACTTAAAATAGTTTATCAAACCTATTATATCTTGTAGAAATCACGAGAGATTAGCACACCCTTTTCCCATTTGCATGGGGGCTTCACTCAAATCATATGGACTTTTTATTTTTTTATTTTTTATTTTATTTTAATAAACAAACTTTTATAAGACATCATTAAAATTCTCTTAGAAAGAAATGAAATATTTTACATAAATCATACTTTTCATAAAAAATCATGAAACTCATGAATATGAGCATAGATGAATAATTTACAGGTGTTCATGACTTCAAACTAAATCTACATGACTGAATTCATAGGACAACCCTAATAGACTCATGAATGATCGTTCATACAAAATATGATTTTTTTCGTACTATACTTAATAATTCGTGGAGGCCAATATGTTAGGGTTTTTGCCCTGATTTTCTTACTATATTTAAGTTTTACTTTTTCTTAGAAGGAAAATAAAAGTTACCATAATTACTTTTACTTTTCTAAAAGAAAAAATATAATTTTTTTCCATATTTGGCTAACCTCTTTCTTGAAAGGTTTTGGACATCTATAAATAGAAGACCCCCTTCTCATATCATAACACAATAACATCCACAATGTAGTCTTTTAAGAGTTTCGTTTAGGGGGAGATTTTCTCTCTCATTAGTTTTATGCTTTTTAATATTATTTTTAATATTAGGTTTTATATGTAGGCCAATTAGCCAAATCACATAATAATATTATGTTTTTAGTATGTTTTTCTTTGGCATCTGAGTTATTGTCTTTATGGTTTGCAACTAATAGCTTCCACATGACGCCCTCTCGATTTCGAACCCAACACAATATGCATGCATGAAAAATTCGTGGTGCTTTAATTTGATAGGCAATGGACCACGTAATTTTCATATTCTAGGAGATATTCTCATTTAAATTGACCTTTACATGAGCTCAAATTAAGGGTGTCAAACGGGCCGGCCCGGGCCGGCCCGACCCGACCCTATTATGTAACCCGGCCCGGTAAGCCCTAGGGTTTAAGGGTTCCGGGTCCCGGGCCGGCTTTTTTGTTAAAATGGGCCCGGTTAACCCGGCCCGGATCAAGCCCGATCCAGGCCCGCCGGTTAACCGGACCGGCTCGGCCCGGAAAATAAAAAATAAAAAAAATTGGATTTTGGGCCAACTAGCCGTTGGCCCAACGGCTATATAGCCGTTTTTGGGTCCAAACGGCTAGTTTGGGCCCGTTTAATAAAGAAAAAAAAAACTTTAAAAAATATTTTTTAATCCCCAAAAAAAATCTATAAATACCCTACAACTTCAAATCATTTTTCACTCTCTCAAATCTCATTCTCTCTCAAATCTCAATTCTCAATTCTCTAATATTCAATATATTTAATTTCTTAAAGTGTTCACTTTAATTTTTTAATTTTCGTTTACAAAGTACGAGCGGAAGTTTCTAAAGTCGCAATCTTCGGATACTTCCAAAATTTGGTATTGCCGTTCCATCTCTTACGTTTAATTTTTATTTATTGTATTAATTGTTTAATATTTAATTTTATTAGATTTGTGTATTTTGAATATTTTTAGTTTAATTTATATTATGGATAAATTTAAAAACCTCGCTGCTAAAGGTGTTAAAATTTATTGTCCCGGAAGCGGTAGTGGTAGTAAAAAGCGAATTACTAGCGGTAGAGGTAGTTCAAGTAATAGATATACCCGTGTGCCTTCGCCTCCGGTACCGCTTGGTACACCTTTTGAGGAAGAAATAGGTGTAGGTGCTCACGATATGGATTATGTAGAAGCTCAGGAAAATTATGGTATAGAAGAAGAAAATGAAGTAGATGCAGTTAATTTAGACGAAGATAATGAAAATATTGCTGAAACACCCGCAGTAGAAGATGCTAACGTTAGATCTGAATCAGTTAATCTCCCTTCCCGTCCTCCCAGTGCCCCAAAACCTCGTAAAAGAACTAGTATTGCATGGCAATTTTTTGAACGTATATCAGATATTGAGGTGCAGTGCAATATTTGTCAACAAATATATAAGCATAGAAGTGGAGGCAAGCAAGGGGGTACGGGTACGTTAATGAGACATATAGATGAAGATCACAAAAGAGAGTTAAATATTGCAAAAGGTGGTGGGGATGTTGGTGGGTCAACGCAAACTAGAATGGACCCAACAACCGGTCAAGTAGCGAAAAAGTATAATAAATTGAGGGACAGGGAAGAAATAGCTAAAATGGTAGTTGTGGGTTGTTTGCCTTTTAGTTTTCCTTCTTCTGATGCTTTTATTCGTTATATACAAGCAATTTATAATCCTATGTTTAATGGTATTCCTAGAACTACTTGTCGGTCTGATATTTTTAGACTCCATTCACAATATTATTTTTATTTATCAACATTGTTAAAAAATATTCAATGTAGATTGTCCCTAACTTCTGATCTTGGTCGTGCTGTAAATAAAAATGATTATTTAACCGTTACTTGTCATTGGATGGATAGTAATTTCGTGATGCAAAAACGTATTCTTGCTTTTTTATATGATGAAGATTGTAAACATACTGGACAATTTATTGCTGATTCTATTGTTAAAATTGCCGGATACTATGGTATAGAAAATAAAATTTTATGTATTGCTTTTGATAATGCTTCTAACAACAAGACTGCTATAACAAAAATAAAATCTACGCTATCTCCGCCCTTGCCTGAAATTTTTCATATTAAGTGTGCATGTCATATATATAATTTAATTGTAAAAGATGGTCTTGAGTTTTTTGAGCTTTATATTGAAAAAATTCGTCTTGTCATTGGTTTTATTCAAGGAAATAATCGTAGATCGAGAATTAGAGAATTTAAAGTTAAATGTCAAGAAAATGGACTTACACCGATTTTGATGCCTGAGGAAATTGATACTAGATGGAATTCTACGTATGAATTTTTAAAAACTTGTTATAAATATAGAATTCCTATTACACTAGCTTTTAACCAACATTGCGGTTCATTTGCTGATTCTGCTGATTGCATGCTACATAATTCTGATTGGGTTGTAATTAATGATCTTGTTAAGTTTTTAGAAAAAATTTATGTAGCTACGGTTGAATTTTCCGGTGCTTACTATCCTACTGTTTGTAATATTTTGGCATATATAGCCGATATTTCTGGTTTGCTCAAACAATATAAAAATAAAGAAGGTTATAAAGAAGCTGTTGGCGCCATGTTTACGAAATTTAAAAAATATTTTTTCCCGATTTCCCCTATTTACTTGGTTGGTGCTATGCTAAATCCGTGCATGAAATATAATAATATGTGCCACTTTAGTACTCTTATTTATACTAACTTAGAAATAAATACTAACCATGATTCTGAACAAGTACAGCCTGATTTGTGGACGGCTACGGCTGATGCAAAAGATTATATAGAAAAATTATATAATCACTATGCTGATTTATTTGATTCAGCCGTACCTACAAATATCACTCCAACTGTCGCTCCTCATCCTCCCGAGGAGCCATCATCTTCTAAAAGGCCGGCACATAGTGGTTTTTCTGATTCCTTTTATGATTTAAATTGTTGGAACAATGTTGATGAGAGAACTTACACATCAACTTATCGGGAAGAGCTGAAATATTATCTTCGGACGGCACCAGAGGATCGCAGACGACGGATCAACACGCTGGATTGGTGGAGGAATAATGAATCACAATATCCTGTGCTTTCAAGATTAGCTAGAGATATCTTGAATGTTCCAATGTCAACCGTTGCATCAGAGAGCGCCTTCAGTCAGGGACAACAGCAGCTTGGAGACAACCGACACTCATTGGGAAGCAATACAATGAATGTTCTAGTTTGCCTCAGAGATTGGATTAGAGCGGAAAGAAGAAACCAAGGAATGGAACCGGAGCCGAGCGACGAGCTGAAACTAGAAGAAATTATGACTTCACGGGAGAACTCAGCAGAATCAAGTCCAATGCATGGTTTTGCCCCCGTTGACTTTGATTATCCTATGCAAGTTCCCATTAATATTAACATGAATGAGTTGGAAAAAATGATGCATAATTTATAGATTTTTCATTCATGTAAATTATAAATTTTGGATCATTTTGCAATCAATAAAATTCCCCAAATTCATTCAGTCCTTAGTCGTTGTTTTTTATTTTTTTTTATTTAACGATTTAAAATTTTAAATTGAATTTCTAGTTTTCTACTTTAAATTAAAAACTTACTTCTACTATATTATTAATTTACTACCAAATATTATTAATTTATTATATTAAGTAGCATATGTTTTGAATATTTGTGCATATATCTTCTATAGAAGTGTATATTTAACGTATACATGTGTATATGTTTTATAAATTAGTATATAAGTATATCTATACATATTGTAATGTATATATAATGTAGTATATTTTATAAGTAGTAGTATATATACATTTAATGGTGCGTATACACGTGTATATATCTTCTATAGAAGTGTATATTTAATGTATACATGTGTATATGTTTTATAAATTAGTATATAACTATACAAATATATATTGTAATGTATATACATTATAGTATATTTCATTTAAAGTATTACATATACATAGAATAGAGTGTATATATGTGAATGGATCTTCTATAGACGTGTATATTTAACGTATACATGTGTATATATTTTATAAATTAGTATATAACTATACAAATATATATTGTAATGTATATATATTGCATATATCTCATTTAAAGTATTACATATACATAGAATAGAGTGTATATATGTGAATAGATCTTCTATAAACGTGTATATTTAACGTATACATTACTTTATGTTTTATAAATTAGTATATATATTGTAGTATATACTTTTTTTAAAGTAGTACATATATATTGAATGGTGCGTATATATGTGTATATATCTTCTATAGACGTATATCTTTAAAGTATACAAGTGTATATGTTTTATAAATTAGTATGTAACTATATATATATACATATTATTGTATATATATATATATGTATATCACTATATTGTAGTATATATTTTATTTAAAGTAGTACATATATATTGAATGGTGCATATATATGTGTATATATCTTCTAAAGTAGTATATATTTAACGTATACATGTGTATATGTTTTATAAATTAGTATATATATATTGTAGTGTATATATATATATATATATTATACTATTATAGCATATGTTTTATTTAAAGTAGTACGTATAGTCATATATAATTATATATTGAATGGTACGTATATATGTGTAATTGTTTATACTTTATATATATTTTTAAAAATATATATTGTATATTGGAGTGTATGTAGTGTATATTGGATTTTTTAAACGGGTTTGACCGGTTTTTAACCGGGTTTGACCGGGTCTTGGTGGGTTTGACCGGATTGGGTTTAGTGGCCCGGGTTCGGATGGGTTTTAATTTTTTTACTGTTTGGCCCGGCCCGGTTAACGCCAAACCCGGCCCGAAACCGGCCCGAAACCTGGGTAAAATGGGAGGGCCGGTTCCGGGTTGGCCCGGCCCGGCCCGTTAGACACCCCTAGCTCAAATGAAAACTTAGTTAGTAGAGAAGCATTCAACTCAACTTTGTGCTAGAGTTGCCTTATGACTTTAAATTACATCTAGTACACTTGTCCACTCTTAAGAATTGATATTTACACCTAGCCACAATCAAACTAACCAGGTTTGAATAAGTTTCATACATGAAACGGTTCAAATCTTAATCCAAAAGTTTGAGGTGTTATAACAATTCTCCACAATTTTCCACTATTTATGATAGTGCAAAATCTAATTTAGCTAAGACTAGAAAGTTTGTTCTATATTATTTAGACATAATATTAAACAAATACCAAATTCTAAATAAATTTGACTTCCTACTTCAACTTTGAATTATTCTTCCAGGGAAACGAATGTCATATTCGATAGTTAGATGATTAATATTATGAGATTAGAGGTATGATTTAGTTATATTTAAAAATCCCAAATTTAAGATTGTAGTATTTCATAATCTTCTATATATCTGTCATCAAACTAAGTAGTTGATTGGACATGATTTGACTGATATTTGTCAAAAAAAATATTTTAACATCCAATTATAAAAGAGCATTTGAAGTTGAAGTATTGTCTGGACATGAAATAAAATTAAAGTTTTCGTTAGAATTTCTACAAACTCTTTTTTTTTTTTAAATTTAATACTCCCTCCGTTTCAAATCGATTGACTTATTTTGATTTGACAAGGAGTTTAAGAAAATAAACAAGACCTTTGAATCTTATGATCTTATATTAAAGATATGTCAAAAGTACCAGAATTTTTTTTTAATTTTGTGGTGTTAAACATGCCACGTTGAAAATTAGAAATTAAAAGTCTCTAAAAAGGGAGAAAGATCATTCTTTTTTAAATCATAACTGCAGAACAACCAGAAAATAAATATATTGATTCTTGAGATTCTATGAAAATCGTGAAACTGCTTATTAGAAACTACGAGACAATATATCAATTTCAATTAAAATCATGACACAGTGCATGAGGAATCAAGCAGTGCACGATTTCCAATGAAACCATAAAAAAATAGCTATTAACTTTCACTATTTTTAATAATACCATGTTCTATTATTATTATTATATATGAAATCAATGATTACACTTGTAATCATTACCACTATATTTTTTTGATAAATAAAATCATTTTATTATCAAAGTGAACGTTATAAGATGGTTGATAAACATAACATCTCCACAACCATCAAAGCATGAATCTAAGTAAACATAAAAGGCAACAACAACAAACTAATCAAACTAAGCAGGATAATAATTATACTATTTTATATCAACTTCTAAGCCAAAATCTAAATAAAGAACAACCACTATAATTAATAAAACTATCAAAAATATAAGTCACCTGAACTGGTTAGGAAGTACTGGAAAAACCTGATGGTGTATCACAACAAGTGCCTTTAGTAATGCGTTCTTCCATGTCCACCCCCCCCCCCCCACCCCCCCCTTTTTTTTTCAGTTTCTGCTTAGTGTTCAAAAGGGTTAAACCCTATTAACTAAAAATCACGTAATATTTGATGGTAAAAACATTGTGATTTTGACCCACTAAATCACTAATTAAACTAATTACCTAAAATATCCAAATTTTTTAATAAATTCTCAAAATTTATTTCGAAACTCCATAGACATAAATCAAATATCTATGTTGACTAAAAAGTACATTCCGAACCTATTGAAAATATTACGACACTAATTCGAGGTCGTCTCGATTAAAGTTTGACCATTATCGGGCTTAACTTTATTAAAACTCAATATTTTGACTAATGGCTTAATTTACTTTCGGCATCTCAAGAATTGGTACTACTCATTCTGTGAGTTATAATTCATGTACACCAGCTACTGGGAGAGCTAAAATAGGGACAATGAGAAAATTTCGCAAACGACCGGAAGGATCGCTACAGATTTGAAATTTTTACACTTCATTAAAAATTTCCACAATAGACAAAATCATTTAATTTTAAATAATTAAACGTTACAAGTGCGAGACATGTGCTATATATATATATATATATATATATTACTTAATTGTTATCATCAAGATCATCGCGATTCATTCGTTTTAATTTATGAATTTTATTTTTCTTTCTAATTCGTTTGAAAAAAATATGGTGTTCGATGTTTAGTAACTTTGATGACTTTGTTTTTTGATTTTATATACTTACCTTATAACAACATGGTCAAAATTATCGAATTTGAGGAATAACTAGTTTATTAAAATCTCAAATTTAAGTCGTAATATTTTAGAATCTTCCTCCCACATCCAAATCGATGAAAAGGGTGGAGATCACTAATAACTTCTAATCAGACAAACATAAGAAAGAGGGTAGGCAGGAGCAAATAATAGAATAGGAGAACTCTTCATCAGAGGTAGATTTCGAGTTGCTTAGTTTGATTTTTTGAGTTTCAACAGCCTAAATTCATGTTTGTTCTGACAAGAAATCATCTGTTTCAACCATCTTTCTCTTAAAGCTTTTTCCTTCTTTGCTTTCTATTTAGAGCTTTCACTAGTTCTCACTCATTTTTTTGTACATAAAAAATTTCTTTTTTTAAGCAGAAGGGAGTAAGAATGTCAATAGAAAAAAATGAAATACCATCTTCACGTAGATTTTCAAGATCTTTGATCGAGATTTCACTATTCAAAGTTAGTGAATGGACTTCTCTTGGTAAGAGACACAGTTTAAGAAAAAGGGCTTCACAGAATTTCTTTGATCTCACCAATTCACGTCTTTCTCCAAAATTTATTAATCAACATTTACAACATAGCCGTGATTGTCATTTGAAATAGAGATCTAATGGTATCTAGTTAGCCTTCTTACTTTTGCTTAATGATTTTATTTGCTACATGATCAGTGTTTTGGTTCTAAGATTTGTTTGTAGGGTTTAGTATTAAAGTAATTCCAAGGCGGATTCAGAATTTTAGTACAATGATCTCAAGTGTATTAATTCATTTTTTAATTCAGCTTTTATGCATAATTAAGATTGTTTGATTGGTGGAATAAGGGTTAATTGTCCTGCCTTAAAATTCGAAATAATTTTATTATACGTTTGATTATGAGTATTAATCAGTCCCAAAAATTATTATATATTAAAATGGTGGAATATCCTATATAGAAGATGGATAAGCAAAGTGCCTGTCACATTCCTAAATTGGGTCATGACATATTTATAATTACAGAATTATAATTGTCGAATATATTTTACTCACACTATTTTTTGTTTTTATGAAGAATAAAATTAGCACGGATTCATGTAATCGATTTCAATTTGCTTGAAATTGAGGCATAGTTGTTATCATCAACATCATTGTTATTCATGTGTTGTTAATTATATGTTTAATTTTAATTTATTTGAACATGAATCAAAATATTTTATTCATAAACCAACAAGTTGTATAAATGGCTCCTCAATTTCCACTATTCCTCACAATATAAAATAGCTAGCAACACCTCTATTTAAAATAGTGTACCAAACCTATTATATCTTGTAGAGCTAATGAGAGATTAGCACACCCTTAATTTCACTTTGGGCTCTCATACCTTATTAGCTAGTTTTTGGGGTGTTATTTTTTCACGCCGTATTAATTTCCTTCTCCGCATTTTACTTTTTTCAAGTTAATTTATTAATTTCTACTCAATTCTTTGAAAAAGTCTAATTAGATTTTTTTTTTTAGATGAGCAGTTTTAGTTGTTTTCTAGTCGCTTGATGTTTTGATTAACGTTTTAATTAGAGCTGTGCAAAAATCGAACCGACCGATAAACCGAACCGATAAAAATGTTATTGGGTTATTGGTATTGGGTTATCGGGTTAATGATTTTTTATTGGTTTTATAAAAAAATTTATTGGGTAAATGGTTCGGTATCGGTTTTAGCTTATTGGGTTATCGGTTTAACCGATAACCCAATAAGGATACACTAAGTTATTGTTTTATCTCTATTTATGTTATATATTTAAATATATCTCTCTATATATAGAGAGAGAGATAGATATAGATATAGATATGTGTATGTATATAGATTATATGCACTACTAATTCATAATTCAGTGACTCACAAAGTATTAACCTATTCAGGGCAACAAAGGTACAATATAAAGTTCGGCTATTATCGTAATAAAAAGCTTGAAGCATTTATAGCTTCCAACAATTAGGATTCAATTTTTTTCCTAACTAACATTCAGTTAAAGTTTGAGGATTCTTGTAAACTAAAATGCTTTGCGTAGGTTTTGGCGGTAATTAAGATTTCATTTTTTTATGTTAGTTGTTACTATTTCTATTTTACAAGTATTTTCTTATTGGTTAAACCGAAAATCGAACCGTTAAGGACCAAAAACCGCTAAACTGAAACCGATAAGAAAATATCTTATTGGTTGGTTATCGGTTTTACATATTTAAAAACCGAAAACCGATAAACCGAACCAATAATACGTAAAACCGAACCGAACCGACCGATGTACACCCCTAGTTTTAATATGAAGCAGTTGTACGTACAGTTGCACTTATTTTGTACTTTCTTAAATTTTTTTATGTAATTTTATTTTTTATTATATTAATATATGAAATATTAAAAATAAAAAATTCACTAAACATACATCCAATGTCATATCGTAAAATGCTTTGTCCCGTGTTCGCGCCTTTAAAGCACTGTCTAATCTTTTGCCAATTAATAAATCATAGTTGTTGAATATCTATATAATTTATCTAAGTGTAAAAGATCTTAAAAATATTGTTTGAACTTTTTGTCATTCATTAAAAGTTTTTGTTTTAGATAAAATCGTCTTTTCACTAGTTTTTCCTAATATTTAATAGTTGAAAAATTAATTAAATATATTTATGGTAAACCCTTTCCTTATTAAAATTCACCAGAATTAATGACAACTAATATTTTTTCATTAATTTAAGAATTCTAAATCAACTAAATTTGATTTATCTACTTTTAATATTAGGAGAATAATATATATTGACATATTTAATTTAAGTAAGATTTATGTAAGGAAAAATTCTAATAAAAATTAAAATTGCACATACATTAGGTATGCTTATTGTTTTCAACTTAGCTTAATCTATTGCAAATCAAGGAAGTAAATAATGTCCTACTTAAAATAAAAAATCGCATGTATAAAATAACTGATAAGCGCCATAATCATAAGGTAAGTTGATTTCTTTTCGTTATTTTATTTTTACTGATTGATAGTGTAGAAAATAATTAGCGAACAAATTTGAATATTTTTCTTCATCTTTCCATAATATTCTTGTAATTAGATTTTAATTCAGTTGTTGTTGTTGAATTATTTTTTTTAATAATATAATATGACTGATTAATCTTTGAAAAGTGATTTGAAATTTTTACACGTCATTAAAAATCTCTACAATAGACAAAATTACTTAATTTTAAATAATTAAATGTTACACGTGCGAGGCACGTGCGGGGTGTGTGTATGTGTGTGTGTGTATATATATATATTTGTTTTGGATTGGTATGATTTGTGGGATCTTTGTCTTGGTTTTGATTGATGTATAGTAATTGTTATCATCAAGATCGTCTTGATTCATTCGTTTTAATTTATGAATTTTATTTTTCTATCTAATTTATTTGAAAACGATGTCGTGTCTGATATTTAGTAACTTTGATGACTTTGTTTTTTGATTTTATATACCTACCTTATAATAACATGGTCAAAATTATCGAACTCGAGGAATAATTAGTTTATTAAAATCTCAAATTTAAGTCGTAATATTCTAGAATCTTTCTCCCACATCCAAATCGATGAAAAGAGTGGAGATCACTAATAGCTTCTAATTAGAAAAATATAAGAAAGAGGGCAGACAAAAACAAATAATAGAATAGGAGAACTCTTCATCAAAGACTGATTTCGAGTTGGTTAGTTGGATTTTTTTTTTTTTGGGTTTCAACAACCTAAATACATATTTGTTCCGACAAAAAATCATCTGTTTCGGCCATCTTTCTATTAAAGCTTTTTCCTTCTTTGCTTTCAATTAAAAGCTTTCACTAATTCTCACTCACTTTTCCATCCATAAAAAATTTCTTTTTTAAGCAGAAGGAAGTAAGAATCTCATTAGAAAAAAATGAAATACGATCTCCACCTAGATTTTAAGATCTTTGGATGAGGTTTCACTATTCAAAGTTAGTGAATGGACTTCTCTCGATAAAAAATGCAGTTTAAGAAATAGGGCTTCCCAGAATTTTTTTGGTCTCACCAATTCACGTCTTTCTCTAAAATCAGATAGCCAAGGTTTACGACATTGCCGCGGTCGTCCTTTGAAACAGAGATAAGATGGTATCTAGCTAGCCTTCTTACTTTTGTTTGATAATTTTATATCTGTTACATGATCGGCGAATTCAGGATTCTAGTACAATGACCTCAAGTATATTAATTCATTTTTTAAATTTAACTTCTACACATAATTAGGGTTGTTTGATTGATGGAATGAGGGATTACCGTCTTGTCTTAAAATTCGAGATAATTTTATTATTCGTTTGGTTATGAGTATTAATCAATCCCAAAAATCATTATATATTAAAATGCTAGAATTAACAATCATATATAGAAGGTGGATAAGCAAAGAGCATGTCAAGTTCCTAGATTGAGTCAAGACATGTTTATAGTTACATGTAACGACCCTCTTAGTCATTTCATGAATTTTACTGGTCTTTTGCATTTTTCTCTCCCCATAGTCTCTATACGTGGTTTATGACTTACGGAGGTAGATAGTACCGATTCTTGAGGTGTTCAAAAGTTATTGAGTCATTAGTTGAATTATTGAGTTTAAATAAAGTTAAACCCAAACATGATCAATCTTTGACCGCGATGACCTCGGGTTAGTGTCGTAGTATTTTTAATAGGTTCGGAATGTACTTTTTAGTCAATGTACATATTTAATGTTTTTATATGTTGTTCCGAATAAATTTTGAGAATTTATTAAAGTTTTGAATATTTTAAATAATTAATCTTGTAGGTGGTTAATACAAATATTATTACTTAAATTAGTTGTGGGTCATATCCACCACTCTCTTATTTTTTATCACGTATGAGATTAGGGTAATATATTATCAGATTAGTTGTTATAGACAGTTTATTTGAATAGACAGAAAAAAAGTGGAGGCACAGACGAAAAGAAAGAGTGCACGGTAGATACGATTGAGTCTGACTCGACTGCTACAGGTTCTAACATTGCACTGCCTTACGCTTGAGATTTATGTATATAGAGAGTAATGATTGGGTGTCAGCGCCACCCGGTGGTAAAAGAATATATAATCAGAGGATGTTTTCTTTGAGAATTTAAGTAGAATTAACATAATATAATATAAATAAATTATTTTGTAATGATTACCAGTAATCATTAGTTGTAAAGTAGGACAATAATAAGGTAATCATTATCAAAATGGGCGAAATTTAATGGTTCAACTCACTGTATCATTGTTTGCTTAGAAAATTTGACATATTCGTGTATTTATTTTCTTATCATTCTGCAACTATGATTTTGATAACAATTTAGGTTTTAGGCCTACAACTTTTAGAGTGGAAATTTAAAAGATAGGTCATTAGATTTGTATTCTTATGCGAATTATATATTTGAAAAGATTTGAAACATTAGAACAATTTACGGTAGGAAAAGACCCTTGCAAAGTAGCTTGCATTCAGTTTCTTTGGTTGAGGTAGGTTACGGTTTAATTGGAGTTTAGACTCGACTTAATTGTGTTTATGCTCCTAAATTAGATACTTATTGATTGGTATTCGGATATACTTGAAATTGTTGATGTTTGGACTGTTGATACGTGTATAAATGATTATTGAAAATTACTTGATGGAATTGTCTTATGACCTTAAGTGTACTTGTAAACTTGGTACATTGTGTTGTATGCTGTGAGGTTGTGTAAATTGATATTGATAATACTTGTTTATGTTTATGTTGGATCGGGTACCACACTAGTACATTTATATTTATGTTGGATCGGGTACCACGCCGGTACAAATATGTTTATGTTGGATCGGGTACCACGCCGGTACGTTTATATTTATGTTGGATCGGGTACCACGTCGGTACGTTTATATTTATGTTGGATCGGGTACCACGCCGGTACATTTATATTTATGTTGGATCGGGTATCATGCCGGTACGGTACATGAACACAGATTGTTCCCTGCAGGTCATGACTATTTGGGCAAAAATAAGTCTCATCGCATGTGTGTACATATTTGTGTTGATTTTGTGGATGTTTACAGTATGGTTGATACGCTTGATGGTTATGTGGCTTTCTGTGAGCACTGTTTGACCTGCTATTGTTGTATTGTTGATTCATAGAGAATTTGTATGTGATGATGTCTGTCTACTTGTTATTTGATTTATGTTGTGTACATGTTATGAAGTTGAATTGGCCTATGATATCTACCAGTACATAGTGGTTTGTACTGATACTATCATGTACTCTTCTTTTGTTGAGTTCAGAAATTATTCTAGAGGATCAAACATGACCTCACCTCTAGAGTTTGATAGCTGATCTTGATCCACGAGTGAGCACTCTATCTCCTGGCTATCATGGATCATCTTATTTGTTCTTATCCATCTTTCGGGTCTTGAAACATTCTTTATTTACTTTATTTTTGGATATCTCTTTAGATATGATTTTTGTTAGTAGTTCTTGTACGATGACTTTCGGGTCTTGAAATTTTTTGTAAGTAGTTTGTTTGACTTCCGTATTAATAAACGATTAGAATTGGATTATGGTTATTATGTTGATTGTATAATAATATCATCTTAATAGTGACTAAGTGATTGAGTAATGATTCGGTTTAGATGGTTCTCCCACGGGAAGTTAGTGTGAGTGTCACTTATGGCCATTTGGGTCGTGACATTACAGAATTATAATTATCAGAATATGTTTTACTCACATTATTCTTTATTTTTATGAAGAATATAATTAGCACGAATTCATGTAATCGATTTCAATTTGCTTGGAATTGAGCCATATTTATTATTATTATTATTATTATTATTATCAACGTCATTGTGGTTCATTTGTTGTTAATTATGTGTTTTATTTTTATTTTAATTTGTTTGAACATGAATCAAAATGCTTTATTCATAAAATAATAAGCCTTATAAGTGGCTCCACAATTTCCCACTATTATATTCCTCACAAATATAAAATAGCTAGCAACACCTCTATTTGAAATAGTGCACCAAACCTATTATATCTTGTAGAGATCATGAGAGATTTAGCGTACTGTTAAAATCTCCCATTTTAATAGCTAATTTTTCGAGCGTGGTTCTTCAACGCCGTATTAGGTTCCTTCTTTGCATTTCATCCTTTTCAAGTTAATTTATAAATTTCTTCTCAATTCTTTGAAATAGTCTAATTAGTTTCTTTTTGAGGTGAGTATCTTTAATTATTTTTTAGTCAATTGATGTTTTTGATTAATGTTTTAATAAGAAGTAGTTCTACGTACAGTTGCACTTATTTTGTACTTTGTTGAATTTTAATTTAATTTTTTTATTATATTAATGTATAAAATATAAAAAATTAAAGATTCACAAGACTTACATTTAATGACATATCGTAAAATGGTTTGTCTCGTGTCCGCACCTTTAAAGCACTGCCTAATCTTTTGCCAATTAATAAATGTTAGTTTTTGAAATATATTTCTCACATTGGTATGGTTAACGGGAATCATATATATATATATATAATCATAGTACTCCCTCATAATAGAGTAATAGAGTTTATTAAAATCTCAAATTTAATCATAATAGAGTCTTTTTTCCACTATTAGCTACTTTATTAAAATATTCTCACAAATCGAAGAAAAGGACGAAGATCACTAATAACTTCCAATTGGACAAACATAATAAAGTGGAAAGACAAGAGCAAATAATAAAAAATACTAGAACTCTTCATCAGAGACAGATTTCGAGTTGGTTAGTTTGATTTCTTTTTTTGTTGAATTTCAACAACCTAAATCCATGTTCATTCCGGCAAAAAATCATCTGGTTCGACCATCTTTCTCTTAAAGCTACTTGGAATTGAGGTATAGTTGTTATCATCAACATCATTGTGATTCATTTGTTGTTAATTTACGTGTTTTATTTTTATCTTAATTTGTTTGACCATGAATCGAAATATATTTTATTCATAAACTAACAAGCCTTATAAATGGCTCCACAATTTTTCACTATTTCTCACAATATAAAATAGCTAGCACACCTCTATTTAAAATGGTGCATCAAAAATATTATATCTTGTAGATATCATGCGAGATTAGCTCACCAAAAATATTATATCTTAATAGTTAGTTTTTGAAATGTGGTTCTCTCACGCGTATCAAGCTCCTTCTTGGCATTTCATTCTTTTTAAGTTAACTAGTTTGGTGTACGTGCTTTGCACGTGTATATCACGTTAATCGAAAAAATATTGCTACCTATTAACATTTTGTCCTAATTTATATCATGTGATATCGTGATTCATTCATTTTAATTTATGAGTTTTATTTTGTCTTTTTAATTTATTTGAAAAGAACATCGTGTTCGATGTTTAATAACTTTCATGACTTTGTTTTTTATTTCATATACTTATAATAACATGGTCAAGATTATTAAATTCGAGGAGTGATTGTTAAATTTAATTCATAATATTCTAGAGTACGTCTTTCTCCGATGACACTTAACTGTTCTCACAAATCGAAAAAATGGCGGATATCTCTAAAAACTTCAATCGGACAAACATAGGAAAGAGGAAAGACAGGAGCAAATAATAAAATAGGAGAATTCTTCATCAGAGGCAGAATTCAAGTTATTTAGTTTGATTTTTTTTATGGGTTTTCGCCACCTAAATTCATGTTTGTTCCGGCAGAAATCATTCGTTTCAATCATCTTTCTTTTAACGCTCTTTCCTTCTTTGCTTTCTATTTAGAGCTTTCAATGGTTCTCACTTATTTTTCCGTCCATAATTTTTTTTTTTTTAACCACATGTATAAAATAATCTATAAGCACCATAATCATAAGGTGAGCTGATTTCTTTTCGTTATTTTTTTTTATTGATAGTGTAAAAATTTAATGATAGAACAGATTTGAATATTCTTCTTCATCTTTTTCTATTTTTGTAATTAGATCTTAATTCTGTTGTTGTTGTTGTTGTTGAATTGTTTATTTTTAATAATATAATATGACTGATCAATCTTTGCAAAGTGATTTAAATTTTTTACACTTCATTAAAAATCTCCACAATAGACAAAGTTATTTAATTTTAAATAATTAAACGTTACACGTGCGAGACACATGCGGTATATATATATAGTAATTGTTATCATCAAGAACATCGTGATTCATTCATTTTAATTTATTAATTTTATTGTTCTTTCTACTCCATTTGAAAAAAATGTCGTGTTCGATATTTAGTAACTTTGATGACTTTGTTTTTAGATTTTATATACCTACCTTATAACAACATGATCAAAATTATTGAATTTGAGGAGTAATTAGTTTATTAAAATCTCAAATTTAATTAAGTCGTAATATTCTAGAATCATTCTCCCACACACAAATTGATAAAAAGGGTGGAGATCACTATTTCTAATAAAACAAACATATATGAATAAAGACAGTCAAATGCACAAATTAGGTTTAATGATCTCAAATATAGCCTCCCAGACGTGCAACTCACAATAAATAATATCTCGAGTCAACAACAACAAAATATAAGTCCCCACTCGAACATCACACAATATACAATAACTCGAAAAGTATTTTTCATAATTATTTTCCTCAACTCATTGCAGGCTTTACTTATTTATTAACTATTCAATCAAATTCGAAGAAATTTAAGCTATAACCTACCTCAAAGCATCGAAATTCAAGTATAAAGTCCTCCAACACAAAGTTTTTCCCTTTCAAACAGCCTCGAAATCAACCAAAACATACAAATAAAACATCTATGCATTAAAAGAAAGCTAATTATAACCATATTGAATATATTTAAGTCAAGTCCAAAATGAGTTCGTAAAACAAATTCATAAATGAAAAGGGTAAAATCAAAATTTTATTTTTAGAA
Source organism: Capsicum pubescens (assembly GCA_030864215.1). Taxonomy (NCBI): domain Eukaryota; kingdom Viridiplantae; phylum Streptophyta; class Magnoliopsida; order Solanales; family Solanaceae; genus Capsicum; species Capsicum pubescens. Next base: position 95,812,927 of record CM061538.1, on the reverse strand, counting down.
ACACATTTTTCAAAGTTATAGGAGCCTATAGTTGAAAACCCATTCAAAAACAAGTAAAAATAAGGTCCAAAGCAAAGAAAAATTAGTTTAAAATTTTTTGAAAAAAATTCTCAAAATTTCATTTTGAAACCAAGATTAAAGAGTATTTTGATGATATAATTCAATGTAAAGCAACAAAAATAACGTTTTAGAGCTTACTAGATCTCAAATGGTGATGAAAATCCTAAAAATCTCTCAAACTCAAAGTGCAAGGTCCAACAGTAGTGGAAAATTACAAAAAAGAGTATATTAAACGATGTTCACATTAGCAGCTAAATAACCACTAAAGCGGTACCAAGCCGTTAAAGTGGCCAACCATTTACGACACACTTGGACGCTAAAGTGACTATTGCTTAAGAGGTCTTAGGCCGCTAAAGATGCTACTGCTTAAGCGGTTCTTGACCGCTTAAGTGGCTACACCAAATATTAGCTCATTAACAACTTTGTTAGGTTTGGAAAGTTGTCGATCGACCCCTCGAGATTCATTTGAAATCCCATGAATGCAAACAAATTATGCTACTAGAATGAATTTGACATTTTAGATTCAATGGCAACATCAATTTTTCAAAATGAGAACGTTTTCAATAAATTAGCTCCCGAAAATCCTATAAAGCAAATTTCACAAATTTTTCAAATGGTGGGTCAAAATGCAAACTAAAGGCTTTGAACATGAATCAACTCTACTATTAACCTATAACGCCCTGAGTCTGTACTCCGAATGCTACACTGTGCTAACAATCCCGAAGGACCACTAGCTAACCCAAGACTAGTACCTGCTGTGAGCACTGAATAATAGTAATACTGTAATAATAATATAACTGAGATAAATGCGAAAAACTTCCATAAGGTTCAAATCTGAAAATAATACTGTATACTGAAATTTGAATACTGAGAGAAACTGTCTGAAAAAACTCTAGTCTGAAAAGCCTCTAAAACTGTCTGAAAACATGGAATTGATGGGACAAGTCCCCAAATAACTCCAACTATTGAAAATGAACTGAAATACTGAAATAAATAATCATGTACTCGAGATATGAAGACTCGCCGAAACTCTGACTGCTAAAAATCTAATCTGCTAAGTATGATCGGGAGCCCATGCGTCTGAACCTATGATATAAGACATCATAGTGCAAGAGAAAAAAATGCATCAGTACTTTGAATGTACTTGTATGCTAAGTGGGGTAGGCTGTAATGCATGGGTAATATTGACTGAATGACATGAGTATAACTGAATGAGAGTATATGCATGACTATGTAAACTGTAATTGAGATCGTAATGACACTGAATACTGAATCTAAATATTGATTAACTGATATCTGAATATACTAATACTGTATTACTGATAACTAAGTGACTGTATCTGGCAGTCCTAATTTTGAGGAACTATAGTGAGTTTCGTACTGAACTGAGTGACTATGTCTGACAGTCCTGGATCTTTAGAACTGAACTGAGTTCCATACTGAGACTGAATCTGAAACTGAGACTATGGGAGGTAATATCTAACCGACATACCCCTTCTCTTAATAGATTTAGGGTCCAACCTGTAACCCTAGTTGGAAGGGTGTCAGTACCATACCACAGATAAAGACAACTGAAGAGATACCCTCATCTGGCAGGTACTCTAATGAGAATGGTCGAACCCTCAACTGACAGGTTAAAACACTTTATCAACCCTCAACTGACAAGTTTGATATCTCAATCTACATTGGCTACGTAGTTCTGAAATGCAAGGATTTCTTCTAAGGATCACACCCTCTACTAACAGGTGAGTCCCCATCCTTGGGTTCACTCGATGAAGAATCCTACTCCCAACTGAATAGACACTGAACTGAGTTCCTAGTTCATACTAGGAAGGACTAAAATGTTACTAATTGTGTACTGTTTAAATGAACTGAACTAAGTTCACTGGGTTCCGTTGACTGATGGAATAATAATGAATTCTATTAACTTACTGAGTTTACTAGGGATTGAACTGAATATTGAATACACTGAGTTTTTCTGAGTTCTGAAACTGACTGTGAGTACTATTGATCGTGACATAACTGAGACTGTTCTGTAACTGACACTGGCTCTAGATATACAACTAAATTATCGAGTATTAAATACCCCCAGGACTCAATAGCATAAATAATAACTAGACATGACAACTCTGGGATACATACAATAGCCAACTGTTCACAATGCAATAAATGGAGCACTTCATCGAGCACTTGAATGTCATGAACTTGTATATGTATATAGATACATGCTATCATGTCATGGTACACTATTAAATTCACATAGGAAGTCCAACAAACACTTGTAAAGCATAACTTTAGCATGGGAGTAATTTTGAACATGTAGTTCTAGCATGAATTCATCTTAAGACCACTCATAGATCACAAGGCACAATTTATTCACTTAGGCATTTTGAAAAATACATGGGAGGCATAACTTTATGCTTAGGCAGGAAAAATAAGCTAATACATCTTGGCCACGTTAATCAACTCAATTTCAAAGAATGCAACCTACATGCCATAATAAATTCATGAAATTCATTAAAGATCTCTACATGGAAATCATACAAAAACATCAACATGTGAATAATTTAACCCACAACATGGAAATCATAATTCATGCTTTAAAAAGGGTTTCTTAAACTCCAAGGGTGGAAGGGAGCCTTGGATGATCACTTCACATACCTGGATTTCTAAATTCGTGAGGATTGAAGTGAGTTTTTGGGATTCAATTCTTGAACTTGTTGAATCTAGGGCTTGTTCTTGAGAGAATTTTATGAAAAAAATGAGCAATTATGCTATTTGGGGCTTTAATCCCGTGTTATGGAGCTATGGGGTAAAGGTAATTGACCCTTTTGCCCTTAAAAATATAGAGCTGGAATACAGAAATTACCCCAGCTGGACTGGCTAGGGCGTCGCGGGCTCTGGAGCACCGCTTTAAGTGAGGCGCCGCGGTGCCCATCGCGGCTACCCCCAGGTACTGGATTGGGCAGGGAGCCACGGGCTAATCGCCTTGAGCTACTGTTTTGGGGTTCCAAACATGCCCTTATGCATGTTTGAAAATTACGAAACTCACCCGAGATGTACTATTGACTTCCCTGATCATGAATCAACTTAAAAATCAACTTACCAAGGTCGGAAAGATAAAAAATAAATTCATCAAAGTTTGGAGGCCTTAGAAAAACTAATTCCTCATTCTTAGCTAAAATTTTTCTAAGTCTGGGATGCCTTATCAAGCTTTAAAAGGCTGAGTTAAGCTTAGAATTTTGCGGGGTCTTACAATATCTTCCCTTTAGGAACATTCAATCTCGAATGAGACTGACTACGCTGAGACTACTGACATACAAAACTTATTTACTAGACATGAACATCTGAGACATGATTATATGATGACTGACATTACTGACAAACTGAAATTTCATACTGAATATGCATATCTGATGCATGAATACAAGACTGAGTTTTGATTCATGAATGAATGACTGGGATTATTGGTAAGCTGAGTTTTCTAATACTGAACATGCATATCTGATGCATGAATATATAACTGAACCGACTCATGTACATATGACTGAATATTCAATGGTAAATTGGTAACTGATGTCACATTCTTTTTTTCGCTCGAAGGGATCGAGTCGAAGGGTTTTTCAATTAAAGTGACAGTTTTTAATAAGGATTAATTTATTTATAGAGTCGCCACTTGGAATTGAGTTGTGGTGTTCTAAATCACCTTATTGAGTCACTAATCAAAAGGAAATGACTCTTTATTTTGGTCTGTGAAAATAAAAGATCGGGTAAGAAATTCTGTTGACCAATGAGAAGGTGTGAGGCACCCCTCGAGTCCCGTGGTTCAAGCACGGTCGCTTTTATTGACTTATCTTGACTAAAACTATTTTTTATAAATTATGCTAAGGCCTATAATTGCTCATTTATTATACTAAGGATAACTGTCTAAACCTCTTATATTAAATAAATCAGTGAAAAATAAATTTTAAAAGCTATTTATCAATTATTGCATCCTTGAATTTTTAAATGTCTCAAAAAGATGTGTATGCCGCATTCTTAATTGAGACGAATATTTTTGAACGTGCCTAAAAATTGACTAACATTAAAGGCGTTGATTTATAAAAATCGAGACTATTTTTATTGATTTTATCTTCTTATTTTATCTCACTTAATTTCTTAGTATTTAATAGCATAATAAAATTACAAATAAAAAAAAAACTTTTAAATAACATGTCTAATCGTATTATGACCTAACTTATTGTGAACAAGAAAACAAACAACTACCCTACATTCAATAATTTAAATATAATTAAATAAACCGTATATAAATCCACCGTAGAAAACGAAAGTTGTACTATTTAAAATCACACGCCACCTTTTTAATCTTAAATGGACATTTTTGAAATTTAACTTATAAAGACCATAGAAATAATTTAAAACAATAACTAAAGATACACACTTAATTACATATAATAATATTTTTATTATTATTATTATTATTATTATTATTATTATTTTTTATTAATACATGTCAATGTATTTAAAAATAAAAATAAAAAAAATTGCAGAGTCAACTGTAAAAATAGAATTTTTATCTGATCTTAAACCATTCCAAATATATATCAATGAGAATTAGAAAACAGATTTGGATATAACTACTTCACACATCGATGCAGAGAACAGTACTAGTAGCACTAAAATCCTAATAATAATAATAATACAAAACTTTCATCATTTCTCAAAAAAAAAAAAAAAAAATTATAATTCATGAATAGGAGTAAGCAACTTCAAAACAACATATCAGTCCTTTCCGTGTGCATGTGTTTTGCGTATGTTCAGTGTGTGTATGTATTCCTTGTGAAAATTATAGAGTAAATACATAATTACACCATTAATCTTGTCCAAATTTTTCAAAAAGATACCTAAACTTTAGCTTCGACCTATTACCCCACTAATCTTTTTTATTTCGTTGCAAATACACTATTTTGACCCTCTACGTGTATTTGCAACTTCAGTAGGTACCTAGGATCCGTTTTGTAGGCTGCACTAATTAAAATAATCCTTGGATTAAAATTTAGTCTCATTCAATACATTGTTTGGTTACTTCTTTTAACTTAATACATGGATTGCTTATACAACCTATGTGGTCTTATTTTATCCCTAGTAAAATGGAGGGATAACTTATCCAAGGTTTAACAATCCATGGATAAGACCCTTAAATGACTAAGTTATCCCTCAATTCCTTTTTCTAAATTTCTTTTGTAATTTGATGTCCTCTTTAATTATATTGAGTTGATTATAAATGTCCTATTTAATTACTTCATCAAAAATAAATGTCCTATTTAATTTTTCAAATCCGGTTCATTATAATTTGATGATTTCATAAATCAATGTTTGATTTTTTTCTCCATATTTGGTTTGCTTTGCTTACTGGGTTGAATTTTTTTGGTGGGGAAGTTTTTTTTTTTTTTTTAATAGTTCATGGATTGGTCACTTGAACATTTTTCTTAATAAGCTTCAAGTATTTAAACATTTATGTAGCCTTAAATCTATGGTAAGTTAAGGCATATTTGACCAATAAAAAAATATTGAAAATAAACCGTGCTATTAAGAATTTTCATGGTGGCACATCACACCTGAAAATTAGTAACTTGTTCTTAACTTGACTAATTTAATGTAACAGAAAATCCCACAAAAGCTTAAGGGTACAAGTGTAAAGGAGATTTTTGTAGAGTTTTAAATCAAACACAATACATGGTATATCTAGTTTTTAATACAATGAACCAAACACTTGATAAAAAATAATCCAAGCACTATAATCCCTGAATTCGTTGCTAATCCCTGCATTACTTATATTCGTACCAAACGACCCCCTAGGGGATTAAATGTTTGCAAAGGACTGAGGGTAATGAAGTTGCTCATGTTGATGGAGTTGAATTGAATTGATCAGAGAGCTGAAAGGTTGAGAACAACGTTAAGTAGAATACAGTAGTAAAAAGAAAAAGTAGATAGTACTGAACAAAACAAAAGGATAGTGCAATAGTAATTTGAAGTACTTGTTGACAGCATACCAAGTGTATCAGACAACTCTACTTGGGGTTTTCCTCTAGGCATATTGATAATTTAGTTGGAAATGTCTTACTGACATATGTGAGTTTGTGTATCTTGTCTTGTAAATTCATTTGCATTTCTCTCTGATATCTTTTCTGCAATCACTGATTGATCTCATGATGTTGTTTTGACGTTTTTCTTATCTTTGGGCATGGCCAGTATCTTGTTAGTCATATAAAGAATCTTGATAAATTTATCAGTTAATGAGTTCTTCTTGCTTTCTTTCAGGGGAGAGCCAAAATGTTGGTATAGTGTTCCTGGAAGTGAAGCCCAAGCTTTTGAGAAGGTTGTTCAATGAGTACTTCCTGTCGTGTATTAGTTTCGTTGACTTTTTAGTGCAAATTGTGTGCTAGTGAAGTTAGAACGTATCTCTTTTACTGTGAATGAAAATTTGGCGCAAACACATGTTGACTCAAGTTATTGATATTTGAATGTTGGGATTTTAGGAGATTTTAGTGTAATGATTGATTTGTCCCTTTCTTAAATGGGTTTTTGGAAGACTATCGAGCATAGCTGAGGCAAGTGTAAAGTAGTGGAAGTATTGTTGCTCTTCGTACTATTTGGATCTTCAATTTTATGGATTTATCTTCTAATATAAGAAGTAAATGTAATCTAATTTACCATGTAATTCCATGTGTAGATGAATGTGTTCAAGGTCAATTATTCTAGCATGTTAATTTGATAGATGTAGAGCATAGGTGGAGTCGTGCTTAACCCACAGGTGACTGATGGCTATATACAATAACATCATTAACCAACATTAATTTTACCAGAAGGTGCTCCGCAAGATGTTAGTAATCTCTATTCATTCGGGTATACGTTAAGTGTCTAGATAGTGCTAAGATAATTGTTGCATATTCTTTTATTACATTTTGGCATGAAGAGATTACTTTTTCATATTACTTGATACAACGTGTCCTAGCAAGTTATTTTCCTGTTGTAGCTGCCAAAGAATTGATAAAAGAACATTTAATTGCTGTTGTCAATTAACTATTATCAGTGTTTTTAAGTGATTTTTATATGTAGCTTTCCCTTGTAAATTTCAAAATTTGGACTTCTCCTTTTGATTTACTCAGCTGGTAGCTGTACTGTAACTAGCAATTTTTGTGCAGGTAATGCGTAATAGCCTTCCTGATCTGTTTGATGCGCAACCAGACCTGTTATTTCAGCTTGTAACCATGCTGAATCCACGTGTGTTGCAAGAAAATGGTGTTCCTGTTTATAATGTGTTACAGGTTTGTGGTGGGACTTAATATTCTGACCTTGCTCCTTCTGTCCTGTTTTGCACTTTTCATTTATTGGCTTGTATTTGCTTTTTTACTTGTTGCAGGAGCCTGGGGACTTCATTATTACCTTCCCCAGATCGTATCATGGAGGCTTCAACTGCGGTAAGCCCAGATTTTTTTGCTACTTTATTTCTGATTTGGAAAAAAAAAATTGAAGGGTTCATTCTTCTTCAAATGCTTAGTCATGCATGGTTCAGCTCTTGCCTGTAGCCTTACCTGCATCTTAAGTTTCAGGCTTAAATTGTGCTGAGGCTGTCAATTTTGCCCCTGCCGACTGGTTACCTCACGGCGGTTTTGGAGCAGAGCTTTACCAACTTTATCGCAAAGCTGCTGTTTTGTCTCATGAAGAGCTGCTCTGTGCAGTTTCCCGGGTTTGATCCTTGTTCCCTTTGCCATTTTATTGTTGGAGGTTCCTATTAGGAGAAAAATTATAGGTGACCCCTTCCTTTGCAACCCCACCACTCAAATCCATGGTATCCTGTGGACAATGCTATACCCGTTCGTGTTTTGCCCACAGATAAGGGTGCTCTTTTGCATGCTTTATGTGGGGGCTTTTTATCTAGGACTAGTTACTAATGTTTCCGTATGCTCTCGTTTGTGCTATTGTGATTTCTTCCCATTTGCCTAAGCCGTGCAGACAGAGTTAACTGGTACATGTGCTGGTGGGAAGTAGTTGGTACAGTTGACTAGTCTAGGTGCAAGTAAGCTGTTTAGATGCCACCGTTATTTAAAATGTTATTTGCTGGCTCATTTCCAAGTGGGTGGGGATTACCCTTTGGTACTTTAATTCCACATCACCAAGAGATGGTGCACTGAATTTTGTGACGTAGCTGTTAGACTGCTTTCGTTGCTTACAATATTTTCTAAGTTTTGTTCCGAAACTTAAGCTATGAAGCTTTTTCTGATGAACTTTTGTTTTCATATTTTCATTGCTTTGTATATGTTGATGACCACATGTATCTTTAAATTTTAGTCATGTCAGTTTAACAATTTTCATCACCTTGCAGAGTGAATTTGACAGCAAGGCAGCACCTTACTTGGAAAAAGAATTGGTCAGGGTTTATTCTAGAGAAAAGTCTTGGAGAGAGCGGCTTTGGAAAAATGGCATTGTCAATTCTTCTCCCATGCCGCCTCGTATGAAGCCTGAATATGTGGGCACAGAAGAGGTACTTTAACTTTGATTTTGCTTCTTGAAATTTTTGGCCTTGAATGTGTTCTTCACAAAATTTACCTTATCCTCTTTGAAGGACCCTACATGCATCATATGCCAGCAATATTTGTATCTTTCTGCTGTAGCGTGCAGCTGTGCCCCCTCATCTTTTGTTTGTCTTGAGGTAAGCATTGTTTATATGTGCGAAAAATACATTGCTTTCCTTGTTTCTGTACTTTCCCATATTTTATGCTCTTGTGAATTCTGTCTATAGAATATTGCTATGGTCAAATTCAAGCTAAACTTAGTTGATCATAGAAGCATAAAATCATCTCTCCTTGTAAGTTGTATATTCTAGCATCTAAGATGCTAGGATATTCTCAGCATTTTGCTTTAATATATAACAGTTTTCCCATCATTATGCCGCGCATGTTTTAATTTATCAATTTTAGAGCCTAAAGTGAATTATGTTTCTTCTTTTGCTTTTGTTTTTTTTTTCTTTTTTATTTTTGGGTGCCGGTGGGGGTGGGTGGGGGTGGGGTCATAATTACACTGCTGAATGCTCTACCATACTGCAGTCGGCATTTAGTATAATCGTTGAGCACTTATCCCATATTTAGTCGTAGTCAGTTGTGTTCTTTGTCATCAATTTTGGTGCTTGATTATGCTTTCTTGACTTACTATGACTTTTACTTGCAGCACTGGGAACATTTGTGTGAATGTAAGACACAAAAGCGTCGACTCCTTTATCGTCACACCCTTGCTGAATTGAATGATATGGTGCATCTTACTGATAGGAGTAATAATGATTAGGCTGCAAAAAATATCAACAGGCAACTTCTGTCTTCCCACAATCCACCTGCTTTGTCAAAAAAGGTTCTGATCATCACTTTTGTTTAATATGGGTCCTTTTTCTGTGAAGTGTTTTGTTTTTCTTATTCCATTTGATTCCTCTGTTTTCTGGGCTAGTGAATATCAAAGCTTGTTGTTTTTGGTCCTTCTCTTGGACATCACAAAGTGTTCTGCATTTTGTTGCTAGCTTTTCTAATTACCTGTAGATTCCTATCTAACCACTCAAGCAGCAGAGATTTCTATATCCAAGTTTTCAGCAGATCTGTAGTTATCAGTTTTTAGTTCAAAAGGGTGTTGTGTGGATCGAAGGTTCTTGCTTTCTGTTGCTTGGCGTTATATATAGGAAGAAGAATACAAATATATTTCTTGGTATCAATATTTACTAGGATGGAAGAACATTCTCAATGATTATATACCAGTGTTTAATCAATTGTGCTCTAATATATGTATCTGAAATGTTAATACTACTAATCTTCCTTCAACATCTGTTCCTATAATACAATATCTTTGAGTTTACTATTATGTGTCAAAGACTGGTAAGAATTTTCTTAAATTTCTTTCTCTCGCTCCCATTTTCCCTTGTCTAATTTTCTCGCTATCACACACCCTATCTTCTGACTTGTCAATCATGAAGCTTAACTATCTTAATGGTCAAAATGCTCAACAAATCTGAATGATACTAATGGTCTTGTAACATATCCTTCTCGAACCTTTTCTAATCGGAAAAAGGCATCATTTCCACCCCATACTATACAAAAAAAGTCTAAGCCACACCTAAATTATATAAGTGACCTATTACACACCTTAACTATATAAAAGTGATATTATTACCTCCCCGCGACCCCCATTCTAAGGCGCATGTGTTACACTTATTTTAGGCGCGTCCAACCTATTAAATAATAAAAGTAAACGGCTAAAAACATTAAGGAAAAAGGCATCGTTTCCACCTCAAACTATAGTCGAAAAGTCGAATCCACACCTAAACTATATAAGTGACCTATTACACACCTTAACTATAAAAAAGTGATACTTTTTACTGATGTGGCAGCGCGTGTAAAACACTACACCACATGCAAGTGGTGGTAGCCTAACAGGGTGTAAATAGTTTCACTTTTTTATAGTTTAGGTGTGTAATAGGCCACTAGTATAGTTTAGGTGTGGCTTCGACTTTTCGGGTATATTTTGAGGTGGAAACGATGCCTTTTCCCTTTCTAATCTGTTTGAGAAGTTTCTAGTAGGCTGATACCTCAGTGAACTGTTCACATCTTCTGAGTCACTCGATACTTTGAGATGTGACATCTGCAGTCTGCTTCTTGCATATTCGTGATACATTGTGTCATATAGTCTAAAGATAAGAAATAGTTCTTGTTAATATGTGGCTTGTGCAAAAGAAACTTTCTTTGGGATGGAGAGAAATTTCACTTGGTGCGATGGAAGTCTATCACTTCTCCTAAAATATGGGGAGGTGTCGGGATTAAAGATTTGGTGGTTTTTAACAAAGCTTTGTTAGGCCAATGACTTTGGTGTTTTGGGATGGAGGTACAAGCATTTTGGAGAGGGTTGATAGTTGATAGTTGATAAATATGGGGTTATGGAGGGGGATGGAGAACTAGAGATGTCTCTATGCTTTTTGGGTGTGGTCTGTGGAGGAATACAAGGAAGGGATGAGATGATTTCAATAGAAATATCTCATTCAAGGTTGTAAATGAGAGGAGAGTTAATTTAGAAAGCATAAGGTTGTTTGTGTCAGTTGGTGTTTCATGTGTAAGGAGACAGGGGAAGGAGTGGATCACCTTCTCATTCATTGTGTCTTTACTATGAGATTATGGTGGGTTTGCTTCGGTGGTTCGGAGTTTATTGGTTAATGCCAAAAATCGTGAAAGACAATGTTTTGTCGGAGAAGAGGGAATAAGAGGAGAATACGTAAGGCTTGAAATTTGGTTCCTCTTGCGTTGATGTAGGTTATTTGGATAGAGAGAAATAGGAGGGGTTTTGAGGGGGTAGAGTCGAGTTTTTCTCAGTTAAGGAATAGTCTCCAATGTCTTATTTTCTTTTGGTGCACCCATAAAATTCCTTGTTGTATGGATGAATGGGTGGTGAATTTGTAGAGAATCAGATTATGTAGATTCTTAACCTTTTGGTTTTATCCTTTATACATGGCCAACTCGGCCTTGTTTATGAATGAAATACATTTAACTTATCAAAAAAATAAAAATAAAAATAAAAATAAAAATATGTGGATTGTGCAGACTTATAAACTGACAGCTTCTAACTGTTATTGACATCAATCAATGGCCAAATGTAGATAAAAGGTTGCTCTATCACACAAATGCAACTTGCTGAAGAATGGCTAAGAAAGTTCAGTAAGCTTCTCCAGAATCCTTTTTCTTCAGATGCTTATCATGGTGCAATAAAGGAAGCCAAGCAGTTTATGTGGGCTGGTCATGAAATGGATCCAGTGAGATATCAGCCATTTCATTTCTATAACTTATTAGTCCTTAGATTCATTACTGTCTTCAACTAAATATCTATATGTCAAATGGGGTTAGGTAAGAGATTTGGTGAAGAAGTTGATTGATGCTCAGAGTTGGGCTCAATGTATCAGAGACTCTCTCTCTAAAGTTGAATCTTGGATGTCTGATCGCAATAGTGATGTAGCGAAGGTGCAGATGGAAGTTGTTGACAATTTGCTTAGCTTAAACCCCGTACCTTGTAATGAACCTGCACATCTCAGATTGAAGGTGAAATGCATTTTGCTTCTTATTTTACCTCTTATATGCAGTTCAATTTGCAGTGGGTCTGATAATTTGAGCATGCTTTTGTGCACAGGATTTCCAAAAAGAAGCGAGCCAGCTGACTCTGGAGATCGATTCTGTTCTTTCATCATGCTCAAATATTCTTGTAAGCCTGTACATTCACCTTGTTGATAGCTTTCTAAGTATAGTGGGGTTTCACATTCTACCTACCCCTTGTATTTTTTGTTTTTGTTGCTGCTACTGTGCTTCATTCTGAGCAGAGCGTGATAGGAGCTAATGATGTTCTTTGAGAATCGTAGTTTTAGGGTATAATTTCAGGCTTTTTTTTATGACATTTGTGGCTGACATAATCTCTTTCTCCCCCTTCTCACACACACACACACACACACCAAAAAAAATAAAAATAGAAGGGGAAAATAAGTTGGAAGGTCATCTAATTTCTGACTTGTGGCATCTGTTCACGTCATACTTTTACATTTTTGGATAGTTTGAAAATGTTTCTGCTTCTTTCCTTTGAGGTTTGGAAGTGTTGCTCATTATGTTCTCTTATGTTAATTATTTCGTCATTGTCTTTTCAGGTATCTGATTTGGAAACCTTGTACTCCAAGACCGTAGATTGCCCCATCCACATCATAGGAAGTGAGGAATTGCAATGCAAGCTGTCTTCAGCTAAGGTATACCTTCTTATTTTGTAGGTTTTACTTCTTATATATATTGTTGATAAAGGTTACCAGGCTGATGTTGCCAATTTTTATGTTTTAGTAACATTGCCACATGTAACGCCTCCTTTTCTCCCAGAGAGAAAAAAACAATGAGTCAAATTAAAGGAATAAAAGAAAGTTGGGAGAGAGAGGAACAAAAAGAAGACAACCCTTTTTTCGTCAACAAAATCGTTTGCTTAGAGAAATAATAAAACATAAAATGGAAGAAAAAATCCCTGAAGTTTGGTTCTTTTGTCGAAAGGAACTATTCTGGTTGTTTTTGATGGGGTATGTTCAAATGTCATGTAGCCTTTTGTCTCACTGTAAATGCTATTGACGGTAGAAAAGAGGATCAACATATTGACGATCGTCCTTTGTGTTCCAATTGGTGAATTGTTACTTCTCCTCAGATTCTTGCTGGCACTTTCAGGTGCCCCTGTTTCTTTGATTTCGGATCTTTGTTATTCTTTGTGCAAACATTGGATGTTACCGCTGGAGAAGTTATAAGATATTCTCAGATGAAAAAGATGATAAATGCTTGTCAGTGAAGATAGTGGTACTTTTAAAGGTTATTCTTGAAGATAGTAGTATTGTTATCAAAGAACTGGGAGTTATAGCGTTTCAAACTGGCTTTTACTGTGAATGAGATTATAGAAGTTAAGACCCAAGTAGAGGGATGAGCTTAATGATATGAAATTTACACAATAAAAACAAAAGATAAAGTTTGAGAATATTTTTTATGTTTTCTATTTTGGCATAAGAACCAGCAATTATTTTCAGTGACTAGTTTACTTATCCAAATTGTAAAAGCAATGAGAAGAAAATCCATTTTAGGGTTCTCTTTTTTCTTTTATATGTTCTCCTCTTTCAAGAATGATTTGAGCGAAAGATAATGAATTTGATCTGGCTATTTGGTTTGAATACCAGGATTGGTTTGCTTTAGAAAGATCATAGAGGTCTGCTCCCTCTAGTACAATAAGCAATAGCATTCAGTATCAAAAAGTTTACCCTTGTCCTTAGTAAACCAGACCAACACACCTTTTCTATTGGTAGCTGTTACGATACTGTAGTTTTTCTTTCTTCTTCAGATTAGACTCCTGTACAGACTTACTGGACGATGTAAAAATGTCTGATGGAAGATTCAGCCTTATCACAAAAAAAAAAAATGATGAGTGATGTCCAGATTCAGTGGATAATCCACGTAGGAGGCAATTAACTTTGGAGATGGTCTCCATTTTGCAATGGTGCATGTTAGAATGCAGATAGTTAAATCTTCAAAAGATTTTCCTTTAAATGCCGACAAAAGAAGAAGGAATCAGTAAGTACATTTATGCTTTTTGCCTGTCAAAAGAAAATAAAAGTGAACTATCCTTTTAGCATGGTTTCAGCATTGATTCATTTTTGCTCAATTGAGTTGTATTTAAGGACACAATTTAATTCAATTTAGAATTACCTCTGCAACCCATGAAATGTGTTGTATTTACATATCCAACTGGAAGTGACGTGCATTCACTTAAGATGCTTCGGATGTATGACATCTGCTATCTGAATCACCGTTTGCTGTTTCAAATGTCTATCAACTTTGTGTCTTCATGCTGGTAGGATTGTAAATTAATTCAAAGGGTACCTCTGTCTGATGTGATTATTCACTTGTGGTGAATTGTCATTTGCTGCCTCAATCGTTAGAAATGGAATGGGTTCTGCTTTATAATCTCACATATTGAGCTTTTTCAGGCCTGGGCTGAAAGAGTAAGGAAATGTGTGTCTGAGACTTATGCAAGAGTTGAGGCAGATATTTTCTACAAACTAGAGAAGGAGGTGATCTGTTTATTTTTGCTTTCACTGATGTTGTCTTTCTTTTTGGGATTACTTGTTGCTTATTCTATTACTTTTTTTTTTTGTTGTTTCCAGAATTTAAGCCTTCAAATGCAACTTCCTGAAGGTGAAATGCTCCTAAATTTAATTAGACAAGTTGAATGTTGTCAATCTCAGTGCTGTGAGATATTGAAAGGTTCTCTCAGTGTCAAGGTTGTTCCTACCTTGTCATAGTTTTGAAAGTGTTGATGAAAGTAGAACATTACATAAATGACACATTTGATGTTGTACAAGAACTTGAATCGCTTCTCAACAGATGGGATGGTTTTGCGGTTAACATTCCAGAGCTTGAGCTTCTGAGACAATACCATAAAGATACCGTGTCTTGGATAGCACGTGTTAATAATATTCTATTGGGCATCAGCGAAAGGGAGGATCAAGAAACTGTAGCCCAAGAGTTAACTTGCATTCAAAAGGATGCATCATTGCTTAGAGTTAAAGGTTTGGAAATCTCAGTCGATCTTTTGTTTACTAGTTGTGATCTACTGCAGAAGCTTTTGACATGTTCTACTTGCAATGACTGGTACTTTGTCTGGTTAATTAACTTACTACTTTTGTGTTTCTTAAAAAGTTTTGATATAGATGTTTGGGAGAGGGGATTTGATGGACTGTTTGTTATTACCAGTTTTCCAGAGGTGGTATAACACTTGGAACCTATCTGGTCAATCTTCCAAAAACATCTTATTTTCAGAAGTACTTTTGTCAAAAAACATCTTATTTTCAGAAGTACTTTTGTCAAAATAGCTTCTCAGATAAGGACTTTTGGAAAGTTGTAGTTTGTGTATCACCAATTCATTCAAATTTTTTTATGTTAAAATAGAAAACATAAATTTAACATACATACTTAAATTTTTATCAATATAGACATAGTTAAACCAAAGTAATAGTATTGAATATTTGTATAATTACTTATTTTTTCTACAAATGATTTAAATATATCAAGATAAATTGTTAGGTAAAACAAGAAAGGAAAAGGGAAAGAGGGTTGTACTTATATTTGAGAGACAGATGGGTTAAGTTGATATCAAATAGTTTGATGAATATAATTTTTTGACTAGGATATGTTTATCTTGGCAGAAACTAATTTCTTCTTCTGCTTCTACTAATGCTCAACAACACTTTTCCTTCTCGGCCATGCATCTTTAAAAAAGTACCTGTAGTTTCCAAGAAGCTTGGCCAAACGGGCTAGTAATTTCCCTCAACCAAGGAAAAATAGGACTATTTTGATTTCAAGCAACTATTTATTAATTATTTTTCATCTGAAGATTGCTTTCGTTATCACTTACAAAAATTGTTATGCTTCTATACAGCTTCCACTTGCAGTGCATTGGAGGGTCACCAGGAGATCCCAATGATTCTAAAGTTTTTAGTTGTCCTTATTGTCATTTTATGAACAGTGGAAAAATATCAAGAAATGGAAGTGATCCTCTGGTATGCTTGACCCAGTAGCTCTCCGAATGAGCGTTGTACTACAGTTTGTAGTAATGTCTGATATCTCGTTTTACTTATTGCAGAATATTGGAAGGAAGAAGTTCAAGTTGCACAAGCTTGTTGAGCTCTTATCAGATGATGAACATCTATGTTTATGGTAATGATAATTGTCTGTTTCAATTGAAATTCTGTGATAGAAGACTCAGAACTGCTTTTCAAACTGAGCAGGATGCTTGGATACCAATTTTCTTCTTCTCTTTTTTTCTCTAACTTCTCATTTTGGTTGGGAAAATGTGGGTAAGGAGGAGTTCTGGCAGTGGGTGGGTGTTGCGTTAAGCAGCTTTTAGTATCATTGTATTACTAGTGTGCAACTCTGACCTTAGAATCATATGATAGAAAGTCTATAAAGTCTCATTTAACCATTGACATTCTCCTGGCAGGATTCAGGAAAGAACTGTACTTCATCAAATTGCTCAAAAAGCTCTCGATTTCAAAGCTCGTATAGAAGAGATCGTCAAGTTTGTTTTGGCTTATTCAGATAAAGATCTTAGCATTATTGCTAAAAAGTTATGTGTCGCTTTGAAGGTACCAAATATCTGTTCAGCATTCAGTTGCAATGACAATATTAGTGTAGACCTGTTTTGTGTCGCTCATATGATAGTGCTTTCTCCTGCTGATGTGTGTCTTTGGGGGTGTCTTCATTGATGTGAGCATGTTATTTTTTTGTGTCTTGCCTTCATTATTTTGGGCATTTAACTTGATTTTGGGATCAATTAATTCACACTTTTTTTTGTGAGCATGTAAGAATATTAGCTTTAAAATCGCTACTTGGAACTTATTTTCACTTTCTGTTGACTTCATAGGCAGTACATGTTGTTGGTGCATATGATTCCGAGTCGAACAGCAAAATCGAGCTGGCATTAGCAAGAACTTCTTGGAAAATCAGAGCTCAGAGATTATTAGACGGTTCACACAAACCCTCAATTCAAGTGCTTCAACGGCATTTAAAAGAGGTATGCTGCACTTTCACTTGCCTTATTTGTATATTGATTGATCTATTTATTTTTCTTGGGCGGCTCCAGCGCGCTTTCCACATAGGTTCTAGCTCGTATATTAATGATGTTCATTTCTTTCTTTTTTTTTTTCAAAGGAAATTTGCTGGTTCTATTTCACATGGACCTCTCATTTACCTTGTCATACAGGGTAAAAATTATTCAAGTGTGCTGCAATAGATCCTTCAAAATAAACTAAAAAACTGCAAATTATATATCGTACCCGATATGGATACACATCCACATGATATTCATTTCCAGATCCGTAACATAACTGTGGGATATCAGAAAATTAGAATTAAATATAATAGACCCTTGTGGCCCAGCCTTCCCCGGACCCTACTCATAGCCCCTTGTGGCCCAGCCTTCCCCGGACCCTACTCATAGAGGGAGCTTTAGTGCACCGGACTGCCCTTTTAAAGGTGGAAAATCTCTTATGATCACGGGCAATTTTACTATACTTTTAGTGGAACTATGAAGTTTTAGGATCTCTGTTAGATTCTTATGTCTCTCAAGCAATCTTATTTAACTTCCGACTGGAAAGTCCTATTGTCACTCTTTCCTGTTCAATAAATAGTTTTACTGGAGGAACCATCAAGAGACTGAACCTGTTAAGATAAATTTTTTAGCAAACCCCAGTCTAATAATGTTCCAACAGTTGAACTGATATTTGAACGAGCGTAAGAAATTAATTACGACACTTTAAAAACATTTGGCTGTTTGAGTTTTCTCATCAGGCTCATTGTCGAAATGAGTGGGCTCTACTCTCTGCAGCTTGTTCACCACTACTGAAACTCTCATTCTCATATGGCGCTTTTTGTGAATCAGGAACGTAGTTCATGAGTATGCTGACCTTAATAGAATACATTTCTTGCCCTCTGGCTATGATAACATTTTTGGCCCTTTGGCTAATGATAAAAACGTTCCGACCTTAGTAGATCATTTCTTGATATTTTTCGGCTTGTCATTGGCGCGAGGTTATCATTGGAAATGCTTGCAACCCAACAAATTATAGCCTCATATGTTGATTGTTCAATACTACTACAGGGACTAGCTGTTGGCATTCCTTCAGAAGATTATTTTAGACAGAGGCTGACCGAAGTGAAGAACATTGGGTCGCAGTGGGCTGATATGGCAAAGAAGGTAAAAAAAGTGTACATGTAATGCATCTCAATGGTTACGTTCTTGATACATGGTATCATCCTTAACCATCTTCCTTGTACCAGGTTTCAACAGATGGGGGCGCTCTTGGATTGGATAAGGTTTTTGAGCTCATCATGGAGGGTGAAAATTTACCCGTGTCATGTGAAAAGGAGCTTAAGGTAAAATGTTAAAGAGAGCTACTCTTGTTCAAGATGAAAGTTAAGCGTAGTCATGTCAAATCTAACTAGGACATGTTTTCGGAATATGCAGTTACTAAGAGATCGGAGTATGCTTTATTGCCTTTGTCGGAAACCTTATGATCAGAGACCGATGATTGCTTGTGATAAATGTGATGAATGGTATCATTTTGATTGCATCAAGTTATCCTCACTGCCAAAAGTTTACATCTGCCCTGCATGTTGTTGCATTGAAGGAGAGGATTTTGCATCAATGTCAACAAGCGGCGAAGAGAGGTGAGCATTCTCTCTTCTTCCCTTTAACAACTTGTAATTGCTTGAAGTAAATAATCCATTGGTGTTCTTCGAAAACTAAAGAAAAGCATGCTTCCAGAGGGGGATTTCAAGACTCCGAGTTCTTTGGTCATCAAGATGAACCGTCTTATATGGTCAATGAACTCATACTAATGTTAAGACTAGTCGCGATATAAGTTTCTGACTGCTCGTTTGAACTGCAGGGTCATCAGTGGCAAACACGAGGTACCTCAGACGCCTTCCCCGAGACACAGAGAATCAACAAGGAAATCAAGAAAAACCAAATGGGAGAGAGTGGATGTTGCTGCTAATATATCAAGTACTAGTAATATTGAACAGTTATTCTGGAAAAATAGGAAACCATATAGAAGAGTAGCTCGTAGAAGGTCACATTTTGAGAGCTTATCTCCCTTTATTTTTGTGCAAATTAGTTCATCTGTGTAAATACCTTTTTTTTTGGTCTCTATCGATTCTCATTTTTTTGAGCCTTTGGCAATTCTTCACTTCCCTTCTGTCTTCTGATGATGATTACAATAGTATCATTTCACATTTTCCTCGGTACCCGCACCGGAGGACCGGGGAAGTGCTTCCTACCATAGATTTTTTAATATCCACGTCTCGAAACCAAGGCATCTCAATCCGCACCAGTGGTTGTTCCTGCACATATATTTGCAAGTCAACTAATTAAATTTAAATTGTAAAATACTTATAATGCACCAGGCTCTTTTAAGAAAAAAAAAAAAAAAACTTAGAAAATTCAAAATAAATTGACAAGTTCATAAAGGTGTTTTCATTAAACTTTGTTCAGTTATTTCATGCAATTATTGTTTAAGAATCTTATTACTCAGAATTTGTCATTTTCCTTTTCTTTCCCCTTGTCCCTTTCTGCGTTAAAATGGTGCTAAAATAAAATCTACTAACCAACTCAACAGCTATTTTTCCAAAAGAAAAGTACAGGCAGGCACAAATTGTGTGCAGAAAATTTATTTTCTCATAAAACTATCTGAATAAAATCTTGCCTTAATTGGCAAAAACAATCCTTTTTGTCCAGTACCACCCTACAGCTTTGACTGGACAGTAAATAATAGTACTGTTTTCTTTCTGGTTTTTGAATTCTTGAAAACAAAATACTATTCAAACTCCATTGAAAAGAAAAATGGTGACAACAAGGTCAAGCTTTCAACAAGCAGCAGCTACCTCATCTCCAACACTCAAAGGCCGGCTCACCTATGAGAAAAATAAGTACAGAGGGATTTATGGTAACTTTTTTCCTTGTAATAAAATTGTTGTATTAGGAGAGTTGAGAATGTAGAAAACTTGGAGTATAAAAAGACACGAGATTTTCTTTACAGTCTGTCTAGCTAAAAAAGGGCAGTCCGGTGCGCTAATGTCCCGCTATGCGCGGGGTCTAAGGAATGGCCATATTGTATTTTGTGCTAGCAAGCTGTGTGACACAAATTGTCAACCTGGGGTGCCCTTTATTTTCTTTGTTTCTTTTGTGAAACATCAAAAAGATGCAATCTTTACAAGATTATAGTAGTTTCTTGGCATTTGGGGTTCTACTAAAGTGATATCTTGTATTTCTGCATTCAAAAACAAACCTTTACATGCATGATTTTCAGTTTTTCAAGAGGGTGTTTAATATTTTGTGCTAGCTGTTCAACGCAAATTAACAACCTCCTGGGTGCCCTACAAGATTATAGTAGTTTCTTGGCACTTGGGGTTCTACTAAAATAATATCATGTATATCTGCATTCATAAACAAACCTCATTTGAGGTTTTTCTTAAACTGAATAATTAGTTGCATTTGCCTTGTATCTTTTGTGTACAGAAACAACAACATACCCAGTATAATCCCACAAAGTGGGGTGGTAGAGTGTAGCAGACCTTACCCCTATCTCAGAGGTGTCTTGTGTCTTGTCTCTACTCTGCGAAACTGACTGTAAGTTGAGGGCCTTTCGGAAACAATCTCTCTACCTCCACAGGGTAGGGATAAGGTCTGCGTGCACTCTAACCTCCCTAGACTCCACCTGTGGGATTACACTTGGTATTATGTTGTTGCCGAAATTGAATGTAGACTCTATGCTGGACTGAGCAGAAGAAACTTTTAAGTTATTAGCTATTTTTTTGACAAATAAGAGTATGATGTTAAATTTTTTGCTCTTGAATTGGTATTAGTAATTGATGATGAATGCGTAAATGCAACAGCAACATGAGTAAGTGTACGCAGTCCATACCACTACCTCAGATGTGAGATAGAGAGGCTGTTTCCGATAAACCCCCGGCTCAAAATGTATGTGTAAATGCATTAATGAAAAACAGATGGATTGGCTGCTTCCTATTTGGTTTTCTTCATCAATGTAGGGGTATCTGTTTCTTCTGAAAGGTTTTCACTTTCTACTGTGTCTTGATGAACTGGATCCAGTTCTTTTTCCCTAGTAATTAAGGATTTGTTTTGAGTACTAGTTGATTATTGATTTGAATCCTTGAAGACCACTGGTATGAACTTTTTCACTCTCTGTATTATGTGTGTTTAGCGGGAAGTAGACCGAGCAAGATTGAATGTATTTGTTAGAGCTTGGTAATATGACTATCGCATCTTATTACATCCTATGATCATTTGTTAAAATGTAGCCCAACAGTGAAGGGTGTTCAAAAGAAATGATCAGCTGTTAAGGAAAAGGTGCCGGTCATATAGCTTATTGAATCTATCTGTATTTAGTATCGTATAATAGACTGAGACGTTGATTTGATTATTCACTAATGACATCAATCCCATGTTTTGGAGAGCTCTTCTGAAATCATAATTTTTCTTAAAGACAAACTATTTAGTTCCAAATCTTACTTGACAAGAGTTATTCTTCTTACTACTGATAGAGTTTGAGATCAATTCAACTTTATTTGCATATTCACTGCAGTACAAGAGTATTTGATTTTTCAATTGCTTGCTAAATATAAGTAGTGAAGATAGTATGACCTACAAGAATCATTGATTTTTCAATTGTTTGCTAAAGATTAGTGAAGATAGTATGACATACAAGTCTTTGCCTTCGCTCCGAGTCGATCTTTCAGTGCTGTTGCCTGAAAAAATCTTAAAGTTACTAAACTGTAAATATATTGGCTGTGTAGCATAATATATCAAACCTGGGGTGCCCTTGTCTTTCTTGTTTCTCTAGTGAAACATCCAAAAGCTGAAATCTTTACAAGACTAAAGTAGTTTCTTGGCATTTGGGCTCTCGACTAAAGTACTATTATGTATATCTGCATTCTGGAGGATCACATGCCCGTTTCATTGTTTCTTCTGATATCTTGAACTATTACTGTTGATACAGTTAATGCGGCAGCGCCAGGAACAGCTCCAGCAGTAGTTCTTTCACTTCCTGCGTCACCAACAGGATCAAACGGAGATACTTCTTCACGAGTTTCTACAAGCACAAATGCTCCAGAGCTAGTTCCCCCACCTCATGTGCCACCGACAGGATCAAATAAAGCTATTCCCAAGCGAGTGTTGATGTCCTGTTCAAATGCTCCAAAGCTAGTTCCCCAACCTCCTATGCCACCATTGGGGTCAACAAGTGATAGGCCTTTGCTAATTCCTTGCGACGAAGAGGACGAGCAGAAAGAGACAAAGTTCGAGCTAAATCCTTTGTCAAGACTGAAGGCAGCAAAAGAAACACGTGAGTGCAAATGGATTTTCTTCCCAAGTGCATGAAAAATCACAAAAAGTGATCACGGATGAAGTCAAGTCTATGTTGGTGACTCAGCTCACTTCTGAGAAGACGACTAGCGTGGATGAAATGGTTACTTTTGCCAACCGTACTTTTACCACGTTGAATTGGTTTGGTGCTGACTATGCTTCGCTCCACAAAGATGTCAAGGACTTCATTGCTTATAAATTCGATCTACTCACCGCTGAGAGAAAACTAGATATGTTGGCTATTCCAGAATTGGAGAACAAATATGTAGACATTGTTATATGCGCGAATGATATTGAAGAGTCGATTGAACAAGCTCAAGCAAATCAAAAAATGGCTAAGGAGAAAAAAGAACCTCTAAAGAGGCAAATAGAAGATGAAATAGAGCTGATAGAAGATGCAAGAAAGAGGATTCGCAGATTGGAACGAGAGATTGCTCATATTGAACAAGATGAGAGCGTTCGAAAGATGATGAGCAAAAATATAAAGCATACCATAAGGTTAAACTAGGCGAGGTTCAAATACTTGGTACACAAATGGAGGCAGCTAAAGAAGTGCAGAGGGAAATTGAGCGGTGCAAGAAGGAAGCTCTCCAAGGGATTGAATCCACCACTCGCCGCCTACAGTCTTACAAATAGCTTTCGATTAGTTGGAGAAAGCTAGTCCTCATCATAGACAGATGGTCTGTTTATCTAATTATCTGCATGCAATGGCTCGTTAAAGTTTCTAGTGCAGTTTTTTAAGCAAATACAGTTTGGACCTAGAATCAGAATGTTCTTTTCTTACTTCAGATCTCATATCAACTTCCATTCTATTATGAGTATTTTGCTGTTTAGAAAGTTTGATAGTAGTTCAATGAAACCATAGTTTCTGGTGACTCTTAATTGAAGAGTTTGATCTTGGTTCTGTGCTGTTATTGTAGAGCCTCATTCAACTGGTCTACATGCTTTGATGATTAATTAGAACGTGAAACTCCAAATATTTCTCATCACGGTGAGAAAATGCATCGATGATTCTGTAAGATGTGGCCGTGTTCATCCGCACCCCCCATCCACCCATAGAGACAACAGTGAGCAGTTTCAGCAGACGATGAGCTCACTGAGAAGCAGAGCTAAGATTTTCAAATTTTATGGATTCTGAATTCTAGAAAGACGACTTATTAGGTTGTGGATAGATTATTTATACATATTAAGTGAATCTTTTTAACACAAATATAAGATTTAGACCAAAACTACAGATTGTAAACTAAAACCTGAGCAATTTCTCAGTAAAGCAGGTTTAAAGCATTTATATGTCACTAAAGCTTTAGTAAGTTTTCATTAAGTTCTACTGTGAAAGCACCACATGGTAAGCAAACCGAGCACCACATGCATCACTCCATCACATTTTCATACTCATCTCGCCAAATCTGGGCTCTGATATCAGTTGTTGGACTCATCCAGCTCAAAGACTCTCTTACATGGTGTGATATTATCCGCTTTGGGCTAAGTCCACACGCTTTTCTCCAAAAAAACGTAACACCATTAAGAGATCCTACATATTATATGTAACTTTTCAGTTCCTTCAACTACCAATGTAGTACTTTGATTCGCACACCCAATAGTTTGGACGTACACTTAAGCATTGGGTGAGTTTTTCTTTTGGAGCGTAAGCTCAAAAAATCTCTCGTTATTAAAATTAGAATTGCTAAACAAGTCCTTTAATTAATATAAAAAAAAACACAAAATTCAACTTGCTATTAAATTTTACGAAGTTGGAAAACTTAAAAATCTAAATACTTTTTACTCTTAGCCCTAATTTTTGTTCTTTCTGATCACTCTTCACCGAGTGAAACTTTGAAAAGAAGAAATGATTAAGCAAAAATATATCATCTTTCATCACTTGCTCTGGTTTAATAATTCTAATTGTTGGTTCTATTATGATCCTATTGCAAGGAATGATACTTGAGTCCCACGTCGCTTAAATTGGGAGCTAATGTGAGGCTTATTTAACTTTGGACTCACCCGCCTTAATAACTAATTTTTGGGGTGTGGTTGATTCTCGCATGTCGTGTCAGGTTCCTTTTCCGCATTTCATTCTTTTCAAGTTAATTTATAAATTTCTACTCAATTCCTTAAAAAAGTCTAATTAGTCTTTTTTAGATGAGCAGTTTTAATTATTTTTTTAGTCAATCGATGTTTTTTGATTAACGTTTTAATACAAAGAAGTTCTACGTACAGTTGCACTTATTTTGTACTTTCTTGAAATTTTTATGTAATTTTATATTATATTATATTAATAAATAAAATATTAAAAATTAAAGATTGCGTCCTGCGCCATATCTAGTAAAACGTTTTATCTCGTGCTGTGCCTTATCTTTTGCCAACTAATAAATCATAGTTGTGGAAATATATTGCTCACATCGTTTTGTGTCTATGAAGAAGTATGATTAGTGGAATTTGTGTATTGTTTTGGATAATTATGCTTAATGGGAATCATATATCTATAACCTAACATCTACAATTTATATTTATATCTATATCTATAATCTATAATCTATAATATATTAAAAGTGTGAAAAACCTTAGAAATATTGTTTGAACTTTTTGCCATTTATTAAAAATCTTTGTTTTAGACAAAATCATCTTTTCACTATTATTCCCTAATATTTAAGAGTTAAAAATTAATTAAATATATTTATTGTAAATCATTTCCTTATTAAAAGTCATTAAAATTAATGATAACTAATATTTTTTTCATTAATTTAAGAATTCTACTTTTGTCTACTTTTAATATTAGGAGAATATTATATATTGACATACTAATTTAAGTAAGATTTATCTAAGGTAGAATTCTAATAATAATTAAATTCTAAATAGTAAAAATAAAACCGCACACACATTAGGTATGCTTATTATTTTCAACTTAGCTTAACTCATTGCTAATTAAGGAAGCAAATAATGTCCTACTTAAAATAAAAAAATCACATGTATAAAATAACCTATAAGCACCATAATCATAAAGTGAGTTGATTTTTTTTCGTTTTTTTTTTGATTGATAGTGTAAAAATTTAATTAAAGAACAAATTTTAATATTCTTCTTCATCTTTTCCTATTTTTGTAATTAGATCTTAATTCTGTTGTTGTTGTTGAATTGTTCGTTTTAATAATATAATATGACTGATCAATCTTTGCAAAGTGATTTGAAATTTTTACACTTCATTAAAAATCTTCACAATAGACAAAATCATTTAATTTTAAATAATTAAACATAACACGTGCGAGACACGTGCGGTATATATATATATATAGTAATTGTTATCATCAAGATCATCGTGATTCATTCGTTTTAATTTATGAATTTTATTTTTCTTTCTAATTTATCTGGAAAAAATATCGTGTTCCATGTTTAGTAACTTTTTTTTTTTTGAAAACTCCAGGAAAACCCGCAATCGCTACACCCTCTGCCCTTCGGGTGAGCACTCTGTGGTGAGCACTGTGTGCGCACAGGGTAAACCCCTCACTATGCAATAGCTCGCAAACCCAAACCACACAGGAGATGTAAACCGCACTAGGTAAACCCCGTGCGACGAGCTCTATTGAGAAGACATTAGGGGTGGATCGAACCCGCGACCTCCGCTATGGGAAGTCCCCCTCAAACCAACTCAACCACCCCCTTGGGGCATGTTTAGTAACTTTGATGACTTTGTTTTTTGATTTTATATACCTACCCTATAACAACATGGTCAAAATTATCGATTCGAGGAATAATTAGTTTATTAAAATCTCAAATTTAAGTCGTAATATTCTAGAATCTTTCTCCCACATCCAAATCGATGAAAAGGGCGGAGATCACTAATAACTTCTAATCAGAATAACAAAAGAAAGAGGACAGACAGGAGCAAATGATAGAATAGGAGAGCTCTTCATCGTAGGAAGATTTTGAGTTGCTTAGTTTGATTTTTTTGGGTTTCAACAACCTAAATTCATGTTTGTTCCGGCAAGAAATCATCTATTTCAACCATCTTTCTCTTAAAGCTTTTTCCTTCTTTGCTTTCTATTTAGAGCTTTCACTAGTTCTCACTCACTTTTCCGTTCACAAAAAATTTCTTTCTTTAGGCAGAAGAAAGTAAGAATGTCAATAGAAAAAAATAAAATACCATCTTCACCTGGATTTTCAAGATCTTTGGTCGAGATTTCACTATTCAAAGTTAGTGAATGGACTTCTCTTGGTAAGAGACGCAGTTTAAGAAAAAAGGTTTCCCAAAATTTCTTTGATCTCACCAATTCACGTCTTTCTCCAAAATTTATAAATCAACGTTTACAACATAGCCGTGATTGTCATTTGAAACAGAGATCAAATGGTATCTAGTTAGCCTTCTTACTTTTGCTTAATGATTTTATATTTACTTTTTTCAAGTTAATTTATAAATTTCTACTCAATTCTTTGAAAAAGTCTAATTAGTTTTTTTTTTTATGAGATGAGCAGTTTTTGTTATTTTTTAGTCGATTGATGTTTTGATTAACGTTTTAATTATATTAATATATGAAATATTAAAAATAAAAAATTCACTAGACATACATCCAATGCCATATCGTAAAATGGTTTGTCCCGTGTCCGCGCCTTTAAAGCACTGTCTAATCTTTTGCCAATTAATAAATCATAGTTGTTGAAATATATTGCTCACATCTAGGGGTGTACAGATCAAATCATCAAGTCAAATCAAACCGACGAACCAAACCAAACCGAGAAAAAAAATCGACTTATGGTTTGGTTTGAGTGGTTTGGCGTTAGAAAAAAAAATCCGACCATTCTTGATTTGATTTGGTGTTAACCAAAAAAAGTCAAACCGAACCCGAATCAAACCGACATAATGTATATATATATATATATACATAAAATATTAATTATAATCTACTTTTAAAATACTTTTTCAACTATTTTTAGTAATTTTCAATAATTTGAAAGTAGATGTTTGACCCATATATATTTAGATTTGGGCCTTTAAGTTGTAATATTTGTCCATTAATTGCTAATTAAAAGATCGAAAACCCAATATAAACTTAAAACCTAAATTTTTCACTCTTCATCTCACTTTTTAGTTTCAAGAGAGTTTTCCGCTCCTCATTTTTTCATAATTATGGGTTTTCATTAGCACATGAGTGAAAACATATTTGATCTAGTCTTCGATCACAATATAATTGTAAAAACTAAAAATTATAAAAAAAATCCAAAAAAAAACTGAAAAAATCGAAAAACCTGAAAAAATCGACTAAAACCTAAACCGAAAAAAAACAATTTTATGTTGGTTTGATTTGATTTATAGTTTTAATAAACCAACATGATTGGTTCTTTTTTTTTTTTTAATAAAAACGAATCAACCCGACTTATGTACACCCCTACTCACATCGTTTTGTATCTATGAAGAAGTATGATTTGTGTATTGTTTTAGATTGGTATGATTAATGGGATTCATATATCTATAATTTATGTAAGTGTAAAGGGTCCTAAAAATGTTGTTTGAACTTTTTGTCTTTCATTAAAAGTCTTTGCTTTAGATAAAATTATATTTTCACTATTTTTTTTCTAATATTTAAGAGTTGAAAATTAATTAAATATATTTTTTTCATTATTAGAATTCATCAGAATTAATGACAACTAATATTTTTTCATTAATTTAAGAATTCTAAATCAATTAAATTTGATTTGTCTACTTTTAATATTAGGAGAATTGTTATAAATGTATTTACATTATAGTGAATGTCTATCAAGATCTACTTTGATATCTATTAGGATTTGAAGCATCCGTCTTTTACTTAGACTAGGAGTAAATTTTCCCTATAAATAGAGGGATTTTGTTCATTGTATTTACAATCTGATGACCCCTCAAGAATCCCTCAAGAGAAGAAATAAGAATCACTCTCTCTACTCTTCTTCTTTATTCTTTCTTGTTTTATAACACGTTATCAGCACGAAGTCTCTTACCAATTGAGATCTGTTCGCACAAGACTCTGCCAAATAAGGTGAGATTATAAATCTAAAGGTCAAGGTTAGTAATTCCTTATGTTATTTGTATTTTTCTATTAATGATATAATTATTGTTGGATTTGAGGAAAAATAATTGGTTTGGAACCATTTATATTTTGAATTTATTTCTCAAGAACACTATTATCAAAAGAGATGATAATATGTTGGGTTCAAGTCCCATCGATTTATGCCTAAGACGCCTTTATATGGATAAGACGTTGAGTTTGAATCTCAATGCACCATATTGATATATTATGATGGCTAAGGCAAAATAATGGGTATTTGATGAAAAGTCATGAAATTCGACCCATTGAATATGCTCCATTCCATGAAGTGAATGTGGTAGCAATATATTATAAGTCTGAAAGATGACAACTTACTTCATTCTTGAGGTGTATTTAGTAGCAGTGCATAATATGTCTGAAAGAAGACAAGTGATTAAATGCATGAATGTAACACCCCGATTCCCGAGAACCGGAACGCCACACGGTGCTTATGATCCCGAAGGACCACAAGCTAACCCTTTTTCTGATATCTGTACCTGTTCACTGCATAATATAATAAAATACATGCAAAAACTGACTAACACTTGCCATAAGGTTCAAACATCTAGAAATATACAATACCTTAAACCACACACTAATACATCTGTCTGAAAAGCCTTTACACTGCCTGAACTGTGGAGTTGAAGGGACAATTCCCCAACTAACTCCGTCTACTAAACTCAAATACTGTAATAACAACATCCTCGGATGATGAGGACTCACTGCTACACCCACTGCTGCTATATAAGTGACTTCTAAGATGCTCCAAGTTTCACTCCTCTGAACCTATGGTGCCCCAAAATAAAAGAACACCATAGCGTGAATGCATCAGTACTAAGATATACTGAGTATGCAAGCAGGGAAGGCTAAATGCAAGGGCTTATGCATGAACATTTAATCAACAGAATAATCATGAGAATAACGAACGAGTACACATATATGAATGCACAGTTCACAACCACTATAACAATTATAACGACTCCAGATACCACAGCTCGGATACCACTTTACTGTCCTCGAAACTCACTACTGTACTGGGGTACTGCATTACTGAATCACAGGATACCAACACTGATCAATCGAATACACTCACACCCCTGACTCCTGAAGATTTATACTGAAATAGAAACCGTGGGAAGTAGTTACATAACTCACCATGACTCCTCATAAGCAACTGAATATGTGGGGGTGCACACAATAGTTTGAATAAAATCTTTGATTTCGTAAAACATGTGTACGAAAAAATAAGACTCACATGGCTTGAATTTCACTATCCATACTTCTCATAATATTATCGAGAGGAAAACATAAGTAAAATCCCATAAATCATCATAAAATCATCAATATTCATCATAAATTCTCATGAATCATCATAGACAACCAAACTTATCAACTCAAGACTCGGAGCGACTCGATAGTTCAAGAAACATACTCTTATGGACAGGGGAGTTTCCTATAACCGACAACCCCACGGGAGCCACGTGGAATACCAACGTTTTCCCTCCTAGGGAGAGCACTCCCATTGGCGGGAGTGTTGTACTCTTGCCAGGGAGTACAACCTTAAAGCTTTCATAATCACAATTTGGCTCTCTGGCCTACAATATCATCATCAACAACCCTACGGTGGCACATAGGTTTGGGGAAATACCAAATTTCCCTCTCGGTGCTAAGTAATACTCCCCGACTAGCTCAGAACGCGTTAGGAAATCCACCACAACATCACAAGGGTCTATCATAAAGACCAAATCAAATCTCTTTCTCATTTATCAAATCATATCAATTTGTGGATTCCTAACTCAACACATTTTAGCTCAAAACATTTTAATTTTCCTCAACATCAACATGGTATCAATAACAAAGCATTTCGTCTCTGCGAACTTAAAATCAATATAAATCATCCCGACTCTGCGGATGCAAATCAATATTCTCAAATGATCATTCTTTCATTTCAATATTCAAATCATGATAATAGCTTTTGAAAAGCATTTAAGATCTTCAAATCATAGTAAGATTTTGTATGTCGTAATGTAACTCAAATCATGACTCTTATATCAAGAATCCTCAAAAAAATAATTTCATAGTAGTGGTATGCAATTTATGGCATAAAACTCAATTCAAGAAAACAAGATAATAAGGTTATTATGTATACCAATATTGGACGATTCAAAGTTCCATAAATCATATCTTGAAAACACTTGAAATATCAACTCATGGTAGAAATATGAAATTCACCATATCAAATCATAACTTGGGAATAATAAAGTAATCATGTACATCAAAGCTTAACCAATTTATATTTTTCATAACCTCATAATTCGTCATTAAAACATCTTGGGTATTTACCCACTTTACAAAATCATGAAATTCCAATGATAAGATCAATTCTTTGGGCACAAGAATGAAAAGATATTCTTGCTCAAAACCCCACATACTAAGTTCTCATGAAATTCATTTTAAGTTCTCAAATCATCGGAAATTCATCAATCGTAGCACGACTAAGATTATCGCGGAACTGACTCAGCTCTAGACCAACAGACTATTTCGGGCATACGTACCCCCAGCAATCAATAACATAAGTAATACGTAGTATACAACAACGCATACTCACATGCCCACAGGCCATCATGCACCATGCATTCATTAACACCTCACACTAATCATTTGAAGATCATATTCATATACAAGTATTGGGATCTCATGCCATTACATCGTAGATCATTCAACAAGGATGCATATAGTTAAGGAAGAATACAACATAACATAGTTCATCCAATCAGGATACACACAAATAACATACATTCAACACATCATGATTCACTTCTCAAGGTTCTTTCCTTTAAGATCTTGATATATGCAATTCGACCCATAATTAGACATTTCACACTTAGCGTGGCCTAATGGCCTTATCATTTCCCTTAAGCACCATAGTAAACACATAGCATGCAAGTATGGTATGAACTCATCACTTCGATCACAAGGGGTCATACGATTCATTCTTCTTCAACTAGGCATTTCTACAATTACCTTGCATGCACCATTTAGGGCATAGGTTAGTATGAACAATTACATGTGCTACAACACCATCATTCATCTTAATTCCACCAACTAAATCCCTTGTCCGCACTTAAAACCATATCATAAGCCTTCCACACAACATCCCCAATTTTAGACAATAACATGGAGTTCATGTTGAACGTATACATAGAAAGTAGTCTAGTCATTTAGAACTTATTATATCCTAAGAATGTAAATTTATAGCCTCTTAGACAATTCCAAAAATACCTTACATGCACTTTTAGGCATTGGTGAATTCGTCAAATTCTCATGTTTTCCGTCACCCCATATTGTCACACCCTTTTTTTCGATTCCAAAAAAAGATATGTATTTTAAGGTTCGAAAGGATTTTATTATTTAAATGACAAGAAATGAAAATTTGTTTCGGAAAAGGATTATTTGCATTTTTTATTCAGAGTCGCCACTTGGCATAATCCGGTGTGCCAAGTCACCTTTGAAAAATCCTTTTCGAAACCATTTGACTCTTAAACCGGTTTGCGAACAGAGATTCCGGCTAAGGAATTCTGTTGACCGAGGGGAAGGTGTTAGGCACCCCTCGATCCCGTGGTTCGACCACGGTCGCTTGGTAGAGTGTATCGACTATTTTGGCATTATGAAGTGTATAAACCACACAAAAGAACACAAAATAATCAAACAATAAACAAAACAAAACAGTCCAAAAACGTAAAAGTCCAGTCCAATTATACAGTCCGAAAAATAGAAAAAATACGAAAATATAAATCCTAATCTAAACTAAATCTAGACTACGCTCCAATGCCTTACCCGACGCCGCGGGCCTTCATCACGATTATTTTCCGCCAACATGATACGTCGGGGCATTCCCCGATGAATAAATACAAGTGATCTCGGGGCATTCCCCGGCTAAATAAATACATCCAAATTAAACACGATAAACTAAAAGAAACATTCACACGCACAATACAACATTCAAACAAAACATCATTCTTAAATTTTTGCCTACCCGAACCTACATTGCCTATCAATTATCGACCAAAACATGATATTATCGAGGTCGAGTAATGTTCATTTCAAGTCAAACCACCAATGAATCAAACTAACCAAAATTTCCCAATTTTTATGAACGTTTCAATTCCCACCCCCCCCCCCCCCCAAATCTATTTTTTCAACCACGTGATTAACCAGTTTCGATACAGATTCAACCAATC
This sequence comes from Capsicum pubescens, assembly GCA_030864215.1. Taxonomy (NCBI): domain Eukaryota; kingdom Viridiplantae; phylum Streptophyta; class Magnoliopsida; order Solanales; family Solanaceae; genus Capsicum; species Capsicum pubescens. The sequence continues at coordinate 95,780,051 of CM061538.1, read as the reverse complement.
AAGTTTTCATTCAACATCAACCACAAAAGCACGACATTAACCAAAATCCAAAAAAAATAAAAAAATAAAAAAATGAAAGAGTAGAGTTAAAGAGATGGACCTTAACAGAACTCGTTATCATTGATAATAAAGAAATCCGAGACCGAGATCCTCGAAATGGGAACCCCAACGACAAAAATAATCCAACTCCAACACGGATAGCTTCGGAATCCGATTCAAACTCAAAAAGAAAAAAACCACGATAACAGTGAACACCCAAAACAAAATACGAACAAAATCAAGACTGGTAGAAGGAATTTTGCCAGGATTAAACTGAATCTTGCCAGAACCAGATTGAACCTCACCAGAATTAGACCCAAAACCGGTCAACACGACTGATTCGAGTCGGGTCAGGATAAAAATCCATAGTTACCGCCCCGTCAAAACTCCGGTGAGCTCCAATGATGACCGAAACAAACAGAAAGAGATGACAACAACGTTTTTTCTGGTGAAAGGATACTATTTCCGGCCAAGAACGTCGGAACAGTAAACCCGATCGAAATCCATAGTTACCGCCCCGTCGAAACTCCGGTGAACTCCAACGATGAAGACCAAAAGAACGACGGAACGGATTCCGACTGTTTTTAGGCGAAGCTCACCGAAACAGTATCCTTTTCTGATTCATTTTCTTCCTCACGCAGATCTCTCTCTACCTCTCTCGAATCTCTTCTCTCTCTTGGTTGCTCTCGATCTTTTCATCGATTTTAGCTCTTCCGGACAGCAGTCTCTCTCGATTCATTTTCTTCCTCACGCAGATCTCTCTCTACCTCTGTCGAATCTCTCCTCTCTCTCCCCCAATTTCAGTTCGTATGTGTGAGTGAGGGTATCGTGTATGGTCTGTGTGTGACTATAATTGAGTATGGTGTTGTTGTGTAATTGATAAAAAATGAAAGATCCTCCCCCCTTTTTTTTATTGTATGTGTATATAGGAAAAAAATGGAGGTCTGGTGTGTGTATTGTGCTGTTATGTGGAGTCCCCCATTGTTCTCTATTTTGTGGTGTATATATTTCTGTGAGGTGAGGGTGGGGTAGTGAGGTAGGGTAGGTAGGGTAGGGTAGTGAAGTGGGTTATTCTGATTGGGTAGGTTGTTAGGATAAGATGTAGGGGTTAGGATAGGATAGAATTTGTTAGGGAGTTTATTATTATTTTTTTTGTATTTTGTGAGGGTATAATAACATGGGTGAGGGTACGCGGTAGGATAAAAATAACAATGGGTAAAAACGACATCGGGGAGGGACGAAATTAGGTGTCTACATCATGCCCCCTTTGAATGTAAACACGCAGTGTTTTCAGACAAAGAAGTAGACAACGAGATAGAATTTTGTCCCGACCATTATTCAAAGAAAGAAATAGGAGAAAGAAGGACTAACGGGTCTTGAATTAGGACAGCCTACCCACCCAAGTTATGAAGGGATCAAGTGATAAGTATCTCCAAGGATTGGACGGAGATGAACTATACCGAGTTGGAGAGTCGAGTGAGGTTCCGTTGAGGTTCCGGTCCGCGGCTCTGTTATTACATCAAAAATGAAAATTACAAGTTAAAACATCAATGAAATTATAAAAATCCTATCTATACAGCTTCTGTTGGTTCTTGACTCGACTTTCATCACCCTATTCTTCAGGCGGGCTCCTGACTTGCAATTTATTTCGACTTGTTGCTTGGCTTTCAATTACTTCGCTTTGTTGCATGACTTTTCATTTCTTCACCCTATTCTCCAGGCGGGCTCCGGACTTGCTATTTCATCACCCTGTTCTTCAGGCGGGCTCCTGACTTGCTATTTCATCACCCTGTTCTTCAGGCGGGCTCCTGAAACCCAACATTAAAACTAGAACAGAAATTATCCCAAACAAAAATTATAGTAAAATAGTATTTCGCTTTTGAAAGCGTTGTCCCATTTTCCAGGAGGGTCTTGAGCAGAAAGTAAAATCCCATTTTTCAGGAGGGTCCTGCGCATAAAGTAAAATCCCATTTTTCAGAAGGGTCCTGAATATAAAGTAAATTCCCATTTTTCAGGAGGGTCCTGAACTGAAAGTAAAATCCCATTTTTCAGGAGGGTCCTGAATTGAAAGTAAAATCCCATCCTTCAGGAGGGTCCTGAACAGAAAGTAAAATCCCATTTTTCAGGAGGGTCCTGAGCTGAAAGTGAATTCCCATTTTTCAGGAGGTCCTGAATTGAAAGTAAATTCTCATTTTCCAGGAGGGTCCTGAACATAAAGTAAAAATATCTAAACAGAAAGTAAAGTCCCATTTTTCAGGAGGGTCCTGAACTGAAAGTAAATTCCCATTTTTCAGGAGGGTCCTGAATTGAAAGTAAATTCCCATTTTCCAGGAGGGTCCTGAACATGCAGTAAAATCCCATTTTTCAGGACCATTTTTCAGGAGGGTCCTGAACATAAAGTAAATTCCCATTTTTCAGGAGGGTCCTGAGCATAAAATAAAATCCCATTTTTCAGGAGGGTCCTGGACATAAAGTAAATTCCCATTTTTCAGGAGGGTCCTGAACATAAAATAAAATCCCATTTTTCAGGAGGGTCCTGAACATAAAGTAAAATCCCATTTTTCAGGAGGGTCCTGAACATAAAAGTAAATTCCCATTTTCCAGGAGGGTCCTGAACATAAAGTAAAATCCCATTTTTCAGGAGGGTCCTGAACATAAAGTAAATTCCTTGGATATGCATTTCTAATGGTAGCTGAATCAAGTGAAACGAATTTTCCCCTGTTTCAATCAAAGAAAAATTGGTCAGTTAAAAACTTAGTGGTGGCTTGCAGCTCTTGGCTTCTCAGGTATCTGCCCCAGTACTCATTCCTTTCATCTTTGTCCCAAATTGTTAACACTTGCCCTGTCTTACCGCATCATTGACCAAGATCCAGATTGAGGGAAATGAGTTCTGACTCAAACAATGGGTTTTCATTTTACCATGCCCCTGAGGTGCACTCTTTTCCCAAATCTGAATGATTCCACGAATCCAATAGCCTGTCGGTTGATAGACTTCCTTTGCTTCGTGTTGAATTACGATCATATTTCTTTCCTGTGCTGTTCCTTGGCTTTTCCTCATATAATTGGAAAGGCTGGTAGTAAATTTTGAAATCCTTTCTCGCTTGTGTTGACACAGACTTGACTTAAAAATGTAAAGAAATGATGGTGACTTTTGTTTTGATAAATAACATAAGAAAAGACAAAAACATGAATATGTAAATAAAAAAAAAGGGCAATGTCCCATATTCAAAAAGAAAACTTATCTGAATACGACAACCAACTCCAATGAGTATGACATGCATTTTGGATTCAGCTGCCTGATCTTCCTATCCAAACTCCCCATTTGTTGTTGAGTTCGTGCCTTTTGTCGCTGAGCCGCTTCTTCAAATCCATTGGACTCATACATCACATTCGACTGACGACATCTAAAAAGACATTTGCCAACAAATCTCTTTCTTTTCACTTTTCACTTTTCTCTTGAACTCTCCATCGCCTTACGGTGCCCGTGAGGGTTTTCACCAATAAGACTCTCTCATTTTTGTATTTCTCTCAACTTACCATCGCCTTACGGTGCTCGCAAAGGTTTTCACCAATAAGACTCTCTCATTTTTGTATTTCTCTCAACTCACCATCGCCTTATGGTGCCTGCAAAGGTTTTCACCAATAAGACTCTCTCATTTTCATTTTCTCACAACTCACCATCGCCTTATGGTGCCTGCAAAGGTTTTCACCAATAAGACTCTCTCATTTTTGTATTTCTTTCCTGATTTCTTATGCTGAGGGAGACAAGCGGTACTTCGCAAGGTATCGTCATATCCATTGCATGCTTAGCCTTAACACTATCAAAAATTGATCTGAAAGGCTTTCTTTGGTTGTAACTTGGCTTTTGGTCAAGGTTAGAAAAGATGGTAAGAGGCTCAAACGATACTCGAACTGTGGGTGGGACTTACAACTTTTGGAATCGACTCAAACAATGCATTAACTCATGCCCCAGTTTTTGTTGACTGGGTGAATCTTAAATCTTTATTTGGTTGGACCGAGCCCGAAATAGGGCAGCCTACGTATCTCACTCCCGAGAGAGGAGAATCAGGTCGCACGTAGTTCCATCAGCTTGTTCTTTGTTTTGATTTGATTTTGATTTTGATTTTTTTTCTTTTTTTTTTTCGAACTTTTTCTCTTGTTCTTATTTTCTTGACATTTATCTTTGACTCTATTTTGATTCCAAAAGAGGGATATGAAAGAAAAATAAACGAAGCTCAAACGAGTAAACAAAGGATGACACAATGTTTGGATAGAAGAATAAAATGCCTTCATCATATCAATCTTAAAAAATGCAAGTACTAAACATGCAATAAAATCAAACAAGGACCAAATATCATACATAGTATCTTTTGACCGCATCAGCATTGATAGCCATTTCTGCCATTTTGCCTTTAATATCTGTCAAATATAAGGCTCCATTGGGTAACACTTTCTTCACAACGAAGGGACCTTGCCAGTTAGGGGAGAACTTGCCTTTTGCTTCAACCTGGTGAGGAAGGATACGTCTCAATACCAACTGACCAACTTCAAAATTCCTGGGACAAACCTTTTTCTTATACGCACGAGCCATCCTCCTCTGATACAACTGGCCATGACACACGGACGTTAGCCTTTTTTCCTCGATCAAACTCAAATGTTCCAGTCGGGTTTTTACCCATTCATCATCATCAATCTCTGATTCTACAATGACTCGAAGAGAGGGAATTTCAACTTCTGCAGGGATGACCGCTTCTGTCCCATACACTAATAAATATGGAGTTGCCCCTGTTGAAGTGCGAACAGTGGTGCGATAACCTAGCAATGCAAACGACAACTTTTCATGCCACTGTCTAAAACCTTGTACCATTTTTCGCAGTATCTTTTTTATATTTTTATTGGCGGCTTCTACAACACCATTGGCCTTTGGGCGATATGGAGTAGAATTTCGATGTGCGATCTTAAACTATTGACACACTTCTTGCATCAAATGACTGTTGAGATTGGCAGCATTGTCTGTAATGATCATCTTAGGAATTCCAAATCTACAAATGATATTGGCATGAACAAAATCTACCACAGCCTTCTTTGTCACTGACTTGAAAGTTACTGCTTCCACCCACTTGTGAAGTAGTCAATGGCTACCAAAATGAATCTATGTCCATTTGATGCCTTCGGCTCAATCGGTCCAATCACATCCATTCCCCAAGCCACGAACGACCATGGAGCGTCCATTGCATGTAACTCAACAGGAGGAGAACGTACCAGATCGCCGTGCACCTGACATTGATGACACTTTCTAAAAAATTGAATAGAATCCCTCTCCATAGTAAGCCAGTAATAACCTGCTTGAAGAATCTTCTTTGACAAGACATGACCGTTCATATGCGACCCACATACTCCAGAGTGTATTTCAACCATGATTGTCGAGGCTTCTTTTGCATCTACACACCTTAAAAGTCCCAGATCTGGGGTTCTCTTATACAAGATTCCCCCACTTAAGAAAAATCCACTAGCCAAACGCCTAATAGTCTTGTTTTGATCATTGGTGGCACATGCTGGGTATTCTCCTGACTGAATATACCGCTTGATATCCAAAAACCAAGGTTCTCCATCGAGCTCTTCTTCAACCGCATTACAGTAAGCATGCTGATCATGACTCTGTATATGCATTGGATCGATGTAGGCCTTGTCAGGATGTTGGAGCATTGAAGACAGAGTGGCTAAAGCATCAACAATTTCATTACGAATCCTTGGAATATGCCTAAATCTTACTAACACAAACTGTTGACATAGCTCCTGCAAGCATTGTCGATACGGGATGAGCTTCAAATCTCGCGTCTCCCAATCGCCTTGAATTTGATGGATGAGCAAATCTGAATCTCCCAACACTAATAATTCTTGGACTCCCATATCAACAACTAACCTCAGACCAAGGATGCAGGCTTCATACTCTGCCATATTGTTAGTACAGTAGAATCGAAGTTGTGCTGTCACCGGGAAATGTTGTCCCGATTCAGAGATAAGAACCGAACCTATTCCGACTCCTTTCATATTGACAGCTCCATCGAAGAATAACCTCCAACCTGGATTAGCATCTATAACGACTTCATCGACACACGACACTTCTTCGTCAGGAAAATATGTCTTTAATGGCTCGTACTCTTCATCGATGGGATTTTCAGCAAGATGATCTGCCAAGGCTTGGGCTTTCATGGCGGTTCGAGTCACATATACAATGTCAAATTCGGTAAGCAATATTTGGCACTTTGCCAATCGACCCGTCGGCATAGGCTTCTGAAAGATATACTTCAATGGATCCATGCGAGAAATGAGATAAGTAGTATAGGATGATAGATAATGCTTCAAATTCTGTGCTACCCAAGTTAGGGCATAACACGTCCTTTCAAGAAGAGTATACATGGCCTCATATGCGGTGAACTTCTTGCTAAGATAATAAATAGCCTGCTCCTTTTTGCCTGTAACATCATGTTGACCCAGGACACAACCGAAAGAATTATCCATGACTGATAAATATAAGATCAAAGGCCTACCAGGCTCCGGGGGTACCAGCACTGGCGGATTTGACAAATATCTTTTGATTTAATCGAACGCTTCCTGACATTCTTCAGTCCATTTTACAGCAACACTCTTTTTCAGCAACTTGAATATGGGCTCACAAGTGGTTGTGAGTTGAGAAATAAACCTGCTAATGTAGTTCAGTCTACCAAGCAAACTCATCACCTCCGTTCTATTCTTGGGCGGGGGTAAATCTTGAATGGCTTTGATCTTTGAGGGATCCAATTCAATTCCCCAACGGCTGACTACAAACCCCAACAGCTTTCCAGATGGAACTCCAAATACACATTTGGCCGGGTTTAGTTTGAGATTATACCTGCGAAGCCTTTCAAAGAACTTTCTTAAATCTTTAACATGGTCGGCCTGACTTTTTGACTTAATAATCACGTTATCCACATAGACCTCAATCTCTTTATGCATCATGTCATGAAACATAGTGGTCATGGCTCTCATGTATATTGCTCCAGCATTCTTCAAACCGAACGGCATCACTCGATAATAATAAGTTCCTCATGGTGTGATAAAAGATGTCTTCTCCGCGTCTTCATCATCCATAATGATCTGGTGATATCCGGCATAGCAATCCACAAAAGAGGCAACCTCATGTTTAGCACAGTTGTCTAACAAAATTTGGATGTTGGGCAGTGGAAAATCATCTTTCGGACTTGCTCTGTTCAAATCACGATAATCGACACACACTTGAATTTTGCCATCTTTCCTTGGTACGGGAACAACATTGGATAACCACATGGGATAACGAGACACTCGAATTACTTTGGCTTCAAGTTGTTTCATGATTAACTCTTTGATTTTAATACTCACATCGGTTTTAAACTTCCTCAACTTCTGTTTGACAGGGGGGAATGCGGGATCAGTTGGCAACTTGTGAGCCACTAATTCAGTGCTTAAACCGGGCATATCATCATAAGACCATGGAAAAACGTCCTTATAATCAATTAATTCTTGAATCATTCCCTCTTTTAGCTGTGGCAAAGCATGTACACTGATTTTAGTTTCCCTAACATCTTCTTGATCCCCTAGATTTATTGGCTCAGTTTCATTCAAATTAGGATTCGGTTTGTCTTCGAACTGTTCCAACTCTTTGCTTATTTCTTTTAGTGTTTGTTCTTCATCATATTTCCTATCCTACTTTATTACATCTTGATTAGTTTGGATTTTAAGATCAGGATGAAAATTCCGCATGCATGTCATGTCATTAGAATCAGCATAAAGAGAACTGTGTAAGAAAAGAAAAACAAAATATATTAGACACAAAACAAAAGGGACATTGCATTTCATTAAATAAAAAATAGAAGGGTTTAAACACAGACGCCAACATAACATAAACAAACTAAAGTCCGAATTACAACCCTGAAATAACTCAGATAAACAGAAAGAAAAACAAAATAGACTACCAAAACTCCCTCCTAACGGGGAGAGGAGTGACTTCCCAATTATTGAGCTGGACAGCTGGACCTATGAATTGCACGTCTGCCATACTGGTACCTTCTCCTGCTTCGACCATATCAACTTCGATACAAAGGTTTTGGAAGTCATCAACCAATTCAACCTCAAATTCTACATGCTTCGTGACACCGCTCTTAATAAATGATTAACTGAGTAGTGGCATTGGGTGAGGGAGTGACCATATTTCCTTTTTCCTTCCCTTGGCTTTCTTCAGATCTTCAGCTGTAGGCTCAAATTCCAGACCAAACGTGCCCACGTTCTCACTCGGACATATGGGATGAACTATACCGTGCAGAGACGCTCCCAAACCCTTTCTTGGCTCAAATCCGTATTTCCAAAGTTCACTCACCATCATGATAGAAGCAGAAGACAATTGTGGTCCCGGTATAGCCTGCCATTCAAGGATACGATTCACTGGCACTGTATAAAAAATTTGATAGACGAATGTCTCCTCTACGTTATTTGCTTCAATAAGAGACAAGGGAGAATCTTCGTAGGCTGACAAATCACCTTCACTATGAATAACTACTTCTTGCCGGTCATGCTACAACTTGATCATTTGGTGCAGTGTAGATGCAACCGCCTTGGCCTTGTGGATCCACGGCCTTCCCAACAACAGATTATAAGAGGATTCTACATTCAATACTTGAAACTCTATGGTGAACTCAACAGGACCTATGGTCAACATTAGTTCTATTTCGCCAATGGAATTTGATTTTGCACCATCGAAATCCCTGACACATACATTGTTGGGCCTGATCCTCTCTGCACCAATATTCAGCTTTTTCAAAGTAGAAATAAGGCAAATGTTTGCTCCTGAACCTCCATCAATCATAACATGAGTGACTGATAACGATCAATCTACTGCTCTCGTAAGAGTGTAAGCGGTCGTTGTCAAATATATAACCCAACTGGGTTGGGTATCGATCCCACAGAGAATAGCCGGTCACTAAGTAAGCAAAGATTATTAGACTTTTGGTGCAAGTCTCGTAAAAGGGGGGATTTTGTAGCGTGCAATAATGTAACAAAATAGTAGAGTAAAAACGGAAAATAGCAAAGTAAAAAGGAAAGAATGTTTAGTAGGATGTTTAACCAATGAGAATTGAGAGTTGGGGTTATGTCCACCTTATGAGTTATACGTATCTATTGGCTATGAGTTATGCGGAATTCAGACATGCATGTGCTTATAGAGAATTGTATTCTATGGTAAATCCAGGCGTCTTTCGACCATCAAGGATTATTTCACTTTAACTCTTTCGAGCTTAAAACGTGTCTAACGGTACAAATTCTCCAAGAGGTTAATCCAGTTACAACACTAACTTTTTAACAGGGGTTGGTGCCCTATTACCTTGACATTATCTCTTTTCCAGACATATAACTTTTCTTTCGAACAAGTTAATGCTATACTGGCGTATTCTATGCATTTGCAACCACAAGAATTTGCATTAAGATGAAGAGAATAATGATATAAGCAGCATACGTGTCACGAATTCACAAACTCATAGCAATAGATAGTATCTCATAAGGCTTCCATAACCCCAACAGAGAAGTTTAGCTATTCATGAGTGCGATGGAAATCACAATAGACATTATCATTATATCAAAATAGGATCTCACGTGTAATATGTGTCTTGTGGCGTGAAGTCCTTTGAGAATAGTGTTTCTCTTGTTGTGTAACTTAAGATCGAATAGATGAAGAGAAAGTAATAAGAATTAATTGAATAAAAAGTAAAAGTATGAGAATTCGAATTGATGGAAGAATTAGAATGATTCGGAACTAGAAGTAGAATGCTTGAAAATCTCTAGCAAAATAGGGTATTTATAACACCCATATCCTATTCCTACTAGGCTACTGCATTACTTAACCTAATCCTACTAGGTTAATGCATCATTATCCTAATCCTAATAAGTTACTGCTGATCCCCAAAGTCTTTAGAAATGTTGTTTTTGCCCGGGACAGATATTTTATGTGTCACTTTTGGTCCTTGGCGTCCAAGCTTTCCCTTCCTTCTTTCATGAAGCTTCCTTGGGCGTCAAGTTATCCATAATATGCTGAAATCTGCATCATTTATACCTAAAAACTTGCTAATCATGTTTATTAGCTCACTTACAGGAAAAAGGACTAAAAGTGCATGAATTATATATTTTGTCCTCAAAACTTAGCTAAAATATGGGTAAATTATAGTACTTTAGGCGTGTAAATACGCCTATCATCAACACCCCACACTTAAATCTTTGTTCGTCCTCGAACAGAATATCATGTCCATATAAACATCTACTTAGGGTTTCACAGTAACAACACAAAATATTCATCAAGACAGGCACAACAATTATTAACAAAGAGTAGTTTTCTAATCACTTCTAGAAACAATTCAACCTCTAATATAGACTCGTGATGATGGTTAATTCGTATACACAAGTTAAGGCACCAAGAATCATACAACAACTACCCAACAATCATCAACCATGTGTGTCTCACATAATATATCACCCATAATCACTCACATGTTTTGCATTTTTCGGAACATGGGTATAAGACTCTCCTTGCTCTCTCTCACAAAGAATTCATATGTTGCAACTGGTGACCATAGGCTTGCCCTTAGTGTAATTCTCTACTAATATCAGAATGTTAAGCTTAGGATCAATTAGGTCTTTTACAGGTTGTAATGTAGGCTAAGGGACGGGTAGGACTATTTTGGCCAGAAATAGTGACTTTGTTCCTAAGCGCTTTAATTCATCACATTATGCCATTAACACTCTCTTTTAATCAACTCTGCTACCTTTCTTTCATCTATCACCCCTTTTCACCTATTTTGCCATTCAAGCATAACTATCTTTTTATTTAATCATAAACACAATTTATCTTTTTGTTTTTCTATTTCTTTTTCTTTTCTTTTCTCCTTTTTTTATAACACACCTCTATGATAGCCACTTTTTTTTCATAACAAATTCAAGTACCAATTTACTTTAAGGCATCACTCTCACCCAATTTCCTCTTATTTTGTCACATGACTTCACAATTTAAAGCACTTAGGAATTTGGATCAAATTATGGTCTTGAAAAAAAAAATGGATTAAGCTTACATATGAGGCTGTCAAAGAAAATGGCTTAAAGGCTCAAAAGGGTTGACTAGGATAATGTCCACGGGTAGGTAAAAAGAAGGTAAACAATCACAGGTTGTCAAAGAAATGCCTAAATCATCTCCTAAACTCACACTCTTTATTTCGCTTTACACACACACCAGGCAAGTTCTAGCATCAGTCACAACACAGAATATACTATAACCTCACACACACAAGGCACATGGTCAACTTTATTGGGAGTATTATAGACTCTTGACCCTAACAGATGAATGAATTAAACCACACAATTATCACACAGTGAGTCACACTTAGAGCCTAAATGTCTCAATAGTAATGATTCTAGCACAAACTCTTGTCATAACACCATGCCGCCTATCATAACAATTTCATGCATCAAAATCTACGACAAACAAAAAAAAATATGACCATAAATGTAGGCAAATAAGTACAACATACGAATACCAGCACCCCACACTTAGACGGGACACACTGCCCTCAGTGGAAAATAAATACGGAAAACCTGATTAGTCAGACTCCTCTTCTATGTCTGGGGTTATTCCCCCTGTGTCGGAATCATCATCAGAGTCGTCATCCTTAGAGTTTACTCAAATTGTACCCACTTGATCCAAAAGTGCGTTGAGGTCTTTGTAGTGAGGAGGATTCATCTTGCTCTTTTCTTCCCCTTTTCTGGCCTTTCTGTGAGGTGGTTGCTTTGTCTTTTCCTTGGAGTGCTTTTGGTGCCATTGTACTTGGTTGATGGACAAAAGTGACCATAGGCGGCGCCTAATGCTTTGCCTATGCTTGGCATAGGCGGCGCCTTTTGCAAAGCATTGTTGAGCATAGGCGGCACCTATGCCATGGCATTGTTAGGCATAGGCGGCGCCTATGCCATGGCACATGAGATTCAGAGACAAAATGCTTTTGCATAGGTGGCGCCTATGCTATGGCACACTTAGGCATGGGCGGCGCCTATGCTATGGCACACTATATTTTGAGAGCTTAGGCCATAGTATAGGCCTTGCCTTGTTCGTGGCCTAGATTTACATAGGCCTTGCCTTGTTCTTTGCCTATATTTTCATAGGCAATGCCCAACCCATAGCCTTTTGCTTCTTCAATCCTAACTTACCACCTTGAACATGCAATTCTTCCAAATCAAGATTTGAACTCAATCTCCTCCTTTACACTTCTTGCACCTACACCTACTCAAAAACAACAAAAACGATTAGAACGATGGGTTGCCTCCCATCAAGCGCCTTAGTTTTGGTCGTGGCTCGACAAAATCTTAAGAAAACAAAACAATTAAAAACGATGGGTTGCCTCCCACCAAGCGCTTGATTTATTGTCGCGGAACGACATAGCTATCTCGATTACTTAGACTTCATCGAGATAGATGGGAATGGATTCAGACGACGCTGATGCTTACTTGTAGGCATGCAATCTTCTTCGATATGACTCTTGTGCATACATATCCCAGGAGGGATACCAATTATATCATCAATAGTCCAACCCATAGCTCTCTTGTATCTCTTCAGAGCAGAGATGGGAGCCTCTACGTGCTGTTCACTTAAATCATCCGCCACACTCACCGAAAGTGTATTTCCACTTCCTAAGAACGCATACCTTAGATAATTGGGGAGCTCTTTTGATTCTAGCACTGGGGGCTCTTCAATGGAAGTCTTCGCTGTTGGTGATGGTTGATTCTTAAGATCATGGTCCGGCTGCTTAGGAGTATGAGAATAGGACCCTATTTCTGTTAGAGCAAACATAGTTTCTTTATAATCTTCATCGTCCTCATGCTCAACATTCAGCAGCGCAGCAGACAATGGCTCAACAGTAAGCTGTTTCTCTACAGATAATGCTTTCTTATCCTCATAATGAACATCAGCTACGGAGAACACATTCATATCGCTGGGCTGCTTCATTGTTTTTCATATATCAAAGTGGACCACTTCGTCATTCAACCGAAATAAAAGCTCATTAGCTCTCATGTCAATAAGCACACTTCCTGTTGCAAGGAAAGGACGTCCCAAGATTATGGGAACTTCAGAATCCACCTCGCAATCCAAAATCACAAAGTCTGCAAGAAAAATGAAGGTAGACACCTTCACCAACACATCATTCAAGATACCCACAGGTCGTTTTACTGACCTATCTGCCATCACGAGCCGCATATTGGTTGGTGTAGGGTCGCCCAACCCCAACTTTCTGTAGATGGATAGTGTCATCAAATTGATGCTAGCTCCCAAATCGCACAATGACTTAGCAAAATTCATAGATCCAACCGTGCAAGGAATAGTGAAAGCACCAGGGTCTGCCTTCTTCTGTACTAAGGACCTTGTGGCAATTGTACTGCAATGATGAATATTATCTGCCGGCTCATAGATTACTGCCCGCTTCTTTGTCAATAGGTCCTTCATGAATTTAGCATACCCTGGCATTTGTTCCAGCGCCTCGACCAAAGGAACATTAATAGTCAGCTGCTTCAACATAGTCATGAATTTACTGAACCTGGTATCATCAGCTTTCTTCTTCAGTCTCTGCGGAAAAGGTGGTGGTGGAAGGGGAATTGTTTTCTCTACCACTTCCTTTTTATATTGCTTTCGATTGTCAATTTTTTTAGGAGTGTCGTCAGCCTTCTTCTTCAGTCTTTGAGGAAAAGGTGGTGGTGGAAGGGGAATAGTTTTCTCCACAACTTTCTTTTTATCTTTCTTCCAACTATCAATCTTTTCAGGCTGCAGACTTCTAGGGGTGACGTCATGAACACACTCTTCAACTTCTTCGGCCTCTTCATATTCTGCATCAATAATATTATCCGCTATATCATCAACCACCTGCTTGTCCTTGGATGGATTTTCTTTACCACTCCGGGTAGTAATAGCCATGCATGATCCGTCATTCCTTGGGTTTTGCACCGTATCGCTGGGTAGTGTTCCAGCCTTTCTTTGGTTGAATGCCGCTGATAATTGACTCAATTGTTGCTCCAGCTGTTTTATTGCAGTAGAATGCGAGTCAACCAATTACTTCATTGAGGACAGATCATTTGTTACCTCAGTTACTCCTGTGTTGGTTGCCTCTACTCCTTTTAGCAGCTTAGCCATCATATCTTCCATGGACATATTTCCAGAACCAGATGCAGCAGCGTCACGTCTTCCAAGAGGAACATACAAACCACTCCTGTCGGTATTGTTTTTCCAACTACCTTGATCGCGGTCCTTGTATCCAGATTTATCATAATAGATCCGACCTTGGTTTCCTTGGGCATTGCCTCGAAAACCCCCCTGATTATTCAAGTAGTTGGCTTCTTCCTCTGAATCGGATTTGTCTCTTCCTTTTGACATAACTGCTTTGACTTTTTCGGTCTTCCCTGATAATAGATGCTTTGTAAGAAGATCCATCTGTGTTTTCATGTGCGCCATATCTTGATCACGTTCCTCTTGTCTACGCCTCTGCTCTGCAGTCATGCCAACAGATACGGTAGAGCTTGCTACCTCAGAATCCCTGGTATGCCAAGCTCTACTCTTCTTTGTCATACGATTAGCATATCACTTGCCTCGAGAAAAGTAAGGTCCATGAATGACCCACCTGTAGCATTATCAACCACTGGCTTAGTCACTGAGTTCAAAGCCCTGTATAATATCTCCATCAAGTGGATGTTGGTCATCTGATGATTTGGGCACCGCATAAGCTTCTTCTTGAACCTCTCCCATGTTTCGTGGAGAGCTTCAGTTGGAAGCTGTCGAAAATTGCTGATCTCATCTCTCAACTGTTCTCTCTTGGATGGCGGAAAGAATCTTTCTAGGAAAATGTCTTTCAGTTGCCTCCAATTAGTAATAGAATCAGGAGTCAGCCCATTCAACCATAGAGTTGCCTCCCCAGATAGAGACAATGGAAATAAGCGCATCCAAATTACATTCTGTCCAACGCCTGGATTGTCGAATGACTTGCATGTAGAGATGAAGTTGATCAGATGCATATTCAGATCATCGCCTGCAAGTCCACCAAATAATCCCTGAGCTGCAATAGTTGAATCATGGTGCTGGTGATATTGAACTTTGCTCCAGGTGCCAAGGGCAGAGGAATAATAGCTCCTATAGCACCAGCTCTATCCAGATCGTCGTCATCATCATCATCAAAAGGAGCCTGCACAGCTCGGCGGTCAGGTCTCATTCTAGCTTGACGATCTCTCCTATGCATAGGTGCCGCCACTTCATCATACGCCTAGGATTCAGTAGCTCCTCATCACCCAGGTCCTCATCATCAGGATTTGTTGCCCGACCTAGGTTATCAATATTCTGTTGTTGCACTTGAGCAGCTGCCAGTGCAGCTAGTCTAGCCTGCTCCTGTTGAGCCGCCCTTCTGTCAATGTCACGTTGTGCATCCATCCTGCCAATAGAACCTGAATAGAACAAAAACAACAGCTAAAAGTAAAATCTGAGAAATTTTGACCAAAGGGTCTAGTAACTATCACAAACTTAGTTGACAACCGTATTCCCCGGCAGCGGCGCCAATTTTTGATAACGCTCAATCTACAGCTCTCGTAAGAGTGTAAGCGGTCGTTGTCAAATATATAACCCAACTTGGTTGGGTATCGATCCCACAGAGAATAGCCGGTCACTAAGTAAGCAAAGATTATTAGACTTTTGGTGCAAGTCTCGTAAAAGGGGGGATTTTGTAGCGTGCAATAATGTAACAAAATAGTAGAGTAAAAACGGAAAATAGCAAAGTAAAAAAGAAAGAATGTTTAGTAGGATGTTTAACCAATGAGAATTGAGAGTTGGGGTTATGTCCACCTTATGAGTTATACGTATCTATTGGCTATGAGTTATGCGGAATTCAGACATACATGTGCTTATAGAGAATTGTATTCTATGGTAAATCCAGGCGTCTTTCGACCATCAAGGATTATTTCACTTTAACTCTTTCGAGCTTAAAGCGTGTCTAACGGTACAAATTCTCCAAGAGGTTAATCCAGTTACGGTACTAACTTTTTAACAGGGGTTGATGCCCTATTACCTTGACATTATCTCTTTTCCAGACATATAACTTTTCTTTCGAACAAGTTAATGCTATACTGGCGTATTCTATGCATTTGCAACCACAAGAATGTGCATTAAGATGAAGAGAATAATGATATAAGCAGCATACGTGTCACGAATTCACAAACTCATAGCAATAGATAGTATCTCATAAGGCTTCCATAACCCCAACAGAGAAGTTTAGCTATTCATGAGTGCGATGGAAATCACAATAGACATTATCATTATATCAAAATAGGATCTCACGTGTAGTATATGTCTTGTGGCGTGAAGTCCTTTGAGAATAGCGTTTCTCTTGTTGTGTAACTTAAGATCGAATAGATGAAGAGAAAGTAATAAGAATTAATTGAATAAAAAGTAAAAGTATGAGAATTCGAATTGATGGAAGAATTAGAATGATTCGGAACTAGAAGTAGAATGCTTGAAAATCTCTAGCAAAATAGGGTATTTATAACACCCATATCCTATTCCTACTAGGCTACTGCATTACTTAACCTAATCCTACTAGGTTAATGCATCATTATCCTAATCCTAATAAGTTACTGCTGATCCCCAAAGTCTTTAGAAATGTTGTTTTTGCCCGGGACAGATATTTCATGCGTCACTTTTGGTCCTTGGCGTCCAAGCTTTCCCTTCCTTCTTTCATGAAGCTTCCTTGGGCGTCAAGTTATCCATAATATGCTGAAATCTGCATCATTTATACTTGAAAACTTGCTAATCACGTTTATTAGCTCACTTACAGGAAAAAGGACTAAAAGTGCATGAATTATATATTTTGTCCTCAAAACTTAGCTAAAATATGGGTAAATTATAGTACTTTAGGCGTGTAAATACACCTATCATCAGTGACATAGAAATCTTAATATTTCACTGTAATGTAAAGGCCCCGATTATGCCCTGTACCTTCAACAGGCAATTCATCATCAGAAAAGCTGATCCGATTGACCTCAAAGATTTTTCCAACCATTTTGTCAAGTTGGTTGATTGTAATCTCCCTTGGAACATATGATTCATTTAATACCTTCAGTAAAGCATCACGATGCTCCTTGGAGTGCAACATCAAAGATAAAAGGGAAATTTGAGCAGGGGTTTTCTTCAGCTGGTCTAATATTGAATACTCTGGCAATTTCATCTTTTTCAAAAATTCTTCGGCTTCTTCTTCGGTGATAGGATTTTTGATAGATGATGGTCCACTCACCGTTGGCTTGGACTTTCTTAAGCTTTCAGGCACGAAACATCTTCCTGACCTAGTCAAACCCCCTACCTCATCTACATCTTCCACTACTTCTTTCCCATGATAGGTCATCACGGTCCGTCCATAATTCCAGGGAATCCTTTTCGTATCAACTATCGGAGGTTGGGTCACCGGTTTGAGGACAATAGGCGCTGCCAGTGCTTCTTTCACCGCCAAGATAGGCTGACTCAGAGCTCCCACCACTGTCAACTTAGGTTTATCCTGACTCGAATCACCATACCTTCTGGCGCCTTGTACTGTTATCGGGGGCTTCTTTGTGCTTCCTTGAGCTTTATCTTCTCGCATTCCTTCCTGGCTCAATGACATTGCTTTCAAAGACTCCGCTACATTCACCGATTTCTCCTCAATGGTCTGTATCTTGACAATAGGCTTATAACCCCTCGAAGACTCTTTCCCATCATATATCAATTCTAACATATTGGCTTCAGCATGGGTTGGCAGCGGATTTTGGTTAATGTTTGGACCCTCCGGGGCCTGGACCAGCATCTGATTTGTGTCAATTAAATCTTGGACAACTCTCTTTAAATGCCAACATTTCTCAATATCATGGTTGGGCATATCAGAACAGTACGCACACCTTAAAGAATAATCGAGATTCCTCGGTGGTGGATTTGAAAGCCTTCCTTGAATTGAGCTTAAAACCTTCAACTTTCTCAACCTATCAAACAAGCTAGCATATGACTCCCCAAGAGGTGTGAATTGATTTTTGACCGCCTTCTCTTTCTTATACTTGAGCCTAGGTTGAAAACTGGGTCTAGACGGGTTTTGGTAATTTGGTGGAGCAAACGGGCGATTTTGTGGAGTTTGCGCGCGCCACTGCGGGTAAGAAGGGGTTTGGGCATATGGCTGCGTGCTATATACTGGGTATGGGGGTGGTGGAATGGAATATAAAGGGTTTTGTGGAGGGTAGTAATGGTGGGGAGGAATATATGGAGCTTGGGCGTAGACTTGGGCTTGGGATTGGGGAAAGGGGCGAGGTGGTCTTTTGGGATAGGAATGGGTTCCAGCTACAACAGTCGCCATGTCCTCTTTCTTCTTTTTTACCTCCAAATACGATAGATCCACCTTGAATCGCTTGTGTGGTGGCTTTTAATGCGGCAAAACTCACTATTCGTCCGGTCTTGATTCCGTCCTCTATCATCTCCCCCATTTTGAGGACTTCCATAAAAGACTTTCCCATTGTCGGAAGTAAATGTTGAAAATAGGTCTCATCCTGCGCCTGAATGAAAACTTCTACCAACTTACTTTCTTTCATTGGAGGCTTTACCCTAGCGGCCTGTTCACGCCACCTTATCGCGTATTCCCTAAAACCTTCAGTGCTCTTTTTCTTCATGTTGACCAAAGATTTTTCGTCTGGAATCAAGTCGATGTTGTACTGAAAATGTTGAACAAATTCAGAAGCCAAATCATCCCAACTGTTCCATTTATCGATATCCCGATCGATGAACCATTCTGAAGCCAGATCTGAAAGACTCTCGCCAAAGAAGGCCATGAGTAGTTCTTCTTTTCCTCCTGCAGCCCTCAACTGGTTGCAATAACGTCTCAAGTGTGCAAAAGGATCACCATGCCCTGCGTACTTCTCGAACTTAGGCATCTTAAAACCGGGGGGCAGTTTGATGTCTGGGAACATGCACAGGTCTTTATAGGAAACACTTCTATAATCTCCGATTCCTTGCAAATTCCTCATATCTTGCTCTAAACTCTTCAGTTTCCGGGCTATGACATCCTGTTCCTCCGTTGCGACAGGTTTCTCCATATCAAATGGAAATGCAGGCGGCAGAGTGTACCCATACGGTTCATTCAATTGCAAAGTAGGCTCCGTAGCATAATACTGACCATCTGAAACCTTCAGTACTGGCTCACTGGAAGACCGAGAAAGCCTCATTGTGGGATGCACAGCATATATGGGAGTTTCATGTGGTAGCGGGGCCACGAATACCGGTGTGATTGGTGGCACTGGCTGAGCAGCTGGTCTTGATTGGGGCGAGACCAAGGGCACACTAGAATTGCCAGGATAATAATGTCGCGGAGTGAATCCTGGCGCGTGCTCAGGTGACTCAGTAGGAACAGAGAATTGTGCCTGAGAGAGCGGTGGGCAATTTGAGATATTCCCAAGACCTTCTGGGTGCGAAGGAGGAGTCATTCCGCTGGCCCATGCCCAGTGCAAATCTATCAGTTGTTGCCTGAGCCTTACCACCTCATCGTTGTGTTCAGCACTTTCTTCCCTGTGCTCCTGATCCGGGTCAATGAGCGAATTTTCCATTTCTCTGTTAGCCATGGCGAACTTTGCTTTGGACCTGGTGAAGTATGGGTGACTAGTCAGGGCGCTGCAAACCTACCACTGTTATCTGGAAGAACATGCTCATCAAAGACGACATCCGTTAGAATTAGGCGCACAAGAGGCATGGGAATCACATTGGTAAAATTGTCCTAAATTCATGCTCATTTCTACCAACTTTTGAGGGTAGCGAGGCCATTTTAACATCATCCCGATTTTTGTCCACACTAATTTTTATCTTCTACGCTTATTATTTTCTTTCCCTCTCTTTTCTCTTTTTTTTTCTTTCTTTTCATATCAATCTCTGCCCTTTTCTTTTCTCTCGGTATCTACCTTTATTTTATCATTCTTTATGGCTTTTGTTTTTCTTTAAAAGAGGAAAATGAAAAACAACGAAACAAAATGGTTAGATCGAACCCAAAAGTAGGTTGCCTACGTATCATGTTGTACATGAATCAGATCTTGCGTAGTTCGGGCAGCATGTGCGTAAACACTACCTAATTGAAGTTTTTTTTTTCCACGAAACACGAAAACAAGTAAAAAAAAAGAAAGACGTAACATCCTAATATTTCGATGAAAGACAGCAAAACATACAACGAATTTAGGACCACTTTAAAACTAAACAACAAATACAAAACAACACTTTAAACCCCTAACGATATGCGTGCAATAAAGACTCGAATATCAAAAACAACTTGACTCCGACTTAACACAGACACCAACCTACAATGACAGACACATACAAGACTCAAACTAAATAAAGATAAGAAGTGCTCTTTCAGACTGGTGCTCTGCTTGATGACCCTGGCTGATATGGACCTACCTCTGAAGTTCTCTTTCTCCCGTTTAAACTTTGTAGCATATCCTGTAAAGACACCTTGATACCGGGGAAGAAGCTTCGGGCCCGTAGTCCTGCTTCATGAGGAGTGCACTTGGAAAGATTATTTTGGCACCTTTCTACTGTCTTGAACAAGTCTGCTAGCTGAACCCTCAATGTTTCCACTTTGGACCCTACACTTTTATCCTGATGATCGTCTACTATGCATTCTTCCTGTATTCTCCCTCTAAGCTGCGCTGGTAAGGGTTGACTGATACCCCGAGGGACAGATTGAAGCCAGACCTCATATCCCTGAGTGTGGCCCGGATTATCCAAACTTTCTTTGAATGTGTCCACACCTAGCTTTGTTGCATGCTTCTAAAACTGCTCATACCTGCTCTCACCTAAGGCTTGGTCTTTGAAGTACTCAATATCCTTCAAAAGATCCACTGTTGGTGGCACGTCCTGTAGCCTACCTAACTGGCGCATTACCCTAGAAGGATTGTATGGTCTAGTGTAATTGAGCCCTATCATAACTAAAGGGAACTGTGTCTGACAACCCAACAATACTATCTTTGGTTGAAGCCACAGATAAGTCCACAAAATGTTATCCCCGGTTCTTGACTCAAGAAATTCAATCCAAGCGTCGACTCCCACGGGTAGCGAGAATTTATCCAAACGCAACCTGAGGTCCATAGCTTTCACTCGATTGGGTATACAATGATCTACCACGTCTGGTCTAACTAAAGAAGGCGCATGGAAATGCTCCATCATCCATAACTGCAATATCAGGTTACTGCCCTTAAAAAATCTCATCCCCCCCTTCACTTCGGTTAAAGCCTTATATATTTCTGTTAAGATCATGGGTATGAGAGTGAACCTGCCCTTTTGATTAATGCCCTTGTCGTTTTGATCCTTACGAAATATGGCCATCACCACAGATTGCAAACGGGTATTAATACGTCTTTCTTCTAGTGGAAACACTAAAATGCCTAACAAAGCGAGGGTGAAGACTTCAAGACGCTTTCTCTCCCATTTCTCCTTAGTCACATGAAATTCATCCCAAAAGCAATCAAAACCTTCCGAGGGCTCGAATCTAGCGAACAAAAAGTCTAAGGAAACCCACGAATCATTTAAACAACCCAAACATATACCCTTACTTTTTAAACCACAAGACTGCAAAAATCTCACACCAGTATGATTTCGTGCTCGGATCATATCCTTCTCGATATAGGGCAAATGCAACAAACCGGATATTTCTGCCAAAGTAGGAGTCATTTCACATTAACCAAATCTGAACACCAAACTACTTGGATCCCAAAAGGTCAACAAAGCCTCTATTAAATCTGGACGAGGGGTAACATGCAGAAGTTCCGGCAGATCACCTAATATTTTAATCAGTTTCTGCTGATCAACATAGTTAAACATTTCCCACCACTTGATTAACTTTTTGGGCACCTTGACAACGATCAGAACTCTAGACTTGGTGGACAAATCCATCCTATAATAACACATAAGACGTTATCTCAGAAATTCGACAGGAGTAGAAGATTCCCAACCCTTGGGATTTTTGACTCAAGCATATGCCGATGGGACAGACCACATTCATGACTCCAATTTGCCGAACAAAAGTACTGAACGAAATCAGTCTACTTGGCAAACAACTCTAGATTACGGGGCGAGAGACCTAGGCTAATAATAGGACAAAGTCCAACACAAAGATTTTACCGGACCCACCGAGGGTTGCCTACGTATCCCAACCCGAGGGAAGGGAATCAGGTATGCGTAGTTCATTCAGATTGGACAATCAACGATTAACTAATAAATTGACCCTAACTTAAGAGACATAATAAAAAACAAACGAATAAAAAAAATTGAATTTTCAACTAGACACTTTAACTAAGACCGACACCATCAATTATATAAAAAAAATATTTTTGGTATTTTTGGCTTTTGACAAGTAAGTAGAAAAGACAAACAAAACCTCCTTTTTTTTTTCTTTTTTTCTCTTTTTTTTGAGTTTTTTGGATCGTGAAGAACAAAAGCCATAAAGAACTTCTGAAATAAACTACGACACTCCTTTTGATTCATTCTTTTCGACTCACCTTTTTTCTTCTCTTTTTTTTTCTTTTTTTTTTTTTCTTTTTTATTTTTCTTTTTTTACCTATGCACCTTACTCCTAATAAATTTTTTTCAAATCAGTCCTTCAAATGACCACGTTACCCTTAAAGATGCAACAGTTAGCACGTAGGGATGCTTTAGAGGTGAGTCTCCTACAAAGGGCCATGTGGGCCCCGCTAAGTCTCAGTATGATGCGCATAAGCATGACCTAAAGGCTGACCTACGTTGTGGTTCACTAACAAGGCTGTTCGGAGGAGCGTATGGTCAATAGTGGCTTCTTTGCTTTCCACCTACTCCATAACACCGATGGCTCCCCTCCTAAAATAAGGGTGAATCAACTAGAGGTTGTGTACAACACGTTTACTATGGACTTATTGCAGAAAGAAGGCCGGGGGGCGGACTCATGATGACAGATATAAAGCGGTAACACATAAGATAAATACTATAAACAAAGAGCACAAAAACGCCCCAAAGTGAAAACAATAACACCAACAATAATTACCAACAATGGTTATACACTCGTAATGCCAAACAAAGCCGATACGACTCAAAAATAAGCTCGAATTCTGAAATGTCCCCAGTAGAGTCGCCAGAGCTGTCACACCTTTCTTTCGATTCCAAAAAAAGATATGTATTTTAAGGTTCGAAAGGGTTTTATTATTTAAATGACATGAAATGAAAATTTGTTTTGGAAAAGGATTATTTGCATTTTTTATTCAGAGTCGCCACTTGGCATAATCCGGTGTGCCAAGTCACCTTTGAAAAATCCTTTTCGAAACCATTTGACTCTTAAACCGGTTTGCGAACAGAGATTCCGGCTAAGGAATTCTGTTGACCGAGGGGAAGGTGTTAGGCACCCCTCGATCCCGTGGTTCGACCACGGTCGCTTGGTAGAGTGTATCGACTATTTTGGCATTATGAAGTGTATAAACCACACAAAAGAACACAAAATAATCAAACAATAAACAAAACAAAATAGTCCAAAAACGTAAAAGTCCAGTCCAATTATACAGTCCGAAAAATAGAAAAAATATGAAAATATAAATCCTAATCTAAACTAAATCTAGACTACGCTCCAATGCCTTACCCGACGCCGCGGGCCTTCATCACGATTATTTTCCGCCAACATGATACGTCGGGGCATTCCCCGATGAATAAATACAAGTGATCTCGGGACATTCCCCGGCTAAATAAATACATCCAAATTAAACACGATAAACTAAAAGAAACATTCACACGCACAATACAACATTCAAACAAAACATCATTCTTAAATTTTTGCCTACCCGAACCTACATTGCCTATCAATTATCGACCAAAACATGATATTATCGAGGTCGAGTAATGTTCATTTCAAGTCAAACCACCAATGAATCAAACTAACCAAAATTTCCCAATTTTTATGAACGTTTCAATTCCCACCCCCCCAAATCTATTTTTTCAACCATGTGATTAACCAGTTTCGATACAGATTGAACCAATCAAGTTTTCATTCAACATCAACCACAAAAGCACGACATTAACCAAAATCCAAAAAAAAAATTAAAAAAAAAATGAAAGAGTAGAGTTAAAGAGATGGACCTTAACAGAACTCGTTATCATTGATAATAAAGAAATCCGAGACCGAGATCCTCAAAATGGGAACCCCAACGACAAAAATAATCCAAATCCAACACGGATAGCTTCGGAATCCGATTCGAACTCAAAAAGAAAAAAACCACGATAACAGTGAACACCCAAAACAAAATACGAACAAAATCGAGACTGGTAGAAGGAATTTTGCCAGGATTAAACTGAATCTTGCCAGAACTAGATTGAACCTCACCAGAATTAGACCCAAAACCGGTCAACACGACTGATTCGAGTCGGGTCAGGTTCGAAAGCCACAGTTACCGCCCTGTCAAAACTCCGGTGAGCTCCAACGATGACCGAAACAAACAGAAAGAGACGAAAAAAACATTTTTTCCGGTGAAAGGATACTATTTCCAGCCAAGAACGCCGGAACAGTAAACCCGGTCGAAATCCACAGTTACCGCCCCGTCGAAACTCCGGTGAACTCCAACAATGAAGACCAAAAGGACGACGGAACGGATTCCGACTGTTTTCAGGCGAAGCTCGCCGGAACAGTATCCTTTTCCGATTCGTTTTCTTCCTCACGCAGATCTCTCTCTACCTCTCTTGAATCTCTCCTCTCTCTTGGTTGCTCTCGATCTTTTCATCGATTTCAGCTCTTTCGGACAACACTCTCTCTTGATTCGTTTTCTTCTTCACGCAGATCTCTCTCTACCTCTGTCGAATCTCTCCTCTCTCTCCCCCAATTTTTGTTCGTATGTGTGAGTGGGGGTATCGTGTATGGTCTGTGTGTGACTAGAATTGAGTATGGTGTTGTTGTGTAATTGATAAAAAATGAAAGATCCTTCCCCCCTTTTTTTATTGTATGTGTATATAGGAAAAAATGGAGGTCTGGTGTGTGTATTGTGCTGTTATGTGGAGTCCCCCATTGTTCTCTGTTTTGTGGTGTATATATTTCTGTGAGGTGAGGGTGGGGTAGTGAGGTAGGGTAGGTAGGGTAGGGTAGTGAAGTGGGTTATTCTGATTGGGTAGGTTGTTAGGATAAGATGTAGGGGTTAGGATAGGATAGAATTTGTTAGGGAGTTTGTTATTATTTTTTTTGTATTTTGTGAGGGTATAATAACATGGGTGAGGGTATGCGGTAGGATAAAAATAACAATGGGTAAAAACGACATCGGGGAGGGACGAAATTAGGTGTCTACACATATATCTCATCCAACACACATAATCATCACATGCATGTATCAACCAACATACACCATCACCACACATATATATATATATTAACCAACATGCATAATCATATATATATATATATATATATATATCAAGTAACATACATAATCCTCATATATATCTCAACCATCAAATATCAATCAACATTTATATATATACATCATCAAAGTCTAGAAAAAAAAAAATATATATATATATATATATACATACATAACTTGAACTTTCAAAAAGGGATTCGTGGACTCTATAGACGAAAGGAGTCCATAGATAAACACTTGCATACCTTAGATTTCGTAGCCGAAGAGATTGACGGAAGCAATTCGCAAAGCGAAGCCTTGAATCGATTTTCCCCCAATTGGAACCCTAACCCTAACTCCTCTTCTTCTATATATATATATATATATATATATATATATGCATATATTTTGAGAGAGAGAGATAAGAGAAATGAGAGAAAATGAATGACAATTTCCAGCTCAAAGGGGGTATATATAGAGGGTTACAATAATGGGAAATGACCAAAATACCTTTAAAAATCAATTAATGTCAATCTTCCCTTCAGTGATCTATCCGATAGGATGAAGTAAATTGTCCATAACTTTTTACTCTGATGTCCAAATTGGATGAAACCAATTTTATTGGAAAGAAGACTCTCAGGGATTTCCGTTGATATATAGAATCTCACACAATTCATTATATACAAGGAGTTATGATCGTTTAAAGTTGGAGAAAAAATACGCCTGGCCTCAGTACTTTTTCCTGCACGTTTTACTGTTTATCACTATTCACCATTTGATCGGAATGTTCATAACTCATCGCTCGGGTGTCCGTTTTGGATGATCCATATATAGTTGGAAAGATTATTCGATTCTCTTCGCAACGGTGGGTCTAAATCTAGGAAATTCCACACGAAAAATTATAAATCATTCTATAAGATAGGACCCAATACGTTTACGCACAAAATTTCGACGAAAAATTTTTCGGGGTATTACAACGAATATACACGTGGAGGGACAATATGATAATGATCATCAAAAGTTATGATACTTTCACATGCATATTATGATCATAAGATATGTTAGAGAAAAAATTCTCTACATCATATGTATGCCTCAATTTGATTTTGTAGTAGCTATCATAATTTGATACTCTTAAGGCATGATTATATTCCATTTCTGGGGAATGAGAAACTTATTAATGCAAATGTACACTTGAGTGTGATGGTATCACAACGCACCTCCGAATGAGGCAAAATAACTGAGAAGAGTTATTTCGAAATCTACTTCTAAAGTAGTAAATCTGAAATTTATTCATGCAACAGTAAATTTGAAATTTACTAAAGCAAAAGCATATATCATGGTAAACTTGGAGTTTACTAGATTAAAAGTTCATAAGTTGACATGAACGATTGGGATATCCCGAAGATGTGCATACTGAGTAGTGAACATATATTGAAGAATTAGAAAGTTCTTCATGAACTTTATTGTTGCTTGTTCTCATGATAAGTTGGTTGGACCAACTAATTTTGGGATTGGATCCCTCAAAATCTTAAAAGAATAAAAGGTGAATAAGGGTCCGTTCACCTATCATGTGATATGTTGAAAAGATGCATCAATAAGATGATCACATGTACATTCATTGTCAACCTACAATTTTACATTCATAAAGTTGCTTGCTCAACAAAATTGAGTTAAGAACATAGTTTTCAGATTGTGCAATCAAGAAAGTTATCTTGATGATGATGGTTTGGCATTGAATGCCTTCGATAAATAGCTAAACCATCTCTAATGAGAACAAAGCTTCATGTGTCGATCTGAAATATGATATGTTGCATACAATAACACTTGTATGCATTAGACTAATAAATTATGATTATTTATTCCCCTCAATTGGTTCAAGGTCATGAACCAACTATTCTATCTAATAGTTTTGATGTGCGGTATACGATTAATGAATGTGCCATGATGCACAAAGAATGATCCATCAAAGAAGATGGAGGATGTATGTTAGCTTTCCTAACATAAGGGGGAGATTATAAGCAGAAATAAAGTATGTTAGGAATTATCATCAGATCCCTATTCAAAAGATAATTCAAGTCAAATGCCGAACGCATCTCATATTTAAGCTGCAAGTGCTCCTATTTTATGTCTCTAAAGGACAAAGTCTATGCATGCATGAAGCGTGATAGACCAATCGGTTCCAAATGAAATAATACTTGTATAAAATAAGGAGCAAATAATCATAATAAGAAGGTAATATGCGCTTGAAGAGCCTATGACATAACACTTCATGAAACCTCATGAGAGGTTTATGTGCCTGAAAATAATGAAGTGATGAGATCTCAAAATGTTATGTCGCATTATGAACCGATATAAAATAATATATCATCAATATCTTTGACACAATATTGGCGCAATATTGTGAAAGATTACGAGGATCTGAATTCTACGTTTATTTAAGCATGCTGACGTAGAAACATTTATCAAGTGACATGAAAGGATGCATTTTGGTAAGCATAAAAATTATTTGATTTGCAGTCCAGACACTTGAAGATGTCACTCATGAAATGTTGAGTATTGTCACTTGACAAAACTTATGTGAAAACTTTTAAGGATTCAAACTGCTTGAAGCATATAAAAGTTTCTGAAAAACTTATTTATAATCCTTATATTGTATAAGCTTATTGCTTGAACATCATTAGAACTCTTGGAGAGTTTTCAAAGTAATAGATTATTTGCTGAAATTCAAAATATCTCGAATTGGATTGGTTATGAAGTACCATATCTTAGTGCAATTGATGCACTCATGTACCTTGCAAATACTACAAGGCCTATAGCCTTTTCAGTCAATTTGTTAGTAAGGTATATTTCTGCTCCTACTATGAGACATCAAAATAGGATAAAACACATGAGCTTGTTTTATTCTAAAGATTGCAGTCCCGATCTTATTGGTCATGCTGATGTTGGGTAATTATCTGACCCGCATAAAGCTCGGTCTCAAATAGGTTATGTGTTCATATGTAATGGTACTGTCATATCTTAGAGATATACAAAACAGTCTATCGTAGCCACTTCAATGAATCATGCTAAGATAATAGCTATTCATGAAGTAAGCCGAGAATGTGTATGGTTGAGGTCCATGATACATCTCATTCAAGAAAAATGTGGTGTGAAATATGACAATCTACCCACAATTTTATACAAAGATAATTCAGCATACATAGCACATCTTAAGGGAGGATTCATAAATAGAGATAGAACGAAACACATTTTGCCAAAGCTTTTCTACATACATGAGCTACAAAAGAATGATGATATTAATGTGCAACAGATTCGTTCAACTGATAATGTGACTGATTTATTCACCAAATCTTCTCCAATTACAATTTTCAAGAAGATGTTGTACAAGATCGGGATGCAAAAGTTCAAGGATGTTCTCATTAGGGGGAGCAAATACGCGTTGTACTCTTTTTTCCTTTCAAGGTTTTGTCCCACCAGGTTTTCCTTGTAAGGTTTTTAATGAGGTAGCCTATATGCGTATTGTTAGAGATGTGTACTCTTTTTCCTTCACTAGATTTTTTTCCCACTGGGTTTTTTTAGTAAGATTTTAATGAGTCACATTCTCTATCTAGACATTCAAGGGGGAGTGTTATAAATGTATTTATATTATAGTGAATGACTATCAAGATCTACTTTGATAGCTATTAGGATTTGAAGCATCCGTCTTTTACTCAGACTAGGAGTAAATTTTCCCTATAAATAAAGGGGTTTTGTTCATTGTATTTACAATCTGATGACCCCTCAAGAATCCCTCAAGAGAAGAAATAAGAATCACTCTCTCTATTCTCTCTACTCTTCTTCTTTATTCTTTCTTGTTTTATAACAAGAATAATATATATTGACATATTTAATTTAAGTAAGATTTATGTAGGGAAAAATTCTAATAATATTAAAATTCTAAATAGTAAAATTAAAATTGCACATACATTAGGTATGCTTATTGTTTTCAACTTAGCTTAATCTATTGCAAATCAAGGAAGTAAATAATGTCCTACTTAAAATAAAAAATCACATGTATAAAATAACCGATAAGCACCATAATCATAAGGTGAGTTGATTTCTTTTTCGTTATTTTTTTTAATTGATTGATAGTGTAAAAAATAATTAAAGAACAAATTTGAATATTCTTCTTCATCTTTCCGTATTCTTGTAATTTGGTTTTAATTCAGTTATTGTTGTTGTTGCTCCACAATAGACAAAATTATTTAATTTTAAATAATTAAGCATTACACGTGCAAGGCACGTGTAGTGTGTGTGTGTGTGTGTATATATATATATTGTTTTGGATTGGTATGATTAGTGGGATCTTTGTCTTGATTTGGATTGATTTATAGTAATTGTTATCATCAAGATTGTCCTCATTCATTCGTTTTAATTTATGAATTTTATTTTTCTTTCTAATTTATTTGAAAAAAATATCATGTCTGATGTTTAGTAACTTTAATAACTTTGTTTTTTGATTTTATATACCTACCTTATAATAACATGATCAGAATTATCAAACTCGAGGAATAATTAGCTTATTAAAATCTCAAATTTAAATCGTAATATTCTAGAATCTTTCTCCCACATCCAAATCGATGAAAAGGATGGAGATTACTAATAGCTTCTAATCAGACTAACATAAGAAAGAGGGCAGGCAGGAACGAATAATAGAATAAGAGAACTCTTCATCAGAGGTAGATTTCGAGTTGGTTAGTTTGATTTTTTTTTTTGGTTTCAACAACCTAAATACGTATTTGTTCTGACAAGAAATCATCTGTTTCGGCCATCTTTCTCTTAAAGCTTTTTCCTTATTTGCTTTCTATTTAGAGCTTTCACTAGTTCTCACTCATTTTCCCATCCATAAAAAAATTCTTTTTTAAGCAGAAGGAAGTAAGAATGTCATTAGCAAAAAATGAAATACGATCTCTACCTAGATTTTTAAAATCTTTGGACGAGGTTTCACTATTCAAAGTTAGTGAATGGACCTCTCTTGATAAAAAATGCAGTTTAAGAAATAGGGCTTCCTAGAATTTCTTTGGTCTCACCAATTCAGTCCTTTCTCCAAAATCAGATAGCCAAGGTTTACGGCGTTACCGTGGTCGTCCTTTGAAACAAAGATCAGATGGTATCTAGCTAGCCTTCTTACTTTTGTTTGATGATTTTATATCATTACATGATCAGCGAATTCAGGATTCTAGTACAATGACCTCAAGTATATTAATTAATTTTTTAAATTTAACTTCTACACATAATTCAAGGATTATAGTACAATGACCTCAAGGGAAGAGGGTTGTTGCTTTTCTCAAGAAGAACATCTTCTCTCGCTTTGGAGTAGCACGTACTATTATAAGCGATGGAGGATCTCATTTTTGCAACAAACTATTTCGAGTAGCTTTAGCAAAATATGGGGTGACACAGCACCGAGTAGCTACTCCATACCACCCAAAAACCAGTGGGAAAGTGGAGGTGTCAAATCGAGAGATTAAAGCTATCCTAGACAAAACGGTGAACTCTAGCCAGAAAGATTGGTCTCGAAAGCTCGATAATGATGCTCTGTGGGCATATCGGACTACATTCAAGACACCCATTGGCATGTCACTATTTTAGCTGTTCTATGGAAAAGCTTGCCACCTACCAATAGAGCTGAAGCACAAAGCCTTATGGGCACTCAAAAGGCTGAATTTAAATTGGAAAGAGGCAGCAGAGCTAAGACTAGGGCAACTGAATGAGATGGATGAATTCTGTCTCAGGGCATATAAACGAGCAGATCTGTATAAAGAAAGATAAAAAAGTACCATGATTGGAGGATAGAGAAATGAGACTTCCAAAAGGGTGACTTGGTGCTTCTGTTTAATTCCAGACTCAAATTGTTCCCAGGTAAACTGTAATCTAAGTGGTCAGGCCCTTTTAAAGTTAGCCAAGTCCACTCATCTGGAGTAGTGGAACTTGAAAACTATGACGGCAGTACCTTCAAGGTAAATGGGTAACGTGTCAAGCCTTACATTGGTCCAAAAGAATCTATGAAAAGTATCACCATTATCGATCTCGATGAAGTCTGAAGTAATCGAGATACCTGAGTCGTGTCGCGATGTTAAATCAGGCACTGCATGGGAGGCAACCCATGAACCCCGGGATTGATCCATTCTAGGTATACTCTAACCCTTAGTTTAGTTTAGTTTTGATTTTAAGTTGAGGGTGTAGGGTAGGATGTTGTTGTAACAATTTTTGGTAGATGATTAGGAATAATACAATTACTTGAGGCAGTTAGCTTATTTTGCAACTTTTGAGAACATCTCTATTGTTCTGAGCTTATAACTGTATGAATTGTATTTATTTGTGACCACAATTCATCTTTTTGTGGCATTAGTCTGGCAACTTGACGATTTTTACTGAACAAATTGCATAAATCGGATAAGTAGTGATATGTGATGTACTTGTGTGCCATGTGTGTGTGAGGTCTTACTCAGTTCCTGCTGTGTGCCAAATCTAGAACTTTCCCTGTTAGTCCTGCCTAGGTTGTAGGATAGGGGTTAGGAAAGGATCATAGGTCATTTTTTATTGTAGCCCACTTTCAGCCTAAATGACCTTCCCAATATGAATAATATCCCTTGATCCCTAATTTGAGCCTATATGCCTGTTTCTTTCTATGACACCTCTCACCTTCCCGTTTACATCATAATGAACCATTTTTGGCCCTGGTCCTCCTTGGACACTGTGCACCTTAACTTAGGCAAACAACCTAAGTTGAGGGTGGCTATCATAGGGGTGCGTGATGCAAAATGAATATGAAAAAAGGTAGAATAAAAGAAAAGAATAAAAAGTTGGGTGTGGTGAAAAAGGAATAAGAAAAGAGAAAGTTGTGTAAAAGAAGATAATACGATAAAATAATGATTGAAAGGACCGCACCCATCTTGAGCATGTGTGATCAATAAAAGAGATGAAGAAAAGAAGGTTGAGAAGTCAAACCCAAAGAGTTTAGTATAGTGTCAAGGAGACATAGTCACTCTAAAATATCCATGAATTTCATACCATCCCCTAGCCTACATTATAAAGCCTAAGAAAAGCCCTATTGTGATCCTAACTGACCTGTCTAAAGACTTGGGTACTGACTATAAGGGAAAGCCTATGGAATTTGACATACAGTGTTTGGAATTTTATTCTGAGAGTAAGCCTTGTGATTATCCCTATGTTTATGTATATAAATTCTGATATGAGTGAAAAAGGGATTTCTTTGTTGTGAGGGCACACTGGGTATGTTTCTAGTCACTGACTTGTTCAGATAGTGTGATCTTGGTATGGCATGGTTGTTGTTGCTGAGTTCTTGCCATATCTTGATTCTTGTGAGTTGCATGGTTGTTCTTCAACACATCAACAGTGAGTTTTAAATTGACTGACCTTGGAGATGGTGAAATTATTTTGAACTAATATGAGTAGTTAGGTGCCAAATTGTACCTTGTATTCTCTTAGTCATGTTTTGGTTGCTTGAGGATAAGCAATTGTTTTAAGTTGAGGGTGTTGATATGTGAGCATATGCTAACACATTTGAGGCTTTTGACTCTAAATAATTGCAAGGTCTTGAGCAACTTTAGTTATTTTTTATTAGTTTATGTTTGATTTAGCAGTTTAAGTTGATATGATAGAGAATCAACAA
The DNA here is from genome assembly GCA_030864215.1 of Capsicum pubescens. Taxonomy (NCBI): domain Eukaryota; kingdom Viridiplantae; phylum Streptophyta; class Magnoliopsida; order Solanales; family Solanaceae; genus Capsicum; species Capsicum pubescens. Next base: position 95,746,876 of record CM061538.1, on the reverse strand, counting down.
GAATGGAAGCAAAGAAATTAAAATCTGAAGAAATATGAAGACAAGTGTGGCTGACGACATTTGTGATAAGTCGTCAGCCCTGTGATAAGCGATCAAGTTGGTTGTCAGCAGTAGACAGAGAATTGGCCTAAAGTGGAAGCTGTGATGACATTTTGTGGTACGTCGTCAAGCTTCTGATAAGCTGTCAGGAATGTCGTCAACCTAAGGCAGCCAAGGAAAACTAAAGCAAAGCCTTGATGAAATTTTGTAATAAGCCATCACGGAGCTGATAAGTTGTCAAGTTTGTCGTCAGCCTTAAGCAGGGCATGAGAATTGGAGCAAAATTGTGACGACATTTCTGATAATTAGTCATAGTCCTGATAAGCCGTCAGAAGTTGCCGTCAACCTAAGACAGGACTAGTGCAAATTTGAAGAAGACCTGATGACATTCTTGATAAGTCGTCAGGATCCTGATAAGGCATCACAAATGGTCGTCGTCTATTCCAAGAAAAAGTTGTAACCTTGATTTTGTTTCCATAATTAGGGTAAACTATTTAAAGCTTTGTTTTAGTGTTTTCTAGGAGTGGTACTCGAGAATTCCGCATAGAGTTTGAGACATTGAGTTTTGAGATAACATATTTTGATATTTTTCTGTCTCTACTTTTGGCTTGAAAAAGCACATACTTTGAAGAGATTATTATCAGTATTTTGGAATTTCCTTTGTGATCTAATCTGCGATTCACTAGTTATTATTCATCTCTGTAAGTTTATCTTTCAAATCATGAATTCAATTATGTGTTTCGTTCGTTGCATCATGAGTGGATAAATTCCATTAACCTGAATTATGGGATCTAGGGTTAGGTCTTGATAAGGTGCTAAGTATTCAAGATTCAAAAGGTGGTAGGATTTCTTGATAATTCTGAAGTTTTAATTAACATCTGTTGGTTGCAAATAGTAGAAACACCTGCTTTGATTTGCTTGAGAGAGAAATCAAATATAGTAGGAAGTGAATTATCAACAGGGACTCAAAAATACTTCGTTTAATAATCAGCGTTGTAACAAAGTTGGTTAACTTGAGGTAAAATCTCGGCAGTAAATAAAAATTTCCTAAGTTTGAGAGGATTAGGAAATTAAATGCTTAAGTAGGTAGAGAGACATTTAAGCATAACATCGATAAAGATATCTTGTTATCCTACCCACTGTGAGAATCTTGAACCACTTTTAGCATCTGTCATGTACTGGAAGCCCTAGTGAACATAATTCTGGTTATTTCACAAACTCTTGGTATACAAACACTGAAATTAAAGTGACAAGAAACTACTTGTCAAACCTACTCCCCCCATTTCAGGAAACATTAAACTAACAGTGGATTAAATCGCAAATAACTTGAGTTCACACCATATTCCCTGTGGGATTCGACCCCAACCTAGTTGGGTTTTATATTGACAATGATTGCTTACACCCATTCAAGAGTGTAGTTTGAGCGTTATTAATCTCATATAGAGGTACTCAGTTTACCTCTTATTTTTGAAAGGCATTCCGAAAGGGTCTTGGTACCCGAGTTTATCTCAGTACAACCTTTAACCCTTAGATAGATGGTCAAGAAGAAAGGACCATACAAACTTTAGAAGATATGCTGCGAGCTTGTGCGATAGACTTTAAAGGTAGTTGGGATGACCACTTACCTTTGATTGAGTTCGTATATAACAACAACTACCATTCTAGAATTCAGATGACCCCATTTGAGGCACTTTATGAGAGGAGGTGTAGATCTCCCATTGGTTGGTTTGAATTAGGGGAGGCCACAGTGGTAGGGCCTGATTTGGTACTTGATACCTTGGAAAAAGTTTAGTTGATCAGGGAAAGGCTTAAGACAGCTCAGAGCCGATAGAAATTATACGTCGATGTACATAGAAAGGATCTCGAGTTTGAGATTAGTGACTTTGTGTATTTGAAAATCTCTCCTAGTAAAGGATTAAAGAGGTTTGGCAAGAAGGGGAAACTCACTCCCCGATATGTCGGTCCTTACCAAATTCTCAGTTGTTTCAGAAATATAGCTTACGAACTTGAGTTGCCTTCAGACTTAGCTTCAGTACACCCAGTGTTCCATGTCTCCTTAAGAAGTGCATAGGTGACCTAGCATCCATAGTCCCTATAGAGGGCATAGATGTTCAGAGCAGCCTCTCTTATTAAGAGATTCCAATCAAAATTCTTGATTATCAGATTCACAGACTGAGGAACAAAGAAGCCCCTCTAGTCAAAGTTCTTTGGTAGAATCAGTCCGTTGAGGGAGCTACTTGGGAAGCATAAGTAGAGATGCAGACCAAGTATCCTCACCTCTTCTCCGTAAACTCAGACTCAGCTCAAGGTAATAGAATTCCTTAAGCTTACTCAGTTTTATGCTCATATTTCCCTTTTATAGTCTTGGTATCAGTTACCATTGTATTTCAGTTATGTATTCATGCATCAGATATGTATGAATCACATGAGAAGCTCAACTTATCAGTAATTCCAGTCATGCATTCATGAGTCAGTTTAGTCATGTATTTGTGTATCAGATATGCATGTCCAATATATACTTTTATCTTATCAATTCTCCCATCTTAATCAGTCTCATTCGAGGACGAATGTTCCCAAGGGGAGATGTTGTAAGACCCCACAAAATTCCTAGCATAACTCAGTCCTTTAAGTTTATTAAGGGGTCTCAGGTTTAGAAAAATATTAGCTAAGTGTCTATACTTAGTGTTATTTTAGACTTCGTAAGTTGGAAAGCCTATTCCGCGGCCTTTACGACCATTAAATGTTGATCTTTAGATTGATTCATGATCAGGAATGTCTTTAGGTGTTCTCAGACAAGTTTTAGATTTTTTGGAACTCGTTTAGACCATGTTTGAGTGATCAAAATAGTGAGTCGATGTGATATCGATGCATCGCGTTATCCATCACGTCGACAGATAATTCTTCCCTCAGCTCAGTGCAAATTTTAGTGAACCGATACAGACTCAATGCGGCGCATTGGCCATAGCGTCGATGCCAATGATGCGGTGTGTTGGCCTGCGCGTCGATAATCCAGTTTTTAGTCATTAAAAAGTCGCATCCTTAAGGGTAATTGGGTCATTTTCCCACCCCTATTTATCCTTAAAATACGAGATTGAGCTTTCATTAAGCAAAATTGTAACACCCCACAAAATTCCCTCATAGTTTGAGCCTTAGAGAATGTTGAGTAAAGTGTTATTCTGGCCTTAAAAGTTTGAGAGGTGTCTTCCCAAGTGTGAGATATTTTGAACTGTGTGGAATTTCCCTAATTTCAAATTTTATCACATGGGAAATTTGATAAGCTTTCCGTCGATATAAGATTCGCCCAAACCCGATACCCGGGTAAGAAGTTATAGTTAATTTAAGTCTTAGTCATAAAACAACATCATTTAAGTGATCGGCGCATTGCGGAGAGGGTTTATTTGGCAATTGTCGATTTCCAGTGGGAATTTGCGATAGTGGCGCGTCGCGGAGGAGCCCAATTTCCCAATAGTCAATTTCCAATGGAACCCCGCGATAGTGCCGCGTCGAGGAGGAGTCCCATGAGCTATTTTCCCAATTTCAGCTACTTCTTCGAAAACTAAAGTAATTTCCCTCCTATGAGCTATTTTCCTAATAATGAGGTTGCAAAGTTGTTTCCTAGCTAAAGTATTCCATTGATATGAATTGTCTCTTTAAAAGGAAGTATTTTCTCTTGATTTGGTATTTTCCCTTGAAGCCTTGAGATGAGTTATTTTCACTAAACTAGAGTATATTCCTTTTTAGATTGAATGATTTCCCTAAAGCCTGAAATGAGATATTTTTCTAAAGTGAATGAAATGCCTTCAAGCATGTTTCAAAGTTATATGATTCCGAATTCCAAGTATTTGAGTTCAAAAATAGTTATAAGATCTTGAGAATTGATGAAGTTTTACTCTCCATGATACATATGAATGATTTGAAAGTATCGTGTAAAGTTTCTTTATCCCTGGAGTATTGAGAATAAGAGTAGATTTGTGATTTCAAGTTAAAGTATGATGACTCACGAGATTTGTGCTACACACTTCATCCTACATGATTTATGAGCTTTACATTTTATAATTGTTCAAGCCATGTGAGTTATCCCATATTGCATGCATGACTTGATTGAAGAAGATTAACACTGTTTTATACATATGCATTCACCCCTACATACTCAGTACATCCTCAAAGTACTGATTCACATATACGTCTATGTGATACATTATCTCATAATGTCGGTACAAGATTGTAGCGCATGTACCATGTCCAATCAGTTCACCGCTTCCAGTCATCAGGTGATGGGTTCTTTTGATTCAGGACCACGAGTCAGTGATAGAAAAGTGATATAATAGAAAAGTGTTGTATTTTTCCTTATTCAGTCGTATTGAGTTGGGGTGGTTGGGAGTCATGACCCAGCTACCCATGGTCAGTGCTAGTAGAGGCTTTATAGATAGTCAGTAGAAATTGATGTATTGAATTTCAGTTTGATGTAATATTAGAGTTGTAACCTTGTGACTTCAGTTTTGTATTGAACAAATTCATAACAGAGTTATCTTCTACTTTATTCCTCTGGATTGATGCATTTTATTCAGTTATTTATGTGTTATGCCAAGTGAAGGGTTAGCTTGGGGTCACTTGTTACCCTAGGCACCGTGTAGCGTCCCGAGGGGTGATTTTGGGTCATTACAAAAATACACTCACTTTCTCTCAAAATATCTCAAGAACAAAACCCTAGGAGGATCAATTTCAATTCAAGAACTCAAGAACTCACCACCAATCTCTCAGAATTCAATCTTTAAGGTATGTTAAGTGTTCATCCAAGGGTTTTCTTCCACCCTTAGAGTTCAAGTATCCCTTTTTCTTAACTACAAGTTGATGATTTAATGAATTCCACGATTTTATCTGAACATGTTCATGACTATTATATTAATAGGATTTCTAATCCGTAATTAAGTGCAAGACTTATATGAAATCAGTCAGTACGTATGTAGTATCATGTGAACTCATGTTAAAGCCTCAAAATTGTGATCTTGGTGTTGAAATTATGATGCTCATGTGTTGATTAGTAATATGTGCATAAACCATGTCCTCCAAGTGTTTGATGAATTGTTCATGTGAACTAAATAGTGAGATTATGTCATATTTGCATGTGTGCTAGATCATGTCATTCAAGTGTTTGATAAAATGCCTCTATAGATGTATTATGAACAAGTGTGCATTTTATGCTATGCAAGGTCATGTGATGTTTTAATTTTTATGCTATCGAGTCTTGGGGGTATTTAATACCCGATAATTTAGTTGTTTACCTAGAGCTAGTGTCAGTTATAGAATAACCTCAGTTATGTCACTATCAGTAGTACTTTCAATCAGTTACAGGACTCAGGAAAACTCAGTAGACTAAGTATCAGTCTAGTCCAGTTCAGTATTCAGTTCAGACCTCAGAGAACTTAGTCAGTTAATAGAATTCAGTGAATTCAGTTCAGTTCAGTTAGACAGTACAATCAGTAAAAGTTCAATCGAGCTTAGCATAAACTAGGAAACCAGTTCAGCGTATATTTAGTTGGGAGTAGGATTCAGCACCGAGTGAACCCAGGGATGTGGGCATTCCTTCCAGCAGAGGGTTTGACCCTTAGTAGCAATCCCTGCATTACAGAACTACGCAGCCAGCGTAGGGTGAGATATCTTCCTGCCAGACTAGGGTTGATACATCTCTTACGAGTTTTCTTTCCAGCGAGGGTTGGCGAAAGAGTTTCCTGTTAGAGAGAGTTAACTCACAACTTGTCTTTACCCGTGGTACGGTACTAACACTCTTCCAACTGGGGTTATAGGGTGGACCCCAATCTTTTCAGAAAGGGACATAATGGTTAGATGATTACCTCCCACAGTCTCAATTTTAGTTCTAGTCTCAGAATTGAACTCAGTTCAATTCTATAGAAATTAGGGCTTTCATACATAGTCACTCAGCTCAGTACGGAACTTAGCATAGTTCCACGGAATTATGACTGTTAGATACAGTTATTTAGTTATCAGTAATTTAGTATTCAGTAAACTCAGATATCAGTAAATAAGTACTCAGACTCAGTATCCAGTATTATCAAGGTCTCAGTTACAGTTTATGTTTTTATTCATATGCTCTCATTCAGATATATTCATGTCATTCAGTCAGTACTGTTCATGCATATGAACTGTTGACACCCAATTTTGACCTCCCGATATTACTTTTAGGCTGTTATTTTTATCAAAATTAATTAATTTTAATTATTAATATTTTTGTACATATTATTCTTATATTAAATATATACTAACGTGTCACATTCATAATTTAGAAAAATGTACAAAACTACTTCTATCTTTTAGTATCATTCTTATAATTTTAAACTCATATTTTGTTGTGCTTGGCTGTCTCTTTACTCCTATTATCTCTCTTACTGTTGATCGTTGGTAAGTCCCTCATCAATGTATTTACATATTAGAAAGCACGTCTATAGGGTTAATTTGAAATAATCACTCACTGCTTATTTGTTGTGCTATGTTCGAGTGTTTCAATATGCCTGCCTATGTTTGTATTCTCCCATGCTTGCATTATTTTTCTATTATGTTCAACATGTGTTATTACAAGGGGATTTCGAAGAGTTGCCGGAATGTTCATACTAGTCATGTATTCTTTATAGCTAGTCGTTCTCTTTCTTTTATTTTCCATATTACTTGGTTTGTAATATTATTCTAAAAAACGCTATTATTACTATAATGATAATTTTGGGGGGTTGCTTTGGGGGGTGGAGATTTACGTGCTCTATGAATAATATAGGTAGGCACAATTTAGATTTATATGCGTTATATGTTACGTGGATCACTTAGGCACTTCAATTATTCTTGATCTAACGAAAACTGACATACCATATTAATTGTCATTGAGCATATTAATGAGACATTAGGCATATTCATATATTTATAGTATGTTAGCACTGTAATTTGCATTGAGCATATTGATGAGATATTAAGCATATTAATGTATTCCTTGTATGCTAGCATATTAATTTTGCATTAAGCATGTTAGTATATCTTAAGCATATTAACATTAACATGATAACACACATGTTGTTAAAAACGTAGCGCAAATTGTCTGTATATTTCAGTATGTTAAACTTTGACATGTTTAAATATTAGAATTAAGCGTTTTAACACGTTAAGCATTAAATTTGAGCATGTCGTATCTTTTAACATGTCTTAACACTAAAATAATCTTGTCAATGTATTTTTTAACATGTTAACAAACTTTCAGTATGTTAAACAGTTTACTTAAGCATGTTTTAGCATATCACAATAATTTTTCTGCATGCCCACATGTTAATTCACTGTACATTAAAAAATATAATTTTGGCAAAACAAATTAACCTTTGGGCATGTTAGAATCAAATTTCAGCATATTTCTGCACATTAAAATGGATTTCAGCATTTTCAAAACTACTTTCGTTAGTATTCATCATGTTCTCAATCTGTTAATATAAATTTCTACACTATTTGAATAATTTTCAGCCTTCCTATTTGCCTTTCCGTATGTTTCATTAACTTCTGCTTAGTAAAACAATTTTCAGCAACTATGTATTAAGAAAATGACTTTTTATTTCTCTATTAAAGTCATGGTGCGGTTTTTGACTATCACAATTTAAACTAGACATGACATTTTACTCTTTGTACTATCTCCTAACCTATAGTTAGAGGGAAAGTAACAAGGATCTCGAGGTCTGATTTTTATATTTTTAATTAATTTGATACAGTTCCGGGAGTACCACGTACCAAAAGTTTAAAAAGCAGAGACTATGCCTACATACATAAATATTTTGTATTTTTTCACTTGTCTTTAAAAATTATAATGTTATCATTTTCACTTAAAACCGACCTCTAATTAAAATTGTTGCTAAGTTGAACGAGCGCGATTAATGATATCGTGGCATCGTTTCTATAAAGCAACAAATATTTTTTTTAAGAAACAAAAACTCTCTTAATTTTTTAAAGTTTTGAATATTATTCCTCTATCAAAATAAGTTAGCTGCTATGCACTTTTCTTATTTCTTTACTTATTTGGGGTAGTTTAAAATTTTTTCTTTGCTTTATAATTTATGTTATGATTTATGTCACTTCTTTTTCCTCGCTTGTCTTATTTACATATTTTTATCGATTTTATGACTTAGATAATTAATAATTAGAAATGACAAAAATAGCTTGTGTTTGTTTATTAATTACGTTATCACTTAGTTAACATTTAAGTTAATAAAACAAGAGACCTTTATTTGAACACATAGAATCCCCACTTAAAGTACGAATTCGATTGAAAACCACCTTTGTGGACCTCGAAAGGTGCCTAACACCTTCCTTTCGAGATAATTTGAACCCTTACCCGAATTTTTGGTAAAAACTAAGACTAAAAAACAAAATAGGTTTGTAGTAGCTTAGACCGGTTCCCTAAAATACCTTAATTCGTTAGGTGGTGACTCTTCACACCTCCTCAAACAATCCCAAAAAGAGTTTGTCACGTTGAATCCCGCTTTCCGCGAGGAAAAAAGGGCGCGACAAAATGACGACTATGTTGGTGATCTTAGGTTCTAACCATTACAAATTTGTGCTTTATGTGGGATTCTCGTTATTTGTTTTATCATAATATTTGCTTTTGACATGATTTATTTTCTATATGTTCTTCTCTTTTTGTTTATTCACATCATGATTTTTCTGTTCCTTCTCCTTCTCTATTTTTTTTCATGCCTACTTTTCTTTTATTGATTAAATGTTTCTATGTGCTAAAGCATGTTGTGCGTTGCTATGCGCTATGTGTTACTGCTTTATATAACTGGCATCCCACTCATTCTTTCCTCTACTTAGAAACCTCTTTTGTTTTCTATTTATGAACGGTTGCGTGAATACACAGACGTTCTTTTATAAAACACCCTTCAGGAAATGTCTTATGGATTGGTTGATCAGCGGTGCATTGACATCCATAAGTTTTCCCACTCTCGAGTTTTCCACTCGAGGAAACCATGTCATAAACCCACTCTTGCCCTTTAGGTCCTGGCTACATATTTCTTTTATTTAGGAATATGTGTCCAATTCAACGTAGGATGCCATGGCATTCTTGACGCGTTGAATGTTAGTCTCATTCAAAGTCCAAAGAGGTTCACAACCTCAAAGGGACTCATAATTACTTGCTATGTGTTGCATTCCTACGTATGTATTGACATGTGCCTATCTTGTATTTCCGTTCTTGCCTTAGTCACTCGTTACATTTAGTGTTCCTTACTTTAGAGCTCGTTACTCTTAAAACTCTTGTCACGTTAGGTCCCTACTATACACTCTTAGGACCTATTCAATATTTCCCTTTATTATTAACCTCCTAATTCATCTGTTAGTAAATTAATCATCCCTAGATTCAACTCTTACTAAGATAAGGCGATTCTAGTCCCGTCTACAATATCTTAGTGCAACTTATCATTTCAATATATATTCTTCCTAATGCTTCTAATGTTTACATACTAGTGTCCTACCACGATTCTTGGACATTAATATCATTATATTCGTGTCGTACTTTAGCTTTCACAATCTCTAAGTTACATAGAGCTCTCATAACTTCTATTCACTCTGAATAAGCATAACTCATTATTTTCAAATAAGTAGAATATTCATTCTAGACTCCCGTGTGTACTCTTGTTTCTAATTATAAGTCCTTTCTTCTAAGGTTGACTAAAGTTGAACATCAGAAATGGCCGGTCAAACAATGTTTATCAACCTTGTCAGTAACGACGATGAGCATGAGAATTTGGGATTGCATCAAAACAAAGTTATTTCGAACATCAGAAGGATAGAAGAGAAAATAGAGAGAATTAGGGGGGTAATGAATAATCTCTGAGGTTCAGTTGAAATGCCACCAAATTTTCCAAATCCACTATCCGAAGCTGACTTCATTGCTCTTACCTACACTATGTCGTCTCCTATATCAACGACCTCACCCACGCCTGATTGTGGGGAACAAATGTCTTTAAGTTGGTATTCAGTTGCACTTTTGAAAGCACTTAATGGGTTCACAACCATGGGCAAGGACAAGGAAATGAAAGGACGAATTTCTAATCATAAGGCGGGTCATCTCAACAACATGTGATGAATAAGTCATCCAAAACTAAAGAAGAAGACAAGGATAGAATTGAGTACTTGAACTTTCCATTATATGATTGGTCAGGAAACCCTCATTCCCATTTTGAGGTATACCTTGATGAACTAACAGTTATAAGAAAAAGCGATGGTCTCAAGAAGATCTTCGTCAGTTCACTTATTGGTCCTGCATTGATATGGTATGCCAAAAAAGATACAAGCAAGTGGATATCTTGGGGCAATTTGACAATTGACTTTATTAGGCAATTTGACAATAAGCTTAAGAGGAATCTCACGATCGAGACTGATTTGGTTGAGTCACAGTTCAAAGACAAGGGAAAAACGATCATCAATGGGAAATCAAAATCTACAAATCTTGAAGCAAGCATACCCCAATCTCAACTGATATGGTACCCAGCTCCAGAAGTCATTCCAACATCCAATTATGTCCAAGCCTATTATCCCCAGTCCTTTACAAAATTTCCTCCACAAACTATTTGGTACCTACCTCCATTTGTTGCTCCAACATCAAACTACCTTCCAATGTCTTACAAAAATCCACCAATAAATCAACAACCCAATCAATCCACTAAATCTCAACATGAGCTCCAGAAAAATCCACCAAAATAATACACTCCTCCAAATGAACCCATAGAATAGTTGTATTAACGACTCAAAGATGCAAGCTACATCACACCCATTGCTCCCTTACCCTATGATCCTAAGTCTCGACGGTATCGTCCTGACCAAATTTTCTCCTATCACTCTGGGATGAGAGGACATCCTACTAATGCGTTCTTTGCTTTGAAGAACATGATCCAAAAGTTGATCGACACCAAAGTGATAAACGTGACGGGGTCAACTTCTGATGTTGCTTGATTTTCTAAGCTTGACTGGAACTTGTGAAGTAGACATCATGTTGATTCTCTACTCCATACCCCAAAAATTTAAAATTCCTTCAAGTTTTATAATTTGTAATTTCCTTTTATGTTTTCCTTCCTTATGTAATTTGAACTACAATTGACCTGATTCCCTTGTGGATACGTAGGTGCTTATTTAATGAGTTTGGTCTCACCATAATAAAATTTTATTTTCCCTTGCTTTAACATTTTTTTGTACGGATTTGGATGAATCAACAATAGGATGGAATCAACAACTATGATGTTCAACAAAAATCGACCTTACTCATTTCCTTAGCTTACTATCCTCTTTACAATTGTAATTACAAATTCGACATCATGTTCTATCACTATCCTATTTCGTGCATTGGGAGATCAAATCTTTACGCCTAGAACGCTTATTAAGGCTTAATCTTCATCCTAGAATGCTTGTTTTATATTTATTATATGTTAAACTTATATGTGTTGTGTGATAACATTTGTTCGGGCTTGTTTATTTTGTTTAAAGGTTGTCTAGCATTTGAACATCGATCTCAATTAAATCTGTAATATGAAAAATATGCTCAATTTCTTGCCCAAAGCAAAACACCGTGCTTCCTTATCCCTACCTTACGCACACATCCTCTCAATAATTTCCTTCTGCCCATGAGGGAGTTGATTTTGATGCACGTCGTCAAAGGCTTCATGACCTAGAGAAAATATTGGATGAGAAACTGTGTTCTAAAGGCATTTACGACTTGAGATATGAGAAACTATGTCTACTTTCAAAAGTTGAGTTACCTCCAGGATACATAGTTCAAAATTTTAACATGTTTGATGGGTGTGGAGATCTAATCATACACCTAACATACTACTGTGGAAAACTAGTTGGCATAGGAATTAATGAGGCTCTGCTGATGAGATTATTTGTTCAAAGTCTATCAGGAATGACACTCACATGGTTCGCGCAATAAGATTTTGACAAATGGCATAATTGGGAAGCATTGGATCAAGATTTTGTAAGGTAATATAAGTTTAACATTAACACTGGACCAACAATGTGGGATTTACTTAAGGTAAAAAGAATGGATCATGAATCTTTTGAGGAATATGTAATACGGTGGTGATTGGAAGCTTCTAAGATACGTCCTTCCATACCTGAAGAGGAGTAGGTCCAAATGTTCCTCAAATCACTAGATGGAATCTACTTTCAAAAAATATTCTTCCTAATCGGCCACAGTTTCAAGAGTCTAATTTCGATTGGAAAGAAATTAGAATAAGAACTTTGAGCGGGGAGAATTGTTGATGATTCTGCAAAGTTGGCCACTTTTCAAACACCAAAGTATCCAACCGTGGAAGGAGAAGAGGATTCATCACCCTCCATACCTCAGACACAAGGCTATCCGAACAATCAAGAGATTCATGCTGTTTTTTGTTCTCGTGGGATATCTATTGAACCTGATAACTCATAAGATTCTCTAAACAAGGCTTTTCATGTCCAAACCTACTCTATCCCTCAAGGTTCTCAAAATGAGGCTTCTCAAACACAACCCAACTTTCAACAAGGGCCTTATCCAGTACACAACGCTTTCCATCAAACGGAAAGAGTGAGGTCTCAAGCTTTTACTCCCTTGAATGAGCCTTTGGCAAACATATTTAAACTATAAAGGGCCCAGGGTATCAAGGGACCAAGGAGAGAATGGATCCCTACAAATCTTCCCACTCATTTCGATCCATCTAAAAGCTGTACTTATCACTTGAATATTCAAGGTCATGATATTGAGGAATGCTCGGCGCAAATGTACAAGATTCAGAATCTGATTGAACAAAAAATGATAAGAGTGCAACGAGGCCTAGTGAGCAATGATCTTGTTACTACGGGTGATATCTTTGTTCAAGGTGATCCTACAAAAGTATTTTCAAGACTTTCATGAAAGAAGCGTAAAGCACACCAAATGAGTTGACGTGCAAACATTTTTTATTTTTCACCTTTCTCCTTTGATCCGTCTTATGGCCAATAACACTTTCTTGTTTTCTCTACATTTCTTTGTACTCACGAACTACGTTTGACCTGACTTCCATTTGGATACGTAGGCAGCCCCTTTGGGTCTGTTCTTAATCTAATAAAACATTTGCATTCCCTTCTTTGTCAAATTCTTACACTTCCAAAATGTCAGGCTGATAAGCCCAACTCTTGAGCATATAAAGGCAGATTGCAATTGAGGTTACGATATTTAAGTGTAGGCTAATCATTTCTCTTGGACTAATGTTTTCTTTGAGTGGCACAGGAATATAAGGCTCCAAAGATGAAAAATGGGGCAGAATTTTTTGAGGTTTCAAGAAAACCTCAAAAAAAAAAAATCACAAGTAAACAATATATATATATGACGTGCAAAAAGCGCCTTTCATTCTAAATTGGGGAATTTCTCAAAAATTTCACCATGATAAAGTAAAAGTCCCAATGGTCCATAAAGCAGAAACAACAACTAAGAAATACAATTGATGCAAGGTACAAATCAATTTTATTTTTGACTAACAAGTTTTCTTTGAGTGCAGACAACAGGTACTAAATGCAACAACAATGTTGTAATATCATCAAAGAGGCCAGGATTACATCCCCAATAAGGGAAACGATCTAAGTTGTTCTATTTTTTAAATTTATTTTGACATTATGTTATTAAACAATATTGGGTTCCTGTAGAACCTTATTCAACAATATTGGGTTTCTGTAGAACCTTAATCAACAAAATTGGGTTTCTATAGAACCTTAATCAACAATTATTGGGTTTTTGTAGGACCTTAATCAACAATATGGGGTTCTTGTAGAACGTTAATCACAATATTGGGTTCCTGTAGAACCTTATTCAACAATATTGGGTTCCTATAGAACCTTAATCAACAATCTTGGGTTCCTGTAGAACCTTATCCACAATGTTGGATTTCTGTAGAACCTTATCCAGAATCTTGGGTTCCTGTAGAACCTTATTAAACAATCTTGTATTCCTGTAGAACCTTATTAAACAATCTTGAATTCCTGTAGAACCTTATTAAACAATCTTGAATTCCTGTAGAAACTTATTAAACAAACATGGGTTTCTGTAGAACCTTATTAAACAAACATGGGTTTCTGTAGAATCTTATCCACAATCTTGAATTCCTGTAGAACCTTATTAAACAATTTTGAGTTCTTGTAGAACCTTATTAAATAATCTTGGGTTCCTGTAGAACCTTATTAAACAAACATGGGTTCCTGTAGAACCTTAATAAATAATAATGAGTTCCTGTAGAACCTTAATGGGATCCTGTAGAACCTTAATGGACAATGATGGATTTTTGTAGAACCTTATTAAACAATATCGGGTTCTTGAAACCTTACGTTTTTCATGTGCTTATCGTATTCACATCCCACGTTTCAAAACCTCTCTAACCTTGTCTGTTCGTGCTATTACTACTTTAATCCTACCATTTTCAAAACTTCTCCATACGTTCTATTCCCAATCCTATCCATTACCGTCTCACTGACCCTCAATACCGTTGTTGATGTCCCTATCCTTTATCATTAACATTCTTTAGGAATATTGGTCATTCCTAAATATAGAACTACACACGGCCCGATTCTCTTAAAAACAGAGATATGTAGTCGACTTAAAGCCAAAGTCTCGGCCATACTATTTTTTAACACCTCCAGTTGCTTTCTTCCTAGCAAACTGTTATCTTGGTCGGACATAATTGGCTACTATGTCAACTTTCATTGCTTGACAATTCTTTTATTATTCTCAAACAACGAAGGGGCAGCTGTTGACACCCAATTTTGACCTCCCGATATCAATTTTAGGCTTCTATTTTTATCAAAATTAATTAATTTTAATTATTAATATTTTTTACATATTTTTCTTATATTAAATACATACTAACGTGTCACATTCATAATTTAGAAAAATGCACAAAACTACTTCTATCTTTTAGTATCATTCTTATAATTTTAAACTCAAATACGCCATTTTATGTAATTTTACTATTTATTAAATATTTTTTTTCACATAATTATGGACATCCATATTTTTTGCAAATACATTGTCTAGTTTTTCATCATTTAGTACAACTTATTCATATATGTTATTATTATTTATTATTATCATTACTATTATTTATTATTTATAATGATTTACTATTTATTATTATTATTTATTATTTATATTTATTTATTGTTTATTATTATTATTATATATCATTTATTATTATTTATTATTTGTTCCTACTATTATTTAAATGAAGCCTAATTAAAATTACTTTGCGTAATTTATTTACTTTTTAACTCAATTTTATCCAAATTCTTACATTTGTAGCCTATTCCATTTATTTTATTACAATTATAGCCAATTATTTGACCCAATTTAAGATTTTAACCCTTTCTTAACCTACTAGATCACAGCCGTCGATAAAATTTGATAATCATGTTCTCAATCTGGTAATATAAATTTATACACTGTTTGCATAATTTTCAGCCTCCTATTTGTCTTTCCGTATGTTTCATTAATTTCTGTTTAGTAAAACAATTTTCAGCAACTACGTAATAAAAAAAATGACACTTTATTTCTCTATCAAAGTCATGGTGTGATTTTTGACTATCACAATTTAAACTAGACGTGACATTTTACTCTTTGTACTTTCTCCTAACCTATAGATAGAGAAAAAATAAAAAGAATCTCGAGGTTTGATTTTTATATTTTTAATTAATTTGATACAGTTTAGGAGTATCATGCACCAAAAGTTTAAAAAGCGGAGACTATGCAAACATACATAAATAATTATTTTTTCACTTGTCTTTAAAAATTATAATGTTATTATTTTCCACTTAAAACTGACCTCCAATTAAAATTGTTGCTAAGTTGAACGACTGCGATTAATGACATCGTTTCTATAAAGCAACAAACATTTTTTTAAGAAACAAAAACACTTATTTTTTTTAAGTTTTGAATATTATTCCTCTACCAAAATAAGTTAGCTACTGTGCATTTTTCTTATTTCTTTACTTATTTGGGGTAGTTTAAAAATTTTCCTTTGCTTAATAATTTTTGTTTTGATTTATGTCACTTTTTTTCCTCGCTTGTCTTATTTACATATTTTTATTGATTTTATCACTTCGATAATTAATAATTAGAAATGACAAAAATAGCTTGGGTTTTTGCTTTGTTTCTTGCATGAAAATGTAAGTTCTTTTTTCTCATTTTTTTTTTGGGCCAAGGAGGGTGAGTGATGTGGTGGGCAGAGGGGCCAGTGGGGGTCTTTTGTTTAATTCTTTCCAAATTAATGTGAAGATAATGTTTGATAGAATCTTATTAGGAAGACAAAGTGTGTGAATCACATTCAACAGAGTGGGAGAAAAGGTGAAGAAATTTAAGAGAGGATTTTAAAGGATGAATAGCTCAGCTAGAGAAATGAATGATAGTTTAGCCGCTATTACTGAGAGACAACCTCAAAGGCCTTGTGGTTGTGTGGGAATTTTCTTTCAGCTCTTTGATCGGAACCGTAGATTTGCCAAGAAGCTGTTTCCAAAGAAACTGTTTTCACCAGGTTAGCTACTACTACATTCCACTCATTTTTAAAGCAGAATGGTTAATTTCTTGAAGGTGATTCTAGCTAGAGGGCTAAATTATTTCTTTTTTTGTGCTACATTCTTATAGCTTGCTTGAAACAAACTTCAAAAAAGTTTGGAGGGGATGAGAAGCAGCCAAAGCTTCGTTTGGTACTCATTTCTTGAACTATACTCCCACATTTAGCTTTCTTTTTCTTCTATTGTCTCAGATGTTAGCCTGACAGGAAAGTTTTTGTTTTTATTATTTTTGGTTCTTGTATGAACAATGAAATGTAGATTGCTGATGAGAACAGTGGGGGTTTTCAAAATGCAAAGAATAATGGAATGACCAATACACATTGTGAAAGCAAGCGCGAAATGAAATCTCCAAGTTTGGTTGCTAGGCTCATGGGTTTGGAATTGATGCAAGCAGGATCAGGCAGTAAGCCCCAAAAGGCTTCAGCTTCTGAAACTTGGAGCAATGTGGCAGAAAAACTTGGTGCTCGACCTGGCGGATCTGATAAAGAAGATATGGATTTTGAGATGGCCGAAATAAAGAGTTTAGAACCGGGTTTGCGAAGGTTTAGAGCTAAATGTGCTCTCACTTATCCTAATAGATATTTTTCTCCTTTGGAAGATGAAGAAGATTTAGTTGGGAATTCACTTGATCACCATAGTTCAGGATGTGTTCTTGAAGCTGCCTTTTCAACTGACAGCTACCTCTCCAGTAGTCCCAATAGTAGCTCAAGTATGGTCCCCGATTCAACATTTTACTATTTGCATACTTCCTTTCTTTCCCTCAAATACATAAATTAAAAAATAAGACAACTCGGAACTTGGATTTCATGCATCCATGCTTCTAATAAATATGATGCTTGTTTTATTCCAGAGGACAAAGTGCTTGCTGAATCAGTGGACTTTATTGATGATGAACCACTCTTTCCAGAACCTGATAGAGATCTGTCGAATTGTGAGACCTCATTATCCATCAGGAGGAGTTGCAGAGAACTGATTTATAATGTTTCTGGAGTGCTAAGCAAGATTGATCAGTTAAAAGGAAGCGAACTTAGCTACGCAAAACAGGTCATTTTGAATACTGAACTCATATTTGGAACTACACCTCAACAGCAGGCTCTACCTGTAGAGGATGGGTTCTCTGTGAGCCATTTTCTCCTTAATGAACATGAAATGTTTTCGAGTTTTCTGTGGATGGCTTTCGGTGAGTTGCTTGGCTGTAATGACCCAAAACAGATGAATCAGCTTAAAGGATTTGCCTTTGATTGTCTATTAGAGTACCTAGACTCAAAATTTTCTCCAATCTCTGATTTTGGTTTCAGAACCTGTACCAAACTAGCATCAAGTATGACCAAAGAGATTCTGATTGCTGATATTATTGATGAGGTCGAAGAGTGGACAAAATTTGTTGGTTTGATCCCAGATGAGCTAATAGAATGGGATATGAGCCATTCTTTGGGTAATTGTACGGACTTCGAGATTGAAGAATATGAATGTGGCACTGAAGTTGCTAGGAATATTCTCCAAGAATTAGTAGATGAAGTTGTTTTAGACCTCTACAGTTCTAGCTAAATTTGGATGGAACTGTTAGTAGCTCCTCTTTTTGAGACTTTGTTGCAAGCCTATCAGTGTTGTTCTCATGTGATAACTCTTAGACTCAATAATATCAAGCAAAGTATTTTGTACAAATCAGTGATTCTGCATCTGATTCGACTTATTGTACTTGCGTTTTTGCATTTATGAATATTAAGAACAATCCCTTCGTGAACATCTATTTGAAGTAGAACTTTACAAGCACAAAATGAAAAATGGTTGAAATGTAAGAACAATTTGAAAGGAAACCCAATAAGCCTAAATGGATGCATATGAAAAAATCTATTACTACCTCCGACCCAAATTATGTGTCGCCATTTCCTTTTTTGTCCGTCCCAAAATAAATGTCGTCTTTCCTATTTTAGAAATTTTTTAAAGGCACGATTACCTTTTTACCCTTATTGGACCCACTTGATTTTAAATATATTAATACTTCTTTTTTAGTATTTGTTTTTTAAAAGTAAAAATCTTATCACTTCAATCAAAATTTAAACTTTCAGCCTTTTATTTTTACAGTATCAAAATTATTTTAAACCATAGAGAGCAATTTATTCTTTTTGGTTGGTTCTACATAAGTAAACCAGTTTTCTTCGACAACTCACTGTTCATATTACTGTGATTTCTCGAGTAAAAATTGGATCTTTAAAGCTAAAGTTAAAGAAAACAAGAATTTAGAGGGACCCCATTTTCCACATATATCATCTTACAATTGGAAAAAGTAACAAACACAACTACAAAGATCAAACTTCTTTTGTTTAGAACTGAAAATTGATTGAGACAGTGAGCTACCCAAGAGACAACATCCTTCTCCGCTATTTCCTCTAACACGTCATATGCCTCGTCAATACTTCACACTCACAGTACATTGATAGGAGTGCATTTCCGACATAGCACATGATATGATATCCTACATTAACAAGTCAGCCGTGTAATTTGCTTTCCAAATTCGAATGCAGCGACATCAAGTAAGAAAATACTGTATGTCTGAACAAGCAGTATAATATGCATATTTTTTACAAACTCTAAACATGAGTAGAAAATGTCCATTTCACTTTGTCTTGATGAATGTTTGATCCTTTTAGAAGCACCGTGATCTGAAGTTCACTCCACAACAAACTGTTTTCTGTTAATCTTTCGAGTATTGAATATTGTCGATCTCAGATTCAACGTACTTCCACTTCACATGTATTACCACAAAAATGAAAATACATAACAAAACAATTTCCTACAATTTTGTTTTTAGTTTCTGCACTTATTTACTCCCGCATCGAATACTTAGTTTCCAGCAAATATCAAGTTGATGCAATGCACCTCTCGTAGAGCTCTTCAAGAAGCTAGTCTTCAACAACCACCACAAAACAATAAAGTTAACAACCCGACCTTTTCATTTTTTTAAGTAGGTCAACACAGGTGACACACTCCTATTTGTTTTACCACCATTCACAACCTTACGTTTCTTCTTTCTCAACTCTCTTTTCACCAGAAATACATCTTTAATGGCTAGCCCATGTTCTGTGATATTTCAACATAAACACAGATCATCAGACTGTCAGCTTATGATTAAATGTTCAGTCACTCGACAACAGTGAGAGTGAGTCACAGAACACCAAATTTAACAAACATAACACGGAAGTTACCATTGTCTCAATGAATAACATCCTAAAGTGAGGATATCAATACCAAGAAAACTTCAGATGCAAACTTTTAAATACAGTGTACACCAGTCAATGGCCATAAATAGTAAAGTATAAATAGAAAAAACAAATCAATGACATGAAAGAAAAATAAATGTCACAGATAAAGGACAATAAATTTTATCAAGAGTAAGGATCAAGGAAGACTAAAGTATCATGAACGTGATAGTGGTAGGATATCTGACAGGGAAAGGGAGCGAGACGACTTTGAACGGGACAAGGAAAAGTATAAGAAAAGTAACATCATACCAATAAATTATGACAATCAAGATAGAATTATTATAAATTGGCAAAATGTGCATGAGGGAAACTATAATAATAGTATAAAAAAAAAACATTTTTAAAAATATTAAATTCATTTCACAAGAGGCTTGAGATTGGAGGAATGGAATATTAAAAGGAACAATTTGATTTTTGATACTTTTTTCTATAAGACAACTATAATATCGCGCTGACCTCTTAGATAGTCACTCAGCTAATAGTTATTATCTCAGAAAATCACTTTTCTTCTTGATTCTCAGAACGTGACTTTCTAAGATAATACTATTAGTTGAGTGACTATATTAGAAATCGACTCCGATAATAACACAATCATATATAAGAAGCTGAAGAAATGTATAATCTTTGTCTGCAGGTAGTTTTGGAGAAAAAACTAACAGTAGAAAATGTGGTAAGTATCATCATAGAGTAGAAATCAACTTGAAAAGTACATTATATATAATCTTCACAGCTCCATCAACTGTCCTAAAATAATAGAATCGAAACTAAGGGATGCTCAACCACGTTAAGCCTCGAGGAATAGTTTAGTCCAACAATACTTGATGATTTACGTAAGACAGAGGCTCGTTCTATAGGTCAAAAGACAGATTTTGTGCAACATCACAACCCTTTGGACAACTTTTGTGCAATCATGAGACTTTTTGTCAACCAGATTGTTGTTTCTTTAGACGACATTCCATCATCCCCGAATGGTTTCAGCACACCAGCAAGCTCATCGATTTTTTCCTGCTTAAGTAGTCGCGCACAAACCTCCAAAAGAGACTCTAAAGCTTCAGCTCTTTGTTCAGTGGGATTACCCAGTCGTCTTTGTCCTCCTTACTAGCTAATGCGGCTAGTGACTTGAGCTGTGAAACCTTATCATCCAGTGCTCGAAGAGCGTCTTTCTTAGCCTGTTTGGTGTCATAAACCACGGTTGCTTTCTTTTCTAGCTCGTCTTTGTGTAGAAGTGAACCATCGCTTTCAGTTGACAAGCAGTCAATAGCAACTTCTCTACACTCGCTACCATTTTCAGTTTAAGAAACACAGCATCTTGGTGCTGCCTCTGGATCTGGTTTTGCCGACTGTGAATTAGATGAAGTGCTTTCTTCATCGAAGGATCGTGTTTTATCGTTGAATCTTCCATCAGACAATGTCATTCTGTTAGATTTTACGGATATACATTCCACTATATCTGCTTCCTTATGGTCCAGTGGACTGCTCAACACCTCAAGCTCTTTTGTCTTGTTATTCTTCGTATCACCCTTGTCAAATCGACTAACATGCTCCGGAGAAACATGCTCTTGTTCCTCGGACCATGTTTTTGCCCTTGAACTTGACGAGCTTAGAGTGATCGTAGTTTCCGTTTGTGAGATAGTCTCATGTTGATCATATCAATTGCAAACAGTTTCCTCACTCATCTCCCCACTTTTAGAATCCTCACTATCTTGAGAGATCCTAATCGAGTAGCTTGTTGGATCGACTCTCTTAGTGTCAAGTTTGGCTCGTAACGTGTTATAATTGTCAGATAAGTTTCTTGGTTGAATGTTATCACTTTCGTCAAAGTAAAGGACAGTTCTCTTCTCTTTTAGATTCAACTGTCTGTCTCTGCTACCTCTCGGACTGATAGATTTTCCAGGTGATGGTCGTGTTTTCTCTTTCGTTCTACTCGGGGACTTCACAGGAAGAAATGCAAATGAAGGGTTGTGACACAAGAGGAGGTATGGTTGCAAATGTTGATGTCTCAACAGCTCGGCAGCCTATAAGTAGAGGTAAAAAAATATATCAAGATGAATCTCAATTTAATATTCCCTCCGTTTCATTTTGTTTTTCTGGTTTTGATTTGGCACGAAGTTTAAGAAAGAAAAGAAGACTTTTGAATCTTGTGGTCTTAAAATAAAGGTATGCAGAATGTATCAAAATGTAATTTAAGTTTGTGATCTTTAAACATGCCACGTAGAAATTTAGAATTAAGGAGTTGTTGTAAAAGGAAAGAAACATTCGCTTTTAAACGGACTAAAAAGGAAAATAAGACTTAACAGATTGAAACGGAAAGAATAACATTTGAACATATTTAGCTCGCACTCACTGTAGGTTGGTGTTCTGGAGTTTTCCTTAGCATGCTTTTTATTATCTGTTTCCTGCAAGAATTAAATCCGCTTTGTCAACTGACTGATTTGTTATACTTGTGGCGTGCTGAGAAGGAAGATACTTACAAGGTGGAGGAGTATATAATCGAAAGTAGTGAGAACAAACCGCGGTTTATTTTGTTGATAAGTCCAGTTTTGTCCTGTTGGATTTACATTGTTAGTATATCATATAGAAGATATCAGGATAAAGAACTTCTCTTTTTTTTTTGCGTAACAAGTATAACTTTTCGAGGTATTGTTTACGAAGTTCAGATAGCTGAAAAATCAACTTACAGAAACTTTAAACGGGGGTTGATGTGCAGCAATGTCAAACACACAGTATCCTAAAATCACACTAAAGTGTTAGTATTAGGGACATGATGTAAAGAGCTGAAATACATTGCTTCATCAACATTCTTATTTCTTACCAAGCGACCATATATCAGATTTATAGCCATAGGGTATGCCGGCAAGGAGCTCAGGGCACATGTCGTTTGGTGTGCCAGATACCATTACATGAAATTTGTTCCAAAATTAAGGATTAGCTGTACAACTCGACGTCTTTTTCTCAAATGCATTAAGCTAGGTGCTATGGCGACAGGAGCTTTGTAGTATGATGAATACCACAATATTTTTTTTTGATAAAAAGGAAGATGACCACCACAACATTTTAGTACCTATGACCAAAAATAAAAGCAACTTTTAGGTTTTCTCAGTCTTGGAGGGGGAAGGGATTTTTCTCTTGCTAAATAGATATGTTGAATCGATTGTTAGGTGACAATAGATGGTCGAAACTTGCATGTAAGTAAGAGGTTCATTTTGCCGCAATAGAAATTCATACCGAGGAAGCAAGGCCTTCTGCATCTAGCAATTTTCCTAATCCAAAATCACCTGTGACAATCAAGTGAATTTGAAGGATAGTAAAGAAGCAAAGACGACCCAATCAAGCAATTGTTCGGGCATTATTACCTAACCTGATGTCGTTTTCCTTTGTGATGAATATGTTACATAACTGAATTCAAAATAGTTCACGTTAAAAACGTTTCATGTAAATTATTCGTCTATGCTCATAATTGTTCGATTTCATGAGTTTCATGATTTTTTTATGAAAGTATGATTTATGTAAAATATTTTTTTTCTTTTTAAGAGAATTTTAATGATGTCTTATAAAAGTTTATTTATTAAAATAAAATAAAAAATAAAAAGTCCATATGATTTGAGTGAATCCCCCATGCAAATGGGAAAAGGGTGTGCTAATCTCTCATGATCTCTACAAGATATAATAGGTTTGATAAACTATTTTAAGTAGAGGTATTGCTATCTATTTTATATTATAGGGGATAGTGGGAAATTGTGGAGCATTATAAGACTTGTTAGTTTATGAATAAAATATCATGCTTCATGTCAAATAAATTAAAATTAAAAAAATAAAACACATAAACTAACAACAAATGAATCATCACATCAAACATTAATGTATACGCACAGACTAAAGGGATTTATTTTTGTCTAACTAGTCATGACTTGCCAGACACATACTAGGGTTCATGTACAGTATCGATGTGGTACCTAATTCATAATAATAATATTATACAGATGTGGTACCCGATCCATCAACTAATATCATACCAGCTTTGGCACTCAATCCATAATAACAATATCAACTTATTTTTTCACTTTTACTATCTCTCGGGATAATATCACAAGGTGCACCCAATTTTACAAGTACTCTTCACAATCATATCTCAATTGAAACTGAAAACAACAATTATGCCTCAACTCCAAGCAAATTGAAATTGATTATAGGATTCTGCACTAATTATATTCTTCATAAACACCAAAAACAATGTGAATAAACATATTCAACAATTATTATTCTGTAAGTATAAACATGTCATGACTGCTCCCGTTGGACTTCTTATGTCGGGATATGGATCAAATAATAAATATTCCTTTTTAGGTGGTTTACGGGCAGCTGCCCAATCAATTAGTTATGAAATACCATTAGCCAGACCTCATTGGTTGTAATATTTATCTTACGGGGGGAACGAAATCAAAGAATATATAGACTAGTAGAGACCCTCTATGTAGTTGTCTATCTAGGGCGATCGATCTACATCTTTCCCCATAGCCCTGGGGCTGTGTCTCGATCTCCTATGTGCGAAATAGTTGGGACTAGTTCCTATAGAGATTCCCCTTGGTCTAATTCCACGCCTTATGACGAAAGGGGAGTCGGCGTGGCGTAAAGTGAAGATTGGGGGGAATAGAAAAAATTCCCTCAGGTTCTATGTCTATAACCTGGGACATATCAGCAAAAAAAATCTCCCGATGAGCGGCGTTTGCACTTCTCGGTGCTACGAGAGAGCGGTGATGAAGACAAAAGAAAGCTTCACTGGATATTTTTTGATACTATGTGCCTAGCGATTGAGAATCTCGAGAACCTTTCCGAGCGTCTGTCTTCGCGGAAGTCTGCCCGTCTATACGGGCGAACTCCCTTCGGTCCCGCGGAGGGCTTTTCGAGTGACGATTGAAGCAGTCCCTTTGGCTGAGATTTATTCCCGCACAACTCCCATGCAGGATGAATGGGCTAACTGTGGATATGATGCCGGAAATATAGTACACTTTGTCTATCCCTCTTCTATATTGGATAGCTAGTTCCACTATCTTAGTACAAAATAATTTTTGGGACTGATTAATACACATAACCAAACGTCTAATCAAATTATCCCAAATTTTAAGCCAAGAAAGTAATCCTTTATTCTACCAATCAAACAACCCTAAATATGTGTAAAAGTTCAATTAAAAAATGAATTAATATACTTGAGGTCATTGTACTAGAATCCTGAATCCGCCCTAGATCTACTTTAATACTAAGCCCCACAAACAAATCTTAGAACTAAAACACTGATCATGTGGTAGATATAAAATCATTAAGCAAAAGTAAGAAGGTTAGCTAGCTACCATTTGATCGCTGTTTCAAAAAGCGATCACGACCACGTCGTAAATCTTGGTAATCTGATTTTGGAGAAAGGTGTGAATTGGTGAGACCAAAGAAATTCTGGGAAGCCCTTTTTCTTAAACCGCGTCTCTTATCAAGAGAAGTCCATTCACTAACTTTGAATAGTGGAATCTCGACCAAAGATCTTGAAAATCTAGGTGGAGATGTCATTTAATTTTTTTCTAATGACATTCTTACTTACTTCTGCTTAAAAAAGAAAGGTTGTAAAACCTGCTTTCAAAGGCATATTCTTTATCGGCGGAAAGAAAGATGACCGAAATAGAATCATGTTCCAAGAACAAAAATAAATTTAGGTTAGTGAAATCCATAAAAAATCAAACTAATCAACTTGAAATCTGCCTCTGTTGAAGAGTTCTCCAATTCTATTATTTTCTCCTTCCTTCTTTCTTATGTTTGTTTTATTAGAAATAGTGATCTCCACCCTTTTTATCAATTTGTGTGTGGGAGAAAGATTCTAGAATATTACGACTTAATTAAATTTGAGATTTTAATAAACTAATAATTCCTCAAATTCAATAATTTTGATCATGTTGTTATAAGGTAGGTATATAAAATCTAAAAACAAAGTCATCAAAGTTACTAAATATCGAACACGACATTTTTTTCAAATGGATTAGAAAGAAAAATAAAATTAATAAATTAAAACGAATGAATCACGATGTTCTTGATGATAACAATTACTATATATATATATACCGCACGTGTAACGTTTAATTATTTAAAATTAAATAACTTTGTCTATTGTGGAGATTTTTAATGAAGTGTAAAAAATTTAAATCACTTTGCAAAGATTGATCAGTCATATTATATTATTAAAAACAAACAATTCAACAACAACAACAACAGAATTAAGATCTAATTACAAAAATAGAAAAAGATGAAGAAGAATATTCAAATATGTTCTTTCATTAAATTTTTACACTATCAATAAAAAAAAATAACGAAAAGAAATCAGCTCACCTTATGATTATGGTGCTTATAGGTTATTTTATACATGTGGTTAAAAAGAAAAAATTTTATGGACGGAAAAATAAGTGAGAACCATTGAAAGCTCTAAATAGAAAGCAAAGAAGGAAAGAGCGTTAAAAGAAAGATGATTGAAACGAATGATTTCTGCCGGAACAAACATGAATTTAGGTGGCGAAAACCCATAAAAAAATCAAACTAAATAACTTGAATTCTGCCTCTGATGAAGAATTCTCCTATTTTATTATTTGCTCCTGTCTTCCCTCTTTCCTATGTTTGTCCGATTGAAGTTTTTAGAGATATCCGCCATTTTTTTCGATTTGTGAGAACAGTTAAGTGTCATCGGAGAAAGAAGTACTCTAGAATATTATGAATTAAATTTGACAATCACTCCTCGAATTTAATAATCTTGACGACCATGTTATTATAAGTATACGAAATAAAAAACAAAGTCATGAAAGTTATTAAACATCGAACACGATGTTCTTTTCAAATAAATTAAAAAGACAAAATAAAACTTATAAATTAAAATGAATGAATCACGATATCACGTGATATAAATTAGGACAAAATGTTAATAGGTAGCAATATTTTTTTTCGATTAACGTGATATACACGTGCAAAGCACGTACACCAAACTAGTTAACTTAAAAAGAATGAAATGCCGAGAAGGAACTTGATACGCGTGAGAGAACCACATTTCAAAAACTAACTATTAAGATATAATATTTTTGGTGAGCTAATCTCGCATGATATCTACAAGATATAATATTTTTGGTGCACCATTTTAAATAGAGATGTGCTAGCTATTTTATATTGTGAGGAATAGTGAAAAATTGTGGAGCCATTTATAAGGCTTGTTAGTTTATTAATAAAATATATTTCGATTCATGGTCAAACAAATTAAGATAAAAATAAAACACGTAAATTAACAACAAATGAATCACAATGACGTTGATGATAACAACTATACCTCAATTTCAAGTATCTTTAAGAGAAAGATGGTCGAACCAGATTATTTTTTGCCGGAATGAACATGGATTTAGGTTGTTGAAATTCAACAAAAAAAGAAATCAAACTAACCAACTCGAAATCTGTCTCTGATGAAGAGTTCTAGTATTTTTTATTATTTGCTCTTGTCTTTCCTCTTTCTTATGTTTGTCCCATTAGAAGTTATTAGTGATCTTCGTCCTTTTCTTCAATTTGCGAAAATATTTTAATAAAGTAGCTAATAGTGGAAAAAAGACTCTATTATGATTAAATTTGAGATTTTAATAAACTATATTACTCTATTATGAGGGAGTACTATGATTATATATATATATATATATATATATATGAATCCCATTAACCATACCAATGTGAGAAATATATTTCAACAACTAACATTTATTAATTGGCAAAAGATTAGGCAGTGCTTTAAAGGTGCGGACACGAGACAAACCATTTTACGATATGTCATTAAATGTAAGTCTTGTGAATCTTTAATTTTTTATATTTTATACATTAATATAATAAAAAAAATTAAATTAAAATTCAACAAAGTACAAAATAAGTGCAGTTGTACGTAGAACTACTTCTTATTAAAACATTAATCAAAAACATCAATTGACTAAAAAATAATTAAAGATACTCACCTCAAAAAGAAACTAATTAGACTATTTCAAAGAATTGAGAAGAAATTTATAAATTAACTTGAAAAGGATGAAATGCAAAGAAGGAACCTAATACGGCGTTGAAGAACCACGCTCGAAAAATTAGCTATTAAGATGGGAGAGTTTAACAGTGCGCTAAATCTCTCATGATCTCTACAAGATATAATAGGTTTGGTGCACTATTTCAAATAGAGGTGTTGCTAGCTATTTTATATTTGTGAGGAATATAATAGTGGGAAATTGTGGAGCCATTTATAAGGCTTATTATTTTATGAATAAAGCATTTTGATTCATGTTCAAACAAATTAAAATAAAAATAAAACACATAATTAACAACAAATGAACCACAATGACGTTGATAGTAATAATAATAATAATAATAATAATAATAATAATAATAATAATAATAATAATAATAATAATAAATATGGATCAATTCCAAGCAAATTGAAATCGATTACATGAATTCGTGCTAATTATATTCTTCATAAAAATAAAGAATAATGTGAGTAAAACATATTCTGATAATTATAATTCTGTAATGTCACGATCCAAATGGCCATAAGTGGCACTCACACTAACTTCCTGTGGGAGAACCATCTAAACCGAATCATTATCCAATCACTTAGTCACTATTAAGATGATATTATTATACAATCAACATAATAACCATAATCCAAGACTAATCGTTTATTAATACGGAAGTCAAACAAACTACTTACAAAAATTTTCAAGACCCGAAAGTCATCGTACAAGAACTACTAACAAAAATCATATCTAAAGAGATATCCAAAAATAAAGTAAATAAAGAATGTTTCATTACCCGAAAGATGGACAAGAACAAATAAGATGACCCATGATAGCCAGGAGATAGAGTGCTCACTCGTGGATCAAGATCAGCTATCAAACTCTAGAGGTGAGGTCATGTTTGATCCTCTAGAACAATTTCTGAACTCAACAAAAGAAGAGTACAGGATAGTATCAGTACAAACCACTATGTACTGGTATATATCATAGGCCAACTCAACTTCATACCATGTACACAACATAAATCAAATAACAAGAAGACAGACATCATCACATAACAAATTCTCTATGAATCAACAATACAACAATAGCAGGTCAAACAGTGCTCACAGATAGCCACATAACCATCAAGAGTATCAACCATACTGTAAACATCCACAAAATCAACACAAATATGTACACACATGCGATGAGACTTATTTTTGCCCAAATAGTCATGACCTGCATGGAACAATCTGTGTTCATGTACCATATCGGCGTGATACCCGATCCAACATAAATATAAACGTACCGACGGGGTACCCGATCCAACATAAATATAAACGTACCGACGTGGTACACGATCCAACATAAATATAAACGTACCGGCGTGGTACCCGATCCAACATAAACATATCTGTACCGGCGTGGTACCCGATCCAACATAAATATAAACGTACTAGCGTGGTACCCGATCCAACATAAACATAAACAAGTATTATCAATATCAATTTACACAACCTCACAGCATACAACACAATGTACCAAGTTTACAAGTACACTTAAGGTCATAAGACAATTCCATCAAGTAATTTTCAATAATCATTTATACACGTATCAACAGTCCAAACATCAACAATTTCAAGTATATCCGAATACCAATCAATAAGTATCTAATTTAGGAGCATAAACACAATTAAGTCGAGTCTAAACTCCAATTAAACCGTAACCTACCTCAACCAAAGAAACTGAATGCAAGCTACTTTGCAAGGGTCTTTTCCTTCCGTAAATTGTTCGAATGTTTCAAATCTGTTCAAATATATAATTCGCATAAGAATACAAATCTAATGACCTATCTTTAAATTTCCACTCTAAAAATTGTAGGCCTAAAACCTAAATTGTTATCAAAAGCATAGTTGCAGAATGATAAGAAAATAAATACACGAATATGTCAAAATTTCTAAG
Organism: Capsicum pubescens; assembly: GCA_030864215.1. NCBI lineage: Eukaryota > Viridiplantae > Streptophyta > Magnoliopsida > Solanales > Solanaceae > Capsicum > Capsicum pubescens. Next base: position 95,716,974 of record CM061538.1, on the reverse strand, counting down.
CAAACAATAATACAGTGAGTTGAACCATTAAATTTCGCCCATTTTGATAATGATTACCTTATTATTGTCCTACTTTACAACTAATGATTACTGGTAATCATTACAAAATAATTTATTTATATTATATTATGTTAATTCTACTTAAATTCTCAAAGAAAACATCCTCTGATTATATATTCTTTTACCACCGGGTGGCCCTGACACCCAATCATTACTCTCTATATACATAAATCTCAAGCGTAAGACAGTGCAATGTTCTAACCTGTAGCAGTCGAGTCAGACTCAATCGCATCTACCGTGCACTCTTTCTTTTCGTCTGTGCCTCCACTTTTTTTTTCTGTCTATTCAAATAAATTTTCTATAACAACTAATCTGATAATATATTACCCTAATCTCATACGTGATAAAAAATAAGAGAGTGGTGGATATGACCCACAACTAATTTAAGTAATAATATTTGTATTAACCACCAACTAGATTAATTATTTAAAATATTCAAAACTTTAATAAATTCTCAAAATTTATTCGGAACAACATATAAAAACATTAAATATGTACATTGACTAAAAAGTACATTCCGAACCTATTAAAAATACTACGACACTAACCCGAGGTCATCGCGCTCAAAGATTGATCATGTTTGGGTTTAACTTTATTAAAACTCAATAATTCAACTAATGACTCAATAACTTTTGAACACCTCAAGAATCGGTACTATCTACCTCCGTAAGTCATAAACCACGTATAGAAACTATGGAGAGAGAGAAATGCAAAAGACCAGTAAAATTCATGAAATGACTAAGAGGGTCGTTACATGTAACTATAAACATGTCTTGACTCAATCTAGGAACTTGACATGCTCTTTGCTTATCCACCTTCTATATATGATTGTTAATTCTAGCATTTTAATATATAATAATTTTTGGGATTGATTAATACTCATAACCAAACGAATAATAAAATTATCTCGAATTTTAAGACAAGATGGTAATCCCTCATTCCATCAATCAAACAACCCTAATTATGTGTAGAAGTTAAATTTAAAAAATGAATTAATATACTTGAGGTCATTGTACTAGAATCCTGAATTCGCAGATCATGTAACAGATATAAAATTATCAAACAAAAGTAAGAAGGCTAGCTAGATACCATCTTATCTCTGTTTCAAAGGACGACCACGGCAATGTTGTAAACCTTGGCTATCTGATTTTAGAGAAAGACGTGAATTGGTGAGACCAAAAAAATTCTGGGAAGCCCAATTTCTTAAACTGCATTTTTTATCGAGAGAAGTCCATTCACTAACTTTGAATAGTGAAACCTCGTCCAAAGATCTTAAAATCTAGGTGGAGATCGTATTTCATTTTTTTTCTAATGAGATTCTTACTTCCTTCTGCTTAAAAAAGAAATTTTTTATGGATGGAAAAGTGAGTGAGAATTAGTGAAAGCTTTTAATAGAAAGCAAAGAAGGAAAACGCTTTAAGAGAAAGATGGCCGAAACAGATGATTTTTTGTCGGAACAAATATGTATTTAGGTTGTTGAAATCCAAAAAAAAAAATCAAACTAACCAACTCGAAATCAGTCTTTGATGAAGAGTTCTCCTATTCTATTATTTGTTTTTGTCTGCCCTCTTTCTTATATTTTTCTAATTAGAAGCTATTAGTGATCTCCACTCTTTTCATCGATTTGGATTTGGGAGAAAGATTCTAGAATATTACAACTTAAATTTGAGATTTTAATAAACTAATTATTCCTCGAGTTCGATAATTTTGACCATGTTATTATAAGGTAGGTATATAAAATCAAAAAAAAAGTCATCAAAGTTACTAAATATCGGACACGACATCTTTTTCAAATAAATTAGATAGAAAAATAAAATTCATAAATTAAAACGAATGAATCAAGACGATCTTGATGATAACAATTACTATACATCAATCAAAACCAAGACAAAGATCCCACTAATCATACCAATCCAAAACAATATATATATATATATATATATATATATATATATATATATATATATATATATATATATATATATACACACACACATACACACACCCCGCATGTGCCTCGCACGTGTAACATTTAATTATTTAAAATTAAATAATTTTTCTATTGTAGAGATTTTTAATGACGTGTAAAAATTTCAAATCACTTTTCAAAGATTAATCAGTCATATTATATTATTAAAAAAAAAAATTCAACAACAACAACTGAATTAAAATCTAATTACAAGAATATTATGGAAAGATGAAAAAGAATATTCAAATTTGTTCGTTAATTATTTTCTACACTATCAATCAGTAAAAAAAAAAATAACGAAAAGAAATCAACTTACCTTATGATTATGGTGCTTATCGGTTATTTTATACATGTGATTTTTTATTTTAAGTAGGACATTATTTACTTCCTTGATTTTCAATAGATTAAGATAAGTTGAAAACAATAAGCATACCTAATGTATGTGCAATTTTAATTTTACTATTTAGAATTTTAATATTATTAGAATTTTTCCTTACATAAATCTTACTTAAATTAAATATGTCAATATATATTATTCTCCTAATATTAAAAGTAGATAAATCAAATTTAGTTGATTTAGAATTCTTAAATTAATGAAAAAAATATTAGTTGTCATTAGTTCTGATGAATTTTAATAAGGAAAGGGTTTACCATAAATATATTTAATTAATTTTTCAACTATTAAATATTAGGAAAAACTAGTGAAAAGACGATTTTATCTAAAGCAAAAACTTTTAATGAATGACAAAAAGTTCAAACAATATTTTTAAGATCTTTTACACTTAGATAAATTATATATATATATTCAACAACTATGATTTATTAATTGGCAAAAGATTAGACAGTGCTTTAAAGGCGCGAACACGGGACAAAGCATTTTACGATATGACATTGGATGTATGTCTAGTGAATTTTTTATTTTTAATATTTCATATATTAATATAATAAAAAATAAAATTACATAAAAATTTTTAAGAAAGTACAAAATAAGTGCAACTGTACGTACAACTGCTTTATATTAAAACTATGGGTGTACATCGGTCGGTTCGGTTCGGTTTTACGTATTATTGGTTCGGTTTATCGATTTTTGGTTTTTAAATATGTAAAACCGATAACCAACCAATAAGATATTTTCTTATCGGTTTCGGTTTAGCGGTTTTTGGTCCTTAACGGTTCGATTTTCGGTTTAACCAATAAGAAAATACTTGTAAAATAGAAATAGTAACAACTAACATAAAAAAATGAAATCTTAATTACCGCCAAAACCTACGCAAAGCATTTTAGTTTACAAGAATCTTCAAACTTGAACTGAATGTTAGTTAGGAAAAAAATTGAATCCTAATTGTTGGAAGCTACAAATGCTTCAAGCTTTTTATTACGATAATAGCCGAACTTTATATTGTACTTTTGTTGCCCTGAATAGGTTAATACTTTGTGAGTCACTGAATTATGAATTAGTAGTGCATATAATCTATATACATACACATATCTATATCTATATCTATCTATCTCTCTCTATATATAGAGATATATTTAAATATATAACATAAATAGTGATAAAACAATAACTTAGTGTATCCTTATTGGGTTATCGGTTAAATCGATAACCCAATAAGCTAAAACCGATACCGAACCATTTACCCAATTAATTTTTTTAAAAAACCATTAACCCGATAACCCAATACCAATAACCCAATAATATTTTTATCGGTTCGGTTTATCGGTCGGTTCGATTTTTGCACAGCCCTAATTAAAACGTTAATCAAAACATCAAGCGACTAGAAAACAACTAAAACTGCTCATCTAAAAAAAAAAAAAGCTAATTAGACTTTTTCAAAGAATTGAGTAGAAATTAATAAATTAACTTGAAAAAAGTAAAATGCGGAGAAGGAACTTAATACGGCGTGAAAAAATAACACCCCAAAAACTAGCTATTAAGGTATGAGAGCCCAAAGTGAAATTAAGGGTGTGCTAATCTCTCATTATCTCTACAAGATATAATAAGTTTGGTACACTATTTTATATAGAGGTGTTGCTAGCTATTTTATATTGTGAGGAATAGTGGAAATTGAGGAGCCATTTATACAACTTGTTGGTTTATGAATAAAATATTTTGATTCACGTTCAAATAAATTAAAATTAAAATTAAACATAGAATTAACAACAAATGAATAACAATGATGTTGATGATAACAACTATGCCTCAATTTCAAGCAAATTGAAATTGATTACATGAATCCATGCTAATTTTATTCTTCATAAAAACAAAAAACAGTGTGAGTAAAATATATTCGACAATTATAATTCTGTAATTATAAATATGTCATGACCCAATTTAGTAATGTGACAGGCACTTTGCTTATCCATCTTCTATATAGGATATTCCACCATTTTAATATATAATAATTTTTGGGACTTATTAATACTCATAATCAAACGTATAATAAAATTATTTCGAATTTTAAGGCAGGACAATTAACCCTTATTCCACCAATCAAACAATCTTAATTATGCATAAAAGCTAAATTAAAAAATGAATTAATACACTTGAGATCATTGTACTAAAATTCTGAATCCGCCTTGGAATTACTTTAATACTAAACCCTACAAACAAATCTTAGAACCAAAACACTGATCATGTAGCAAATAAAATCATTAAGCAAAAGTAAGAAGGCTAACTAGATACCATTAGATCTCTGTTTCAAATGACAATCACGGCTATATTGTAAATGTTGATTAATAAATTTTGGAGAAAGACGTGAATTGGTGAAATCAAAGAAATTCTGTGAAGCCCTTTTTCTTAAACTGTGTCTCTTACCAAGAGAAGTCCATTCACTAACTTTGAATAGTGAAATCTCGACCAAAGATCTTGAAAATCTAGGTGAAGATGGTATTTCATTTTTTTCTATTGACATTCTTACTCCCTTCTGCTTAAAAAAAGAAATTTTTTATGGACAAAAAAATGAGTGAGAACTAGTGAAAGCTCTAAATAGAAAGCAAAGAAGGAAAAAGCTGTAAGAGAAATATGGTTGAAACAGATGATTTCTTGTCAGAACAAACATGAATTTAGGTTGTTGAAACTCAAAAAATCAAACTAAGCAACTCGAAATCTGCCTCTGATGAAGAGTTCTCCTATTCTATTATTTGCTCCTGCCTACCCTCTTTCTTATGTTTGTCTGATTAGAAGTTATTAGTGATGACCCTTTTCATCGATTTGGATGTGGGAGGAAGATTCTAAAATATTACGACTTAAATTTGAGATTTTAATAAACTAGTTATTCCTCAAATTCGATAATTTTGACCATGTTGTTATAAGGTAGGTATATAAAATCAAAAAACAAAGTCATCAAAGTTACTAAACATCGAACACCATATTTTTTTCAAACGAATTAGAAAGAAAAATAAAATTCATAAATTAAAACGAATGAATCGCAATGATCTTGATGATAACAATTAAGTAATATATATATATATATATATATATATATATATATAGCACATGTCTCGCACGTGTAACGTTTAATTATTTAAAATTAAATGATTTTGTCTATTGTGGAAATTTTTAATGAAGTGTAAAAATTTCAAATCTGTAACGACCCTTCCAGCCGTTTGTGAAATTTTCTCGTTGTCCCTATTTTAGCTCTCCCAGTAGCTGGTGTACATGAATTATAACTCACAGAATGAGTAGTACCCATTCTTGAGATGCCGAAAGTAAATTAAGCCATTAGTCAAACTATTGAGTTTTAATAAAGTTAAGCCCGATAATGGTCAAACTTTAATCGAGACGACCTCGAATTAGTGTCGTAATATTTTCAATAGGTTCGGAATGTACTTTTTAGTCAACATAGATATTTGATTTACGTCTATGGAGTTTCGAAATAATATTTGAGAATTTATTAAAAAAATTGGATATTTTAGATAATTAGTTTAATTAGTGGTTTAGTGGGTCAAAATCACAATCTTTTTACCATCAAATATTACGTGATTTTTAGTTAATAGGGTTTAACCCTTTTGAACACTAAGCAGAAACTGAAAAAGGGGGGGGGGGGGGGGGGAATAGAAACTGCTTAGACATGGAAGAACGCATTACTAATGGCACTTGTTGTGATACACCATCAGGTTTTTCCGGTACTTCCTAACCAGTTCAGGTGACTTATATTTTTGATAGTTTTATTAATTATAGTGGTTGTTCTTTATTTAGATTTTGGCTTAGAAGTTGATATAAAATAGTACAATTATTATCCTGGTTAGTTTGATTAGTTTGTTGTTGTTGCCTTTTATGTTTACTTAGATTCATGCTTTGATGGTTGTGGAGATGTTATGTTTATCAACCATCTCTTAGCGCTGTATAATGTTCACTTTGGTAATAAAATGATTTTATTTACCAAAAAAATATAGTGGTAATGATTACAAGTGTAATCATTGATTTCATATATAATAATAATAATAATAATAGAACATGGTATCATTGAAAAAATAGTGAAAGTTAATAGCCATTTTTTATGGTTTCATTGGAAATCGTGCACTGCTTGATTCCTCATGCACCGTGTCATGATTTTAATTGAAATTGATATATTGTCTCGTAGTTTCTAATAAGCAGTTTCACGATTTTCATAGAATCTCAAGAATCAATATATTTATTTTCTGGTTGTTCTGCAGTTATGATTTAAAAAAGAATGATCTTTCTCCCTTTTTAGAGACTCTTAATTTCTAATTTTCAACGTGACATGTTTAACACTACAAGATTAAAAAAAAACTCTGGTACTTTTGACATATCTTTAATATAAGATCATAAGTTTCAAAGGTCTTGTTTATTTTCTTAAACTCCTTGTCAAATCAAAATAGGTCAATCGATTTGAAATGGAGGGAGTATTAAATTTAAAAAAAAAAGAGTTTGTAGAAATTCTAACGAAAACTTTAATTTTATTTCATGTCCAGACAATACTTCAACTTCAAATGCTCTTTTATAATTGGATGTTAAATTATTTTTTTTTGACAAATATCAGTCAAATCATGTCCAATCAACTACTTAGTTTGATGACAGATATATAGAAGATTATGAAATACTACAATCTTAAATTTGGGATTTTTAAATATAACTAAATCATACCTCGAATCTCATAATATTAATCATCTAATTTAAAAGGGTAAATATATAAAATGAAAAAACAAAGTCATGCAAATTTTACTAAATATCGAATATGTCATTCGTTTCCCTGGAAGAATAATTCAAAGTTGAAGTAGGAAGTCAAATTTATTTAGAATTTGGTATTTGTTTAATATTATGTCTAAATAATATAGAACAAACTTTCTAGTCTTAGCTAAATTAGATTTTGCACTATCATAAATAGTGGGAAATTGTGGAGAATTGTTATAACACCTCAAACTTTTGGATTAAGATTTGAACCGTTCCATGTATGAAACTTATTCAAACCTGGTTAGTTTGATTGTGGCTAGGTGTAAATATCAATTCTTAAGAGTGGACAAGTGTACTAGATGTAATTTAAAGTCATAAGGCAACTCTAGCACAAAGTTGAGTTGAACGCTTCTCTACTAACTAAGTTTTCGTTTGAGCTCATGTAAAGGTCAATTTAAATGAGAATATCGACTAGAATATGAAAATTACGTGGTCCATTGCCTATCAAATTAAATCGCGTCTCTTATCAAGAGAAGTCCATTCACTAACTTTGAATAGTGGAATCTCGACCAAAGATCTTGAAAATCTAGGTGGAGATGTCATTTCATTTTTTTCTAATGACATTCTTAGTTACTTCTGCTTAAAAAATAAAGGTTGTAAAACCAGCTTTCAAAGGCATATTCTTTATGGGCGGAAGAAATGAGTAAGAATAGTGAAAGATTTCAAAGGCATATTCTTTATCGGCAGAAAGAAAGATGACCGAAACAGAATCATGTTCCAAGAACAAAAATAAATTTAGGTTAGTGAAATCCATAATAAATCAAACTAATCAACTCGAAATCTGCCTCTGTTGAAGAGTTCTCCAATTCTATTATTTGCTCCTTCCTTCTTTCTTATGTTTGTTTTATTAGCAATAGTGATCTCCGCCCTTTTTATCAATTTGGGTGTGGAGAAATATTCTAGAATATTACGACTTAATTAAATTTGAGATTTTAATAAACTAATTACTCCTCAAATTCGATAATTTTGATCATGTTGTTATAAGGTAGGTATATAAAATCTAAAAACAAAGTCATCAAAGTTACTAAATATCAAACTCGATATTTTTTTTCAAATGGATTAGAAAGAAAAAAAAAATCAATAAATTAAAACGAATGAATCACGATGATCTTGATGATAACAATTACTATATATATATATATATATATATATATATATATATATATATATATATATATATATATATATATATACCGCACGTGTCTCGCACGTGTAACGTTTATTTATTTAAAATTAAATAACTTTGTCTGTTGTGGAGATTTTTAATGAAGTGTAAAAAATTTAAATCACTTTGCAAAGATTGATCAGTCATATTATATTATTAAAAAAAAACAATTCAACAACAACAACAACAGAATTAAGATCTAATTACAAAAATAGAAAAAGATGAAGAAGAATATTCAAATCTGTTCTTTAATTAAATTTTTACACTATCAATAAAAAAAAATAACGAAAAGAAATCAGCTCACCTTATGATTATGGTGCTTATAGGTTATTTTATACATGTGGTTAAAAAGAAAATTTTTTATGGACGAAAAAATAAGTGAGAACCATTGAAAGCTCTAAATAGAAAGCAAAGAAGGAAAGAGCTTTAAAAGAAAGATGATTGAAACGAATGATTTATGCCGGAACAAACATGAATTTAGGTGACGAAAACCCATAAAAAAATCAAACTAAATAACTTGAATTCTGCCTCTGATGAAGAATTCTCCTATTCTATTATTTACTCCTGTCTTCCCTCTTTCCTATGTTTGTCCGATTGAAGTTTTTAGAGATCTTCGCCATTTTCCTCGATTTGTGAGAACAGTTAAGTGTCATCGGAGAAAGACATACTCTAGAATATTATGATTTAAATTTGACAATTACTCCTCGAATTTAATAATCTTGACCATGTTGTTATAAGTATATGAAATAAAAAACAAAGTCATGAAAGTTATTAAACATCGAACACGATGTTCTTTTCAAATAAATTAAAAAGACAAAATAAAACTCATAAATTAAAATTAATGAATCACGATGCCACATGATATAAATTAGGACAAAATGTTAGTAGGTAGCAATATTTTTTTTTATCGATTAACGTGATATACACGTGCAAAGCACGTACATCAAACTAGTTAGCTTAAAAAAAATGAAATGCCGAGAAGAAATTTGATACGCGTGAAAGAACCACACTTCAAAAACTAACTATTAAGATATAATATTTTTGGTGAGCTAATCTCGCATGATATCTACAAGATATAATATTTTTGGTGCACCATTTTAAATAGAGGTGTGCTAGCTATTCTATATTGTGAGGAATAGTGGGAAATTGTGGAGCAATTTGTAAGGCTTGTTAGTTTATGAATAAAATATATTTCGATTCATGTTCAAACAAATTAAAATAAAAATAAAACGCGTAAATTAACAACAAATGAATCACAATGACGTTGATGATAACAACTATACCTCAATTCCAAGTAGCTTTAAGAGAAAGATGGTCGAACCAGATGATTTTTTGCCGGAATGAACATGGATTTAGGTTATTGAAATTCAACAAAAAAAAATCAAACTAACCAACTCGAAATCTGCCTCTGTTGAAGAGTTCTCGTATTTTATTATTTGCTCTTGTCTTTCCTCTTTCTTATGTTTGTCCGATTAGAAGTTATTAGTGATCTTCGTCCTTTTCTTCGATTTGCGAGAATATTTTAATAAAGTAGCTAATAGTGGAAAAAAGACTCTATTATGAGTAAATTTGAGATTTTAATAAACTAATTCAGTTGCTTCTCGAATTCGATAATCTTGACCATGTTGTTATAAGATAAGCCTGTCAAGTGGGCCGGGCTGACCCGGCCCACTTAAAGGAACTGGCCCGGTTTGACCCGGCCCGATAAGCCCTAGGGCTTTAGGGTACCGGGTCCCGTGCCGGTTATTTTTTTTAATTTGAGTCCGGTTAATCCGGCCCGGACCAAGCCCGGTCCAGGCCCGCCAGTTAACCGGCCCGACCCGGCCCGAAATTCTTTTTTTAAAAAATAAATAAATTTGGGTTTTGGGCCAACCTAGTCGTTGGCCCAATGGCTATATAGCCGTTTTTGGGTCCAAACGGCTAGTTTGGGCCCATTTCTTATAAAAAAATTTACTTTAAAAATTATTTTTTAATCCCAAAAAAAATTCTATAATACCCTACACCTTCAAATCATTTTTCACACAATTTTTCACTCTCTCAAATCTCATTCTCTCTCAAATCTCAATTCTCAATTCTCAAATATTCAATATATTTAATTTCTTAAAGTGTTCACTTTAATTTTTTAATTTTGCATTTACAAAGTACAAGTGGAAGTTTCTAAAGCCGCAACCTTCGAATACTTTCAAAATTTGGTATTGTCGTTCCATCTCTTACGTGTAATTTTCATTTATTGTATTAATTGTTTAATATTTAACTTTATTATATTTGTGTATTTTGAATTTTTTTAGTTTAATTGAATTTATACTATGGATAAATTAAGAAATCTCGCTACTTTAGGTGTTAAATTTTTTTATCCCGGAAGCGGTAGTGGTAGTAAAAAGCGAATTACTTGCGGTAGAGGTAGTTCAAGTAGTAGCTATACCTGTGTGCCTTCGCCTCCGGTACCGCTTGGTACACCTTTTGAGGAAGAAATAGGTGTAGGTGCTCACGATATGGATTATGTAGAAGCTCAGGAAAATTACGGTATAGAAGAAGAAAATAAAGTAGATGCGGTTAATTTAGACGAAGATAATGAAAATATTGGTAAGACACCCGCAGTAGGAAATGCTAACGTTTGATCTGAATTGGTTAATATCCCTCCCCCTTCTCCCCGTGCCCCAAGACCTCATAAAACAACTAGTGTTGCATGGCAATTTTTTGAACGTATATCAGATACTGAGGTGCAATGCAATATTTGTCAACAAATATATAAGCATAGAAGTGGAGGCAAGCAAGGAGGTACGGGTACGTTAATGAGACATATAGGTGAAGCTCACAAAAGAGAGTTAACTATTGCACGAGGTGGTGAGGATGTTGGTGGGTCAACGCAAACTAGAATGGACCCAGCAACCGGTCAGGTAACGAAGAAGTATAATAAATTGAGGGACCGGGAAGAAATAGCTAAAATGGTAGTTGTGGGTTGTTTGCCTTTTAGTTTTCCTTCTTCTGATGCCTTTATTCATTATATACAAGCAATTTATAATCCTATGTTTAACGGTATTCCTAGAAGTACTTGTCGGTCTGATATTTTTAGAGTTCATTCACAATATTGTTTTTATTTATCAACATTGTTAAAAAATATTCAATGTAGATTGTCCCTAACTTCTGATCTTGGTCGTGCTGTAAATTAAAATGATTATTTAACTGTTACTTGTCACTGGATGGATAGTAATTTTGTGATGCAAAAACGTATTCTTGCTTTTTTATATGATGAGGATCGTAAACATACTGGACATTTTATTGTTGATTCTATTGTTAAAGTTGCCGGATATTATGGTATCGAAAATAAAATTTTATGTATTGCTTTTGATAATGCTTCTAACAACAAGACTGCTATAAAAAAATTAAAATCTACGCTATCTCTGCCGTTGCCTGAAATTTTTTATATTAAGTGTGCATGTCATATATATAATTTAATTGTAAAAGATGGTCTTGAGTTTTCTGAGCTTTATATAGAAAAAATTCGTCTTGCTGTTGGTTTTATTCAAGGAAATAATCGTAGATCGAGAATTAGAGAATTTAAAGTTAAATGTCAAGAAAATGGACTTACACCGATATTGATGCCTGAGGAAATTGATATTAGATGAAATTCTACGTATGATTTTTTAAAAACTTGTTATAAATATAGAATTCCTATTACACTAGTTTTTAACCAACATTGCGGTTCATTTGCTGATTCTGCTGATTGCATGCTACATGATTTTGATTGGGTTGTAATTAATGATCTTGTTAAGTTTTTAGAAAAAATTTATGTAGCTACGGTTGAATTTTTCGGTGCTTATTATCCTACCGTTTGTAATATTTTGACATATATAGTCGATATTTCTGGTTTGCTCAAAGAATATAAAAATAAAGAAGGTTATAAAGAAGTTGTTGGTGCCATGTTTACCAAATTTAAAAAATATTTTTTTTCGATTCCCCTTATTTACTTGGTTGGTGCTATGCTAAATCCGTGGATGGAATATAATATAATATGTGCCACTTTAGTACTATTATTTATACTTACTTAGAAATAAATATTAACAATGATTCTGAACAAGTACAACCTGATTTGTGGACGACTATGAGTAATGAAAATGAATACATAGAAAAATTATATAATCACTATGCTGATTTATTTGATTTAGCTGTACCTACAAATATCACTCCAACTGTCGCTCCTCATCCTCCCGAGGAGCCATCATCTTCTAAAAGGCCGGCACATAGTGGTTTTCCTGATTCCTTTTATGATTTAACTTGTTGGAACAGTGTTGATGAGAGAGCTTACACATCAACTTATCGGGAAGAGGTAAAATATTACCTTCGGTCGCCGCCAGAGGATCGCAGATGACGGATCAACATGTTGGATTAGTGGAGGAGTAATGAAATACAATATCCTGTGCTTTCAAGATTATCTAGAGATATCTTGAATGTTCCAATGTCAACTGCTGCATCAGAGAGCGCCTTTAGTCAGGGACGACAGCAACTTTGAGACAACCGACACTCATTGGGAAGCAATGCAATGAATGTTCTAGTTTGTCCAGAGATTGGATTAGAGCGGAAAGAAGAAACCAAGGAATGGAACCGGAGTCGAGCGACGAGCTGAAACTTGAAGAAATTAAGTCTTCACGGGAGAACTTAGCAGAATCAAGCCCAATGCATGGTTTTGCCCCCGTTGACTTCGACTATCCTATGCAAGTTCCCGTAAATATTAACATAAATGAGTTGGAAAAAATGATGCATAATTTGTAGATTTTTCATTCATGTAAATTATAAATTTTGGATCATTTTGAAATCAATAAAATTCCCCAAATTCATTCACTCCTTAGTCCTTACTTTTTATATTTTTTCATTTAATGATTTAAAATTTTAAATTGAATTTCTAGTTTTCTACTTTAAATTAAAAACTCACTTCTAATATATTATTAATTTACTACCAAGAATTATTAATTTATTATATTAAGTAGCATATGTTTTGTATATTTGTGTATATATCTTATATAGATGTGTATATTTAACGTATACATGTGTATATGTTTTATAAAATAGTATATAACTATATATATATATATATATATATATATATATTGTAATGTATATATATTTTAGTATATTTTATTTAAAGTAGTACATATACATTTGAATGGTGCATATACATGTGTATATATCTTCTATAGACGTGTATATTTAACGTATATATGTGTATCTGTTTTATTAATTAGTATATAACTATATATATATATATATATATATATATATATTGTAATGTATATATATCGTAGTATATTTTATTATTAGTAGTAGTATATATACATTTGAATGGTGCGTATACATGTGTATATATCTTCTATCGACGTATTTATTTAACGTATACATGTGTATATGTTTTATAAATTTGTATATAACTATATATATATATATATATATATATATATTGTAAATCATATATATATTGGAGTATATTTTATTAGTTGTAGTATATATACATTGAATGGTGCGTATACATGTGTATATATCTTCTATAGACGTGTATATTTAACGTATACATGTGTATATGTTTTATAAATTAGTATAGATGTGTATGTTTGACGTATACATGTGTATATGTTTTATAAATTAGTATATATATATATATTGTAATGTATATATATTGTAGTATATTTTATTAGTAGTAGTATATATATATTGAATGGTGCGTATACATGTGTAATTGTGTATATGTGTATATATTTTTTAAATTCTAATGTAGTATATACTATATATATAGTGTATATATATTGTTTAACGTATTTATAATGTATATAGGTGGGTATATATAATGTATATTGAAAAAAAGTTTTTTCTTTTTATATTTTTGACCTGGTTTGATCAATTTTTTAACCGGATTTGACTGGGTTTGGGTGGATTTGGCCGGATTGGGTTAAGTGGGCCAGGTTAGGATTGTTTTTAATTTTTTTACTGTTGAGCCCGGCCCGGCCCACTTAGACCCCAACCCGGACCCGACCCGGCCCACAACCCGGTTAATTCAAATTGGCCGTTTCGGATTGGCCCGGCTCGGTCCACATGACAGCCTTATTATAAGATAAGTATATAAAATCAAAAAAAATAAAAGTCATCGAAGTTACTAAACATCAAATAGGATGTTCTTTTCAAATAAATTATAAAGAAAAATAAAACTCATAATTAAAACGAATCAATCACGATGGTCTTGATGATAACAATTACTCCCTCCGTTTCAAATTAGATGACCCTTTCAACCTTGGCACACCCATTAAGAAATCCAATGATTAGGAGTATATTTTACCTTTTTACCCTTCTTAACATTGTAAGACTCAATAATTAATTAAGCATGGAAAATTGTAGCATATGCATGCATGGATTGAAAATTTTATATGAATACTAATAGTACTCTTTGAAAAGAAGAAAAAAAGTCAAGTTTTATAAAGTTTGTATTGAAAATATAAGTGTTATTTTTAAAAAATTTGAAAAGTGTAATTATATTTAATACCTATTAAAGGTAGAATGGGAAGAATTTGTGTAAAATAATCTTGATTTGATAAGTTGGACAAATAAATTGAAACAATTTTTTTAAAAAAGAGAGCTAACTAATTCGAAACGGAGGGAGTACTATGCATCAATCCAAAACAATGCACGAATCCTACTAATCAGACCAAAATATATAGCATACCAAAATCATCCCATTAAGCATACCAATCCAAAACAATACACAAATCCCCTAATCATACTTCTTCATAGACACAAAACAATGTGAGAAATATATTTCAACAACTAACATTTATTAATTGGCAAAAGATTAGGCAGTGCTTTAAAGGCGCGGACACGAGACAAAGCGTTTTACGATATGTCATTAAATGTAAGTCTTGTGAATCTTTAATTTTTTGTATTTTATACATTAATATAATAAAAAAATTACATAAAAATTCAAGAAAGTGCAAAATAAGTGCAACTGTACATAGAACTACTTATTAAAATATTAATCAAAAACATCAATTGACTAAAAAATAATTAAAGATACTCACCTCAAAAAGAAACTAATTAGACTATTTTAAAGAATTGAGAAGAAATTTATAAATTAACTTGAAAAGAATGAAATGCAAAGAAGGAACCTAATATGGCGTGAAAGAACCACGCTCGAAAAATTAGCTATTAAGATGGGAGAGTTTAATAGTGCGCGCTAAATCTCTCATGATCTCTACAAGAAAGATATAATAGGTTTGGTGCACTATTTCAAATAGAGGTGTTGCTAGCTATTTTATATTTGTGAGGAATATAATAGTGGGAAATTGTGGAGTCATTTATAAGGCTTGTTATTTTATGAATAAAGCATTTTGATTCATGTTCAAACAAATAAAAATAAAAATAAAACAGATAATTAACAACAAATGAATTACAATGACGTTGATAATAATAATAATAATAATAATAATAATAATAATAATAATAGTAATAATAATAATAAATATGGCTCAATTCCAAGCAAATTGAAATCGATTACATGAATTCGTGCTAATTATATTTTCCATAAAAACAAAGAATAATGTGAGTAAAACATATTCTGACAATAATAATTTTGTAACTATAAACATGTCTTGACTCAATCTAGGAACTTGACAGGCACTTTGCTTATCAACCTTCTATATATGATAGTTAATTCCACCATTTTAGTATATAATGATTTTTGGGATTGATTAATACTCATAGCCAAACGCATAATAAAATTATCCCGAATTTTAGACAATGCTACAGCTTCGACCCATCTCGAGATGTAGTCAACAACAACTAAAATATACTTCATCCCGTACGAGCTTACAAAAGGACCCATGAAATCAATGCCCCAGACATCAAACAATTCCACTTCCAGCATCTTAGTCAAGGGCATCTCATGTCTTTTGGAGATTGACCCCTGCCTCTGACATTGGTCATATTTCAGTACAAACTCGTGGGTATCCTTAAACAATGTTGGCCAGTAATAGCCACTCAGCAACACCTTCCTAGCCATTCGGTCGCTTGCATAGTGACCCCCAACTGGGGAAGCATGACATACTTCTAATATGCACAATACATCCACTTCCGGTATCCATCTCCTTATAATATTGTCCGCACATCGCCGAAAAAGATACGGTTCATCCCAAAAGTAACGAGTCACATCATGCAAGAATTTCTTCCTTTGATGTAAAGAAAGATTTTCTGGGATGACCTCACTCACAACATAATTTGCATAATCCGTATACCAAGGCAATTTTTCCACAGCGACATCTAGGATTTCCTCATCAGGGAATGCATCATTTATCTGTGTTTCATCACTAATTTCCTGTTCACTTTCCATTCTAGACAGATGATCTGCAACCTGGTTTTCACAACCTTTCCTATCCTTGACCTTAAAGTCAAATTCTTGTAGCAGCAATACCCATCTAATCAGCCTTGGTTTGGCATCCTTCTTAGCCCTCAGATACCTCAGGGAAGCATGGTCGGTGTGGACCACCACTTTGGTCCTAAGCAGATAAGATTTGAACTTCTCAAAAGCATACACTACGGCCAGAAGTTCCTGTTCAGCGATGGTGTAATTCTTTTGTGCTCTATTCAGTTTTTTTCTGGCATAATATATTGGATGAAATCGTTTGTACCTCTTTTATCCCAATACAGCTCCAAGGACAACACCACTGGCATCATACATAATGTCAAATAGTTTTGATAAGTCAGGTGCAACAACAATAGTGGCATCAACCAGCTTCTTTTTAAGGCATTCAAATGCCTTCAAGCACTCATTTATCGAAGGAAAACTTCACTTCTTTCTCCAAAATTTTGTAAAGTGGATTTGCAACCTTCGAGAAGTCTTTATAAATCTCCGATAAAAGCCAACATGTCCAAGAAAACTATGCACTCCCTTCACTGAAATGGGAGGTGGTAGTTTCTCAATAACTTCCCCTTTTTCTCGATCAACTTCTATCCCTTTTTCAAAAATTTTATGGCAGAGAACGATGCCCTCCTTTACCATGAAATGGCATTTTTCCTAGTTAAGCACCAAATTAAATTCAACACATCTTTGCAAGGCAAGATTCAGATTTTCTTAACACATCTCGAATGAATCACCCACCACAGAGAAATCATCCATGAATACCTTTGTGGTGTCCTCCACTATGTCTGAAAAGATAGACATCATACACCTTTGAAAAGTGGCGGGCGCATTGCATAGCCCAGATGGCAACCTCTTAAATAAAAATGTGCCATATGGGCATGCAAATTTCGTCTTCTCCTGATCTTCAGGAGCAATGCAGATTTGGTTGTATCCGGAATAACCATCCAAGAAACAATACCACTCTCTTCCAGCCAATCGATCAAGCATTAAAGGGCATCGGGAAGTGGTCTTTCAGAGCCCAAGAATTCATCTTGCGGTAGTCTATGCAAACTCTCAACCTAGTTACTGGCCTGAGTTGAATCAACTCATTCCTTTCGTTAGCAATCACCGTCATGCCCCTTTTTTGGGCACGCATTGAACTAGGATCACCCACTTGCTGTAAGAAATAGGGTAAACCACTTCTGCATCCAGCCACTTAATAATCTCCTTCTTAACCTCCTCTTGTATTGGTGGGTTAAGACGACGCTAATGCTCTATGGTTGGAATACAATCTTCCTCAAGTTGAATTTTATGTGTGCAGATGCTCGGGGGAATACCAATAATATCTGCGATGGTCCAGCCTATAGCTCTCTTGTGCCTATGAAGTACTGAAATAAGTACGTTTACCTGTTGATCATCCAGATCAGCTGCAATAATAACAGGTAGCGTGTTCCCATTGCCCAAAAACACGTACCGTAAGTGCCCAAGCAGTTTTTTCAATTCCAACACCGGATGCTCCTCAATCGATGGCTTGGCTGGTGGTGTTGGTCGATTATCAAGGTAAAGGTCTAGCTTTTTAGGAGTATAAGGATATGAACTCATTCCTGTCAAAGCACAAACGGTCTCTTTATACACCCCGATGTATTCACTATTATAATTTTTCATAACTGCGGCCAAAGGTTTGATAACAAGTTGCTCAGCTATGGACACCTCTTGTTCGTCCTCATAATATACATCAACTACTGAGGACACACTCATTTCTTCATGTTGGTTCATAGATTTACCCACATCAAATCATACCACTTCATCATTCATCCTGAATAAGAGCTCATTCTTCCTCAAATCAATCAACACACTTCTGATTGCAAGAAAAGGTCGTCCCAAAATTATGGGCACTTCGAAGTCCACCTCACAATCCAAAATGATGAAGTCTGCAGGGAATATAAAGTTGGACACCTTCACCAACACATCATACAGAATGCCAACAAGTCTCTTTACTGACCTATCCGCCATCCCGAGTCGCATGTTGGTGGGTGTGAGATTTCCCAGACCCAATTTTCTATAAACAGCCAGTGGCATCAAATTGACGCTTTCTCCCAGATCACATAATGCCTTGGCAAATTCCATAGTCCCAATTGTACAAGGAATAGTGAATGCGCCCGAGTCTGGCTTCTTCTACACCAAGGTCTTTGTAGAAATAGTGCTACAATGATGGAGATTTTCATCCAATTCATAGCTTACAACTCTTTTCTTAGTCACAATCGTATCCTGGCATTTGCTCAAGTGCCTCAACTAAAGGCACATTTATTGTCAATTGCTTGAGCATTGCCAGGAATTTGCTGAATTTTGCATCATTAGCCTTCTTCTTCAATCGTTGAGTAAAGGGAGGTGGTGGTATTGGGATAGTTTTCAACACTACTTCCTCTTACTTCTCTCTTTCCTTCTTCGAAGCATCAACAAAACTATCCAGCTTCTCCGACTCCGCTGGATTGCTTTCTTCTAATTCATCAGCAACTACCTCACCCTTTATAGATTTGCCCACAGAAGGGCCAAGTAAAATTTTACCACTCCTAGTGGTAATCGTTATACACGAGTGACAGCGCTCAAGCGCACACGCAAGTGTACGTGGTCTTATCAAGTAATATAGTGGCTTCAAGGAAGCCCAAGTATCGATCTCTCAGGGACTTGCGTTCGTCGCCTCTCTAATTCTAGTTTAACTAATTGAGAAAAAGTAAAAAAAGAGAGAGTTTATAATTTTACAAATTAAAAATAAAATAAATAATGCGTAAAACTAAATACTTGGGACAATCAATGGAAGAAAACCCAGGGTGAGGCATTTCAAACAAGCATACAAATCTCTATTCCTATCGCAGTTTAGTTGGTTATCGGATTGTTGATTCACAAGGTTTATGCTACGATTTTAGTCTCCCGACCTCAAATCTTCTATCTAGTAAACATTGTACCTACAAATCCCGCAGAGATACAAAAATTCTTCTAGACTCATGAAGTTGTCTTCTTGCAAGTGAACCAAGCAAGGCTTCTAGGTGTATCCCTATCCTAGATGCTAATTCAAATCCCTTATTTTATAAAATAATAAGAACCTTGCTCCCTAATTTCTTCGTTCTATCCTATGATTCTCCTCCCGGATTCACATAAGAATATAGATTTATTCTAATGGTAGCTAATCATTAAAATAGTAGGCTCAAGAAATTAAGAACAACCCACATGATAATCCAAAATTAAAATACAATAAAGAATATTAAAAAGTATTCATGTTCTTGGCCTCAACCCCGGAAAGAGAGTTTTACCTTTAATGGAAATATTCATCAGCCAATCCCTTGGAATGATGATACAAACCATAAAAAAATTAAATTAAAGAATGACAAAACCTAAAAATAAGTTGTGGTATCCTCCAATGATGTTCCAAGTTGATCTAGGGTTTCCAAGAGGTCCCAAGATGATTTAAACGGAGTTTGGGATGTTATATTTATAGTATACAAGTCATAAACCGACTTGGATTGGGTTCCCATGCTATTTTAATTCAGATGGTCAGAATTATCCCGATTTTGGGCATCGGCGCGACACAGAGACATGCAAATTCACAATTGTCAAATTCCAATAGTTGTTCGCGATTTCAACGCGTCGTGGGGCCTCCTTACACTCCAAATTAAGATACACGCGCCATATTTCCAAAATCGTGGGACCCTTAAGAATTCAGTGGTATTTTTAAATCCTCCATTTTCCACCTGTAGAGTCTACACTCGCGCAATACTTTTCAGGGATCCAACTTGCGTCTTGTGCTTTTGTTGAGCATTCCGAGCCTTATTGAGTTGTTTCCACTTGATTTGAAGCTTTTATATCCTTAATATATCATAATAATCCATGAACCAAGCATCATAAATCATTAAATACATCAATTAAGAGCCCAAAACAATACAACATCCTCACTGATGAACTAGAAACACAAGCTAAGCATAGGCTAAATTCATATTGAGCTTTAACTCATTGTTTTCACTCTTTTCTTGATCCAATTGACCCTTGAACATTATAAATAAGTTGTTTCAAATATAAATACATAATAAAAACCTTAATAACTCATTAGAACACATTAGAACCCAACACAAGAGACTAGACAACACCTAGCTCAAGCTAGTTACACTAGCTTTCTCGGTTGAACTTTAAATGGTCGAATTGAATCAAAACTTGTGTGAAAACACCATTAAACATTGTGAACACATACTTGGACACATAATTTCTCATTTATATCATTATTAACACATATATCATAATAATCATCCTCAAAACAAGATTAAATAAGTTATAATAGTAGCGCTAGAATGCATAAATTCACCCAACATCACCACCCCACACTTCAGGCCTTGTTCGTCCTCGAACAATTATTAACTATAAACACCATGATCTGAAGAGACTCCACACTTCTACTACATGCAAGACACTCAATCTAGCACTACAATGACTACATGGAATGCAAGTTTCTACACTAAGTATGTTATGCACAATTGAAAGCTCAAGAATCCTACTCCAAAACATCCTAGCCTCAAGAATGGACTCCACAAGTAGCAAAATCATGCATATAATTCAATCAAGGACATCATACAAATCACCCACATTTATCAAACATGTGCCCCTCACAACAAGAGAGTTACCCATAATCTCTCACAATAATGCAATTTATAACGTAATGGGTACAAGAATCAAATTACGTTCACTCTCTCAAAGAATTCACAAGTTACACATAATGAACCATCGACTTTCCCTTAGTGTAGTGTTCCACTAATAGTCGAATGTAAAGCTTAGGATTAATTAGGACTTTTTTGGGCTGTAATGTAGGCTAAGGGACGGGTAGGAACTATTTTTGCCAAGAATAGTGACTGACCTCTCTAAGCGCTTTAATACACTACATTAAACATTTAAAACCAATCTCCGACAACCAAATTACACCACTTTTGTCTACCCATCTCTTTTATTTTTACCCCATCTCTTTTAAGCATTTTCACAAACACTTGGTGGACACATAGTTTACTACCACAGGAATCAATTTTTCTCTTTTTTCACAATCATGGCAATATTTTTAGCATAAATTTTATCACAACCATCCACCACACCAATTATACACCAATAACTATTACCTTGGGGCATCAATTTCACCTTTTTCTTCTTCAATTTCTCAAACTCCTTTCTCAAATTCATTTTTTTTAATTAAAGAACTTAGAAGCTCTTTGGATCAAATTATGGTCTATCAAAGAAGGGATTAGGCTACTTATGAGGTTACCAAAGAAAAAGGTAAAGGCTCAATGGGGGTTAACTAGGATAATGCACAAGGGTAGGTAAAAAGAAGGTATAGAACAATGCTATCAAAGAAATGCCTATATCATCTCCTAAACCCACATTCTTTATTTCGCTTTACACACACCGGACAAGTTCTAGACATCCCATGCAAAAAGGAACATACAAAATACCTCACATGCACATGTCACATGCTCAACTCAATAGGATCATCATAGACTCTTAACCAAACAATAACATAAATTCAAAATTAATCCACAAAACTGGAGTCATAAATTTGAGCCTAAGCGTCTCAAAATAGCAATTCACTCATTCAACATGCTTTTATCAACAAATCCACTCGCATCGTGTAATCAAAAATATAACCAACAAGAATATCTCACTTATTCCTAACCTAATATTTTTTTAAATTGAGCCAAAATTTGGGAATTTTCCCACCCCACACTTAAAAATCTACTTTGTCCCCAAAGTTAATTAAAAGGTAAGAGATAGAAATACTCCCTGAGGCCTATAGGCCTAGATAGTAGCGTCTTCAAATAAAGAGGGGATCCATGGAACCCCACACTCCATCTTTTTCATGCTTCAAGCCCAAGTTTATGGCACTCAGACTTCCCATTAACCTGTGACTCAACCAAAAACAAAAAACTACGTGAAATAAAAACTAAAAACTGGAAATAAAACCTACTTACCTTGGGTTTCCTCCCAAGAAGCACCAAATTTTGTGTCACGGCACGACCCAATCAACTTTTTCCTCCACCTTGAGGATATGAATTTTACCCCCAACATCGCATCCATCTTTTTTCCTCGATCATATGGAGGTGGTCTAGAGATTAATGAATCGAGTAATGGATGATGCATGATAAACCACTCGGCCTTGAGGTGAGGTGTATTTTTATATTTCTTATCCGATGTAAAATCAAGAATATAAGATTCTTGTTCCTCATCTTCACACTTTTCCACTATTTTAAATGATTCCACGATAAGACATCGTCTAAACATAATGTAGAAAAGTGCTTTAAGTGAGGCTCAACTAATCCTAGTTCATAATTTACACTATCCTCAACACCTTCACTTTTATTCACCTTCTCAATTTCAGTCTCAAGATCAAGAGGACAATCGAGTGGCTGTGATTCTTGTGTTTATTCCACAAGTTGGATAATGTCCTTCTCATAGTCTTCTTCCCTTAGCCACTGTATACATGGTGGCAGTGGTAACTCCTTAAGACATTCAATAATTTCAGTTTTCGAGTACTCAGACTTCCTCGAATTATCAACAACTTTCTCTACAACTGGTTAGATATACTCTTGATCTACAGCTTCCCAATGGTTATTCAGATCTGCCAACAACTGTGTTTGAGACACTAAAAAATGTTTAAACATCTCTTCCAAATGGCTAGTTTGAGTTGTGGCCTGCATGTTTAGTTGTTGTTGCTAAAACTGTTGTAGGTCGGTCTGTGATTGAATTTGTACTGAGTCAACCCCGTTTGATTGCAGTAGTTTTTATAATTCTGCAATTGATCATAGCCCAGAAACATTGCTGAATTGGGATTTCTAGCACACATATATTCTAAATGATCACTTTGACCACAAGATAAACACCAACTTGCATTTGAACAATAAGCCTCATGATGTGGTTCCCCACAAAGACAACAAGAATTCGCATCACTCGAAAACCATCTATCCCTGGCTGACATCTCAAGAAGAATGTGAGAAAAAAATTAGAAATAAAGGATAATAAAAAAAACTAAACAAAAACTATGTACAACTCAATATAGAAAAACTAAAAATAAGATAAGTTGCCTAATAACAAGTCCCCGGCAACGGCGCCAAAAACTTGGCAGAGCCCAAGCGCACACGCAAGTGTACGTGGTCTTATCAATTAATATAGTGGCTTCAAAGAAGCCCAAGTATCGATCTCTCAGGGACTTGCATTTGTCGCCTATCTAATTCTAGTTTAACTAATTAAGAAAAAGTAAACAAGGAGAGAGTTTGTAATTTTGCAAATTAAAAATAAAATAAACAATGCGTAAAAATAAAATACTTGGAACAATCAATGGAAGAAAACCCAGGGTTGAGGCATTTCGAACAATCATACAAATCTCTATTCCTATCGCAGTTTAGTTGGTTATCGGATTGTTGATTCGCAAGGTTTATGCTACAATTTTAGTCTTCCGACCTCAAATCTTCTATCTAGTAAACATTGTACCTACAACTCCCGCAGAGATACAAAAAATCTTCTAGATTTATGAAGTTGTCTTCTTGCAAGTGAACCAAGCAAGACTTCTAGGTATATCCCTATCCTAGATGCTAATTCAAATCACTTATTTTATAAAAGAATAAGAACCTTGCTCACTAATTTCTTCGTTCTATCCAATGATTCTCCTCCCGGATTCACATAAAAATATAGATTTATTCTAATGGTAGCTAATCATTAAAATAGTAGGCTCAAGAAATTAAGAACAACCCACATGATAATCCAAAATTAAACTACAATAAAGAATATTCAAAAGTATTCATGTTGTTGGCCTCAACCCCGAAAAGAGAGTTTTAGCCTTTAATGGAAATATTCATCATCCAACCCCTTGGAATGATGATACAAACCATAAAAAAAAACTAAATTAAAGAATGAAAAAACCTAAAAATAAGTTGCGGTATCCTCCAATGATGTTCCAAGTTGATCTAGGGTTTCCAAGAGGTCCCAAGATGATTTAAATTGAGTTTGGGACGTTATGTTTATAGTATACGAGTCATAAACCGACTTGGATTGGGTTTCCATGCTATTTTACTTCAGATGGGAAGAATTGTCCCGATTTTGGGCATCGGCGCGATGCGGAGACATGCATATTCACAATTGTCAAAAATCTGTCAAATTCCAGTAGTTGTTCGCGATTTCAACGCATCGTGGGGACTCCTTACACTCCAAATTAAGATACACGCGCCATATTTACAAAACCTTGGGCCTCTTCCAAATCCACTGGTATTTTTAAATCCTCCATTGGCTCTCTGTAAAGTCTACACTCGCCCAATACTTTTCAGGGATCCAACTTGCGTCTTGTTCTTTTGTTGAGTATTCCGAGCCTTATTGAGTTGTTTCCACTTGATTTGAAGCTTGTATATCATTAATATATCATAATAATCCATTCACAAAGCATCCTAAATCATTAAAAAAATCAATTAAGAGCTCAAAACAATACAACATCCTCACTGATGAACTAGAAACACGAGCTAAGCATAGGCTAAATTCATATTGAGCTTTAACTCATTGTTTTCACTCTTTTCTTGATCCAATTGACCCTTGAACATTATAAATAAGTTATTTCACATATAAATACATAATAACAACCTTAATAACTCATTAGAACACATTAGAACCCAACACAAGAGACTAGACAACACCTAGCTCAAGCTAGTCACACTAGCTTTCTCGGTTGAACTTTAAATGGTCGAATTGAATCAAAACTTGTGTGGAAACACCATTAAACATTGTTAACACATACTTGGACACATAATTTCTCATTTATATCACTATTAAAATATATAGCATAATAATCATCCTCAAAATAAGGCTAAATAAGCTAGAATAGTAGCTCTAGATGCATAAATTCACCCAACATCAATGAGCCATCATTCCACGGATTCTGAACCGTATCGCTTGGTAACGTTCTGCTCTTTCTATAGTTGAATGCATCGGAAAGTTGGCTCATTTGCTGCTTTAACTGTTTGATTGCAGTGGGGTGTGAGTGCACTAACTGACTGATGGATGTCAAATCGGTCTTCATGGTGGTCACACTAGAGTTGGTTGCCTCAACTCCCTTCAAAAACTTAGCCATCATGTCCTCCATGGACATCTTTTTGGAACTGATTGAATCAGCCTCACGATTTCTAGGAGGAACATATAACCCGCTCCTGTCATTGTTATTCCTCCAATTTCCTTACTCCCTATCTTTATAACCAGGCTTATCATAGTAAGTCTGACCTTGATTCCCTTGGATATTGCCTCGATAACCCCCCTTATTATTAATATAGTTAGCCTCTTCATCTTCATCAACATCACTTCTATCCTGAGATCCCACAATTTTCACCTTTTCAACCTTTCCTGATAGCAAGTGCTTGGTCAACAAGTCCATCTGCATTTTAAGGTGAGACATGTCTAGGTCACGCTCATCTTCTCTTCTGTGTTGTTTCACAGTAATACCCATAAAATCCGTGGGTCTAGATACTACAGAGTCTCTGGTATGCCATGCCCGACTCTGTTTGGTCATTCTGTCCAACATCTCTAAAGCCTCTGGAAATGTAAGATCAACAAACGAACCACCAGCAACATTATCTACAATTGGCTTCGTGACAGAGTTAAGAGCCCTGTACAAAGTCTCCATCAAATGTATGTCCGTCATGTTATGGTTCGGACACTGTGTCAGCTTCTTCTTGAATCTTTCCCATGTTTCATGCAAGGCTTCAGTCGGGAGCTACCTAAAGTTGCTGATCTCGTCCCTCAACTGTACCCTCCTGGAAGGGGGAAAGAACCTTTCTAGGAAAGCTCCTTTCAACTGCCTCCAGTTGGTTATAGAATCAGGTACCAGCTCATTTAACGACAAAGTTGCCTCCCCAGACAGAGACAACGGGAACAATCTCAACCGGATAGAATTTTGGCCCACTCCTGGGTTATCAAAAGATTTGTAGATGGTGACAAAATTCAGCAGATGCAGGTTCGGATTATCCCCAGGAAGGCCACCAAACAACCCCTTCAGATTGAGGAGTTGGATCATAGTACTCGTAATGTTGAACTTGGCTCCAGGTGCCAACGGTGGAGGAATAATTGCACCCATTGCACCTGCCCCATCCATGCCATCATCATCATCATTGGGATCATACTGGATCGGTTGGTACTCTTGTCTTCTTTGGAATGGAGGTTCCGGTTAACATTACGTGGAACTTGTGCAGCTATCTGCTCTGCATGCCTTGGGTTACCAGGGTTCAATAACTCCTCATCCCCCAAATCTTCGTCCTCAGGGTTTGGATGTCATGCATGCTGCGCGACATTTTGCACATTCACCTAAGATCTAGCTAAGGTTGCCAGTCTGTCAGCCTCTTGCTATTTTGCCATTCTTCCTATTCGTTACAGTTTTGGATTAGGTGGTAATAATAGTTCTCCGGAACTTCTGGAGCTTGGCATACACTATAAAATCCTATAAATAAACAAAAACAACAAATAAACGTAAATCTAGGAAGCTTAACTAACAGTCAATTAGCGCATACAAACTTCAGTTTACAACCGTATTCCCCGGCAACGGCACCACTTTTGATAACGCTCAAACTACACTCTTAAAGGGGTGTAAGCGATCGTTGTCAATATAAAATCCAACTAGGTTGGGGTCAAATCCCACAGGGAATATGGTGTGAACTCAAGTTGTTTGCGATTTAATCCACTGTTTCCTAAAATGGGGGCTATAGGTTTGACAAGTAGTTTCTTGTAACTTTAATTTCAGTGTTTATATACCAAGAGTTTGTGAAATAACCAAAATTATGTTCACTAGGGCTTCCGGCACATGACAGATGCTAACAGTGGTTCAAGATTCTCACGGTGGGTAGGATAACAAGCTATCTTTATCGATGTTATGCTTAAATATCTCTCGACCTACTTAAGCGTTTAATTCCCTAATCCTCTCAGACTCAGGGAATTTCTATTTACTGCCGAAATTTTACCTCAGGTTAACCAACCTTGTTACAGAGCTGATTATTAAACGAAGTATTTCCGAGTCCCTGTTGATAATTCACTACCTACTATACTTGATTTCTTTCTCAAGCAAATCAAAGCAGGTGTGTCTACTGTTTGCAACCAACAGACGTTAATTAAAACTTCAGAATTATCAAGAAATCCTACCACCTTTTGAATCTTGAATACTTATCACCTTATCAAGACCTAACCCTAAATCCCAGAATTCAGGTTAATGGAATTTAGCCACTCATGATGCAACGAACGAAACACATAATTGAATTCATGATTTGAAATATAAACTTACAGAGATTAATAATAACTAGTGAATCGCAGATTAGATCACAAAGGAAATTCCAAAATACTGATAATAATCTCTTCAAAGTATGTGCTTTTTCAAGCCAAAAGTAGAGAGAGAAAAATATCAAAATATGCTATCTCAAAACTCAATGTCTCAAACTCTATGCGGAATTCTCGAGTACCACTCCTAGAAAACCCTAAAACAAAGCTTTAAATAGTTCACCTTAATTATGGAAACAAAATCAAGGTTACAGCTTTTTCTCGGAATAGACGACAACCATTTGTGACTCCTTATCAGGATCCTGACGACTTATCAAGAATGTTGTCAGGTCTTCTTCAAATCTGCACTAGTCCTGTCTTGGGTTGACGACAACTTCTGAAGGCTTATCAGGACTGTGATGACTTATCAGAAATGTCATCACAATTTTTCTCCAATTCTCATGCCCTTCTTAAGGCTGACGACAAACTTGACGACTTATCAGCTCAGTGATAGCTTATTACAAAATGTCATCAAGGCTTTGCTTTAGTTTTCCTTGGTTGCCTTAGGCTGACGACATTCTTGACAGCTTATCAGAAGCTTGACGATGTATCATAAAATGTCGTCACAGCTTCCACTTTAGGCCAATTCTCTATCTACTGCTGACAACCAACTTGATAGCTTAACACAAGGCTGACGACTTATCACAAATGTCGTCAGCCACACTTGTTTTCATATTTCTTCAGATTTTAACTTCTTTGCTTCCATTCTTGTTGGTTCTCTATCATATTAGTTTAAACTGCAAAATCAAACATAAACTAATCAAAAATAACTAAAGTTGCTCAAGAACTTGCAATTATTTAGAGTCAAAAGCCTCAAATATGTTAGCATATGCTCACATATCAGAGATAATGGACAACGGAACACCGTGAAATCTGACGAACTTTTTGATGTAGAGTTTGGCGTAATCCTCAGTTAAGTAAGAGGTATGGACTGGTAGAAAATGAGTTGATTTAGTCATCCTGTCTACAATGACCCAAACTGAATCGTGCTAACGACGAGTACAAGGAAAACCCATCACAAAGTCCATGTTTACTTCTTCCCACTTCCAAGTGGGAATACTGAACTCCTATATGGACCCACTTGGCTTCCGATGCTCAATCTTAACCTGCTGACATGTTGAGCACTTAGCCACAAACTATGCAATGTCTCTCTTCATCCTATTCCTCCAATAGATCTTCTGTAAATACAGTACATTTTAGTGGCCCCTGGATGACTAGAGTAGTCCGCACCATGCGCTTCTGCAAGAATTCGCTGACTCAAGTCATCTACACCTGGCACACATAGTCGACCCTGGCAACGTAACACACCATCTCCCTATTTGGAGAAAACCTCTACTTTCTGATCTTTGACTGATTCCTTCAACTTGATCAGACTGGGATCCCTATCCTGCTTTTTATTCACCTCAGAAACTAGGGACGATTCTGAACTACTCTGCACCCATACATTACCTTCTGAGAAATGGACTAAGCGAACACCTAGTCGGTCTAGATGATGGACTTCTTGAGCTAACTTCATCTTACTATCCTCAACATGGGCAACACTTCCCATAGATAGTCTACTGAGAGCATTAACCACTACATTGGCCTTGCCCAGATGATATAGAACATTCATGTTATAATCTTTTAACAACTCCAACCGCCTTCTCTGACGGAGGTTTAGATCTTTATGAGAGAACACATACTACAGTCTCTTATGCTCAGTGAACATATCCACGTGCACTCAATACAAATAGTGCATCCAAATCTTTAAGGCAAACACTACTATTGCTAACTCAAGATCATGAGTAGGATAGTTCGTTTCATGGGGCTTAAGTTATCTAGAGGAGTAGACTATGACCTTACCTCTCTGCATCAAAACACACCACAAACCGACTCTGGAAGCATCAAAATACACAACAAAGTCGTCTGAACCATCTGGTAGGGTCAAAACTGGAGCTGTAGTGAGTCTTATTTTTTTTTTTAACATAACAAATAAAATTGGATCGAGGGAATTATGGATAGAGAGAGTACATTTTTAAAGTTTAAAGTTGTAGGGAAGTTTGACATTTAACATAAATTCATAATGTCTAATTTCAAATGAGATTATAGATTTTCTAACAAAATAAATGCAAACACATCTAGGCTTTGATTTCTCCTTTAGGAAATGAATGTTTTAAAATCAACTTAAACCACATTAAATTAGTTTTCCCATATAACTATTAGAGGGGAAAAAAACAATAAATAGTATTAATACCCAATTAATATTGTATTATATTCAAACAGATGAATCATGTTATTTAACTGACAGAATTTCTTATGTCTAGGCATAAGCAAAAAACATGGAAAAGCTCAATGTATTCTCATGCTTCCTCGTGTTGTTTCTCTTCACAAGGTTTTGTCAGGTAAATTTTCATTAGCAATTTACTATTAATTTTTAAATATATTTTTGAATAATTTTGATTCTTTAAATTTGTAAAATATGTACATTTTTAGTCTTTTCGAATATTTAGTAAACTTTAATTGTTAGATTTTATGAAAATTGTGTTGAAAAAAAGCTTTAATTATGGAAATTCAAATTTGGAGGTGCACTCTTTGTTATTTTTGGACTATTTCTGATGTCTTATGTAGATTTTTTAGGCACAACCTCTATCATTTCTGAAGTTGTGGTCTCTAAAATCTTTGGTGTTTCGAGTTGATTTTTTACTCATTATGTTTGTTAAATCTAATATTCAGAATTGTATAAATATATAACAAATATCAAAATTATTTATTTTGACAAACTTAAAAACTGAAATATATGAAAAATTATTTATATTCACCCCAATCATAAGAGGCTATTTAATTTGACTTATTTATTGTGAGAGTAAATTAGTATTTCTTCAAACAGGGAGCCCCTAATAAAGGGACTTGGTGTGTTGCAAATTGGTTTGTAAAAGATGATGCATTAAAAACCTATCTGGAAGAAACATGTGATGGGCGCATTTGTAGAAATATTCTACCTGGATATCCTTGCTTTGAGCCTAATAATTATCATAGTCATGCTTCCTATATTCTTAACAAACAGTTCAAGAAAAATCATGCTCCATGTCGTGAGGATCTCGGCATGATAATACATATGAATCCATGTAAGTTTTTCTCACGATAGATTACTAATTTAAAGTTAACACGTTTATAATTCTATAAAGAAAAAGTGTATTTATTTTATCATGTCTATTTTGTGATTTTGCAGCTTATGGAGATTGTAAGTACAAATGAAATATCTCAACAAGAAAGTTCCTTCAATTAGAGGATGAAAAGTACTTTAGTTTGTATTAATTATGTTAATCATAACTATGAAGCATCGTTGAACAAAAAATGATTGCTTCTTTGATCATCTATTAATCATTTTATCATATGTGTAATATCCTCTATTTTAGTATCTATATGAAATATATTTGAGATATTATATCAGTCTCTTGATCTGAATTTTATGAATGTGAAGATTTTGATTATAATTACATATTTTAACATGGTGATAATAATAACCGGTCGGTTCAAAGTTGTTTATTGGGTTGGGACTGTCCGTGTCACGATCCAAAAGTTGAGGTTATGTTGATATTTATCTCGGTCCAACCTTAATAAGTAAATCAAGTTCTCAAAATAAAAAAATTCAAAACCAGCTATAAAATAAAACAAGATGAGACATTTAGAACGAAGTTAGGCCATAAACATTGACAAATGTAAAAGTCCAGACAAAATGCATAACCATCCGAAAATCTAGTATCATAAGTATAAGAGCATATAAAAATCATATCTAAATTTAAAACATCAAGTAGTTAAGGTGAGGCCTGCAACAAACTCTGAAAGCCTACAGCGTGCCAGTACCCCAAAATCTCCAACTGATCAAGAACGAATTCAGCCACTATGTGTCACACTAGTTTAGGATCTACACCAAAAGGGTATAGTCGGAGTGAGTAAGGTCCACTTGTACTCAGTAGGTATCGTAGATAGACTGAGCAAAGCAAAAAATAATACAAGTAAATAAAATACTATGAGCATGCAATCTGCAAGCAAAAAAGTTTTCAAATGATAATTTTAATATATAAAAACAAAATTAAATAGAAATACGCATTCACAAAAATACATAGAAACTGATTTCACATCAAGTAAACACATAATGAAAACACAGAATATGTGAATGCAATACAATGAATGATAAATAAGTGGTTGAAATTCATTTTTGTATGCACATATTGCCCCTCAATGCTCCCAAATAGGACTATGGGGGGTTCGCAATCCGTATACTATCTCAAAATTTCCACCGATCTCAATCTCATATCTTAGTCTACCCGACCAACACATCCCTCGGTCTAGGCATTTTTAAAAGTGTTTTATTTTTTTCAAAACTTAGAGTTTCTCTATGATTTCGATATCTTATGAAATGAGGATAATATGCTTAGAATCAAATCAGTATGCGGATCACCAATCCACTCAATAAGTAAATAAATCAACTCAATATATCAATAATTCATGATATTAGTTCTAGTTTGGCACCATTGAAATAGATACATATGTAAGACATTATTGATATCATTTCAATCCAAAACTCAGACATTTTTGTCATGATAAAGGAAAACAATGCTCAAAAAGACCTATACTATCTATTTTGACCCCGCACTGGCATCACATTATGAATAAAGACAGTCAAATGCACAAATTAGGTTTAATGATCTCAAATATAGCCTCCCAGACGTGCAACTCACAATAAATAATATCTCGAGTCAACAACAACAAAATATAAGTCCCCACTCGAACATCACACAATATACAATAACTCGAAAAGTATTTTTCATAATTATTTTCCTCAACTCATTGTAGGCTTTACTTATTTATTAACTATTCAATCAAATTCGAAGAAATTTAAGCTATAACCTACCTCAAAGCATCGAAATTCAAGTATAAAGTCCTCCAACACAAAGTTTTTCCCTTTCAAACAGCCTCGAAATCAACCAAAACATACAAATACAACATCTATGCATTAAAAGAAAGCTAATTATAACCATATTGAATATATTTAAGTCAAGTCCAAAATGAGTTCGTAAAACAAATTCATAAATGAAAAGGGTAAAATCAAAATTTTATTTTTAGAAACACATTTTTCAAAGTTATAGGAGCCTATAGTTGAAAACCCATTCAAAAACAAGTAAAAATAAGGTCCAAAGCAAAGAAAAATTATTTTAAAATTTTTTGAAAAAAATTCTCAAAATTTCATTTTGAAACCAAGATTAAAGAGTATTTTGATGATATAATTCAATGTAAAGCAACGAAAATAACGTTTTAGAGCTTACTAGATCTCAAATGGTGATGAAAATCCTAAAAATTGCTCAAACTCAAAGTGCAAGGTCCAACAGTAGCGGAAAATTACAAAAAAGAGTATATTAAACGATGTTCACTTTAGCAGCTAAATAACCACTAAAGCGGTACCAAGCCGTTAAAGTGGACAACCATTTAAGCCACACTTGGACGCTAAAGTGACTATTGCTTAAGAGGTCTTAGGCCGCTAAAGATGCTACTGCTTAAGCGGTTCTTGCTAGCTTAAGTGGCTACACCAAAAATTAGCTCATTAACAACTTTGTTAGGTTTGCAAAGTTGTCGATCGACCCCTCGAGATTCATTTGAAATCCCATGAATGCAAACAAATTATGATACTAGAATGAATTTGACATTTCAGATTCAATGGCAACATCAATTTTTCAAAATGAGAACGTTTTCAATAAATTAGCTCCCGAAAATCCTATAAAGCAAATTTCACAAATTTTTCAAATGGTGGTTCAAAATGCAAACTAAAGGCTCTGAACATGAATCAACTCTACTATTAAGCTATAACGCCCTGAGTCTGTACTCCGAACGCTACACTGTGCTAACAATCCCGAAGGACCACTAGCTAACCCAAGACTAGTACCTGCTGTGAGCACTGAATAATAGTAATATTGCAATAATAATATAACTGAGATAAATGCGAAAAACTTCCATAAGGTTCAAATCTGAAAATAATACTGTATACTGAAATTTGAATACTGAGAGAAACTGTCTGAAAAAACTCTAGTTTGAAAAGCCTCTAAAACTGTCTGAAAACATGGAATTGATGGGACAAGTCCCCAACTAACTCCAACTATTGAAAATGAACTGAAATACTGAAAGAAATAATCATGTACTCGAATTATGAAGACTCGCCGAAACTCTGACTGCTGAAAATCTAATCTGCTAAGTATGATCGGGAGCCCATGCGTCTGAACCTATGATATAAGACATCATAGTGCAAGAGAAAAGAATGCGTCAGTACTTTGAATGTACTGGTATGCTAAGTGGGGTAGGCTGTAATGCATGGATAATATTGACTGAATGACATGAGTATAACTGAATGAGAGTATATGCATGAATATATAAACTATAATTGAGATCGTAATGACACTGAATACTGAATCTAAATATTGATTAACTGATATCTGAGTATACTAATACTGTATTACTGATAATTGAGTAACTGTATCTGGCAGTCCTAATTTTGAGGAACTATAGTGAGTTTCGTACTGAACTGAGTGACTATGTCTGACAGTCCTGGATCTTTAGAACTGAACTAAGTTCCATACTAAGACTGAATCTGAAACTGAGACTATGGGAGGTAATCATCTAACTGACATGCCCCTTCTCTTAATAAATTTAGGGTCCAACCTGTAACCCTAGTTGGAAGGGTGCCAGTACCATACCACGGATAAAGACAACTGAAGAGATACCCTCATCTGGCAGGTACTCTAATGAGAATGGTGGAACCCTCAACTGACAGATTAAAACACTTTATCAACCCTCAACTGACAAGTTTGATATCTCAACCTACATTGGCTACGTATTTCTGAAATGCAAGGATTTCTTCTAAGGATCACACCCTCTACTGACAGGTGAGTCCCCATCCTTGGGTTCACTCGGTGATGAATCCTACTCCCAACTGAATAGACACTGAACTGATTTCCTAGTTCATACTAGGAAGGACTAAAATGTTACTAATTGTGTACTGTTTAACTGAACTGAACTAAGTTCATTGGGTTCCGTTGACTGATGGAATACTAATGGATTCTATTAACTTACTGAGTTTACTAGGGATTGAACTGAATATTGAATACACTGAGTTTTCCTGAGTTCTGAAACTGACTGTGAGTACTACTGATCGTGACATAACTGAGACTGTTCTATAACTGACACTGGCTCTAGATATACAACTAAATTATCGAGTATTAAATACCCCCAGGACTCGATAGCATAAATAATAACTAGACATGACAACTCTGGGATACATACGATAGCCAACTATTCACAATGCAATAAATGGAGCACTTCAACGAGCACTTGAGTGTCATGAACTTGTATATGTATAGAGATACATGCTATCATGTCATGGTACACTATTAAATTCACATAGGAAGTCCAACAAACACTTGTAAAGCATAACTTTAGCATGGGAGTAATTTTGAACATGTAGTTCTAGCATGAATTCATCTTAAGACCACTCATAGATCACAAGGCACAATTTATTCACTTAGGCATTTTGAAAAATAAATGGGAGGCATAACTTTATGCTTAGGCAGGAAAAATAAGCTAATACATCTTGGCCACATTAATCAACTCAATTTAAAAGAATGCAACCCACATGCCATAATAAATTCATGAGATTCATTAACGATCTCTACATGGAAATCATACAAAAACATCAACATGTGAATAATTTAACCCACAACATGGAAATCATAATTCATGCTTTAAAAAGGGTTTCTTAAACTCCAAGGGTAGAAGGGATCCTTGGATGAACACTTCACATACTTGGATTTCTAAATTCATGAGGATTGAAGTGAGTTTTTGGGATTCAATTCTTGAACTTGTTGAATCTAGGGCTTGTTCTTGAGAGAATTTTATGAAAAAAATGAGCAATTGTGCTATTTGGGGCTTTAATCCCGTGTTATGGAGATATTTAATATGGAGCTATGGGGTGAAGGTAATTGACCCTTTTGCCCTTAAAAATACAGAGCTGGAATACAGAAATTACCCCAGCTAGACTGGCCAGGGCGTCGCGGGCTCTGGAGCACCGCTCTAAGCGAGGTGCCGCGGTGCCCATCGCGGCTACCCCCAGGTACTGGATTGGGCAGGGAGCCACGGGCTAATCGCCCTGAGCTACTGTTTTGAGGTTCCAAACATGCCCTTATGCATGTCTAAAAATTTCGAAACTCACCCGAGATGTACTATTGACTTCCCTGATCATGAATCAACTTAAAATCAACTTACCAAGGTCGGGAAGATCAAAAATAAATTCATCAAAGTTTGGAGGCCTCTGGGATGCCTTATCAAGCTTTAAAAGGCTGAGTTAAGCTTAGAATTTTGCGGGGTCTTACAATATCTTCCCTTTAGGAACATTCATTCTCGAATAAGACTGACTACGCTGAGACTACTGACATACAAAACTTATTTACTGGACATGAACATCTGAGACATGATTATATGATGAATGACATTACTGACAAACTGAAATTTCATACTGAATATGCATATTTGATGCATGAATATATGACTGAGTTTTGATTCATGAATGAATGACTGGGATTATTGGTAAGCTGAGTTTTCTAATACTGAACATGCATATCTGATGCATGAATATATAACTGAACCGACTCATGTACATATAACTGAATATTCAATGGTAAATTGGTAATTGATGTCACATTCTTTTTTTCGCTCGAAGGGATCGAGTCGAAGGGTTTTCCAATTAAAGTGACAGTTTTTAATAAGGATTAATTTATTTACAGAGTCACCACTTGGAATTGAGTTGTGGTGTTCTAAATCACCTTATTGAGTCCCTAATCAAAAGGAAATGACTCTTTATTTTGGTCTGTGAAAATAAAAGATCGGGTAAGAAATTCTGTTGACCAATGAGAAGGTGTGAGGCACCCCTCAAGTCCCGTGGTTCAAGCACGGTCGCTTTTATTGACTTATCTTGACTAAAACTATTTTTTATAAATTATGCTAAGGCCTATAATTGCTCATTTATTATACTAAGAATAACTGTCTAAACCTCTTATATTAAATAAATCAGTGAAAAATAATTTTTAAAAGCTATTTATCAATTATTGCATCCTTGAATTTTTAAATGTCTCAAAAAGATGTGTATGCCGCATTCTTAATTGAGACGGATATTTTTTAACGTGCCTAAAAATTGCCTAGAATTAAAGGCGTTGATTTATAAAAATCGAGACTATTTTTATTGATTTTATCTTCTTATTTTATCTCACTTAATTTCTTAGTATTTAATAGCATAATAAAATTACAAATAAAAAAAAAACTTTTAAATAACATGTCTAATCGTATTATGACCTAACTTATTGTGAACAAGAAAACAAACAAATACCCTACATTCAATAATTTAAATATAATTAAATAAACTGTATATAAATCCACCATAGAAAACGAAAGTTGTACTATTTAAAATCACACGCCACCTTTTTAATCTTAAATGGACATTTTTGAAATTTAACTTATAAAGACCATAGAAATAATTTAAAACAATAACTAAAGATACACACTTAATTACATATAATAACATTATTATTATTATTATTATTATTATTATTATTTATTAATACATGTCAATGTATTTAAAAAAAAAAAATTGCAGAGTCAACTGTAAAAATAGAATTTTTATCTGATCTTAAACCATTCCAAATATTTATCAATGAGAATTAGAAAACAGATTTGAATATAACTACTTCACACATCGATGCAGAGAACAGTACTAGTAGCACTAAAATCCTAATAATAATAATAATACAAAACTTTCATCATTTCTCAAAAAAATAAATAAATTATAATTCATGAATAGGAGTAAGCAACTTCAAAACAACATATCAGTCCTTTCCGTGTGCATGTGTTTTGCGTATGTTCAGTGTGTGTATGTATTCCTTGTGAAAATTATAGAGTAAATACATAATTACACCACTAATCTTGTCCAAAATTTTCAAAAAGACACCTAAACTTTAGCTTCGACCTATTACCCCACTAATCTTTTTTATTTCGTTGCAAATACACCATTTTGACCCTCTACGTGTATACACGCGCTACAAGCGCGTGAAAAGGCAAAAATTGACTTTTTTGACCAATTAAAAGTTGTCACATGTAAATAATTTAATATATAATTTATATATTTTTTTAATTAATATTTATTTATTTTTTAAAATTATTTCATAACCCCCACCCACCCACCCCCGCAACCCCACTCATCCACCATTGTCTTCTTCCCCAACTTCTTCTTCATCACCATAACTCAACAACAACATCAATTACAACAACATCAACATCAATTACAACAACATCAACATCAATTAAAGCAACAACAACAACAACATTAACATCAATTAAAGCAACAACAACAACAACAACAATTACAACAACAACAACATTAACATCAATTAAAGCAACAACAACAACAACATCATCATCACCATAATTTTAAAAAGGAAATCTGATGTACAATCTCCATTTTAATGGAGCTTTAAGCTCTATTTTAATGGAGTTTTAAGCTCCATTTTAATGGAGGGAACTGGATGGGAATGAGGGAGGGAGGTGTTAGACGGGGTGGGGAGGTGGGGTGGGGTCATAAATAAAAATGAAGCTTAAAGCACCATTAAAATGGAGATTGTACAGGAGCTTTAAGCTCCATTTTAATGGAGGAAACTGGAGGCGGGGGGGGAGCTATTGGACCTGGATGCGTCGGGGAAGGGGGGAGTTGTTGGACGTGGGGTGGGGTGGGGTGGGGGGAGAGGGGGTGATAAATTAAATAAAAAGGAAAATTTTTATTAAAAAATAAATAAAATATGAAATGAAAAATATTTGACACGTGGCAACACCTGATTGGTGTGCGCATTAACTCTCTTTATTGTGACTAAGATTCAACGAAAAATGGTATATTTGCAACGAAATAAAGAAAAATCATAGGGTAGTAGGTCGAAATTAAAGTTTAGCTGTATTTTTGCAAAACTCGGACAAGATCAGGGGGATAATTATGTATTTACTCAAAATTATATATTAATGAAGTGAATGTTTTCGGTGAATAAAATATAGCCCCTTTACATCCATGTATGATTGTATGCGTTGCTACCCCAATATAAACATATCTATAATCTTTTACATTTTTTTTTAAATATCAAACTTTATAGAATTTAATACTCTAATTCACTTTTCATTCAACATTTTTATGTAACAAAATATTTAGACAACAAAATATACGGTATAATTTATAATAACCCATTCACATAAATAATTAACTTTTGCACATAAAGAACTGATTTGATTTCATTCTTCGATTTAGGATGATAACAATTATAAAGTAACAATACAAAAATGAAATAAGAACCTGTTGATGAATCAAAGCAAAAACTTGAATGTCACTACCGGAAACTTGAACGTAATTCGAATTCAACTTCACTCTCTTTTCTCTCTTTTTCTCTGTCTTTCTTTTCTGTTTTGTTTTGGTTTTGATGCAGTCTGCTACAGTGTCTGTAGTGTTAATATCCGCAGTTTTTTCTAGGGGAAGAGTCTATTAATAGGGGGATTCTTTTTGGGGAGCGTTTAAAATTATCAGATAAGGGAGGAGAAATTCAAATTTTAAATCTTTTTCTTTTTCTTTTTTCTCTTTTTTTTATATATATAGAAGATAATAATAAAAATAAAAATAATAAATAAATAAATATAATATTAATAAAAAATAATATAATAATTATTAATTAATTTTTAAATTTAAGAAAATACAATAAAAGTTTATAAAAATCCAAAAATAAATATAATTAAGATAGTACTAAAACTCTTAGCTTATTTATTTAAAATTTTAAAAAACATACATATATATTTTATTTTTTTGTATTATTTTTAAAATTATAATAAAAATAAAAATAAAATATTCCAAAATTAGCTTTATTTTAGTTATTTATTTTTTAACTAAAAATATATTAAAAATAAATAAGAGTTAAAATAATATCGAACCAAATATAAATATTTAATATCAAAATATATATATATATTAAACTCGGGGAGGGTCAAAATCACGTGTCTACATTTTGCCCCTCTTTGTTTGAAATCTCGAAGATTTTTCATACAAAGAAGTAGACAAATAGATGATTTTTGACCGTCTGATTATTCAAAATGCGAAGATAAAATAAAATAAAATAAAATAAAATAAAATAAAATAAAATAAAATAAAATAAAAGATGTGACCGAGTCCTGGTTTTGGACCGCCTACATATCCCGGATTACAAGGGAATCAGGTCACATGTAGTTCAAAAGTAACATGGTGAAAGAATGAGTTAGAGGTCGAGTGAGATTCCATCGACTTTCCGGTTAATGACTTCTGCTTTTTTTACATTCAAATGACTAACAAAAATAAAAAAAATGAAAAATACAAGTGAAAATTGCAATCTCTAGAATCTTAATTCAAATCTTCATGACTTGAACTTGATAATTCTCCCTATTCTTCAGGAGGTCTCCTGACTTGTTATTCCCTTACCCTGTTCTTCAGGAGAACTCCTCACTTGTTAATTCATTTTCCCTATTCTTCAGGCGGGCTCCTGAACTTACAACTTCTTCACCCTGTTCTTCAGGTAGGCTCCTAGACTTTCTTTTTCTTCACCCTGTTCTTCAGGCGGGCTCCTGGACTTTCTTTTTCTTCACCTTGTTCTCCAGGCGAGCTCCTGAACTTATAAATTCTTCACCCTGTTCTTCAGGCGGGCTCCTGAACTTTTTACTTCTTCACCCTGTTCTTTAGGCGAACTCCTGACTTGCTATTTCGTCTTTACCCGGTTCTTCAGGCGGGCACCTGGACATACAACTTCTTCACTCTGTTCTTCAGGTGGGCTCCACGACTTTCTTTTTCTTCACCCTATTCTTCAGGAGGGCTCCTGGACTTTGTTTTTCTTCACCATGTTTTTCAGGCAGGCTCCTGGACTTTTTTTCTTCACCTTGTTCTTCAGGCGAGCTCCTGGACTTTTTTTTTTCTTCACCCTGTTCTTCAGGTGGGCTCCTGCACTTTTTACTTCTTCACCCTGTTCTTTAGGCAGGCTCCTGGACATTCTTTTTCTGATTTTTCAAAATATGTTCCTGGACTCAAAATAAAAGGTCAAACAGAAAAATAATATCCCATTCTTCAGGAGGGTCCTGGACATAAAATAAATTTCCATTCTTCAGGAGGATCCTGTTTCATTCTTCAGGAGGGTCCTGAGCAGAAAGTAAAATTCAATAAACACGAACAAAGTGTTTGCCCCAGTTTGTACTAGAAAATTTTGTGAGCATCATCAGATT
The DNA here is from genome assembly GCA_030864215.1 of Capsicum pubescens. Taxonomy (NCBI): domain Eukaryota; kingdom Viridiplantae; phylum Streptophyta; class Magnoliopsida; order Solanales; family Solanaceae; genus Capsicum; species Capsicum pubescens. Next base: position 95,675,507 of record CM061538.1, on the reverse strand, counting down.
ATAATTTTTTGAAAAGTACAGAAAGAGTGTGAATCAAAGCCCTGCTAAAGAAATGCGTCTCATTAGAGTAAAACTGATGACCAAAATTAGGAAGTGTGTCTCCTAAGAGTTAAATTGAAGGACTCAACTAGAAAGTGCGTCTTCTAGGAGTGAATGTTAAAGTTAGGAAGTGTTTCACCTAACAAATGAAAACTGACTAATTCAGACTAGGAAGTGCGTCTCCTAGGGGTTGAATGAAATGACTCGACTAGAAAGTGCATCTTCTAGGAGTGATGGTTCAAGTTAGGAAGTGCTTCACCTAACAAATGAAAACTGACTTATTCAGACTAGGAAGTGCGTCTCCTATGGGTTAAATGGAATAACTGAACTAGAAAGTGCATCTTCTAGAAGTGATGGTTCAAGTTAGGAAGTTCATCACCTAACAAATGAAACTTGAATTATCCAAACTAGGAAGTGCGTCTCCTAGGGGTTGAATGAAATGACTCAACTAGAAAGTGCGTCTTGTAGGAGTGAATGTTCAAGTTAGGAAGTGTTACACCTAACAAATGAAAACTGATTTATTCAGACTAGGAAGTGCATCTCCTAGGGGTTGAATGAAATGACTCGACTAGAAAATGCGTCTTCTAGGAGTGATGGTTAAAGTTAGGAAGTGCTTCACCTAACAAATAAAAACTGACTTATTTAGACTAGGAAGTGCGTCTCCTATGGGTTGAATAAAATAACTCAACTAGAAAATGCGTCTTGTAGGAGTGATGGTTCAAATTAGAAAGTGGATCATCTAACAAATAAAACTTGAATTATCCAGGCTGGGAAGTGCGTCTCCTAGGGGTTGAATGAAATGACTCAACTAGAAAGTGCGTCTTCTAGGAGTGATGGTTCAAGTTAGGAGGTGCATCACCTAACACATGAAAAATGACTTACCCTAACAAGGAAGTGTGTTCCCTAGGAGTATAGGATGATGAGTTTTCACTATGATTGTGATTACTAAATATGTGTAGAAATATTGCCTCTTGCATTTGTAAAAGTAAAGAATTTCATCTTGTTGATATCTAAACTTTAAAGCATTTAAATTGAGGGCAAATTCCTCTCTATTCCAAACAAAGACCAATTATGATTTAAAAATGTAGTGGTTGATTTGTGGTATCTGGCTATTGAGGGGACGACTCTTGCATTTGTCATACTCAGCTCCATTTTAATCATCGATAAGTATCGTTAACTTGCATTTTTTACCCCCAAATTCTTTCAACTGGAATTTTTTTACCCAAATCACATTTCTCTTGCATGATGCTTCTGGGTTTAACTTCAAACATACCTTTCACTTCTATGAGTTCAAAAACTGTCGGGTGACAAGAATTCTTGAATATCTTACTTTATTTTGAAGCATATTAACTTGGTACATCAACCCTTTGTCATGCTTTGTGCAATTGAGGAAGTTGGTAGCAAGTTTTGAAGCTCTTTCTTACTTAACTTGACATGAATTCGACTCAAAAAAAATATGCGAAAGATGACAATTATTTTTCATATGATTCAAAAAATTCAAAAAAAATAAAAATAAAGGGAAAAGGGAAAGACAAAGTGCATCTCTTTTTCAAATCAACATAAAGGAATATTTGAGTGTGATAGCTGATTCCAGTGATTATGACGTGCATTTTTTAATTAAACAACTGGATCTTTCCACACTAATCATTTATCAACTTTTGCCTACTTATTGAGTTTGAAACCGAACCACTGCTGAATTTGTTTGCTCTTACAATACTCCTTCGACTTGTGGCACCTCAATGGGTTTTTTCCAATGAGCCTATCTCATTTTTATTTCTTTCTCAGATCACCGTAGCCTTATGGTCCCCAAAAGGGTTTTCACCAATAAGAATATCTCATTTTCATTTTCATTTTTCCTTTTTAAAAAAAAAAAATAATACCGTAAGTATGAAATATCACGCACCCATAAGATGTTAAGCCTTGACATTCTCAAAGATTGATCTGAAGGTCTTTCTTTGGTTGTAACTTGGCTTTTGGAAAGGGTTAGAAAGAAAGGGCGGCATGAGGTTCAAAATTTACATAAAACTGGGTGAAACATACAACTTTTGGAATCAACTCTTTTACAGAAATAAACTTTTTCCCTAGTTTATTTCATTCTGGGTAACTTGAATTTTCTTTTGGTTGGACCGAACCCAGAGTAAGGCTGCCTACGTATCTTGTCATAGCAAGAATCAGGTCACACGTAGTTCCGAAAGACATTCTTTTTTTTAATTGAACCTGGGTTCTTATTTTTCTTTTCTTTGATTCTTCCCTTTTTGGGATTTTTTTCTTCAACTCCACTTTTTTTTTCTGACTCCATTTTCTTCTTGATATTTTTTCTGACTTCATTTTTTCTTGAAATTTTTCGGACTCCATTTTTCTTAACACTCTCTTTTTATTTTTCAAACTCTATTTTGATTCCAAAAGAGGGGTACAAAATAAAATAAAACTAAATCTCAAAAGGGGTAACAAAGGATGACACAACATTTGGATAGCAGAATGAAATGTCTTCATCATATCAATCCTTAAAAATGCAAGCACTTAACATGCAATCTGAGAGTGAACATAAAGATCATATATATTTTTTTTTCAATATTGATCTTGACTGAGTACGTATGTCACTACTTCTCATGCACTTGTCAAATAGAAAGGTCCAATTGTATTCACATTCCTCCCATTAAAGGACTCACGCATTTTTTAAGTTAATTTCCTTTTGCTTCTCCTGAAAATGAAGATTATATAACCTCTGATTGATCCATTTTAAGTACTTAATATGGACCTTCTCATTGATGACTAAGTCATTTTTTGATTCGCAAAGTAATTGCCTCAATCTATTTAACTGAGGCTTTAACTTGATCACCAAACATCTCAATACTTTACATATTTTCTTATATGTTTTTTCTTTCAACTCCATCTTCTTGATCAAGTGTTTCAGGATTAGATTATATTTTAAGATCAATCTGTGAATTCAACATTCATATCACATCACTAGAATCACCATAGAAGAGCTCTCTAAAGAAAAGAAAGACAATTAAACAATATCTATTGAAAAATAAAAATAAAAGGGACACACATTTGTTGACAGAAAGATAGAAGGGTTTGGACAGAAATGATAATAAAATAAGAAAAGATAGATTTCGAACTACAACCTTAAAAATAATTGGGTAGCAGAAAGAAGAACAAAATAGACTACCAAAACTCCTTCCCCATGGGGAGCCGAGTGACTTTCAAATTACCGAACTTAACATTTTAGCCACTGATTTGCACGTCGGCCTTAATGAAGTCTCCACCATCATTGCGACATATCTATTCTTTTTTTTTCTTTTTTTTGCCCCAACCATTTTGAATTTATCACCGTTAAACTCCCTCCAAAGTAAGTCATCAACAATTTCTCTTTTCCCCTACTCCTCTTCATTGATTGCAGAACTTCTTTAAATGAGCCATATGATCACCATGACCTTCGTATTTGTCAAACTTTGGGATTTTGAATCCTAGCGGCAAATGGACATCAGGAAACATACTCAAATATTTGTATGAAACACTTTTTGGCTCTCCCAATCCTTGCATATTTCTCATACTCTGCTCTAAGCTTCTGACTTTTCTGGCCATCTCTTCCTATTCTTCACTGTTAACAATCTTCTCAATCACGATAGGAGAATCATGTTGATGAGCATGATAATATGGATTTGTTGGTTTGAAAGTTATTTCAGGAGGATACAGTTGACTATGACTTGGTTCACCTATATTTTTCTCATCTGTCGATTAAGGATCCGCAGTAGCTGGTGCAACAGGAGTGGAAAGAGGGTTATTTATGACAGGCGGATTTAGTGGGTGCATGGTGGAAGTACCAGCAGTGCCAGATACATTAACATATGGTCTGAATCCATGTGGATAAAATGGATCGCCAGTTTGATCTTGAGCGGGATTTGGATCATTCGTATTTGAAAGTCCAGAGATTGAGGAAGGCGGGGCTTGTCCATTCAACCAATCTCGATACATCTCCGCTATCTGTTGTTTCAATAACTTATTTTCTTCCGTTGATGCTAATTCTTGCGAAATTAACTGATTCTTCTCTTCCCCACTGTCAGACCCTACACCCTCTTTGCGGGACATCTTTCTCATTTTTTTGAACCTCTGCAGCATGGATGAGAAGCCAAACTTAGCCACAAACCAACCACCTTAATACTATTTTAATTTTGGAGAAAATTAATGTGTCAGATTAAAATTTTTCTTTTTAAGACCACCGAAATCCATGAAGGACTACCTACGTATCTCATTAAGATGAGAATCAGGTGTGCGTAGTTCTTGAAATATATGTCGTACAAAACTAAGCCTCAAGACCCCAAAGGTTTACGACTGCTAAGATTTATATATATTTTATTTTGTAAAACTTAGCCTCATGATCCCTAAAGATTCAGGGCGATTAAGATATATATATAAATTAGACTTGAGAATTAGAAAAATAATTATGAAAGTAATCATATTTTCAAAATATTCCCCAATAAGTCTATGAATAATTTTTCAAAAGATAGGGTCGTATTCTGAGAAGGACTTCCTATGTATCCCACTAAGATGTGAGAATCAGACCCTCGTAGTTCATGAAGACCGTAAAACTATGTTGCTGTATATTTAAAAAAAAATTCTTTCTTTTAAAAATACAATTTTTCTTTGAAAAATGATTCACCAAATTTTGAGGATAATTTAATCTCTTGTGTTTTAAAGTTGACTAAAGCCGATCAACAAACAAATAACCTTCCAAACATATGTCAAAGAGCACGTAGGATGCACATGTTGGTCTTTATAAAGTAGGTCACCTGTCCTAGACAGACCCGACCCATGTGCCGAGTCCCGCTAAGTCAAATGCATATGATGCAAATAAAGCGGCACCTAATAGAGATAACCAAATTCTGAGTTTTCAGTTCTTCTAAGTTTAACCCTAATATGAATAGGTGTCTAGACTGGCTTACCCAAGCGGACACTCGAGCCGGGGAGGGACAACTTAGTCGGTAGCAGGGCAACACCGCCTTCGTTGTCTATCCGAACCCTGCCTAACATGTGTGACTATAATCCTTCACCAGGTGTCTTGACACTGCGGCTATCTCAAAAAGAAAGTAGGATGCATGCGCTGCATTCCTTCTATCTTATTTCAGAGACTCAGAGGGGGTGCGCAAGAGAAGGCAGTAAGTATATAATGCAGTTCAATCAATATCAAAGCAGTAAATAAGAGACAAGTAGCACATAAGGCCAACAAACATAATATCAACAATAATTAAAGAAAGTATAAATCAATATAAAAAGCTTGAATTCTTATTATTCCCCAGTAGAGTCGCCAGAGATGTCACACTATTTTTTTCGCTCGAAAGGATCGAGTCTAAGGGTTTTTTCAATTAAAGTGACAGTTTTGAATAGGGATTAATTTATTTACAGAGTCACCACTTCAAATTGAATTGTGATGTTCGAAGTCACCTTATTGAGTCCCTAATCAAAAGAAAATGACTCTTTATTTTGGTCTGTCAAAATAGAAGACCGGGTAAGAAATTCTGTTGACCAAGGGGAAGGTGTGAGGCCCCCCTAGAGTCACGAGGTTCAAGAACGGTCGCTTTTATTGACTTATCTTGACTAAAACTATTTTTTATAAATTATGCTAAGGCCTAAAATTGCTCATTTATTATACAAAGAATAAGTGTCTAAACCTCTTATATTAAATAAATCAGTGAAAAATAATTTTTAAAAGCTATTTGTCAATTATTGCATCATTGAATTTTTAAATGTCTCAAAAAGATGTGTATGCCGCATTCTTAATTAAGACGAATATTTTTTAACGTACCTAAAAATTGCCTAGTGTTAAAGGCGTTGATTTATAAAAATCGAGACTATTTTTATTGATTTTATCTTCTTATTTTATCTCACTTAATTTCTTAGTATTTAATAGCATAGTAAAATTACAAATAAAAAAAAATCTTTCAAATAACATGTCTAATCGTATTATGACCTAACTTATTGTGAACAAGAAAACAAACAAATACCCTGCATTCAATAATTTAAATATAATTAAATAAATAGTATATAAATCCCCCGGAAAAAACGAAAGTTGTATTATTTAAAATCACACGCCACCTTTTTAATCTTAAATGAACATTTTTGAAATTTAACTTATAAAGACCATAGAAATAATTTAAAACAATAACTAAAGATACACACTTAATTACATATAATAACATTTTTATCATTATTATTATTATTTATTAATACATGTCAATGTTTTTTAAAATAAATAAATAATAATAATAATAATAATAATTGCAGAGTTAACTGTAAAAATAGAATTTTTATTTGATCTTAAACCATTGCAAATATATATCAATGAGAATTAGAAAACAAATTTTGATATAACTACTTCACACATCGATGCAGAGAACAATACTAGTAGCACTAAAAATTCTAATAATAATAATAAAAAAAAACTTTCATCATTTCTCAAAAAAAAATAAAAAAATTATAATTCATGAATAGGAGTAAGCAACTTCAAAACAACATATCAGTGTGTGGTTGTGCATTTTTATTATTTTTCTTCGATCCGTCCTTTCCGTGTGCATGTGTTTTGCATATGTTCAATGTGTGTATGTATTCCTTGTGAAAATTATATAGACCAAAGGCATCGATAGACACTCAAACTTGTTGTCAAAATTCACTTAAATCCCTCAACTATAGCCTGGACCTATTAGGCCCCTAAACTCCCCAAATTTTGTTCTAATTGGGCATTTTTTGCTTACATGGCACTGTGCGTACAATGCACTTGCTGTAGGTGCATGAGGAATTTTTTTTTTTTACTAAATTACGAATTGAAATGTGCCAAGTGACACTGAGGGGGCCCACAAATATTAATTAGAAAATTTATATTTAAATTATTTATTAATATAATTTTTAATTATTGTAATTTCTTAATTCTTTTTTAAAAAAAGCACCCCACGCCGCTATATCATCTTCTTCACAGCATCACCCCCTGCGTCTTCATCGTTTCAACCCCATCCCACCTCCGCGTCTTCGTCGTCACCCCACCCCCGTGTCTTCACATGAACAAATTCTTTTTAATCCACCATAATTATTCTCATTTCTTGAAAATTTTCAACAAAATTCACTTTTTTTTTTCCTTCACTAGTATCACCATTTCTTGAAAAATTACAACAAACATCACTTTTTTTTTCTTCCTTGGAAATTTTTACAATAAAGATCACTTTTTCTCCATTGATATCACCATTTTATGAAAAAATTCAATAAAAATGGCTTTATTCTAGACCCCCTTCTGAATTCTTGAAGTAGATTTAAGCAAAAAAAATTTGTGTGTGTGTTTTAAGGTTCACGGAGAAGTTTTATGGAGAAAAGGAACGTCGGGGGAGGGGGGGGGAGATGAATGCTGGGGGGGGGGGAAGGTGGGAGTTTTTTATTTTCACTTTTTTGAGTTTTTTATTTTTATTTTTTTAAATTTTTTATAATTTTGGATTAATAATAATCAATTTTTTATTTTTATTTTTTTAAATATGTTTTAAATTATTTTTTAATAATTTGGATCAATTTTTTATTTTTATTTTTTTAAATAAGTTTATAATTATTTTTTAATAATTTGGATCCTTAATTCAAATTTTTTTTATAATTTTATAATTTCTTTTTAATAATCAATTTTTTATTTTTATTTTTAAATAATTTTATAATTATTTTTTAATAATTTGGATCCTCAATGCCATTTTTTAAAAAATTTATAATTTTTTTTAATAGTCTATTTTTTATTTTTATTTTTTATATATTTTTTTAATAATTTAGATCCTCAATGACATTTTTTTTTTCATTTTTAGAAAAAAATTATAATTTTTTTATTTTCATTTTTTAAATAATTTTAGAATTATTTTTTAATAATTTCCTCAATGCCATTTTTGTTTTCTTTTTTAAAAGAAGTTATAATTATTTTTTAATAATTATTGGACCCACAATGCCACGTACCAGCTTCCAATTAGCTCGTTTTGCCACATCATCGCATGAGTGCAATACACACTTTGAGCTTTTAGCTGATAGGGAAAAAAATATCCAATTGGAACAAAATTTGGGGGGTTTAGGGGTCTGATAGGTACAAGCCATAGTTAAGGGGTCTAAGTGAATTTTGACAACAAGTTTGAGTGCCTATCGATGCCTTTGGCCAGTTATATATTAATGAAGTGAATGTTTTCGATTAATAAAATATAGTCCTTTTCCATCCATGTATGCTTGTATGAGTTGCTACCCCAATATAAACATATATATAATCTTTTACATTTTTTTTAAATACCAAACATTATAGAATTTAATACTCTAATTCACTTTTCAGTCAACATTTTTACGTAACAAAATATTTGGATATCAAAATATACGGTATAATTTATAGTAACTCATTCACATCAATAATTAACTTTTGCACATAAAAAAAATATACGAAGCCAAAGAACTAATTTGATTTCATACTTCGATTTAGGATGATAACAATTATAAAGTAACAGTACAAAAATGAAATAAGAATCTGTTGATGAATCAAAGCAGAAACTTGAATGTCGCTACCGGAAACTTGAATGTAATTCGAATTCAACTTCACTCTCTTTTCTCTCTTTTTCTCTGTCTTTCTTTTCTGTTTTGTTTTTGTTTTGATGCAATCTAATACAGTGTTTGTAGTGTTAATGTCCATAGTTTTTTCTGGGGGAAGAGTCTAGTAATAGGGGAATTATTTGGGGAGAACAGTTAAAATTATCAGATAAGTGAGGAGAAATTCAAATTTTAAATCTTTTTTTTATACATAGAAGATAATAATAATAATAAAAATAATAAATAAATAAATATAATATTAATAAAAATAATATAATAATTACTAATTAATTTTTATATTTAAGAAAATACAATAAAAGTTTATAAATATCCAAAAATAAATATAATTAAGATAGTACTAAAAATCTTAACTTATTTATTTAAAAAAAAATAAAAAAGAAAAATATATATTTTTTATTTTTTATAATATTTTTAAAATTATCATAAAAATAAAAATAAAAAATTCTAAAATTAGCTTTATTTTAGATATTTATTTTTTAACTAAAAATTTATTAAAAATAAATAAGAGTTAAAATAATATCGGACCAAATATAAATATTTATTACCAAATATATATATATATATATATATTAAACTCGGGGAGGGTCAAAATCATATGTCTATAACTGATACCATTTTTATAATGGAAACCTAAGAATGAAACTGAGTAAGCTTAAGGAGAACTGTTACCTTGAGTTGGGTCTAAGTTTGCGGAGAAGGGGTGAGGATGCTTGGCTCGCATATCTACTTCTGCTTCCCAAGTAGCTCTCTTAACGGACTGATTCCGCCAAAGAACTTTGACTAGAGGAACTTCTTTATTCCTCAGTCTGCGAATTTGAAAATCAAGGATTTTGACTGAGATGTCTTCTTAAAAGAGACTGTTCTGAATATCTGTACTCTCTATAGGGACTACAACTTCTGGGTCGCCTATGCACTTCTTAAGAAAGGAGACACGAAATACTGGATGGACTGAAGCTAGATCTGAAGGCAACTCAAGTTCTAAGCTACCTTTCCAAAATGGCTGAGAATTCGGTAAGGACCGACATACCGGGGACTGAGTTTCCCCTTCTTGCCAAACCTCTTCACTCCCTTCATAGGAGAGATTTTAAAATATATATAGTCACCAATCTCGAACTCGAGATCCTTTCTGTGCACATTTACATACAATTTCTGTCGGCTCTAATCTGTCTTAAGCCTTTCCTTGATCAACTGAACTTTTTCTAAGGTATCTGCTTTTAGAGCCCCTAAAAACACAAACTCTCTCAAAACCCTTTCAAAGACATTGAAAACTGTGTCAACCATTCTCACACTCCAAAATCACCATGTAGCATCTATGGGAAAGGAAAAATAGGTAAATTACATAAAAATAAGATTGTCACAAATCAAGTCATTACAGTGTGATTCCAATTAGGCTGGTTTATCCGGGTATAGCTAAGTTTGTGTGGGGTCAAACCCATCGGTGGCCTCCTAAACTTGGCACGATCATTCACTTAGGTACCTCAAGTGTACGTTGTTCATTTTTGGCACTTCAAGTAGCCATAAACTGTGTCACTTTGACAATTTTTGTTGATTCAACAAAGCATACACTCGCTTTTGGGCGCGTGGTAGCGCTATTTTAGCCCATTTTTCATTTAATTTAACCATCTTCTTCCCTATTTTTTCATCCTATATCTTTCAACCTCCATTAATGGAGTATCCTACATCTTTTAACCTCCATTAATTTTCTTTTGTCGATTAATTTTCTAATTGAACGCATGCCTCTTCTCCTCCATATTTTTTAGTCTTATATCTGAAATTCGAGAAACTATTAATGCGGATTGAAAATATAGAGGTTAAGCTTTAAGATCTAGTTTGAGAATCTCTTGTTTATTAAATTCTTGGTTGAATTTAGAGAATAATTAGATTATCTGTGTTATTTTAAGCTATTTTAAGTTTCCAGACGCCAATGTAGCTGTAGATGAGTTCTTTTTTTCCCCCTAAGTTCAGAAGTTTACAATTTTCTTGGTTTTAGTTCAATCTAGAATATCTGATTTTTTGTGTATGTGCTGTCTTAGCCGCATTGTTGTTGAAGCAATTATTAGAGTGAAAGTAAATGGATCGAGACTAAGTTGTTGCTGAATTGGTTGGAATGAGATTTGAGTTATCTGATATTATAAATGCTATAGAAGTTGCAACCTCCATTGATGGGGAGCTTGAAGAATGGTTAGGTGAGGAAGATGAAGTTTTGTAATTATTTGGTCAAAAGCGATGTCATTAATTCATTGGACACCTTATAATGTATTTTTTTTTTATTTATTTTTTAAAAAAAGTTGTGAAGGCATATAATGATGTGGCAATTTAAAATGAGTTGGCACAAATTAATTGGTCATTTAATCCATGTCAAAAGCGAGTGTAATTCACGTGCTAGAGCTGATGCAAAAAGGTGTCAAAATAATACATTCGTAAGCTACTTGAGGTGCCAAAAATGAACAACATCCACTTGAGGTGCCTAAGTGAAAAATCGTGTCAAGTTTAAGGGGTCATCGATGAGTTTGGCCTTTGTGTGGGGGTGGGTTCTACTGAATTCGAATGACTTTATCCTAAAATAATCTTTACATTCTAATTTAGCTGTCTTTGTTTTGCGGCATAATAGTTTGACTTCAAAAATTATTTTGAAAACTTATTCAAAATTTTAAAACAACTTTAGGAAAACAAGAGTCGCTACTTAATAAATTAAAGAAAAATTAAGAAAATCTTTTGAAAACTTCTAAGTGTTAAAACATACAAGACTTAAAATATTTTTAAAATTCTAAATTAGACGTTTTCATTAATATCCCAAAAACATTTTTAAGAGACATCGAATATCTACAATTTCATTATTCATTTTGTTAATAACTAACTCTTATTGATGAACTTATAACAAATGATTTTTATAGAGAAAAGGATCATTTTAAAGAAACATAAAAAACCCGAATAATTGTATTCTAAAGGAAAAGCATCAGTGAACTGAATTAAAAATGGATGAGTTCAGTGATGGAAACGTGAACGTGAATAAGTTAAAATCGAGCATGGGAATCAAACTGAGAATTCTAAATAGAAACTAAGAAAATTGGATATTTAGTTTTAGTAATCCCTCCGATTTTTTATTTGTTATTTATTCTCTTTGTTCAATAATAATTGTTCATGTTATGAAAAAAAATATCTAACAATACTTCTTCAGTTTAAAAAAATTTAATGAATAATTATTCTTTTTTATCAATTTTATCCTTGATATTAAATACTATTCATCACTCAATGTATTTTTAAAAATATCAAATTTATTATATCAAATGGTGATATAATAACATGAACTCCAATAAGGAATCGTATTCTGGTCATTTAGAAGAGGGAGAGTTTCAAGTATCTTAGGTATATAATTCAGGAAATTATAATTACATATTTTAACACGGTGATAATAATAACCTGGCTGGGTCCAAGTTGGTTATTTGACTGGAAGTGTTCGATTCGAACTAGATTGGGTTTATCTGGGTATAGCTAGGTCTGTGTGGACTCGAGTTCTACCGGATCAGAATGACTTTATACTAAAATGCTCTTTGTATTTCAATTTATTTGTGGCTGTTTTGCAACATAATGGTTTGACTTTAAAAATTATTTCTAAAATTTATTCAAATTTTCAGTACAACTTTAGGAAAACAAGAGTAGCCACTTAATTAATTAAAGAGAAATTAAGAAAATCTTTTGAAAACTCTTAAGTATTAAAACAGAAAAGACTTAAAATATTTTAAAGATTCTGAATTAGAGGTTCTCATTAATATCCCAAGAATATTTTTAAGGCACTTGGGATATCTGTGAGTTCGCGATTATTCGTTTTTGTTAATAACCAATTAACTCTTATTGAGAAACTTATAACAAATGATTTTTATAGAAAAAAGGATCATTTTCAAGAAACATAAAAAATACTAATAATTGTATTCTAAACGAAAAGCATTAGTGAAATGAATTAATAATGCATGAGTTTAGTGATGGAAACATGAACAACGAAGAAGAAAGAAAAGAGGAGGACTAAATTGAATAAGGTAACATCGAACTGCGAACTATCACGGAGGAGCTATGGAGAGAATATGAGGACTCACCCTTTGTAGAGCAATGAACGGGACTTTGAACCTCGACCATTTATCAAAGCATTAAATGTATTATATTCAAAGAGTGGTATAGTAAAATTACTCTTACTATTTATCATTTCTTAAGGAGTGTATGAAATTAACAGTGAACAAGTAAAGATGAATGGAGGGAGTAGAAATGACAATTTCACTTTCTCTTCACCGACTTGCCAACCCTGTTCACTCTGCCTCAGTTTTCTAATCACTCAATTACCGATAGGAGGGGCGTATTTAGATGGGGCACACTGGGTTCACGTTAACCATGCTCCCCTCCACAAGGAGCGTCACCCAGTATGCCACAGTTGGCTGCTGGAGTTTGGCCTCTGGCATAGAGTGCCACTTAGTACGCCACAGTTGGATGGTTGGAGTTTGGCCTCTGGCTGGAGCGCTACCCAGTACTCCAGCCCAAAAATTTTCGTGAAAAACTTGTCCTACGTTCTCCAAACCTTTTCCGCTAAATTTCTATTCTTTACATAAACTTATGGAGTGTCATTAGATGACTAGAAAGGTGGGGTGTTACGTTGACTCTCTGATGACAAGAATGTTCTTGAATGATGACTTTTGGATCCTTGGGAAGTTGCAATAGGTAGTTTTCATTCCACCCACTTATATTTATGTTGGTTTTTTGATATTTTGATCATTAGTATTGATTAGTTGATATTCCTGTCTTAGAAAAATTGCTAAGGGTTCGGGTTCATTTTGGTTAGATTGTTCTTCCATCAGAGGGTTAGTTTGAATGTCACTTACGACCATTTAAATCATGACACTTTAAGACTTTAAGAGGTCGTTTGGTAGAGTGTCTTAGGAGAAACAATCCATGTACTAGGAATAGTATTATTTAGTACTATGTTTGGTAGGAATTTTGAGATAATGTATAGCTAATATATGTATTAGTTATACACCCTATTTGGTATTATAGGGTATATAACTAATACCTTCCATTTGGTGGTATTAGTAATATATTAGATTTCTTACCATGGGATTATATATGTAAAGACAAAAATACTCCTCAAATCCTTATTATTTTATTTATTTTATTGAATTTAAATTTTATATTTGTCCTAGTAAATTTATTTAAGTAAATTAGCTTTCAATTTTTATTATTTATAGAAAATTGTCGGTTCCTAAAAAATTCTAGACCAATCAATACAAAGCGGCCTCTTGAAGCTTAGTTTGATGATCCCGATCAATAGATTTTTTTTTATGGTAAATAATTATCACACTAAAAAAAATGATATTCAATAGCAATCAATTTTCACTTAAATAACTTATAGTGTTACAATAGCTTTCGTGAGAAACTTTGATTCCAGTTAAGCATAAATTACTTGCATCAACAGAATGTATTCAGTCTATGGAACAAGACAATAATTAGGATTGATTAATTCGATTTAATCAATCGGAAAAACTAATTTTTTATCCTTTTCATAATTCTTTTATATCCATTAGCTCCTCTCTCATTTGCAAACAAATCAATAAAATCATTCAGAAAGCTAACCAATAATAAAGTTAAATATCATTATTTTGTTTTCTACAAGATTTAAATTTCTATTAAAAATAAACTCGATTTTCAAGAAAAGAAAAAGAAAACATACCTTTAACAGAGAAAAAGCATTGAAACATGTCAATGAAAAACAAAAACAACAGAAAAAGAAGAAAAAGTACACTTATTAAAAGAAGAAAAAGAAGAAAAAGAACATCTTATTAATGATATTTTAGAACTCTAATTTAACTATTACTATGCTAGGTAGTTGTTTAATACTAATGGTAGTATGGTGAAAAAGTAATGAAACTTTCTTGATTTATTAAAATGAACAAGTAAAAATATCTATTTTTAATACGGAAAAGGGTCTAATATACCTTTCAACCATTGAAAATGCTACACAAATACCCTCCTTCAACCTTTAGGCTCAAAAATACCCTTTCATCCATTTATTTGGCTCAAAAATACCCTTAATGTATTAGAAATGACTAAAAAATGCCCTTCTTCCTCTATTGGTTCAAAAATACCCCTCCATCCACCTATTTGGATTGAAAATGCCCTTAACATTAAATTTAAGTTCAAAAATATCTCCTCCTTTTAACAAATTCTGATGTGAAATATAATTTTATTTAAATTAAATACATGACATTATTTTTATTGGTCCACATGTAATTAAACTCAAATTCATTCACAATTTAATGGTCCTCTTTCCACTATTTTTTTTAGTTATATATAAAATTTTAAAAAGAATTAATTAATGTTTAAGTACAAAATTAGAAAAGAATTCCTTAAATAGGATAATTAGCAAAGGGCAAATACTCTCATAGTTAATGATTATCTACGTGTGCTCAAATATTAGAAAACATATTTTAGGTAAAATTTTGAAGACTTTTAGTTCTTTTTAGGTTTTGAACTTTTTATATATATAATTTTTTTTTTTAAAGTAATTTAAGTCTTTTATTTAATTTAGGTAAGAGTGCATAATATTTTACACTTCTATCCTTCTCCAAAATGAAACCATAAAAATAGTAATAATAAAAAAAAAATAGTAATAATATATATATATATATATATATATATATATATATAAATGTAATTAAAGAAAAACACCCCTACGTGAAACTAAAAAGAAAAAAAATTCTTTTAAATTCTCCCTTAGAAGACTTAAAATAGATAAAATCATTTAATATTTTTCCTTTAATTTTTATTTTATCAAATAAATATATATAATGGAATTAAGAGTCCTAAAATATATAAATATGAAACCTGAAACATATAGGAAACTTAAGAGTCCTAAAATATATTGAAGGAAATTAAGAGTCCTAAAATAGAAAAAATATATTTCTTGAATTTTTTTTTTTACCATAAATATAGCTATTATGATGTACCATAAATTACCTGATAACTTGGTACCAACCTAAAACTAAAAAAATAATAATTAAAAAAAAACCACCCCTGATGTAAAACCCACAAAAACTATATAATAATAAAAAATTATAATTTAAAAAAACCCAAAAATAATATAATAATAAAAAGTTATAATTAACCCCCCCCCCAAAAAAAAAAATAAAAAAAATAAAAAAAATAATACAATAATAAAATAAATTATAACTAAAAAAAGTCCACCACTACGTGAAACCAAAAAAATAATATAATAATCAATGCATATCTATTCCACCAAAAAATATATAATATCATAATTAAAAAATTATAATTACAAAAAAAATCACCCCAAGTGAAACCAAAATGAAAATATAATACAAAGGAGGAGACATTTTTGGACTTAAATTTAATGTTAAGGGCATTTTTTATCCAAATAGGTGGATGGAGGGGCATTTTTGAACCAATAGATAAATAAGGGCATTTTTGAGCTATTTCTAATACATTAAGGGTATTTTTGAACCAAATAGATGAATGGAAGGGTATTTTTGAGCCTAAAGGTGGAAGAAGTATATTTGTGTACCATTTTCAATAGTTGAAGGATATATTAGACCCTTTTCCGTTTTTAAAATAATAGTCAGGTATATTGAGGAAGTATACAATTATTTTGAGCTAAGACTTTGGGGGGGGGGGGGGGGGGGGGGGGGAGATATTTACTCTCTCCATTCATTTTTAATTGTCCAATACACTAAGAATAGATGTTCACTCTTGTCCAGTTTAAAATTTTTAGAAGTAACTCAGTAAAGCTGTTGTATATCTATAGTAAAATTACTTATCACTTTCTTTATTACTTTTAGAAAATCTATCAAGTTAAACATAAATAAATAAAAATGGATCAAGGGAAAGATTAGGGGTGTGCATCGGTCGGTTCAGTTCGATTTTATGTATTATTGATTCGGTTTATCGGTTTTTAATTTTTAAATATGTAAAACCAATAACCAACCAATAAGATATTTTCTTATCGGCTTCGGTTTATTGTTTTTTTGTCCTTAACGATTCGATTTTCGGTTTACCCAATAAGAAAATACTCATAAAATAGAAATAGTAACAACTAACATAAAAAAATAAAATCCCAGTTACTGCCAAAATCCTATGCAATGCATTTTAATTTATAAGAATCTGCAAACTTGAACTGAATGTTAGTTTGGAAAAAAACTAAATCCTAATTGTTGGAAGCTACTAAATGCTTCAAGCTTTCTAATACTATAATACCCGAGCTTTATATTATTTCTTTGTTGTCCTGAATAGGTTAATACTTTGTGAATCACTGAATTGTGAATAAATAGTGCATATATATATGTATATATATATATAGATCTTTATGTATATAACATAAATAGGGATAAAACAATAACTTAGTGTATCCTTATTGGGTTATCGGTTTAACCGATAACCCAATAAGCTAAAACCAAAATCGAACCGTTTACCCAATAAAATATTTTATAAAACCAATAAAAAACCATTAACCCAATAACCCAGTAACATTATTATCGGTTCAATTTATCGGTCGGTTCGATTTTTGCACACCCCTAGGAAAGATGAGAAAATTGAAGGAAAGGTGTCTTTTAAGTCTTGAATGAAGGATTGGTGGCATTGACCAACTTAAAGGGTCAAACATTATTAGGAAACTTGATTAAGTTAATTGTGGACTTGATTAATATTTTCAAAACTTTCTAATCTTTTCAAAAATACAAATCAACCCAACCCACACCCCTCTTCAATCCAAATCAACCACTATCTCTCTCTCTCCAACTTCTCTCAACTCTCTCACAACCAACAGTTCTGCAAAATTTCTCCCTTCAACCTCCGGCGATAAATAGTCGGGCGAGTTCATTTTCGACTTTCAACCGTCAATCGACGTGAAGACTTCTCCGGCGATAACAACTTCGAGTTCTTCGTCGTCCTATTTCTTTTTTCACAGGTAAAAAATAATGAAGAAACAGAGGAACTTGAGACAACTACTCTTCTAGTATTGAAATGTGGATTGAATAAAGCCCTAATTTCTGGCATTTCTTTTTCTTGTTGTCGTACTGTTGATTCAGATTTATTGGTAATTTTTGTTCACAGTTGATGTTCTTAGTGTGTGTGTGTGATGTGTTGGTGTTGCTGGGTTGATTTGTTATTTGTCTTGGTAAAAATGGTATTGCAACATGTCACACCCCGTTTTCAACTCGAAAAGATTATGTTTTAAGGTTCGAAAGAGTTTTTATTATTAAAGTGAAAAAATGAGGATTTTTTCCGAAAAGGACCTTTTATATTCAATACTTCGCCACTTGACATAATCGGGTGTGCCAAGTCACCTTTGGAAATCCTTTTTCAAAACTATTTTTGACTCTTTTAAACTGGTCTGCGAACAGAGATTCCGGCTAAGGAATTCTGTTGACCGAAGGAAAAGTGTTAGGCACCCCTCGATCCCATGGTTCGACCATGGTCGCTTGGTGGAGCTATATCGGCTAATTTGACATCACGAATGTATAAACCACACAAAAACACATAAAACAATCAACCACAAACAAAACGAATCCAAAATATAGTGTCCAATCCAATTATACAGTCCAAAATAAAAAGGTACTGAAAAGTAAACTTACACTAATCCTAAACTACTCTCCAATGATTTACCCGATGCCTCGGGCCTTGATCACTAGCCTCCTTTGCATACATGATACTTCGGGGCATTCCCCAACGAATAAGTACTGTGTGGCCTCGGGGCATTCCCCGATGAATGAATACATTTGATAAAATATAACAAAATGGAGAAATCGTTCAACACAGACATTCACACATTCAATTATATAGAATCCTACGAGTTGTCTACCCCGAGCCTACCGTTTGCTTATCCAGCTCGACTTATCATGACATTATCACATTCGACGACATCAATGAATCAAAAGTAAATTAACGCTTGCTTTTATCGATTTTTCAATTTCCAACCCCCAAATTCACTCGAGTTGGATATCATGTCATCAAACAATCCATAATCATGGAAATCCAACAATAAATCAAAACCAACAATCATTCACACCATCAAAACACACCAAAATCAAATTATATGATAAAATTAAGAGATGATGAGAAAGAATTGGACCTCAATCGAAGTTTAACCACAAAATTTCTTCAGAAATTTCCAATAATACATAGAAAAGGAGCAGCGATCGGAATCTCAAATCGACCTCAGCCAACGGAAACCCAACTCGGCATCGAAACTGCCAACCGCACAAAATTAAAACCAATACCAATAGACTCAGAACCTGGGCCGGGATGGTTCAGGGGAAAGGAAGTGTGACAGTGGTGCTGGGCCATTCAAAGGCTGGTCGGCAACGAGATCGGAAGAGAGGGGGTGTGGCGGTGCTATTTTTCTTGAGAGAGAGAAATAACGTTTTGAGAGAGAGGGAGAAAGGGAGATGAATGGTTTGTGAATTAGGGTTTAGATTGTGTTTTGGGGTATTAAAAAGCAAAGGATAGGAGGGCTTGATCTCAGCCGTTGGATCAAATTTAATCGACGGCTGTGATCTGATAGGTTAAGAAAAAGGTTAAAATCTTAAATTAGGTCAAATAATTGGCTATAATTGTAATGAAATAAATGGAATAGGCTACAGATGTAAGAATTTGGATAAAATTAGGTTAAAAAGTAAATAAATTAGGTAAAGTAATTTTAATTAGGCTGCTATTTAAATAATAGTAGGAATAAATAATAAATAATATATAATAATAACAAACAATAAATAAATATAAATAATAATAATAATAATAATAAACAGTAAATAAGTATAAATAATAAACAGTAGTAATGATAATAATAAATAATAATAACATATATAAATAAGCAGTACTAAATGATGGAAAACTAGACAATGTATTTGCAAAAAATGTGGATGTGCATAATTATGTGAAACAAATAATTTAATAAATAGTAAAATTACATAAAATATCGTATTTGAGTTTAAAATTATAAGAATGATACTAAAAGATAGAAGTAGTTTTGTACATTTTTCTAAATTATGAATGTGACACGTTAGTATATATTTAATATAAGAATAATATGCACAAAAATACTAATAATTAAAATTAATTAATTTTGATAAAAATAACAGCCTAAAAGTAATATAGGGAGGTCAAAATTGGGTGTCAACAGTTCATATGCATGAACAGTACTACTGAATGACATGAATATAACTGAATGAGAGCATATGAATAAAAACATAAACTGTAACTGAGATCTTGATAATACTGGATACTGAGTCTGAATACTGATTTCCTGATATCTGAGTTTACTGAATACTAAATTACTAATAACTAAATGACTGTATCTAACAGTCTTAATTATGTGGAACTATGCTAAGTTTTGTACTGAGCTGAGTGACTATGTCTGAAAGCCCTGATTTCTATAGAACTGAATTGAGTTCAATACTGAGACTAGAACTAAAATTGAGACTGTGGGAGGTAATCATCTAACCGATATTCCCTTTTCTAAAAAGATTGGGGTCTACCCTATAACCCCAGTTTGAAGGGTGTCAGTACCGTACCACGGGTAAATACAAGTTATGAGTTAACCCTCTCTGACAGGAAACTCTTTCGCCAACCCTCGCTGGCAGGAAAACTCGTAAGAGATGTATCAATCCTAGTCTGGAAGGAAGATATCTCACCCTACGCTGGCTACGTAGTTCTGTAATGCAGGGATTGCTACTAAGGGTCAAACTCTCTGCAGGAAGGAATGCCCATATCCCTGGGTTCGGTCGGTGCTGAATCCTACTCCCAACTAAATAGAAGCTGAACTGGTTTCCTAGTTTATGCTAGGCTCTACTGAACTTTTACTGATTGTACGGTCTAACTGAACTGAACAGAATTCATTGAATTCTATTAACTGACTAAGTTCTCTAAGGTCTGAACTGAATACTGAATTGGATTAGACTGATACTTAGTCTACTGAGTTTTCCTGAGTCCTGTAACTGACACATAACTGAGGTTATTCTATAACTGACACTAGCTCTAGGTAAACAGCTAAATTGTCGGGTATTAAATACCCTCAAGACTCGATAGCATAAAAAGTAAAGCATCACATGATCTTGCATAGCATAAAATGCACACTTGTTCATAATACATATATAGAGGCATTTTATCAAAAACTTGAATGGCATGATCTAGCACACATGAAAATATGACATAATCTCACTATTTAGTTCACATGAACAATTCATCAAACACTTGGAGGACATGGTTTATGCACATTGTACTAATCAACACATGAGCATCATAATTTCAACACCAAGATCACAATTTCGAGGCTTTAACATGAGTTCACATGATACTACATACATACTGAATCATGGATTAGAAATCCTATTAATATAAAAGTCATGAACATGTTCAAATAAAATCGTGGAATTCATTAAATCATCAACTTGTAGTTAAAAAAAAGGGATACTTGAACTCTAAGGGTGGAAGAAAACCCTTGGATGAACACTTAACATACCTTAAAGCTTGAATTTTGAGAGATTGGTGGTAAGTTCTTGAATTGAAATTGATCCTCCTAGGATTTTGTTCTTGAGAGATTTCGAGAGAAAGTGAGTGTATTTTTGTAACGACCCAAAATCACCCCTCGAGACGCTACACGGTGCCTAGGGTCACAAGTGACCCCAAGCTAACCCTTCACTTGGTATAACACATAAATAACTGAATAAAATGCATCAATCTAGCAGAATAAAGTAGAAGATAACTCTATTATGAATTTGTTCAATACAAAACTGAAGTCACAAGGTTACAACTCTACTATTACATCAAACTGAAACTCAATACAACAACGTCTACTGACTATCTATAAATCCTCTACTAGTACTGACCATGGGTAGCTGGGTCATAACTCCCAACCACCACAACTCAATATGACTGAATAAGGAAAAATACAACACTTTTCTATTATATCACTTTTCTTTCACTAACTCGTGGCATTGAATCAAAAGGACCCATCACCTAATGACTGGAAGCTGCGAACTGATTGGACATGGTACATACGCTACAATCTTGTACCTACATTATGAGACAATGTAGCACATAGACGTATATGTGAATCAGTACTTTGAGGACATACTGAGTATGTGGGGGTGAATGCATATGTATAAAACAGTGTCAATCTTCTTCAATCAAGTCATGCATGCAATATGGGATGACTCACATGGCTTGAACAAGAATAAAATGTAAATCTCATAAATCATGTTGGATGAAGCGTGTAGCATAAATCTCGTGAGTCAGCATACTTTAACTTGAAATAACAAATCTCCTCTTATTCTCAATACTCAAGGGATAAAGAAACTTTACACGATACTTTCAAATCATTCATATGTCTCATGGAGAGTAAAACTTCATCAATGCTCAAGATCTTATAACTCTTTTTGAACTCAAATACTTGGAATTTGGAAGCATATAACTTTGAAACATGCTTGAAGGCATTTCATTCACTTTAGGAAAATATCTCATTTCAGGCTTTAGGGAAATCGTTGAATCTAAAAAGGAATATACTCTAGTTTAGTGAAAATAACTCATCTCAAGGCTTCATGGGAAAATACCAAATCAAAAGAAAATACTTCCTTTTAAAGAGACAATTCATATCAATGGAATACTTTAGCTAGGAAACAACTTTGCAACCTCATTATTAGGAAAATATCTCATAAGAGAGAAAATACTTTAGTTTCCGAAGAAGTAGCTGATCTCAAGTTTAAAGGGCAAGGGAGGTTCTCGTAACCGACATAAATCATGCGAGCTGCATGGAGTCCAACATTTTGTCCTCCTAAGGAAGAGAGCCCACGTTGGGGAGGAGCGTCATACTCTTTCCAGGGAGTATAACCTAGGTCTAGTGATTACTAAACGAAACTCGGCCTCGGGCCCAATTATAATCATCATAAACTCGGCCACAGGCCCAACCTACGGTGGCACGTAGTTTTGGGGTAAGAAATAGTAGAAACTTACCCGATCGGTGCTAAATACTACTCTCTTTAGATTATCTACACTCATCTAATAAAAATCCACTTTTAGAATAATCTCATGGTTCACCACGAACCCAATAATCAAATCGATAATCTCATATAGTGAAGTGGATTTCAAAGTTTAAGGACCATTAGGTCAATTCATTTCTCAATCCTCTCAAAATACTCAAATCATGGGTGCTTATAGCACAAGAATTCATAAGTTCACAAGTCTCAAATAGGGGTTACTAACCCATAGTTCAATCTCATATTGAAGCTCATCAAAAGCATAATGTATAGCATATAGATTCATAAATCAGGTTGAAATCTGGGAATGTCAGCAATTTATCTCAAAAATCTCAATATAGTTATATGCTTCAATATCTCAACATTGCAAATATTAGCTTCTCAAGGAGTAAAATCATGGGGTTTATACCCAGCTGAAAATTCTCAATAAAACATGTAGAAATCATGCCATTTGACTCTTAATTCATGGGAAATATCAAGATAATGCATTCAATAATAGTGGGTGAAACCCCCCAATTCAAATTCATGTAAAAACCTCATAGATTTCAGGAAATTCATGATGTAGATAAGCCTTTTGGGCACAAGGGTAAAAGGGTTACCCTTGTTCAAAACCCCACATACCTTGAATTAGAAGCTTTGGATGAACTCTCGCTTTTGGAACTCTATTCGTACTCTTGAATGAGGGTTCTTGAGGCCCTTAACTTGGGAACCTTGAATCTTGACTCAATTTAGAAAATCCATGGTGGATTCTTGAGCTTCTTGGAAGAGGCTTTTGATACTTAGGGTTTTTCTTAAGAGAAAACTTGAGAAAAACTTCATAGAATGCTTGTAAATGGCCTTGATTTTGTGTTTACATGGTTTTATAGGCTTGGAAAAAGTTCAAAGTGCCCTTTTTGGCTTTTCCACAAATCTGAAAAAATTGAACTGGGAGCCCAATTTCATAGGCCACCGCGACGCGCCACTTATCGTGGTGGCTCACTGGAATTTGACAATTAGTAAATTGGGAGTCCCCACAACGTGAAGCCATAGCGTTGTCTGACTGATTGGGACCTGGGACTCCTCCGCGATGCGGCACTATCGCGGGGTTCCACTGGAAATTGACTATTGGGAAATTGGGCTCCTCCGCGATGCGCCACTATCGCAAAGTCCCACTGAAAATCGATAATTGCCAAATAAACCCTCTCCGCGATGCGCCGATCACTTAAATGATGTTGTTTTATGACTAAGACTTAAATTAGCCATAACTTCTTACCCGGGTATCGGATTTGGGCGAATCTTATATCGTCGAAAAGCTTATCGAATTTCCCATGTGATAAAAAGTCGAAATTAGGGAAATTCCACATGGTTCAAAATATCTCACACTTGGGAAGACATCTCTCAAACTTTTAAGGCCGGAATAACACTTTACTCAACATGCTCTAAGACTCAAACTATGAGGGAATTTTGCGGGGTGTTACAATATCTCCCCCTTGGGAACATTCGTCCTCAAATGTCACTAGTCAGGCTAGGAAAACGGAGAGAACTGAGGATGCACAGCTAAAATACTTGTCAAACTAAATCTATACCTTTCTAAACCTGGCACACTTGAAGAATGCATATATTCACGATAGGAATAACTATGTAACTGAATCTCAGATTAGAGAGGAGCTGAATGAAGGAAGGGTGTTACCTTCGTTTGAATCTGGGCTAAATTGCCTTAGTCTTATAACGAAGATTTAACTCATGCTGAATTTAGAGTGTGCGATCATCGACTGACTAAATCTGGGATCAAACCTCCCTAACGGATAATCCCTGAACCTACTATCAATGATATAAAATAATTATATCTGAGTCCAGACCTATTTAGTGGGGGATCTCTGAATCTGCCAAAGAAGCAAACCAACTGAACCCGAAACTGAGATCAAGCCTATCTAACGGGTGACCTCTGGAGCTGATAACAAGAATACTCAATCGAATCTGGGATTGAGATCAAGTCTATCTAGAGAGTGACCGCGGAATAATAATAAGAATACTCAACTGCATCTGAGATCAAGCCTATCTGATGGGTTATCTCAAAATCTAATAACACTGATACTGAAGCTGCTTAACTAAGTCTACTCGTATGAACAGCTGAATTCCCTTGGTCCCATTATTTGATGGAATAATACTGAACTCTGAACAGAGTACTCGAATACTACTGAGGTTTGCACTGAACATATGTATACTACTAGATCTGAGCAGGCTACAGAACCGAGGCTAGAGTGTTAACGATACTGAGATTACTCAAGTTCTATAAATGCCTGAGAGTCCTGAGTTCTATAACTCATGAAGTTCTGAGAATCATGGCTCGACTGATATCATCGCGAAAACTGATACGAGATCTAGACAGCAGCCAAATTGTCGGGTGCAGATACCCCCAGGACTCGATAATAGAAAAGTAACTCATAACCATTCATGACCATGGACATTCAGTCACCATCACAATCACTAAGGCATCACTTCAATCATTTAGGAATTATAAACACATGATAACATAGGGGGTCATGCTATTGTCTCATACTCCATTCAACAAGGTCTTTCCCCAAACACTTAGCACGTATTTAAGTCTTGGCATGTATCAAAGAGCACATAATTGGAGAATTCCATACTATCAAGTCTCAATTTATTCACTAAGGCTTTTCAACAAACACTTGGCATGCATAGGTTAGCACACAATTGGGGGTCTTCTAGTCAACATGTTGTAATGTCACTAATTCCTTCACATAAGCATTCTATCAAACGTATAGGGAGCATGCTTTGCTTATTCAAAAATTTCTTCACTCAATTGGCATGAACACATCATCTAACAAGCAACGTGAAGAGGGTTTATCATGGACGTCATATGAATTTCACATACTAGGGTCAAAGCTTGAAAACCTTGTAAACAAACATGAATCATACGTCAATTATAGCATGAACATCAATTCCAACCCACATGTATCATGGAAACTCATAAACATGAGAATCTTTGAGTTTTAGAAAAAAAAAAGGTCTTTGGATTTCTTGGATGAAAGGGGACCCGAGAATCAACATCTACATACGACTATCTTCCCCAACATGACACATTTGCCCTCTTCTATTGGCACAATTGTTCATCCTCTCTATCGCAACTTAAGGAAGAGGTCGCTGAAAAGTTAGAACATGTGGTCCTGAAGCATGAAGGGACATTGTACTTAACTTGGCACTTAACTGAGGCTTGAGGCCTTTAACATCATGAACTTATCAAACTAGTCTAACCCAAGGACATGCATGATATAAATCTGGACTTCGTGAATTACTAAAAGCATTGCTTGAGTACTTAAGTCACGAGTTGCATGGCCTGAATTTGGAGTTCAAAATTCATGGGATGTGATCCTGACTGCCAAATGCACCAGAACTCCCCATTTTATGAACTAGGAGAGTACATAACTCTCTATCATATGTATGAACATGAATTAGGATCATGGAACAGAAATATAAAACATGAGCAGGTATTGGGACAACTGAAAGTACTGAAATGAGATTGGGTAAAGCATCAATCTTTCTCAAAGCTATTCTATGGCTCACTGGTACATCTACTAGAGTCTTAAGGTTCGACCCGATTACCGGTTCTATCATCTCCCCCTTAGACTTAAGCCACCAGTCCATAGCGGTGAACCACCACATAAACTCTGGTCTGACTGTTATCACCTTGCTCTAGAGTCGGGGTTATAACAATGCACATAAACAAAAGAACTTGACCCGAATGACTACACTTCAAAGCGTAAAACAACAACAACAACAAACCCAGTATATTACAAAATAAGTGAGGTCTGGAGAGGGTAGATTGTACGCAGTCCACATCACTACCTTTAGAGAAGTAGGGAGGCCACTTCCGGTAGACCTTCGGCTCAAGATAAAAAGATAGCATGCAAAAGCATCAAAAGCATAGGACACCATAAAATAACATAGGTATGACATCCACAATAAATTGCCAAGCCGAGGATGCCAAAGCCTACCTAATTACTGACTGCGACTCATCCACACCCTTAGCCCTCTATCCTAATTCTCTTCCTCTAAATCTTTCTATCCAGGGTCATGTCCTCAGTCAGCTGCTATTGCTCCACGTCTCGATTAACCACTTCACTCCTCAAAGAACAATACTAATTCATAACACCACCTCCTGAGACACACATCACCTTTCCATAGCCCCAATAGTCATCATTCACTACTTAACGCTTAGAACGAGTATCTCTCAATCTCTGAAAGATCACACCACTTCTGCCATAGCCTACCACTACATTGCCTGTAACTTATGTATCTAAGCCATGAGAATCAAATCACGCACAATATCTTCATTCATAACTCCTTAACTTAGATATCACGAGCATCATCCACTACCTCACTAGTCCCACCTAGAAATTCAGTGCCACTACTAACCAAACAACAGGCAATAATCCCCAAAAAATAATGCAGTTCCATAGAACCTTAGGCGTGTCTCTATACCAAACATACAACATCAAATTTGATTACGGATCAAACGAACTTAGGCCCTTGCACACACTGTTCAAGCCTATTAGATCACCTCCCTATAACTAGTACCATTAAACAAGAAATCATCGCCTCCACTTTCATGAGCATCAATCATTCAAACTTAGTGTCTAGTGCTATTCTCACTCAAAAGTTATGAAATAAAATATCAACGCTAACCGACAATTCACACGCCCACTCGTACTTTATAATTAATAATAATTGATCGTAATCACATGGCCCATCTTATTCCCAATTCATCAGCACGTCCTCCTTCTACACATCATTGCTACCCACCTATTTATACAGCCCCAACTCATCTCATAGCTCTATAAGTTTCGACTACACTCCACCTCACAAATTTCAAGGACGCCTAAATTAACAACGCCCATCCACCAAGTACTTTCATCAATAACCTATACTTTCCCACACAACAATCATCATCAACAACTCTTTTCATACTTCAAGCAAACAATATTTCCCAAACAAGCATGGACATAGAAATTCATTGCTAGCCTAACATGCAACAAAATTCAGCTGTGCATATATACACATAAATTCAATAAATGGTCCTCATCACTTTTCTTGTCACCACAACTCTAAACCCCCAGTTTCAACCAACCCAAG
The DNA here is from genome assembly GCA_030864215.1 of Capsicum pubescens. Lineage (NCBI taxonomy): Eukaryota > Viridiplantae > Streptophyta > Magnoliopsida > Solanales > Solanaceae > Capsicum > Capsicum pubescens. Next base: position 95,647,710 of record CM061538.1, on the reverse strand, counting down.
AACAACAGGATGCACAACATGTGGATAGTGAATCGAAATAGGCCTCACACAGCTTCACTAGACTTTGGTTTTGTGTTTTGAATAAGAAAATGAGATGAATAACAAAGAAACTATGCTAGTGAATCGAAAGAGCCCCACACGGCTTCACCAGACTTGATTTCTTTTTAAAAAAAGACAATCATAACAAGATTACATATTGAAAGAGATAGGAACTTAACACACAATATTCATTGATCTAAGAATACACATCTCATTTTATCTAACTTGCAAGACTTATAAAAGTGAGGCAATAACTTTAAACACGAGGAACTCATGATACACAAGAAGGCTCTTATCAAGCCGCTTTGAGAGACTTCTGAAGATTCTTACTAGCCAATCTGAGAACGTCATCGGGGAAGGAACTAGAACTTACTAATCATGATATCTCAAGATTAATACATAGGTAAGGAATCATAGCTTCACATTATGAATTCTGAGAAGGAATCTGAAAGCACCTCTGATTTGGGCTTAGTGCCCGACTTTTTATGAATCATGAATAATGCACTTCAACCACCAGGACCCAAAAACACTGATGAGATACTTTCTAACTCGATTAACATTCCACTACTATTTGTAAGGATTCAAGCTTGACTGTTTCTGATACCTTGGAAATAAAGCGGAGATGGCCTGAATAAAAAAAGTTGAGAATCTGCGTAAGCGCATAGGGAATCTCCCTATAGCACGATCTAAGAATCGAAAGAATGGAGAACTTTCCTAAATGCCTTGTAGCCTATCGAAGAAAAGTACAGATGCCTTCATACTGTTCCACAAGACTCTACTAGACACGACTTCATAGATACCCTAGGATACTTGAACCTTGTGCTCTGATACCAAGTTTGTAATGACCCAAAATCACCCCTCGGGATGCTACACGGTGCCTAGGGTCACAAGTGACCCCAAGCTAACCCTTCACTTGGCCTAACACATAAATAACTGAATAAAATGCATCAATCCAGAGGAATAATGTGGAAGATAACTCTATTATGAATTTTCTCAATACAAAACTGAAATCACAAGGTTACAACTCTACTTTTACATCAAACTGAAACTCAATATATCAACTTCTACTGACTATCTATGAAGCCTCTACTAGTATTGACCATGGGTAGCTGGGTCATGACTCTCAACCACCCCAACTCAATACGACTGAATAAGGGAAAATACAACACTTTTCTATTATATCACTGACTCATGGCCCTGAATCAAAAGGACCCATCACCTGATGACTGGAAGCTGCGAACTGATTGGACATGGTACATACGCTACAATCTTGTACCTACATTATGAGATAATATAGCATATAGACGTACATATGAATTAGTACTTTGAGGATATACTGAGTATGTGGGGGTGAATGCATATGTATAAAATAGTATCAATCTTCTTCAATCAAGTCATGCATGTAATATGGGATGACTCACATGGCTTAAACAAGTATAAAATGTAAATCTCATAAATCACGTTGGATGAAGCGTGTAGCACAAATATCGTGAAGCATCATACTTTAACTTAAAATCACAAATCTCCTCTTATTCTCAATACTCAAGGGATAAAGAAACTTTACACGATACTTTGAAATCATTCATATGTCTCATGGAGAGTAAAACTTCATCAATGCTCAAGATCTTATAACTATTTTTGAACTCAAATACTTGGAATTCGGAATCATATAACTTTGAAACATGCTTGAAGGTATTTCATTCACTTTAGAAAAATATCTCATTTCAGGCTTTAGGGAAATCATTCAATCTAAAAAGGAATATACTCTAGTTTAGTGAAAATAACTTATCTCAAGGCTTCATGGGAAAATACCAAATCAAGAGAAAATACTTCCTTTTAAAGAAACAATTCATATCAATGGAATACTTTAGCTAGGAAACAACTTTGCAACCTCATTATTAGGAAAATAGCTCATAGGAGAGAAAATACTTTAGTTTCCGAAGAAGTAGCTGATCTCAAGTTTAAAGGGCAAGGGAGGTTCTCATAACCGACATAAACCATGCGAGCTACATGGAGTCCAATATTTTGTCCTCCTAAGGAAGAGACCCCACGTTGGGGAGGAGCGTCATACTCTTGCCAGGGAGTATAACCTAGGTCTTGTGATCACTAAATGAAACTCGACCTCGGACCCAATCATAATCATCATAAACTTAGCCTTAGGCCCAACCTACGGTGGCACATAGTTTTGGGGTATGAAACCGTAGCAACTTACCTGCTCGGTGCTAAATACTACTCCCTTTAGATTATCTGCGCTCATCTCATAAAAATCCACTTTTAGAATAATCTCATGGTTCACCACGAACCCAATAATAAAATCGATAATCTCATATAGTGAAGTGGATTTCAAAGTTTAAGGACCATTAGGTCAATTCATTTCTCAATCATCTCAAAATACTCAAATCATGGGTGCTTATAGCACAAGAGTTCATAAATTCACAAGTCTCAAATAGGGCTTACTAACCCATAGTTCAATCTCATGTTGAAGCTCATCAAAAGCATAATATATAGCATATAGATTCATAAATCATGTGGAAATCTGGGAATGTCAGCAATTTATCTCAAAAATCTCAATATAGTCATATGCTTCAATATCTCAACATTGCAAATATTAGCTTCTCAAGGAGTAAAATCATGGGGTTTATACCCAGCTATAAATTCTCAATAAAACATGCAGAAATCATGCCATTTATCTCTTAATTCATGGGAAATATCAAGATAATGCATTCAACAATAATGGGTGAAAACCCCCAATTCAAATTCATGTAAAACCCTCATAGATTTCAGAAAATTCATGATGTAGATAAGCCTTTTAGGCACAAGGGTGAAAGGGTTACCCTTGTTCAAAACCCCACATACCTTGAATTAGAAGATCTTGATGAACTCTCGCTTTCGGAACTCTATTCCTACTCTTGAATGAGGGTTCTTGAGGCCCTTAACTTGGGAACCTTGAATCTTGACTCAATTTAGAAAATTCATGGTGGATTCTTGAGATTCTTGGAAGAGGTTTTTGATACTTAGGGTTTTTGCTGAGAGAAAACTTGAGAAAAACTTCATAGAATGCTTGTAAATGGCCTTGATTTGGTGTTTACACGGTTTTATAGGCTTGGAAAAAGTCCAAAGTGCCCATTTTGGCTTTTGCATGAATCTGGAAAAATTGAACTGGAAACTAGATTTCATAGGCCACCACGACGCGCCACTTATCATGGTGGCTCACTGAAATTTGACAATTATTAAATTGGGAGTCCCCGCGACGTGAAGCCATCGCGTTGTCCCACTGATTGGGACCTGGGACTCCTCCGCGATGCGGCACTATCGTGGGGGTTCCATTGGAAATTGACTATTGGGAAATTGGGAACCTCCGCGATGCGCCACTATCGCTAAGTCCCACTGGAAATCGATAATTGCCAAATAAACCCTCTCCGCGATGCGCCGATCACTTAAATGGTGTTGTTTTACGACTAAGACTTAAATTAGCCATAACTTCTTACTCGGGTATCGGATTTGGCGGAATCTTATATCGACAGAAAGCTTAGCAAATTTCCCATGTCATAAAAAGTCAAAATTAGGGAAATTCCACACGGTTCAAAATATATCACACTTGGGAAGACACCTCTCAAACTTTTAAGGCCGGAATAACACTTTACTCAACATGCTCTAAGGCTCAAACTATGAGGAAATTTTGTGAGGTGTTACAATTTTGCTTAATGAAAGCTGAATCTCGTATTTTAGGGCTGAATAGGGGTGGGAAAATGACCCAATTACCCTTAAGGATGCATCTTTTTAAAGACTAAAAACTGGATTATCGACGCGCAGGACAACACACCGCATCATTGGCATCAACGCTATGGCCAATGCTCCGCATTGAGTCTGTATCGGTTCACTAAAATTTGCACTGAGATGGGGGAGGAATTATCTGTCGACGAGATGGATAACACGATGCATTGATATCACATTGACTCACTATTTTTATCACTCAAACATGGTCTAAACGAGTTCCAAAAAATCTAAAACTTGTCTGAGAACACCTAAAGACATTCCTGATCATGAATCAACCTAAAGATCAACATTTAATGGTCATAAAGACCGCGGAATAGGTTGCCAACTTACGAAGGCTAAAATAACACTAAGTATGGACTCTTAGCTAACATTTTTCTAAGCCTGAGACCCCTTAATAAGCTTAAAGGACTGAGTTAAGCTAGGAATTTTGTGGGGTCTTACAACATCTCCCCTTTGGGAACATTCGTCCTCGAATAAGACTGATTAATATGGGAGAACTGATAAGATGAAAGTATATATTGGACATGTATATCTGACACACAAATACATGACTAAACTGACTCATGAATGCATGACTGGAATTACTGATAAGTTGAGCTTCTCATGCGATGCATACATATCTGATGCATGAATACATAACCGAAATACAATGGTAACTGATACCAAGACTATAAAAGGGAAATCTGATCATAAAACTAAGTAAGCTTAAGGAATTATATTACCTTGAGCTGAGTCTGAGTTTACGGAGAAGAGGTGAGGATACTTGGTCTGCATGTCTACTTCTGTTTCCCCAGTAGCTCCCTCAACGGACTGATTCTGCCAAAGAACTTTGACTAGAGGGGCTTCTTTGTTTCTCAGTCTGTGAATCTGATAATCAAGAATTTTGATTGGAATCTCTTAATAAGAGAGGCTGCTCTGAACATCTATGCCCTCTATAGGGACTATGGATGCTGGGTCACCTATGCACTTCTTAAGGAGACATGGAACACTGGGTGTATTGAAGATAAGTCTGAAGGTAACTCAATCTCGTAAGCTATATTTCTGAAACAGCTGAGAATTTGGTAAGGACCGACATATCAGGGAGTGAGTTTACCCTTCTTTCCAAACCTCTTTACTTCTTTACTAGGAGAGATTTTCAAATACACAGTCACTAATCTCAAACTTGAGATCCTTTCTACGTACATCAGTGTATGATTTCTATCGGCTCTGAGCTGTCTTAAGACTTTCCCTGATCAACTGAACTTTTTCCAAGGTATTAAGTACTAAATAAGGCCCTACCACTATGGCCTCCCCTAATTCAAACCAACCAATGAGAGATCTACACCTCCTTTCATAAAGTGCCTCAAATGGGGCCATCTAAATGCTGGAATGGTAGTTGTTGTTATATACGAACTCAATCAAAGGCAAGTGATCATCCCAACTACCTTTAAAGTCTATCGTACAAGCTCGCAGCATATCTTCTAAAGTTTGTATGGTCCTTTCTACTTGACCATTTGTCTGAGGGTGAAAGATCATACTGAGATAAACTCGGGTACCAAGACCCTTTTGGAATGCCTTTCAGAAATAAGAGGTAAACTGAGTACCTCTATATGAGATTGATAATTCTCAAACTACACTCCTGAATGGGTGTAAGAGATCATTGTCAATATAAAACCCAACTAGGTTGGGGTCGAATCCCACAAGGAATATGGTGTGAACTCAAGTTGTTTGCGATTTAATCCACTGTTAGTTTAATGTTTCCTGAAATGGGAGGTGTAGGCTTGACAAGCAGTTTCTTGTCACTTTAATTTCAGTGTTGTATACCAAGAGTTTGTGAAATAACCATAATTATGATCACTCGGGCTTTCGGTACATGACAGATGCTAAAAGTGGCTCAAGATTCTCACGGTGGGTAGGATAACAAGCTATCTTTATCGATGTTATTCTTAAATGTCTCTCGACCTACTTAAGCGTTTAATTTCCTAATCCTCTCAAACTTAGGAAATTACTATTTACTGCCGAGATTTTACCTCAAGTTAACCAACCTTGTTACAGTGCTGATTATTAAACAAAGTATTTTCGAGTCCCTGTTGAAAGTAGACATGTAATTCAATATCCAAATCACTTCAACAACAACAACAACAAACCCAGTGTATTCCCACATAGTAAGGTCTGGGGAGGTTAAGATGTACGCAGTCCATACCTCTACCTATAAAGAAGTAGAAAGGTTATTTCTGATAGACCCCCGGCTCGAGACACAGAATAATAAATAAATTCATAGTAAAGCATGGAACAAGATGGCATAACACAAATACGACACCCACAATAAATAGTAAACAGAGAAAAGTAAAAAGATTCATAATAAATCATGAAACAAGGTATCATAACAAGAATAATACCCCCACCAAGTAATGCCCTACACTAGCGACCCAAACTGACCCTAGCCCTCTGCCCTAATTCGCGTCCTCCAGATCTTTGTATCTAGGGCCATGTCCTCAGTGAGCTATAACTGCTCTATGTCCCACCTAATAACCTCTCCCCAGTACTTATTTGGCCTACCCCTACCCCACCTAAAACCATCCAAAGCTAGCCTCTCACACCTACGAACTCTGGTATCCATGCCCCTCCTCATCACGTATCCAAACCATCTCAATCGGACTTTCCGCATCTTATTCTCCACTGGAGTCACACCAACCTTCTCCCTGATAGTCTCATTCCAAACTCTATCCCCCTTAGTCAGTCCACAAATCCAACGCAACATCCGCATTTCCGCCACCTTCATGCAATTAGCAACATTGGGTATAAACCCTAACTTAAATTTCATGGGAAATCATACAAAACTCAGAAATTTATTATTTAAAGTAAGTTTTTGGGTGCAAGGATGAATGACTTATCCTTGTTCAAAACCTCACATACCTTGGATGATGAACTAGATGAACAACCTTGCGTTTGAGACTCTATTTGTTCTCTTGAATGATGGTTCTTGGAATTTTTGTGTTGGGAATCTTGAATCTTGAATTAATTAAGAAAAAGGATGGTGGAATCTTAGGATTCTTGAGGTTAATTGTTGTAGTTTAGGGTTTTTTGTTGAGAGAAATCTTGAGAAATATATCGTAAGATGCTTGTAATAGCCCTAAATCTTGTGTTTGGACGGAATTGGGGACTGGGAAAAGTCCAAAATACCCTTTTTTAACTTCTAAACAAAACTAAAAAAATAAATTGGGGTCCCAATTTAATGGGCCACCGCGATGCGCCACTATCACGGTGGCTCACTGGAAACTGATGAATAGGAAATTGGGGTCCTCCATAACGCGAAGCTATCGCGTTGTCCTACTGGATTTCGACACTTGGGACCTAGAACTTTAACGTGATGTGCTACCATTACGGTGCCCTATAGAAATGCCATTTTGGCCTTCGGCGCGATGCGCCACTATTGCGTTGGGCTACTGAAATTTGACAATTGGGAAAATGGACCTTTCCGTCATGCGCTAATATCGCGGAGGTCCACTGAAAATTGACAAATAGGAATTTAGACCTCGCCGTGATGTTCTAACATCACGGTGTTCCACTAAAAAGTGATAATTATAAAATTATCCTTCACCACGATGCGGTGACTGCCCAGTTGGCATGTTGTCAACTTAAAAATGCTCTAACTTCTTCAACGAGTGTCGAATTTGGGCGAATTTGGTATCGATGGAAAACTTATTTAATTTCCCACATAATGAAAAGTTTAAATCTAGAAAATTCTATGCAAAACAAATATTAATCATATGCGATGGCATCTCTTAACATTCTATGAACGAATTTAAGCTAGAAAAAGTTTGAGGTATTACACTACTCAACGTAGCTTTTAGACTCCCTAGGACACTTTAAAATCATAGGCTTTGATACTAAGTTTGTAACCCCCCAGGAGTAAAACCTGGATGCCATACGGTGCTTACGGTTACAAGTGACTACAAGCTAACCCATGAGCTGGTACCTGCTGTGATCACTGAATAATATATTAATAATGAACGTACGTGGAAACAATTACATATGCCATAAGGTTTAAATACTGAAAAAATACAACTAAAATCTACAAGTCAGAAACATAAGCGAACATGCTGAGAGCTGACTGATAAGACTGACAACTAACTGACTATTTGAAATGCCTGAAAGCCTATAAAACTGACTGAATAAGAATTGATGGGAAAGGCCCCAACTAACTCCAACTATCTAACTGAAACAAAATTCTAAAATAAACATAATTGATCCTCAAAATATAAGAACTTACCACTGCTATAATTGTTGATGCACTGGAATGTCTAAGTGTGATCAGGAACCTGAGTATCCAAACCTATGATATGAGACATCATAGTGCATGAAACAAGTATGTGGTTAGCACTTTGAATGTACTGGTATATTAAATGGGGTTAGGTTGATATGCATAGGCTCATGTGCATGAATAATGACTGACGAAATAAATAGCATGGGGTTATTGATACACAGCAATGCGTGAAAGCTATATGATCTGAGAATGCATGACCAAGCATATAACATAATACGGGAACAGTCTGTAAATTGAAATACTAAAATATGATACTAAATAACTAATAAATGTAGGCTATGGTCAAGCAAACCTGAAATTGAACTCTGAACTAAATACTAAACTGAGACTGTGGGAGCTCTCATCTAACTGACATGCCCCAATATGAGCTAATTGGGGTCCAAAATTTAACTCCAATTGGAAGGGTGTCAGTATCGTACCACGGGTACTGACACTAGCTGTGTGGATCCACTAAAGTGAAGTCACGAAGGACTAAAGAGTCACCCTGTACTGGAAAGTGCTCTAGTGAGATATGCGTCGACCCTCAACTAGCAGGTTAACATCTCAAACCTATGCTGGCTACATAGTTCTGGAACGTAAGGATTTCTACTAAAGGTCACACCATTAACTGGTAGGTGATACCTCATCCCTGGGTTTACTCAGTGCTAAATTCTACTCCCAACTGAAATAACTCGGATTACTTAACTAATCTAAGTTTGACTGATATGATAACTAACTGAACTGATAATACTCTAATATATCCAAAACCATCTTGAAAGTACTAAGACTAAGTAAACAACTAAGTTTTCAGGTATTCATAACCCCCAGAACTCGATAACATTAACAGTAGAAACATCCTAAAGCTTCAAAAGCATAATAAGTAGTCATTGTTCAAAACCCAATCATTAAGGCATTTCATCAAACACTTGTGGGTCATGAGTTAAAGCAAGGAAATAGTTGAATCATGTGATAATAACATAATTGGAAAATGAAAATCATGGGTTAAGGATTTAACATGCAAATATCATCCTTCAAATGTGTCAAGGGCTAATTCCAAATAAACACATTTAAACAAGATATAAGAATCAAACTTCATGGAAGTTCATAGATATAGTTCATGAAAAAATGTAAACATCATAATTTTAAACTTGAAATCGTATTCTTGGACTCCATGGGTCAAAAGGACCCTTGAATGAACATCTAACATACCTTAATTGATGAATTTACATAAGTTCTTGGCGGTTTTCTTGAAGCTTGAGCTTGAATCTTGAAGGGCTAGGGTTTGTTCTTGAGAGAGAATGGTTTTATTTTGAGAGATTTGTGAATAAAGGGGATAATTTTGCCTTTTGGAACCCTTAATCCTATATTTTGAATGAGTTAGGTGAAGGGAAAACACTCTAATACCCCCACATACCCAAAACTCAATAAACTGAACCGGCCCAGCGATATGAAATGCGACGCGCCGCATCATTTTATCGACGTAATATGCATCGCGCCGCGTTGTTCCCCACCAACGCAATGTGCGATGCTCCATGGTCATATTTTATTGCCTTACTATTTTGAACATCCAAACAAGCCTCAAACCTCACCCAAAAAATTTAAAACTTACCTGAGATATACCTTTGATATTCCTGATGATGAATCAACCCTAAAATCGACATTCTAAGGCCGGAAAGGTCGAAAATAAAATCATCGAAGTTTAAGGGGCTTTGAAAATGACTAAGTCTTAACACTTAGTGAAATTTTCTAATTTTTGGACCCCTTTAACATGCAATAGTGAGAAGGAATGAGCTGGGATCTTAGGGGTCTTACACCTACCCATATATTTTTTTAATCCCTAAGTTTACAATAACCAAAATATGCTCCTTCCCAATAATTTTCCTTTTAATACCCATTTAAAAATAACCAAAATAAAAAAAACAAGTATCCAATGAAAATCTCTTTTAAGCAGCTTCTGCCAAAAGTCATTCCCGCCAAAAAAAAATTGATCACTCTTTATTTTATGCTAAATTTTGGAGTTTCTTAGTCAAATCTAAGATTGGAAGCCACTTTCATCCCAAGCTTTCAACATTTTCCACAATAGATCTCGTTTCACCCCTAAAATTTTATTTTCACCATGTTTTGTAAAAGAATCATCTTTTCTAGTTTCTTCATCAATAGGTGAATCCAACACCTCCTAAAATATTCAATTTATGCTTAATTCTCCATTATTTCAACTGGGGTCAACTTTGATAAGACATTGTTTGTTAGTTTTTTTTGTATTATAATTGACATATTGGAAATTCATAGACCTAGAAATCGACCAGTGTTTGCATTATGCCACCAGTTGAGTATGTTGTAGTTGGTGCTGATTACATGAGTGAGTGAGAGGAGACTCTAAAATATTGGTATTTAAAATCTTGGTACAAGCAGACTGTATCTATTACCCTACATTGTAATAACATGTATGGAAATATGGTTGATAGTATAATTGAATGTGGAGAATTAACTCGAGATCCTATGGATGTTGTCATTAGTTATTTGATGAATTAAAAGGAAAAATACCTTTAACATTCATAAAGAATGACAGACAAGTGGTGATGTACATGCTAGATACTAGTATTGATGGTTCTAGGACATTTCTAAGGATAAATGTTAAGGAGAGGTATGAAGAAAAAGTTTTGACATCATTTGCACACCCTCATATCTACCTCAATCTCCAATTCATGATGATTTATTAGAAAACGACTGGGTTGATGATGGAGCCTTAGATGGAGATGGAGATAATTCTAGAAGTTTTGAAGAAGTGGGTGAAGAAGAAGGTGAAGATGGTAATGCTGAGAAACCACCCATCGACTCATTCCTAAAAGGAGGGATTTTTAGTGAATCAAATATTTGAGAACAAGGAACGATTGAAATTACTTGTCAAGCAAGCTTCAATAAAGATGTCCTTGTATTTTAAAATGATTAAAAATTGTTCAAAGTTTTACAAGTTGAGATATAGGATTCGTAACTGTGGATGGATGTTTTGTACTAGAAAGTACGACAGCTTGGATATATTTTGCATCTACAAATACGTAGGTGAACACACTTATGGTATTGAAAACGTCACGTGCAATCATAAAAAAAATCTCATTGATGCCTCACCGTTGACAAATGATTATGTTGATAATCAAAGCCAACCATTAAGGAAATATAGAGAACCATCTTTCTAGTATTTTAAAGCAATGCAACCTATTATAGGTGTTGGTATGCAGTGTATTTGCCAAGATCATGGATAGGAATACTCCAAATCATGGATAATTACCGGTGATGACAGGTTTATTTACTATTTCATCACTTTTGGATCTTCAATTAAGGGTTTTTTACACACACAAAAGGTAATTACCATTGATGGCACATATTTGACTGGTAAATATAAAGGTGCGTTGTTGAGTGTTGTTGATCAAGCTACAGCGAATCACATTTTTTTAATTGCATTTGTCGTAGTTGATAAGGAATGCAATGATTCTTGGACCTTATTTTTTGAAAATTTGAAGTCTATTGTGGTCGATGAACCAAAGTTTTGTATTATTTCCGTTAGGCACGTGAGCATAGCCAATTACATTTCAAGGGCTTATATGAATAATGACTATGGACTTTGCATGATACATCTTGCAGAAAACCTTCGAAAGAATTTTCAATGTGGGGATTGCTTATATTTGTACTACCATATGGCAAGGACGTATAGCTATAGCGAATTTTTCAAACATTTTTTAGAGCTCAAGATAAAATGTCCTGAAGAAGCCCATTGCCTTGAGGTTGATATTGGATTTCATAAATTGTGTCGGGCATACTTTCTCGGAATCAATTTGATGTGATGACCACAAATATTGCAAAGTCACTCAACCTAGTGTTGACAGATGAAATGGAGTTTCTCATGGCTGATGCCATACTTAATTCTATCATCACTAAGTTTTCTTTAAAATTTTGAAAGAGGCATGCAGAGATCCTAAAAGCCAACTCTAAATTTGTTCCAAGGGCTGAAAATCATAAGGAAAAATAGGTATGTCGGAGATAAGTTACATATGAGCAACATAAATGAGGACGCGTATGAGTACAGTGTAATCAAAAGTGGTACTACTACCAAAGTCAATCTACTAGAAAGAACATTATTTTGTAGAAAGACTTGGTAAAAGTCCCTTGTTCTCATGTTATGATAGCCTTGAGGTTGAAGTTCGGAGATGAATACAAAAAAAATATTTATGAATTTTCATCCTCCATCTATCTTATTGAACATTACTTATGATATAGTAACACTCTCTATATAGTCCCTCCAGAGTCAGAATGAGTTGCTCCTGAGCATTTAAAAGAGATAAGGTTTTTGTCACCCCATTTATACCCAAGCCCAGAAAAAAGTAAATGAAATATTTTCTTGGTGTCTTGGAACCACCTAAGAAGCTAAACAAAAAGAATAAGTACATAATATGCAAAGGAGTGGTCACAAAAGAACAACTTATAGGTACTAGAAGTTAAAGTTTTAAATCTTTTGTTTCGAAGTACCTTATAATTTCTCAAAGTAAATGTAATTAAATTTTTACACATTACTATTCTTTTAAGTTCGAAGTAAACTGAAATCTCTCAAAGACGATGGAAATTAAATTTTGTTATTATAATATAATTAAATTATGTTCATATAAGATTATGTTACTTTACCGCTGATGGAAAATTAAAAATAAGAAAATTAAACTACATAATTTGATTGAAGTATATTTGGTTTATAATCTACACGATTGATGTACAGATGTAAAGAGAGTTAAATTTTTAAGTGGTAAAAAGTTGTTTATACAATGTACTGGAAAGTAAAAAGGTTGTGTATACATTGTATTAAGGTAATTATTACAACTCGATAATAGTGCTTCATTTTTCAAGCACCAAAAGCCACCAGACATGCATCAATATCTATTTGTGGGCGTTTAAAAGCACCCAAATATTATCATTCTATAAAGTCTACTACACTCCATCATAGATTTACCAACGCTTTAAGTACAACCCCTTCATCTTCTAAATCTTTTTCAATGGATCGTAGTGAAAACTCTATCATCTCTTGTAACTGTAACCAACCCTAGCCCCTTCCCACGCACTGACAACTATGAAATTCTCATTCTTAGTAATGATCTTAACAAGCTCTTTTGAGGTCTTGAGAAGTACAAAGAGATCCATGAACGAGACATGCAAAGAATGTTTGCTGTTTGTGGGCAATTTTGGTTCTATCGGATATTCCCCTCCCTCGTCTCCCATATCCATAGTGCTGCAGTTTTTTTGATAGTGATGTGTTTAGTTCATTGCCTACCTTTTTAGTGCAAAAAAATATAAAAGGAAATGATAATTTTCAATATATATAAAATTTATTTCTGTATATTTTGTTGATTTTTCAAGTTTATTTATTAAATCCTTAAACCCTTTGTATAGTCAATCGACTTGTTTTGGGACAATTGAATAGATTGAGAAAGAACAATTACAGCTAAAGGGATAAAAATGAAAAATTATTTATAAATAAATAATTAGACATTTGATGAACAATTACAAGTAAAGGGATAAAAAACACTTATAAATAAATAAATAAATAAATAAATAAATAAATATTTAATGACCAATTACAACTCAAAAGGGTAAAAATACATATAAATAAGTAATGAAGTAGACATTTAATGAATAATTAAATCTTAAAGTGTAAAAATACTTCTAAATAAATAATTAACTAATTAGGCATTCTAAAAAAAAATAAAAAATTTAAGCTATGAAATTATCCTTGTCCAGGAATTATTGTATCGTAGACCTCAATCGAACATAGATTGTAATAGATAACTATTGTTTATTGTTAAAAAGGTGACTAATAATATAAGTAAAAAATGAATGGGTATAAATCACTTCAAACACTTTGGTATGACTTATTATAACATATTATTGTTAACATAAATTAGTTAGGGTGATCAAATGTGTATTTTGATGAGCAATGGTGATCTAAGCCCCGTGATTGACTATAAAAGAGATTAAATAAATAAATAAATAAATAAATAAATAAATGGATAAAAATCACTACAAACACTTTAATACAACTTAATATAATATATCATAGTCCATATAAATTGGTTAGGGTAATCATAGGTATATTTGGATGAGCGATGACAATACTTACCACTTCTTCAGCATGAGGATGTCCTCAAAGCATAACATTGTTATAAGAAAGTGATAATTATTGTAATTGCTCATCCAAATACACCTTTGATCATCCTAATCAATTTATGTGGACTATGATGTGTTGTATTAAGCTGTATTAAAATATTTGAAGTAATTTTTACCCATAATTTGTTTTGTTTAATTAATCTCTTTTTTAGTCATTTTATGCAGCTTAGATCACCATTGCTCTTCCAAATATACCTTTGATCACCCTAACCAATTTATGTGAACTATAATATGTTGTAATAAGTCATACCAAAGTGTGTGAAGTGGTTTATACACATTAGCTTTTTTTTTTTAATTAGTTCCCTTTTTGGCAATCTACAATAGTTATCGATTACAGTCTATGATGTGTCATCAACCCTATTGTCTATCATTATTTTTTTAAAAAAAATTCAATGATAAAATTTATACTTTCTGCCATTTGCGACAATAACATTAGATATTTTTCAAATTACAATGGTAACAATAGCATTTTCATGTATAACATAGCCTTATTTGTTTACCTGTAGCATTCTTATTTCTTGCTCAATTTCTATTTTTAATTTTTTCAATTTGAACTATCTAAATCATCTGAAATATCCAAAGTCACATTATCTGACATTTACTTTTGCGGTAAGCCAACCGCATTGAAGACACCGCATCTCAAAAAAATATGAGTCGTGGATTCTATAATTACACAATTGGAGAGGTGAGTTTTTTTTATAATTAGCAGTGTTTGACTTTAAATGTGGTTTCACTTTTAAAAATAACTAATACAATTTTTTCTAGAAAAATAGTGGATGCTATTATTTTAGGTGGATTGAGTCATACCACACAACAAGAGAAAATTTTGAAAATAAATCAACATCAACTCAAGGACCTAAAAGCAACTCTTTCAAATTGTCGCAATCCGATTTCACGAGTCATGCTGACACCTACTATACCCCGCCAGTAGGTAAGCCATACTGTAATCTGAAATAATAAGTAAATGGGCTAGTTGGTGGAAGATGGCATAAATGCCAAAATTATGCAAGTAAATGAGTTACAAACATAAATTATACAAACAATAACATAAATGAAGGGACATAACGAGAAGAGTAATATCTTTCCACTACCTAGTAAGGTCGGTACAAGAGCCCCTAATTAAAATAATGTGAATAAAATACACAACAGTCTTGAAATAAAAGACTATCCAAAAAGAGAAAAGGGAGAAAATGTCAACTCCGGCTCTGAGAGCTCAACCTATCTTCTATCCCTGACCAACAAAATTACAATGTCAATGCCAGCGTGTAGTACTCAAATTTGCACCAACAAGGTACAAATGTATAGTATGAGTACCAAATCCACTAGTACTTAGTAGACATCATCGGTCGACTAGCTAAATGATAATATAAATACAATAAAATACAACATAAATAAGCTAAGTCAAGTGAAAAGGGAAGACCTGGAATAATGCTCTAATACTGAAAGTAAACAACCAAAATAGATAATAATAAATAGAACACAACTATCTCTAACATAATTGGGTCCCCATAAGCTTAGAAGACATAGACAAAGTAAATAAATAATCCAACGTGGGCCCCCACATGCTTAGTCGATGCAATCAAGAAGAAATAATAATAGTAATTACATCAACTATCCAAGTCTCGAAATCATAACTGTGGATCCTTTCATACCGTAAATGGCGAACTTGAATTAATTTTATAATCATCATAAATAACCTTTCAATGACAGACTTGAATTGGAACTAGTGTCTCATATGTCAAAATTAATATCATGAATACCAAACTTGAATTGAAAGTAATATCATCAATAATGCAGGAATTGAATCGGACATAATATCATCTCCCAAGGAAAAATCTAGAAAAAGCCATCTTATGCCTAGGACTCCTCGGCTTAAGAATATAATTATAATAGTGCATATAGGCTTATTAAGTCTACAAGGGGATAATAGAGATCTTGGCCTAATATGAATCGAAGGGCCCACTTCTAACTCCAAAAATTCGTTCTACAACAAATCCTACCCCGAACTAGACTAATGTATCAAATCACACTACAAGGTTCTAGATAAGCCTCATAGCATCCTAAAATAGTAAAATTCACCTAAAGAGCGGGTATGTAAGTCAATTACCCTACACAGTCTCTTAATCGGCTAAATAATTCCAATCATATTAAATATACCTCCAAGTCCTAACTCCTAACCCAAAAATAGCAAATTATCATAGCGACACTATAATTAAGTTCAATCTAAGAGAAAGGTAAGCTTAGCCTACTTGAACGTCAAAAAAAGCCCAAATAAGTCTATTAAATTAATGATGTTTCCTTCTGAGAAGCTTCCGCATGATGTTGCGCTAAATATTTATCTACTTATTAATACAAGAATAACGATACTCATGTTGTATTTTATGCTTTGGGTCCTAAATCTAGTAAAAATTCCATGTGTAACCCATTTGCGGAATCAAACTTTTGAAACCGTCAAGACGTCCCTCTTTGCTCAAGGATCATTTATCATCAAGAATAGGCAAATTTTGAGCTCAAATAATACTAAAATCAGCTCAACAAAAATCTAGGGATTTAGGTCTAAATAGAAGAATTAAACGGAAGCTTACAAGTTTTATGATAAGGAAATAGTTATTTCGAGCTCACCAACACCCCACGATCTCCCAGTGATTACTTTTTTAATTTTTCACACTCTCTAGGGGGTTGAATCTCTTGAGATTTGTGAATAATGGAGACAAATCAGGCAAAAGTGCTAAGTTTAATGCCTTCCCGGTTCTCCTTAAGGGGTCACTTGTCCTCTTAATAGGTTACCACTAAAGCGTCATAGTACCACTAAAGCAGTACCTGGATGGTATGAACCTTCGATTAAAATGAACAAGCTGCCACTTAAGTAGCATTCGATTCAGCGAACAAACTTTTGCTTAACGACCAGGCTAGGCAAACCTTGGTCGCCAAACTGACCTCATGGCCAATTATGAAGCCTCCACTAAAGTGACCAAATGTTCGCTTTAGTGGATGCACCAACTGAAACTTTAAAACTTCCATGTCTCCACCGATCCCTCAAGATTTGTTCGGAATCCCATGAGCATAAATGAACTATGATACCCTATTAAATTTGACATTTTAGACTCAATGGTGCCATTGTAATTCCCATCCAGGGTTATTTTGATGCAATATGGGCCCCACATCTATAATACCCTATATTTTTCCTGGTCCCTGGATAGCTTACGACTCATCCCTCAAATCGTAAAGACTCTTACGAGTCGTATGTAGAAAGTCGTACCCATGTCAGTGTGGGATGATTTGAGTTTTGTTCAAGTTAAGAGTTGACCCTGGAAGTCATCAAGTAAGGTATGATTCATATGAAGATAAGTCTTATTATCAGCAATATAGGTTCCCTAAGTTCTGTACAGCTCACGAATAGTAGCTACTAGTCATATAGACATGTTACGAGCCATAAGATTTACCTCGTACCCTGACCAATAGACAATACAAAAATCAAGCCTCATGTTTTGATAGCTTTGGGAGTTACTTGGACGTATATTAAGTCCTCAAATAGCTCCTATCTCATGAACAAGTCAAAACCTTCCTTATCGATTAAATTCTTGGGATGTACATAACTTCAGTCTTCTTCAAAAGATCATAACTTTTATTATATCAATAATTTTTATCTAAATATTCACCAAAAGATATATAATTGAATTAGCTTTCCAACTATACTATTTTTTCCTTAATCCGATAGCAGGGTGAAAAGTTAGGGACAAAATACTGAAGCACGGTCAAGTTGTATCGCACACTGTCCAGCATACGAGTTTCCAAGTCTAACTCGTACACAAACCATACAATTTGTATGGTAGACCCATAAAAAATGTAGATAATTGTATGTAGAGTTTAGTTTAAGGGCGTTTTGGTCTTTTTCCTTTTTGTAACTCTCAATACACGATATTTACCCCCCAAGGGGCATTACTTTGCCTATATTTCCATCGATTAAACAACATAAACTCCTCATTCCACTCTCCAGAACAAGATTAGGGTTTTTTCTCAAGATCATCTCCCAAGTTTTAAGATTCAAATTCATGAATATAAAGAACATCAAGATTAGGGTTCCTCACCCAAAAGAATCCAAGCCTCCCTTCTCAAGAATAAGAAATTCATGATATCTTCTTCAAGAACTCATGAATTCAAGTTACAATTTCAAGCTTTCTTTAAAAAATCAAGAAACTCAGGTATGAGAGGTATTCATCCATGGGTCCCTTTTATCCATGGAGCCCAAAAACCCTTTTCTTTCAATTAAATAATGAACTTTCTATCATTATAATATTTTATATGTTCAAGAAAGATTGAATTTCATGTTTTCATGGTGATTTCAATTAAATTTAGTCCATGTATGATCCCATGCAAGATTTGATTTCCTCATGCTTTGAATTTTAGTTCCCTAGTCTTATTCAAGAAAATTTCATGTTGTTGAATTCTCATGTTTATAATATCCCCATGTACAAGTCTATGCTTTGTACATGCATGATGAATTGCCCTTGTCTTGGGTTGAACCATGATTCAATACTACAATATAAGTTTAAATGTCATGTTTTATGATCATTCAGTGTTGGTGAGCTATGAACACCTGATACCTATATGTTTTACATAATTTTTTAGATTTTCAAGTATGATTCAGTTAAACCATGATATTCCTATTTGTTCAGTTATTATGATCATAATGAGCACTATCAGTCATGAAATTATGTTCAGTTAAACTTAGTTCAGTTCAGTACCAGTGTCAGTTCAGTTGGGAGTAGGATTTAGCACCGAGTGAACCTAGTGATGGGGGCTCACCCCCCAGTTAGGACTGGGTCCTTAGTAACAGTCCCTAAGTTACAGAACTTCGTATCTAGCTAAGGATTATGAAATGTCACCCGACATTATAGGAATGACACTCTCTTAGGGGTCACCAACAAGTTTAGGACTGATTCCCTAGTCTTTTGAGACATCAGATTAGTGGATCCACACAGTCAGTGTTAGTAACCGTGGCACGGTATTGACACCCGTCCAACTGGGGTTACAGGTTGGACCCCAATTAGCTCAGATTAGGGAATGTCGGTTACATGATACCTCCCACAGTCTTAGTATAGTATCTAATATATATTCAGTTTAGGTTTGCTTAACCAAAGCATACAAATTTACAATTATTCAGTTATACAGATTTTAGTCTTTCAGTTTACAGATGATTTCAGAAATATGCTTATGTTTGGTCTTGCATTCTCATATATAATAGCTTCCATGTATTCCTGCTTAGTTATCTCATATTGTTTAGTAAGTCATTATCTCAGATGCATAGTACCCCATAATTTAAGTCTACTTATTCAGACTAAGTACAATTCATTTTACATAATTAGTATTCATATATCTGCTGCTCAACAAACCGATGTTAGTTATCCTTTTTCTCAGATTTTAGTTGTTCTGTTACAAACATCAATCATCAGTTAATCAAAACTACTTAACACATGTTATGTTGGTTTTGTAAGTTTTTTAATTCAGGCCCAGTATGTGTGTATATTCAGATCCATGAGTTAAGTCAATTTCCACCATATAGTTTCAGACCTAATACTCATATGTCCTTCTCAATACAACTTCTATAACATATTCATCCCCACAAGAGAATGGGTTATAAAATTTATGTTTCTATAACCTCCTATCTTAAAGAATTATTTTTAGCTCATAATTTATAAATTCTCTATGATTTACAGTTTTCACGTATAGTCACGTTTCAAATATATATTTCAGCAAATAACTTCTATCCTCAATTTTAGAACATGTTGGAAATATTTCCATGATTTAGGGCATGTCTCCATATACTCAGTACATTCCAACGTACTGACCACATATATGCATTTTTGGCTACATTCTTCATAATGTAGGTACCATATGTAGCCTTACACCAGGGTCAGACAGTTTGCAGCTTTCAGCCAGTAGGTGATGAGTCCTCTTATTTCGAGAACTCCAGATAATTATAGATCATGTACTTTATTTTTTATTTTTCATATGTACAAATTAGTGGTAGTTGGAGGCATGTCCCAGCTATCTATAGTCAGTATAGTAAAGGCTTCATAGATTTTAGTCAGAGTCAATCATATAATTTAAGTTTCTTTATTCAGTTTTATCATGATGTAAACTGTATCAGTACTACCTTTAATCATACTTTTCATGATTATGCTTTCGCTCAGCAAATTAAATTTTTTTTTTAAATATTAAATAAGTTGCTTAATAGTATGCCAATTTATGGGTTAGCTTGGGATCACTTGTGGTTCCAAGCACCATGTTATGACTAGGGGTAGTCTTGGTTCGTGAAAAACTTGGTATCAGATCCCAGATTTCAAGTGTCCTAGGGTGTCTATGAAGCCTTGTTTAGTAGAGTCCTACAGAACGGTGTGGAGATGTCTGTACTTTTCTTTGAGAGGCTACAAGGCATTTAATAAATATTTCCCTTCTTTCATATCTCAGATCATACAGTAGAAGTGTTCTCTAAGGATCTTATGCAGATTCTCATGTTATTCCACTTGTGCCAACTTTGCCTAATTCTTGAGGTAACAAAAATATCCATGCTTAAATCCTTACAGATAGATTCTTCTCAGACAGTCGTTATAGACAAGTTATGGGATTGCACATAAGCTTAAAAGTATCCCACCAGTGCCCTTATGTTCTAAACTTTGAAAGTGTTCATTTTTTTTCAAGAAAATCGTGCAATAATTCAAAGTCGTATATGCTTTCAGATCCCTTCTCAGAATCCTATGACCACATATGATCTAGAGTTAGAATCATGAACTCAAAAGTTTAGCAGCAGTAATGTGGGGATAGTGTTTATCTAGATTTAGTAGATTATGTATCCATAGAGCTAGTTGTATGAAAGGTGAACAAGTAGACATGAAACACTCTATGCAAGAATTTAAGTTTACTGATTCGAGATTAAGTATGATGATGTGTGTATGACCTAGAGGTATACCCAAGGTGATATGGTATTGTATTAATTCTAAGATTTAACGGTGTGTGTGTGCTTAGATAGTACCCTTGAGTTGTTTAGTGTGAATGAGGCTATGTAGTATATAATGGTCTTACAGTTAAGTTATGAGATATTGGTTGATGATGTTGGGTATTTTTGTATAATGATACTCATGAATATTCTAAGTTAGTAAGTGTTCAAGTTATTATATGATGACTATAGGACTATAGAAAGTTAATAGTTATATCTCAGAAGGAAGTAGTATCAACGGATTTTACACTTCCAAGTGTAGTCTTTTAGGGTGAGTTTATTAATTACTTTGAGAATAAAAATTGGATACTTATTTCAGGAAAAGCTGCTTTGGGAAATATCTTGATTTGTTGGAGGACAACAATGCTCGTTTCCAGATGAAAAAGGTATATGATCTTCTCAAGCGCAGGTTTATGTATGAAAACAAAGATAAGATGGATGAGGTGTGGATAAATTACTGTAGCATGCCTATTTGTTTTGGTTGGGAGGAGTTTGCCATAGTTATCGGACTAAAATGTTTCCTCCTTCTCCTTCTCAAGTTATACCTACTCTGACCCAAAAAAAAATACCCCGCACACCCAAAAAAGGAAAAGGCAAGTCGAGTGATCGCGATGACCTGGTGTCCATTTTTGGTCCAACCTTCAAAAATAAAAATCTGATTAAAGCGTTGAAAGGTAAAGAACTTTCAAAGAAGCACAAGCAATCATTGTGCTTGGTTTGGTTTGTACATAATGTTCTTTGGGCGAGAGACGTTAACAACAATATAAGCCTCGATTTAATAAATCTCTCCGAGGATCTTGAGGCATTTAACAGCTATTCTTAGGGTTATGAAAGCTTTAAAATGATTGTCGAATATTTGTTGACTCTGTTAACGCCAAAAACAGTCAACTTATATGGTTTTCCATGGGCCTTCATGGTAAATATTTCTTTTCTCATGATATGATTCATCATTTGTTTATTCAATAATGCTTTTGATTTATTGGCGTTATGTTATAGGCTTGGGCATTTGAAGCCATTCCTTATTTGAGACAACAAGTGAACTACCAGGAAGAAATTTTTTGTCCAAGAATTCTGAGATGGTTGTCGGCCAAAACCGATAAAAATGCAAAATTTCTTGATCTTATCAATCCCCCCAAGGAAGCAGTAAGTCCAATTCTAATCAAGTTTTTATTTTAATTAATGATATAATAATTTCATCATCATTCTTAATATATGTACTGATTTATTTTAGATTGTCCATCTGTGGCTTGTTCCGACCAACCGAGAGTTGAAGATATCATTTTTTCTTACTTTACGGTCTGTGCAAACTTTATCGTACCCTAAGGTCATTGATGGAATAAAAATAGAATTGTTTGGAGCAACAGTCCTCACAAGAAAAACAATTTTGGCGGGTGGGGCTAATGATGCTTCTCTTACAGTTTTTGAAACAACAAGTCATTATGATTATGATCATAATGGTTGTACAAATTTTTCTCCAGATTTTGCCGAATCTAGAAAATGTTCTTCATGCAAATGTTAAGACTGCAAGGCGAAACACGATGGAGTGATTAATGCTATTAATGCACTAACTGCTTCTGTAAAGGAAATGACATCTAAAAGGGGTGTCATTCCATCAAAGAGGATTTCATATCTAGACACTCCATTAGAGATCAAGGCGACTAAGAGGAGAAGGAAAGACACTTCCAAGGCATCATCAATCATAAAAAAAAAAACAAGATTGGAACGCCTCTGTCTTTGTCTTGCACTGATGTTCAGGGTGCAAGGGCCACAGAAGAGCAGCATGAGCTGAAGAAGGTGAATGTACATCATCTGTTCCAAAAAACAAACAAGCATATATCTGTTTCAATAGATGATACATCTGCTGAAAATTATCAAACAGATGTATACATCTGTTGTAACTGTTATCTAACCTGTTGCATCAAATTTGTTATCTATTTCAACAGATGAGTTTTATGTTGCAACAGATAGGTTATCTATTCAAAATTATCGTACTTCTCTGATTTACCTGTTCAAATTTGTCCCAACAGATAATCCATCTGATGCAACATAAGAATCATCTGTTGCTACAGATGGAAAATCTGTTGTATATCTCTACTTAGCATTGACAATTCTGGCTTTCCAGGTGGATGTCACAGCTACTGCCGAAGAGCATAATATGACAGTTGATAATACATCAACTACTTCCAAAGATGAAGAAAAAGTGGAACCTGTCAGTTTGGGAGAACGGAAGAATTACCCATTTGAAGGGTTCAACATCTCGGACGAGGCTCCAAAAATACTAATACAGTTGATCAACGACTATTCAGAATGGATTGCCGATGGGATGTTAAAGCATCATGTCGGTAGGTACATAAATCAATTTTAGGATATTGGTTTATACAATTTTTGTTGTAAGAACCTGACATTAACACATATAAATCATCATGTAGAAAACAAAATGATGAGCGCTACAAAGTGAATGAATCGAGTCTTGGTTTTGATATGTTCCACTTTGTTGTTGCACATCCCGGAACGAAGAATTGGTTCTATTTGATGTCACAGCCCCAAACTTGCTGGAATGATGAGGTTTAAAAGCCAAACATATTACTATTAATTAATACTTTATTTAATTGAATCTACATATTGATTTTTTCATCACGTAATCCGAAATATTTGATAATATGTACAGCACATCGATGTTATTTTTTACTACCTCCAAAAGAAAGTCAAGTTGCAAACACAAGAACAATACAGATACACAACAGGCAATTGTTTGTACAAAGTTTACATCAATAATGCCTACGATAGGTATTGTCAATAGCAGCCGAAAGTTTCTCGAAATGATGAATTCTTAATCAACATCATCAAAGGTTTTAGCATTCCGGCTGGCTTACCTTGTCATTTGGTCATGAAGTGTACATCCCAATCAATTGTGGTGATGAATTCCATTGGGTGTTTGCTGTCGTCGTTCTAAAAAGGAGGCGCATCCGAGTTTATGACTTGATGTTGCGAAGGAGACGTTCCGGGCCGTCGTCTGAGATACAAAAGCTGGCCAAAATATTGCCTACTTACCTTGATATGAGTGACTTTTTGGATCAAAAGGTTTGTACTGATTGGTCGACGATTGAAGCATACCGGGATAAAATGGCTAATCCATTTGATGTACAATATGTTGACGGAATTGCTCAACAAACCATTGGTATCCTGTAAGATTAAGTGTCATGATTTAGTTTTATTCCACAAATTTCACAACGCTTGCATGAACTGCAAGATATGGATTATCTATTTTTTTATAACGCAGGGATTGCAGTCCTTTTGTTGCCGCCTATTCCGAGTATTTGAGCGATGGATTACAAGTACAAAATGATGGACTTGATGCCGGATTACTCCGCAAAAGATATGCTACTCTTTTATGGAAATATGGAGAAGCGAAAGCTCAGAAGCCGTATGCAACCGACGTTAAAGATCCACGATGACCAAAGCCGAATTCCATAGCACTGGATGAAGAACAACTTGTCCATATTGATTAGATCTTTATAGATCGAGTCCGTCAATGTAATAACCTATCCTCCTTGGTTTAACTTGTTGATTTATTTGTAGAGTAGATCGTTTGTACTCATAATGATTTTTTTTACATTTCATTTATTTGTTGAGTTATTTTATTTTATGTAGTTTCTGAAGGCTTCGATTTATTTTATTCTATCTATGAATATAATTAATTATGAGTTTTGAACATGTTAATTGAAATGGAGTACTAGATTTAAATATCGCAACAGATAATACATCTGTTGTAACAGACGACATATCTTATCAGACAAATTTAGACATATATTGCAACATGAGATGCAACACGTAGGTCATCTGTTAGAAATTATATAACAGGTCTTCCTAATTTTTTTATTTGCTCCAATAGATTACCAATCAGTTGCAACAAATAAGTTATATGTTGCAACAGATCGTAAATCTATTGCGACAGACAGACGGGGAACGTCTGTATAACACAATAGATGCCCAACCTATTCCAACAAATAATCAATCTATCACAACAGGTACTATATCTATTACGATAGATATAAAATCTATTGCATTATAAAAATTCAACTTTGCCAGACATAAAAATTATTGCCCCTATATGTATAGTGAATTGGATTAAAATAAAAATTTGTTATCGTGTTCGTCTCTGTCTTTGTACATGTTCTTTTATATATACGGGCTCCAACCATTTAGTTAGTACCCCATATGTCCAGACTCATTGCATCTTTCCCACAATGGTGTTGCACACACCGGTCATTTGTGTACCGACCAGCAAACACTCCATGTATGTAAGTGAGTGCGGCCCGCACGCTGCACTGGTTGTATTTTTTGGGAGTTGGATGTTCTTATTTCTACCTTCAAAAACCCATGATTCCTTCGCCAAGACTTCAGCCGGCAAATGATCCATCAGCTTACTCTGCGTCAACAACTTGGGCAACAACTTCAAGAGTGGCTGCATGTGGGTTAAAAACGTCCTCTCGCTGAACACAGGTAAGTTGCAGTCATAAACCTTAATCTTTCCCTCGTATAGTAGTATCTCAACAGTGAGAAAATGGGTGGCATCCACGTTCATGACTGCAAGGATTCTCTTTGCCTTTGTCCAGCTCTTGCCGTGTGGATATGGCCTCTTCCCTCTAACATATTTAATCGCTCCTTCTTCCCATTGGAATGTAGAAACTAACTGATCAAATCCTAGGCCACCAAAATTAGCTAGATTACGAAGATCAGCGTACCTATCTTTGAAATTATTGTAGAAGTTGAGGTCCATTATCCTATCAGTAGCATCATAAGCATCTGGGTACGCTAACTTTCTGCCCCTCATGAGGCAGAGAATTTCATCAACATACTGTGGTATAAGAAGATAATTTTTAAATAGGTTAGTAATTGTAAAAAATAAAAACACAGTGGAAAGAATTCGATGCAGAGGGTTCTCTGAATCAGTTCACAGATTACCCAGCCAACGCAACTTATGCAACAGATTTGTATTATGTTGCAACAGAATACCAAGCTGTTACAACAGATTACATATCTGCTGCATAGATTCTTCTTCATGGAGTAGATTGGAAGGGTAGGTTAGCAAAAGTAAATTTTCCTTGTCGTCGTACCACACGCACATATTTGTCATATTCGAGAAGTCTTTGGCGGCAAATTAATGCATGGTGTATTCTTTTTGAACCTTCATCTTGATGAATTCTTCCAGTTCCTTCTTCTTCTCCTTGCCAAGCGCCGCAAATATATCCATCTTCTTCAGCGGCCCCTGAACTTTAACAACTATTGGAGCGGGGGGAGTTGCATTTTTTGCTGATTTCAAAACGGAGAGAATTTTTCTAATTTTTATTCTCTTCCTCCTAACCTCCACTGTAGGAGTGCATGGCTCCCTCACCTCATTGGATGGTATGACACCCCTCCTGGATTTCAACTCCTCGGCAGCTTCAGTAATAGCCTTTAGCTTGTCGAGGAGTTTATCCTCTCTGTCCTTGCACACTTTGCATTTGCAATAAGAACATGAGGGTGGGGAGGGGTGAGAGGGACCACTGTAAGGGTGGGAGAGACCGGTGTAGGGGTGAGAGGGAGGACCTGTGCAAGGGGTGTTTTCAAATATATTTATTTTTTGCTGAGCACCAACATGATCATAATCACGACTGGCAGCAAAAGTAGGATGGTTGCCACCAACACAAACAACTCCACTAGCAACACCCCCAGAAGAAGCACCCGGATCTGTTGCAGTTTGAGTTAGGTCGTGAAGAGCTTTAATATTAGACTGACCTTCCCTAACTGCTCTTCTTATGGATGCTGCTCCATCCAATTCCTTCTTTATTAACTCCACCGTTGGGTCTTCTTTTATATCAAAAAGACCCAAAGTAAGAAAAGAAGTCATCCCCAGCTCATTAATGATAGGCACGATCCAAGGATGCACAACCTATAAAAAATGACATGAGGAATTTAAATCATATAATAATAATTTGCAGTCAGTTGGGTTACATGGGGCTCGGGTTTTATTAACACATCCAACTTATGCAACAGACGATCTAGCTACCACAACAGCTGATCAGTATGTTGAAACAGATTGATAATATATTGCATCAGAATACCCATCTGTTGCATAATTTACAGTAGATGGGTAATCCGTTGAGTAAAGTTTAGATAACATAGCAACATATGGTTAATCTGTTGTGAAATATGGATCATCTATTACAACAGATTACCCATTGCACCAGTTGCAGTTGACGGGTAATCTCTTGCAACAGATGGAACATCTGTTTCAATATCTTTCTTTGAGGCAAATTATTTTAGTTGAAAGAAGATGTACTGCATCATCCGAAGGGTTAAAGAGATCAGCCTCGTTAATATTTTTTTGTTGTTCTCTACTACAGCCAACCACCTAAGGATCCTGGGATGAGAAATCTTATCTGGGCAATCCGTAAAATGCTTTCGGAGGGGAGGAATGGCTTCACATGCCCAAGACTAAAAATTGTAAACAAGAAGTAAGCAAAAAAAAAAAGTCACAAGTATAGTCAATATAAATTAATGAATGAGTAAAAATAGTGATTAATTTTACCATGAAAGCCCAAGGAAAGTCATATAATGTGATCATCTTTGGCTTTAGCTCTTTCAGTAAATATTTGATAGTCAAGTAGTAGCTGTCGTAGCCCCAGGGATAATCGTTGAATCTCCCAAAATCATCAGCAAGCGCCAATAAATAACGTTCTATGACTTTCTTAACGTCTTTTGCCAATAAAACAGAATGGACAAACCAAACTAAGCACAATTTCTTCCTGTAGTGCTTTGGTATGTTTTTATTCTTGCGATTCGCTATCAAATCCTTCACTTTGTAGCTAGGTCCAACAATGCCCAACAATCCATATTTTTTTACCTTGCATTTGTTGGACCCTTTGTAGGGTGTTTTCTTAATGGCAGGCTCTTCTGGACGATCGCATCTCAAGCCCGTCACAATGGCAAACTCTTTCAATCCAAAACAAACCGGCATGCCACAGTAGTTGATCCAGACTTCATCCATCTTATGTCCTCCCTCCTTCGTACCACCATCATCCCCTGCATACATGATCCTGCGCTTGAGAAGGCCATATACCATGATCATTGGGAAACGGAGAGGGCGGGGCCCAGACAGCTCAAGAAAGTGTGCAAAGCAGCTCTTCTTAAAAAGTTCATCTATGTTTTCCTTCTTCATAATACTCCTAAGTTCATCAAAAGGTTTCCCCAACTGACATTTAAGTACAAGATCACCAAATACTGCATTAGGGTTATTCATCTGTATCGCAACTCAAAACTTGTCAATACTAATGGTTTTGACAGAATCATGCTGGAATTTCGATATTATTTCACGCCCCATTGGTGAGGAAGAGTTATCACTTTCCTCGGCTTCATTTTGCCCTGACTAAGATTGTTCTGGAAGTTCCTCCGAATCTATCTGTACTCTAGCCTTTTTTGTTTGGTGATTGGAAGTTGATCCACTTTCTCCACTTTCTGTTTCTTTTCCTTTGGGAGACATCTTTTAACTACAAATAAAAGAAAAACAAAATATACATTGCATTTGATGTTTGCATAATTTTTTTTAAAAAGGTGAGACAAATTTCAATAAATTATTCTGACCACATAACTAAAAAAAATACTCCAACGGACAACCCATCAGTTAGAACAGATGGGGAACCCAAATCTGTTTGAAGACCTATTTAATATCTCCCCAGAGATATTCCACCTGTTGCAACAGGTGGAGAAATTTCAATAAATTATTCTCTACCACATTACAAGAAAATACTCCAACGGATAACCCATCAGTTGGAACAGATGGAGAATCTATTTGAAGACCTATTTAATATCTCCCAACAGATCTTCCACCTGTTGCAACAGATGGACCACCACCACCACAACCAATGCCACCAAGACCACCACCAATGACACCAATACCAACACCAAGACCACCGACACCACCGCCAAAAAACACAAATACTAACACCACCAACAACAGCCACCAACAACACCACTAACACCATCCAACAATACCACGACAGTCAACAAACACTAAGAGAAAAACTAGGGTTTTCTCGGGTGTTTCCTACTTTTTTAGCATCAAAACTCAAAATTGTTAACCCATTCTCGAAGATAATACAACTAAAAGTCTTTTTTTTTATCATTAACTAAAAAGCCCTATTTTTTAGAATAAAGAATAAATGTAGAACTCTTCTCGAACTTTGTTACATATGAAGATAGAAAAACAATGGATACAAGCGGGAATAAAGTCGAAAAAAACAACTATATGTAGTCGTAAATGGGAAGAAAATTGACCTGTTTTGAAGGGTTGAGCAATATGTTGAGTAGTTGTTTTTTGTATTTTTTGTATTGTTGAGAGGGATAGGACACCCTGAGAGAGAGAGAGAGAGAGAAGAGCGAGAACTTAATATTTGAAATGAAAAGTTTTTCGCGCAAATGGATGATTTGTATGGGTTGATTTGTAATTTTGGAAAAGAATGACAAGTTTTAAAATTGCTAATTTGGTCCGAATTGATCTTAATTAATTTTAAAAAATTTAAAAGATATATTTTTTAAAACATTGAGTTGATGAGAACTCATTTCTACTTAGAGTGATCGATCGACGACTCGGGTCGGGATGAACGCAATACCAGTGCCATGCAATTGCAAAGACTCGATTGGATTTATAGTTGACCCTGCGAGCTCATTCATTCATCCCTAGTTCCACCTAAATTAACTTAGGTACTATCACTATCCTAACATTGAGTTGATGAGAACTCATTTCAACTCAGAGTGATTGATCGACGACTCGGGTCGGGATGAACACAATATCAACGCCATGTAATTGCAAAGAGTCGATTGAATTTGTAGTTGACCCTGCGAGCTCACTCATTCATCCCTAGTTCCATCTAAATCAACTTAGGTACTATCACTATCCTAACATTGAGCTGATGAGAACTCATTTCAACTCAGAGTGATCGATCAACGACTCGGGTCGGTATGAACGCAATACCAACGCCATGCAATTGCAAAGACTCGATTGCATTTGTAGTTGACCCTGCGAGCTCATTTATTCATCCCTAGTTCCACCTAAATCAATTGCTATGGAATCTATTGCAACAAACGACTAAGTTGTTGAAAATTTTCAAACAGGTACATATATGTTGCAACAAATGACATATCTGATTTAATTATCAAATAGATATTTGCATCTGTTGTGACAGATGACTGAGCTGTTGGAAATTTTCAAAAAAATATTTATATCTGTTGTAACAGATAACATATTTGATTTTATTAATTATCAAATGAATATTTTTATCTGTTATCACAGATGACTGAGCTTTTGAGATTTTTAAACAGATATTTATATCTGTTGTAACAGATGACTGAGCTATTCGGATTTCTAAACAGATATTTATATATGTTGCAACAGATGACATATCTATTTGAAAACCTTTTTATCTCTTTTAATTTTAAAGCAAGAAGCTTCTGGTCCAAGTAGATAATATCAAGTAGTAGTACTTACTACTAAAGGTGGTAAAAAATATTTCTTGGATATCTCAAAAGTGAGTTCATTGAGCAGTCTTGTCTTGTCTTTTCAATGTCAGTAGTCTTAGTCTTTCTCGTGCCCCTTAAATTATTAATGAAATTAATGAATATTAATTAATGAATATTGAAAACCACTATGTCTATGTACACAATACATCTATAGAAATTATCTCATCTCTTCCTTCAGCTGCAGTTTATTTTATTCAACTCTCATCTTTTTCTCTCTCCTCTTTAGGGTCACAGCCTTTTTTCTTTCTTTTCTCTTCTCTTCTCATAAAGATCTTTTCGGATCTAAACCCATCCATATCTTTTCTCGACTT
The DNA here is from genome assembly GCA_030864215.1 of Capsicum pubescens. Classification (NCBI taxonomy): domain Eukaryota; kingdom Viridiplantae; phylum Streptophyta; class Magnoliopsida; order Solanales; family Solanaceae; genus Capsicum; species Capsicum pubescens. The sequence goes on along the minus strand of CM061538.1, from coordinate 95,616,539 downwards.
AAATTTTTGTTTTAATCCCCTTTTTGATATTAAGGTATGGTTCATTATTGCTCTTTCATTCTCGTCCTCTTCTTTGCATGTTATTTACATCTATTTTTTTATTTAATTACTATTTACCCATATCATATTTATTAAAAAATAATTAAGAAACTTTTAAGTGTTGAATAAACAATCCGAAAATTTTTATTACAATATGAGAAAAAAGTCATCTGTTGGGAGAAGTTTAAAAGACCTTGTTGGCAGTATTATTTTTTTTGTATGTATTTTGTTTGTTTCATTATTATTGATGCAGTTATTTATGTTGTTGGTGGGCTTGGCGTTGTTAGAACTTGTGGTGGTGTTGATGGTTCTGGCACAAAGGATATTGCTTCTTTGTTGTTAATGATGTTGTTGGAACAAATGTTTTTCTTTTTTGTTGATGCTTATGTTGTTGTTGATGTTGCAACAGATGGAGAAATGGTTGGAACAAATAAAACCACCAGAAAGGCTGGTTTGATGTATTCTATCAAACTCCGCATCTGTTGCAATAGACTCCACATCTGTTGTAACAGACTCCACATCTGATGCAAGAGATGGACAATATTTTTTTTGTGACATCAATTTTTTTTCTCTTCTTTGTAGATATAAGGAACTAACAGTTGATCAACTTTTGACGGACTATCTCAAAAGGTTGTAGTAAAGATGGGATCGGAGGAATAAGTTGCTTATAGATGGAACCACTTCATATGTGGGAGGTATGTATTACTGATAATATTATCGTGGAAACACACATAGAGTGCACTAATTTTGTGAATGATATTTTTACTGATTAGTCATAGATCCTTCAAACAAGATGTCTGTAATTTTACAGTTAAGTTTGGTAGGTCCGAACTGATAAGGCTGAGGGACCATGAATATGGTTCTGATAGCCTGTTAAGATTTAATGTCGGTTGTTGCTCATGTTTATTTGTCAAGCATTGTGAAGGGATCTAATTTTTGTGTCATTGTAAAGAGATTCAATAGAGATTGGATTAACTTTTAGGGTGCATTGGACTCTTAGAGGGCCTTCGAAGTTTAGCACTACATCTAATAAGAACGGAAAACTAATATATTTATTGCCCTGGCTAAAATTTATATAGCTGGGTTGCTCGCTCGGGGTGATGATTTTATGCCAGAATGTGTGGTAGGAGAATGCTTTCAAAGAAAAATGGGTGGTTGATAGAAGACCATATCATCTGAGAGATAATTAAAGAAGAGACATAGGGTAGAAAGTAACTTCTAACGAATCTGGCTGGTGGAATTATCTTAACAGATGCGAGATCTGAATCAAGTGTAAATATGAAAGTGTATCCAGTAATGTAATTTCATCTGTTGTGTCTCTGAAAGAAAAATAATGCAGATGGACACTTTGCTAGGGAGTTGCGTAGTCGGGATTATCACCTAGATAGAAAATAGGAGAAGACCAACAAAGAAGCCTCACGGGCATCGAGGGTAGAAATGATGTACAGCAAGTCTAGAAAACTTATGCCAATAGTAACTGCAGTTAAAATAAGGAATCTAAGTGAAGGCGGCAAATTTTTAAATTTTTAATTTCATCCCATGCCTTCTTGTTTGTGTTTCCGATCAGGTCCACTGTCGTTGACCTGATCGGAACCACAAACGAGATTGAAAGGCAAATAGAGTATCATTGCTTCCTTAGCAATATGGTTATAATTGATTATGTTTTCTTGCCTTGACATGCTTTCAACATTCCTTGGAGAAGATCAGATGTTTGTTGTAGTATGTGAATCCCGATAATTTTTAAGCTTGCCTCCAGCTTGTTGATTCTGTATTCAAGCTGGCTGGTGCCCTCTTCGAAGTTGGTAAAGAGTTCCTCGTCTCTTGTGAGCTCGATCAGGAACACTACCTTCAAAGTTGTGGCATTCTAAAAGCCCTTCAGAACACTTTCTTCAGAAGCCTTAAAGGATACATGGAGGGTCTCTGTGTTTGTTTTAGGTCAAAATGTATTGATATACGTTGAAGATGTGGTCCTAAAAGTTGAACAACACACTTTTATCTAGTGTTGCTCCATGCATCTTGCTCAACCAATTTGATAAATTAGTAAGCATGGAGTTACGTAGCGTGTGATCTAAACCGGCTCTACCATTACTATCAAACGTTACATAACTCTAAGCTCATTACTCTATCAAAAAAATATGACAGAGTTAGTGCATAAATCGAACGAGCTCAATCTCTCAGCCTTTCTGTTGATTGCTCTTCTCCAATATAGATGACAAGGTATCATCTATGCAAAAGTCTGCACCGTCGCCAGACATATTCCCAGGCAATCATGTCTGGCGATGGTGTAGACTTTTGCATAGCAGATATCTTGTCATCTATATTGGAGAAGAGTGATCAGCAGAAAGGCTGACAGATTGGGCTTTTTTTCTATATGCTCTAACTCGGGCATATTATTTTGATAGGGTAATGAGCTTGGAGTTACGTAACGTTTGATAGGCTTGGTAGAGTCGATTTAAATCATATGTTATGTAACTCCATGCTTACTAATTTATCAAATTGGTTAAGCAAGATGCATGGAGCAACACTCGATAAAAGTGTATTGTTCAACTGTTGGAACCACATCTTCAACGTGCATCAACACATTTTGACCTAAATTAAACACAGTGACCCTCCATGTATCCTTTAAAGCTTATGAAAAGAAAGTGTTCTGAAGGGCTTCTAGAATGCCACAACTTTAAAGGTAGTGTTCCTGATCGAGCTCACAAGAGACGAGGAACTCCTTACCAACTTCAAAGACGGTAACGACCAGCTTGAATATAGAATCAACAAACTGGAGGCAAGTTTAAAAATTATCGGGATTCACATACTACAGCAAGCATCTGATCTTCTCCAAGGAATGTTGAAAGCATGTTAAGGCAACAAAACACAATCAATTATAACCATATTGCTAAGGAAGCAATGATACTCTATTTGCCTTTCAATCTCGTTTGTGGTTCCGATCAGGTCAACGGTAGTGGACCTGATCAAAAACACAAACAAAAAGATGGGATGAAATTTAAAATTCAAAAATTGCTGCCTTCGCTTAGTTTTCTTATTTTCACTACAGTTGTTGCTGGCGTAAGTTTTCTAGACTTATTGAACATCATTTCTACCCTCGATGCCCGTGAGGTTGCTTTGTTGGTCTTCTCCTATTTTCTACCTAGGTGATAATCCCAACCATGCAGCTCCCTAGCAAAGTGTCCATCTGCATTGTTTTTCTTTCAGAGACACAACAGACGAAATTACATTACCGGATACACTTTCATATTTGCACTTGATTCAGATTTCGCATCTGTTAAGATAATTCCATCGGCCAGATTCGTTAGAAGTTACTTTCTACCCTGTGTCTCTTCTTCAATTAGCTCTCAGATGATATAGTCTTCCATCAACAACCCATTTTCCCTCGAAAGCATTCTCCTACCGCACCTTCTGGCATATAATCATCAACCCGAGCGAGTAACCCAACCATATAAATTTTGGCCAGGGCAATAACTATATTGGTTTTCCATTCTTGTTTGATGCAGTGCGAGGCTTCGAGGGCCCTCTAAGGGTCCAATGCACACTTAAAGTTAAGTCCAATCGTTGTTGGTTCTCTGTAGTGACGACAAATATTGATCCCTTTTCAAAACTTGACACGCATAAACACGAGCACCAACCGTCAGTAATTCGTAACAGGGTATCTGCACCATCTTCATGAGGTCCTCAGCCTTATCAATTTCGAACCCATCAAACTTAACGGTACAATGTAGGATCTTGTTTGAATGATCAATGCCTAATCGATTAAAAACTACGTTCACAAAAATATTGTACTTTGTGTGTGTTGTCCCGGTAACCTTATCAGTAATACATACTTAACTCCCACACATATGATAGTGGATCCATTTGCACGCACCTTATTCTTCCTAGCCCATCTATGACTTAAATTGAATAAACAGATGACTAGCTTGTTGCAATAGATGACACATCTGTTTATATTGTCAATCAATTGGAGACATCTGTTACGACAGTGATCAACCTGTTGCAGAAATCAAACAGATATATACATCGGTTGCAAAAAGATTGCCAGTATGTTGTAAGTTATCTAACAGAAAGAATATATTTTGTAACAGATTACCCATCTGTTAGATTTATTTTAAAGCAATTTTTTTTCGAGATACAATAATTTATAAATATGTCCCTCCTTACAAATATGGATGATCCATATTTGTACAAGAATATTCATATCGATTCCTTGCGTGAACTTCAAAGGCAGTTTGATTGATGAACTCCAGAGAGATATTTGGATGACTTCGGAGCAAGGTTGCCGGATGAATGAAAAATGTCTGATTGACAATAATAATAATAGTAGTAATAATAATTAGGTAATGTTTTTTATTTTAGCGATTATTTTCCTCCTTTTGTATATCAAATCTACCCAATGGATTCAAAAATCTATGAACATTCATTTCATTTTGTTGTCGACTTTGAATTTTTAATTCTTATTTAGTATTTAATAATAATCATTTTGTTTATTCCTTGTTCTCAACATGTCGACGGTTGGTGGTAGGGATTGAGCAGCAATTTGTGTCAACAGTTAGAGGTTAATCTGCTACGACAGATCAATCATATATTGCACCTGGCGGTTATTAATAAAAAAGGGCTATTGTTGTTATTGAGAGGGTGAAAAGAGAAAGACATGACTCGGAGTTCCGATTATTCAATATGAAAAATATTTCGTAAATAAATAATAAGGAAATAAATAATAAACACAATTTATAACCACAAGTTTAATAACTGATCGTGACTTTTCACCATTTTTGTTTTTGAATTTATTTTTAAAATTATTTATTATATAATAAAATGATTATTATTTTATTAAGGAATTTGAAAAGGTATTTTTTTTATTTATAAAATAAAAAAGTAAGCAAATTTGGATTAATGATATGATGATATAGTTATTTTTTTAAAAAAAAGTAGATTATATGTTGCAACAATTAAATTATCTAATGCAACAGGTTCACTATGGTTGCAACAGATGATATATTTGTTGTCACAGATGATTTATCTGATGCAACCTATATCGAGTCACAACTCAATAAAAGCAGTTCTTGGAAAGAACTAATTAATAATAATAATCTGAAAAGTCGTGACTTATCACAATATTTCTTAATTTAATTAATTCATTACTTTTCACATTAATAAAAAATGTAATTAATAAATGGAGGTGAACAGTTAGATTATATGTTGCAACAGATATGTTATCTGATGCAACATATTTTATATTTGTTGCAACAGATAATATATATATTGTCACAGATGTGTTATCTGATGCAACAGATATAGAATATGTTGCCACAACTCAATAAAAACGGTTCTTCGAAAGACTAATTAATAATAATAATCTGAAAAGTCATGACTTATATCATAATATTTATTTTCTTAATTTAATTAATGTATGGAAGTGAATAGTCGCGCCTTTTTGCCTCTCATTCAAATTCAATCCTCTATAAATAGGTCTGTCCTTACTCAATCGTTCATTCAAATACACACTCTATTTATTTATTCCATCTCGTCTTTCATGTTACACTCTAGAAGATAAGATTATGGCTGACCTAGTGTGGGACGTTGCTTTTCTGCAAGACGCCGTGAATGAACTTCGGAATCAAGTTCGTGATCTGCAATGGGAATTGGGAGGAGTTAGATCAAGAATGCTCCACGAGATACGCAGGCTGAGGAGGGCCTTGCTACTTCCGGTTGAAGATTGGTCGGCTGGCAATGATGATGCTTATAATAATAATAATAATAATAATAATAATAATTAGACTATTATTTTTCTTTTATTATATGTATTTTTATTTGTTTAATAAATAAATTATGTTTGATCTTTGACGTTTTAATCCATATTTAATTTTCATCCTATCTATTATCTTCTCAACAAATATTTCGACGATTCGACATAAAAAGGAATAATTTAGAATCCAGTAGCAATAGCAAGATTTATCTGTTGAGTTTGTGGCAGGGGTTGATTTGTGTTGTTTCAAACAGATTAATCATTCGTTGCAACAGATAATTAGTCTGGTGCAACAGATAAACATTCTAATGCAACAGATAATTAGTCTGGTACAACAGATAAACATCCTGATACAACAGATAATACGTCTGATGCAATAGATAATACAATGATGCAACAGATAAATAGTCTGATGCAACAGATTACTCATCTGATGCACCAAATGATTGATCTGTTTAAATTGTGGGAACTTGTGCTGGATTCATAATCGGGGTTCTATCCATTGTTGGAAAAACAGAAGTGTACCCAGATGACAAATACGAATAAAAATCATAATTTTACTTACCAAAGTAACCTATGAAGTAATGCCAAAGTGGAAAGTGATGTAGTAAATAAAATTTGACCTAAGAAATTGGTCAGATCGCAGCAGTAGTGTTGTACCAACAACAACAACAACAACAACAAATGGTCGACAAGAAGAAGATGAAGCAGAAGATGATGAATAAAGCAGCAGAAACATAAATAATTAACAACAAAAATTGCTAAGAGAGAGAAAACAACAATGGATGAGAAGAGAGAGAAAGACGCCTTTTTTTTCCTCCGTTTTCCGTTATTTTAGGTATACATTGGGATCAAAGTGTAAATTTAAAAACTTGTGGGTTATTTTAAAACTTTTCCAACTTTCTTAATACATAATAAAGTAATTGTCACCTCCAACTAATAATTAAGACTTGTATCACCTACACCTCATTTTAAAACTCTTAATTTTATATTATAAACTCTTTCCAAAAATAGTAACGTAGGATTTATAATTTGTTCCTAATTCTAAAAAGAAATAATTAAATAATTATTTTTATCTAAATTTTATAATATAAAATTAAATCTTTATCAACAAAAGTTAATTTTAAATTAAATAATAATTATTGAAAAAAAAAGTGAAAAAGATGATTTTCTTTAAGGCGGAGACTTTTAATAAAGGGTAAAAAGTTCAAATCACTTTTCTAAGGATGTACATATTTTTAATATATTATTTTAACCACAAGTACCTCGCACGAGTAACCTTTGATTATTTAAAATTAGACGATTTTGTCCATTGCAAAAAATTTTAATGAAGTGCAAAAAGTTCGAATCACTTCTCAAAGATCCTTCATACTTAAATATAATAATGTAAACATAACATATACTATTTTCCAACCAAAAAAAATAAATAACATATACTATTTTATTGTAAGCACATATATATTTTACTACTAGAAGTTTTAAGTGGTTAATAAATCATTATTTTTTACGTTTGTCATGCAGTACTTCTTTTTCTTGGTGCTAGAGGCTAAGAGAGATGCATCGATTTGAACCATATTTGTAGTACGGTTATTTTTTATTTTTGCAATATTTAAAATCTTTCCTTATTTTTAAAATTAAATATTCAGAAAATCTTTGATTAGTTACTTAAAACTTTTAAAAATTTGGTACTTCTTATAATTTTCTTAATCTAACGCTTTCATGTATATATTTCTAAATTTTTCAAATCTTCTTAAGATTTAGAATTCTTAAAATAATGAAAAAGGTTTTAATTATCACTAATTCTGATGACTTCTAATAAAAAATTATTATAAATATTTAATTAATTTTTAACTCTTAAATATTAGAAAAATAGTGAAAAAATAATTTTATTTAAGACAGAGATTTTTAATAAATGGCAAAAAGTTCAAATCATATTTTTAAGATTCTTCACATTTTTAATATATTATAGATATAGACTATAGATAGATAGATATTATATAAATTATAAATATAGATATAAATTATACATTATAGACATAGATTATAAATTATAAATATAGATATAGATTATAGATGAGTAACAAATAAAGTTAATCTATATCTATCTATAATTTATATCTATAATCTATAATCTATATCTATAATCTATCTATAATCTATATCTATATCTATATCTATATCTATATCTATATCTATATCTATATCTATATCTATATCTATATCTATATCTATAATATATTAAAAGTGTGAAGGGACTTAGAAATATTGTTTGAACGTTTTGCCTTTGTTAAAATACTTTTCTTTATACAAAGTTGTTTTTTCACTTATTTTTTAAAATTATTATATTATTATATTTATAATATTAAAATAAAAAATTCCCAAAATATATGGTAAAAAATTTAAGAATCCTAAATCTGATAAAAAGAAAGATGGTAAGAGCCCTATTTGGTAAAAAATCCACGAATCCTATCAGGAACCATTTATTTTAATGATGCTTTGAATTCTAAAGATCTCTATATATAAAATACAAAATTGGATAGATGATGATCCAATCAAAATTGAATAATATTTTCGTGCTTTAGTTTATAAATATATTTTATGTTGATGAAGTACTTGAAATTGAGGGCAAAATGCTCTTGGCTATCAGTATACTTGAAACAAAAGTTGCAAGGATATCAACGCATATCTCTTGGCTGCAAGGAAGTGAGATTCAAAGTTGGTTCTTCCAAATTTATATGTTAGGTGGTAGTGTCTTCAGGTTTTCTACGTGCTTTTGTTCTCCTCTTTATTTGGGTATATGGCCTCTTAGTTAAGATCTATTTAATTTGTTATATTACATGAAGCTACCTTTTTTAATTGAGCGTTTTTTGAATTGAGTGTTCTTGTGTGATGATATTTGTTGATTGACTTAATTGCTTCCATGCAATAGTAAATATACATAGATTATTTACAGCTTTCAATTTTTCTGTCGGTCAAATTTAACTGATTTCTTTTTGTTTAAGTTTAATTGATTTTTGTTTTGTTTTGTTTTGTTTTGTTTTTGTAGTATCTGGTTATCTCAAAAGAATGGCTTTGTGGTAGCCAATGTTATATCTTTGGATCTTTTTGTGCCTTCGTAAACTTATTGAATCTGAAGAATATTTTTTTAAAGGTCAACATATATCTCACTACAATAGTCAAAATACGATTCTAAACTAAATGAGATTTGTTAATATATTGTCTGTCCATGTTAATTAAAATATTTGTTGTTCTTAAAGTTGGGATCATGATTGAAAAAAAAACTGTATAGCTGAGAATTACTTTTTTGCTCAAATTATTATTTAATTATCTTTATAATATGGACTTGGAATTTTTTGAATAAATATTGACATTATGGTTTCGATTTAGGCATAACTATTGTGTTACTGACCTCTTGGTACACGACTTTTAATGTTTTATCGTAATTCATTTTGCTATTGTAAATTTGATACTGATAATTGTGTTATATTATTATACTCATATATAATGATCATATATATTGTTATTATTAATTTCTATCAAGGTTAGACGAGGATCTATCAAAAATATACTCTCTTTCCTACAAAGGTAGTGATAAGATATACCAACATGGGTTGTGGTGCAGTGGATGGGGCTGCTCCACCCTTAACCAGGGGTTGAGGGTTCGATCCTGGGTATGGAGAAAACTCTGTTGGGAGCGCTGCCACCTTAATAGGCCCTGCAATGCGCGATCCGAATTAGTCGGGGCTTCAATGAGGGCACCGGACATCAGATGGAAAACCAAAAAAAAAAAGACAAGATATGCATTTTATCCTCCACAAACTACACATTGTGAGATTATATTCAGTGGCGGATCCAGGATTTAAAGGTTGTGGGTGCTTTAATTTTTTTAACATAATTTGCTAATGACGACATAGTATAAATATATAACTATTTAAATGCAACATTAAAATAAAAGTACAACTACTATTACCATTGCCAAAAAAGGCTTCCAGTCACAAGTTTCATACAAAAAAGACTTCAGATCATAAGTCTGAATTCAGAAAAAAGACTTCTAATCACAACTGTGCTTGACGACTTTTCATATTCTAAAAATGATGAATAATAGCATCATTACTTACAACAACAAATATCTTACGCTCTACATAGCAAACTAAACAATCATTTAAAAATTCATCACTCATGTTGTTGCGAAGTTTATTTTTGATGTAGTTCATAGAAGAAAAACTCGTTCCATAGAAGCAGTAGCAACGGGAAGAATGAGAGTCAACTTGATGAGCAAATAAACAAGAGGTCAAGTCTGATGCAATTCTAATTCAACCAATGCTTTAGCAAGATCAGTAATTCCCTTCATATTGAAAAATCTTTTATCAGAACCTCAAACATGTGCTATGAAATTATCAAGCTGACAACTGAGATCTCGAAGTTTGTTGCAGTCAAATTCATTCGGATAATATTCAGCTAACCTCATTATTTTTTTCTTATCAAAATTACCAAATGACTTAGCTGGATGTAAACAAGTCGTACCAAGAAGTAAGTCAGTACTCACAACGTCAAAATAATTATTAAGTTCCTGGAGTAGCAAATCAATAACATCACAAAATCTTTTGACCCGAAAATGATAAGAATATGTAACATCAAGAGCTCTACTTTTTGACTTACTAGGAATGTAGAGAGCATCCATTTTTGGGATTGCTATCTCATATTTATCACAAAAAGAAAAGACATCATCCAGTAATGATCTCCATCCACTATCCCTCATCCTTTGCAACTCTTGTTTTGCAGTATTGAGTAGTTCCAGAGCATTGACAATATCTTGATCCATCTTTTGTAACGAGGAATTCAAATGATTTGTTATCATTAGAACTTTCAATATTAAGTGTAGCTTAAAAGCGAAATCAAACCCCTTAATCGTATTCTCAAGAGTTTCAGCTATAAGTTTGTCAAAATAATTTGGGTACTTACGTGCAGCAAATCCAAGCACATAAAGAATTGATTGAAATATGTCAATGAATTTCTCTAATGTCTTATAGTGAGAACTCCAACGAGTGTCACATGGTCGTTGAAGTCCACGTTCTTAATTTAATCCCCGTCTTGTGTGCACTTTACCAAAAATAATCAAATTTCTGCGCTTATAAGATGCTCTAACAATATTCAACACATTAGTAACTAAACAAAATAAATCATCCACATCTGAATTCTTCTTCACAAGAGCCACGAGTGTCAGTTGCAACTGATGAACAAAACAATGAGTAGAATAAGCAGATGGAGTATCACACAAAATTAAGCTCTTAAGACCATTTAGTTCTCCTTGCATGTTACTTGCACCATCATAACCTTGTCCACGAATTTGGGACGTACTTAGCGAGTGATCTGAAAGAAAAGAATAGATTGACTTCTTCAATAATCGTGCAGATGTATCACTAACATGGATAACACCAACAAATCACTTTATTACTTCACCTTTTTGTCAATATATCGCAGAACAAATGTCATTTGTTCCTTATGTGATATATCTTTTGATTCATCAACTAGTATCCCGAAATAATCACTATCTAAATCTTTCATGATAACCTTGATTGTTTCTTTTGCACAAGCATCAACAATATTTTTTTGAATTTTTGGACAACACATCATTTCATTTTTTGGGGCATTTTCTAAAATAATGCTCCCTACATGCTCATCAATGTTTCCATACCTTCGCAAAAGCTCAAGAAATATACCTCTATTTGTAGATGATACACTCTCATCATGACCACAAAATGACAATCCCAATCTCAAAAGAAATTTTGCCACATCGATTGAAGCACTCAAGCGACGACGAGATTCATTTTTTATTTCTTAGAATGCTTGTCAAAAGATGTGTGAATAGATTGTGATTGATTCATCAAGTCAATCATCATGTTAAAACACTTGTTGTGGATGTTATTAACCTCTCCAATGTGAGTTTTGAATCTTTCCAAAGCCTTGTTCCAACCCTTAAAGTCATTTTGCGTAAAAGCATATCTGTCATATTTCCACAAACTTCATGCTCATTTTTAAACAAGTAGCAACACAAATAATATACAACATCTTTTGATACACTATACTCTAACCACTTGGAACATTGACCCTTGAACCAACCAGGATGAAATTTACGCATTGTAATTTTCTTCTTTCCAAATTGAGCTTTCGAGAAAATGTGATCCTTAGGTTGACAAGGCCCCTTTTAAATATAATATCTTCTAACTTCGTCACGTATATTAGCATCATATTCTACTATAGGCCTTCTTTCTATCTGACAGCTTTAAAATATGTAAATTCGATATTTGATATAGTATCTCTTTGAACTTCTGAAGGTATGGATGAAACAACAGGTGGGATAGTAGCATTAGAGATTGGTTGCCCATGTTTTGATTTAATGACAAACTTATTGTAACACCCCGATTTGCTGAACCAGAATGCTACACGGTGCTCATGACCCCGAAGGACCACAAGCTAACCCATGACTGATATTTGTACTTGTATACTGCATAAAATACTGAATAATGCGGAAACATGAACTGAAAGGTCATAAGGTTCACATAACTGAAGTAAAACATAACATCTAAATGGGGTATGAAATACCAAAAAAAAACAAAACTGAAAATACTGAAGTCTAAAACATGATAGTCTAGAAAGCCTCTAACTGACTGAACTGTCAGAGTAAGGAGTTGATGGGACATGTCCCCAACTAACTCCAACTAATAAACTAGTTAATGAGATAATAGGGAATAATCAGGTCCTCGAATAATGATGACTCACTTCTAACTCTGACTACTGAAACTAGAATCTACTGCTGATCTGGAGCTCATGTCTCTGAACCTATGGTATAAGACATCATAGCGCAAATGCGTCAGTACTTTGAATGTACTGGTATGTATGTAAGGTAGGCTGAATGCATGGAGTTCATATGCATGAACAATAATAACTGACTAACTACCATGAGCGTGAGAATACATGGATGGGACATAACAACTGACACTAATACTGTGATAACATGATTACTGAATCTGAATATAACTGATAACATGAGTGACTGTATCTGACAGTTTTGAACCTGATAGAACTATCTGAGTTTCGTACTGTATCTGAGTTGACTGTATCTGACAACCCTAAATTCTGAAGAACTATCTGAGTTCTTTTACTGAGACTGATACTGAGACTGTGGGAGGTAGTCATCTAACCGGCATGCCCCAAATGGTGTATTATAGCCAAATTGGGGTCCAATCTATGCCCTGATTGGAAGGGTGTTAATACCGCGCCACTGGTAAGAACAACATGTGAGTGACCCTAATATAACAGGTAACTCTAGTGAGAATGGTGGGAACCCTCATATAGCAGGCTAAGCCACCTCATCTACCCTCATATAGCAGGCTATGATGTCTCAACCTATGCTGGCTACATAGTTCTGGAATGCAAGGATTGCTTCTAAGAATCACACCCTCACATAACAGGTGAGTTCTCATCCTTGGGTTCACTCGGTGCTAATTTCTACTCACATCTGAATAGACAATGATCATAATTTACTAAACTGAACATGGACTGAGTTACTGAATTCCGTTGACTGACGGAATATTATTGATATCTGACAATCGACTGAGTTCATGAGATCATGGAGATTTCCTGAGTCATAAGACTGTCTGAAGTCTAAAGATCATGGCTTGATTGAGAGTATCGTGAAATCATGACATGGCTCTAAGCACACAACTAATGTTTCGGGTACAAGTACCCCCAGAACTCGATGGAAGAAAACTGACCAAGCATAACTTACTTGAACATATAACTAACATCATAATCCATAATACATTTATAGAAGCATTCTATCAAAACATATGATAGGCATAACTTGTACATACATGAGGATTTCATGATATCATACTAGTTGGGCATTGTTCCTTCATCTAGGCGTTTAATCAAACACATGGTAGGCATAACACATGTAGACAACATTATACAATAATTAATCATCATGATTCGTCTCTAATTTCATCATCTAGGGTTTATTCATAGGTTCACATGAATATACATCTATACAAATCAATTCCACATAAAATTGATCACCCAACATGGGTTTGAATTCAACTGACCATTCTCAACATAAACAAAACAAATTCAACATGAAATTCATAAAGAAATCCATAAACTTAAACTTAGAAAAGAGATTCTTGGGCTTTATGGACGAAAGAAGTCCATGAATGAACACTACACATACCTTGGTTCGTGATTTCGTGAAGATTGACGGTGAAACCTTCTTGAATTTGAATCCCCAATAGAAACCCTAGCTTGTTCTTGAGAGAAACTTGAGAGAAAATAGTATATTTGGGGTGAAAAATGACTAAATCACGTGTTATTGGGTTTAAATAGGGGTAGAAAATTGACCCTTTTAACCTTGGACGGGTCATTTAATTTCAGTAAAATTTCCCCGAACTGGGCCCCTGGCATGACGCGGAGTTATCGCGACATTATCGCGTCGTGTCACTGGAAATTGACAATTGAGAAATTGAGGGATGGCTCGATGCGGAGACACCGTGTTGCCCCTTCGCTCGTGACCTGGAACATTGGCGCGACGCGAGAGAAATTACGCTGAGACACTGGAAAAAGGATAATTCTGAATTTGAGTGCTGGCGCGACGCACCATAATCGCGGACACCTACTGAAAATTCCCAAATGTCATTTCCTATTGTGGAGCAGCGCGCCACTGACTAATATGGCGCTGTTTTACGATGGGAACTTAAAATAATCGTAACTTCTGACTCGATTATCGGATTTGGGCGAATCTTATATCGATGAAAAACTTATTGAATTTCCCATATGACAAAAAGTGAAAATCTTGAAGATTCCTCATGGAATAACCATCATTCAATTTAGAAGCTAATAGTAGACATTCTTGAGATGAAATTAGCTAGAAAAAAGTACGGGGTATTACACTTATCCATCCTGATTTATATAGATTTATAAAAATTCCTGCAAAACAAGATTCAATTAATACGACTTTCAAGCAAGAATTATTCAGAGAATCATATCAATAGAAGATTGGAGTAAAAACTTTTGCAAGTATGAGCTAATTTTCTCCATCAAAGATCATAATCATCACTGAAAAGAGATGCAAAACATGATTGACTTATAATGTTTCTTTAATTTTTTTCAGTTACTTTATTGCCTCTTGTTTTTATGATTTTTATGATCTCATAGCATATTTTTCAAAATTAATTGCTCAATGCTAAACAAGATACGAGAATTTAACTCAGATATTTTTATAGCAATTATAATGGATAAGAAATAGATAAATATCACATAAAATTCAAACTCAAAATCATATTTCAAATTCTAACTCTAAAGAAAATTGAAGTACCTGAAATTAGTGAATGAAGATTATGAAAATCGAAAGTAAAATTGAAAGAATAAGAGAAGAAAATGAAATTTGGTGTTTAAGTTTTGAAAGAGTAAGGTTTTTGGTGGAGAAGGTCATAAGGTTTTCAGGTTTTGTGTTTGACTAATTAAAAAAGTACAATAATACTTTTTGTTTAATAAATTAATAAGGAAAAAAATATAAAAATAAAATAATAAGAAAAGTCAAACCTTTTGCCTTTTGGGTCTTGTGCGTGTGTATAGGTGCGTGTGTACACTGTGTGCATTAAATGTATCTGTTAAAATTTTATTAAAAAATGTAGCGTAGCTACAGGGATTCGATCCCAGGATGCTAGACATGAAAGTTACACCTAAAGCCAGAGCACCCAACCGTGTTTTTATTCTCTGGGTGCTTTTTTATATATTATCCTATTTATTCACGGTTTCTTATATAATTATACCGATTCTACGTCGAGTTTAGTGGTGTCGGAGCACCCAAAAAAAGCACGTGGGTCTGCCTCTGATTATATTGAAAATTATCTTGAGATTGAAGGCGAAACCATTGGATCATAATTTTTGTGAGTTTATCACATATTTTTGTTTTCCTTTAGTGACTTTTCAAACAATAATTGTAGTACCATGTTGACTATCTATATTAATAGCAAATAACAAATAACAATTTTTTTTATTATGATAGAACAACCAATGCTACAAAAGGTACCTACACTAACAAATTAGTCAATGAAGCTGAGATATTATGTGAAATAATTTGGTTATAATAGAACAATCAAAGTGACAAAAGGTAATACATCAAAAATTACGTATATGAAGAATTCGTTTAATTTTAAATAATCAAATATTACACATGCGAGACACATGCGGGTTCAACTAGTTGAGTCAAAAAAGTATGACAAGTATTTAAGATCGAAAATTATAGACATAAATTAGAAATATACTACTAATATATAAGTGAGGATATATATATATGTATATATGTATATATGTATATATATACACACACACATATATATATTGCTGAAGCAGGCAACTTGTGGATGACATGCCTGCTTCAGCAGCTTTAATAGTGATTTTACTATATTATCCTTAATTAATTATTATAAGTTATTTTTGTATTAGAACATTAATAATATTTAATTTAAAAAGTAAAGTAGATATTTATGACGTGTCTGCTTCAACTGTTTCAACTTTCAACCGTGATTTTACTATATCATTACTAATTAATTATTACTCCTATAAGTTATTTACGGATTAGAAAATTAATAATACATAATTTAAAAAAAATAGATATTTATGACATGCTTGCTTTAGCTGCTTCAATCGTGATTTTACTATATCATTCTTAATTAATTATTATAAGTCATTTGCGTATTAAAAAATTAATAATATTTAATTAAAAAAATAATAAATATTCATGACATGTCTGCTTCAATTGCTTCAATCGTGATTTTATTATATTACCTCTAATTAATTATATAGATCATCTAAGCAGTACAAAAATGATAATATTTCATAAAAATAGGTAAAATAGACACAAAATTCTAAGTTAACTCTTGGTATTTTAAATTAATTTGACGACTTATATGTAGTTCACTTAAATTTTTTTCCACAAGTACTTTTTATAGTAATTTTATTATATCGCTTCTAATTAGTTAGCCATTGATGTTTTAAATTAACTTGACGACTTATACAGGGTCCACTTTTAAAAAAAATTCACAAGTAACTTTTATAGTAATTTTATTATATCACTTCTAGATAGTTATTATAATTCATTAATCTTGGTGTTTTAAATTAATTTGACGACTTATATGTAGTCCACTTAAATTTTTTTCCACAAGTACTTTTTATAGTAATTTTATTATATCACTTCTAATTAGTTAGTTGTTGATGTTTTAAATTAACTTGATGACTTATACGGGGTCCACTTTTTAAAAAAAAAAACTCACAAGTAACTTTTATAATAATTTTATTATATCACTTCTAGATAGTTATTATAATTCATTAAAGTAGTAGATAATTAATTATTATAAGTCCTTTACGTATTAGAAAATTAATATCATTTAATTAAAAAAAGTAAAATAAACATTTATGACATATCTGCTTCAGCTGCTTCAATCATGATTTTACTATATCATCCCTAATTAATTATATAAGTCATTTACATATTAGAAAATTAATAATATATAATAAAAAAGTAAAATAAATATTATGACATGCCTGCTTCAATCGTGATTTTATTATATCATTCCTAATTAATTGTTATAAGTCATTTACGTATTAAGAAATTAATACTATTTAATTAAAAAAATACAATAGACATTTATGACATGCCTGCTTCAGCTACTTCAATCGTAATTTTACTATATCACACCTAATGAATTATTATAGATCATCTAAGCATTAGAAAATTGATAATATTTCATTAAAAAAAGATACAATAGACACAAAATTATAAGTTAACACTTGATGTTTTAAATTAACTGGAGACTTATATAGAGTCCACTTAATTTTTTTTTCAAAATATTTTTTATAGTAATTTTATTATATCGTTTCTAATTAGTTAACCATTGATGTTTTAAATTAACTTGACGACTTATACGGGGTTCACTTAAAAAAAATTTATCAATAACTTTAATAGTAATTTTATTATATCAATTCTAAATAGTCATTATAAGTCATTTAAGTATTAGATTATGTATTTAATAACAAGGATAAAATAGATACAAAAAATAAAAAATAAAAAATGATTGGATAAAGTACTTTGCAATAGTAATATTTGTGTCAAAAAAAGGTATGAAAGTAGTACACCTATTGAGATCTAAATAATTAGATTCAAACAAAAAATTAAATACATAATTACGGTGTAGATTTGAGGGATTAAAGTATCAATTTTTATTAAGTACAATTAAATGAAGTATAAATTACATAAACAAGGAAATTAAATTTTAATCTTTTTAACAACTTTTTCATTTCGGTGATTGACATGCTTGTCGACCACTATTTGCTCCATAATTTTACTATATCACCCTTAATTATTATATATCATCTACGTATTAAAAAATTAATAATAATTAATAAAATAAATAAGTAAAATAGACATTTATAACATGTCTGTTTCAGCTGCTTCAACCATAATTTACTACATTACTTCTAATTATAAATCATTTAAGTATTAAAAAGTTAATAAATTTGATAAAAAAAGTAAACTAGACATAAAATGATTAATTAACTTTTTATGTTTTAAATTAACTTTACATCTTATATGAGACTCACTTAAATTATTTTTAAAAGTATTTTTTATAGTAATTTTGCTATATCACTTCTAATTAGTTATTATAAGTCATTTAAGACATGTCTGCTTTGTTACTTCAATCGTAATATTTGCTTAACTGTTGAAATTATAAAGGTGTCACTTAAAATAGAATAAAAAAAATTATAAATTAAAACAATTAAAAACTTTAATTATTTAATAACAATAATTTATTTCACTGCTTTTTAATAATTTTAAAAATTGAAGCTTAGTATATTTGGTCCGTGCTCAGCATGCACCGATCGCCACTAGCTATATATATATAGATATTATAGATTATAAGTGAGTAACAACTAAAATTTATGACAAGTATTTAAGATGAAGAGTAATTTATATAACTACATTATTTTTATTATTATTATTATTATATAGAAAATAAAGCGGCTTCTTCCGTCGGCAAGCTCCCCAGTAAGATTTTTATATACAGAAGAACCCCCAGTTCAGAGGATTTTCTAGGTTTCTGCTACACAGCTAGTTGGGAGTTGGTATAATGTCTCAGAACGGGAAATTAATGCCGAATTTGGATCAAAATAGCACAAAGCTCCTTAACTTGACAGTTCTTCAGCGTATCGATCCATTTGTTGAAGAAATTTTGATCACTGCTGCTCATGTTACTTTATATGAATTCAATATCGATAATAGTCAATGGGTATTCACTTTTCTCTTCTAAAAAAATTGCATCTTTATTTGTTATGTTTGATTGTGTAGGATAATTAAGTGTGAGATTTAGCAAACCTTTTAGTTTTTTGATAACCGCCTCGACTAATTTCATGGGGTATCTGCTCACCAGTAGTAGATATGGGTAACTCTGTCCACCAAGGTTAGGACAGAATGGAGAAATCGCCTAGTGTTTTTGTCATGATTTAGTAAACCTTTTAGTTTTTTGATAGCCATGGTGTCCGGAGTCAGCTTTTGTGCACCTCGACTAGTTCCACAGGATATCTGCCTGCCTGCAACACAGGTATCATGTAACTCTATCCACCAAGGCTAGGATAGATGGGAAGAAATTACCTAGTGTTTTTGTCTCCGCTGGATAAGTGTGAGATTTAGCAAACCTTTTAGTTTTTATGGTAACTGCTTGCCACTTCCCGTCAGTAATAGATATCAAGTAACTCTGTCTACCAAGGCTAGGACATAAGGGAAGAAATCACCCAGTGTTTTCGTTGCCTGTGGGATTTGAGCCGGAGAGCTCATGATTCTCAACCACTTCGTTGACCACTAGGCCACATCCTTGGCTATTATCTATTCATTTGTTGAAGAAATATTACTTTATACGAATTCAATGTTGATAATAGCCAATGGGTATTCACTTTTCTCTTTAAAAAAATTGCATCTTTATTTGTGTGAGATTTAACAAAACTATTTAATTTTTTGATAATGGCCTCGACTAATTTGCCTCTCTACTTCTTCGGAGGTAGCGGTATGGACTGCGTACATTTTACCCTCCCCAGACCTTACTTTGTGGGAATACACTGGGTTTGTAGTTGTTGTTGTTGGCCTCGACTAATTCGACAGGATACCTGCTACTTCCCGCCATCAATACTAGGTAACCCTGTCCACCGAACTAGGACTAAAGGGAAAAAGTTGCAGCTTTATTTGTTTTGTTTTTGTAGGATAAGTGTGGGAAAAAAGATAAAATTATTGTATTTGAATTCCCTTTTCAAACTGCTTGGATATGCTTTATTTTAAGATCAGAAACAATCTTTTTATCTCTACGAGGTAGGGTAAGTGGATATGATGTTGTTGTTGGAATACTAGATGACAAATAGTTTGGGATTGAATGTAGTTAATTGGTTGACTTGACAGCCTCTCTGTCCCTACGAGGTACGGGTAAGGTGTGCATGTACTCTACCCTTCTCAGACCCCACTTTTGGGATCGCACTGGGTATGTTGTTGTTGTCGTTGTTGGCATACTAGATGACAATTATTTTGGGATTGAATGTAGTTTATTGATGGCTTGTATTTGGGTATATTCTTGCTTGAGTACTTATATTGTTGTTAATCTTTTTTCTGCAGAGTCGAAAGGATGTGGAAGGATCCTTGTTTGTTGTCAAGAGGTAAGCATTTCGGTTTTGCGACTTGATTATGTTTCTTGTTTTAGGCATTTTCTCTGACCCTTTTTGAGGGTTTGATTAAAGTGGTGATATTTGAGGTGTGTTTCTATTTTCTTTTTGTGTGGAAAAGTTTTAGATATATAATATGGTCAAAACTTGAATGTCATATTATTAAAGTGTGAATTTTGAAGAAGCTGCATTTTAGAGAAGTACGCAGTGTATTCCCAAATGCAGGGTCTGGGGAGAGTAGAGTATGCAGACCTTACTCCTACCTCAAGGAGGTAGAAATGTTGTTCTTGGTAGACCCTCAGCTTGAATAACAAACATAAGAGAAGCTAAAAGAAAAATACAGAAGTAAAGAGGCTTAGAGAACACTAGGGATAACATAACACAGCATTCAAAAGGGTTCAATAACAATAACCAACTAATGTGATAACTGAAGCACAGTAAATTACAAGGACTGACAGAAGTAGTAAAGCAAACTACGAGAAAAAATGCTACTCCTACTGGTATATTTTAGAGAAGTAATTTTCCTTAATAGCCAACTTGTTTACTAGTAATGGAATTAAGCTGAGCAACAGTAGAGGAAAATTGTTATACAGGATTCTTATAGCCGGTCCATCTAGATTTAGATTGGGATTTAAGTTGATTGTAAGTTTCTAGATTTAATTCATTATTCTTCTTCCTCAGTCGACTTACATGGTATAGTTCTATGAGATATTTATTATTTCTTTGGCTGGTGTTACAGGAGTGCTCAACCTCGGTTTCAGTTCATTGTTATGAACCGCAGAAATACAGGTTAGTTATTTGTTTTGAGTTCAAAAGTTTCTGCTTGGATTGCATCTTTCCAGAACTTTTGCAAGGTTCTTTGATGCTTTAGGTTCTTCATCATACTTATCTAGTATGTTTTTCATTCTACGTTGGACTAGGGAAATAGACACTCTCAGCGTTGTTTTGTGTCTGTTTCCTTTTCCTTGTGAAAAGAAGAGCATAAAGTAGTAGCTCATGCATGACTTACCATTTGACTTGGACAACATTGATCCATAGTATGAGAATTTATGAAGTACGTAATCTTATAGATGAATCTCAAGGGGGTATAAGTTACTTTGGATAATCCTTAAGTAGTAAAACTGACATTCAATTCGTATCAAGAGGTAGTAATGAAGTAGTTTGATTTGCAGGAAAATACTGGAATTACAATTGATGACATTATATCTGTTTAGAGTCAATTGGGACTTCGTTAAGAACAGAGCACAATGGTAGCAGAGAATCTACATTGGTGATAGCAATTAGTTAGGATTAAGACTTAATTGATGTTGTTACACTCAAATTTAGGAATGGTGTTTAATAGGAGTCTTTTTTGGTTAGGAGCTTGTATATTCATGTGGGTGTAAGTGTAAGATTTGAAACTTTTTAGTTTTAGGAAGCTCCTACTATTGGGATGTAATAGATTTGAATAGAGCAGAATGGAGACAAAGGATTTATGTAGTTGACCCAACTAATATAGGATTGAACTGCAATTAATTGATTGACTGAATTGGTTTAGGCGAATCTGAATATTTTACAGAAGTGAGGGATGTAATATTTAATTTATAGAAGTTGTGGCAAACATTTGGGGATCTCAGAGAATATAATGTGGATCAATTTTTCTGGGACAAATAAAATAATACTTTGATTTTCTTAAGAATTTTTGTAATGGAGACACGTATCTTGTCCCGTTTCTCATGTTTAGAACGGGATAGAAAATTGGCTCATTATCAAGTCTTGAATTGTTTGAGTGCTTTCTCTTCTCAGTTGATAGTTAACTGTAAATGTGAAGAGTATTTGATCAACTCCTTTTTTCAAGTTAGTCAGGTTTCTGCAATGATTTAAATGGATGCTTTCAGGAAGGGAAAAATGAGTAAAAGAAAGTTTGTTTCTCTTTGGAAGAATTAAATGTTAAAAAGTCATTCAGCTCAATTTTTTATTTTGCAAGAAGATTTTAATGATCGAACAAGAAAATGGAGGAATGGCCTAACGTAAAAGAATAATTAGCTTACAAACAGTACACACCAAGTTCTCACCTCACTCCTTGAGCTGGTGAGGAAATAAAATTCTGATGTAAAGAGAACTTTTTCCTGTACATCGATAAAGGCTCTTCCCTAAAGCATCTCTCTTAAGCATATTAACCATCTCTCTGGGCAAGAATGAATCTATATTTTGAGATGGTGAATAAAGTGTTAGAAGTTTGCATGTAGTTAAGTTACTAGATTGCTCTAACTTCTAATGTGAAGTACATATATTTGTCATATGAACTAAAAAGACTCAATTATTATTAGTAGTATTTTTAGATTGTCATGTGCCAGGACTGCTCGAGAGACATGAGAGGTTTATTGATTCCCAGAGCCCCTCCTTTCTCTTTGCTACTTATGGCTTTGGCGTTCATGTCCAGT
The DNA here is from genome assembly GCA_030864215.1 of Capsicum pubescens. NCBI lineage: Eukaryota > Viridiplantae > Streptophyta > Magnoliopsida > Solanales > Solanaceae > Capsicum > Capsicum pubescens. The sequence goes on along the minus strand of CM061538.1, from coordinate 95,593,571 downwards.
GAATGTAGTTGTCAAGACAAAAAATCTATCTACAGTGCATGTGGTAGGTATGTTGGACGTTTTGAGGTTATGAAGTAGGACATTCAGAAATTGTAGGCTGTGAATGCCTTGTGTTTAGCCAGGCTTTGATGTCAATCAAGTGTAGTTACTTCAATGGTGATTTTCGCTTTTACGCACGTTTGTTTGCTCAGAGTTGCCCAATAAAACTAACAACATGGGACTAGGATTTCTTGGGTACCATGAAATTGGGAAAATTTTATTTTATGAAAGATGTTAATGAACTTAACTGGCATCGGATGAATATGCATTCGGTGATGCCACAAAGTGTGAGAGATCTACTGGAACTGCAAGACCATCCCCTCTATGCATCGTCTGGACCATTTGGTTGGAAAGAAGTAAGAGTTTTTTTTTTTTTTAAACTGGTAACATTGAAATAAAGCATGATTCTTTTGTAAAATAGGTTCCCTTTTTGGTGTACGAGATACATGGCAGAGCCTATCTCAGTTTTTGGATTTTCTGGATGTTTTGGGGATGTAACTGTAACAGCTATGCTGCAACTTTGTCTTTTTGTAGTATCTCCGTGGTACTTCAATAATGAAATTACCTTACCTTATCAGAAAAACTTCAGTGGCATTAAAATCTTGTTTTTGCCTCCATAAATTTAGTGTTTGAGGCTTGAATAAAGCTATTGACATGAATTCCATCTTGCTCATAAGATGGTACAAAAAGTTGAAATTTTTCTTTCTATGAGCACGTATGGTCAGTTTCAAAAAGTATGAGCATGTATTTTTAGTGCTTTTGTGTTAAAGATATGACTGATATGACTTTATTCGGACAAGCAGATAATTTGGTGGAGGATCTCTTGGGAGATTTTGAGTTTGAGCTCCAGATCCCATATTTGTTATACCGAAATTCTTCCCAAGAAGTAAATGGGATATGGTTCTATAATTCACGTGAATGTGAAGAAGTTGCAAATCTCTTTAACAGGTGACCTGTTGAATCACTTTTTCCTTCCATAAATCATTCTTTTCCCATCTCCCACATCCCCCCTCTTCTCCCCCCTGGTTTCTGTGTGTGGGTATGTTTAGTTCTATCCTCTATCGATTGTGTTAATTCTATGAGAAACAATAATTAGATTTCCATAATGTGGAGCTTTCCTCAGTCCATAACATCAAATTGTTATAGTGAATAGCTCAACGATTAACAGAGTGGTTTATTTGGCTTAGTTATTGTTTTAATTAGGTGAATGATCAGATGAAGTTTTAACTTGAAGTTACAGCTTTGTTTTCATTGCATTCTCCCTGATCAGTAAAGAGATAAGCTGTTTACTTAGGCTTGAGGATGTTCTCTGTTTTTTTTCCAAAACCCCTGAACTGTTTCAGTCTGGCTCGGGATGATCTTCTTTTACTTTCCAGAAGACTTCCAACTTCTCTCTTTCCATTCATCTCATCTTTTCAAATAAGTTTCTCATAGAGCTATTGAGAAGTTGAGTATATGTCTTTTATGACTTGAAACTTTAAGGCAGAGACATCTATCAGAAAAGGGAAAACAGGAGAGCGGGGTTGGGGGGTGCGTCGACACAAAACAACTTTCACCTTAATGAGAAGGGAGCAGATCAGACACGTGCACTGATTGCCATGCCGATCATCTCTTGCCTTTTCTTGTTAACATTATCTTATTATACCTGATAATCTGTTTTCGTATTTACTTGCGATCAGGATACTGAGTGCTTATTCTAAGGTGCCTGCCAAGTTCAAATTACCATCCAACGAGAGGTATTTCTGTTCATATTTTAAAGATCAGAATGTATATATTGATCAAAATGATAGATTCGCTCCGAATGTTGAAGCATTTTATTTTTGAACTGCTTGACATTAATGATTGATCTATTCCTTGATTTGCATCTCAGATATAGTAGTTCACTATGTTGCTCGGACTCGGCTGTTTTGCCGCCGAACCTGTCTCGACACGAGACTGAGGCGGGGACGGGTGCTTCCACCGTCTCCGATTCGGTCAACCGATTTCGGAGACGTTGACCGAAATAAAGAAGAAATTTAACTGGAAACATTGAATAATTAACCGGCGACTTACCTGAAAAAGTCCCGACCAATGACCACCGGAATAGAGACGGCGTTGTCGATGTGCCGTCGCCGGAAATCATCGTCGACATAGCCGGAAATTATCATCGACGTCGCCGAAAATCATCATCAACGTCGCTGGAAGTCATCGGCGCAGACGTCGTACCACCTCAGGGTACCGGAAATCATCGTCGTACTCTATCATCCGCGCAGTCGTGTTTACACAGTGACGGGTTATTTTTTTCCAAGTCAAAGTGTGTTTTGAAACTTTTGTCTTTTCTTTTTACTATTTTTAATTAATAATTAGTTCCTTTACTATTAATAATTAATTAATAATAATCTGTTGCCAGCACTGTCTGTCGGTGAGTGTATTTTACTTTGACAGTATTAAATTTAACTTCTTAATTATATTTATTTTTTATTTTTAGTAAATAAACGTGAGTTATAATTTTGGAAAAAGTTTTAAATACAAATACTATTCGTAATTGAAAAGTAAAATCAGAAAACAAAAATAACTAAAAATAGCAAATTAACTAAAATTTTTTAGAATATCTTTATAACTCTATATTTATAATATTTAATTTTTTTTAGCCGAACCCCCGCACTCGTATCCACACTCGGATTTGCACCCCTGAATCTTAAAATTTATATTTTGAAGAATCCGACTCTCGAATTCGCATCCGTCTCGGATACCCGCACCCGAGTCCGAGCAACTTAGGTAGTTCAGCTTGGCACTTAAAAAATTTTGGTGTTCCCTCTGTTTGCTAGAATCTTGAACTGCAATATGATTGAGAGAAAGCTTAATGCATTTAAATCGAAGCCATCCCAAAGAACCTGGTCAATGAGATGGTCAATGAGATACTGTTTTAATTTCCAAGGGTCGGACGGTTGAGTTACTCCCCCAGACCCCACTATGTGGGAATACACTGGGTTTGTTGTTGTTGTTGAACAGTTGAGTTACAAATACTGTTAAAAAATTATTGTAGATGCTCACGGATATGGTTAAAATCTAAGTTCGCAGAATGATTTTGATAGTAGAACTGTGAAATAAGAAAGTTATCAGTGTCACCTGGTGAGCAGGATAATGTTGGTATTTGCAGTGAAAGTATGCTCTGATGCTTTCCATAACCAATTTGCTCATAATAACTAGCTATGTGCATGGAAACATTACTTGTGAGAAATGAAAGATTTTAGTTGCAAGCAAGCAACAAGATCTTTGGAGAGGTGAATAGTTTGGTGGGTTGGTTTACCCTATAACTGTTTTCTCAAAATAATCTGTGGCTGAAGGCAAATTGCAATCAGTTGGATTCTGAGAGGAACTTTGGTTTTATGTAATTTTGATACAGTGAATTTGAAGAGCTGGAAGCAGTTCCAAGTATGTCCGTAATGGATGGTCCCCTGGAGCCATCATCTACAACATCAAATACTGCAGATGTCCCAGATGATCGTTCCTTTGTTAATTTCTTCAGTGTATGCCCTTTCTCCCTTCTACTTGCTCTTTTTTTCCACACGTTTATTTTACAGAAAATAATGTCTTTTATAGATGTCAGTTCCTTGGAAGATCTAAATACTTTTTATCATTACCTTTGCTTTGAGATCATATTCTTGTGATAGGAAGTTCTGCAAAATTATTACCGACACCTTTGTATGAGATGTATACAATATAAATATTAGCCATAATGTTATTTTTAAGAATTCTCATGTGACATTTCAATACATTAAGAAATCCATTTGTCCAGGGAGACCAACTGAGATTCCCTGTTACTTCTCCTAGAGAAGTAATACTGACTCATTGAATGGATTTTTCCGCCCTTCTACATTGGGATCATGTAGTATATAATAACTTAAGTGGAGATACTTCTAGACTAGTACCATGTCAGAGATGAAAATTTTGCTTATATGATGTTCTTGTTGCATACATTGTTAACTTGACTGAATTTTTAGCATTTCATTTTGCAGAATGCTATGAGAATTGGGAGTGGTCCAAATGCTGGAATGCAGGGACAGCCATATGACTCATCTGCAGTAGTCCTACCTCCGCGTTCTCCTGCTGTACCTCCCTCTTCAGCACCTGCACTGTCTCCATCTTCTCCTCTTTCTACATCTTCCACTTTGATGCCTGTTCTTGATGCTCCTGAACCTGATACCAATTCTAGAAGGTCTTCAAATCTTGTGAAGCCATCATCATTCTTTGGTCCTCCTCCTTCCTCTTCTCCACTGATACCTCCTGTTTCTTCAGCTGTGCCTACTGCTCCTCCACTTCAGTCCCCTGGGAATCTTCAACGCCATTATGGAGCTCCTTTACTTCAACCATTTCCTCCTCCCAATCCGCCTCCATCTCTCACTCCTACTTGTGCTCCTGGCCCAAACAACGGGCATGTTATTAACAGAGACAAAGTGCGCGAGGCGCTTTTGATGCTTGTTCAAGTAAGTATTCCTGTATTATGTAGTTGCTTTGCTATGTTAACTTTTTGGTGGGTCTAAAGTTTTAGAAATTGGCATTCGACTACATTTGCTCTAATAATGGAAATACATTCCAAGCAAAGGGGTCTGTTGAGGTCCTGTATATAGAAAAAGAAAAAAAGGTCCAGCAGCTTCTGCCTCTATGCTGGAGCTGTTGAAGAAGTCCCAAATTATGGGATTGGTGTTGTCTTTATATGGTTTGGGCAATTCTCAGCTCTTGAGCTGATTTTTGAGGTTGAGTTAGGCCCAAGACCCATCCTAATTCTTGTTCATGATGTTGGGCCCCCATATTGAAATTTCTCATGCTCAAGATTGGGTTGTTGAAGAAGTCTTCTCATCCTTCAATTATAGGATGGGTGATCTCTTTATATGGCTTGGGCTCCTCACCTCTTGAGCTAGCTTTTGGGGTTAAGTTAGGCACAAGATCCAATTTTATTTTTTAACAGGAGCAAATCCACATTATGGACGTTACTAAGAGTACTCAAGTAGGAAGAAAAACAACAAAGGAAGAGAGAGAGAGAGAGAGAGAGAGAGAGAGTTAGTTTCTCAAGGACTGAATGTTTTATCTAAAGGGCATCTCTCTCTCAAGCTCAAAATAATTGAACCGTTCTTCCTTCAAATCCTTGAATGACGTCTAAAAGTTCCTGAACCTCTATATCTCTTCCGCATCCATTTTGGCACCCGCCAATCTCCATCTATTTCCAACTCCCTCCGGCTCCCCTTAATTTGTTCCAATCTGTCAGCATTTCTCTTTTCCATCGTGACCTTTCCAGACCTTCACTTTGCCTGACGAGAGTTCCCTCTTGAATTTCTCTTCCTTGTGTTTTTACCTATATTGCTCGAACTCTTCAAAAATGTCGACGGGTGCGTGTCAGATCCTCCAAAATAGTGTACTTTTGAAGGATTGACACGGGTTCGGCAACATTTTGGAGTCTTTTGACTGCCTGGGCCACTGTTCAGTGGTCTGTATTCGCAAAATACCTTCCTCATATTAGGGTTGCTGACACAGCATCATCACTGCCACCCTGAGTTATCTCAGTTGAAGTAGACTGAAATTTGTCCTTTGCCTTCCAGTGCTGCTGCAATTCTCTACTTCTCCATTCTCATGTCGAATAGAGGGTTGTTCAGCTCACTGTATAACTTTGAATTTTGAACAGAAAGAGGCAGACTCTTCATCAGCAAATTCCTCCCCTACACTCAGCTGCCACTCTTCTCTGTTCTCAGATTACTTGCCCACGCCTTTATTTTCTCATACCATGAAAATTGGAAATTATGATGTTTTGAGCAGTGTCCGGCTGTCAGCAGCTGTTTGATCTGCATGGACTGTGATGCGTTCAACATTATTCTATCAGAAAAAAATCTTCAAGAGTTATTTCAGTTATCTTATAATAGAAGGGTCCTTTTGGAATGGAAAATCCTATTTTCTGCATCAACATGGCTTAGTTCTGGGACATCCCGCAGGGGACGTATGGAAAAAAAATGGAATGGTGTCTGCAAAAGGCAGCCTGGTGTGTGAAGCTTCCCGCATTCAAACAGAGATTGGGGAAGGGCCGCACCCTAAGCGGATGTCCCAAGTATCAGTAGTAGATTTCAAGTCTCAAATCCGTGATCTATAGATCACACCTAGACAACTTTATTATTGCTCCAAGGCTTCCATTCTGGATAGTGTGTATAGTACACTCAAAAACTCTAGACAGGCAGTCACTGGCGAAGAAAACACTTGTATGTGGAAACCTTCACTAGCTTTGTTGATGGAAATATGCTGCTTCATTTTGTAGGCTTAGTCTTGGAACTATCCCCTTTTGAGCTGTCTTATCTAATGAAGTAGTATGATACAACAACATGCCCAGTGCGACACACGTGGGGTATGGGGAGGGTAAACTGTAAAGTGCTTGTAGACCTTATCCCTACCTTGTGAGGTACGGAAGCGGTTTTCGATAGACCCTTAACTCAAGAAAAACATTTCAAAATAGATTTGAAAAATGCAAGTTGAAACAAACCCGGATGAAAATACGAAGGAATGAGATATTGACACAAGCATATTAAGATAATCAAAAGCAAAAGAACAACAATAGTGATAAAATAGATGAATAAGATCATAAAAGAATAATAATGATAATTACCGGAAAGGAGAAGAGAAAATAAGTTACTCCAAGCTAGAACCATGCTTTGCCACAAGAAAGAGAAAAATCACTCTTAACTACCTGTTAAACTTCTACTGTAATCCTCGACTTTCATGCTTTTCCTATCTAGGGTCGTTGTCCTTGATGAACTTAACGTGTATTACGTCCAATCTAATCACATCCTCCTCTGCATTCTTCTTTAATCTACCTCTACCTTTCTTATTCTCCTTAGGCTTATGACGACCGATCTCTGCATTTCATCAATGGTGCATTTTGTGCTCCTTTTCACATGCCTGGACCATATCAGTCACCCTCCCTTGATCTTGTCCACAAGAGAGGACACTCTCACCTTGCTCTGTATATCTTGTCCTATCTTGTCCTGATCTTATCTCTCCTAGTATGACTGCACATTCATCTAAGCATCCACATTTTTGCTACTTTCATCTTGTGAACGTGGGCAACTACTTTGCCTCATACAACATAGTTGGTCTAATAACAACCACTCTGTAGAACCACCTTGGTGATGCATTCTTAACCCATAGGACACTAGGTGCGAGCCCCATTTCATCTAAGTCGCTCCAATACAGTGTCTGACATCATCGTCTATCTCCTCAATTTCTTGGATTATTGACCCAAGATACTTGAAACTTCCTCTCTCGGGGATGACTTGGCGGTCAAAGAGACAATAAAACCCCAAATGTGAGGCTAATGATGGCGAAATATATAACTTTTTATCACATCAACTATGAACTCAACTATTATTGCCTATTAACTTGAGGTCACTGAAGAAACTCATTATTTAAATCCTGAATGTGCCTATGTTGGTAAGGTCATATTGGGTGGTGATTACAATAATGGCCTTGGAGGTTGGTAGTCAAGCCCCATGGGCAAAACTTAAGTTTAACAAGTTGTGACTTTTAATTTTAATGATTTGCCTATGGATCAACATCATCATACCCAATATAATCCCATAAGTGGGTTATGGGGTAGGTAGTGTACGTAGACCTTACCTTTACCTCGGGGAGGTATAGAGGGGATCAAAAGTTCAAGATCAACCCCTTTCAAAGTCATTGGGTGTAAGTACTTGATATCATGTGTTTCTTTTGTAGTGTACTGCAAACTAGTTATGAAGTCTGCAAATAGTTAGGAATTAGATATTTGAGTGGATTTGTAACCTAGTTCACAATTCATTGATTTCTTGTTTTGTTGGTGTAGCTAGTCGATTAGCTAGGCTGTTTTTGGATACTCATGTCTTCAGATTTTTCCTTAATCTATTTAGTGCCTATTTTTCTCTATTAGGACCCATGATTTTGATATAAATTATGTACTGACCTCTTATGCCTCTGATTTTTGTCTTGCATAACAGGATGACCAATTTATTGACATCGTATACCGTGCTATTCTGAATGCTCATCACACATGATAAATAGAGGAACCTTTGCGCTTCACTTGATGAAATCCCATTATGCAGCGCTACTGGCAGAAAGATGGAATCAAGTTCATCTTCTTTAGGTTATTACTGTTTATAGTGTCTTTGAGACCCACCTTGTATAGTATTATGCTCCATAGTTTTACTAGTTTAGATTTGATGTTTTACCTTGTATACAGTGTTTATGGGTTTTACCAGTCTGGTACTCCAATGCTTCATTAAGCCAAGTTCCATCCATGTGTTTTTTGGTCATTAAACAATAAACAATCATGTGTAAGATGTGTGCATTTTCAGCTTTGGTCTCTGCAAGGGTTAGTATTGTGTAAGCTGAATTGCAAGAAAGACTTGGGTGGGGTTAGTTGATTCTAATTTTTTTATATCGAAGCTACATTAGTGACACATCACACATCTATGAAAAAGTTCCAATTTGATATCAGTTTCGGATAGGTAGAATTAATTCGATCACTGGCTACATGCCAAAACATATGCTTTTCGATATCCCACCCAAATTTTTTTCTTAGTTTTCCAGAGTACATATCTACCTCTTTTCGGAAATGGCCCAGATCAGTTCTGGACACTCACGTCGTTGCCTCAGCAAAATCAATGTATAGTACGCCATACCAATGCCTCAGGTGAATCTTTTCCCTGGATTTGTCGATTGCAAAGCATCCCTCCAATATTTTGTCATTTCATTTGGCTAGCGTGCTACGTTCGCCTCCCAACTTCAAGTTGCTATTATGTTCCTCCTGATATTTTCCCCGTACGCATGCGCCAGGCAAGTGAATCTACGATACAATTGTCTAACACCAATCTTTTCTTAAGGAACGTGTAAATGAAAATATGACAAGTATTTTGACATGGAGGGAGACTTGTCTTATCACAAAATTATCTAGACTGGCTACAAATCTCCCCTCTTAATTAATGGATAAAGCTTCTAACTCATACGAAGGGTACAATGAATTTATTAATATACCAAACTTGAACCTACTTCTTTCACACTATGGCAAATTTGGCTCCACTGGCAGTCGAAATTATTCAACTTATCGTCCTGCACGCCCTTAGCCAAACCAAGTGTTCTTCAGGGTAAGTATATTTTGTACTTATATATCAACCACAGTTCCTAAGATCCCTCTTCAATTTAAGTGGCAACCACCATCTCCTCAAACTTATAAACTTGAACACCAATGGTGCTATGAACACCACAACAGGATCTAGTGGTGTGAGACGAGTTGTGCATGATTCGAGGGGTAATTGGATCATGAAAAAGAACTCTATTTTCTTTTGCATTTTATGGTTGTTGTCTTGGGTGCTGCTATTTTCTTTCTGCAGTTGTTGACTTGGTGGGATTGTAGTAACCTAGTACACCGTCCTTAATTACAAGTTGCCTTATCTGATTTTGAGTTTGCCTATTTTTCAAAAAAGCATAAAAGTAAATAGTATTAATGTCACCCAGATTGAGCCATTGTATTCTTAATTTTTGTTTTGCAATACTCTCCTTGATCACAAGTCATTTCTTTGACTATTGTTTAGCTGCATTCTCCATTTGGACCAGTTCTGAGAACCCAGAATAGTCTGTTAGTTGTGTTCGAAAGGTAAGAATTTACACGTCTCTTTTAAGAGACTTTGATATGACCCATATATTTTTTATAATAAAATGTTGCCTTGTTTTTCAAGTAAAGTAATAAATCAGCCGATTCATTTTACTCTAAGTTATGCATATATTTTTTTTCGATGTCAAGAAATAACTATGAGAAGTCCCTAGGGTCAACGTTATTTGCCTAACAGTCTCTAGCTCACCTATAAATACGTCTGTGATTCCATCAATCTTGCATACATTTTTGATAGACATAGGCTAGAAGACTCTAGGATTATTCTTCTTTCTTTTGGATTACAAGTCGGTGATAAACCAAAAGGATTCATACACTTAAACAATCATGGCTGAAGTTAAGGGTGCACATGGACCGGGTTGATTCGGGTTTTTTAATTAAATACCAAACAAAATCATTTTGTTGGGTTTTTAAATCTATGAACCAAATCAAATCAATAAAATTCAGGATTTTCAACCTCGGATTTTTCGGTTTTCTCGAGTTGTTCGGATTTTTTCAATTTTTTTCTAGTAACGTCTTCATATACAACATATAATTTTTTTTTTTTGGTAAAAAACATATAATTAACTTGTGCTTTAAATATTTCTTTAGTCCTTGCAAGATACAACTATCTTAGTTGTTTCTTAAAAAAAACATAAAATATGAAATGAGTGATGACAAAAAAATATTCAACAACAACAACAAAAAAATAATATCATAAAATAAATATTGCACATAAATAAGTTATAATAAAAATAATCATAATTTTAACATATTAACAACAACAACAACAACAAACCCAGTATATTCCCACATAATGGGATCTGGGGAGGGTAGAGTGTAGGCAGTCCATACCACTATCTCTAAAGAAGTAGAAAGGCTGTTTCCGATAGACCCCCAGCTCAAGATAAAAGGCAATATACAAAAGCATCAAAAACATAGAACACGATAAAATAACATAGGTACGACATCCACAAAAAAATTGTACATTGCCAAACAAAGGACACCAAAGTCCACCTAAATACTGCCTACGACTCATCCACACCCTTATTCCTCTATCCTAATGCTTTTCCTCCATATCTTCCTATCTAGGGTCATGTCCTCAGTCAGCTGTAACTGCTCCATGTCACGTTTAATCACTTCTCTCCAGTATTTCTTCTGCCTACCCCTACCCCGTTTGAAACCTCCCAAGGCCAACCTCTCACACCTACGAACTGGGACATTCGTGCCTCTCCTTATCACATGAACAAACCATCTCAACCTCACTTCCCGCATTTTATCCTCCACTGACACCACTCCCACCTTCTCCCGAATAATATCATTCCTAACCCTGTCAGCCCTTGTGAATCCACACATCCAACGCAACATCCTCATTTCTACCACCTTCAACTTTTGGCTATGAGAATTCTTAACCGGCCAACACTCTGCTCCATACAACATAGCAGGCTGGAATGCAACTTTATAGAATTTGCCTTTCAGCTTGGAGGGCACCTTCCTATCGCATAAAATTCTCGAAGCGAGCCTCCATTTCATCCAACCTGCCCCAATACGGTGAGAGGCATTCTCATTTATCTCTCCATTTTCCTGAATCGTAGACCCAAGATACTTAAAACTATCCCTCTTGTAAGCCGCCTGAGAATCCAACTTCATTACCACCTCCTCCTCTTGCCTCGAGTCATTAAACTTGCACTCCAAGTACTCCGTTTTGGTCCTACTCAACCTGAAACCTTTAGACTCCAGGGTTTGTCTCCAAACCTCCAGCTTATCATTAACCCCTTGTCGCGACTCATCAATCAGAACTATATCATCCGCAAAAAGCATACACCAAGGCACCTCGCCTTGTATATTTCGTGTCAACACATCCATCACCAAAGTGAATAAAAATGGACTAAGAGTTGATCCCTGGTGCAACCCTGTCAAGACCGATAAATGCTTAGAATCTCCTTCCACTGTCCTTATCCGAGTCTTTGCTCCCTCATACATGTCCTTAATCGCTTTGATGTACGCCACTGAGACCCCCCTCGCCTCTAAGCATCTCCAAAGAACCTCCCTAGGAACCTTATCATACGCCTTTTCCAAGTCAATAAACACTATGTGAAGATCCCTCTTCCTCTCTCTATACTGCTCTACCAGTCTCTGCACAAGGTGAATTGCCTCAGTCATGGAGCGACCAGGCATAAAATCAAATTGATTCTCCGAAATAAGTCATGCTAAATAAGTCTTGTAAGTATTAATTATATGACTAAATATTAAATATAAAAATAAATTTAAGTTATTTATTTATGCAAAATTAAAGAATAAATATTCAATATTATTGGCATTCCTAGTGTTTACTTGAATATTTTTGTTAGCATTAATATATTTTTGGACTTTATTTTAAGTTACAAATATCTATGGGCTATAAAACTTATTGGATTATTCAGAATTCTAAGATTAGATTTGAAATAATATGTTGAAAGATAAAAACAAAGAAAAGTTTAAGAAATATCTATAAATTACATCATACTAAATATTTTTATGTATTAAATATTTTTTAAAATTGTATAAATGTAATAATGGTTTGGTTTGACTTTTTTTTTAATTAAAATCAAATCAAATCAATTATAGTTGATTTTTTTTTATCAACACCAAATTAAGTCAAGTCAAATCATTAATCGAATTTTTTTTCGATTTGACTCGATTTATGGTTTGATTTGATTATGGTTCGATTTTGTTCACCCTAGACGAAGGTATGTTGCTATTTAACTTTTCCACTGCGTTGATTTTGTGATATATGTCAAAATTCAACATGTGGTATCAAGAGACAACCTTGAGCTATCTTGTTCCGTATTTGATCATTGGATTTTAGTTGCAAGAGATTTTGAATTATTGCATGACAACCGATTCTTGTTATGATTATTTCAAATTTGAAAAGATTTCTTTAAAGAATGAATAACTATCATATTATGTTTGTTAAATAGAAAATATTTATCATTAAAGAAGGTTGAAATATAGTTATTTCAAACATAAACTTCTAATTATCTAATTATTCTAAGTTTTAATTAATTATAATTCATAGTGTCTCCTATCAATTAAATGCAATCCATGGCCCATCTCCTTATTTCTCCCTTACTTTTCTCTCTTTCTCTATGTTTTATTTTCTTTTTTCTTCTTCTTATTTTTACCTTTTCATTTTTTTCTTTTACTTTTTTTTTCGGTTTCGTTTCTTTTTCCTTTTGACTTCTGGTGATGGACTTGGTTATCAAGAGGGACAAGAAGAGGAGGGGCGGGGAGGATCGACCCAGAATTAAGTGGGGAGGCTTAATGCCGGTTAGTGCACTGAAGATAGGGCAGAAGGTGGTGGGAATGAGGGTATGGGAGTGTAGGGGGACGTGGATAATATGTGGGATAGGGCTTCCAGTTACATCAAGGAGACAACTAGAGAGGTGTTGAGTGTTGCAAGGGGCCAGGCTGGATAACATCGGGGGACTAGTGGTGGAATGAAGAAGTTAAGAAGAAAGTGGAGATTAAGAAGATGTCTTATGCCAAGTTGGTTGAGAGTAAGGATGAAGAAGAGAAACGAGTGAATAAGAGGAGTATAAGCTAGCTAGAAAGGAGGCTAAGTTAGCAGTTATGACTGCTAAGATAGCAATATTTGAGAGCTTATATGCGGGTTAGAAGAGAGAGATGGGGAAAAGAGGTTGTATAGGCTTTCTAAGGCTAAGGAGAGGAAAAGTCGTGACCTCGATCAAGTGAAGTGCATTAAAAGGGAGGATGACAGAGTCCTGGTGGAGGACGTTCACATTACGAGAAGATGACAGTTGTATTTTCATAGACTTTTGAATGATAAGGGGGACAGAGACATTGCGTTAGGGGAGCTAGGAGCTGGAGCACTCAAAAGAGTGTCGTGATTTCAGTTACTGCAGATGTTTTAAGGTTGGGGAGGTCAAATAGGCTATTCACAGGATGCAAAATGGTAAGGCGACAGCGCCAGACGAGATTCCAGTGGATTTTTGGAAGTATTCTGGTAGGGCAGGTTTAATGTGGTTGACTGAATTATTCAATAACATTTTCAAGACTGCAAAAATATATGAGGCTTGGAGATGGAGTACTATGATTCTTTATAAAAGAACAAAGGGGACATTCAGAGTTGCAACAACTATAGGGGTATTAAGTTGTTGAGTCACACTATGAAGATTTGGGAGAGGGTGATTGAGCGGAGGTTGAGGAGGACCGTGTCTATTTTGGAGAACCAGTTTGGATTTATGCCCGGTCGCTCGACGACAGAGGTAATTTACGTGGTGTGGATACTGGTGGAGCAGTATAGGGAAAGGAAGAGGGACTTACACATGGTGTTTATTGACCCGAAGAAGGCGTACGACAAAGTCCCTAGGGAGGTTCTTTGGATATGCTTGGAGGTGAGAGGGGTTTCGATGGCATACGTCAGATCAATTAAGGACATGCATGATGGTGCAAAGACTCAGGTGAGAACGATGGAAGGAGATTCCGAACATTTTCCTATCTTGATAGGGTTGCACTAGGGATCGACTCTTTGCCTCTTTTTATTTGCATTGGTGATGGATGTTTTGACGTGGTAATTCAAGAAGAGATGCTTTGGTGTATGCTATTTGCGGATGATGTAGTTTTGATTGATGAGACGCGGGGTGTGCGAATGATAAATTGGATGTTTGGAGACAAAATCTTGAGTCTAAAGGGTTCAGGTTGAGTAGGACCAAGACGAAGTTTATGGAGTGTAAGTTTAGTGACTTGAGGCAGGAGGACAAGGTGGTAGTGAAGTTGGATTCCTAAGTTGTTTGTAAGAAGGATAGTTTTAAGTATCTTGGGTCTATGATTCAGGGGAACAGAGAGATTGACCAGAATGTATCTCACCGTATTAGGGCAGGATGGATGAAGCGGAGGCTCTCTTCGAGAGTATTGTGTGATAAGAAGGTGCCTCCCAATCTTAAAAAAAATTTCTACAGAGTGGCAATACGTTCGGCTATGCTGTATGGAGCAGAATGTTGGCCAGTCAATAACTTCCACATTCAAAAGCTAAAAGTGGTAGAAATGAGGATGTTGTGTTAAATCTGTGAACTTACTAAAGGAGATAGGGTTAGGAATGAGGCTATCCGGGAGAAGGTGGGAGTGACTTTGGTGGAGGATAAGATGCGGAAAGTGAGGGTGAGATAGTTTGGGTATATGATGAGGAGGGGCGCGGATGCCCTAATTCGTAGGTGTGAGAGGATAACTTTAGATGGTTTTAGATGGGGTAGAGGTATGCCGAAGAAATATTGGAAGGAGGTGATTAGAATTGACATGGTGCAGTTACGACTTACTTAGGACATGGCCCTAGATAGGAAGGTTTGGAGGACGTGAATTAGGTTAGAAGGCTAGTGCGTGTGGGAGAGTCGTAGTCGGTTGTTAGAAGAGCTTTGGTGTATCCAGGCTAGTAGTCTTAGGGCTGTGTCCATAGGTTGGAGCTGCTAGTTAGGAGAGTATGGGTGTGGTGGGTGTTTTTGGTTTGTTGGTTTGTTAGTGTTATGTATTACTTTATGGGTGTCTTACTTCCTATTTCTATTATTCCATCTTGCTTCATGTTTTATTACGACTTTGCTTACTGTTCGTTGTCTTGAGCCGGGGGTCTATCGAAAACAACCTTTCTACTTATTCGGAGATAGTGGTATGGACTGCGTACATTTTACCCCCCCTCCCCCCCAGATCCACTATATGGGAATACACAGGGTTTGTTGATGTTGTTATTGTTGTTTCTTTTTCCTTTTCAACGTTTCTCATTTTTTCCACCTTTTTTTGTTTTTTCTTTATTTTCTTTTTTCTTTTGTTTCTTTTGTTTCCTTTTTTGTATTTTCCTTTTTTTTTCGCTTTTATTTCATTTATTTTTTTTGTATTTTTTTTTGTATTTCTTCTCTCATTTTTTGTTGTTGTATTTTATATTTATTCTTATCATACCTTACATTTCAAAGAATATTATGTGTTTGAATAGTTTAGACATGATTATGTATACTTTATCATTTGTATTTGTATACAAACAAGTATATGTATTAATTAGCTTGAGTCTAAAATGTACAAATATACATGTATCATTTGATACAACTATATCGTTAGTATTTGTATGTCAAATTTATCATTTGTATTTTTATATAAATAAGTATCATTTGTATGGTATGGTTCAAGTTGTATAAACATGTATCATTTGATACAAATGTAACATTTGTATTTACATAATTTAGCATATGTATTTGTATAATTCATTATTGTATTATTCAATTTGTATCAATAAAATATAATTCGTATCAATGAATACAAATACAAGTGTTTATAGAAAGAAAAATAACAATTATTTTTCAATTGCTTAAAAATACAAATAATGCAGTCAACTATAAATTCAAATACAAAAAATGAAATAAATGAAATTATAAATACAAATAAATATGTGGTCAACTTACAAATACAAATACAAGCTAGTTCTTTAAAAATACAATTGCATCGACGAAAATAAAATGCAAATACAAATAAAGTAAAATCATAAAATAACAAATACAATATGCAGTCAACTATAAAATACAAGTACTAAATAATCATTTAAAATACAAGTGTGAATTGTATTATATATAAATGATGTTATGAACTATAAAATACAAATACAAGTACAAACTATAAAATACAAATATAAATGTGAACTATGAAATACAAATGTCAATACAATTATATCAACGAATATAAAAATATAAATGACTACAAATACAGTATGAACTATAAAATATAAATACAATTATATCAACGAATATAAAAATATAAATAATGGTGTACATACAAATATATTAAACAATTATGATATTTTTATTATCATTCATGACTTGTGCTCGACGTAGTCATATATTTTAAGAATATAAAAAAATATAAAATAGAATAAGAAAATAAGAAAGAAAAAAATATAAAATAAAAAAGGAATAAAGAAAAATAGAAGCTAGAGATAGAAGAGAGAGAAAAAAATAAAAAGAAAGAAACAAAAAAAAATAAATAGAAAAAAAAGAGGGAAGGTGGTGGTGGGGGGGGGGGGCAAGAAAAAGAAAAAATGAGAAGGAAAACATGAAAAAAAGAAAAGAAATAGGAGTTAGCGATAGAAAAGAGAAAAAAGAAAAGTAAAGAAAGAAACGAAAAAATAAAAAATAAAACGAAAATAGAAAAAAAAAAAAGGCTGGTTCATGTAATTACTCATTGTATTAGTATTTTATATTGAATACAATCAATTGTATGCAATTGATACATTGGCTACAAATTATAATTTTAAAAGTTAGGCTATTAACTTCCCCAATTTCTGAAAGTTTGGCTATTTATGAAACTTCTCCAAGAAAGGAAAAACTAGTTAATCTAAGTTTACTTGTTGGCTTGTATAAGAGCAAAATAGTAGTAACATATCACATTAATATCGATCTCTATGTTTCTTTTGACTATGACTACTGGTCAAAGCTTTCTTAACTTTGTTCTTTGAGCCACTAAAAGTGATCTTTATTTCTTGAACATAAATTTAGTTCATGATATTTTTTTTTTGTTGAAATGATAGTGCATTAATAACTAAGAAAGAGAGACATTGTTCATAGGAGTATAAGTTTGCCCATAACTGTTAACATTATATGCTGAAGTTCACCTAACAAAAATAGTCCCTACACTATCTGCTTGGAAGGCTTCTATTGCACATAGTAGTGGAATTGCAAAAATTTGAAGGCTTGTTGGATGTGAGTTTGTCGCGCCTTCCTTTGCCAAGCAATCTGCGGCCCTATTTTGTTCCCTCCATGCATGCTGGAGAAGGGGTGCATTGAACTGAGCCATCAACTACTTGCATTCCACAATGATGTTAATATAAATGGCGTTCTCATTTTTTATCATGTTAATGGCCTATAGTGCATCTATTTCGATAATCAACAGCCAAAAATGGTATTCCTTGACAATTTTTAAGCCTTCTAGGATAGCTAAGAGCTTAGACTGAACTGGGGAGGTGTTGATGATGGGGTCTAAAGTAACCCAAAACGCACTCCCCCCATTGTTCACGAAAGACACCACTAGTCCATCTATTTTATTGTGGGTTTAACAAGATCCATCAAAGTTGAGTTAATAAGTTCCTTGCTCAGGGGGTTCCCATTTTAGGTGTAAGAGAAAGCTAGTTGTGGAGGTTTGGTTGAGCTTGTTGGCCATGAAAGAAAACTCTGTAGACAATTGGACAATATGATGGGCGTTAATTGGCTCCCTTTTATGATTGGAAAGGTTATTATTTCTGTTAAGCTAGATGCTCCAAATTGCAAAAGGGATGACTTCGTCCTAAGAAAGCCACTGGTTGTAAGGCAGGTTCTTAATTCTTGTCCAGGTGGTGTGGTAGTTATCTATGATTAGGCAGAAGGAGTCAATAAAGTGGATAGTGGAGTTGTTGAGCGCCAGCCTAGAATAGAAGAAGGAAGCATTAGAGCACTTGAAAAGGATATAATTGATGTCTTCCTCATGGGTGTCATAGAAGTGACAAAGAGGGCTACAGACTACCCCTATGTGATGCAAAACTTTTCTAGTGGGTAGTCTTTTATGGTAGAGTAGACAAAACAAGGTTTTTAGCCTGTTAGGGATAGCCAACTTCTAGATCCAGTTGAAGTTAGGTATGGCTTGGCTCTGGTTGTTGTTATGGCTTTCTTCCATTACTTGATAAGCAATCTTGAGAGAGAAGATCATATTTCTAGTTCTTTCCCAATACAATTTATCATTAAGGAGACTATTTTGAGGCATGGAGGTGTTGCTAATAGCATTGGAAAGCTCAGAAGGCAACTAGATAGAAAAGTTCTCTAAATTCCAGGTGTCATTGCTGTGGATATCCTTCAGTTTCAACTTAATGTCATAGGATTTAAGGGGTCCTTGAATATAGGTTCTGATGGCTTGGTAATTGAGGATCCACTTATCATGGAAAAAGTTGATTCTGTCTCTATTATATGGGGTCCATCTGATATTGTTGCAGATGGATCAGCCTTTCTTAATGCAATTCCAGATTCTGGAAGATATCCTATTCTTAGGCTCTCTATTCAAAGGTCTACAATACTTATTATAAAGGATTCTAGCCTGGGGGGCATTTGGGTTATGGTACATCCTCCAAGCTAGACTAACATGGATGACTCTATTTTTTGGCAAATTTTTCTAATGCCTAAACCCTTTCCTCTTTGGTAGAGGCGATGGTATCCCAGTTGATTAAATAATTTTTTTTTCTCATCACTAGTGCCCCAAAGAAAGTTTCTTTAGATTTGGTCAATGAGCTTGGTGGTTTTTTGAGGTAGCTGGATGTACTGCATGACATGGCTGGGAATACCCCCTAGAGTGGCTTTGGTGAGGACAATTATGTCTGTCATGTTAAGCATTTAGTTTTTCATCCAGCTAGCCTATTATGGATGTTATCAATTATAAATTGTAATCTGCATGAGTAGGTTTGGAATGCATGATGGGAAAGCTAAGGTATTTCCTAAAGATGATTCTGGGCTGGATTTTGAAAGTAGAGGAGCAGGTATTGGCCACTTGGATGTTACAGTTTCCAGAGAAGATACACTTGGATTTGTTGAGATTTAACCTTTGTCTTAAGGCAACACAAAAGGTGTTGAGGGTTTTCATGATGTTAACACTATCCTCAGAGATGGATCTGGAGAAAAAAGTAAAGTCTATAAAGAAAAGATGTGAGACTTTGGGTCCTTTGTTGCATATGAAAATGGGGTTCCAGAGATGTGATCTAAATTGATCATCAATTATTCTAGATAGCCTTTCCATACAGAGGATGAAGATGTAGGGGGATACGGGATCTCCTTGCATGATACCTCTAGAAAGGTAGAAAGGAGTGGTCTTGTCACCGTTTACCAATATGGATATGTTGGAGGTGCTGATGCATGACATGATCAGGGTGATGAGCTTTTGGGGGAAATGGAAGAGGGTAAGGGTTTCTCTAATAAAGGATCATTCTAACCTATCAAAAGTCTTTTCCAAATCAATTTTAATGATCATGCTGCCAATCTTACCTTTCACTGTGTTGAAATTGGTGACGAATTCCTAGACAATGATGACATTGTTTGAAGCTCTTCTATTGGAAAGAAAACTAGCCTGACTGGGTCCAATGATCTGGTGTAAGAAAGGTTTTAGTCTGTTGACTATGATTTTGGTGACGAACTTATAAGTAGTATTGCAGAGTCCAATTGGTCTATAGTTCTTGATGGTATTGACATTGACCAATTTAAAGATTAGGCATAACAGGTTCTTATTCATTTCAGGGTCCATCTGACTGGTGTTGAAAAAATTTATGCAGAAAAAGATAGTTTTCTGTCCCATTACGTCCTAATATTTCTGGTAGAAGAGAGAGTGGATTCCATTAGGGCCAGGGGCGTTGTGAGTCTTGAAGGATTTGATAGCTAGCAGAACTTTAGAATCTCTGAGGGGTTAAGTTAGGAAGGTCTGAGCTATATGGTTAAGACAGGGGCCAGGGCACCCAGTGCTATCCTTTGGGAAGGGGATAAAGGTAAGGTGATCAGTGGTGTAGAGCTTAGAGAAAAAGGATATAATGTGTGTTTGGATGTCAGCTTGATCTGTTATCCAAGTGCCATCATTATTCTTAATGAAGTTTATTCTATTTCTCCTTCTTCTATTGAGAGCGGAGGCATGAAAGAAGCTGGTGTTGGATTCACCCCTCATTTAGCCAAGTAATTCTGGATTTGGTTCTCTAGAATTCGTCCTCAAACTTTAGAAAGTCATCATATTGATGCTGGAGGTCCTCTTCAAGGTTTTGAAGGAAGGTGTTTTGGGGAAAGTTGGGAGATTTCTGAATGCCCTCTATCCTACCAAGAATATTTTTTAGCTTCTTAAAAATATTGCCAAATATGGAGGTGTTCCATTGAGCAACAAAGAATTGGAGCTTTTGGATGGAGTTGATAAGTAGGGGGAGGTAGGAGAAAAAACACCTCTAATAATATTGGAAAAATGGGGTGACCACACCATATGGGTTCCATCCTAAAAGGATTAGGGCCATTAGGCCCTTTAGGGGATAGCCTAATCAGCATGGGGTAGTGGTCAGAATTGGTCCTAGGTAAGTGGGTGACACTGGTCTCCAGGTATTTGGAAATCCATGTGGTATTAGAAAGGCACCTATTAAGCCTTTCAAAATTGAGCTGCTGCCTATTTTTAAACCTTTTATTAGTTCAAGTGTACTTACTACCTTTATAACCTAAGTCAACCATATTACAGTGGTTAAAGCATTGTCTCAGAAGGTTAGCTCTGTTATTATTAATGCTATTTCCTTCTAGTTTTTCTTTGACTTGGAGAACTTTATTGAAGTCTCCTCTAATAAACTAATCTCCTGAGTAGTTCTGGGACATTCTAATGAAGCTGTCCTAGAGAGTATTCCTGGAAGTGAAATCAGTACTAGCATAGATGGTTGAGAAGAGCCAGTTATGAAAAGAGGAGAGTGCCTGTACTATGGCATGGATTTCTTGATAGGTAATGGATATATCCTCTAGATTGAGGGTGTTTGACTTCCACATTATCACTATACCTCCCAAGTGGCTATTGGCAGTAGCTTGCAGCTGGTGATCAAATCTTAGAGTTTCTATGATTCGTTTTTGGTTTGACATCTTTGTTTCCATCAAGATAATCATGGAGGGTTTATGAGTCTTAACCATAGAGTGCAGTGTCTCCTAAAGTTAGCACTATTTGGACCTCTAACATTTCAAATTATGAAGTTCAGCATGGGGGTTGTTAGGATATGGTTGGGGCCGGTTCCTTCCTCTTCCCTAGGTAAGGTAGGGAGGTCCTTGAGTTGTACAGTTAACAATTTCACTGCGAATGGGGTTTGATCCTTCTTCTCTCTCAGGAAAAGTGAGCATTTCTTTAGGTTCAATGGGCAACTTACTATAATAGCTTCTCTTGTAGGCTTTCTAAACTCTTTTAAAAAGGTGTTTTCTAGAGCTAACACTTGTGCATTTGGTTCTGCATGGCTCTCTAGCATGTCCTCTAGTTCCTTGTTGCGCTGAATTAGAGAATCCAGAGGCGTTTGTTTTATTCCTTCTAGGTCTTCTACCAAACTGGTGTCCCTTGGTTGTTACAGTGGACCCCGAGGAGTCTAAAAGATGAACTGTGGGCTCACCAGGAGATGTGAAGAGGCCTAAGTGGGGAAGAAAGAGAGGCTAAGAAAAACTTAGGTCATCAGGGCATTGTAGTTTGCAAAAGACATTTAGTTTATTTGCCCCTGTGCCTTACCCTGCAGCATGGCCTGCATCCAAGTTTGGTTTCCCATGCTCAGAACTCCATGGTTTATCCCCTCCTTTACCAATTTTGCCAAATAGGATGGGTCTTGGATAATTTTCACAACTGGTTGGTTCCCTATTATGGAGTTCAGAGTGCTAGAAAAGTTGTGGAGGTAAATCTCCAACCATATGTTTCGATGGAAGTGGGGCTGATGCCAAGAACATTGGTGGAGGGAGGTTCAAGTTGTCCATTGGTCGTGAACAAATCAGAAGAACTAGTAGTATAATGGGGGGTGTCTGAATACCACCAATATTATTACTTAAACTAGTAATTTGGTTAGTTGAGGGGGAGTTAATGGACATGGCTGCTGCTGTCATGTTCATTGATGAGGGGTTCTGAAAATTCTTTTTGATTGATGGAATGTCTTCTTAGAAGAAAAAGCGGGTGGCTTCCATTTTAGAGTGATGTGATGACGTGCTAACCTCTAGAGGGGGGGGGGGGGGGGTGTACCAGGGAGGGGGTTATTTGGGCCTACCTTTTGCTCAGGGCTGCCCTAGGCATTACTCATGGAAGATTGGGAAGTCAACACTTTTTGGGTTAAAGTGTTGGTATTGGGTCCATCTAGCAGAATAGTCATTATACTTTGGTTTTTGGTTTCTTGGCCATGCTTAGAGGTTCCAGCGGCGTTTCAATCGTTCAGTCAGCCATTTCTGATATTATTTTCTAAGAAGGTCATCGGAGGATAAATGGGGATGAATTTACTATTCACAGGGTCAAAATATTTTACCTGGGTGTTTGCTTTGTTCAGATACTTACTTGGTGTTCTAGAGAGTGGAATCTTACCCTTTTCTGGCGTCTTTCTCCGTCTAAACATTACCGTCTTCCATAGGTCTTCCCCCGAGAGATTGCTTTTCTTATTTCCCTGCTCTGATGATGTATGGTCCACTGGTTCTTTGGGGGATTGGATCTTACAGATCTTAATCGTGTAACCCAGGCACCCACAAGCCGTGTATAATATTCCTTCACCCTCGTAGACCACCTCTTGCTTATGGTTTTCGATTGTGACTGACTTCTTCACCGGGATATTTAGAGGTACCTGTAGGCAAATTCTTGCATACCTTCCCCTTAGTGTTGTCGATATACAAGTATCTATCTTCAAAAGACCTCCTAATTTCCTGCCAATCCTTTTCAAAATTGATTTGTCATAGAATTCGGTGGGCAATTAGGGTAGGCGGTCCCAAATAGCTGAGTGCGTGATTGTTGAGCTTTGGGGGGGGGCAAGGTTTGGCTCCCATCGTCTTACTAAGAGGAATCTTCCCAAGATGAACTACAGACTTCCATGGAGAGATTTGTTGGAGTTTTCTCCTTTGGTAAATTTCACTGTGAAGTAGTTATATCCCAGATCTATAAGGTTGAGCGGTTCATATGGTTTTCACAACTCAGTTAGCTTGGTTTTGAGGTACTGATATGAAATTATCCTTTTTCTTAGCTTCACAACAACAGAATGGTTCCATGGTTGGTAGATTTCGCCCTTTTGCTTCAGTGAGAAGGATAGGATCATCTGAATTTTCAGTAGGGACTGGGGCAATTTGATCCTTATCATAGTAGCATTTACTTAGGAGGGTGTTCTTATCAACTAATACATCCCTAAAGGACTGAATTCTTGGGGTACTGTCTTCCATAATGGAGTCCATTGGTGGGGGATCTAGTGGTTTAGTGGATGAAGTTACTGCGTCGGTGGGGTTGGGGGGGGGGGGGGTTCATTCCAATGAAAAAAACTTTTTGTTGACACCGTTTAATATGATGGGTTAATGTTATTAATATGTATTCATGATGTTTCCTGTCACATGAATTAATAGTAATAACAACAATATTTGCCCAGTAGTCAAGTACTTATAACATTTTGGGGCATATTTGTTCATTATTATAAATAGTTTTGATACTATTCAAAGTTACATCATGTTTTGATTAAGAAAATCATCATTTTGATAAGAGATATATCTAGGATTCACCTATTCTCTTACTGTATGCAACCTACTATCATTATGATATAGGAATTATCCCTTTAGCAAAGGAAATGTAGGCTCCGCCTATTTTTTTGTTATGCGATCTTTTTCTCGATTAAGGTGAGATGCTTTGTACATCGAATTGCTTTGATGTAGGCTCTGCCTATTCAATTCGTTTTCACATATTAATAATTAATACTTTATTTATGTTAATTATTAAGCATATGAAGTTCTTTTTTATCATATATTTGGGTTAGCCACAACATCCCGAGTGTATAATGTAAAGAAAAATTAAGTTCTTTAATCACATAAAATTAAGCGGTTAAGATAATGACATCCAATAAAGTCTGATTATCCTATTAAAATAATAACCTTACCCCATAAAGAGTTAACTAGTTTGGTTAGATAGTAAACACCTTTCAATTTAAAACTATCCTACGCCTATAGGTATGGATTGTTTTCTAGATTTATTTGATACTAGTCTAATAAAGTTATGTAATTCTATGCATGGGTTGCAATCTCTGCCCTTATAAAGGTTTATAATTTACTCAGAATCGATATTTTACGTGATTTACTTTGAGGGTTATGTATTTCATAGCTTATGTATGTGCATCCTTGGTTTGCAGTTCAAACAAGTTTTCCTACTGCATACAAAAATGCTTAAATTACAATGTTGTTCAGTGACAACTTTACTAAATGAAAGGAGAAAGTCCTGCTCACTTTAGGATGTTCGTACTTAGATCTGGCACTCTTTGTAAAAAAACCACCTAAATCCATTAAATTAGGTATGTCAGAGGCTAAGATTTTTATGAATGATGGAAGTGATCTAATCTTTTGATCTTAATGCTCATAGAAGCTCATATAAGTCAAATCATTAGGGATTCTATCCCTAACAATGACAAGGTCAAAGCTTACATGAAGGCAATTGACAAATAATTTGTAAGCTCTGACAAGGTGTTAGCTAGCATCCTTATGAGGAGGCTGTAAAGTATGACATTTGATAGAGGTTGTACAGTGTGTAAGCACATTATGGGGATGAGAGATATTGTTGTTAAACTCAAGTACCTTGAGGTTGATATGTCTGCACCATTTCTTGTGTATTTTATTCTCAACTCTTTTCCTGTGAAATATGATCGATTCAAGATATCTTATAACAAACATAAAGATAAATGGACAATTAATAAACTTTTGACCATGTGTATGCATGAACCGAAGAGGTTGTTGAGATACCTTATAATTCTAATTTGGTGACCCATGATAAGAGAAATGCAATGAAGGACAAAAATGTTCCTATGAAGAAGAAAGCCAGTCTTGATAAAGATTCTTACCGTTTCTATAGAAAGAAAAGACACTAAGTAGATTGCCTGAAATACAAGAAGTGACTTCAGAAGAAAGGTAATTTTACCTTTGTATGTTATGAATCTAATTTCATTGAATTTTCTAATATACATGATGGATCGATTCTAGTTCCAAAACTCATATTGTCAAAATCATGCAGGATTTTCAAACTCTAAAAAATCGAAAAGTGAAAAAATATTTATTCTGACAATAAGACGACATCACATGTGGAAGGTGTGTGGACTTATAATCTCATTTTAAAAGATGATTTTCAGTTAGATTTAGAAAAAACTTTTTATGTTTCATCATATTCTATGAATTTAATTTCTCTTTCAAGACTATTAATAGGTGGTTATTATTTCAATTTTTATTTTTCTATAATGAAACTTTTGAAAGAAAACAAAGTTATTGATTTTGAAAATTTGTATGAAAAATTATTTGAATTTGAGAAACCCCAATAGCTGAATGTAATGTCTTAGCTCTGCATGATAAATAAATTGGTACTAAGTGATGTATTATCAACGAGAACTCATCAAGTCTTTGGCATAAGAGATTGAGACATATATCTATTGAAAGAATAAAAAAGTTTTAATGATGGAGTTCTTAAAGCTCTTAATTTTTCTAAATTCGAGACTTGTGTGTACAGTATAAAGAGTAAGCAAGTGAACAAATTCACTAAAGGTGTCAAAAGAAGTTTTCAATTGCTTGAGATTATAGATACAAATGTCCGTAGACCTTTTCCTAACCCTTGCTTGAATATTGAGAGAAATTTTATATTGATGACTATTCAAGATGTATGTATCTCTATTTTTTGTTTAATAAATCAGAAGCACTTAATGCTTTTGAAGTTCTTAAAATAGAAGTAGAGAAATAAACTGAAGCTCAGATCAAGATTACATGATCTGATAAGGTAGAGAATAATATGTGTATATGGAAAAAAGACAAGTTCAAGGTTCATTTGCTGAGTTTATTGAAAAAAAGATATAATTACTCAACGTATCATGTCAAAAATACCATAATAAAATAGTGTGGTAGAAAGAAAAAATATATATTAATGGATATGATAAGAAACATGATTAGCAGATCAAATTTATGTTTATCCTTATAGAGTGAAGCCTTCTGTGTATATTTTACATAGGGTTTCATGTAAGATTGTCCTGAAGACACCTTTTAAATTATTTAAAGGATGAAAAGTTAGTTTAAACCATTTACAATTTACGGATGTTCAATTGAAGTGAGGATTTACAATTCATTTTTTTTTGAAAAAAATTGGATGAGTGAACAATAAGCGAAATCTTTATAGACTATGTGGTTAACTCTAAAGGATTTAAATTTTATTGTCATTCTCTTTTTCTTAAAATTATTGAGACTAGAAATACTAAGTTTCTTAAGGAACAGAAAGCAAGTGGGAGCGGTTTAACTCAACTGGTGGTACTAGAAAAATATAAGGAAATCACTGTTCGTACCTTTATATACTGAAAACTTGAATGCAAAATAGTTAAATTCTCATGAATTACCTGAAGAGCAACATGTTCAAGATCCACCACCACTTGATGAGCCACACAAAGAACAATCCGCTTTACCTGAATCTATTATTGAAGGAGCACCTAAACAAGTGAAAGTAAGGAAATCTTCAAGATTTTGTAAACCAACAATATTTAGTGATTATGTTGTATATATCTCCAAGAGTCTGATTATGATATCGGATTTAAATATGATCCATATTTTTTTTTCACAAGTCATGAGTGGAGAAAACTCCACACTTTTATATGATGCCGTGAAAGAAAATATGAAATCTATGACCCAAAATAAAGTTTGAAATCTTAATGAATTATCGAAAGGAGTCTCTACTACATGATCTAAATAAGTTTATAGAATCAAAAGAGACTCATCTAATAATATTGAATGATATAAAACTAGACTTGTAGCCAAGTGTTTCACTTAAAAAAAAGAATTAACAATCATGAAACCTTCCTTCCTATTTTAAAGAAGAATTCATTAAGAATAATCATGATATTAGTAGCTCACTTTAATTTAATGCTACATCAAAAAAATGTGAATATAACTTTATTGAATGGAGATCTTGAAGAGAAGGTATACCTGTGTCAGCCTGAAGGATTTTGTGACAAGGATGAAAGTCACCTTATTTACAAGTCGAATAAATCTATTTATGGACTAAAACAAACTTTCCGCGAATATTATATCAAATTTCATAATGTTATTTCTTTATTTAAATTTTCAAAGAACATTCATCAATATATTTACCTTAAGATAAGTGGGAGAAAATATATTTTCTTGTCCTATATGTAGGTGACATTTTACTTGCTAGTAGTGATTTAGGGTTGTTGCATAAGACGAAACTATTTCTTATCCATAATTTTGAAATGAAGGATATGAGTGAAGCCTCATATGTCATTGACATAGAGATCCATAAAAATAGATCTCAATAATTGCTTGGACTATCTAAAAAATTTACATTGAGAGAATTTTAGAAATATACAGAGTGAAAACTATTCACCTAAAGAAGCACCTATCATTAAAGGTGAAAAATTCTCATTGAATCAATGTCCACAAAGTGCATTAAAACAAGAGCAAATGAAAGACATTCCATATGCTTCAGTTGTTGGTAGTCTTAGATATGCACATGTTTGTACTAGACCTGATATTAACTTTATAGTAGGAATGCTCAGACGATATCAAAGTAACTGTGGTCATGATCATTGAAAAGCTAGTAAAAGGATT
The DNA here is from genome assembly GCA_030864215.1 of Capsicum pubescens. NCBI lineage: Eukaryota > Viridiplantae > Streptophyta > Magnoliopsida > Solanales > Solanaceae > Capsicum > Capsicum pubescens. The sequence continues at coordinate 95,565,560 of CM061538.1, read as the reverse complement.
TTGAGATATTTGCAAGAAATCAAGAATCTTACGCTTATATACAAATATTCTGACTCATTGAAAGTCATTTGGTAGTCTGATCCTAATTTGAATTGATGCAAAAATAGTGGTAAGTCTACTTCTGGATACATCTTCCTTCTTGCTGGAGGTGTTGTGTCTTGAAGAAGTGTTAAGCAAATCATTGTTGCAACATCCATAATGGAAGCTGATAATGGCTAAAGAATTTCACCATAGGATTAGAAGTTGTTGATTCTATTGCAAAGTCATTGAGAATGTTTTATGATAATTCAGCCACGGTATTCTTTTCGAAGAACAATAAGAGTGACAATTGAGGTAAGCACATAGACATAAAGTATTTGATGGTTAGAGACTATGTAAAGAAAAAAGATGTTAGTTTTGAACATGTTAGTACTACTATGATGATTGCTGATCCCATAATTAATGATTTACCAACTAATACTTTTAAGGATCATGCATTCCGTATGGAGCTTAGTATCCCATTATGGTCTTACATTGTTCTCTAATACTTTGCTAGACACTATCTTTATACATGATTGTGCATATTTCGATTTTTATGTATTATAGTGTGATCCTTTGATCAAATAAAGTTGGAATTAGTTGAATGACTTATATTAAGCTCATTCATAAAGCTGTTGGATACTTTATATAGAATATATTGTATATTGTAATACATGGAAGGAAGTGTTTGATTAAGAGAATGAATGCCATGATTCTTGTATTAATATATTCTTGCTAAAGTGATTGTTGCATAACTTTTAAGTTGAGTGAATATGCATTTATGACCATTGTTTATCTGCACTCATAAAGGATTATCTGATTTTAATATAAGGGCCAAGTGGGAGAATGTAAGAATTTACACATCTCTTTTAAGAAACTTTGATATGACCCACATATTTTTGGTTATAAATTATTATCTTGTCTCCCGAGTAAAGTAATAAATCAACCAATTAATTTTTATTCAAGTTATGTGATGAGTGGTGAATTTATCACTCATTTTCTCCCAATATTTGTGCACACTATTATGATTTAAATGCATAAATGAGACATATTTGTGATTAAATGCACTAATTTCCACATTCTTACATACACACAAGTGATGAAATATAAAGATATGGATTTAAGCTAAATAGAGATCGAAATGAGAGTAAAAATACATAGCTGAAGACCCTGCACGAATCAGGGTCATTTACCGCGATCACGGCCAGTCAAGATTGGTCATCCACCATGATCGCGTTGATCCTATCGCTGTCGCGGTAGCCGCGATTGTGGCGTAGTGGTATTTTTGCCCAGGGCAGTTTTGTAAGTTGACGTGGATAATTCCACCTTCTATATAAGGAATAAATCCTTATTTCTTTGGGGGCATTGATCTTTATTATAAAGATTGAAAAATTTGAGAATTGGTGAACCCTAGAATTTAAGGAAACATTTTTGTATTTAAAAATCAAGTTGAAGTTGGTGAAATTGAAGTGTAAAGTGAAGTCCTTGTCCTCCATCGTTATGGATTCCATGAATGAATTGTTTGGTATATTTCTTCTCTTTCATTTCATGAGTAGCTAAATTCTCTAGTCTTGGGATTATGTTGAACTAAGGTGCAATTGTGTTTGGGTAAAGATGTGTTTGTGTAATTCTTAGTTGTTGATTATGGATTCCACCATTGATTGGTTTAAATAGTTTGAATTTATGGGTGAAAACCCCAAATACGCAAAATGGGTTTGTTGGGTGAAAACCCCAAACTCCTGAAAGCTCTCATCATCCTTGAAAGAGGGATGTGAGTAAATCTTTGGGAACCCATATCTTCCTTGAAAGAGGGCTATAGGGAGTCAAAAAAATAGTGGACAATTATGAATATAGCCTGCTTTCTTTGGCCATCTTAAAAATAAGGGTAGATGGAGAGTAGGTTATGTCATGAGCATCTTCCTAGAAATAGGGATGCCCAATTGAGGTTTTAGGTGGATTTTATTGATACACTCGTTAGATACTCAAAAGAGTCAGGGAGTGACATCCTTCAGGCCTTGCTGACAAACTAGCCTCAAGGACTCTTTACCTAGCCTACCATGTCATCAACAATTAGGACTTTTACAAAACCATCATGACCTCATGCACACCTCCCCCTTAGGTAGACATAATCCCAAGATCTCTCCAAATTTGCATTCTAAAACAAAAAGTGTTATCTTAGTGTGTTTCTTGACTCGATATTGATAAGATTTATTCAACCCCCCCCCCCCCACTTTACTTTATGTGTTTTACGTTGTGTACACTTTGGATATGTTTTTAGTAATTTTGAAACCTATAGGACTCGAAATCTAAATCTCACTCATCGTGGATTCAACCTCAATGAAAGTTGAGCTATTGACAATGACCATCCTCTGTCACTTTAGATGGTATAGGTAAGCGTTATCAAAATGGCGCCGCTGCCGGGGAGTGAAATCTAGATTTCACTAGTGTGGTGTTGAATGTTACTTTGGGTATACCCGTGGTGATTTTGATTTAATTTTCTTGTTGTTTTTGATTTTTGATTAGGTAATCACTATTTTTCCCGAATAACCATGAGTCAAGATGGCTTGGATTATTTTGGCATCAGTGACATAAAAGTGCAATCCGCATTCTCCCTACCGAGGGTAACAGAGAATTTTATGTCACAAGTGTGATGCTTCAATTGCTTCATTTGAAGGGAATTTTTAGGGGTCAAGCACATGAGGACCCGAATTTGAACTTGAAGAACTTTGTAGAAGTTTGTGCACCCTTTATTACTGCACATATCCCAAGAGTCCATCCGATTCTTTTCCCATTCTCTCTGATGAGAAAGGCAGTGCTATGGATAAGATATTTGCCCGCCGGTTCCATCACCTCATGGATAAGTATTATGGAGGCTTTCTTAAGTCAATACTTCCCACTTTCGAAGATGTTACAATTGTGGGATAAAATCATTAATTTCTTCCAATTCTATGAAGAACTGTGGTATGAAGCTCGGGGAAGATTCAAGGAGAAGCTCTTGAAATGTCCTTACCATAAGATGCCGGAGAAGATGCTTCTCTAAATATTATATAGGGCATCATACCAACTCAACAAAGATATAGTAGACAATGCATCCAGTGTATTGCTCATTAAATCATCATATGGGGTTGCATCAAAGGTATTGGATCAAGTAGCAAATTGTTCTAGGGGATGGGACATGAAGGATGCCGAGGTGGCCGTGGGGGCTTCCTCTTTATCCTTTGTGTTTCAAGATGGAAAATGTTAAGAGGAGGAAAAATATTCAAACATCTCCTTACGAATCATATATTCGGAGCCCCAATTGAAAGCATAAATATGATAAATGCAATAGAGTCTAAGCCATGTAAAAGTGCAGATGAAGAGATAGTTGATGACAGATTGAGTGTGTTGCCTAAATATACGGAGGGGTTCCACCCTTCCTATCAAGGTCAAGGCAGGAATAAAGGTCGGAACCATGTAATTCAAAGCATGACACAATTAAAAAAGAAAGGGTGAATCAATGAAGAAATTTTGGTGTGGATCTTAATTTATGTTGAGGGGATCGACAAAATTGTACAAGAAATGTGAAGTGATTTCTCCGTGCTCAACCAAACGGTTGAGTCCCACTCAACTGCCATTTAACAGCTAGAATCAAGGTTGAATCAAATATTAGTGTATCTCATAGAGAAGCAAATAAAGAAATACCAAGTAGGAAGGTAACAAATGATATGGGCACTCAAGATGGAAAAGGTCTCGAAAATAGTATGGAGCTTGAGAACTCCGATGGAAAAGAAGAGGATAAGAAAACAAAGGCAAAAAGAAAGAGGTCAAATAATGATGAGCCAAAACCAAGTGGGATTGTGTTTGAAAAGTCAAATATAAATGAGTGCCAAATTATCTCCATGCCATCAAGCAATATTCCTACACCTTTCCTTAAAGGGTTCTTACCGAAGGAAGAAAATTCAAAGTTCAACAAGCTTTTTGATAAATTTAGTACCCTATCCATTAATACTCCTCTGGTTGAGGTGTTGCAAGATATGCCAGGGTATGCTAAATTTGTGAAGGATTTGATATCTAAGACGCGGCTTGTGGAAGATGAAACAATAGAAATAACACATCATTGTAGTGCCATCAAGTCAAGTACATTGGCGAAAAAGAAGAACGACCTCGGTACTTTTAGAATTCCATGCACCATCGGATTGTTCAAGTTCTTGAAAGCATTGTGTGACCTTGGAGAAAGTGTAAACCTAATGCCATATGCCATATTCCACAAACTTGGATTGGGAAAGTCGTAACCTACTACGATAAAATTTCTCATGGCCAACCGTTCCATCAAGAAGCTGATTGAAGTTCTTCATGATGTTTTAGTCAAAGTTAACTGGTTTATCTTCCCGATTGATTTTGTAATCTTGTATTTTGCAATGGATATTAAAGTTTCTATAATTATCGAGGGACCATTCTTTTCCACCGAGAAGGCCATGGTGTATGTGAAATCCGGCGAGATGAAGTTTCAGTTGAATAATGAGGAGGTATCTTTCAACATATGTATGTCCATGAAGCAACCGATGGACTTACAAGTCATCTCAATAATTGATGTCATTAATGGGGAGGTGACAAATCATATTGATGTGAGCTTGTTGGATGATCCTTTGGTAGGAGTATTATGGAATTACAAAAAGGAAGAAGTGGAAGAATTTGATGATGTGGTTGCATCTTTAATGGGAATTGGATCCTATACTAAGAACCCAATAAAATTGGACCTTGACCTTAAAAATCGTGAGATTCCACCTACAAAACCATCCATTCTCAAGCCACCAAAAATTTAATTAAAGACTTTCTCACCCCATCTTAAATATGTGTTCTTGGGGGACAAAGACACGTTACCTATCATCATTGCAAGTGACCTTGATCCCTCTCAAGTGGAGGCTTTGAAGTTGGTGTGAAAAGTTTTATTTGAGCCATTAGATGAATAATTGCGGACATCATAGGGATAGCCCCCGATATTTCTTCCCATAAAATCAAGTTAGAGAAAGATCATGTACCAAGTATGGAACATCAAAGGAGGCTAAATCAACCTATGCATGTGGTGGTAAAGAAAGAGATCACAAAATGGCTTGATGCGGGAGTAATTTATCCTATATCAAATAACACATGGGTGAGTCTTATACAATGTATCCAAACTAAAGGTGGCATTGCGGTAGTTGAGAATGAAAAGAACGATCTTATCCCTATCCGACCGATCACAGGGTGGCGGGTATGCATGGATTACCAAAAGTTAAACTTACGGACCAAAAAAGACCATTTTCTGATGCCTTTTATAGACCAAATATTGGATAGGTTGGCCGGGAGAGGATGATATTACTTTTTAGATGGTTATTTGGGGTACAATTAAATTTGCATCACCCTGGAGGACCAACAAAAGATGACTTTTACTTGCTTATATAAGACATTCACATTCAAGCGGATGCCCTTTGGGTTAAGCAATGCCCTGAAAACCTTTCAACATTGCATGTTGTCAATCTTTGCGGATATGGTCAAATACTCAATGGAGGTCCTTATGGATGATTTTTCTATGGTGGGGAACTCATTCGACTCATGTCTTGAGCATCCAAGCAAGGTGCTTGAGAGATGTGTGGAAACCAACCTTGTCCTAAATTGGGGAAAATGCCATTTCATGGTCTAGGAGGGTATTGTCTTGGGCCACAAAATATTCAGAAAAGGCATACAAGTCGATCAAGTGAAGGTAGAGGTAATTGCCAAGTTACCACCCCCCATTTTCGTAAAGGGTGTTCGGAGTTTTCTTGGACATGTCGGGCTTTATTGTTGTTTTATCAATCCAATGAGAAAAAACCTTGAGAAGGAGACAAAATTCAACTTTGAAGAGGCATGCTTAAAATCCTTTGAGCATCTTAAGGCGTTGCTTATTTCTGCCCCTATCATTATGGCCCCAAATTGGTCATTCCTTTTTGAAGTAATATGTGATGCAAGTGGGATTAAATAGGGTACGGTGTTAGGTCAATGGAAGTAAAAACTCTTTCATCATATCTATTATGCGAGCAATACCTTGAATGATGCTCAACACAACTACACCGTTATCGAACAAGAGTTGTTGGTAGCTTTGTATGCTTTTTAAAAATTTTGTGCCTACTTGTTAGGAATAAAAGTAGTGGTGAACATGTATCATGCCACCCTTAAGTACCTCATGGAAAATAAGGAAGCAAAGTTGCGCCTAATTAGATGGATTTTACTCTTGCAAGAATTCAACTTTGAGGTAAAGGACCGAAAGGGGTGTGAAAACTAAGTGGTCGATCATCTCTCGCATCTTGAAGGTAACCATGAATGGTATAGAGAAATCAAAATTGATGATGCTTTTTCCGATGAGGTATTCATGTCTCTTGAGGGAAAAAGTGTACTGTCTTATGCCGACTATGCCAACTATGTAGCAAGTGGTGTACTTCTCGAGGGGATTAACTACCATAAAAAGAAATGGTTCTTATTTGATGCAAAGAGATATTTTTGGGATGAACCGTTCCTATTTTGGGAGTGCGCGGATGGTGTGATTAGGCGGTGTATTATGGAGGTTGAGATGAATGATATCCTTAAAGCTTTCCACTCCTCACCTTACGGTGGTCACTATGGAGGAATCTAAAGCACTACCAAAATCCTTCAATGTGGGTATTATTGGCCCTCAATGCATAGGGATTCCATTGAGTGGGTAAAATCATATCACCAATATCAAATTCAAGGTGGTGTTTCAAGAAGACATGAAATGCTTCTCAAACCAAACTTCAAAGTTGAACTCTTTGATGTGTGGGGAATTGACTTTATGGGCCCGTTTGTGAGCTTATTTGGAAACAAATACATATTGGCGGAGGTTGATTATGTTTCTAAATGGGTCGAAGTCGTGGTATTTTTGAATAATGAGAGCAAAAGTGTTACCTTGTTTTTGAAGAAATACATCTTTACAAGGTTCGAAATGCCGCATGCCATCATTAGTGACGGAGGCTCATATTTTTGTAATCAAGTATTCGGGGCCCTTATTGACAAGTATGGGGTTAAAACACAAAGTGACTACCTTATATCACCCCAAATGAGTGCCCAAGTTGAAGTTTCAAATTGAGAAATAAAATAAATACTTGAGGAAAAGGTGAATATAAGCCGAACCAATTAGGCAAGGCAGCTCGATGAGGCATTTTGGGCTTATAAAACGACCTACAAAAACCCAATTGGCATGTCCCCCTACTAATTGGTGTTTGGAAAGACATGTCATTTGCCCGTCGAGCTCGAACATGAATCCTTGTAGGCTTTAAAGAGGTTGAACATGAATTGGGAAGAAGCCTTCGAAGCAAGGGTCACAAGACTCCACGAGTTGAAAGATTTCTGACTCAAGTCTTATGAGAGTTTCACATTGTATAAGGAGAAAAGGAAGAAGTGGCATAATGCTCAAATATTACGATGGGAATTGTAGTTGGAGAGAATGTACTTCTTTACATTTCTCATTTGAAACTCTTTGCGGGGAAGCTTCGTTCTAAATGGTCGAGGAAATTTGTGATTTCTAACGCTCACCTTAGTGGTATCATTGAATTGGAAGATCACGAAAAAAACAATTTTTTTATAAATGTCCAAAGGGTGAAGCACTACAATGTGAAAGGTCTCGTGGTGGCTAAGGTGGAGTTTGTTCGCTTTAAAAATACTACGTGGTGAAAAAAAAATCATGCCGCAATGTTAAATTAGGCACTTGATGGGAGGCAACCCATCCTTGACTCATTTATTGTTGTTTCAATATTTTGTAGGTGTTTTAACACAAGCTCAATGCCCAAAAAAATAGGGGGAAAATAGAGTTGTAAAATGGCAGTTGTGCAGCAAAATCAAAATTGAGAAAAAATAAGGGATTTCAGCCTTAGTTACCATGTTTGCAACATCTGAGGGGTATACTACTTAAGGGAGTCCCTTCTAACCCCTGTACCTCTTATATATGATGCAGTGAGGGCACTTCAAGTGCCTAAGTTGAGGGTGCGTGAAACTACCTTTATTTTGTTTGTTTGGATGTGCCTTTTTCTATGATAGACTGAGTGGCAACATTCTTAAGGAAAAAACATCATGAATAGGTTTTGAGCTATGGATGCAGGGAAAGTATGAGTACCCGTGGTATCCAGGTCATAAATGCAAGAGAAATCTGAGTACCTGTGGCATTTTGAATTTGGTATCACACTTATACCCATGGCGAAGTCTGAGTAGCCATATGGTTTGCCCATGTGAAAGCCAAAATGTTAGACAAAAGCTTGGGATAGTGCCATAGTTAGAAAATTATACGTGGTGCAAATGCAAAGCAAACACCCCATCCATCCAAAATTTTTCACAAATCAAGGGCATGGACAAGAGCGGCCTTGTAACAAGACTTTTTCTCTTTTTGTGACTCCAAAAAATTTGGATTGTGGAAATTGATAGATACTCCATTTTTGTATCTAGTGAGAGGGGAAATTGAGCCTCTTTGGAAAATTTGCATGCCACGAATGGTGAGCTTATTTTTCCAAATCTCATGTGTACTTGTACCATCTAAAACTTTTCCCATTAGTCTCTCAAGGCTAATTTTGATTATACTCAGTTAGTGAGATCTTAGGCCATATTTGTGACATTGGAAGTCCATGTTAACCTAAAAAGACTACCTTTGCATAGATGTTATCCCTAGTCACCCACTTTGAGCCTTTAGATCTTTCTTTGGAAAACACATTGCAAGCCGTGAGCCTTTCAATCTTATCCTCTTTTGAACCCTATCCTTCTTGAATTTAAAAATACAAATTAAAGCTAAAAGTTTAAGTTGGGGGTGATGAAGATTGGAAGAGGTAACTTTGGGCTACGAAGTTGTAAGTGAGTGCCTTTGGGCTTTAACATTGAGAACAATTGAGTAAGAAAAAAAGGATCCAATAAAGGAAAGAGAAGCACAAAGAGTGCAAGAAAAAAATGAAAAGAAAATGGGTGAACCAAGGAAATTAAAGTAGGCACACATGTAAAAGTGAATATAAAAAGAAGTGGCCCATGGTCAAGAGTTGGATGGAATAGTGTGATGTAGATGTTCAAGGAGGGTATAACCATACGTTCCTAAATGATATCCTACCCTACCCCAAACCTACGTTACAAGCTCAAAAAGCCCTTTGAGATCTCTAACCAAGTGTAGTCATTGTAGTGGCGATTGAAAATAGGGGCAATCCTATGGCATGGTACTTGTTAGCATTGAGAGTTCTTGAGAGAGAGAGAGTGTGTTTTGCACTTAAATTTCTTGTTGCACATTTGATAACTTGGTGTATGGAATTTTCTTTCTTGTGATGAGGTATGTACACAAGTTGAGGTGGGTGATTTTGTCACCTCCCAAAAATTAAGGCAAAATGAGTAAATGTAGTTGCGGTAAAAAAGGTGAGTCACTTCTAGAGTATTAGTGATTGATACATGGTTGCTCTATGAATCCTTTTGCATTCTTGAAAATCACATTTTATGTTGAGGGGTGTCGTGAAAATAATTTTTGTCTATGATTGAAGAGCTATTTATGGTAGTACTCAAGTTAAAGTCATTGTGATCATTGGGTCATATAATTTGGGCATACATGTGCATTGTCTCATGGTAAAATGTAGTGTTGCTTAAAGATAAGCAAAGCTCTAAGTTGGGGGTGTTGATGAGTGGTGAATTTACTACTCATTTGCTCTCAATATTTGTGCACACTATTATGATTTAAATGCGTAAATGAGACATGTTTGTGATTAAATTCACTTATTTCCACATTCTTGTATGCACACATGTGATGAAATAAAAAGATGTGGATTTGAGCTAAATAGAGATCGAAAGGAGAGGAAAAGTACACAGCTGAAAACCCTGCATGGATCAGGCTCAATTACCACGATTGCGGTCTGAGGGTCGTGATCGCGGCTAGTCAAGATTGGTCATCCACCACGATCGCGTTGATCCTATCGCGGTTGTGGTAGCCACGATCGCAGAAAAGCTAATGTGATTGCAGCGTAGCAGGATTTTGGCCTAGGGTAGTTTTGTAATTTGACGTGGCTGGTTCCACTTCCTATATAAGGCACAAATTTTTTCTTTGGGGGAATTGATATTTGATTAAAAAGATTAAAAAATTTGAGAATTGGTGAACCCTAGAATTTGCGGAAACATTTTTGTATTTAAATTTCAAGTAAAAGTTTGTGAACTTTAAGTGTAAGTGAAGTTCCTTGTCTTCCATTGTTATGGATGCCATGAATGAATTGTTTGGTATATTTCTTATCTTTCATTTCATGAGTAGCTAAATTCTCTAGTCTTGGGATAATGTTGAACTAAGGTGTGGTTGTGTTTGGGTAAAAATGTGTTTGTGTAATTCTTAGTTGTTGATTGTAGATTTCACTATTGCTTGGTTTAAATAGTTGGGATTTGTGGGTGAAAACCCCAAATATCAAAAATGAGTTTGTTGGGTGAAAACCCCAAACTCTTGCAAGCTTTCATCATCCTTGAAAGAGGGATGTGGGTGAATCTTTGGGAACCCATAAATTCCTTGAAAGAGGGCTATAGGGAGCTAAAGTAATAGTGGACAATTATGAATATAGCTTGCTTTTTTTTGCTATCTTATAAATAAGGGTAGATGGAGAGTAGGTTATGTCATGAGCTTCTTTCTTGAAATAGGGATGCCCAATTGAGGTTTTGGGTGGCTTTTATTGATACACTCATTAGGTACTCGGAAGAGTCAGGGAGCGACATCCTTCAGGCCTTGTTGACAAACTAACCTCAAGGACTCTTAATCTATCCTACCATGTCATCATCAATTAGGACTTTTACAAAACCATCATTACCCCATGCACACCTCCCCCTTAGTTTGACATAATCTCAAGATCTCTCCAAATTTGAATTCTAAAATTAAAAGTGTTATCTTAGTGTGTTGCTTGACTTGATATTGATAAGATTCTATTCCAAACCAAACCCACCACTTTACTTTATGTGTTTTACGTTGTGTACACTTCTAGTATCTTTTTAGTAATTTTGATACCTATAGAACTCAAAATCTAAATCTCGTTCCTGGTGGATTCGACCTCAACGAAAGTTGACCTATTGACAATGACCGTCTCTACCACTTTAGATGCTATAGGTGAGCGTTATCGTTATGCATACATGGTATTTCGTTGATGACAAAAAATAACCGTGAGAGGTTCCTAGGATCAACGTTATTTTCCTAAGAGTCCCTAGCCTATCTATAAATATGCATGTGACTCCATCAATCTGGCATACCTTTTGATAAGCACAAGCTAGAAGACTCTAGGATTCTTCTTCTCTTTTTTAGGTTATAAATCGGTGATAAACCAAAGAGGATTCATACACTTGAACAATCATGGGTGAAGGTATGTTTTCGTTTAACTTCTTTGCTATGCTGACTTTGTGATATGTGTTGAAATAAACCTGTCAAACGGGCTGGGCTGGCCCATTTAGGCCGGTATGCCTGACCCGATTTGACTCGGCCTGGTGAGCCCCCGAGCTACAGGTCTGCCAGTCCCGAGATGGGCCATCGACGTTGACATGCTCGACAAGCCCGACCCGGTCCAAACTCGGACCAGGCCCCCGGTTTAACCGACCTGATTAATTAAAAAAAATATTTTTTTGGGTTGTTGTTGACTAGGCCATTTGACCATTGGCCCAACGGCTATAATGCCGTTTAGGACCCAACGGCCATTTGGCCAAATTTCCTATTTAATAAAAAAAAAATAATTCAAATTTTTTTCTATAAATACCCTAAAAATTCAAATCATTTTCCACACAAATCTTATTCTCTCAATATCTCTCAAATATTCTAATTATCTCCTAAAGTGCTCAATTTTCTTTTTTAATTGTGCAATTACAAATACAAGTGGAAGTTTTCTAAAGTCGCAACTTTCGGATATTTTTAAAATTTGGTATTGTTGTTCTATCTCTTACCTTTAATTTTTAATTAGTGTATTAATTATTGAATATTTATTTTTATTATTATTGTGTATTTTGAATAATTTTAGTTTATTTTATAATATGGATAAAATAAGAAATCTCGGTAAAAGTGTCAAAAATTTTGTCCTTTAAGTGTAGTGGTAGTAAAAAATGAACTGGTGGTGGTTCTGGTAGAGGTAGTTCAAGTAATACATATACCCGTGTGCCTATGGTACCGATTAGTCAATCTTTTGAGGAAGAAATAGGTGTAGGTGCTCACGATATGGATTATGTAGAAGCTCATGAAAATTATGGTATAAAAGAAGAGAATGAAGTAGACACAGTTAATTTAGAAGAAGATGATGAAAATATTGGTGAGACACCCGCAGTAGGAAATGTTAATGTTAGATTTGAATCGGTTAATCTTCCTCTCCGTCCTCCTTGTGCCTCAAGAGCTCGTAGAAGAACTAGTATTGCATGAATTTTTTTTATGGAAATAGAAGGAAAAACTAAGGTGCAATGCAATATTTGTGAAGTTATATGTGAGCATAAAAGAGGAGGCAATCAAGAGGGTACGGGTTCGTTGATGAGACATATAAGAGAAAATCACGCTACAGAGTTACTTATTGCACAAGGTGGTGAGGCTGTTGGTGGGCCAACACAAACCAGATTGAACCCAACAACCAGTCAATTAATTAAGAATTATAATAAAATAAAGACCGGAAAAAAATAGCAAAAATGATAGTTGTGGGTTGCTTGCCTTTTACTTTTGCTCTTTCAGATGCTTTTATTCATTATATTCAAGCAATTTATAATCTTATATTTGATGGTATTCCTAGAAGTACTTGTCGGGCCGATATTTTTAGACTCCATGCACAATATGTTTATTATTATCTACATTATTAAAAAATATTCAATGTAAAATTGCTCTAACTTCCGATCTTGGTCGTGCTGTTAATAAAAATGATCATTTAACCATTACTTATCACTAGATAGATAATAATTTTGTTATGCAAAATTGTATTTTAGTTTTTTTGTATGATGAAGATCGTAGACATACTGAAAAATTTATTTCTGAATCTATTACTAAAATTCCAGAATATTATGGCATTGAAAAAAAAAATTTATGCATTATTTTTGATAATGCATCTAACAACAAGATTGTTATTTACAAGTTAAAAGCTGTTCTTTCTCCGCTGTTACCTGAAATATTTCATGTTAAGTGTGCTTGTCATATATATAGCTTAATTGTAAAAGATGGTCTTTAATTTTTTTAGCTTGATATTGTAAAGGTCCGGCTTGCTGTTGGCTTTATTCAATGAAATAATCAAAGAAAAAGAGTGAGAATTTAAAGTTAAATGTGAATAAAATGGACTTAGATCGATATTAATGCCTGAAGAATATAATACTAGATGGAATGCTACTTATACTTATTTAAGAACTTATCTTACTTATGAAGTTTCTATTACAATGACTTTTAATCAGTATTCTTATTCTTTTTCTGAGTGTATGCTACATGATTCTGATTGGGCTACAATTGATGATCTTGTTAAGCTTTTAAAAAATATTTATATAGCTACGGTTGAATTTTTCGGTGCTTATCATCCTACTGTTTGCAATATTTTAGCTTATTTAGACGACATTTCTTGTTTGCTTAAAGAATATAAGAATAGAGAAGGTTACAAAAAAGTTGTTAGTGCTATATTTGCTAAATTTAAAAAATATTTTTATCCGCTTCCTCCAATTTACTTGGTTGGTGCTATGCTAAATCCTTGTATGAAATATAATAACTATGTGCAACTTTAGTTCTATTACATATACTTCCTTAGAGATAGAGCCTGAAGAAAATACAGATTTGTTTACGGCAATGAGTGATGCAAATATTTACATGGAAGCATTATATAGTCATTATACCGATTTACTTGATATAGCTGTACCGAAAAATATCACTCCAACTGTCTGTAACACCCCGTATTTCCCTAGCATAATCTAAGTCCCAGTGCATGAGTATTCGTATATGAAATTTTTGAAAAACTCATTATTTTTCAGTTTAGGGCTTGCCATTGAGTAGGAAATTCAATTAGCTTTCCAACGATATAAAATTTGCCTAAATCCGATAATCGGGTAAGAAGTTATGACGATTTTAAGTTTCAATCGCAAAGCCCCATCATTTTAACCTCTAGCGCATCGCGGAGCAGGTCAATCTCCCATTTGGCAAAATCTAGTAAGGGTCCACGATCCTGGCGCATCGCGCTATAGGTCAATTTGACATTTGTCAATTTCCAGTGGGCCTCCGCGATCATGGCGCGTCGCGGAGATGGCCAAAATGGCATTCACAGTCTTACCGCGATGGTGGCGTATCGTGGCGTTTGTCCAGGTCCCAGTTGTTCCTTTTCTAGTGGCTTGGTGCGATAGTGGCACGTCACGCCAAGGCCAAAAATCGGGATTTCAGTTTCAGCTTGTGTTTTTAAATCCATTTAAGGGTATTTGGGTTTTTTCCTAAGTCCTAAACTCGCCCTAAACACAAAATTTAACCCCTAATTGACCTAAATACTCATCATTATTCACTTTCTCTCAAATTAAAAATCCCCTCTTTCAAGAACAAGAAACCCTAGCTCTCAAGAATCAAGGTCAAATGTCAGGAACTCTCCATCAATCCTTCCAAATTCATCATCCCAGGTATGTTAGATGTTCATCCATGGATTCCTTTCATCCATGGAGTCCAAGTATCCGTTTTAATTACAAATCTATCATCTTTTCAAGATTTATGATATTAAATTGTGATTTAAAACTATGAATCTCCATGAACTTCCGTGAATGTTGATTTTATACCATTCTTTAATGGAATTATTGATGTTATCAAATCCCTCATGTTTTAATATTGTCATTCTTTGAATTAGATCATGATTTAGTGTTATAAATATTGAAGACATGCTATTATTTTAAGTTTTATACTATTCCCATGAATTGACTAAACTATGCAGTACAAGTGTTTGATAAAATGCCTATAAGAGTGATTTATTTAATAAGAGCCTTCATGTTTTGGCCTTCAAGCTTTAGTGTCTTTTTAGTATTGTTGTTTTGAGTCCTGGGGTATTGTATACCCGAAAACCATAGTTGTTTATTTAGTTTGGTCTTAGTACATTATGGAATAGTCTTCAGATTATATTATGAGCTTTAGGGGTGTACAGACCAAACAAGTCAAACCGAACCGACGAACCAAACCAAACCGAGAAAAAAAACCGACTTATGGTTTGGTTTGATTGGTTTGGCGTTAAAAAAAAATTGATCATTCCTGTTTTGGTTTGGTACTAACAAAAAAAATCAAATCGAACTCGAATCAAACCGACATAATATATATATATATATATATATATATAATATTCGAACTTTTTTACACATAAAATATTAATTATAATCTACTTTTTAAATACTTTTTCAACTAGTTTTAGTAATTTTCAATAATTTGAAAGTAGATGTAGATATATATTGGAAAAAATTCGGGCCTTTAAGTTGTAATATTTGTCCATTAATTGCTAATTAAATGATCGAAAACCGAATATAAACTTAAAACCTAAACTTTTCACTCTTCATCTCACTTTTTAGTTTCAAGAGAGTTTTCCGCTCTTCATTTTTTCATAATTATGATTTTTCATTAACACATGAGTGAAAACATATTTGATCTAGTCTTCGATCACAATATAATTGTAAAAACTAAAGATTATAAAAAAAACCCCAAAAATTTGAAAAACCCGAAAAAACCGACTAAAAACCTAAACCAAAAAAACTAATTTTATGTTGGTTTGATTTGGTTTATAGTTTTAATAAACCGGCATGATTAGTTTGTTTGTTTTTTAATAAAAACAAAACCAACCCGACCTATGTACACCCCTAATGAGCATTATCAGAATAGTCAGATATCAATCATTAAACTCAGAATAGTCTAGTATCATAGTGTCTTTCAGTTGGGAGTAGAATTTAGCACCGAGCGAGTGAAGGGATGACAACTTCTCCGTCAGTTAGGCAGAGTCGTTAGTAGCAGTCCCTATACTCCAGAACTACGTAGCCAGCGTAGGATATGAGTAGTCACTCATCAGATTAGGCTTGACTATCTCGCAGGGGTTATCAGTCAGTTCAGGTTTGACACCCTTAGTCCTTTGGAGATTATATCAGTTTAGTGGATCCACACAGTCATCGTTACTACCCATGGCACGGTATTAACACCCATCCAACTAGGGTTACAGGTTGGACCCCGATTAACTCAAATTGGGGAATGTCAGTTAGATGATACCTCCCACAGTGTCAGATATAGTCTCAGTTACAGTCCCAACTCAGTTATTCAGTCTTAGTATTGTTTGACCAAATCATACAAATTTTAATTATCTCAGTATATCAGTGTACAGATTTTACTCAGTTCATGTTATATGCTTGGTCATGCATCCATAGTATTTATAGATCTTCCTGCATTTTTAGTATCTACAGATTCTATGCTCTTTATTCAGTACTACATGCTTTACATGTATTTCCAGTTAATTATTATCATTCCTATTCATGAGATCATGCATATCAGTCTACCTCATTTAGCATACCAGTACATTCAAAATACTGATCACATACCTTTTCTTTTGCACTATGATGTCTCATATCATAAGTGTTGACACTCAAATCTCGGATTGCACCTAGATTCTCAGATTTATTAGCAGTACAATAGCAGTGGTGAGTCCTCATCATCCGAGGACAAATTATATTACTTCATGTCTTTATCTCAGTAGTTAGTAGAGTTAGTTGGGGCCTATCCCATCAACTCACAGTATCCAGTTTAGAGGCTTTTCAGACACTACAGTTAGCTATTCAGACTAGTCAGATTTCAGTATTTTTATCAGATTCATAACTCAGTAGTTATTTTATTATTAAAATCTTATGGCAATTCAGTTATTCTTCCGCATTTATGATTATATTATTCAGTGCTCATAGCAGGTACCAACTCATGGGTTAGCTTATGATCACTCAGTATCATAAGCACCGTGTAATGACGAGGAGGTAGTCTCGGGTCGTTACAAACTTGGTATCAAATCCTAAGGTTTTAAAGTGTCCTAGAAAGTCTGAAAGCCACGTCGAGTAGAGTCTTGTGCATGGGTATATAGCACGCTACACTTATGGATGAGAGGTTACAAGGCTTTTAGGAAAAAGTTTCCCTTCTTTCAAGTATTCATGTCGTGCGATTGAGCATGAGCTCCAGTCTAATTTGTTTCTTCCTTCCATTTACAGAAAATTCCTCCTAAGAAGAACGGAAGAAGAATAGGAACTCAGCCAGCCCCTCAGGCTTTCCAGGAAGATCCTCTAGATGAGCATGTCTCTTACGCAGAATTCAAGGATGCGTTCACTACTCTATCAAACTCCGTAGCAGTACATAATAAACGGCCAGTCGCTATTCTGGCCAATACTGTTGCAACTAGAATTCGAGATCCAAGTCTGAAGAGGATCCACAGGAATTCTTAGATATGGTTCAGAAGGTCACGATGCTATAGGGGTGACGTCTAGTCAGAGTGTCAACTTGGCTGCATATCAATTGCAGGATGTAGCCTATACTTGGTTTAAGTAGTGGAAAGTTGATAGAGGTATTGATGCAGGGCCTATAGAATAGGAAGAGTTTGTCACGACTTTCTTGGACAGATTCTTTCCATTAGAGTTGAGGGAGGGCAAAGTGTTAGAATTTATTAATTTGAGGCAAGGCAACATGAGTGTGAGAGAGTATTCTCTCAAGTTCACTCAGTTAGCTAGATATACTTCTTATGTGGTGGCTGACAGCAGGTCCAAGATGAGTAAGTTTGTGTCTGGCGTATCTCATAGTGTGGTCAAGGAGTGTAGGACCGTAATGTTGATTAGTGAGATGGATTTGTCTAGACTGATGGTCCATGCTCAATAGATAGAGGAGCAAAAGATTAAGGATAGGGAAAGAGGAAATAAGAGAGCTAGGATGGGTAGTTTTAATTTCAATCAGCCAAAGTCAGAAGGTGGTAACCGTCCTCAGTTTTATTAGAGGTCTTCAGCCCCAGTACCTTCTTCAGCCAGTGCCCCAGTACCTAAATTCAGAAATAATAATAGGGATAGAGCACTAGTCTCTAAGTCCAGGTCAGTGTTAACAGTGCTCGTACCAATTCTTTATGTCAGAATTATGGAAGACACCATCAGGGTGAGTGTAGAGTGGGTAGTGATGTGTGCTTCGAGTGTGGCTATCCAGGCCATCAGATTCGGGAGTGTCGGGTAGTTGATCAGAAAGGTAGGGATGTGCACCAACAGGGTTAGTCCCATCAGTCATCAGTTCCATCCGGATGCCCAACTCAGCAAGGTGCTGCTTTTAATGCTACCAGTGGTTAGCGTTCGAATAGATTATATGCTTTTCTATTCCGCCAAGATCAGGAAAATTCTCCTAATGCAGTTACTGGTACGTTACAGACCTTTCAGTTACATGTTTATGCTTTACTAGACCCTGAAACTTCTTTTTGTTTTGTAACTCCATATATAACTGTCAATTTTGAAGTCAGTCCCGAAACTCTAGCAGAGCCCTTTTCAATGTCTACCCCAGTAGGCGTTTCCATTATAGCCAGACAGGTATACAGGAACTTTCTGGTTATAATATTTCAGAAAGTTACCTCAGTTGATCTCGTGAAGTTAGAGATGACGGATTTTGACATCATTCTCGGCATGGATTGGCTCCACTCATGCTATTCCTCAGTTGATTGTAGAAACAAAATAGTTTAATTTCAGTTCCCAAATAAACCAGTCCTTGAATAGAGGGGTAATACTACAACTCTTAGGGGTCAGTTGATCTCGTATCTTAGAGCCAGAAAGATGATATCCAAGGGGTGTGTCTACCATCTTGTACGAGTCAAAGAATCTACTCAGAAACTCCTACTCTTGAGTCAGTTCCAGTGGTAAATGAATTCTCAGATGTATTTCCTGAAGATCTCCCCAGAGTTCCTCCCGAAAGGGAAATCAACTTCGGAATAGATCTTCTCCCAGATACTCAGCCTATATCTATTCCTCCATACAGAATGGATCTAGCTGAACTCAAAGAATTGAAAGAACAATTAAAGTATCTCCTAGATAAGGGATTCATCAGACCCAGAGTCTCTCCGTGGGGCGCACCTATTCTATTTGTGCGTAAGAAAGATGATTCTCTCAGAATGTTCATAGACTACCATCAGTTGAACAAGGTCATAGTCAACAATAAATATCCACTTCCTAGAATCGATGATTTGTTCGACCAACTTCAGGGTGCCAGTTACTTTTCCAAGATAGACCTCAGATCAGGCTATCATCAGCTTAGAGTCAGAGAATCTGATATCCTAAAAATAACTTTTTGAACTTGGTATGGTCACTTTGAATTTCTAGTCATATCATTTGGTCTTACCAATGCCCCAGCAGCCTTCATGGACTTGATGAACTGAGTGTTCAAGCAGTACTTGGACATGTTTGTCATAGTCTTCATTGATGACATTCTTGTCTATTCGCGTAGCGAAAATGATCATAAAGACCATCTCAAAATAGTGTTGCAAACTCTTAGAGCCCATAAGTTGTTCGCTAAATTCAGTAAGTGTGAATTCTGGCTAAGATCAGTAGCTTTTCTTGGCCATATTATTTATGGTGATGACATTAGAGTCGATCCTCAAAAGACCGAGAAGGTGAGAAACTGGCCTAGACTTATCTCTCTATCAGATATCAAGAGTTTCTTGGGTTTGGCTGGCTATTACCGTTGGTTTGTTGAAGGATTTTATTCTATTGCATCCCCTATGTCCAAACTGACTCAGAAGAAAGTTAAGTTTCAATGGTCAGATTCATGCGAGAAGAGTTTTCAGGAGTTGAAGACTCGACTCACCTCAGCCTCAGTTCTTACTTTACCAGACGGTTCAGATGGTTTTGTCGTGTACTGTGATGCATCCATAGTAGGTTTGGGTTGTGTCCTCATGCAAAAAGGTAACATCATAGCCTACGCCTCCAGACAGCTTAAGCCTCATGAAAAAAATTATCCGACTCATGATCTTGAGCTAGCAGCGGTAGTATTTGCCTTAAAGATTTAGAGGCATTACTTGTATGAGGTGCATGTACATGTGTTCACAGATCACAAAATCCTTCAGTATGTGTTCTCTCAAAAAGATTTGAATTTACGTCAGAGAAGGTGGTTAGAGTTATTGAAAGATTATGACATGAGTGTTCTGTATCATCTGGGAAAGGCCAATGTAGTGGCTGATGCTCTCAATAGAATGTCTATAGGTAGTGTAGCTCATGTTGAGGATGGTAAGAAGAAGTTAGCTCAGGAATCCATCAGATTGCCTTACTAGGTGTACATTTACTCGATTCAGCAGAAGGTAGTGTATGGGTGCAGAGTAGCTCAGAGTCGTCTTTAGTTTGTGAGGTGAAGAAAAACCAGGATAGAGATCCAAGTCTAGTTAAGTTGAAAGAATTAGTCAGAGATCAGAAAGTGGAGGTTTTCTCCTAAGGAGGAGATGGTATCTTGCGTTGTCAGGGTAGATTGTGTGTGCCTGGTGTAGATGAGTTGAGGCAACTAATTCTTGCAGAAGTGCATGGTGTGTGTTGCTCTATTTATCCAAGGGACACTAAGATGTACCGCGATTTGTGGGGGATTTATTGGTGGAGTGGGATGGAGAAAGATATTACAGAGTTTGTAGCTAAGTGCTCTATGTGCCAGCAAGTTAAGATTGAGCATCAAAAACCTAGTGGGTCCATGCAGTAGTTCAGTATTCCCATATGGAAATGGGAGGAAGTGAATATGGACTTTGTGACAGGTTTGCCTCGTACCCGTCATCAGCATGACTCTATTTGGGTTATCGTAGACAGGATGATCAAATTATCTCATTTTTTGCCAGTCCATACCTCTTACTCAGCCGAGGACTATGCCAATCTCTATCTCAGAGAGTTGGTTAGGTTGCATGATGTTTCCTTATCTATCATCTCAGATATAGGTACTCAATTTACCTCTCACTTTTGGAAAGCATTTTAAAAGGGTCTTGGTACCCAAGTCCACCTCAGTACAACCTTCCACCTCCAGACAGACGGTCAAGCAGAATGGACCATTCAGACTCTTGAGGATATACTAAGAGCATGTATGGTTGATTTCAAGGGTAGTTGGGATAACCATTTGCCTTTGATTGAATTCACATATAATAACAACTATCATTCTAGTATCTGTATGGCTCTATTTGAGGCTCTCTATGGTAGGAGATATAGATATCCAATTGGTTGGTTTGAAGTAGGTGAGGCTGCAGTAGTAGGTCCTGACTTGGTGTTTGATGCATTAGAGAAGGTTCAGTTGATCAGAGAAAGTCTTAGGGTTGCCTAGAGCCGACAGAAATCGTATGGAGATGTGAGAAGAAAGGATCTCGAGTTTAAGGTCGGTGATCTTGTGTTCTTGAAAATATCTACCATGAAGGGAGTGAGGACATTCGGTAAGGAAGGGAAACTCAGTACCCGATATGTCGGTCCCTTCATAATTCTCAGTCGTTTTGGAAAGGTAGCTTACGAGCTTGAGTTGCCTTCAGATTTAGCCTCAGTACATCCAGTGTTCCATGTCTTATTGTTAAAAAAGTGTATTGGTGATCCAGCTGTAGTTTTTCCCTTATAAAGTATAGATATTCAAAACAATCTTTCCTTTGAGGAAGTTCCAGTCAAAATTCTTAATCATCAAGTTTGTAGACTAAGGAACAAAAGAGTTCCACTAGTCAAAGTTCTTTGGTGGAATCAGTACGTTGAGGGAGCCATTTAGGAAGCAGAGGTAGATATGCAGACCAAGTACCCTCATCTTTTCTCCGCGAATCTAGATTCAGTATAAGGTACTAATTTTCTTAGGATTTCTCTCTATCATGCTCAGTTTCAGTTGCACATCATGTTCATATTAGTCGTGCATTTACAAAATAGTCCATTCATGTAATCCATGCATCAGATATGCATATTCAGTGTGTAAGCTCAGTCCAACAATTTTTCTCGGCTTAACCAGTTTCATTTGGGAACGAATGGTCCTAAGGGGGAGATATTGTAACGCCCCATATTTCCCTAACACAATCTAAGTCCCAGTGCATGAGTATTCATATATGAAATTTTTGAAACACATTATTTTTCAGTTTAGAGCCTACCATTGTGTAGGAAATTCAATTAGCTTTCCAATGATATAAACTTCACCTAAATCCGATAACCGGGTGAGAAGTTATGGTAATTTTAAGTTTCAGTCGCAAAACCCTATCATTTTAACCTCTAGCGCATCGCGGAGCAGGCCAATATCCCATTTGGAAAATCCAGTAAGGGTTCGCGATCCTGGCGCGTTGTGCCATAGGTCAATTTGACATTTGTCAATTTCCAGTGGGCCTCCGCGATCATGGCGCATCGCAGAGATGGCCAAAATGGCATCCACAGGCTTACCGCGATGGTGGCGCATCTTGGCGTTTGTCCAGGTCCTAGTTGTCCCTTTTCCAATGGCTTAGAGCGATAGTGGCGCATCGTGCCAAGGCCAAAAATCAGGATTTCAGTTTCCAGCTTGTGTTTTAAAATCCGTTTAAGGTAAATCCTAAGTCTTAAATTTGCCCTAAACACGAAATTTAACCCCTAATTGACCTAAATACTCATCATTATTCACTTTCTATCAGATTAAAAATCCCCTCTTTCAAGAACAAAAAACCCTAGCTCTCAAGAATCAAGGTCAAATCTTAAGAACTCTCCATCAATCCTTCCAAATTCATTATCCCAGGTATGTTAGATGTTCATCCATGGATTCCTTTCATCCATGGAGTCCAAGTATCTGTTTTAATTATAAATCTATCATCTTTTCAAGATTTATGATATTAAATTGTGATTTAAAACTATGAATCTCCATGAACTTCCGTGAATATTGATTTTATACCATACTTTAATGGAATTATTGATGTTATCAAATCCCTCATGTTTTAATATTGTCATTCTTCGAATTAGATCATGATTTAGTGTTATAAATGTTGAAGTCATGCTATTATTTCAAGTTTTATACTATTCCCATGAATTGACTAAACTATGAAGTACAAGTGTTTGATAAAATGCCTATAAGAGTGATTTATTTAATAAGAGCCTTCATGTTTTGGCCTTCAAGCTTTAGTGTTTTTTCATTATTGTTGTTTTGAGTCTTGGGGGTATTGAATACCCGAAAGCCATAGCTATTTATTTAGTCTGGTATCAGTACATTACAGAATAGTCTTCAGATTATATTATGAGCATTATCAGAATAGTCAGATATCAGTCATTGAACTTAGAACAGTCTAGTATCTCAGTATCTTTCAGTTGGGAGTAGGATTTAGCACCGAGCGAGTGTAGGGATGGAAGCTTCCCCGTCAGTTAGGCAGAGTCGTTAGTTGGAGTCCATATACTCCAGAACTATGTAGCCAGCATAGGATATGAGTAGTCACCCATCAGATTAGGCTTGACTATCTCGCAGGGGTCACCCGTCAGTTCAGGCTTGACTCCCTTAGTCCTTTGGACATTATATCAGTTTAGTGGATCCACACAGCCATCGTTAGTACCCGTGGCACAGTGTTAACACCCTTCCAACTGGGGTTACAAGTTGGACCCCGATTAGCTTAAATTGGGGAATGTCGGTTAGATGATACCTCCCACAGTCTGAGATATATTCTCAGTTACAATCCCAACTCAATTATTCAGTCTTAGTATTGTTTGACCAAAGCATACAAATTTCAGTTATCTCAGTATATCAGTTTACAGATTTTACTCAGTTCATGTTATATGCTTGGTTATGCATCCACAGTATTTACAGATCTTTCTGCATTTTAGTATCTACAGATTCCATGCTCTTTATTCAGTACTCCATGCTTTACATGTATGTCTAGTTAATTATTATCATTCCTATTCATGAGATCATGCATACCAGTCTACCTCATTTAGCATACCAGTACATTCAAAGTACTGATCGCATACCTTTTCTTTTGCGCTATGATGTCTTATATCATAGGTGCTGACGCTCAGTTCCCGGATCGTACCTAGATTCTCAGATTTATCAGCAGTACAGTAGCAGTAGTGAGTCGTCGTCATCCAAGGACAGATTATATTACTTCATGTATTTATCTTAGTAGTTAGTAGAGTTGGTTGGGGCCTGTCCCATTAACTCACAGTGTCCAGTTTAGAGGCTTTTCAGATACTACAGTTAGCTATTCAGACTATTCAGATTTCAATATTTTTATCAGATTCATAACTCAGTAATTATTTCATTATTAAAACCTTATGACAATTCAGTTATTCTTCCGCATTCATGATTATATTATTCAGTGCTCACTGCAGGTACCAGCTCATGGGTTAGCTTGTGGTCTCTCGAGATCGTAAGCACCGTGTAACAACTAGGGGGTAGTCTCGGGTCGTTACACTGTCACTCCCGAGGAGCCACCATCTTCTAGAAGGCCGACACATAGTTGTTTTCCTGATTACCTTTATGATTTAAATGTTTAGGACAGGGTTGATACTTCAACATACACAACAACTTCTCGGGAAGAGCTTAAGTATTATCTTCGACAATCGATAGAGGATCGTAGAGCAAGGATCAACGCGTTGGATTGGTGGAAGAATAATGAAAGACAACATCCTGTGCTTTCAAGATTAGCTAGAGATATATAGAATGTTCCAGTGTCAACCGTTGCATAGAAGAGAGCTTTTAGTCAGGGACGACAATAGCTTGGAGACAACCGACACTCATTGGGAAGCAATGCTATGAATGTTCTAGTTTGCCTTAGAGATTGGATTAGAGTGGAACAAAGAAATCAAGGAATGGAGGTGGAGCCGAAAGACGAACAAAATCTTGATGAAATTCTAACTTCAAGAGAGAACTCAGCACAATTAAGTACAATGCATGATTTTACCCCCATTGATTTTGACTATCCCATGGTAGTTTCCGTTAATATTAACATGAACGAGTTGGAAAAAATGATGCAAAATTTATAGATTTTTCATTCATGTAAATTATAAGTTTTGGATATTTTGCAATCAATAAAATACAACATTCATTCACTTCTGACTTTGTAATTTTTTTCATTTAAATTGAATTTTTAGTTTGATTAAATACTTTTAATATATTACTATCAAACTTTGCACTAAGTAATAAACATAACAAACATATATACACATATATTCTACATATATACACAAGTGACATTTAAAGTAGTATATATTCTACATATATGTGTATATATTTTCTATAGACTCTAAAGTAGTATATATTTAACGTATACATGTCTATAGGTTTTCTAAAGTAGTATATATATATATATATATATATATATATATATATATATATATATATATATAGTGTATATATGTTGTATGTATAATTGTATATTGTTTCAAGTGGTATTTTAAATAGTATATATTCTACATATATGTCTATATATTTTCTATAGACTAAAATAGTAAATATTTAATGTGTATATGTTTCTAAAGTAGTATAATATGTAATGTATATATGTTATATGTGTATATATTTCCTATAGACTATAAAGTAGTATATATTTAACGTATACATGTATATATGTTTTCTAAAGTAGTATATATATATAGTGTATATATGTTGTATGTATATTGTTTCAAGTGGTATTTTAAGTAGTATATATTCTACATATATGTCTATATATTTTCTATAGACTAAAATAGTATATATTTAATGTCTATATATTTTCTAAAGTAGTCTATATATATATGGTGTATATATGTTGTATGTATATTGTTTCAAGTGGTATTTTAAGTAGTATATATTCTACATATATGTCTATATATTTTCTATAGACTAAAATAGTATATATTTAATGTGTATATGTTTCTAAAGTAGTATAATATGTAATGTATATATGTTATATGTATATATATTTTTTTATAGACTCTAAAGTAGTATATATTTAACGTATGCATGTCTATATGTTTTCTAAAGTAGTATATATATATATATATATATAGTGTATATATGTTGTATGTATATTGTTTCAAGTGGTATTTTAAGTAGTATATATTCTTCATATATGTCTATATTTTTTTACAGACTAAAATAGTATATATTTAATGTGTATATATTTCTAAAGTAGTATAATATGTAATGTATATATGTTAAATGTGTATATATTTTCTATAGACTCTAAAGTAGTATATATTTAATGTATACATGTCTATATGTTTCTAAAGTAGTATATATATATATATATATATATATATATATATATATATATATATATATATGTATATATATATATATATATATATATATATATGTTGTATGTATATTGTTTCAAGTGGTATTTTAAGTAGTATATATATATTATATTGTACATATATATAGTGTATATTGGAATAAACATTTAATTTCATGTTTTTTTTTCAAGTTTTGACCGGTCAAAACCGGACCAAGGTTAAGTGGGCCGATCCTGGTTTATTTCACAGATTTTCATTATTTGGGGCCGAACTGAATCGGCCCGTCAAAATTGACCCGATACCAAACCGGCCCAGAACCTGATAACTTGAAATGGGCCGGTTCCGAATTGAACCGACCCAACCCGTTTAACAGGCTTAGTTGAAATTCAACAGGAATACTATGTAATGCTGCCTAGCTACTCTGACTTCAACTCCTTGAAATTCAATAGGAATACTATGTAATGCTGCCTAGCTGCTCTGATTTCAACTCCTTGAAATTCCATCTTTGTTAGCATATTTAATTCATTTCGGACTTGTTTGTGATAGTTCTTAACTCCTCGGATAGAGGAACCCGTGCATGACTTCTTCCAATATTTATCAACTACTTGAAAGAAATTTTGCTGAGTTGTAACACGGTTATAAAATTTGAAATATCTTATACTCTTTATATAGGTGCATATTCAAAAGTAAACACATAGTGACGGTGATCGAAAAAATGAGCATCTAGTATAGTCTCTTCCAGATGAGGCCTTTTATTGTATCAAATTACTAATTAAGCTCTCGTTTAATCATAAATTTTGAAGTTGAAGTTTAAAAATTAAAGATTTGAGTTTTTGATGTGATTTTTGGAATTTGATGTTGTGTTTGGACATGCATTTTACTTGATTTATTTTTTGATATTTTGTGAGTAAAAGTTTCAATATTTGAAGATCATATTTGATCAAATTTCATGATCAAATAAATATTTGTACACAAAATTTTAAGCTTTTATTCATAATTTGTAGCCAAACACTAGCTCGGTCTTGTAAACTACACCGCAGACCCCTCTATCAGCAATAATATGCAATTCATAAATAATGTTAAAATTAAAATGAACATTAGCATGTGAAATAGTATCCTGCCTGGATAAATTGTTTATAGTACTTTATAGGAGTAAAGTTAACAAGTTTTTGATTGTGTAGGATCCCAATCCTTCCCCCCAGGTACAAGCTAGAGTTAGCAACCCATTGTCATGTTCCAACTTATTTAGAAATAATTGTAAGAGCATTGCTCTTCTTTCACTCTATTCCCAAATCTCAACAACAGAACGTGATGTGAAATCTAATTGGCCAGGAGACATAATTTTCTCTTTTGTTTTGCCTTTTTCATTTTTCATCTAGTGCATCTCATATGCATTTCGTTCGTCACCCAAACATCTTGTGTCAATTAATAATTCTTTTTATGAAATAAATTTTTGTGCACATGTCGGATCATTGAAATTCTTGACTCATGTGTCGTACATACCTCACAACTTGCTGAAGGGTCTATAGCTCATTGCTGAACCTCCTCCTCTTTCTTCTTCTTTTCTTCATCGTCGGTTTAATGAAGAACTCTATTGAAATGTACCTGATTTGTTACTTTCAGCTTCTCCTATCAATGGCGGAGCACAATCAATCGAAGCATACCACAAAAGTTCCAAATATGAAGTATTAGAGTTGCCTCTCCTTATTGGGAGGAGGGGAGGGGGTATTCTTTAAAAAAATAGCTATACTTTGCTGTAAAACTCATCTTCCATTGTCATATTTTACATAATTACCATTTATAACCGCTGTATTCAATTTACGCCCGTTGTATTCGGTTTAATCAATAGTCTGTATTCATATAAAATATAAATACAATACTTATTTAACCGTTGTATTCGATTCACAACCGTTGTATTCACTTTTACTCAGTGGTCTATATTCATAAAAAAAAACATAAATACACTATATATTTAGTCTCGACAAAACCACTACCATTTTTTTTTACATTTTTTCTTTTTCGTGTTTTCCTCTTTTTTTTCTTCTTTTTTCTACTTTTCCTTCTTTTTTTTTTCATTTAAAAAAAAATAAAAAATTCTCTCTTCTATCTCTAACTTCTATTTCTCTTTCTTGTTTGATTTTTTTTTTGTTTTCTTTTTTGTACTTATTTTCTTTATCATTTTTTTTGTTCTATTTTATATTTTTCGTATTTTCAAAAACTATGACTACTCGAGCATAATTCATGAATGAAAATATAAATACCACAATTATTTATCGTATTTGTAGTCACATCGTCATTTATATTTTTGTATTCATTGATACAACTATATTTGTATTTGTATTTTAAAGTTCACACTTGTATTTGTATTTGTTAGTTTGCATTTATATTTGTATTTTATAGTTCACACTTGTATTTGTATTTGTTTGTTCGCACCATCATTTATATTTTATATAATTCGCACTTGTATTTTAAAATCTGTTTTGTATTTTATAATTAACTGATTATATTGGATTATATTTGTATTGTGATTTTATTGTGTTTGTATATTTAAATTATATTTGTATTCTATTTTCGTCGATGTCTTTTTATTTTTAAAGAATTATTTTGTATTTATATTTGTAAGTTGATGCATATTGTATTTAGCTGTGATTATGTACAATTATCATTTGTATTTGTATACAAATAAGTAAATGCTTAATTGTATTTTCTTGATTCTAAAATATATAAATATTTAAGATATCATTTGATACAAATGTGCCATTTTGTATTTGTATGTCAAAATTATCATTCGTATTTGTAAATAAAGAAATATCACTTGATACAAATATAATTACAAACAAATAAAATAAATGATTTTACAAATATAAATACAATATGTATTTGTATATCTTGTATTTTTATAAAAATTTGAATTGTATTTATTTGTATCAATAAATACAACTCGTATCAATAAATACAAACAAGTATTCGTAGAAAGAAAATCAATCATTCTTTTTCAATAATTAAAAATTACAAATAATAGTTCACACTTGTATCTGTATGTTATAATTCTCATTTATATTTGTATTTTATAATTCACACTTCTATTTGTATGTTATAATTCACATTTATATTTGTATTTTATAGTTCACACTTATATTTGTGTTTGCTAGTTCGCACAAATAAAAAAAAGGAGAAAAAATGAAAAGAAAAAAAAAGAAGGATAAAAAATGAGAGAAAAAGAAGGAGAAAAAAAAAGGAGAGTAGTAGAAAATAGAAAAAAAAAGGAGAAAAATAAAAAATGGAAGAAAGAAAATGAAAAAGAAAAAAGTAAAAAAAGAAAAAAGAAAAAGAAAACAAAAAAAAATGAAGAAAAAAAAAAGAGTAATAGAAAATAGAGAAAAAGAGAAAATACATGAGAGATATGAATTGTAATTAGAGATATTAATAGGTAGGGGCTATGAGTAGAAAGTTAATACACCACCCCTAATTTGTATAACCTCTAATATGATTGTGTGACTTGTTAACACTCCCTCACATGTGTAGAAATCCACCCTACATTTATTTTTAATTTATTTATTCTCTTTTAAACAACATCCAAGTATTGGTCTATATCAGTCTACGTAGATTACAGTGGTCTACGCCTAATTAAGAGATCCATTGATGCACTCGTACAGGTGTAGGTCTACGATAGACCATATCAGTCTACGGTATATTTTAGTATCTAGTTGATGGATAACGTTGATCATGATCTACAATGGTCTATTAACTTTCACCACCAGTTTCAAAAAATAAAACTACTATTCCAACGGTAATAAACGGCTAATTTTGCACTTAACACATCTTTTTTTACTTCATATATAAAGTCGCCACTCCCTCATTATTTTATTTCATTAACTTTGTTTTTATTTAAAACTTCTACAATGTCTCAAGCATCTCAAACATCCAATTCTAAAAAGACTCTAATTTTTCATTGTGGGAATACGACTGTCTTGAGGACGTCACGCACGGACTCAAATCTAGGTCGTAAATTTTATAACTGTGCAATTGCGAAGGTGAGTCGTGTATGTCGTTTTTATAATGTTAAGTTAATCGTTATGTAATTATAATTTATTTTCTAGGATAATGGCGCATGCTCATTTTTTAAATGGCTCGATGAGCTATCACCTCCAAGCAGTCCATCAACGTTGAGTCCGGGACGCGACACATCAAATTTTCGTGGCTCCGTAAAATTTAATCTACTACAAAGGCTCCAAGAATGCGAAGAAAATAGAGATTTTCTTATGAATTTGTTCAAAGAAGCCGAAGAACAAAGGGATCACCTTAAAGTATTGCTACATGACACCCAAATACAGAGGGATCAACTAAAACAAAAATTAATTTTGGCCGAAGAAAGAGAGAATGGCCTAAAAACGATGTTGTGTTCTATAATGCTAGTATTCGTTATTTGGAAAAGTGTAACATGGATGTAGTGATATTGAATAAATAATAATACTTCTATTTTTCTACAATGTTAACACTGTTTTTGATAGAATCATAGTCGATCAATCAACACATCAACTTAAAATGGAGCAACATGGTAATGATAGACTATGAGAGAAGTATACGAAAGATTAACTAAACATTCTATGAAATAAAAGAGAGTTTCAAATATCCTACCAAATATATCATTCAACACATTAACACTAAAATAATTCAAATGTCCTTTTCAAAAAATTTCCTCCTCATCAGCATAGGTGTTTTTGATTTCATCAACGATATCCATGAACCCATCTTGTTTTTATTCCTCACCTTTTTTTCCCTTCACCTTCAACAGCTGCTTCTTTTTTACCTTTCTTTTCTTTCTCAACTTCTTTTTTTTCTTTCCCTTTAGCAGTTTCTTCTTTTTTTTCACCAGCTGCAGCTTTATCAGCTTCTTCTTTGTTAGCTTCTTCTTCTTCTTCTTCTTCTTCTTCATCATCATCAGCTGTTGCTCCTATTTTTTCATCTTCTTCTTTTTCCTTGGCTTCTTTAACTACATCTCCTCCTTTTTCCTTGCCTTCTTCTTCAACTGTTGTTGCTTCTTTTTCAACTTTTTCTTCTTCAGCTGCAGCTGTTTCTTTTACACTTTCTTCTTGGCTCTTGTCTTCTTTCATTTCTTCTTTTTCATCCTTCTTTTCTTTTTCTTTTTCCTCTTCCGCCACAACAGAGGTCAACTTATCCATTTTGCTCTCTTTTTCTTCTTCTTCTTCTTCTTGTTTATTCCTCTCCGATTTACGAAGGTCCACATGCACTGTATCATCATATTACAAAGTGATACTGATATTTAAAGCTGAAAATTCATTAACAACATCAATTATTGAATGAAGTTAGCTCGCTCGTGTTGTCGCTCATCCTGATCTTTTTTCTTCAATCTTTTCTCTCTAATATAGGCAGCAATATCCAACACCGCTTCCTCGAATGTAGCAACACGCTTATGAAGATCCTCGAGGGATGACGTGCCCACTGCATCTTTGGAGGTGCTCAGAGTATCATCATCACCAACACGTACTTCAACGAGTTTACCACCCAAATCCCCGTTATCATCAGTGTCCTCATTTGAAATAAGGACAGTCACCCCTTCTAACTCTTTCTTTAAGCCATCGAGGAAGTTATTCTTCACCTCGTCCGTATATGGCTCAAAGGTAATCATGTAATCCATCTTCGTCTCACAAACAGTAGGGATGATGTACGGGTGCACGTTATATAAAATATCAATTAACAATTACATAACATTCGATGCAACTGTAGTATTATTATTGCATAATAAAAAATAAGTTCATACCTCGGTAACTTTTCCTTTGTACTTAAATGGGTTGCCTTTGATTATCTGGTCACTTTTTGTAGTGTGCCATCTGAGGATGCGGGGAATGGGAAAGGGCTCATCCATTGATTTTTCAGTAAATTTTCCAAGATGAGAAAAGGCCTCGTACATCCAAACCTGTAATCAGTACAACAGAGAAAAAAGAACTCAGAGTCTATGATAGAGTATAAATAAAACAAGAATCTACGATAAACTAACTAAAGGGTTTATGGTAGATACCATGAATGCCCAGGGAAATCCGAATAGAGCATAGGATACCTTCTGCTTCTCATCAAATACTTCCCTCTGCTTCTTCAGATCACTTTTCTTCTTCAGATAGTCCAGGGTCAGTTGGAATGTCTCTTTGCCCCACGGATAATTCTTGAAGAAACTCAGAGAATCGATCATTCGAATCAGTTTCGTGTCGACAACCTTCGCTGAATATTTTGCAAGCAACATGGTATGCAAGAACCACAGTAAACAACACTTAAACTTGTGGTCCCCATTCATCTTATTCCCTCTGATCAAGTGTAACAAGTTGGCATCATAATGTTTTTATTTTTCGTCACCTTAAAGCAAAAATGCTCCCCCTTGTCTAACACCTTCTTCATTTTTTATTCACTGGAGTATGATGAGCAGTTCAGCCCCGTGATCAAACAAAATTCTTTCAAGATAAAATAGACAGTCTTGTTGTTAACGCAGAACCATATCTCATGATGCATCTTATCCCTCTTAATGCGTTGCAACATCAAATAATGAACCAACTGCCCATTGAACTTGAGATTTTCCGTCAGGTTTCTCAGGTGTCCGAAATAGGATCAGTTGAATCTTTTCTTCAACTCCTAGTCGACAAGAACTTTCTTAAATTCTCAATAAGCATCTATTCTTGATCTGACCGATATTTTCGTCGGGAAAGATTCGACCTCATCCATTAACGTTCGAAGGTCATACCGCTCCACGAAAATGAACCTTGACAAACTTGTCACGGACAAGGGATCATTGTCCCCATCATCACTGTTTCTCCCACGTCCCTCGCTTTCTTCACTGTCACCACTAACACTGCACTCGGGAAGGACATCTTCACTAGACTCGGCATAGTCTCTTATCTTCTTTAAATCTGGATCAGATTCGGGCACTTCCTCATTAATTTTATTTCTTTCTGAGATATTTTCAGCTGCCTCGACTCTTCTTTTTCTACTGCTACTGGCTTTGACTTTAGGATGGATGGTTTTTTTTTACCTATTTTCAACACAATCTACACTTGCAGAACAAATCTCCCATTTTCAGTTCATATACCATAAGTCTATCAATAGAAATAAGTCAATGCTCAAATGAAACTCCCCTTCCCCCCATAAAAAAAATACCTCACCAAAATTTAATATGGAGTATCAAAATCAATCTAGTGCACCTAATCAAACTAATTAGCTATTAATATTTTAATTTTCACTATTTCAGCCATCATATTTTAAAAGAATTTCATACGTCTAAAAATTTATTTCAATTTAGGGCATTCTGATTTCAAAGACCACGGGCTGATTTCATAGACCACTGGTCTACGGATAGAAACAGACAACTGTTGGAATCAAACTGCCAAAACAACTCTTCAAATAACGATTATCCCACCATTCCACCATCAAATAGTTCACTCCAAACATCAATAACTGTGAACCAAAATCCAACATGCAATATTGAAACATGACAATTGCTAAAAATCAAACCACTGCACCAAAGCAAACTAATTAGCTATTAATTTTTCAATTTCCACTATTTAGGCAACCATTTTTTAAAAGAATTTCATACGTCTGAAACTTTATTTTAATCTAGGGCATTCTAATTTCATAGACCACGGGTTTACGGACAGAAACAACTTACTATTCGAATCAAACTGCCAAAATAACTCTTCAAATAACGATTATCCCACCATTCAACACTTCTTTGCTAAAAAAAATGGAACTAAACCAAAACTCCTTAATCAACCAAATTCAAAAAAAAAATTCCTACATCACTACGAATCGATTAGCAAAGAAACTTGTTTAAATGGATCTACAAATGAACGAAACATGATTTTAACTAACCTTATGAAGCAAAAACAACCTCTTAGCAGCTGCAGAAGCAGGAAAAATAAAAATGGTGTTTGGGGAGAACTGTTCTTCAAGTGGGAGTTGGAGAAAATTTAAGAGGAGAGAGAAGATTTTTTTTTCTATATTGGAAGAAGTTGATGGGTGTTAGTGTATTATGTTAAATTTGTAGATGAGTGTTAGTGTATTATGTTAAATTTGTAAAGTTAGAAAAATGATACAATGGTCCCTTGGCCCACATGTGGGCCAACTTTTTCACCTTTTTTTTACACTTTTTATACCCTAACCCTAAAAAATAATTCAAAAAAAAATTTAGTGTCCCTTTGGCTAAATAATTTTGAGAATGGTAGCTTTTGCCATTTTTTTCCTGGACACTTCCTAGTTAGAACTAATTGGAAGGCACTTAAATTAACTAGCACACAAATAAAATGGATTGTTAAGATTACGTAATTTTAATTCTCAATTGACTATAAGAAAGAGAAATACAATATTATTGTTGATGCTTTATCAGGACTATCATAATATTGTTGTTAATGCTTTATCAAGACTATCACTACAAGAATAGGAATTGTCTACTCTCTTTGTGAATAATGCAGGGCTACATTATTTCAGAAGGTTTGTAAAGAGTGAAAGGAATATCAGTGACTACATAGCCTTATTGAACTTATGAAAGATCATGAAGAGGGTATAAGGAATATTCCTTTATCAGTCAGCAACTCAGGAGGAATGAAAAATTAGTGATAGGTGACAAGTATCAATTAAAAGAGGAAGCGATAAGGAATTGACATGATTGGCCTATTTGGGGGCACTCTAGGGTCAACAACACTTACAAAAGGATAATAATATCTATAAACAACATTGCATGCATGAGTTCATAATGAGTGACAATGATCCAGTTTTTATAAGCAAAGTGTGGCAAAAACTTTTCTTTACTCATGGGGTCACACTAATTAAGAGCCTCCACTGTTTATCACCCCTAACCAGATGGGCAAACAAAGGTGTTAGTCAAATATTTGGAAACATTCCTGAGATGTTACTGCTCATATGCACCCATAGATTTATTTTTTAATTTTTCTTTGGCTAAGTGTTGGTACAACACTACCCATCATTCTTCCATACAAACTAAACCTATGAAGCACTATAGTCAACCCCCACCTATACACTTATTCTATAGGCCAAACTCATTGACAACACCCTAAACTTGGCTCCATCTTTCACTTTGGCACCTAAAGTGGACGTTGTTCACTTTTGTCACCTCAAGTAGCCATAAAGTGTGTCATTTTGGCACCTTTTTCTGATTCAAGAAAGAGACTGTATCACACTCGCTTTTGGGCACGTGGTAGGGGTATTTTAGTAATTTTTTCATTTTTTTTCTCTTTCTTCTTCATTTTTTCAACCCATTAATTTTCCACCATTTTTTTCCTTTTCTTAACACATGTCTATGCTAATTTTCCCTTGATTTATTGAATTAACAAAGAAAAAAAGAATGGATAAATCAAGAATCATCTTCTTTAACCTCCATTAATGAGCTTTTTTAAGTGAGAAATTTGTAGCTATGGCAGTCGTCAGAATTCTTTGGTGTCACCAAAATTTCCATTTTCTTAAGCTTTATTGACATATTTGAGTCTTAATTTTTAAAAAAGTTAGAAAATTAACTAACAAAAAAAACATAGATACTGTTGAGATTTTGCAGCCATGGAATGTCCGAAGATAAGTTGTAATGAGTACTTAAGAATTGTTGGTTGTTGTAATGGTCTTATTTGTTTGCCTGATGATTATGATGAGTATAAGGATATTGTTGTGTCGTGGAAGCCTATTATCCGTTCACATGTGAAATTGCCGCGACCAAATTTGGAGGTTTTAACCTCCATTAATGGAGGTTAAGAAGGTTGGGTGGGGAATTTGGTCGAAAAAACATATGTCATTAATTTATTGGACATAAATTCTATGTGTTTTAGTTTTTTTTTCAAAAAACTAATAATTATAGGTGGATATACTGATGTGACAATTTAAATGAGTTGACACAAATCAATTGACCGTTTTATCCACGTTGGCAGCAAGTGAGATACACGCACCAGTACTAATATCGGAATATGCCAAAATGACACGCTTTGAGATACACACACTAGTGCTGATGTCGAAACATGCCAAAATGACACACTTTATGATTACTTAAGGTGCCAAAAGTGAACAATGTCCACTTGATGTGCCAAAATGAAAGATGATGTCAAGTTTAGGGGGTTGTCGATGGGTTTGACCTATTCTATATATCTAGTGATGCCACAAATTAGCAAGTATACACGAGTCTGGAAATAAGGGAGCTTAAACTACAATTGATCAAGTTCCACTTGATCAGAGTTCAGCAAAGAATGACAACTTATGCTAATAGTCACAACAGTGACATCGCGACAAGTTGTTTGAAGAAGAAGATTGAGAGGGTGTTTGGAAGAGATTATAAGTTGATCAAAATGGCTTAAAGCCATTTTGATCTTTTAGGAGTGTTTGGTAATTTGAAAATTGCTTTAAAAAGTCAATTTTGGCTTAAAAAAGCCAAAAATTAAAAGTTGTTCATTCCCTACTTTTTTTTGCTTATAATCTATTAAAAGTTGACCAAACAAAGACATTTGTGTTGTAACGCCCCGATTTTCTGAACCGAAATGCTACACGGTGCTCATGACCCCGAAGGACCACAAGCTAACCCATGACTGATATCTGTACCTGTAAACTGCATAATATCTCATAAAATATGCGGAAACATAAACTGTAAGGCCATAAGGTTCAATACTGATACATATCTAAAACACATGGTATAACAATACCAAAAAGGAACATAAATACTGAAGTCTGAACATCTAATCTGACATCTA
Source organism: Capsicum pubescens (assembly GCA_030864215.1). Classification (NCBI taxonomy): domain Eukaryota; kingdom Viridiplantae; phylum Streptophyta; class Magnoliopsida; order Solanales; family Solanaceae; genus Capsicum; species Capsicum pubescens. Next base: position 95,528,673 of record CM061538.1, on the reverse strand, counting down.
GTCCGAAAGCCTCTAACTGAACTGAATAAGGAGTTGATGGGACATGTCCCCAACTAACTCCAACTACTGAAATAAACTAAAAACTAAAATAGAAATGAAATCATCATGTCCTCGAAGGATGAGGACTCACGTCTAACTCTGACTGCTGATCCTAGAATATACTGCTGATTTGGAGCTCATGCCTCTGAACCTATGGTGTAACATAAAAGAAATCACCATAGCACAAATGCGTCAGTACGTCTGAATGGACTGAGTATATGAGTGAGGTAGGCTAAATACAAAGGGTTTTATATGCATGACCAATGCTGACTGATATGAACGTGAGAATACATACATACGTAACTGTAACTAAACTGGTAGTGATACTGACTACTGAGTATGAATACTGATGACATATATTTACTGATAACATATCATGAATGATAATTGAATTTTGTTAACTGATATATCTGATAACACGAGTTCTGATAACTGATAGCATGAATGACTGTATCTGACAGACCTAAATTTGATGGAACTAGATGAGTTCCTTACTGCATTTGACAGTCCTGATATCCTGAAGAACTAACTGAGTTCTTTTACTGAGACTGATATTGAAACTGTGGGAAGTAGTTATCTAACCGACATGCCCCAAATGTGCTATAATAGCTAAGCTGGGGTCCAATCTCTGCCCCGACTGGAGGGGTGTCATTACTGCACCATTGGTAAGGACAGCTGTGAGAACCCTATACTGGCAGGTACTCAAATGAGAACGGTGGGAACCCTAAACTGACAGGTTAAGCCACCTCATCAACCCTAATCTGACAGGTTAAGATGTCTCAACCTACGCTGGCTACGTAGTTCTGGAACACAAGGATGACTGCTAAGAATTACACCCTGAACTGGCAGGTAAGTTCCCATCCTTGGGTTCACTTGGTGCTAACTTCTACTCCCATCTGAAGGACACTAAACTGAATAACTAAGCTGAACTGAACTGATTAGCTGAACTGATACTGATTAACTGGACTGATACTAGTGGCATTGTTTAGAGGAGCTAAACTAAGTTTACTAGATTTAGATAACTGGCGGAATGTACTGAGTTTTGAGGACTGGTTGAGAGTACTGAAGTTACTGAGATTGACTATGAATACTGAGGTTGCTGAGGTTAATGAGCATTGAGATTACTGAGATTACTGGACTACTGAGATTACTGAGATTTCTGAGTTTTCCTGAGTCACATAACTGACTGAATTCTATAGATCATGGCTTGACTGAGAGTATCGTGAAAACATGATATGGATCTAGGCACACAGCTATATTTTTTGGGTACAAGTACCCCCAGGACTCGATGGAAGGAAACTGACACAACTTGAATTTCTTGAGTACACGACCATCAATAACAATCCATTATACATGAGTGGGGGATTTCATTAAGTACATGGTCATCATAATATCTATCATGAATAGGAATGCTTATAATCAAGTCATAAATCTCGTATTGTAATATCATGGGCATTTCGACAACATATACTATTCATAGCAATGGCATGGAAACCATTCAAGCATAAGGGAACGACAACATGTAACATTTAGTTCATATTGTAATGATTTGGGGATATTATACTTCATGTATTTATTCAACATCTCAAACATGGTAGGGAAAGCATGGATATATTTTGTGTATATAATTTATATCTCCATTATCATACATGTTTTATACCACAACAATAACAACACATAATTTGCATGGAAATTCATATTGGAGTGTATAGCTAACATGAACTTGTTATTTAGATATCATGAAATCATGTAAATATGAAGTTCTAACATACTAGACATTTTATCGAACACTTTGCATGCATTCTTTAAGGCATAGGTGGATTTCATACTTGCATTCTATCAATCCATCTCAAGATCATGTTTTTCAACTAACAACATAACTTTCATGAGATATACAGTCACGATACTATTATGTAGCAAAACAAACAAGCATCAACATGGGTATGATCATATCACCACAACCAACCAAGCTTTTGTATTTTAAAGATTGATTCTTGAACTCCACGGACGAAAGAAATCCGTGGATGAACACTACACATACCTTGGAAGGGAGGTTCTTGATGATTGGCGGAGGAATTTCCTTAAAATTTATTCTTTAAGCTTGATTGTGCAACCCTAGTTGTTTTTCTCCTATGGTGCTCTTGGATAATGAGCTTTGAGATGTTAATAGGGTTGTAATGTGATTATGAGCTATATATTTCGTAGGGTTAAGTTTAGGGACGTGTAAGGAGTGTTAAAAGACTTAATTACCCTCAAAATAACTCAAAATGGAGTGTTTTTGGAACTTGAACTGACTTAGGTGGCGCCTAACCAATCGCCTAAGTTTGGTTGGGCGGCGCCTAACCAATCGCCTATCCTTACTGTCTCTCACGAAAATGGGCATAACTTTTTTCTCGGGTATTGGATTAAGGCGAAATTGGTATCGTTGGAAAGCTAATTTGATTATCTAAAATTTGGTGGGTCTAAATATTCATAAATACCACATTAACATTGAGTTATACTCGTTCAAATATGACCCTTACGAAATCGAACACTAAGACTTGATGGATTCAAAAACTCTTAGCTTGTATTACCTTAAGTGACTCATATGAACATGCTTAATGCATCATAATCTATCTTATCGCTAGGATACTCATTGTAAGTCATTCACTAAAATGCTACTCACAGGATAGGAGGTTTCATACGGAGGAAAAATGGTTCGTCTCCTAGCTTAGAAACATGCGGGGTATTACATGTGTCCCTTATAATTTTTATTTATTCTGAAATTTCCCAAAAACATATGTGCATCAGTTTTTCCGTTGTTTAAAGGACCTTTCCAACCTCAAATCTTATGTTTATACAAAATCATTAGTCACAGTATTATAATATTTTCTAGGCATTTCTAATCCTCTGTAGAGCCAAGTGCACCCTAACACCTCATAAAAATCTATTTGTGATTTGTTGTTAATTACATTATTACTAATTTTCCTTTATGTGTAATAGTTCTCCAGGTTGATCATTTGATCAGTGCTTAAATTGCACTGGAAAAACTGTACTATAGTCATGTAATACCCCGTACTTTTTTCTAGCTCAGTTTAGCTCTTAGAATGACAAAGGTTAGCTTTGAAAATGAATAACTCTTGATACATGTAGAATTTTTAAGTTCTCTACCCATCAATGTGTAGATAATTGGCTCAGCTTTCAACGATACCAATTTCACCTTAATCCGATATTAGGAGAATTTATAGCATTTTTAGTAAAACAATATGGCATTTTGATAGGACCGTGTCGCGGTGAAGGATGATTTTGCAATTGTCAAAATTTAATGGAGCACCGTGATTACGTTGCGTCGCGGTGAAAGTCCAGTTTCCACTTGTCCTTTTTCTAGTGAGGCGACGCGATTTCAGCGCTTCGCGGTAATGGCCAAAATGGGACTCGTCCCTTTTTCAGTAGCACAACGCGATAGCCCTGCATCGTGTTGATGGGAAAAACTGGGCTCATCCCTTTTCCAGTGAGCCACCGCGATAGTGGTGCATTGCAGTGGGCGGTCAAATCGAGATTTTTCCAGTTTTCGATTTAAATTTTAAAAGGATAATTTAGCCAATTTCCAATCCCCAAGTCATGAACAACAAAGAATTAAACCTATTCTAAGCATTCTATGCTCACTTTTCATCAATTCTCTCTCAAAAAAACCCTAAAACCACTTAACCTCCAGGAAATCAAATTTCCTCCATTCTTTTTCCAAGATAGCTCAAAATTAAGGATTCCCAATTCAAGAGATTCAAGAATTCATCTTCAAGAGCACAAATAGGGATTCAAGTTCAAGCTTTCTTAGTAATTGCATCAATTAAGATATGTGGAGTTTATGAACAAGGATCCTCTTTCATCCTTGTGCCCAAAACTAGTTTTAATTATAAATTTACATGATTTTGTATGATTATTCATGAATTTCAAATTATGGTTCATACCCAATATTGCTAATTGAAGGATTTTGAACTTTGAAGTGAGTTAGATGATGAATTTCATGTTTACTTTCGTATTTTCATGCGTATTGCAATAATTTCCATATTTTGAGTTGAATCATCAATACCTTCATTATCAAGCATGAATATTATTATATTTAGATATAAATTTGATGCATGGGTATTAAACCTTAGTTGAATATTGCTATTTCAGGATTGATTATGCTATGAGCACCCTATGACTAGAGTATTTTTAGATTTTCGATAAAGATTTGATCTTTTGATCTCAGCTTAGATATGAAATTCACTTTTCAGTTTTAGACTATAGTTTACTTAACAAATATATAGTTGCTTTTAGTAATGAACCATTATACTAGATTTTAAAGTGGATTTCAGACAGAATGAGCATACAGATTAAAAGGGAGTAGTATTTAACACCGAGTTGGGTATGTTCTTATGCCCCTGAACTACAAGCCAACGTAGGTTCAAATTATTAGATTATTCTTATTTTTATATGGATGACAGATACAGATGTGATGACTTAGATTAGGTTATACTCATTGTCAAGAGTATGACACCTGTAATACCCCGTATTTCCCTAGCTTAAACTAACTCTCAGTTCATGAGTTATCCAATATAAAAATTTTGAAATGCTCATTATTTTTCAGTTTAGAGCCTTCCATTGCATAGAAAATTGAATCATATTTTCAACGATATAAAATTAACCTAAATTCGATAATCAGGTAAGAAGTTATGGCTATTTTAAGTTTTAGTTGTTGAACATCGTAATTCAGGCCAGTAGCGCATTGCGGATAATCCAAAATGAAAATTGTCAGTTTCCAGTGAGGTATCGCGATACCGGTGTATCGCGCCAAAGCTTATTTTCACATTTTTCAATTTCTAGTGAGCCAACGCGATTGAACCGCATCGCGCCGAGATTTCAAGTCCCATCCAGTATTGCAACGCGATTCCACCACATCGTGCCACCAACCACATTCCTTGTTGTTATTTTTCAGTGGCTTGGTGCGATAGCGGCGCGTCGCGCCAGAGCCTAAAATTGGGTTTTCAGTTACGAAAATTAAAAATATTCTAGGGATAATAGGGTCTTTTTCCATGACCCAGATCAGCCTTAAACCCAAAATTTTGTCCTAAATACCCTATTATATCATTATTCACTCACTTTTCTCAAGATTTAAATATTCTCTCTCGAAGAGTCAAAAACTCTAGTTCAAGAAATCAAGGTCAATCCTTAAGAAATCCTCCAAGAACCTTCAAGAAAGAATCTTCTAAGGTATGTTAGATGTTTATCTGTGGGTTCCTTTCACCCATAGAGTCCATGAATCTATTTTTAAATTACAAGATTGTTGAATTATAAACTTTCATGTTTGAATTGAATTGAATTCATGTTCATGTTATTATGGGGTCTTTGTCCATGATTAAATTACAAACCTTCATGAAATTGAATAGTATGTTTGATAATATGTGATTATCTTGATAAACCCTTGAATTTAAAAAGTGATTAATGTGTCTATGATGTTAATTAGGTTTAATCCATGATTATTATGAGATTCATGAAATTAGATTAGTATTTTATGGGGAATTATATGAATTGCATGTTAAACCCATGAAATTGTAAGTTTGGGCATTGTAGTTGCCATGTTTATATGTTATCCATGATTATGTGCATGAAGTTGTGCTCCCCAAGTGGTTGATAGAATGTCCATGTGAATAAAGTGATGAAATCATGACATGTTAGGATATGTACAAGATTATGCCCTACTAGTGTTTGATAAAATATCTCTATAGATGAAATATGAACATGTGTACATTGTTATGCATTGCAAGACCATATAATTCTTTACTTTTCATGCTATTGATTCCTGGGGGTATTTAATACCTGACAATTTAACTATTTACCTAAGGCCAGTGTCAGTTACAGAATAGTATTAGTTTTGTCACGATCAGTAGAACTTAATCAGTTATAAAACTCAGGAAAACTCAGTATCTATCTAGTCCAGTTCAGTATAATTAGTTTAGTGTTTTTCAGTTGGGAGTAGGATTTAGCATCGAGTGAGCCTAGGGATGAGGGTTTACCCATTAGTTAGGACTGGGTCCCTAGAAATAATCCCTAAGTTCCATAACTACGTAGCCAACGTAGGTTATGAGATATCACCCGTTAGATAGGACTGACATACTTAGGGATCACCCGCTAGTTTAGGACTGATCTCAGGGGTCACCCACTAGATAGGACTGACTCCACAGCAGATGTTAGTACCCGTGACACGGTATTAGCACTCTTCTAATTGGGGTTATAGATTGGACCCCAACTCAGTTATCTTATCTTATTTGGGGCATGTTGGTTAGATGACTACCTCCTACAGTTTCAGTTTCAGTTCAGTTTCACAGAATCAGGATTGTCAAACAGAATCAATCAGTATCGGTAAATTAGTTATTAGTAACTTTAGATATCATTTACTCAGTTATCAAAACTTAGTACTTAGCTTAAAAAGAGCTCAGAGACAATATATATTTATGTATGTCCACGGTATTGTATACTCAGTGATTTTAGTAGTATCAGTTACTCACGTACTCTTATATTTAGTTATGCTATATCATTCAGTCAGTTACTGTTCATGCATATGAACCCTTGCATTCAGCCTTACCTTATCTAGCATACCAGTACATTCCACGTATTGACCACATACTCTTTCTTTGCGCTATGATATCTCATATCTTTGGTTCGGACGCTCAGGTTCCTGACCGCGCTTAGACAAATCCAGTCAGTAGTCGCAAATTTATTAGTGAGTCCTCAGACTAGAATAGTTCAGATAGTATTTCAGTTTTCAGATATTTTTAACAGATTTTACATTTATCAGTATTTTAGATTTTGAACCTTATGACATTTCAGCCTATTTTCTGCATTTATTTCAGTATTATTATTCAGTGCTCACAACAGATATCAGTCATGGGTTATCTTGTGGTCCTTCGGGGTCGTAATCACTGTGTGGCATCCAGGGTGTACTTTCATGGCATTACAATACCTCTCCCCAACGTGAGGTTTTCCCATAAAGGAACTAGACGTTGGACTCCATGATATCTCACATGGTTTATGTCGGTTTGAAGAATCTCCCTTACAGAAAACTTTTAAAAGATTTTTTCACAGCCTAACAGTAAAGACTTTCAGAATAGTTTTTTTAAAAGTGTTTCACCTTATAGAATAGAATAATTTTAACAGAATAGCTTTTAGAAACTAAATGTAAAGGCTCACAATTTTATTCAGATATTGGTTTATATATGTCTTTAGCTATGAGATTTCAGATTTCAGTTTACAGATACAGAAGTGAGTTCTTTCTACACTTAGACAGTATGATTTAAAGATAGAATACCAGTACAACTTTTAGAAACTAAATGTTATGACTCACTAGATTTATGCAACATGTTTTGCTATTCTTGATTATGATTCACAGTTTTCAGATATTCCAGCTTATGTGAGTCATTTACATTTAGCATGCATTATTTTATAATTTGTGATGATGTTGAGATATTATTTTATGTATGCATTCACCCCCATATACTCAGTACATTCTCAAAGTGCTGATCCACATATACGTCTATATGCTACATTATCTCATAATGTCGGTTCAGGTACTCAGTTTCAGCAGCGTGAGTTATTTTAAGCATCTCCATCTACATCCCGATAGTTGGTGAGTCCTCATAGTTCGGGGACTCAGTCTTTTAGTTTTTCATCTTATTAGTATAGATGATTCAGTATTTTTAGACAGTTCAAGTTAGCTAGGGGTTTGTCCCAGTGACTCTCTAGCATTAGTAGTAGAGGCTTATCAGACTACTAGATTATGATTTATATTTTCAGTATTGATTGATCAGACTCTTGAGTCTAATATTTTTTAGAGATTATATTCAGATTTTCTCAGTTAGCTCAGACAGATTTCCATAATTTAGTTTTGATGTTATGTCTATATTTCCGTATTATGAGATTCATACTCAGTAGAAGGTAGACAAGGTTAGCTTAAGGCTACTCGTAGTCTTGAGCATCGTGTGACGTCTCGGGATCTATTTTTGGGATGTTACAAACTTGATATCAAAACCTAAGGTTATAAAATTCCTAGGGAGTCATACAAGCCTCGTTACGTAGAGTATTGATCATGGGTGTAAAGCGTGCCACATTTATGAGGAAGAGGCTATGGGATGTTTTAGGAAATCATCTATTTCTTTAATGATCTATCGTGCTTACAATATCTCTATATGATTTTAACTCGTGCTCTTACGTGACAATTGAATTTGACTCCTCATCGAGTAACACTAGCAGAAATAATAACCTGTCACCCCAGCCTGCCGACCCTCTGAATGAGAATATATCCCATGCTGAATTTTGAGCTACCTTTTAGGCATTGGCCCAAGCTGTGACTGCTAATGTTCAGGGAAACCATTAGGCAGTAGACCTACTTTAACAGAATGGGGATTTAGCAGCAGCCAGAATCAGAGACTTCTTGAGAATGAATCCGCCAGAGTTCTTTGGGTTGAAAGCAGGTGAGGACCTACAACTTTATTTATATGAGGTGAAAAAGATCACCCAGATTATGTATGTTTCTGAGGAGGAGAGTGTAGATTTATCATCCTATAGATTGAAGGATGTAGCATATGATTGGGTGGTTATGTGGAAGAATGGTAGAGGTGAGATTGCAGCTCCTATGAGTTGGCAGGTATTTCAGGATACGTTTCTAGACAAGTTCTTTCCGTGTGAAATAAGAGAAGCTAAAGTAGAAGAGTTTTTGAACCTGAGGCAGGGCTCGATGACAGTAAAAGAGTACTGCCTTAAGTTCAACTAGTTGTCTAAGTATGTCCTTGATATGATGGTTGACCCTAGGGCAAGTATGAGTAAGTTTGTTACTAGAGTATCTGGTTTAGTAGTCAAGGAGTGTAGGACTGCTATGCTTATTGAGGATATGGATCTTACTAGGTTGATGGCTCATGCCTAGTAGATTGAGGCAGAAAAGTTGAAGGAAAGAGAGAGGGGAAATAAGAAGGCTAGAACAAGGCAGTTTAAGTATGGCCAGACAAAGTATGGAAGGGGAAATCGTTCACAGTTTCATAATCGTTCATCTATGCTAGTGCCATCATCAGCTAGTGCTCCCACTCTTAGAGCTAGACATGAGCAATGGGGTAAGACTTCTGTGTCCAGATCTTAGAATAGTGTGAGTGGAAAACCTAGTTATCTTCTATGTGCTAAGTGTGGTAAGAATCATCCTGGTGAGTGCTTGTTGGGATAGAAAGGTTGTTATGGTTGTGGTAAGTTGGGACACGAAATCAAAGAGTGTCTGGATGCTAAGTAGGGAAACGGGGATGTTCGTCCCTAGACTCAGGCTACTAGCGCACCATCTCTTCTAGGTCTCCCAATCCCTCCACGGGGCGCATCATCTAGTATCAGTAGCGGTCAGCACCAGAATTGGTTTTATGCTTTACTATTCCGTCAGGAGCAGGAGGATTCATAAGATGTCACTGATATGATCCGCGCTTTTCATCTTAATATTTATGTGTTGTTAGACCCCGGGTCGAGTTTCTCTTATGTGACCCCATTAGTTGCAGTGCATTTTGAAATAGGTCCTCAAAAGATCCTTGAGCCCTTCTTAGTTTCTACCCCAGTGGGTGAGTCAGTTGTTACCAAACAAATCTATAGAAAGTGCCCTATCACTATCTTTCATAAAATCATGTTAGCAGATTTAATAGAGTTAGATATGGTCGACTTTGACCTTATTCTTGGTATGGATTGGCTCCATTCTTGTTATGCATCCATAGATTATCACACCCGAGTGGTGAAATTTCAATTTCCAGATGAGCTAGTCTTTAAGTGGGAAGGAAATTTAGTGTCTCCTAAGAGTCATTTCATATCCTGTCTTAAGACAGAAGGTTGATATCAAAGGGTTGTATCTATCATCTAGTTCAGGTCAAAGACACTAAGTTTGAGACCCCAATTGTTCAGTCAGTTAGTGTAGTCAATGGGTTTTCTGATATTTTTCCTAAAGATTTGTCAAGGGTACCTCCCGATAGGAAAATAGAATTTGGTATTGAACTTCTTCTAGGTACTCAGCCTATCTCTATTCCTTCATATCGTACGGCTCTATCCGAGCTTAAAAAGTTAAAAGAGAAACTTAAGGACCTTTTAGATAAAGGTTTCATAAAGCCTAGTGTTTCTCCATGGGGCGTTCCCGTCCTGTTAGTGCGAAAGAAACATGGTTCTTTGCGAATGTCCATTGACTATCGTCAGCTGAATAAAGTCACAGTCAAAAACAAATATCCTCTTCCTAGGATTGATAACTTATTCGATAAACTCCAAGGTGCAAGTTATTTCTCCAAGATAGACCTTAGATCCAGCTATCATCAGCTTAGAGTAAGGGAATATGACATTCCAAAGACAACGTTCAGAACCCGTTATGGTCATTTCGTGTTTCTATTCATGTCATTTAGTCTTACCAATGCCCCCGAAACCTTCATAGACTTGATGAACAGAGTGTTCAAATAGTATTTGGACATATTTGTCATAGTCTTTATAGATGATATTCTTGTCTATTCTTGTAGTGAGGATGATTATGCAGACCACCTTAGAATTGTGTTGGAAACTCTTAGAGATCCCTAGTTATTCACCAAGTTCAGCAAATGTGAATTTTGGATAAGATCAATAGCTTTCCTCGGTCATATTATTTCCAGTGATGGTATTAAGGTTGATCCCCAAAAGACAGAAGCAGTAAGGAATTGGCCTGGATCTATTTCTCTATCATACATTAGAAGTTTCTTGGGTTTAGCTGGCTATTATAGATATTTTGTTGATGGTTTTTCATCTATTGCGTCCCCTATGTCTACATTGACCCAAAAGAAAGTTAAGTTTCAGTGGTTAGATTCCTGGGAGAAGAGTTTTCAGGAATGAAGACTCGACTCACTTCAGCCCCAGTTTTAGCATTACCTGATTGTACAAATAGGTTCATTGTCTATTGTGATGCTTCTAGAATCGGTCTGGGTTATGTTTTGATGCAGAGAGGTAAATTTATAGCCTATGCTCTAGACAACTTAAGCCTCACAAAAATAACTACCCTACCCATGATCTTGAGTTAGCTGATGTTGTGTTTGTATTGAAAATCTGGAGGCACTATCTTTATGGGGTCCATGTTGATGTATTTACGGACCATAAAAGTTTGAAATATGTGTTTACTCAGAGGGAGTTAAATCTTCATCAGAGAAGGTGGTTAGAATTGTTGAAAGATTATGACATAAGTTTGCTATATAATCCAGGCAAGGCTAATTTAGTGGCAGACGCCCTTCGTAGATTGTCTAGGGGCGGTGTTGCTCATGTGGAGAATGATAAGAGAGAGCTAGTTCGAGAAGTTCATCAGTTAGCTAGATTGGGCAGTAGATTGGTTGACTCAGCTGAAGGGAATGTTTGGGTCCAGAGTAGTTCCGAATCTTCTCTAGTTTCTGAAGTGAAAGAGAAGCATGATAAGGATCCTAGTTTGGTCAAGCTGAAGGGTTCAGTTAAAGACCAAAAGGTAGAAGTTTTCTTCCAAGGGGGAGATGATGTGTTGATATTTCAGAGTATATTGTGTGTTCCATGTGTTGATGATTTGAGGCAGCGAATTATGGCAGAAGTGCATGGTGTGCGTTATTTCATTCATCCAGGAGCTACAAAGATGTACCGCGACTTATGGAAAGTCTATTGGTGGAGTAGTATAAAGAAAGATATAGCAGAATTTGTAGCCAAGTGTGCAACTTGTCAATAGGTTAAGGTAGAGCACCAAAGACCTGGTGGCACCTTCTAGGAATTTGGTATTCCCACTTGGAAGTGGGAAGAGGTGAATATGGTCTTTGTGACTGGATTACCCCATTCGCGTCGGCAGCATGATTCGATTTGGGTTATTATAGACAGATTGACCAAGTCAACTCATTTCTTGTCAGTTCACACGTCCTACACAGCTGAAGATTAAGCTAATCTATACATCCGAGAGTTGGTTAGATTGCATGGAGTTTCGTTGTCCATCATCTAAGATAGGGGTACTCAATTTACCTCTTAGTTTTGGAAAGCCTTTCAGAAGGGTCTTGGTACCCAAGTTCATCTCAGTTTAGCTTTTCATCCGCAGATAGATAGTCAGGCAGAGAGGACCATTCAGACTTTAGAAGATATGTTGAGGGAATGTGTTTGTGACTTCAAAGGCAGTTGGGACGACCACTTGCCGTTGATTGAGTTTGCCTATAATAACAGTAGGGGTGTACATAGGTCGGGTTGGTTTGATTTTTATTAAAAAAAAAAACAATCATGTCAGTTTATTAAAATTATAAACCAAATCAAACCAATATAAAATAGTTTTTTTCAGTTTAGGTTTTAGTCCGTTTTTCTATTTTTTTTTATTTTGTTTTTTTTGTAATCTTTAGTTTTTACAATAATATTGTGATCGAAGACTAGATCAAATATATGTTTTCACTCATGTACTAATGAAAAACCACAATTATGAAAAAATGAGGAGCGGAAAACTCTATTGAACTAAAAAGTGAGATGAAGAGTGAAAAGTTTAGGTTTTAAATTTATATTGAGTTTTGGATCATTTAATTAGCCATTAATGGACAAATATACAACTTAAAGGCCCAAATCTGAATATATATCTACATCTACTTTCAAATTATTAAAAATTATCAAAACTAGTTGAAAAAGTATTTAAAAAGTAGATTATAATTAATATTTTAGGTATAAAAAGTTAGAATTATACTTATAATTATATATATATATATATTATGTCGGTTTGATTCGGGTTCGGTTTGACTTTTTTTTTTACGGAAAAGGTTCAAAAATATCCCTGAACTATCTGAAATAGCTCAAAAATGCCCCTTGTTAGATTTTTGGCTCAAAAATACCCCTCCGTTAAATATTTGGCTCAAAAATATTCCTCTCTCTAACGAAATTCGGAAAAGGATCAAAAATACCCCTGAACTATCTGAAATGTCTAAAAAATATACCTCTATTAAATATTTGGCTCAAAAATACCCTTCCCTTTAACGAAATTCCACCAAGCATGCCACATAGATAAACAAATCACGTGACTATGCCACATTACCATCCACATGTAAAATGTTAGTATTTTTTAATTATATGACATTCCTTTCTTCTTTGTTTTTATTTTTATTTTTTTCCAAATCAGTGAAAAGAAAAAAACAAAAAACCAATCTTTTGCTAATTACTTCATTGGTGTTTTAAAAGTTCTAGATTTCACCTTTTCATTAGTGTTTTAAAAGTTCTAAATTTCATCTTGTTATTGTCGTTTGGGATGAGAGACAACTTGATCTTGATTTGATGTTGACTCGAAGGAGGAACTAGAATTTTAACTTTTAAGCTAGCAAATGTTGATGTACTAATAATTGAGTTGAATTTACTATATGTAAATTCTTTTTCAAAATAAATGAATTCCTTTTAACACTTGTTTAATCATTCAAAATGAATTCATTTTTCTAAATTCAGTTTTGATGAATAATCTTATTATTTTTAGAACAAGTTTGAAAAGAAGTAAAATGATACGTAATATTGATAAATTATTATTTAATTATGTCATTCATTAAATTTTTGAAGATGTGTGCCACATTCAAAGATTCATTAATTTTAGATTAGAGGAGGTATTTATTAAATCATTTTAACATAAGCATTTTGAGTAAAAGCTATCAAAGCCAAACACATCTTTTGAGTAACTAATTTGAAGTTTAGTTTGAAATTTGTTACTTTTACGAGTAAATCTTAATTTTAACTTTTATACTGGCCTAATAATTAATGGGTTTATCAGTTTAATAAGACTCTTTTGTTGGGTTTCACACTTTTAAACCTATTAACAGAAAAAAAACTTATTTTTTAGATGATCAAAGGAATTTGATAATAGCGATGTTACATTTAATAATTTTTTTTTAAAAAAATATTATGTAACCACCGTTTGTCTACTTCAATTAAAAATGAAAAAGTCGTGTAAATTTTGTTTGTTTTCCTGATGTTTTTAAATAAAAATAAAGAAGAAAGGAATGTCATATAATTAAAAAATACTAACATTTTACATGAGGATGGTAATGTGGCATAGTCACGTAGTTTTTTTTATCTAGGTGGCATGCTTGGTGGAATTTCATTAAGGGGAGGGGTATTTTTTTAGCCAAATATTTAACATAGAGGTATTTTTTAGCCATTTCAGATAGTTTAGGAGTATTTTTAATCCTTTTCCAAATTTCGTTAGAGGGAGGGGTATTTTTGAGTAAAATATTTAACGGAGGGGTATTTTTGAGCCAAAAATCTAACGAGGGGCATTTTTGAGCTATTTCAGATAGGTCAGGGGTATTTTTTAGCCTTTTTCATTTTTTTTATCAACACCAAACCAAATCAAGAATGGTCGATTTTTTTTTCTAACGCCAAACCAACCAAACCAAATCATAAGTCATTTTTTTTCTTGGTTTGATTTGGTTTGTCGATTCAGTTTGACTTGACGGTTTGGTCTGTACACCCCTAAATAATAGTTACCATGTTTAGATTCAGTCATGCAATTGGTTCAGTTGTGCATGTCAACAAATAGCCTCAGTTCCTTAATATTTCCAGTTTAACTAGCCACATATGAGGACAAATGTTTTCAAGGGGGAGATATTGTAATACCCGGTACTTTTTCCTAGCTTGGTTTAGCTCCTAGAATGTCAATGGCTAGCTTTGAAAATAAATAACTCTTGATACATATAGAATTTTCAATTTCTAGACCCACCAATGTGTAGATAATTGGCTCAGCTTTCCAACGATACTAATTTTGCCTTAATTCGATACTCGGTTGAGAGGTTATGGCATTTTCAGTAAAACAGTATGGCATTTTGACAAGCAACATGTCGCGGTGAAGGACGATTTTGCAATTGTCAAAATCTAGTGGAGCATTGCGGATACGTCACGTCGCGGTGAAAGTCCAGTTCCCACTCGTCCTTTTTCCAGTGAGGCGACGTGATTTCAGCGCATCGTGACGATGGCCAAAATGGGACTCATCTCTTTTCCAGTAGCCCAACGTGATAGCCCCGCATCGCATTGATGGGCAAAATTGGTCCCGCCCCTTTTTCAGTAAGCCACCGGGATAGTGGTGCGTTGCAATGGGTGGCCAAATCGAGATTTTTTTAGTTTTGGAGTTAGATTTTAAAAGGGTAATTTAGCTAATTCCCAAGACCCCAAGTCGTGAACAACAAAGAATCAAACCTATTCTAAGCATTCTATGCTCACTTTTCATCAATTCTCTCTCAAGAAAACCATAGAAACTCAAAACTTAACCTGCAAGAAATCAAATTTCCTCCATTCTTTTTCCAAGATAACTCAAAATTAAGGATTTCCAATTCAAGAGATTTAAGAATTCATCTTCAAGAGAACAAATAGGTATTCAAGTTCAAGCTTTCTTAGTAATTGCATCAATTAAGGTATGTGGAGTTTATGAACAAGGATCCTCTTTCATCCTTGTGCCCAAAACTAGTTTTAATTACAAATTTACATGATTTTGTATGATTATTCATGAATTTCAAAATATCGTTCATACCCAATAATGCTAATTAAAGGATTTTGAGCTTTAAGTGAGTTAGATGATGAATTTCATATTTACTTTCGAATTTTCATGCGTATTGCAGTAATTTTCATATTTTGAGTTGAATTATCAATACCTTCATTATCAAGCATGAATATTATTATATTTAGACATAAATTTGATGCATGGGTACTAAGCCCTAGTTGAGTATTGCTATTTCAAAATTGATTATGCTATGAGCACCCTATGACTAGAGTATTTTTAGATTTTCGATAAAGATTTGATCTTTTGATCTCAGCTTAGATATGAAATCTACTTTTCAATTTTAGACTATAGTTTAACTTAACAAATATATAGTTGCTTTTAGTAATGAACCATTATACTAGATTTTAAAGTGGATTTCAGACAGAATGAGCATACAGATTAAAGGGAGTAGTATTTTACACCGTAGTTGGGTATGTTCTTATGCCCCAGAACTATGAGCCAATGTAGGTTCAGATTATTAGATTATTCCCTTTTCTATATGGATGACAGATACAGATGTGATCACTTAGATTAGGTTACACTCCTTGGCAAGAGTATGACACCTATAATACCTCGTATTTTCTTAGCTTAAATTTATTCTCAGTTCATGAGTTATCCCATATAAAAAAATTTAAATGCTTATTATTTTTCAGTTTGGAGTCTGCTATTATGTAGGAAATTGAATCATCTTTCCAACGATATAAAATTTACCTAAATCCGATAACCGGGTAAGAAGTTATGGATATTTTAAGTTTCAGTCGTTAAACACCGTAATTAAGGCCAGTAGCGCGATGCGGAGTAATCTAAAATGGCAATTGTCAGTTTTTAGTGAGGTACCGCGATACCGGCACGTCGCGCCAAAGTTCGTTTTCACATTTGTCAATTTCCAGTGAGCCAACGTGATTGTACCGCTTCGCAGCTAGCTTCCAGGTCCCATTCAATATTGCAACACGATTCCACCGTGTCGCGCCACCAGCCACATTCCCAGTTGTCATTTTTCTGTGGCTTGGCGCGATAGCGGCGCGTCGCGCCAGTGCCTAAAATTGGGTTTTCAGTGACAAAAATTAAAAACACTTCTGGAATAATAGGGTCTTTTTCCATGACCCAGATCATCCTTAAACACAAAATTATGTCCTAAATACCCTATTATATCATTATTCACTCACTTTTCTCAAGATTTAAAACATTCTCTCTCAAAGAGGCAAAAACTCTAGTTCAAGAAATCAAGGTCAATCCTTAAGAAATCCTCAAAGATCCTTTAAGAAAGAATATTCTAAGGTATGTTAGATGTTCATCTATGGGTTCCTTTCACCCATAGAGTCCACGAATCCATTTTTAAATTACAAGGTTGTTGAATAATGAAATTTCATATTTGAATTGAATTGAATTCATGTTCATGTTATAGTCGGGTCTTAGGCCATGATTAAATTAAAAGCCTTCATGAAATTGAATAGCATGTGTGATGAATATGTGATTATCTTGATAAACCCTTGAATTTACAAAGTGATTAATGTGTCTATGATGTTAATTGGGTTCAATCCATAATTATTATAAGATTCATGAAATTAGATTAGTATTTTATGGGGAATTATATGAATTGCATTCTAAACCCATGAAATTGTAAGTTTGGGCATTGTAGTTGCCATGTTTATATGTTATCCATGATTATGTGTATGAAGTTGTGCTTCACAAATGGTTGATAGAATGTTCATGTGAATAAAGTGATGAAATCATGACATGTTAGTATATGTACAAGCTTATACCCTACAAGTGTTTGATAAAATATCTCTATAGATGAAATATGAACATGTGTATATTGCTATGCATTGCAAGATCATATGATGCTTTACTTTTCATACTATCGAGTCCTGGGGGTATTTAATACCCGACAATTTAGTTGTTTACCTAAAGCCAGTATCAGTTACAGAATAGTATCATTCATGTCATGATCAATAGAACTCAATCAGTTACAAAACTCAGGAAAACTCAATAAACTCAGTATCAGTCCAGTCCAGTTCAGTTAAATCAATTCAGTGTCTTTCAGGTGGGAGTAGGATTCAGCATCAAGCCAGCCTAGGGATCAGGGCTTACCTGTTAGTTAGGACTGGGTCCCTAGAAACAATCTCTAAGTTCCAGAACTACGTAGCCAGCGTAGGTTATGAGATGTCACCCGTTAGATAGGACTGACATACTCAGGGATCACCCGCTAGTTTAGGACTGATCTCAGGGGTCACCCATTAGATAGTTTTGACTCCACAACAGATGTTAGTACCTATGGCACGGTATTAGCACCCTTCTAATTGGGGTTACAGATTGGACCCCAACTTAGTTATCTTATTTAGGACATGTCGGTTAGATGACTACCTCCCACAGTTTTAGTTTTAGTCTTCAGTTTAGAATTCAGTTCAGTTTCATAGAATTAGGACTGTCAGACATAGTCAATCAGTATCGGTAAATTAGTTATCAGTAACTTTAGATATCAGTTAGTCAATTATCAGAACTTAGTACTTTGCTTCAAAAAAGCTTAGATACAGTGTATATTTATGTATATCCACAGTATTGCATACTCAGTGATTTCAGTAGTATCAGTTACTCACGTACTCTTATATTCAGTTACTTTATATCATTCAGTCAGTTATTGTTAATGCTTATGAACCCTTGCATTCAGACTTACCTTATCTAGCATACTAGTACATTCCATGTACTGACTGCATACTCTTTCTTTGCGCTATGATATCTCATGTCATAGGTTTGGACGCTTAGGTTCCTGATCGTGCTTAGACAGATCCAGTCAGCAGTCACAAATTTAGTTGTGAATTTGTGACTCATAATCTATCGAGGGCATATTTTATTTTAGTATTTCAATTTATCAGTAGATCAATAGTCAAAGTTAGTTGGGGTTTTGTCCCATCAACTCCATATTCAGAATGTTTAGTTAGAGGCTTTCAGACTAGACTAGTTCAGACAGTATTTCAGTTTTCAGATATTTTTAACAAATGTTACATTTATCAGTATTTTAGATTTTGAACCTTATGGCATTTCAGCCTATTTTCTGCATTTATTTCAGTATTACTATTTAGTGCTCACAACTGATATCAGTCATGGGTTAGCTTGTGGTCCTTCGGGGTCGTAAGCACCGTGTGACATCCAGGGTGTACTCTCGTGTCATTATAATACCTCTCCTCAATGTGATGTTTTCCTATAAGGGAACTAGATGTTGGACTCCATGATACCTCGCATGATTTATGTCAGTTAGAAGAACCTCCCTTACAAAAAGTTTTTAAAAGAATTTTCTACAGCCTAACAGTAAAGACTTTCAGAATAGTTTTTTTTTAAAGTGTTTCACCTTACCGAATAGAATAATTTTAACAAAATAGCTTTTAGAAACTAAATGTAAAGGATCACAGTTTTAATCAGATATTGCTTTACATATGGCTTTAGCTATGAGATTTCAAATTTTAGTTTACAGATACAGAAGTGAGTCCTTTCTACACTTAGACAGTATGATTTAAAGACAGAATACCAGTACAACTTTTAGAAACTAAATGTTATGACTCACTAGATTTATGCAACATGTTTTGCTATTCTTGATTATGATTTATAGTTTTCAGATATTCCAGCTTATGTGAGTCATTTACATTTAGCATGCATTATTTTATAAATTGTGATGACGTTGAGATATTATTTTACTTATGCATTCACCCCCATATACTCAGTACATTCTCAAAGTGTTGATCCACATATACGTCTATGTGCTATATTATCTCATAATGTAGGTTCAGGTGCTCAGTTTCAGCAGCGTGAGTAATTTAGAGCATCTCCATCTACATCCCGATAGTTGGTGAGTCCTCATAGTTCGGGAACATAGTCTTTCAATTTTTCAGCTTATTAGTATAGATGATTCGGTATTTTCAGACAGTTCGAGTCAGTTGGGGGTTTGTCCCAGTGACTCTCTAACATTAGTAGTAGAGGCTTATCAGACTGCTAGATTATGATTCAGATTTTCAGTATTGATTGATCAGACTCTTGAGTCTAGTATTTTTTAGAAATTATATTCAGATATTCTCAGTTAGCTTAGACAGATTTCTGCATTTTAGTTTTGATGTTATATCTATATTTCCTTATTATGATATTCAAACACAGTAGAAGGCAGACAGGGTTAGCTTAAGGCTACTCGTAGTCTTGAGCATCGTGTGACATCTCGGGACCCATTTTTATGGCGTTACAAGTCATGGGTAAAAAATTGTACCTCAAGTTCCTATTTCATTTGCCAATGTCATATTTGACGACGCAACGTTCGTATTCGACAATGTTTTAATAGTGATATATTCATTACTCAATCAACGAGTAATATATTTTTCAATTAAGAGTCATTTAGCAAATAAATAGTATCATTTGTGACCAACTACATATCTATTAATGTAATTATATTGATTAGTAACATATATATTTTGTTTGATGATTTAAATTCTTTTAACCAAGAAAAAAGATTTTTTTAGCGCACAAATTTAATAATCATTCATGAAAATATAATTATATATATATATATATATATATTGAAACTGAATTAAAAATATATATATATATATTGAAACTGAATTAAATATATATATATATATATATATATATATATATATATATATATTGAAACTGAATTAAAAATATATATATTAATTTTAATTTGAATCATTTTAGAAATAAAAAGTAATTATAATCAACTCTACATATTGTTAACAGCTTTAAGGATATTTCAGACATTTTGATAAAAAAAAGTGCTTAACAACACTTATTTACCAAACACATCAATAACTTTTTTTCAGTTTCAGCACTTTTATCCAAACACGTAACTGCTTATTTTTAAAATAAGTTTCAGCACTTATAAAGAACTTTTTAAAAGCCACTTTTTTCAGCCTATCCAAATGGGCTCTAGGTCCATTTAAAAATCCAACCTTATAGACAACACTTTATTCACCATATCATTCTCCAAACTAGCATTCAAATATTGTAGATCTCATCAAATCTTGCAAAAGATTGGTCCACTAGCCCATAAATTAGCCTTACCTACTCACATCACCATACACCCTATCTTCATTCCATGTTTCTTTGCTTAGACCTTACTTCAAAATGCCGAAAACTATTCACCATCCACTTGTCTTATACCTCTTCAGCTTCCATTTCCCTAATCCTAAAGCTATCTTGGGTAGATGAATGATCAAGAAGGAAAATAAGGCTACTCTATAAGTTCTCATTCAAAGGGATCAAATTCCCCGTGATCAATAGACATGTAAGACTATCATACCATAAAGCTAAGGTTCCCTAAATTCTTCCTTGAGGACAAGAAATTATTTTAAGGGGGAGAAATGTTGCATATGCAACGGAGGTTGCACCTTGAGCCATGAAAGTACAACTTAGTATTATAATATAAGTTATGTTAGAAGTATTAAGTTTAGTACCTCATGTTCTTAAGTAGTAGTTTGTATTATGTAAATTATACCCCAAACATTTGTCTGGTTCAACATATTGTCTCCCTGACAAGTTAGTTGCTACTACTAGTCTCCCCTGGTGTATTGGCACCTGAATATCCTTCTATGCTCCTATATGATAAGTGACAATTAATTATTTAAATTATTTTGGATTACTATTGTACCTAAGAATATAAATACAGTTAGAAGTTTAGCCTTATCTTCTCATTTATAGATGTACATCGATATATATCATTGTATTGTAAACCATATTTATCAAGAAATATATTATTTCATGGTATCATACATCTAGGTTTTCTCTTCTATTGAATCATGACTTCCAATACCTCTACTCAATCAGTTTCTTCTTCATCAGCCTCCCTCACTAAAGCTTTTTTCCTTCTTTCGTCTTTTCCCTCTGCAATTTCTGTCTCTAACATTAAAAAATTGGTTTCCACGATTCTTGACTATATAAATTATATGTTGTGGAGAGAACTTTTCCTACCTGTTTTAAAGGTCATGGAATTACGAATTTATTGATGGAAGTTTCCCTTGTCCTGAGCCTACTACTCTGAGTGATGATCGTACCTCTGTCCCTGATCCTTCATTCAAAAAATGGATTCAACTTGATTCCATTGTTCTTTCATAATTCAAGCAACTATTTCTTAAGAGAGTCTTCAATAAATAATCAAGCCTAATCATTCGCTCACTTCTATAGATGCATGGCTTCAAATTGAGCATTTATTTCATGATCGAGTTAGTTCTCGAACACTTTAACCCAAATTCTAGTTTTGTAATCTTAAGAAAGTTAATCTCTCTATTAATGAATATGTCCATCACGTGAAGTCCATAGCTGATGCCTTGACCTCTATTGGAAATCCTATATCTGATTCTGATCTTGTTCTCTAGCTTACCTTAGGAATATATGCCCATGAGCTCCTCTATTTCCACTCGTGTTCCTCTTCCTTCTTTTGTTAAGGAACGCTCCTTACTTTTTTTCCATGAATCTCAATTGACCAGTTTCTCAAATTCGTCTACGGATAATGCGACCACTGTTTTTACGGCCAAGCATTAATTTTCTTCCTCTTATGGTCGGGGACATGGTAACCATTCCAATGGTGGACGCCATTCCAATGGAATTAGTGTTCGTGGTCATCAAAATCAAGGGAATGGTAGATTCTTTAATGGGGTGCATCAACAGTTCACTCCTCGTCCTCATCTTCCTTCTATCCTAGGTCCTCCTCCCTTTTCCTATTTATCTTTTTACATTCTATCTCAACCCACCAATGCCGCTATATACTTCCAACTTTGCTATTATCTAAACCATAGTGCTCGTGATTATCCATCTCTGCATTCTAAGGCCTTTGTGTCAGATGCTAGTTCTAATTACTCAGTATCTTCACCTAGTGATATTTCGTGGTATGTTGATACTGGAGCCTCTTCTCACATGACTCCTAATGCTTCTAATTTATCCTGTGTTACTCTATACAATGCCTCAGATCACGTAGTTGCGGGTAATGGCACTCAACTCCTTATCTCCTACACTGGACATGGTACTCTTGCTTCCTCTAATAATTTTTTTATGCTTAAAGATATTTTAGTTGTTCCTCGTCTTTCCACTAATTTACTAAGTGTTCATAAATTTGTTACGGATAATAATTGTTCCATGGATTTTGATCCTTTTGGTTTTTCCATTAAGGAACTCATGATGAAGAAGCCCCTACTTCGGTGCAATAGTTCTGGACCACTCTATGCAATTTCTTCTCATTGCAGTGATTCTGCTGCAACTTTTCATTCTGTTCTTGTTGCTGCTCGTGTCTCTCCAAACCTTTGGCATCATCGTCTAGGATATCCAAGCTCTGCTATTTTAGCTAGTTTAGTTAGAACCAATAAATTACCTTGTTCTTCATTCAAAAGTTTAGAGAATTTATGTACTGCTTGTCAACTTGGCAAGCACCATAAGTTGCCATTTATGGATTCTTGCTCTTTTTCTTCATCTCCGTTTGAATTAATTCATAGTGATATTTGAATTTTCCCTGTTGCATCTTTTACTGGTTTTCAATATTATCTTTTATTCCATGATAATTTCACAAAGTTTTCTTGGATATTTCCTCTAAAGCATAAATTCGATACTTTTTTATGTTTAAGCAATTTTATGCCTACGTCTTGACCTAATTTTCTACAAAATTAAAGGCTCTTCAATGTGATGGGGTTGCGGAGTTTGTTAAACTCCAGGACTTTTGTTCATTTCTTAATGATAATGGTGTTTTGCTTCGTATTTCTTGTCCTCACACTCATAAACAAAATGGTAAAGCTGAACAGATGCATCGTACAATTTTAAATATGGTTCGTTCATTATTATTTCAAGCCTCTCTTCCATCTCAATTTTGAGTTGAAGCGTTAAACATAGTTGTCCATCTTTTAAATATCCTCCCATCATCTAAACTTCAATTTAAAACACCGTTTGAAGCTCTCTTTGTAAAGGTTCCTAGCTACCATTATCTACGTGCTTTTGATTGTTCATGTTATCCTAATTTACGTGATTATTCTTGTAACAAGTTGAGTCCTCGTTCAAAACATTGCATTTTTCTTGGTTATCCTTCTAACTGCAAAGGATATAGATGTTTTGATCCTACAACTAACAAAGTATTTATCTATAGGCATGTTCGGCATTTCTTTCCTTATCCTTATCTTCTCGGCTCAACTTCATCGCAAGCTAGCCCTTCTAGTCTATTTAAACTTCCCTCTTCGATTGATATTTCTCCTCCTTTATTTTCAAAGGTGTCTCCTAATTTCCAGGATATTAATTTTCAAAGGAGTGCACGTTTTTTATCTCCTATTAATGCTGAAAATTCTTCTCCTATATATCATCAGCCACCTCAAATTCATTCTAATTTCCCTCCACCTACTGGATACCAAACTCCAATCTCCACATCAATAGTTGGTCAACAAGACATCCCATATTCCTCTCCAAATATTACCCCCCCCCCCCTTCTTTACCTCTTAATTCTACTTCTTAAGATCAATTACCAACGTTACCGTTTAATTCAAAAACTCATACCATGATTACCCGCAAGCAGACAGGGTTTCTCAAGCCTCGAGTCCCTGTTTCTCTTCTTTATCATTCCTCAACACTTCCATCTGAACCTTCATTTTTTACGAAATCTTCTAAGTGTCCTAATTGAGATGTGCAATGGCAGATGAATACAATGTTCTTAGGGATAATCGCACCTGTATATTAGTTCCACCTCCTCTACATGCAAATATTATTGGTTATCGTTGGGTATATTATATAAAACAAAATCTGATGGTTCTCTGGGGCGTTTTAAGGCTCGTCTTGTATCCCAAGGCTAAAAACAACAACAAGGACTAGACTATGATCAAACGTTTAGTCCAGTGGTGAAACCAGTCACCTTTCGCACTATTCTAGGCCTTGTTGCATCTAAGAAATGGCCTGTCCATCAATTAGACGTTAAGAATGCCTTTTTACATGGAAATCTTAACGAACCGGTATACATGAAGTAGCCTACTGGCTTTGCTCATCCACAGTTTCCTCATCATGTTTGTCGGTTGAACAAAGACCTTTATGGCTTAAAACAAGCTCCTCGAGCATGGTTTCATAGGTTCACTTCCTTTATTTTAAGAAATGGATTTAAAAATAGCTTGTCTGATCCGTCTCTTTTCATTTATAAACATTATTCAGACATGGCTATTCTTCTTCTCTATGTTGATGATATTCTCCTTACTGCTTCTAATTCTTTACTTAAGTCCCTATTCAAGATCACTGCATTTTCTTTTCGGACGGTTCAGAGGGAGAAGATCGGTAGTAGAAGGTAACAAACTAGAGACTCATAGAGAGATCAAAAGCAAAACTCGACAAGGAGAAGGCGATCTATAGATCCATATCAAATGAAGCCTAAATCAAACTCTTAAATCTGAATTTTTCATGAATGACTTAGGTTTAGTTACTTATTTTCTTGGTATTTCTATAGTTTCTCGCAATGGAGGTTATTTTTTTTTGTCAGTCCAAGTATGTAAAAGACCTCCTTAGTCGTGCAAGTTTTTTATCTTCAAAATTGGTTTTAACTCCTCTTTATCCTAAGTCTCTACTTCATTCCGAAGATTCTCCTCCTTTTTTTGATCCAACACTTTACAGAAGCCTTGTTGGTGGTCTCCAGTACTTAACTTTTACCCGTGTAGACATTGCTTTTGTTGTTAATCAAGTGTCTCAATTTATGCATTCTCCTTTGGCCATTCATTATACTGCCGTCAAAAGAATTCTGCGATATTTGCAAGGTTCTATGGATCATGGGCTATTTATTCCTGGTGGCTCTACTAACAACTTACAATGTTACAGTGATGCAGACTGGGCTGGTTGCCCTGCCACTCGTCTATCTACTTCAGCATACTGTAACTTTCTTGGTCAAAATTTTATTTCTTAGTCTTCTAAGAAACAAAATGTTGTTTCTCGCTCAAGTGCCGAGGCTGAATACAGAGCAGTTTCTCATGCAACTACTGAAATAACGTGGTTACATTCGCTTCTACGCGAACTTCATATTTCTCCTTCTTCCTTTACAATTTTTTATGACAATATTAGCAGTATTTATCTGGCACTCAATCCTGTTCGGCACGCTCATACCAAGCATGTTGAAATTGATATTCACTTTGTTCGTGAAAAGGTTGCCGCAAGTGTTCTTCAGGTTCAATACGTCCTTACTCAAGATCAACTTGCTAATTTATTGACCAAGGAACTTTCTTCACCAAGATTGTTGTTCCTACGTGACAAGCTTTGCATTCTTCCAGATTGTGCATCGCTTGAGGGGGGAGTAATAAGTGACAATTAATTATTTAAATTATTCTGGATTACTATTGTACTTAAGAGGATAACTATATATATTACTGAACTTCAAGAAATATAGATGTATTACTGAACTATATATAAATATAGTTAGAAGTTTAGCCTTATCTTTTCATTTATAGATGTACAGCTATATATATCATTGTATTGTAAACCATATTCATCAAGAAATATATTGTTTCACTATATATTGTATTACCGAACTTCTTAAGTAATTAGAAATATCATCTAATTTAGTTGTAGTTTCGTGGCCTATATATCTTTCTTTACTCAGTTCTTCCAAAGCTTGATATTGTCAAATTGCAATAAAATTTGGGGGCGCAATTGCTTTATGGCTTTCACTAGCACCAACCTTGTTTCAAAATTTTCCTTTGCCTTTTACTTTCTAATCTTCGACGTCCCTTGCCTAAACCTTGGCGTAGCGGTTCATCCAGAGTGTTGTGAAGGTCTAGTGGTTTGCTTCAAGTCTTGCTCGGTCACCCCCTCTCCACAGGGGAGGTACTGTCATTTGAAAAGTCTAAGTTGAAGGCTTGAAATAATAATAAAATAGCAAACCATGAAAATTTAAGAAATAATTATAACCTACATTAAATAATTATCTTATATATAAAATATTTTAAAAATTTGTATATATGTAATGCTTTTTTTTTTTTTTGAAGCTGTTAGCTTTGTAATGTCTGATTTGTTTGATTTCGGTTTAACTTTCTTTTTTAGCTAAAATCACATTAAATCAACTATGATAGAATTTTAAAGCCAATACCAAACCAGTTAAACATATCAAATCATAATTATTTTTTATCTGTTTGACTCAAATTGCCGATTTAATGCGATATATCAATTTCTATTATACCCCTAGGCAGGACGTGCCACTACTCGTCTTACAAATTCATCAACATCACCACATGGACATTCTTGTTTATTAGGGTCAACTCCCTCCAATACTTCGGGCACTTGTAGTTAGTCATGAGTGTGCTCTATTGGACACTCAGAAATGAATTATGTGTATAAAATGTATTACTCTTTTTGAACCAAAAGAAAAAGAATTATTAGGATATATAGGCCTAGTAATGATATAAATCAAAAAAGAATTTGTGCCAACACATGTTTTAGTGGAGCAACATATTCAATAACTTGATTTATAATAGTGAGGTTAAGTGTTTGTTTGTTACTTTATGCATTATTCTTTTATTTGCCTCCTCAATTAAAATTATGTTTAACTCCTGCTTGGTACAAAGTCACCTTATTAGAGAGTGCTTACTTCCTAATGAGAAATTTCTTGATGTGAAGTTGGATTTCAGATCTCAATACAAATGCCGTACATCAAGTGAGAAACCAATATCCATTAAATTTCGAACCATGTGTGGTTCTTGAAATGTTCTTGATTATAACAAAAAATTAGAGATCTTCGTTTTTTTACGAAATACTTAGCATTAATGATGGTAAAATTAGTACATGAAAACATAATCTACCCAACTCGTCATTTCTTAGTTCGCTCATTTTACTCCAGAAAAAGTTGGGCTGACAATAGCCCAAATTGATTCATAAGATATCTTACCAAAATAATTTAAAAAAAATATTTTTTTAGTATAAATAACATAAATGTCAACCCTTTTGGAAGTAATTACACTCTCTCCCACTTTTTTAATTGTTTTACTCTCTCTCCCTATTAATATACATAACATAGCCGACATATACATAGCAATCTGTGTATATGTTGAGATTTTTGTAATATGTTTAGGGAGTTGGAATTTTTTGTAATATTGAAAACATAAGTTGTGTATTTGTGTAATTTTTAGATTTTATTGGGGAAAGGGCCAAATTTGCCCATCTTCTTCAGAAAAGTGGTTGTACATATTCTTCGTCATACCTTAGGGTTAAATTTACACTCGCTATTAAAAAACTTTTCACATGTACCTCTTCTTTAATAGAAAATTTTCAAATCAATGTTAAATGACTCATTTTTAAAAATAGAACATACCTTAATCTAACCAGCCATCTGATCGGACCCACAAAAAAGACACAAACAAATATATCCTTCCCTCAGTTCTGTTAGTCAAATTTTTCCAACGAAATTACGCCATTGAATATTTGTCAGTGCATTGTTCTTGAAAAATAGATGTACATCAGTGCAGACATAAAAAAGTGTATGCTCTCTTAGTTCATGGATCTGCATTAGTGCAGGATTCATTAAAAATGTCACTTAGTGATTAAATGCAACAAATTAGGTTCACTAGATATTTCTCTGGATAATTTAGTTAAGAGATATCATTTTAACCAATCATGGAATCTCTTCATTTTTATGTCTTTATATATAACTAGTTTCATTCGGTCCGCGCTAAGCCCGAGCCCAAC
The DNA here is from genome assembly GCA_030864215.1 of Capsicum pubescens. Lineage (NCBI taxonomy): Eukaryota > Viridiplantae > Streptophyta > Magnoliopsida > Solanales > Solanaceae > Capsicum > Capsicum pubescens. The sequence continues at coordinate 95,500,430 of CM061538.1, read as the reverse complement.
CTATATTAATATTCATATTTGTATTTTTTTTCTACTTTTTGTTACTCTTGATTTTTGTTTGTTTTTGTTACATTATATTAGTTTAAGATAGTTTAACAATTTCTAAATTTTTTAAAATTTTAAATTATATTTTAATTTTATTTTTTTGTCCTATTTTTGTTCAGTTCGTTTCAGAGAATGTCTCTTCCTTTTTGGGAACCCCTTAATTTTGACTTTTCTCATGGTATGTTTAAGACCATAAGATTAAATTTTTTTTGGTTAGATTCTTATCGGCGGATCGGACAGATAATTATGCTTATCAGTTCGACTAATTGATTATTGATTTTTAAATATACTAATCCGCTAGTTAACTGATAAGATAATGGTTGATTTGATATCGGATTAATTAGCAATGAATAAATGATTAAATTTTGTGAAGAACATTGGAGTTGTTTTATTTTTGTTGTGGTCCTTCATGTTGTCAAGAATAATTTGTCTTTTCAATTAAGAAGTAATTTCAGATTTCATTTATTTTTTAGGGAGACCGACTAAATTTTATGGTTAGAAGTCACAGGAGGTTGCTTATTTCCTAATCTGAGAAGTAAATACAATACTGATTGAGATTTTAATTTTTAAGTTTATACAAGAGATACTTTATATATCTAGGAAAAAACATGTAAATATAACAATTCTTAACAGGTTAACAATTTGTCCGATGAGAAAATTGAGCATTCTACCCGCATCGATAAGTCATTATCTATAAATTTTAATTTGTTCACCAATCATTAATCTGATAACTCATTACCAACAATCTAAAGCTAATTTTACAGTTGAGTTATCGATTATGGTTTGATTTTGAATAATCCTAATTGTAATCCTATCTACATATCTTTAGTGTAAGATCACAAAATTCAAAAATCTTCATTACTTATTAAAAATTTGTGCTAAGATAAAATCTGACAAACAAATTGAATGAAAGGGAGTAAAAGTTTTTGTAAGTTTAAAAACTATTTTTTTTAAGAGTATTATAGACTTTCTTTTCATTTTTCAAGCAAATGCATGCACTAAAACTCTTCTCCTTTTTATTTTATTGAAAGTTCTTAAAAAGAAATCTTTAACGATCTGAAATAATTTTTTACTTTATGTTGAATTAACTTCATTATTTTTTCTCAATTAAATATATATTGACTATCCTTTTTTTAAAAAAAAATATAATATTTAAATAATATAAAATATTTAATCCTATGAATCATTGTATGATCTCATCAATAAAGTTCATATATAAATTAAGATAGAATTAAATTAAATGAAATAATTAAAAGGTCTGGTTCAAAAAATACGTTGGTATATGTTCCTTTGATAGGTGAAATCTTACATGGTTATAAAATTCAATTAGGAATAAAATAAACAAAAAAAATCTTGTGAGGATTAAACAAATTAGGTCTCCTCCTCCTCCTCCTCCTCCTCCTCCTCCTCATCATCATCATCATCATCACTATTATTATTATTATTATTATTATTATTATTATTATTATTATTATTATTATTATTATTATTATTATTATTATTTTCACATAAAAAAAAATCACAAATTTTGAATTAAGTTTCAATTGGTTAGATAGAGATCTTTCATTACGTTACTTTCACTTATTTTATGACTCATCACTTTTTATATGACATTTAATAAGTCCATATAATTGTTCAAATTTACTAAAATGGGTGAAAGCTTGCAAAATCATTAAAATTTAATTAGGGTTAAAATAGACAAAAGAAATTTATGTGAGGACAAATGTAATAATATGTATGGACAAAACAATAAACACATGTGACTATCTAATTGCACTAAAAACTTTGTGAGGACTACCAAAATATGCTATTCTCCCTTATATATAAGTATAACTAGTGTTGTTTAGACCGTGCTAAGCCCAGGCCCAAACTACATTCATATTTATATTTGTAATTTCTTTTAGCATGTTATTTTTGCTTTTTGTTTGTTTTGTACCATTATATTAGTTAATGGTCTAGTTTGATTATTTTTCAATATTTTTAAAATGTTAAATTATATATCTGTTTTAATTTTTGTCCAATTTTTTTAATTCATTTTAAAAAAAATATCTATTTTCTTTCTTGTGTTAACTCCAACTTTTCACGAGGCGTGTTTAAGATAATAAGATCAATAAATATTTTGGTCCTTTATACATATTTTTAGTTTAAGACCATAAAATTTAAAAATATTCATTACTTTTTTCTTTAACTTTGTGTTAAGTCAAGACCAAACAAGTAAATTAAAATGGAGGGAGTAAAAGCTTTTATATGTTAAAAATAACTACTTTTCTTATGGTATATTTTAGTCTTTCTTTTAATTTTCAAACAAATGCACACACAAAAATGCAAACACGAAAAAAATTCCCCTTTTTATTTCACTGAAAGTTTTTGAATGAATTTCTTTAACGATCTAAATTGATTTTTTCCTAATGTATAATTAATTTTAGTATTTTTTTCTCAATTAAACTTTACATTGGATAATTCATTTTTTTTAATATATAATATTTGATTAATATAAAAATATTTGATGCTACAAACTATTGTATGATTTGTGATAAATTAAATTATTAAAAGTCAGACTCAATAAAATACTTTTTGTAGATGTTTCTTCAATGAGTCCTTACAAGTTTATTAAAGCTTCACAAATTTTTTGTGAGGATTAAGAATTTTTTTTATTAAATTACTATTATCCCACATAAAAGACGACAATATAATTTTGAATTAATTTTAAATTTAATTGAATAAATAGATATTTTATGGTGTCACTATCTCTTCTTTATGGCTCATCATTTTGTATAGCATTTTAAATGCTCATGTAATTGTTCAAATTTACTAAAATGGATGAGATCTTGAAAGGTCATTAAAACTCAATTAAGGATAAAATAGACAAAATACAGTCATGTGAGGACTACCAAAATAAGATGTTCTTCCTTATATATAGTCTAGTTTTATAAGATCCGTGTTAAGCCCGTACTCAAACTCAAGTAATTAGATATTTTATGAATAACATGATTTAATATATATATATATATATATATATATATATAACTTGCAAAGATCATAAAAATTAAAAAATATTAGTCAACTAATTTATGAGCATATAATTAATTTCTTTTCTAATTTCGCAATTCACGTTCATCTTTGCAACCAGGAAGATGAAGACGAAAGTCATCAAGTGTATTAATTATTTTACTCAAGTATTCTTATGTGTGATGAAAAATATATGATTTTATTTATAATTTCACATGACAAGAATTCATGCTAGTTAAATGTGGTGCTTTAAGCATAATTTTATACCAAATTAAGAAAAAAATTATACTCACTAAAATGAACATCGAGAATCAATTGATTCTCTCTATATGGTTGATGCCTGAAAATATTGATTCTCTATTGATCAAAAAAGAGATCTAAAAGTAATTTGATCTCAATTCATATCATTACCTTTATCTTTAACTTTATCAATAATTTTAGTTTTCAGTTTATGAAATATGTTTGATACTTTCAAAAGCAATGAATAAAATTATCCACAAAAAATATTATTCAATTTATAAAAGATAATTAAGAAATACATCAGAATCATACTCGATTAGATAGAAATAAAATATAACTTCATACAATAACTAATTTAACCCCTCTTTTTTTTTCCTTTTCTTCATCCCGGCGGCAGTTGTACAAAACTCTTTCTTATGAAAAATAAATTACTAAAGATTAATACTAAGAAAGAAGAAAAATAGTAATGAATTATTCATGCAACGTAAAAAAGTTCTCCACGATCTCCACGGTCAAAATATTTTTTTTTCTTAAACTACTTTAAAAAAATTCATATAAAATATTAATTTTGTTAAGGTTATTTTCAATTACAAAAATTAATTATATAATTTATTTTGATTAAAAATTTAAAAAAAGATAGTCAAGTTAAAGCTTCTTGGTCATGTGAGTAACAAAGGAAAAAATTAAAGTTTTATGGTCTTGTAATTTGTAAAGCATGAAGTACAAGTAATTTAATAAATAAAATAATTATAGGATATTTGATATTTATATTTTGCAATTGACTTGATTAAATAATATATAAGTATGAGAAACAATACCTTATAATGGAAAATTTTAAAAATGATTTATCGATTAGTTAAACAATATGGGAATTTGAATTGTTCAATTGATTAATTGTCTAAACTCCACTTTGTTGATAAATATTTGAGTTTTTGCTTTGTAATCTCTTCCCTAATTCTCCTTGTCCTATTCCCATTTTTTTAAAAATAGTTAATTAAATAATTAAAATTACAAGAAAAAACTTTGATAATAGCTTCTCATACTATGACACATGCACCAAGTGCAAAGGTTCATATAGTAAGAAAGAAGATAAAGTAACTTCATTTATATCAACCAAATGTCACAATATTATAGGATTAAGAAATTAATTAAATTACTATAAAAGATAAAATCATGACATAAAAGTAATTAATTAAAAAAATTAAAATTAAGTTGAAAACTTTTGTGAGGACTATCAAAGTCCTTGGATTGTCCCTTATATATAATAGTAATATACTAAAATAAACAAAATATTTCTTGTGAGGATTAAACTAATTAGGTCTCCTCCTCCTCCTCCTCCTCCTCCTCCTCCTCCTCATCCTCATCCTCATCATCATCATCCTCCTCCTCATCCTCATCCTCCTCCTCCTCATCATCATCATTTTCACATAAAAAAATGATCACAAATTTTGAATTAAGTTTCAATTGGTTAGATAGAAATCTTTCATGGTGTCACTTTCACTTATTTTATGACTCATCACTTTTTATCATCATCATCATCATCATTATTATTATTATTTTCACATAAAAAAATGATCACAAATTTTGAATTAAGTTTCAATTGGTTAGATAGAAATCTTTCATGGTGTCACTTTCACTTATTTTATGACTCATCACTTTTTATATGACATTTAATAAGTCCATATAATTATTCAAATTTACTAAAATGGGTGAAATCTTGCAAAATCATTAAAATTTAATTAGGGTTAAAATAGACAAAAGAAATTTATGTGAGGACAAATGTAATAATATGTATGGAAAAAATAATAAACACATGTGACTATCTAATTGCACTAAAACATTTGTGAGGACTACAAAAAAGGGAGATTCCTCCTATATATAGTACTAGTTCCACCCAGGTGCCCGTGCTAAGCCCGGACCCAAATTCAGCATAGAAAAATAAAACATTAATTTATATCATATTTTTATTTTATAATTAATCTTATTTAATGGAATATTAAACATGCCTTTTTGATAAGTATTCATAATTATTTAAGTTCATAATCATATAATTGGATAATTTAAATTAGAATATTATTTTTAAGAAATAAATATATTGTCAGAGAGTTAGATATATAAATAATTCTCAAAGATAAATAATTTTTGAAGATAAGTATATAAATTTGACAAAAATAATAAATAAAAAATACGATACTTTTATGAATTTTTTAGTATAGATAAAATAAATTTATTTTGATGAAAAAAATAAAATTTCTTATAGAATTATTTAATACAACAAATATTTCTATGACTTCAAGTTTATATTAAAATAATTAGAATATTAATTTAGAGCCTTAACACAAATTAACTTAACAATGATGAATAAGGACATTAAATAGTAATTGAATTATAGTAATACATTACTCATTTACTTGTCATATTTATTTTCTTTCACGTCCTTTAAAGAATAAGCTTTTCGTCCCATTTTAATTATTAATTTACTTTTTTTTAATGTCCACTAAGAAAAATAATAAATATAAGATATTATTTATTAAGTTTCCCTATTTAGTACATATATTTTTTTAAAAAAATTAAATAAGTTTTTTAAAAGATTTCAACGGTGTAGTAAATAATTATTGCAAACTTTAATTTCGTATTAAAAGTTATTTTGGCATAATTTTCTTCAAGTTAAAGTAATTGTTTTTAATAAATAAAAGAAGTTATAATTAAATGGAAATCCAATAAATAGCAAAAAGAAACCAATAACAAAAGACCAAAAAAAGGAGAGGGAAAAAATGAAAATATACAAGAAAATGAAACCATCAATACAGTACAAATTTGACATGTGTAGCAACTTTGCTTTAAAAAAAGTGAAATGTCTAAAAAGTCCTTGTGAGGACTACCAAAATTATGATTCTCCCTTATATATAAGTACTAGTTTCAAAAGGCTCGGGCTTACTCATGATATAAAAAATAATAATTTAAATTTAAAAAATATACTAATTTATATTATATCTTTTACTTTATAATTAACACAATCTAATGACTGACTATTAAATGTATTTTGTTGATAAGTTTTATAATTATTAAAGTTCTTAATTACATAATTGGATAATTTTAAATAAATTTTTATTTGTGCGGAAAAAATTATTATTGGAGAATTAGATTATATTAAAAGGCCACAAGTAATTTAATATTTTATAAAATAACATGATGATATTTTAGTAATGACAATTAAATGATGATAAAAGATAGAAAATATTGATATTTTAATGAGTTTATGAGTATGTAATTTCTCACTTATAGATAGAAATAAATTTGTTTTGATATTTATTTTATTTTCACCTATAATTTCATGTGACAGGAGTTTTTGTAAAATTTATTCAATCTAATACAACAAAATATTAATTTCAATGACTTCAAGTATATAAAAAATGGTTACAACCTTAATTTAGAAGATTTACATAAACTAACTTAATGGTGATCTATAAGAATATGAAATAATAATTAAATTAAATTAAATTAATAGATTGTTTCATTGGGTCCATTTACTTGTTGTGTCTATTATTTACGCACCCTTTAAAAAAAATTCTATTCACCCTATTTTAATTATTGATTTGTCTTTTTTTATATCCGCTACAAAAATAATAAATGCAATGTACTATTTATTATTGATTAAACTATCCTATTTATCATATATTTTTTAAAGAATTGAACAATATTTACTATAAGGGTGTAGTTGGAAATTATTACTAACTTGAGAAAATTGAAGGAAAGATGTCTTTTAAGTCTTTAATGAAGGATTGGTGACGTTGACCAATAGATAGGGTCAAACATCATTAGGAAACTTGATTAAGTTAATTGTGGACTTGATTAATATTTTTAAAACTTTCTAATCTTTTCAAAAATACAAATCAACCCAACCCACACCCTGTTCAATCTAAATCAACCACACTCTCTCTCCAGCTTCTCTCAACTCTCTCCCAACCAACAGTTCTGCAAAATTTCTCCCTTCAACCTCCAGCGACAAATAGTCAGACGAGTTCTTTTTTGACTTTCAACCGTCAATCGACGTGAAAACTTCTCCGACGACAACAACTTCAAGTTCTTCATCGTCCCATTTCTCTTTTCACAGGTAAAAAATTATGAAGAAACAGAGGAACTTGAGCCAACTACTCTTCTAGTATTGAAATGTGGACTGAATAAAACCCTAATTTCTGGCATTTTTTCTTCTTGTTGTCGCACTGTTGATTCGAATTTGTTGGTAATTTTTTATCACTGTTGATGTTCTTAGTGTGTGTGATGTGTTGGTGTTGCTGGGTTAATTTGTTTTTTGTCTTGGTAAAAATGGTATTGCAACAGATGAAACATCTTATGTAACAGATGAAACATATGATGCAACATATGAAAATCTGATGCAACAGGTAAACAATCTAACAGATCATTCATCTGTTGCGACAGACGACTCTTCCGTTTGGAAGAAATCTAAACAATATTGATCCAAGAGATAACTGATTAGTGATCTGTTTTTATTCTTTCCAACGGTTTACTCTTTATTTTGCAACAGATTAGGACTGCTTTATTCTTTTCAACGGTTTACTCATCTGTTGCAACAGGTCGGTTGTATGTTGCAACAGATAACATACCGGGTGCAACAGATTAGTGATCCATTTTTATTCTTTTCAACGATTTACTCATCTGTTGCAACAGGTCTTATATGTTGCAACAGATAAAATACCTGGTGTAACAGATTAGTGATCTATTTTTATGGTTTCCAACGGACTACTCATCCGTTGCAACGGGTCAGTTATATGTTGCATCAGATAAAATACCAGGTGCAACAGATTAGTGTTGTTTTTATGGTTCCCACGGATTACTCATCCGTTGCAATAGGTCGGTTATATGTTGCAACAAATAACATACCTGACGCAACAGATTAGTTATCTATTGGAAATGTTACATTGTTGTTATGCATTAATCAATTATAATCTATGTTATGTTCCTGTTAATTTAAGATAACATAACTCCCAAAAGAAAAGAAATCGAATCAAGTCCAAGTAAAGGAACAAGTGTGGCAGCTAAGCTATATCCGCCACTCTATGAGCTTGCTTTACAAACGTTATCTCAATCAGGAGCAGAAAATAATGAACATGGGGAGGAGAAATCTTTCAAAAGAGATGATCCAAATGCTAATAGCACTTCCGCCGAAGAGTTGGTCAAAACCTTCAGCATTGATCGTTATCTTGTGAGAATGCAATGCGATAGTGCCACAGATTTAACGGGTGATCTCATGGTTAAGTCAGTCATGGGAAAATCTTTCGATGCCTTCAGAAAAATACTTAGAAAATAAAAATTGGATTCTTATTTTAGGGAAAGCTGCTTTGGGCAATATCTTGATTTGTCGGAGGACAACAATGCTCGTTTCCAGATGAAAATGGTATATGATCTTCTCAAGCGCAGGTTTATGTATGAAAACAAAGATAATATGGATGAGGTGTGGATAAATTATTGTGTCATGCCTATTTGTTTTGGTTGAAAGGAGTTTTCCATAGTTACCAGACTAAAATATTATCCTCTTTCTCCTTCTCAAGTTATACCTACTCTAACCTAAAAAAAGCACCCTACACACCCAACAAAGGAAAAGGTAAGTCGAGTGATCGTGATGACCTGGTGTCCATTGTTGGTCCAAGCTTCAAAAAAAAATCTGATAGAAGCATTGAAAGGTAAAGGGATTTCAAAGAAGCACAAGCAATCATTGTGCTTGGTTTGGTTTGTACATAATGTTCTTTGGGTGAGAGAGGTTAACAACAACATAAACCTCGATTTAATAAATCTCTTCAAGGATCTTGAGGCATTTAACAGCTATCCTTGGGGTTATGAAAGCTTCAAAATGACTATCGAATATTTGTTGACTCCGTTAACACCAAAAACAGTCAACTTATGTGGCTTTCCATGGGCCTTCATGGTAAATATTTCTTTTATCATGATATGATTCATCATTTTTGTATTCAATAATGCTTTTAATTTATTGACGTTATGTTATAGGCTTGGGCATTTGAAGCCATTCCTTATTTGAGACAACAAGTGAACTACCAGGAAGAAGTTTCTTGTCCAAGAATTCTGAGATGGTTGTCGGCCAAAACTGATAAAAATGCAAAATTTCTTGATCTTTTCAATCCCCCCAAGGAAGCAGTAAGTCCAATTCTAATCAAGTTTTTGTTTTAGTTAATGATTAAATGATTTCATCATCATTCTTAATATATGTACCGATTTATTTTAGATTGTCCATCTGTGGCTTGTTCCGACCAACCAAGAGTTGAAGATGCCATTTTTTCTTACTTTACGGTTTGTGCAAACTTTATCGGACCCTAAGGTCATTGATGAAATAAAAATGGAATTGTTTGGAACAACAGCCATCACAAGAAAAATAATTTTGGAGGGTGGGGATAATGATGCTCCTCTTACGGTTTTTGAAACAACAAGCCATTATGATTATGATCATAACGGTTGTACAGATTTTTCTCCAGATTTTGCCGCATCTAGTGAATGTTCTTCATGCAAATGTCAAGACTGTAAGGCGAAACACGATGAAGTGATTAATGCTATTAATGCACTAACTGCTTCTGTAAAGGAAATGACATCTAAGAGGGGTGTCATTCTATCAAAGATGATTTCATATTTAGACATTCCACTAGAGATCAAGGCAGCTAAGAGGACAAGGAAAGACACTTCTAAGCATCATCAATCATAAAAAAAAAACAAGATTACAATGCCTCTGTCTTTGTCTTGCACCGATGTTCAGTGTGCAAGGACCACAGAAGAGCAGCATGAGCTGAAGAAGGTGAATGTACATCATCTGTTCCAAAAAAAAATAGGAACATATCTGTTTCAACAGATGATACATCTGCTGAAAATTATCAAACAGATATTTACATTTGTTTCAACTATTGTCTAACCTGTTCCATCAGATTCGTTAACTGTTTCAACAGATGAGTCTTATGTCATCTATTCGAAATTATCATACTGCTTTAATTTACCTGTTCGAATTTGTCCCAACAGATAATCCATCTGATGCAAAATAAGACTCATTTGTTGCAATAGATGAAAAATCTATTGTATATCTCTACTTAGCATTGACAATTCTGGCTTTCTAGGTGGATGTCACAGCTACTGTCAAAAAGCATAATATCACAGTTGATAATCCATCAACTATTTCCAAAGATGAAGAAAAAGTAGAGCCTGTCAGTTTGGGAGAGCGGAAGAATTACCCGTTTGAAGGGTTACACATCTCGGACGAGGCTCCAAAAAAACTAACACAGTTGATCAACGACTATCTAGAATGGATTGTTGATGGGTTGTTAAAGCATCATGTCCGTAGGTACATAAATCAATTTTATGGATATTGGTTTATACAATTCTTGTTGTAAGAACCTGACATTAACACATATAAATCATCATGTAGAAAATAAAATGACGAGCGCTACAAAGTGAATAAATTGAGTCTTGGTTTTTATATATTCGACTTTGTTGTTGCACATCCCGGAATGAAGAATTGGTTCTATTTGATGTCACAGCCTCAAACTTACTGGAATGATGAGGTTTAAATGGCATACATATTACTATTAATTAATATTTTATTTAATTACATCTGCGTATTATTTTTCGTCACGTAATCCGAAATATTTGATAATATGTGCAGCACATCGATGTCATTTTTTACTACCTCTGAAAGAAGGCCAAGTTGCAAATACAAGAACAATACAGATACACAACAGACAATTATTTGTATAAAGTTTACATCAATAATGCCTACGATAGGTATTGTCAACAACAACCGAAAGTTTCCCAAAATGAGGAATGCTTAATCAACATCATCAATGGTTTTAGCATTCTGGCTGGCTTACCTTGGCATTTGGTCGACGAAGTGTACATCCCAATCAATTGTGGTGATGAATTCCATTGGGTGTTAGTTGTCGTCGTTCTAAAAGAGAGGCGCATTCGAGTTTATGACTCAATGTCGTGAAGGAGACGTTCCGGGCCATCGTCTGAGATACAAAAGCTGGCCAAAATATTGCCTACTTACCTTGATATGAGTGGCTTTTTAGACCAGAAGGTTCGTACTGATTGGTCGACGATTAAAGCATACCGGCATAAAATGGATAATCCATTTGATGTACAATATATTGACGGAATTGCTCAACAAACCATTGGTATCCTGTAAGTTTAAGTGTCATGATTTAGTTTCATTTCACAAATTTCACAACGCTTGCATAAACTGCAAAATATGGATTAACTGTTTTTTATAATGCAGGGATTGTGGTCCTTTTGTTGCCGCCTATGCCGAGTATTTGAGCAATGAATTACAAATACCAAATGATGGACTTGATGCCTGATTAATCCGCAAAAGATATACTGCTCTTTTATGAAAATACGGAGAAGCGAAAGCTCAGAAGCCGTACGCAACCGACGTTAATGATCCAGGACGACCAAAGCCGAATTTCGTAGCACCGAATGAAGAACAACATATCCGTATTGATTAGATCTTTATAGATTGAGTCCATCAATATAATAACCTATCCTCCTTGGTTTAACTTATTGATTTATTTGTAGAGTAGATCATTTGTACCTATAATGATTTTTTTTACATTTTATTTATTTATTGAGTTATTTCATGTAATTTTTGAAGGCTTCGATTTATTTTATTTTGTCTATGAATATAATTAATCCTTAGTATTGAACATGTTAATTGAAATGGAGTACTAGATTCAAATATCGCAATAGATAATACATCTGCTGCAACAGATGACATATCTTATCGGATAGATTTAGACATATGTTGCAACATGAGATGCAACATGTAGGTCATCTGCTAGAAATTATATAACAGGTCTTCCTACTTTTTTGATTTGCTCCAACAGATTATCGATCAGTTGCGACAGACAGACTGGGAACATCTGCATAACATAACAGATGACCAACCTATTCTAACAGATAATCAATTTGTCACAACAAGTACTATATCTATTATGACGGATATAAAATCTGTTGCATTATAAAAATTCAACATGGCCAGACATAAAAATTATTGCCACTACATGTAAAGTGAATTAGCTTGAAATGAAAATTTGTTATCATGTTCGTCTCTGTCTTTTACATATTCTTTTTTATACACGGGATCTAACCATTTAGTTAGTACCCCATATACCCAAACCCATTGCATCTTTCCCACAATGGTGTCGCACACACCGGTCATTTGTGTGTTGGTCAGCAAACACCCAATATATGCAAGCGAGTACGGCCCGCACGCTGCACCAATTGTATTTCTTGGGAGCTGAATGTTCTTATTTCGACCTTCAAAATCCCATGATTACTTTGCCAAAACTTCAGCCGGTAATTAATCCATCAGCTTACTCTGCGTCAACAACTTGGGCAACAACTTCAAGAGTGTCTTCATGTGGGATAAAAACATCTTCTCACTGAAGACAGGTAAGTTGCAGTCATAAACCTTAATCTTTCCCTCGTATAGTAGTATCTCAAGAGTGAGAAAATGTGTGATATCCACGTTCATGACTGAAAGGATTCTCTTTGTCTTGGTCCAGCTCTTTCCGTGTGCATATGGCCTCTTCCCTCTAACATATTTAATCGCTTCTTCATCCCATTGGAACGTAGAAACTAACTGATCAAATCTCAGGCCACCAGAATCAGCTATCTTACAGAATTTAGCATACCTATCCTTGAAATTGTTATAGAAGTTGAGGTCTATTATCCTATCAGCGGCATCATAAGCATCTGGGTACGCTAATTGTCTGCCCCTCATGAGGCGGAGAATTTCATCAACATACTGTGGTATAAGAAGACAATTTTTAAATAGGTTAGTAATTGTAAGGAATAAAAACACAGTTGAAAGAATCCGATGCAGAGGGTTCTCTGAATCAGTTCACAAATTACCCAGCCAACACAACTTATGCAACAGATGTGTATTATGTTGCAACAGAATACCAAGTTTTTGCAACAGATTACACATTTGTTGTGTAGATTCTTATTCATGGAGTAGATTGGAAGGGTAGGTTAGCAAAAGTAAACTTACCTTGTCCTCGTACCACACACACATATTTATCATATTCGAGAAGTCTTTGGCGGCAAATGAATGCATGGTGTATTCTTTTTGAACCTCCATTTTGATGAATTCTTCCAGTTCCTTCTTCTTCTCCTTGCCAAGCACCGCGAATATGTCCACCTTCTTCGGCGGCCCCTGAACTTCAACAACTATTAAAGCGGGGGGAGTTTTAATTTTTGCTTATTTCAGAATGGAGAGAATTTGTCTAATTTTTCTTCTCTTCCTCCTAACCTCCACTGTAGGAGTGCATGGCTCTCTCACCTCGTTGGATGGTATGACACCCTTCCTGGATTTCAACTCCTCAACAGCTTCAGCAATAGCCTCTAGCTTTTTAAGGAGTTTAACCTCTCTGTCCTTGCACACTTTGCATTTGCAATGAGAACATGAGGGTGGGGAAGGGTGAGAGGGACCACTGTAAGGGTGAGAGGGACCGATGTAGGGGTGAGAGGAAGGACCTGTGCAAGGGGTGTTTTCAAATATATTTATTTTTTAATGAGCACCAATACACTCATAATAACGAATGACAGCAGAAGCAGCAGTATGATGGCTGCCACCATCACAAACAACTCCACCAGCAACACCCCCAGAAGAAGCACCCGGATCTGTTACAGTTTGAGGTTGGTTGTGAAGAGCTTCAATATTAGGCTGACCTTGCCTAACTGCTCTTCTTATGGATGTTGCTCCATCAATTTCCTTCTTTATTAAATCCACTGTTGGGTCTTCTTTTGTATCAACAAGACCCAGAGTAAGAAAATAAGTCATCCTCAGCTCATCAATGGTAGGCACGATCCAAGGATGCACAACCTATAAAAAAAGACAGAAGGAATTTAAATCATATAATAATAATTTGCAGTCAATTGGGTTACATCGGGCTCGGGTTATGTTAACACATCCAACTTATGCAACATATGATCTAGCTACCACAATAGCTGATCTGTATATTGAAACAGATTGATAATATGTTGCATCAGATTACCCATCTGTTGCATAATTTTTAGTAGATGGGCAATCTATTGAGTAGGGTTCAGAGACCAGAGCAATATCTGGTTAATCTATTGTGAAATATGGATTGTCTATCATAACAGATTACCCATCTGTTGCACCAGTTGCAGTTGATGGGTAATTTGTTGAAATAGAAGACCCATCTGTCGCAACAGATTGAATATCTGTTTCAATATCTTTCTTTAAGGAAAATTATTTTAGTTGAAAAAAGACGTACTGCATCATCTGGAGGGTTAAAGAGATCAGCCTCTATTTAATATTTGTTTTGCTACTCTCTACTGCAGCCAACCACCTAAGGATCCATGGATGAGAAACCTTATTTGGGTAATCCTTGAAATACTTTCAGAGGGGAGGAATGGCTTCACATGCCCAAGCCTAAAAATTATAAATAGGAAGCAAGCAAAAAAAAGTCACAAGTATATTCAATATAAATTAATGAATGAGTAAAAATAGTGATCAATTTTATCATGAAAGCCCAAGAAAAGCCGTATAATGTGGTCTTCTTTGGCTTTAACTCTTTCAGTAAATATTTGACAGTCAAGTAGTAGCTGTCGTATCCCCAGGGATAATCATTGAATTTCCTAAAATCATCAGCAAACACCAATAAATCATGTTCTATAACTTTCCTGACGTCTCTTACCAATAAAACGGAATGGACAAACCAAACTAAGCACAATTTCTCCCTGTAGTGCTTTGGTATGTCTTTATTCTTGAGATCCGCCATCAAATCCTCCACTTTGTAACTAGGTCCAACAATGCCCAACAACCCATCTTTTTTTACCTTGCGTTTATTGGACCCTTTGTGGGGGTGTTTTCTTGATGGGAGGTTCTTCTGGACGATTGCATCTCAAGCCTGGTACAATGGCAAACTCTTTCAATCCAAAACAAATCGGCATGCCACAGTAGTTGATCCAGACTTCATCCATTCTTTTTCTGCCCTCCTTCGGACCTCCATCATCCCCCGCATACTTGATCCTGTATTTAAGAAGGCCATATACCATGATCATTGGGAAATGGAAAGGACGGGGCCCAGACAACTCAAGAAAGTGTGCAAACCAGCTTTTCTTAAAAAGTCCATCTATGTTTTCCTTCTTCATAATACTCTTAAGTTCATCAAAAGGTTTCCCCAACTGGCATTTAAGTACAAGATCACCAAATACTGCTTTAGGGATATTCATCGGCATCGCAACTTGAAACTTTTCAATACTAATGGTTTTGACAGAATCATGTTGGAATTTCGATATTATTTCACGCTTCATTGGTGAGGAGGAGTTATCACTTTCCTTGGCTTTATTTTTCCCTAACTGAGATTATTCTGGAAGTTTCTCCGAATCTATCTGTACTCTAGCCTTTTTTGTTTAGTGATCAAAAGTTGATCCACTTTCTCCACTTTTAGTTTCTTTTCTTTTGGGAGACATCTTTTAACTACAAACAAAAGAAAAACAAAATATACATTGCATTTGATGTCTGCATAATTTAAAAAAAAAAAGGTGAGACAAATTTCAATAAATTATTCTTACCACATAACAAAAAAAAATACACCAACGGACAACCCATCAGTTGGAACAGATGGGAAACCCGAATTTGTTTGAAGACATATTTAATAGCTCCCAACAGATATTCCACCTGTTACAACAGGTGGATAAATTTTAATAAATTATTCTACGCTACATTCCCATCAGTTGGAACAGATGGGGAATCTATTTGAAGACCTATTTAATATCTCCCAACAGATCTTCCACCCGTTGCAACAGATGGACCACCACCACCACAACCAATGCCACCAAGACCACCACCAATGCCACTAATACCAACACTAAGACCACCGACACCACCGCCAAAAAACACAAATACCAACATCACCACAAACACCATCCAATAATACCACGACAGTCAACAAAACATTGAGAGAAAAACTAGGGTTTTCTTGGGTTCTTCCTACTTTTTAGCATCAAAACTCAAAATTGTTAACCCATTCTCGAAGATAATAGAACTAAAAATCTTCTTTTTCATCATTAACTAAAAATCCCTATTTTTTAGAATAAAGAACAAATGTAGAACTCTTCTCGAACTCTATTACCTGCGAAGACAGAGAAAATGATGGATACAAGCAGGAATGAAGTCAAAAAAAACAACTATATATAGTCGTAAATGGGAAGAAAATCGACCTATTTTGAAGCTTTGAGCAATATGTTAAGTAGTTATTATTTGTATTATTAAGAGGGAGAGTAGACCCCGAGAGAGAGAGAGAGAAACGAGGACTTAAGATTTTAAATGAAAAGTTTTTCGCGCAAATGGATGATTTGTATGGGTTGATTTGTAATTTTGAAAAAGAATGACAAGTTTTGAAATTGCTAATTTGGTCTGAATTGATCTTAATTAATTTTAAAATTTTAAAAGATATAGTTTTTAAAACATTGAGTTGATGAGAACTCATTTCAACTCAGAGTGATCGATCGACGACGCGGGTCAGAATGAACGCAATACCAATGCCATGCAATTGCAAAGACTCGATTGGATTTGTAATTAACCCTGCGAGCTCATTCATTCATCCCTAGTTCCACTTAAATCAACTTAGGTACTATCACTATCCTAATATTGAGTTGATGAGAACTCATTTTAACTCAAAGTGATCAATCGACGATACGGGTCGAGATGAACACAATACCAACGCCATGCAATTGCAAAGACTCGATTGGATTTGTAGTTGACCCTGCGAGCTCATTCATTTATACCTAGTTCCTCCTAAATCAACTTAGGTACTATCACTATCCTAACATCGAGTTGATGAGAACTCATTTCAACTCAGAGTGATAGATCGATGACTCGGGTCGGGATGAACGCAATACCAATGCCATGCAATTGCAAAGAATCGATTAGATTTGAAGTTGACCCTGCGAGCTTATTCATTCATCCCTAGTGCCACCTAAATCAACTTAGGTACTATCACTATCCTAACATTGAGTTGATGAGAACTTATTTCAACTCAAAGTGATCGATCGACGACTCGGATCAGGATGAACGCAATACCAATGCCATGCAATTGCAAAAACTCGATTGGATTTGTAGTTGACCCTACGAGCTCATTCATTCATCCTTAGTTCTACCTAAATCAAGTTGGGTACTATTACTATCCTAACATTGAGTTGATGAGAACTCATTTCAACTTAGAGTGATAGATCGACGACTCGGGTCGGGATGAATGCAATACCAACGCCATGCAATTGCAAAGAATTGATTGGATTTGAAGTTGACCCTGTGAGCTCATTAATTCATCCCTAGTTCCACCTAAATCAACTTAGGTACTATCACTATCCTAACATTGTGTTGATAAGAACTTATTTTAACTCAAAATGATCGATCGATGACTCGAGTCGGGATGAACACAATACCAACGCCATGCCATTGCAAAGACTCGATTGGATTTGTAGTTGACCATGCGAGCTCATTCATTCATCCCTAGTTCTACCTAAATTAATTGCAATGAAATCTGTTACAACAAACGACTGAGCTGTTGGAAATTTTCAAATAGGTATTTATATTTATTGCAACAGATGACATATTTGATTTAATTATCAAATAGACATTTGCATCTGTTGTGACAGATGACTGAGCTATTGGAAATTTTCAAACAGATATTTATATCTATTGTAACAGATGACATATCTGATTTAATTAATTATCAAATGAACATTTTTATCTGTTGTCACACATTACTGAGCTGTTGGGATTTTTAAACAGATATTTATATCTGTTGTAACAGATGACTGAGCTATTCAAATTTCTAAACAGATATTTATATATGTTGCAATAGATGACATATCTGTTTAAAAATCTTTTTTTCTCTTTTAATTTTAAAGCAAGCTTCTGGTCCGAGTAGATATATCAAGTAGTAGTACTTACTACTAAAAGCGGTAAAAAATATTTCTTGGATATCTCAAAAGTGAGTTCATTGAACAGTCTTGTCTTGTCTTTTCAATGTCACTAGTCTTAGTCTTCCTCGTGCCCCTCAAATTATTAATGAAATTAATTAATATTTATTAATGAATATTAAAAAACCCCACGTCTACGTACACAATACATCTATAAAAATCTTCCTTTAGCTGCAGTTTATTTTATTCAACTCTCTCATATTTTTCTTTCTCTCCTCTTTAGGGTCATAGACTTTTTTTTCTCTTTTCTCTTCTCTTCTCATAAAGATCTTTTCGGATCTAAACCGATCCATATCTTTCCTCGACTGAAATTTTTGTTTTGATCCCCTTTTTTATATTAAGGTATGGTTCATTATTGCTCTTTCATTATCGTCTTCTTCTTTGCAAGTTATTTACATCTATTTTTTTATTTAATTACTATTTACCCATATCATATTTATTAAAAAAATTGAAGAAACTTTTAAGTGTTGAATAAATAAACCGAGAATTTTTATTACAATATGCAAAAAAAGTCATCTGTTGGGAGAAGTTTAAAAGTCTTGTTGGCAGTATCATTTTTTTTGTATGTATTTTATTTGTTTCTTTATTGTTGATGCAGTTATTGATGTTGTTGATGGGGTTGGCATTGTTGAAACTTGTGGTGTGGTGTTGTTGATGGTTCTGGAACAAAGGATGTTGCTTCTTTGTTGTTAATGATGTTGTTGGAATAAATATTGTTGTTTCTTTGTTATTGATGTTTATGTTGTTGTTGATGTTGTAACAGATGGAGAAACTGTTGGAACAAATTAAACCACCAGAAAGGTTGGTTTGATGTATTCCATCAGATTCCACATCTGTTGCAACAGACTCCACATCTGATGCAACAGATGGATAATATTCTTTTTGTGACCTTAATTTTTTTCCTCTTCTTTATAGATATAAGGAACTGACAGTTGATCAACTTTTGCTGGACTATCTCAAGAGGCTGCAGTAAATATGGGTTCGAAGAAATAAGCTGCTTGTAAATGGAACCACTTCATATGTGGGAGGTATGTATTACTGATAATGTTATTATGGAAATACACATAGAGTGCACTGAATTTGTGAATGTTGTTTTTACTGATTAGTCATAGATTGTTCAAACAAGATGTCTGCAATTTTACAGTTAAGATTGGTAGGTCCGAATTGATAAGGCTGAGGGACCATGAATATGGTTCTAATACCCTGTTAAGATTTAATATTAGTTGTTGCTCATGTTTATTTTTTAAGCATTGTGAAGGGATCTAGTTTTGGTGTCATTGTAAAGAGATTCAATAGCGATTGGACTAACGTTTAGGGTGCATTGGACCCTTAGAGGGCCTTCGAAGCTTAGCACTGCATCTAACAAGAATGGAAAACCAATATAGTTATTTCCCTGGCCAAAATTTATATGGTTGGGTTGCTCGCTCGGGGTGATGATTATGTGCCAGAAGGTGAGGTAAGAGAATATGCCTTTGAGGGAAAATGGGTGGTTGATGGAAGACTATATCATATGAGAGCTAATTAAAGATGAAACATAGGGTAGAAAGTAACTTCTAGCAAATCTGGTCGATGGAATTATCTTAACAGATGCGAAATGTGAATCAAGTGCAAATATGAAAGTGTATCCGATAATGTAATTTCGTCTGTTGAATCTCTGAAAGAAAAATAATACGGATAGACACTTTTCTAGGGAGATGCATGGTCGGGATTATCACCTAGGTAGAAAATAGGAGAAGACCAACAAAGCAGCCTTACGGGCATCGGGGGTTGAAATGATGTTCAGCGAGTCTAGAAAACTTTCGCCAACAACAACTGCAGTTAAAATAAGGAATCTAAACGAAGGCGGCAATTTCTAAATTTTAAATTTCATCCCATGCCTTCTTATTTGTGTTTTCGATCAGGTCAACGAACAGTAGACCTGATCGTCATTCTTTCAAGGAAACATCTGATTTTCAATTATAAGAAGACATTTTTTCAATTGAATCGACATTCTTTCAACATTCCTTGGAGAAGATCAGATGCTTGCTGTAGTATGTGAATCCCGATAATTTTCAAGCTTACCTCAGCTTGCTGATTCTGTATTCAAGTTGGTTGTTGTCATCTTTGAAGTTGGTAAGGAATTCGTCGTCTTTTGTGAGCTCGATCAGGAACACTACCTTCAAAGTTATGGCATTCTAGAAGTCCTTTGAAACACTTTCTTCAGAAGCCTTACAGGATACATGGAGGGTCGTTGTGTTTGTTTTAGGTCAAAATGTGTTGAAGCACGTTGAAAATGTGGTCCCAATAGTTGAACAACACACTTTTATCGAGCGTTGCTCCATGCATCTTGCTTAACCAATTTGATAAATTAGTAATCATAGAGTTATGTAGTGTGTGATCTAAACTGGCTCTACCAAGCCTATCAAATGTTACGTAACTCTGAGCTCATTACCCTATCAAAAAAATATGACCGAGTTAGTGCACAAATCGAACGAGCTAAATCTCTCAGCCTTTCTGCTGATCGCTCTTCTCTAATATAGATGGCAAGATATCTGTTATTCAAAAGTCTACACCATCGCCAGACATGCTTGCCTGAGAGCAATTCTTCTGAAGTTATCCGTTGATGTCTTCTGAAGAATTGCTCCCAGGCAAGCATGTCTAGCGATGGTGTAGACTTTTGCATAGCAGCTATCTTGTCATCTATATTGGAGAAGAGTGATGAGCAGAAAGGCTGACAGATTGGTCTTATTTGATTTGTGCACTAACTCGGGCAAATATTTTTGATAGGGTAATGAGGTCAGAGTTACATAACGTTTGATAGGCTTGGTAGAGCCGATTTAGATCACACGCTACGTAACTCCATACTTACTAATTTATCAAATTGGTTGAGCAAGATGCATGGAGAAACGCTCGATAAAAGTGTGTTGTTCAACTGTTGGGACCACATCTTCAACGTGCATCAACACATTTTGACCTAAAACAAACACAACGACCTCCATGTATCCTTTAAGGCTTCTGAAGAAAGTATTTCGAAGGGCTTCTAGAATGCCACAACTTTGAAGGTAGCATTCCTGATCGAACTCACAAGATACGAGGAACTCCTTACCAACTTCGAAGATGGTAACGACCAGATTGAATACAGAATCAGCAAGCTGGAGGCAAGCTTGAAAATAATCGGGATTCACATACTACAGCAAGCATTTGATCTTCTCCAAGGAATGTTGAAAGCATGCTAAGGCAAGAAAACACAATCAATTAATCCATATTGCTAAGGAAGTAATGATACTCTATTTGCCTTTCAATCTCATTAGTGGTTCCGATCAGGTCAACGACAGTGGACCTGATCGAAAACACAAACAAGAAGGCATGAGATGAAATTTAAAATTCAAAAATTACCGCCTTCTCTTAGTTTCCTTATTTTAACTGCAGTTGTTATTGGCGTAAGTTTTCTAGACTCGCTGAACATCATTTCAACCCTCGATGCCCGTGAGGCTGCTTTGTTGGTTTTCTCCTATTTTTTACCTAGGTGATAATCCCGATCACGCAGCTCCCTAGCAAAGTGTCCATATGTATTATTTTTCTTTCAGAGACACAACAGACGAAATTACATTACTGGATACACTTTCATATTTGCACTTAATTCAGATTTTGCATATGTTAAGATAATTCCATTGGCCAGATTTGTTAGAAGTTACTTTCTACCCTATGTCTCTTCTTTAATTAGCTCTCAGATGATATAGTCTTCCAACAACCACCCTTTTTCCCTCAAAAGAATTCTCATACCGCACCTTCTGGCATATAATCATCACCCCGAGCGAGTAACCCAACCATATAAATTTTGGTCAGGGCAATAACTATATTGGTTTTCCATTCTTATTTGATGCAGTGCGAGGCTTCGAGGGCCCTCTAAGGAGCCAATTCACACTAAAGTTAAGTCCAATCGCTATTGGTTCTCTGCAGTGATGATAAATATTGATCCCTTCTCAAAACTTGACACGCATAAACATGAGCAACAACCGTCAGTAATTCGTAATAGGGCATCTGCACCATCTTCATGAGGTCCTCAGCCTTATCAATTTCGAACCCATTAAACTTAACGGTACAATGCAGAATCTTGTTTGAATGATCAATGCCTAATCGGTTAAAAACTGCATTCACAAAAATATTGTACTTTGCGTGTGTTATCCCGGTTACCTTATCAGTAATACATACTTTAACTCCCACACATATAATAGTGGATTCATCTGCACGCACCTTATTCTTTCTAGTCCATTTATGGCTTAAATTGAATAAACAGATGACTAGCTAGTTGCAACAGATGACACATCTGTTTATATTGTCAAATAATTGGAGACATCCGTTACGACAGTTGATCAACCTGTTGCAGAAATCAAACAGATATATACATCTGTTGCGAAAGATTGCCATATGTTGTAAGTTATCTAATAGAAAGAATATATTTTGCAATAGATTACCCATCTATTAAATTTATTTTAAAGCAATTTTGTTTTCTTTCCGAGATACAATAATTTATAAATAGATCCCTTCACAAATATGGATGATCCAGATTCGTACAAGAATATTCATATCGAGTCCTTGCGTGAACTTCAAAGGCAGTTTGATGAACTCCAGAGAGATTTGGCTGACTTCGGAGCAAGGCTGCCGGATAAAAAATGTCTGATTGACAATAATAATAATAGTAGTAATAATAATTAGGTAATGTTATTTATTTTAGCGCATGTATGTATTTTCCTCCTTTTGTATATCGGATCTACCCAAGGGATTCAAAAATCTATGATCATTCATTTTATTTTGTTGTCGACTTTGAATTTTTAATTCTTATTTAGTATTTAATAATAATCATTCTGCTTATTCCTTGTTCTTAACATATCGATGGTGGGTGGTAGGGATTGAGCAACAATTTGTATCTACAGAGGTTAATCTGCTACGACAGATCGATCATACGTTGCACGTGGCGGTTATTAATAAAAAAAGGTTATTGTTGTTATTGAGAGGGTGAAAAGAAAAAGACATGACTTTCCAATTATTCAATATGAAAAATATTTTGTAAATAAATAATAAGGAAATAAATGATAAACACAATTTATAACCACAATTTTAATAACTGATCGTGACTTTTCATCATTTTTATTTTTGAATTTATTTTTTAAAATTATTTATTATATAATAAAATGGTTATTATTTTATTAAGGAATTTGAAAAGGTATTTTTTTATTATTTATAAAATAAAAAAGTAAGCAAATTTGGATTAATGATATGATGATAGTTATTTTTAAAAAAAAAAAAGTAGATTATATGTTGCAACAAATAAATTATCTGATGCAACAGGTTCACTATTGTTGCAACAGATGATATATCTGTTGTCACAGATGATTTATCTGATGTAACCGATATCAAATCTGTCGTCACAACTCAATAAAAATGGTTCTTGGAAAGAACTAATTAATAATAATAATCTGAAAAGTCATGACTTATCACAATATTTCTTAATTTAATTAAGTCATTACTTTTCACATTAATCAAAAATGTAATTAATAAATGGAGGTGAACAGTTAGATTATATGTTGCAACAGATAGGTTATCTGATGCAACATATTTTATATTTGTTGCAACAGATAATATGTTTGTTATCACAGATGTGTTATTTGATGCAACAAATATAGAATCTATTGCCACAATTCAATAAAAATGGTTCTTCGAAAGAACTAATTAATAATAATAATCTGAAAAGTCATGACTTATATCACAATGTTTATTTTCTTAATTTAATCAAAAATGTAATTAATGTATGAAGGTGAATAGTCGCGCCTTTTTGCCTCTCATTCAAATTCAATCCTCTATAAATAGGTCCCTCCTTACTCAATCGTTCATTCAACTACACTCTATTTATTTATTGCATCTTGTCTTTCATATTACACTCTAGAAGATAAGATTATGGTTGACCCAGTGTGGGACGTTGCTTTTCTGCAAGCTGTGAATGAACTTCAGAATCAAGTTCGTGACCTGCAATGGAAACTGGGAGGAGTTAGAGCAAGAATGCTCTGCGAGATACGCAGGCTGAGGAGGGCCTTTCTACTTCCAGTTGAAGATTGGACAGCTGGCAATGATGATGATGATAATAATAATAATAATAATAATAATTAGATTATTATTTTTCTTTTAGTCTATTATATGTATTTTTATTTGTTTTTGTATAATAAATAAATTATGTTTGATCTTTGACGTTTTAATCCATATTTAATTTTTATTTTGTCTATTATCTTCTCAACAAACATG
This sequence comes from Capsicum pubescens, assembly GCA_030864215.1. Lineage (NCBI taxonomy): Eukaryota > Viridiplantae > Streptophyta > Magnoliopsida > Solanales > Solanaceae > Capsicum > Capsicum pubescens. Next base: position 95,475,830 of record CM061538.1, on the reverse strand, counting down.
TCGATGATTCGATGTAAAAAGGAATAATTTAGAATCCAGTAGCAATAGCAAGATTTATCTGTTGGGTTTGTGGCAGGGGTTGATGTGTTGTTCAAAATAGATTACTCATGTTGCAACAGATAAGAAGTTTAATGCAACAGATAAATAGTATGTTTCAACAGATGACTAGTTTGTTGCTTTGCTTGGCTCTGACGTTTTAATTCGTACTCCCTCCGTCTCAAATTACCCGTCCCAAATTGAGATGTCACATTGATTAAGAAAAATAATTAATAACATGTCTAGTTTACCATAACCCACTAATCAGTTGGTGGGACAGTAGACGTGTTTGAAATAATCATTGTTTGCTATTCAATCAAAATTTCATAAGAGAAGAAAACTTTTAACGTCGGTCGGCGTATAGTCCCCTATTAAATGATGTTTCCATTTTAATTTGAAGAAAAAATGATTAATGCAAAGGGTAAAACATGGATTTTTTTAATCTTTTCTTGATTAATGAAAAAGACAAGTAAAATGAGAAATCGAATTAGGAAATTTAGGATGGGTAATTGGACGTAAGGAATAATTTTGAATCCAGTAGCAATAGCAAGAGTTGAAACATATTGGTTATCTGTTAGATTTGTGGCAGGGATTGATTTGTGTTGTTTCAAACAGATTAATCATTCGTTGCAACAGATAATTAGTCTGGTGCAACAGATAAACATTCTGATGCAACAGATAATTAGTTTGGTGCAACAGATAAACATCCTGATACAACAGATAATACGTTTGATGCAACAGATAATAAGTCTGATGCAACAGATAAATCTTCTGATGCAACAGATTACTCATCTGATGCACCAGATGATTGATCTGTTTAAATTGTGGGCACTTATGTTGGATTCATGATCGGGGTTCTATCCATTGTTGGACAAACAGAAGTATACCCAGATGACAAATACGAATAAAAATCATAATTTTACTTGTCAAAGTTACCTATGATAGATAAACATCCTGATACAATAGATAATACGTCTGATACAATAGATAATACGTCTAATGCAATAGATAAACAGTCTGATGCAACAGATAAATCTGTCGATGCAACAGATTACTCATCTGATGCACCAGATGATTGATTTGTTTAAATTATGGGCACTTATGTTGGATTTATGAACGGGGTTCTATCCATTATTGGAAAAATAGAAGTGTACCCAGATGACAAATACGAATAAAAATCATAATTTTATTTACCAAAGTCACCTATGAAGTAATGCCAAAGTGGAAAGTGATGTAGTAAACAAAATTTAACCTAAGAAATTGGCCAGATCGCAACAGTAGTGTTGTACCACCACCAACAACAACAACAACAATAAATGGTCGACAAGAAGAAGATGAAGATGATAATGAAGTAGAAGATGATGATAATGAAGTAGAAAATGATGAATAAAGCAGCAGAAACAGAAACAATGAACAACAAAAATCTCCAAGAAAGAGAAAACAACAATGGATTAGAAGAGAGGAAAAAACGCCTTTTTTTCCTCCGTTTCTCGTTATTTTAGGTATACATTGGGATCAAAGTATAAATTTAAAAACTTGTGGGTTATTTTCAAACTTCTCCAACTTTCTTAATCCATAATAAAGTAATTGTCACCTCCAACTAATAATTAAGACTTGTGTCACCTACACCTCATTTTAAAACTTTTTTGTCACCTATGGCCCAAACCCCCTACTAACTTTGATTTTATATGAAAGTTATTTTTGAAGAATTTTTTTGAGCAAAAGTGATTATAAATTTAAAATGAAGGGAGTTTTAATCAAAAGATAATTTATTAAGTGATAAGAATAGACCAATTACAAACACACAAGTGGGAATGACCTTAACAAAAAGAATAAGTGCAAAAATGAAAATATTCAACAAAAGAACACCATCAATTTCCATGTGTATTCTCTTAATTCACTTAGCTAAGGAAGTGAAATACTTAAAATGCCCTTGTGAGGACTACCAAAACTTGAGATTCTTCCTTATATATAATAGTAATAAATATAAATAATTTTTAAATAATACTTTACTACTGAATATAAATCTCTCTTGATTTGCTAAAATAAGAGAAAATACATCAAATCCCCCCTCAACTTGTCGCCAAAACTTACTTTAGACCCTAAACTAATCGGGCAATTATTTACTCCCCTTAACAACTTTCAAGTGAAATAATTTCAACCTCAAAATCAAAATCTCACTCTCACTACGGAGAGTGTACTACACACGCGCCATGTCATTGCCACATCAATGCCACATCAGTGCCATGTCATTGCCACGTAAGAAATTATAATTTTTCTAAAAAAAAATCCCACACACATTATTTTTATATATTTTAAAAAATAATATATATGTACTATTTTTCATATATATAAAAATATATATATATTTTTAAATATATATATATTATTTTATATATAAAAAAAAAAAAAATAGACCCCCACCCCACCCTTCCTCCTCCTCCTTCTTCTTCAACAACCCTCACCCCTCATTCCTCCTCCTCCTTCTTCTTCAACAGCGCCCCTCCCCCTCCCCATTTTCTCTTTCTCAGACCATCCCCCAATCCATCCACCCACCCACGTTCTTTCCTTTCAATTTTCTGCGAATTTTCACTCTAATGCTGGAGTTTTTATCTATTTTGATGTATGATTTCTTCGATTTCTTCAATTTCCTCACCTTTGATTTTATCAATTTTATCAAATTTTCCAATTGAATCGCCATTTGAGGAGGAGGAACAATAATGGAGGAGAAAAGCATACGGTGAGACATCCATTGTTCTGCATCCCGTCTTCTCAGTCTCATCCCTTCTACTTTTACTGTGATAGACTGCAAATATTCCTGTAGCTAGAAACTAATGCAACATTAGTTGACTTCAATTCTCCAATGTTGTAAAAAAGTTTTATCTGTTCGCTTGTTTGGCCAATAGAAACTCACAACTTCATCTTGCAAATAGAAGGGGTTGAAGCTTGGCATTGTCAAATTAATGATTTATTTAAATCAACTTCTTTCTCTTTTACGTCTTTCAGTTTCAGGAAAAAGACATGGGGTGATGGGGGTGAGGAAGAAAAAGAAATGGGGATGGTGGGGTGTGAGGAAAAAAAAGGAAAAATAATGGTTAAAAATATTAAAGTGGGCCCCACTAAAAAAAATTTATACTCTAAAACGCGCTTTTATTTTTTGTTTTGCCACGTCAGTCGATAAGGGAGCAAATTAATTCACTTGAAAGTTGTTAAGGGGGGTAAATAATTGTCTGATTAGTTTAGGTTCTAAAGTAAGTTTTGGCGACAAGTTGAGGGGAGGTTTGATGTATTTTCTCCAAATAAGTAAAAAGGAGTCAAGCAAACTGAAAAAGAGATAAAGGGATATTCTCTCAATTCTTTTTTACTTGTTTATTTAATTTGACTTGACAAATAACTTAAGAATCAAATATATTAAGAGTAAAACATACGAAATTATCTTTATTGTTTATGTTTTAAAAATTAAATTTGACTTTTAATACTTTATGTAATTACTAAATAAAATAATAATAATATAAAAAAAGTTATAAATCTTTTGTGATTTACTAAAATAAATAAGTAAGAAAAATAATTAATTTTTAATATAAGAAGTAAGTAAAAAGGGAACCAGTAATTCATAAGGAACAAGAAAATATTTATTAAAAATTACTACTATATATAATTCAATTATAAATATATAAATAAAAATATCATGAAATGATAAATGAGAACAAATGTAACAATATGTATGAAAAAAATAATAAACATAAATGAGGACAAATGTAACAATATGTATGAAAAAAGTAATAAACATGTGTTACTATCTAATTGCACTAAAAACTTTGTGAGGGCTACCAAAATATGCTAATCTCCCTTATATATAAGTATAATATAAAGCTTCTCGTCTCATTTTAATTACTAATCTACTTTTTTTTTAATGTCCACTAAGAAAAATACTAAATATAAGATATTATTTATTAAGTTGCCCTATTTCGTAATTATATTTTCTTAAAAAAAAATTAAATAAGTTTTTTAAAAGATTTCAACGGTGTAATAAAAAATTATTGCAAACTTTAATTTCATATTAAAAGTTATTTTGGCATAATTTTCTTCAAGTTAAAGTAATTATTTTTAATAAATTAAAGAAGTTATAATTAAATGATAATCTAATAAATAACAAAAAAAAAAAAACAATTACAAAAGATCAAGTGGAGATGGTCTTAACAAAAAAAGGAGAGGGCAAAAATGAAAATATACAAGAAAATGAAACCATCAATACACTACAAATTTGACATGTGTAGCAATTTGCTTTAAAAAAACGTGAAAAGCCTAAAAAGTCCTTGTGAGGACTACCAAAATTCTGATATATACGTATAAAGCTTTTCATCCCATTTTAATTATTAATTTACTTTTTTTTAATGTCCACTAAGAAAAGTAATAAATATAAGATATTATTTATTAAGTTGCCCTATTTAGTACTTATATTTTAAAAAAAAAAAAATAAGTTTTTTAAAAGATTTCAACGGTGTAGTAAAATATTATTGCAAACATTAATTTCGTATTAAAAGTTATTTTGGCATAATTTTCTTTAAGTTAAAGTAATTGTTTTTAATAAATGAAAGAAGTTATAATTAAATGGCAATACAATAAATAACAAAAAGAAATCAATTACAAAAGACCAAGTGGAGATGATCTTAACAAAAAAGGGAGAGGGCAAAAATTAAAATATACAAGAAAATGAAACCATCAATACACTACACATTTGACATGTGTAGCAATTTTGCTTTAAAAAAAAATGTGAAATGTCTAAAAAGTCCCTGTGAGGACTACCAAAATTATGATTCTCCCTTATATATAAGTAAATTTGACATGTATAGCAACTTTGCTTTTAAAAAAAAATAAAATGTCTAAAAAATCCTTGTGAGGACTACCAAAATTATGATTCTCTTTTATATATAAGTACTAGATACCCGTGCCCGTGCAAGGCGTGGGCAATTTGGCAACCCTAATGTGCAAAAGAGATTCATCTATGGGGAAGATTAATTCCTATTTATTTTAATTATTTAGTATAGGGGTAAAGGAAAAGAAATATAGTACAATGAACCGATGTTAACATAATATATACATTCAGTGTAGTCATTTAATAAGGAACAAAAAACTATTTATAAAAAAATACTATCATATATAATTTAATTACAAAGGTCTAAGTAAAAATATTAATAAAATAATATATGAGGACAAAACTAATAAATATAAAGAAAAAGAAATATGCATGTGTAACCATTTTATTGCACCATAAAAATGGGGATAAAACTAATAAATATAAGGAAAAAACCATATGCATGTGTAACCATTTTATTTACTATTATATATAAGTGAAGGTTGAGGTGACTAAAATTACCGAAATACCCTTGGTAGTCAACCCAATCTTCACTTATATATAGTAGTAAAAAGTAATATGCATGTGTAACTATTTTATTACACCATAAAAATGAGGACAAAATTAATAAATATAAGGAAAAAATCATATGCATGTATAACCATTTTATTTACTACTATATATAAGTGAAGGTTGGGGTGACTAAAATTACTGAAATACCTTTGGTAGTCACCCAAACCTTCACTTATATATAGTAGTAATAGTAATTTATTAATTTTATCCTCAATTTTTTGGTACAATAAAATGGTTACACATGAATATTATTTTTTTCTTATATTTATTAGTTTTATCCTCATGTATTATTTTAATAATATTTTTATTTAAACCTTTGTAATTAAATTATACATGGTAGTATTTTTTTTATAAATATCTTTTTGTTCCTTATTAAACGATTACCCAATGTATTTTGATAATTTTATGGTGCAATAAAATAGTTACACATGCATATTGCTTTTTCCTTATATTTATTAGCTTTGTCCTCATTTTATGGTGCAATAAAATGGTTAGACATGTTGATTTTTTCTTATATTTATTAGTTTTATCCTCTTGTATTATTTTAATAATATTTTATTTAGACCTTTGTAATTGAATTATACATGATAGTAATTTTTTATAAATATCTTTTTGTTCCTTATTAAATTACTTATTTTTTATACCGCAAGGGTATTTTGATAATTTTATGGTGCAATAAAATGGTTATACATGCATATTACTTCTTTCTTATCTTTATTAGTTTTGTCGTTATTTTTATGGTGCAATAAAATGGTTACACATGCATATCATTTTTTCATTATATTTATTAGTTTTGTCCTCATGTATTATTTTAATAATATTTTTATTTAGACCTTTGTAATTGAATTATACATGGTAGTAATTTTTTATAAATATCATTTTGTTCCTTATTAAAAGACTACCAAAGGTATTTCGATAATTTTATGGTGCAATAAATATTTCAAAATCAATGCATGTTTATATGCATGTGTAACCAGTTTATTTTCTACTATATATAAGTGAATGTTGGGGTGACTAAAATTACCGAAATACCCTTGGTAGTAGTAATAAAATAATAATAATAATAACAACAGTAATAGTAATAGTAATAGTAATAGTAATAGTAATAGTAAGAAAATGAATAATAATAATAATAATAGTAGTAGTAGTAGTAGTAGTAGTAGTAGTCCCTTTTATGAAACCTAATGCCCTACTTCTAAATTGTGTGAAAGTCATAATACCCTTATAAACCTAATTATCCTACTTCTAAATTATAAATTAGGCAAAAATGAAAGCAACGCAACAACTCTAAATCAAAAATACCAACGGTTTGCAAAGAAAGCAACGCAACAACTCTAAACCAAAAATACCTATGCTTTGCAACACGATTTTCGCTGAGGTTTATCTCCTTTCTTTATTCACTTTTATCAAGTCTTAGTTTTTCATATGTAGGACATGCAGTTTTTAACGATGTAGACATGCAGTTTTTGATGATGTAAGCATCACCGGTCCTTGCTATGGTGAAATCTAACTACAATTTGATATCTCAATTATCATATTATTTTAATATGATTGATGAATGTTGGGTTAGGCTTTGAGGAATTTTGTGAAAAGGTTAGGTTTAATCATATTATTTTATTGTAGTTTTTGATCCATTACTATATGTTGTTTTTGTCGTTATCTGTTATGAGCACCCACGACCCCTAAATTAGTATTGTTTTATTGTGGTTTATAGGATGGTTGATGAATGTTCGGTTAGGCTTCGAGGAATTTTGTGAAAAGGATAGGTTTAATCAGATTATTTTATTGTAGTTTTTGATCCATTACTATCTCTTATTTTTGTTATTATCTGTTATGAGCACCCACGACCCCTAAATCCTGCGGGTTCAGACCTTAATAATTATATATGTTTACAAAAATTTCTAATGCAAGTATCAGTTCTACAAAATCGTCTGAACATTTATATGTTGCTATGTTCACATACAAAATAATTTCTCTTAAGATATAGTTATTGCAAGCAATGGAACAAAAGACAAAATTAATGTAGACTTTTCTTTCCATAAATTTACTTCATCACCAACATCTAATGGTTCCATTACTGCATACAGCGGAAATCTAAAGAGAAAAAGAAAAATCACACCAACACTAAGCAGAGAGAAAAGGGAGGAAAATAAGAGGTGAGGTCATACACGTACACGTACAATCTCTCCTCCTTTTTACAAAGAGGTATGGTGTGCACAATTACCTTCCCTGAACCCTACTTATAGAGCTTCTCTTCTATTTTACTTTTTCCTTATTTTGGTTGTTAAAAGCCTTTGATTACATTGTTTACTTTTAGGACATGACTTGAGAGAAAGAAGAATCTCCCTCATTATTTAGGGAGGTTATCTCGTGAGCTCTAAGTAGGGTGTCGAATATGACATGAGCAGCTACAATCAATAGTCATAAAAAAATATATTAGTTTTTTCACTTATTTAATTTTGTATTTCAAGTAACATATAATATGTTTAATCTTTCATGAGGCAAATAAGGTAGATGATATGAGACAGAAGCATTAGCATGAGAGGTCTTCGTTGCCGTTTGATGTATTGCAGGAATTCAACAAGAATATAATGCAAGCTGTTAAGAGATCAAAAATATCAATAGATTCTCTTTTCGAGAATTAATGTTGGGATTTGTTAGTGATTTAAGGTAAACTTTTCATATCTTTAGTTTAATTTGAAGTTATAGAAATCCAACACTACCCTATGTTTCCTTCGCCAACAAATCAATCTACTGCGCTCTTTATATATAATCTAAAAATCTCTCTATGTATAATTTTAAAACCCACAAATCCAATCATATAATCTATACCGTTTTTTGTGCAGATCGAGAAGGGAAAAAATGTGCTGCGAGGGTAGGATGTGCATGTTGTGTGTATGTGTAATATCCATTGTGGTGGCCATCAACTTCTTATTCGTATTCAGAGTTTTCAACAATGGATTTCATTTTGCTATACTCTGTTCTTCAAGGATGAATTAAAGCTGATGCTGAAATTTTACAACTTTTTTTTCGGTTTGGGGGGTTAGGGTTTTTGGTGTTTTTATTGTTGATTCCATTGAATGGAAATTTTGGGATTGTTTATCTATGAAAATCGATTGATGGCTCGATGTCGATTTTGTGAACAGGAAAGTCTTAAATTCTAAAAATATTTGGGCCTTAGAATGTAATATTTTGGGAGAGGTAATTAGACATGACATGATGCAGCTTTATATTATTTATAACATGAAATTAGCTAGGAAGTAATGGAGGACACGAATTAAGGTATAAGGTTAGTTAGATAGTTACCGTAGTTCTACTTTTCACAGTGACTTATCAGGTTATCTATAATATTTTGCCATGTTCTTCCTTATTGTTATGTCTTTCTCTATACTGTTTTGGACATTTTTTATCTTTAGCCGAGGATCTATCGAAAACACTCTCTCTACTTAGGTCGAGATAAGGTCTGTATACACTTACCTTTCCTACACCTCATTGTATGAGATTGCACAGAATATGTTATTGTTGTAGGGTGTAGTATTTTAACTCTTGATTGTGAGGTTAGGCATTGTGGGATTGTTTCTTATTGAATCAATTGGAAGTGGGTCGGACTTAACAATCAACATATGAGAATGTTGCAAAGAGTTTTAGTAGGCTTTGCTCAAGTGGAAGTATTGATAGTAGTAACCATTCTTCTAAGCTTTTACAATTCTTCTAGGTATCAATGATTCATGGAAAGGTCATTTTGCATTTTTAATGAGAACTGAGAGGGGCAAGAAGATTCTTTTCTCTTTCTTTTTAATTTAGTGGATTGACTGGAGAAATTCTAAGAAAATGTGTTGATCTTTGGTAATAAATTATTCATAAATTTCAATCATATGAAGAAAAATTATAGTCCAAGGAGTCTAAATTGAGATAAAAATAAGTGTTATATAAAGTCAATAAATATAGTATCTACTTTAGTGTCAATTGCCATGTTTTAATATTTTTTTTTATATATATAATTTTATTTATTAACATGAGTACGTTCCCAACTTTCTAAAAAATAATAAGAAAAAGGGGAGAAAAGATAACTTAAATCACTGTTAGATAAATAGTGTCTATGAATTTTCACGAAACTCACGTTTGATAAGTGAATTTCATATAGTATCATTTGTGGCAAGTTTATGTCTACACTTATTGGAGTAATTACAAAATTCATAAATTTTGTACTAAAAGACTAAAAGCCAGTATATTAATGCAAAACTACTTATAGGTACAATTACCATCACATAGGGTGAAATATTGGTAATTTTGGGTGGCAATAGAAGAAGAGTTGGTGTAGTACTTCACTTTAAGTGCGATTTAGAGTCTCTTCAATTAGTCAAATCAACTGTGATAATACATACTATGCTATAGGCAATATTTATTTTTATATATATTTACTATTTACCAACGCTAAATACACGTGCAAAGCACGTAGCGTAGACTAGTAATAATAATAATAATAGTAGTAGTAGATGTAGTAACAGTAATACGATAAGATAAGGAGTATAAAATAGAAATAAAAAATAAGAAAATTATTATATTATGTTATGTTATACATATATATATATATATATATATATATATATATTATATATTATTATTATTATATTTATTTTTTATACTAATATATATAAGTAAAGGTTTGGTAGTACCACAAAAGACAAATCAGTAGTACACCAAACCTTTACTTATATAATATTTTTATTTAAACCTTTGTAATTGAATTATACATGATAATAATTTTTTATAAATATCTTTTTGTTCCTTATTAAATTACTTATTTTTTATACTCCAAAGATATTTTGATAATTTTATGGTGCAATAAAATGGTTACACATGCATATTGTTTTTTCCTTATATTTATTAGTTTTGTCGTAGTAGTAGTAAAAAATTATTGCAAACTTTAATTTCGTATTAAAAGTTATTTTGGCATAATTTTTTTCAAGTTAAAGTAATTATTTTTAATAAATGAAAGAAGTTATAATTAAATGGCAATCCAATAAATAACAAAAAGAAATCAATTACAAAAGACCAAGTGGAGATGGTCTTAACAAAAAAAAGAGAGGGAAAAAATAGAAATATACAAGAAAATGAAACAATCAATACACTACAAATTTGACATATGTAGCAACTTTACTTTAAAAAAAAAAAGTGAAATGTCTAAAAAATCCTTGTGAGGACTACCAAAATTAAGATTCTCCCTTATATATAAGTATTAGATAAGGATGTTTGTGCTTTGCATGGGCCCAACGCATAATTTTTTGTATATATATATATATATATATAAATATATTTTAATACCACAATATCACTATGACAAACATATCATTAGATTCTAAATGATGTTTTATACAATCGTAGGAATATCATACTATTGGATGCTCACATGACATTCATTTCACATATCATATTGATTGCTGTCTATTTACATTGGTATATGTGCATTTATAAATTCAACATTAGCAGATGCATTTTTTCTTTCTACTGTGATCAATCTCTTGAGCATTCATGATCAATATCTGTTAAATTAAATTTAATGATTAAATTAGTTTAAAAGTTCAAAATCTAAAACATATTTTTTCATTGTAAAAATATTTTGTTTTTCCAACTATGATTCACAAAATTTTGTACACATTTATTATGTCACACACTAATAGGATAATGTCAGCAAAAGCTGGCTTTGAATACCTCTAACAGCATGAACAAGTTGTTTTCTCAATTATCTGGAACACCATCTTGATCTTGATGTCCCATAGACATTTGAAGAAAGCTTCAATCTTTGCCTCACCAAAATGACACTGAAAAAAATCAGATCAGAATTTCAAAAACGACACAAACAAATCACAAAACACCAAAAAAACAAACATCTTGCGTCTAGAAGGATGAAGTAGCTTCTCAAAGAGAAACACATTTTTCATTATTTGCAAGTAGTTTGTATTTATTGTCAACCTATTGTAAGCACTATATCAGGTGTAAACTAATTTAATGACTTATTGTAGTCAGAGCAAAGTTAAATTGAGGTATAATTTTTGGAGCAAATTACAACTATAGAGATGCACATGACCAGCATAAGTAAAGAAAAATACAAAAAGACAATAAACTTTACTTGTCAAAAAGAAAAATGAAAAATAAGCTAAAAGTCACTACTACAAGTAGGTCAACCCTATAACTGTGAACTAACATCTGCTAACAATGTTAAACAAATTATATAATCACGAAAAGCAAAAAATAAATGTTTTGGCACTTAACAGAGTTCAATAAGTGTTGCAGTCAAGTTGAAATTGTACTAAATATGCGTTGTAAGTACCTTCATATGATTGACATTCCACTGGCTACTAATGTTGCATCGAAAAACCTTCATTTGTAGATCTAAATACCAAAGTCAAAACTTTCACAAAAGATTGATCTTCATAGGCTAAGGCTCCTTTAGAGAAGTTTAGATAAACTAAAGAAATAAAGCAACACTTTTCCTATTAAAAATCATCATCCAATCTAGAGCTTAATTTACCAAAAAGAGTTTTCCTTCTACGTTTTTCTTTAGTTCATTTAAGAAAGTGAAGACTAATCAAACCAACAATCTTAAGGAACCCGATATGATTCTTCTTTTCACTGTCCTCCTCAGGTAAAATATAGAGATAAAACATCATGTTAAATATCAGCAATAGAGAACTAAAAATAGATTGTATATCGCACAATCAAACAATCGTTGTCTTTTCAACTATGTTCTTCTTGCTCGTCTATGTGCTAAAAGGGCTTCTATTTTCTCAAGTGGCATCAGTCTATATAATTCACGTCTTCTAGCATTTTTGTCGATATTTTTTTTCAAAAGTTTGATCAATTTTAGAATCTCTATTACACAATATTTTTGCAGTTCAAATATTTTTATGAATTCTTGAAAAAAAATAATACAAGTAAAAGTTTATTACACATCCATATCAAGTAATAATTATATTTATGCAAGGCATATGACCTTTAAAAAATATAAGAGACACTCATTAACAGAAAAAACAAGCATTTCAAGTTTCATATAAATTAAAATCATGAAGAAAATATTTATAATCAAATTAAAAAGTAAAATAAGTTGTACTTACCACACAGTCAAATATATACACGGACATACAGATAGCTATCACCGAAGAGATGAAACTGCAAAATAAACAGTTCAAGATGTATATATTTAATTAATTTTATTTTTAAATAAATTTTAAAATAAATATGTAAAATATTGTATAGAAAAAAATGAGTATATATTAAAGTTAGATATTATTGTGATATTTTAAAATCTTCTTTAAAAAGATGAGCAGATCTAAACTTGGTTTCACTAAAATATATTTTTTTTAAAAAGAAAAAAATCTAACTTAGCTAAAAAATAAATTTAGATAAAAACATCAGATGAAGAAGGAAAAGTAGCAGCATACATTAATCTAAAGTCCGGCGAATGCAAAAAACATAGGTAATTACTACAAATGTTTTGAGAAATAAGACTTATGATGTATCATTATCTGCGGTGTACAGTTTCAAAAGTCAATTACATTATACAGATAAATTTTTATTAAAACACATACTGAAATTAAATAGTAAAAAAAATTCATTCTACTAAAAATTCATTCTACTAAAAGGTCTACTTATAAAACAAAAACATAAAAATTATTCTTGTTGAAGAAATAAATAAATATTTGAGGGAAAAAATGAATGAGAATGTACAGAAACTTACATACATACAGATATGAAAGAATTGAGAACTATTGATGAGAGAAGAGTTTATTTTATAGGTTAATATGAAGAGTCTTTTGGCTTTTTATTTAATGAGTCGTCTATTTTCTAGTCTAGTTCGGAGAAGAAATATCATATCAATTCTAAAAGTTGGTGTCATTAATTTTGTGGTGGAAACAATAGCCACCTTGATAGATATTTGTGTGGTAGAATAATAATAATTATTTTTAATTTAATTCTAGTATAAAAAATAATGAATTAATAAGATTTACAAAATTCTTCCTGGTAACCATTGAATTTTTTCTTCATATATTTATTTTCTTATATTTTAAATTTTCTAAGTGAAAAATCTTACTTTGTCAAAATTTTCAATATTTCATACTTTTAATATTTATGTTTTTTTGCTCAAAAAATACTATCACGCATGAACTTGATGGGTTAAATTTTAAAGTTGTTAACCTATTTAAAGACATAGTTTTTTATTCATTATTAATTTTTATTATTTATTATATAGTGTCATTAATTTTGTGGTGGAAACAATAGCCACCTTAATAAATATTTGTGTGGTAGAATAGCAATTATTATTTTTCAATTTAACTCTAGAATCATCATCTTGAAATGTTTTTTAATGTCCATGTGGTGAAAACAATAGCCACATGAATATAGATATATATTTTTTACAATTATTACAATAATAATATATATATTAAATACATAGAATATTCTTAATTATTATAAAATATATATGAAATACAAAAAATACCCTTATTATTAAAATAGATTTGAAAAAATTAAAAAATACTAATGAATTAATAAGATTCCTTTTAAAGGTATTTTAATATTTATTTTTTAATTATATTTTTTTATTAAGTGGGACAAAATAAGAATAAAATAAACAAATCAATAGATATTCTTAGAAAGATTTTTTTTATGAATAGATATTCACATTTGTTAGAGAAGTAGAAACATGAAAGGATATTTTTCTACAATTATTACAATATAATAAAATAGATATAAGATACAAAAAATATCCTTAATTATTAAAATATTGGTCGTCCTCAATTCTCCTTTCTATATAGTAGAAATAATAATTTAGATCTACAAAAAATTTTCATCACATCATTTTCTATGAAAACGTATCCACTGATTCTAGAATCTAGATGCACATAAAATTGAATACCAACTTTTGAAAATTAAATATAACTGAAACATGAACAAAATTTGTACTAGACATTTTTTTTAGTTTTGTTTTTGCGCTATCCCATTTCATTCTACTTTTTATTCAATTGTAAGCAATCTACTAGCATTGCATGTTGAAAGAGAAATATATTTATTCACTGAAGAAAAAAAATCGACCAATAGAACAGAGGAGGGATATATTTCTTTGTGTCCTTTTTGTGGGTCAAATCGGGTGGGACGGGTTAGATTTGTTTTTTCTTAAACAATGGTTAGTGGTAGATATGATTGAAGCTAATTTAAAGTTTAAAGTTATAATTTTTTTATATGAATATATGTAAGTCGAAATCAAATAAAGTATGATTACCAAATTATCATACCGTAAAATATGAAAATCAAATTTAAAAATACTGAACCATACGGAACTAATTTGGTATGATAATAGGATTGTTCTTTTAGATACCAAAAATCGAAGTTAACGTACTGAAGTTTAAAATACCGTACCATGCCCACCCCTAATTCCCATGGACCATATTGATTGAGTCCTAATCCGTGATCTTTAAAACGGGTGATGTGGAACTTTTGATCCTGGTTTATTAACGAGCAAGTTTTTAAGGTTAAAAATCGAACTTATTAAATTTGAATTTTCGCCATTGAGGCAAGTGAGGTTAAAAGTTTAAGATCACTCATCAACAAGGTCGTTTTTTGTAAAACATACTTAATGAATCGCGGGACAAGAAAATATCATGCATCGCATATATCTCAAAGAAATTAAACCCAATGATCTTGTAAATGTACAATCTTGAATTCTTGATCTCCACTTATCCGATGAAAAGGAAGTGCATAAATATCCCAATGAGGTGGTGTTAGAGGTCGGATATGAATGATATGAGGAGATCGAGGTTGAGACAGATAAAAAAAAAATTGATGTGATATGATTATACATGACATGACACACACCTACAACTTATCGAGGAAATAATCTTAAATAGCAAGATATAAAAGCAAAGAATTTGAGTAGAAGATTAAAAGACAGTCGTATATTATTCAGTTTTCCTTATCAGTATACCATTATTTCTCTTCTTGTACACTAACCAACGGCTAACCAACTTTTTGTACCGCTATATCTACCACTGATGTAGCTACCATACTAGCAAATTAATCATGTTTCAGGTCTTCTAAAACTGCTTACTTGGAACACTAGGTTATTGCAGTTAATTATTCTGTTGAGTAAGAAATAAGCAACAAGAGACACGGTGAAGGAACCAAAGGGAAGTTATTTTTTAGGTATTTAGAATTACCAAGTGCTCTGTAGGTGTAATTCTAACCACCAAAGGGTTAATCTTTTTAAAGAAGAAACGCTGATTGAAATCAAGCAAATTACTAACTATGAAATATTTGGGGGCCAAGCAGTATGTTCAACAGAAGACATTTACAAAGAGCTTGTACATTTATTGGCCAGTGAGACACAACAATCAGAGCAACCCCCCCCCCCCCCTCAACCACCCAACCCCCCCACACAGAGACATACAAAACAGTACACTCGCACAACCTCTAGTTTGTAACAATGCTCTAGTCTAGCTTTGATCTCATTTTGTAATTTGTCATCACTGTTATTGTCTCTATATATATTTCCTTGAAGATGTACCAATTTCATTTCTTTATTGTGTCATATATTTGTGGTGCTCAGATTGTTGTTGTTAACTCCTTACTAGACATCCTCCAATGTCTGCTTCTAATCCATTGCAGCGTTGAGAGATTCTCTTTTTTGGATATGAATGTCAGACACGACATTGTAGTAATTTTAGTAAGTACTATTGAATAAGAATAGTAATTGTATATAGGGCAAACTAGTTCACTTGTTTACCATTTCAATTCGAGGCATGGCCCTTCAATATGCAAAGTTGGAATATGGAAGGAGCCATTTTAAAGCAAGACAATTACTACAAATAATCTACTTTTGTAAGTGAAATCAACATGAACTTACAGGCTTTTGAAAAGATTCTCTAAAGCAAAGGAACCCTGCATCTTTTTGGAACATAAATACATTCAATCTGCCAAAATTGACGCCCTACGTCAGCTGGTTTACATGTTTAGAACTCATAATCCTATGAGAAAAATCGGCTGCGAGAACGACATTCTTATCTCAGTTAAAAAAATGACTGGGAAACCTACCATAGCAAAATATGTGGAGCTTTTCCATGAAATGCTAAATGTTTACATGACGATACATTGAACCACTGATAACAACTTGCCGAAAATGAGCTTCCTTGAGATTACAAAAAGTAACACCTGCTTCTTGATTCACAAGCACCTGATGCAGAAATGTCCTGCTTCAGGAATCAAGCGGTTTTTACTTTCCGTGATGGGGGGCGACGGAATAGACTAATAAGATCGTCAAGACCCTGCCAAATAATACCATCAGATTGGTTAGATGAGTTTACATTTTCTTTTCTTTGTATTTATAGTTTGATTGGCACACACATCTAGGAGGTTTTTTAAGTCTTTGTTATAAATTCATCGTATTTTGGAACAGCTAAAATTTGTATATGAAAATAAGAGAATCAGGATCAGGTAAACCAGAATACATACCCTGGTGGTGATAAAAAGAAAACTGAAAAGTGTAATCAAGTATGATCCTAGAACCAACAGCAAAAGCAAGTCAAATGTCACGCTGGCAACCTGCAACGGGAACAATTTAAGCGGTTAATCGCAAAAGTAAATAAATGGAGAAACGAAGATTAAACTGCAGACGGTTAAGAAACAAATGCAACTGACAATATGACTGTATAAATATTGGTGTTTAAAAAAATGGACAGGTTACTCAAGCTTAAAATCAGCAACCAGTGGAATAGGAAAACTTTCCGAGTTACAAAACTAGGTCTGAATGTTACAATCAGTGTCAGAGATGCTTATTTCTTTTGTTTTTTTCTGATGAATATAAGTGGTCGTAAATGCTCATATTCATCACCACATGAGACATGGAACACTGGTGGCAAGGCGAGAGCTGCACGACTACGACCCTTTCTGTCCATATAATCACTCTTCAAGTCTAAACCTACTGACCCCACTAAACCAAACTTCAAACTACTACTCCTGCATTGTCTTTCTGCATGCCAGATGAAGAGATCTCATTTGCTTCTAATGGTAAGGTCAGGTTTAGTATCTTGTTGTATTTTAAAGGCTCATCTTTATGTAGGTTATTTTGAACATCTTCATTAAAGAAAGTTTTGCTGAATATTTTATAGAGGCAGCTCATGGAAATGTTGATCAATTAGACTATACAAAAAAATGTCCTCAGTCAATACATTTAAGCAGATAATTGTATTTCTAACTTCTACAAATTATACTATTATTTGCATTGCGTTACAAACCACAGCTAAGCTAACAGAATGGAAGGAGTTATTTACACACCTGATATATATGCAACTTGCCACTAGTTGAATCGTAAAAAGTGAACATTCCATCTAGAGTCTCATGCTGTACATTCACCTCTGCAGTATGATCCGCTAATTCCTGCAGAGACACCGAAAGCACATGTTGGTCAAAACAAGAAAATAAAAGACACAGATACCTTAAGGAGCTCAAATTGAAGTATGTCAGTGCTCAAGAGAAAGCCTGACGAGCTAAATTTTGGTCCAACCTACATCTTCATGCTCACCAGTGGCATGGGACACCATCAAAGGTTAAAGATGTGCATAAAATTAATAGACCAGGTAATTTGCGACCAAGTAATAGGTAAATTCTTTGCCATTCTGCTCAGTTTTACAACATTAATTGCCAAACAAAAATGATAAAGGCAAGCCATCATGACGAGGAATAGTGATATACACAAAGATGTCCTTATATACACACCAAGACATTATGATGATATTTAAAAGGCAAGAAGATAATAAACTAACTAATCAGTATATTTAAGTGTAAATGCATCTAAAATACCTTCTCCAGTGCCTTAATAAGTGGGTCGTTCTTTGAAAGAAAAGGTGCCACTCTAGGTGTTGCGGATAAAAGGTCTAGCCAAGACCTTATGTAGGAAGGATTGACAGCTAAGCTACTGTCATCTGCAAATATGCTTATGCTTTTCTTCTCTTGGCTGTAAATGTGTCTCTGTGTATAAAGAAATTTGTTAAACACACTTGCAAAGCTACTGTTGTCTGCATGAGATAGCTCACTTCACACATGACAAATGCTTGAAACAAGAAAAATATTAGAACATCCTTCCGATAACATAAAAGAAAATCTACCAAAATTTGAGTCGCACAAAGCTGCATAATAAAGGAGAAAGAAAGCATAAACAGAAAAAGCTTTGATTATCTAAAACTATGAACCAATTGATCGATCACCCGATTCTTAAGAAGTAATTCAGGAAAACAAAATCATCTGTTTTCTATAATAGAAGACATGCAAAACAGAATCCTATATATAGAAATGCAAATGATCTCGACATACAGTCCCCACCCCCAAAGAAAAAAATGCTACAGAAGTATACATGTTTCCCTAATCATGATTCACGATTTGTCATTGGACACTTGGGACTAAGCAATGTAATGAAGAGAATAAATCAATCTTCCATAAAATCATTATCCAGAAGGTCTCAAATAGTGTACTGACAAAACTACTCAAAATTCTATCTTCTTTAATAAGGTAAATAATATTATTAATGATGGGGGTACCCCCGCATACAAGCCACTACTCAAAATTCAATCATGTTTATTTAACTGATTAAAGGAAAAGATGCACACAAACTAGTTGCAAATAACACTCATGAACCAGCAGAAATTTTAAGAGCATTTTTCCTAGAAAAGGTTATTGAGAATTTCCAGAGTAAGCCTGAGTTTAATTGTAGACTTGGAAAACCTGAAAAGAACGTCAAAGAAGAGCAATTTTGGGGTTATTCTAGATTAAGGGTCACGATTGAATTATGATTTTATTAGCTATAGACTTGTTCCGCTAGCATAGCATCAAGAGAATCTCAAAACGAAAAAGAAACTGAGACTGCAAACACTATCTGCCCAATAGTCTCAGCACTATGATCATACTTCAAATTTAAAAGTTACGCTTTTGATGTTGAACAGAATATGTAGCTTCATTGAAAAACTTTTTAGATGAGAATCAACTAGGTCTCAAAAGAAGCATGCATGACAAGACTATAAAGAGGCCAAAAACTCCTGCCTTCCTTTCTTTATTTCTCATATAGAAAACAATGTCATTATTGGAAGTGAAAGGTTTTATCAATTTATGCAATCAGCAGTGGAATGGCTGAAACAAAAATATGGTACTCCAGGGGCAAAGAGGAAGGCTAAAGTCCTTACTGCTATACTTTCAGCAACAAGCTTGACACTTAGAATGATTGAGGCTTCACTGGTAAAATGCCTACACAAGAAATCAGGAGTGCAATAAACGGCCATTAGAGAAGTACCGTAAATAACACAAAGAGGTAGCAGAAGCTAGGCTACGACCTTCTTGTTCAAAAAGGAAAAGAGAGAACTAACTAGAACCTGTTATCAGCCAGACCTCCCGTGCTATCCAGTAATTCGGGTGCAGTTGAAAGTCCAGAAAGTGTTGTTGCAGTAACTCTCATCCTTGAAAACTGTTCATGCTCCCAGGCTACCTACACCGTCTAGTCGCTTTAGCAAAGTAAAAAGACTAAACATTGTATATAAAGACAATTAAACAAGTAAAGAAGGTATATCTGACTATTTTAGCAACCAGTAAGAACAAACAGCTTTGACAGGAAGACTACAGAGACTGTTCAGGTTAAGTGGGGCGCTTCTCTAGTCTACAGAATGTGACTGTCACGTAATAGTCAACAAAAATAGCTTAGAACAAGCTCTCTAGCTGGTTTATGTTACACAACAAAACTGAAACTGTAAAAAACTTCCATGCAAATTACATCAGTGAGGGCTTAACTTCTATCCATGACAAAATTACAGATTATGATGCATGAGAAATCATAAACACATTTCTAGTTACTGAGAAACAAGGAAACAGGAAAAAAAATCTTCCATTTCCTCAACTCACGCTCATTCTTCATCCAGATCGAAAGACTAAGGCTACTTTGCAGGTTACAAGTGTTGGTTGTAATCATAGTTTCTGTAATTGTTGTGATGTTCTATTGGTTATTTATGGGATTTACTAGTATTTGGACATCTTCACGGGATTGGTGGAACAAGGTTGGCAGACACTTAATGTATGAGTTTTGGTACATGGACAAAGCTCATCCTCTGCAGGTTATGACTACTAGGCGACCATCAGACCCTTAGTGTGTACGTACAAGGTTCGGGCGAGTGTGACGGTTCCATGAGTGAACTGGGAATTATGTGTTTTATCATTATGTTGGTTCCTTGAGTGAACCGATTAAAGTGTCGAATTGTTATTGTGGTTTGAATTGATCAGACTTACATGTTAATGGTTAAAAGTGATTTCTTGTGTGAACCGGGTTGCATAATAATGGCCCGTTAAGATTATTTGGACCCTTGAGAGGTCCGGACCAATGGCAAGGGGATATTGATGTGTTTATTCTCATATTGAGAATGGAGGTGGAATTAGTGTCAAGAGTCATAGGTTGTTGTCTTGGTTATGGCATTGAGTCTTGTATTGTCGACTTGGAGTCTTGTTGGTGGACTTGACTTGACTTGTTACTCTTGTTTAACTCATAATGGTTTGTCTCTTTTAAGGCTCTTGAATATGGTTAAGTGTTGCAGAGCGAATAAAGGTTGCTAAGTAGTGAGCATGTGTTGGCTTGTTTTACTCCGTTATAGTTATATGTTCACATATCTCATCTTCGATTGGCCAAATGACCGTACACTGTTGTTTTCATGTGTGCTGATACTACACCTGCTCTTATTTTGTTAAGTGCAGAGCATCTTCCAGCAGCTACTGCAAGACCTCAGTTGTGATTCCAGCGGTTGATTCGAACTCAAGGGTGAGCTGCATCTTTCGGGCCACCATGGATTCTTCTGTTGATGTTTCAAGTCCCTTGTTCTGGACTTATGTACAGTCTTATGTTTTCGGGGTTGCATGCCCTTTTTGACATTCTTTATTAGAGTTTTGGTACAAACGACTTTCGGGTTCTAGGGGTTTTATAAGTACAATATTTTCGCAACTTTTATTGTGCTTATGTTTTATTTCAACATTGGATATGGTTTTGGATTAATAGAATTAATTGGACGTTTACTTTTAGTTGAGTATTGCTTTATGTTGAGATTAGTTGGTTCTCCCACCGGAGGGTTAGTGTGAGTGCCACTCGCGGCGAGTTTGAGTCGTGACAACTTTATAAGGGATCTTAGTCTTCCATGTCATTTTCCATGGCCAATAGCTATTGAGGTACTTGTATGTTGAGTTGACAGTGGATTTCCCAGATTTGTCCTTCTACTATTCTAATCTGCCCACTTCTTCTACTAAGCCGGTAAAATCTGCCAGGATAGCATAGAAGTAAGCAATAGTTTCCATATCCTAGTCATTCGAAAGCCTTCTGAATTGCAGATTCCAAGCTTGTCCAGTCCTCATTTCAGCTACTGCAGCGTACTGAGTTGTAGCCTGCTGAGTTTGGCATAGTGATAGACTATAGAGATCAGGATATAATCTACTCAACAAATCATTGCCAACACATTTGTCATTCCAGAAGGAAACCCTCTGCCCATTCCCAACCTTGAATCTGATTCTGGCCTGCATAAGTTGCCATAAATCCTGATTGCCCTCTCCCATCTAGTCAAGTAGCTTTTCGCTCCTTAAGCTGCTACATGGCCTATGGGGAGCTTTTGTCAAAGTGGAAGTTTCTAGGTCATGTCTTAACCTCATTAGAAAGTGGAGTTGGCTAGCTACTGGCATATCTTTTACGTCACCGGCCACAGTCTCCCTTTCAGCTATCGTCTTTGCTCGTTGGCAGAATGTCTTGATGTGTGCATCTAGTTTGTTGAGGTGACACTCCACTTTGTGCAGGGTCTTAGGTCAACACTTATATAATAGCCAGTCATCAATTGAAGACAGGTAGATGGTGCTGAATTGCAATTGGTCTAAACCTTCAATATGCAACTTATTACGACCTGCCGAGAATGCAAACTGTTTGGAATTACAAGCCAACATGGGGAGAGTAGGGTAAAGGAGAGTGTTGAGCATGCCAGTGATGAGCAGGTTGACCCGGGGTGGTCATTTTGGGGCAAGAAAATACAATTAATATTCTCTTTGCAAATTCTTTCATCAAGGTCAGTCTATTCATGTAGATGGTAATACAGAGAGTGGTTAAAAAGGAGTATTGTGATGTCGCTCTCCACATAAGATCAGATGTGAAGGCTCTCTCTAGTCTCTGGTACTCGAGAAAAGATCTTGCATAGGAAGCCTGTTCCTACGGTTCTCTTTTTTTGGCCTTGATGTTTAGGATGGCAACGGTGCGGTGCGGTGCGGGTTTTTTCTTAACCCGCAAGTTTTAAAACCGCACCGCATCACCTTTAAACCCGCCCCACATTCATACCCGCGCATAACCGCACCGCCCCATGTTTTTATTTTTTTCTTTTTTTTTGAAAAATTCGTAACTCCATTGAAAATCATAATATTTTCAAACTAGGAAATAATAACTAATTTCTATTGTATCACTTTTCACTAAAAAAATTTCAAAAAGTATAACGTGTACAAGTAATGATCAAATATCATATTTTTACTAAAATGATTAGAGATGTTAAAAAAGCTACTATAAAATTATTTATTTGTAGTGTTATATATGTCGTTTTAAGTATCATAAATTTTTAAGTAAAGAATACATATAATTTTAGGTATATTCACGAGAACGATACTAATTTTTAGCCTTTTTTTATTTAAACCCGCATATACCCACAACCCGCACCGCACCATTTAGAAAAAAAACTCACTTTAACCCGCACCGCCCCGCGTAGCTTAAAACCCGCACCGCACCGTACCCGCACCGCCCCATTGCCATTCCTATATTGATGTTCCATTTCAATATGGTAAACTATGCATTTCACAAAGCTCAAACAAATTATTGGTCTCAAGGATAGAGATATCTTAAGGGCAAAAAAGGTGGAGGGTGAGGGAAAGATCAGTGTCGATCACTAAGTGACTACAATTGCACAAAAGCTCCCAAGCAATCACTGAATATGCACAAAGCCGTGATTATAAATGAGATCAGCGATTGTGACCAACTGTACGTTACATACAAAATCTCATTATGTTATCATCATCTACCACAATAACAATTTCACTCACACCCAAGGGAAGCTTTGAACCACCATAACCAGCTTTTACATTATCATAAACAATGACAAGGGGTTCATTCGATTGAAACAATTGCTGATTTCACTGGAGAGGAAAGCAGTAAGCACAAATACGGTCCGAAAGTATGTTTTGTAGCTTCTAGTGAAAATTTGCGCAACTTCACGCAACTAAACGAAAATTGTATCACCACAACAGAAAGCAGTCTACAAACTTCAAATTGCAGACATAACCTAAAAACTAATTAAAACATCATTTTCTAATGTAAGATCGGAAGCTCTAGAGCCGGACCAAGTTTAGAGAATAACCAATCAACTATCCATCAACCACAAACTAGTTGGGTTGGTTATGTGAATCTTTGTACCCATTCCACTCTATACAGTATGTTCCACTCAAATCAGACTCTATTCAGAGGCTTCATCATATTTAGAACGTTTTTTACACTGACCATCAACATACCACAATTCTCCTCTTTTATCCAAACTTAGGAGAGGCTGTGAAACTCATCATAGATGGAGTTAGAGTCAGAGAGCATAGCAAGAAAACCATGAAATATGTTTGACAAAGAGATAAGCAGAGATGTGCACTTTTGTTTAAGCGGTATATATACTTACTCGAGGATTTGAGATATTTATTTTCTTGTGCTTAAGACCGACTTGGAGGCCTAATTCTTTTGCTACAGTAGAGAAACCCTGCATAAATCAACCTTTTTAGACTAGAAAGGGAAATAATAGAAGTAATTTTTTGAAACTAGAAATAGTAGAAGTAAGAAAATCTAAAGTTTTCCTATGTTTCTCTGGTTGACGCCTTTTATTGCATACCTGAAATATCTGCTGTATGTAGGCATTTTCTGGAGGTTTAGAAACATGGAGATGTAACTGATTTCCATGGGACCCAACACTATTCAAGCAGATGGCATAGTCTATACTCTCACGTACACGTTGGTCAAAACTCCGGAGCCACTGAAGAAAGCTTACACATTCAAAGGACAGCACGAGATAGCTGCAATTTAAAAGGGCAGGACAAAAACTTTGGGAAGGACTGGTGCACCTTTTGAGTTCCATTGTAATTGTACGGGCCACCAGATGTTAATCCAAAGAGTAAGTTATATCTACTTCTAGTTTTAGGATTTGAATATAGGGCAGAAAACAACCTAGCTATTTCAAGAAGTGCCACTACACCACTCCCATTGCTGTCACTTCCCACTGACAATGCCTTTAAATTCAACAAAAAGAAGATAGTGATTCAAGGTCATTTATTATCAAAAATAACAGCTAAAAACTTAAATAGAGTAAGTTATTATTTACCGGAGCAGCCCCAAATGTGTCATAGGAAGCCACTATGGCAATAGTTGGGAGTTGATTCGAGTCTCCATCAACTTTAAGCCCTGGTAACCATCCCTGACATTTAACAAAAGTACCGATAAATGAACTTTCAGATAACAATCTACTACATTGATACTTGCGAACAGGCAAAAATGCCCCCCCCCCCCCAAAAAAAAATATATACCTGAAATTCCATGGACACACCTAAACTTTACGGGGTCCTAGTACCCCCTAAACTTTTTAAAAATGGAACAAATACCACCCTAAAATGCTATAACCAGATCAATAGAGGCAGGTAACTACATGCACTTGACACGTGGATTTCTCATTTAAATAAAAAAAAGAACTCACTTTTTTACATCTTCAACCTTTTCATTCCCTTTCACCATTAGAATCAAATTCAAAGTTTATTATTCTTTCACAATCACTTTTAAGAATCAAAATTAATTGGAAAATTGAGTTTACGTAGAAAAATGTAAAGCGAAAGTTCTTTCGATTTTTCAGGTTGCCACAAATGAACTCCATTTCAATTAGGTAATATCTCAAAAGATCTAGAACACCTTAAGAAATTAACATCTAAAATTTGGGTTGATTTCGTGAAGATTTAGGTTTGATTGAAAGAAATGCGGCCACTAATGAAGCTTCAAGTTCGAATTTCGTGTTACCATAAATGAACTCCATTTTGAATGAGTGGTATCACAAAAGATCCGGAATATCTTAAGGAATTCATATCTAAAATTTTGGTTGATTTTGTGAAGAGTTAGATGGGTTTAGTTGGAAATTCAAATTTGAGGTTGAAGATGAATTTGATTTTGAGCTTTTCCTGAAATAGTCACATTTTACAGCATAATTTTGATTTTATCCACTTTTTCAACAACTAAATTCCTAATCCAATTTCAAATATGGCCTTTTCAATTTGTTGTCGAGTTCATTTTAGTTGGTATCTTCATTTTTGGGTTCGAAATTTAAAAATAACAGAAGAAAAGAAGAAACTGCAGAGAAAAAAGAAAACAAATAAAAAGTAGTAACAAATATATTTAATATAAAATTATATTAAAATACAAAATAAAAATATTTTATAATTCTCACTCTGTCAAAGAGTGAAATACATTCTCCTTGCCACCTCAGCACTTAGGGTGATATTTATTCCGTTTTTTAAATGTTCCCATAAAGTTTAAGTGTGTCACTGAGATTTCGGGTATAGTTTGGGGGGGTGGGGGGTGTACTTGTGCCTTTTCTCTTGATACTTTAAACTATCTATTAATCCATGCCCAGCCCATTCTTTTTTTGAAATTAATCTGCATTGTTCTTAGTGTTATACATTTCAAGCAACAACAACTACTACAACATACGCAGTAGTGTTTACATTTCAAGAAGAAAAGAATAATACAATAGGATTGTGGCAACAAGAAACATAAAAAATTTCGAGTCAGTACTACGACGAAATGCATCCGTAGATGCTTAAATTTATTTCCTAACTAAACTGATAAAAAAGTAATTCAATGTATTGAGTTTGATTCCAGTGACTATTATAAGTAAAAGAAGAGTTCCAAGTACTGAATACATTTGCCTTAAAAGAAGAGTTCCAAGTACTGAACTGATTTGCCTGACTATGTTATAAAGAAAATGATGTATAGAAACAAGTTCAAGTGCATAGAGATTCATAAATACTATTACTACTACGCTTCAGACCCAAACAAGTTGGGTCAGCTATATGAATCTTCATTGATCATGTTTCTCCATTTAAATAAACTCGTGTCATGCATAATCATACCAAATAAAAGTACAAGTGCAAAAGTAAGGTATAAAAAATAAGGAAATGAGAAAGAATGCCTACACCTTAAAATGATTTTACTACTAAAATAAGAAAATCCAAATAATTCAACATACTAAGCTGGTCTGAGAAGCTATGAGAAGGAAACAAAAACAGTTGCAAGTACTGAACTGATTTTTTTTAACTAGTATATTGAAATCAAAGTAAAGAAAAAGAAAATACTAAGTACATATAGATTCAATGTTCAAAAAGAAACTTTGAGCGTACAAAATAAAGAACTATAACAATTATGAAGAAGAAATTAAAGGCAAGACCATAGCTAGCACCCAAGGTAAACTCAATTTTAAACCTTTAGTTCCACCAAATGCTAATTGTAATAGTGAATGTGACAGTTGCACATAAAAAGGAACTATAGATAGTTTGACAACCTGGAAAGCTATCACTTCAGATTATCCTATCTAAGTCCCATAACATCTCATAAGAAGCGGCAATAATCTATAGCTTAAAGGGGCGATAAAGAAGAAATTGACAGAGTATAGGACAAACTGACAAAGTTACAAGCTTAGCTATCCATGATTATTATTACCTCTGTCTCATAACAGATGATCTACCATGTGCATCGATTAAAGAAGCAGTTAGTTGAAATATGTCAAATCGAATTTTAAATGATCCAAATGTAGTATTAGCTTACATTAATTTGTTTTAATAAAGGCATATGCATTGTTGGAGCCAAATAAAGTTGTTATTTATAAGAACAGATAAAGAGTTTTTTGAGATGGATGAAGAAGGTTGTATGTGAAGCAATTTGGAACTAAAACTTTAGGGAATTAAATCAAATCAACATTCCTGGAACAAACATCAATTTGAGAATTATGGTAAATCCACCTACACCTAGTTTTAAGAAAGAAAATGAACTAGAACCTGAATATTTGCAATGTTGGGGGACGCAATTCTCTTAGGATCTGAGGCAGCAACAACAAGCTTGTAGCTGTAGACATGTGGTTAACTGAATCATTAAAAAAAAATTGTCCAAAAAAAGGAACATTCTTCAAGACGACATGATACAGATTTCCAAATTCATATTGACATCCAATCTCTGAAAGGTTAGAAATTTGTTCCGTCCCGTGTCATTTGACACATTTTCCATGTCGGGTCATAATGTTTGATACAGTCGAAAAAATAATAATATAAAAACCACTCAACACTTTGCAAAAATTTAGATACATCAAAAAGTGCACATCAAAAAAAGTGATTTCTCTTCTATAACGAGATTGTATACATCTCTTCCATAACGAAATTGTATACATTCTTCAATTTTTACTTAAATTCTAGTATTCTACTATACAAATAATATGCAACTCAAACCAGAGCCTGTATCCATACTGAACATTCTTGTCGCACAAAATTATAGGACCCTCAATTCTGTTTTGTTTTTAAAAATTTTGGTGAACAAGCACATTACCAACAGAGTCAAGTCTGGTATTTATTCATTTTTTTTAAGCACGAATTTTAACACTTACTTTGACAAAAGAAATTACTAAATGGGATTAATTCAAGAATAAAATTGAATGGAATTTTTTAATTGTATGATAATGATTAAAGATGACTTAAGAAATTCACATGCATTTCTATACTAGAAGGATTTTGTCCAGAGTATGTTCAGAGATCCCTAGAATACCTTATAATCTTTTAATGTTATGACATACATACGCCAGAAGAAAGAGGCAACTCCTCTCTCAAAAACAAAAATGACATCTCAACTTACCCGCCTGTAGTAGCTGTTGCAGGTTGACCATTAGCATCATTTCTCTTAACTTCCGCTAATACAGCACTGATATTGTCATCCTCGAAAGCAAAATATACAGGATACTGGAACAGAATTACAAAAGGTTAAAAAGTGACTACTTTGTTATAGAAGATAATAAATGAAAAAAATACATAAGTGGAACTCTCATTCAAACAACAGAAGTAATCTCATTCAGCAAAGATAGGTGGTAAAACTATCTCAAGGGAAGAAGATACTAGTACTAATTTTGTTCTTTCTTTGGAGAGGTCTCACCACTGAACTTAGTGTGCACTATGCACACTCATAGCTCACATGTCAAATAGTAACTAAAAGAGCTCAATTTGTTCTTCCCCGCTCTGGGAAAGGACGAACCAGTTTTCGTTTTTTCTTTTAAGCAAATTTTTCAATGTTGTATTGCCAGTAGAGGAAGTACTAGACCAAGGCCCTCTACTGTAACTGAGAAAAGACAACAAGAGAAACTACATAAGTAGTTGCTGTTGCAAAAAGTCGGCTCACAAAAAAAATCCAGTGGCAATAAAAATGGGAAAAATCTGTGGTGGATCAAAAACCATCAATCTTGGTCTTCTCTCCTTTACTCGAAAAGAGGGAAGGTTCCATCTATCTATATTAAGAAGTCCTTTAACTTGTCTAGGTAACGACTCAAACTGACTGAAGATCTTTATAGAATCAAAAGAATGACTTAGGGAAGCTAATTTGTCAGCTGCATGGCTTGCTTCCCTGAAACAATGATTGGTAAGAATGTTATGGTTGGAAACGAAACCATGAACCAGTTAGCAAACAACAGAAAGCTCGGAATGGACTCAAGGGATGCCACTTCAAAAAAAATGTTTACTTGTTTAATCTCATCGTTAGCCAGCAAAGGGATCTCAAAGGCAATTTCCACAAGATTAACAGAAAAGACGTTTCTCTCCATTCAGCTCTAAAACAGAGTCTGCAGACATCTCAATGATCCTACTCGATTGAACTCTTTTTCCTTCTTTAGGAGCTAACAGGATCAATGTTTCAGTATTTTCTTCTACCAATTAAGGAACCACAGTAATGACTAGTTTTGCCTAGATTATATAAATTGCTACATTACTCGACAAAAAGTGATCGTAGGGAACAAATTATCATTTAAAACTAATTACCTTTATGGCACTAATAGTTGGTTACGAGTTCATGAGATGAGCTTTCCATACAGTAACCAACAATCAAGTTTCTAATAAGGAGTAACCAAACATCAAGTACAACTAAACAAATGATTTAATAAAAAATATAATTAATTCAGGTAAGATCATCCAGCCCAACAAGAAGTAGACAAATAAAACTCATGTAACATGATGAACGATGTACTCGTGTATAATATGCATTGTAACAGAAAGATAATCCAAAAAAAAAAAATGGAGGATTAATTGCACTCACGGGGATATTAGAATGCATAAGCAGCCATTCCAACTCCAGCAATTTGTTCCTCAAACTGGCAATATCCTTATCAGCACCAAATGTGCTGTCTATGTTTCCTGGACTAAATTTTGGGGGGAGTAAAAGCAACAAACCCCCTAGTAGCTTTTTCTGTTCAATATATTCTGCAGTAAGAGCATATAGGGAAGGAAAGTCCATTAGAAGAGACAATCTAATTGCATATTGCATGAGGAACAGAGAGTCATCCTTTAACATGATCACCACAAACAAGGTTAGTAATGTCTCAAGCAAGGAGGGCATTGGAAAAGTAATAAAATCTGTTTTTAAAAAAATGTTATTCGTTATATCGAAACACCACCTTCCACACCGTCCTAATCAAGAGGTGGCCTTCCCACTTATGCTCCCTTGGTGACACGAACACCAACCTTATTGTTTGAGGTGGAGGGTATCCGTACCACTATGCTATCCCTGTGTTGTCAAGAGTGAAAAAATCTATAGTCTGACCATATTTCTTATCTACGAGTAGATAGTTCCATTACCATCCCGAAAAAGAGTAATCAGTATTAGAGCTCCTATATTTGGCATATGGCAGAGTTGATGACAGAATTTGCATGAACGAAGACAACAAATACAAAGAGAACAGATTTCTTGACTATCTCTCTAAACTTCACAAGATTCACTAGGGATTACTCTGGAGGCTGGTACATTCCATTGCATAAAATCTGACTCGATGAATTGAGTTGAGCATTTAGCCTTTCATTTTATACTTCTGAGGACACTTGTTCAAATGTTCTCCTATAAGTGTGCATATGCATAGTTAACAATTAGAAACCATTTTGCAGGCATTATTTAATTCTGTTGATTCTTGTATCCTCTAATTAATTAGAGAAGGCTAGTTTAGTCCGGAGAAATATTTCACACTACTGAAATAGTTTCTTAGGACAGTGCCCAACACGACTCAGATATAATTTGAGTATTCTTTAATGTAGTATTCAATACTATTAACTTGCTAATAAATCAGTAATTTTTTTATTGGATTTTTACCATTGTTACACAACAATTAATTCAAGATAAAATGAAATTCACAAGAAGAAACTAAACCATATTTTTAATGAGAGTGAGGTTTCCAAACTCAAAATCATCCCTACACAAACCTAATGTAAGTAGAACAACAAACCTAATTTACACCAACAATCTTGCTTCGCCTAGTAGGAAAAACAAATATCCACGACAATAATGAAATTCTGAAACAGTAAGTCATTCTAGTACTGATAAGTACAATGTTTTTAAAGGGGGTAAGGAAAAAAAAGCGACAAGGCCTGTGGAATTTGAAGCTAAATGTTAGAAGTTAAGCACACCATTCATGTAATTAAATGCCAATCATACAAGAATTTAATATTACAATAATCAAATTGCAATTAGATAAACTAATTTCAGCATTCAATATATAATAACGTCAATATTCCAACTAGTCAAAGTTGAGATTCAAAGAACCGCTGCTTTTCTGTAGGATAACTATATTATTTGAAAAGCATGGCTTTATCAACAATAACCCTCGCTTGGATTGCTCAAGGTTTTAAACGACAAAGCAGTGACTTCTAATAACACTGTGTAAGTAACTCCGTCTTTTAAGGCAAATCAAGACTCTCTTAATCCAATTGACTCAGTATTTCCTAGTTGAAAGGACATTTAAGACGAAATTAACACTCCAAAGCAGTAAATGGAGTCGCACCTTTTAGTGAGAATGAGCTTCTCCAAAATCTCAAACTAAGTCCTACCAGACCTAACATAAGCATAACATCCATTAAATATTAGTCCCAACTAACTTTTCTACATCTGGAGTTTTCGAACCAGCTTGTGCGCACCTCTGCTAATCCCCAACTAATTATTATCACCTAGTCGGAATAACAAATCTTTAAATGAAAATGAAATTCAGAATCATTTCCGAAAGTGAGATTCTCTAAATCTCACAACCATATCCTCACCTGAATCTAACATAATCGCAGCAACAATTAAGCTTCAATTCAAGCTAGTTTATTTCTTTCTTATAACCATAGTGTCCATGCCAGCATAGGCCCACCTCGACTTATTCCACATGATAACATGTATCAGGTAACTCTATCCACTAAACTCTATCAACTAAAGCTAGAATATGAGGAAGAAATCACCTAGTGGATTTGAACCTGAGAACTCATAGTGCTCATCCCACTTCAATGACCACTAGGCCACACTCTTAGGTTGAATTGAGCTAGTTTATTTTTTTTAATAACCGTGGTTTCCGGTCCATACTGGGCCCAACTCGACTAATTCAACAGGATATCTGCCACCTCCTGCATCACCATAGGTATCACGTAACTCTATCCACCGAAATCACTAAGTGAATTTGAACATAGGACCTTGTGTTACTCATTTCACTTCATTAACCACTATGCCACACTCTTAGCTCGATTCAAGCTAGTTTATATACAAGGAAATACATAATAATATTCTAAGCGAAAAAATGAAAATTTTAACGCAATAATCCGAGGCCGAACCTGTAATAAGAGTAAGGTTCAATTCACGAACCGGAAGAATGAGAACAGTACGGAAGAGATCAGAACCGAAAAGCGATGAACCGGCATGGTGATTGAGAGCAGAGAGACGAGAACCAAAGGGCACACCGGAGATATCATATTGAACAAGCCGGTAAACGTCAACGGCGGTGACGGCGTCGGAGAATTCAACACAGGCGATAAGGGTAATGAGTAAAGTGATTACTGGGTAGTACATTGGGTCTAATAGTGCTTGTTTTCTAAGTGAATTTGCCATTTTGACGATGATAGTTAGTGTACTAGGGTTTTGTGTACTGGATATAAATGTTGGATTTGAATCTTGATTGATAATGAAATTATTCTTTTGGGTGGTCTTAGCAATTTGATTGATTAGAAAAAATATCTGTTATCTATACCTATATAAGTATAATCTATATCTATAATCTATATAATCTATAAGTCTTATAATAAGTGTGAATAACTTAGAAAAGTTTAATTATAATTTATAAGTGTTATAATAAGTGTAAATAACTTAGAAAAGTGATTTAAACTTTTTGTCCTTTCATAAAATACTAAATCATTTTTTACCTCTTTCTTCAATTATTAGTTGAAATTAGGACTGTGCAAAAATCGAATCGATAAAAATATTATTGAATTATCGGATTAATGATTTTTTATTAGTTCTATAAAAAAATTATTGGATAAACGATTCAGTATCGATTTTAGCTTATTGGATTATCGGTTAAATCGATAACCCAATAAGGATACACTAAATTATTATTTTATCCTTATTTATATTATATATTTAAATATCTCTCTCTTTATCTATCTATCTATTTATCTATCTATATACTAGTTTAGAATACGTGTGTTGCACGTGAGTTTTTAATTGATCAGCACCAAAACATTACTTTTAATATAATGCAAAATAAAATTTTGAATTATGTAATTTAAAAATCCTAATTAATTAAACTGAAGCTAACACATATATCAATTAGCAAGGAAAGCAGTGATAACATTCAGAAAAATGATGTGGTAATTGAAACACAATACACATTAGATGGTTATAAATATCAAAAGCAAGAAAAACACATATATGATGCTAAAACGACAATAAACACTATGTTCTCAGACTCCCACCAAACCTAAACTTGCAAAAAAGTAAGTTAAAGTCTAACTACCTACCTTTCACCCAACATATGACCTTCAGACCCTCCTATCTAATGCACTCATATAAAAAATAATCACAAACTTCTAAAACAAATTAGAACTAAAATGCACATAAACACTTTGATATTACAAAAATCATGATTCATAAATCAAAAAAAAAAAATTAATATTTTATCCTAATTTGTGACCCTCATACCCTTCTATCTAATGCATCTGTATAAAAAAGAATCACAAATTTCTGAAAACAAATATAATATGACATGCAACAATATTAGAACTAAATTGAACATAAAAGCTACGACATTACAAAAAACATGATTCATAAATCAAAAAGAATTTAACCTTCTACCC
The DNA here is from genome assembly GCA_030864215.1 of Capsicum pubescens. NCBI lineage: Eukaryota > Viridiplantae > Streptophyta > Magnoliopsida > Solanales > Solanaceae > Capsicum > Capsicum pubescens. Next base: position 95,441,869 of record CM061538.1, on the reverse strand, counting down.
TAATTCGCAATCTCCATACCCTTTTATCTAATGCCTGTAAAATAATCACAAATTTCTTAAAACGAATATACCAAAGCATGCAACAATATTACAACTAAATTGCACAAAAAAAACTACACATTATAGAAAAACATGATTCATAAATCAAAACGAATTTAACCTTCTATCCTAATACGCGACCTCTATACTGATGTGGTTCTCGATTTCCTTGTTGGCTGACAGGAAATTAGGATTGGGAGGAGTGATGCAGTTGTTCATGATATAGCAAAAACTGCCTTGTTGTAATAATGTTGCCCATTTTTTGATTGAATCATTGAATAGTATAGCACCAAGTTTTCTATCCTAAAAAATAGTGAACGTGTTAATTTTAATGGATGAAACATAAATGAAAAACTAAAGACAGAAGTAGAAAAAACTCTTACCTCTTAATCAACTAACTTCAGAAGCTTTTGAGTATCAGTTGTTGTTTTATTATATTCTTTTGTTGGACAACTCTCTATGGCCAAGACTTATTATGGACATGCAATCGGATGACTTCAATGCACTAATTGCAACAACTTCGGTAATTGAGTCCATTATAACAGTAGCCTAAGAAAAGGAATTAGAATAGCATTAATGCATGATTTAGAATGAAGTAAAATTGATGAGTTGAGTAGATAAGTATACCTGAATATGTGAGTCATTTTCGTATATTTAATCGAGGAAGAACGCCAGTTATAAATAGATTCAATAAAGAATACAAATTAAATTAATTAAAAACATAAATTCAAGTATAAACAAAGAATATAAGCTAAATTGCTGGCATAGCAATTAAAAGTGTGTTTAAATCATAATGAGCAAGAAACAATTAATAATCAATAATACAAAAAAGGAATAGAATTTTATAACATAAGCAAAAGAGAGTTGACGACGAAAACGTGAAGAAGAATCAAAAGTGAGCGAAATTTTTAATGAATATAGTTAACAAATTAGAAGTTGATAAAAGATATGTGAAAACCTATTTTACATGGTTAAAAAAAGTTTTAATTCTATTTTGCATGAAAAAATGTTTTAAAACCTATGAAAGATGGGAAAGATTTCCTTTTTATTTGGCAAAAAAAGACAAAGAGAGGAAAACTTTTTTGGGAAAATTTTATTTGGCCGTTTTTTTTGTTGATATTTTTATTCCTTGTTTATTGATTTTGGAAAGGTGTCTTTTTTGGACAAAAGACACAAAGCTAAAAAGGAAAAAAAAAAATTTTGATCAAAGCTGAGAGAGGAAAGTTTTTGTTGGATATTTTTATTCATTTGATTTTCTTGGATAGTTTTATTCCTTGTTTTAACTATTTGGGGTTTATGAGTTGTTATCTTTTAATTAGGAATGATTAATTTTTGTAGATGGTGGAATTTTTTTTTTTATTTTTGTGAGAAAAAGTTTTTTGGTTTTTATAATTTAATATTATTAAAATGATTAAAAAAAAATGAAAAGACAACTTTGTCTAAAGTAAAGATTTTTAATGAAGGGCAAAAAGTTCAAACGTTATTTTTAAGGCCCTTCACACTTTTAATATATTATATATATGTGTGTGTAGATTATATGCACTACTAATTCATAATTCAGTGATTCACAAAGTATTAACTTATCCAGAGAAACAAAGGTACAATATAAAGTTCGGCTATTATCGTAATAAAAAGCTTGAAGCATTTATAGCTTCCAACAATTAGGATTCAATTTTTTTCCTAACTAACATTCAGTTTAAGTTTGAAGATTCTTGTAAACTAAAATGCACTGCGTAGGTTTTGGTGGTAATTAAGATTTCATTTTTTTATGTTACAACAACAACAACAACAACAAACCCAGTATAATCCCACATAGTGGGGTCTGGGGAGGGTAGAATCTACGCAGTCCATACCACTACCTCCGAAGAAGTAGAGAGACTATTTTCGATAGACCCTCGGTTAAAGTTGTTACTATTTCTATTTTATAAGTATTTTCTTATTGGTTAAACCAAAAACCGAACCGTTAAGGACCAAAAATCGATAAACTGAAATCGATAAGAAAATATCTTATTGGTTGGTTATTGGTTTTACATATTTAAAAATCGAAAATCGATAAACCGAACCAATAACACGTAAAATCGAACTGAACCGACCTATGCACACCCCTAGTTGAAATATTTAAAGAGTTTTAAATTGATTAAACTTCTATATAAATTCTTTATTATTTAAATTATACACTATAATTAGAATACCTTTCAGTTTTTAAATTTCTTTTCCAAAAAAAACTTACAATAATTAAGTGCCGAGAACGTTTTTAGGACAAACTTTAGTACTATTTTTACTATTCCTATTAAAGAGGAAGTCTAATTATCTTAGGTTTAAAAGGAAAGAAAATATAGTAGAATAACCAGGAAATTATTATGTATTATTTGGTATTTTACTGTTGATTTTTTTTCTCAAATAGGTTTTATATGAATTTCTAAGTTTATGGGAAGTTTTTTGTTACATATTCCTACTATTAAGGACTCCTAAATATATTGTATAAAACTAAAATTATCAACATGTAACCCACGTTAGTTTGAATAGTTCTTCGTTATTTTGTATAAAATTTGTATTGACTATTTTCTCTTTCTTTTTTTTTTTTTTGGTTAGAGGATGCTTTCAGGGTAATTGTTTGAGGTTAGCTTTCAACTTTTCACTTAGTTTAATTATTTTTGTAGGATATTTAACGACGTGTTTGTTTTATATGGACACATCCTTTATCTTCAATATTACTATTAAAATTTGTGTTATGTCTTGCAGTCTGATTTTCTTGATTCTCTGAAGGTGGATGAACAAGATGCTAAATTTAAAGTTTCAGATTTTTCATTGTAGCACAAGTGTGTTAGAAAGACAAGTTACCGATGTACTAATCAAGAAGTGAGGTATAAAAATCGCGAACTTAAGTCTTGAGAAGTGATGTTCCTAATGAGTTGCTTGCTTGCTTTTGTTCAACTATCAATCAACATTGAAACTTTGATTTTAATAAAATACGTGTAGAATTAAATAAATATATTATATTTTAATAATTTAGAAACTCTAAAATATATGGTAAGAAGTATTAGAAGAATTAATAATTAAGAAATCTTAAAATATATGCTACAAGAAAATATATGATAATGGATATTATGAGAATTAATAATTTAGTATCTTAAAATATATGGTGGGAGAAAAGATATATTTTAAAAATTAAGAAGCTTCCCATCTTTCGCATATCTATAATCTATATCTATATCTATAATCAATAATCTATATCTATAATCTATATCTATAATCTATAATAATATAATATATTAAAAGTGTGAAGATCCTTAGAAAAGTGATTTGAACTTTTTATCCTTCATTAAAAAAACTCTTCTTTAGACAAAATTGTCTTTTCACTATTTTATAATTTATTATTTAATTATTTTTATTATATTAACTAGACTTCCTAAAATATGTTGAAAATTAATAAAGTATATTTATGGTAAACTTTTCTTTATTAGAAGTCATCAGAATTAATGACAATTAATATTTTTCATTAGTTTAAGAATTTTAAATCAACTAAATTTGATTTTAAAAAGATTTAAAAAGTCTATAAATCAACATCTACATCTACAATATATTAAATCCATTAACCACTTGAAACTTTTGATTGTAAAATATATATGTGCTTACAATAAGATATATGTTTTGAACTTTTTGCACTTTATTACAAACTTTCGTAATAGATAAAATCATCTAATTTTAAATAATCAAAAGTTACACGTGCGAGGCACGTGCGGCAAAACTAGTATGTTAAAATAATGTTTGACAGTTTGTATTATTGTAGTGTCAGTTTAAAAGGAAAAGAAAAAGGGAGTTTGATGGGGGTGAAAGTAAAATATGATGAAGATAATTACGCTCTCTAGATGTTGCATTACCTTTTCTTTTAAAGAATAAAGAATATAAAAGTATTACCTTGTGCTACATCATATGATACTATGGTATGTTTCTTCTTTTTGAATTTGAAAGTCCACAACCTCTACCAAAACTTCTGGCCTTTTGGGTGAGTACACTATCACAAAATAAACCTATTCATTATGTAATAACTCGCAAATTACACAAGAGATGTAAATCACACCAGACAAACCTCATAGGAGAAGCTCTTGGCTGAACAACAGACGGAGGCTGAATTTGATCTTGGTCTCCCCACATGGAGACTCACCTCTCAACCACTCACAAATATAAAGTTTGGTTGGATTTATTCTTTTGGGTCCTTACATAGTATCACATATCAATGATTTGAAGGGTAAACTTAAAAAGAATGTAAGGTATGATGTAGAGCTACTATTCAATAAAAATGTAATATAACTGCTAAAATAAAATTGTTAAATAATAAGTAAAAATAAAATAAATAATAATGATACAATCACACTAATTCGGTTGTTACACAACATAAGACGTCTTATTCTTATATCTAAAGATGAATTTAATAATACAATACAATAAGGGATCGTTTGGTTGAGAAACAAGTTATACTGGGATTAGTTATACTGGGATTACTTATCTTGGGATTAATTATCCTGGTATTATTTTTTAGTGTCTGTTTGATTTGTGGTACTAAAAATAATATGCATGGGATTCTTTTTAAGAATAGATTGTGTGTTTACAAAAATAACCTTTACCTTATTTAGTTTAATAATTATTTTTATGAAAATTATATTGATACGAAAAACTTTGATTACATACATTAAAATACAAGTTCTATTATATACATGCCTCATTACATAGTCGAACTCTTAAAACTTGTCAAGAGATTCTATTCAAACAATATTTAAATTGAGTAATTTTGATCTGATCGAACACCTCGAATTGCTATTAAAGTGTTTCAATTTGATAATCTCAATTCAACTTTTTAAATTTTTTTGCATATGTTTTAATTTGTATTATAATTAAGTTAGCCACACATAATCTACTTTAATTATACACATCAACCTCAAGTAGAAAATATCTGGATTTTTATGGCTTATTGAGGTGAATGTGTATAGTTAAAGAAAATGACATATTTTATGTGGTTAATTTAATTATCTGCTAGACGAACGAGAACACACACAAGAAAATTATTTCAAAATTTGAATCAATCTTAGTATGAGTTGGGGTATTCAGTTCAAACAAGACTCAACTCAAATGTCTAAATAGAATATCCAGACAAGTTTTAAGTTGGCAAAATATGTCAACTTGGATGATGTCGCTTCATGATGAGTGATTTTAAACATTTCAAATTAGTAAGACAGCGTGTGAATGGTTACATTCATGAGGGAGGTTAGAAAATAAAACAATACAACATATCATGAACAAATCAAAAACTTGTTTCAGCAAAGCACAAGAGTTTTACAGCAACAACAACAATTATGAAGAAGCTGCACAAATATGGGACTGCAAATATATATATATATATATACTCCTATATAATCTATGTGAGACAAAGGGTTTGGAGGTAATTCCGTCCTTATATAATTTTATCCCAAGAATAAATAATGGTGGGATACAAATGTGTAGGATAACTTATTCCGCTACTATTTATTAGTCCCCAAATAAGTTATCTCCAATATTGCCAACCAAACATGCATTAAATTTTTTATCCTGGGATTATTATTTTATCCCAAGATTATTTGCTTTTGTGCCTCACACAAAACGACCCCTAAAAGTTAAGTAACAATCAAAACAAATATTGTAGTTAAATTAACATAATATAATAGAGTTCAGAGCTGAAATAGCCATTTTCTAAAGTAAAAATTTCAAAAGGTGCAAATGATTTTCAAAGAAACGAAAAAGGACAAAATGTTTTTAGTTGAATGATTTGTCCCTTGACTGTTAACGACATTGTCAAAATCGCTTGCTTCCTAGCATCTTATAAGTCGCTGGTGGCCATACAACTTGTAAGTTGATGGTGGTCAAGCAACTTACAAGAAACTGGTGTCCCAATGATTTTCTTTTAATTTATTTTTTAGCACAACAACAATAAACAAGTTTTTCTTAGCTTGTGTTTGAGTTAGTCATATTTCAAGTATTTTTTTTTTGCTTTCTAAAATTCCTGATTAAAAAATCACTTTCTGAAGCCCTACATAAGTTTCAGTTTACTCTCCTTTTATTGAATAAATTATAAAAGTTATTTGTTTCATGTATTAAAAATGAATAAGGATAAATAGAGTAATTATATTCGGGTGGTAATATTTTATATGAAGTTGGTTCTATAAGATATAGTCTACAACATGAACTTGTGCAAGTATTTCTATTATCTCATAAATATGAGTGATTACAACTTTTACTAAGATGTAGTGGTTAACACTGGATGATATCCAACATTTTTTTCAGCCAATGAAGTTACAACGTATAGTAGACAAGCATTTGGAATGGTGATTCTTAGTATTTATTCTCTGAACTATTGAAATTTTTGATAATCATATCAACTTAATTAGTCTTGACATGTATGTGTCAATTGAACGTTGTCATATCATTCAAGAACCCGTCGATAATGAGTTTGATCTTTGTGATACTTTATAGTTGTCGAACTTGAATGTGGATTTTTCAAGGGGTATAGTCCAATAATAAATAGTGGAAGGATTTGACAAGTACTCAAATGATATAAATAACTTGACTATGCAATATGATGATGAGTTGATACACAATTTCATAACTTTGATCGAAGTGTGGATAGTTCTGAGATTGGGGGACCTAGTGTAACACCTCTAGCAAAGAAATTAGAAAGAAACCAAGAAAATCCACAAAATGACCCTGAACACGACTCATGGTCAGGTCTACTAGGTCATTTTAGCACTCTTCCTGAGTGTAGTTCTCCAAAATGCGGAAGAATGAAAATCTAGCCCAGTAGTGATGATTGATGACGATGAGTCATTTTCACCTAGGATGACCCATCTTACCAACCGTCTTGAGAGTCTAGCCAAAAGTCCTGACGGATTACTTTTCTACCTAGTGATATCAACTCAGTGATGATGAGTCGTTGTCAGACATAATGAGTCGTTGTGTGCACTCGTCTTGAGAAATTTCAAGAAAGTTCTGAACATTGGAATTTAAGCTCAGTGACCATGATTTGATGACAGACCGTTGTGTGTCATGATGAATTGTTGGTACCTTTGGTCCTCAGGATACCCCTAAATAGTCCATGCACAACGTCTCAGGTGACTTTTCATTGTAGGACATGACGAGTTGTCTTGAGATTCGTCCATCGCGGTTCAACAGTTTTTAAAAAAGGGTTCTCCAAAAGTATTTTCATACTTTCCTTAATTCCTAGACCTATACTATGTCATTTATGGCCTATTAGGAAAGGGTTAAAGAGGATTAAATGTTTCTTTAACCTCATTCTCTCCCAAAACACTTAGAAGAATATCAGAAAGGCGATTATTTTTCTCTCAAACAAAAGAAAGCTAGGGTTCTTCTCTAAAAGCTTCAAAGTTCAAATTCTTAGCAAGAATTCTCCAAACTTCAGGTATGCGAGTGTTTAGTGAGGGCCTCATTCATGCCTAAAGTTTCTTTCAAAGTTTAAATTTATGGAATCCATGAATTAGGGCAAGTTCCTAAATATCCCAAAGTTAAGATTTCTTTCAGTATCCATGTTTCAGGACATCTTATAACTGTGAATATTATCTTATGCACGATTAAATAAGGATTTCATAAATATTTGATATGTTATGAATACACGATTATAAATTCTTGTAAAATTTACATTGTTTCCAGTATTGGTTCCTCGGGACCTCCACTTTTACGACTCAGCTACACAATTCTCTTTTAAGACCCATTAAAATATTTATCACATATTCTCATTAATTAAAGCACATTACACATTAAGACATGCATTGCTGGTATCGTCATACCAACTGCACTTGTAAGATAACAATAATATGCCAAACCAATTTTCATCACTTGGAGGAATTCACAACCCCCTTGGTTCAATTAAACTTTAGCTTCAAGAATTACATAACCCCATAAGGTTCAATTCAAAATTATTATGCTTCATTAGCCTCTCACATTATGCAATAGTTCATAAATAGTTCAATATGCATACTTTTCATATTCAAAACTAATTTCACAATATAGGGTTAGGGTCATTACCACTTCAAAAGTCACAAGTTGAGCAAAATCATAATCCCCTCATTTATTCACTATACCCATGCACCCCATCAGTTCAAAACCATAATCAAAGAATGAATAGTCATAGGTAAACCATGGAAAACATTGTTCAACAAAAAACATTCAAAACCCTCAACCCATGTTTCAAAATCAATCCCAAAACCATATGAATAATACTTTAAACCACATGTTTTTAAACAAATAACATTTGGGGAAGACTAATATGCCTGAAATATAAAGTTTCACGAAAAGAATTCGACCCTTGAGCCCTTGGATGACCTACTTCCTGGAAACCCTAAGTATCTTGCTTGAGGGTATTTAGAGAGAATAAAGAGAGTTTTTGATATATTAAAGTGTGGAAGGAATGCCGCAAAGGTGTTTTATGGACGTGGGTCTTTAAAGTGGAAAATATCCAAAGTGCCCTCAACTTAAAAGATGGAATTTAGTCATTAGTGTCTAAGGATCACAATACGACTCATAGGGATACATTAGGACTCCTTACCATGAGTCATAGCGAAGATAGTTTCAAGGGCACACACACTTTGTTGATCCTACGACTCAACTAATACAACTTGTAATGGGACTTTACGACTCGTAGGGTGTCTAGTCATAGTCAACACAAAAACCATTTAGGGTAAACACTGGACGTCCTATGATTTGCACCAAATGACTCATAACAAGTCCTTACGACTCATAGTGAGACACTCGTACTCAGAACAGAACTTAGCCACGCACATACTGTTTAGGCTACGATTTGAGTCCAATGATTTATCAAGACTCCCTATGACTCGTAAGGTAAGTCGTAGTCAGGACAATGAGGATAAAATTTCAAAAAATTTCAAGGACCAACACCTGGGTGTTTCACCACTGCAGCGGTAACTCGCAGTAAATTTTTCAGTTTTAGAAAACCAAAAGATATTTTAATTCCCTTTTTTCTAAAAATGTAATAGAGCTCTGTGAAAGGCAATTTCGGAAGGTTTTAAAAGTTTTTCATCTTTGGAGGTAAGTAATTATATTCTAAACTTGAATTTACTTTTTTTAACCATAGAAAATCATTAGAAATGGATTAATGGTAGAAATTAAGGTTTAACCTGGTTGATGGAAATTGATGAAAAGTGGAGGTAATATGTATAAATTTGGTATTTATAATGATCTTAGGGCATTAGAAAATACTAATGAGACTAGGATTATGGTTGCTTGAGCTAATTAATGTAAAATTCATGAGGTTTAAGTGATAGAAAATCCTAAGATGATGAAATAGTGTGAATTTATGGCTAAAAGAAGTGACTTTTGATTCCTAATAGTTAAAAATGGGATAAATTATTGAATAAGTAATTCTTGTTGTTATAGATAAAGGACGGTATTGAAAGGACAAAAGTAGGGCTTAAAGGCAACTTTGAGCAAAATAATTAAGGTAGACTATGATTTTGTTGTAGAACTTAGACTTTATTGGCTTTGTGCTTGTTTGCGAACTTGACATTTATGATTGCCTTCTAGAATGACCTATGATTTAATGATTGCATTGCATTTCATTTCCATTATGATGGAATGTTGAGATGATGGGTCGGGTACCATGTCGGTAAAGATATGTTATGTTGAGATGATGGGTCGGGTACCATGTCGGTACATATTTGATATATTATGATAATAGATTGGGTATCACACTGGTATGAATATGATATGTGAGATGATGGGTTGGGTACTACACCAGTATGATATGATATTGATGATAAGATTGAGAAGAGTAAGAGTTGTGAGCACATTTTGCATACTTGTACTCATTCATATGCAGTGAGTGTTTTTGTGATGATTATAAATAATGATGAGTTGTTGATGAAAATGATCGAGTATAAAAGCTTGTGAAAGTAAACTTATGAGTTGTATTTACATAATGATACTTGATGTGTTCAGTTTATTCATATCATTGGTTATGAGTTCTAAGATCACACTTATACTTGTTTGACTTGGTTACTTGTATGTTGTTGAGTTAGTCGGTATATGATGCTTACCAGTACTTGTTAATGTACTGATGCTAAAATTACTTTTCTTTCTGTTGAGTGCAGAACATCTTCCAGCGGCTGACACGCGACCTAAGCTCTAGGTAGCAGTTCGAACCTAATTTTGAGGGTAAGCACCATGTCCAAGCAACTTTCAGATCTTCCTGTGATGTTGATATACCTTGTTTTGATACTAATATGATTATTTTACTTATGTTTTGGACATTCTTGTTATTTTTTAGATTTAGTTACTTCTTAGATATTTTTGTACGGTGACTTTAGGTCTCGAGGATTATAATAAATAGAGGTTTTTGCCCTCTATTATTTTATGGACGATGGATTTGGATGATGATTATTTGGGTAAAGAATAAAGATCTTTTTATACTTGTTTGAATGCATAGATATTAATAAATTATGAATGTGAGAGTAACACTTAAGTGAGTAAGGGTGAGATAAGTATGGTTGTCCTGCCATAGGTTAGGGCGGGTGTCAATCATGACTATTGGGACATAACACAAGGACTTTACATAGACGAATACTTTAGATAACCAAGAGGAGTGATATCAGTAGCCTTACTCCAGCTACTTCCTCAGCAGCTCCAGTAGGTCACCTAAGCCAGTAGAGTGCCTTATCTAATGTAGGTGCTGGGCAATGCTAGAACAGGTTCCATGCCTTGCAGACTCGATAAGATTAAGAGGGTTCCCCAATAGTTATTGGTGCATTGGAAGTCTTCCATATTGATGTACATGCATTGTGAGATATTGGAGCCACACTTTCCTTCATGACTCCTTATATAATAGTAGACTTGGTGTTAGTAGCAAAACCCTTTTAGAATTTTTCTCAGTCTCTACTCATATTGGTGACTTAGTTTTAGCTAAATGAGTATACAAAAATTACCCAATTATAGTTTCCAAGAAAATCACCATAGTCGATCTAGTCAAGTTATAAATAATTGATTTTGATATAAGTTTTGGCATGGATTCATTACATTCCTATTATGACTCAGTTGACTATTAGAATAGAGTCGTTAAGTTTCAGTTTCCAAATGAACCAACCTTAGAATAAAAGGGTTTCAGCGCCTATAGGTCAGTTTGTCTCTTACCTTAAGGCTAAAAAATATTTTCTAAGGGTTGCATCTACTATCTAGTTTGCATCAAGGATTCCAAGTTTGAAACCCCAACTCTTCACTCAACTCCAATTGTGAATGAGTTTCCAAAAGTGTTTCCTGAAGATCTACCCAAAGTCCCTCATGAGTGGTAGATAGACTTTGAAATAGAATTTCTTCCAGATATCCATCCTATCTTAATTCCTCCTTATAGAGTGGCTATAGATGAGCTTATGAAATTGAAAGTACAGTTATAAGACCCCTTAGACAAAGGCTTCATCAGACCTAACATCTCTTCCTAGGGTGCTTCAATTCTCTTCATGCATAAAAGAGATAGTTCCCTCAGAATATGCATCAATGACCATTAGTTAAACAAATTCACTGTCAACAATAAGTATCCCATTCCTAGGATTGATGACTTTTTCAACCAACTTTAGGGTGTCAGTTGTTTTTCAAAGATAGACCGCAAATTTGGCTATCATCATCTCAGAGTCAAAAAATGTGACATTCTGAAGACAACCTTCTGGACTCGGTATGGTTACTATAAGTTTGTTGTTATGTCTTTTGGACTAATGAATGCTCCTACAAATTACATGAACTTGATGAATAGGGTGTTCAAGCAGTACTCGGACATGTTCATTATTGTCTTTATAGATAAAATCCTCATTAATTCTCAGAGTAATGATTAAAATACAAACCATTTGAAGATTGTCTTCCAAACTCTCAAGGATTACAATTATTTGCTAAGTTTAGTAAGTGTGAATTTTAGTTAAAATCAGTAACTTTCCTTGGTCACATTATTTTTGGTGAGGGCAATTAGGCTGATCCATAAAAGACCAAAGTAGTTAGGAGTTGGTCTAGACTTATCTTGCTAAAACATTAGGAGTTTCTTGGGTTTAGCCGATTACTACAAATGGTTTGGTGAAAGATTTTCATCAATTGTTTCTCCTATGTCCAGATTGACTTAAAAGATAGTCTAAACCTATCTATTTCTTCTTCTATGTCCAAATTGACTTAAAAAATCATACGATCTTCCATCAATAACCACATTATTGTTGGTTTGGGAGGTTATTAGCCCAACTGTTTGAATACTGCCAATGGCATCAAGTTAATGCTTACACCCAAACCACACAAAGCTCTGGAAAATTTAGATGACCTAATCGTACAAGGAATTGTGAAGGCACCGGGGTCACCTTTATTTTGCACAAATAATCAAGATGTAATCGTACTACAATGATGCAAACCACAAATATCCTCATAACTGACAGTTCTCTTTTTTGTCACCAAATCCTTCAAAAATTTTGCATAGCCAGGCATCTGCTCAAGAGTTTCAAGAAGAAGGATATTCACACTCAACTCCTTCAGCAAAGCAATAAACTTCTTATACTCTCCTTCTTCCTTTTTCTATTTCAACCTTTGAGAAAAATATTTGTGTGTGTGTGGGGGGGGGGGGGGGGGTTATGGAATAGGTTTCATTACAGGCTAAACATCCTTCCCCTTATCTTTAACCTTCTCAACTCGTTTATCCTTACCCGTCAATTTCTATGATGACTCACTGCTAGTCACCACCTTCTTAGATTTATCTTGGGGTGCCTCATTAACATCAATAACATCATCCTGAACCTCATCAACTACAGGCATATGGGGATCAATTGTAGCCTTCCCACTCTGAGTTATGATGGCTAAGCAGTGATTGTCGTTTCTTAGATTTTGAACATCATTAAATGGAAGAGTACTCGATTGACGTTGATTTAAAGTAGATGACATCTGACCAAACCGGTGCTCAAGCTACTTAATTGCAGTAGCATGAGACTCTACCTTCTGGCTCAGTCCCAAAATATCTGCCTTAATATCCTTAAGGCAATCCTCTTAATTTTTTGACTCCTTAATCAGCTTAGCAAGTAATGCTTCATCATTAAATCTGCATCACGATTCCCAGGTGGAACATATGCACCACTTTTTTCCTTATATGATCCTTTCGCCTCTAGTTGCCACCTCTCTCTCTCTGCTTCAATTCTCATAATAGTTTTGACCTTTATTCCCTTTCCTTGAGTTCCAAGAGTCTTGATTAGACCCTTGGACCTTGGCTCAAAAACCCACCATTTCTCTATCCAAGTACTTTACCTCTTTCGTAATATTTGAATCATGTTGCTTAGGAGTTTTACCTATTAACCTTTTCTGAACACAAAGTTGTAAATATGTTGGTAAGCAATTCAATATTCGTTCTCGACTATGAAACCTTTTGAGCCACTATATCATCTATAATTCTTTGCTTGCTGTAAGCACCAATAGCATAAGTACCGACTCCTCTTTTTATCCTCTCGAGTATGCCACCCTCGATGGTAATAGAGACCCGGTCTAAAATTTCCAATGCTAACTCCCTATATAAGCTTATAAAAGCTCCACCAGTAATAGTATTCATAACAGTATTGGTATTGATATTTAGGTCTTGATAGAATATCTCTAGAAAATTCCTCCCTGAAATTTTGTGATTGGACACCATCATCAACTTTTCCTTAAACTCAACCATGCCTTGTACAATGGTTTAGAATGAAATTTTTTGAAATTATAAATCTCATCCTTCAACTGCAACATTCTTAAAGGAAGGAAAAATTGATCCAAGAACTATTTTTGTGGAAAACCCCAGGTCTTAGATATGACTCAGACATTATGGGTCATAATGTTAGGTCACGAGTCATAGGATGTTACTCGTGACCAAGATAGTGAACGGTCAGGGTTTGGGGTCTCAAATTATGAGTCTTGGTGATGACTCGTAATCAGTGACCACGAGTCGTTACCTGACCTGTAGAGACCTAACACTATTTTTCTACCCATTTTCATTAAGTGAATTATGGTCTTTTCCCCTTACCCCACTATTTTACATGACTTAAAACCATCGCTTTTGTTCCTAATTCCATCAGTTAACATATCATGAACATCACCCTTCTCTTTAAACTCCCAAGTCAAGAGCAAAGCTAGGGTTTCTAGGGATTGATCATCTAGGCATAAATTAGTGGTTTGATCTCCATAATTCTTGGTATCCCAGACATGTATCTCTTCCCTAAATCATTTTTACAATACATGTGTTTAATTATTATCCATGTGGTTTTAGTTGATAGATTTTGAATATGATTTGAGGGGCTTGGAAAGGTTATTATATGAATTGATTGCCCCATGGTTTTAAATTGGTTATTTAGGTTTTATATTGTGGTTTTAAACTACATAAATGCATTTGTGTGGGAATTGGAATGGGGAACTTGGGTTTCCCTTAAATTTTGGGTTTAATTGTTTGGAATTAGCTTTACCCTCAACCTAAATTTGCTAATTGGTTTCAAAACATGGATACATGAATAATTGAACTCACTTTTGGAACCTTACATTGCATAAAAGGTTAATGGAACTTAAAATGGTTTTTGGAAGGCCTTGGTGGTCATGGATTGGTTTTAAATTGGAAACTTTGGAGTCAATTTGGCTAATTGGTTTTGAATAGCATAATGAAATTTAGCTTGCAAGGTTAAATTTATTTGGTATGATGATACCAATGATAAATACCTAATTAAGAGACACCTTGGTTAATGGTTGGGAATGTGTATATATGGTTTTAACTTTGGCTTAGAGGGTGTTGTGTAGCTTATCGTGAAAGGTGGATGTCATGGGAGAACCACTATTGGAAACCACGTTTGGCGGTGTGGGGGCCTTTATGACTGTGTGCTTAGTTCATACTTTATATATATTTTTTGGAATAGCTGGGGTCATGGATTCCTTGGCCCTTCCTCGCATTTCCTCGGTTCGTGCGACTAACATGTTTTGGGGCCCCTTTTAGCAGGAGGAGCTGAACCCATAAAGCCCATGGATGCCCTTAGGATGGTTAGAGCTACACAGTGTAGATTAATGGTTTTAAATCTTATGTTTAAACCCTATAACCCATCCCGACATCTTATATATATATGTATATATGAATATGTGCATATGGTTTTGAATTGGTTTTGGACATGGCATTATTTTATCCCAACCTGATTTACATGCTAGTGCTCATCCCGCTAACTATCCTCGAACGCTAAATTATTTTATGATGTAGGGTCCAAAGATATTTCTGTTACCCCTGTGCAGCGTTAGGTGGTTGAGCACACTTATTGATTTGCTGTGAAGTGGTGAGCTTCCATCCTCTGGAAGGCCTTATCATTTCATTATTCGTTCTTTATTATCATAGTACTTTAGATTATTTTGGTCATAGTCAGGGGCATGTCCCGACTTAGTTGATATTTCGATTTTAGAGGCTATTATGGACAAAGTATGGGATTTTTTTTATTATTTTAGACTCTTAGTGTCCTTTTAAGTTATCCTATATATCCTATCATTATGTTTTGGTTGTCTTTTGCTATTTATTTAATTATGCTCGATTGGACAGGCTATGAGGGTGATTTTCGTCCCTTGGTGGGCTTGAGATACCCGTCATGACTGGGCCCTAATTTGGGTCATGACATTCCGCAACTCATTCTAATTAGTGATGGACCCATAAAGTAGTTCCCTTAACTATGATGTTGCTTTAGTAGTCAGAGAGAATGGGAACAACCTAAGTCTCAAAGCTTTCTAAGTCTCCCTAGGTAAATTAGATAAAGTGTAGATCCTAGCAAAATTTATGATGTGCATGTATGCGTCATCAATCGACAAACCAACAAACATATCCTTAGTATTGAGCATCTGAATCATAGCACTTGTGATATCAAAATTCATTCCTTGGGGTAACTTAGGAGAAATGATAGCTTCTATCTTTATAGGCTCAACATACCCTAAGTCTTCCTCTGGATCATCATATGTCGACAAGTACTGGAAGGCTGATAATGGTTGAAATCTCTCTCTCATATTTTTTCTTTATTATCATAGTACTTTGGATTCTTTTTGGTCATAGTCAGGGGCATTTCCCGACTTATTTGATATTTTGGTTTTAGAAGTTATTGTGGAAAAGTGTGGGAATAGTTATTATTTTGGATGCTTAGTGTCCTTTTGAGTTATCTTATCTTTCCTATTATTATGTTCTGGTTGTCTTCCACTGTTTATTTTATTATGCTCAGTTAGACAGGCTATGGGTGTAGTCTCCGACCCCTGGTGGGCTTGATATACCGTCACCACTTTCCCCTAGTTTGATTCATGACAAACTTGGCATCAGAGCCAGATTTAGGGTCTATAGATGTCCACGAAGCCCTGTCGAGTAGAGTCCCTTTTATGAGTGTGTAGCGTGCCACACTTATAAGGGGGAGGCTACAAGGAATTTAGGAAATGTTTCTCATTCTTTCATACTCTAGACCGTACAACAATCTTGTCCATATGAAAGTTATCCAAATTCCTTCCTTGCTTTAATTTTGTGGGCTATGTCTCATTGTTGAGGCAATACAAGTGCAAAAACTTAGATTCCTAATGATGTGGTCCTTTCCATTTGAGTGATCAGAAAGTTATGAATTAGTACAAGGACTTGAAAGGAGTCCATTTGTGTGTCAAAGTGTATGGATTCAAATGTATACCTCTATATGAATCATACATTTCAGCCCCAAGGTAAGATGTGTATTCAGTCCTTTCCAAAAACTTTATTATAGACGTAATCTAAATGTTTGGATAGTATTTCCACCCAAGAGGTATAATAAATTGGGGTGTCATGACCTATGAATAGTAAGATGATCCCAAGGTTAGTGATATGAAGTCATAAGTTTAAAAGTCAGAGTGGGGGTAGCTTTTAATTAAAAAAAGTGGTTGTATTTGTGTACTATTAAGTGAGTGTTGGGGTGGGTATGCTCTTATGGTGATTTGGTATGGTTGCAGAAAGATGCATAGATTTTATATTAATTAGTATAGGTAGTGATTAGTTATGGTAATTTAGAATTTATTTGAAATAGGGAAGGAGCTCTTGAGAACTAACTATTATAGTAGTAAAAATTGACCATAGGTTGTGAATGGAAGGATTGATTGGCTTGTGATTTATAAATTTGGCATTCAACTGGAAAATCTTATAAAAGGGGACTCAATGGTGTTTATGGAATTTTGAAGGTAGTCTAAAGGTATGTATGGGTAAGTAGATGTGGTGTGAGGAAGGAGAATATGCTAATAGACCATAATTGCTATGTTATAAGATTAAGATCGGCTATTTTGATTATGTGGTTTTTCTACACCAAGAGTCCTTTGATCTTTTAGCAAGTAGTTGTAAGCCAATCTAGTAGGTGCAAAGATGTGTAGTCAATTTTAAGGCGTAGTAGTAATATTATAAAGGATAAGTACATGTAGGCCATAGTTACGTAGAATAAGGAGTTTAGATTGATTATTTTGTCATATATATTTTGACGGGCTACTATAAAATGTGGGATGTTTCATTGGTAATAGATGTTAAGTTTGAACTTTAGATGTTGATTGTGGTGATAAGAATGTTAGCTCGAGGATAGTGATGCATAATTCTGGCCATAAATTAATAGGCTTGATTTGATGTGTGAAAGAACTTTGGTTGATAACCTATGAAAAACTGGAGTGGATAATGGTGATATATATACATGAGGGCTAGTGTTAAAATACTGAATTGTGTCTGTCATTAGGTGGATAAGAGCACTAGGCTTATAAGAATAAGTTGAACCCCAGGTAGCATGTTGTTAGATGAGGTTTTAAGTGTATAAATGCCATGTGTACCTAGTTCATGTTCTTGGATTTCCTTGAATGTAAAGTCTAGTGAAACACCCCGGATTTTGGCCCTTGAAAATTTTTGAGTTTTAAACTCACTGCCCAGGCTATGACTCTCCTTACGAGTCATAATGTGTTATTACGGGTCTTAGGGACCTAATCGTAGCCTGGACACTATGTTGTCTTAGGGTTTCTATTGTGACTACGACTAAGGGCTACGAGTCGTAAATACTCAAAATAAGTCATATAGTCCCATCCATAGCCAAACCAGTGTGATGCCCAAAGTATTTTGTCTTGACTACGACTTGGACCCTATGAGTCGTAGGGTCTCTTAGTGAATCATAGGGAGGGAGTCATAGGGCTACCAGAGGGGGTCCCTCAGCTATTGTCCATACTAAGACTTATGGTGACGAGCTGTCATGAGTCCTTACGAGTCGTATAGTGACCCGTAGTCACTAACGATAATTTTTTAGCTTTTTAATTGAGGGCATTTTGGACATTTCTCTCTTCCCTCACTTAATACCCACAACTATAAAACACCCTTGGGACGTTATTTTCAATACTTTAGCACTCAAAGCACTCTCTTAAACTCTCTAAATTCTCCAAGGTGAAGATACTTAGGGTTTTCAAGAAGTTGATCATCTAAAGGTTTAAGGGTTGATTTCTCTTAATAAATCTTGGTATTTCAGGCATGCTACTCTTCCCCAATTCTTATTTTACGAAAAACATGTGTTTTAGATGGTTTAAATTGTATGGATTTGAATATGGTTTTGTTATGGTTGAGGGTTTTGGGATGTTTGATCCTTGAATAGTTTTCACATGTTTTTTATGAGTTCTTTATGCTTTTAACTTAATGTTTTGAACCAATGGAATGCATGGGTGTGGGAATTGGAAAGGGGGTCAAGGCATTCCCCCAAATTGATATTTTAAACTTGGAATTGGCTTTGAATAATTGTGTTCCCTCAACCCACTTATGTAAATGGCTTTGAATGGTTAAATTGTCACTTGGTTTGATTTACTCACTTATACTACTACATTGCACAAATGGTTAAACAGTGAATATGGATTTTAAAGGCCTTGTTATCCATGTTTTGAATTAAAACATGAACAAAGGAGGTCGAGGCATTCCTCCAATTTGATTTAATAAACAAAAGGGGTCGAGGCATTCCCCCAAGTTAAGGTGATTGTTATGGCATAGAGTTAAACTTCAAGTGTAAGGGTATAACGATACCCATGGTGTGCCTTAACAAGTATATCCTTAGTTAAATAAATAGGTTATATGAAACTTGTTTTAATTTGGGTTTAACGGGGGTTATGTAGCTAAGCCGTGAAGGTGTAGGTCTTGGATAGCTTGTACTGGAAACTCATGTTTTTCGATATGAGGTTTGGTTTTGATGACTGTGTACATAGTTCACACTATTGATGTAATTATATCTTGGATTGACTTGGGGTCGGGGCATTCCCCAGTCTTTCTTGATACCTCCAATTCATGCGGCTAACACACACTGGGGCCGTTTTAGTGGGGGGAGCTAAACCCATATAGCTCGTGGATGCCTTTTTATGATGGTTGAGCTATATAGTCCAAGATTAAGTTTTACTTCATGCTAAACCTTGTTGCTTATCCCGGTATAATACTTATACCTGTATATGATGATGTGTGCATGATTTTGAATTAGATTTGATTTGGCACTGTTTTATCCTTTATCCTTGAGTTACATGCTAGTGCTCAACCCACTAACCATCTTTGGACACTGTATCCCCATGCGATGCAGGGTCCAAAGAAAATTCTATTTTTCCTGCATAGTGTTAGGTGGATTGGCTCAATTCATCATTCGTTTGCAATCAAGTGGTGAGCTTTCATTCTTCAAAAGACTTGATCATTTCATTGGTTTTTTTCCATGACTTAGAATTGAAGACTTTACATTAACATTATCATTGTCATTATAATTGTTATTTTCAGAGTCGGGGGCATGTCCTGACATTGGTTGTTTTCAGATTACTAGAGGCTTTGTGGATATTGCTGTGGATTGGGTATTGATGGTGACACTCTTGGATATCTTTGAGTTTATTACTTTTCTACCTTATTATATGTTCAGAATTCAACTATTTCTAGGTGTGTTATGATTTGTTTGGTTAAGCTAAGGGGGTAGTCTCTAGACCTCGGTGGACTTGAGATACCCGTCACTGCCAGGCCCTAGTTCGGGTCGTGACATATAGGGAGTTGTTAAATGGTGTTCTTTAAAGCTAAATTAAGGAAAATATAGATAGACAATGTAAGCCCTTGGTATTATTTTTAAGATTTTGTTAATTGTGTTATACAATTAGAGGGTTAATGCTAGTATACTAAGGAGTGGAGAATGGATTGTTATGTATTAAGAAGTGTGGACATGCATGCTCATGAGAGTGTGAGCTATAGAGTGATGAGTATGGAACCTAGGAAAATTTAAGATTAGTATTGTTGAAGGTTAGTGTCTTCATATTATAGTTAATAGGGGGAGTTTGGCGTTTATGTGTATAGTGATACCCCCATTATGTTGAGTGTTGTTCTTATAGATTTAAAGAGAGGGTATGTCCGCAACTCTAGGATGGTGAACTTTGAGCTAAGGGGGAGATTATGGACTAAGGAAGATCTTGGATTTTCTCATGGTGGTGAGTTTCAGGAAAGTGTCACGATAAATCTATTCTTATCCTAGTAAATTCCTCCTACTTCAGTTTAATATGGCATTTTACCAATGCCTTATGTAGTCAAATTGTGCCTATGCCTAAGGTCCGAATTCTCTATGCAACTTATGTTCATGCTCCAACCCCTGAACTAAAAGCAATAATGGTTCTCAGAAATCCAAGCTTCCAAGTATTAAAGCTCTATGTTATGACGCTTATGGTCTGTAAACTCATGTCTCATTTTATGCTTAGTTCTAAGAAACTATACTCTCCCTATGTTACCAACTCATTTTATGTCATGTCTTAGCCCAAAAGTGATGCTATCTATATAAACTTATGACCATTCTCAGTTCTTAGAATGAGAAGCAATATCTTTAAGCGGCAACCCTTATCTTATTCTTTGAATATATGAATCTCGACTCTTTCTTATATGACTCATGATATATGCACTCATGTTTCTCATTGTGCCCAATTTGAAGAACACATGCTACATTATGCTTAAGCCTTAACGACTCTCTATATGATCTAGGTGGTTGCTATGAAGTATTTCGTGCTTATTGTACCTTATCTCATTTTACTCATCTCACCGTAAGTAGTCCGACAAATATAAGTTATAATAGAGCAGTGTCACTCCCATTCTTGATGCTTGTACTCTAGTCCCTCAGTAACCCTCTTTATGTTAGGGTGGTGGTGGCTATAGAAGCATAGTAATGTTTTAGATTAGGGAATAAATGTTCTTTAATGTGAAAATTTTAGGTATAGCTACTCGGGATAAGGTTATAGATGAAGAGAGGAGACTAAGATAAACTTTCATCATGTGAAAAAGTTAGGAAAGAGATATATGGTGAAAATCTTTGTGCTAGTGACAGAGGTTGCTGGTTTTAGTGAGGAGATCCATAAAGTGGGTGTAGTAAAGATAGGCTTGAATGTTGTGATTGATAGATACACAAACCATTGTGTTACGTGGCTAGTACTTGATTAAGACCTAAAGTTGTTTGATTATAGTGATAATATGGAGTAGTATTCTTGGAGGGGTGTAAAGTATAGGGTCTCATAGCTTAATCTAGAACCTTTTAACTTCGAGTTAGGCTTCAACATTGATGAAATATACAGTTAGACTCAGGATCTTGTAGTTATGTATTTAGCAGGGGAATTGTAAGATTGAAATAGTGAAGTGTGGTATTCATGGCTGAAAGCATAGTTGAAAAGTGTGGCTATATTTAAGGGCTATTAGATGTTCCATCTGAGGTGGAGAATGCTTCTATTCTTACGTCCTCCGAAAATCTCATTTCGTGCTTTGTATCAATCTTAATTAGGCCGAGGATTCCTAGAAAGAAAAAAAATCACACCTTATGTTGTTATGATCATGATTCATAGAACTCATGCCCTGATCTGCTGATCATGTCTATGTCAAGTATCAAAATCTTATGATTCATGTTTACATGATTTACTTGGTAATGTCATGAAACTCTTTCTTTTGATACCTATGTATGTTATGTTGAGGGAGAATTCCGAATATGAAATTACATCTTTCATTCCCTACTTATAGAGCTTCAATAAGTTCCTACCCATCATTTGAGGATAAATGATTCCAAGGGGGAGATAATGTAACACTCCAGGTCTTGGACTCCACTCCAAAATTTCTTGATTTTTCCATTTACTACTCAGGACACGACTAATGTGATGAGTCATAGTCACTCGCCACAAGCCGTACGATGCCACTCGTAGTGCAACCAAAAAGGGTGTCCAAAGCTTCTATTATGGTCACAACTTGGCCCCCATGAGTCATAAGGTGAGGTCACGGGTTGTAGGGTAGAACTCGTGACCAAACCAATGTGATGGTCTATAATTCTTCTTTGGATACGACTCAGACATTACGGGTTGTAATGTCCGATCATGCATTGTAGGATGTTACTTACGACCAAGAAAGTAAAGGGTCAGGGTTTGGG
The DNA here is from genome assembly GCA_030864215.1 of Capsicum pubescens. Taxonomy (NCBI): domain Eukaryota; kingdom Viridiplantae; phylum Streptophyta; class Magnoliopsida; order Solanales; family Solanaceae; genus Capsicum; species Capsicum pubescens. Next base: position 95,419,373 of record CM061538.1, on the reverse strand, counting down.
GTCTCAAGCTACGAGTATTGGTGATGATTTGTGATCAGTGACCACGAGTCGTTACCTAACCCGTAGCGACCTGACATTATTTTTCTGCCCATTTTCATTAAGCACATTATGGCCTTTTTCCCTTACCCCACTATTTTCCACGACTTAAAACCCTTTCTTATGGGCTTAATTCCATCAGTTAACACATCATAAACATCACTCTTCCCTTCAAACTCCCATGTCAAGACAAAAGCTAGGGTTTCTAAGGATTGATCATCTAGGCATCAATTAGTGGTTTCTCTCCATAGTTCTTGGTATCCAGGAATATATCTCTTCCCCAAATCTTTTTACACAACGCATGGGTTTAATTGCTATCCATGTGGTTTTAATTGTTGAATTTTGAATGTGGGTTGAGGGGTTTGGAATGGTTATCATATGAAGTGATTTCCCCATGGTTTTGAATTGGTTACTTATGTTTTATCTTTTTGTTTTGAATTAAATAAATGCATGGGTGGGGGAATTGAAATGGGGAACATGGGTTTCCCCAAAATTTATGGTTTAATGGTTTGGAATTGGCTTTACCCTCAAGCTAACTTGGCTAATTGGTTTCGAAACATGGAAACATGCGTAATTGAACTCACTTTTGGAACCTTACATTGCATAAAAGGCTAATGAAACATAAAATGGTTTTTGAAATGCCTCGGTGGCTACGGATTGGTTTTAAATCAGAAACTTTAAGTCAAATTAGCTAATTGGTTTTGGAATAGCATAACAGAATTTGGCTTGCAAGCTTAGATTTATTTGATATGGCGACACTATTGGTAAATGCCTAATTAAAAAAATCCTTGGTTAATGGATGGGAATGTGTGTAAATAGTTTTAAATTGGTACTAAAGGGGCTTGCGTAGCTCTTCGTGGAAGGTGGAGGTTAGAGGAGAACCAATACTGGAAATAACATTTTTCGGTGTGAGGGGTTTTAAGACCGTGTAACACACGCTCGTTCGTATGGCTAACACATGCTGGTGCCCTTTCAGCAGGGGAGTTGAACCCATATAGCCCGTGGGTACCCTTAGGATGGTTAAAGCTACACAATTTAGGTTAATAGTTTTAAATATGATGTTTAAACCTTGTACCCCATCCCGACATCTTATATATACGTATATATGAATGTGTGCATATGGTTTTGAATTGATTTTGGACATGACATTATTTTATCCCTTCCCTGAGTTACATGATAGTGCTCATCCCGCTAACCGTCCTTAGAAGCTACATCATTTCATGATGTAGGGTCCAAAGACATTTTTGTTACCCCTGTGTAGCGTTGGGTGGTTGAGGACGTTTATTGAGTTACTGTGAAGTGGTGAGTTTCCATCCTTTTGAATGCCTTATTATTTTAGTATTCGTTCTTTATTATCATAGTACTTTGGATTCTTTTTGGTCATAGTCAGGGGCATGTCCCAGTTTAGTTGATATTTCAATTTTAGAGGCTATTGTGGACTAAGTATGGGAATGGTTATTATTTTGGAATCTTAGTGTCCTTTTGAGTTATTTATCTATCCTATTATTATGTTCTGGTTGTCTTCCTCTATTTATTTGTATGCTTGATTGGATAGGCTATAAGGGTGGTCTCCCTCCCTCGGTGGGCTTGAGATACCCGTTACGACTAGGGCCTAGTTTGGGTTGTGACATTCTGCAATTCATTCCAATTAGTGATGGACCCACGAAGTAGTTCCCCTAACCATAATGCTGCTTCACCAGTTAGAGAGAATGGGAACAACCTAAGTCTTAAAGCTTCCTGACTCACCTTAGGTAAATTATATGAAGTGTAAACCCCTACAAAATTTATGATGTGCATATATGAGTCATCAGTCGGCAAATCAGTAAACACACCCTTAAGATTGAGCAGCTGAATCATAGCCCTTGTGATATAAAAATTCATTCCTTGGGGTCACTTAGAAGAAATGATAGCTCCTATATTGATAGGGTCAACATACCCTAAGTCTTCCGCTGGATCATCATATGTTGGTAAGTACTGGAAGGTTGAGAATGGTTAAACTCTCTCTTTCTCCTAGCTTTGTCGGGTTCTACTCGATGCTCAACTTTCTGTCTTATTCTGGCTTTTTAAGCTGCACGAGGAGAAGCAACCTCCCTCCACTCTTTAGCTAGTAATCGATCAGTGGTTTCCTCGGCTGCCTTTTGAACACCATGCAGAGGTGGAGGATTCAAAGCAAGTGGATCATCTTTAGGATGCTCATGATGAGCATTATGACCGTGCTTCGACATCCTACAATTCTGTCGTAGGGTTCTTTCAAATCAAGTGGGATCGATAGATTACCTTGAATTCAAGTACTGGGCATACACTGGCGTACACCCTAAGAGTGGCGGAAAAGTAAAACCAGCAACCTCAACAAACTCTATCAATCAATTCGAAATCATATTCCCCGACAACGGCGCCAAAATTTGATGTTTGCCAAAAACTACACCTCCAAGAAGTGTAATGCGGTCGCTATCAAATATATAACCCAACAAAGATTGGGCTCGAACCCACAGGGAATAGGCCTAATATCTCTCACAAATTTGCTGAAGTAGCCGAAAAAATGTAGAAAGGTAAATGGAGGGATTTTGTGAGAACAATATCAAAAGTAGAAAATCTTGGTCGATTTGGTTGAAATCAATATGAGATGAATACTAGGACTGTGTTCCCCATGACTTCCTAACTTTGTAGAATTATTATGCTCTACTAAACTATCCCAATATCTTGCATGCAAAATCTGATAAGATATGTATCACTAAACGTCTTGTGAATGCATTTAGAAAATTTCACTCTTTACCTTTTGAGTCTTAGAGTGTTTCCTTACTAACCCTTACCCTATATTCTAGATTAACTATTACCTTTTGAGTGTCAAGTTAATTAGATGAGGGTTGGTAGCCTCAAATTACTATTGTGATCTACTTTTCCTAATCTCTACCTCTCTTGTAAAGTAGGTATTAAATATATGCAGGTTCTTAACTTCTGCAGTCGTTAATAAAACAATCACACCGAAGAAGATCACAATACATGCAAGAATAATAATCAAGAATGATTTTGCAATTCCTCTACTTTGTTATTCCGTCAGGGTTCCCTCAGCCTTAGTTTGGTGGTTTATCCACTCATGTTTGCAACAACATCCACTGAATATAAAGAAAGCATATGAATAATCTTTTAATAATTTAAGAAGAAAAACCAGTATCTCAAATTAATAATCAACCGTAAAACCAAGAACAAAGTATTCCAAGATCAAAAATCAAATCTCAGAATCAATATAGTGTTGTGAATATAAAGAGTGTTTAAAATAATACAAAAGCATCAAAAGGGTATTTATAGATTACATTAGAACCCTAATAATCCTAACCAAAACAAATAGGAAAACTGGATCGATGATCACTTACGAGTGGTACTTACTGACCCCTTGGTGGGTCGTAAGTGTTAGACCAAATTAGAAGGCTATAGAGCACCACCTACAGTGGCACTTAAGAAGGTTGTAAGTGGTACTTTCACCCCATAAGTGACCCCCTTCATAACTCTCTGACCAATCCTCAAACTTTAGATTCTTAGAACATGTTTCCTCTGATACTTACGATGCCACTTACGGTAGCCGTAAGTGTCACTTACGCTACTAAGTGGGACCGTAAGTGGGGTCTTCTGCACACTTCACTTCTTTTTCTTCTTTTCAGCTCCAGAACCTAGTTTACTGCAAAACAAACACAAAAATACATCATATCTAATAAAATGGATCTAAGTACTTGTAAATTTTTGGTTTTAAGCATTGAAATTGCCATGAAACCATTGCTCATTATTCATATATTTATGTGTTTAGATTAATTAGAATTTATTTACTAGAGCACTATCAATGAAATTAACCAAATTTTATAGCGCAATAACCAAATTTTATAAATGAGATTAACCTTGAACTTTATCATCAATATCAAACATGAGAGAGTAGATACAAGTCAAGTTAAGAGACAAATATTATTTGAGCTATCATATTACACTTCATCAGGATCATTGGATTATCTTTTATGGAACTCTCATCTTAATTAGCATAATATTTTCACAACAATATGATCAAGCACTATGCCATTATTCTTTAAAAATAGTTCTTATATATTGAGCGCAGATTCTAAATAACATTTAAAAAAAAACAATGTTTGATCAAAATAATGAATAAAATTAGATCTTTTTAAAACTATCCATGATGCACTAATTTAGTTTGCTTCACAACCTCCATGAGGCCATGAGCACTATGTAGCTCCAAAACTATTACTAACACTTAATTATTTTTTCATACAACTAGAAAAATATTAGCCTAACACCTGCTTACCTTTTTGTAGGATTTAAGCTTTGAGTGCATTATTTGATAGGATTTAAGGTTAGTTAGTTGGTAATTTATTCGTCATCCTATTTTATGTAAATTACGTATGAGATTATTATTAGTTAGTTCTTTTAAACAATATATCAATTAACTTGTCAAATGTCCTAAGTTATACATAATTTTGTTGCAAATATGTGAAAATCATTTTTTAATTATTAATTTAAGATGTTGCACATTACAAGTTAATAAAACATAAATACAAAATTTAATGCAAAACATAAAAAATATAATATTCATTTAAACTATACAAAATATTTACATATTATAGACACATACACACATATACACATATATATGTCACGATCCAATTTATGAGTCATGGTAGCACCTACTAAACAACGCCAGTAGGTAAGCCGAACCGTAGCCCGGAGCTATTCTCAATGGGCTACTTGGTGGAAAATGCCCCAAAAGAGTGAAAAAAACCATTGCAACTCATAAATAGATAAGGCAATAGAAATAGACAAAAGACAGCCAACAATAGAGATAACCATCCCACGACCTGGTAGAGCCAGTACAAGAGCTACTGTAAATACAACTTATGTTCTAAAACAGTTAATACAATCTATCTCGAAGCAAAAGACTAAATATATATAAGATAGAAGGAAATGGGCAACTCTGACTCTAAGAGATCACCCTATCTCCGAAATCCAACACATCACGATTGATGAGTCAACAATGGTAGTTAGTAATGGGATCTACACCAAAAAGGTATAGAAGTGTAGTATGAGTACCAGAAATACTGGTACTCAGTAGGCATCATCGATCGATTGAGCTAAATCATGATATAAATATGATAAAATGCAAGATAACATAACTAAGTCAAGGTAACAAAGCAAATCTAAAATAACTCCACCATTGCTATACACAATAATTAAATAAACCAAAAAGATAACATAAGCACATATAATTATAACTACAAAATTGGCTCCCATAAGCTAATAAGTGCTGAAAAGTAAATAACCTAACACAGGCCACCATAAGCTTGGAGGGTACACTCAAAGATAATATAACCAGAACCACCATCATTCTTCCATTTCCCATAATACTACTAGAATCCATCCACGTCATGCCTCATTATAACTATTTTTGCTTTTAGACTTATCCAGTATCTCTATTCTTAATTATTACACCATAAAGTACTCAATAGCATAGCATCAATATCATAAGAAATATCGTAGTAAATTTGTTGGACTCAAATCGGTAAGTAAGTAATCAATAACATAATCATCCTTCAAACTCGAACTGGGTATACATATAAATATGTGAGCATTGTCATAATCTTCTTCCAAACTTGAATATGGTATATACGTCATTAATATCTGAACACAAACCGATAATATATCATCATTATCGTAACCAATAGCATAATCAATAGCATAATCACTAGCATAATCATTAGCATAATCACCAGCATAATCAATATCATAACCACTAGCATAATCATTAACATAATCACTAGCATAATTGATAATCATGATCACTAGCATGATCATTAAGCCTCAACTCTCAATGTCACCCATCATAACCATCAAATGTCAAAATTTTGCAATATTGCCTCAATCAGCATTTTCAAGGCGTACAATAAGCATATAAAAGGTTTTCAATAACTAACACAAATCTTGGCCTAAGGTGGGTCAAAAGAGTCCACTTTTAAATCCCCAAAATCCATTACAAGGCAAATTCTACTTTGGACTATGCTAGGGTATCTAAATCAACCTATAGATGTTAACTAAGCCACAGTTAACCCTAAGATAGGAATGTTACTTAAAGCATGAGCAAATAAGTCATTTATGCCTAAATTATGGTTTTTGAATAGCCTAATGGTCCAACTAAGCCAAGTATTGACAATCACATCACCAACACCTAAACCCCATCCCAAATCTAACAAAATATTATAAACATACTATGAAATAACTAAATCTAAGAAGAGAAAAAATCTAACCTACCTTGACGCCGAAGAAGCTCGAAGAATCCACTAAATCACCGACTTTCTCTTTTGAGAAGTTTCCACAAGTTGCCACGCTATCAAAATCACAATCTCCCCGTCAATATGAGAGCTACGATACCCATATTGCACCATTGTGCCTTGGGTCCAAAATTACTCAAAAATCCCATGTGGGTCCCACTTACAAAAATTGTATTTCCGAAGCCAACCCAATATTCCTTTATGCTTAAGGATTAATTATCCTCAAAATTGGGTAAAATTTGAGCTACATTGGTGCTAAAATCAAGACACCAAGTTTTAGGGATTTTAGGGAAGAAAAGGGGAAAATCAATCATGGAAAAGAGGAATTCTTACCATAAATTTGAAGGAAAATCACGTAAACAATCGTTACCCAAGATCCCAAATCACCCACAAGAGTTAATCATAAGTTTTCCCCAATATTTAGGGTTTTAGTCTCTTGAGAATGGATACAAAATAGGAAAACACAAGTTGAAAAGGGGCTTTTTATACCTTTCCTAAGTGTTTGGGAGTCATTATCGAGACCCACCCCTCGGGATCGTGGCATTTTCCGTCTGATAGGTGAGCCGCTATCGCGATAGTTTTAACCACAATTGCGACATCTATGCCCTACCAAAGGTATCGCAATCGCGACCCCTGGCTTGCTATTAACGAGTGCACCAACACAGTTGAGACCCTTCGAGATTTATCTGGAATACCGTATATGCAAATAAACTATACTACCATACCAAATTCGACATTCTGGACTTAATGACATGATCAAAATTCCCATCTGAGGTCATTTTAATGAAAAGTGGGTCCCACATCCATATTCTATTTTCTTAACTTTTTGACCAATAGGTCGAAATGAGCCCGGGTGCCTCAGGACACAAACTAATAGTCCGTCTGGCCTAAAATTAACATTTTAGAGCTGTTGGAATAGTCAAAATTGGTATATGAGGTCGTTTTACTGAAGCTTTTGCTCGGTAGCCAATTAAAGACTTCAAAATAGGAAATTAGCTCTAAAAAGCAGACGAACTAACTGGTAACAGAACTGTCAGTCCCAGTGAGACATAAATGACTTGGGGCAGCTATGAAAAAGCTCTAACGGTGAAAATAAGCAAAAATATGGAAAATGACCTGAAGGATCATTACAATAACCACTACTAAGGAATTTTCATCCAGAAAAGTAAAGGAGTAGGATATACCTGAAGTCTCGAATAGGTGAGGATACTGGGTCCATATCTAGCTCTCGATCTCCCATGTGGCCTCTTTTACTGGTCTATGCCTCCACTAAACCTTAGCTACAGAAATCTTCCTAGTGCACAACCGTTTGATATCACTAGCCAAAATGTGCACAGGATCCTCTATAAAGGTCAATCGCTCATCCAACTGAACTGAATCCCATCTAAGCATATGGGATAGATCACGAATGTATCGCCACAACATGGAAACATGGAAAGTCAGATGGACAACAACAAAATTTAGAGGTAAGGCTAACTCATAATTCACTTCACCCACTGTGCAGAGAATCTCGATAGGTCCAATATATCTGGGGCTGAGCTTGCCCTTCCTTCTGAACCTCATCATACCATTCATGGGCAATACATAGAGGAATACCCAATCACCAACTCCAAATCTCAAGGCACGATGCTTACGGTCTTCATAAGCCTTCCACCTACTTTGAGCTTCTCTCAACCCATCCTGAATCACCCTGACTCTATTCAACGACGCTTGATGCAAATCAGTACCATGAGGCCTAACCTTGAAAGTCTCAAACCATCTAATTAGGGAACGACATCGTCTACCATATAAAGCCTCAAAAGGCGCTATCTCAATACTCAAATGATAATTGTTATTATATGCAAACTTTGTCAAGGCTAAGTGTTTCTCCTACTGACCTCTAAAATTCATAACACAGGATAAGAGAATATCCTCGAAAACCTAAATATTCTACTCAGACTGGTCATCAGTCTGAGGATAGAAAGTTGTACTAAGGTCCACCCGAATACCCAAATTCTCCTAAAAATCTCTTCAAAAACTAGAAATGAACATGAAACCTCGGTCTGAAATGATCGATATAGTCACACAATGCCAATGGACTATCTCATACACATAGATACGGGCTAACCTCTCGGCAGTGAAGGCCATTTAAATAGAAATGAAATGTACCGATTCGGTCAACCAATCTATAATGACCCAAATACCATTGGAACCACGGGGAGTGTGAGGCAAACCACTAACAAAGTCCATGGTAATTCTCCTCTATTTCTACTCGGGAATGAGCAATCTCTGAATCAAACCACTAGGTCGCTGATGCTCGGCCTTCACCTACTGACAATATAGGCAACGAGCTACAAAGTACACCACATCACTTTTTATGCCACTCCACCAATAATGTTACCTCAAATCTCTATACATCTTAGTGATACCCAGATGAATAAAATATCTAAAGCTATGGGTCTCGTACAAAATTACTGAATCAAGTCAACAATACCCAAAACATAAATACAACAATCAAATATCAAGACACCTTCAAAATCTATGGTATCCCTCTTGGACTCACCACTCAACACCTGATCATGGAGAATGCAAAGTCTATTTTCCTCAAACTGATAATCCCAAATCTGCTCAAATAGTAAGGACGTAGCCTGAACAATAGCAAGAATCCTCCTAGGGTCTGCAATATCAAGTCGCACCATTAAGTTGGATAAGGCCTGAATGACTCATGCCAACGGCCTCTGAGAAACTAAAATCAAGCCAAACTACCCATACTTACTGCTTTTCAGCATAAGGCGTATGCTACCATATTCGCCTTGCCCAAATGATATAAGATAGAGATATCATAGTCCTTAAGCAACTCTATCCATCTATGTTGCCTATATTAAGCTCTCTCTGGGTCATAAAAAGATGAAGACCGCGATGATCAGTGAAAATCTCACAATGCACACCATAAAGATAATGCCTCCAAATTGTAAGCGCAAAAACTACCGCCACCAACTCTACATCATGAGTGGGGTAGTTGTGCTCGTATGCCTTAAGTTGAGTCAAAGCATAAGCGATACCACGACCCTACTGCATCAATACACAACCTAAATAAATACCAAAAACATCAGAATACACGATGAATCTCTCACCCTCAATAGAGAGAGCCAAAATAGGAGCTGATGTAAGAAACTTCTTGATCTTACCAAAGATTGACTCGTACTCCTTGGACCATTGAAAAGGAATCTCTTTCTAAGTCAATCTGGTTGTTGGTGCTAAAATAATAGCAAAACCCTCAATGAGACATCTATAATAACCGGCCAAGCCAATAAAGTTGCGAACCTCCATCAGAGATGTGGGCCTAGCCCAATCATAATTAGCCTCAATCTTTATTGGGTCTACTATAATCCTATCTTTAGACACCACATGCCCAAGAAATATCATCGACTCAAGCAAAAACTCATACTTAGAGAACTTAGCAAAAAACACATGATCTCTCAAAGTTTGGAGCATAATTCTCAAATGTTGCAATGCTCCTCTCTACTCCTCGAATCAACAAGGATGTCGTCTATGAACACAATAACTAATGAGTCTAAATAAGGCCTGAACACTCGCTTCTTCAAATCCATGATTGTGAATGGAGCATTAGTCAATCCAAAGGACATCACTAGGAACTTATAATGACCATAACGGGTCCTAAAGGTTGTCTTCAGGATATCCTCAGCCCAAATCCTCAATTGAAGGTAACCAGACCTCAAATCAATCTTAGAAAACACTACTGCACCCTGAAGCTAATCAAACTAGTCACTAATGCGAGGCATAGGATAAAGGTTCTTTACCGTCACCTTATTAAGTTGCCTATAATCAATACACATCCTCATGGATCTGTCCTTTTACTTCATAAAAACATAGGAGCTCCTCAAGAAGACACACTCGGTCTAATAAAAACCTTACTAAAAAGGTCTTAAAGTTGAGAATTCAGCTCCTTAAGCTCGGTAAGAGCCATACAGTAAGGTGCCATAAAAATAGGTCGGGTGTCAGGCTTAAGATCAATAACAAACTCAATCTCACAGGCAGGAGGTATTCTAGGCAAACTGGTAGGGAAAACATCAGAAAACTCACAAACTACAGGAATAAAGTCAAGTGACAGACTTTCCAAACTAATATCATGAATATGAGCGAGATATGACTTATAACCTCTCAAAATAAGTCTCTTAGCACACATATAAAAATAATCCTTGTCGGCTCATGGTTAATAACTCCCTGCCATAGGATCGGGAGTATGTCAAGTGTGGCTAAGGTAACGGTCTTGGAAAAATGATCCATGATTGCATGATAGTAGGATAACTAGTCCATGCTCAGAATCACATCAAAATCCACCATGTCCAACATAATAAGATCAGCATAAGTATCAACATCTCTAACAGTCATAACACAGTATTTGAACACCCGATCCACTACTAAGGAATCACCTATGGGAGTAGATAATAAATAATAAATCCCAAGATAACTCTAACCGTGTATCAAAATAAGCAGAGACATAATAATAAGTGGATCCCTGATCAAATAAAGCAAGGACGACTTATGGCACAACAAAAATTATACATGTGATAACTACATCCAAAGACTCAGCCTGAGGTCTAGTGGGTACTGCGTACAACTGACCACACTCCCACCTAGCTGGGATCCTGACCGATCTCTTGTCCTACATGCCTGAGAACTACCTCAAGAACTATAGGGAATACCCCTACGACCATGCATAGCACCTCTAGCTGAGGGATGAAATGCTCTAATATGAGGAACACTCTGCGCTATAGTAATAATCGCCCCACGACTAGGGCAATCACGCGAGCAATGGCCAAAAGCTCTACAACCTTAACATGTCACCTGACCTAAACCAGAACCAAAAGATCCTACTAACTCAGAATAGCCACCACAACTAGAATAACTAGATGAAGAATCCCTCAATGAACGACCACCACCCTGACTAGGGAGATCACTAACACAAGACTAACCTCTGTTAGTAATCTGGAGTGCTGCTTGAACGGGTCTACTAAGATGACTCTGAGGCTAATACGGTGGATATGGAGGATACCTACTCTATGAATCACTATTTTTTAACCGAGAGCTATTACAAGTCCTTCTGAAACTAACCTAATATCGAGACCTCTTATTGCTACCTCATTGGGCCTTGTAATGCATCTCCTTCATCACCTGAGTGTGATCAGAAACCTTAGAAAAGGACCTACCTGTAATAACTAAACTCTGAGTAGATATACGAAGATAAAGTCTCAATCCTCAAACAAAGTATCAAGCTCTTTAATACTCAGTAGATAGAATAAAAGTAACATGCGTAGCCAACTCGTGGAAACGATCCTCATACTCTACAATCATCATGAAGCCCTACTTTAACCTTGAGAACTGATCCCTAAGGCTGTGAGTCATGTACTTCTCCAAGAAGATCTTGGAGAACTGAGCCCATGTCAAAGGAGAAGATCCAGTTGGCCAAAAATCAAGATGACCTCTCCATCAATGCCGAGCTGTCAAATCCAAATGAAAAGTAGTACAATCCATACTATAAGTCTCAACTAGTCCCAAATTATAGAGCCTATCCTTACAAGCAATCAGAAACTCATATGCATTCTTGCCTGATGCCCTTAAAAACTTAGGTTGAACCAATTTTAAGAATATGCCCAATATCCTCTGCTCCTTAATAGACATAATAGGATGGGAAACCACTGGCTTAACAACTACTAGCTAAGCAACTGCTGGCGTATGAGAGACCTCAACTCTGGAAGTCGCAGCTATAGGTTGCGCCCCCGTCTAGTACCATACTAATCTATAAACTGTGCACCATCATACGGTGCACCACCAACCAACCCCATAAGATAAACCAAAGCACCTCTAAGCACTAAAGAATAAATAAACCCTGATGAAGCCTAGGCTGGTCCTTGGCCCCCCATTGGCTGGGGAAAAAGACCCTCTGGCTCACAAGCGGGAATGGAGTCTGGTAAAGGCTCCCTATCTTATCCCCTAGTTGGGGATATATCTCGGGGATGTCCACAACCTCTAGGTCATCCATGAACTGCAATGGTATCCCTAGGCTTGGTCTTGGGACCCTCGTCCCATATAGCAGTAGCACATGTCCTAGCCATCTGCAAAAGAGCAAAACCAAAGGAATTTCTTAGAAACCTACTCAGATACTTAGCACAAAATGAGTTAAAAAGTGAGGAACTCCTCAAAATGTACTATATCCTCCCAAAGATAGGAAATATACATCATTTTTTTTTATCCGTGGAACTCTATCAGAGACTTGCTCTTGTACCAATAATACTAATGAAACCTAGGCTCTAATACCAATTTGTCATGACCCAATTTATGATTCATGATGGCACCTACTAAACCCCACCAGTAGGTAAGCCAAACTATAACATGGACCTATTTGCAATGGGATACTTGGTGGAAAATGCCCCAAATGAGCGAAAAGAACTATTGCTACTCGTAAGTAGGTAAAGCAATAAAAATAGACAAAAGGTAGCCAATAATACAGATAGTCATCCTACGACCTGGTAGAGCTAGAACAAGAGCTACTATAAATACAAATCAAGTTCTAAAAGAGTAAATACAATCTTCCTCAAAGTAAAAGATTAGATACATATAAGATAGAAAGAAATGGGCAACTCCGACCCCAAGAGCTTACCCTATCTCCAAATCTAACACAATAATGATCAATGAATCAACGACAACAACTAGTACTTAGATTTGTACCAAAAATATATAGAAGTATAGAATGAGTACCAAAACCATGGGTACTCAGTAGGCATCATCGATTGACTGAGCTAAATCATAATATAAATACGATAAAATGCAAGATAACATAAATAAGTCAAGGTAAGGAAGCGGAGCTGAAATAACTCCACCATAGTTGTCCACAATAATTAAATAAACCAGAAAGATAGCATAAACACATGCAATCATAACTACAAAATTGGCCCCCATAAGCCAATAAGTGCAGAAAAGTAAATAACCCAATGTAGGCCCCCATAAGCCTGGAGAGTACACTCATAGATGGTATAAACAGAACCACTATCATTCTTCTATTTTCTACGATACTACTAGATCCATTCATGTCATGACTCATTATAACCATTTTCTTGCTTTTAGGCTTAGCCAGTATCCCTATTCTCAATTATTATATCCTAAAGTCCTCAATTTCATAACATCAATATCATGAGAAATCTCATAGTAAATTTCCAAAACTCGAATCGGTAAGTAAGTAATAAATAACATAATTATCCCCCAGAATCAAACCGAGTATATATATATGTATATATATATGTAAGCATTTTCATAATTATCTTCTAGACTTGAACCGGGTATATACGTTATCAATATCATCATCAATATTTGGACTCGAACCGATAATCGTATCATCATTGTCATAAACAATAACATAATCAATGGAATAGCCACTAGCATAATCATTAGCATAATCGCTAACATAATTAATAGCATAATCACTAGTATAATCATTAGCATAATCACTAGCATAATTGATAAGCATAATCATTAGCATAATCAATATGCCTCAACTCTCAATGTCACCCATCATAACCATCAAATGACAAAGTTTTGCAATATTACCTTAATCAGTATTTTCAAGGCATACAATAAGCGTATAAAATATTTTCAATAGCTAACACAAATCTTGTCCTAAGGTGGGTAAAAAGGGCCTACTTCTAAATCCCCAAAGTCCATTACAAGGCAAATTCTACCCCAGACTAGGCTAGGGTATCTATATTAACTTTTAAATGTTAACTAAGCCACAGTTTTACACTAAGATAGTATGTTACCTAAACATGAGAAACGAAATCATTTATTCCTAAATTACGATTTTCGAATAGTAACAATCAAACTAAGCCAAGTATTGCTTTTATCATGATAAAATACTTATTGACTTTGGTCAACATTTTAGGGTTTGAGCATCGAATAGTGATTTGGGCAGTTCTATTAGATCCAGAATGTCGAATTTGAGTTAGTAGCATGGTTGGTTTGGATTTGGAGCCTTTAGTTGTATTTTGTTCCTCTATTTAAAAAACTATTGAAATATGCCTTAAAGGGGTCCTGGGTTAATATGTTGAAATGACTTTTTTTCTAGAAATTCAACGCCGTCATTCAGTTTGAAACATCAAAATTAACCTAGTATCATATATGGTTTGTTTATGTAGGATTTTGATCAAATATTAATGGTCTGTTCGAAGTATTATTGGCTTGAACTAACTTAAAACTTATTGATATTTGGTGTAGCCACTTAAGTAATAACTACTTTAGTGTCCCGGGAATACTTAAGTGATAGCTGCTTTAGTGGTCGGGCATCGCTTAAGTGGTAGTCGCTTTAGTGGCCAGGCGTCGCTTAAGTGGTAGCCGCTTTAGCGGCCTGGTACTGCTTTAGCATCCTTTAGCCGTTAAAGCGTCCATCATTGTATATATACTCTTTTTTGTAATTTTTCACCAATTTGGACTTTAAGATTTGAGTTAGGGCTTTTTGGGATTTTTTATCACCATTTGAGCTAGGCTAAGCTCCAAAACCTTATTTCATTACTTTACATTGCATTATTTCATGAAAACACTCTTTAATCTAGGTTTTAAATTGAGTTTGAGGTTTCTACTAATAAAGCTTAAAAGTGGTTTCTCTTTGATTCAGACCTTATTTTAAACTTATTTTTTGTGAGTTTTCAATTTTAGATTCCTTTAATCTTGGAGAATGTATTTATAAAATAAAATTCAATTTTACTACTTTTTTTTTCGAAATCATTTTTCAAACCCCCAATTTAAATATAGGCAATACGGGTATCCTTAGCTTTTCTTAATTCGTATATGTAATATTTGAATATTGTAATTAATTTTAAGGCCGTTCGAAAGGGGAAGGCTCTATGTTAAAGGTTTTTATGCTTGAATTTTATCATTTTGAGGTAGGTTATGTCTTAACTTTCTTCAGACGGGTTGGGTAGTTAATGTATAAGTAACGCATGCTATGGGTTGGGAAAAATAACTATGACATATGATTTTTTCGCTAATATATATTGAATGATTTATTGTTGACTTAAGGTATTATATACTAAGTATTTCCCTTGCAGAAGCTTTATTTGACATAATTGGCATTATTTGTGTATTTGAATGTCTTAATATTTAATGTGATGTCCGAGTAGGGGTTTGAGTAGATATTATAGGCTTTATTGAACATTATTTTCCTTTATCATGATAAAATACTCGTGTTTTATGGGTTGAAATGATATTAATGATGTCTTACATGCATACTTATTCCAGTGGTGCCCAACTAGAACTGATATAATGAACTATTAACATATTAAGTTAATTTCTGATCTCACTTGTACATGTATTGAATGGATTTGATATCTTGATACTGATCTGATTGTGAGCATTATATCCTTATTACATACATAAACATTCATGAGATATTGGTACCATTGAGGAACACTTATTTTTCAAAGACAATGAGACACTTTTTAAAATACCTTGACCGAGGGATGTGCCAGTCGGGTAGGTTGATACATGAGACTCAGATTGGTGAAAATTTGAGATAGTGTACGATTCGAGAACCTTTATGGGTCCTTTTTTGGAGCATTGAGGCTCAACAGATGTATACAGAAAGTCATGCAATGACTTTTAACTATTAACTTCATCCTCCATTGTATAGAATTTTTACATCATGTGTTATTTTTACGGGTTACTTGTCTTGCATTTAGATTCTACCTATACCTTCATGTATGGTTGTCCCTTGTTGTTTATATATATATATTATAACTATTAGTATAGACAATGTGAGCTACTATTTGGAAAATTTTCTGCTTGCAGGTTGTTTGCTCATAGTATTTTCTTTACTTATCTTATTTTCTACTTTGCTAAGTCGGCCTACGATACCTAATGAGTACAAGTGACCATAATCACTCATACTATTCCATTTCAGTGCAGATCCTAACATGAGTACGACACACAAATTATGATTTTATGTTGTTAAGGTGGTAATTCTAGGTACTGGCCTACTCTAGGATTTTAGAGTCGACTTTAGACCTTCTTTTATCTATTTATGATATCTTTATTTATTTTTGGAGATAAACAGTTGTATGTTTGATATTTTTGGATGTATTTAGTAGATTCTCCATACTTATGACATTAGAGGGCGGGACTATTTTATTTTGTTCAGAATTCTGCTAAATTTTTCATATGTGTGACCTGACTTTATTCTAGAAGTCCAGAAGTCTCATCTTGTCTTATTTTGTTATTATTCCAAATCTTCTTACCTTTTTGGGTGATTAGCTTTCTTATCAAGGTTGGTTGTGATAAGTGCCATTATGACATTGATTTTTGGGCTGTGACAAATTAATATCATAAGGTAGGTTCACCAGTCTTCTAAGTGTAAAAGCAGAATGTCTAGTAGAGCCCCCGAATTGGTACATAGACCTCCACACCTATCTTCGAGAGGCTATATGATGTCTTTAGAAAAACTTTCTCTAAATTTATCCCTTGTATTACGGGATGTTCATACCCAATTTTCTAAACTTGTATTCTATTCTTTTCTATGAAGATAGTGATGACTAGGTCTAGAAATATGCTGAATCGACACCCAATATAGGAGCCCCAATTAGAGGAAATGTTTCGCCTCATATGTTCAATGATTTTATTTTGATAGCTTCCATGTGTTTTGATGTGATTTTAAGGTTGAATACTGATTAGAATTGATAACGGGACCATTGTGAAGTGTTTTGGATTTTTGAAATAAGTTTAAGCCCTAAAATAGTAAGGGTCCATATTTAGGCCGTACCACAAAAGCAAGGCACAACCAGATATAAAAATAGTGGCATGGCATGATATTAGTATGTCATGACAGTTGGATGTCATGATATGACCGTGCCATACCACTGGTTTGGTGTAATATGGATGTGCCACGCCAGTGGTCACGATGATGCCAAATCTCATTTTCCTTTAGTTTATTGAGGAAAAACTAGTTATTTACATCCTAAATGATCCTATAACTTATACTAAAATGTTAAAATGTTTTCCCATATTCCATAACATAAATTCATCATTCCTCCTCCTCCTAAACTTTCAAGAACACCAAAAGAAGGGTTTCTCTTAAAATTTTACCTCAAGGGCGCCAACCTCGAAGTTTCTTTCAAGAAATCGATAAGTTCAGGTATGTGGATTTGAACAAGGTTTTTATTTCATCCTCGTGACCAAGAAGTTTTTATTCATAAAGGATTTTATGGATTTGATGAGCAGGGTTCAAACCCACTTTACTTGATTATTAGAAATTATGATGTTTCCTTATTAATTAAACTTTATTTAGTATACAATTCATGTTTACACTTGTTTTTACTCATATGGTTAATCTTAACTAGTAATGTGTATGATTTTAGATTGATTTAATCAGTTTACAAGAAATTAATACTTAAGATTTTAGATTTAATATGAAATTCATATATTTACTTATAAACGTGAATTAGAAATAGTAGCACGATTGGTTTTCTGACTTATAAATTTGTATGCTTACTCATGGTGGATTTATTATATTATGAGCACTAGTATGATCGTGGGAGTAGTATTTATCACCAAGAGAGTGAGGGTTCAGTCCATCTAAATTCCCAAACTACATGCCACCATAGGTTAAGAAGAGAGTCTTCGTTAGTTTAGAATGGCTTCCTTCGCATGAGTGAATTCATGCCAATCATGGTTCTTTACCCTGACAAGGTATTCAACACTCTCACAATATGGTTACAGGTTGGGCTCCATGTTTCTTCAATTTAAGAATCCACCACAGAAATATTGATTTTTGAAACTAAGTGTGATGACTCACTAAGTACTTGATTATGTTTTACTACTTATGCTTTATAACACGTTAGCTTATAATTTTATTCATGAATATGGTGAGTCTGTATACACTTAGCATTCATGTTTTAAACTTATGATTCATATCTGTTTTACTTATTGCATTCACCCCTATATACTCCGTACATTTCACAAGTACTAACCACATACTCTTTGTGCTCACAGTAAATACCATTATTATGGATACTTTATTAATCCTATTATGAAGAAGGTTCTGGTGTTTTCTCTTAGCATCACAATTAGCCACAATCACTATCTCTTACCTCCCATCAGTTGGTGAGTACTAATAATCTTAGGACCTGGGTTATGTTTGCTTTTTGTATCTTAGTTATGGTTATATTCAGACTTTGTGTTTATTTTCGAGTCAGATGAGGTTTGTCCCAAGGGATCTTCAATATGTTTAGAGGATTATCTAGAATAGGTAGTTATTTTCAGATATTCCTATGTTTCAATGGATATTTAGTTCATATTGTGATATTGGGAATATTACCAAATAAATTCACACTATTAAATTAAAGCTTTTGTTCATGTTTTAAGTAAGTTTATCATGATTTAATGCAAAGATATACCATGGGTTAACTTTGGGACTACGTTTAGTACTAGAACCATGTGATATCCCGAGGATAGTCTTGGGTCATTATAGAAAGAGGTAGAGGTCGTGGTCATTCGAGAGGTAAAAGATGGGTATGGGGAGCTACCCTTGCCAGAGGCTGTGATAGGTCCCTCTCCTAAGCCTTAGGTTGTTTATACCAGAGATAATTATTAGATAGGGTTGTAGATCTAGATTAGGTTCCACAAAGTTTAGTTGATACCCCAGTGATTTAGGATTTGTTAATTTTCTTTTTGAGTCGCTTGGAGGGTGTTCCTTTGAGTTTACCTGCTATTTGTCAAACTTTGAGCGGTGTTCTGCCATCTTTATAGGTATTTTCTTATGTATTCTTACTTTATAGGTACAACTATCATCTACGGTACCCCCGAAAGTAGATTCAGTGCCCGTCAGACTTATAATTTCTTTAGTTTTATTGGGTATAGTGATGTTTTCTAATGATGAAAGGAGGTTTATTCATTTGGATCCTCCTAAGTTTAGTGGGTAAACTGGAGAGAATGCCTTTGATTTTTTGATGACCGATAAGAGAAGTTACATAGTCTTAGATCCCACAAGTCTTAGGGAGTTGATATACTACTTATCAACTGATGAATATAGCTAGTGATTGATGGAGGTCTCTATCCAACTGTAGGCCTTTGTGTTCACCTGCTATGACTTGGGCCTAATTTTCTAAGGCCTTCTTGGAGATGTTTATGTTGTAAAACTCGATATATCAAATGCATGATGAGTTTGGCTATTTAGATTAGGGATCTATATCTATTACTGGGTATAATGCACGTTTCCATGCTCTATCCAAGTATTCAACTACTCATTTTCACTAATCCATAGAGGAATCATAAGTTTGTGTGTGGACTAGATGGTCATTATCAGTTGGCTACTATTAGAACCCTTGGGGGTTGCACCACACAGTGAGGGATCAGGTCCCTCAAAGTCAACCACAAGCGATAGAATAGTAAGGAAACTATGAGGTTCTTAAAAAAACAAAGGCAGTGCAAGAAAGTAAAAACACAAGACTTTTACGTGAAATCTCGAGAAGGGAAAAACCACGACTTACCTTCAATGTCACCTCAAGAAATCCAATATAATCAACTTCCTAATTACAGTCTAGATTTTAGCCTAACTCTAGGCTCCCTTTGCTAGTAGCAATATCACTATAAGCTCATCTTCATAACTATATCAAAGAACCTCTTTACTGATTAACTCTAATCAGTCTCACACTTAGGTAATTCTACCTAAGAACTTCTCTCAACAAATAAAAACACTACTCTTATGGCATGAGTAGTTCAATTACAAATCAGTACCCACTCAAGAACAATTCAATTTAAGCTCACATAAATAGCTAAGAACTTGAGCAGTGTTGAAATAGAGTTTTTGCTGCCTCTATTCACTCTTTTTAATTGCCAAAACCAGTTAATGAAGAGGCTTTTTTTTCCTTTTATAGTTGTGAGATGATTAGGGATGAAATATGATTGGATCAGCTGTCCTAATCAGTACAAAATAGCACCTGCAAGTTTGTTACACAAGAGGACAAAACTGTGCAGACAACACGTGCCAACTGTATTGTACTTTGCACATCAAGGGACCTGGTCCCTTGCAGTTTAGCTGCTCATCATCAAAACTACATATATCAATTTTCCCTCTTTTTGATGATGATAAACAAATCATACAGTTTTGAGAATCAATGTACATTCATCACATCTTATCAGTGTTATTACCACCCGAAAATAAATGTTCTCCCTATCATCATGCTTTCTCTATCACATCATGTAACACCGAGACCTGGTCCCTTATTGTTAATTGCTTATCAAGTTTTAATTACTTTCTTTATGCACCATAACTCGTTTAGTGAATTTGCATATTTCCCTCTATCATTATGCCTGTATACCTTTACTGTAGCTCATCAAATCATTTCTTCCCATGTCAACATGTATACTTATCTGCAACCTTACCTTTGTTTATTAACACTTTCCAGTTTTCCTCCCTTGATATCCTTTCCTTCACATGAGACCAGTATTCCCCCCTTTGGCATCATTGAAATGTGAGAACAATAAACCAAGGGTAATAATAAGCACAAGTTATTTAACTCATGGCCACTAGGGCAACACTAACATGAATTTTTTTTTAAGGTAGAACCAGATAAAGAGCACAAAAGCAAGAACACATTCATTTCCAATAGATTATGCATCATTTCAGTATAAGAATTACATTTTAAGTTCCATAGAAAAATCTACAGAAGTTGGAGAAAAAGGTGGCGGATTGTGGAGAAGGTTTGAAGACATGAGGTCATCTTAGGACAGTGCAATAATTCAAGCTCAGAAGCCTCATTGGTTAGAATTATAACCTTCATCTTAAGTTCATCATTTTTCTGATTTTGCACCACCACTCATCAAATTCTACATTTTCTAGAATTTTTCTTGTGTTTTTATTCTTTTACAAGACCTTCTAGGTTTATCATCAGAATTTTCTTTTTCTTGGGACCGTGTTCCTCAGTAATCTGGTGCCTTTTAATAAGATGTTTAGAATTTACTATGAAGGCTTTGTTTTTAGAATGCTATTTTGTTGCTTGGACCATCCAAACTTCCTTTTGATCTTTCAAAGGAGTACCATATTTTTGGGGAAAAATCTTCAATAGAAGAGTAAGTGAAGAAAAGGATTTGTATTTGGATAATTTGGATAGTTGAGTTGAGCAGGTTACATGGGGTTAATTCAAAGATAAAATTGATTTTAGTTTTGTGTTAGACAAGTTTTCAAACATGGGGAGAGAGAATATGGCCTTTTCTAGCAGAACAGGAAGAAAAACATGGACATTCATGATAGCAACCTGAGAGATGGGACCAGGTCCCTCTTTTTCCTTGAGTGATTTCTCAAATTTGTACATACTTCATCTACTTTATTCCAAAGTTGTTCCCATGGGTGTATACCTTCAAAGGTATGATATTGAGTTAGACTAACAACTACATACTTTATCAAGAATACCTATCTCCTGATCATACCAAATTTTTTTGAGAACTACTAATTCATATGGTAGGTTAGGTCATTTTGATCAGGCATAACCTCTGCATGTTCTTCAAAAGTTGTTCCTTTTGAAGTGCCTTAGTAAATATATCTGCTATCTGATCCTCAGTCTTGCAGAACTTCATGCAGATTTCCCCTTTCTCAACATTGTCTCTTAGGAAGTAATGTCTCACATCAACGTGCTTAGTCTTTTTATGCTGCACTAGATTCTTAGCCATGTTTAGAGCACTTGTATTGTCACACATTAGAGGGATATTATCTGAGACAACACCAAAGTCTTTCAATTGTTACTTGATCCATAGAAATTGTGCACAACAAAAAACTGCAACAACATATTCAGCCTAAGCAGTAGATAGAGCAATTGAATTTTGCTTCTTCGAATACAAGGAGATTAAGGATGAGACAATAAAATGTTCCATTCCTAAAGTGATTTTTCTATTTACTAAATATCTAGCATAGTCAGCATCAGCATAGCCCACCAATTCAAAACTGTCTCCTGATGGATAGTATAGGACCAGGTCCTCTATCCCTTTCAGATACTTAGGAATTCATTTTTTATCTTTCAGATGGGACTCCTTTGTGCATCTTTTAAATCTAGAATACATTCCTACACTGAAAACAATATCAGGCCTACTTGCAGTGAGATATAACAAGGATCCTATAATCCCTCTATACATTGTCTCATTTACTGAAGGACCTAACTCATCGTTGTCCATTTTTTAGATGGTTCCAATTGGGGGTATCAATTGACTTGGAATCTCCCATTTTGTACTTCTTCAGTAGCTTCTTGATGTACTACTCCTAACAAATCATTTTCCTTTGAAAAGTTTGCTTAATCTGTAGACCTAGAAAGAAACTCAATTTGCCCAACATACTCATTTCAAATTTACTCCCTATTAGTTTAGTAAATTATTCACATAGGGATTCAGAAGTAGCTACAAATATTATATCATCTACATATATCTAAAAAATCAATAGACTGCTACCTCTGGTCTTTAAGAATAGAGTATTATCTATTTTCCCTCTTTTAAAGCCATTTTCCATGAGAAACTTTGAGAGTTTCTCATACCAGACCCTTGGTACTTGCTTCAAACCATAAAGAGCTTTATCTAATTTAAGTACATAATGAGGAAAATCTGCATCTTCAAAACCTGGAGGCTGTTTGACATAGACTTTTTTTCAAATTTTCATTCAGGAAGGTACATTTGACATCCATTTGAAATAGTTTGAATACCATGTATGAAGAAAATACAACAAGAGTTATAGTTGTCTTTATTCTTTCTATAGGGTAAAAGGTCTTATCATAGTCAATCCCTTCTTCCTGGTTATAACCTTGAACAACCAGCATTGTCTTGTTTCTATTAATAGTTCCATTTTTATCTTGCATATTTCTGTACACCCATTTGGTCCCAATATTTTTTTGTCAATAGGCCTGGGGACCAGATGCTAAACTTTGCTTTTTTCAAATTGATATAGCTCTCCTTGCATTGCATTAATCTAATCAGCATCTTCCAGGGCCTCTTTTACATTCTTAGGCTCAATCTGGGATAAAAAGGCTAAAATGTCATAACATTCCTGGCTTAAGCTCTTGTTTGGAATCCTGTTGATGCTAAGATATTTGAGAAATTTTGACAACCTATCACCTCCTCTTAAGAAACTTGTTGTTTTTGATTATTTTATGTTTGATTTTGCAGTAGAAGCTATGATGCAAGAGAACCAACAAGGATGGAAGCAAAGGAGTTGAAATCTGAAGTAACTCAAAGAGAAGTGTGGCTGACGACATTTCTGATAAGTCTTCAGCCCTGTGATAAGTTATCAGCTTCATTGTCAGCCTCAAATAGAGAATGCACCTGAGTTAAGAGTTGTGATGACATTTTGTGATAAGCCGTCAAGGAGATGATAGGTCGTCAAAATTGCCGTCAGCCTAAGGCAGAACATGAGAGATGAGGTAGAGACTTGACGACATTCATGATAAGTCGTCAAGAAGTTGATAGGACATCATAGTTTGTCATCAGTCTAAAGTAGTGAGTGTCAAAAGCAAAGAGGAGCTGACGACATTTGTGATAAGTCGTCAGCCTCCTGATAGGTTGTCACGAATGTCGTCACCTAATTCGAGGGATTATTAAACTCTGTAATTTTGTTTCTTTATTTAGGATGAATTATTTAAAGTCTTGTTTAGGGTTTTCTTGAGAGTTTTGAACATCTTTTGGAGACACGTATTTTGATATTTTCTCTCTCTAGTTTCTTGACTTGAACAAAGAATTACTTTGAAGAGATTATCATCATTATTTTGGGATTACTGTTGTAATCTAATCTGAGAATCTCTAGTTTCTATTCATTTTGTGGTAAGTTTATCTTTCAAATCATGAATATAACTAGTTGCTTAGATTGTTACATTATGAGCGGCTAAATTCCTTTATCCTGAATTATGGGATCTAGGGTTAAGTCTTGATAAGGTGCTGAATGTTCAAGATTCAAAAGGTGGTAGGACTCCTTGATAATTCTGAGGTTTTAATTATTGTCTATTGGTTGCAAACGATAGATAACACCTACTTTAATGTGCTTGAGAAAGAAATCAAATATAGTGGGAAGTGAATTATTAAGAGGGACTTAGAAGCACTAAAAACTTCCATTTAATAATTGACGCTATAACAAGGTTGATTAACTTGAGGTAAAATCTAGTCATGAATATAAATTCCCTATTTCCGAGAGGATTAGGTAATTAAATGCTTAAGTAGGTCGAGAGACATTTAGGTATAACTTCGATAAAGATATCTTGTTGTCCTGCCTACTGTGAGAATCTTGAACCACCATTAGCATCTGTCAAGTACCAAAACCCCTAGTGAACATAATTCTGTTTTTTCCATAAACTCTTGATTACGAACACTATAACTAAAGTGACCAATAATAACTTGCTAAACTAAAAATCCCCATTTCAGGAAACATCCAACTATCAGTTGATTAAATTACAAATAACTTAAGTTCACACCATATTCCCTGTAGGATTCGACCCCCAACCTAGTTGGGTTTTATATTGATAATGATCACTTACATTCTTATTAGAGAGGTATAGTTTGAGCGTTATAAAAAATGGCACCGTTTCCGGGGAATACAGTTGTAAATTGAAGTTGGGTGCGCTAATTGACTGTTAGTCAAGTTTCCTAGTTTTAAATTTATTTGTTGTTTTGGTTTATTGCAGGATCTTTGTAGTGTATGCCAAGCACCATAAGTTTCGGAGAACCATTATTACCACTTAAG
Source organism: Capsicum pubescens (assembly GCA_030864215.1). Classification (NCBI taxonomy): domain Eukaryota; kingdom Viridiplantae; phylum Streptophyta; class Magnoliopsida; order Solanales; family Solanaceae; genus Capsicum; species Capsicum pubescens. Next base: position 95,394,269 of record CM061538.1, on the reverse strand, counting down.
CCGGAACCACAACGAATTGGAAGAATAGCAGAACAGCAAGAGGCTGACAGATTGACAGCCTTAGCTAGAGCTCAGGTGAATGTGCAAAATGTCGGTCAACAAGCACGACATCAAAATCCTGAGGATGAAGATTTGGGAGATGATAAGTTGCTAAATCCTGGTAACCCAAGGCGTGCAGAGCAAGTAGCTGCACTAGTACGGAGTAATGTTAACAGGAACCGTCCGTTTCGAGAAAGGCAAGAGTACCAGCCGGTCCAGTATGACCTCAATGATGATGATGATGGAATGGACAAAGCAGGTGCAACAGGTGCAATAATTCCTCCACCGTTGGCACCTGGGGCTAAATTCAACATTACGAGTACTATGATTCAATTCCTCAATCTGAAGGGGTTGTTTGGTGACTTTCCTGGGGATGACCCAAACTTGCATCTGGTGAATTTTTTCACCATCTGTAAATCTTTTGATAACCTAGGAATGGGAAAAAATTCTATTCGGTTGAGATTTTTTCTGTTATCTCTGTCTAGGGAGGCAACTTTATGGCTAAATGAGCTGATACTCGATTCTATAACCAATTTGAGGCAGTTGAAAGGAGCTTTCCTAGAAAGGTTCTTTCCGTCTTCCAGGAGGGTACAGTTGAGGGATGAGATCAGCAACTTTAGGCAGCTCCCAACTGAAGCCTTGCATGAAATCTGGGAAAGATTCAAGAAGAAGCTGACACAGTATCCGAACCACAATATGACGGACATATACTTGATGGAGACTTTGTACAGGGCTCTTAACTCTGTGACAAAGACAATTGTAGATAATACTGCTGGTGTTTCATTTGTTAATCTTACATTCACAGAGGCTTTAGAGATGCTAGAAAGAATGACCAAAGAGAGTCGGGCATCGCATACCAGAGACTCTGTGGTAGATAACCCTACTGTGTCTGGGGGTATTACTGCAGAACAACACAGAAGAGATGATGAGTGTGACTAAGACATGGCTTACCTTAAAATATAGATGGACTTGCTAACCAAGCACTTGCTATTAGGAAAGATTGAGAAGATGAAAGCTGTGGGATCTTTGGACAGAGTTGATGCTAATGCAGAAGAAAATGTGAACTATATTAATAATCAGGGGGGTTTCCGAGGCAATGGCCAAGGGAATCAAGGTCGGAATTATTATGATAAGCCTGGTTATAAAGATAGGGAGAAGGGAAATTAGAGGAACAACAATGATAGGAGCGGGCTCTATGTCTTTCCTGGAAATCGTGAGGCTGCTACAACAAGTTCTGAAAAGATATCCATGGAGGACATGATGGCTAAGTTATTGAAGAGAGTGGAAGCTACCAACTCTGGTGTGACTACCATAAAGACTGATCTATCATCTATTAGTCAGTTGGTAAACTCACAATCAAACAGTTAGAGCAGCAGATGAGCGAACTCTCCACAACATTCAACAAGAGGAAAAATGTAACGTTACCAAGTGATACGGTCCAAAATCCATGGAATGATGGCTCATGTATGGATATTACCACTAGATGTGGTAAGATATTACCTGGCCCTTCTGTGGGAAAACATGTAGTTGATGTTGAACCGAAAGAAGGAGGTCCAGTGGAGTCTGAGAAGCTGGATAATTCTGATGATGCTCCGAAAAAACAAGAAAAAAAAAGGAGGTAGTGTTGAAAACTATCCCAAGACCACCACTTCCCTTTCCTCAACGATTGAAGAAGAAAACTGATGATGAAAAATTCAGCAAATTCATGGCAATGCTCAAGCAGTTGACAATAAATATGCCATCGATGGAGGCACTCGAACAAATCTTAGGATATGCTAAATTCATGAAGGACCTTGTAACTAAGAAAAGAGCAGTGAGCTATGAGTTGGAGGATAATATCCATCATTGTAGTGTTATTTCTACAAGGACCTTGATGCAGAAGAAGCCAGACCCAGGCGCATTCACTATTCCCTGTACAATTGGGACTATGGAATTTGCCAAGGCATTATGTGATCTGGGAGCAAGCATTGATTTGATGCCGCTGGTTGTATATATAAAGTTAGGTCTGGTAAATCCCACACCCACCAACATACGACTCGTGATGGAGGATAGGTTAGTAAAATAACTTGTTGGCATTTTGTATGATGTGTTGGTGAAGGTAGCCAGCTTCATTTTCCCTGCAGATTTCATTATTCTGGATTGCGAGGTGGAATTTAAGGTGCCCATAATATTGGGTCGACCTTTGCTCACAACCGGAAGTGTGTTGATTGATTTAAGAGAAAATGAGCTCTTATTCAGGATGAATAATGAAGTGGTATGATTTGATGCGTGTAAATCAATGAAGAAACAGGAAGAAATGAGTGTGTTCTCAGTAGTTGATGTGTATTATAAGGATGAACAAGAGGTGTCAAGAGAGGAGAAACTTGTTGTAGAGCCTTTAGGCGCAGTTCTGATGAACTTTAGTCGTGAAGGCATTGGGGAGTATGAAGAGATTGTTTGTGCCTTGCAAGGAATGGGTTCATATCTTTATGCTCCTAAAAATCTAGACCTTGACCTTGCTAATCGACCAACACCACCAGCCAAGCCATCCATTGAGGAGCCACCGGTGTTGGAATTAAAAAAATTGCTTGGAAACTTACGGTACGTGTTTTTGGGCAATGGAAATACGCTACCTATTATTATTGTGGCTGATTTGGGTGAGCAACAGGTAAACACACTTATTTCAGTACTTCAGAGGCACAAGAGAGCTATAGGATGGACCATCACATATATTATTGGCATTCCCCCTGGCATCTGCACGCATAAAATACAACTTGAGGAAGATTGTATTCCAACCATAGAGCATCAGCGCTGTCTTAACACACCAATGAAAGAGGTGGTTAAGAGGGAGATTATTAAGTGATTGGACGCAAGAGTGGTTTACCCTATTTCTGACAGCAAATGGGTAAGCCTAGTTCAAGCGTGCCCAAAAAAGGGGGCATGACTGTGGTTGCAAATGAAAGGAATAAGTTGATTCCACTCAGTCCTGTGACTGGGTGGAGAGTTTTCATGTATTACCACAAGATAAATTCATGGACTCTCAAAGACCATTTCCCTATGCCCTTTATGGACCAAATGCTTGATCGATTAGCCGAAAGAGGATGGTATTGCTTTTTGGATGGTTATTCTGGATACAACCAAATTTGTATTGCTCCTGAAGATCAGGAGAAGACAACATTCACATGTCCATATGGCACCTTTGCATTTAAGAGGATGCCGTTTGGGCTATGCAATGTACCGGCCACTTTTCAGCGGTGCATGATGTCTATCTTCTCAAATATAGTGGAGAACACCATAGAGGTATTCATGGATGATTTCTCTGTGGTGGGAGATTCATTTGAGGTATGTTTGACAAACCTGAGTATAGCCTTGCAACAATGTATTGAATTCAATTTGGTGCTTAACTGAGAAAAATGCCATTTCTTAGTAAATGAGGGCATCGTTCTCAGTCACAAAATTTCAGAAAAAGGGATAGAAGTTGATTGAGCCAAGGTGGAAGTTATTGAGAAACTATCACCTCCCATTTCAGTGAAGGGAGTGCGTAGTTTTCTTGGACATGCTGGCTTCAATCGGAGGTTTATAAAAGACTTCTCAAAGGTTGCAAATCCACTTTGTAAACTTTTGGAGAAAGAAGTAAAGTTTTCCTTTGATGATGATTGCTTGAAGGCATTTGAATGCCTTAAAAAGAAGCTGGTTGAGGCCCCTATTATTGTTGCACCAGACTGGTCAAAATCATTTGAGATCATGTGTGATGCAAGTGGTGTTACCCTTGGAGCTGCATTGGGAGAAAAGAAGGACAAACTGTTTCATCCAATATATTATGCCAGCAAAGCACTGAATGAAGCGCAAAAGAACTATACCGTCACTGAGAAGGAACTTCTGGCTGTAGTATATGCTTTTGAGAAATTTAGGTCTTATCTGCTTGGGACCAAGGTGGTGGTTTACACTGACCATGCAACTTTAAGGTATTTTATGGCTAAGAAGGATTCAAAACCAAGGCTAATTAGATGGGTGTTGCTGCTACAAGAATTTGACTTTGAAATCAAAGATAGAAAAGGGTGTGAAAACCAGGTTGCAAATCATCTGTCTAGAATGGAAGGTGAGCAGGCAATTAGTGATAAAATGGAGATAAATAATGCCTTCCCTGATGAGGAGATCTTGGCTGCTACTTTGGAGAAATTGCCTTGGTATGCTGATTTTGGAAATTATGTTGTGAGTGAGGTCATTCCAGAAAATCTTTTCTTCTATCAAAGAAAGAAATTCCTGCATGATGTGACACATTGCTTCTGGGATGAGCCGTATCTTTTTCAGCAATGTATGGATAATATTATAAGGAGATGCGTGCCGGAAGTGGATGTATTATGCATATTGGAAGCATGCCATGCTTCCCCAGTTGGAGGTCACCATGCAGGTGACCGAATGGCTAGGAAGGTATTGCAGAGCGATTACTATTGGCAAACATTGTTCAAGGATGCCCACGAGTTTGTGCTGAAATGTGACCAATGTCAGAGGCAGGGGTCAATCTCCAAAAGGCATGAGATGCCTTTGAATAAGATGCTTGAAGTAGAATTGTTTGATGTCTGGGGCATTGATTTCATGGGTCCTTTAGTAAGCTCGTATGGGATGAAGTATATTTTAGTTGTTGTTGACTATGTCTTGAAATGGGTCGAAACTGTTGCCTTGTCTGATAATAAAGGAAAGAGAGTTGTTGCTTTTCTAAAAAACAACATCTTCTCTCGCTTTAAATTACCACACACTATTATAAGCGATGAAGGATCTCATTTTTGCAACAAAGTGTATCGAGCAGTTTTAGCAAAATATAGGGTAAAACACATAGAGTAGGCACTCCATATCACCCACAAATTAGTGGCCAAGTGGAGGTGTCAAATCGAGAGATTAAAGCCATCCTAGCCAAAACAGTGAATGATAGTTGAAAAGATTGGTCTCGAAAGCTCGATGATGCCTTGTGGGAATATCGGAATGCTTTCAAGACACCCATTGACATGTCACCATTTCAGCTGGTCTATGGAAAAGCTTGCCACTTACCTATAAAGTTGGAGCACAAGGCCTTCTGGGCACTTAAAAGGCTGAATTTGAGTTGGAAGAAGGCAACAAACATGAGACTGGGACAACTAAATAAGATGGATGAATTTCATCTCAGGGCATATGAATGAGCGGACCTATATAAAGAAAAGATAAAAAATACCATGATTGGAGGATAGAGAAACGAGACTTCCAAAAGGGTGACTTGGTGCTTCTGTTCAATTCCAGACTCAAACTGTTCCCAGGTAAGCTTAAATCTAAGTGGTCAAGTCCTTTTAGAGTTACTAAGTCTACTCATCTGGAGTAGTGAAACTTGAAAATGAAGACGACAGTACCTTCAAAGTAAATGGGCAACGAGTCAAACTTTATATTGGTCTAAAAGAATCAATAAAAAGTATCACTACTAACTGTCTCGATGAAGTCTGAAGTAATCGAGATACCTGAGTCATACCACGACGTTAAACCAGGCACTGCATGGGAGTCAACCCATGACCCCTGGGATTGATCTATTCCAGGTATACTCTAATCCTAAGTTTAGATTTTCTTTGATTTTAGGTTGAGGGTGTAGGGTAAATTATTGTCGTAAAATTTTGTAGCGAACTAGGAGAAATACTTGTACTTGAGGCAGTTGAATTATTTTGTGATTTTTGTACACCTCTTCAAGTGGTCTACTTCTTTAACTATGTGATTTGCATTTAAGTGTGACCACTGTGCATCTTTGTATGGCATTAGTTATAGTAACATAATAATCATTGCTAAATAGTTGCACAAGCTGAATGAGTAGTATATTGCGATATACCTGTGTGCCAAGTGTGTGTGAGATGTTACTTAGTTCCCTCTGTATGTTGAAGCCAGAACATTCCCGATTAGTCTTACCTAGTGATGATAGGCGAATTTACACGCCTATATCAATATATTTTGCCCATATTTTAGCCTAGTTTTGAGAACAAAGTATATATTTCATGCACTTTTAGTCCTTTTTCCTGTAAATGAGCTAACGAACATGATTATTAAAGTTTCAGGTATAAATGATGCAGAATTCAGCATTTTATGGCTTACTTGATGCAAAAGAAAGCTCACGAAGGAAGGGAAGGGAGTTTACACGCCTAAGGACCAAAACTGCTGCATGGAAAATCTGTCTCGGGCTAAAACAACATTTCTGAAGACTTTGGGGATTTGCAGTAACTTAGTTGGATTTGGACAATGATACATTAACCTAGTACAATTGGGTTATGTATTTCATTAGTTTATTTGGATTATGATAATGTTACATTAACCTAGTATAATTGGGTTAAGTATTACATTAGCCTAGTAGAATTTGGTTAGATATTTTATTTATCTAGTAGGATTAGGATATGGGTATTATAAATACCCTATCATGCTAGAGATTTGCAAGGAATTTGGGTGGGGAGACCACAATACTTTCTTCCATCCCTCTCATCTTCCACTACAAACAATTCTACAACTCTTCTAATCTTTCCATTAATTCTATTTTTCTTCTTCTACTCTTCTATTCTTAAATTCCACAACAAGAGAATTGTTACTTTGCCTAGGAATTCACGCCTCACGCCTACCACCTAAGCTACACGAAATTACTCAATCTTGTGGTATAACAACAATGTCAATCGTGATCTCCTTCGCATTCATAGGTAACTAAACTTCTCTGCTGGGGTTATGGACGCCGTATGAGATACTATCTATTGCTGTGAGTTTGTGAGTTCGCGACACGTATACTGATTATATCATTATTCTCTTCATCTTAGTCTACATTCTTTGTGGTTGCAAACGCACGAATACGCCAGTATAACATTTAACTTGTTCGAAAGAAAGGTTATCTGTCTGGAAAAGAGATAATGTCAAGGTAGTAGGGTCACCCCCTAAAATTCCCTACTAAAAAGCTAGTGCCGTAACTGGACTAACCTCTTGGAGAATTCGTACCGTTAGACACGCTTTAAGCTCGAAAGAGTTAAAGTGAAATAATCCTCGAATAGGTCGAAAAACGCCTGGATTTACCATCGAATACAATTCTCTATACGCAGTTGCATGTCAGAATTCTACACACTCATAGCCAATAGAGACGTATACCTCAGAAGGTGGACATAACCCCAACGCCTCAATTCTCATTGTTTACAACTTACGCAACAATCTTTCTCTTTTACTTTGCTATTTTCAGCTTTTATTTAATTATTTTGGTGACACATTACAAATCACCCCTTTTTACGAGACTTGCACCAAAAGTTTAGTAATTTTGCTTACTTGTTGGCCAAGCTATTCCCTGTGGGATCGACACCCAACCCTGTTGGGTTCTATATTTGCTAACGACCGCTTTACACTCCTACGAGAGCTGTAGATTGAGCGTTATCACCTAGGTTGAAGGATAGGGGTTAGGAAAGGATCATAGGCCATTTTGATATAAGCTCACTTTAGCCTAAATGACCTTCCCTATGTGAATAATATCCCTTGATCCCTGTTTTGAGCCTGATTAGCCTATTTCTTTTTATGACACCTGTCACCTTCCCATTTAGACACAATGAACCTGTTTTGGCCCTGGTCCTCCTTGGACACTGTCCACCTTAACTTAGGCAAATGGCCTAAGTTGAGGGTAGCTATCATAGGGGTGCGTGATATAGAATGATTATGAAGAAAGGTAACATAAAATAAAAGAATAAAAAAAATGCTGGGTGCGGAGGAAAAGATCAAGAAAAATAAAAATTGTGAAAACAAATAAGTGATTGTGGAAAAGACCGCACCCAGCCTAAATAAGTGTTATCAATAAAAGAGAAGAGTGAAAAAGGCTAATGAGTGAAACCCCAAAAATTTAGTGTAGTATCAAGGAGGCTTAGTCACTTTAAATACCATCGAGTATCATACCAACCCCTAACCTACATCACAAGCCTAAGAGAAGACCTATAGTAATCCTAGCTGACCTATCTGAAGATCTAGGTAATGAAAATAAGGGCAAGCCTATGGTACTTAGCATATATTGGTTGGAACTTCGTTCTGAGAGTGAGTGTTTTAATTGTCCCCATGGTTATGTATAGGATTACTGATATGAGATAAGGGGAATTTCATTATTGTGAGGGCACACCAGATATGTTGCTAGTTGCTAACTGTTTGGAGAGTGTAATACTGGTATATGCATGGTTAATGTAGCTGAATTAATTCCGTATATTGATTTTTGTATGTTGCATTGGTGTTCTTCATTGTTCTTGAATTGACTGGCCTTGGAGAGGGCGAAAGTGTTTTGAGATGATATGGATGATTGACTGCTAAATGTACTTTGTATTCTCTTAGTTGTGTTGAGTTGCTTGAGGACAAGCAACTGTTTTAAGTTGAGGGTTTTGATGTGTGAGCTAATGCTAACATATTTAAGGCTTTTAACAAAGAATAATTGCAAAGTCTTAAGCAACTTTTGTCGTTTTTGATTGTTTTATGTTTGATTTTGCAGTAGAAGCTATGATGCAAGAGAACCAACAAGGATGTAAGTAAAGGAGTTGAAATTTAAAGTAATTCGAAGAGAAGTGTGGCTGACGACATTTTTGATAAGTCGTCAGTCCTGTGATAAGTTATCAGCTTCATCGTCAGCCTCAAACAGAGAATGCACCTGAGTTGAGAGTTGTGACGATATTTTGTGATAAGCCGTCAAGGAGATGATAGGTCATCAAAATTGTCGTCAGCCTAAGGCGGAACATAAGAGCTGAGGTAGAGACTTAACGACATTCGTCATAAGTCATCAAGAAGTTGATAGGATGTCACAGTTTGTTGTCAGCCTAAAGCAACGAGTATCAAAAGCAAAGAAAAGCTGACGATATTTGTGATAAGTCGTCAGCCTCCTGATAGGTTGTCACGAATGTCGTCATCTAATTTGAGGGATTATTAAACTCTGTGATTTTGTTTCCTTATTCAGGCTGAACTATTTAAAGTCTTGGTTAGGGTTTTCTTGAGAGTTTTGAACATCTTTTGGAGACATGTATTTTGATATTTTCTCTCTCTAGTTTCTTGACTTGAACAAGGAATTACTTTGAAGAGATTATCATCATTATTTTGGGATTACTATTGTGATCTAATCTGAGAATCTCTAGTTTCTATTCATTTTGTGGTAAGTTTATCTTTCAAATCATGAATATAACTAGTTGTTTCGATTATTACATCATGAGCGGCTAAATTCCTTTAACCTGAATTAAGGGATCTAGGGTTAAGTCTTGATAAGGTACTGAGTGTTCAAGATTCAAAAGGTGGTAGGACTCCTTGATAATTCTGAGGTTTTAATTATCGTCTATTGGTTGCAAACAATAGATAACACCTACTTTGATTTTCTTGAGAATGAAATCAAATATAGTGGGAAGTGAATTATTAACAGCGACTTGGAAGCACTAAAAACTTCCATTTAATAATTGACGCTATAACAAGGTTGATTAACCTGAGGTAAAATCTAGTCATGAGTATAAATTCCCTATGTCTAAGAGGATTAGGTAATTAAATGCTTAAGTAGGTCGAGAGACATTTAGGCATAACTTCAATAAAGATAACTTGTTTTCCTACCTACTGTGAGAATCTTGAACCACCATTAGCATCTGTCAAGTACCAAAACCCCTAGTGAACATAATTCTGTTTTTTCCATAAACTCTTAATTACGAACACTATAACTAAAGTGACCAACAATTACTTGCTAAACTAAAAACCCCATTTCAGGAAACATCCAGCTATCAGTTGATTAAATTGCAAATGACTTAAGTTCACACCATATTCCCTATGGGATTCGACCCCAACCTAGTTGGATTTTATATTGAAAACGATCGCTTACATTCTCATTAGAGAGGTTTAGTTTGAGCATTATCACCTGTTTGCAAGGGTGTAGTCAGATTCTCAATGGAATGAGAGGACTTGTGTCTCCAATTTTTCCTTCTGAGATTGATTCCACTGGGACCAGGTCCCTGTGAATTCTGACTGGTTTTCTCTGGTTGTTCTTCTACTAGAGATGGGATCTGTGCCTGAGTTTCTAGATCACCATCACTTTCATCATCTTTATCATTTATCCCTTCATTATCATCTTCAGCAATGTCATCCCTCTGAATAGGAATGAGTTCTTCAACGTCTGAACCTTTACTATCACCTGGGTTTATTTTATTTCCAGATTCATTAAAGATCATATGAATACTTTTTTCAACACACAGAGTTCTTTTTTTGAAGACTCTATAAGTCTTACTTGTTGAAGAGTAGCCTACAAACACTGCTTCATTACTCTTGGAATCAATTTTACCAATTCTCTCTTCCCATTATTTAGCATAAAGCATTTACATCCAAATGGTCTAAAGTAGTCTAGATTAGGCTTTCTATTGAATACCAGATCATATGGAGTCTTATTCAAAAGTGATCTAATCAAACACCTGTTAGTCAAATAATAAGTAGTGTTTAGTGCTTCATCCCAGAAACTCTTTGGAAGACCACTATCAATTAGTATTGTCCTACCAATCTCTATGAGTGTTCTGTTTTTCCTTTCAACAACTCTATTTTGTTTTGGAGTTCTAGGATCAGAGAAGTTGTGACTTATTCCATTCTCAACACAGAATTCATCAACTAGAGAATTCTCAAACTCAGTTCCATGATCAGACCTAAATTGAACAATTTTACAATTTAGCTTTACTTGTATTTTCTGGGAAAATGGCACAAGAACCCCATATGTTTCATCCTTGGTTCTTATAAACATTGTCCAGGTGAACCTGTAGTAGTCATCTATTATTACCAACACATATTTCTTCCCTCCTCTACTTTGGACTTTAATAGGACCACACAAATCCATTTGAAGTATTTCAAGAGGTTTGGAGGTACTTACTTTCTTATTCAATTTGAAGGAGATCTGATCTAGTTTCCTTGAATAAAAGCATCACAAACTTTATTGTATGGAAATTTCAGCTTTGGCAAACCATGGATCAACTCCCTTGAAATTAACTTGTTTAGCAAAGAGGACCTTATATGTCCCCGTCTACTGTGCCATAAATCAACATCTTTATTTTGAGATTTTAAACAAGTTAATTCCCTATTAGTCATAGACTCCATATCAGATACATATATTTTTTTGATCCTATTGGCTTTGAGAATAATTTTTCCAGATTTCATGCTTGATACTGTACATCCATCAGAAGAGAATTTACCTCATTTCCCGTGTCACAGATTTGAGATGCACTTAGAATACTGTATTTAAAGCCATTCACATAATACTCATCTTCAATTGTATGATGAGGTGATTTCAATCTTTTCAACACCTTGGATATACCCCTTTGTGCCATTTCCAAAAGACACACCTCCCCCTTGAAATATTTTGAGAGAGATGAATCAATCAACCCTTCAGTCATGCGTCTTGAACAACCACTGTCCATAAACCATTTTTGGGTGAAATTTTTTTTTCTGCCCCATTTTCTTCTTTGTCTTCAGTAGTTGCCATTTGAGAGCATTAGTAATCTGATATTGTTATCTTATCATCCTTTTTCAGCAAGAACCCATCTCTATGATCTTTACCATGCTCAGATTTATTTGAGGAGTCTTCCCATGCTGCCAACACTTTTTTACTACATAACTATCTGCATCCTTTCTTTTTGATTTTTTAGGATCTTTATCATTCCTTTTGCTAAGGTGACCACCAGTTTTATAGCTCTAACAATCCTCATTGCCAGAAGTACAAAATCAATGTCTTCTTCATCTGGGCTAGACTCTAGAGTCTTCAAAGTCAGTAATCTGTTTGTTTTTTCTTCATTTCTTTCCACCCCTAGTTTAGTTAAAGCAACCATGATGACCAGAACACACTAGGTGTGAATCTTTTAGAGTGATCCTGCTCTGATACCAATTGTTGGAACCCTTAGGGGTTGCACCATACAGTGAGAGACTAGGTCCCTTAAAGTCAATCACAAGAGGTAGAACAGTAAAACAACTATGAGGTGCTGGAAAAATAAAGGTAGTGCAGGAAAGTAAAAACATAAGATTTTTATGTGGAAACCCAAGGGAAAACCCATGACTTCCCCTTACAAAAACCTCAAGAAATCCACTATAATTAGCTTTTTGATTATAGTTTAGATTTCAGCCTAACTCTAGGCTCCTTTTGCTAGTAGCAACTTTACTACAAGCTCATCTTCATAACTCTACCAAAGGAACCTATTTACTGATTAAATCTAATCAGTCTCACACTTAAGTAATTCCACCTAAGCACTTCTCTCAACAAACAAAAATACTATTCTTATAGCATGAGTAGTTAAGTTACAAATCAGTACTCACTCAAGAACAATTTCAACTTAAGTTAACATAAATAGCTAAGAACTTGAGAAGTGTTGAAATAGAATTTTTGTTACCTCTCTTCGCTCTTTGTAATTGCAAAAACCATTTGATAAAGATGCCTATTTTTCCTTATATATATGGGTGATGATTAGGGCTGAAATATGAATGGACCAGTTGTCCTAATCAGTACAAAATAACACCTACAAGTTTTTTACACAAGAGGACAAAACTGTGTAGACAACGTGTGCCAACTATACTGTACCCTGCACTTCCAGGGACTTGGTACCTTGAAGTTTAGCTGCTCATCATCAAAACTAATATAGCAGCTACTACTCAGAAGGTTATTTTGGGGGCTTTTTTTGCAGTATTACTGAGCATGCAAAGTTTACCGAGTCTATTACCCATGCTACTCAAGGAGGCACCAAGAAGGTATGTTTTCTAGGTGAGTTTAGTGGTCGGACCTCTCGGGTAGATATTTCATGGGTAGAGGTTCCCATGGTTATTATGGTAGGCTATTTCAAGCTTCTTTGTAGGGTTAAGATGGTAGACCTTTAGGTTTTGCAACTTCTGGTAGCAAGGCATTAGTTTATGCTAGTTGAGGTTCTAGTTTCATTTCTTTGGGCTAGGGCGATCGTCCTAGTTTATTTATGGACCCTCAAATTAAATTCGATTGTATAGGGTACTTTGTATGTAATGAGGTCGGTCATTTGGCCATGGATTATTCTCAATATATGTATAGACCTACTCATCAGTGTTATCAGTTTTAGATTTGACCTATTTTAATATTTGTAGTGAGAGGTGGTTTACAGAATGATACAGGTGGTGCTAGAGGTAAAAAAAGAAGAGCTTAAAGCAGTGGATGTGGGGTTACTCAGTTTGAGAGTAAATATGGTCGGTGTTATTCTATACTTGAGAGACTCAATATAGAGCCTTCTAATGCAGTTATTATAGGTATCTACTCAGTTTACGACAAATGTACTTTTGTGTTATTTGTCATTAGGTTTATAATCTTCTATGTGTCTACATATTTTTCTTCTAGCTTTGATGTTTCATGTGAGCCCCTTGTTATGCCTCTTCAAGTTTCTACCCCCATAGGAGATTCTTTCATGGTGGATCAAGTGTATTGATTTTTAGTGGTTACTTTGTGGGTAGTGAGACTTAGATAGACTTGATTATCCTAGATATGATTGATGTTGATGTTATCTTGGGTATGGATTAGTATCTCCCTATTATGCTATTTTGGGTTGTTATGTTAAGACTGTGACCTTAGTTATGCCAGGTGTGCCAAGGTTAACTTGGAAAAGTACTCTTAAATTGGTTTTGAAGAGAGTTATATCTTTCCTAAGTGCTCGTCACATGGTAGAGATATGGTGCTTATCTTACATGGCTTATGTTCGCGAGTTCATGATTTATTTTTCATGGATTTACCTAGAAGGCCTCTAAATTGCGATATTGATTTAGCAATTGAAGTGGAGTCGGGAACTAAGTCCATTTCCACCCCTCCCTATAAAATGACCCAATCAAGTTGAAATAATTGAAGGAGTAGTTACAAGATTTGTTGAATAAATATTCAATTAGACCTAGTGTATCTCCTTGGGGTGCTCTTGTCTTGTTTGTAAGAAAAAATAAAGATTATATATGTATGTGTATTGATTATAGGTAGTTGAACAAAGTAATGATTAAGAAGAATGTAACACCCCAAAATCTGATTCCCAGGATGCCACACAGTGCTCCGAACTACAAGTAGTCCTGAGCTAACCCTGACTGCTTTCTACTAAATCTAAATCTCAAAATGGGGAAATATGAATATTAAAAAATAATAAGTGCGGAAGTCTTATCTAAAACATAGACATCTCATAAATCTTAGTAAGACGATACTGAGAATCTGAATACTGAATCAAAAGTCTAACACTGAATCTAGTAGTCCGACAAGCCTCTACTATCTGAATCTAGAGAGTCACTGGGTTAGACCACAGATGACTCAAACTGTCTGAAATATATAAAGGAACATCTACTAATAAACTAAAAGTATGAATAACTAAGTCCCCGAACTATGAGAACTCACCAACTGCAGGGATGTAGATGAGATGCTCAAAGGTCACTCACGCTGCTGAGACTGAGCACCTGAACCTACAATATGAGAGCATGTAGCACATAGACGTATATGTGGATCAGTAATTTGATGATGTACTGAGTATATAGGGGTGAATGCAATAAGTAAACAATATCATCACAAGTTATAAAGAAAACCATGCATGCTAAATGTAAATGACTCATATGGGCTTGAGTAATCTAAAATATAAAAATCATAAATCATAATCCATAAAGCATATAAGATAAATCTTATGAGCCATTACATTCAGTTCTAGAATCTGTTCTTTCTGAAAGCTGCTACTTTATCTTATCAATTTATAAAGGGAATACTTCATCTCAAGACTTTAAGAATCTTAAAACAATAGCTTTCAAAATATATGCTTTTATCCTAAGGATTTACTCCAATAACCTATTTTAAGAGTAGGGGTCATCTGATTGGGAGGTTCTTCTAACCGACATACACCATGTGAGCATCCATGGAGTCCAACGTCTGTCCCCCTAGGTATGGATATTATACCCTTGCCATCGGAATAGAACTTCTTATCTTAAGTGATCACAATCTGATTCATCCACGTAGAAGTGGGAATAATCTTAATCCTGCAGTGGCACGTAGTTCTGGGGTATGAAACCGTAGTAACTTACCCATCCCAGTGCTAAATACTACTCCCATTTTTATGCTCAAAATCTTAAGTTATATGAACAAAGTGGATTCTTTATCTTAGCTTAGGACCAAAAGGTCAAATCTTTATCAAAATCTGAGAATAATCTTATCTGAGGGTGCTCATAGCACAAATAATCTCGAAATAGCAATCTTAATTAGGGCATAATGACCCATGCATCAATCTCATGTTAAAACAGCTTAAAATTCTTGCTTGATAATATAAGCATTTATAATTCATCATAAAATCTGGAAATTTCAGCAATATGCATGAAAATATGAATAAAATCATGGAATGCAACTTCTAAATCATTGGGAATATCATAAACTTGTAAATAATAATGGGTGTAAACCCTAATTTGAATTTCATGGAAAATCACATAAACTTCAGTAAAAGTTGAATTTGAATTAAGTTCTGGGCACAAGGATGAAAGGATTATCCTTGTTCATACCCCACATACCTCAATTGATGATCTAGATGCTAAAACTTGAATCTTGGATCCTTATTGATGTTTTGGAGATGTCTTCTTACAGTTCTTGAATTGGGGATTCTTAATCTTGAATTGCCTTGGAGAATTAATGGAGAAATTTGGATTTCTTGGGGAGGAAGTTTGATGAACTAGGGTTTTGCTTGAGAGAGATTTGATGAAAAGTGGATGTAAAGTGCTTTGAAGGGGTTTAATTCCTTGTTTAGGATGAATTACGGGATGGAAGATTTACCAAAATGCCCCTCTTAAGCTCATAAACAGAACTGAAAAAATGACCAAAATCCTGACTTTTGGCCTTGGCATGACGCGCCACTACCGCGCCAAGCCACTGGAAAGTCTAAATCTGAAAAATTCCACACGAAATAAATAGTATTCTTTTTGTAGGCCGTACCTTAACATTCTAGGGATGAATTCAAGCTAGGAAAAAAAATCTCGGGGTATTACAATACTCCCCCTTGGAAACATTCGTCCTCAAATGTTATTGGTTAGACTAAGAATACTTAGGAAAATCTGAAGCTATAGGATAGCATGCACAACCAAAGTAAATTGCAAAACTGAATCTAAATCATTCTGAGCTTCTGAGTAGTTCTTTGAGTGCATGAACTTACATAAGAACAACTATATAGCTGAATATATGATTAGAAAAGAACTGATTTAAGGAAGAGTGTTACCTTCGGCTAAATCTGAGTTTACAGAGAAGAAGTGAGGGTACTTGGCTTGCATATCTGCTTCTGCTTCCCAAGTGGCACCCTCAACAGACTGATTCTGCCAAAGAACTTTGACCAAAGAAACTTCTTTGCTCCTTAATCTATGGATTTGATGATCTAAAATCTCAACTGAAATCTCTTCGTAAGAAAGACTGTTCTGAATATTTGAGCTTTCTGAAGGAACTACAACAGTGGAGTCACCGATACTCTTCTTAAGCATAGAGACATGGAATACAGTATGAACGACTGATAAGTCTACGGGCAAATCAAGCTTATAAGCTACCTTCCCAACACGACTCACAATTCTGAAAAGGCTAATATACCGAGGACTAAGCTTCCCCTTCTTGCCAAATCTCTTCACCCCTTTCATGGGTGAAACCTTCAGATACACTGGATCACCAACCTCAAACTCGAGGTCCCTTCTCCTCATATCTGCATAGGATTTCTGACTACTCTGGATTGTTTTTAATCTTTTCCTAATCAACTTAACTTTCTCCATAGCTTCGTACACTGCATCGGGCCCTAGAAAAGCGGCCTCACCCACCTCAAACCAATCCATGGGTGATATATATATCCTCCCATAAAGATCCTTAAATGGGCCATCTGAATGCTAGCATGATAACTGTTATTATACGCGAACTCAATCAATGGAAAATGCTTATCCCAACTACCTCTGAAATCAAGAGCACATGCCCTCAACATATCTTCTAGAGTTTGGATGGTCCTCTCTGCTTGACCATCTGTCTGAGGGTGAAAAGATGAACTAAGGGGACTTGGATACCAAGACCTTTCTGAAAGGTTCTCCAAACCTAGGAAGTGAATTAAGTACCCTTATCTGAGATGATATACAAGGGAACCCCATGCAATCTGACTAACTCTCGAATATAAAACTTAGCATAATCCTCACCTGTATAGATGTATGAACTGGCAAGAAATGAGATGACTTAGTCAATCTGTCTACAATAACCCAAACCGAATCATGATGACGACGCAAATGGGGTAAACCAGTCACAAAGTCCATATTCACCTCTTCCCACTTCCAAGTGGGGATACCAAACTCTTGTAACATGCCACCAGGCCTTTGGTGCTATACCTTAACCTATTGACAAGTTGTATATTTAGCCATGAACTCCGCTATATCTCTTTTCATACCACTCCACCAAGAGAATTCCCGCAAGTCGCGATATATCTTGGTAGCACCTGGATGAATAGAATAATGTGCACCGTGCACTTCAGCCATAATTCTCTGTCTCAACTCATCAACACCAGGCACACACAACCTATTTTGATATCTCAACATGCCATCTCCCCCTTGGGAGAATACCTCCACCTTTTGGTCTCTCACTGACTCTTTCAGTTTGACTAGAATCCATGTCTTACTTCTCCTTTACTTCCAAAACTAGGGAAGATTCGGAACTACTCTGAACCCAAATATTCCCTTCAGCTGAATCAATCAACCTAACACCCAATCTAGCCAAACGATGAACTTCTCGAGCCAACTTTTTCTTATCATTCTCCATATGAGCAATACTACCCATAGACAATCTACTAAGGGCGTTTAACACTACATTGGCCTTGCCCGGATGATACAACACACTCATGTCGTAATCCTTCAACAACTCCAACCACCTTCTCTAATGGAGATTAAACTCTCTCTGAGTAAACATATACCGCAGTCTCTTGTGGTCCGTTAATACATCAACATGAACACAATACAGATAGTGTCTCCAGATTTTCAAAGCAAACACCACAATAGCTAATTCTAGATCATGGGTTGGATAATTATTTTCGTGAGGTTTCAACTGTCTAGAGGCATAGGCTATGAACTTACCTCTTTGCATGAACACATAACCCAAACCAACTCTAGAGGCATCACAATAAATAACAAAGCCATCTGTACCATCAGGTAATGCTAGAGCTGGGGCTGAAGTGAGTCGAGTCTTCAACTCCTGAAAACTCTTCTCGTAGGAATCTGACCACTGGAACTTAACCTTCTTCTGGGTCAATCTAGACATAGAGGATGTAATAGATGAGAAACCCTCAACAAAACATTTGTAATAACCAGCTAGAGCCAAGAAAATCCTAATGTCTTACGAAGAGATAGGTCTAGGCCAATTTCTTATGACTTTTGTCTTTTGGGGATCGACTCTAATGCCATAGGAGAAAAAAATATGATCGAGGCTACTGATCTTAGCCAAAATTCACACTTGCTGAATTTGGCGAACAATTGATGATCTCTAAGAGCTTGCAAGACAATTCTAAGATGATCTACATGGTCATCCTCACTACGAGAGTACACAAGTATAACATCTATGAATACTATGATAAACATGTCTAGATACTATTTGAACACCCTATTCATGAGGTCCATGAAAGCTACTGGGGTATTGGTTAGCCCGAAAGACATAACTAGAAACTCAAAATGACCATAACGGGTTCTAAAGGCTGTCTTTGGAATATCAAATTCCTTTACTTTAAGCTAATGATAGCCGGATCTAAGGTCTATGTTTGAGAAATAACTTGCACGTTGGAGTTGGTCAAACAAGTCATCAATTCTAGGAAGAGGATATTTGTTCTTGACCGTAACTTTATTTAGCTGACGATAGTCAATGCACATCCGCAAAGAACCATCTTTCTTCCGCACGAATAGGATGGGAGCGCCCCATGGAGAAAAACTAGGCCTTATGAAACATTTATCTAAAAGATCCTTAAGTTTCTCTTTCAACTCCTTAAGCTCTGCGAGAGCCATATGATAAGGAGGTATAGAAATAGGCTGAGTATCAGGGAGAAGTTCAATACCAAATTCTATCTCTCTATCGGGAGGTACCCCTGGGAGATCTTTTGGAAAAACATCAAGAAACTCATTGACCACTCGGGCAAACTGAATTGTTGGTATCTCAAATTTAGTGTCTTTAACTTGAACCAAATGGTAAATGTAACCTTTGGATAACAACTTTATAGCCTTAAGATAAGATATGAAATGACTCTTAGGAGACACTAAATTACCAGACCACTCAAAAGCTGGCTCATCTGCAAACTGAAACTTCACTACGCGGGTGCGACAATCTATAGAAGCATAACAAGAATGAAGCCAATCCATACCAAGAATAAGATCAAAATCAACCATGTCTAAATTTATCAAGTCTGCTAACATGACTTTATGACGAACAGTGATAAGAAACTTTTTATAAATCTACTTGGCAACAACTGACTCACCTACTGGGTAGAAACCAAGAAAGGCTCAGGGATCTTTTCAGAACTTGTCTCAAATTCACATCAACTAACAGGGTCACATAATAGAAACTCGACCCAGGGTCTAACAACACATAAACTTAAAATAAAAGACATGAAGCATACCAGTCACAATATCGGGTGAATTCTCCTGCTCCTGACGGGATGGTAAAGCATAAAACCAATTTTAGCGTTGACCGCCACCGGTACTAGATGATGCACCCTGAGGAGGGGATGGTGCACTATTATCTTGAGTCTGAGGACAAAAATATCTATTTCTCTGTCTAGCATGCGGGCACTCTTTGATTTTGTGACCCACCTGGACTCAACCATAACAACCTTTTTGACCCCACAAATATTCACCTCTATGATTCTTACCATACTTAATACATTAGGGATAATTAGGCTTTCCACTCACACTATTCTGAGATCTGGACATAGAAGACTTACCCCACTATTCCTGCCTATTTCTAGGTACAAGCACTGGCTGAAGAAGGTGCATGTATAGATGAACGATTCAAAAACTACGAATGATTTCCTCCTCCAGACCTATTCTAACCATAATCAAACTACCCTGTTCTAGCCTTCTTATTTACTCTCTCTTTCCTTCATCTTTTCTGCCTTAATTTGCTGAGCATGCATCATTAATCTAGGAATATCCATGTATCCAATAAGTATGGCAGTCCTACACTCCTTAACTACCAACCTAGATACATCGGTCACAAACTTACTCATGCTTGACCTAGGGTCAACCATCTGATCAGGGGCATACTTAGACAACTGGTTGAACTTGAGGCAATACTCCTTCACTATTATTGAGCCTTTCCTCAGGTTCGTGAACTCTTCTATCTTGGATTCCCTCATCTTATGTGGGAAGAACTTATCTAAGAACGTATCCTGAAATATCTGCCAAGTCATGGGAGCTGTATTCTCCTCTCTACTTTTCCTCCACATCACTACCCAATCATAAGCAATATCCTTCAGCCTATAGGATGCCAATTCTATACTCTCCTATTTAGAAACATGCATAATTTAGGTAATCTTTTTCACCTCATCTAGATAAAACTGTGAGACCTCACCTGCCTTTGACCCAAAGAACTTTGGCGGGTTCATTCTCATAAAATCTTGGATTATGGCTGTGGCTAAGTCCTATTCTTGCTGAAGTGAGGCTGCAGCCTGACGGTTGCCCTGAATATTAGCTATCACAGTTTGGGCTAGCGCCTGAAAGGCAGCCCGAAACTTCACATGTAACACATTCTCATTCAAAGGATCTTGTAACACCCCGATTTTCTGAACCAAAATGATACACGGTGCTTATGACCCCGAAGGACCACAAGCTAACCCATGACTGATATCTGTAACTGTACACTGCAGTATATGATATAATAATGCAGAAAAACATGAATAATAGGCCATAAGGTTCAACTGAATAAAATATCTGACAAACGTAATATCCATATGGGTGGAAAATACCCAAAAACAATTGAAGTCTGAATCAAATCTGAACTAAATATGAAAGCCTCTAAATACTGAGTAAGGAGTTGAAGGAACATGTCTCCAACTAACTCCGTCTAGCAAAATTAAACTGAAATAATAAATAAAATAAAATAATATCGTCCTCAAATAGATGAGGACTCACTATAACTCTGCGACTGGAATGCTACTGCTGATCTGGAACACGTGCCTCTGAACCTATGGTGTAACATAAGAGAAAGCACCATAGCGCAAATGTGTCAGTACATCTGAATGTACTGAGTATACGAGTGAGGTAGGCTAAATGCAAAGGGTTATATACATGAACAATGTTGACTAATATGAACATGAGAATACATACATGCATAAGCAACTATAACTGAACTCGTGGTGATACAGGCTATTGAGTCTGAATACTGATGACATGACTTTACTGATACTAAGATACTGAATAGATGAATGACTATTTCCAACAGTTCGAAATATAAAGAACTGGTCTAATTGACTGTGTCTAATAGTCCTAAAACTGAATACTGATAACATAAGCTATGGCAACTGACATAACTGATATAACTATGATGATCGACAAGACCGATGTAACTGATACTGAGCAACTGTATTTAACAGTCTGAGTTCTGATGGAACTATCTGAGTTCCATTCTATATGAAGTAACTGAATTTGAGATCAGTACTATCTAGCGGGTGATCTTTAAATATGATGATTCTGATACTGATTAACTAGAGTTGAGATCAGTCCTGTCTAATGGGTGATCTTGAAGTCTATTTATAATGATAAGGATTAACTGTCTCTAACAGTACTGAATTTGTACTACTGAACTGAGTTGACTGTATCTGACAGTCCTGAATCTGTAACTGAAACTGTGGGATGTATTCATCTAACTGACATGCCCCATGCTAAGTTGACTGGGGTCCAATCTCTACCCTGACTAGAAGGGTGTCAGTACCACGCCACCAGTAAAGACAACTTCTATGGAGTTAGTCCTAATCTAGCGGGTGACTCCTGGGATCAGTCCTATACATATAAATGTGCTAAAGGGTAACCCCTGAGTATTCCAGTCCTATCTAACGAGTGACATCTCATACCTATGCTGGCTACGTAGTTCTGGAACTTAGGGATTGCTTCTAAGGATCTCTGTCCTTTCTAGTGGTTGAGTCCCCATCCCTAGGCTCACTCGGTGCTGAATCCTACTCCCATCTGAAAGACACTAAACTGGATAACTGAGCTAAACTGAATAACTGAACTGAACTGGTTAGCTGAATTGATACTGATTAACTGAACTAATACTAGTGGTATTATTTAGCGGAGTTAAACTAAGTTTACTGAGTTCCCTTGACTGAAGGAACGTACTGAGTTCTGAGGACTGACTGAGAGTACTAAAATTACTGAGATCGCTAGGAATACTGTTGTTACTGAGATCACTGAGATTACAAAGAACTGAGGTTACTGAACTACTGAGACTGCTGAAATTTCTGAGTTTTCCTGAGTCACATGACTAACTGAATTCTATAGACCATGGCTTGACTGAGAGTATCGTGATAAAATGACATGGTAATAGGCACACAACTATATTATTACGGGTACAAGTACCCCCAGGACTCGATGGAAGAAAACTGACACACATGACTGACTTGATCATAAGAATAGATTCCACAATTCATAATATCATAAGTAGGGGATTTCATACTACACTTGGTTCTCAACATCTTATACATGGAAGGGGATGTGTACAACATGTATATACTCGCATTTCTTCAATATCATGCTCATTCCATATCACAACAATAACACACAACAATAACGTGGAGTTCATGTGGAATCATAAAGAATAGAACATAGGCTTGTCATTTAAGCACTATTAAGTCAGAAAAACATGGATTCTATCATTCTTGGCATTTTATCAAACACCTTACATGCACAACTTTGGGCATAGGTGTACTTATCAATTTGACAATCTTAATCCATCCAAAATTCATGGGTTTCAACTAACCTACTCACATGCTTCATGAAAAACACATCAAAACACAACCTTGAATCCAAAAAACAATCATCAACATGAATATATTCATAACACAACAAGAAAATCATAATTTATAATTTAAAACATGATTCTTGAGCTCCATGGATGAAAGAGATCCATGGATGAACACTATGCATACCTGACTCAGGGTTCTTGACGTTTTTAAACTTGAAAAGTTTGAAATCCTTTAATTCTTGAAGAGGATTGGGTCTTGTTCTTGGGGATTAAATTCAGGGAGAAACCCTAGTTTTTGTTTGTGGAATAACAATGAGCAAAATGGCTGAATTCGGACTCATCTGGGTATATAGGCGAGTGGTAAGTGACCAAAATACCTCTATTAAAATGACCTGAAAATAAACTGAATGTGGTGTGTGACGTTCTGACTAACGGTCCATCAGACACTTGACGGTCCATCAGATACTTGATGGTCCATTACTTAGCCCATCAGACGTGGACCAAAAATGGGGTTCACTGGATAAGAGTTGACGACCTAGATGACGGTCCGTCAACTCGTCCGTCATTCCTTATCCAGTACGTGGCTCAACTACCTTGGCCGTGACGGTCAAAGTGGCGGTCCGTCAACTTGGCCGTCATACATGGGCATTTTCGGCAGTTCCAAGTAAAACATTCATAACTTCCTCGTCTGATGTTGGATTTGGACAAAATTAGTACCGTTGGAAAGCTAACTCAATTTTTCACGTGACAGAAAGTAAAAATAACAAAAATACCACGTGTACAAAGATTGCATTTCAAAGTAAGTCTTAGCATCCTTGAGATAATTTTTAGCTAGGAAAAAGACACGAGTATTACAAAACGTGGCGCTAATATTGGCTTGGATTTTTTGGGGTATTACAGATCTGTAGGCTGAGGTGGCTGATTATCATTTCTTCAGGCGTTAGATCGATGAGGAGGAATTTTCTGTAATGTGAAAACACGAGTTAGAAGCAGATAGAGACACTGAATGCATAATAGATCATAAAAGAAGAGATAATTTTCTAAAATACTCCATGGCCTCTTGCTCATAGATTTGGCACGCTTCACACCAATGATCAAAACTCTATGTAAGGAGGATTGTCTGACTCTCTAGGACTCTCTAAACCTTAGGATCTGATACCAAGTCTGTAATGCCCCAAAATCTGATTCCCGAGATGCCACATAGTGCTTCGAACTATAAGTAGTCCTGAGCTAACCTGGCTGCTTTCTACTAAATCTAAATCTCAAAATAGGGGAAATATGAATATTAAAACATAATAAGTGCGGAAGTCTTATCTAAAATATAGACATCTCATAAATCTTAGTAAGATAATACTGAGAATCTAAATACTAAATCAAAAGTCTAACACTGAATCTAGTAGTCCGACAAGCCTCTACTATCTGAATCCAAAGAGTCATTGGGATAGGCCCCAACTGACTCAAACCGTCTGAAATGAATAAAGGAACATTTACTAATAAACTGAAAGTATTAATAACTAAGTCCCCGAACTATGAGAACTCACCAACTGCAGGGATGTAGATGAGATGCTCGAAGATCACTCACACTGCTGAGACAGAGCACCTGAACCTACATTATGAGACAATGTATCACATAGAGGTAGATGCGGATTAGTACTTTGATGATGTACTGAGTATATGGGGGTGAATACAATAAGTAAACTATATCATCATAATTTATAAAGAAAACCATGCATGCTAAATATAAATGAATCACATGGGCTCATAAATCATAATCCATAAAGCATATAAGATAAATCTTATGAGCCATTACATTCAGTTTTAAAATCTGTTCTTTCTGAAAGCTGCTACTTTATCTTGTCAATTTGTAAAGGAAATACTTCATCTCAAGACTTTAAGAATCCTAAAACCATAGCTTTCAAAATATATGGTTTTATCTTAAGGCTTTATGCCAATAACCTATTTTAAGAGTAGGGGACATCTTATTGGGAGGTTCTTCTAATCGACATACACCATGTGAGAATCCGTGGAGTCCCATGTCTGGCCCCCATTAGGTAGGGTTGTTCTACCCTTTCCATCGGAATAGAACTTCTTATCTTAAGTGATCACAATCTGAGTCATCCACGTAGAAGTGGGAATAATCTTAATCCTACGGTGACACGTAGTTCTGGGGTATGAAACCATAGTAACTTACCCATCTCGGTGCTAAATACTACTCCCATTCTTATGCTCAAAATTTTAAGAAATCCACTTTAAAAAAAAAATAGCACAAGGTTAAATCTTAAGTTATATGAACAAAGTGGATTCTTTATCTTAGCTTAGGACTAAAACGTCAAATCTTTATCAAAATCTGAGAATAATCTTATCTGAGGGTGCTCATAGCATAAATAATCTAGAAATAGCAATCTTAATTAGAGCATAGTGACCCATGCATCAATCTGATGTTAACACATCTTAAAATTCATGCTTGATAATATAAGCATTTATAATTCATCATAAAATCTGGAAATTTCAGCAATATGCATGAAAATATGAACAAAATCATGGAATGCAGCTTATAAATCATTGAGAACATCATAAACTTGTAAATAATAATAATGGATGTTGACCCTAATTTGAATTTCATGGAAAATCACATAAATTTCAGTAAAAGTTGAATTTAAAATAAGTTTTGGGCACAAGAATGAAAGGATTGTCCTTGTTCATGCCCCACATACCTCAATTGATGATCTAGATTCTAAAACTTGAATCCTGGATCCTTATTGATGATTTGGAGATGTCTTCTTAGAGTTCTTGCATTAGGGATTCTTAATCTTGAATTGCCTTGAAGAATTAATGGAGAAATTTGGATTTCTTGGGGAGAAAGTTTGATGAACTAGGGTTTTGCTTGAGAGATATTTGATGAAAAGTGGATGTAAAGTGCTTTGGAGGGGTTTAATTCATTGTATAGGAAGGATTAGGGGCTGGGAGATTTAGCAGCCCCTCTTAAGCTCATAAACAGAACTGAAAAAATGACTAAAATCCCGACTTTTGGCCTTGGCGTGATGCGTCCACTATCGTGCCAAGCCACTGGAAAATTCCAACTTAGAATATGCACGGTAGCGCGACGCGGTGGTATCGCGTTGCCACCTTGGATGGGACTTGGAAACTTGGCGCGACGCGCCAATATCGTGGACCCTTACTAGAATTTGACGAATGTAAATCAACCCTCTCCGCGACGTGCCAACATCACGGAGGTCCACTAGAATTTGAAAATCATCATTTAAACTTTCTACGCGACACGCTAATGACCAAAATAATGGTGTTTTATGACTGGAACTTAAAATAGCCATAACTCCTATACCGAGTGTCGGATTTAGGAAAATTTAGTATCAATTGAAAGCTTCTTCGATTTACCATGCAATGGAAAGTCTAAATCTGAGGAATTCCATATGAAATAAATAGTATTCATTTTGGAAGCTATCCCTTAACATTTTAGGGATGAATTCAAGCTAGGAAAAAAAAATTGATCTATTACAAACAAGTATCCTCTTCATTGCATTGATGATCTTTTTTACTAGCTTCAGGTTGATTTTGTGTTTTCCAAGATTGATTTGATATTTTGATATCACCAGTTGAAGATTAGAGCTTTGGATGTTCCAAAGATAGCTATTTAGACTCGATTTGGTCATTATGAGTTCTTTATCATGTCTTTTGGGTTTACCAAATCCATTGCGACATTCATAGAGTTGATAAATTTAGGCTTACAACTGTATCTCAACTTTTTTATGATTGTATTTATAGATTACATCTTGGTTTATTCCAAGAATAAGGCTGATTATGTGAGACACTTAAGGATTGTACTTAAGGGGTTGCGTAATGAAAAACTTTATGTCAAGTTTACCTAGTGTGAGTTTTAGTTGGATTTTATCTCTTTCTTGTGTCATGTGGTGATCAAGGATGGATTATTATTTTCTGTCAAAGATAACAACAATTCATGATTGGGATAAACCTACTTTTCCTATTAAAATTTAGAGTTTCATTGGTTTGGCGGGTTATTATCGGTGTTTTTTAGAGAGTTTTTCATCTATTGTGGATCTTTTGACCAAGTTGACTCAAAAAGGGTTGTGCTGTATTTTAGTGGTCGGATGCTTGTAAGAAGAGCTTTCAAAATCTCAAAGAGTTGTTGTCTTCGACCCCTATTTTGACTCTACTTAGAAGGGCATGAGTTTTATCATGTTTTGTGATGCTTTTGGTGTGGTGTTGATGTAGGAGGGTAAGGTAATTACTTATTCATCTTGTCAGTTGAATCCTCATGAGAGAATTTACCCTACCCATGATTTGGAGTTGGCAGCCGTAGTGTTTGTATTAAAGTTGTGGCGACATTACTTGTATGGAGTTCTCTGCAAGATTTTCTTGGATCATCATAGCATTTAGTACTTCTTTAATTAGTGAAATCTTAATATGAGGTAGCAGTATTAGCTTGAGTTTCTTAAGTATTATGATCTTACTATTCTCTACCATCGGGGCAAGCTAATGTGGTTGTGGATGCCTTGAGCCAGAAGTTGACTAGTATGAGGAGTTTAGATCATCTCTTAACCCAAGAGTGGCCTTTACTTTTGAGGTTTAGTGTTTATCTAACCAGATGGTTAGGCTTGATATTTCTATACTCGATCGTATTTTAGCCTTTTTAATGCTAGATCTTCTTTGATTAAGTAGATTTGAGTTCACTAATTTGGTGATGATATATAGTTTGAGGGTGGTTCAAGATAAGGTGTTGAGTGGTGAGTCCAAGGCGACAACTCTTGATTTTAATAGTATTTTAAGGATTAGTGATGGTGAGATTTATTATGAAGGATACGCATTGTTCAAGATTTTTATTTAGCCAGAGGTAACAAAGATGTATCATAATTTGAAGTAGAATTACTAGTGGGATGGTATGAATAAGGATGTAACAGACTTTGTATCTTGTTGCTTGTTTTTTCGGCAGGTGAAGCCTGAGCATCTGAGATTAGGTGGTTTCACTTGAGCATCTGAGACTGGGTGGTTTGCTTCAGAGATTACCCATTCCTATGTGGAAGTGGGAGTGGATCATTATGGATTTCATGAGTGGGTAGCCTCATGCTTCTTGTGGTTTTACAATATTTGGGTAATCGAGGATCCATTGATCAAATCAACATATTTCATACATATTCAGATTTCCAGTGCTGAGATGTTGGCTCGTATTTATGATTGTGATATAATTAATCTTCATGGGGTACTCGTGTCTATTATTTCAGGCAGAGGCTCAGGTTCAATTCTAGCTTTTGGAAGATGTTTCAGGAGGAGTTGGATATTCAGGTTGACCTTAGCAAAAATTTCCACCCCAAAACTAACGGTCAGTCAGAGTGGACTATTTAGGATTTGGAGAATATACTTCACACTTGTGTTATGGACTTTGGAGGTCAGTGGGAGCAACATTTTGCCCTAACTGGGTTTGCTTATACTAATAGCTACCACTCAAGTATTGAGATGACACCTTTTGAGGAATTATATGGTAGGTGTTGTCGATCTCATATTGGTTGGTTTGAGACTTTAGAGGTTAGACCCTATGATATCAACTTGCTTTGTGAGTCTTTGGATAGGGTTTGGGTGATTCAAGATAGATTTCGAGCAGTCCAGAGTAGGCAAAAGAGTTATGTATACCACAAGCTTCACACTTTGAAGATTGGGATTAGTGATCAAGTCATTTTTCATCTGTCACTCATTAAGGGAGTGATGAGATTTGATAAAAGAGGCAAGCTTAGCCCTAGGTATCAAGCCATTTGAGATTTTTAGACCATTAGGGAGGTTGCTTATGAGTTGGCCATACCTACAGACTTTTCATCCGTTTATCCAATCTTTCATATATATATATATATATATATATATACTTTGGCATTATATTCTGGATGAGTTTCACGTGCTTCATTGGAAGTCGGTTAAGTTAGATGATAGGTTGTCCTTTGTAGAGGATCCAGTGTCCATTTTTGCCAGAGATATTAGACAGTTGAATTCTAGGGATATTTATTTGGTTAAGTATTAGTGGATACACCATCCAGTTGAGGAGGCTACTTAGGAGGTCGAGAACGAGGTCGACATGAGTAGTAGTTAGCCTCAGGTCTTTACCGTTTCAGGTATTTCCTTGCCATTTAGTTTGAGACAAACTAGAGTCTTAGCGGTGGATACTATAATGATCTGAAGTGTGAATCTTGCTTTTTATGTGATTTGACTATTTTCTCTTTCCTGTATTGCTACATATTAATTTTGGAGTGTCGGGATAGTTGGAAGGATTTCTAATGCCTTTGAGAGGGTTTTGAGAGAGTTTAAGGTGTTTAAGAGCTTTAAAATTTTCATAGTTGACTCTGGTCAATATTTGAGGTTCTGAGTGCCGGATGGCGGACATTTCTATTAGATCCACAATGCCAAATTTAGGTTAGTTGCGGGGTTGGTTCAAATTCGGCGCCTTTTGTTTGCATTTTGACCCTTAACTTAAAAAACTAGTGAAATATGTATTAAAGAGGTCATGGGGACTAATTTGTTGAAAATGACTTTCTTTTTAAAATCCAAAATCGCCATTGAGTCTAGAACATCAAAATCATCATTGTGGTAAATATAATTTGTTTCTGTGGGGTCATGATCAAATCCTGAGGGTCCATTCGGAGCATTGTTGGCTTACACCAACTCAGCACTTACTGATATCTGGTGCAACCACTTAAGTGGTAGCTGCTTTAGCGGCTCATTATCGGTTTAGCAGCCAGGTGTCACTTAATCGGAGCCACTTTAGCGGTCATTTAGCCTCCAAAGCAGCCATCTCTATATATATACTCTTTTTTATGATTTTCACCATTTTTGGATTTTGAGCCTCGGGTTTGGGCGATTATTAGGGTTTTCATCACCATTTGATCTTGGGTAAGCTTTAAAACCTTATTTTCATTACTTTACATTGAATTATATCATCAAAACACTCTTTAATCTTAGTTTCAAAATGAGTTTTGAGGTTTTTACCGGTAATGTTTAAAATAATTTTTCTTTAATTTGAACGTCATTTTTTGTGTGAATTTTCAACTGTAAATTTCTTTAAACTTGAGGAATATATTCTTAATATAAATAAAAATTTTGGTTTTACTCCTTCATTGTTGAACTCATTTTTTGAACCCATAGATGCATAGATGCTATATTTAAATATTGTAATTGATTTTGAGGCAGTTTAAAAGGGTAAGGCTCCGTGTTGAAGGACTTTAGGCTTGGATGTCATTATTTCATGGTATGTTATGGCTTAACTTTCTTCAAATTGGGTTGGGTTGTTAATGTATAAGTAAATCATTCTATGGGTTGGGAAAATGACTTGGAATATGATTTTTGAGCTATTATATATTGCATGATGCCCGTATGGTAGCTTATATTCTATAGTTATTGACTTATGATATTATATACTGAGGGTTTCCTGTGTGTATGTGTGTGGGTGGGGGGGCACTTTACTAGACATTATTGGCCTTATTTGTGCATTTGAATGCCTTATTTCTTAATGTGATGCCCAAATGGGGATTTGAATAGATGTTATAGGCCTTATTGAGCATTATTTACCTTTATCATGATAAAATACCCGTATTTTGTAGGTTGACATGATATTAATGACACCTTACATGCATATTTATTCCAATGGTGCCCAACTAGAGCTGATATCATGAACTCTTGACACATTGAGTTGATTTCTGAGATCACTTATATTCATATTGAATGGATTTGATATCTTTA
The DNA here is from genome assembly GCA_030864215.1 of Capsicum pubescens. NCBI lineage: Eukaryota > Viridiplantae > Streptophyta > Magnoliopsida > Solanales > Solanaceae > Capsicum > Capsicum pubescens. The sequence continues at coordinate 95,363,545 of CM061538.1, read as the reverse complement.
TATTGATCTGATTGATAATATTATATCCTCGTTACATACATAAACATTTATGAGATATTGGTACTATTGAGGAATATTGATATTTGAAAGAAAATGAGACACTTTTGAAAATACCTAAATGAAGGGATGTGTCTGTCCTGTAGGTTGAGACATGTGACTGAAATTGGTGAAAATTTAAGATAGTATACGGGTTGAGAATCATCCATGGATCCTACTTTGGGAGCATTGAGGCTCAATAGGTGTATACAGAAAGTCATGCAATGACTTTAACTGTTCACCGCATTGCATTACATGTACATCATGTGGTGTTTTTACATGTTACTTTTTGTGTATTTAGCTTTTGTCTATACTTTTGTATATGATTTATATATATATATATATATGTATATATATCATTCATTGTATTTCATTGCATGTACGCCATATGTTGTTTTTACGTGTTACTTATCGCATATTTAGCTTCTATATATACTTTTGTATATGCATATATATATATATATATATATGTGTATATAAATAAACTGTTAGTGGAGACAGTGTGAACTACCGTTTGGGAACTTTCTTGCTTGCAGGTTGCATGCTTATAGTATTTTCTTTATTTATCTTATTCAATACCTTGCTCAATCGGCCTATAATACCTACTGGATACAATTGGACCGTACTAAATCCTACTATGCTCTTTCGGTGCAGATCCTAGGATGAGTACGACATGCAGAGGATTGGTTCATGTTGTTAAGTCGATGATTTGAGGTACTGGCCTACTCTGGGCTTTCAAAGTCGACTCTAGACCTCCTCTTATCTATTTCTGTTATCTTTATTTATTTTAGAAGATAGACAGTTGTATTTTTGGTATTTTTGGATATATTTAGTAGATGTTCTACACTTATGACACCAGAGGTTGGGATTGTTATATTTTGTTCAAATTTCTACTAAATTTTGCATGTGTTGAACTGACTTTGTTGTAGAAGTCTAATCTTGTCTTATTTTGTTATTGTTTCGAATCTTCTTCCTTTTTGGGTGATTGACTTATCAAGGTTAATCCATAATAAATGTCATCATGACCTTAATTTTTGAGTCGTGATATATATATATATATACATATATATATATATTTATATCAATGAGTCTCACATATTGTATGTCTTAGCTAATCTAACGACCTACAAATCATACCACTCACTCATCCTCACAGTTCCCTGTCATCATCCCCGCCCCCTCCTTTCTCCTCTTAGGGAGGATGATCCCCAACAATGTTGTCTACCCTCGTCGTGATTCTATTAATTTTCTTTTCCCTTTATTATTGCATTAATAGGGTGAAAATTCTCATAATATTTTTTAACTGATGAATGTAGTATATCCAAGATCAATGAGTTCCTTGTCATCATCTTCCTCATTTGAAGATGGAGTGTATGCACCGAAGTATGAACCACAAAAATATATTTAAAATAAGTGCTAATTTAAACTGATATTAATGGATTATTAAAAAATAATTCAAGTAATAGATTCTTTAAATAAAAAAATGTTATGGGATGGAAGGTCTAAGCTCATCTAGTGCATGTTAGCCTAACGTATGCTCACCATGGGTAAACAAGATAGAACCTTGAATCCGACCACTGAATTGGAGGGGAAGTTCCTAGTGAAAGATTTGAAGTTATGTGGAGGATCTGGAAAAAGTGGAATAATGTCCAGAATCAATGGAGAGGCCTTCAATATAAGGGATTCTGCGAGTCAAGAAATGGCGAAATTGAAAAAAATAAAAAGTGAGCATAATAAAACTGAAGACTCATTTGATACTACAATATAAAATTTCAAAATATAGAAGGCGAATTCTAGTAAGATAATATCATCGATGAACCTTGAGTAGCTAGCAAAGGTAAAGACAACTGATGGAAGACCTAAGAAGGTCAATAAAGCTCTGGAATGGGTGAAAGTGATTCAATAAAAATGAAAAGACACAATGACAAAGGAAAATATTTCACAATGGAGAAAATTGCAAGATTACTATCCAATTCCTAATCCAGTTAGAGGCTGATGAGATAGAGCTAATAGAGACTCAAGCAAGCTCGATAAATATGCAGAATAGTGCAAAAGCTAAATTTTACTCTTCTTTATGGGATAGCTTTGATATAAGTAAATTTTCAATCGTTGGTTTCAAGTTGGACTATGTGAGGAAGACAAGGTAGATCAAATAATAGTGGTGATTAAGGAGGAAGACATAAGCTCTGAGGTCGAAATCCGGTGAAATACAGTTGTATGTAATGTTCTAGGGGCTCACCCCAATTTCACAGTGATAAATAAGTTCATTTGTAGACAATGGGGGAAATGAGGCATTAATAAAGTAGCTATGCCAAAAAATATAACATTGTTGGTGAGATATGATACATTTGAGTGTAAGTCAAAGGTAATCCAAGAGGGCATCTACCTTTACAATAACTCACTAATTGTCAAAGTTTGGATCCCTGACATAAAACTTTTCAAAGAAGATTTTTTTTTAATTCCTAATAGGGATCAAATTGCTAGAATTGAACTTTAGAAACTGAAGTGCTAAAGGACATAGCAAAAAGAAAGCCTAGTGCGCAAATCACTCATAACAAATAAAAGTAATGACAGAAAGTTGACGTGAACTTTTCCAACCTATCAGTGGAGGTGAAGATTGAAAGTAAATTACGAGAGGTGATCCACTTCAAAAATGACTAGGATCATATGATAGAACAAAAAATGAAGTATGAATGGAAGCTGTCTTTGTGCCCTATATGAAAGAAATGTGGACACACTATTAAAGTTTATTGAAAAAATAAGGCAATTGAAGGGACAAAGGTGATCTAATAGAGGTTACATAAGAGTGTGTAGGACATCACTTGACAAGTGAATATGCTAGGGCCAACAATGGAAGCCTTGAAGGAGGATGGGAAAAAGTAGGGAAAATAGTACCCAATAATGGTGGACAAGTAAATAGATAGTGGTAGAGGCCATCACAAGTGGTACAACTAATATATTGACTGAAAATGTCTTTCAATCATTGGGAGAGGGAAATAATGATCATGGTGTTCATGCCACTAAAGCAAGCAAATCGAGGAATTATATATCTTTCTTAGACCATGGTTAGAATCTTAAGGTGGAATGTAAGAGGCTTTTTAATTTTCTAAATAAAAAAGAAAATAAAGCTCCTCTACTATGGATAGGAAGAGAAAAGAACAAGAGGGCCAAGACAATTGATAGTTATCAAGGCGATGATAAGGCATCCTCTAGTACGAAGACAACATGACTTGCTCAATTAGTGAACCACTCCATAAATAATGCATCACTTTAGTTTGTGAAGCCTAAATATGATTAGAGCATCCAATAGGACAAGTCAGAAATCTAGAGCACTGACCCACAAGTTCAGGGTGGTACAAGGTAAGGGATACCACCGAGGTATCGTTGCAACTAATATGGAAAGTCTCACTCTGAGGTATGCTATCATGGTTCAAACAAATGTTATCAATATGTATAGATGTTATATCAACAATATTCATACTTTAGTTGAGTTTATCTTTAGTTTTTTGTCTTGAGGCCAGATGGTCCATTTTTAGGTATTTATAGGGTTCCTTATCTACTTGCTTACATGTTACTTCATGTTCTATTATTCAGTATATATATCAGGTTCATTTGGAGCATGGTCCACCGCCACTCAGATTTGGGGCGTGACACAGGTCTCCTTTAAATAGAAGTTAATTTATGATTTAAACTTTATTGGTTTTGAATTATAAGACAACGACCTCAAATGCTAGTAACTGTTTTCTAAGATTGATTTTTGTATATATTTAATATATTTGTTAATATAAATATAGAATTTAGACAAAAACTTTTTTGTTTCAAACCCATGTCGAACTCTACATCTTCCGTTGCCTTTACAATGCTCCTGCAAGAATAAAGAACTTAATAACTGTGTAAATTGATTGCATACCTCTACTAACAAACATGGGAGGATCATGAATTGCATGAACAATAGGTCTTATATGTAAATGATCATATACCCAGGACTCAAAAATATTTCCTTGCCAAGCTAAATGAAACAGATTTTCAAAATCCATAGAAAAATTATTGCCAAGTGACTGAAGCAAAAAAGTAAAAACATTTTGATAAAGGCATTTATCAGTAATATCATACGACTCTCGAATTCGTGTGCGGTTGCAATTACTGTTAGGGGTTTTGCTCTGATTTTCTTACCAAAATTAAGTTTTACTTTTTCTTGGAAGAAAAATAAAAGTAACCATAATTACTTTTACTTTTTTCCTTAAAGAAAAATATAAAACTTTTCCATATTTGAGAAACCTCTTTCTTGGAGAAAATGTTTTGGAACTCTATAAATAGAAGATCTTCCCTTTTCAAATAATAACACAATAGTATCCACAATGTGGTCGATTAAGAGTTTTATTTACGGGGAGATTTTCTCTCTCATTAGTTTTGTTATTTTTTAATATTAGGTTTTATAATATGTAGGACAATTGACCAAAATATATAATAATTTTATGTTTTTTAGTATTTTTTTGGTCATCTGATTTATCGTCTCATAGTTTGCAACTAGAAGCTTCCGCATGACACCCTCTCGATTTCGAACCCAATAAGTGGTATCAGAGTCTATGGTTCAATGATCCGATGGTTCAGACTGAGGACTGTTTAAAACCAAAGTTGCAACCAATTTGACGATAATGAAGGTGTTTTTGTGTCCAAAATACTACATGTGGAGAAAAAATTTCAAACAAATTTTCAATAATCCTGTTGTTAATCCATCTTTAAAACCAAAATCAATTTTCAACTCATGCTTATGAGCTCCAACTTTCAACCACTGCTTATTTTCAACACTTGGGCTCCTTTCAACTCGTGCATTTACTTTTAACGCATGAGCTCCACTCTTAACCTGTGCTCACTTTCAATGCATAAGTCTCCACTTTCAACCCTGTTTACTTATAACATAGGGCTCCAATAATATTAATCCATGCGTTTATTTTTAACGCATAGGGCTTCAATTTTTAACCCATGTCAGCTTTTAATCATGGTAAGCAGCAGTGATATATGAAGATCATGCATGTGAAGAAGGCAGATCAAGTGAAGAAAATCAAGCCAAAAAGGGGAGATTTGTTAGGGTTTTTGCCCTGAGTTTCTGACCAAAATTAAGTTTTACTTTTTCTTGGAAGGAAAATAAAAGTAACCATAATTACTTTTACTTTTTTCCTTAAAGGAATATATAAAACTTTTTCATATTTAGCAAACCTCTTTCTTGGAGAAAAAGTTTTGAAACTCTATAAAATATATAGAAGATCCTCCTTTTTCATACAATAACACAATAATATCTACAATGTAATCGTTTAAGAGTTTTGTTTAGGGGTATTTTCTCTCTCGTTAGTTTTTGTGGTTTTTTAATATTAGATTTTATAATATGTAGGCCAACTGGCCAAAAAATATAATAATTTTATGCTTTTTAGTATTATTTTTTTTTTGTCATTTGATTTATCATCTCATAGTTTGCAATTAGGAGTTCTGCATGACGCCCTCTCGATTTCGAACTCAAAAATTACCAAACCAAATGTTACAGTACTGTGAGTAGTGAGATCGTGAGCTAAGCCTTGGCTAAACAGTAAACACATTCTCTTTTAACATATTTATTCTCATAAAAGAAATATAATAGCTCGACACTTATATAGTCCACTAACAGATTTATGCAGACACTGCCTCGCATTAACCGTAAGAAAGGCACAGAATCTTGACATGCCATGGTTTTAATTGTCTATAAAAAAAATTTGAAAAAAGGAGAAAATGCCATCCACCAAATCAGAGACCATTAATTGGGATAATACTATCATTTGGCTAGAATTTAATGGTCAACTGGGGTGCAACTTACTTAGTGGCAAGCTACAAATAGTCAGTTCAGAGTTTACCCTTTTTTTCATTGGATGCAGAAGCTCTCAATTAAATAGATGAGTTATTTATTTTGACATTATGTCTGATCATATTAATCAAGCGATAGGGATAGAGACTTTAGCAAAGGAAGGAGTTGCTTTCAATTGAGGATCGGTAAAGGGGTCCTTTTTACTATTATATAAAGGAAGAGATTATAGCTGGATACAAATAGGCCTAGGCTAGCACACAGGTTATACCGACTAATTTTGATAAGAATTAAAAAAAAAATTAGGTTTGGTTGGTAAATTTAGTGATAAGAGGCTATCTAATTTGGGTGGGAGAGCACTTACTGAATTAAATGTTATCCAGATGCTAAGTGTTACAACCTAAATGCTGAAGAATAATTGACTCATTAGTCATTGCTCGTTAGATGAATGATCACTTCAAAGTGTTCTTGAACAACATATATACACCCGTAAGTAATTTAGTGCAGCAACAAAAAAATTCATTCAAAGGAATGATATATGAGATCAATATTAAAATACAAAAATAACCAGGAAACAACAATTGAATGATACCATAATTAGAGTTGGTAAGGTGACCATAGGAAGTGGGATCATCATCATTCTCGATCAAACAAAACCATCCAACAAATCGATCCACCTAACACACACCAAAGTTGAAAAATGTAAAAACATGGTAATTAATAGGAGTAGAATATACCTCCAAGTTGTAATTTATTAAAAAGATTTTAAAACATAATATAATTACTTTTTTCTCGTTTCATAAAACACGAAGTCAGGGTATTAGAATGGAGGACTAGAATGGCTGATTTGTGCACATGTTCCCTTTTTAAGCTGTTATTTAGATAATGAGCTTTTTTATTTAAAGTCATGCAGGAATATTATCCATTACGAGAATGTTAAATTCGAGTCTAATATTTATTTATATTATTACTCAACCTTACAAGCAAAATGTTAGAAGATATATAATGACTGATTTGCATACAGGTTCTCATTTTATGTTATTATTTGGATAATGTACGCCGTGCATTTTCCACTAGGACAATATTATACTTGGGTCTAATATTCATTCGAATTATTATTCAACCTTTCAAATAAATTATTAGACTATTATCTAACGTTTATAGTAACTTACAAAATTTTAAACCGTGATCTAAAATTTTCTCATAATATTTCTAGTTTGCTCAAATAATATATTTAGACCATAATCTAAAAGTTCTATAAGTTACGTACTAAAAGGGGACTACGCAAGAAAATTTCCCTATTAAAAGGGACCATTGGTTTACTCATTTCCCCCCCAACACATTACTCTTAACACTTTTCCAAATGGCACTTTCTTTTGCACTTTTGGCCGTGTCAATATTGCTCATCTTTATTGCCTACAACCTCTTCCTCCGGCTGAAAGCCAAGCTTCCGCCAGGTCCGCGGCCGTGGCCTATCATCGGAAACCTCTACGACATAAAGCCGATAAGGTTCCGGTGCTTTGCGGAGTGGTCGGAAATATATGGTCCCATTTTCTCATTTTACCTTGGTTCACAACTAAATGTAGTGGTAAATAATGCACAACTTGCTAAGGAAGTATTGAAAGATAATGACCAAAATTTGGCTAATAGGTTTAGGACTAAGCCATTGGCAAATGTGAGTAGAAATGGGAGTGATTTGATTTGGGCTGATTATGGACATCATTACGTGAAAGTGAGAAAACTATGTAATCTTGAGCTTTTTACTCTCAAGAGAATTGAAGCTCTTAGACCAATTAGAGAAGAAGAAGTCATTTCCATGATCCATGACATCTTTACAGATTCTTCAAAGCCAGGTATGCTTTTCATCACTTTTTCCTTTAATAAAGTCAAAAACTTTTTGTAATAAATAGTCATCATTTACACCAACATTTCACAATAATGATCAAGTTTTTCATGAACTGAATTTTTCATATTATGTCATATTATATGTGTAACTTGCAAAGCCAGGTACTGTTAAAACTTTTCCTTTTTGTGATATCTCTCTGTATAACGATCATACTCTATAAGAACATTTACTCTAACATCCAATTTTTTTTTAATATCAATAACTTTTGTCATGTTATGTTATTTTATATGTTCTCTAACAACATGTACTATAACAAGAAAGTTCTTATTTTTCATGTTATATTGTATTATATATCTTTTTATAACAAAGAACAAATAATTCCAATTCATTAGATTATTCTTGTGTGGAATTTCATAACCGAGAGTTGGTGGAAGATTCAGAAACTTCATGACTTAAGTACCAGGTTGATATTTGTCTAAATTAAACGGTATCACGGTACAGTTGAGATAATCATGCATGCACATTTTTATTAGGACTATACTTCATTAAAATATTAATTATGAAAAACAACACTCTGATTCAAGAGTGTTAACGTATAGATCGATTTTTTTCAAGATTATATATAACCTTTTATAAGTACCACTTGGAAAAGATATTGTTGTTCTCTTTTCAACTATGCTGGAAAATCTTTTTGAAATATGTACCACCATTTAATGGAATATAGGTCTAGAATCATCACATTTTGAAATAGAAATTCACCTTTCACAGACACATTTTTAACTTTTTCAACGACAACATGTCAGCCCACATGTGGGGTTTGGAGATGATAGAATATACACATACCTTACCCCTAGCTTTGTGGGATAGAGAGACCATTTCCATAGAGCCTCAATTTAAAGAAGTGTAACTGAAACAGGATTGAAAGGAGAATATAATATAGTAGGAAAATAGCAAAACGAACAGAATAAATTAAAAAAAATAGGTAGCAGTGGAAATTGAAGAATAAGATACTACGTCAATATTCACTAATACTACTAAATAAGGAGAAAATGAGAAGAGGAGACCGACTCTGTGCCTCTCCCACAACTAACTAATACTAATACGTACTGCAAAACAGCTACATAATTAAGTTTTCAAATTTCAAAATAATGCAATGACATGCAATTTTTTACCCTTCACAATCAAAGGCTTAAAGTTATGTTGTAAGAGAAAGAAAAGAAAATGACAACTAACCAATCCACAATAGACACACATGAGAACAAACTAAAGTTAGGGAAGCCCCTATACGACCTTAGTCAAATAGTGACAATGCAATGTATGATGTTTGGATTAAGTAAATGCAACTTTGAATTATGTGACAACTTTGTATTTAAGTGAAAAGGTAGAACAGGCCACAAGTGAAAGTGAAGTTTGAAAAAACATCTTAAAGTATCTTGGGTTTTAAATTTCAAAGCTGAACTATCATATATGCAAATTTCTTATCAAAATTATTATTAACTATTAATTAAATAAACCTCAACTATTAATTATTTGAATTTCATATTAAACTGAGCAGTATATATTGATTAAAAAATTTATCCCTCATAAAAAAAGGTTAATTTTTTTTTCCAAATTTATACCACTAGACAGAGTATTTAACAGTCTTTTACTAAAATAAAAACTCTTCAATAAAAATAAGAGATTAACTAGAATACACTGTTGGTGGATAGTTTTTTTTACACAGTCAAGGAATATTAATGCTTTTTATGGATTCTATTTTTCAACTAATTTTATTTTTTAACAGTTTAGAAAAAAAAAATAGTACTCCTGTGTGGTAACTCGTACTCTTAAATTTGTTTTATGGAGTTTATTTACAAGTATGACATGACTTTAACAAAATTTAAAAGGATTCCATTTCTCGTCTTCATCATCATTAGTTTTAGGTATCGTTTGTAGCTAGACCATTGAGCAAAATAGAGGAATACACTTTCGAAGACCGAATAATAAATCGTAATTCTAATGGTAACTTTTGAATCAACATCTCTTTCTCTGTTTCAGATTTTAAAGATGAAATAAATATGATTTAATTTACTAAATGAATAAATCAAAAAGAGTGTTTCCTATATTTCATAAGTAAGTTTATTAAGTAATTAGGTGTTTACATGATTCAAAAGAAAGATCAGATGTAAATCGTTTTTGTTGCAGTATCACTCATAAATATAGTTTCATCTCAATAGATTCAAAATAAATTCTCTTAAAAATCAAAGAAGTAATCTTGCACTTGAAAAAAATATGCACGCAGTTCTTGCAATGGAGAGTTGATGTTTTGACATTAATAGAGAAAGATATGAAGCCATAGATGAGGGGGAGTCTAGGAGAGAGAGAAAGAGACTGTATTGTAGATGGAGATCAGCGAAGGATGAAGAGAAAAATAGCATGAAGTTAATTGATAATATTACCCATAAAAGCATTAGGATTCCTTGATCGTGTAAAAAAATCTATCCACTGAAAGTGTATTCTAATTAATCTCTAAATATAAATACAAACTAAGAGACTAGGTCTTACCTTACCAATTCTAACTAGGAAACTGAGAATAAAAGCCTGTAACTAGTAGGGAGTCAGTTTTGACTTGCCCCACTCCTCTAATTAACAAAAAGATTGAAGTTCTAGAAGAAGAAGAAGAAGAGTTGAATCACTATATATTTGAGAAAGGTATAACTCATTTGCGCCACCCATGTGCTTGTATTTGTGAAAACCTTGTTGTACGATTAAATAGCATCAGTTACAACAGAAAAATATACAAATAATTTAACCTTTTCCTCAAGAAATAAACCTATTTAACATGAATGTCATTCGTTAGAACATGGCGAATTCAGATTTTTCACCAAGTGGGTTCAATATGTAAAATCAGAATACCACTATAGGGGCTCGAACCTGCGACCCAAGTATCAAGATTTGAACGCAAGACCACTGGACTAACAACTTCACTTGTTAAAAGTAAAGGCTTTTACAACATTTACTCATTCTTAAAAGTTTCGAAAAAAAGGAGGAATGCCGCTATAGGGGGGTTCGAACCCACAACCCAAGTATTAAGATTGGTACACGCGATCACTGGACTAGTTACTTCACTTGTTCATAATGGGTTCAAAATTAAATATATACTTTTATACTTATAAAAACGGATTATATATACACATATATACGGTGTAATTTTTCGACGAAATGAGTTCATATGAACCCACTTGAACCAAAGTGGGTCCACCCCTGCGTTAGAAGTAGTGATTCAAATAAATTTTTGCATCCTATTTACTTGAGTATATTATTTAATAAGAGTTTAATTTTTATACACAAATATCCAATAGAAAAGAATTTTTACATTATTGAGTGAGCTAGACGGTAAGTAGGGGCGGCCCAATACTGTGAAAGGCCTAAAGTTAAGCTTCAATGAGGAGTTTAAATTTTTTTGATATAAAAGAAAAGGAAATGAAAAACTTTCACTATATATATTTTTTATTTGAAGTCTACTTTTTGAAATAAATGTCAAATGTCTCACTAACTTCCTCGTGAACTCCTTGTTAAGATTGTATCATACATTCGATTGTTTTCTCTTTATTTTTTTTTGGAGTTTTAAATACCTAAATTCATATTTTTTAGTTGACATATTTTATATTCTAGTGAATTATTAAAAGAACAATATATATTATGTAGTAAAAGATCTAAATAAACAAGTTTTAGGTGAAGATAATACTAAAAATTTGAAATAATAGAACTTGATCCAATAAGTCGATAACTTAATTTGAAAATACTTGTATGATACTTCAATATTCTTGTAGGAGCTCATCCATATACTTAAAATAGATTGATTATTTTTTTCTATTACTTACTGATTTAGGGCCCTCTTTTGATTAATTAGTGAACTATATCATGTTAAAGATAGAAAATAGTTAAATTACTTTATAATATACCAAAAAAATAGAAAATAATATGACCTATCGATTAGAAAAGCGCACCCCCCCCCCCTTCCAAAATAAGGGGCTTAAAGCCAAGGCTTTAGGAGCTACCCAAAAGTCGCCCCTAACGGTAAGTATAAGTAAACTTCGTTAAAAAGTGATATTAGTAATTAAAAAAAAACATGTTATCACTTATGAATTTACTAATAATAGAAAAATATTCTTTCATTAAAATTTATGTGACACTTTTTAAATTTTAAGAGTCGAATTTATTGCTTCGAGCAAGACTTTCATATGCCTTCTAAATGTTTTAAATTGTCAATTATAATGATTTTTAATACTTTTATATATATTTCAAATATATGTAAATGTTATTTAAAAAATTAATAATTTCATATTCTAATTCATGAATAAAGTTCTAATAATGTCACACGAGACTGGAAATAGTTTACTCTACATAAGTTAAATAAATTCATAAAAAAGTTTATTCAGAATTTAATATCTATGAAGCCGATGAAAAAGGGCAGAAATAGACCCCACGGCGAAAGATTCGTTTAGCGACAAATTGAGGTGCAGCCGCTAACCCGAAAGTTTTTGTTTCTGGTTCATCATTCGTCTTTATACGGAGGTTTGGTAAAATAAAGTGATTCCTAAGCGATGTGTTTGGTACAAAGATTTTTTTTTTTTTTTTTTATAATTGTGATGTTCGAATCACACACTAATTTTACAGATATCTGTTACTCTATTCACTAAAGCAAAAATAGATAGAAAGAAATTAGTGTTGGTAGCTGTTGAAAAAATTGAACCTAAAACTTCATGACACTCAATTCAACTTTATTAAACTATTAAAATACATTTGATACAAAAAAGCATTTTTTAAGTGGTGTTATTTCTTATTTCCTTGTATTTGGTGTGTAGAAACACACCATTGACACCAAATATAAGGAAATAAAAAATGTTTTCCTTACGCACCAATACAAATGTTTTCTTAGAAAATCAAATTGTATCTAATCTAGCTAAATATTAAAAGAACTGGGAGTGGTGGATCGAGTTGATTTAACGACATTGTGTTCTCTTAACCTATTTTTTAATAATTTATGTATATAAATTCTCTAAAATTGTCGCAAATAATAAATAAAAAGGGGCAGTTTGATGTACTAAGTTTTGCTTGTACCTTTTATTAATTATCAGTCTACACCGACTGTGATCTTTCACATAGCCGGTAAAAACTTACATGCACTTGATAAAGTGATCTTTTACATAGCCGGTAAAAACTTACATGCACTTGATAAAGTGATCTTTCACATAGCCGGTAAAAATTTACATGCACCTGATAAAAAAATGGATCTTGGGCCTAACTAAAGATCAAAAGTTAGCTCATGAGGGGAGAATTGCCCAAGACCATATAAGGAGACCAATGACCCTTTAACCCACCGATGTGAGACTCTAACAGCACCTGGTGTATACACCAAACTAATGTTCTTTACCATGGTTATGTAATTAAATTAAGTAAAATACATATTGATTAATCATTGTTAAGTAATATGAACTTTAAATTCAAACACATGGCATGCGTGTATTGGCTTGATGTATACACCGAATGTGTGTAAGTTTTAACCTCTAAATAACCTAATGATATAGAAAGATTTCTACATTTTGAATATATATAACTTATTAAGATTATTTTTTTTATATATATATATATATATATATATACTCTTAAAATCTTTCATAAGCTACATTGCTCAAGTCTGCCAAGAGGTGAATTACCTCATTTCTTTGAGCGGGTCTTCTCAATTAAGCAAATCTTTTTATTGTTGATGATCTTCATTTGCCAGAAAGTCTACACATTTCTATTGGTTTCCCTCCCTTCAGATTATTTTAGTAATTGCTTTGTTGTCTTCAAGTAAATAATTGCAATCTTTAATAATATCCCATTAGAAGGTGATAATGTATGTCTGATATTTTTTGATAAGCTTGACAGCAAGTAGACGATCTATATATTTCCACTTACAATTGTCCCTTTGTTTGATATTTCACAAACTACGACTAATAAAGTTGATGATCTTAAATGCAGGCAATGTAGGCAAAAGCTTGATAATGAGGGGCTACTTGGGATTAGTATCATTCAACAACATAACAAGGCTAACATTTGGGAAGAGGTTTATGAACTCAGAAGGTAAGGTTGATGAACAAGGTCAAGAGCTCAAGCAGATAGTCTCAAATGGGATGAAGATTGGAGGAAAACTCAACCTAGGAGACTTTGTTCCATGGCTAAGTTGTTTTTTCAAGGATGACAATGAAGCTATCAAAGCACAAGATAGTCATGTGGATAGGTTTACTAGGGTTATTATGGCAGAACACACTCTTGCAAGGAAGAAAACTGGTGAAACAAAACAGCACTTTATTGATGCTTTGCTCACTCTACAAAAAGAATATGAGCTTAGTGATGACACCATTATTGGCCTCCTTTGGGTAAAGTATATTACTCACTGTCTCAATTTATGTGATATGTTTTTCTTTTCATTTCGTTAAAAAAAAAGACATCTTTTCATATTTAATACATCTTTCCAATTTATGTAGCAGAATATGTATTTTGAGACATAATTTTTTAAAATTTTGACCGTTAATTCAAACATAAAATTTACATACTAAAAATTATGTAACATAGATTATAAGCGACAATATTTAAAAAGCATGTGTCCTTTAACTTGGTCTCAGATCACATCTATGATCTCTAATTTTGGGTGTGCACAAGTAGACACTTAAACTTGTATAAAGTTATAATTAGTAGACACATATCTCCTATGTAGCGTCCTACGTGACAAATTCTTGTCTTACATGAAATCCTACGTGTATTATGTCACATAGGACGTGTTTACCTACTAGTTCAACTTTACACAAGTTTAAGTATCCAATTATGCACACTCAAAGTTGAAGGTCATAGATACTAATGATAATGTGAAAAAAAATATTCACCATAAATGCATGAGAAAGTCTAAAATAATTTTAGATAAACATTAGATATTAAAAAGGAAGGCGTAAAAGGGAAGCGAAGCAAAACAAGAGAGCACTTCAATTTATATTTTTGCAATTTTAACTTTAGGTTAAGAGAACCAATACAACAACAACATATCCAGTATATTTCTACATCGTGGGTTTCTGGGGAACGTAGAGTGTACGCAGTTTATACCACTACCTCTAAAGAAGTAGAGAGACTGTTTCCAATAGACCCCGACTCAAGACAAAGGACAGTATATATAGAGAAAAAAAATGCATGGAACGTGATAAAATAACATAGGTATGATATCCACAAAAAATATTGAACACTGCCAAACAAAGACACCAAAGCCCTCCTACCTACTGCCTACGACTCAACCGCACACCTTAGCCCTCTATCCTAATGTTTTTCCTCCATACCTTTCTATCCTGGGTCATGTCCTCAATCAGCTGTAACTGCTCCATGTCATGTTTAATCACTTCCCTCCAGTATTTCTTCGGTCTACCCCTACCCCGCTTGAAACCGTCCAAGGCCAACCTTTTACACCTACGAACCGGGGCATCCGTGCCTCTCGTCATCACATGGCCAAACCATCTCAACCTAACTTCCCGCAATTTATCCTCCACCGACACCACTTCCACCTTCTCCCGAATACTCTCATTCCTAACCTTGTCAGCTCTTGTAAAACCACACATCTAATGCAACATCCTCATTTTCGCCACTTTCAACGTTTTGATATGAGAATTCTTAACCAGCCAACACTCCGCTCCATATAACATAGCCGATCGGACTGCAACTCTATAAAATCTGCCTTTCAGCTTGGACACCTTCTTATCGCATAAAATTCGATTAAGAGAACCAATAAAGTTAAGAAAAAACAAAAGAAAAAAATATATAAGTAAATTAAAGAAAGTAAAAGAATTGGACGAGTTAGGTGTTACGAGTGGAAAACAACACAATTTTTTTTCGTTTTTCGTGATCATTAACTAATTAACATGCCTTCCACCAGACGTAAAGTGTTGATTAAATTATTATTTAATATGTTATGATACTAATTATATTATTGAAGAAAAAAGATTTATCATAAACTTAATAATTCTCCATTACCTTAGCTTTTGAATGTGTTCTATGATTCTTCCACTATTCTCTGCTGGAAGAAAATAAGTATTGGTGCAATATATATATATATATATATATATATAATATTCCATTACCTTACCTTTTGAATTCTATTCTCCACTATTTTCTGCTGGAAAAAAATAAGTATTGGTGCAAAATCTACATTATCTAAAAATTAAAAAAAAATCTTATATTCTTGATAATTTTCCATTACCTTACCTTTTGAATCCTATGATTCTCCACTATTCTCTGCTGGAAAAAAATAAGTATTGGTGCAATATCTACATTATTAAATTTTTTTTTTTTAAAAAAATCTATTTTTATCTAAGAAAATGCCAAATCATAAATAATTTTAATTTTCTACAACTTTCAATTATTGTTCAACAATTATTGCAGGATATGATAACAGCAGGGATGGATACAGTGGCTATAACAGTTGAATGGGCTATGGCCGAACTAGTTAAGAACCCAAGGGTTCAACAAAAGGCCCAAGAAGAGCTAGACCGGATTATAGTATCAGATCAAGTCATAACTGAATCGGATATGTCGAAGCTCTCTTACCTACAAAGTGTAGTCAAGGAATCACTAAGGTTGCACCCTCCAACTCCACTAATGCTCCCTCACATGGCTGGTGCCACTGTTAAAATTGGTGGTTACAACATTCCTACAGGTTCCATTGTACATGTAAATGTTTGGGCACTTGGACGTGATCCAAAAGTGTGGAAGGACCCTTTGCAATTTAGACCTGAAAGATTCATTGAGGAGGATGTTGACATGAAAGGTCATGATTTTCGATTATTACCTTTTGGTGCTGGTAGACGCATTTGTCCTGGTACAAATCTTGCTATCAATATGGTTACCTCTATGTTAGCTCACTTGTTACACCACTTTAAATGGTCTCCACCTTTTGGAGTTGAGACTGAGGACATTGACATGTTGGAGAGCCCTGGAACTGTCACTTGCATGCGAACTCCTCTACAAGTTGTTCCTACTCCAAGATTGCCTGAACACTTATATGAACGTATTCCTATTTTTGTGTAACATCTTCTCATAATGTTACACTCGACCTTGTTTACTTTTTTGATGTTATTTGGCGCACTCTTGCACTTAACTAATTTATTGTTTATTAATATGATGGAATGTAATCTATATATTTATGGAGAATAAATATAATCGTCATTTCAATAGTACAAATGTGAAATAAAATTTCAATGTTGTCGTATCTTTAAACATCTTCCCTTTTCTAATAAATTTTTAATCATAGCGAGTTATGATTTTGATGATTAACAAATATGACAACTCAGTTGGTTGCTACATGAGAAAAGCCCTGGTCCTGGTAGCTAGTTGGTTCTTATACCGTGTCTAATACTTAATCTTAGCCAGAGTAGGATTCACTTTCACGAGAGGTATTTGTAGTGTATGTTACAAAAATTAACCTAGCAACAACCCTAAATAATGCTGTAGAGAAACTTGGTAGATCCTTGTTACTACTGATGTGTCCAAGTCGATAAGAAAGTAGAGTCAAAATTAACGTTAGATGTATGGAAAATGTGGACATACTTTCTACTTCCTTAATTCTCTAGGTCTGAGAGATACTATTTTTCTTCTATATCTCTCTTAGTATGCTGCTAATGGTGTATTTGTGTATTATTGGTTAATATAATCCTCTTGCATGCCCACACACCTCCATTGGGTCTAAGAGATGCTATTTTTTTCTTCTATGTCTCTCTTAGTGTGCTGTAAGGGTGTCAAGGGGCCGGCCCGATCCGGCCCTCGTAACTAACTCGGCCCGGCCCTAGGGCTTTAGGGTTCCGGGTCCCGGGCCGGTTATTTTTTTAAAATGGGCCCGGCTAACCCGGCTTGGACCAAGCCCGGTCCAGGCCCGTCGGTAAACCGGCCCGGCCCGAATACTTTTTTTTTTAAAAAAAAAAAGAAAAAAAAGAAAAGGGATTTTGGGCCAAACTAGCCGTTGGCCCAACGGCTATATAGCCGTTTTTTGGGTCCACACGGCTAGTTTGTGCCCATTTATTAAAAAAAAAAAATTAACTTTAAAAAATATTTTTTAATCCCAAAAAAAATTCTATAAATACCCTACAACTTCAAATCATTTTTCACTCTCTCAAATCTCATTCTCTCTCAAATCTCAATTCTCAATTCTCAAATATTCAATATATTTAATTTCTTAAAGTGTTCACTTTAATTTTTTAATTTTTCGTTTACAAAGTACGAGCGGAAGTTTCTAAAGTCGCAACCTTCGGATACTTTCAAAATTTGGTATTGTCGTTCTATCTCTTACGTTTAATTTTTATTTATTGTATTAATTGTTTAATATTTAATTTTATTATATTTGTGTATTTTGAATATTTTTAGTTTAATTTAATTTATATTATGGATAAATTAAGAACCCTCGCTACTAAAGGTGTTAAATTTTTTTTTCCCAGAAGCGGTAGTGGTAGTAAAAAGCGAATTACTAGCGGTAGAGGTAGTTCAAGTAGTAGATATACCCGTGTGCCTTCGCCTCCGGTACCGCTTGGTACACCTTTTGAGGAAGAAATAGGTGTAGGTGCTCACGCTATGGATTATGTAGAAGCTCAGGAAAATTACGGAATAGAAGAAGAAAATGAAGTAGATGCGGTTAATTTAGACGAAGATAATGAAAATATTGCTGAGACACCCGCAGTAGGAGATGCTAACGTTAGATTTGAATCGGTTAATCTCCCTCCCCGTCCTCCTAGTGCCCCAAGACCTCATAAAAGAACTAGTGTTGCATGGCAATTTTTTGAATGTATATCAGATATTGAGGTGCAATGCAATATTTGTCAACAAATATATAAGCATAGAAGTGGAGGCAAGCAAGGGGGTACAGGTATGTTAATGAGACATATAGTTGAAGATCACAAAAGAGAGTTAAATATTGCACAAGGTGGTGGGGATGTTGGTGGGCCAACACAAACTAGAATGGACCCAGCAACCGGTCATGTAGCGAAGAAGTATAATAAATTGAGGGACCGGGAAGAAATAACTAAAATGGTAGCTGTGGATTGTTTGCCTTTTAGTTTTCCTTCTTCTGATGCCTTTATTCATTATATACAAGCAATTTATAATCTTATGTTTAACGGTATTCCTAGAACTACTTGTCGGTCTGATATTTTTAGACTTCATTCACAATATTATTTTTATTTATCAACATTGTTAAAAAATATTCAATGTAGATTGTCCCTAACTTCTGATCTTGGTCGTGCTGTAAATAAAAATAATTATTTAACCGTTACTTGTCATTGGATGGATAGTAATTTTGTGATACAAAAACGTATTCTTGCTTTTTTATATGATGAAAATCGTAAACATACTGGACAATTTATTGATGATTCTATTGTTAAAATTGCCGGATATTATGGTATCGAAAATAAAATTTTATGTATTGCTTTTGATAATGCTTCTAACAACAAGACTGCTCTAAAAAAATTAAAATCTACGCTATCTCCCCCCTTGCCTGAAATTTTTCATATTACGTGTGCCTGTCATATATATAATTTAATTGTAAAAGATGGTCTTGAGTTTTTTGAGCTTTATATTGAAAAAATTCGTCTTGCCGTTGGTTTTATTCAAAGAAATAATCATAGATCGAGAATTAGAGAATTTAAAGTTAAATGTCAAGAAAATGGACTTACACCGATTTTGATGCCTGAGGAAATTGATACTAGATGAAATTCTACTTATGAATTTTTAAAAACTTGTTATAAATATAGAATTCCTGTTACACTAGCTTTTAACCAACATTGCGGTTCATTTGCTGACTCGGTTGATTGCATGCTACATAATTCTGATTGGGTTGTAATTAATGATTTTGTTAAGTTTTTAGAAAAATTTTATGTAGCTACGGTTGAATTTTTCGGTGCTTCTTATCCTACTATTTGTAATATTTTGGCATATATAGCCGATATTTCTGGTTTGCTCAAAAAATATAAAAATAAAGAAGGTTATAAAGAAACTGTTGGCGCCATGTTTACGAAATTTAAAAAATATTTTTTTTTGATTCCCCTTATTTACTTGGTTGGTGCTATGCTAAATCCGTGCATGAAATATAATAATATATGCCACTTTAGTACTCTTATTTATACTAACTTAGAAATAAATACTAACCATGATTCTGAACAAGTACAACCTGATTTGTGGACGACTACGGCTGATGCAAAGGATTACATAGAAAAATTATATAATCACTATGTTGATTTATTTGATTTAGCCATACCTACAAATATCACTCCAACTGTCGCTCCTCATCCTCCCGAGGAGCCATCATCTTCTAAAAGGCCGGCATATAGTGGTTTTCCTGATTCGTTTTATGATTTAAATTGTTGGAACAGTGTTGATGAGAGCACTTACACATCAACTTATCGGAAAGTTGAAATATTATCTTCGGACGATACCAGAGGATCGCAGACGACGGATCAACACGTTGGATTGGTGGAGGAGTAATGAAACACAATATCCTGTGCTTTCAAGATTAGCTAGAGATATCTTGAATGTTCCAATGTCAACCGTTACATTAGAGAGCGCCTTTAGTCAGGGACGACAACAACTTGGAGACAACCGACACTCATTGGGAAGCAATGCAATGAATGTTCTAGTTTGCCTCAGAGATTGGATTAGAGCGGAAAGAAGAAACCAAGGAATGGAACCGGAGCCGAGCGACGAGCTGAAACTTGAAGAAATTATGACTCCATGGGAGAACTCAGTAGAATCAAGTCCAATGCATGGTTTTGCCCCCGTTGACTTCGACTATCCTATGCAAGTTCCTGTTAATATTAACATAAATGAGTTGGAAAAAATGATGCATAATTTGTAGATTTTTCATTCATGTAAATTATAAATTTTGGATCATTTTGCAAATAATAAAATTCCCCAAATTCATTCACTTCTTAGTCCTTGCTTTTTATATTTTTTCATTTAACGATTTAAAATTTTAAATTGAATTTCTAGTTTTCTACTTTAAATTAAAAACTTACTTCTAATATATTATTAATTTACTACCAAATATTATTAATTTATTATATTAAGTAGCATATGTTTTGTATCTTTGTGTATATATCTTATATAGAAGTGTATATTTAACGTATACATGTGTATATGTTTTATAAATTAGTATATAAGTATATCTATATATATTGTAATGTATATATAATGTAGTATATTTTATAAGTAGTAGTATATATACATTGAATGGTGCGTATACACATGTATATATCTTCTATAGAAGTGTATATTTAACGTATACATGTGTATATGTTTTATAAATTAGTATATAAGTATATCTATATATATTGTAATATATATTGTAATGTATATATGTTGTAGTATATTTTATAAGTAGTAGTATATATACATTGAATGGTGCGTATACACGTGTATATATCTTCTATAGAAGTGTATATTTAACATATACATGTGTATATGTTTTATAAATTAGTATATAAGTATATCTATATATATTGTGATGTATATATATTGTAGTATATTTTATAAGTAGTAGTATATATACATTGAATGGTGCATATACATGTGTATATATCTTGTATATTTAACATATACATGTGTATATGTTTTATGAATTAGTATATAAGTATATCTATATATATTGTAATGTATATATATTGTAGTATATTTTATAAGTTGTAGTATATATACATTGAATAGTGCGTATACACATGTATATATCTTCTATAGAAGTGTATATTTAACGTATACATGTGTATATGTTTTATAAATTAGTATATAACTATATCTATATATATTGTAATGTATATATATTGTAGTATATTTTATAAGTAGTAGTATATATACATTGTATGGTGCATATACATGTGTATATATCTTGTATATTTAACGTATACATGTGTATATGTTTTATGAATTAGTATATAAGTATATCTATATATATTGTAATGTATATATATTGTAGTATATTTTATAAGTAGTAGTAGATATACATTGAATGGTGCGTATATATGAGTAATTGACTAATTCTGTATATGTGTATATATTTTTTAAATTCTAATGTAGTATATACTATATATACAGTGTATATATATTATTTAACGTATTTATAATGTATATAGGTGGGTATATGTAATGTATATTGAAAGAAAGTTTTTTTTTTTATATTTTTGACCGGGTTTTGGTGGGTTTGACCGGGTTAGGTTAAGTGGGCCGGGTTAGGGTGGGTTTTAATTTTTTTACTGTTTGGCCCGACCCAGGCCCGTCTAGCCAAAACCGGCCCTTAACCGGCCCTCAACCCAGTTAAAATAGAAGGGCCGGTTCCGGATTGTCCCGACCCGTTTGACACCCATAGTGTGCTGCTAATGGTGTGTCTATGTATTGGTTAATATAGTCCTCTTGCATGTTCACACACCTACATTGACAGAACACAATGTAAAATGCAATTTTTGTGAGCAAGAGAGATCAAACTGAAGAACCAAGTTCAAGCAATTGAAGTTACTTTCAGTTCTTTAGTTTGTCTAGATCTTATAGCAGGTGTTTTGAGTTGTAAACTTATTTGTTTATTCAAGAAATATTATTGTAAAATTCTTTTCTAAAATATCTGTAACATTTTGGCTATGGAGAAAAGAATTATATTTACTTTTCTCATTTTATTTGTTGCAGGAGTTAGTTGGATAAATACTAAGAACTAGGTTCTAGTACTTGTATGGGTGAAAATAGCTAGGGATAAATTTGGGCTGATTGGGCTAGATAGGGTCGGGTACGAATGAAGTTGGTCGGGAAATGAGATCATCTCGAGGAAAACGTTGACGCAGTGAGATACACACTCGGCCAAAGAGCGGAGACACTCGAGACTAGTTGGGGATGGTGTGACTACATGCTGACGAAAAATAAAAGGACATAATGTTACAGATTCAAGAAGACGCCACCAACCCTTGACAAAGCTCTGCCTGACACACGCTAGTGGGTTGGTTGCTCCCCACCCAACGATATTGGGATGGAGGACAATATCTTATTAGCCATAGAAAACTTCTGTATCCTATAAATAGATATCCTCTCTCCCATTGTAAAGCATGAGATTTGTTCATCCTTACCCTAGAAACAATTAAATATCTTTAGCTTGGTTCTTACGCATTCATAATTTTCTTTAAGAATTTTTACTGCTTTCTGATTATTGTGCTAGAGCTTGGTCATACTCGGACTCAAGCTGAAAGGATCTAATACTCGACCAACGTTATAGATTTTACCTAGATCTTTGTCTTATTTAATTTATTTGCTCTTTATCTTACATTATTACCTTTTAACAAATGTTCATTATTAATTCGAAGCTAAGACCGTAACTCGTGATCAACTATATCAAAAAGATGGTAAACAGTTTGGCTCCTACCACTGGGCTAAAACACTTGTGTGGGCTCTCAGCTTTGCTACAATAGGATGATTTTTTGGTGCATCTATTTTGTAGAAATATCAGGGTATGGCATACGAGAGAGCTATTTTAGATAAAGAAGTCATCACTACAAGAGGGCAATAGGCACCTCGGTTAGGCCCCGCCAGCTAGAAGGGTAACAGGGCTCCAAGAGATGAGGGGTCATACCAAGAGGCAAAGAAAACATAGCTTGGTAGATGGAAAAGCACGGAAAAAAGGTACTCCTATAATGGAGCTACATAGTCTTTTTGGAACATTTGGTGCATTCTTCGAGAGGTTTATGGCCCATATCGAGGCCCAAAATAGAGAGGTCTTCGAATTCAGTGCGAGTCTAGGCCAACTATCATCTAAGATCTAGAATAAGAGCAAAACCAAACGGTCGAAATAACCCAAAATTTTTATGGCCCCTTATAGCACGGCATGAGTTTATGACATATCGAGGTGAAGCAGGGTGATATAGAGCCACCATAGAATTTCATTGCTAGGTTTCAGAGGGAGAGGGAACGAATACTGGTGGTCTCTGACGATCTAGTGACAACAACCTTCAAAGAGAGACTAAACCTAAAAATTTTGGCCATTTAATTTGAGCTCAAAAGAAGCCTAGCCGAACTTGAAGCCGCATCCTGAGGAGAAACGAGACCCGAGTGCTGCATCCATGAGAAATCCAACTTGTTTTTCAACACCGGTGAAGGCTTGATACCATATAGGGGTGAAGGCATCCCTCTTACAGGTAATTTTAGCCAGGGATGTCTCGTCCCCTGATCCTCAAAGAAAAGAAAATGGGCTCAGAATATAGGCTCTGATGCATCGACATCCTTAAAGGCTATGCTGACTGCTTTGTATGGTCTAAAATTGATGCTAAGAGTTAGGAAACAGGAATGGCGGAGAGTCCGTTGATATATGTAGGAGCGGATCGACGGGGGGAATGGGATCAAGTAACTCCAATCGTGGAAGGAGGACCTCCAAACGACCCTTAAGGAAGCCCTCAGGTTTAAATCGGAACAACTTTCGTGTTACTTTCTCTGTTACTTTTTTCTTTCAATGTGTTGGGTCATGAGCCTTTGTCCTTTCCTATGTGGATAAAATGAAGCCCAATTTGGACCAACCCACTTTTGCCCATAGGCCCATTACTATGGGACATATATATTGATCTTTTTAGGTCTTATTCACCATCACAAAAAGAGAGTTTTTAGCAGCCAAAGAGAGAAAAACAAAGCTGATTTTCGCACCTAAATTTCAGCCACAACTGTCAACTTCAAATTGCGATTCCCGCTTCGTTTCTTGTACGATTGAGTTGATTTTTGGACTTCTTGTTCCTCTCATATAAATATTTGATTAGGAATTGACGGAGCTTGATTTGGTGACCTTTAGCTCTTGTTCTTCATTCCCAAACAGTACCTGCGTTTTTGGTGCTTTCACTCCTTTATTTCTCTATTGTTTGGTGCTGTGGTTTATGTATTGTTGCTTGTTGTTTGGAACTTGTTTGGTGTCCATTTTGGAGGAAAATATTGTAACTCTTTGGTGATTATAGTATAGGTTTTGATCCCATGGTTTTTTACTCTTAACACTGAAGGGTTTTTCATGTAAATCTTGTGTCTCGTGTGATTGCCTTTATTCTTATCTTATTTCATTTGGTTGATTTGTTTGTTGTATATTACTCTATTTTTCTTGGGTTTATTTGTCTTCTCTTGGTTCAAGTTGAAAGGGAAAGTTTAGTCTTGGGTATTTTCCACTGCTACCCTGTCGGGCTCTTTGATTGTGTGCCCGTCTTTCCTAACAAGTGGTATCAGAGCGTTGGTTGTTGTTGATTGTATATTTGAATGATGGAGGCAAATATTAGCAATATGATGTGTTTTAATGGTAGTAACTATCATACTTGGAAAGGCAAGATGAAAGATCTTCTATTTGTCAAGAAAATGCATCTACCTGTGTTTGCATCTACTAAACCTGAATCCATGACAGATGAGGATTGGGAATTTGAGCACTTATAGGTTTGTGGCTATATCAGACAATGGGTTGAAGATAATGTTAGAAATCATATTGTGAATGAGACACATGCTAGAAGTTTGTGGGACAAGCTTGAGACACTTTATGCTTCGAAGACTGGCAATAACAAGTTGTTCCTGCTTAAGCAATTGATGAATATTAGGTATAAAGAGGGCAATCCTATTTCTGATCATATTAATGATTTTCAGGGTGTCCTTGACCAGCTGTCCGGAATGGGTGTAAAGTTTGATGAAGAAATTCAAGGACTTTGGCTTCTTAATACTCTGCCTGACTCTTGGGAAACTCTTCGAGTTTCTTTGACTAATTCTGCTCCCGGTAGTATTGTAACTATGGAATATGTTAAGAGTGGTGTCTTGAATGAAAAGATGAGAAGAATATCTCAGGTCTCATCTTCTTTATCTTCACACTCTGATGTTTTGGTTATTGAAGAGAGGGGGAGAAACAAGTCCAGAGATTCAAATGATAGAGATAAAAGTAGAAGCAAGTCAAGGTCCAAATTCAAGAATGTTACAAGTGACTATTGCAACAAAAAAGGGCGTAGACACCTAATTTTGTCCCTCCCGAAGTCTAATTTTATTCATTTTTAGTTCACCTTACCATGTGTCCAACCCCATGTATTTATATCCCACAAAAATATAAAAATAAACAAAAAACAATACCTCTAACTAATTTATCTTATCCTAACAACCTACCCAATCAAAAGCTTCCACCTCCCTACCCACTCACATTTTTATCCTCACAATAACAAACTAAAAGAAAGAATATATGGGGGACCCACCAAAAATTCCCACATCATAACAAATCCATGCCCATTATAAAAGAAAAATTCTAAGAGGGAAAAAGGAGAGACTCATTCTTTGATCATCATCTTCTCCATAATAACAACAATCAAAAAATAATCTTCCTCACAAGAACAAGAACAACAAGAACAACAACAAAAAAAAGTAACCGGTGAATAGTACCGATGAATAGTAACCGGTGAACAGTAACGGCGTGAAAAGTGACGGTGAACGGGTCATTATTTGTCGAGTTGGATTGTTGGTGTTAAGGTTCGGCTCGAGGTTTTCGGGTGCAGACTCTCTTTATTCGAATAATTTTGAGTTTGAAAGCTTCAAATTTAAGGTCCAATTCTTTCTTCTCTTTCATTTAATTCTTATGTGATTGTGATTGCGTGTGATTCGATGCCGTGGTTTGTTTGTTGATGTAAACTATTGGTGACATTTGGGTGTGTGATGTGCTAAGCATGATTGGTGAATTTTTGTTATTCTCGATTGGTGGATTGTGTATTGAAATAGGTTAATCACGTGGTTGAGAATGAATTAAGGTGGGGATTAAAAATGGAGAAAAAATAGATATTGATTAATTTTGATGTATTGATAATGTTAAACATGATAGAATTGTGATACATTGAACATGGTAGGCAAACGTAGGCCGGGTAGGCAAATGTAGGCCGGGTAGGCAAATTTAGGAATAACGAGTTGTTGGAGTGTTTGAATATGTGCGTGAATGGTACTTTCTACTTTATTGCACGAAAAGTTTAAATTGTACTCATTTAGCCGGGGAATGCCCCGAAGGATTTGTATTGATTTATCCGAGAAATGCCCCGAAGTAGCATGTACGCAAAGAAGGCTCGTGATCAAGGCCCGGAACATCGGGTAGAGTTTAGTTTAGGATTAGTTTAGAATAGAATAGGTTTTATATTTCAGAACCTCTTTTATTTTGGATTGTATAATTTGGACTGAACATTATTTTGGTTTGTTTAGAATTTTGTGTGATTTGTTTGTTTGCTTGTTTTGTGTGTTTATGTGGTTTGTACATTTGTAATGTCAAATTAGCCGATACGCTCCACCAAGCGACCGTGGTCGAACCATGGGATCGAGGGGTGCCTAGCACCTTCCCCTCGGTCAACAAAATTCCTTAGCCGAAATCTCTGTTCGCGGATCAGTTTTTAGAGTCAAACCGTTTCGAAAAGGATTTTCCAAAGGTGACTTGGCACACCGAATTATGCCAAGTGGCGACTCTGAATAAGAAAAAAATAATGTAAATAATCCTTTTTTTTCGAAACAAATTTTTTATTTTTGTCACCTTAATAATAAAACCTTTTTCGAACTTAAAATACATATCTTTTTTTTTGGAGTCGAAAAAGGGGTGTGACAGCTCTGGCGACTCTGCTGGGGATTATTTCAGAATCCGAGCTTTTTTTGAAGTCATATCGGCTTTGTTTGGCATTATGAGTGTATAAGCATTGTTTGTGATTTTTGTTTGTGTTTTCACTTTTGTGCGTTTTCGTGCTCTTTGTTTACTGTATTTATCCTATGTGTTATCATTTTATATCTGGCATCATTTGCATAACCCGAGTCAATTTTTTCCGCAACAAGTCTCAGAGCGCACGTCGTGCGCACGAACTCTAGTTGAGTTACCTTTATTTTAGGGGGGGAGCCGTTGGATGTATGGAGTAGGTGGAAAGCAAAGCAGTCACTATCGACCATATGCTCCCCCGAACGGCCTTGTTAGTAAACCACAACGTAGGTCAGCCTTTAAGTCATTCTTATGTGCATCATATTGAGACCTAGCGGGGTCCACTTGGTCCTTTGTAGGAGACTTACCTCTAAAGCATTCCTACGTGCTAAATGTTGCATCTTTGAGGATAACGTGGTCATTTGACAGACTGACGTGGGGGTAAAGCATGTGTTAGAAAGTAAAGTGCGTGAAAAAAAAAAAATAGTCCAAAAAAAAGAGTTTTGTAGTTTTTAGAGTTCTTTATGGCTTTTGTTTTTCACAATTCAAAAATTTCAAAAAAAAAGATTTTTTTTTTTTACAATAGGAGGTTTTATAAAGGAAAATATAAAAAAAAAAAAAACTTTTTATTCCTTTACCACGCATTCATATTTCGAAAATTTCAAAATAAAAATAAAAATTTCTTTCATAGTTGTTGGTATCAAATTAAAAATCTAATTTTTTTTTTCTTTTATTCATCGGTCTTTGGTTGTGTCTCTTAAGTTAGGGTCAGTCTGTTAGTTAATCTTTATTTGTCCAACATGGACGAACTACGCACCCCTGATTCTCCTCTCTCGGGAGTGAGATACGTAGGCAACCTATTGTGGGTTTGGGGATCTTATTTCAAAAATTCAAAAAAATGTGTTATTCACTCTTTATTTAGAATAGGTGTTTCATATACATCTTCAAGAGAAAACTACAAAAAGATTTTTCTTTAATAGTTTCAAGTTTCATTTTCATATGAAATTCAAAATTGAAAAACCCAAAAAGATTTTTCTTTGGTAATCATAGGTTTCGTTTTGTATAGGTATTTTAAAAGTGGAAAATGCAAAAAGATTTTTGTCAATTCTTTTGACAAATTGTTATTTTCTTTTCTTCTTAAAGTTTCAAGGAAAAGAACGAAATAAGAGTTTAATTGGCCATTTTGGCAAGATTTCACGAACTACGCACACCTGATTCTTCTCTCTCGGGGATGAGATATGTAGGCACCCTTCTTGGGTTCGGTGACCTTTTAAAAAAAAAGAAGAGGTTTTGAAAAATTGTTGAACTCTAACGCATTTGCTATCTCTCGGCCAGTTAGTTTAAGGTGGTTGGTTTGTGGCATTTTGGCTGGTCCTCCATATTGCTCCAAGTCACAGAGGAAGTTATAGCCAACAAGGATACCGAGTTAGTGGTCACTAATCAGATAGGGAGTTCGGGGAATGAGAATGTAGGAGATAATGAAGAGATTCGAAAATTAAGTCGACAAATAATAGAAATGCATCGAGCTTGGGCTAATGGGTTGCCGCCTCCTCCAGTTCCCACTGATAATCTGGAATATCTTTCTAGCTTTCCTCCGGTGTCACATGGACAATTTCTCATTTTTGTTGATATGCCACAACATGCATCAGGATCGACTCCAGGGAAACAATATCCAACCACTTCCAATGTTCAGTTCCTCACTCCCCAATCCAAGACTACCACATACTCATCTCCAGCAGCTGTTCATGCTTTTACGGCGCCATCCCCACCTGAAGCTCCTACTTTTGATGTTCATCCACAAGTTGTGCCTCCTTACTTTACAAGAGAGCCTGCATTGAATATTTTTAGTGATCAACATTATGCTCTTGAGCCTACATTTAAGTCAACTGGTCCTTACGATTGCCCTCAATCGCCTGAATTTTCTCCTAACACTGAGAAGCCTGTTATGACAGAAGAACAAGAGAAAATAGCCAGAAAATTGAGAAGTTTGGAACTGACTATGAAAAACTTGCAAGGACATGGGGGGTACAAAAGTGTCTCATATAAAGATCTGTGCATGTTTCCTGGTGTATATCTTTCTCTTGGTTTTAAAATGCCAAAGTTTGAGAAGTATGATGGACATGGCGATCTTGTAGCACATTTGAGATGCTATTGCAACCAGCTAAGGGGCGCGGGAAGGAAGGAAGAATTACTCATGACATATTTCGGTGAGAGTCTTTCAGGTCTAGCTTCAGAATAGTTTGTTGACCAAGACATTGACAAATAGATTAGTTGGGATAACCTAACTAACGAATTTGTGCAACAATTTCAATAAAATGTGGAGTTGATCCCTCACGAAAAATCCCTAACTAGTATAACAAAGAAGAATACTGAGAGTTTCAGGGAGTATGCGATCAGATGGCGCGAACAAGCTGTTAGAGTAAAATCGCCAATGAAAGAAAGCAAAATAGTGGAGGTGTTTATTCAAGCGCAGGACGAAACATATTATCAACACTTGTTACCTGCATTAGGCAAGCCATTTATTGAGGTCCTCAAAATGGGGGAGATGATAGAGGATGGAATTAAGACCGGTCGCATTGTGAGTTTTGCAACATTGAAAGAGACTACTCAAGCAATTCAAAAAGGTTCGGGAAGTGTTGGAGGAAAGAAAAATGAGGAATATGCATCTGCCATTATAGTTGGACAACAGGCATGGGTAAGAGGACCATATCATCGTTACCCACGGGCTCAAACCCAAGTTTATGGCCAAGTTCCACAGAATCTTTCCCAAAATCCATTATATTTCATTCCCCCATCTCTATATTAAGTGTATAATGCGCAACCATATGTTCAACCCCCATCTTACCCACAATGGCGCGCGCCAACTCTGTCGAGTTATCCTCCAGCTCCACATATATACCGAAGCCCTTCTAGGTCTGGTTTTCAATTTAAGCCAAATAATGAAATGAGAAAGAAGTCGAGGGATAACTTCACACCGATTGGAGAGTCGTATGCAAGTTTATTCCAGAGATTGGTACAGCAAGACATGATCACTCTTCTCCTTGGGTATACTCCTGACCCACATTCAAGAAGTTTTGATCCTAATGTACGATGCGCATATCATTCTGATGTTCAGGGTCACAGTATTGAAGATTGTGGTGCTTTGAAAAGAGAAATTGACAAGATAATTCAAGATAAATCAATCATGGTACAGAACATTGACAGTGAGAAAAAGCTCTAGTCATGCTGATATGCAAACCAGTGGCTAAGATGTCAGGCTGAGCAATTGAGAAGTCACCCCTCTCCTTACTAGGAAGGGGTCTGGTAGTTTGTTTTGTTTTATTTTCTGCTATCCAAATTATTTCAGGGTTGTAGTTCGGGATCTATCTTGTTTTGTCCTTTGGTTGTTTATGTTCAAACCCTTCTATCTTTTGTTTCAACTAAATGAAGTGTCCCATTTTTCTTTGTGTTTTAAATATGTGTTGTTTGTTTGTCTTCTTTACATAGTACATTTTATGTTGACCCTAGTGATATGACACGCTAGTGAAATTTTTAGCCAGATCTTAAAATCCAGTTTAAGCATGAACTTTGAATCAGAGGGTTAAAGTTAGAAAAAGAGAGCATATGAGAAAATAGATAGAGTGCCGAGACATTTGGTAATGGGTTAAGGCAATTATTTTGAGAATCACAAGAACAACTTGGTTATCGATCGAAAGACAGGTCCCAATTAGGTCAAATAGTGGGCGTGTGATCCCTATATCAAGAGAAACAAGAAGATAATCAACTCCACGAAAGCATAATGAATCTTTCAATGTGAGAGATGTACAACAAATGTGGAGTTGTATGTTTGACAAGTATATAAAAAAAGGTGAAACACATGTTCGGGGCAAGTTAGTATTGTAAAACATGTCATAAGTGATATTGATCATGTACTTTCACATTGCATGCTATATACTAGTATTTTCAAGGATTGATATGACGAAGACATTTTATTTTGTTATCCAAACATTATGTCATCCTTTGTTTACCCCATTTGAGCCTTAGTGTTATTTTCTTTCATAACCCTCTTTTGGAATCAAGATAGAGTCAACAAAGCTCAAAAGAAAAGTTTCGAGCAAAAATAGTGTCAGAAAAAAAAAGAGAAAAATGTGTCCAAAAAGAAAGAAAAGAAAGAATATCAAGAAAATTAGAGTCAGAAAAAAGAGAGAAAGAGTCAATAAAAGAAACATAGAAGAAAAAAAATCAAAATCAAGCAAAAGAACAAGCTGCCAGAACTACGCATGACCTGATTCTCTTCTCTCGAGGGTGAGATACGTAGGCTACCCTACTCAGGGCTCGGTCCAACTAAATAAATAATTTAGAGTCACCCAGTCAAAAGAAACTGGGGCATGAGTTAATCCCCATTGTTTGAGTCGATTCCAAAAGTTGTAAGTCCTACCCCACTTCAAGTGTCGTTTGGGCCCCATGCCATCCTTTCTTTCTAACCTTATCCAAAAGCTAAGTTACAACCAAAGAAAGACCTTCAGATCAATCTTTGAGGATATTAAGGCTGAGCATGCCAGGGATATGATGATGCATTTGGGAACTATTTGTCTTCCTTAGCATAAGGAATCAAGAGAGAAATAAAAATGAGAGTCTTATTAGTGAAAACCCTTACGGGCACCATAAGGCGATGATAAGTTGAGAGAAATAAAAATGAGAGAGTCTTATTGGTAAAAACCCTCACGGGCACCATAAGGCGATAGTGAGCTGAGAGAAAATGAAAGAAGCTTGTTGGCGAAAACCCTTCAAGGTGCCACTAGACGAATGAGGTCTCCGAATGTAATTGGCCCAAGGAAGCAACTAAGTTTCAAGGCCATTAACCCAATAATAACTGGTGGAAGGTATGGATGGAAAGATCAGGCAGATTAATCCAAAATGCATGGCATAATCATTAGAGTTTACAATCATTTTTAGATAAATTTTTCGTTTCTTTGTTTCAAATGGGGACATTCATTGTCTTTTCTTTCTTCTTTATATTTTTATTTTTATTTTTCTTGGGTCAGTTGTCCAAATAAAAATCACTGTCATTTTTTTCTTGTCTTTGAGTCAAGTCTATGTCGAAACAAGTGAGAAAAAAATTTAAAACTGGCTACCAGTTTTTTCAATTGCAGAAAGCAAGAAAAAAGGCCAGCACATGAAAGAGACATGATTGTGAGCCAAAATAAGGCATGCAGAAAGTTGTGTCAACAGAAAATTCTGGGAATTCATGAAAATACCAAGGGTCAAAGAGTTTATCTGAGAAGCATGGCAAAGCAAATATACTGTGTTTGTTTAAGAAGAACTCTTAATAATCTGAGTTCAGATCAATGATGCAGCAAGTCAATGACATATGTTAATGGTCGAAAGCAAGATTAACGTGATCGGGGCAAGAGCAATTGACTCGAAAGCCAAAGACACAAACCAGCCACCATGTTTTTAAACTCACAAGTTTTCTTTGTATAAAACAGGAACACATGTTGCATTCAGATCAAGGATTTCAAAGCCTAAACATCAAAGACCATAATTTCTCACTTCTACAAATGCAAAAGGCAATGTTGCTGCACAAGTTTGGTAATCAAAACCATAGTAAAACTCATAATTCAAGATTTTTAGGAGACACACTTCCTTGTAAGGAGACGCACTTCCTTGTTTAGGTAATTCAAACAACATTTGTGAAGAGATGCACTTCCTTGTTTGGGAAATTCAAGAGACATGGGTTAGGAGACACACTTCCTTATTTTGGTAAGGAGACGCACTTTCTTATTTTGGTAATTCAAGAAACATTTGTAATGAGACGCATTTCCTTGTTTGGTTAATGCATGAGACATTTGTAAGGAGACCTATTTCCTTGTTCGGGTAATTCAAGAGAAATTTGTAAGGAGACGCACTTCCTTGATTGGTAATTATAGCGGTGTTGGTAAGGAGAAGCACTTCCTTGATTGGTAATTCAAGCGGTATTTGTAAGGAGACGCACATCCTTGTTCGGGTAATTCAAGCAACATTTATAAGGAGACACACTTACTTGTTTGGTAATTCAAGCGGTATTAGTATGGAGACACACTTCCTTGTTTGGTAATTCAAGCGGTATTTGTAAGGAGACACACTTCCTTGTTTGGTAATTCAAGTGGTATTGGTATGGAGACACACTTCCTTGTTTGGGTAATTCCAGCGATATTTGTAAGGAGACACACTTCCTTTTTTGGGTAATTCAAGAAACATTTATAAGGAGATGCACTTCCTTGTTTAGGCAATTCGAGTAACATTTGTAAGGAGAAGTACTTTCTTGTTTGGTTAATTCATGAAAACATTTTTAAGGAGATGTACTTCCTTGTTTGGTTAATTCAAGAAGCATTTGTGAGGAGACACACTTCCTTGTTTGAGTAATTCAAGCGGCATTGGTAAGGAGATGCACTTCCTTGTTTTGATAATTCAAGCAACATTGGTAAGGAGATGCACTTCCTTGATTGGGTATTTCGAATTTTGATTTTTAGGTGATGCACTTCCTTGTTTTGATAATTTAAGCAACATTGGTAAGGAGATGCACTTCCTTGATTGGGTATTTTGAATTTTGATTTTTAGGTGATGCACTTCCTAACTTGAGTCTTGATTTCTAGAAAATGCACTTTCTAGTCAAGTTATTGCACTTAATCCTTAGGAGACGCACTTCCTTGCTAGTTTTCATTTGTCAGGTGACACACTTTTAACTTAAACTTGTATCTATAGAAGACACACTTTCTAGTTAGAGTCCCTCACTTTAATTCTTAGGAGAAGCACTTCGTAGTCTTGCTTATTCAATTGTACTCTCAAGAGATGCATTTCTTGGTCAGAGTCTTGATTCATTATTGTAACATGCAAGTAGGTATGATGTGACTTTTCCAAAAGTCTTCTGATGATAAACTGGGGAAAAAATTCAATTTCTATTTTTGAAACTTTGCTTTTCTCGCAAATAAAACCTCTTTATAAGAATATTTGTTTGGGATAATTTTATTTTTAGTTTTGATGTAATTTTAGGAGCCTGCCCGAAGCACAGGGCGAATAAATGGAAAACTAAGCAACAAGGTGAAGAAATTAAAAGTTAAACAAATTGAAAAATAGCAAGTCAGGAGCCCGCCTGCAGAACAGGGTGAAGAAGTTGAAAGCATAACAACAAGTTGATAAAATAGCAAGTCAGGAACCCGCCTGGAGAACAGGGTGAAGAAATTGAAAGGCAAGCAACAAGTTAAAGAAATAGCAAGTCAGGAGCCCGCCTGAAGAATAGGGTGATGAAACTCAAGTCAAAAGTCCAGAAGAAGCTGCATAGATAGGATTTTGTAATTTCATTTATGTTTTTAACTTGTAATTTTTATTTTTGATGTAATAACAGAGCCATGGACTGGAACCTCGACGGAACCTCACTCGACTCTCCAACTCGGCATAGTCCTTCTCTTTCCAATCCTTTGAAATATCCGTGACTTGATTCTCTCATAACTTGGGTAGGTAGGATATCTTAAGTCAAGACCCGGTTGTCCTTCTTCCTTCTGTTTCTTTCTTTGAATAATGGTCGGGTCAAAATTTGGTCTCGCTGTCTACTTCTTTGTCTGAAAACACTTCGTGTTTACATTCAAAGGGGGCATGATGTAGACACCTAATTTTGTCCCTCCCGATGTCTAATTTTATTCATTTTTAGTTCACTTTACCATGTGTCCAACCCCATGTATTTATATCCCACAAAAATACAAAAATAAACAAAAAATAATACCTCTAACTAATTTATCTTATCCTAAAAATCTACCCAATCAAAAGCTTTCACCTCCCTACCCACTCACATTTTTATCCTCACAATAACAAACTAAAAGAAAGAATATATGGGGGACCCACCAAAAATTCCCACATCATAACAAATCCATGCCCATTATAAAAGAAAAATTCTAAGAGGGAAAAAGGAGAGGCTCATTCTTTGATCATCATTTTCTCCACAATACAACAATCACAAAATAATCTTCCTCACAAGAACAAAAAAAAAAAAAAAAAGTAACCGGTGAACAGTAACCGGTGAACAGTACGGTGAACAGTAACGACGTGAAAAGTGACGGTGAATGGGTCATTATTTATCGAGTTGGATTGTTGATGTTAAGGTTCGGCTTGAGGTTTCCGGGTGCAGACTCTCTTTATTCGAATAACTTTGAGTTTGAAAGCTTTAAATTTAAGGTTCAATTCTTTCTTCTCTTTTATTTAATTCTTATGTGATTGTGATTGCGTGTGATTCGATACCATGGTTTGTTTGTTGATGTGAACTGTTGGTAACATTTGGGTGTGTGATGTGCTAAGCATGATTGGTGAATTTTCGTTATTCTCGATTGGTGGATTGTGTATTGAAATGGGTTAATCACGTGATTGAGAATGAATTAAGGTGGGGATTAAAAATGGAGAAAAAATGAATATTGATGAATTTTGATGTTTTGATAATGTTAAACATGATAGAATTATGATACGTTGAACTTGGTAGGCAAACGTAGGCCGGGTAGGCAAATTTAGGAATAACGAGTTGTTGGAGTGTTTGAATATGTGCGTGAATGGTACTTTCTACTTTATTGCACGAAAATTTTAAATTGTACCCATTTAGCCAGGGAATGCCCCGAAGGATTTGTATTGATTTATCGGGGAATGCCCCTAAGTAGCATGTATGCAAAGAAGGCTCGTGATCAAGGCCCGGAACGTCGGGTGGAGTTTAGTTTAGAATAGAATAGGTTTTATATTTCAGCACCTCTTTTATTTTGGATTGTATAATTTGGACTGAACATTATTTTGGTTTGTTTTGAATTTTGTGTGATTTGTTTGTTTGCTTGTTTTGTGTGTTTATGTGGTTTGTACATTTGTAATGTCAAATTAGCCGATACGCTCCACCAAGCGACCGTGGCCGAACCACGGGATCGAGGGGTGCCTAACACCTTCCTCTCGGTCAACAGAATTCCTTAGCCGGAATCTCTGTTCGCGGATAAGTTTTTAGAGTCAAACCGTTTTGAAAAGGATTTTCCAAAGGTGACTTGGCACACCGAATTATGCCAAGTGGCGACTCTAAATAAGAAAAAAATAATGTAAATAATCCTTTTTTTTCGAAATAAATTTTTCATTTTTGTCACCTTAATAATAAAACCCTTTCGAACTTAAAATACATATCTTTTTTTTTGGAGTCGAAAAAGGGGTGTGACAAGGGGCATATCATGAAATATTATTACAAGCATAAGAGAGATATAAGACGGCAAAAGAAAGAAGGCGATAATGAAAATAGTGTTGTTGTTGTTGCTAATGATGATCTTCTTGTTGTTTGTGGTGAGAATGCCATTAATCTTGTTCGCGATGAGTCTAGCTGGTTTGTGGATTCTGGTGATACATCTCATGTTACGCCAAAAAAGGAATTATTTTCTTCTTTTACTCCAGGTAATTTTGGGATGTTGAAAATGGGCAATAATGATGAAGTTAAAGTACTTGGCATTGGCACGATTTGTTTGAAAAGTAAAAATGGTTCCAAACTAGTTCTCAATAACGTCAAGCATGCTCCAGATGTTCGACTGAATTTGATTTCTTTAGGAAGTCTTGATGATGAGGGTTATGTTAATACCCTTGGTGCTGGACAGTGGAAGCTTACTAGAGGTTCGATGAGTGTGGCTCGAGGTGATAAGTTGTCTAACTTGTAAGTATTTCAGGACTCTACTTCTAGAGGCTTGATAAACTTTGTGGAGAATGATACTTCATCAGAGTTGTGGCATAGAAGGTCGAGTCATATGAGTGAGAAGGGGATTGATAGTTTGGCTAAGAAAAATTTTCTTTCTGGAGTAAAACAAACAAAGTTGAAGAAGTGTGTTCATTGCTTAGCCGGTAAACAGAAAAAAATTTCTTTTCAGAGTCATCCACCTTCAAGAAAACTTGATTTGCTAGAGTTGATGCATTCTGATTTGTGTGGTCCTTTTAAAAAAAGGTCTCATGGTGGTACACTTTACTTTGTGACTTTTATTGATGATCATTCTCGCAAACTCTGGGTATTTCCTTTGAAGTCCAAGGATAAAGTACTTGATGTGTTTAAGAATTTTTAGGCCTTGGTTGAAAGACAGACAGGGAAGAAATTGAAATGCATCCGTTCAGATAATGGTGGTGGGTATATTGGTCCTTTTGATAGATATTGTAGAGAGTAGGGTATTCAATATCAGAAAATTCCTCCAAAGACTCCTCAGTTGAATGGCTTAGCAAAGAGGATGAACAGAACACTAGTTGAGAGGGTTAGATGTATGCTTTCAGATGCTAAGCTACCAGATTCTTTTTGGACAAAAACACTTAATACAGTTGTTTATGTTAGCAATTTATCTCCTACTGTTGCTTTGAATGGTGATGTCCCTGACAGAGTTTGATCTGGTAAGAATGTTTCTTATGATCATCTTAGAGTCTTTGGCTGTAAATCTTCTATTCATGTTCCTAAAGATGAAAGGTCAAAGTTGGATGTTAAAACTAAACAGTGTATCTTCATTGGTTATGGTCAAGATGAATTTGGCTATTGTTTCTATGATCCAGTTGAGAAGAAACTTGTTAGAAGCCGCGATGTTGTGTTATTTGAAAACCAAATAATTGAAGATTTTGATTAAGCTGAGAAGGTTGATTCTCAGAGTAGTGAGAGCCTAGTTGATGTTGATGCAGTTCCTTTGACTATTGTTCCTGAAGAAAATCTTCATAATTATGAAAATCAAGTTGATAATGAAGATGCTGATCATGTTCAGAATGACTAGCAAGAAGTTGTTGATGCTCCAGTGCAAGTTAATATGGTTGATCAGCAACCAGTTGTTGATGCTCCAAAGAGTTCTCTCAGATAATCTATAAGAAAGAGAATACCTTCATCTCGTTATTCTCCCAGTGAGTATGTACTCTTGGCTGACGGGGGAGAACCTGAGAGTCTTGATGAGGCCATGGAAAGTGAAGAAAAAGAAAAGTGGTTTGATGCTATGGAAGATGAAATTAAATCTTCGCAAGATAATCATACCTTTGATTTGGTTAAGTTGCCTAAAGACAAAAAAGCTTTGAAAAATAGGTGGGTTTTTCGGGCGAAGCATGAAGATGGTAATCCAATTCCATGGTACAAAGCTAGATTGGTTGTGAAGGGATTTAACCAGAAAAAGAGAGTTGATTTTGATGAGATATTTTCTCCAGTTGTAAAGATGTCATCCATTCGTGTGGTTCTAGGCTTAACTGCAAGTCTAGATTTAGAGATTAAGCAAATAGATGTTAAAACTGCTTTTCTCCATGGTGACTTAGATAAAGAAATTTATATGGAGCAACTCGAAGGTTTTGAAGTCAAGGGAAAAGAGAATTATGTTTTTAAATTGAAGAAGAGCTTGTATGGTTTGAAACAAGCTCCTAGTCAGTGGTACAGGAAGTTTGGTTCCTTTATGAGTCAGCAGGACTTCAAGAAGACTACTTTAGACCATTGTGTTTTTGTGCAAAAATTCTCTGATGGTGACTTTATTATTGTGTTGCTTTATGTTGATGACATGCTTGTTGTTGGTCATAATGCTTTCAGGATTCAAAAGTTGAAGCAAGAGTTGAGTAAGTCTTTTTCTATGAAAGACCTAGGACCAGCAAAGCAGATTCTTGGCATGCAGATTGTCCGTGATAGAAAGGCCAAGAAGTTGTGGTTATTACAAGAGAAATACATTCAGAAAGTACTTCGAAGGTTTAACATGGACAAGGCTAAGGTTGTCAGTACACCTTTAGCTATGCACTTCAAGTTGAGCACGAAACAGTGTCCTTCTAGTGATGATGAGAAGGAAGATATGAAGAAAGTTCCTTATGCTTCAGCTGTTGGTAGTTTAATGTATGCAATGGTTTGCATAAGACTGTATATTGCTCATGCTGTTAGTGTTGTTAGTCATTTTCTTTCTAATCCGGGAAGAGAACATTGAAATGCTGTGAAGTGAATTATGAGATATCTTTGTGGCACTTCTAGTCTGAGTTTGTGTTTTGGTACAGGGAAGCCTAGTCTTTGTGGTTATACTGATTCAGATATGGACGGTGATATTGATACTCGCAAGTCTACTTCAGGGTATTTGGTTACTTTTGCAGGGGGCATTGTGTCTTGGCAATCTAGGTTGTAAAAATATGTTACTGTATCTACTACAAAAGCTGAGCTTATTGATGTCGTTGAAGCTTGTAAAGAATTGCTTTGGATAAAGAGATTCTTGGGGGAACTTGGTTGTACTCAAGAGAGGTATGTGCTTCATTGCGACAGTCAAAGTGTCATACATCTTGGCAAGAATTCTACATTTCATGATCGGTCTAAACACATTGATGTAAGATACCATTGGATTCGGGATGTGTTGGATTCTAAGTTGCTTGAACTTGAGAAGATTCATATGGATGATAATGGTTCCGACATGATGACTAAAGCTTTTCCAAGAGGGAAGTTTGAAGATTGTTGCATGATCGTCGGGATGGCGGTCTCCTCCACATAGTCGGGAGGGGGAGAATTGTTGGGTCATGGGCCTTTGCCCCTTCCTATGTGGATAAAATGAAGCCCAATTTGGACCAACCTACTTTTTTCCATAGGCCCATTACTATGGGGCATATATATTAATCTTTTTAGGTCTTATTCACCATCACAAAAAGAGAGTTTTCAGCAGTCAAAGCGAGAAAAATAAAGCTGATTTTCGCACCTAAATTTCAGCCACAGCTGTCAACTTCAAATTGCGATTTCCGCTTCGTTTCTTGTCCAATTGAACTGATTTTTGGACTGCTTGTTCTTATCATCTCAATATTTTATTATGAACTGACGGATCTTGATTTGGTGGCCTGTAGCTCCTATTCTTCATTTCCGAACAGTAGCTGCATTTTTGGTGCTTTCACTCCTTTATTTCTCTATTGTTTGGTGCTGAGGTTTATGTATTGTTTCTTGTTGTTTTACACTTGTTTGGTGTCCATTTTGGAGGATAATATTGTAACTCTTTGGTGATTATAGTGGAGGTTTTGGTCCCGTGGTTTTTTACTCTTCACACTGAAGGGTTTTCTACGTAAATCTTGTGTCTCGTGTGATTGCCTTTATTCTTATCTTGTTTCATTTGGTTGATTTGTTTGCTGTATATTACTCTATTTTTCTTGGGTTTATTTTTATCCTCTTGGTTCAAGTTGAAAGGAAAAGTTTAGTCTTGGGTATTTTCCGTTGCTACCCTATCGGGCTCTTTGATTGTGTGCCCGTCTTTCCTAACACAATGTATTTCTGATTGTCTTATGTTAAGAGATGTGAGACTATATATATATATATTTAGTCATTATTTGTCTCACATTTAGTATTTTTATTTGTTCTTTTTGAGCACTGAGTTTATGAATTATGCTTATATTGTATTTTTATATGTAGAATTAAATTGGAGTGAAGATGAAGAGATGTGAAGCCAAAATGAATCAAAGACGAAAGATTATAGAAGAAAATTAAGCAGACATCTTAATAGAATAAATTTAATAAAATAATGAAATATGACCTTATGTGAATTGTAATTAAGCAGCCATTCCAGTAGTTGTCCGCATTGTTCGCATGATATGGAGCTACTGTCCCGTGATGGCACGATCTTGGAGGAAGTTACAGTTCGATTTTGTTTTTCAGTCTATTTTAGACTTAATTATTTTATTTGAGGCTTTTTTCTATACTTATAAATATTCTATAAAAGCAGTTTTTAAACAACGTTTAACCTAGAAAGGGCCAAGACCTACCGTGAAGGACTGAGAATATTAGTTACATCTTTTCCCTCCTTTATTTATTTATTATTTAAAATTTTTATTTGGATAACTTTTTATAATTTCTCCATGTTTATGTGGAGTTAAACTTCTCATTTTAGGATTATGGTAGCTAATTAAATGATTGTTTACTAATTTCTTGATTCGATTTATTTGATTGTTATTATAATTGTTCTGATATTCTTGTTTTTCTTAATTTGGTGTTTATCTACCATTCAAATAAATTTATTTTCTTATTGTGAACTCAGAAGAGTCAATGAGATAGAACAACGAATATAAGAAGTAAGATATCTACTTTAGTAAAATCAAGAATTGATTTGTTGTTAGGATAGGAACGTACCTAGATCGCCTTACTTGATCACAAAATGGAAAGATATATAAATGCATTCAGACTGGGTTATCACATACTCGCTTAATGATGTAGTTGCAAGGTCAATCAGAATATATGATTAGAGGTTCAAAAGACCATAATCATACAATCAATCTCATAAATGAACAACTAGATGATCACAATAGATGATTCACTTAATGATTGTTAACGAATACCATAATCCTAGATCAATTCATCCATTGATTACGTAAAATCTACTCTTCATTATTGTTAATGGTTCATTAGTTATTTTATTTTTATTTCTTATTTAATTGTTTCATAAATATATCTATGTAATCCACTGCTTCAATAAATAATCAATATTAATCTAATTCGGTGAATAGTTAATCGATAAGTCCTGTGGGTTCGACATTTGACTCACAAGACCCACTTTATTACTTTTACGAATGTGTACACTTGAGTGTGTGTTTGGATGCAATAGGTTTTAGTACCATTGCTGGAGACTTAGAAATTAATTATTTATCTAAATTAGACTTTTTGTTTTTATTTATTTGAGTTTTCGTACATATACAAAAAATTCTTTTTTCTTTTAAGTTTGGTACTCTTCTTTACATGACAGATTGGAATACATTTTTTCTTGGTGATAGATATCTTTGTCAATATTGTTGTGAACTCTACGTGAATAATGACTATCATTATCTTCAAAAGAGCAGGTTATGCGTACCTTCCTAATATTTCGAATGCAATATATGTCATATATGTGGTGGTCAGGATGGTTATTGAAATGACTGTTCTAACTCTTATCCCCTCCCCAGAACCCCTATTATGATTCTTCTGTTATTTGTGATATTGACAGGTATAATGAATTGAAGGATGTGTATCATGATGCTCATCTCATATTATGGTGAAAGAAATACAAAAACATCAAGCACAACTACATGAGCATCATGATCTAACATCCTTCAATACAAGAGCAACTAATAGAACAACGAGAAGCCATGGAAAGAATGTGTTCCTACCTTACAAATTTGTAGACTATGACTAAAATTTTTATTGATTAGTAAGTAACGATCCTAGCCAACACACTTGACAAACCTCTAGTAGAAGAAAAGAAGTATATACTACGAGAAAGCTGTGAGGAAGTAGATATAGTAAGCCATTCTTGACTAAGGAAACAAGTGCAACAAATGAAATTTCATGAGTTTCTTTGTGATAGTCTTACAAACATTACAACACAATTGAGAAAAGATAGGGTTGATCTCATGCAAGTGATAGACCAATTTGGTTCAAATATTCATGAATTTGAGGCTAACTTAAACAAAAAGATTGAGGCGTCTGATGTCCAATCACCAATTATTGTGGATACTGACCAGCTAGGGTAGCAAGAGAGAAATTCCAAATACTCAATTATGTTCTATTCCTTATTGCTGATATTGTGGAGTACAAAAGTAAAAATATTGTAAAAAAAAATTTATTTTGGAATTGAAGCATGTTAGACCTCATTCAAATTATTTTTGTACATTATATTTGAATAATGGTATGATAATTGAGTTATTTGAACTGGTGGAGGAGTGGGTAGATAAGGAAAGAGGTTTCTACATTCTAAAATTTGTTATGCCACAAAGACAAAATGATATTCCTCACTTAAGGGCCAAGACGTGTAAAATGCTACATTTATTTCTTGGTGCCTTCACTTTTATATCGCCTCTTTTTGAGTAGAGAAAAGTTAGATGAAAAGTTAGGGATGTAATTCATATTCTCAAAGTGAAGGAAAAAGTAGTGAACTTGGTAGTGTCATGCCACGACGTTAAATTGGGCGCTTGTTGGGAGACAACTCGATAAGTAGTAGCGTAGCTTCTTATTTTATTCTTTTTATTTATTTTTATAGTCTCACTTTTTTTGTGATGTTTCAATTTTTTGTAGATGTAGGGGAAGCTTGAGAATTCAAATTTGAAGCTAAGGAGCATGTTGAACCTTTAGGAAAAGTGAAGAAATATGATGCTAACTAAGTCCTAGAGGGTCTTGGGGAGTATTTCTAATCCTTG
Organism: Capsicum pubescens; assembly: GCA_030864215.1. Lineage (NCBI taxonomy): Eukaryota > Viridiplantae > Streptophyta > Magnoliopsida > Solanales > Solanaceae > Capsicum > Capsicum pubescens. Next base: position 95,319,991 of record CM061538.1, on the reverse strand, counting down.
TTCTTAATTTTGATTTATGCTTTGGGGACATAGCATCATGTCATGTGTAGGGTGAGAATATTTCGATATTTATTTAGGGTGAAGTATGTTATAGATTTTTCTTTTCCTATTATTAGTATTATTTTTTTTTCCTTTTTAGTTGCCAGCTTTAGATTTAAAGAAAAAAGAAAAAAAGATTGAAAAGAACAAAAATACAAAAGAAAATTCTTTTATTCTTTAGAGTAAAATAGTTTTTGTAAATATTTAGGTTTTTAGTTTTTATTAGAGCATACTTCATCCATCCCTTGATTTTTCTTTTTGATTCTTTTCAAGCGGGCTCTTTGAACTTAGTATTTTTTTTAATTAAAATAGTCCTGATAGGTCATTTATCAGAAAAAAAGAATATTTACACAAGAATAAAAATGGTCCATCACTAGGTCTAAGCCAATAAACCCAACTTGGCAATTTCCATTTTCATACAAAACAAAAGTAAATACAAAATAGGAAACAACAAAAATAAAAAATAAAAGAATGTTCTATAATTTTTCTCCACGCAAGAATCGATGACATCTTTCTATTCTCTAGCTTGAGTAGATCGTTTGCCTTAGAAAATCGATGAGCTACTTCAATCTAGCTGTCTTGAAGCATTAATATCAAAGGGTAAAATCAACTTTTGAGTGTTTTCACATCGGATATTCACATGTTTACAAATGTTGTGAAATCATTCTAATTGAAGACTTCTTCCACTTAATATACCTCAGATCTAGCCTCCATTATCCAAGATAAGTATTCATCAACATCCTTTGTTCTTGTGTTATTTGATCTTGATTGTTAATTTCTTCTTAGGTTTTCTTTCTTGACAGTTTAAGCTCAACAAGGAGCTAATACCACTATCTAAGCAAGAAAAAATTAAATATTCATTGAAATCCATATCAGGTATGAGTTGTCCCTTTCTCTTTTGAATTCTTGCTATTTCATACCATTCCTTTCTTGAAAACAAAGTGGTACATAATCCTTTTATATGACCATGTTTGTTGCGATTCACCGTATTGTACTCAACTAGAATATGCTTTGACCTTCTTGTAGCCTTTATCATGTTACATTGTTAGTTCTTTGTTAAAATTTATTCACTTTCCTTCAGGATGGTTATTCTTCATACTTGCTTGTATTTATATTTGCGATTTGCTATTTTTTCCATCCCCTTTCCTTGATTGTTAAAAGCTCTATTTTGGAGCATTTCAATTCTCAAGTTTAATAAATGTTGTTTGTCCATGTTCTGCATTATTTTAGCTTTCCTTGGTAACTGATTTTCATTTGAAAAATTTATTCGAAGAGTACCCGCAAAAGCGAAACCAAGATTAGCAAGAAAATCAGCTAGCTTGCTTCCTCCTTTGTAGGTATGACCAAACCCTGCCTCATAAATCTTCAGTACATTTATCATTAATTGTAAAGATTTCCTATCAACCAAAATAAATATAATGGTAACATCAACATATGCTAAGTGGTTAATGTTCTCTCTCCACTTTGGCATAACATAATTCTTAAATTTTTCTTTCGAAAATACTGGATTTGAAGCTCTAGATAAAATCTCAATTGATAACTTAAATAAAGTTGGAGATAGAAAATTTCCTTCCTTTACTTCCCTTATAGAATGTAAAAAATCATAGGATTAACCATTAATAAGAATGAATACCAGTTGTTTGCAATAAGTCTCTAGTTTTATCCACCATATCATTATTAGAACCCATTTTCTAGCACTTTAATCAAAAAGACGAATTTACCCTTTGCTATATTCAATTTGATCACCATGTCCAACTGGTGTTTCCCTCATTTTGGTATAAAAAATAATCTCACGTGCCAACAATAATTTTTCAATGATGTTCCTCCCTTTCACCAATCCTGACTGGTTCTTTGAAATTAGAATAGGCAATACATATTCCATTCTATCATGAACTAACTTTATTAAAAAAAAAATACTCAAACTAATTGACCTCATGTCAGGAAAAGATTATTAGCTTCCTAAGTCTACGTTTTAATAATAACAAACTAACAAGTGTATATTTACAGGATATTGGGACTGCTAATGTTCGGAAGGATAAAGAAAGCCGACTCTGGAAATGGAAGAAAATCACTTCACAATCCACGACATCCAAATAAATCCGTCACAATGAGAACAAATGAAAGGAGAATCTCATCCCCAAAAGTCATAAAAAATTAGATCAATCATGATCAAGTAAAGGAAGAAAAAAGATATTGGAAGATGGAAGGGTATCTCAACCGAAGATATGGAGGATAAAAAAGACTTCAAAAAAGACTAACTCAACATGGAAGCAAGCAAGGGAACCAACTCCAAAAATGAAAGAACATCCAATCATGAAAAGAAGGAGCACGACATCCAAACAGTATTGGCAACCAAATCAATCAAATATCTTGGAAATGGAAGAATGATAATCTTAGAATCACGACATACCAAATCATAACATAAGAAAAGGAAATCCACAACCAATACATGAACATATCTGATATGGACATGTATAATTATGAAAACTGCACCACGTATGGACATATCTGATATGGACATACATTATGGTGCCGTCCCTCAATCAAGGAATCAATTTAAATCCTTGATTGAGAAGAAGTCTCTTGGGTTTTCTTATGAAGAATGGCAACAAAAGAAAATAAAAGAAGAAGACTCAAGATGGACACAGGTTACACAACTTCAAGGAGAAAAATTAAAGTGTCTCAATCTTAGTCTCACAAGGCTTTGTAACTTTTAGTTTACAATTGTTATATAAAGGGTGGGATTGAGTCAACTTTGTAATATCAATTGTAATTGTGTCACAAGATCTGAAGAGCAAAATAAGTTTTCAGAACTTGTTTCCTATCATTGTACTCGATCCCGACATTGAGCGATCTAAGAAAACTTTAAAACCCAAGGGGACTGAAAGTAGGCACCACATTGGTATTCTGAACCAGGATAAATCTCTGTGTTATTACTTTATGTTCAATTATTTATTTGGTTAATTTCTTTAAATCTAATCTATTTTGTGAAGTGTATTGATCTGTAGGTGAGTTGACTGTGAGGTGTCAGTAGTTGACTCATAGAAAATTTTTAATTCACCTCCCTCTTGAATTTCAATTGGTATCAGAGCAGGTCTTACCAATAGTGTTGCTTAACCGCAAGTGAGTAAAGATTAAATGGCAAGTTATCAAATCCCTGATGCTTTTCTCCAGGATGGTCACTCTTCTACAAGACCACCATACTTTAATGGACAACACTACTCTTACTGGATGAATAGGTTCAGAATATTTGTCCAATCAAATGACTTCCAAACCTGGGTTGTCATCAAGAAGGGTTCAAATCGAATTCTAGGACTCACAGTGAAGCGAAAGGATAAAGACAAAGAATCTAGCAGTACCGATATAGAAGACCTTGAAAGTTTTAAGGTCAAAAAAGAAAAAAAAGAGGTAATTCAAACTAATGCATGTTCTATAATTTTGCTTCTTTGTGCAGTTAGTGGAGAAGAATCCGACCAGATATCAACCTGCGAGACTGCAAAATAAATATGGAACAAATTGGAGGTAACCTATGAAGGAACCACCAAAGTCAAGAAGTTAAAAATTGCTGCCTTGGTCAATGAATATGAGCTGTTCAAAATAGAAGGGAATGAGGACATAGAAACAATGTTTGCCAGATTCAGTAAGATTATATATGAACTGAAATTACTAGGGATGATCTACCCACATAGCCTGCAAGTCGAGAGGTTGGTTCAAAGTCTCCTAAAGATTTGGAAAACCAAGACTGCCATTTTGAGAGACGAATATCTTCATAACATGACATATGGCAAACTACGAGGTAACCTTATTGCATATGAGAAAAATTATATTAATAGGTTCCACAAGGAGGAAAAAAGAAACCAGTAGCCTTCAATGCTGCTCCAACCGAAGAAGTGAACATTCTAGTAGATGCTAATAATGAAGAAATAACTCTCATAAATCATAGAGTAAGGCAAATCATCAGATAGAGACAATAAAGATCCCAAAGGGCCAAGAATGATGATTTCACCAGAAATAATGATCGTTGTTATTACTGTGGAATGTCTGATCACTTTAAAAAAACTATCCTGAGTTAAGGAGAAGATTTTCCAGAAAAAATCAAAACTTTGGAGCCTGGAGTGATGAAGATGAAACCGAAGAAGAAGTAGAAGCCGCCAATATGTGCTTCATGGCAACAGGTGAATCTAGTGAGGTAAGAATGCATGATTGTCACAATTGTAATACTCTTGAATCAAACTTAGATTTAATAACTAACAAGCTTCAAAAGATTAAAGATAAATATAACAAACTTGCTCAAGAGAAGAAAAGTTGTGAAGCCTTATTTAAACAAAAACTTGAGGAGGAACAGAGAAGTCATCAAATAGAAATCAAAGCATGTCAAATTAAAATTGAATTGCTTCATGAAGATCTTGCTGATGTAAAAATAAAACTAAACAGTATTAAGAAAACCCGTAGTTACAGTTTTGTGAGATCCAACTCTTTTCAAAGCAAATCAAGTTCTTCATTAGAATCGTTTAAATCAGGTAAGATATTTTTATCCTCTCAAGGACCTGTCTGTTTTATATATTGGATAGAAAGGACACAAATTGTTCAGCTGTAGTTATAAGCCTAAAAGTGTGTGGTTTTGGAGGCCCAAAGGAAGCACATCTAACCCACAAGGACCCAAAACCACTTGGGTACCTAAACAAAATTGATCTTTTTGTGTTGCAGGAACATGTTAGCAAGAGCTATAAGAAAGGAATATGGGTCATTGATAGCGTATGTTCTATACATATGACTTGAAAGAAAGAAAAATTTTCTACTCTAGTGAAAATAGATGGGGGATCAGTAAGGTTCGGTGATAATGCTAAAGACAACATCATCAGAGTTGTCCCAATAAAAATCAGCTCATCATGCAAATTCAAGGAAGTATATTTAGTAGACGGCCTCAAACACAATCTGCTCAGCATTAGTCAACTCTGTGATGTTGGATTTAAAGTACTCTTTAAAGCCGCAAATTGCTTAATCAAACACGATAAAATAGATATCTCTCTCATTGGTGAATGATTTGATAATATTTATGTTTTAAATAGTCCCAATTTTACTACCTTAACTCGCCTCACTTTGGAAGACAATGATACTTGGTTGTGGCACAAAAATCTCAGGCATGCTAGTATGCATATCATTGAGAAGTTGTCCAGACTCGAATTGGTGAAAGGTCTGCCAAAACTCAAGTTTAAAAAGGATCACCTCTGTGATGCCTGTCAATTGGGTAAGAAGACCCAAACATCATTCAAAGTCAAAGACACTATCTCCACTACCAAGTCTCTTCAAACAATCCACATGGATCTGTTTAGCTCCACCAAACCCACAAACATTGGTGGAAAGAGATATGTTTTTATCATAGTTGATGATTATTCACATTTTACTTGGGTAATATTCTTTGCTCATAAACATGAGGCTTTTATAGATTTTGAGATTTTTCATAAAAAGGTACAGAGAGAAGTCGGATACCTCATCACTTATATTTACAGTGATCATAGAGGAGAATTTAAAAATAAGGCATTTGAGGAGTATTGTTCTCAGAATGGATATTCTCAGAACTTTTCTTCACCTCGGTCCCCTCAGCAAAACGGTTAGTGGAGCAAGAGAATCGGTCTCTCCAGGAAATATCCAAGACAATATTATTAGAACGTAATCTTCCAGATTATTTCTGGGTAGAAGCAGTAAGCCTCACATGTCACATCATCAATAGGTTCCTGATCTGACCTATCTTAAAGAAAGTGCCTTATGAACTTTAGAGAGAAAAGAAGCCCAACATCAGTTATTTCCATCCTTTTGGATGAAAATGTTTTATTCATAACAACGGTAAGAATAGCTTGGAAATTTGATCCTTGAAGTGACAAAGGTATTTTTATTGGGTACTCTTCCACCAGTCGTGCCTATAGGGCCTTTAATAAAAGAATTTTGTGTGTTGAAGAATCTATGCATCTCGTATTTGATGAATCTAATCACTTTTCTATGAGTTTGAGTGCTGATGATGAACAAACGGGTAATTTGTGATATGAGAAAAGTAACAGTACAATCCCTGAGACATCACAAGATAAGTCAGCTACACTCTCCTAAGAGTTGACTACCAAATAAGAAACCATAAAGTCAAGTGTTCCAAAGGAGTGGAAGCATGATGCTAGTCATCCAAATGAACTCATTATCGGAAATCCAGAAGATAGAGTGCAAATAAGAACATTATTAAGGAGATAAGCAGTTGTCGCCCTTATTTCTCAAATTGAACCTAAGAAACCCGATGAGGCCCTCAAAGATGAATCATGGGTTGAAGCTATGAAGGAAGAACTAGATCAGTTTGAGCAAAATCAAGTTTGGACTCTAGTTGAAAGACCTAGAAACTGCTTAGTAATTGGAACCAACTGGGTCTACAGAAATAAAGTAGATGAAGAAGGTAAAGTTATTAGAAATAAAGCTAGACTTGTAACTCAAGGCTACTCCCAGCAGGAAGGTATTGATTATGATGAGACCTTTTCCCTCGTGGCAAGGTTAGAGTCAATACAAATTTTATTAGCTTTTGCCATGTTTAAATATTTTAAGTTATATCAAATGAACGTAAAACGTTCTTTCTTAAATGGATTTATTCATGAGGAAGTTTTCTTAAAACAACCCCTCGGATTTGAAGATCCATCATATCTGAATCATGTTTTCAAATTATCAAAAGCATTCTACGACCTCAAACAACTCCAAAAGCTTGGTATGAGAGATTGAGTACTTTTTTACTAAATAACAATTTTCAATGGGGTAAAATTGATACAACTCTGTTCATACAAAAGCTTGATTCAAATCTTGTCATTGTACAAATTTATGTTGATGATATCATTTTTGGTAGTTCTAACATCTCTATGTGCGAGAATTTTTCTAATTTATTGAAAAGAGAATTCGAAATGAGTCTTATGGGTGAGCTTACATTCTTTCTAGTATTACAAATCAAACAAACTCCCAAAGGCACCTTAATTATTCAAGCTAAGTACACGAAAGAACTCATCAAAAAGTTTGGTATGGAAAAAGGAAAGGCCTATGGAACACCAATGAGCCTATCCACATGCATTGATTCAGACTTATCTAGAAAAGACATTGATGAAAAGATGTACAAGGGGATGATCAGATCTCTACTCTATCTGAATGCAAGTTGAACAAACATTATGTTCGGTGTGTGTAAAAATGCCAGATTCTAGTCGACTCCCAAAAAGTCTTATCTCACTGCCGTCAAATGAGTCATTCGATATATGATGGAACTTAAGACTTTGGACTATGGTATCCCTGCTTCTCATATTTTGATTTAATTAGTTATTCAGATGCTGATTTTGCAGGAGATAAAAATAATAGAAAGAGCACTAGTATAACATGTCAAATTTTTGGTGATGCCCCTATCTCAAGGCATAGCAAGAAACAAACTTCCATTGCTCTTTCAACCACTGAAGCTGAATACATAGCTGTCAGAAGTTGTGGTACTCAAATCTTATAGATCATGCATCAGCTTTTTGACTTTGACTTATTTTTGAATCTGTTCCTATTATGTGTGATAAGACCAGTGCTATTACCTTATCTAAGTATACTTTTCATCATTCTAGGGCTAAACATATTGATATTAAGCTTCATTTTATTCGAGATCATGTAGAAAATGGTGATTGTACTCTAAAATTTGTTGACTCTGAAAATCAACTAGCTGATATTTTTACAAAACCCCTGCTAGAAGAAAGATTTTGTTCCCTTAGAAAAAAGCTTGGTATTCTTAGCATTAATGATTTTTAAGCCATTTTTGGATAGTAATTTTTCATGATTTTTGCTAAAAAAATTATTTGCATTTGTTTGGTACACCTCTTTTGAAAGAAGAGTCATCATTACTTTGTCTATATGTATCTCTATATGTGGAGTTCTTTGTTCGCATATTGATGCAATATGGTTTCTTTTTTATTATGTCAAAGTGGGAGAAAACAGAAACATCAGAGTCGCCTACAAGTCAAGGGGAGCAACATGATAGACAGGGAAATCAACTGTCAATTGATGTTTACTCTTATTTGTCATATAAAAAAGGGGGAGATTATTGGCTTCCTAAGTCTATGTTTTAATAATGAAACACTAACAAGTGTATCTTTGCAGGATATTAGGACTGCTAATAGTTGGAAGGATAAAAGAAGCCAGCTCTGGGAATGAAAGGACATAAATTCACAATCCACGACATCCAAGTAAATCAATCACAATGAGAACAAATGGAAGGACAATCTCAACCCCAAAAGTCATGAAAAATTAAATCAATCACTATAATACCCCATATTTTTCTTAGCTCAGTTCAACTCCTAGTTTCATGCATAAAAGGCTTAAAGCCTGAAAATTTTGCTAAGTGTTGGGGGCTTAGTTATATTTTTGGCCTCTTAATTTTGAGGATTTTTAAATTGGTCTTCCCGACTCCGAGACATAGGTTTTTGAGTTAATTTATATTCAAGAGTGTAAGGAGCATGCCTCAGTGAAGTTTTGGAATTTTTAGACGAGAATTGAGTTGTGTTTGGATTTCAATTCCAGAACTTCACCGCGATTGTGGTGTGTCACAGTGGGTATAGCAATGAGGACTTTATCGCATCGCAGTGTCCCTTCAATCAACATTCCAATTCTGAATTTAAATTCCTAAGAGGCAGTTATGTCTTTTTCCATTGACCTAATTCATAAAAAAATGAATTAAAACATCGGTTAGGGAAATATTTGCCCATATTCTCCAATTTCTAATAAAAAAACCCTAATAATACCTCAAGTTCATCAATTTCATTTCTTTCACTTCAAGAAAACCAAGAAATCAAATTCCCCAAATCCAAGAACTTTCAAGAAAAACATCAAGGGTGTGTTTTTTTTTTTCGAGCTCAAGGGCTTTAAGGTATGTGGGAGTTCATCCATGGGTCCCCTTTCACCCATAGAGCCCAAGAACCCTTTTGATTTTAAATTATGAATTTTACATATTTTAAGTTGATTATCTCCATAAATCTCTTGTTGATTTCAATTACGAGTTATGGTTTCATGTGTTTTCAAGTAGAATGAGTCAGATCATGTTTGAGTATTTAAATTTCCATACCATGTTCGATTGATTTCAGGATGAATTCCCAAGTTATGAATTTAACCATGTTATCTTATTGTCTTCTAATATTTAAGACATGTTCAAGTTCATGATTCCCAAGTGTTTGATAAAATGTCTATGATTTTGAGTTTTTGAACCATGATGTAATCCCAAGGTTTAAGCTTTAATATTGTATATTTTACTCATTCAGTGTTGGTGGGTTATAAACACCCGATACCTATGTGTTTTACATGATTTCCATTTTTCAAGTAACAAGTCAGTCTGACCATGGTTTTAATATCATATTCAGAATACCATGATCATGTTGAGCATTATCAATTTATATGTTTATAATTACCTCAAAATCCTTATGCACTGTTATTTTTAGAATACCATGACCTAATCTTATTAGTTATAAGTTATCAGTGCATGCACTAGTTAGTATTTCAGTGTCTTTCAGTTGGGAGTAGGATTTAGCACCGAGCTAACCTAGGGATGGGGGCTCACCCGCCAGCTAGGACTGTGTCATTAGAAGTATCCCCTAAGTCCCAAAACTACATAGCCATCATAGGATTATGAGATGTCACCCGCTAATATAGGAATGACATTCTCTTAGATGTCACCCGCCAGTTTAGGATTGACATTCTCTTAGGGGTCACCCACTAGCTTAGGATGGACTCCCCAGTTCTTTGGAAAACCAGTTTAGTGGATCCACACAACCAGTTTTAGTACCCGTGGCACGGTAGTGACACACTTCCAACAGGGATACAGGTTGGACTCCGATTAGCTCAGATTAGGGCATGTAAGTTAGATGATACCTCCTACAGTTTCAGTGCAGTATTCAGTATAAAATTCAGTTCAGGTTTGCTTGACCAAAGTATACAAATTTATAGTTATTCATTTATGCAGATTCCAGTATTTCAGTTTATAAATTATTTTAGAAATATGCTTATACTTGGTCTTGCATTCTCAGATATTGTAGTTTTCATACATTCATGCTCAGTTATATTATGTTGTTCAGTTACTCTTTACCTCATATGTACAGTATCCTACAATTTTAGCCTAGTAATTCAGTTTAAGTACATTTCAGTTTTACATGATCAGTATATAGTTATTAGTTAGTCAGTTAATCAGATCAGCTTAGTATATGCTTTGTTTTGTTTTGTATATTTATGCAATCGTGCTCAGTAAATTTATGTATTCAGATCCTTGAGTTATGTCAGCTTCCATGATGTAGTTTCACAACCAGTATTCGTACAGTATCCTTATTTTACTGTTTCCCAACTTTAGTTCTATTTATCTTGCAAAAGTAAAGTTTTAAAAAACTAAGTGTAGTGATTCACTAGCTTATCATATTATGTTTGTTATTCATGTTTGAAGATATTTCAGCTTTCAATTTATTTCAGTCTCTTGGTGAGTCTACTTAAAATTAGCATGCATGTTTTAAGATTACGTATGAAATCAGTTTTACTTATTGCATTCACCCCCACTTACTCAGTACATTTCAGAAGTTCTAATCCACACATACATCTGTGTGGCTACATTGTTTCATAATATTGGTACCAGTTGTAGCCGTATATCACGATCAGACAGTTGCAGATTCCAGACAACAGGTGATGAGTTCTCCTATTTTGGGGACTTCAGTTAGATATTGTTCATGTACTTTACTTTATTACTCATATGTATTGATTAGTGGTAGCTAGAGTTATGTACTAGCTATCTATAGTTAGTATAGTAGAGGCTTCATAGATGTCAGTCAGAGTTAGTCATGTAATTTCAGTTTTCTCTTCAGTTTTATTAGATTGTAAATTATATCAGTATTAAAATTCTTCCCAGATTTTGTCATGATTATATTTCTGCCCAGCAGAACTAGTTATTTAATATATTATAAATCAATTGCTCATTAGTATGCCCATTTATGGGTTAGCTTGGATCACTTGTGGTTCCAAGCACCGTATTATGACTAAGGGGTAGTCTCAGACCATGACAAACTTGGTATCAAAGACTAGAGTTCAATTTTCCTAGGGTGTGTATGAAGCTGTGTCTAGTAAAGTCTTGCAAAATTGTACGAAAATGTATGTACTTTTCTTCGGGAGGGTATAAGGCATTTTAGAAATATTTCTCTTCTTTTATGTCTCAGATCATGTAGTAGAAGTGTTCTTTAAGTAGCTTATTCATATTATCATGTTAATCTATTCGTGCCAACTTTGCTTTATTCTTGAGGCAACAGAATTAGCCAAGCTTAAATTTCTACAGATAGAGCTTTCTCAGACAGTCCCCACAGACAGTTATGGGATTGTGCGTAGGCTCAAAAGTATCCCATCAATGCTTTTATGTTCCAAAGTATGAAAGATTTCATTCATGTTCATGAAAATCGAGCATTGAGCCAAAGTCAGATGTGCCCTCGGATCCATTCTCAGAATCCTATGATAACATATAACCTAGAATTAGAAGCATGAACCAAGAAGTTTATCAATAGTAGAACGGGGATAGTGTTATCTAAATTTAGTAAAGTATGTATCCATGGGGATTGTTGTATGAAAGGTGAACAAATAGGCTTGAAATAGTGTATGCAAGAATTTAAGTTTGTTGATTTGAAATTATATGTTGTTGATGGTGTGGGTGCGATTTAGAGATGTGATATTAGTAGTCTATGATGGAAGTAGTATGGTTCATTAAAGGTTTGTAAATATCCATGTTAAGTGTTAGAATCTAAGTTTGAATTATGGATGTTTGAGCTAATAGAAAAAGAGTTAAAATTCTAGATGGTGTGAACTCCCAGCATGGTGATACACATAAAGATTCTAAGTTAGTAAGTGTTCAAGTTATTATATGATGACTATTAGGCTATAGAAAGTTAAGAGTTGTATCTCAGAAAGAAGTATTAGCAGTGGGTTTTAAACTTTCGGGTGTAGTCTTTCAGGGTAAAATTATTTATGTGTATTATTATACCCCAGAATCTAGAGTAAAGTGGTGGAAGTTCAGTTTAGAGTTTATTATAGGGGCCTACAGACTTATAATGATGGCTCAAAGCTAAGGGGGAGATGATAGAATAAGGAACCAAGTTAGGCTCTCAGATTCTAGTAGTGATGCCAGTACGTTGTAGAATAGTAGTAAGGAGGGATGATGCCCAACCCACTTATATTTTAGTATTTGTACTTCAGTTATCACGATATATACTCATGCCTTACATGTCAGTTTCCTAATTATAACGCATATCCAGGCAATTTCCATAGAATCATTTGCGCTTCCAGTTCTTAGTATAAGGAGTTCCAGTTTGCTCAGATGTACGAATCATATTTCATGAAATTTATGAAGTCCAAACTCAGGTTATGTAGCTCATGACTCATGTACTTATGTTTTACAATATGTTCAGTTCCAGTACTCATGCTACACTCTTAATAATTAGCAAAATTTAGATTCATGTCATGCATGTCCTTAGTTTAGACCTCATTGATTAATTCCTGATGTTAATACTCTATTCCCCAGGCCTCAGTTAAGTGTCCAAGTTATGCAAAGTATCCTTTCATGTTTTAGGTCCTCATGCTCTAACCTTTCAATGACCTCTCCTTATGAAATAGTAGTGGTGATGAACATTTGTTTAGATGGGAGAGAGTAAAGGTTTCATGTTAGGGAAAGATTGTTGTATGCTTTCTTGATCTAAGGTTATAAGTGTGGAGTAAGATTGAGGCCAAGTTTTTGATATATGTCTTGGTTAGTGAATTTTTGGTGTGTAATTTTTGTAAGAATAACACATGGAAGTTGTTAATCATAGAAGTATTAGAGAGTACGAAAAAGATGCTTTGATGGGTTGTTTGCCTAGAAGTTCATGTGTGGTTATAATGACAGGATTGAAAGTCATGTTGGTGTATATAAGTGGATGGGTGCACTTTGTAGACTCGAGTAGGATTGAACATAGTGAGAGAATTCAGTTCAACTCAGACTTCAGTAAATAGATTTATCAGTGCCCATGTGAACATTTTTAGTAGCCTCAAGTGAAATGCGGTATTAAAGCAAAATGTATAGTTGAGGGAGTATTTGAGGAACATGTCTAAGCTTAAGAGTAGCAGTTGCACTGTCTAAGGCATAGCAATTTTAGTTTATGTTTCATAGGACTATGTCCCATGTTACAGAGTTATAGCCTTATTAAGAGTCCTTACTCATATATCTTATTCAGATCATACCCAAGTTCTTTGCTTCCTACAGTTATAATAACTTCTTAGAAAGAGTTTTGAAAAAATACTCCAGTTGAGTGCAAGATTTCAGTATAGTTCAGTTCATATAGCAAACAATTTAGTTTTGCAGTCAGACAATAAGTTCCTATGGTTTTTCTATCTTCCGATCTAGTTTACTATCAGAAGTTTCATGAATATTGCTATTCCAAGAGATAGTTTATTCGCATCCATGTAAATTATGAATTCAGTTAAGTTCATGCATCATGATTCAGATAAAGATATTCAGTCATGATTCAGTTCATAAGTGCATGGTGCATTATCTCAATCTTTCCTTAGTATTTCAACCAAGTCAGTATCATTCGGGGGACGAACTATCCTAAGGGGGAGATGTTGTAATGCCCCAAGTTTTCATGTCTTAAACCTCTCAACTTTTCTTCACAAGACCAGATCTAGCCTAAGGTAATGGTTACTTATAAGTTGACTCTCTCATTTCTAATTTAGCGTCATAACCATTCTCGTGTCATTGCATGTATTTAAAGAAATCAGTTCAGTTCATGTATCATGTTTCCAAATCAGTTATGCAATCATGTTACAAGTCATGTATGTTCAGTACATGGTCTCAGTTACCTAAGTATGGTACTCTCAGCTTAATCAGTCTCATTCGAGGATGAATATTCCCAAAGGGGAGATATTGTAATACCCCATACTTTTCTTAGCTCAGTTCAGCTCCTAGTTGCATGCATAAAAGGCTTAAAGCCTGAAAATTTTTCTAAGTGTTGGGGGTTTAGCATATTTCTGGCCTCTTAATTTGAGGATTCTTAAATTGGTCTTTCCTACCCCAAGATGTAGGTTTTTGAGTTAATTCTTGTTTAGGAGTGTAAGGAGCATGTCTTGGGGAAGTTTAGAATTTTTTGGATAAGGATTGGGTCGTGTTTGGATTTTGATTCCAGAACTTCACCGCGATAGTGGTGCGTCGCGGCGTCGCGGCGTCGCGGCGGGTATAGCAATGAGGCCTGCGTCTCATCACGGTGTCCCTTCAATCAGTGTTCCAATTGTGAATTTAAATTCCTGAGGGGTAATTATGTCTTTTCCCATCGACCCAATTTGTAAAAACACGAATTAAAACGTCGGTTAAGGCATTATTTGCTGATATTCTCCAATTTCTACTAAAAAACAAACACTAATAATCCCTCAAGTTCATCAATTTCATTCCTTTCTCTTCAAGAAAACCAAGAAATCAAGTTTCCCAAATCCAAGAACTTTCAAGAAAAACATCAAGGGTGTGTTTCTTTTTCAAGCTAAACAACTTTAAGGTATGTAGGAGTTCATCCATGGGTCCCCTTTCACCCATGGAGCCCAAGAACCCTTTTAATTTTAAATTACGATTTTTACATGTTTTAAGTTGATTATCTCCATGAATCTCTTGTTGATTTCAATTACGAGTTATGGTTTCATGTGTTTTCAAGTAGAATGAGTCATATCATGTTTGAGTATTGAAATTTACATACCATGTTCGATTGATATTAGGATGAATCCCCAAGTTATGAATTTAGCCATGTTATCCTATTGTCTTCTAATGTTTAAGACATTTCCATGTTCAAGTTCATGATTCCCAAGTGTTTGATGAAATGTCTATGATTTTGAGTTTTTGAACCATGATGTAATCCTAAGGTTTAAGCTTTAATATTGTATTTTTTTACTCATTTAGTGCTGGTGGGTTATGAACACCCGATACCTATGTGTTTTACGTGATTTCCATTTTTCAAGTAACAAGTCAGTCTGACCATGGTTTTAATATCATATTCAGAACACCATGATCATGTTGAGCATTATCAATTTATATGTTTATAATTACCTCAGAATCCTTATGCACTATTATTTTCAGAATACCATGACCTAAGCTTATCAGTTATAAGTTATCAGTGCATGCACTAGTTAGTATTTCAATGTCTTTCAGTTGGGAGTAGGATTTAGCACCGAGCGAACCTAGGGATGGGGGCTCACCCGCCAGCTAGGACTGTGTCATTAGAAGCATCCCCTAAGTCCCAAAACTACATAGCCATCGTAGGATTATGAGATGTCACCCGCTAATATAGGAATGCCATTCTCTTAGATGTCACCCGCCATTTTAGGACTGACATTCTCTTAGGGGTCACCCACTAGCTTAGGATGGACTCCCTAGTCCTTTGGGAAACCAGTTTAGTGGATCCACACAACCAGTTTTAGTACCCGTGGCACGATACTGACACACTTCCAACAGGGATACAGGTTGGACCCTGATTAGCTCAGATTGGGGCATGTCGGTTAGATGATACCTCCCACAGTTTCAGTGCAGTATTCAATCTAGTATTCAGTTCATGTTTTCTTGACCAAAGCATACAGATTTATAGTTATTCAGTTATACAGATTTTAGTATTTCAGTTTACCAATTATTTTAAAAATATTCTTATGCTTGGTCTTGCATTCTTAGATATTACAATTTTCATCCATTCATGCTGATTTATCTCATGTTGTTCAGTTAGTCCTTACCTCATATGTACAGTACCCTATAGCTTCAGTCCAGTTATTCAGACTATTTATAGTTTAGTTTTACATGATCAGTATACAGTTATCAGGCAGTTAGTTAATCAAATTAGTATATGCTATGTTTGGTTTTGTATGTTTATGCAATCTTACTCAGTACATTCGTATATTCAGATCCTTGAGTTATGTCAGTTTCCATGATGTAGTTTCAGAGCCAATATTCGTATAGTACCGCTGTTTTACTGTTTCCCAGCTTCAGTTCTACTTATCTTCTAAAAGTAAAGTTTTAAGAAACTAAGTGTAGTGATTCACCAGCTTACCAGATTATGTTTGTTACTCATGTTTTAAGATATTTCAGCTTTCAGTTTATTTCAGTCTCTTCGTGAGTCTACTTACACTTAACATGCATGTTTTAAGATTACGTATGAAATCAGTTTTATTTATTGTATTCACCCTCGCTTATTCAGTGCATTTCAGAAGTACTGATCCATATATATGTCTGTGTGGCTACATTATTTCACAATGTAGGTACCAATTGTAGCACACATATCACGATCAGAGAGTTGCAGATTCCAACCAATAGGTGATGAGTTCTCCTACTTTGGGGACTTCAGTCAGATGTTGTTTATGTACTTTACTTTATTACTCATATGAATTGATTAGTGGTAGCTGGAGTTATGTCCCAGCTATCTATATTAGTATAGTAGAGGCTTCATAGATACAAGTCAAAGCCAGTCATGTAATTTCAGTTCTCTCTTTAGTTTTATCAAATTGTAAATTGTATCAGTATTAAAATTCTTCCCAGATTTTATCATGATTATATTTCTGCACCGTAGAACCAGTTATTTAATTTATTATAAATCAGTTGCTCAACAGTATGCCAGTTCATGGATTAGCTTGAGATTACTTGTGATTCCAAGCACCGTGCTACGACTAGGGGGTAGTCTCAGGTCGTGACAATCACGATCAAATAAAAGAAGAAAAAGTATGTCGGAAGATATAAGGGTATATCACCCAAAGATATGGAGGATAAAAAATACTACAAACACTACTAGAAATTCGCTAATTTTCGACAGACATTTCCGACCGAAAAAAGTAGTCGGAAATTTTCGACTACTTCAGTCGGAAAATTTACTTTTTTTATTTTTAATTTTTACAAAATATTTTTTCGATACTATTTGTGACTACAACAGTCAGAATATTTGACGGTAAATTTCAAAAAATATATCTTCTGACGGCTGTAGATGGAAATAAAAATAATTAAATAAATATATTAGTAAATATATAATCAGACCCTTATATGGAAATTAAATAATTATTTAAATAAATAATTAAATATGTATTTTCGACCACTGTAGTCGAAAATATAAATAATTAAATAAATATATTACTAAATATATAATCAGTCCCTTATAAGAAAATTAAATAATTATTTAAATAAATTATTAAATATATATTTTCGACCACTATAGTCGAAAATTGTAAAATAAAATAAATATATTATTAAATACATTACAAACTATTAAATATACCCGACTACTATCATCAGAAATATTAAATAATTAAATATATTTAATTTGTACTCGACTGTAGTGGTCGAAACATTATATTTAATTATTAAATAAATAATTATATAAAATATAAGTTACATAGTAGTCTTTCACACTATATTAATTAATTTAAATATAGAATTAAATTGTAATAATTAATTTAAATATAGAATTAAATTGTATTAATTAATTTAAATATATAATTAAATTATATTAAATTTATAACCGACTGATGTAGTCGGAAATATAAATAATTAAATAAATATATAATCAAACCCTTATACGAAAATTAAATAAATATTTATATAAATTATTAATCATATATTTTCGACCACTATAGTCGAAAATACTAATAGCTAAATAAATATATGACTAAATATATAGTCATACCCTTATAGAGAAAATTAATAATTAAATAAATATATTATTAATTATATTTTTGATCATTGTAGTCGAAAATTACATTAATTAAATAAATATATTACTAAATACATTAAATAAATAATTATTAAATATAAGTTACACGGTAGTCTTTCACATTGTATTAATTAATTTAAATATATAATTAAATTATATTAAATATATAACTGACTGATGTAGTTGGAAATATTAAATAATTATATATAATTAAAATATTTCGAATATTGTAGTCGGAACTTTTATAAATATAATTTAAATATATAATTTAATTGTATTAAATATCGAATCGATTGAAGTAGTTGGAAAAATAAATATTTAATTAAATATATTAGATATATACCGACCGTTGTAGTAAAAAATATTAAATAATTAAATATATTAAATTTATACCCGACAGAAGCAGTCAGAAACTTATATTTAATTATTAAATAATTTATATAAAATATAAATTGAATATATCAAAACTTTCCCAATTATCTCTGTCTCACTACCGTGTCTCTCTCTCTAAAAAAGTTGGGTCTCACTGCGTTGCCAATTAAATATATCAAAACTTTCCCAATTATCTGTCTCACTACCGTGTCTCTCTCTCTCTAAAAGTTGGGTCTCACTGCGTTGTCAATTTCTCCCGATTGAAGTACTTCTCCGGTATAGCTCCGGCCTCATCTCCCTTAGACGGCCATCCCGTCTCCAAGATCTGTAGGCAGACGTTTTTATAGCCGATTGAAGCTAAAGCAGAGTGAAAGGGAACCAAATAAGGTAGAAAACTCCAACCCTTTTCTGTTGAATTTCGATCTGTAAGTATTTTTGTATTTTGGTTACTAGATTTTTGTATTTTGGTTACTAGATTTTGCAGGGATTTAATTATTAATAGCTATTTTGTTGCTATAATTTTTGAAAACTTAGATTCTAATTGGGCCCGAATGGAACGAATGTGGAGCAGTCTGAATAAATTAGTTAAAATTTTTATTGTAATTGATTGATTACATAATTAGTTTTAAATTAATTGAAATGAAATTCAGCTGAATATAACCAGTTGCACTTTTAGTTTGAATTTCGATCTGCTTCTTGGTTTTTGTTTAGTGTGTGCGTGGAGGGGTTGGGGTTGGGGGTATAACCAGTTGCACTTTTAGTTTCTTTGGAGAAAAGGGTGTTTTGGGAAGTAAATGCACCCTCTAAGGTGCAATGCGTTGTATGGTTATTGGCCAAAAAAGTATATTTAACTCCAGAGAATCTAAAGAGGAGGGGGGGTTACCAGTAGAGTTCCTGATATCACATATATGAACACTAAATGCTAAACACTGATTATTCAAAGATGCAAACATTCAACAGTACCCTACTACCAGAAGTAGAAGTAGAGAAGGCAGAAACTCAAGCTCTAACACTAACCCGAAACACACAAGTGGTAGATCTAATGCTGAAATTGAAAATAACTAGGGTGTGAACTGTCTGCATAACTAGATGTTGTCATATGCTGCTTCAATTTAGATGTTTATGTCCATCTTATTAGCTAAGCTGGATTCAGTCTAGTATTTGTTTTGTTAGATTCCTTTAGTTTGAGTTAGAGAAATAAATCACACAGTGTGATTTGGTTTGCAGGCAACTTGTGCAAGGATTATATTACTGCGATTTTAATACAATGACTAACAATAATTGGATGAGTTAGTGCATATGCTTCTTTTTGTTGTATATTGGTTCAATGTTTGAAAAATTGGTATATAAGGTACACATCTAAAACATGTGGTTGTTTTTAAATTGAATGATATTTTGTTTGCAATTATTCTCCTAACATTCTTGAAGGGCTTGAGAAGAACCAGTATAACATGGGTGTTTTTGGTCCTTTTCAAAGTATAGCTAATACAGAAGAACAGGGGTGTTATGTTGCTTGTATTTGGTATAAACAATACAGTAGATTCCTATATATACATAATTTTCTAGAGAGGATATGAGAATAATAAGTAATAGGCTTAGCCTTGGTGGGAAAAATTACCTGGTATGCGATGGAATAGTTGAGATGCACTTAAGCTGGTTCTTTATGAAATAAGAATTCATAATAAGTAAACAAGGGGCTATACTATGCAAGATTTATACCGTGATTATCTTTCCTAATACCTTAGAAGTCGTATTGTTTTTTTCCTTCTCAAATAACAGTACGACTTCTAAGAATGACATCGGTAAAATTTGGCTGATGAAACTTATAATAGTAGTAAATGCAATCGATTGTTTGCTAGTTACGTGATAGCTGGGGAACAAGCTTTGTAAATTCTAGCAGGACACTGTCTATGGTAATGTACTACAAGAGATGATGAAAATACTATTCCTTTTAGCACTATCTGTCTGGAATTTGAAACTGAGTGCACTCATCAAGGCTGTGTTAGTTGTATTCTTGTCTAATGTCTGTTTCTTGATCCCTTCGTCACCTCATAATTCACAAGTCACAACCTTTTTGGGTTGCCATCCTAAATGTCCTTAGACTCAATGTGCAGGAGCATGGGCTGCCATCCTAACTGTCCTTAAACTCAATATGCAGGAGCATATACACACACATAATACCCGTCTATGCATCTAATAATTTTATATTTAGTGGGTCTTGAATAAAGTGAAATGAGATGTAATCACTGATTTAAATTTAAATAATTATCTGTGATGGCTTTAATCTTTAAAACAATGGAAATTAACTTGCATCTCTGCAGCTTTTAAGGGATGGTCATAGTGAGATACATGGGTCTGCTTCAGGGTTTACTGTGTTGCCTTGAATTTTAGAAAGTAATGCTGTATTTAGCAGTCTAGCAGCTTGCAGAATGCATCTTCAAGTTTTACTAACAATTCAAGTTACTCTCCACTAGCTAATGATTATCTTTGTGAGACTAATCTGGTTCTACGACCACTTCATGTAGCCATTTCTCCTAACTGTACTGCAGAGCTTCTTGAATAGCTTTAGCTTCAGCCTCTATATTAGTAGCCCATCCTAGCCCCTTAGCTCTTTCATATACTATGTCTCCTTATTTATTTTGTATTCAAATGCCTATAAAGCTTAGTTCTGCAGTGTTACATTTGAGCTTATTTGTCTCTGGGTACTTCTAAGTTGCACTATGATAATGTAGCTTAGGATTGTACCGTATGAAGTTGTTTATTACATCTGGACACATCCATGATTCCAATGTAATCTATGGATAGAGGGATTTCACCAATTTTCTCCCTAGATCTTGTATCTGCAACACCATTGGTGTTTTCTTCATTTTTTTTTTCGTCTTTCTTTATTAATATCAACAATCTGGTTAATATCAACAATATAATCTATGAGAGTTTGTTGATATTAACCAGTTTACTCCATGAAGCTGTGTACTGTATGTATTCAGTGATAATGAATTGAATCACTATAGTAAATGACTTTCTTTCATTTGGAGGGTAATGAAAAAATACTGATGCGATCGCTACTGAGTGCTGTGTTTTCCTAAGCTATGCTAGTGAAACTTTTCAATGACAACAGTTAGTTCATACTTGCATTATCTCTTTTTCTAAAATTTTGCAAGAATATGAAAATGGAAAAAAAAAACCCACTTTTCCTGAGGGCTACGAAGAGACGCATGGGAAGAAAAAGGACGGTACAAGAGGAGATTGGGTTGAAATGCTTGCTAAGATTGCATATGTAAGATAATAAATTTTACATACATTATTTTATTATTACTCAACTTAGCTTGTTTACATACTGATGAATAATTTTTCTTTCAGGAAGAATTTCAAAAAAGCATAGAAGATTGGCGTCAAACCCAACCTACTTCAGAGGATGGTACCATGGTCCAACCATCACTTGCAGATATGACTAATATGTGGACAGCTGTGGTAGGTGGTCCAAAGAAATGTAGAACCTACGTGACAGGGGTTCTCCAATCCTCGAATAGTCCTTCGTTGTTTTCCAGTTCCTCTTCTACTTTGCAAATTATGGAAGAAATGGAAGCGATGAAAAAGCAAATTGTGGAATTGATGCAAGAATATGCCGCTAACGATGCTAAGTTTGCTAAATTTGAGGAGTTGGTTAAGAAACACATGCCTCAAGTATTTCATGATGAGGAAGAGAGTGAATCTGATGATAATTAGATTGTAGTTGTTCTTGTTTTTGGTTGTGACATTTAGATGTTTAAACTATTTGATTTGATGTTTGTTTTGGATGTTTTAAAGTGGTTACATTTATAAATATTTGTCGTTGTCGTATTTGATCCTACTGTGAAAAATACATTAGTCATGTTGTTTATAATCTGGGAGCAATGTAAGCTAATGCAAGATTTAATTATATAATTAATAGGTCAATATTTTTATTAAAATGCTGACTAAAGTAGTCGGAATAATTATAATTATTAAATAATTATACATTAAGTTTTCGACTACAGTAGTCGGAGAAATTATAGCTATTTATTAATATTTCAACTACAATAGTCGTAACAATTATAATTATTAAATAATTATATATTAACTTTCTGACTACAGTAGTCAGAATAATTATGATTATTAAATAATTTTTTGACTATAATAGTCGAAATAATTATAATTATTAAATAATCATTTATTAAATTTTTGACAACTATAGTCGGACGATTTATAATTATTAAATAATTATTTATTAAATGTCCGACTAGAGTAGTCGAAAACTTTTTTTCGACAAGCTATATTCCGACTACGATGAACAGTGGAAAAGTAGTCAGAACTACCTTGTTTTCCAACCACATTTCGACTACATCATCTGTCAAAAAAATAATATTTTCTAGTAGTGAAAAAAGACTAACTAACATGGAAGCAAGCAAGGGAACCAGTTCCAAAAATGGGAGAACATCCAATCATGAAAAAGAGGATCATGACATCCAAACAGTATGGCAAGCAAATCAATCAAATATCTTGAAAATGAAAGAAGGATCACAATTCCAGAATCACGACAGACCAAATCAGACCATAAAGGAAGGAAGGCCACAACTGGTACATGGATATACCTGATATGGATATGTATAATTGTGGAAAATGCACAACGTATGGGCATATCTGATATGGACATACATTATGGTGCAATCCGTCAATCAAGGAATCAATTTAAATCCTTGATTCAGAAGAAATCTCTTGGGTTTCCTTATGAAGAATGACAACAAAAGACAATAAAAGAAGAAGACTGAAGATAGACACGGGTTACACAACTTCAAGGAGAAAAATCAAAGTGTCTCAATCTTAGTCTCACAAGGCTTTGTAACTTTTAGTTTACAATTGTTATCTAAAGAGTAGGATCGGGTCAACTTTGTAACATTAACTGAAGCTGTGTCACAAGAACTGAAAAGCAAAATAAGTCTTCAGAACTTGTTTCCTGTCATTCTACTCGAGCCCTACATTGAACGATCAAAGGAAACTTTGAAACCCAAGGGGACAAGAAGTAGGCACCATATTGGTGTTCCAAACCAGGATAAATCCCTGTGTTATTAATTTATGTCTAGTCATTTGTTTTCTTAATTGCTTTAAATCTAATCTATTTTGTGAAGTATACTGATCTGCAGGTAACTCGACTGTGAGGAGTCAGTAGTCGACACAGAAAATTTTTGATTCACCCCCTTTTGAATTTCAAAGATTGCATAATATCCTATTTAGGTAATAAGACAAAATTTGTACGAGTGATGGATTTGAGAAGAGTACAACCCTCATAGAATTCATTCACCACTCTGAAAAATATCTTAACCTATTATGTCCTAACAACTTCGGAAAAAATACCCAGTAAACCCATAAAACCCACTAGCTGTCTCTATATTTAATTTAAATACCAACTTTTTTTACCTCCTCTAGAGTGTAAAAACATTAATGGCATTATTGAAATCACCAGTGACTAAAGAAGGGATTTGCTTAATAGTGAAAGCCCACCTCTCCAACAAATTTTGAAAATTGATCTTGGCGAAAGGATAATGCCTCTTCTGCCATTTGTTTAGCACCATCCTCAGCCAAGAACCATCTTTTCTTATTTTCTTAGAAATAGACTACCTTTTTCTTCTTACATTGACTAAATTATGAAAGAATCTGGTGTTAATTTACCCTTCTAAAAACCATTTTATGCTTATGTTTTGCCTCCAGAACTCCCCTCATAATGAATATACTATTTTAATTCATCCTGAGCCCTTTGCAGCACTATTTTATTCATAGAAGTAGGATTTTCCACAAAAAAGATCTTTCTTGAGTTTAATAATTTTCTCTCTGATGATAAGTTTCTTGAAGATATCTCCAAATCTTTTTCTACTCCAACTAGACAAAGTAGTCTTAGTTTTATTCTTGATATTGATGAATATATCTGGTTCATTAGAATTTGTTACGATTCATAAACCAAGGGTCATGATAGCACTTGTTGCGGCTAGCCTTGACAAGTAAGTCTATCAGCCAAACTGATATGAAAAGGAAAGTAATGACCAATACCCAAGGCAAGGCTTCTAGAACCAAGCCTAATCACACAAACACAAATATGATAAAAATGAAGATACATAACCAAAGATATCATACCAAAATTCCAAAATCTGATGTCACAGTGTAAGAACTAACTAGTACAACTCGAGATCAAACACACATAAGGTATCTAAATAGGAACAAATTTGTCTCGACATAGTCTAAATAAGAAAATGCATTAGTCAACTTCGGATGCATGAAATCAACTGCTACCTCAAAAAGCTCCAAATATCGCTCGAATTAACCACTGTGAGGCAAACTCGAACCTGGATTTGTACTAAAAGAGCGCAGTAGGGGTATGTACGATTCACTTGTACTCAGTAGGTATCATAGGCCGACTGAGAAAAGTAGAAAATAAATCATACAAAATGCACACTAAGGACACGTCACCTGCAATAAAAAAATATCCCAAATGGCAGCCCACACCGTATTCAGTACAGTTCTATAATATTCACATAAATTATAGAAATAAGAGAGAGAAATACAAGTATACAAATATCAATCATATGAATATGAAGGAAGAAATACACATAGACAGGTATCAAATCCAGGAAAATAATACATCGTGGAGAATTACAAAGTAAATACAAATGCAATGGAGATGATGATGCACGATGTTGTCGCATAACCTTTGTATATTGATAACGCCCAAACTACAGCTCTCGTAAGAGTGTAAGAGGTCGCTGTCAAATATAGAACCCAACTGGATTGGGTGTCGAATCCCACAGGGAATACTTGGTCACTAAGTGTTGCAATTATTAGTAGACTGTTGATCGAAAATTCCACGGAAAAGGGGGGATTGGATTGTGGCGTGAATTAATGCTATCAAAGTAACAAAAGAATGCTTTGTTTAGTGAGATTTAATCACAGAGAAAAATAAGTTAGGGTTATGTCCACCTTATGAGTTCTACGTATCTATTAACTATGAGTAATGCGGAATTCAGACATGCATGCACTTATAGAGATTCGTATTCTAATGGTAAATCCTAGTGTTTCTCAACCATCAAGGATTATTTCACTTTAACTCTCTCGAGCTTAAAGCGTATAACTAATGGTACGAACTCTCCAAGAGATTAATCCGGTTAAGGCATTAACGTGTAAACAGGGGTTGGTAGCCCTATTTCCTTGTCACACTCTCTTTTCCAAACATGTAACTTTTCTCTCAAACAAGTTAATGCTATAATGGCGTATTCTATATGTTTGCAACCACAAGAATTTAATTAAAACAAAGAGAGTAATGATATAAGTAGCATACGCATCAAGAATTCACAAACTCATAGTAATAGATAGTATCTCACAAGGTTTTCATAACTCTAACAGAGAAGTTTAGCTACTCATGATTACAACGAAAATCACACTAGACATAATCATCATACCACAACCTAGAATAAACTTGGCGATGGGGATGGATTGACGTCAATAAGAGAATGTCGTTCTCTTCCTATCCGTTGCTCACAAGAGCCGTGTTTTCTGTTCTAAAACCTCTTACAAAAAACGAAATTGAATAATGAGTGAATGATAATGCTGCTGAAAAATTCAGCAATAAGGTTTTTATAGTATCCTTCTCTAACTAAGTTGCTACTGCATCCTTAAGTCTTTAAAAATACTGGGTTTGCCCGGGAAAAAGTTCCCATGCATCACTTTCAGTCCAAAAGCTGCCTTCCCTCTAATGTGAAGTTTTCCTTTGCTGCTCATAAGTCCATAAAGTGCTGAAATCTTCATCATTAATACCTGAAAAACATGCTAATCACGTAGGTCAGCTCATTTAAAGAAAAATAGACTAAAAGTGCAGGAATTATATATTTTGTCCTCAAAACTTAGCTAAAATATGGTTAAATTATGGTTCTTAAGCGTGTAAATACGCCCAACATCACCACCCCACACTTAAAGCTTTGTTCATCCTCGAACAAAATATAGCATCCATGCATATACCTAACTAGAATTTCACAATAGCAACACCTAACTAGAATTTCACAATAACAACACAAAATTTATCCTCAAGACATGGACGACAATTATTCACAAAGAGTAGGTTTCTTGATCACTACTAGAAACAATTCAACCTCCAACCTAGACTCGTGAGGATGGTTAATTCATATCCACAAGTTAAGTCACAAAGAATCATATAACACTACCCAACAATCATCAACCATGTGTGTCTCACACAAGATATCACCCATAATCACTCACAAGTTTTGCATTTTTTGAAACATGGGTACAAGATTCTCCTTGCTCTCACTCTCACAAAGAATTCTTATGTTGCAACTGATGACCATAGGCTTGCCCTTAGTGTAATGCTCTACTAATATCAGAATGCTAAGCTTAGGATCAAATAGGTCTTTACAGGTTGTAATGTAGGCTAAGGGACAGGTAGGACTATTTTGGCCAGAAATAGTGACTATTTTCCCTAAGCGCTTTAATACATCACATTATTCCATTAACACTCTCTTTTAAACAACCCTTCTACCTTTCTTTTCATCTAACACCCCTTTTCACCTATTTTGTTATTCAATTATAAACACAAAGATGAGAACATACAACTTATTTTTTATTTTTCTATTTCTGTTTTTTATAAAACACCTCTATGATAGCCACTCTTATTCACAATAATTTCAAGTACCAATACACTCTGAGGCATCACTCTCACCCACTTTCCTCTTATTTTGTCACATGACTCTACAATTTAAAGCTCTTAGGAATTTGGATCAAATTATGGTCTTGAAAAAAATGGATTAGGCTACATATGAGGCTGTTAAAGAAAATAGCTAAAGGCTCAAAGGGGGTTAACTAGGATAATGTCCACGGGTAGGTAAAAAGAAGGTAAACAATCACAGGCTGCCAAAGAAATGCCTAAATCATCTCCTAAACTCACACTCTTTATTTCGCTTTACACACACACCAGGCAAGTTCTAGCATCAGTCACAACACAGAATATACTATAACCTCACACACACAAGGCACATGGTCAACTTTATTGGGAGCAGTATAGACTCTTGACCCAACAGATGAATGAATTAAACCACACACTTATCACACAGTGAGTCACACTTAGAGCCTAAACGTCTCAATAGTAATGATTTTGGCACAAACTCTTGTCATAATACCATGCCGCCTATCAGAACAATTTCATGCAAAATCTAAAAAATCTAAAATTAAACTAACTAATTACGACTAATTAAAACAAACAAGAACTAGAATAAATGTAGGCAAAGAAGTACAAGAAGCATACAAATACCAGCACCCCACACTTAGACGGGACACACTGCCCTCAGTGGAAAATAAATAAGGAAAACCTGATTAGTCGGACTCCTCTTCTATGTCTGGGGTCATACCCCCTGCATCGGAATCATAATCAGAGTCGTCATCCTCAAAGTTTCCTCAAAATGTACCCCGCTTGATCCCAAAAGTGTGTCAAGGTATTTGTAGAGAGGAGGACTCAACTTGCTCCTTTCCTGACCTTTTCTGTCCTTTCTGTGAGGTGGACGCTTTTTCTTTTCCTTGTCGTCCTTTTGGGGTCAATTTACCTGAGATTAAAATAGAGTCATGTTAGCTTCATCTCGAAAGATTCAATTGAAAAACAAACAGTAGTGGTGCCACCCCATACTTAATTTGTTGGCACTGACTAATTAAGTGAGTGATGTCGATTACTCAGACTTCATCGACATACATTTAGGCGATATGTTCCAACAACATGTTTAGCACAGTCATATTCTCATGTAATCTCTACTATCCTTTCCAACGTTATTCCGTTGGGCGTATACTTTCATGTTTGGATTAATGCACTTTTTGAACAAGACTACCACATAGAGATCGTATCATGTTATTACATAGGAATAATCACACCATTTTACGCTTGTGGTCAATCATGATCGGTATCTCGATGAACGAGTCATTCAAACATTCAAGCTTTCAACTTTCAAGATTATGCATTAACTTTACCATTTCGATTCTGCAAAAAGATGACAGTGTATAACAATCAAATACAAGTCGGAACAAAGTCAAGAACACCCACACGTATTCTTTCACTCAACTAGATGTATCATAACAAACCAACCACATTCAAATCACCAACACCACTTCAAGATCTAACAAATCATTATAAACGTAGCATTTCAACAACTACGGAATATAAAAGAATGACTTACTTGGTGATGGATCCGGAAGATGAACTCACAAGACTAGATGAGCAAAAAGAAATTTTTTTGAGAGGATTTGGAAGCTTGGGCGGCGCCTATCTTGAGCAAACAATGAGATTTTGTTCTAAGATTGAGGGTCTATTTATAGACTAAGGCTAGGGTCGGGTTTGATCCATGAAAAATCGGGTTAGGAGTCAAAAATAATAAGTAGGCGGCGCCTATGGTATTGCCTAGTTGGGCATAGGCGGCGCCTATGCTATGGCCTAGTTGAAACAGTGAGCATAGGAAATGGCATAGGCGGCGCCTATGGTATTGCCTAGATTTGCATAGGACTTGCCTTGTCCATTGCCTAGATTTATATAGGCCTTACCTTGTCCATTGCCTAGATTTATATAGGCCTTGCCTAGTTGAGGCAGTGAACATAGGCAATGACATAGGCCTTGCCTTGTCCATTGCCTAGATTTGTATAGGCCTTGTCTTGTCCATTGCCTAGATTTGTATAGGCCTTGCCTTGTCCATTGCCTAGATTTGTATAGGCCTTGCCTTGTCCATTTCCTAGATTTGTATAGGCCTTGCCTTGTCCATTGCCTAGTTGAGGCAGTGAGCATAGGCAATGACATAGGCCTTGACTTGTTCGTTGCCTAGATTCGCATAGGCAATGCCTAACCGATAGCCTTTGCTCCTTCATTCCTAACTTACCACCTTTAACATGGCTCACTTTCAAATCAAAATTTTGGGATTAATCCTCTCCTTTGTAAATCTTGCACCTACACTTAATCAAAAACAACAAAAACAATTAGAAGGATGGGTTGCCTCCCATCAAGCGCCTTAGTTTTGGTCGTGGCTCGACTTTTCTTTTTTTGATTTTTATTTAACAAAAACAAACTCCTAGTAAAACAAAACGATTAAAAATGATGGGTTGCCTCCCATGTAGCGCTTGATTTATTGTCGCGGCACGACATAGTTACCTCAATTACTCAGACTTCATCGAGATAGATGGTGGCTCTTTTTCTGAATGGATTCAGACGACGCTGATGCTTAATTGTAGGTACACAATCTTCTTCGAGATAAATCTTGTGCATACATATCCCAGGAGGGATACCAATTATATCATCAATAGTCCAATCAATGGCTCTCTTGTACCTCTTCAGAACAGAGATGAGAGCCTCTACTTGATGTTCACCTAAATCAGTCGTAACAATCACCGGAAGTGTAGTTCCACTTCCCAAGAACGCATACTTTAGATGACTGGGGAGATCTTTCAATTCTAGCACTGGTGGCTCTGCAATGGAAGTCTTCGCTGTTGGTGACGGTCGATTCTTAAGATCAAGGTCCAGCTTCTTAGGAGCATGAGAATAGGACCTTATTCCTGTTAGAGCACAAACGGTTTCTTCATATTCTTCAACCTCCTCACGCTCAAAATTCAACAGCACAACATACAATGGCTCAACAGTAAGCTGCTTCTCTACAGATAATTCTTTCTCATCCTCATAATAAATATCAGCTACAGAGAACACATCCATATCTCTAGGCTGCTTCATTGATTTGCATACATCAAAATGGACCACTTTGTCATTCAGCCGAAATAAAAGCTCATTAGCTCTTAAATCAATAAGCACACTTCCAGTTGCGAGGAAAGGGCGTCCCAAGATTATGGGAGCTTCAAAATCCACCTCGCAATCCAAAATAACAAAGTCTGCAGGAAAAATGAATGTAGAAACCTTCACCAATACATCATATAAGATACCAACAGGTCGTTTTACCAACCTATCTGCCATCACAAGTCGCATATTGGTTAGTGTAGGATCGACCAACCCCAACTTTCTGTAAACGGATAACGACATCAAATTGATGCTAGCCCCCAGATCGCATAATGCCTTAGAAAAATTCATAGATCCAACCGTGCAAGGAATAGTGAAAGCACCAGGATCTGCCTTCTTCTGTACTAAAGACCTCGTGGCAATTACACTGCAATGATGAACATTATCTGCCAGCTCATAGCTTACTGACCGCTTCTTTGTCAAAAGGTCCTTCATGAATTTAGCGTACCCAGGCATCTGTTCCAGTGCCTCCACCAAAGGAACATTAATAGTCAGCTGCTTCAACATAGTCATGAATTTACTGAACCTAGTGTCATCATCTTTCTTCTTCAGTCTTTGAGGAAAAGGTGGTGGTGAAAGGGGAATAGTTTTCTCCACCACTTCCTTTTTATCTTGCTTCCGATTATCAACCTTTTCAGGAGTGTCATCTGCCTTCTTCTCCAGTCTCTGAGGAAAATATGGTGGTGGAAGGGGAATATTTTTCTTATGAACGCTCTCATTCTGATTTTCAGCTTTTACAGACTCATCACAATCTGCATCAATAACATTCTCCTCTATATTATCAACTACCTGCTTGTCTTTGGACGGACTTTCCAACATCTTACCACTCCTGGTAGTGATAGCCATACATGATCCATCATTTCTTGGATTTTGCACAGTGTCGCTAGGTAAGGTGCCAGCTTTTCTTTGATTGAATGCTGCTGATAGTTGACTCAATTGTTGCTCCAGCTATTTTATTGCAGTAGAATACGAGTCAACCAATTGATTTAATGAGGATAAATCATTCTTCACCTCAGCTACTCCCATGTTGGTTGCCTCCACTCCTCTCAACAGCTTAGCCATCATATCTTCCATGGACATCTTCCTAGAGCCAGATGCCACAGCCTCACGATTTCCAGGAGGAACATATAAACCACTCCTGTCAGTCTTATTTTTCCAACCACCTTGATCATGGTCCTTGTATCTAGATTTATCATAATAGTTCCGACCTTGGTTTCCTTGGGCATTGCCTCGGAAACCCCCCTGATTATTCAAGTAATTTGCTTCCCCCTTAGAATCAGAATCGTATCTTCCCTGTGATACAAAGGCTTTAACCTTTTCGGTCTTCCCTGATAATAAATGCTTGGTAAGAAGATCCATCTGCGTTTTCATATGAGCCATATCTTGGTCACGTTTCTCTTGTCTACACCTCTGCTCTACAGTCATGCCAACAGATAAAGTAGAGCTTGCTACCTCAGCATCCCTGGTATGCCAGGCTCTACTCTGCTTTGTCATACGGTCCAGCATATCACTTGCCTCAATAAAAGTAAGGTCCATGAATGACCCACCTGCAGCATTATCAACCACTGGCTTTGTCACTAAGTTCAAAGTCCTATATAATATCTCCATCAAGTGGATATTGGTCATCTGATGATTTGGGCACCACATAAGCTTCTTCTTGAACCTCTCTCATGTTTCGTGGAGAGCTTCAGTTGGAAGCTATCAAAAATTGCTGATCTCATCTCTTAACTGTGCTCTCTTAGATAGCGGAAAGAATCTTTCTAGGAAAGCGTCTTTCAGTTGCCTTCAATTAGTAATAGAATCAGGAGTTAGCCCGTTCAGCCATAGAGTTGCCTCCCCAGACAGAGACAATGGAAATAAGCGCAGCCGAATTGCATTCTGCCCAACTCCTGTATTGTCAAACGACTTGCATGTTGAAATAAAATTGACCAGATGCATATTCGTATCATCGCCTGCAAGTCCACCAAATAAACCTTTGAGCTGCAATAGCTGAATCATGGCGCTAGTGATATTGAACTTGGCTCCAGGTGCCAAGGGCGGAGGAATAATAGCCCCCGTGGCACCAGCTCCATCCATATCATCATCATCATCATCTAAAGGAACCTGCACATCTCGGCGGTCAGGTCTCATTCTAGCTTGACGTTCCCTCCTATGCATAGGTGCTGCCACCTCATCAGTACGCCTAGGATTCAGTAACTCATCATCACTCAGGTCCTCATCATCAAGATTTGTTGCCTGACCTGGGTTATCAATATTCTGTTGATGCACTTGAGCAGCTGCCAATGCAGCTAATCTTTCCTGCTCCTGTTGAGCAGCCATCCGTTCAAGGTTTCGTTGCGCATCCATTATGCCAATAAGATATGGTTCAGGATTTATAGGTAATAACGGTTGAACAGAACTTCGTGTATTTGGCATGTACTCCAATAAACCTGAACAAAACAAAAACAACAAACAAAAAGTAAAATTCAAGAATCTTTGACCAAAGGATCTATTAACTATCACAAACTTAGTTGACAACTGTATTCCCTGGCAGCGGCGCCAAAATTTGATAACGCCCAAACTACAGCTCTCGTAAGAGTGTAGGCGGTCGCTGTCAAATATAGAACCCAACTGGGTTGGGTGTCGAATCCCACAGGGAATACTTGGTCACTAAGTGTTGCAATTATTAGTAGACTGTTGATCGAAAATTCCACAGAAAAGGGGGGATTGGATTGTGGCGTGAATTAATGCTATCAAAGTAACAAAAGAATGCTTTGTTTAGTGAGATTTAATCACAGAGAAAAATAAGTTAGGGTTATGTCCACCTTATGAGTTCTACGTATCTATTAACTATGAGTAATGCGGAATTCAGACATGCATGCACTTATAGAGATTCGTATTCTAATGGTAAATCCTAGTGTTTCTCAACTATCAAGGATTATTTCACTTTAACTCTCTCGAGCTTAAAGCGTATAACTAATGGTACGAACTCTCCAAGCGGTTAATCCGGTTAAGGCATTAACGTGTAAATAGGGGTTGGTAGCCCTATTTCCTTGTCACACTCTCTTTTCCAAACATGTAACTTTTCTCTCGAACAAGTTAATGCTATAATGGCATATTATATATGTTTGCAACCACAAGAATTTAATTAAAACAAAGAGAGTAATGATATAAGTAGCATACGCATCAAGAATTCACAAACTCATAGTAATAGATAGTATCTCACAAGGTTTTCATAACTCTAACAGAGAAGTTTAGCTACTCATGATTACAACGAAAATCACACTAGACATAATCATCATACCACAACCTAGAATAAACTTGGCGATGGGGATGGATTGGAATCAATAAGAGAATGTCTTTCTCTTCCTATCCGTTGCTCACAAGAGCCGTGTTTTCTGTTCTAAAACCTCTTACAAAAAACGAAATTGAATAATGAGTGAATGATAATGCTGCTGAAAAATTCAGCAATAAGGTTTTTATAGTATCCTTCTCTAACTAAGTTGCTACTGCATCCTTAAGTCTTTAAAAATACTGGGTTTGCCCGGGAAAAAGTTCCCATGCATCACTTTCAGTCCAAAAGCTTCCTTCCCTCTAATGTGAAGTTTTCCTTTGCTGCTCATAAGTCCATAAAGTGCTGAAATCTTCATCATTAATACCTGAAATATATGCTAATCACGTAGGTCAACTCATTTAAAGGAAAATAGACTAAAAGTGCAGGACTTACATATTTTGTCCTCAAAACTTAGCTAAAATATGGTTAAATTAAGGTTCTTAAGCGTGTAAATACGCCCAACATCATATATACCTATGAAGATATAGCTTTCTGAAGTAGGATGCATAGGAGGCTCATCAACCCGTATACAATCAATAATTCAATATCAATATCCTTAACTCCTCTCTAACACATCCATCGATAGAGGATTTTTAAGATATCATATTTTTTCCAACAACCAGTGTTTTTAATATTTCCATGGTAGTACCAATGTTTCATGAATGTATATGATATGAAGATGTAATGCTCACAACTAACCATAGTGAGAATTTCCATATCCAACTAATATACCAACCAAGTTATCCAATAATCCATTCAATATTTTCAACCACCCATGAAATACAATATAAATCATATGCCAATAGAGTAAAATACATTAAAATACAACATTGATACCACATTAGGCTTTCTCATCAAAGGATATATAACAAAAATTCACGCCCACAAGGCCAATAATATCATATAGGACCCCACATAGTCACACATAACAAATAATATTCTAAATTCACCAAATAACATTGGTATATAGTCCCCTAAATGAGCAAAACATGATAATATATCCATTTTCATGATTAGTTCCCACACCCTTAATATGATTTTGTATCAATAATAACTACCCATCCTAATCTGCAGAAAGTTAAGCCATAATCTATCTCAAGTGCCAAAAGCCTGTTCGAAAGACTTTAATTCGGAGTCTCCCACTCACAAACGGTCCCAAAACCAACTAAAATATAGAAACATAGAATCTATGCATCAAAAGAAAGACAACAATACCCATATTGCTTATTTTTATGGGGGTCAAAACGGACCCTCGAAATGAGTTTTTCAAAAATAGAGGGAAAATCATAATTTTATTTTTGAAACACTTTCCCTATACTCATAGGATTCTATAGCTAAAAACTCAAGCAAAATCGAGTTAAAAATGAGGTTCAAATCCACAAAAAATCCTTTTTAAGCTTTATCGACAAAATCCCCAAAACCCATTTTAAAAATCTAGAGTTGAAGTTATTTTGAAGGTGAAATTGAGATAAAAGTGTTAAATATAAGATTAGAAACTCACCTAAGTGAAAGTGGGTTAAAATCACAAAACTACAACTTTTAGGCCTTTCGGGCCAAAATCCCCAATTTCCACTTTAAAATATGTGTTTAAACAAGAATTAAATGATACAATTTGAAGATAATAGCTGAAATAGGTGTTTTGGATCTTACCTAAGCTTAGAAATGGGAGAAATTGCTCCAAAATGAGAAACCCCAAGTTGCAATTCTAAAAAATAGTGAAAAATAACAAAACACAAGTATTTAAGGGGCCAAGGCATCACATACGTCATTGGGTTTCTTAAGTGACTACCTCTTAAGCAACCAGGCATCACATACGTGATACCTTGCCTGAGGGCAGGTATCACATAAGAAAATCTATCATCGCTTTTGAGTGGTTTGCGAATGGGAAAAAGATATCTCATAAGTGACACTTGGTCTAATCTTCTGAATTGTGTAAGACACAAAAGTGTCACTTATGCGAGTGCACCAACTGCACTGGAGACTTGGAGAATTTCAAGTCTCCGCGGACCCCTCAGGATTTATCTGAAATCCCATGAGCGCAAATGAACTATGCTACCCTATCAAATTCGATGCTCCTAACTCAATGGTGATATCATATTTTTTAAAAAATATAATTTTTACAAAGTTGAACCTTAAAATCCAATTTCATAACTTTCTAAACCGAGGGTCAAAATGAGATATAAAATTCATAAAACTACACCAACCATGTTACCAACCTAAAATTGATGTCCCAGATCTACTGGTGCAGTCAAGATGCTTAAGTTCTTTTGATGATTGATTTGAGATTTGGGTATTACCGATTGAGGATTAGAGCTTCAGATATTCTGAAAATAGATTTTTAAACTCGGCACAGTTATTATGAGTTATCGGTCATGTCCTTTGATTTAACCAATGCCCTAGCTATATTTATGGAGTTGATGAATCAGGTGTTTCGATTATATCATGACTTTTTTTTATTGTATTTATAGATGATATCTTGGTTTTATACAAGAGTGAGGCTGATCATAAGAAGAATTTGCAGATTTACTTCAGAGACTGAGGGATAAGAAGTTGTATGCTAAGTTCTCCAAGTGTGAGTTTTGGTTAGATTTTGTCTCTTTCTTGGGCAATGTAGTAATTAAGTTTGGTATTATGGTTGATTCAACCATGGTTTCAGTAGTTCGTGGTTGGGATAGGCCTACTCCGGCCACAGAGATTCAAAGTTTTATTGGTTTGGCATGTCACTGTCGGTGTTTTGTTGAGGGTTTCTCATCTATCGCAACACTATTGACCAAGTTCACTCAGAAAAAGACTTTCTTTCAGTGGTTCGATGCTTGTGAGATGAGTTTCCAAAAGCTCAAGAATTTATAGACATCAATTCCTTTCTTGACCTTGTCCAAGGAGGGAATGGGTTTTATCATCTTTTGTGATGCTTCAGGTGTTAGGTTAGGTGTTTTGTTGATGCAAAAAGGTAAGGTGATTGCGTATCCTTCTTGTCAATTGAAGTCTCATGAGAGGAATTAATCTACCCATGATTTGGAGTTGTGCTCAATTATTTTTGCTTTGAAGTTGTGGAGGTACTATTTGTACGTAGTCCATTATGAGATTTTTGCAGATCATCATAGCCTTTAGTATTTCTTTACCCATCTATATCTTAATAAGAGATAGAGTCATTAACTTGAGTTGCTTAAGGATTATGACTTGACTATTCTCTATCATCCTAGCAAGGCTAATGTGGTTGCAGATGCTTTTTGCTAAAAGTCGACTAGCATAGGTAGCTTGACACATCTATTGACCTAGGAGAGGCCTTTGGCCTTAGAGGTTCAGTCTTTAGCTAACCAGATAGTTAGGCTCAATATTTTGATGTCTGGGTATATTTTGGATTTCATGGAGACTAGGTCTTTTTTGATGAAGCAGATTCAAGCTCATCAGTTTAATGATATTGGATTTAGGTAGATTTAGGATGAGGTGTTGAGTGGTGATGCTAAGGAAGCCCCACTTGATCCAGATAGTGTTTTAAGAATTAGTGGCTGAATTTTTGTATCGAGAATGGGTGACCGGATACTCTATGCATCCATAGGTGACTAAGATTTATTATAATTTGAGACAATATTTCTAGTGGGGTGGTATGAGGAAGGATGTAACAGATTTTATACCTCATTACTTATGTTGCTAGTAGGTGCATGTCAAATATTTGAGACCTGGTGGTTTGCTTCATAGGTTATGCATTCTTGAGTGGAAATGGGAATGAATCACTATGGACTTTATGATTGGGTTGCCTCATACTTTTTATGGTTCTGATAGTGTTTGGTTCATCATGCGATTGAGCAAATCTGCTTATTTTATTTCGATTCAGGTTTCTTTCAGTGCTTAGAGGGTGGCCCGTATCTATGTTCGTGAGAAAGTACATCTTCATGGAGTGCTAGTGTTTATCATCTCAGATTATGGTTCAGTGTTCACATCTCACTTATTGAAGACTTTTCATGAAGAATTAGGTACCCGATTTGAGTTTTGGTACAGTTTGCGTATAATATATCTTCCATTCCAGTATTGATATGGATCCTTTTGAAGCTTTATATGGTAGGTGTTATTTCTCTCCAGTTGGTTGGTTTGAGGTTTCTAAGATTATACCTCGAGGTACAAACCAACTTTGTGAGCTTTAGATAAAGTTTGGGTCATTCAGGATAGGCTTCGAGCGGCTTAGAGTAGGCAGAAGTGTTATATAAATCATAGACTTTGTGCTTTTAGATTTGGTATTGGTGATCATGTTTTCCTTTGTGTTTCGCTCGTGAATGATGCAATGAGGTTTAGGAAGACAAACAAGCTTAGTCCTAGGTGTATTAGGACATTTGATTGGCAATATGGCTTATAAGTCGGCCTTGCCCCCAGATTTATCAGCTGTTCATCTAGTTTTTCATGTTTCCCTATTTTGCCATTACATTCCGAATGAATCTCATGTCATTAGTTGGGATTCAGTTCAATTACATGAGAGGTTGTCTTTTGTTGAGGAGCTTGTCTCCACCTTGGCCAAGGATGTTAGACGGTTGCGTTCTTGAGTTATTTCTATATTTAAGGTCCAATGGCGGCATCGACCGATAGATGAGCCTACTTGGGAGGTCCAATCTAATATGCGTAGTTCTTATCCCTAACTTTTTGCTGATTTAGGTATGTCCATTGCCTTTAGTTTGAGGACAAGCTAGATTTTTAGTGGTGGATGATGTATCGACTTAATTTTTTAATGATTTATGTGAAATACATAATTCTATATGATTTGATCATTTTACCCCTTTTTGTGGTTGCTTTGTGATATTTTTGAGGTATGAGGATGATTGCCACGGTTCCCAGTGCAATTTGGTGTAATTTATGTGAAATTGTGGTTGTTGGTGGCTTAAAAGGCCATATAGTTAACTTCAAACAATATTTATTGATCAATGCATCAGATGGAAAAATAGATTGCGTCAGCAGATTCAGGACATTGATTCTATGTTGGTAACATGGATTTTTAGCTATAAACTTTTATGAGTACGGGGAACGTGTTTTAATCATAAAATTATGATTTTCCTTTCTTTTTTTGAAAACCCATTTTGGGGGACCGTTTTGACCTCGACACAAAAATAGGCAATATAGGTATCATTGACTTTATTTTGATGCATAGATTATATATTTCTATGTTTAGTTAATTTTGAAACCATTTGTGAGTGGGAGACTTCGAATTAAAGGCTTTCAGATTGATTTTTGGCATTTGAGGTAGGTTATGACTTAAATTTCTTCAAAATGGGCTGGGTAGTTAATATTGGTACAAAATCATGTTAAGGTTATGTGTACTAATCATGAAAATGGCTATATTATTATGTTGTGCCTGTTTGGGGGCCTATAAACTGATGTTATTTGGTGGATTTGGAACATTATTTGCTATGTGTGACTGTCTGGGGTCCTATATGATATTATTGGACTGGTGGGCATGAATTTTTATTGTACTTTGTTTGATAAGAAAGCCTAATGTTCCATCAATGGTATATTTTAATGCATTTTACTCTACTGGCATATAGTTTATGTTGGATTTCATGGATGGTTGGAAATATTGAGTAGATTATTGGCTCACTTGGTTGGTATATTGGTTGGATATGGAAATTCTCATTCTGGTTGTTTGTAAGCATTACATCCTCATATCACCTACATTCATGAAACATTGGTACCATCGTGGAAATATTGGAAACACTTGCTTTTTGGACAAAAAAATTGACATATGAAAAAATCCTCCATCGATGGATATGTCGGAGAAGAGATATGAATATTGGTATTGGATATTATTAGTTATATACGGGTTGATGAACCCCCATGGATCTTACACCGGGAAGCTTTAGCTCTGTAGGTGTATATGGAGGTCGTGGGACAACCTTGTGCATCATTATCATTATCATCATCTCCATTGCATTAGTATTTACTTTGTACTTTTTTGTGATATATTATTTTCCTAGATGTGATACCTCTCTATGTGTATTTCTTTCTTTGTATTCGTATGTGTGATATCTGTGTACTAGTATTTCTCTCTTGTATTGCTATGGTGTATATGAATATTATAGAACTATTACTGGAGACAGTGTGGGCTATCGTTTGAGACATTTTCTAGTTGCAGGTGATGTGTCCTTAATGTGTATTTTGTATAATTTATTTTTTACTTTTCTCAGTCGGCCTATGATACCTACTGAGTACAAGTAGACCATACTTACCCCTACTGCACCCTTTCGGTACAGATCCAGGTTTGAGTGCACCTCACGATTGTTGATTTGGGTGATATTTGGAGCTTTTTGAGGTAGCGGTTAATTTCATGCGTCTGGAGTTGACTACTGCCTTTTCTTATTTAGACTATGTCTTTATTTTTATTCAGAGACAGAGTTGTCCCCGTTTTGATACCTTATGTATTTTTGATCTCAAGTTGTACTAGTTAGTTCTTACATCGTGACACCGTTTTTGGAATTTTGGTATGATATGTTTGGTTATGTAGCTTTGTTTTTATCATATTTGGCATGGTTCAACTTCATTCTAGAAGCCTTGCCTTGGGTATAGGTGGTTACTTCCCTTTTCACTTCAGTTTGGGTGATATGCTTAATTGTCAAGGCTAGCTGCGACAAGTACCATCATGGCCTTGGGTTTTTGGGTCATGACATAAATAGACCTCACCACTTGCTGAAAATCCAGCATTTTGACCAAAATTTGAGAAATTTGAAGTTTTTTCTCACATTATTAGACTGAATTCCATATGAGAGAAACAAAGGATCATGATCTGATCCAGTCCTGACTAATATTCTTCTTATACCTGCCCATAGATACGTAAAAATATTTCATTGACCAACAGTTTACCTAATCTTTTAAAAATACATTTATTATTTATTCTGCCATTCCACAAAGTAAATAGGTTTCCTTTAAAATTGAGATCTATCACAAGAATTAACACAAAAGGCAAAATCTTTATATTCTTGAAGACTCCTTATCTTCTCTTCATCACTGAGGATGACATTGAAGTAACCTTCAGCTAACCAAGGAAGTCTGGTACCCATACCTATAGAGTAATTGTCTTCCCATAAGATTAATCTCTCTTAGGTATCACACTTAGTATATACCATAGTGATAAGTAAACACTAACTAGATTACTGAAACTTCAACTGTAAGATCAACTGTTGAACTGAATATAAAATGACCTCCACCTGTATATGATCTTGAGTAAAGATTTACATCTTTTCATTCAGGTTATAGTTTGAATTTTTCATCCCCAACCTCCTTTGTATCTCTGGATTTGTCTAGTATCTTAAAAGGCTATATTAAGGTAATAATGGAGGTATCTATATAGCATTTGAATTATATGGAATGAATTTTTAGCCCTTACAGACTCAAATTCCGAAATGGTGCTTTTATCTTAATTTAAAACTTTATTCACTCCTATTGGATTTGCCCTTGTAGGTATATTCTCCCTTTTTATCTTCTTTTTGATTGTTTAGACCCTATTTGTAGTGAAATATAAACATTATTCAACAATTGCAATTTCTTCTTCTAACTATTTTCCTCTTCCTTATCTTCTCCTAATTCTCCCTGCTGTGAAACCTATGATTGCATAATTTATGATCTATATGATGTGCTACTAATTTATGCAATTCCTTGACTAGTGCTATTTTTGTGCAAGCTGGTACTAACTCATGATGCATCCCTTTTCCTATATTTGAAGGGTGATCCAACAATAAATTATTGCATATGGTATCTGGTTATGAGCCTATCAAACCCCTCATTGAATCAAAATCATTTGAATAATCCACCTATAAGGGTTCATGGTAAGTGGCTTATGCTAACTCCCTCCCTATGTCCATCTCCCTTTGACTGATTTTTATGATTGTTGTATTGCTAACTATAGGTTATACTTGTATCTCTGAGCTTGCTTCCTCCTTTAGTGCTTCAACCTTTACACTACACAACTCTACTCTTGAAGACTCCTTTATAATCTATTTAGTGAATGCTAATTCATCATATTTAGAGGAACATAAATACTTATTTTTATTACTATTTTTTATTACATCTACTATTGGATTTATGATTTCATGTGCGTGTCTTGACTCTTTGATAACCTAATTAGTAACTGCAAATTCTATATTTGTATATATCTATAAAAACTTATTTTTATTTTTTGCTCTTTGTTAGATCTGTTGCAATATTTCTGCATCCTTGTGTGTTCATTACTGTTGCTAGCACTGTTATCTAGTATTGCCTGTGTGTATCATCTTTAATAGTATCATGTTATTGGTCTCTATCACTTCTTTTCTTTATCATTTACTTATTACATTGCTTCTTTATAAACACTATTTAAAACTTTCTCACCTTCTCCTTATTGTCTCCATTTATTACCCTGTCATCTACTGTCTTTTCCATTTTCACGTCATCATCTTGTAGTGCATCAAAACATTTTTTTGTGATAACCCTTTTGTTATTAATCATACCCTTCCCATTTTCCTCAGTAATCAATTTAGTGGTGCCTTTATCAATCTTAAATCTTCGATTCGTAGGATTCCATCATACAACAACCATCCTACCATTTATTACCCTCCTTTGTATAAGGATTGTTGATTGTTCCTCATCTTTGCCTTGTTCCTTTTCATGTAATTCATCCTCAAATGCCTTTTTTAATTCAGAATGTAGGCTTCAACTTACTCGTGTCCTTTTAATTTACAAGCATGGCAATATTTTGGCAACAAATCATACTGTATCTTTATCTTGTAAAATTTTGATTCATTAGTCTAGCTATTTAGTACCTTAAGCTCTATATATTTTGGTAAGTTCACAATCAAGTCCACTTGGACTTTAGTTCTTACACAACTAGGATGATTCTTATTTATTGTAGACATATCTAGGTGGATAGGCTTTCCCACAGTAGTAACTAATGAAAATAATGATTTCCCTGCAAAATATTAGGAAAAGAAATACAACCCATTGCTTGTGTTGTCTTTTCATTGGATTTAAACTTGGAATCCTAAATGAAGGTTCTTATTTGATATACCACTCCATCTTTCATAGTAATTTAGTAAATATTTTTAGACATCATGTTTATAAAGTCCTCTATTAGGTTAAATTTCATTAGAATGTGTCTATACCTAAGTAACTCAATTTTGCAGTCACCCTTCACCTTACATTGCTTTGATATTTAGATTATGAAATCTTTCGATTTCGTCCATTCATAAAAAAATTATTGATCACTGCAAGTTGCAAATCCTCAATGACATTTAAATTTTGAACCTCTTCTTATATCCATGTGACTCGTGGTACCTCATTCTTGTATTTCATCGCTTCATCACAACCGAGTCACGTTAAATTTTGTTATCATTTTTTGAATTGGCATTAGGCTTTATAAGGTCAACATACTTCATTTTGGATTTATTTACATCTTCATTAACACTTTGTCTCTTAATATTGGTGATGTTAGGCAATCTCATAGGCTAGTTAGGAAAACAGAGCTTTTTAGGCGAATTAGCCTAATAAAGTTCTAAGAAGTTGGTGGGGAAAGTAAGAGAAAATACTTGTCCAGCCGCGATGGATTGACCAGTGTCAGTTCTAGCCTTCTCGGTGGTAGTGACATGGCTAGGGTTCTAAATTTTTAGAGAGATAAAATCACCTTGGTTTTATGTATATATGTCGATTTTTACTCCACAACGAGTGATTCTCTTTATTTTAAAAGTATTTTTTTATGTTTTTGAAGTTAATTTTTTATTTTTATTCTTTTTTAGAGAAAAGAAAAGACTTTTTTTTTGAATTTTTGATATTTGAGATTTAGGCCTGATGTTAATTAGTACTTCCCTAAGATTGTTTGAAGTGTAAATAAAATAACAAAATTTTGAAACCCAGACTCATGGTTGCTACTCTGTATATTGCTTATTTTATTTTGTAGTTCGGTATGACCCAGTCTGTCTTAAAAATAGAATTGATCCATCTTGAATGATACTTGTTCCATGTGTGGTGAGGTTTGTATATTTTATAGTTTTCATCTTAGTCTAGAACTTGTATTGTATGTTACTGAAGCGAAATAAGAAGGGTTGCTCTATGTAGAAGATGATATAGGTTTCCTTTGATTTGTCTTGTAAAATTTTAGCCTTTTCAGATATTGTTACTTCTAGTTAGCTCCTTTGAGCATGTATACTTTTGGTGATAGCCATATTTTTTCCTTGACTCTTTTGTTGGATCCTTATTTTTTGCACCCCCGCTTCATTGAGCACCGTAGTATAGACTTGTTATAATTGTTAAATATGAAGAAAAATGATGATGATGTGTAAAATGTTACCCATGGTAGCTACAAAGTGGTGATTAGTCCATCTTAGAAATAAT
Organism: Capsicum pubescens; assembly: GCA_030864215.1. NCBI lineage: Eukaryota > Viridiplantae > Streptophyta > Magnoliopsida > Solanales > Solanaceae > Capsicum > Capsicum pubescens. The sequence goes on along the minus strand of CM061538.1, from coordinate 95,276,355 downwards.
GTGACATGAAAAAAAGGAGAAAAATAAACAGAAGAAAATAATGGGTAATGAAAGTCTAAAAAAGTGCAAAGTTCTTAGGAATGCGTGAATCACTATTATATAGTTTTTCCGCCCGAACCCTAGCCTACATTACAATCCGTAAAGTCATATTTGATTCTATTTGAGTATGCTTAATTAGTGGAGAAGTACATAATGGTCAAGTCTATAGTTCTTTGTGCATACATGTGAATTCTTTCGTGAGTGTGAGAGTTGTTCTTTGTTGGTAAGTCCCTAATTTATGTTCAAAATTTTGGATTGAGTGTATGGACTATTTTTTTCGCGTGAGAGAACTATTTTTACGATAGATATGTGATGTTATTAGATTTTTTTGACAAGAGCAGGTGAGCAGGCTTAAATTAATGAGTTAGAGTCTATTTTTGAAGTTAGGAGGTTAGAAGTTTTTTGTTTGTTTGTATATCTTGCATAATAATTGGGAAGTGTAATTGATGTTTTAAATTGTTGTATGGATCAATTGTTTATATCAAGCAAAAGTGGTGATATTCCTAGTTTTATTTATTTAGATAAACAGTAATGCTTACTCGAGGGAGAGGAAAAGTCTAAGTATGGGGGTTGGTGATGCTGTAATACCCTGTGCTTTCAAGGGCACTGTGGAACTTACGACTTATTCATCAAGTCATGAAGACTCGTCATGAGTCGTATGATGTAGTCGTAACTAAGGCAATATGAAATGATTAAAGTACTATTTTGGGTACAACTCAACCCTAAGAGTCTTAATGAGACTATACGAGTCATATAGTCCAGTCGTGACCATCTTAGTAGAAAGGCCTAAAGTTTTTGGTGACATGAAGACTCGACCCTAGGAGTCGTTACAAGAGGTGACGATTCATATAGTTAGATTTGTAATGTCAGTAGTGTAGGTCCCCTAAGCTTCTTTCCAGATTACGAGTGGTGGCTACAAGTCGTAATGACTAGTGATGAGTAGTAAGATATGACTCGTATCTAGACCAGTGTGCACTATATTTGTTACTTCAAAGGTTATGAGTCATTAGGTAAACTTCTAACAATATTTAATAAGTCGTGAGATGACTCGTGACGACTGCTGATCAATACGTTCAGTTGAGGGGCCTTTTGGTCTTTTCCCCTCTTAAAACTTCCAACCCACGACTTATAACCTAAGAGAGGCATTATTTTCCTGTACTTTTAGTCAATTAACAACACTCCTTCTCCTCCCATGCTCAAGAAAAACAAGTCTAGGGTTTCTCTCACAAAGACATCTCTCAAGTCTCTGTGTTTAGGTTCTCTTCACAAGTCAAGTAAATCCAGGTATGTGGGGTTTGAACAAGGATAATTTTCCATCCTTATGCCTGAAACTAAATTTTAAAGTTGAATTTATAAGATTTCAATTAGGGCTCATACACAAGTTCTCATATTCTTGAAGTATAACATTACCATATGATTGGTGGATTTAATCGCATAAGAGATTCATCTATTCATGTTCTGACTTGCAAGATTGCTATTATGATTTGAATTTCATTAGTTTAACTTGAATTTTGATGAAAGATTTCAATGTAAGTATTGAGAATGACATTTTATTATAAGTTCTATGAAAGAAAATATAAATTTCAATGCTTAAGCATAAGCACTGAGTTTATAAGAAACCTAAGTTTTAATCTTTTGTTACATGTATTACAACATGATTAAAGTTCAGATTGATCTTTTGATATAAGATAAGACATGAAATCCACAAGTTTTCCTTCAGATTATGATTTAAGTAAAGAGAAGCATGATTGTTTTCAGTCTATAAACCCTTAAGCTATTTTAAAGTGGATATCTTAAATATGAGCCTGTGTATATATTTTTGGGAGTAGTATTTAGCATCGAGAAGGGAATGTGGATGAGCGTATCCTAAATTCCTGAAAACTACAAACCACAGTAGGTTTAAGATACCTCGTCTTCTAGTGTCTAATTTTCCCAATATGGATGAAGTATAGTGATCACTTAAGTAAAGGTTCTATATCAATGTCAAGGGAAGATGATACGCCTAAATTACACCTCTCTTACGAGAGAGTAAGCGGTCATTGTCAAATATATAACTCAACTAGGTTGGGTCAAATCCCATAGGGAATATGGTGTTAATTTAAGTTATTCATGAGTCAATCGACTAATAGTTAATAGCTTCCTATAAATGGGGGTTTCAGAGATTAAACAAAAGTCATTGTTCACTTCAATTCAATAACTTGCAACTATTATTTCAATGTTTCAAATCAATGTTATGTAAAAACCAGAGTTGTGTTCACTATGAGTATTGGTACTTGATATACACTAGTTATGGATCAAGATTCTTATGACATGTAGGAATAACAGACTATCAGTATCAAAGCACTATCTAAATGTCTCTCGACCTATTTAGACATTCAATTACCTAGTTCTTTCGAACTTAGGAAATCTGTATACTTAACCAGATTTTATCTCGAGTTAATTTACCTTGTTACAACGTTAATTATTAAATGAAAGTTTAACACTTCCAAATCCCCATTGATAATTCACTTCCTATTAGATTGATTTCTTACTTCAAGAAAATCAATAATTAGGTCTAGTCTATTGTGTGCAACCAATAGACAACATGCACAAAAGAAGAATTATCAAGAAGTTCCTAGTGCCTTGAGAATCTTGATCAACTAATGAATTTACAAGACCAAACTCATAGTTCCCACAACTCGAGTTAAGAAAATTATCTACTCATGATATAGAAAGCAACACCATATATTGAATTCATAATCCGATAACTGTCAACTTACAAACGATGAAGATATATGATCATTCTTCCTTCTAAAATCACAAGAGAATTCTCAAAACCACAATAAATATCCCAAAACCTTAATTCGAAAAACTCAGAAAAAAACTATTGAAAAGCTGCTATTTTACGTAAGTTTCAAGATGCTATTGAAAACTAAAAACTTTCCCTTAAATAATCAAGCTAATTTTGGAGTCAAATTTCAAATCCCAGATTTTCGCGCATAGCTGACGACATCCTCTGACGTCTTATTAGGGAGTTGACGACTTATCAGACCAAGTCATCAACTACTCTTTCGAATCCATGTGTGCTAATTACAGGTGATGACCTGATCTGATGGCTTATCAGGAAGTTGACGACTTATCAGGTTAAGTTGTCAACTCTTCACTTCAGCTCTTGTAAACAGTCTGCATCTAATGACCTCTCTGATGGCTTATCACAAAGTTGACGACTTATCAGACAAGTCGTCAACTGTGATCTTTGTATCCACTCTCTCAAAATTCATCTTTCTTGACGTAGTTGTTCTAGGATTTCATGCATCTTGACTTACCTGTAATATCATAGAGAATATAATAAAAAACGACAAAAGTTACTTAAGAATTTACAATTATTATGAGTTAAAAGCCTTAAATATGCTAGCACAAAGCTCGTACATCAACACCCTCAACTTAAAACAATTGATTGTCCTTAAGAAACTAACACAGTACAATACTAAGATGCTTAACCAAGAGAATGTAAAGTACACATGACAGTCAATCATCAAATTTTTGCTCAAAACACATTACCCTCTCCAAGTTCAATCACTTTAAGTTCGACTATGTGTATTCATGAAGAACAACAATTTGACACAAGGGAATCAATATATGGCATCTCATTAGCAACAACAACCATGCATATGTATAAGTCACACTACCCAAACAAGTAATCTGCTAGCAATGAAACCCATGTGCCCTTACAACAAAGAAGTCCCTCCTTATTCAAACATGAAATCAAGTACGTCAACGTGGGGACAACCAAATAACACTCACTCTCAAAAAGAAATTCCAGTCAATATATGCCAAATACTATATGCTTGCCCTTATTTTCATTACTGAGGCTTTCAGACAGTTAAGTTGGGATCACTATAGGACTTTTCTTCGGCTTTGTAACGTAGGCTTGGGGCTGGTATGATATGCAAGGATATTTAAAGTGACTAAGCCTCTTTGGCACTACACTATTTTTGGGGTCTCACTTATTAACCCTTACCTTATTTCTCCCTTTCTTTATTAAAGAATACTCAGGTTGAGTGCATTCTTTTAGTCTTTTATTTTCTATTTTTTTCACAACTTTTCTTTTCTTATTCTTTTTCTACCATACCCAGCCTAGCATTCTTTTCTCTTGTTTTACCCATCTTCATACTCACTTTGCATCATGCACCCTTATTATAGCCACCCTTAACTTAGGCTATTTACTTAAGTCGAAGTGCACAATGTCCAAGGAGGACCAGGGCCAAAACAAGTTCATTGTGATAAAAATGGGAAGGTGACAGGTTTAACAAGAAAAATAGGCATATAAGCTCAAAATTGGGATAAAAGGGTATTATTTACACATTAAAGGTTATTTAGGCTAAAAGTGGACTGATATGAAAAATGTCCTATGATCCTTTCCTAACCACTATCCTACAACCTCAGTAAGACTAACTGGGCAAGTTCTGGATTTAACACACAAAGGGAACTTGGTAATATCTCACACACTTGGAACAAAGGTACATCACAAGATCCTACTTGTCTAGTTTATGAAATTATTAGCAATGATTATCATGTCTCTAATACCACTGCCACAACAAGATTCACAATAATCACATGTAGATACATATCACACAGTTGAAATATACGCACTCGGAGAGGTATTTAACATTCTAAAAACAATGTCGACTGCCATAGAAACTTATTTCTCTCCTAGTTAACCATAACACTAAACAAAACACTAACACAAAATGCAAACACAAACAACAAGCCTAAATATGTCGGTTCACTAAGTAACACTCAAGGGTATAGAACACAGGAAATATACCCTTGAGGTTGCAAGTACCCCCACCTCACAGAAAAGAACATGCATTGGCCTCAATACATATCTAGCAACCTAAAATAACAAGGGATATGATATACCTGCAGCGCTTCAAGCGCGTGAATCATGAGTCACTTGACTCTGCTACTGCATCATCATCTAGAACAATCGCATCAAGAGCATCAGGCTGAGCTGACACATCTGCTATAGTGGTTGACAGAGTGAAAAACTCCCCAACATTCTCACAAACATTCAATGGAGGCCCACTAGTCGAGGATCCCACATCTCTCGCTCTTAATGCTTTTTCCATAGGATCACCCTCTTCTTTCAATATTCATATCGCCTTTTTTATCTTTTCTTTGTCTGCTTTCTTCTTTGCTTTCTTCTATGCTCTCCCTTTTTCATCACTATCAGTCCTTTTTTCTCTTACCTTTATCTTTCTTGTCACCTTTTTCTTTTCTTTTCTTCACTAGTTTTCCATTGATGTCAAACAGCGGGTCTTCATCTTCAGATTCTTTAATAGTAGGGTCTGAAGGTAACACAATTTGGTGATGCTGCAGTTCACAATATCAACTTTCACCTTTCCCTAAGCTACTTTGAAATCTACAAGATCCAGGGCTAACATCTCACTCAATCTTGTATTAAGATGGTTTTCCAACTCATCAACATGTCTATGCAAAGTTTGGAAGGGTTCAACTGCCACTTTAATTCTTTTGTCCACAACAGATTCAAATTAGCTAGCAAATAACTTCAACTATACCTCAAACCTCTTCCCTTGCTTCACTATTTTTCTGAAATTAAGAGGAGTAAAGGAATACCCCGACACTGATACTGCAAATACAGGGTTCTCTTTGCTCTCATGCACTGAAGTTTCCCTTGCAGAAGATGTTTCCTGTACAACTTCAGGAATTGGCACCTCCACATTTGGCATTGAAGTAGTATCAGTAGCAACTATTTTCACTTCATCAGTCCTGACTGGATCATTTTCAACCCCTGCTCCTTTACCTAACACTAGCCTAGGATGATTTTCATCATACTTGATGGGGTTATGAGTTTTCCGAGAAGGAATATCTTGATCTACACCTGCAATCTCAAGTACATTAGCATCCTCACATAGCTTTGTGACTAAACAAGGGAAGGGATATGTAGTGTCGGGTCTTGTTTCTCGAATCTTCATTTCGTCAGCAATAATTTCCCCAAAGTTCAAGGGAATCTTAGACATTAAACTCGCCACCAAAACTGCCCTATCTTTACCAATAATGTTGTCTCCCACTGTTGGTATCAATCGAGAACGTACTACACCCCATCAAAATCTTGACTCCTGAGTCAGTGAGGCCTTAAAGATTCTTTCATTGGCATTTGTCAACCATTCCATCTCTCCCCCATATATAATATTTGCCAACCAAGGACGCTGCTTTGTCCTTTCCTTCATCGTAAAGTAGAATTTCAAAGAAGTGGATGAAGAGGTAAAGTTTGGACCATGGAGGAATTTTTTGATCATGCTGTCCGATAGATCCACCAATACTCTCTTCACTGGGATCTTATTCATGTTGGGAATGTTTGTAGCTTTCTGTCCTTTCTTACACATATTCTCCAACATCGCCTGGTAATTTGCGTAAAATTCTCAAGCTAATGTGGGTCAGAATGATTCACCCCTCTTTGTGGTCCATCCTAAATCATAGTCTTTGAATGCTCTCTCTATTTTGGGGTATTTGCTCAACCCAGAAGTGATGATCCTCATCTCTTCACATATCGGCCGCTTAATACTTCTTTTTTTTGTTCTTGTCATTCTTCCATGGTAGATTGTGTCTGCCCCAGGAACCTTCCATCTGACACTTTTTTGAACACTAGGATTCTTACATTTAATCACATCTCCCCTTATCTGAGAATCTTCACCAGTTGGGTGTTCATAAGAAGGATGTTTTGCTGAAGGTTCCTCAGAGATGTGCTACTCTAAATATGTATGGTCAAGTGGAGAGGTGTTTTCCTGCTTAGTATTAACTTCTTCAATCACCTTTTCCTTAGGTTATGGAAGAGGTTCAATGTATCGCCCCATATTTCAGACTAGAATGAAAATCCGTCATTCATATGCGTAGATGTTCCAAAAGTATCGAATCCTATGTAAATATAGTGTTTTAATCAATTATGTAGTGTGAGAATATATTTGAGCATGAATTAAGATCATAGAGGTTCCCTAACTCAAAGACAAGTTGAAAGCTTTTCTATCGTTCAAGTTTTAGTGAGCGTCAGAACTTTGGTCAACTTCAATCGACCATAACTCCTTGTGTATATCGAATTAGAGGACTTAATATATGTAAAATGAAATCTCTTTGAATTATATTTCCAACGATACCAATTTTTCCTAAATCCGATATTGGAGCAAAGAGTTATGCCTATTTTACTCTAGCATGTCAGCCTGGAAAGCTGACTGACGATATTTTGTGATAAGTTATCACAAGTGTGACGACTTATCACAAATGTCATCAGCCTTAGGCAGAAATCCACCCCCAGTGACGACATTTTGTGATAATTTATCACAAGTATGATGACTTATCATAAATGTCATTAGCCTTAGGCAGAAATCCATCAATTCCAGCTGCCCAGTGACGACATTTGTGATGACTTATCACAAGTCTGGTGGCTTATCAAAAATGTCGTCAGCCTTAGATTTTTAGCAATTGGGAAGCGGTTTAGTAAGGGTATTTTGGTATTTTTCCTCCACTTTCCACGACTTAAAACCCTCAAGGGGCGTAACTTTCTCCTATTTTTCTTCAGTTAAACATCTAAAAAATTCTCTCTTACACTTTCAACCATAAGATTAGGGTTTTCTCTCAAGATCATCTCCTCAAGAACAAGAACATTCTCTTCCAAAGGGGTTAAACCCTATTCAATAAAAATTAAGAACAATCCTAAGGATTTCTTCAAGAACCTTAAAGAAACATTAGATCTCTTTCAAGATTCAAGCCGATTTCACCGCTAGTTTTCACGGATCTTCAATCTAAGGTATGCGTAGTGTTCATCCATGGATCCCTTTCATCCATGGAGCTCAAGAATCATGTTTTAAATTATAAATTGTTATTTACTTGTTGTGTTATGACTATATTCATGTTGATGATTGTTTTTTGGATTCAAGATTGTATGTTGATGTGTTTTTCATGAAGCATGTGAGTAGGTTAGTTGAAACCCTTGAATTTTGGATGGATTAAGATTGTCAAATTGATAAGTACACCTATGCCCAAAGTTGTACATGTAAGGTGTTTGATAAAATGCCAAGAATGATAGAATCCTTGTTTTTATGACTTAATAGTGCTTAAATGACAAGTCTATGTTCTATTCCTTATGTTTCCACATGAATTCCATGTTATTGATATGTGTTGTTGTTATGAGTTATTGTTGTGATATGGAATGTCCATGATATTGAGGTATGCAAGTATACCCATGTTATATGTATTCCCTTTCATGTATAAGGTGTTGAGAACCATGTGTAGTATGAAATCCCCTACATATGGTATTATGAATTGTGGATGTTATTCTTATGATCAAGAAGTATCATGCATGTCAGTTTCCTTCCATAGAGTCCTGGGGGTACTTGTACCCAAAAAATATAATTGTGTGCCTAGAGCCGAGTCAGTCTCAAGATAATCTCAGTCGCTCTATGATCAGTAGAACTCAGTCAGTTACAGAATTTAGAATTCTCAGAAAGTTATAGAACTTAAGAAATCTCAGTAATCTAAGTATCGTTAACATTCCAACTTCAGTTCAGTACTCAGCTCAGATCTTAGTAGCATTCAAGAAATTAATTCAGACCTTAGTATCATTTAGTCATATAATAGATTCAATAGTATTCCGTCAGATAACGGAACCAAGTGAACTTAGTCAGCTCCGTCAAGTAAGAAACTTAGTAACAAATTCAGTTCAGTTCAAGTACAAGTTCTAAGAATCAGTTTAGAGTCTTTTAGTTGGGAGTAGGAGCTAGTACCGAGCGAGTGCAGGGATGGAGGCTCCCCATCAGAGAGGCATAGTCGTTAAGCAATTCCTAAACTCCAGAACTGCGTAGCCAGTGTAGGATATATGAGTGACCCATCAGAGAGGCTTGACTATTATACTGCCTTAGGCTTGACTTCCTACGAGGGTCACCCGTCAGATAGGCTTGACCAGAGAGGTATTTACCCGTGGCACGGTATTGACACCCTTCCAGCTGGGGTTATAGGTTGGATCCTACTAGTTCAGACTCAGGGCATGTCGGTTAAGTGAGAACTCCTACAGTTACAGTTTTAGTATCAGTCTTCAGAGTAGAACTCAGAAATTAGGACTGTCAAATACAATCATTAATCTCAGTAAGGAACTCAGATAGTTCCATAGATTCATAGACCACCCGATAGATAGACTTGGTCTAACATAAAGTTATTCAGTGTCAGTACTTACAGAGGTCACCCATCAAATAGTCTTGATCTCAGTCTCAAATTCAGTTGAGTATTCTTAATATCAGTTCCAGAGATCACCCGTTAGTTAGTCCTGATCTCAAGCTTAGTCACTCTTAATCATTATTAGATGATTTAGACTGTCAGATATAGTCGCTCAATATAAGTTACATTGGTTAGGCTGATCATCACAGTTATATCAGTTAGATCAATCATCATAGCTTACGTTATTAGTATTCAGTTTTAGGACTGTTAGACATAGTCAATCATACTAGTTATTCATAATTCAAACTATCAAAAATAGTCATTCATCTATTTAGTATCTCAGTATCAGTAAACTCATATTGTCATCATTCAGACTCAGTAGTCAGTATCACCATGAGTTCAGTTATAGTTACTTATACATGCATGTATTCTCACGTTCATATCAGTCAGTATTGTTCATGCATATAAACCCTTTGCATTTAGCCTACCTCACTCGTATACTCAGTACATTCAGACGTACTGACGCATTCATACTATGGTGTTTTATTTTACGCCATAGGTTCAGAGGTACGAGTTTTAGAGCAGCAGTAGCATTGTAGATTTCAGAAGTCAGAGTTAGAAGTGAGTCCTCATCCTTCAAGAACATGATTATTTCTCTATCTTCTCATTGATTAGTTCATTAGTTGGAGTTAGTTGGGGACATGTCCCATCATCTCCTTATTTAGATTATTCAGATAGTAGAGGCTTTCAGACTAGACGCAGACTAGATTACAGACTAAATTCAGACTTCAATATTTCAGTTCTATTTTGGTATTGTGATACCTCTTTATTCAGACATTTTTATTACTCAGATTATGTTTAGTATTGAACCTTATGGCCTTCAGTTCATGTTTTTGCATTTATATTTATATATTATGCAGTGTACAGGTACAAATATCATTCATGGGTTAGATTGTGGTCCTTCGGGGTCAAGAGCACCGTGTAGCATTCTGGTTCAGATAATCGGGGCGTTATATTCAACTATCTTCAGACTCTACCTTCTGTTGCATCTCTGTAGTTGTGGTACCTCTTCCCAACTTTCAGATTTGTTGAGAAGTCTTCGAGTTAAGTTCCCCTTAGTCACCTTCTTAGCAACTTTCTTTACTTTTACTTTTGGAGGCATGATTAATTCTGCACCAAGGCTAAAAAGAAATAATCACTTAACAGACAAGAGTAAATAATCAAGCAAAAGCCAATCAATTTCAATGTCACCCTTGAAAGGGTTTTATCACTTTCATTGAGCAAGGGTGTAACGACTTGGTTTGATAAGCCATCACTTATGTGATAGCCCATCAGCAAAGTCATCAGCTTCAGCAAAGTGTGGTTAGTTTGAACAAAAAGTGATGACTTGGTCTGATAAGCCGTCACTTATGTGATAGCCCGTCAGCCAAGTTATCAGCTTCAGGCAAAATATAATCAGGTTGAACAGCAAGTGATGACTTGGTCTGATAAGCCATCACTTACGTGATAGATTGTCAGCACAAAATAGAATCCTCAGCCTATTTTTCTCTCTTTGAAAACCTTTCAACATAGTCATCATTCGCCATCATGCTTTCCAATATGTAGAATTCAATTCTTGGGCTGAAATTTCAAACTTTATTGCTCAATTTAAAACTGGTAACCCTAGTTTTTAGTTTCAACAAGAACTTATATCCAAATTCGACTCAATAATCTTGAAAATCTAAGGTTCAGTGGATTTTTACCCATCAATGGTACACTTTTCAACTTTAACAAGTATTTGTTCATGAGGACTTTTTAGTTATGCAAGATGTAATCGATCTTGGGTGACCAATTCACTATACATCACTTAAAGTTGATCGTGAACATTTCAAAGCCTAGAAACTTTACATTTTTGGGTAATGGTTACTCACTAATGAAAAAGAGTCAAGCTTGAAACATACCTCTTAGTCGACTCAAGTTGTAGGCTTCCCTTGTGAGGGTTTTCAAGTTGCTTAGGCAAGAACAAGTGAGCTTGACTGGTTTCTCAGAGAAGGAGAAGAAAAATTTTTGCACCTCTTTTTTACTTGGTTTAGAGAAGATGAAGAGAAATTAGAATTTTGGCTTTTGCAAAGAAAACCAACGGGCAAGACGAAGTGTTTGCAATTACATAGCCTATTTTATTTGTTTTCTATAATTATCTACTAAGTAATAAATAAAAACAATTAAATATAATAAACTAATAATGAAAAGAAAATAAATTAAATAAAATAGGGTTTGGAATGTGAAAAGATTAAGTTTAAAGGATGTGGGTCAGGTCAGGATGTCTTTTCTGGGCCAAAATTACGTGATGGCTTATCAAAAACTTGATAGAACATCATATTTCATCGTCACCTTAAGGCAAAATATTGCTCCATTTTGGGTCATCGAACGACCAGGTGCGACGGCTTATCAAAAGTGTGATATCTTATCAGCCTTGATTGTCAGCTCTATCTAGATTATACCTCAATACTGGCTTAACTGACGACCTCACATGATGCCTTATCACGAGTGTGATGACTTATCAGCTCTGGTTGTCACCTTTATCCAGAATGATGCCTATATTTTCTCAAGTTGACGACATCATGTGATGCGTTGTCAACTGGTTGATAAGTCGTCAACTTTGGTCATCAGTTCCACTTTGTTGACATCATCGATTTCACCTTAACCCCCGCAAACATAAACAACTCATTATAATCACATATTTTAAAAACAAAACAAACAAACTTACAACATAAAAATTTGGGTTGCCTTCTAATAACGCCTGATTTACTGTCGCGACACGACTTAGTTATCTCGACTACTCAGACTTCATCGAGATACATAGTGGATCATAGTTTTGCATAATCTGTTGGACCAACATAGATCTTGACTCTTTGCCCATTAACTTTGAACAGACTTCCATCTTTACCTTCGAGTTCCACTACACTTGATTGGAAAACTTCACTTACTTTAAATGGGCCAGACCATCTTGACTTCAATTTGCCCGAAAAGAGTTTAAGCTGAGAGTTGAACAACAACACCCAATCACCAACTTTAAAATCTCTCTTCTCTATTCTTCGGTCATAGTAATTCTTCATCCTTTCTTTGTACAAATCAACTCTTTCGTAGGCTCCAAGATGGAATTCATCAATTTTATTTAGTTGCCCCAATCTTAACTTGGCTACTTCTTTCTAGTTTATGTTCAGTCATTTAAGAGCCCACAAGGCCTTGTGATCTAATTCAACCAGAAGGTAAAAAGCTTTTACATAGACCAGTTGGTATGGTGACATCTCACTAGGTGTCTTGAAAGCAGTTCAATATGCCTACAAGGCATCATCAAGATTTAGAGACCAATATTTTTGTCTTGCGTTCACTGTTTTAGCTAAAATTGCTTTTTTAATATCCCAATTCGAAACTTGCACTTGCCCACAAGTTTGTGGGTGATATGGAGTAGAAACCTTATGCTGCTTCACACCGTATTTCAAGAAAGCATATCAGAATGTTTTGTTGCAGAAGTGGGACCCTCCCTCACTAATGATAGTTCTTGGCACTCCAAAATCAGAAAAGATGTTACTTTTCAGAAAAGCCATCACTTTCTTACCTTCGTTATTGGCCAAAGAAACTACTTCAACCCATTTGGACACATAGTCCACAACTACCAAGATATATTTTAATACATAGGAGCTTACAAAAAGGCCCCATGAAATTGATACCCCAGACGTCAAATAGTTCAACTTCCAACATCTTCACGATGGGCATCTCATGGTGCTTCGATATTGACCTTTTTCTCCAGCACTGGTTATATTTACTCACGAACTAATATGCATCTTTGAATAGGTTAGGCCAATAGTAGCCACTTTACATCACTTTTCTTGCAGTACGGTCACCTGCATGGTGACCTCCGACCGAAGAAGTGTGACAAGCTTCCATAATACCCAACATATCCACCTTTGAAATACACCACCTAATAATATTATCTGCAAACCTCCAAAATAAATATGGCTCATCCCAAAAATATTACATAACATCATGAAGAAACTTCTTTCTTTGGTGAAAGAAAAGATTCTCTGGGATAATCTCACTTACCACATAATTTACAAAGTCCACATACCAAGGTACTCATTCGAGCACAGTAGCCAATATTTTCTCGTCCAGAAATGTATCATCAATTTCAAGCTCATCCTTGACTGCTTGATCTCCCTTAAGTCTAGATAGGTGATCTGAAACTTGATTTTCGCATCCTTTTCAATCTTTGACTTCAAAATCAAACTCTTGAAGTAGCAACACCCACCTGATTAGCCTTGGCTTTGTATCCTACTTTGTCATCAAATACCTCAAAGCAGCATGGTCTATATGCACTACCACTTTAGTCCCCAATTAGTAGTCACAAAACTTCTCAAATGCATAAACCACCGCAAGAAGTTCCTGCTTAGTCATAATGTAATTCTTCTGGGCCCTATTCAATGCCTATCTTGCATAGAAAATAAGGTGAAATAGATTATCTATCTTTTAGCCAAGCACAACCCCAAGCGCTACTCTGCTTGCGTCATACATGATTTCAAATGGTTTTGACCAATCTGGTGCAACAATGATTGGTGCAGCAACTAGCTTCTCCTTAAGTCAATTAACTGCCTTCTTACACTCATCGTCAAATATGAACTTGGTACCCTTCTCCAAAAGCTTGCACATTGGGTTTGCAATTTTGGAGAAGTCTTTTTTAAATCGCCGATAGAAGCCTGCATGACCAAGAAAACTACGCACTCTCTTTACTGAAATAGGGGGTGGTAGTTTCTCAATAACTTCGATTTTATCTTGGTCAAATTGATTCCCTTGGCTGAAATTTTGTGACCAAGGACAATGCCGTCCTTCACCATGAAGTGGCATTTTCCCCAATTCAACACCAAGTTCAACTCCTCGCATCTTTGCAATTCTCTACTCAGGTTAACCAGACATAGCTCAAAGGAATCACCTACCACTGAGAAGTCATCCATAAACACCTCTAAGGTTTCCTCCTCCATATTAGAAAAAATAGACATCATGCACCATTGAAAAGTGGCAGGTACATTACACAAACCAAACAACATCCGCTTAAAAGAAAAAACACCATACAGGCAAGTGAAAGTCATCTTCTCCTAATCCTCTGGAGCAATAGAGATATGGTTGTAGGCCAAATACCCATCCAAGAAGCAATACCAACCTCTTCCCGCTAACCGATCAAGCATTTGATCCATAAAGGACATCAAGAAGTGGTCCTTCAGAGTCCATGAGTTGAGCTTACGATAGTCCATGCAAACTATTCACCATGTGATCGGGATGAGTGAAATTAACTTATTATTTTCATTTTCCACTACATTCATGCTCCCTTTCTTTGGCACACATTGGAAGGAACTTACCTATTTACTATCTGGGATGGGATATACAACTACTGCATTGAGATATTTAATGATCTCCTTCTTAACCACTTCTTGCATTGGTGGATTAAGTTGACGTCGGTACTCAATGGCTGGTGTGCAATCCTCCTTAAGATGAATATTATCAGTGCAAATACCTATAGGAATACTAATAATATCGACAATAGTCCAGCCAATAGACCTTTTATATCTTCTAAGCACGGAGATAAGTGCCTCAACCTGGTGCTCACCCAAATACACAACAATAATCATATGTAAAGTGTTTCCACTACCTAGAAACATATACCATAAATGTCCTGGCAACTACTTCAACTCCAACACCAGTGGCTTTTCGATAGATGGATTAGCCGGTGGTGTTGGCTAATTTTTCAGGTCCAAATCCAGCTTCTTGGGAGCACATGAATACGATCCCATTCCCATCAGGGCACAGACTATTTCTTCATATTATTTAATATCTGCTCTATCAAAGTTCACTAAGGCTGCAGCTAAATGTTCAACAACAAAATTCTCCTCTATCGGCATTTCTCGCTCATCCTCATAATAAACATCAATAATAGAGAATACACTCATATCTTTAGGTTGCTTCATAGACTGGCATACAACAAAACTAACTACCTCATCATTAAGACTGAACAACAACTTATTATACCACAAATCAATAAGCAAACTTTCAATTATGAGAAAAGGTCTACCCAAGATTATGGGTACCTCAAAATCTACCTTACAATCCAGAATGACAAAATCCACAGGAATTATAAAGCTGGCCACCTTTACAAGAACGTCATACAATTTCCCCACTGTCCACTTCACCGACCTATCTACCATTACTAATTGCATATTTGTGGGTGTAGGATATCCTAAACCCAACTTCTAATACACAACAAGGGGTATTAAGTTAATAATTGCTCCCAAATTGCATAACGCCTTAACAAAATCAAGAGACCCAATAGTGCAAGGGATAGTGAGTGCTCCTAGATCTTTTTTCTTTTGCACCAAGGACCTTGTTGAAATGACACTACAATGTTGAATATTATCCACTGGTTCGTAACTCACTGTTCTTTTCTTCGTCATAAGTTATTTCATAAATTTAGCATATATGGGCATCTTCTCCAATGCTTAACCAAGTGTACATTCACTGTTAGCTGCTTCAACATTGCCATAAATTTACTAAACTTTGTGCCATCCGTCTTATTTTTCAATCGATGGGGAAAGGGTGGCGGTGGATTTGGGAGAGTGGTAACCACTGCCTTCTTTTCCTGTCCCTTTTCTTTTTCTAACCCATCAACCTGCTGATGGTTAGATATGTCTACATTACCATCCAGCTTCTCAGACTACACTGGATGTGTTTTATGATTTTCTACACCATCGTTAATTAAGTCATTAATCACAGCTTTTCTCACAGAAGGGCCAGGTAATACTTTACCACTTCGAGTGGTAATATCCATGTAAGAGCCATCATTTTGAGGATTTTGCACTGTGTCATTTGGAAGGGTAATGCTCTTCCTCTGATTAAGTGCTGCTAAGAGTTGGCTTATCTACTGCACCAACTATTTTATCGAAGTTTAATGCGAATTTACAAGCTGACTCATGGTGGATAAGTCACTCTTCATCGTTGTCACCCCAGTATTGGTTGCCTCGAATACCTTTAATAACTTCTCCATCATGTCCTCCATGGATATTTTTCCTGAACTGGTAGCAGAATTATCCCAATTTCCAGGGGGTACATACAGTCCACTCCTGTCATTCTTATTCTTCTAACTTTCTTTCTCCCTATTCTTTTAACCAGCTTTGTCATAATAGTTCCAACCTTTATTCCCTTGGATATTTCCTTGAAAACCCCCCCTGATTATTTAGATCATTAGCCTCCTTCTCTGAATTTAAATCGGCTCTGCTCTGTGACCCAACAACTTTTACCTTCTCAGTCTTCCTAGATAATAGATATTTGGTAAATAGATCTATCTAGGTTTTTATGTGTGCCATGTCTTGGTCATATTCTTCCTCTCTCTTGTGTTGCATTGCAGTTATTCTATTATACACGGTAGAGCTTGCTACCTCTGAATCCCTATTATGCCAAGATCTACTCTATTTGGTCATTCTATCAAGTATTTCAGAAGCTTCTGGAAAGGTCAGATCCATAAATGCTTCTCCTGCAGCATTATCGTCAACCAGTTTCATAATAGAATTCAAGGCTCTATATAGAGTCTCCATCAAATGCACATCAATCATTTTGTGATCAGGACACTGCATCAACTTTTTCTTGAACCTCTCCCAAGTCTCGTGAAGAGCTTCAGGTGGGAGCTTCCTGAAATTACTAATCTCGTCCCTCAACTGTAACATCTTGGATGGCGGAAAGAACCTTTCTAGGAAAGATCCTTTCAACTGCCTCCAGTTTGTTATAGAATCAGAAGTTAACTCATTAAGCCATAGTGTTGCCTCCCCAAACAGAGACAACGAAAATAGGCTCAGCCGAATGGAATTCTGCCCCACTTCTGGGTTATCAAAATACTTGAAAATAGTGACAAAGTTCACTAAATACATATTGATATCATCCCCCGAAAGTACACCAAATAGCCCCTTCAAATGAAGAAGTTGAATCATGGTGCTCGTGATGTTGAACTTAGATCCGGGTGCCAAAGATGGAGGAATAATAGCTCTAGTTTCACCTGCTCCATCTATCTCATCCTCCTTAAGATCAAATTGAAGAGGCTGCTGATCTTGTCTTGCTCTAAAAAGATGATTTCTATTCACATTACTGTTTATAGGTGAAACTATATTTTTGTATGCCTTTGGTTAGCAGGATCCAACAAATCATCGTCTCCCAAGTCCTCATTATCTGGATTGGGATGACGCACTGGTTGACCATCATTTTATTAATTCAATTGAGCCCTAGCCAGAGTAGCTAGTCTATCTTCTTCTTATTGATCTTCCATTCTACTAATCAACTATGGTTCCAAATTAAAAGGTAATAGTGGTTCCCCTGGCCTTATATTTTGTGGCATGTACAACAAAGAATCTATAAAAATCAAAGACAACAAATAAATGTAAAATTTAGAAAACTTTAAATATGAGTCAATTATCACAAATATACTAAATTGACGATCGTATTCCCTGGCAATGGCACCAAAATTTGATATGCCCAAATTACACCTCTCTTACGAGAGAGTAAGCAGTCGTTGTCAAATATATAGCTTAACTAGGTTGGGGTCAAATCCCATAGGGAATATGGTGTTAATTTAAGTTATTTGTGAGTCAATCGACTAATAGTTAATAGCTTCCTATAAATGGGGGTTTTAGAGATTAAACAAAATTTATTGTTCACTTCAATTCAACAACTTGCAACTATTATATCAATGTTTCAAATCAATGTTATGGGAAAACCAGAGTTTTGTACACTATGAGTATTGGTACTTTAAATACACTAGTTATGGCTCAAGATTCTTATGACATGTAGGAACAACAGACTATCAGTATCAAAGCACTATCTAAATATCTCTTGACCTATTTAGACATTCAATTACCTAATTCTTTCAAACTTAGGAAATCTGTATACTTAACTAGATTTTATCTTGAGTTAATTAACCTTCTTACAGTGTTAATCATTAAATGAAAGTATAAAACTTTCAAATCCCCATTGATAATTCACTTCCTATTAGATTAATTTCTTACTTCAAGCAAATCAATAATTAGGTCTAGTCTATTATTTGCAACTAATAGACAACATGCACAACATAAGAATTATCAAGAAGTTCCTAGTGCCTTGAGAATCTTGATCGACTAATGAATTTACAAGACCAAACTCATAGATCCCACAACTCGGGTTAAGAAAATTAGCTACTCATGATATAGAAAGCAACAATATTTATTGAATTCATAATCCAATAGATGTCAACTTACAATCGATGAAGATATATGATCGTTCTTCCTTCTAAAATCACAAGAGAATTCTCAAAACCACAATAAATATCCCAAAAAACTTAATTCAAAAAACTCAGAGAAAAACTATTGAAAAGTTGCTGTTTTACGTAAGTTTCAAGATGCTATTGAAAACCTAAAACTTTTCCTTAAATACTCAAGCTAATTTTGGAGTCAAATTTCAAATCGCAAATTTTTTGCACATAGCTGACGATATCCTCTAACCACTTATCAGGGAGTTGATGACTTATCAAACCAAGTCGTGAACTCCTCTTTCGAATCCATGTTTGCTGCTTATAGGTGATGACCTGATCTGACTGTTTATCAGGAAGTTGACGACTTATCAGGTTAAGTCATCAACTCTTCACTTCAGCTCTTCTAAACTGTCTTCATCTGATGACCTCTATGACGGCTTATCACAAAGTCAACGACTTATCAGATAAGTCATCAATTGTGATCTTCGTATCTACTCTCTCAAAATTTATCTTTCTTGACGTAGTTGTTATAGGTTTTCATGCATCTTGACTTACCTGCAATATCACAGAGAATATAATAAAAAATGACAAAAGTTACTTATGAATTTACAATTATTCCAAGTTAAAATCCTTAAATATGCTAGCATAACTCTCGTAAATCAGTAGGATAGCGCTCCCCAATGTGGGTAAGATGTTGAAATCTACGATAGGTCACATGATTTATGTCAGTTATAAGAATCTCCCACAAGAAAGACTAAAAGTAAAGATTTCAGAAACTAAGTGTAATGACTCACTAAGCTTATTCTGCATGTTTTATTATTTATGTTGTATAATGATACAGTTTTCAGTTTTATTCATGTCCAAGGTGAGTCCTTTACACTTATCATGCATGATTTTGAAAATATATCCAGTTCTTATTTTACTTATGCATTCACCCCCATATACTCAGTATATTCAAAAGTACTGACCCACATATATATGTCTATGTTCTACATTGTCTTATAGTGTATGTTCTGGTGCTTATTTCCAGTAGCATGATTTATCACGGGCATCACTTCTTGTATTTTGATATTTGGTGAGTCCTCATAGTCCTAGGACACAACTTATCAGAATCTTAATTGTTTATGACTGTTACTTTAGTTACTTGATTTTATATTTCATCCGGGTCAGCTGGGGTCTGTCCCAGTGGCTCTCTAGTTAGTATTAGAGACTTATTAGACTACATATCTTTCAGTTTAAAGAGTTTATTTTAGATTTAAAATTTCAAGTTGAGAATAAGATTTTAAGTTATTTTCTCTCATATTTATATGTATGTGTTAGTTCACTTTCCATAAGAATTTCAAACTATATAGATTTCAAAGGTTAGCTTAGGGCTATTTGTAGTCCTAGGCATCGTGTGACGTCTAGGGGGTCTCTTGAGGCATTACAAATTGGTATCAGAGCCTAAGATTTTAAAGAGTCCTATGGAGTTAGACAAGCCATGTTATGTAGATTCTTGATCATGAGTGTGGAGAGAACCACATTTATGAGCAAGAGGCTACAGAACGAGTTAGGAATCATCTTTTCTTTCATGAACTATCATGCTAGAAGTTGTCTCTATATGCCTTAATTTGTGCTTTCCCGTGGAAAAATATTCCTCCTCGCCGAGCTGATGTTTACAGAAATGGTGATCAACCACCACCACTAAATGTAGACCCTCTAAATGAAAATGGATCATATGTGGAATTTTGGGTTGCCTTTCAAGTGTTGGCCTAAGCTATGAACACTAATGTTAAGGAAAACCAACAGACAACAATACCACTTCAGCAAAATGGTAACTTAGCTGCAGCCAGGATTTTATGAGGATGAATCCACTTGAGTTCCACAGGTCAAAGGTGGATGAGGATCCTCAACTACTTATTGATAAGGTGATAAAAAAATACTAAGATCATATATGTTACCAAAGAGGAAAGTGTGGAACTGACATCTTATCTGTTAAAGGATGTTGCTTATTATTGGGGCATTATGTGGAAGGATGGTAGGGGTGAGAATGCATCTTCTATGAGTTGGCAGGTATTTTAGAGTGCTTTTCTGGATAGTTTTATTCCTCGCAAGATGAGGGAGGCCAAGGTGGAGGAGTTTATGAACCTAAGGCAGGGCTCTATGATAGTGAAGGAATACTGCCTTAAGTTCACTCAACTAGCTAAGTATGCCCCAGAGTTGTTAACTGACTCTAGATCTCATATGAGTAAATTTTTTACTAGGGTATTAGATTTGGTGGTCAAAGAGTGTTCGACTGCCATTCTGATCAGAGATATGGATATTTCTTAGTTGATGATGCATGCACAACAAATTGTGGCAGAGAAATTGAAGGAAAGAAAGAAGAGAAAAAAAAGAGCTAAGATTGTATAGTTTGAGTTCAGTCAACAAAGGTCTAGAGGGGGAAGTGGTTCATAGTTTTAGGGTTACTCATCACTGCCTGCACCATACTCATCCAATTCCCCTACACCTAGGACCAAGCAAGAGTAGTGGGGTAGGTCTTCGAATTCCAGGTCTCAGAATAGTATGGTCGGGAGGCCCAGTTATTCAACATGTGCAAAGTATGGTAGGACCCATCCCGGTGAGTGTTTGGTGGGCAAAGGGGGTTACTATGGTTGTGGAAAATTAGGCCACAGGATCACGGAGTGTCCGTATGCCAAGTAGGGAGGTAGGGATATTTGTCCTCAAAATCAAGCTATAAATTCAGTAGCTCATCCAGGCCGCCCAATCCTTCCACATGATACATCATCCAGTATCGGTGGCGATCAGTGCCAGAATTGGTTCTACACTTTGCTATGCTATTAGGAATAGGTGAGTTCACCAGATGTTGTCATTTTATGCTTCGTGCTTTTCACCTTGATGTATATGTGTTATTAGACCCGGGATCAAATCTCTTTTATATAACTCCTCTGGTTGCTGTAAATTATAGTTTAAGCCTTAAAATCTTCCTAAGCCCTTCTCAGTCTCTACCTTAGAGGGTGAGTCAGTTATCGCTAGATGAGTCTATAAGAAGTGTCCTATTACCATCCTTTATAAATTGATACAAGAAGAATTAGTAGAATTAGATATGGTAGATTTTAACATAATTCTAGCCATGGATTGGCTCCATTCATGCTATGCATTAATAAATTGTTGCACCCACATGGTGAAGTTTCAGTTTCCTGATGAAATAGTTTTTGAGTGGGAGGGTAGTTCCATGTCTCCTAAAGGTCATTTCATCTCCTATATTAAGGATAGGAAGTTAATATCAAAAGGGTGTATTTACTGTTTAGTTCGAGTCAAAGATATTAAGTTTGAAGCCCTAATTGTTTAATCAGTCTGTGTAGTCAATGAGTTTTCAAAGTTTTTTCCTGAAGATCTATCAGGGGTACCTCCAGATAGAGAAATAAATTTTGGTATTTATCTTCTTCCTGATACTCAACCCATATCTATCCCTTCATATCTCATGGCTTCAATTGAACTTAAAGAGTTAAAGGAGAAGCTAAAAGATCTCTTAGATAAGGGTTTCATCAGACCCAGTATTTTTTCGTGGGGTGATCTAGTTTTATTTGTGTGTAAAAAAGATGGCACTCTTAGAATGTGCATACACTATAGATATCTAAACAAGGTTATCATCAAGAATAAGTACCCTATTCTTAGAATCGATAATCTGTTTGATTAGCTATAGGGTGCCCAATGGTTTTCCAAGGTTGACCTTAGGTCAGGGTACCACCAGTTGAAAGTCAGGGAGCACGAAATTCCAAAAATGGCTTTTCGAACAAGGTATGGTCATTTTGAGTTTATGGTTATGTCTTCTGGACTAACAAATGCTCCTACAACCTTTATGGATTTGATGAACAGGGTCTTCAAGAAATACTTGGACATGTTCGTCATTGTCTTTATAGATGACATACTAGTATATTCTCGGTTAGAGGAGTAACATGCAGATTATTTGAGGATACTATTGCAAACCCTCAAGGACCATCAATTACATGCGAAGTTTAGTAAGTGTGAATTTTGGTTGGAGTCTGTTAGCTTCTTGGGGCATGTCATTTCAGGGGCTGGTATTCATGTGGATCCTCAGAAGACTAATGCAGTGAAGCACTGGCCTAGACCCATTATTCTATCTAACATCAAAAGCTTTTTAGTTCTGGATAGGTATTATAGAAGATTTATTGAAGGGTTTTCCACCATAGCTGCACCATTGACTAAGTTGATATAAAAGAAGGTGAAGTTTATATTGTAGTATAAATGTGAGAAGATTTTCCAAGAATTGAAGGATAAATTGATTTCGGCACCAGAGTTAGCCATGCTAGAGGGGTTAGATGGATTCATGGTGTATTGTGATGCTTCCAGAGTTGTGTTAGGTTGTGTGTTAATGTAAAATGGGAGAGTAATAGCTTATGCCTCCAGACAACTTAAGGATCATGAAAAGAACTACCCAACTCACGATTTGGAGTAAGCTTCTATGGTGTTTGCTCTAAAGATTTGGAGGCTCTACCTTTATGGTGTGCATGTTGACGTTTTCACTGGCCACAAAAGTCTTCAGTATGTATTTTCTCAAAGAGAGCTAAATCTTTGTCAAAGAAGGTGGTTGGAGTTATTAAAAGATTATGAAATGAATGTTCTTTATCATTCGGGTAAGGCTAATATGGTGGAAAATGCACTGAGTAGGCTATCTATAGGTAGTGTCTCTCATGTGAAAGAGGAATAACTGGAGTTAGCCAAAGAAGTGCATAGGTTGGATCGTTTGGGAGTATGTTTGCTCGACACAGATGAAGGGGGAGTAGTGGTTTAAAATACTTCGGAATCATCTTTGGTAGTGGAAGTAAATGAGAAGTAGCGTAATGGTCCTATAGTTAGCCCTATATTGGAAGTAGTCCAGGAATAGAAGGTTGAGGTTTTATCCTAAGGGGGAGATGGTGTACTTTTCTATCAAGGTAGGGTTTGTGTTCCCAATATAGATGGGTTGAGGGAAAGAATACTACCCGATACTCATGGTTCGAAGTATTCTATTCATCTTGTTGCTACTAAGATGTACCATGATTTGCAAGAGATTTATTGGTGGAATAGTATTTAGAGGGACATAGCCGAGTTTATAGCTAGGTGTCCCAATTGCTAGCAAGTTAAGGTTGAACACCAGAAACCATGTAGTTCTCTACAGGAGATCAGCATCTCTACTTAGAAGTGGGAAGTAGTGAATATAGATTTCATTACATTGTTGCCTTATACAAGATGTTAGCATGATTAAGTCTGGGTCATAGTCGATCGGATGACCAAATCCGCTTGTTTCCTACCTGTTAAGACTTCAGATACGGTGGACGATTATGGTAAAAAGTACATTCATGAGTTAGTAAGGCTTTAGATACTGTGGAAGACTATGCCAAAATATACATTCACGAGTTAGTAAGGCTTCAGATACGACGAAAGATTATACCAAAATGTACATTAACGAGTTAATAAGGCTTCATGGGATACCCTTGTCCATCATTTCAGACTGAGGCACACAATTCACTTCCTATTTTTGGCAATCATTTCAGAAAGTCCTTTGTACAAAGGCTAAGCTTGGTACTACTTTTCATCTACAGACTGATGATCAGGCTGAACGCATTATTCAGACATTGGAAGATATGTTGAGTGCGTGTGTTTTAGACTTTAAAGTAAGTTGGTATGATCATCTACCTTTGATCAAGTTTTCTTATAATAATAGTTACCATGCCAGCATTTAGATGGCTCCATTTGAAGCATTGTACAGGTGTAGGTATTGATCACCCATAAGATGGTTCGAGGTTGGTGAAGCAACATTTATTGTGCTAGACTCCATTTTTGAAGATATGGAAAAGGTTCAGTTGATTTGTAAGAGACTAAAGACCGCTCAGAGCCATCAGAAACCGTATGCAGATATAAGGAGAAGAGAGATCAAGTTTGAAGTAGGTGATTGGGTATTCTTGAAGGTGTTTCCTATGAAAGGAATAATGAGATTTGAAAAGAAAGGAAAGTTGAGTCCCCAAATTTTTGGTCCATATGAGATAGTAAAACATGTAGGAGAGGTCGCTTATAAATTGGACCTTCCACCAGAGTTAGCTGCGATTCACCCAGTTTTCCATGTTTCAATTCTTAAGAAGTGCACTGGAGATCCGTCCTTAGTAGTTTTGTCAGAGAGTATTGGTTTCAAGGATATCTTTCTGTATAAAGAGATTCTTATCGAGGTACTTGATACGCAAGTCTGAAGACTAAAGAATAAGGATGTAACGTCAGTAAAGATTCTTTGGATGAACCAGTTGGTCAAAGGGGACACTTGGGAAGCTGAAGCAGACATGATGACCAAGTACCCTCATCACTTTTATTCCGTTCTATTGAAGGTAAATCATTGTTTCCCATAAATTCTTTTTCTTTAAGTCCGTTTAAGTATTGTTATATTGTTTCATGTGTTTGTGGGTCATTAAATCCTAGTTATACCTTATAAGCTTGATTATAAGATCAGTATGAAGAAGTCGATTCTATTCCAAGATCCCTATCCAAAATGAGTCTTATTCGAGGATGAATGTTTTGAAGGGGGAGATATTGTAATACCCTTCACTTTAAAGGTCACTATAGAACCTACGGCTCATTTCTCAAGTTGTGAAGACTTCTCACGAGTCGTATGATATAGTCATAACCAAGACAATATAAAATAATTGAAGTACTATTTTGGGTATGACTCAACCCTAAGAGTCATAATGCTACTATACGAACTGTATAGTTCAGCCGTGACTAGCTTAGTAAAAGGCTTAAAGTTTCTGGTCACATAAAGACTCAACTCTTCAAGTCGTTACAAGAGGTGATGAGTTGTATAGTTAGAGTCATAATGTCAAAAGTGTAGGTCCCCTAAGCTTCTGTCCAGATTAGGAGTGGTGGATACGAGTCATAATGACTAGTTACGAGTAATAAGATATGATTCGTATCTAGACTAGTGTGCACTATCTTTGTTACTGCCAAGGTTACAAGTCATTAGTTCAACTCATAAATAGATGTTTCGAGTCGTGAGATGAATCATAAAGACCGACGGTCAAGTTTCTATAAGTTCATTTGAGGGATCTTTTGGTCTTTTCCCCTCTTAAAACTTCCAACCCATGACTTATAACCTAAGAGAGACGTTATTTTCCTCTACTTTTAATCAATTAACAACACTCCTTCTCCTCCCATCCTCAAGAACAACAAGGTTAGGGTTTATCCAACAAAGACATCGCTCAAGTCTCTAAGTTCATGTTCTCTTCACAAGTCAAGTAAATCCAGGTATGTGGGATTTGAGCAAGGATAATCTTTCATCCTTGTGGCCAAAAACTTGATTTTAATGTTGAATTTATATGATTTCAATTAGGATTCATACCCAAGTTCTCATATTCTTGAAGTATAACATTACCATGTTATTAGAGGATTTAAGTTCATAAGAGTTTCATCCATTCATGTTCTGATTTGCAAGATTGCTATTATGATTTGAATTTCATTAGTTTGACTTGAATTTTGATGAAAGATTTCAATGCATGTATTGAGCATGATATTTTGTTTATAAGTTCTATTAAAGAAAGTATAAATTTCAAGGCTTAAGTATAATCACTAATTTTACAAGAAACCTAAGTTTTATGCTTCAATTACCTGCATTACAACACGACTAAATATAATACCCCACGTCTGAAAGTCTCTGGGCATAATACGACTCATCCATTTTAGTCGTATATGCAAGATACGAATGGTATGTTGTAGTCGTATTTAAAATAATATGGCATGGTAGACATTCTATTGTAGGTACGACTCAACCTTTAGAGTCGTAAGACTACCATACGAGTCGTATAAAGGGTAGTCGTAAGTTCATAAGTGTAGGATCCCTAAGATTTTGTCCAAGATATCAGTGGGATCAACAAGTCAAATATAGATGTTACTAGTCATATGTTACCATCATATGATGATCAATGTTCTCCATCTTTGATTCTGCCAAGCTTACGAGTTGATAGGTCTACTCGTACCTTCTCCATATGAGTCGTATGTTTAACTCGTAAAGATTGGTGAGAAGTTTCTATAAAGTTCAGTTAAAGGTTTTTTTTCGTCTTTTCCCCTATTATAACTCACAAACCATGACCCATAACCCTTAAAGGGCATTATTTTCCTCTATTCCTCAAGTAATAACAACACTTTCCTCTTCCCATCTTCAAAAACATCAAGATTAGGGTTCCTCACACATATTTCCTTCAAGTCTCAAGGTTTAAATTCTCTTAATGAGTCAAGAAAATACAGGTATATGGGGTTTATGAAAAAGGTTATTCTTTCATCTTTAAGCCCAAAGTTCATGGTTTTGAGATTTAATTTACTTATTTTGAATTAGGGTTCATACCCAAATAGCATGTTCTTTAAAGTATGATACTACCATGTGAATGAAAGATTTAAGTGCATCAAGGTTTACATATATTCATGTTTTGACTTATAAGAATCATATTGTGATGTAAATTTCATAATCTTGACTGGGATTGTTGAAAGATTTCTTGATGATTATTGAACAAGAAGTTTTGTTATAAATTTCTATGAATTAAAGTATGAATTCTAAGTCCTAAGTACAAGTATTGACTTTACAAAAATATTATGCTCTTAAGCTCCATTGATAAGTTTTATAACATGATTTAAAGCAAAGATTGATCTTTGATCATAAGGTAATATGTGAAATTCACAATTGTTCATTTTGATTATAATTTAAAGTAAAGAGAAACATAATTGGTTATCATTCTATAAACCCTTATTCTATTTGAAGGTGGATTTCTTAAGTATGAGCATATAATTATTCTGGGAGTAGTATTTAGCACCGAGAAGGAAATGCGGATGAGCGTATCCTAAATTCCCGGAAACTACGAGCCACTGTAGGTTAAGCTTTCTCCCAGTATAGATGATGTTCAGTGATCACTTAAGGTAAGGTTCTATTTCGATGTCAATGGTAGAACAACTCTCCCCAATGTGGGTAAGACGTTGGACTCCATGGTAGCTCACATGGTTTATGTCGCTTTGAAAAATCTCCCAAAGGAAAGAATAAAAGTAAAACTTTTAGAAACTAAGTGTTTGGCTCACAAATTTTATCCTTATGCTTCTTTATTATTGTTTATGGTCCATCAATCTTTTATTTATTTCAAGCTCAAGGTGTGTCATTTACGCTTAGCATGCATCATTGAAAGTTTATGTGTTTATTCAGTTATTGTTTTACTTATGCATTAACCCCTCACATACTCAATATATTCCGGAGGTACTGACCCATATATATGTCTATCTGCTACATTGTCTTATAATGTAGGTTCTGGTGCTTTGTTTCCAGCAGCATGATTGAATACAGGCATTATCACCTAAATCTTAACTTTTGGTGAGTCCTCACAGTCTGAGGACCCAGTTCTCAGATATCTATTCTTTGCTGAAAGTGTTTTAGTTATGTGATTTCTAGTTATGTTCAGGTCAACTGGGGTATGTTCCATTGGCTCTGTAGTCATAAGTAGAGGCTTGTCAGATCGTTTATGTTTTAAGATTGAAGAGTTGTTTAAGGATTTCCAAGTTAACAACTTTTATCAAGATATGGAACCATTTACCTTCAAGTTTCTATTTATGTTAGTTCACTTCTCATATGAGTTTTAACCTAAATAGATATCACAAGTTAGCTTAGGGCTATTGTCACGACCCGAGGCTACCCCCTAGTTGCAACAACGGTGCTTACGAACATAAGGGATCACAAGCTAACCCATGAGCTGATACCTACTGTGAGCACTGAATAAAATAGTAATACAACACATTTACGGAAATTAAGCTAATAAGATACTATAAAGATAGATACTAAAATACGTTTCAAAACATGTCTGAAATATCGGATAGAATGCTAGAAACCAAGTGTCTATATAAAAATAACTGATGACACTGAAATGACTGACTGTCTAACTAATTATGTGAAAGCCTCTAAACATCATGAGGAGATGATGGGATAGACCCCCAACTAACTCCAACTGACTAAACATAAGAAAACACTGACGTAAATGAAATAAACAAATCATTTCTTCGATGGATGAGGATTCAACACTACTGCTATTGAGTAACGTTGAGCTGTCTAAGAGCAGTTAGGAAACTGTGTCTGAACCTATGTTATAAGACAACATAGCACAAAGAAAAGTATGCTATCACTACTTTGAATGTACTGGTATATGAGGTGAGGACTGGTTGAAATGGATGAGGTAACTGAGCATAAATGCATGTACATGTAAAATATGAGAATGCAAGACTAAGCATAAATAAGTTTTTGAGATAATTAGTAATCTGAAACACTGAAAGCTATATAACTGAATAACTAAAAATATGTATACTTGGTCAAGTAAACCTGAACTGAAATCCACTGATTACTGTACTGATACTATGGGAGGTGTCATATAACCGACATGCCCCAATATGAGCTAATCAGGGACCAACCTATAACCCCATTTGGAAGGGTGTTAGTATCATGCCACGAGTACTAACACTGGCTATGTGGATCCACTAAACTGGTGTCCCGAAGGACCAGGGTATCAAGCCTAAACTTACGGGTGACCCCTGCGAGGAAGTCAATCCTAAATTGATGGGTGACCCCTCATACCCTATGCTTGCTACATAGTTTTGGAATATAAGGAATACTACTAATGACTCTGCCTAACTAGTGGGGAAGCCACGATCCCTGCATTCACTCGGTGCTAAATCCTACTCCCAACTGAATTGACCTTGGTACTGAACTGAACTAAGTTTAACTGAATGTTATTTCTAATAACTGATAGTGCTCATAATGATCATAAATATTTGAGTATACTGATAAGATTCATGACTTGACTGACTTAGTACTTGAAATTCTGAAATCATGTAAAACACATAGGTATCGGGTGTTCTTAACCCGCCAGCATTGAATGATTAAAATACGATATCAAAGCTTAAAAACTGAAATGTGAAATCATGGTTCGAAGACCCCAAAACTTATGCATTCACTAAATAAGTGAAAAACATGAACTTGAACATGGTAATGTCTTAAAACATGAGAAACAACATAATTACATGGCTAATTTCATAATTTGGGGACTTATTCTGAAATCAATAGAACATTTCATGGGAATTACAACATTTAAAACATGATATGACTCATTCCAATTGAAAACACTTGTAACCATTACTTGACATTGAATTAACAAGAGATTCATGAATTTATTTCACCTTGAACATGTATAGGCTCATAAAGTAAACCAAATAAGAGTTTTTGGGCTCCATGGGTGAAAGGGACCCATTGATGGAAACCCCACATACCTTAAAAACTAAATTCTTAAAGATTTCTTAGATGAGAAAATTGAACCCTTGATTTCTTGAGAAAGAATCTTGAATTTTATTCTTGGGAAAGAAGGAGGATTCTTGGGAGTAATTTGAGTGAAAGAGTCAAATAATGCCCTTTTAGAAGACCCAATTCATGTTATGGATGAATTAGGATGAGGGAAAATGACCCAAATGCCCCTTATCTTAAAGGCCAGGGGTTGGATGAATAGGCATGGATGTGTCGCGAGCTCCAGACCGGTGGGGTAAGCCCTGCACCGTGGGATCCAGTCCAACAGACTAGAACGAGCATCATGGGCTCTGTCCTGGAATACCAAACCGGGCACCATGGGCCTATCTCGGTGGGTCTACTATTTTTGTTTTTCAAACACACCTCTACTCCCGTCCAAAAAATTCTAAAACTTTCCCAAGACATACCTTTATTAACCCCGTACACGTTTCAACTCATATATCAACGTCTTGAAGTCGGAAAGACCAAAATAAAAATCATCAAAGTTTAGGGGTCTTGAAAATGACTAACTCCTCAACACTTAGTGATTTTTTCAAGCCTTATACCCCTTAAGCATGCAACTAAGAGATGAATCGAGTTTAGAATATTACAGGGTATTACAATATCTCCCCCTTGGGAACATTCATCCTTGAATGAGATTGGCTAGACTGAGACTACTAAAGGAACTAAGATCATATACTGAACATGCATGACTTCAAAAATGATTACATAACTGAGTCTGAAACATGATACATGAACTGAACTGATTTCGTGAATGCATGCAATGATATGAGATGATTGCATAGCTGAAACTAACAATGGAAAAGAGTCAATCTAAGGAAGATCGTTACCTCAAGATGAATTTGGGTTTGCATAGAAAAGATGTGGTTACTTATTTTGCATATCTCTTTCTACTTCCCAAGTAGATCCCTTAACTGACTGGTTCCGCCAAAGAACTATAACCAAGAGAACTTCTTTATTCCTTAGCCTATGAATCTGACGATCAAGGATCTCAATTGGGACTTCTTCGTAGGAAAGGCTATCCTTAGCATCCATATCTTCTAAAGGAACAACTATAGCTGAATCATCAATACATTTCTTTAACAATGAAACATGAAATACTTGATGTACTGACGCTAAATCCGCAAGCAACTCTAGATCATAAGCTACTTTCCCAAAACGACTTAAGATTATATACGGACCAACATGAAGGGGACTTAGTATCCCCTTTTTTCCAAATCTCCTTACTCTCTTCAAAGGAAAAATTTTCAAATAGACCAAATCACCAACCTCAAACTCAAGATCCCTTCTCCTCACATCTGCATAAGATTTCTAACAGCTTTAGGCTGTCTTCAGCCTCTCCCATATCAACTGAACTTTCTTCATCACATCAAACACTAAATTTGGCCCTATCAAAGCAGCTTTACCTACCTTAAACCAACCAATAGGAGATTTACATCTCCTTCCATAGAGAGCCTCAAACAGAGCTATCTGAATACTGGAGTGATAATTATTGTTATAGGAAAACTCAATCAAAGGTAAGTGGTCATTCCAACTACCTTTGAAGTCAATAGCACATGCCCTCAAAATGTCCTCTAAGGTCTGCCTGACCATCTATATGAGGATGAAAAGTTGTACTGAGGTGAACTTGGGTACCAAGACTTTCCGAAAATCCTTTCAAAATTTAGAGGTAAACTGAGTACCTCTATCTGATATGATGGATAGAAAAATACAATGCAACTTAACCAACTCCCAAATATAAAGCGTAGCATAATCCTCAGCTGAGTATAAAGTATGAACTGGTAAGAAATAAGCTGATTTGGTCATTCAATCGATAATGACCCATATCGAATCATGATGATGACACGTACGAGGCAACCCTGTCATAAAATCCATGTTCACTATCTCCCACTTCCAAGTGGGTATGCTAAACTCTTGTAATGTACCACAAGGCCTTTGGTGCTCAACTTTGACCTCCTAAAAATTTGGATATTTATCCATAAACCCTGCAATATCCTTCTTCATACCACTCCACCATTAGATTTTTTTGCAAATCACGGTACATCTTAGTGGATCCTTGGTGGGTGGAATACCTCACACCATACGCTTCTACTAAGATCTACTGCCTCAAAATATCAACACATAGAACATATAACCTTTCTTAATAACAAAGCACACCATCTATCTTTTGGGAGAAAATCTCTATCTTCTGATCTCTAACAGCCTTCTTTGACTTAACCAAACTAGGATCCCTATCTTACTTTTCTTTCACTTCGGCAACCAATGAAGATTTCGAACCATTCTGAACTCATACACTACCTTCAGCTGAATCAACCAATCGAACACCTAATCTAGCAAGTTGATGAACATCACTGACTAACTTTTTCTTATCTCCCTCAACATGAGCTACACTACACATAGACAATCTACTAAGGACATTTTCCATTACATTGGACTTGCTCGGATGATACAACACACTTATATCATTATATTTTAATAACTCAAGCCACCTTATTTGATAAAGATTCAAATATTTCTGCGTGAACATGCACTGTAAACTCTTATGATCAGCAAACATATCAACATGAATCCCATAAAGATAATGTCTCCAAATTTTCAAAGAAAAACACTAGATGCCAACTCAAGATCATGGGTAGGTTAATTCTTTTCATGGGGTTTAAGATATCTAGAGGCGTAGTCTATGACCTTGCCTCTCTGCATCAAAACACAACCAAGACCAACTCTAGAAGCATCATGGTAAACTACAAATTCAACTAAACCATCTAGCAAAGTCAAGACTAGTGCAGAAGTGAGTCGAGTCTTCAACTCCTAAAAACTTTTTTCGCAAGAATCTAACCACTAAAATTTGACTTTATTTTGAGTCAATTGATATATGAGGGATGTAATAGAAGAAAAACCTTCAAAAAATCATCTATAGTAGCCAGGCAAATCCAAAAAATTCCTTATATCTGATGGAGAGATGGGTCTGGGCTAGTTTCTCACTGCTTCAGTCTTTTGAAGATAAATTCTAAGGCCATCATTGGAAATAATATGGCCAAGAAAAGCTACTGATCTCAGCCAAAATTTGCACTTACCGAATTTGGCGTACATATGATGAGCTCCAAGGGTCTGCACATAATTCTCAGGTGGTCTTCATGATCATTTTCACTATGGGAATAGAAAAGGATATCATAAATGAAGACTATGATGAACATATCCAAGTACTACTTAAACATCCTCTTCATTTAATCCATGAAAGTTGCAGGGGCATTCGTTAGTCCAAAAGACATAACTAGGAATTTGAAGTGACCATACTGAGCTCTGAAAGCTGTTTTTTGGAATGTCACATTCTTTACTCTAAGATGATGATAGCCTAATTTGAGTTCTATCTTAGAGAAATAACTAGCACCCTGAAGTTAGTCAAACAAGTCATCAATTCTGGGGAGTGGATACTTATTCTTGATTGTGACTTTGTTTAACTGACGGTAGTCGATGCATATTCTAAGAGAACCGTCTTTCTTACACTCAAATAAGACTGGAGCACCCCATGGAGAAATACTAGGCTTGATGAAACCCTTATCTAAGAGATCTCTTAACTATTTTTTCATATCCTTAAGCTCAGCTGGAGCCATTCGATAAGGTGGAATAGAGATAAGCGGGGTATCTGGAAGGAGATCTATTCTGAAGTCAATTTTTCTTTCGAAAGAAACTCTGGGAAGATATTCAGATAACACATCTAGAAATTCCCTTACTACTGAAACTGACTCGGTACTTGGAGTCGCAGAACTAGATTCTTTGAATTGAACAAGATGGTAAACACACCCTTTAATATCATCTTTCTTTCTCTAAGATATGAAACAATCTGAACCCTAAGCACTGAAGTACTACCCCTCCATTAAATAACTGGTTCATTGGGAAACTGAAACTAGACAACTCTATTTCTGCAATCAACTGAGGTATAACATGAGTGGATCCAATCCATGTCAATAATGACATCGACATCAGTCATTTCTAACTCCACAAGATCAACTAAGGTGACTTTTTGAGACATTGTGATAAAAAAAATTTTGTATACCCATCTGGCAATAATAGATTAACCCATTGGGGTACACACTGAAAAAAGCTCTACTAACATTTCGAGACTGACACCAAAGTTGACAGCTATATAAGGAGTCACAAAGAAGAGTAACACTCCGAGATCTAACAATGCATACACATGAAGATGGAAAACTTGTAATGTACCCGTAACAACATTAGGAGAATTTCCTACCATGCTAAGTCTAGAGTGCATACAACCTATTCTAACGCTGCCCACTGGTTGCACTGGATGTGGCTCTCTGATGAGTTGAGCAACGTGCTAGAGTTGATAAGAAATTGGTCTAGCCCTGTTGGCAAATCATTTTTGCCCCTCTGAGCGACCACTATACACTCCTGAACCCTGTGGCCTGGATTTCCATAACCAAAACACACATCACAACCATCCTTACACTTACCTTAATGATTCCTTCCATATTTCTTATAGAGTAAATTTGTATGTCCACTGTTCGCACTACCTTGGAACTTAGAGCTTGATACTTTATCCCAACTATCTTACCTGAACTTAGGCTTTGGCGCACTAGCTGAAGATAGAGCTAGGGCTAAAAATTTCTAATGGAACTTAGAATGGTTACCACCTTTTGATGTTGGCTGAGAAAAGTTAAAACTACCTGTTCTCGCCCTCTTATTCTCTCTCTTCCTCTTCTTATGTTTTTCCTACTCAATCTGTTGAGCATAAACAATAAGACTAGATAGGTCCATCTCCTTAATCAACATGGCAGTCATACACTCCTTAACCATACTATCAGATACACTAGACAAAAACTTACTCATTCTAGACCTATGATCCTCCACCATAGAAGGAGCATACCTTACCAACTGAGTGAACTTAAGCGAGTACTTCTTTACGCTCATATTACCCTGCTTCAAATTGATAAACTCCTGAACCTTAGATTCCTTCAAATCTAAGGTAAAGGACTTGTCTAAGAAATCTATAGAAAACTTCTCCCACTCTACCAGCCCTGCATCAATACCAGGGTCTTCCTTCCACTACTTAAACCAAGTGTGAGCTACATCCTAAAACTGGTATGCAGCAACCTGTGCACTCTCACTTGAAGTGATGCCCATAATATTAGTCACCTTCTGTACCATATCCAGAAACTCCTATAGATCCTTCTCAGACTTGGATCCTAAAAACAAAAGGGGATTCATTCGAGTGAAATCTCAAATCCTAACTGCAACTGTATTTTCCACTTGATTAGATGGGGAAATATCCTGTTGGTTATTCTGACTATCTACTGAATGGGTTAGGATCTTAAAAGCGGCAATGAATTCGGCTGAGAAATATGCTCATTCAGGGACCATTCTGAATAGGCCGTGGTGCGGGCTAATCCCCATTTCTTCTTCCGTTGATTCTTCTAGGAGGCATTATTTATAAATGGAATAAAGGATAAGGTAGAAAAAGAGTTTAAATAGAGCTCATGCTCCTTCACCCGAAATAAACACTGAAAGAAAAGAAACTTTCCTAAAAATATTTCATAGCCTCTTGTCCATAAGTGTGGAGCGCTTCACACCCATGTACAAGACTACTCAACGCGACTTTCAAACTCCCTAGGACACATTAAAACCTTAGCCTCTGATACCAAGTTTTTTCATGACCCAAGGCTACCTCTAGTTGTGACGACGGTAATTTCGACCATAAGGGACCATAAGCTAACCCATAAGTTGGTACCTGCTGTGAGCACTGAACAAAATAGTAATACAACATAGTTGTAGAAATTTAGCTGATAAGATACCATAAAAATGGATACTAAAAAATATTTCAAAACATGTCTAAAATATCATATAGAATGCTAGAAACCAACTGTCTATCTGAAAACAACTGATGACACTAAAAAGATTGACTGACTATGTAAAAGCCTCTAAACATCATGAGGAGATGATGGGACAGATCCTTAACTAACTCCAACTTACTGAACATAAGAAAACACTAACGTAACTGAAATAAATAATTTATTTCCTTGATGGATGAGGACTCACCATTACTTCTGCTGAGTAAGTTGAGATATCTAAGAGCGGTCCAGAAACTGTGTGTCCAAACCTATGTTATAAGACAACATAGCACAAAGAAAAGTATGTGGTCAGTACTTTAAATGTACTGGTATATACGATAAGGACTGCCTATAATGCATGAGGTAACTAAGCATAATGCATGAACATATAATATCTGAGAATATAAGGCCAACAATAAACACGTTTCTGAGATAATCTATAATCTGAAAGACTGAAAGCTGTATAATTGAAAATCTATACACTTGGTCAAGAAAACCTAAACTGAAATACACTAATTACTGTATTGAGACTGTGGAAAGTATCATATAACTAACATGCCCCAATCTGAGCTAATCAGGCTTCAACCTGTAACCCCAGTTGGAATAGTGTAAATACCGTGCCACAGGTAATAACACTGACTGTGTGGATCCATTAAACTGGTGTCCTGAAGACCAGAGTGTCAAACTAAACTGGCGAGTGATCCCTGCGAGAAAGTCAAGCCTAAACTGATGGGTCACCCCTCATATACTATGCTGGATACATAGTTTTGGAATACAGGGACTAATATTAATGACTCTTCCTAACTGATAGGGAATCCGCCATCCCTGCATTTGGTTGATACTAAATCCTACTCCCAACTGAACTGACACTGGTACTGAACTGAACTAAGTTTAACTACATATTATTTTTGATAATTGATAGTGCTTATCATGATCATAAATATCTGAGTATACTGTATAAACTCATAAAGTAAACCAAAAAAGTGTTTTTGGGCACCATGGGTGAAAGGAAACCATGGATGAACATCCCACATACCTTAACAACTGAATTCTTGAACATTTCTTGAATGGGAAACTTAAACCCTTGATTTCTTGAGAATGAAGCTTGAATTTGTTCTTGGGGAAGGAGGGTTTTCTTTAGAGGAATTTGAGTGAAAGAGGCAAATAATGACAATTTAGAAGCCCCAATTTGTGTTATGGATGAAATAGGATGAGGGAAAATGAGCCAAATGCCCTTAGCTTAAAGGACGAGGGCTGGACGAATAGGGATGGGCGAGCTGCGGGTTCCAAACCAATAGGGTAAGCCCTATGTTGTGGGATCCAATCTGGAGGACTAGACCAGGCACCGCGGGCTCTGTCTCGATGGACCAAATTGGGCACCACGGGCCTATCCCGATGGGTCTACTATTTTCATTCTCCAAACACAACCCTACGCCTATTCAAAAAAATTCAAAAACTTCCCCGAGACATACCTTTAAAACCCCCAAACATGTTTCAACTTAAAAATCAACGTCTTGAGGTCGGGAAGACCAAAATAAAAATCATCGAATTTTAGGGGTCTTGAAAATGACTAAGTCCTTAACACTTAGTGGATTTTTCAAGCCTTGAATACCTTAAGAATGCAACTAAGAGCTGAATTGAGTTAAGAATATTATGGGGTTTTATAGCTATTCATAGTCTTAAGCATTGTGTGACGTCCAGGGTATATTTCTGGGGTGTTACTAACTTGGTATCAAAGCCTAAGGTTTAAAGAGTCCTAGGAGTCAGACTAGCCTCATTACGTAGAGTCTTGATCATGAATATAAAGTGCATAATATTTATGAGCAGGATGCTACGGAAAGAGTTAGGAATCATTATTTCTTTTATGATCTATCATGCTTAGAGTTGTCTCTATTTGACTTAACTTGTACTTTTACGTGACATAATATGCCTCCTCGCCGACCATCTGAATGAGAATGTATCTCATGCTAAATTTTAGGTTGCCTTTCAAGCATTGTCCCAAGATTTGAATGCCAATGTTCAGGGAAACTAACAGGAAACAATCCTACTTCTACAAAATGGTAATTTAGTTGTAGTATGAGTTAAGACTTTATGAGTATGAATCTACCTAAGTTCCATGAGTCAAAGGTGGATGAGGATCTCTAACTTTTTATTGATGAAGTGAGAAAGATTACTCAAATTATGCATATGACTAATAAGGAGAGTTTAGAATTGGTATCCTATTGACTGAATGATATTTCTTATCATTGGGTTGTTATGTGGAAGGAAGGTAGGGGTGAGAGTGAAGCTCTTATGAGTTAGCAGGTATTTCAGAGTGCTTTTATGGACAAGTTCTTTCTGAATAAGATAAGGAAGTCTAAGGTAGAGGAGTTCATAAACCTAAGACAAAGCTCTATCACAGTGAAGGAGTACTTCCTTAAGTTATGCTCTCGAGTTTTTATTTGACTCTAGATCTCGTATGAGCAAGTTTGTTACTGGGGTATTTGATTTTGTGGTCAAGGAGTACAGAAATGCCAGGATGATTAGGGATATGGATATTTCTAGGTTGATGACTTATGATCAATAGATTGAGGTAGAAAAGTTAAAGAAATGAGAGGAAAGAAACAAGAGAGATAGGACTGGACAGTTTGTGTATAGTCAGCTAAGGTCTAGAGGGGGAAGCTATGCACAGTTTCAGGGTCACTCATCAGTGCCTTTGCTATCTTTCACTAGTTCCCTTGCACCTAGGACCCATAGGAGCAATGAGGCAGGACTTCAAATTCCAGGTCTTAAAATAGTATAGTTAGGAGGCATAGTTACCCGACATATGTAAAGTATGGCAGGGGCTATCTCGGTAAGTATTTAGGGTTGCTATGGTTGTGGCAAGTTGGGCCATAGAATCAAGAAGTGTCTGTATGCTAAGCAGGGAAGTAGGGATATTCGTCCTTAGACTCAATATACTAATGCACCAGCTCTGCCAGGTCACCCAGTCTCTCCACAGGGCGCATCATCCAGTACCAGTGGTGGTCAGTGCCAAAATTGGTTCTATGCTTTACCATCTCATCAAGAGAAGAAGAGTTCACCAGATGTTTTCATTAGTATGATTTATTCCTTTTACCTTAATGTATATGTGTTGTTGGACCTGGATTTATTAGTGTCTGTGAATTTTGGAGTAGGTCCTTAAAATCTCTCTAAGCCTTTCTCAGTTTCTACCCCAGTGGGTGAGTCAGTTATTATAATAGGAGTCTATAAGAAGTGTCCTATCATCGTCCTCTATAAAGACATACTAGCATACCTAATAGTGTTAGAGATGGTAGATTTTGATGACATTCTTGGCATGGATTGGCTCCATTCATGCT
Source organism: Capsicum pubescens (assembly GCA_030864215.1). Classification (NCBI taxonomy): domain Eukaryota; kingdom Viridiplantae; phylum Streptophyta; class Magnoliopsida; order Solanales; family Solanaceae; genus Capsicum; species Capsicum pubescens. The sequence goes on along the minus strand of CM061538.1, from coordinate 95,237,286 downwards.
ATGCATAGATAGATTGTCCAACCTGTACGGTAAAGCTTTAGTTTCCTAATGAGGCAGTTTTTGAGTGGGAGGGTAGTTCTGTGTCTCCCAAAGGTGATTTAATCTCTTATCTTAAGGCCATAAAGTTAATATCAAAAGGGTGTATCTATCATTTAGTTCAAGTCAAAGATACTAAGTCTGAAGCACCAACAGTTAAATCAGTTTGTGTAGGCAATGAGTTTCCTAAGATTTTCCCCAAAGATCTACTAGGGGTACCTCCAGAGAGAAATAAAATTTGGTATTGATCTTCTCACTGATACTCAACCTATTTCTATCCCTCCATATCTTATGGCTTCGAATAAACTTAAAGAGTTAAAGGATTAACTTAAGGACCTCTTAGATAAAGATTTCATCAGACCCAGTGTTTCTTCGTGGGGTACTCCAATCCTCTTTATGTGCAAAAAAGATAGTTCTAGATAGGTAAACAAGGTTACCATTAAGAACAAGTATCCTATTCCTAGAATCAATGATTTGTTTGATCAACTTTAGGGTTCCCAGTGGTTCTCCAAGATTGAACTTTGGTCAGGATACCACTAATTTAAAGTTAGGGAGCAATACATTCTAAAAAAAAGCTTTCCAAATGATATATGACCATCTTGAGTTTACGGTTATGTCTTTTGGACTGACAAATACTCCTGCAGCTTTCATGGATTTGATGAATAGGGTCTTCAAGAAGTACTTGAACATGTTTATCATTATTTTCATAAATGACATACTGGTGTATTCCAGGAGTGAGGAAAAACATGCAGACCATTTGAGAATGGTGCTGTAGACCCTCAAGGGCCGTCAATTGTATGCAAAATTTGGTAAATGTGAGTTTTGGTTTGAATCTATTACCTTTTTAGGACATGTAATTTTAGGGGATGGTATTCATGTAGATCTTCAGAAGACTAATGCAGTGAAGCACTGGCCTACACCCATTACTCCATATGATCTCAGGACCTTTCTGGGTTTGGTTGGGTATTATAGAAGATTTGTTGAAGGTTTCTAATCTATAGATGCACTATTGACTAAGCTGACCCAACAAAAAAAGAACTTTATATGGTTGGATAAGTGTGACAAGAGTTGCCAAGAGTTGAAGTAAAGATTGACTTCGGTACCAGTATTAGCTCTGCCAAAAGGGTTAGATGGATTCGTAGTGCATTGTGATGCATTAAGAGTTTGATTAGGGTATGTGTTGATGCAAAATAGAGAGTAATAGTGTATGCCTCTAGGAAACTTAAGGATCATGAAAATAATTACCCAACTCATGACTTAGAGTTAGCTGCTGTGTTGTTTTCCTTGAAAATTTAGAGGCACTACCTTTATGGTGTGTATGTTGATGTTTTTACTGACCATAAGTCTTCAGTATGTATTTTATCAAATAGAGCTGAATCTTTATCAGAAAAGGTGGTTGGAGTTATTGAAAGATGATGACATGAATGTGCTCTATTATTTGGGTAAGGCTAATATATTGGTAGACACACTAAGTAGGCTGTCTATGGGTAGTGTGTCTCATGTGAAGAAGGAAGAATCGGAGTTAGATAAAGAAGTGCATAGGTTGGTTCATTTGGGAGTATGTTTGCTCGATACTGATGATGGGGGAGTAATAATTTAGAATGGTTTAGAATCATCTCTGGTAGTCATATTAAAGGATAAATAGCAAAATAATTCCATACTTATCCAAATATTGGAGGCAGTTCAGCAATAGAAGGTTGAGGTTTCTCCCGAGAGGGAGATGGTATACTTCACTATAAAGGTAGACTTTATGTTATGAATATAGATGAGTCGAGGGAAAGGATACTAGCCTAGGATCATGGTTCGAGGTATTCCATTCATCCGGGTGCTACTAATATGTATCATGACTTATGAGAAATTTATTAATGGAATGGTTTTAGGAGAGACATAGCTGAGTTTGTAGCCAAGTGTCCCCATTGTCAGTAAGTTAAGGTTGACCATCAAAGACTGGATGGTACATTGCAAGAGATTAGTATCCCTACTTGGAAGTAGGAAGTACTTAATATTGATTTCATCATATGGTTGCCTCAATCAAGACGTCAATATGATTCAATTTGGGTCATCGTAGACTTAATAACTAAGCAATCCCATTTCCTACCTGTTAAGACTTCAGATAACAGAGAGGATTATGCCAAAATATATATCCACGAGTTGGTAAGACTTAATGGGATTCCCTTGTCCATTATTTTAGACAGTAGGCACGCAGTTCACGTCAAAGTATTGGCAGTCTTTTTAGAAGGGCCTTGGTACAAAGGTTAAGCTTAGTACTGTATTTCATCTACAGATCGATGATCAGGTTGAATTCACAATTCAGACATTAGAAGACATACTGAGGGAATGTGTTTTAGACTTTAAAGGAAGTTGGTATGACCATCTACCTTTGATTTAGTTCCCTTACAATATTAGTTACCATGTTAGTATTTAGATGGCTCCATTTGAAGTGTTATATGAGCATATATCCATGTCACCTCTAGGATGGTTTGAGGTCGGTGAGTTGCTTTGATTGGTCTAGATACTGTTCTTAAAGTTATGGAAAAGGTTTAGTTAATTCGTAAGAGATTGAAAACTGCTCAAAACCGTCAGAAATCATATGATGATGTAAGAAGGAGAGATCTCAAGTTTGATATAGGCGATTAGGTATTCTTGAAGGTGTCACTAAATAAGGGAATTATGAGATTTGGAAAGAAGAGAAAGTTGAGTCCTTAATTTATTGATCCATATGAGATAGTGAAGCGTATAGGAAAGGTTTCTTACGAATTGAATCTTCCGTCAGAGTTAGCTGCGGTTCACCTAGTGTTCCATGTATCCATGCTCAATATGTGCATTGGAAATCACTCCTTAGTAGTTCCCCTAGAGAGTATTGAGGTCAAAGATAACTTGTCGTATGTAGAGATTTATGCTTGGGAAACTGAAGTAGACATGATGACAAACTATCCTCATCTCTTTTTCTCTAATTCAGTTCCTACCTAAGGTAAAGTGTTATTTCCAGAAAATTCGTCCTCCTTAAGTCTATTTAAGTGTTTCTATGTTGTATATTGTGTTGTGAGAAACTATATCCTTGTGGTAGCAGTAAGTTCTATTGTAAATTTAGTTTGAAATTGTTGATTCTTGTACAAATCCTAATCCTAGATGAATCACATTCAAGGATGAATGTTTCCAAGGGGGATAAATTGTAATACCCCGCGTCTAAAAGTCTTTTGGTATCATACGTCTCATCCCTTTAAGTCGTGCATGCAACAAACGAGTGGTATGTGGTAGTCGTATTCAAAATAGAGTGGCATTGTGGACATCCTGTTGTAGGTACGACTCAACCTTTAGAGTCGTAAGACTGCCATACAAGTCTTAAGTTCATTAGTGTAGGCTCCCTAGGATTTTGTCAAAGATACCAATGGGGGGCTACAGGTCGTATGGATATGTTACTAGTTGTATGTTACCACTTGTATGATGATCAATATACACCATCTTTGATTCTGTCAAGCTTACGAGTTAATGGGCCTAGTCGTACCCTCTCCAGACGAGTCGTATGTTTGACTCGTAAAGATTGGTGAGAAATTTATGTAAAGTTCAGTAAAAGGGATTTTTGGTCTTTTCCCCTCTTATAACTCCCAACCCATAACCAAAAACCCTCAAAGAATCATTATTTTTCTCTATTACTTAATCGATAACAATACTTTTTTCCTCCCATCTTCAAGAACATCAAGATTAGGGTTCCTCACACAAATTTATCCTTCACGTCTCAAGGTTCAAACTTTTTCCTACGTCAAGAGAATACAAGTATATGGGGTTTATGAAAAAGGTTATTATTTTATCCTTGTGTCCAAAGTACATGGTTTTGAGATTTAATTTACTTATTTTGAATCAGGGTTCATACCCAAATAGGATGTTATTAAAAGTATGATACTACAATGTGAATGGGAGCCTTAAGTGCATCAAGGTTTACATATATTCATGTTTTGACTTATAAAATCATATTATGATTTAAATTTCATTATCTTGCTGGGATTATTGAAAGATTTCTAGATGATTATTGAGCAGGAAGTTTTGTTATGAATTTCAATGAATTAAAGTATGGACTCTAAGTCCTAAATACAAGTATTGAGTTTACAAGAATATTATGCTCTTAAGATCCATTGATAAGTTTTATAACATGATTTAAAGCAAATATTGATATTTGATCCTAAGGTAAGATATGAAATCCACAATTATTCATCTTACTTATAATTTAAGTAAAGAGAAGCATAACTGGTTTTCATTCTATAAACCCTTATGCTAATTTAAGGTGGATTTCTTAAGTATTAGCATATAAGTATTCTGGGAGTAGTATTTAGCATTGAGAAGGGAATATGGATGAGCTTGTACTAAATTCTTGGAAACTATGAGCCACCGTAGGTTAATCTTTTTCCCAATATGGATGAAGTTTAGTGATCACTAAAGTTAAGGTTTTATTTCGAAGGCAAGGGTAGAACAACTCTCCTCAACATGGGTAAGACATTGGACTCCATTTTAGCTCACATGGTTTATGTCGGTTAGAAAAATATCCCAAAAGAAATAATAAAAGTAAAGCTTTTAGAAACTAAGTGTTTGGCTTACAAAGTTTATCCTTATGTTTCATTATTCATGTTTATGATCTTGCAGTCTTTTGTTTATTTCAAGCTCAAGGTGAGTCATTTACACTTAGCATACATCATTGAAAGTTTATATGTATATTCAATTATTGTTTTACTTATGTATTCACCCCCTCATACTCAGTACATTCCAGAGGTACTGACCCACATATATGTCTATGTGCTACATTGTCTTATAATGTAGGTTCTGGTGCTTTTTTCCAGCAGAACGATTGACTATGGGCATTATCACCTATATCCCGACTTTAAATGAGTCCTCATAGTCTGAGGACCCAGTTCTCAGATATCTGCTTATTTCTGAAAGTGTTTTAGGTATATGATTTCTAGTTATGTTCGGGTCAGCAAAGGTATATCCCAGTGGCTCTCTAGTCATGAGTATAGTCTTATCATACCATTTATGTTTTTAGTTCAAAGAGTTATTTAAGGATTTCCAAGTTAAAGACTTTTATTAAGATATAGAACCGTTTACCTTCAAGTTTTAATAAATGTTAGTCCACTTCTCATATGAGTTTTAAGCTAAATAGATATCATGGGTTAGCTTAGGGCTATTCATAGTCTTAAGCTCTGTGTGACGTCCAGGGAGTGATTTCGGGGCATTACATTAAAGCTTAGCTTGATCTTTCAATATAAGATATGATATGAATTCCACAAGCGTTCCTTCTGATTATGATTTAAGTAAAACAAAACACGATTTGTTTTCAGTCTATAAATCCTTATGCTATTTTAAGGTGGATTTATTAAGTATGAGCCTAAATATATATATATATATAGATTTGTAGTAGTATCTAACACCGATAAGGGAATGTGGATGAGCGTATCCTAAATTTCTGAAAACTACGAGCCACTCTATGTTTAAGAGACCTCGTTAGGAAGTGTCTACTTTTCCCATTATGGATGAAGTTTTTGTTGGAATCTGTTACCTTTTTGGGATATGTAATTTTAGGGGATGGTATTCATGTAGATCCTCAGAAGATTGATGCAGTGAAGCACTGTCCTAGACCCATCACTCCATATAATATCAATAACATTTTGGCTTTTGTTGGGTATTATAGAAGATTTGTTGAAGTGTCAACTCAATAGCCACACCATTGACTAAACTGACCCAAAAAAAGGTAAAGTTTTAATGGTCGGATAAATATGAGAAGAGTTGCCAAGAGTTGAAGGATAGATTGACTTCGACACCAGTTTTAGCTCTACTAGAAGGGTTAGACAGATTCGTAGTGTGTTGTGATGCATCAAGAGTTTGGTTAGGGTGTGTGTTGATGCAAAATAGGAGAGTGATAGTGTATGCCTATGGTAACTTAAGTATCACGGAAAGAATTACCCAACTCATGACTTGGAATTAGCTGTTGTGTTGTTTGCCTTGAAAATTTGGAGGCACTACCTTTATGATGTGTACATTGATGTTTTTATTAACTATAAGAGTCTTCCGTATGTAATTTCTCAAATGGAGCTGAATCTTCATCACAGAAGGTGGTCGGAGTTATTGTAAGATTATGATATAAATATGCTCTTGTAGACACCTAATTTTGTCCCTCCCGAAGTCTAATTTTATTCATTTTTAGTTCACCTTACCATGTGTCCAACCCCATGTAATTATATCCCACAAAAATACAAAAATAAACAAAAAAATACCTCTAACTAATTTATCTTATCCTAACAACCTACCCAATCAAAAGCTTCCACCTACCCTAACTACCCATATGATCCCCTCCTCCTTTTTCTTGTCCACAAAGAAAGAATATATGGGGGACCCACCAAAATTCCCACATCATAACAAATCCATGCCCATTATAAAAGAAAAATTCTAAGAGGAAAAAAGGTTCATTCTTTGATCATCATCTTCTCCACAACAACAACAATCACAAAATAATCTTCCTCACAAAAACAACAACAAAAGAAAAAAAAAAGCAACCGGTGAACAGTAACCGTGAACAGTGCCGATGAACAGTGCCGGCGAACAGTACCCGGTGAACAATACCCGGCGTGAAAAGTGACGGTGAACGGGTCATTATTTATTGAGTTGGATTGTTGGTGTTAAGGTTCGGCTCGAGGTTTCCGGGTGCGGACTCTCTTTATTCGAATAACATTGAGTTTGAAAGCTTCAAATTTAAGGTCCAATTCTTTCTTCTCTTTTATTTAATTCTTATGTGATTGTGATTGTGATTGTGATTGCATGTGATTCGATACTGTGGTTTGTTTGTTGATGTGAACTGTTGGTGACATTAGGGTGTGTGATGTGCTAAGCATGATTGATGAATTTTCGTTATTCTCGATTGGTGGATTGTGTATTGAAATGGGTTAATCACGTGGTTAAAAATGAATTAAGGTGGGGATTAAAAATGGAGGAAAATGAATATTGATTAATTTTGATGTATTGATAATGTTAAACATGATAGAATTGTGATACGTTGAACTTGGTAGGCAAATGTAGGCTTGGTAGGCAAATTTAGGAATAACGAGTTGTTGGAGTGTTTGAATATGTGCGTGAATGCTACTTTCTACTTTATTGCACGAAAAGTTTAAATTGTACTCATTTAGCCGGGGAATTCCCCGAAGAATTTGTATTAATTTATCCGGGGAATGCCCGAAGTAGCATGTACGCAAAGGAGGCTCGTGATCAAGGCCCGGAACGTCGGGTGGAGTTTATTTTATGATTAGTTTAGAATAGAATAGGTTTTATATTTTAGCACCTCTTTTATTTTGGATTGTATAATTTAGACTGAACATTATTTTGGTTTGTTTTGAATTTTGTGTGATTTGTTTGTTTGCTTGTTTTGTGTGTTTATGTGGTTTGTACATTTGTAATGTCAAATTAGCCGATATGCTCCACCAAGCGACCGTGGTTGAACCACGGGATCGAGGGGTGCCTAACACCTTCCTCTCGGTCAACAAAATTCCTTAGCCGGAATCTCTGTTCGCAGATCAGTTTTTAGAGTCAAACCGTTTCGAAAAGGATTTTTCAAAGGTGACTTGGCACACCGGATTATGCCAAGTGGCGACTCTGAATAAGAAAAAAATAATGTAAATAATCCTTTTTTTTTCGAAACAAATTTTTTATTTTTGTCACCTTAATAATAAAACCCTTTCGAACTTAAAATACATATCTTTTTTTTGGAGTCGAAAAAAGGGGTGTGACAGCTCTGGCAACTCTGCTGGGGAAGACAAATAGGAATTCGAGCTTATTTTTGAGTCGTATCGGCTTTGTTTGGAATTACAAGTGTATAAGCATTGTTTGTAATTATTATTGGTGTTATTGTTTTCACTTTTGTGCGTTTTCGTGCTCTTTGTTTATAGTATTTATCTTATGTGTTACCGCTTTATATCTGTCATCATGAGTCCGCCCCCCGACCTTCTTTCTGCAACAAGTTCGTAGTACACGTGTTGTACACAACCTTTAGTTGAGTCACCCTTATTTGGGGGGGGGGCATCGGTGTTATGGAGTAGGTGGAAAGCAAAGCAGCCACTATCGACCATACGCTCCCCCGTACAGCCTTGTTAGTGAACCACAACGTAGGTCAGCCTTTAGGTCATGCTTATGTGCATCATGCGGAGACCTAGCGGGACCCACATGGTCCATTGTAGGAGGCCCACCTCTAAAAGCATCCCTACATGCTAACTGTTGCATATTTAAGGGTAACGTGGTCATTTGACGGACTGATTTGAAAGAAAAAAAAATATTTGTTAGGAGTAAGGTGCGTAGGTAAAAAACAAAAAAAAAAGGAAGAAAAATAGAAAAGGTGAGTCGAAAAGAATGAATCAAAAGGAATATCGTAGTTTATTTTAGAATTCTTTATGACTTTTGTTCTTCACAATCCAAAAACTCAAAAAGATTTTTTTTACGTTTTGCATTTGTCTTCTTAAAATACCGTAAGCTCAAAAAAAGAAAAAAAGAAAAAAAAAGGAGGTTTTTTTTGTCTTTTCTACTTATTTGTCAAAAGAAAAAATACCAAAAAGATTTTTTTATAATTGATGGTGTCAGTCTTAGTTAAAGTGTCTAGTTGAAAATCCAAAAAATTTTATTCGTTTGTTTTTTATTGTGTCTCTTAAGTTAGAGTCAATTTATTAGTTAATCGTTAATTGTCCAATCTAAACGAACTATGCACCCCTGATTCTCCTCTCTCGGGAGTGAGATACGTAGGCAACCTATTTTAGGTTCGGGGATCTTATTTCAAAAATTCAAAAAAAAAATTTCTTCACTCTTCATTTAGAGTAGGTGTCTCATGTACATCTTTAAAAGAAAGCAAAAAAATATATTTTCCTTTAATAGGTTCAAGTTTCATTTTCGTATGAAATTTAAAATCGAAAATCCAAAAATATTTTCTTCAGTAACCATAGATTTCATGTTGTACAAGAAACTGAAAGATTCGAAAAGATTTTCTTCACTCTTCACTTAGAGTAGGTGTTTCATATACATCTCTAAAAGAAAACTACAAAAAGATTTTTTTTAATAGTTTCAAGTTTCATTTTCCTATGAAATTCTAAATCGAAAACCCAAAAAGATTCTTCTTTGGTAATCATAGATTCCATTTTTGTATAGGGAGTTTAAACCTAAAAAATGCAAAAAAGATTTTCGTCAATTCTTTTGATAATTTGTTATTTTCTTTTCTTTTTAAAGTTTCAAGAAAAAGAAAAAAAAAGATTTTAATTGTCCATTTTGACAAAACTTCACGAACTATGCACACCTAATTCTCCTCTCTCGGGAGTGAATACGTAGGCGCCCTTCTTGGGTTCGGTGATCATAAAAAAAAAGAGATTTTGAAAAAAAATTGAACTCTAACACATTTGTTGTTTTATGTTGAGTCAGTTTAAGGTGGTTGGTTTATGGCATTCTGACTGGTCCTTCACATCACACCAAATCCAAAGGGTTAGTTGTGTTCAACAAAGATATAGAGAGTGACATCATAGATCAAATAAAGAATCAGGAAAATGAGAGTTTAAAGCAAGAGGTCAGGAGGCTAAGACAACAAATGATAGAAATGCATCGAGCTTGGGCCAGTGGGTTGCCTCCTCCTCTATTTTCCTTTATTGATCCTACAAATACCTCGTGTTTTCCACCAAAATCTCAAAGTTGGTTTTCTACTGTTGTTGATGCACCGCAACATGACTCATAATTCATTCTAAGCCAAAAGCATCTCAATACTTCCACCACTTTGCCTCTAGTTCCTCAGCATAAGTCTGCTACATTCACAACACCATATGTTGTCTGTGATCTTATTGCTCAATCCTTTACTGGGACTTTCACACTGTCTCATCCAACGGTTGTGCGTCCCCATGCTGCTAGTGAACCTATATTCAATACTCTTGGTGATCATTGTTATACTCTTGAGCCTGCTTTTAAGTTAACTGGAACACCAAAGTTTCTGAACACGAAGTCCAGTGTGCCAGAAGAGTCGGAGAAAATGGTTGGAAAAATGAAGAGTACAGAAAATGCTATGAAAAAATTTCTAGGACCTGCGGGTAAAGAAAATGTTTCATACAAAGACTGGGGCATGCCTTCAAATGCTAATCTTTCTCCAATCTTTGTGATGTCGAAATTTGAGGAGCAAGATGGGTATGAGGAATCCGTGAAACCTTTGGGACAATATTGCAATCAATTAAGGGAACCTGGAGGGAAGAAGAATGAGAAAGATGCATTGGCTATTGTAGTTGGACAGCAGGAAAGGTTAAGAAGACCATGTCGTTGTCGGTCTCAGGCGCAAGCTCAAGTTTATGCCTAAACTCCACATAATCACTCCCAAAATCCATTATACTCTTTTTTTCCACCTCCATATCTAGTATATTGTGCACAACCATATGTTCAACCCCCATCTTACCCACAGTGGAACACACCAACTCCTCAGAGTCGTCCTCTAACTCCATAAACATACCAAAACCCTTCTAAGCTTCATTTTTGATCCAAGCCAAACGATAAAATGAGGCATAAGTCGAGAGATAGCTTCACACCAATTGGAGAGTCATATGCTAGTTTATTTCAGAGATTGGTACAGGAGGGAATGATCACTCCTCTCCTTGGGTACACCCTTAATCGGCGGTCAAGAAATTTTGATCCTAGCGCACGATGTGCATATCATTCTGAGGCTCAGGGTTATTGTATTGAAGATTGTCGAGCTTTGAAAAGAGAAATTGAAAAGATGATTCAACATAAATCAATCATGGTACAGAAAATTGACAGTGAGGAAAGCTCTAGTCATGCTGATATGCAAACTAGTGGCTAAGATGTCAAGATGTGCAATTGAGAATTCACCCCTCTTCCACTAGGAAGAGGTCTGGTAGTTTGTTTTGTCTTCTTTGCTATTTTCCGAATTATTTTAGGGTTGTAGTTCGGGATCTATCTTGTTTTGTCCCTTTGTCGTTTATGTTCAAACCCTTTTATCTTTCATTTTTATTAAATGGAGTGCCCCCTTTTCATTTATGTTTTAAATTTGTGTTGTTTGTTTGTTTTCTTTACATAATATATTTTATGTTGACTCTAGTGATATGACATACTTGCAGAATTTTTAGCCAGATTTTAAAGTCCAATTTAAGCATGAACATTGAATCAGAGGGTTAAAGTTAGAAAAGAGAGCGTCTGAGGAAATAGATAGAGTGTTGGGGCATTTGGTGATCAAATGAGGCCTTCTTTGAAAATTAAAGCAATTATTTTGAGAATCACAAGAGCACCTTGGTCATTGATCGAAAGGCAAGTCCCAATTAGGTTAAATAGCGGACGTGTGATCCATATATCAAGAGAAACAAGAAGATAAGCAGCTCCACGAAAGCATAAGTCATTTGATATGAGGAATGTACAACAAAGGTGGAGTTTACAGAAGAAGTAGTGACACACAGTCTCAATCTGCTTAAAAAGATGTCGCAAATGATCTTCATCTCTCACTTCCAATTGCATGTTATGTACTTGCATTCTCAAGGATTGATATGATGAAGGCATTTCATTCTGCCATCCAAACATTGTGTCATCCTTTGTTTACCCCATTTGAGCCTCAGTGTTATTTTCTTTCATACCCCTCTTTTGGAATCAAGATAGAGTAAGCAAAGTTCAAAGAATAGTGTCGAGTAAAAAGATAAAGTCAAAAGTTACAAAAAAGAGACAAAAATGTTTCCAAAAAAAAAAGAGTGTCAAGAAAAATAGAGTTAGAAAAAAAAAGAATCGCAAAGTGAAAAGAGAGAATAAAAGAAAAAAAATTAGATCAAAGCAAAAGAACAAGCTACCAGAACTATGCATGACCTGATTCTCTTCTCTCGAGGGTGAGATACGTAGGCTGCCCTACTTAGGGCTCGGTCCAACCAAATAAATAATTTAGAGTCACCCAGTCAAAAGAAACTGGGGTATGAGTTAATCCTCATTGTTTGAGTCGATTCCAAAAGTTGTAATTCCCACCCCCACCTCAAGTGTTGTTTGGGCCTTATGCCATCATTTCTTTCTTTCTAATCCTATCCAAAAGCCAAGTTACAACCAAAGAAAGATCTTCAGATCAATCTTTGAGGATGTTAAGGCAAAGCATGTAAAGGATATGAGGATGTATTTGGGAGCTACTTGTCTTCCTCCGCACAAAGAATTAAGAGAGAAATAAAAATGTGAGAATATTATCGGTAAAAACCCTCACGGGTACCATAAGGCGATGGTAAGTTGAGAGAAATAAAAATGAGAGAGTCTTATTGGTGAAAACCCTCACGGGCACCGTAAGACGATGGTAAGCTGAGAGAGATAACAATAAGAGAGTCTTATCGGTGAAAACCCTCACGAGCACTGTAAGATGATGGCGAGTTGAGACAAATGAAAATAAGAGAGTTTCATTGGTGAAAAACCCTCGCGGACACCATAAGGAAATGGTGATCTAAAAATGAGAGGCTTGTTGGCAAAAACCCTTCAAGGCGCCACTAGCCGAATGAGATCTTAAATGCAATTGACCAAAGAAAGCAACTCACTTACGGGTCATTAACTCAACAACAATTTGTGAGAGTTTGGATGGAAAGATCAGGCGGTTTAATCCAAAATGCATGACATAATCATTAGAATTGATTGTCATTTAAGATAAAATTTTCATTTCTTTGTTTCAAATGGGGACATTCATTGTCTTTTCTTTCTTCTCTTTATCTTTATTTTTATTTTGTTGAGTCATTTATACAAATAAAACAAAAGTTGTTATCATTTTTCTCTTGTTTTTTAGTCAAGTTCATGTCAAAACAAGCGAGAAAAGATTTCAAAACTGGCTACCAACTTCTTCAATTGCATAAAGCAAAACAAAAACGCCAGCGCATGAAAGAGACATGATTGTGAGCGAAAAAAAAGGGGTGTGCAGAAAGTTTGGCCAATAGACAAGTCTGGGAACTCATGAAAATATCAAGGTTTAAAGGGTTTATTCATGAAGCATGGCAAAGCAGAGATGCTGTGTTTATTTCAAAGTCACTCTTAATAATCCGAGTTTGGTTCAATGAAACGACAAAGCAGGGGCGAGTGCCAACAATCTGAAACAAAATGAAGGGAATGAACACTGGAGTAGGTGTCGGGACAGAAAAGTGCCACAAGCCATCACTAAGTTTTTAACTGACAATTTTTTTTTTGATGAAACAGGGCAAATTCGTTTCACTTAATTCAGCTACCATTGGAAATGCACATCTGTGAAAATTTACTTTTTGTTCAGTGATTTTACTTTCTATTCAGGACCCTCCTGAAAAATGGGATTTTACTTTATGTTCAGAACCCTCCTGAAAAATGGGATTTTACATTCTGTTCAGGACCCTCCTCAAAAATGGGATTTTACTTTCAGTCCAGGACCCTCCTGAAAAATGGGATTTTACTTTATGTTTAGGACCCTCCTGAAAAATGGGATTTTACTTCAGTCCAGGACCCTCCTGGAAAATGGGAATTTACTTTCAGTTCAGGACCCTCCTGGAAAATGGGATTTTACTTTCTGTTCAGGACCCTCCTGAAAAATGGGATTTTACTTTTGTTCAGGACCCTCCTGAAAAATGGGATTTTACTTTATGTCCAGGACCCTCCTGAAAAATGAGAATTTACCTTATGTTCAGGACCCTCCTGAAGAATGGGGTTTTACTTTTGTTCAGGAACCTCCTGAAAAATGAGATTTTTACTTTATGTCCAGGACCCTCCTGAAAAATAGGAATTTACTTTCAGTTCATGACCCTCCTGAAAAATGGGATTTTACTTTCTGTTCAGGCTCCTCCTGAAAAATAGGATTTTACTTTTGTTCAGGGCCCTCCTGAAAAATGGGATTTTACTTTATGTCCAGGACCCTCCTGAAAAATGGGAATTTACTTTTAGTTCAGGACCCTCCTGGAAAATGGGAATTTACTTTTTGTTCAGGACCCTCCTGAAAAATGGGATTTTACTTTATGTTCAGGACCCTCCTGAAAAATGGGATTTTACTTCATGTTCAGGATCCTCCTGGAAAATGGGAATTTACTTTCAATTCAGGACCCTCCTGAAAAATGGGATTTTACTTTCAATTCAGGACCCTCCTGGACAATGGGAATTTACTTTCAATTCAGGACCCTCCTGAAAAATGGGAATTTACTTTATGTTCAGGACCCTCCTGAAAAATGAGATTTTACTTCATGTTCAGGACCCTCCTGAAAAATGGGAATTTACTTTCAGTTCAGGACCCTCCTGAAAAATAGGATTTTACTTTCAGTTCAGGACCCTCCTGGAAAATGAGAATTTACTTTCATGTTCAGGACCCTCATGGAAAATGGGAATTTACTTTCAATTCAGGTCCCTCCTGAAAAATGGGATTTTACTTTCAGTTCAGGACCCTCCTGGAAAATGAGAATTTACATTCAATTCAGGACCCTCCTGAAAAATGAGATTTTACTTTCAATTCAGGACCCTCCTGAAAAATAGGATTTTACTTTCAGTTCAGGACCCTCCTGGAACATGGGAATTTACTTTCAATTCAGGACCCCCCTGAAAAATGGGAATTTACTTTATGTTCAGGACCCTCCTGAAAAATGGGATTTTACTTCATGTTCAGGACCCTCCTGAAAAATGGGATTTTACTTCATGTTCAGGACCCTCCTGGAAAATGGGAATTTACTTTCAATTCAGGACCCTCCTGGAAAATGGGAATTTACTTTCAATTCAGGACCCTCCTGGAAAATGGGATTTTACTTTCAATTTAGGACCCTTCTGAATACTGGGATTTTACTTTTAGTTCAGGACCCTACTGGAAAATGGGAATTTACTTTCATGTTCAGGACCCTCCTGGAAAATGGGAATTTACTTTCAATTCAGGACCCTCCTGAAAAATGGGATTTTACTTTCAGTTCAGGACCATCCTGGAAAATGGGAATTTACTTTCAATTCAGGACCCTCCTGAAAAATGGGAATTTACTTTATGTTCAGGACCCTCCTGAAAAATGAGACTTTACTTTATGTTCAGGACCCTCCTGAAAAATGGGACTTTACTTTCTATTCAGGATCCTCCTGAAAAATGGGATTTTACTTTATGTTCAGGACACTCCTGAAAAATGGGATGTTAGTTTCTGTTCAGGACCCTCCTGAAGAATGGGACTTTACTTTATGTTCAGGACCCTCCTGAAAAATGGGACTTTACTTTCTGTTCAGGACCCTCCTGAAAAATAGGATTTTATTTTATGTTCAGGACCCTCCTGAAAAATGGGATGTTACTTTCTGTTTAGGAGCCTCCTGAAAAATGGAATTTTACTTTATGTTCAGGACCCTCCTGAAAAATGTGATTTTACTTTATGCGCAGGATCCTCCTGAAAATGGGATTTTACTTTCTGCTCAGGACCTTCCTGGATAATGGGACAACGCTTTCAAAAGTGAAATACTATTTTACTATAATTTTTGTTTGGGATAATTTCTGTTCTAGTTTTAATGTTGGGTTTCAGGAGCCCGCCTAAAGAATAGGGTGATGAAATAGCAAGTCAGGAGCCCGCCTGGAGAATTGGGTGAAGAAACGAAAAGTCAAGCAACAAAGCGAAGCAATGGAAAGTCAAGCAACAAGTTGGAAGAAATTGCAAGTCAGGAGCCCGCCTGGAGAATAGGGTGATAAAAGTCGAGTCAAGAGCCAGCAGAAGCTGTTAGATAGGATTTTGTAATTTCGTTTATATTTTAACTTGTAATTTTCATTTTTTGATGTAATGACAGAGCCGTGGACCGGAACCTCGACGGAGCCTCACTCGACTCTCCAACTCGGTATAGCCCACTTCTCTTCCAATCCTTTGAAATATCCGTGACTTGATTCTTTCATAACTTGGGTAGGAAGGATGTCCTAAGTCAAGACCCGGTTGTCCTTCTTCCTTCTGTTTCTTTCTTTGAATAATGGTCGGGTCAAAATATGGTCTCGCTGTCTACTTCTTTGTCTAAAAATACTTCGTGTTTACATTCAAAGGGGGCATGATGTAGACACCTAATTTTGTCCCTCCCAAAGTCTAATTTTATTCATTTTTAGTTCACCTTACCATGTGTCCAACCCCATGTAATTATATCCCACAAAAATACAAAAATAAATAAAAAAATACCTCTAACTAATTTATCTTATCCTAACAACCTACCCAATCAAAAGCTTCCACCTACCCTAACTACCCATATGATCCCCTCCCCTCTTTTTTCTTGTCCACAAAGAAAGAATATATGGGGGACCCACCAAAATTCCCACATCATAACAAATCCATGCCCATTATAAAAGAAAAATTCTAAGAGGAAAAGAGGCTCATTCTTTGATCATCATCTTCTCCACAATAACAACAATCACAAAATAATCTTCCTCACAAAAACAACAACAAAAGAAAAAAAAAAAGCAACCGGTGAACAGTAACCGTGAACAGTGCCGGTGAACAGTAACCGGCGTGAAAAGTGACGGTGAACGGGTCATTATTTGTCGAGTTGGATTGTTGGTGTTAAGGTTCGGCTCGAGGTTTCCGGGTGCGGACTCTCTTTATTCGAATAACATTGAGTTTGAAAGCTTCAAATTTAAGGTCCAATTCTTTCTTCTCTTTTATTTAATTCTTATGTGATTGTGATTGTGATTGTGATTGCGTGTGATTCGATACTGTGGTTTGTTTGTTGATGTGAACTGTTAGTGACATTCGGGTGTGTGATGTGCTAAGCATGATTGATGAATTTTCGTTATTCTCGATTGGTGGATTGTGTATTGAAATGGGTTAATCACGTGGTTAAAAATGAATTAAGGTGGGGATTAAAAATGGAGGAAAATGAATATTGATTAATTTTGATGTATTGATAATGTTAAACATGATAGAATTGTGACACGTTGAACTTGGTAGGCAAACGTAGGCTTGGTAGGCAAATTTAGGAATAACGAGTTGTTGGAGTGTTTGAATATGTGCGTGAATGATACTTTCTACTTTATTGTACGAAAAGTTTAAATTGTACTCATTTAGCCGGGGAATGCCCCAAAGAATTTGTATTAATTTATCCGGGGAATGCCCGAAGTAGCATGTACGCAAAGGAGGCTCGTGATCAAGGCCCGAAACGTCGGGTGGAGTTTAGTTGAGGATTAGTTTAGAATAGAATAGGTTTTATATTTCAGCACCTCTTTTATTTTGGATTGTATAATTTGGACTGAACATTATTTTGGTTTGTTTTGAATTTTGTGTGATTTGTTTGTTTGCTTGTTTTGTGTGTTTATGTGGTTTGTACATTTGTAATGTCAAATTAGCCGATATGCTCCACCAAGAGACCGTGGTTGAACCACGGGATCGAGGGGTGCCTAACACCTTCCTTTCGGTCAACAGAATTCCTTAGCCGGAATCTCTGTTCGCAGATCAGTTTTTAGAGTCAAACCGTTTCGAAAAGGATTTTCCAAAGGTGACTTGGCACACCGGATTATGCCAAGTGGCGACTCTGAATAAGAAAAAAATAATGTAAATAATCCTTTTTTTTTGAAACAAATTTTTCATTTTTGTCACCTTAATAATAAAACCCTTTCGAACTTAAAATACATATCTTTTTTTTGGAGTCGAAAAAAGGGGTGTGACAGCTCTATCATCCGAGTAAGGATAATGTAGTGACAGACGCACTAAGTAGGTTGTCTATGGGTAGTGTGTCTCATGTGAAGAAGGAAGAATGGGAGTTACCTAAAGAAGTTCATAGGTTGGCTCGTTTGGGAGTATGTTTGCTCGATACTAATGATGGGAGAGTAGTAATTCAGAACGGTTTAGAATCATCTTTGGTAGTTATTTTGAAGGAGTAACAGTGAAATGATCCCATACTTAGCTAGATATTTGAGGCAGTTCAGCAACAGAAGGTTGAGGTTTCTCTCAAGGGGGAGATGGTGTACTTCATTATCAAGGTATACTTTGTGTTGCCAATGTAAACGAGATGACGGAAAGGATACTAGCCTAGGATTATGGTTCGAGGTATTCCATTCATCCGGGTGATACTATGATGTATCATGACTTATGAGAAATGTATTAGTGGAATGGTATTAAGAGGGACATAGCTGAGTTTGTAGCCAAGTGTCCCAATTATCAGCAAGTTAGGGTTGACCATCAAAGACCAGGTGGTATGTTTCAAGAGATTTGTATCCTTCCTTGCAAGTGGAAAATACTTAATATGGTTTTCATCACAGGGTTACCTCATTCAAGACGTCAACATGATTCAATTTGGGTCATAGTATACCGAATGACTAAGTCAGCCCATTTCCTACCTCTTAAGATTTTAGATACTGTGGAGGAATATGCTAGAATGTATATCCACGAGTTAGTAAGACTTAATGGGATACCCTTTTCCATTATTTCAGACAGGGGCACGCAGTTCACATCACAGTTTTGGCAGAATTTTTAGAAGGGCCTTGGTACAAAGGTTAAGCTTAGTACTGCATTTTATCCGCAGATCGATGGTCAGGCCGAACGTGCAATTAAAACATTAGAATACATGCTTAGGGAGTGTGTTTTGGACTTTAAAGGAAGCTGGGATGACAATCTACCTTTGATTTATTTTGCTTACATTAATAGTTACCGTGCTAGTATTCAGATGGCTCCATTTGAAGCGCTATACGGGTATAGTTGCAGGTCACCTCTAGGATGGTTTGAGGTCAGTGAGCGGCTTTGATTGGTCAGGATTCTATTCTTAAAGCTAGGGAAAAGGTTTAGTTAATTCCTGAGAGATTAAAAACTGCTCAGAATCATCAGAAATTGTATGCTGATGTAAGAAGGAGAGATCTCAAGTTTGAAGTGGGCGATTAGGTATTCTTGAAGGTGTCACTAAAGAAGGGAATTATGAGATTTGGAAATAAAGGAAAGATGAGTCCTCGATTTATTGGTCCATATGAGATAGTAAAGCGTATAGGAGACGTTGCTTACGCATTGAATCTTCCATCAGAGTTAGCTATTGTTCACCTAGTGTTCCATGTATCGATTCTCATGAAGTGCATTGAAAATCTATACTTTGTAGTTCCCCTAGAGAGTATTGAGGTCAAAGATAACTTGTCGTATGAAAAGATTTATGTAGAGATACTTGATAGGCATGTCTGAAGGCTAAGTAATAAGGAAGTAGCATCAGTAAAAGTTCTTTGGAGAAACCAATTAGTTGAAGGGGCCATTTGGGAAGCTGAAGTAGACATGATGAGGAAGTATCCTCATCTCTTTTTGTCCAATTCAGTTCCTACCAAAAGTAAAGTGTTATTTCCAGAAAATTCCTTATCCTAAAATCTGTTTAAGTGTTTACTTATGCATTCACCCCACTATACTCAATAAATTCCAAAGTACTGACCCACACATATATATCTATGTGCTACATTGTCTTATAATGTAGGTTTTGGTGCTCGTTTCCAGCAACACGATTAATCATGGGCATCACTTCCTCCATCCCAATATTTGTTGAGTCCTCATAGTCCAAGGACATAGCTTATCAGACCCTTAATCATTTATGAATGTTAATTTAGTTACTTGATTTCAAATTTCATCCGGGTCAGCTGGGGTTTCTCCCAGTGACTCTCTAGTTGGTATTAGAGGCTTGTCAGACTACATATCTTTTAGTTTAAAGAGTTTATTTGAGATTTAAAATTTCAAGTTAAGATCAAGATTTTAAGTTTTTCCTTCCTTATTTATATGTATGTGTTAGTTCACTTTCCATAAGAGTTTCAAACTATGTAGATGTCAAGGGTTAGCTTGGGGCTATCGTAGTCCTAGGCACCGTGTGACATCCAGGGGTACTCTCGGGGCGTTACAGATGCGAGGTTAAAAGTATATATTTTTTGTCATTATTTTTCTTACATTCAGTATTTATATTTGTTCTTTTTGAGAATTGATTTTATGTGTGCTTAATATGATATGTAGGATTAAAATTATGTGAAGATGAAGAGATTTGAAGCCAAAACAAATCAATGATGGAAAATTATAGAAGGAAATTAAGAAGGCAACTTAATGAAATAAAATTAATAAATAATGAAATATGACCTTAAGTGAATTGTAATTTAGCGGTCATCCTCGTAGTGTCCACATTGTTCATGTGACACGGAGTTACAGAGCACCGATATTACTGAGTCTTAGGATTGTTGTTGCTATTTTATCCATCTATTAGACTCTTATGACTACTTTACTGCTATTTTAACTCTTTAAATGTTGATTTTTAGTTTTAAGGTCATTTTTCACCAAGTTTTCCCACCGTCTGTAGCTCTAGGCTACAGTTTGGCTTACCTACATGTGGGATAAAGTAGGTCCCATGATGGTATGGTCACGGAGGAGGCTGCTATTCTATTTTATTTTTTCAGCCTATTTTGGACTCAAATATTTTATTTGAGGCTTTTTCCTACATTTGTAATCATTCTATAAGATCAGTTTTTAAACAACTTTTGACTTTAGAGAGAGCTAGGAGCCTCCGTAGAGGTCAGAAAATATCAGTTACATCTCTCCTAAAAGATGGTCCTTTGAGTCAATGATGACTATTAAGAGTTTAACACTCCATGTCTACATGCTAATTTATCTGGAATATGTCAAGACTTAGATGCTTAGAAAATTCCAAAATTAAAGGATCCTTTCTTATTTTTTCAAGGTTTGGAAAGGCCTAAGATGCCTATGGTCGAGTCAATAAGCCGATCCAATTGAATGATTTGAAAAATGAGTGAGAATAAAACGAACCTATAAATGCTCATTTATATCATTACAAGATAGATAGCCCCTGTGATAACGAAACTAACTATGGAAACTAAGAACAAACACAAAAACTAAAGAACCAAAGAAATTGAAATACAAAAAGTAAAGGGATAAAATGATAGAGATAAATAGATAGATAAATATATTGATTGACACAAGAAATAAATAAATAGGAACTAATGAGTATACTAAAGACAAAAACCTCTAAATCAATTATCAACAAGCACATAATCTCTTATGTTGACCGCAAGAGAATCAAAACGCCCTTATAACCACTATTTCTAAACAAGATTCAACCAAAGGTTTTTCAATCTATCACTCATTCTCATAAGAGTTTTCATATCTTCATTATCAAAAAAAAACATATGAAATAAATACAAAGCTAATCTATTTATAGTCTAGGATTTAACTTATTTCAATGGACCCCAAAATGATCCATTTTCTTTAATAAAACAAGGTAGCCTGCTCTAGCATCTTTGGGACAGATGTGGTGCATATCAAGGGAATTTATAGAGTAGATGAAACTATTTTTACCTACTTGATCAGCTAGAGCAGGTCTAGCACACATCCATGGAAGATTGGCCACACATCCCTTCTTAGGGGCCTTTTAGCCCCATCCTTCACTCCTTCGACCTCTTTAAAGTCCTTTGACCCTCTTTAATGGTAATATTTATCCATGTGTCACCTTTTAATCACACTAAGGAGTCATCAAGCACCTCTGGCATCATAAGTATCCCACCTAAAGGTCTGAAGGCAATTTGGATTGTATCATCCTCCCCTTCTTGAAAATGATTCAACCTCAAACCCAAACCTTGCAAAACCAAAGAAAAAAAAACACAACATCATCATGGCATGAGGATTAGGGTTTGTACAAACAAACATAAAATCATTCCAAAGTTGCACACACTTAAGATATATTCAAGGATCCTTTGTGTGAATCATGATAAACTTATTGAAAAGGTTACAAATTAATTGGCTATGACAATTATAAATAGATAAGGAAATGACAAAGGTAATAATGGCATCAACAAACTAAGAAGGTAAGACTATATTCATCTTACTAGCCAGAAGACACAATTGCTTCATTATTTCTTCAAGAGACCTGATAAAAAATGGTGCCACTATGGTTCAAAAATCCACAAGGGTATTTCGGGGTCAAAGATATGAATGGACCATAAAGCATTATTGTTCAACCAAGTGGACCAACCAACTAGTTTCCTACCACCCAATAAACAATTCCAAGACTAGTATGGACATCATCATAGGCAAAGATGTAGTATAGAAGGGAATCAAGAATAAAATCACCGTCCAAGGTGCTATTATCTATAAGAATGCCATTTGGCTCAAAAGATTTAGCACATAATCCACACAAGGATGGAATCAAAACATTTAAGAACAAAGAACTTTTCTCTTTCAAACAACTTCCTTTGAGAAAGGGGTCACCAATTGCAAACAAGTCACAAAGAAGGGTATCACTTAAATGGAATTCATCTAAAGTCTTTTCAAGAGAAAAATCTGTCCTTGATCTACAGGTAGTGAAACCTTGGTCAAGAATGGAAACACACAATGTTTAATTCTCTTGGATGTTCTCTTTACTACCCTTCTTTAAAGAACACTCATATTTGCTTGAACCGAGTTGGGTGTATAAACATCACCATATTAACCAAGAACCGAGTTGGGTGTATAAACATCACCATATTCCACTAGGTCACTAAGGTAAAATGGGATAAGTATCCAAGAACATAGGTCAAGGAAATACTCACTATCCCTAAAGATGCCATCTTCACACTTAGATTTACCCTCTATATGACCACTGTCAATTTCATAAGCAAAGAGAGGGTAGAGAAAGGTATTACTCAAATTAAATTCAACTAAGGTGTCTTCATGCAGATACTCACTATCAGATTCAAGATCGTCAGCATGAGAATTCTCATCAATAGAGTCACGCAAAGCAGAAGAAGAAGCAATGTCCAAACAATTAACACTTTCTCTTTTAAGGGAAGAATCCTCAAGTAGACACATACCACCACTAATATAAGGGATATCAAGACTTAAGTAACTATAAGAATCAATAAGTTCATCCTCATAATTATCAAACAATGGTGGGGTATCGTACAATGGATCATAAGCAACAGTGTTTTCATAAAAAATAATCACTAGTTGGGTTTCTCTAACATTCAAGTAAATCAAAGTTACCATTACCCAATTGATCATTCCCTTCCAAAAAAGTACACTCATCTTCTAAGAAGAGATTTTCATCCTTTAGATGAATGTCATCACACCATAGTCGGTTGTTATATAGAGTATAGCCCTCGAGAAGAACTGTATCATCAACATGATCCACACCACTAGGTAATTCACTATTAGTTATTTCATCATCTTCAAACAAGATATTATACTTAAAGAGAGAGGGATTAATTAATGAAGAAGAATTGGAACATGTAAGTTCTCTCTCAAAAAAGAAACTCTCAAGTTTTAAAGAAGTTTCAAACACATAGTCATTCCTATGAGCAAGACAAAAGATAATATCTTCATCAAGGGGTATTCTAAAGGGATCACTCCTATTCACATGATCGACTCTATCAACACCATCACTAACTTGAGACTCTTCAAGCATACTATACACATGCTCAAGTAGTGGACTACATTCACTAAAAGTTGATCATTACACACACATTCACTAGTTGTTGGCAACTCACATAACAACTTAGACTCACCTTAGTTTTAACAAGGGTCAACTAGTGTGTGACTACTATCATCACTTAGGAATAGGACCTAATTCAATTCACAAGTGCTAGCAGTAGGTGGACACATATAAATCTTACTAGAAGAATTAATTCGATCATCTATAGGATCAACTAGTGCTTGTATACTTTTAACAAAAAAATGATCATCATGCAACTTAGCAGTACCGAGAGTATCACAAAGGGAAAACTCATCCAAATCCTCTTTAGTTTAAACACCAACTACACTCACTTGGATACTATCCACATCATGATATTCTAGGTTTATAGAAGTGAAAGAGGTAGAAATATAACCTTTTAGCTCACAAAAAGTATAGTTTCTACCTTGGTTTACAACATGGGAGCTTATTTGGTCAGTTGGAAAGCTCTCATCACAAAAGAGTTTTTCAAGTCTACTCTCATCTCTTCATCACTCTTTCTGAGGTTGGAATTCTTAGCCAATAACTCCGTTAGATCATTAAGCATGTGCTCGTAAGAAAATTTTCTTAGATCCTCCTTTAGAAGTATATGTTCTTGAACCTGCACAAAATAAGGGTTGATACTAGGTAAAATGCTAGTATCATGGTTAGTGGGTAACAAGGGATTTATGTTGGCAAGTCCCACAGTATCCCTTGCCTACACCATTAAGGCAACCAATTGACTCATCAATCTTTGTCAACTCTTTTTGTATTTGAGAAATGTCTTTCTTTCCTTGTTCAAGGGATAGTTCTTTTTACCTCTTCTCAACTTCACCCTTATTCATTACTTCCTAGAATTGTAATACCCCAGATGTTTCTAAGCTAGAAAGTGAATATGTTTTCCTACGTATGAAACCTCCTATCCTGTGAGTAAAATTTTAGTGCATGACTTACAATGAATATCCTAGTGATAAGATAGATTGTGATGTCTTAAGAATTCTCATATGAGTCGCTTAGAGTAATGCAATCTAAGAGTTTTTGAATCCATCAAGTCTTAGTGTTCGATTTTGTAAGGGTCATCTTTGAAAAAGAATAACGTGATTTATATATGACATTTTGGAAGATTTAGACCCACCAAATTATAGAGAATCGATTTATCTTTCCAACGATACCAATTTTATCAAAATCCGACACCCGAGGAAGGAGTTGTCTTTTAAAGTAGAATGCGTCGCCTAACCAATCGCACATGGCCACTGGAAAGCATAGGCGATATCATATGCGGCGCCTATGTAAATATAGGAAATATCATATGCGGATCCTATGTAAATATAGCCGATATCATATGCGGAGCCTATGTAAATATAGGTGATATCATATGTGGTGCCTATGTATGATTTCAGCCACGAAAACACTTAGTTTTTGAGTTATTTTGAGGGTAGTTAAGTCTTTTAACACTCCTTAAATGTCCCTAAACTTAACCTCTCTAAATTTATAACTTATAAACACATTACAACCCTATTAACATCTCAAAGTTCATTATCCAAGAGCACCATAGGAGAAAAAAAACTAGGGTTGCACAATTAAGCTTGAAAATCAAATTTCAAGGAAATTCCTCTGTCAATCATCAAGAACCTCCCTTCCAAGGTATACGTAGTGTTCATCCATGGATTTCTTTCATCCGTGTAGTTCAAGAATCAATATTTAAAATACAAAAGCTTGGTTGGTTGTGGTGATATGATCATACCCATGTTGATGCTTATTTGTTTTGCTATATAATAGTATCATGATTGTACATCTCATGAAAGTTATGTTGTTAGTTGAAAAACATTATCTTTAGGTGGATTGATAGAATGCAAGTATGAAATCAACCTATGCCTTAAAGAATGCATGCAAGGTGTTCGATAAAATGGCTAGTATGTTAGAACTTCATATTTACATGATTTCATGATATCTAAATAACAAGTTCATGTTAGCCATACACTCCAATATGAATATCCATGCAAATTATGTGTTGTTATTGTTGTGGTATAAATCATGTATGATAATGGAGATATAAATTATGTACACAAAATATATCCATGATTTTCCTATCATGTTCGAAATGTTGAATAAATACATGAAGTATACTATCCCCTGTTTATGATATTGTGAATTGTGGACTCAAATCTTATGATCAAGTCATGTCATGTGTGTCAGTTTCCTCCTATCGAGTCCTGGGGGTATTCGTACCCAAAAACTATAGTTGTGTGCCTAGAGTCATGTCATGTTTCACGATATCCGAACTCAAGCTATTATTCCATAGACTTCAGTCAGTCATGTGACTCAGGAAAACCTCATGATCTCAGTCAGTTGTCAGATATTAGTAACATTCCACAAGTCAATGGAATTCAGTAAGGTTAAGTCATATATAGTCAGTTATTCATGTCTAGTCCCTCCAGATGGGAGTAGAGATTAGCACCGAGTGAACCCAACGATGGGAACTCACCCGCCAGTTTGTGGTGTGATTCTTAAAAGCAGTCCTTGTATCCCAGAACTACGTAGCCAGTGTAGGTTGAGAAATCTTAACCTGTCAGATTAGGGTTGATGAGGTGGTTTAAACCTGTTAGTTTAGGGTTCCCACCACTCTCGTTGAGTACCTTCCAGATATAGGTCACTCACAAGCTGTCCTTAACAGTGGCACGATGTTGACACCCTTCCAGTTGGGGCAGAGATTGGAGCCTAGCTTAGCCATAATGGTATACATGGGGAATATCGGTTAAACACTACCTCCTACAGTTTCGGTATCAGTCTCAGTAAAAGAACTCAGGCTGTTCTTCAGATTTCAGTATACACAGGACTGTTAGATACACTTGTTATGTTCTTCAGATTTTAGTATATATAGGACTGTCAGATACAGTCGTCCATGTTATCATCTTGAAGTATCAGTCATGACAGTTATCAGTAAACCATGTATAAGCTTACAGGTCATGCTATCACGCATTCACGGTCCCAGTTTCTATATATGTATGTTTGCATTCCCACATTCATATTAGTCAGTCATTGTTGTTCATGCATGAAACCCTTTATGTTCAGCCTACCTTCCTCGTATACTCAGTACTCTATTTGTACTGACATATTTACTCTATGGTGCTTTCTTTTCATATTATACCATAGGTCCTGAGACACGAGCTCCAGCCCAGCAGTAGCGGTAGCATTCCAGTCGCAGAGACACAGTGAGTCCTCATTGATTCGAAGACAATATGATTTGATACTTTTATTTATTTCTTCAGTTCAGTGTTACAGAGTTAGTTGAAGACATGTTTCTTCAACTTCTTATTCAGATAGTTTAGAGGCTTTCAGATTTATGCTTAGATTTACGTTCAGACTTAGCTTTCAGATTAAGTTATTTTAGGTATTTTTACCCATATGGACGTTATGATTTTCAGACATGGTTTTATTCAGTTGAATCTTATGGCCTTACAGTTTTACGTATTCCGTATTATTATGTCATGATTTGCAGTATACAGGTACAGATATCAGTCATGGGTTAGCTTATGGTCCCTCGGGGTCATGAGCACTGTGTAGCATTCCGGTTCAGCAAATCGAGGAGTTACAAACTAGGTATCAGAGACTAAGGTTCAGTAGATTCCTAGGAAGTCTGAAAGCCGCATCTAGTAGAGTCTTGTACATGGGTGTGTTGCGCACCACATTTATGTTCAGGAGTCTATAAGATATTTTAGGAACAGTCCCCTTTCTTCAGTATTCATGTCATGCTAGTGAGAATAATCACAAGTTAAACTCTCAGTCTAATCCATTTTTCTCTTATTCCAGACCATGACCCCAAAGAGAAAAAACCAGCCAGCATCTCAGCCCGAAGATACTTTGGGAGAAAATGTTTCCCATGCGGAGTTTAGAGCCGCATTTACCACACTTTCTCCGTCTGTGGCTTCATAGAATGAATAGCCACAAGTCATTTCAGCCAATCCAGCGGCCAATCCCATAGCATCTAGGGTTTTGGACTTCACCCGGATGAACCCTCCATCTTTCCATGGGTCTAAGTCTGATGAGGACCCTCAGGAGTTCATTGACCAAGTCCAGAAGGTCATTGAAATCATGGGTGTTACTTCTATTGAGAGTGTCGAGTTAGCCTTCTACCAATTATAGGATGTTGCTCATGATTGGTACAAACAGTAGAAGTCTGAGAGGTTAGATGTTGCAGGCCCTATCGAGTGGGAGGAATTTGTCATGGCCTTCTTAGATAGATTCTTTCCCCAAGAGCTGAGAAAATCCAAAATTCTTGAGTTCATCAACCTCAGGCAGAGGAATATGACGGTTAGGGCGTATTCTCTCAGATTTACTCAGCTAGCTAGGTATGCTCCTCATGTGGTTGAAAACAATAGGTCTAAGATGAGTAAGTTTGTGTCAGGGGTCAATGATAGCGTGGTAAATAAGTGTAGGTCTGCGATGCTGATCGGTGATATGACCTTAGCCAGACTCATAACCCATGCCCAGCAAGTAGAAGAGCAGAAGGTTAAGACTAGGGAGAGGCAGAATAAGAGAGCAAGGTTAGGTAACTTCAACTTTGCTCACACTAAGTCAGATGGAGAAAACCGTTCACAGTTTTGCTCTAGGTCAGCCATTCCAGCCCCTTCCTCTGCCAGCTCTCCAGTGCCGAAGTTCAGAGATGGAAATAAAGACAAAGTTCCAGGCTATAAATCTCAAGGCAGTGTTAGTAGTGCCCGAACAAATCCCCTTTGTCAGAATTGTGGTAAGAACCACAAGGGCATTTGCAGAGCCGGTAGTGATGTTTGTTTTGGTTGTGGAAAGCCAGGCCATAGGATTAGGGAGTGTCCATAGTCAAGTCTTCAAGGTCAGCAAAATCATTCTGCAGCTTAGTCCGATCGCCCAAACCAGTAGGGTGCCATTTCTAGTGCTACCAGTGGGCAACTCCCAAATAGACTCTATGCTCTTCAGTCCTGGTAGGATCAGGAAAATTCTCCTGATGTCGTTACTGGTACGTTACAGATTTTCCATGTCCATGTTTATGCTTTGCTAGACCCAGGTGCATCCTTGTATTTTGTTACTCTATACATAGTAGACGATTTCGGAATCAGTCCCGAAATTATAGCAGAGCCCTTTTCAGTCTCTACCCAGTGGGTAAAACCATCATAGTCCGACGGGTATATAGGAACTGCCCGGTTATGATATCTCAGAAATCTACGTCAGAAGATTTAGTTGAGTTAGAGATGACTGATTTTGATGTCATTCTCAGCATGGATTGGCTTCATTCCTGCTATGCCATAGTAGACTGCAGAAAAAGGATAGTTCAGTTTCAGTTCCCAAATGAGCCCGTCCTAGAATGGAAGGGTAGCATTTCAGCATTCAGGGGTCAACTTATTTCCTACCTTTGGGCAAGGTAAATGATTTCTAAGGGGTTTGTGTATCATCTCGTCCATGTTAAAGATTCCAGTTCTGAATCTCTCATTCTCGAAATAGTCCCTGTTGTTAATGAATACTAAAATTTCTTTCCCAAAGATCTTCCAGGAATTCCTCCCGAAAGGGAAATAGACTTCGGCATAGACCTTCTTCTGGATACTCAACCTATTTCTATTCAGCCATACAAAATGGCACCAGTAGAACTTAAGGAACTGAAAGATCAGCTGAAGGATCTCTTAGATAAGGGATTCATCATACCCAGAGTTTCCCCATGGGGTGCGCCAGTATTATTAGTGTGCAAGAAAGACGGTTCTCTCAGGATGTGTATTGATTACCGTTAACTCAACAAGGTCACGGCCAAGAACAGATATCCTCTTCCCAGGATTGATGATCTATTCAACCAACTTCAGGGTTCCAGTTACTTCTCTAAGATAGACCTCAGATCAGTCTATCATCAACTCAGAGTTAGAGAATATGACATTTCGAAGACAGCTTTTCGTACTCGGTATGGTCACTTTGAATTTTTATTCATGTTATTTGGTCTTACCAATTCCCCTGCGGCTTTCATAGATTTGATGAACCGTGTGTTCAAGAAGTACTTGGACATATTTGTCATAGTCTTTATAAATGATATTCTGGTCTATTCTCGAACAGAGCGTGATCATGCAGACCATCTTAGGATTGTTCTTCAGACTCTCAGGGATCACTAGTTATTCGCTAAGTTCAGAAGGTGCAAATTTTGGCTAAGATCAATAGCATTCCTTGGCCATATTGTTTCTGGTGATGGCATTAGAGTAGATCCTCAGAAAACTGAGGAAGTAAAAAACTGGCCCAGACCCGTATCTCTATCAGATATTAGGAGTTTCTGGGGTTTGGATGGCTATTACAGACGATTTGTCAGGGGATTTTCTTCTATTGCATCTCCCATGTCCAGATTGACTCAGAAGAAGATTAAGTTTCAGTGGTCAGATTCATGCTAGAAGAGATTTCAAGAGTTGAAGACTCGACTCACCTCAACTTGAGTTCTAGCTCTTCCAGATGGTTCAGACGGTTTTGTAGTCTATTGTGATGCATCCAGAGTGGGTTTAGGTTGTGTCCTCATGCAGCATGGTAAGGTCATAGCCTACGCCTCCAGACAGTTAAAGCCACATGAGAAGAATTATCCTACTCATGATCTTGAGTTAACAGCAGTAGTTTTTTCCTTGAAGATTTGGAGGAATTATCTCTATGGAGTTCATGTAGATATCTTCACAGACCATAAAAGCCTTCAGTATGTATTTTCCCAGAAAGATCTCAATCTTCATTAGAGAAGGTGGTTAGAGCTCTTGAAGGATTACGACATGAGTGTTCTTTATCATTTGGGCAAGGACAATATTATGGCCAACGCTCTCAGTAGACTCTCCATGGGTAGTATTTCTCATGTTGAGGGTAGCAAGAAAAAGATGGCTCAGGAGATCCATCATCTTCCCAGACTAGGCATTCGCTTAGACGATTCTTCAGAGGGTGGTGTATGTGTTCACAGTAGTTCAGAGTCATCTCTAGTTTCCGAGGTGAAAGAGAAGAAACATAGGGATCCTATCCTTGTCAAGCTCAAAGAGTCAGTTCAGAATCAGAAAGTCGAGGTTTCTCCCAAGGGGGAGATGGTGTTCTTCATTGTCAGGGTCGTCTATGTGTTCCAGGTGTAGATGAATTGAGGTAGAAAATTCTTGTAGAAGTGCATGGTGCGCGATACTCTATTCATCTAGGGGCCACTAAGATGTACCACGACATGCGGGAGATCTATTGGTGGAGTGGGATGAAGAGAGATGTTACAGAGTTTATGGCTAAGTGCTCTACATGTCAGCAGGTTAAGATAGAGCATCAGAAACCTAGTGGTTCTATGCAAGAGTTCACCATTCCTACTTGGAAGTGGGAAGAAGTGAACATGGACGTCGTGACGGGTTTGCCTAGAACTCGTCATCAGCATGATTCAGCCTGGGTCATTATAGATAGAATGATCAAGTCAACTCATTTCCTTCTTGTTCGTACTTCTTATTCCACCGAGGATTATGAAAAAATCTATATCAGGGAGTTAGTCAGGTTATACGGTGTTTTAATATCTATCATCTCAGACAGAGGTACCCAGTTCACCTCTCACTTTTGGAAAGCATTCCAAAAGGGTCTCGGTACCTAAGTCCATCTCAGCATAGTGTTTCATCCTTAGACAGATGTTCAAGAACAGAGGACCATTCATACTCTTGAAGATATGCTAAGGGCATATGCAATTGACTTCAAGGGAATTTGGGATGACCACTTGCCTTTGATTGAGTTTGCATACAATAATAGCTATCATTCTAGTATTCAGATGGCTCCATTCGAAGCTCTCTATGGTAGGATATATAGATCTCTAATTGGTTGGTTTGAAGTTAGTGAGGCCTCAATCATAGGTCCTGACTTAGTATTCGATGCCTTAGAGAAAGTTCAGTTAATCAGAAAGAGACTCCGGGCTGCTCAGAGCCGACAGAAGTCCTATACAGATGTTCGTAGAAAAGATCTCGAGTTTGAGGTCAATGACTATGTCTATCTTAAGATCTCTCTCATGAAGGGAGTGAAGAGGTTCGACAAGAAAGGGAAACTCAGTCCCCGGTATGTCGGTCCCTTCAGAATTCTCTGTCGCTTCGGCAAGGTAGCTTATGAGCTT
Source organism: Capsicum pubescens (assembly GCA_030864215.1). Lineage (NCBI taxonomy): Eukaryota > Viridiplantae > Streptophyta > Magnoliopsida > Solanales > Solanaceae > Capsicum > Capsicum pubescens. The sequence continues at coordinate 95,205,788 of CM061538.1, read as the reverse complement.
AAGTTGGCTTCAGATCTAGCATAGCTTATGATCTCAGTCCATCCAGTCTTCCATGTATCTTTGATAAAGAAGTGCATAGGTGACCCAACAGTTGTTGTCCCTATTCAGAGCATCGATATTCAGAACAACCTCTCTTATGAAGAGATTCCAGTCAAAATCTTAGATTATCAGACTCGTAGATTGAGGAATAAAGAAGTTCCTCTAGTCAAGGTTCTTTGGCAAAATCAGTCTCATGAGGGAGATACTTGAGAAGCAGAAGCAGATATGCTTACCAAGTATCCTCACCTCTTCCTCGCCAATTCAGATCAAGCTAAAGGTAACAGTTCTCCTTAAGCTTATTCAGTTTCATGTTCATGTTTCTAGTGTAAACTTGGTACCTATTAACCGTTGCATACTCAGTCATGCATTCAAGTATCAGTTGTTCGTGCATCAGATATGCACGAGTTCAGTATGTTTAGCATGTCAGTCATAAGATCAAGTTTCAGTTCTTCATGTTCAATTCAGGTTCGGTTGTCTTGTATCCCCTCTCAGTAAATTCTCATTCGAGGAAGAATGTTCCCAAGGGGGATATATTGTAATACCCCACATGTTTCTAAGCTAGGAAGTGAAAAAGTTTTCCTATGTATGAAACCTCCTATCCTATGAGTAGCATTTTAGTGCATGACTTACAATGAATATCCTAGCGATAGGATAGCTTGCGATGTCTTAAGCATGCTCATATGAGTCGCTTAGAGTGATGCAAGATAAGAGTTTTTGAATCCATCAAGTATTAGTGTTTGATTTTTCAAGGGTCATCTTTGAACTAGAATAACGTGATTGATATGTGATATTTTGGCAGATTTAGACCCACCAAATTGAAGATAATCAAATTAGCTTTCCAACGATACCAATTTCATCAAAATCCGACACCCGACCAAGGAGTTATGGCCTTTCAAAGTAGAATGTGTCGCCTAACCAATCGCACATGGACACTGGAAAGCATAGGCGATATCATATGCGGCGCCTATGTATGATTTCAGCCACGAAAACACTTAGTTTTTGAGTTATTTTGAGGGTAGTTATGTCTTTTAACACTCCTTACATGTCCCTAAACTTAACCTAACGAAATTTATAGCTTCTAAACACATTACAACCCTATTAACATCTCAAAGTTCATTATCCAAGAGCACCATAGGAGAAAAACAACTAGGGTTGCACAATTAAGCTTCAAGATCAAATTTCAAGGAAATTCCTTCGTCAATCATCAAGAACCTCCCTTCCAAGGTATGCGTAGTGTTCATCCACAGATTCTTTACGTCCGTGGAGTTCAAGAATCAATATTTAAAATACAAAATCTTGGTTGGTTGTGGTGATATGATCATACCCATGTTGATGCTTGTTTGTTTTTCTATATAATAGTATCATGACTGTACATCTCATGAAAGTTATGTTGTTAGTTGAAAAACATGATCTTTAGGTGGATTGATAGATGCAAGTATGAAATCCACCTATGCCTTAAAGAATGCATGCAAGGTGTTCGATAAAATGCCTAGTATGTTAGAACTTCATATTTACATGATTTCATGATATCTAAATAACAAGTTCATGTTAGCCATACACTCCAATATGAATTTCCATGCAAATTATATGTTGTTATTTTTGTGGTATAAAGCATGTATGATAATGGAGATATAAATTATGTACACAAAATATATCCATGATTTTCCTATCATGTTCTAAATGTTGAATAAATACATGAAGTATACTATCCCCGGCTTATGATATTGTGAATTGTGGACCCAAATCTTGTGATCAAGTTATGTCATGTGTGTCTGTTTCCTCCTATCGAGTCCTGAGGGTATTCGTACCCAAAAAATATAGCTGTGTGCCTAGAGCCATGTCATGTTTCACGATATCCGAACTTAAGCTATGATTCCTTAGACTTCAGCCAGTCATGTGACTCAGGAAAACCTCATGATCTCAGTCAGTTGTCAGATATCAGTAACATTCTGCCAGTCAATGCAATTCAGTAAGGTAAAGTCATGTATAGTCAGTTATTCATGTACAGTCCCTCCAGATGGGAGTAAAGGTTAGCACCGAGTGAACCTAAGGATGGGAACTCACCCACCAGTTCATGGTGTGATTCTTAGAAACAGTCCTTATTTCCCAGAACTATGTAGCCATCATAGGTTGAGACATCTTAACCTGTCAGATTAGGGGTTGATGAGGTGGTTTAAGCCTGTCAGTTTAGGGTTCCCACCGTTCTCATTGAGTACTTTCCAGATAAGGGTCACTCACAAGTTGTCATTACCCGTGGCACGGTATTGACACCCCTCTAGTCGGGGCAGGGATTGGACCTCAGCTTAGCCATAATGGCATACATGGGGCATGTCGGTTAAAAACTACCTCCCATAGTTTCAGTATCAGTCTCAGTAAAAGAACTCAGAGCGCTCTTTAGATTTCAGTATATACAGGACTGTCAGATACAGTCGTTATGTTCTTCAAATTTCAGTATATATAGGACTGTCATATACAGTCGTCCATTTTATCATCTTGCATATCAGTCATGATAGTTGTCAGTAAACCATGTATTAGCTTACAGGTCATGCTATCACGCATTCACGGTCCCAGTTTCTATATATGTATGTCTCTACTCCCACGTTCATATTAGTCAGTCAGTGTTGTTCATGCATGAAACCCTTTATGTTCAGCCTACCTTCCTCGTATACTCAGTACTCCAATTGTTCTGACGCATTTTCTCTATGGTTCTTTCTTTTCATGTTACACCATAGGTTCCGAGACACGATCTCCAGCCCAGCAGTAGCGGTAGCATTCCAGTCGCAGAGACACAGTGAGTCCTCATTCATTTGAGGATAGTATGATTTGATATATTTATTTATTTCTTCAGTTCATTGTTACGGAGTTAGTTGGAGACATTTTCCTTCAACTCCTTATTCAGTAGTTTAGAGGCTTTCAAATTTATGCTCAGATTTACGTTCAGACTTATCTTTCAGATTGAGTTGTTTTGGGTATTTTCACCCACATGGACGTTATGATTTTAAGACATGGTTTTATTCAGTTGAACCTTATGTCCTTACAGTTTTACGTATTCCTCATTATTATATCATGATTTGCAGTATACAGGTACATATATCAGTCATAGGTTAGCTTGTGGTCCCTCGGGGTCATGAGCACCGTGTAGCATTCTGGTTCAACAAATCAGGGTGTTACAAGAATCCTCTATTGATCTCATATTCCCTAATCACTTTCTCATATATGGCAGGCTTAATAAAGTATTTTGGTCCTCCAAATACAAGTACATATTGGTTGGACTTCTCTTAATAATGATTCAACCTTTTATCTTTCCATGGCTTACCAAGAAACATATGACAAGATCTCAAGGGTATTACGTCATATCATACTTTATGTTGATACTTTCCCACTCCAAACTCAATAATTGCTTGCTTGGTCACTTCTATTGGTTCATTCTAACCGTAAAATTGGAGCTTGTAAAGTTTAGGATGCCTTTGTGTGGGAAGTTCCATTAGATCAACAAGTGTATAAGATATGACATTAATGCTTTTCTTTCCATTAGTGACCAAGGAACACATGTTTTCCATTATATCAAACCTTGTGTAACATAGGTTCTTGTTTTGGTCAAGTTCCTCTTTCAAAGATTCCCAGACTATGGCTCAATGAATAAGATGGACTCCAATATAATTCCAATTGCTCATCATCCCCTTCTAGTATCATCAAGTTTGGTTTATTGGTTAGGGAATCTTGAATTTGCACAATTCATTCAAGGGACTGCTCCATGCTATCCATTCTTCCACCCAAATTATACATACATCCTTCAATCGATCCCAACCTACTATCCATAGAATTAAGTTTCTCCATGATGGAAACTAAAATAGCATTTGAGGTGTTATTATCCATGGTTTGTGATGTTTTGCTTTCTGAAGCAATTGTACCTAGCAATTAAATGCTCAATAAAGACAAAAATAATGTTAGCATTAGCAAAATATAAGCTCACGATCACTCGTGTTTACACTTCTTTTTTTGTCTCACACTTGGAGAGGCTAATGTTGTAAATTATTTATACTTCGGTAGAACATAAAGGTGTTGATTGCTACTTGTGGCCTGAATGGATTTTTGTTTGAAAGACTCAAATAAAATATGTTTGGACTTGACTCAAGAAGCAACGTTGAATTAAAAATTAGAAAATCTCAATAGAAATAGGACGAAAAAAGAAACGGACTCAAGCACTAATCACAACTAAGTAGGTTTATTACTAGTTGTTAATTAGTATTTAGAATCAAAGAAAAAATGAATAATAATTTTAAAATGAAACTAATTGAATCAAAACTAAGCCAAAAAGGAATTAAGAAGCTTTGCAATGTGTTTTTCATCCTCCAAAACATATTAGGAGCACCCCAAATGCATGCCCAATGAAAGCGGGGCTGTTTTGACCTGCTTGAGCAGGTCAAGTGCATCTTAGGGGAAGACCAAGCGCATAAGGCACTACTTTGAGCTACTTTTGGGCTGCTGTAGCAGTTCAAACACAGAACAAGAGAAGATGGGGTGCAGATCAGCCGCCCAGCTAGCTTGGAGTACCATTTTCCCCTCTAGTGGTCCCTCTTTAACGTCTTCTCTTGGAATATTCTTTGAATATTCAAAGGTACTTTGTAATAACACTTTTGTACACCTTTTCCTTATCTTTTTAGGATTAAACCAACACTTTTTGGTGAAATTTTATTTTAAAGATTTGAATCTTCCTCAAGAACTCCAAGAACACAAAAATTTCCAACTTTTCAACCCTTGCTCGAAATACGTTGAAATTGAAGAACTTTTCAACCTTATAAACACATCCAAACATCATTAAGCTTAAATTCTTCACCAAAATTTTTAGATTTTTCAACTCACTTTCAATTTCTTCAATCTCAAACCTTCACGAATGGTAGATTCTTCAATATAGCTTTGATTTAGCTCAAAATCGATATTTGGACTCCTATAGTGTTATGGAACAAGAATATAACACTATAAACACAAGAAAGCACCAAAATCAAAAACATAAAATTTGACCTAAGACCAAAAACGTGAATAGTAAATTTCTTTTGTGATTTTGGATTTTCTTCAACAACAAGACCCAAGATTGACTTTGTGGGAAAAAAATCAAGCTCGACTCTGAATAATAACGGAACTAAATATATAAGCTAAGAACAAACATTAAAACTAAAGAATTGAAGAATTTGAAATACAAAAAGTAAAGGATAAAATGATAGAGATAGATAGATAGATTGATAGATAGACAGATAGATTGACACAAGAAAATTGAAAAAAATATGAACTAATGAGTATATTAAACTCAAAAACCTCCAAATCTATTATAAACAAGAACCTAAGCTCTTACGTTGACTGCAAGGGAATCAAAATGCCCTTACAACTATCATTTCTATACAAGATTCAACAAAAGCTTTTCCAGGCTATCACTCACTCTCTCAAGAGTTTTCATATCTTCATTATCCAAACAAAAATTATGAAATAAAGACTAATCTAATCTATTTAGAATCTAGGGTTTAACTTATTACAATAGGCCCAAATGTGACCCATTCGCTTTAATAAAATAAGGCAGCTCGCTTTAGCATCTTTGGGGCAAAGGTGGTGCATCTAAAGGGCATTTCTAGAGTAGATAAAATTGTTTTGACCTTCTCTTGATTTGCTAGAGCATGTTTGGCGCACCTCCAAGGAAGATTCGGTGATATCCCTTTCAAGGGGCCTTTTAGCCTCGTTTTGCACTCTTTTGACCTTTTCAAAGTCCTTTAACCCTCCTTAATGGTATTATTTATCTATGTGTCGCCTTTAAATATCACTAAGGAGTCATCACACACCTCTAGCATCATAAGTATCCCATCCAAAGGACTGGAGGCAATTTAAATTATATCACCCCATAGCCAACTAAAGCTCTATGAAAGAACTAGGGAATAATTCCTTTTCAAGAGGAACAATAGATTCTTATGCCTTTGAGTGGTCGAGGGCTCAAAAATTTAAAGATTGATATTTCTTCAAAGTAGTATGAGTGATATGTTTCCATAAAAGAAATATAAAATCAAAATATGAATGAGTCAAGACTCCTGAAAAAAGCAAAAGCTAGCCCTAAAAGTCTCCCCAGTATTATTACATTAGAGTCCCAAATGGGGCCCTAGATCATAAAGTAACAGGAAATATTATGTAATATAGAAAAGGGATAAATTATTGGTGTAGCACTGTATTGGTCACAAGTATGTCTCTGGAAATAAGAAATTTCACTTTTGGTAGGCACCACAAGGTTTAAAGGCTCCCATAGAGGGGAACCCGTGCAATCCCAAGGAGGTGAGCCCTAGATCTTTTCCTTTGGAAGGTGACCTCATTAAATTAAATTAGATACTTGATGAGGGCATTCAGAGTCAAAGTGCCTCCTTATCTGACTGGAAGGAAGAACGAGTTCAACTTCTATGATTGTAGTGTTAGAAAATGAATTAATAAGCCCACACCCAATATCATCGACCTTGATCCAAGGAATAATCCTTATCCCATTTTTTATATCTAGATATCCATTATATTTAAGATTATTGGGTCAAAGGATGTATAAGAATTAAGGTTGGCAAGAAAACTGCAAATAGCACCAAGTGATATGGAAAAAATCCCCATCCAGAATTTGTTTCAAACTCGAGGTCATCCTTGGTCTCGAACATGATTTCCTTTGAGAAGGTTAGTCACACACTTTCTAGCTTATTGCCACCGATGACTAGGTCTTGGGTCAGGTTGATCTCTTTCCCTAGATCAAACTCTATTTTTCACGTTGAAAAAAATACAGGTGCGGTAAATTAGGCACCCCATTCTCTGATAAGGTTGAGCCCCTCCACCATTATTTTTCTCTATAAAACTAAGGCATTCATTAACATTTTTAGATAATGGATCTTAGCCTGGATTTTACCTAGTTCACTAGAGAAAGGGCCTCCCTGAGAGTTGTAGAGGCTCAAATAAGGGGAATGAATTTTTTAACAAAGCCCATCTTACTTCTATAGAAGGAGATCGTTTTGTCAAAATTGGTAGAATTCTTATGATAGAGAAAACACATCTGTTCTACCTATAGGGCTGATTATTTCTACTATATGTCTCTCTTGAACTTGATTACAAGTAACTCAGTTACGAGCATCTCAACCCCAGATAATCAATGGGACATAACCTCACCAAGGGTGGTGGACCTTCATAGGATAACTATAGACCCTCTAAGAAGACCAAATTAACTAATAGTTTCTCTTTTTTCTACCATGGATCACTGAAGGGCTTCAACCATAGTAATAATAACCTGAAGAAAGAAGGAAGGGAACATATGATTATATGGAAAAAAATAGGGAAGAAAAATAAAGCTAAAGGGAACTCATTATCAAAGTATAATAAGCAATATCATTCATCAAGCACTCAATAGTTTCCCTTTCCACCCTCATGCGATCCTTGGGAGACATAACGATGCATAGATAGTTGGTCACTCTAGCCGATCACAAAATAAGGCTTACCTCTTTTGGGAGGTCCATATATGTCGCATGATGGCATAAATAAGAAATATTTATATCCATCCTAACTTTTTTTGGTGCTTGGGTTCCTTCTGACGATAAAGACACAAGGGCTAAGATGACTGGAAGAGACACAGATGGTGAAAATCAAGGAAACAATGGATTGATAGGAGCATTTTGAGTAAGGGAAGGGACTCTCTCATCCTATCATTATCAATCAAGAAAAATAACCTAGTCCTAGCAGACTTAAGTTGTCTTAAAACCCCATAATATAGGCCCTTTCAATTTTTTGAGGGTACTACATTCCGAGTGAACCGACCAAAGGCCTTATTTATGGGGGTACCAAAACCATCTGGCAAAGGATTGAAATTTATGAGGATTAACCATTCGAGGCCTGACACATGAGGCTGAGAGCTTCGTTCTAGATGAAAGCAATATAGATTTTGACTTTATTCCTACAAAATAAAGTCATTAAATAATGGTAAAGGCATATAGAAGAGGATAATTATGAGGGTTAGGACTAATCAAGAACATGATTTCTTTCCTTCTAGTCATGTCGATTGGACAAGGAAATCCAAGTGTGATCACTCATAACAGTGAATGCAAGGATATGAGCCCACAAAGATGAAAAATATTAATTTGTTGAGTAAGGTTATCACTAAGAGACGGGTGACACTAAAGTAATATGGGTAAGTAGCAAAGAAATAGGTCAAAAATTAATAGGCAAAATAAAAGAGAAGAGAGTAGATTTTTTAAGGAATTTATGATGTGTATTCCAATGAAAAGGCATAAGGGCCATAGGAATATCCTCCTAAGGCACATCGACAAAGCGGTCAGTCCACTCATAATCTTGGGGGTCATCCATTTCATTCATAATTGCCTTCTTTCTGGTGCAATTCACTTGATTTGACCCCCTATAAAAGAAGAGGGTAATAAAATAATAAAATATATGTTAAGGAATAACTAACATCGACCTATTGGAGAGAGCATGGTGGCAAGCCACAATTTGCCACACCCTGGATTAAACTAACCTACAGTTAATCATAATTACCTCATTAATAGGGTTGCACAAACCACTACTGAAAGGGTACATATAGACAAAGGATATGCCCAAGAGAAAGAAATAAGATGTTGTATCTCGATCTAGTAAAAAATCAGAGTATAGATCTATGGATCAATCCATATGTGAAATACTATGGATCAATCCATATGTAAAATACTATGGATACATCACTTTTTGGCTGAAGTTGGTTTACATCCTTTTTCTCTTACAAAGCTTTAGTGTGATAATTAGGTTGCCTTGCTCATACCCTCAAATCCAGTGTATCATGAACAGACTAAAACATACTGAGGTCAACTGACACTTTTTCCATTTGAAGTTTCAAGAATATAATGTTACTACGTAAAGATGGGAGTAATTTTGTGATATATTTACAAAGGCATCAAATAGGACTCGGGTAGAATATCTTTTGAACAAGTTGGGCATGATTAATATCTGTGCTCCAACTTGAGGGGGAGTAATGTAGAATGTACATAAACTTGTTTACATATAGTATACATTGCACAATCATAGATAGAGATGTTTGGGATTTTTTTTTTTAATGTTATTGCCTTAGATAGATTTATCTGTACACCTATAAATAGTGGATTATTCTTGGAATAATACTACAAAGAAATTGATCCATTGTCTCTATATATTATAGTATTTAAAATTTTCATCAATATTAATTTTAACTTGTCCTTGAATAAAAGGCTTTCAGGCTGCTATTTTACATGAAGGATATATTTCAGTTTTTCTATCAAAGTACACATATTGGGGCATTGAGTTGGAAGAGTACTCTTAGGAAAAGAAAAATTCACTATCATGTTGATATTCTAGTTGATTTGATGTTTCCATTTACCTTTTTGAAACCTCTTTTGGTCACTATATTTTGAAGCGTAGGTGCTCTTTCACAAATTCCAACATAACATGATAAGGGTAGTGTGTATGATAAACTTTTGTATTCCATAAAAAGGCTTATGTAACACCCCAGATATTTGGTCCCTAAAAATATTTTGAGTTTTTAAAATCAATAGACAAACTACGACTCTCCCTACAAGTCATAATGTGTCATTACAGGTCTTAAGGACCCATTTGTAGCTAGACCAAAATGCTATCCTGATGTTTCTATTCTAACTACGAATAGGGGTTATGAGTAGTTAAGACTCAAAATGAGTCATATGGTCCCATCCATACCCAAACCAGTGTGATGCCCAAAATATTCTATCTTAACTATGACTTGTACCCCACAAGTCAAAGGGTTACCTGAAAATTCATATAGTCTGAATTGTAGGGTCACTAGAGAAGGTTCCTTTAGTTATTATCTTGACTATAACTCATGGTGATTAGTCATAATGTATCCTTACGAGTCATACAGTGACCCTTAGTCACTGGCGATAATTTTTCATTATTATCATTAAGGTCACTTTGGACATTTTCCCTCTTCCTTAATAGTGACCCACAACATAAAACCCCTTAGGGTATCATTATCACTCTAAAACAAATAAAATAAATTCTCAACCTCTCTCAAGTCTCCAAGGTCAAGAACACTTAGGGTTTTCAAGAAGTTGATTAATTAGGTCTCTCAAGGGTGATTTATCTCCGAAGTTGTGATACTTTCAAGCATGTTACTCTTCCCCAAACCTTATTTTATGATGAGAATGTGTTTTAAAATGGTTTAATGGTATGTATTTAAATATGGGTATTGATATGGGTTAGGGGTTTTGGAATGGTTGGTCCTTAAATTATTTTCCCATGGTTTTTATGAGTTGTTCATGCTTTGAAATTAATGTTTTGAACTAATGGGGTGCATGGATGTGGAAATTAGAATAGGGGTTAAGGTGTTCCCCCAAATTAATGTTTTGAACTTGGAATTGGTTTTGAGAAATTTTGTTCCCTCAATGCACTTGTGTAAATGGCTTTGAATTGTGGAATTTTTCACTTGGTTTGAATTACTCACTTATACTATTACATTGCATAAAAGGTTAAACAATGAACATGGAATTTTGAAAGCCTTGTTGGCTATGTTTTGATTTAATGAACAAAAGGGGTCGAGGCATTTTCCTAAATTAATAGAATTGTAATGGCATAATCAGAAGCTTGCAAGTGTATGGTATGATGATACATGTGGTGTGTCTTAATGTATAATTTTGTGGTTAATGAACAGGTTATGTGAAACTTATTTTAATTGGGATTAATGAGGGTTATGTAGCTAAACCGTATAGGTGTGGGTCTTGAATAACTTGTAATAGAAACTCATGTTTGCCGATGTGAGGGTTGGTCTTGATGATCGTGTGCACAGTTCACAGTATATATATATATTTGTATCTTAGATTGACATGGGATCGGGGCATTCCCTTTTCTTCCTTGATACCTCTAGTTCATGCGGCTAACACGCACTGGGGCTGTTTCAGTAGGGGGAACTGAACCCATATAGCCCATGGGTGCCTGTTTATGATGATTGAGCTACATAGTCTAGGATAATGTTTTACTATTATGGTAAACCTTGTTCCCTACCCCAGTATCTATTATATATATGTATGCATGTATGTGAACATGTACACAGTGAGTTTGAAATTGAATTTTTGAATGACATTATTTTATCCCTTCCTTTAGTTACATACTAGTGCTCATCCCACTAACCATCTTTGGAAATTGTATTCCCATGCGATACTGGGCGAAGGCAGTCCTACTTTTCCTGCATAGTGTTGGTAGATCATCTCAATTTGTCGGTCATTGTAATGAATTGGTGAGCTTCCATTCTCTGAAAGACTTAATCATTCCATCGATTTCCTTTCATAAATTAGAATTGAAGACTTCACATTAAAATTATCATTGTCATTTTCATTGTTGTTGATAGAGTTGGGGGCATTTCCCGACGTAGGTTATTTTTGGATTATTATAGACTTTTTGGATATTATTGTGGATTAGGTATTAATGCTGACACTCTTAAACATCTTTGATTTTACTACTTTTCTATCTTGTTATATATTTGAAATTCAGCTGCTGCTAGGTGTGTTCTATTTGTCTAGTCAATGGGAGTGCTCTTTGGTCCTCGGTGGACTTGAGATACCCGTCATGGCCAGGCCCTAGTTTTGTTTATGACAAAGTTGGTATCAGATCCTAGGTTTAGTATCATTGGGTGTCCACAAAGATGTGTAAAACAGAGACTCTTTTATTCGTGTGTATAGCGTCATACTTATAAGAGAGGCTATGAAGCATTTAGGAATGTTTCCCTTTCTTTAAATCTACTTTTGAGCTACAGAGTCTAGCACGTTGAAATCTTCTCTAAATCTTATTTTCTCGCTTTTCAGATCATATCTCCCCAAGTATCTAATGCTCATGGAACTTTTTCTGTCCTACCTGAGGATAATGTGGGCGTTACTCATCCTATTTATGGAGTTTAAACCTAGTCTAGGGCTCTAGATTCTTATTTTACTACCCTACTTGGAGTTTTATCGGTTCCTACCAATCCTCCTCGAGCTCCACGAGCTGATGATGATCACGCCCCACTGCCCTAAGGAGATATTTCTAATGCTAAGTTTCATTGTTCTATTCATCTATTAATTCGATTGGTGACAACTCAATTATGTTAGTCAGGTCCTGCTAATGCTGCTATGAGTTCTTCTGAGGTTACTTGAGTTGGGAAATTTATGAGGCTCAATCTTCTAATTTTTACTGGATCTAGGGTTGAGAAGGATCCTCAAGGATTATTGATAAGATGGAGGATCTTCTAGGTTATGCATTTTTATGACTCTAAGGGTGTGGAATTTTTTACATATCAGCTGAAGTGGTATGAAAAGTAGGACCAGTCTAGGAGTAATTATGTGGAGTTGGCATTATGGGATGAGTTTTAGGTGCCTTCCTGGATTGTTACTTTCCTTATAAGTTGAGGGAGGTAAAGGCTGAGGAGTTCATGAATTTGAAGTAAGTCAAGATAACTGTGAAGGATTATGCCTTGAGGTTTCATTAGATATCTCGTTATGCTCCTAAGCTAGTGTCTAGAATAAGGGATAAGATGCAAAAGTTTGCTTTGGGCTTGTCTTGAGACTTGGTGTTAGAGTGTAAGGCCTCTTTGTTAGATAGTGATGTAGATGTCTCTAGGCTTGTGGTATATATGCAGCAGGTCGAATATGAAAAGAAGAAACAAGCCAAAATATGAGAGGGGCAAAGTAAAAGGTTCAGCTATTCTGAGCAGAGTAAAGACCCACAGAATATTAGTAGAGATGGCAGGCAGTGGTCTAAGAAGAAGTGGGGAAATTATGGTTTATATTCTATGGCTAGTGCTCCATATCCTAAGCCATCTAGTGATTGCCGCTTTCAGAGAAATAGTTGATTTAACGCACAAGGTGCCCAATCTCAGTCCAGTAGGGCCCAGTCAGCTCCATCACATCTTTTTTGTGGATTTTTTGGATAGTTTCACCATGGCTTTTATGATGAGGGGAGGAATAAGTGTTTCAGATATGGCTAGCCTTGACACATTCAGATGAACTGTCCTTCAGGTGATATTGTTACTAAGGATAATAAGTTCCCCGTTGCTTTCTTCTTGAGCTCTTGTACCAAAGGGTTCTATTTCTGGCTCCGACATTGGTCATAATCATTTGTATGCTCTTGCCACCTATCAGGATTCTGAGGCATCTCCTAATATTGTTACTGGTATGCTAAAACTTTTTTCTCATGATATGTATTGTCTTCTTGACACTAGGTCTACCCTTTTTTATGTGACTCCTTATATGGATATTCATTTTGGTTTTGGTCCTGAGAGTATTTTAAATCCTTTTTCTGTGTTTATCTTGGTAGGTGACTCTATTATGGCTAGAAGAGTCTATAGGGTTTGTGTGGTATCTATCAGTGGTAGGGAGATGTTAGTGGATCTGATAAAGTTGGACATGTTAGATTTTGTTATGATTTTAGGGATTGATAGGCTTTATTCATATTCTGCGTTTCTTGATTGTAGGACCTGAAGGGTCAGTTTCTACTTCCCAGATGAGCTAGTGATTTAGAGGGGAAGTAGTTCCTTAGTTCCTAAGGAAAGCTTCATTTCTTATCTTAGAGCATGAAAGTTGATATCCATGTGGTATCTCTATCACTTGGTCTGGGTTAAAGATTCTAACTCAGAGGGTCTTCCTTATAATATGTGCCTCTAGTCAATGAGTTTCTTGAGGTATTTCCTGATGATCATCCTGGTATTCCTCTCCATAGGGAGATAAATTTTGGGATTGATTTTATATCAGATACCCATCCTATCTCTATCACTCCCTATAGAATAGCTCCAGTTGAGTTGAAGGAACTTAAGGAGCAGTTGAAAAATCTTCTTGATAAGGGTTTTATTCGCCCTAGTGTTTCTCTGTAGGGTGCACCGATATTCTTTATACGTAAGAAAGATGGGTCCTTTCAGATATGTATAGATTATCACCAATTGAAGAAGGTGACTTTGAAGAATAAGTACCCTCTTTCGAGGATTAATGATCTATTTGACCAGCTTCAGGGAGCTACGTACTTTTCCAAGATTGATCTTCGGTTGGGTTACCATCAATTGAAGATTAGGAAGGTGGATATCTCTATGACTGCTTTTTGTACTCGGTATGATTAGGGAATTGGACATATCTTTTGGTTTGACTAATGCCCCAGTGGCTTTTATGGATCTTATGAATTGGGTTTTCCATCAGTTTTTGGACTTTTCATCATTGTGTTTATTGATGACATCCTAATTTATTCTTAGAGTGAGGTGTATCATGTCGATCATCTTTGTATAGTATTGCAGACCCTTAAGGATTAGTGTTTGTATGCTAAGTTTTTGAAGTGCGAGTTCTGGTTGAATATTGTTACTTTTCTAGGTTATGTTATTTCTAGTAAGGGGATCGTGGTGGATCCACAGAAAGGTGTGATGGTTAAGAAGTGGACTAGACCCATGTCTCCAACTAATATCTAGAAATTCTTGGGTTTAGCTGGGTATTATAGGAGGTTTGTGGAGAGTTTTTCTTCTATTGCTTCCCATTGACTAAGTTGACTCAAAAAAGGTGAAGTTCCTGTAGTCTGATGCTTGCGAGGGTAGCTTTGAGAAGTTAAAGGAAAAGTTAACTTCAGCTTTGATTTTGACCCTACCTAAGGGTACCGATGGATTTGTTATTTATTGTGATGTATCTCATGTGGTACTGGTTTATGTGTTAATGCAGCATGGAAAGGTAGTTGCATATGCTTCTACATATTTGAAGATGCATGAAAAGAATTATCCAACTCATGATTTGGAGTTGTTGGCCGTTGTTGTTGCTTTGAAGATCTAGTGTCATTATTTGCATAAGGTTCATGTTTACATCTTCTCAAACCATAAGAGTTTGCAATATGTATTCACCCTGAAAGAGTAGAATATCAAACAAAAGAGGTGGTTTGTGTTACTTAAGGACTATGACATGATTCTTCATTATCATCTAGTTAAAGCTAACGTGGTTGTTAATGCACTTAGTAGGTTGTCCATGGGAAGCTTGTCTCATGTTGATGAGGAGAAACAAGGTTTGGTGAAAGATATTTACCATTTGTCTAATCTTGGAGTTCATCTATTAAACTTTGAGAATAGTGGTGTGATTATGAAAGAGATGGTGAAGTCATCTCTTGGTGCTGAGGTGAAACAGAAATAGGTTTTGGACCCTATTTTGATGCAAATCAACGATGATGTGGGTCACCAGAAGGTGATGGCTTTTGAGATTGGTAGTGATGGTATCTTGAGGTACCAAGGTAGACTGTGTGTTCCCAATATTGATGGGCTATAAGGAAGACTTTTGGATGAGGCTCATTAGTTAAGATACGTTGCTTATCCTGGTTCTACAAAGATGTATCATGACTTGAAAGAGATCTATTAGTGGAATAACATAAAAAGAGATATGGAAAATTTTGTGGCTAAGTGCATAGTGTGTCAACAAGTGAAGATTGAACACTTGACGTCTGTGGTTTGTCTCAAGATATTGGGTTTCACGTGTATAAATAGAAAGTGATTAATATGGAATTCATTACCGGTCTTTCGCGGTCTCTCTATTAGTTTGATTTGATTTGGGTCATTGTGGATAGGATAACCAAGTCTGTTCATTGACTGCCAGTGAAGACTAGTTATTCGATAGAGGATTATGGTAAGCTCATCTTTCAAGAAATTGTGAAGTTGCATGACGCTCCAGTTTCCATCATATCTGATCGAGGCACCCAATTCTCATCTCATTTAAGGCATTCTTTTCAAAGAGGATTGGGAACAAAGGTGAACCTTAACACCGCATTGCATCCTCAAACAGATGGTCAAGTAGAAAGGATGATACAAAATTTGAAAGATATGCTAAGGTCTTGTGTGATCAATTTTGGTGGTAGTTGGGTCGACTATTTTTCTCTCATAGAGTTTGCATATAATAATAGTTATCATTCCAGCATCCAGATAGCTCCATTTGAGGCTTTATATAGTAGGAGGTATAGGTATCCCATTGGGTAGTTTAAGGTTTGTGAAAATAGTTTGTATGGTCCTGACTTAGTTCACCAAGCTGTGAAAAAGGTGAAGGTGATTCAAGATAAGCTTAAGGCTTCCCAAAGTTTCCAAAAGTCCTATGCAGATGTGAGACGTAGGGAGTTGGAGTTTAATGTGAATGATTTAGTGTTATTAAAGGTATCTTCCAAGAAGAGAGTGATGTGGTTAGGAAATAAGGGGAAGCTCAGTCCCCATTATATTGGTCCATGTCGTATTTTGAGGCAAATGGGCAATGTGGATTATGAGTTGGATTTTCCTTCGAGCATGGGTTCCATTCATTCGGTCTTTCATGTCTTGATATTGAAGAAGTGCATAGGTGATCCTTCCTTTGTTTTTCCTTTGGAGACTGCTGGAGTCTCAGATTTCTTATCATATGAGGAGGTCTCGACTGAGATTTTAGATCGGCAAGTCCGTCAGTTACGAACGAAGGACATGGCTTTGGTAAAGGTTCTATGTAGGAACCAAAAGTGTGAAAAATCTACTTGGGAAGTCAAAGAGAACATGAAGTCCAAATATTCATTCTTTTTTCCCACTTCATATAATCGTGCTTGAGGTATGTGTATTCCGTAACATCTTTGCTTTCTGACTTTGCTAAATGAAATTGTGATATCCTTGTTATGTGTCTTTGTTAAAGGTAAGTATGGGTGTGCTCTGCGTTAACTCAGTTAATAAAAGACTTATCTCATTAGAGTGCTAGACTGATATTTCTGTTAACTGACAAGCCTCTACTACTAATAACTAGAGAGTCACTGGGACAAGCCCCCAGCAGACTCGAACCGTCTGAAAATACTGAATTATCTACAATAATAAGCTAAAAAATTAAATAACTGGGTCCCCGGACTATATAGACTCACCAATTGTCGGGATGCAGATAGAGATGATCGAAATCACTTACGCTGTTGAAACTGAGCACCTGAACCTATATTATAAGACGATGTAGCACATAGACATATATGTGGCTTAGTACTTCTGGAATGTACTGAGTATATGGGGGTGAATGTACAAGTAAATCAATATCTCAATATTATTATTATTATTATTTTGTAAAAGAGTGCATGCTAAATGTAGATGACTCACAGAAGCTGGAATATCTGAAAAACTTAAAATCATAATCAGGAGTAGCAAAACATGATGCATAAATTGAGTGAGTCATAACATTTAGTTTCTAAAAGCTGTACTGATTTTATTCCTTTAAATCATGTTGTCTAAGTGTAGAAAGGACTCACTTCTGTATCTGTAAACTGAAAGCTGAAATCTAGTAGCTAATGACTTATATAAAGCAATATTTGAATATAATCGGGCGCCTTTAGAATTAGTTTCTAAAAGATTTTCTGTTAGGATTATTCTGTCCAGAAATCTGTAGTTTGTAGTCAGTAGGGAGGTTTTATAACCGACATAAACTATGTGAGATATCATAGTGTCCAACGTCTAGTTCCCTTATTGGAAAACAACTGTAATTCCTCGAGCCTGTACATCACTTCGTTCTTTTGAGGATCAACTCTAATTCCATCACCGTAAACAATATGACCAAGGAAAGCTACTGACCTTAGCCAAAATTTGCACTTATTGAATTTGGCGAACAACTGATGGGCTCTGAGAGTCTGAAGTAGGATTCTGAGGTGATCTGCGTGATCATTCTTGCTATGGGAGTAGACAAAAATGTCATCAATGAAGACTATAACAAACATGTCCAAGTACTTATTGAACACGCAATTCATTATGTCCATAAAAGCTGTTGGGGCATTAGTAAGACCCAAGGACATGACTAGAAATTTGAAGTGACCATACCAGGTTTGGAAAGTTGTTTTTGAAATGTCACATTCTCTGACTCTAAGACGATCATAGCGTGATCTGAGGTCTGTGTTAGAAAAGTAACTGGCGCCCTGAAGTTGGTCAAACAAGTCATCAATTCTATGAAGTAGGTATTTATTCTTGACTGTGAATTTGTTCAACTGACGGTAATCTATACACATTCTAAGAGAACCATCTTTCTTACACACGAATAAGACTGGTGCGCCCCCGGGGAAACGCTAGGTATGTTGGACCCCTTATCTAAAAGAACCTTTAACTGTTCTTTTAGTTCCTTGAGTTCTACTGGTGCCATTTTGTATGGAAGAATAGATATAGGCTGAGTGTCTGGAAGAAGGTCTATTCCGAAGTCAATTTCGCTTACGGGAGGAACTCCGAGAAGATCTTCAGGAAACACATCTGAGAAATCATTCACTACTGGAACTGACTCAAGACGAAGAATCTCTAAACTAGAGCTTTTGACTCACACAAGAAGATAGACACATCCCTTGGGTATCATTTTCCTCGCTCTAAGGTATGAAATCAACTGACTCTTAAGTATTGTAGTACTACCTGTCCATTCAAGGACTGGTTCATTTAGAAACTAAGAATGAACAATTTTGTTTCTAAAATAACCTGAGGCATAGCATGAATGGAGCCAATCTATACCAAGAATGACATCAAAATCCCCTATCTCTAGCTCTACAAGGTCTACTGAAGTAACTTTCTGAGATATCATAATCGGACAGTTCCTGTACACCCATCGAGCTATGATAGATTTACCAACTAGGGTAGAAACTGAGAAAGGCTCTGCTAGGATTTCTGGACTGACTCCAAAGTTAACATCTATACAAGGAGTTACAAAAGATAAAGAATCTCCTGGATCTAGCACATCATAAATATGTAAACGGAAGATCTGTAATGTACCAGTGACCACATCATGAGAATTTTCCTGATCTTGTCTGGACTGAAGTGCATAAAGCCCGTTTGGGTGTTGCCAACTGGTGGCACTAGAAGTGGTGCCCTATTTATTCGAGCAACTGGACTGAGCTGGGGGATGATTATACTAACCCTGAGAACCTGACTGAGGACAATCTCTGATTCTATGGCATGACTTGCCACACCCGAAACAAACATCACTGTAAGCCCTGCAGACACCCTGATGGTTTCTGCCACACTTCTGACAAAGAGGATTTGTTCAAGCACTGCTGACACTACCCTGAGACTTAGACCCTAGTGCCCTATCCTTGTTACCATTTCTTAACTTAGGTATTGGAGCAGTGGCTGAAGACGAAGTTGGAATCAAAGATTTCGGGCGAAACTGGGAACGATTAGCGCCCTCTGACTTAGGCTGAGTTAATTGAAGCTACCTATTTTAGCTATCTTGTTCTTTCTCTCTCTCTCCTTATTCTTATCTTAGTATGTCTACTTAGAATGGAACATAAGCCTAGATATATCCATCTCCTTAATTAACATTGCTATTCTGCTCTCCTTAACCACACTTTCTGATACCCCAGACATGAACTTGCTTATTCTGGACCTACTGTCGCTACTACATGGGGAGAATATCTAGATAACTGAGTAAACTTGAGGGAATACTCTTTAACACTCATATTTCCTTGCATGATATTGATGAACTCTAACACTTTGGCTTTTCTCAGATCTAACGAAAAGAATCTATCTAAAAAAGCAGTAGCAAACTCTTTGCACTCTATGGGTGCTGCATCTATGCCCTTGTCTACTCCCATGATATCTGTGACTTTTTGAACCTGATCGTGGAACTTCTGTGGATCCTCTTCTAACTTAGATCCTGAGAATTGGGGAAGATTAATTCAGGTAAATTCTCAAGCCACTGGGTTAGCCTGAACAATAGTTGGTCGTTCATTTTGAGATGCTACCAAATTGGCTAGAGTAGTGAATGCAACTCTGAATTCTGTATGGGAGACATGCTCGTCCAGGGGATCTGCCTGAACGGGATAAGGTACTGACTAGTTTTCGAACCTTTTTTCATTAGCTTTTCTGGGAGGCATGTTCTATAAACGAAAGGAAGAAATGAATTAGACTGAAAGTTTAACTTGAGCTAATGCTCATTCGCTTGACATAAATACTGAAAGAAGGGAAATTTTTCCTAAAAACTTCTCATAGCCTCTTGTCCATAAGTGTGGCACGCTACACACACATGCACAAGACTCTACTAGACACGGCTTCCAGACTTTCTATGACTCTGTTGAACCTTAGGATCTGATTCCAAGTTTGTAATGCCCCGAGTTTGTACCCCAGACATTAGACGGTGCTTGCGAACTTGAAGGACCACAAGCTAACCCATGACTAGTACTTGCTGTTAGCACTGAATAATAATATTGAAAGTAATTTGGAACATAGGCTGAATTGCCATAAGGTTCAACATCTGAACTACTAGTAAATAATAACACCTGATAAAAACATCTAAATCTAAAATACTGTCTGAACTAGTCTAGTCTGATAAGCCTCTAACTAAACTGACTAAAGGTGGAGTTGATGGGACAATCCCCCAACTAACTCCGACTACTAAAATACTAAAGCTACTGAAAACAATGAAACAGAAGCATATCCTCGATTGATAAGGACTCACGATTGAATCTACTGCTGCTAACTAAATTTGTCTATGCGTGGTCAGGAGCCTGAGTGTTCGAACCTATGATATGAGACATCATAGCGTAAAGAAAAAGTATACATCAATACGTGGAATGTACTGGTATGCTAGATGAGGTAAGGCTGAATGTAAGGGTTCATATGCATGAACAATAACTGACTGAATGATATAGAGTAACTGATTATGAGAGTACATGGATAACTGAAACTGCTGTAAATGCTGAGTATGAAATTTTGTGCATATACATGTATACTGTAACTGAACTTTTACTGAAGATGATTTTTGAGTTCTGATACCTGAGTAACTAATATCTGGGATTACTGATAACTGAGTTACTGAAACTGTTTGATTGTATCTGACAGTCCTGATTCTGTTGAACTGAACTGAGTTCTATATTGAGACTAAAACTGAGACTGTGGAAAGTAATCATCTAACCGACATACCAAATATAAGATAACTGGGGTCTAACCTGTAATCCCAGTTGGAAGGATGTCAGTACCATGCCATGAGTAAAGACAACTGAAGAGTCACCCTTATCAAGTAGGTACTCTAATGAGAATGGTGGAACCCTCAACTGGCAGGTTAAAACACCTCATCAAACCTCAACTGGCAGGTTGAAGTCTCAATCTATGTTAGCTACGTAGTGCTGGAACACAAGGACTGCTTCTAAGGATCACACCATCAACTGGAAGGTGAGTCCCCATCCTTGGGTTCACTCGGTGTTGAATCCTACTCCCAAATGAATAGATACTGAACTGTTTATACTGAACTGAAATGGACTAGTCCTGAGTTTCACTGAGTTCTGTAACTGACTGAGTTTACTGAGTTCTAAAACTGACTAAGAGTACTACTGATTATGACACTACTGATATTATTCTGTAACTACTATAGGTCTAGGTAAATAGCTAGATTTTTCAGGTATTGAATACCCCTAAGACTCGATAACATGAAAAGTAAAGAATAACATGATCTTGAAAAGCATAACAATGTCCACTTGTTCATAATTCATTTATAGAGACATTTTATCAAACACTTGTAGGGCATAAGCTTGTACATGATTAGGACCACAAAATAGTATGTCATGATTCCGCTATTTACTTCACAATGACATTTTAGCAAACACTTGGGGAGCATGAATTATTTTACATAATAACAGTCAACACATAACATCATAGATACAATATTCAATTGCAAATTCAAAGGTTTAGCATGCAATTCACATAATTCATCACATAAACTATTTTAATTTCATGGAAACTTATAGTTAATCATGAATTGAAACCCAATTATTATCATGAACATAAATAAAATTAATCTTGAATCATGGAATTCATGAAAACTCAAACTTGTATTTTTAAAAGGGATTCTTGGGCTCTATGGGCGAAAGGAACCCATAGACAAACACCTAACATACCTGAATTGATAAGTTCTTGGATTTCTTGGTGAGTTCCTTGAGATTTGCTATTGATTGCTTGAAGATTAGGGTTTACTAATTGCGAGAGAACGCTTTGTTTCTTGAGTAAATAATGAGATAATTAATAATTAGTTCTCCTTTAGGGATAAATTTCATGTTTAGGACTGATTAGGGCCGTGAAAAAATACCTAATTCCCCCTGAGAATAATTTAAAAATCGTCATTGGAAAAACCCAATTATGGGTCCTAACGTGATGCAGCGCTATCGCGCCGTGTTAATGGAAATTGACAACCGAAAAAAGGGCTAGTGGCGTGATGTAGTGGTATAGTGTTGCCATATTGGAAAATGACGGACGTCATTTTGGACTTTGGCACGACGCGGTGAAATCGCGCCATGCCACTAGAACCTGGAAGTTTACCGCGACGCGGGCTTATCGCGTTGGCTCACTAATTTTTGACAATTGTCGTTTGGCATACCTCCGTGATGCATTGATGTACCAGGTGGTACACTATTTTACAACAATTATTATATTTCTTCACCCGGGTATCGGATTTGGGCAAATTTTATATCGTTGGAAAGCTGACTAAATTTCCTACGTAATGGTAAGCTTTAAATTGACAAATACTGAGTATTTAGAAAAATTTATATAGGATAACTCATGTATGGATAGTTAAGTTAAGCTAGAGATATACGAGGTATTATAATATTCGTACTCGAATGAGACTGATTAACCTGAGAAACACTGATAGAATGAATTTACACACTGATCATGCATATCTGATGCATGGAATACATGACTGAAAGTACTGATAAGCTGAGTTTTCATACTAAAAATGCATATCTGATGCATGAGTACATGGCTGAACTGATTCATGAATTCATGACTTTCATGAAGACGATGTGCAATGGTAAATAATACCAAGTTTATAACTATAACTAAACATGGAACTGAGTAAATCTAAGGATGACTGTTACCTTAAGATGAATCTGAATTTGTGGAGAAAAGGTGAGGATACTTGGTCTGCATATCTGTTTTTTCTTCCCAAGTAGCTCTCTCAATAGACTGATTCCGCCAAAGAACTTTGAACAATGGAACTTCTTTGTTCCCCAGTCTGCAAATCTGATAATCGAGGATCTGGACTGGAACCTCTTTGAAAAAGAGATCATTCTAAATATCTACGCCCTCTAAAGGTACTATGACTGCTGGGTCACTAATGCATTTATTTAGCAAGGAGACGTGGAATACTAGGTGCAGTGAAGCTAGATCTGAAGGCAACTTAAGCTCGTAAGCTACCTTTTCGAAATGGCTGAGAATTCTGTAAGGACCGACATCTCAGGGTCTAAGCTTTCCCTTCTTATTGACCCTTTTCACCCCCTTCATGGGAGAGATTTTCAAGAGAAGAAAATCATCGATCTCAAACTCAAGATCCTTTCTCCTCATATCTGCATATGATTTCTGTCGGCTCTGGGCAGCCCTAAGCCTTTCTCTGATCAACTAAAACTTATCTAAGGTATCCAACACTAAATCAGGCCCTACTATTACAGCGTCACCTACCTCAAACCAACCAATTAGTGATCTACATATCCTATCATAAAGAACCTCAAACGAAGCCATTTAAATACTAGAATGGTAACTGTTATTATATGCAAATTCGATCAAAGGCAAGTGGTCATCCCAAATACCATTAAAATCAATAACGTAGGATCTTAACATATCTTCTAGAGTCTGAATAATACTTTTTACTTGACTATCTGTCTGAGGGTGAAAGGTTGTACTGAGGTGAACTTGGGTACGAAGACCCTTTTGGAATGCTTTCCAAAAGTGAGAGGTAAACTGGGTACCTCTATCAAAGACGATGGATACTAAAACTCTATGTAACTAGAACAACTCTCTACTATAGAGTTTGACATAGTCCTCAGCTGAATAGGAAGTAAGAACTGGCAAGAAGTGAGCTAGTTTGGTCATCCTGTCAACAATGACCCAAATAGAATCATACTAACGATGAGTACGAGGCAATCCCATCACAAAGTCCATGTTCACTTCTTCCCAATTTCATGTGAGAATACTGAACTCTTGCATGGACCCGCTAGGTTTCTGGTGCTCAATCTTAACTTCCTGATACGTTGAGCACTTGGCTACAAACTCTATGATATCTTTCTTCATCCCACTCCACCAATAGACCTCCCACAAATTGTGGTACATCTTATTATCCCCTGGATGAATAGAGTAACGTGCACCGTGTGCTTCTGCAAGAATTAGTTTCCTCAAGTCATCTACTCCTAAAACGTATATCTGACCCTGGAAATGCAACACACTATCTCCCCCTAAGGAGAAAACCTCTACTTTATGATCTCTGATTGACTCCTTCATCTTAACTAGACTGAGATCTCTGCCCTGTTTTTTCTTCAATTCGAAAACTAGGGATGATTCTGAACTACTCTGCACCCATACACTACCCTCTACTGAATTGACTAAGCGGACACCTAGTCGGTCAAGCTGATGAACTTCCTAAAATAATTTTTCTTATCATTCTCAATATGAGCCACACAACCCATAGACACCCTACTGAGAGCATATGCCAGTAGATTATCCTTGCCCAGACGATACAAAACATTCATGTCATAATCTTTCAGCAATTCTAACCACCTCATCTGACTTAGATTCAAATCTTTCTGAGAAAATACATACTGCGGGCTTTTGTGATCCGTGAACATATCCACATGCACCCAATACAAATAGTGTCTTTAAATCTTTAAGGAAAACACTACAGCTGCTAACTTAAGATCATGAGTTAGGTAATTCTTCTCATGGGGCTTAAGCTTTCTAGAGGCATTGGCTATGACCTTACCTTTCTACATGAGGACACAACCCAAACCTACTTTAGATGCATCACAGTACACAACAAACCCATCTGAACCATCTGGTAGAGTCAAAGCTGGGGCTGAGGTGAGTTAAGTCTTCAACTCCTGAAAACTTTTCTCGTAACAATTTGACCGTTAAAACTTGATTTTCTTCTGAGTCAATCTGGACATAGGGGATGCAAAAGATGAAAATTCCTCAACAAACCGATGGTAATAGCCAACAAAACTGAAGAAACTCCTGATATCTTATGGAGAGATGGGCCTAGGCCAGTTTCTCACCGCTTTGGTCTTTTGAGGATCAATTCTAATTCCATCACCGGAAATAATATGACCAAGGAATGCTAATGACCTTAGCCAAATTCACACTTATTGAATTTGGAAAACAATTGATGGGCTCTGAGGGTCTAAAGTACGATTCTGAGGTGATCTGTGTGATCATTCTCGCTACGAGAGTAGACAAGAATGTCATCGATGAAGACTATAATGAACATGTCTAACTACTACTTGAACACACAATTCATTAAGTCGATGAAATCTTCTAGGGCATTAGTAATACCAAAGGACATGACTGGAAATTCAAAGTGACCATACTAGGTTTAGAAAGTTGTTTTTGAAATTTCACATTCTCTGACTCTAAGCTAATGAAAGCCTGATCTGAGGTCTATCTTAGAAAAGTAATTGGAACCCTAAAGTTGGTCAAACAATTCATCGATTCTAGGAAATGGGTATTTATTCTTGACTGTGACTTTGTTCAACTGACGGTAATCTATACATATTCAAAGAGAACCATCTTTCTTACACACGAATAAAACTAGTGTGCCCCACGGTGAAAAGATGGGTTTGATGGACCCCTTATCTAAAAGGTCCTTTAACTGTTTTTTTAATCCCTTGAGTTTTGTTGGTGCCATTCTATATGGCGAAATAGATATAGGTTGAGTGTCGGGAAGAAGATCTATTCCAAAGTCAATTTCCCTTACGGGAGGAACTCTGAGAAGATCTTCGGGAAACACATCTGAGAATTCATTCACTGCTAAAACTGACTCAAGACTAGGAATCTCTAAACTAGAGTCTTTGACTCACACAAGATGATAGACACATCCCTTGGATATCATTTTCCTCGCTCTAAGGTATGAAATCAACTAACTTTTAAGTGTTGTAGTACTACATCTCTATTCAAGGAATGGTTCATTTGGAAACTAAGAATGAACAATTTTGTTTCTAAAATAACCTAAGGCATTGAATGAATGGGGCAAATCTATGTCGAGAATGACATCAAAATCCCCTATCTCTAACTCTACAAAGTATTTTGAAGTAACTTTCTAAGATATCATAATCGAATAGTTCTTGTATATCCATCGGGCTATGATATATTTACCCAAGGGGTAGAAACTGAGAAAGGCTCTACTAGGATTTCTAGACTGACGCCAAAGTTGATGGCTATATAAAGAGTTACAAAGGATAAAGAAGCTCTTGGATCTAGAAAGGCATAAACATGTAAATGGAAGATCTGTAATGTACCAGTGACCATATCAGGAGAATTTTCCTGATCTTGTCTAGACTGAAGTGCATAAAGCCTATTTGGGCGTTACCCACTGGTGGCACTAGAAGCGGTACCCTGTTGATTTGGTCAATCGAACTGAGATGGGGGATGATTATACTAACCCCGAGAACCTGACTGAGGACAATCTCTGATGTTATGGCCTGGCTTGACACACCCAAAACAAACATCACTGTCATCCCTACAGATACCTTGATGGTTTCTGCTACACTTCTGACAAAGAGGATTTGTTCGAGCCTTGTTGACACTACCTTAAGATTTAGAGCCTGGAGCCCTATCTTTTTACTATTTCTAAGCTTAGGTACTAGAGCACTGGCTAAAGATAGAGCTAGAACCGAATATGTCAGGTAAAACTAGGAATGGTTACTGCCCTCTGACTTAGGATGAGTGAAATTAAAGCTACTTATTCTAGCTATCTTGTTCTTCCTCTCTTTCTGTCTCTTTATTCTTAGCTTTGTCTCTCTGCTGAGCATGGACCATGAGTTTGGATATGTCCATCTCCTTAATTAACATTATTCTTCTGCACTCTTTAACCACACTTTCTGACACCCAGACACAAACTTGCTCATTCTGGACCTACTGTTTGCTACTACATGAGGAGCATATCTCGATAACTGGATAAACTTGAGAGAATACTCTTTCACACTCATATTGTCTTGCCTTATATTGATAAACTCTAACACCTTGGCTTCTCTTAGCTCTAAGGGAAAGAATCTATATAAAAAAATAGTAGCAAACTCTTCCCACTCTATGGGCTCTGCCTCTGTACCCCTGTCTACCTTCCACTACTTAAACCATGTATGATCCATATCTTGTAGATTTTAGGCGGCTAACTCAGCACTCTTACTAGAAGTCACTCCCATGATATCTGTAACTTTCAGAACCTGATCAAAAACCTTCTGTGGATCCTCTTCTAACTTAGAGCCTAAAAATTAGGGAGGATTTATTTGGGTGAAGTCCCAAATCCTGGATGCAGTAGTATTGGCCACTGGGTTGGCTTAAACAGCAGCTGACCATTTATTTTGAGATGCTACCAAATTGGCTAGAGTAGTGAACGCAACTTTGAATTCTACATGGGAGACATGCTCATCGTGGGGATCTTTCTGAATGGGCTGAGGTGCAGACTGGTTTTCATTCCTTCTTCTGTTAGCTTTTCTAGGAGGCATGTTCTGTAAATAGAAGGAAGAAATAAATTAGAGTGAGAGTTTAACTTGATCTCATGCTTATTTTCACAACATGAATACTGAAATAAGGGAAACTTTTCTAAAAATATAGCGAAGCCTCTTGTACATAAGTGTGGTGCGCTACACACACATGCACAAGAATCTACTAGACACGACTTTCAGACTCCTTAGGACTCTGTTAAACCTTAGGCTCTGATACCAAGTTTGTAACGCCCCGAGTATGTACCCCAGACACTACACGGTACTTACAACCCCAAAGGACCACAAGATAACCCATGACTGGTACCTTCTGTGAGCATTGAATAATAATACTAAAAGTAATACGGAACATAGGCTGAATTTCCATAAGGTTTAAAATCTGAACTACTGGTAAATAATAACATATGATAAAAACATCTGAATCTGAAATACTGTGTGAACTAGTCTTGTCTGATAAGACTCTAACTGAATAGTATGAAGGTGGAGTTGATGGGACAAGTCCCTAACTAACTCCGACTATTGAAATACTAAAGCTACTGAAAATACTGAAATAGACACATATCCACGATAGATGAGGACTCACGACTGAATCTTTTACTGCTAACTGAATATGTCTATGCGCAATTAGGAGCCTGAGTATCCAAACCTATGATATGAGACATCATAGCGCAAAGAAATTGTATGCGTCAGTACGTGGAATGCACTGGTATGCTAGATGAGGTAAGCCTGAATGCAAGGGTTTATATACATGAACAATAACTGACTAAATGATATAGAGTAATTGATTATGAGAGTACATGGATAACTGAAACTATTGTAAATAGTGAGTATGCAATACTGTGCATGTACGTGTATACTCTAACTGAGCTTTTACTGAAGCTGAGTTCTGATAATTGAGTATCTGATAACTAAGATTACTGATAACTGAGTTACTAAAACTGATTGACTGTATCTGACAGTCCTGATTCTATAAAATTGAATTGAGTTCTATACTGAGATTGAAACTGAGACAGTAGGAAGTAATCATCTAACCGATATTCCCCAAATAAGATAACTGGGGTCCAACCTATAACCCCAGTTGGAAGGGTGTCATTACCGTGCCACTATTAAAGACAACAAAAGAGTCACCCGTATCTGGTAGGTACTTTGATGAGAATGGTGAAACCCTCAAATGGTAGGTTAAAACACCTCATTAACCCTCAACTGGCAGGTTGATATCTTAACTTACACTGGCTACATAGTTCTGGAATCCAAGGACTGCTTATAAGGATCACACCCTCAATTGGAAGGTGAGTTTCAATCCTTGGGTTTACTTGGTGCTGAATTCTACTCCCAACTAAATAGACACTGAACTATTTATACTGAACTGAACTGGACTGGTACAGAGTTTCACTAAGTTCTGTAATTGACTGAGTTTACTGAGTTTTGTAATTGACTGAGAGTATACTGATCGTGACACTACTGAGACTATTCAACAACTACTGTAACTCTAGGTAAACAACTAGATTTTTCGGGTATTGAATACCCCCAGGACTCGATAACATAAAGTAAAGCATAGCGTGATCTTAAAAATTATAACAATGTCCACTTGTTCATAATTCATTCATAGAGACATTTTATCAAACACTTGTAGAGCATAAACTTGTACATGATTGGGACCACACAATAACATATCATGATTCAATTATTTACTTCGCATAGACATTTTAGCAAACACTTGGGGAGCATGAATTATTTCACATAATAAAAGTCAACACATAACATCATGGATACAATATTCAATTGCAAATTCAAAGGTTTAGCATGCAATTCACATAAGTAATCACATAAACTATTTTAATTTCATGGAAACTTATAGTTAATCATGAATTGAAACCCAATTATTACCATGAACATTAATAAAATTAATCTTGAATCATAGAATTCATGAAAACTCAATCTTGTATTTTTAAAAGGGATTCTTGGGCTCTATGGGTGAAAGAAACTCATAGATGAATACCTAACATACCTGAATTGATAAGTTCTTGGAGTTCTTGGTAAGTTTCTAGAGATTTGTTCTTGTGCTTGAAGATTGGGTTTTGCTAATTAAGGGAGAATGCTTTATTTCTTGAGTAAATAATGAGATAATGAGAAATTAGTGCTCCTTTAGATCTAAATTTCCTGTTTAGAACTGATTAGGGCAGTGGAAAAATACCTAATTACCCTTGAGAATGATTTAAAAATCGTCACTGGAAAAAAACGATTATGGGCCCTAGCGCGATATGGCGCTATCGCGCCGTGTCACTGAAAATTGACAACTGGAAAAATGGCTAGTGGCGTGACGCGGTGGGATTGCATTTCCACACTGAAAAATAATGGATTCCATTTTTTACTTTGGCGTGACGCGGTGAAATCGCTCCATGCCACTAGAAACTGGCTACTGGGACCTGGATGTTCACCGCGATATGGGCTTATCGGATTGGCTCACTGGTTTTTGAAAATTTCCATTTGGCATGCCTCCGCGACGCGTTGATGTTCCAGGTGGTACACTATTTTACAACAATCTCTATAACTCTTCACCCGGGTATCGGATTTGGATGAATTTTATATCATTGGAAAGCTGACTGAATTTTCTATGCAATGGTAAGCTCTAAATTTAAATATACTGAGTATTTCAAAAAAATTATATGGTATAACTCATGTACTGATAGTTAAGTTAAGCTAGGGAAATACGGGGTATTACAAGCTCACATTGGGGAGAGGTGTGATACACTTTCCAAAGAGTATAACCTAATCTAAGTATCACATCTGTATCTATCATCCATATAGAAATGAGAATAATCTGATAATCTGTACCTACGTTGGCTCGTAGTTCTGGGGCATGTAAACATACCCAACTCGATGCTAAATACTACTCCCTTTTAATTTGTATGCTCATTCTGTTGGAAATTCACTTTTAAAACTAGTATAATGGTTTATAATGAAAACCAACTGTATATCTGTTAATTTAAACTGTAACATTTAAACTGTAATTGAAACTGTAAAGTGGATTCCATGTCTAGGCTGAGATCAAAAGATCAAATCTTTACTAAAATGATGGCATTGAAATTCAACTCTAAATCTAGAAATTTATATCATACGCACGAGAATACAAAAATAGTCATGCAATTCATCATCTAAATCACTTAAAATCTCATAATCATAAAAATGGTGGAATTTGGATTTCTTGGGGAATAAGATTTGAGTTCTTGGGTTTCCTTGAAGCGTAATTTAGATGAAAATATGCATATAATGGTTATAATAGGATTAATTATCTATTTTTCACAGATTGGGGCTTAGGGAAAAGACAAAATTGCCCTTTAAAAATTTAACTCGGAACTAGAAGTCCCAATATTTTATCCCACCGCGACGCACCGCCATCCCGGTGGCTTACTGAAAAAAGATGATTGTCATTTTGGCCTCTGTCGCAATGCAGCGTAATCACGTTGCGTCACTAGAAAAGGACGAGTGCCATTTTGCACTACACCGCAATGCGGTGTTTGTCTAATTAGGATTTTTGGCGCGATCTAGGCTAATTGCGGTGAGCTACTGGAATGGGATGAATGGAAAATTGAGCTTCACCGTTATGTGGGCTAATTACGGTGCTTCACTGGAATCAAACAATTGAGAATTTTTCCTTCACTGCGATGCGGTGCTTATCATGGTGTTCTACTATTTTCACTAAAATCGTCATAACTTCTTAACCGAGTATTGGATTGAGGCGATATTGGTATCGTTGGAAAGCTGATTCCATTATCTACACATTGGTGGGTCTAGAACTGAAAGATTCACATGTATCAAGAGTAATACATTTTTAAAGTTATCCTTTGACATTCTAAGAGCTAAACTAAGCTAGGAAAAGTATGAGGTATTACAATATCTCCCCCTTGGGAACATTCATCCTCGAATAATACTAATTAAACTAAAGATACTGGGGAACTGAGGCTATATACTAGCATACACAACTGAAAAAAACTGCTTGACTAAATCTAAAACATACTGAGCGACTGAACTAATTTGTGAATGCGTGAATTTACATGAAGATAACTATATGGATGAATTTGAGACTAGAAAAGAACTAAATTAAGAAGGACTGTTACCTTCGACTGAATCTGAGTTCGTGGAGAAAAGGTGAGGATACTTGGTACGCATGTCTGCTTCTGCTTCCCAAGTAGCGCGCTCAACAGACTGACTTTGCCACAAAACTTTGACCAAGGGAACTTCTTTATTCCTTAGTCTACGGGTATGATGATTAAGAATCTCTACTAGAACTTCTTCGTATGGATAGCTATTCTGAATATTTATGCTTTCTGAAGGGATTACAACAGCTGAATCGTCCATGCGTTTCTTCAATAAGGACACATGGAACACTGGGTGAACTACTGACAAGTTTGCAGGTAGCTTAATCTCAAACGCTACCTTCCCCACACGACTCAAAATCCTAGAGGGTCCTAGATACCGGGGACTAAGATTTCCATTTCTGCCAAATATCTTCACCCCCTAAATGGGTGAAACCTTTAAATACACAAAATCATCTACTTCACACTCAATATCTCTCCTTCTACTAAATCTAAAACTCATAATAAAGCAAATGTAGATATATAGTCAAAGCTAAAATACAGAATTTTGTATGAGCTAGGTTAAAACCATTTGAATATAATATCTGAAAATACTAAACTTAAGAATCTAATCAATCAATACTGGAAATCTGAATCATATCTAGCAGTCTGACAAGCCTCTACTATTAATAACTAGAGAGTCATTGGGACAAGCCCCCAGCAGACTAGAACCGTCTGAAAATACTAAATCATCTACACTAATAAGCTGAAAAACTAAATAACTAGGTCCCCAAACTGTGAGGACTTACCAACAACCGGGATGGAGATAGAGATGCTCGAAATCACTCATGCTGCTAAAACTGAGCACCTGAACCTACACTATAAGACAATGTAGCACATAGACGTATATGTGGATTAGTACTTCTGTAATATACTGAGTATATGGGGGTGAATGCACAAGTAAATCAGTATCTCAATATTATTTTATTTTTTTGTAAAAGAGTGCATGCTAAATGTAAATGACTCACATAAGCTGGAATGTCTAAAAAACTGAAAATCATAATCATGAGTAGCAAAACATGATGCACAAATATAGTGAGTCATAACATTTAGTTTCTAAAAGCTATACAGATATTTTGTCTTTAAATCATGTTGTCTAAGTGTAGAAAGGACTCACTTCTGTATCTGTAAACTGAAAGCTAAAATCTAGTAGCTAATGACTTACATAAAATAATATTTGAATATAATCGTGAGCCTTTACACTTAGTTTCTAAAAGCTTTTCTATTAGAATTATTCTATTCTGAAATCTATAGTTTATAGTCTGTAGGGAGGTTCTCCTAATCGACATACACTATGTGAGCTATCATAGTTTCCAAAGTCTAGTTCCCTTATAGGAAAATCTTACATTGGGGAGAGGTGTCATATTCTTTCCAAGGAGTATAACCTAATCTAAGTGATCACATCTATATCTATCATCCATATAGAAATAGGAATAATCTGATAATTTGTACCTACATTGGCTCATAGTTCTGGGGCATGTGAACATACCCAACTCGGTGCTAAATACTACTCCCTTTTAATCTGTATGCTTATTCTATTGGAAATCCACTTTTAAAACTAGTATAATGGTTTATAATAAAAACCAACTATATATCTGTTAATTTAAACTGAAACTGAAACTGTAAAGTGGATTCCATGTCTAGGCTGAGATCAAAAGATCAAATCTTTACCAAAATCTAAAAATAACTAGTCATGGAATGCTTAAAGCATAGTCATTCTTGAAATATCAGCATTCAAACTAGGGATTTTTAAACCATGCATTAAATTCATGTTAAATCATAATAAAGTTCATGCTTAATAATGAAGGTATTGAAATTTAATTTTAAATCTAGAAATTTATATCATATGCATGAGAATATAAAAATAGTCATGCAATTCATCATCTAAATCACTTAAAATCTCATAATCTTAAAATAGCAATATTTGGGTATTAACCCTAAATTGAAATTCATGGAAAATCATACAAAATCATGTAACTTTGTAATTAAAAACTAGTTTGGGCACAAGGATGAAAAAATTATCCTTGTTGAAAACCCCACATACCTTAATTAATAAATAGATGAAGAAGCTTGAACTTTGAGTTTCTAGTTGTGCTCTTGAAGGTTGATTCTTGTATTTTTCGGGTTGGAAATCTGAAATTTTTAGTTATCTTGGAAAAAAAATGACGGAATTTGGATTTCTTGAGGATTAAGATTTGAGTTCTAGGGTTTCCTTGGAGAGTAATTTTGATGAATATATGCATATAATTGTTAGAATAGGATTAATTATCTATTTTTCAAAGATTGGGGCTTAGGGAAATGACGAAATTGCCTTTTAAAAATTCAACTCAGAACTGGAAGTCTCGATTTTTGGCCCCACCGCGACGCACCACCATCGTGGTGGCTTACTAGTTAAAGATGACTTCCATTTTGGCCTCTGGCACGATGCGGCGTAATCACGTTGCGTCACTAGAAAAAGACGAGTGCCATTTTTCACTACACCGCGATGTAGTGTTTGTCCAATTGGGATTTTTGGCATGATACAGGCTAATCGAGATGAACTATTGGAATGGGACAAAAGGGAACTGGAGCTTCACTGCAATACGGGATAATTACGGTGCTTCACTGGAATCAGAAAATTATGAATTTGTCCTTCACCGCGATGCGGTGCTTATCGCGGTGTTCTACTATTTTCACTAAAATTGACATAACTACTTAACCAAGTATCAAATTGAGGCAAAATTGGTATCATTGGAAAGCTGATTCCATTATCTGCACATTGGTGGGTCTAGAACTGGAAGATTCTATATGTATAAAGATTTATATATTTTTAAGGTTATCCCTTGATATTCTAGGAGCTAAACTGAGCTTGGAAAAGTATGGGGTATTACAGTCGTATCTCATGAATCATAGGTTCACCAAAGAAGGGTTCTTTAGTTAATGTCTTAAATACAACTCATGGTGATGAGTCGTAATGTGCCCTTATGAGTTGTATAGTGACCCGTAGTCACTGTCGACAATTTTGTAGTGTTTTCATTAAGGAAATTTTTGACATTCCCCCTTTTCCCCAATAGTGACTCACGACTTAAAACCCTATTCGAGTGTCGTTATCATTCTGAAACAAATAAAAATAACTTCTCAACCTCTGTCAAATCCCCAAGGTCAAGAACACTTAGGGTTTTTAAGAAGTTAATTAGTTAGGGATCTCAAGGGTGATTTGTCTCTACGGTTGTGATACTTTCAAGAATGTCACTCTTTCCCAAACCTTATTTTATAAAGATCATATATTTTAAAATGGTTTAATGGTATGGATTTGAATGTGGGTTTTTACATGGGTTGAGGGTTTCGAATGGTTGATCCTTGAATTTTTTTCCCATGATTTTAATGAATTATTCATGCTTTGAAATTGATGTTTCAAACTAATGGGGTGCATGGGTGTGGGATTTAGAATAGGAGTTGAGGTATTCCCCCAAATTGATGTTTTGAACTAGGAATCGATTTTAAATAATCGTGTTCCCTCATCCGACTTGTGTAAATGGCTTTGAATTGTGGAATTTGTCACTTGGTTTGACTTACTCACTTATACTATTGCACTGTAATAATGGATAAACAGTGAACATGGACTTTGAAAGCCTTGTTGGCTATGTTTTGATTTAATGAACAGAGAGGGCTAAGGCATTTCCCTAAGTTAATGGAATTGTAATGGCATAATTATAAGCTTGTAAGCGTATGGTATGATGACACCTGTGGTGTGCCTTAATGTATAATTATGTTGTTAATAAATGGGTTATGTGAAACTTGTTTTAATTGGGCTTAATAGGGGTTATGTATCTAAGTCGTATAGGTGTGGGTCTTGATTGACTTGTACTAGAAACTCATGTTTTTTGACGTAAGGGTTGGTCTTGATGACCGTTTTCACAATTCACACTATTTATATATATATCTTTGATTGACATCGGTTTGGGGCATTCCCTAGTATTTCTTGATACCTCTGGTTTGTGTGGCTAACATGAACTGGGGCCCTTTCAACAGGGGAAGCTAAACCTATTTAGCCCGTGGGTGCCTATTTATGACATTTGATCTACATAGTTTAGGATAATTTTTATTATCATGCTAAACCTTGTTTCCTACCTTAGCATCTATTATATATATGTATGCATGTATGTGAACATATATAGTGAGTTTGAAACTGAACTTTTGACTGACATTATTTTATGCCATCCCTAGTTACATGCTAGCGTTCATCCCACTAATCGTCTTCAGACACTGTACCCCACGCGATGTAGGGTCCAAAGGCAATCCTATTTTTCCTGTGCAGTGTTAGGTGGATCGACTCTGTTCATCGATCATCGTGGTAAAGTTTGAGCTTCCATTCTCTGGAAGACATAATCATTCCATTGATTTCCTTCTATAAATTAGAATTGAAGACTTCACATTAATATTATAATTGTCGTTGTCAGAGTCTGGGGCATGTCCTGACATAGGTTGTTTTTGGATTAGTAGAGGATTTTTGGATATTACTGTGGATTGGATATTGATGTTGACACTCTCAAATATATTTGAGTTTATTACTTTTCTATCTTGTTATATGTTTAGAATCAGCCACTGCTAAGTATGCTATGTTCTATTTGGCTAGGAAATGGGGATGGTCTCTGATCCTCGGTGGACTTGAGATATCTTATTTGGATCATGACAGTTTAGTCTTGAATTATGTGTTGAGAGTGTTTTTTACATCTTGAGTAGGAGTTTTGATGCCTAGAGAAGATCATAAGTTCCAAAGATGCTTTGCAACACATCCCTGTAAGAAGACTTAATTTAAAGATTCATGAATATAGTTAGTACAACATTACAAGTATAAGTAGTATGTGATTAATAGATTCCAAATTTACTAATAATTCAATCAAAATAAATAAATCTTCCTTTCAAGCATTCTCTAGGTAAGGAAGGAGATCTACTGCATTCTTATTCTTATGATCATGTTTAAAATGCTCTTGATAGTTGTATCAGGTATAATTAAGCTCAGCTTCTATTCATTTTGTGACCCTTTATTAAGTGTCACATTCTCTTGACAGTGGTATTAGGTATAATTGAGTTGAGGTTCTATTTATTTTATTAAACTTAGGGTTGTAGGATCAAAGTTAGCAATGGCACCATTACATAATTCAATTATTTTAAAAGACTGCAATTGTCCATATAGATTTTTAAGATAATGTTGGCTTTGACATTCTGCCTAATATTCATCATCTTTATCCGATCATTGAATTAACCAACATCTTTCTTTCTTGCAATAGGTTATACTATTGTGCAATGTTTATTGAGTAAGTAGGTAGGCTGGGTGGACTGATTAACTTTGGAGTTCGACCATAGTATAACAGAAGGGTCTTAATTAACCAAACTATTTTTGATAGTACAAGGGTATACTTAACCCATTTTTGTAAATAAAATTTTTTAAAAAATAACACTCTTTTAAATTCAATGTTGACATTTAAACCAAGTTCGTACTTATTCCCTTTTATAACACCACTGAAATACTAAGGGCGTGTTTGGTATGAAAGAAAATGTCTTCCTTCGAAAACAAGTTAATTTCTTACTTATTTTCTCATGTTTGGTAAGTAAAAAAATATTATCGAGATCATTATATATAATCTAGCAAAAAAAACTATAGAGGTAGGAAAGGGTGGATTGTGGAGCGTCGAGGTGCCAGGGGTAGATGGTCAAGAGTTAGGGGTTGGAGAAATTGGATGGGTGTAAGGGTAAAATAAACATAGATTTCACTTAGAAAACTTGTTTGTCCTACTTCCATTAAGGAATTCATTCATAAAAAAACCTTTCTCTCTCTAAAACCTCTTTGTCACAGCCCTAATTTGAGCTACGATCACTGGAGACATAGTTGTAATGGACGTTGGCCAGCCTCCGCCTCTTGAGGCTAGGCCAACTCTACTTTCAAGGACTGAGGATCTCCAAAAAATAACATATGCCAATACCATAAAACCTAATAAGCCTCAATATAAACCTTTACCTTTGAAACAAATAGCTTATTTTCATGAGGAACCAAGGATTGTCTGGGAGAAAGAATAGGTGCAACAAATAATAATAAATAAAGATTTGTAATATGCAATTACAGGGAAGTTCTCATATGGATGGCCAGAGATTCAAGATATAAGGAGATTAATTCCTAAACAGTACGAATTAAAAGGAGAAGTGAATATTGGGCTATTTAGTAATCTTCACATTTTAATATCGGTACCAATATTGGAGGACTATGTTCATCTATTAAAGAAGCCTCAATTTTACATTTGGCAAAATTATTGGTCATATCCAATGCGTACTCTCAAATGGGATCCTTTGTTTGATCCAAATAAGGAAACATCTATAGAGTTGCAAGCATATCTTTTCTAGCCTTGCCTCTAAATTTTTTGGAAAAGAGGCATTTTTCTCTTTAGCAGCTACAGTAGGGAAGCCTTTACAAGTGGATTTTGATACACAAAACAAAATAAGACTAAGTTATGCTAGGGTCAAAGTGGAGGTAGATCTTTTGGGTGATTTTTAAAAAAGAATTAATGCAGGAATGCAGATGAAGAGTAGAGAAATTAAGAAGAAGTAGATTAATATAAGATACGGCTATGTACCTAAATATTGCAAAACATGCAAACTTCAAGGACATAGTGATAATGAATGCTTTATAATTCATCCAGAGTTATATCCTAAAGATGAGAAAGAAGAGTAGAAGAAGAATATTACCACAGAGGATGGAGATATTGAGAATATGCAGAAGAAGGTGGGGAAAGTGCAAAAAAAAGACAAAAGAAAGTCTTCTTTCAATAAAGAGGGGGTTTGTAGGGATCAAAGAAGAAAATGCGCAAATATAAGAGGAAAACATCAAGGCAGGGGTAGATATGAATGGAATCTAAGAGCCCAAATAAAAGAAATAGAACTGTCAACAGAGAATAAGTTTGAAGCTTTGGAAGATAATCATGCAGAAACATATGCGATCAATAATTAATGTTCCCCTCAGTTAGATAAGCAGGATTAAGGAAAAGATGGTGATAAAGAAGATAAACAGGATGTGGAAACAACAATACAGAAAGGATAAATAGAGAATACATGAAAGAATAGTAGTCAAGGGAATCAGTATGATGCTCATAGTTCTGTTAAAGACAATGACACTCATAAGGATACACAAAATTAGACAGATAAAATAGATAAATTAGCTAATAGTGACACTCAACAATCATCAGATAGGGTAACAATAAAAAGGGAATAGAACAATCAGCAAGTGATGGTAACAATAATCAGATGTTTAAATCTAAAGTTAGGGACCAAAAAGAAGAAGATAATGTCCAGACTATAGGATCAGCAGTTCCTAAAATTAATTTTTTATCAGAAAATAAAAAGAAAGAAAAGATGAATACAGAGAAAGTTGAAAGTATTGACTTGAATATGGAATAAGTTAGCAGAGAAGGGAATTTGTCACCCAAGCAGATTGGAAGTATGAAAGAAAAGGAAAATAAAGGTGCAAAGGAAAAGAAAGGTGCAAAGGCAAATCTAGCAATGTCATATATGTATACAAGGAGAAAGAAGGGGTCCTATTTTACCACTGATCAATGATTAATAAAGTTATTTTTGGAATATAAAGTCTCTGAAAACTAAAAACTCTTTTGAGAGATTAATAGACCTACATAAGAGACATCATTATTCTTACAAAGCTTTACTGGAACCTTTTAAAAGCCTAAGGAAATTGGAGAGTTATAGGAGAAGAATTAGTATGCCAAATGCTAAGATTAATAGCTCCTAAAAAATATGGGTGTTCTGGGAGGAGGAATGGGAAAAAAAAGGTTCAACGGATTTTATTCAACAATTGACTGTGCAGTTTTAGTTGAAAAGAACTAATGGAGTTTTCTATAAATGAGAAGTGTATGTAAGATGTAGTGCTATTGAAATGTTAGAGCTTTGGGAGGATTAATAAAATATTACTGAACAAATTCATGTCCCTTGGCTTATGTGAGGAGACTTTAATGTGATTTTAGATGATTCAGAGAAGCTAGGAGGTTTTTCTGTTACTCAATGGTACTTGTGCTTTAAGTGAGTTAAAATTTAAAAAAAGTTGTTATACATAGTATAATGGAAGAATTGAGGAGGATAGTATATTCAAAAGGTTAGATAAGGTGTTTGGAAATAATGAATTCATGTAACTGTTGCCTAATAGTGAAGTTCATCACCTCATAAGGCAAGGGTAGGATCATGCACCTTTACATGTAGTTTGTAATAATTCTCAGGAACATATGGTAAAGTATTTTTGATTTCTAAATTTTTAGGTGAAGTATGAATATAATGGGAAGATTGTAGAGGAAACCTGGTCAGGAAAGATAGAAGGTTCCCCTTTTACTGTGGTGCATACTAAAATATAAAAAGTGAATAATGCTCATAGAAAGTGGAGTATGGAAACTTTTGGCAATATCTTTCAAGGAACTGACACTTTGGAAGATTTAGTCAAAGCTAAGGAAATTAAAGTGGAAGTTTCCCTTACTGAGGGAAACAAAGCGGAACATAGTAAAGCTAAGGCAGATTTGAAGAGATACCTTCACATAGTATAGGAATTTGGAGACAAAAGGCTGGTATTAAATGGTTTTCTAATGGAGATAGAAATATCAAATTTTTCCATGCTTCTATGATGGTTAGAAGGAGAAAAATGATGGTGCAGAAATTCCAGACTAGGTAAGGAGATTTGATATGCACTACTCAGAATATAGGGAATAAAGCAGTGAATGTGTTCAAAGAAGATTAGAATGATGTTAATAGTGAATTGCTACAAAATATTCTTAAGATTATTAATCAAGAGCAAAATGAGATAATAGAAATAATGCCTACTGAGGATAAAGTGAAACAGGAGGTATTTACCTTAAATGGGGATAATGCAAGTGGACCAGATGGATTTTCAGGGTTGTTTTCCTAGGCTAGTTGGGATTCGATTCATAAAGATGTCACACACATGGTCAAGGCCTTGTTCTGTGGTCAGGAACTTCCTAGATATGTAACACATACAAATCTAGTTTTGATTCAAAAGAAGGAGAAGGTCAAGACATTTGGAGATTTGAGAACTATTAGTCTTAGCATCTTTGTTAATAAGAAATTATCCAGACTAATACATAAAAGGGTTGTGAAGTTTCTTCCAGGTATTATTTCCACTAATCAAACAGGCTTTGATAAAGGTAGGATCATTATAGAGAACGTGTTGTTGGCTCAGGAAATAGTAAGAGACAAAAATATGAGAAAAAACATCAAAATGTAGAGGTGAAGGTGGATATGGAAAAGGCATATGATCAGGTATCATGGAAGTTTTTAGTCAAGGTTTTAAGGAGATATGATTTTCTGAGAAAATTATACATATGGTTTGAGATTGATAAGTTGCAACTGGTATTCTGTTTTGATGAATAGGTAGTCTTTTATTTTTTTCCAATCTTCTAGAGGGTTGATTCAAGGAGATCCTTTGTCACCTACTTTATTCATAATTGTTGCATAGGTATTGGCAAGAAGATTTAACAGATTTTTTGAGGATCCTATGTTTATAGGGTATGGGATGCCTAAGTGGAGCCTAAAGATAAATCATTATCATATTTAGATGATACTATCTTATTTTGCTAAGCACATACTGGTTCTATGAAGGAAATGATAAGGATTTTAAGGGAATATGAATATGTGTAATGGCAGATGGTTAACTTAGATAAGAGATTATTTTATATACGTGAGAAAGCTCCTATAAGAAATTCCAATAAGATTAGAAGAATTACTGGAATTGCTCAAGGGAATTTTCCTTTTAACTATCTTGGAAGTCCAATTTTTTATCGGAGGAAGAAGAAGGTCCACTTTAAGGAAATAATCAAGAAAGTGATGAAGAGATTGAGTCTATGGAAATATAAAGTACTCACTTTTGGACGTAGGTATATACTTATTGCACATGTTTTACCTTTTATGCCTACATACTTATTATCAGTCATGATTCCACGAAAGGGTGTCATTAATCATTTGTATAAGATTTTTGAAAAAAATTCTTAGCTAATTCTACTAAAGCTAAAAACAAGCACTGGGTTTCCTAGGACAATATGTGTTATCCTAAAGAGTAGGGAGGTATTAGATTTAGATCTTTGCACACTATGGCTAAAGCACTTTGTGCCAAGTTAAGGTGGAATTCTAGAACTTCTACTTCTTCTTTATCGGGGAATTTGTATGGAATAAATATTGCAAAAAGATGCATCCCATGAATGCTAAAGGGCATAGGGAATCTCATGTGTAAAGGTAAGGGAAGAGATTGAACATAATATTTGGTGGAAATTAAAGTCTGGCAATTCTAGTTTTTTTGGTGTGGCAATTGAACTGGGTAAGGTTCTTTGTATGATGTAGAGAATGATACTGCTCAGGAAGAGGAACTGGAGGTTAGACACTTTGTAAAAATTGGTGATTGGAACAGGCAGAAGTTGAAAACTAAACTGTCAGAAGGGATGGTTGAATTTATTGTGGAGAATATTAAGATTCCTCCATCAGGAGATATAGCTGATAAAGCAGTATGGACAGGGAACACTCATGGAGCATTCACTGTTAAGTTTGCATGGAACTTTCTAAGAAGCAGAAGAGAGGGGAAGGGGGATTATAGATACATATGGACCAAGGGTCTTTCTTATAAGGTGAGTTTCTTCCTTTGGAGGGTATGGAAGAGAATTATTGCAACTGATGATAATCGTAAAGACTAAGGATTAATATTGTTTTAAGGTGATGGTGTTGTAAGGATAAAAAGGAGGAAACCATGAAACATGTTTTCCAAACAACCCCTATAGCTGAAAGGCTATGAAGGTATTTTGCTATTTTGCAGGAATAGATATAAAAGAAATGGAGCTACATCAAATCATTCATACATGGTGGACAATGAAGGTATCCTAAAAATTTGATGCAATATGTAGAGCTATGCTGGAAATTATCATGTGGACTCTATGGAAAAGAACAAATGGGATCAAACATGGAGGAAAAATAGAGTTTAAAGAGTTGATGTGGCAAGTGGAAAACTAGATAAGGAAATTGATAAAGTGTTTGTATCCATGGATGAGAATTGGAAATAAGGTATGGTTAAACATAGTTTCTATTCTGATAAGGTATTGTAATACCCTAAAAATCCAAACCCATTTTAGCGCCATATTTTAAGCTCATGCATAGTACAT
Organism: Capsicum pubescens; assembly: GCA_030864215.1. NCBI lineage: Eukaryota > Viridiplantae > Streptophyta > Magnoliopsida > Solanales > Solanaceae > Capsicum > Capsicum pubescens. Next base: position 95,162,977 of record CM061538.1, on the reverse strand, counting down.
CATGGTTCTTTAGTAGATTTATAAGTTATTTTAAGGTATATTAAGGTCTCAAATAACTCCAAGCTATTAGACGAATCAAAATAATCCTTATCGATAGAAATTTTAGTAAGAATGTTGCTTTAGTCAACTTCAAATGAGCATATCTTTTTCTCTACTCAGATTTTTCCAGCTCAAGACCTACCAAAATGAAGAAAATTGAGTTAGTTTTCCAACGATACCAATTTTGCCCAAATTCGATACTCGGGTGAGAAGTCATGGCACTTTTAGTACAAAACATTAGCCCAACACGATAAGGCCGCATCGTGGTGATGGCCAATTTCACGTTCTTCCTTTTCCAGTGTGTCACCACGATAAGCGTTGCATCGTGCCAAGGGGCATTTTTATAGTTGTCAATTTCCAATGAGGCACCGCGATTGCCATCGCATCACGCTAAAGTTCCAATTTGGGATCGTTCGTTTCCAATAGCGCAATGTGATAGCACCGCATCGTGCCAATGGACAAAATGAGAATTGTCCCTTTTCCAGTGGCCTGACGCGATTGCACCGCATTGCGCCGGGTGTCAAAATTGGGATTTCCAGCTAGTTTCGAGTTTTTAATTCCAAGGGAATTTAAGTTCTTTTCCCTCACCCCAGTTAGTCAAAACACGGGATTTAAGCCCTAACAGAGAACTAATTGCTCATTATTTCACAAATTACTCAAATCAGCATAGCCCTCTTTTAAGAACAAAAACCCTAGGCTCCACAATTTAAGATCAAATCTCAAGAACTCACTATCAATTCTCACGAATTCATCAACCCAGGTATGTTAAATATTCATCCATGGGTGGGTCCCTTTCACCCATGGAGCCTAAGAATCTAAATTTTAAATTCAAAGTTATGATCTTTTCCAAGTTATTATGATTTTTTTTACCATGAATTCCCATGAATTGGAATTCTACACCATGTAACCAAGAAATTTCTGTTGTTGTGCAACCCCATATGTTTTAATGATGTTATTCACTGATTTAATTCATAATTAATGAGGTTGATGTTTAAATAATGCTATTACTACAAGCTTTAAATTATTCCCATGCTTAGCTTACACTATGCATATCAAGTGTTTGATGAAATGCCTACAAGAATAAATTATTGTTAAATGTTTTCATATTATGTCCTCCAAGTTTAGTATTATTTTACTATTATTACTATTGATTCTAGGGATTATGAATACCTAAAATTTTAGTTGTTTAATTAGTCTCGGTATCTTCAGAATAGTTTCAGACATATTATGAGCAATATCAGTTCAAACTTAGAACAATTCAGTCTTCCGAGACAGTTCAGTTTGGAGTAGAATTTAGCACCGAGCGAACCCAGGATGGGGGATCACCTTCCAGTTGAGGGTGTGACCTTTAGTAGCAGTCCCCGAATTCTAGAACTACGTAGCTAGTGTAAGTTGAGATGTTAACCTTCTAGTTGAGGATTGATCTCCTACGGGTACCTACCAGTTGAGGGTAACCCTTAGTCCTTCGGGATAACACTTTAGTGGATCCACACGGCCAATATTAGTACCTGTGGCATGATACTAACACCCTTCTAACTGAGGTCACGGGTTGGACCCCAAATTGCTCATTGGGGCATATCGGTTAAATAATACCTTTCACATTTTTAGTCCAAAAATTAGTTCAGTAATTCAGTTTCAGTTGCATGACCATAGCATACAGATATCCGTTATTCAGTTATCAGATATCAGTATTTTAGTTTATAGATTATATTGAGAACATGTTTATGCTTTGTCACATATTCTCAGTATTTACAGATCTCACACATCTTCAGTATTTATAGATTTCATTGGTTCTATTCAATATTTCATACTATCTATTTATTCAGTCAGTTATTATTCATGCACATGAAACCATGCATATCAGCTTACCTCATTTAGCATACTAGTACATTCAAAGTACTGATCACATACTCTTTTCTTGCACTATGTGTATCATATCATAGGTTCGGACGCTCAGCTCCCAAATCACACATAGACTTCCCAGATTATCAGCTGTAGCAGTGGTGAGTCCTTATATTTTCAGGACATGATTTATTTATCTCAGATTACTTTATCAGTTTTAGTTATTTCAGTTCAGTAGCGAGTTTGAGTTAGTTGGGGCTTGTCCCATCAACTCTCATTCAGAGAGTTTAGAGGCTTTCGGATATTTCAGACAGATAGTCAGTTCTCAGATTTTAGTTGTAATTGTCAAATATTTTATCAGTATTATCATTTTCTTATAGATTTTATCAGCTTTATTACTTAATACCTTATGGAATTCCTTAGTTAAATTCTATATATGACCTTTTGTTAGCAGTTTTACTCAATGCTCACAGCAGGTACCAGCTCATAGGTTAGCTTGTGGTCGCTCGGGACTGTAAGCACTGTGTGGTGCCCAGGGTGTACTCTTGGGGAATTACAAACTTGGTATCAGAGCCTAAGGTTTTAAAGTGTCCTAGAAAATCTAAAATTCACGTCAAGTAGGGTCTTGTACATGGGTATGAAGAGCGCCATACTTATGGACGAGAGGCTATGACGCATTTAAGAAAAAGTTTCCCTTCTTTCAATATTTATGTCGTGTGACTGAGCATGAGCTCATGTTAAACTCTCTATCTAATCTATTCTCTCTTCTATTTACAGAATATGCCTCCCAGAAAGACAAATGGAAGAAGAAATATGAACCAATTAGCACCTCCATCCATTCAGAAAGATCCCCTGAACGAGAATATTTCTCATGCTTAGTTTATAGCTGCTTTCACTACAATATCTCACTCTGAAGTGGCTTAAAATTCTCATCCCATTGCTTTTTCGGTCAACCCAGTGGCCAATACTGCCGCAGCTAGGATTCGAGACTTTACTTGAATGAATCCTCCTCTATTTTTGGGATCCAAATTTGAAGAGGATCCATAAAAATTCTTAGGCATGGTCCAAAAGTTAACAGACATTATAGGGGTAAGTACTAGTTAGAGTGATGAATTAGCTACCTACCACTTACAGGATATAGCTCATACATGGTTTAAGTAGTGGAAGGTAGATAGAGGCATAGATGCAGGGCCTATAGAATGGGAAGAGTTTGTTAGTTCCTTCTTGGATAGGCTTTTTATATTGGAGTTAAGGGAAGCCAAGGTGTTAGAGTTTATTAATTTGAGGTAGGTCAACATGAGTGTGAAGGAGTATTCCCTTAAGTTTACTCAGTTAGCTAAGTATGATCCTCATGTGGTAGCTGATAGCATGTCTAAAATAAGCAAGTTTGTGTCTGGTATATCTGATAGTGTGGTCAAGGAGTGTAGGACTGCAATGTTGATGAAGGAGATGGAATTGTCTAGGTTGATGTTTCATGATCAACAAATTGAGGAGTAGAATACTAAAGAGAAACAGAGAGAGAACAAGAGGGCTAGAAGGGTAGCTTTAATTTTAATCATCCAAGGTCAGAAGGTGGTAACCATTCTCAGTTCCATTAAAAATCTTTAGTCCCAGCTCCATCTTCAGCTAGTGCCCCAATACCTAAATTCAAAAATGATAATAGGGTTAAAGCGTCAGGCTCTAAGTCCCAAGGCAGTGTTAACAGTGGTCGTATGAATCTTTTTTATCAGAAATGCGGTAGAAACCATCAGGGTGTCTATAGAGCCGATAGTGATATATGTTTTGGGTATGGAAAGATAGGCAACCAAATCAGGGATTGTCCAAAGAGTGGTCAGCAGGGTCAGTCCATTCATCCCTTAGCTCCAGCCGGCCGGCCGACTCAGCAGGGTGTCGCTTCTAGTGCTACCAATGGTCAGTGTCCAAATAGGTTGTATGCCCTCAGTCCCAACAAGATTAGGAAAATTCTCCTGATATGGTTACTGGTACGTTACAGGTCTTTCATTTACATGTTTATGCTTTATTAGACCTTGGAGCTTCTCTTTTTTTATAACCAACTTAGGAGTTAGTCCCGAAATCCTAGTAGAGCTTTTTTCAATGTCTACCCCAGTGGGTGTCTGTATTATAGCCTGCTGGGTATATAGGAATTGCCCGGTTATAGTGTCTCAGAAGGTTACTTTAATTGACCTTGTGGAGTTAGAGATGACAAATTTTGATGCTATTTTATGGATTGGCTCCATTCATATTATGATTCAGTTGATTGTAGAAATAGAGTAGTTCATTTTTAGTTTCCAAATAAACCAATCCTTGAATGGAGGGATAGTACTACACCTCTTAGGGGTCAGTTTGTTTCGTACCTTAGGGTGAGGAAAATGATATCCAAGGGGTGTATTTATCATCTTATCTAATTCAAAGACTCTAATTCTAAGATCCCAAATCTTGAGTTAGTTTCAGTAGTGAGTGAATTTCCAGATATTCTCCCTAAAGATCTTCCCGGAGTTCCTCCCGAAAGGGAAATTGACTTCAGAATAGACCTTTTTCCAGATACCCAGGCCACCTCTATTCCGTAATACAGAATGTCTCCAGACAAACTCAAAGAGTTAAAAGAACAGTTGAAAGATCTCCTAGATAAGGGATTAATCAAGCCAAGTATCCCCTGTGTGGTGCACTAGTCCTATTCGTGCGTAAGAAAGATGGTTCTCTTAGAATATGTATTGACTACCGTCAGTTGAACAAAGTCACAATAAAAAACAAATATCCACTTCCCAGAATTGATGACTTGTTCAACCAACTTCAGGGTACTAGTTACTTTTCTAAGATAGACCTCAGATTCAGCTATCATCAGCTCAGAGTCAGAAAATGTGACATTCTAAAAATAACTTTTAGAACTCAGTATGGTCCCTTCGAGTTTCTAGTCATGTACTTTGGTCTCATGAATTCCCCAGCAGCCTTCATGGACTTGATGAATAGAGTGTTCAAATAGTTCTTAGATATGTTCGTCATAGTCTTCATTGATGACATCTTTGTCTACTTTCGTAACAAAAATGATCATACAGATGATGATAGGCATATTTACACGCCTAAAGCACCTTAATTTACCCATATTTTAGCAAAGTTTTGAGAAAAAAATATATAATTCATGCACTTTTAGTCCTTTTTCCTGTAAGTGATCTAACAAACGTGATTAGCAAGTTTTCAGGTATAAATGATGAAGATTTCAGCATTTTATGGATAACTTGACGCCCAAGGAAGCTTCATGAAAGAAGTAAAGGAGAGCTTGGATGCCTAGGGACTAAAAGTGACGCATGGAAAACCTATCCCGGGCAAAAACAGCAATTCTAAAGACTTTGGGGATCAGCAGTAACTTATTAGGATTAGGATAAGTACGCAGTATCCTAGTAGGATTAGGATAAGTACACAGTAGCCTAGTAGGAATAGGATATGGGTGTTATAAATACCCTATTGTTCTGAACTTTTTATTCATTCACTCATTAATTCATTCAACCCTTACAATTCAACTCATTCATCCTATTTTCTATTCAATTCTATTTTCTTCGACATTTAGTACTATTCACATTACTTTCTGACAGAGAAAGCACGGCCCTTGTGACCAACGTGAGATCATGATGATGTTTATTATGATCTCCGTTGCAATCATGAGTAGCTAAACTTCACTATTGGGGTTATGGAAGCCTTATGAGATACTATCTATTGCTATGAGTTTGTGAATTCGTGACACGTATGTTGCTTATATCATTATTCTCTTCATCTTAATCTAAATTCTAGTGGTTGCAAACATATAGAATACGCCAGTATAGCATTAACTTATTTGAAAGAAAAGTTATATGTCTGGAAAAGAGATAATGTCAAGGTAATAGGGCACCAACCCCTGTTAAAAAGTTAGTGCCGTAACTGGATTAACCTCTTGAAGAATTTGTACCGTTAGATACGCTTTAAGCTCGAAAGAGTTAAAGTGAAATAATCCTTGATGGTCGAAAGACGCCTGGATTTACCATAAAATACAATTCTCTATAAGCACATGCATGTCTGAATTCCGCATAACTCATAGCCAATAGAGATGTATAACTCATAAGGCGGACATAACCCCAACTCTCAATTCTCATTGATTAGAATCTTACTAAATATTCTTTCTTTTTACTTTGCTATTTTCCGTTTTCACTTTGTTACATTATTTCACGTTACAATCCCCCCTTTTACGAAACTTTCACCAAAAGTCTACTAATCTTTGCTTACTTAGTGACCAAGTATTCTCTGTGGGATTCAACACCCAACCCAGTTGGGTTTTATATTTGACAACGACCGCTTACACTCTTACGAGAGTTGTAGTTTGAGTGTTATCAAAAATTGGCGCCGTTGCTGGGGAATACGGTTTTCAACTAAGTTTGTGATAGTTACTAGACCCTTTGATCAAAGATTCTCGTACTTTACTTTTAGTTGTTGTTTTTGTTTTCTACAGGTTTTGTTCAGTGCATGCCAAATACTCGAAGTTCTGGTCAACCATTATTACCCATAAACCCTGAACCGCAACTTATTGGCAGAATGGATGCACAACGTGACATTGACAGAAGGGCGGCTCAACAGGAGCAGGCTAGACTAGCTGCACTGGCAGCTGCTCAAGTGCATCAACAAAATATTGATAACCCAGGTCATGCAACAAATCCTGATGATGAGGACCTGGGTGATGAGGAGCTACTGAATCCTAGGTATACTGATGAAGTGGCGGCACCTATGCATAGGAGAGATCATCAAGCTAGAATGAGACCTGACCGTCGAGATGGGCAGGATCCTTTTGATGATGATGATGACGATCTGGATGGAGCTGGTGCTACAGGAGCTATTATTCCTCCGCCCTTGGCACCTGGAGCAAAGTTCAATATCACCAGCACCATGATTCAACTATTGCAGCTCAAGGGATTATTTGGTGGACTTGCAGGCGATGATCCGAACATGCATCTGATCAACTTCATCTCTACATGCAAGTCATTCGACAATCCAGGCGTTGGACAAAATGCAATTCGGCTGCGCTTATTTCCATTGTCTCTATCTGGGGAGGCAACTCTATGGTTGAATGGGCTGACTCCTGATTCTATTACTAATTGGAGGCAACTGAAAGACGCTTTCCTAGAAAGATTCTTTCCTCCATCCAAGAGAGCACAGTTGAGAGATGAGATCAGCAATTTTCGACAGCTTCCAACTGAAGCTCTCCACGAAACATGGGAGAGGTTCAAGAAGAAGCTTATGCGGTGCCCAAATCATCAGATGACCAACATCCACTTGATGGAGATATTATACAGGGCTTTGAACTCAGTGACTAAGCCAGTGGTTGATAATGCTGCAGGTGGGTCATTCATGGACCTTACTTTTCTCGAGGCAAGTGATATTCTAGATCGTATGACAAAGCAGAGTAGAGCTTGGCATACCAGGGATTTTGAGGTAGCAAGCTCTACCGTATCTGTTGGCATGACTGCAGAGCAGAGGCGTAGACAAGAGGAACATGATCAAGATATGGCGCACATGAAAACACAGATAGATCTTCTTACAAAGCATCTATTATCAGGGAAGATCGAAAAAGTCAAAGCAGTTGCATCAAAAGGAAGAGACGAATCCGATTCAGAGGAAGAAGCCAACTACTTAAATAATCAGGGGGGTTTCCGAGGCAATGCCCAAGGAAACCAAGGTCGGATCTATTATGATAAATCTGGATACAAGGACCGCGATCAAGGTAGTTGGAAAAATAATACCGACAGGAGTGGTTTGTATGTTCCTCCTGGAAGACGTGACGCCGCTGCATCTGGTTCTGGAAATATGTCCATGGAAGATATGATGGCTAAGCTGCTGAAAGGAGTAGAGGCAACCAGCACAGGAGTAACTGAGGTAATAAATGATTTGTCCTCAATGATGTAATTGGTTGACTCGCATTCTACTGCAATAACACAGCTGGAGCAATAATTGAGTCAATTATCAGCGGCATTCAACCAAAGAAAGGCTGGAACACTACCCAGCGATACGGTGCAAAACCCAAGGAACGATGGATCATGCATGGCTATTACTACCCGGAGTGGTAAAGTGTTGGAAAATCCATCCAAGGATAAGCAGGTGGTTGATGATATAGCGGATAATGTTATTGATGCAGAATGTGAAGAGGCCGAAGAAGATGAAGAGTGTGTTCATGACGTCACCCCTAGACGTTTGCAGCCTGAAAATATTGATAGTTGGAAGCAAGGTAAAAAGAAAGTGGTGGAGAAAACTATTCCCCTACCACCACCACTTTTTCCTCAGAGACTGAAGAAGAAGGCTGACGACACTCCTAAAAAGGTTGATAATCGGAAGCAAGATAAAAAGAAAGTGGTGGAGAAAACAATTCCCCTTCCACCACCACCTTTTTCCACAAAGACTGAAGAAGAAAGCTAATGATACCAGGTTCAGTAAATTCATGACTATGTTGAAGCAGCTGACTATTAATGTTCCTTTGGTGGAAGCGCTAGAGCAGATGCCCGGATACACTAAATTCATGAAGGACCTTTTAACAAAGAAGCGGGCAGTAAGCTATTAGCCGGCAGATAATATTCATCATTGCAGTGCAATTGCCACAAGGTCCTTAGTACAGAAGAAGGCAAACCCTGGTGCTTTCACTATTCCTTGCACGGTTGGATCTATGAATTTTGCTAAGGCATTGTGCGATTTGGGAGCTAGCATCAATTTGATGCCACTATCCGTCTACAGAAAGTTGGGGTTGGGCGACCCTACACCAACCAATATGCGGCTCGTGATGGCAGATAGGTCGGTAAAACGACCTGTGGGTATCTTGAATGATGTGCTGGTGAAGGTGTCTACCTTCATTTTTCCTGCAGACTTTGTGATTTTGGATTGCGAGGTGGATTATGAAGTTCCCATAATCTTGGGAAGTCCTTTCCTTGCAACAGGAAGTGTGCTTATTGACATGAGAGCTAATGAGCTTTTATTTCGGTTGAATGACGAAGTGATTCATTTTGATTTGTGCAAATCGATGAAGCAGCCAAGAGATATGGATGTGTTCTCTGTAGCTGATGTTCATTATAAAGATAAGAAAGCATTATGTGTAGAGAAATAGCTTACTGTTGAGCCATTGTCTGCTGCGCTGCTGAATGTTGAGCATGAGGATGATGAAGATTATGAAGAAACTATGTGTGCTCTAACAGAAATAGGGTCCTATTCTCATACTCATAAGCAGTCGGACCTTGATCTTAAGAATCAACCATCACCAACAGCGAAGACTTCCATTGAAGAGCCACCAGTGCTAGAATAAAAAAAACTCCCCAATTATCTAAGGTATGCGTTCTTGGGAAGTGGAAATACACTTCCAGTAAGTATTGCGGTTGCGGATGATCTAAGTGAACAGCACGTAGAGGCTCTCATCTCTGCTCTGAAGAGGCACAAGAGAGCTATAGGTTGGACTATTGATGATATAATTGGTATCCCTCCTGGGATATGTATGCACAAGAGTCATATCGAAGAAGATTGCATGCCTACAAGTAAGCATCAGCGTCGTCTGAATCCATTCAGGAAATGATGCCCCATCTATCTCGATGAAGTCTAAGTAATCAAGATAACTATGTCGTGCCGCGACAATAAATCAAGCGCTTGGTGGGAGGCAACCCATCATTTTTAATTGTTTTATTTTCTTAAGATTTTGTCGAGCCACGACCAAAACTAAGGCGCTTGATGGGAGGCAACCCATCGTTCTAATCGTTTTTGTTGTTTTTGAGTAAATGTAGGTGCAAGAGGTGTAAAGGAGGAGATTGGTTTCAAATTTTAATTTGGAAGTATTGCATGTTGAAGGTGGTAAGTTAGGAATGAAGAAGCAAAAGGCTATGGGTTAGGCATTGCCTATGAAAATATAGGCAAAGAACAAGGCAAGGCCTATGTAAATCTAGGCCACGAACAAGGTATGGCCTATGCTATGGCCTAAGATCTCGGATTCTCGAGTGCCATAGCATAGGCGCCGCCTATGCTCAACAATGCCATAGCATAGGCGCCGTCTATGCAAAAGAATTTTGTCTCTGAATCTAGTTAGCCATAGCATAGGAGCCGCCTATGCTTAACAATGCCATAGCATAGGCGCCGCCTATGGTCACTTTTGGTCTCCAAATCCGATTCCAAATGGGTCAAAACCTGACCCAAGATTGTCCTATAAATAGAACCTTAGTCTTAGAACAAAAATGCATTGCAACTTCAACCTAGGTGTCGCCTACCTCTCCAAAATCTCTCAAAAAATTTCTTTTTTCTCTTTTACTTTGCAAGAACATCTTCCGAGGCCATCAACCAAGTAAGTACTTCTTTGTTCTTCTTTTATATTCCGTAAGTACTACACTACTACGCCTATAATGAATTGTTAAATCTTGAAGTAGTATTGGTGATTTGAATGTGGTTGACTTGTTGTGATACATCTCGTTGAGTGAAAGAATACGTGTGGGTGTTCTTGATTTTGTTCCGACTTGTATTTGATTGTTATAGACTGTCATACTTTTGCGGAGTCGACATGGTGAAGTTAATTGCATAATCTTCAAAATTGAATGCTTGAATGTTTGAATGACTCGTTCATCGAGATAAAGATCATGATTGAATACAACCATTAGATGTTGTGATTATTTCTATGCCATAACTTGATACGATCTCTATGCAGTAGTCTTGTTCAAAAAAAGTGCATTAATCCAAACATGAGAGTATGATCAAGATTACATGAAATAGAGTTGGAAAGGATAGTTAAGACGACATGAAAGTATGACTGTGCTGAACATATTGTTGGAACATATCGCCCAAATGTATGACGATGAAGTCTGAGTAGTCGACATTACTCACTTAATTAGTCTGTGCCAACAACTTAAGTGTGGGGTAGTGCTATTACTGTTTGTTTATCAATTGAATCTTCTGAGATGAAGCTAACATGACTCTATTAGGATCTCATGTAGAATGGCCTCAAAAGGACGACAAGAAAAACAAAAAAAGTATCCACCTCACAGAAAGGTTAGGAAAGCGGAAGAAAAGAGCAAGCTGAATCCTCCTCATTACAAATACCTCAACGCACTTTTGGATCAAGTGGGGTACAATTTGAGGAAGCTCTAAGGATGACGACTCTGATGATGATTCCGACGCAGGGGGTATGACCCCAGACATAGAAGAGGAGTCTGACTAATCAGGTTCTTCTTATTTATTTTCCACTGAGGGCAGTGTGTCCCGTCTAAGTGTGGGGTGCTGGTATTTGTATTCTATACTTCTTTGTCTGCATTTGCATTTATTCTAGTTCTTGTTTGTTTTAATTAGTCGTAATTAGTTAGTTTAAATTTTAAATTTATTAGATTTTGATGCATGAAATTATTCTGATAGGCGACATGATGTTATGACAAGAGTTTGTGCTAGAATCATTACTATTGAGACATTTAGGCTCTAAGTGTGACTCACTGTGTGATAATTGTGTGGTTTAATTCATTCATCTGTTAGGGTCAAGAGTCTATAATACTCCCAATAAAGTTGATCATGTGCCTTGTGTGTGTGAGCTGATAGTATATTCTGTGTTTGTAACTGATGCTAGAACTTGCCTGGTGTGTGTGTAAAGCGAAATAAAGAGTGTGAGTTTAGGAGATGATTTAGGCATTTCTTTGGCAACCGATACTTGTTTTCCTTCGTTTTACCTACCCGTGGACATTATCCTAGTCAACCCCTTTGAGCCTTTAAGCCATTTTCTTTTACAGCCTCATATGTAAGCCTAATCCATTTTTTTCAAGACCATAATTTGATCCAAATTCCTAAGTGCTTTAAGTTGTGAAGTCATGTAAAAAAATAAGAGGAAATTGAGTGCGAGTGATGCCTTAGAGTGTATTGGTACTTGAATTTGTTATGAAAAAGAGTGGCTATCATAGAGGTGTGTTATAAAAAAAAAGAAATAGAAAAACAAAATGATAAATTGTGTTTACGATTAAATAAAAAGATAGTTATGGTTGAATGGCAAAATAGGTGAAAAGGGGTGATAGATGAAAGAAAGGTAGCAGAGTTGATTAAAAGAGAGTGTTAATGGCATAATGTGATGTATTAAAGCACTTAGGAACATAGTCACTATTTATGGCCAAAATAGTCCTACCCGTCCCTTAGCCTACATTACAACCTGTAAAAGACCTATTTGATCCTAAGCTTAGCATTCTGATATTAGTGGAACATTACACTAAGGGAAAGCCTATGGTCATCAGTTGGAACATATGAATTCTTTGTGAGAGTCAGAGCAAGGATAATATTATACCCATGTTTTGAAAAATGAAATACTTGTGAGTAATTATGGGTGACATATTGTGAGACACACATGATTGATGAGTTTTGGGTAAGTAGTATATGATTCATTGTGCCTTAACTTTTGGATACGAATTAACCATCATCATGAGTCTATGTTGGAGGCTGAATTGTTTCTAGAAGTGATTAGAAAACTACTCTTTGTTAATAATTGTTGTGCCTGTCTTGATGAATAGAGTGTTCAAATAGTACTTAGATATGTTCGTCATAGTCTTCATTGATGACATCTTTGTCTACTTTCGTAACAAAAATGATCATACAAATGATGATAGGCGTATTTACACGCCTAAAGCACCTTAATTTACCCATATTTTAGCTAAGTTTTGAGAACAAAATATATAATTCATGCACTTTTAGTCCTTTTTCCTGTAAGTTATCAAACAAACGTGATTAGCAAGTTTTCAGGTATAAATGATGAAGATTTCAGCATTTTATGGATAACTTGACGCCCAAGGAAGCTTCACGAAAGAAGGAAAGGAGAGCTTGGACGCCTAGGGACTAAAATTGACGCATGGAAAACCTGTCCCGGGCAAAAACAGCAATTCTAAAGACTTTGGGGATCAGCAGTAACTTATTAGGATTAGGATAAGTACGCAGTATCCTAGTAGGATTAGGATAAGTACACAGTAGCCTAGTAGGAATAGGATATGGGTGTTATAAATACCCTATTGTGCTGAACTTTTTATTCATTCACTCATTAATTCATTCAACCCTTACAATTCAACTCATTCATCCTATTTTCTATTCAATTCTATTTTCTTCGACATTTAGTACTATTCACGTTACTTTCTGACAGAGAAAGCACGGCCCTTGTGACCAACGTGAGATCATGATGATGTTTATTGTGATCTCCGTTGCAATCATGAGTAGCTAAACTTCTCTGTTGGGGTTATGGAAGCCTTATGAGATACTATCTATTGCTATGAGTTTGTGAATTCGTGACACGTATGCTGCTTATATCATTATTCTCTTCATCTTAATCTAAATTCTAGTGGTTGCAAACATATAGAATACGCCAGTATAGCATTAACTTATTCGAAAGAAAAGTTATATGTCTGGAAAAGAGATAATGTCAAGGTAATAGGGCACCAACCCCTGTTAAAAAGTTAGTGCCGTAACTGGATTAACCTCTTAGAGAATTTGTACCGTTACATACGCTTTAAGCTCGAAAGAGTTAAAGTGAAATAATCCTTGATGGTCGAAAGACGCCTGGATTTACCATAGAATACAATTCTCTATAAGCACATGCATGTCTGAATTCCGCATAACTCATAGCCAATAGAGATGTATAACTCATAAGGTGTACATAACCCCAACTCTCAATTCTCATTGATTAGAATCTTACTAAACATTTTTTCTTTTTACTTTGCTATTTTCCGTTTTCACTTTGTTACATTATTGCACGTTACAATCCCCCCTTTTACGAAACTTTCACCAAAAGTCTACTAATATTTTCTTACTTAGTGACCAAGTATTCTCTATGGGATTCGACACCCAACCCAGTTGGGTTCTATATTTGACAACGACCGCTTACACTCTTACGTGAGTTGTAGTTTGAGCGTTATCAACAGACCACCTCAGAACAGTATTGTAGACTCTTAGAGACCATCAATTGTTTGCTAAATTTAGTAAGTGTGAATTCTGGATAAGATCAGTAGCATTTATTGGCCATATTATTTCTGGTGATGGCATTAGAATCGATCCTCAAAAGACCAAGGCGGTGAGAAACTGGCCTAGACTTATCTCTCTGTCAGATATTAGAAGTTTCTTGGATTTGGATGGCTATTATCGACAGTTTGTTGAAGGATTTTCATCTATTGCATCCCCCATGTTCAGATTGACTTAGAAAAAAGTTAATTTATAATGATCCAATTCTTATGAGAAGAGTTTTCAGGAGTTGAATACTCAACTCTCTACAGCCCCAGTTTTGACATTGCTAAATGGTTTAGATGGGTTTGTTGTGTACTGTGATGCTTCTAGAGTTGGGTTGGGTTGGGATGTGTTTTGATGCAGAGGGGTAAGGTTGTGGCCTATGCCTCTAGACATCTTAAGCCCCATGAAAAAAATTACCCTACCCATGATCTTGAGTTAGTAGCTATTGTTTTTGCCTTGAAAATTTAGAGGCACTATTTGTATGGGGTGCATGTTAATGTGTTCACAGATCACAAAATCTTACAATATGTATTTTTGTAGAAGTATTTGAATCTGAGCCATAGGACACAGTTAGAATTGCTGAAAGATTAGGATATAAGTGTTTTGAATCACAAGGGCAAGGCCAATGTAGTGGTAGATTCCCTAAGTAAATTTTCTATGGGTAGTGTTGCTCATGTTGAGGATAAAAAAAGAAGTTAGTTAGAGAAGTTCATCAGCTTGATAGGTTAGGTGTTCATTTGGTTGATTCAGCTGAGGGTAGTGTTTGGGTTCAAAATAGTTCAGAATCTTCTTTGGTTGCCGAAGTGAAAGAAAAGCAGGATAGGGATCCTAGTCTAGTAAAGTTGAAGAAGTTAGTTAGAGATTAAAAAGTAGAGGTTTTCTCCCAAGTGGGAGATGGGGTGTTGCGTTGCTAGGGTAGATTATGTGTGTCATGTGTTGATGAGTTGAGACAGCAAATTCTTGCAGAACGCATGGTGCGCACTACTCTATTCATCTAGGGGCCACAAAGATGAACTGCGATCTGCGAGAAATCTATTAGAGTGGGATGAAGAGAGATATTGCCGAGTTTGTAGCTAAGTGCTCCACATATCAGCAGGTTAAGATTGAACATCAGAAGCCTAGTGGATCTATGTAGGAGTTCAAGATTCCCACTTGGAAGTAGGAGGAAGTGAATATGGATTTTGTGACAGGTTTGCCTCATACTCATCAGCATCATGATTTGAGTTGGGTCATTGTAGATAGAATGATCAAATTAGCCCATCTCTTGCCAGTCTATACATCTTATTCAGCTGAGGACTATGCCAAGCTCAATATTAGAGAGTTGATTAGGTTGCATGGTGTTTCGTTATCTATCATCTCAGATAGAGGTACTCAGTTTACCTCTCACTTTTGGAAATCTTTTTAAAAGGGTCTTGGTACCCAAGTTCACCTCAGTACAGCCTTCCACCCTCAGACAGAGGGTCAAGAAGAAAGGACCATTCAGACCTATGAGGATATGTTGAGAGCGTGTGTAATTGAATTTAAGGTCAGTTGGGATGACCATTTTCCTTTGATTGAATTTGTGTATAATAACAGCTATCATTCTAGTATTCAGATAGCTTCGCTTGAGGCTCTATATGGAAGGAGATATAGATCTTTGATTGTTTGGTTTGAAGTAGGAGAAACTGATTTTGTAGGGCCTGACTTAGTGTTTAATGCTTTAGAGAAAGTACAGTTGATCAGGGAGAGGCTTAAGGCAGCCCAGAACCGACAAAAATCATATGCAGATGTGAGGAGAAAAGATCTTGACTTTGAGATTAATGATTTCATATATTTGAAGATCTCTCCCATGAAGGGAGTGAAGAGGTTTGGTAAGAAGGGGAAGCTTAGTCCCCGATATATTGGTCCTTACAGGATTTTGAGCCATTTCAGAAAGGTGGATTGTGACCTTAAGATGCCTGCAGACTTAGCATCACTGCACCCAGTATTCTATTTCTCTTTGTTGAAGAAGTGTATTGGTGACCCAGGTGTAGTTGTTCCCTTAGATAGTGTAGATGTTCAGAATAGTCTTTCCGACGAGGAAATTCAAGTCAAAATTCTTGATCGACAAGTTCGTGGACTAAGGAACAAAGAAGTTCCCCTAGTCAAATTTCTTTGACGAAATTAGTCCGTTGAGGGAGCCACTTGGGAAGCAGAAGTAAATATACGGACCAAGTACCCTCATCTTTTCTCCACAAACTCAAACTCAGTTTAAGGTAAAAATCTTCTTAGAATTTCTCTCACCATGCTCAGTTTCAGTTGTATATCATTCTCACCTCAGTCATGCATTCACAGAACCAGTTCAATCACGTGTCATGTTTCAGAATCAGTTATGAAATCATGTTTTCGTCGTGTATATTTATCATGTAATCTAAGTTCCTCAGTATTTTCACCTTAACCAGTCTCATTCGAGGATGAATGTTTCCAAGGGGGAAATATTGTAATACCCCAAAAATCTAAACCCATGTTAGCATAATGTTTCAAGATCATGCATAGTACAATATGGTTCTTTGGTAGATTTATGAGTTAGTTTGAGGTATATTAAGGTCTCAAATAACTCCCAACTATTAGACAAATCAAAATAATCCTTATTGATTAAAATTTTAGTAAGAATGTTGCTTTAGTCAAATTCAAATGAGTATATCTTTTTATCTGCTCAAAATTTTCAAGCTCAACACACACCAAACAATAGTAAATTAAGTTAGCTTTCCAATGATACCAATTTTTCCCAAATTCTATACTCGGGTAAGAAGTTATGACACTTTTAGTGCAAAATAGTAGCCCTACGCGATAGGGCCACATCGCGGTGATGGCCAATTTCACGTTCGTCCTTTTCCAATGTGTCACCGCGATAAGGGTCGCGTCGCACCAAGGGGCATTTTTGTAGTTGTCAATTTCCAATAAGGCACCGCGATTTCCATCGCATTACACTAAAGTTCCAGTTTGGGATCGTCTTTTTCCAGTGGAGCAATGCGATAGCACCCGTCGTGCTGATGGAAAAAATATGGATTATCCCTTTTCTAGTGTCCCGACACGATTGCACCGCCTCGCGTCGGGTGTCAAAATTGGGATTTCCAGTTAGTTCTGAGTTTTTAATTCCAAAGGTATTTAAGTCATTTTCCTTCATCCCAATCAGTCTAAACACAAGATTTAAGCCCTAAAAGAGCACTAATTGCTCATTATTTCACAAATTACTCAAATTAGAATATCCCTCTTTCAAGAACAAACACCCTAGCCTCCACAATTCAAGATCAAATCTCAAGAACTCACCATTAATTCTCATGAATTAATCAACCCAGGTATGTTAAATGTTCATCCATGGGACCCTTTCACCCATTGAGCCCAAGAATCTAAATTTTAAATTCAAAGTTATGATCTTTTACAAGTTATTATGATTTTTTTAACCATGAATTGAAATTCTACACCATGTTACCATAAAATTGTCGTTGTTGAGCAACCCACAAGTTTTAATGATGTCATTCCCTGATTTAATTCATAATTAATGAGGTTGATATTGAAATCATGCTATTACTACAAGCTTTAAATTATTCTCATGCTTATCCTACACTATTCATCTCAAGTGTTTAACGAAATGCCTATAAGAATAAATTGTTGTTAACTGCTTTCATATTATGTCCTCCAAGTTTAGTATTATTTTACTATTATTGCTATCGAGTCTTAAGGGTTATGAATACCCAAAAGCTTAGTTGTTTACTTAGTCTCGGTAGCTTTAGAATAGTTTCAGACATGTTATGAGCAATATCAGTTCAGTCAGTTATCATGATCAGTTAAACTTAGAACAATTCAGTCTTTCGAGTCAGTTTAGTTTGTTGTAGGATTTAGCACCGAGAGAACCCAAGGATGGGGGCTCACCTGCCAATTAAGGGATGGGGGCTCTCCAGAACTACGTAGCCAGCATAGGTTAAGATATTAACCTATTCAGTATTTCATGTTATCTATTTATTCAGTCAGTTATTATTTATGCACATGAAACCATACATATCATCCTACCTTATTTATCATACCTTTACATTCAAAGTACTGATCGCATACTCTTTTCTAGCGCTATGATGTATCATATCATAGGTTCGGATGCTTAGTTCCTGAATCATGCATAGACTTCCCAGATTATCAGCCGTAGCAGTGGTGAGTCCTCATATTTCAAGGACATGATTTATTTAGCTTAGATTACTTTACTAGTTTCAGTCATTTCAGTTCAGTAGCTAGTTTAAGTTAGTTGCGGCCTATCCCATCAACTCTCATTCAGTCAGTTTATAGGCTTACGGATATTTAATTTAGATAGTCAGTTCTCATATTTCATTTTTCATTGTCAGATATTTTATCAGTATTAGCAGTTTTGTTTATAGATTTTATCAGTTTATTACTTAAAACCTTATGGCATTCCTCAGTTAAATTCTACATATGACCTTTTGTTATTAGTTTTATTCAATGGTTACAGCTGGTACCAGCTCATAGGTTAGCTTGTGGTCCCTCGGGACTATAAGCATCGTTTGGAGCCCAGGGTGTACTCTTGGGGCATTACCAAGGCTACACTATCATAGTATCACTTGGAATTTCCCAAAAAATAAATATGTTAAAGTGTAATACAGATGGGGCTTGTAGAGGAAACCTAGGTTTGGGAGCTGTAGGTTTTTGCATTAGAAATAATAGAGGAGATTTGATTTTTGTAAAATATGAATCTTTAGGGGAAACTACAAGTATTGAAGCAGAGGCAATAGCTATTAAGCAAGTGATGTCAGTGTATCAGGATCTTAATTATCTAAGAGTTCAGATTGAGATTGATTCTCTTTCATTTATGAAGATCATTAATAGACAGTGGAGAGTTCCATTGTCTCTCCCAGAGGTAATTGAGGAGATATGACTCAAGATTTATGTTGTGCAGGGTATCATCAGATACACTTTTAGAGAAGGCAACCAAGTTGCGGACTCTCTAGCTAATGAGGTATTAGAAGTTCAATAGATTAAGGAGTTCCTTTACTTCCCTGAACTACCAATTAACATTAGAAGTCTCATTAATTTGGATAAAGCATAGATTCCTAACCTCAGAATTAGGAAACGGAAAATAGTCATACAATGGAGAAAAAAAGATAGCAATATAAATATGGAAAAGGAGTAGCTATATTACTTAATGATCAGCACAAAGGGTCCCAATAGCAATAATCCCAAGGGGGTGCGAAAAGATAACAAGCACAAATATATAGTTTTTTGACAAGAAAAGGACAAGAAATTTGTGCTACATCTAACTAGTTACTCTTGCTATCAAAAATACTTGAACAAAAAGGGGTAGAGGGAGCTTTCCACTGCAATACGCCAGATTTGTGTCTTTACATGAAGTGCATGTCTAGTCAAAGATGGCATCTACAGCAAGGAGAGATAATTTTTATAAATGGAGCTATTGTTAGTGGTAAAATGTAGGGTATAGGTAGAGATACTTACATATTAGTAAGAATCGGGGTAGCAGCACCTTCAAAAATTGGTCCTATAGGGATGAATCACTCAGACACCTAAAACATTGAGAAGATTAGATAAATGGAGATTATGATGAAAATTGAAGAGTCTAGCATCTTACCAGAGGAAAAGATGAGAGAAAGATATGTTTTTTCCATAAACACACAAGGTGGAGCTTGATAGAAACCCACAGGAGAAAGTAGATGAAGAGGTGGCTCCAACAAAGGGGAAACATCAGTCAGGTGCGGCGGAGCTTAGTGAATAAGAGTGTTGAGTACTCTTGTCCTCCTGTCCAAAGAAAGGCCAAATATTTAGTAATAGGTGACTTTTCACATTCCTTTTTGGGACTAGGTCACTATATGGACCTTGGGTTATGATTATAAGAACTTGAGATTTTTGTGATTTTTTGAGATATAAGTAAAACGGTCCAGTCCATGGACCAAAAAAAAATTTAAAAAAAAATAAGAAATTAATTTTCCTCACTTTTAAGGAACTTGTTTATCTAGACAAAAAAATTCCATAAATTTTATCTAATGAAGCATGGAAAAATAAGAAGATATTTTTTTGAAAATGTTTACCTCCATACCAAACACTCCCCAAAGGGTGAATACTTCGTAGTTTATCGACCTATGAAAACACCCAAAAGTTGAATTTTATATATTGTTTATTATCTTTTTGATGCAGTTGAATTTGTTCGTGTGTGTTATGGTCTTAGCTTTGAATTAGTAAAGAACATCTGTAAAAAGATAAAATAACGTAAGATAAAGACTAAATAAATTAAAAATAACATATAGAGATCTAGACACAAATTTGTAACATTGGTCGAGTATTGGATCCTTTTAGCTTAAGTCTGATTATGACCCAGATCGAGCATAGTAACAATAAAGAAGAAAAAATATTTAAAAAATAGTGAATATCTAAAGATCTAGATAAATATATTTTATTATTTCTAGGGTAAGGATGAGAAAAATTCCATGCTTTACAATGGGAGAGGGGATGCCTATTTATAAGGTATAAAAATTTTCAATGGCTAATAAATATTACCAAACATCACAATTTTATTAGGGGAGGGGTGAAACAGTCCACTAGTGTGTGTCAGATACGACTCTGTCAAGGGTTGGTGGTGTTTTTTTTCTCTTTCCATTTCTCTCTTTCTATTTTTCTTATCGGTGAGGTCGCACCACCGTCACTTTCTCTAGCGATAGGAATTCAGCAAACCTCATAGGTCACTGGTGAAAGTAAAAAGAAAAAGGTAGATCGATCCTTAAACAATCAGTTCAGGTTGACCCAAAGACTTCCGGTGGTCCCTCCGGCTGGTCCAGAAAACTAGGATCTTGTTACACCGAGCTTGGCAATTTTTTGATTAGATTTTTCTTTTTTGATGACTTTTCGGCGAAGCTCCAGCGACCAATTTCTGCTCTAATTTTTGCCAAAGTCCAACAATGCAAGCAAGAGAAGATCCCTTGATCTTTAAGCGTATCCTGGTGACGCCTAACCTTTAGTCTTTATTTTATTTCTGGCCTCCTTACTACTTTTACTACGCTTGGGACTACATGAATTCTTGTACTGGTGATTATTGACTGTCTATTTAGGTTATTTGGTTTTATAGTGTGCTTTGTGTGTACCTATTTTTTTTCTTTATTTCTTTTAGTGTAGTAGCTTTAGTGGTTGATGGCAGGCTAGGGTCATGTCCTGAGGGGTTGGTGTTAGGGTCTATTATAGGTATAGGGTAGGAGGAGAGTAGGGTTAAAATATGGTGTAGGGTCAAGTTTGGGGTATGGGGTGATAGGTCATAGAGGTAAGCATGATGTAAAATCTGATAGGTTGAGAATAGGGTCTTGGAACATAGGGACCCTTTAGGGTAAGTCTCTAAAGCTCATGAATATTCATAGAAAGAGGATCAATAGAGTGTGTGTCTGGGAAACCAAGTGGATAGGTTCTAAAGCTAGGGATATGGATGGGTATAAGTAGTGGTACTCAGGAAGCGAGAGGCATAGGAATGGAGTAGGTATCTTATTAGACGAGGATCTTAGGGGGGCAGGTAATGGAGTTTTAGAGGGTTAGTAATATGTTGATGACTATTAAGTTGGTAATTAGTGGCTTAACTCTAACTATTTATAGCGTCCATACGCCGCATGTGGGCTTGGACAAGAGGAGAAGAGGTGATTTTGGGAGGTTTGGATAAGGTGTGATAGGTGTGCTGAGATCTAATAAGATTGTTATAGGAGGGGATTTCAATAGGCATATCAGTACATTACGTAGAGGATATGACGATGTGCATGGAGGCTTTAGGTTTGTGGATAGAAATAGAGAGAGAGCTTCCCTTTGGGATTTTGTGAGGGCCTTTGGGTTGGTGATGTGAATATTTGCTTTCTAGAGAAAGAGGATCACCTGATTACCTTCCGAAGTGTGTAGCCAAGACTCAGATTGACCTTTTAGTACTTAGAAAGGAGGATAGAGCAATGTGTAAGGACTGTAAAGTCTTTTCGATAAGAATCTTTTGACCCAACATAAGCTTCAAGTGATGGACTTGGATATCAAGAAGGTTAATATAAGAAGAGGCGGTGAGGCTTGACTCTAGTTAGTGCTCTAGAGCTAGAAGATAAGTTGGTGGTGTTAGGGTGTGGGAGGGTAGGGCATGGATAGTATGTGGGATAGGGCTGTAAGTTGCATCAATCAGATTGCTAGGGAGATATTTGGTGTCTATAGGGGAAGGTCTGGCCAACACTGGGGGGATTGGTGGTGGAATGGAGAAGTTAAAAAAAAAATTGGTACAAAAAAGGCAGCATATGCTATGTTCATTGAGAGTAAGAATGAAGAGGATAAACAGGCGAACATGGAGGAGTACAAGTTATCTAGAAATGAGGTTATGTTAACAGTTATAGCATCTAAGATAGCAACTTTTGAATTCCTGTATGTGATATTAGAGAAGAGAGGAGGGAAAAGAGGTTGTATAGGCTTGCAAAGGCTAGGGAGAAGAAGGGGGACTAAATGAGGATGTTTTGTTAGATGTATGGACTTACTAGGGGAGATAAGGTTAGGAATGAGACCATTTTGGAGAACATGGGTGTGGCTTTAGTGGAGGACAAGTTGTGAGAAGTGAGGTTGAGATGGTTTGGGCATGTGATTAGGAGGGGCACTGATGCCCCAGTTCGTAGGTGTGAGAGGTTGACTTTGGATGGTTTTAGACGGGGTAGAGGTAGGCATAGGAAATACTGGAGGGAGGTTATTAAACATGATTTGGATCAGTTACAGCTTACTGAGGATATGGCCCTATATAGGAAGTTGTAGATGATACAAATTAGGTTAGAGGGCTAGTGCGGCTGGGTGAGGCATATCTAGTAGATAGAAGTGCTTTGGTGTGGCCGTTCTAGTAGTCGTAGAAGGGTTAGGGTGAGGTGTGTGCTCCTGATTTAATAGTGTAGAGTACTACCTTGTAGGTGTTTTATTTTTATTATTTCATTTTTTATTATTACTTGGTTTACTGTCTTTTCCTGAGTCGGGGGTCTATTGAAAATAGTCTCTCACTTATTAATAGGTAATGGTATGGATTGTGTATATTTTACCCTCCCTAGACCCTACTATATGGGAATGCACTTGGTATGTTGTTGTTGTTGTATTAGCATGTAGTCACCATCCCTAGCTGATCTCGGGCCACTCTATTTTTTCTTAACTGTGTATCTCACCACGTTGTTGTCTCCCTCAAGAAGGTCACATTTGCGGGCTAACTTTATTTATACCTGACTCGATGTGGCCCAATCAACCAAAAATTATCTCTAGGTATTTTTACCCTATGTAGAGAGTTTCTCTTTCTTTCTAGTGTGGCATTTGAAGTGGTCAAGGGATGAAAAAGAAATGACTCACCATAATGCAACCACTTTCTCTTTCATCTCTTTCTTTCCATGTGTCTCCTAGTGATTGATGTTTCTTTTATCTATAGATTTTTTCTCCACACGTCTGATCTTTGTGAAAATTCTCCCTCAAGCCGCTACTTTATCTGGTGTTGCTTATTTATGCCTTTCTCCCTTTTGATTTGCCTTCTGATTCTTTTACCATCCTTTTCAAGAAAATTAATCTTCCCTCATTCTCTCAATTCATGTCCTCTGAATTATGGAAAAAAGGAAAAAATTTCCTCCCTAATACAGATCTCCCAAGGGCAAAAATAATCAAACCCCCTCCCAACGAGAGACTTGCATTGATATAGTATTTGTTAATTGTAACTACCCAAAATATTTCATAGTTCACAGGTGAAAAGCTTCTGGTGCAAATTTACAATCTGGGTTTCTTGTGAAAGATAGTATCATTTCCAACATCATTAAGGACCATGGTTGGGATGAAAAAAGGGTCGGTGTAAGTTCCTTATGGGCTTAAAAATAAAGTATTGGAAAAAAACAGGCCAATATAGATCTACGTACACACCTGCACGCACGTTGAGATCTGGGGTGTCTCTGGTAGTTTCATTAGCGCGTAAGATTTACGCTTTTCTTCTTTAACTATTGGATTTTGGAGTTTTGTATATCGGGGTCAAGGTACTCCCGAGGTTGGTAGAAACATCTAAACTTTCTTTCACAAAATCTATTTTTACATACACTAATTCAACTTTGACGAGTTCGGGTGAATTTTTTTATCAACTCCAACGAAGAAGGATATCCCACTCTGATACCATGTAAAACACAAAGGTAATGGAGAAATTTCTTTGTAGTTTTATTCCAAGAATAACATGCTACTTATAGGTGTACAATCAAATCTACCTAAGAAAAAAAATCAAGAAAGTCTCTAAACATCTCTATCTATAATTGTCTCATGTATACTATATATAAACATGTCTATGTGCATTCCACAACAAATACTTACAACTGGAAGGCTGGCATTTGAGGTCTTCCCAGGGATGAGAGTAGAAATATTACTTTTGTTTTTTGTGTACCTTCTAACATCAACATCAACAACTTAGTAGAAACCATTCTACTAAGTTTATGTATAATGGTGTATCAGTAACCATTTCAAAGAATTGATCTTAGATATGGATTCACTAATGATTGTACATATGTTGGAGAAAAGTGATACTCACAAAAGCATATTTAGAGAAGTCATCAAGTACATAATTTAGATGTTCAATTAGGTTAATAGAAAAGTCATACAATGTTATCTTGAAGCAAATCAAGTCGTGGATAGTTTGGTCAAGGTTGGAACGGATTGTATAGACTTACACACAATTCAGAACTCTAGATTTTTTCCCTCAAATCTCAAAGGAATATATCATCTGGATGGGTCTTAGTTACCCCGCATTTGAATAATATATAATAAAGGAAAATTCTTTTTCAATTAATATTTGTTTGGGAGACACAATTATGGAGTACAATATCACACTGCACTATGCTTCATAATTGTCTTAGAGGTCAGGCTTTAATCCCCTTTTCATTTGCTATGCTATCCTAGCCCAATTGCATGGGCCTTTTGTGATTAATTTTTTAGTAACTTACACAAGTTCTATAACTATAATAGTTAATTATTTTCTCTCTCACAACTTTTCAATATTACATAAAATCAAATAAAAAGGTAGATGGCCATGTTGTGGCCAGAAACATTATGGCTTCTGATACATGAACTAATCTGAAAATTTAATTAATTAAATCTCTTAATACAAGTCGGAGATCAAGAAATGTAATTATGTTTGATTAATTTTATTTTATTACTTTTTTAAATAATAATTCATTAATTTGATGTATCTATTCCCAATTTGATGTATCCAACAAACTAAACCTTAGAGACTATACAGTTTCACACATATACATTCATGTGCATAATGAAAATGTACTAACATTTTAGATACATAAAAAATTGATGAACTTTGATACAGGATGGAGACAAATATATTCATATGTGTCGTGAACACGCACTAGCCTTTTAGATACATATAGATTTTTAAACTATGATACATATGAACACAGATACATTCGTATGTATCTTGAACAAACTCTAAGTTTCATATTCCATATGAATTGGTAGACTATGAAATATGGGCTCACACACAAAGGCATTCATATGTATAATGAACCAAAATTTATAGTCGAACTATGAAACTTATGCATAGAGATACATTCATATATATCATAAAAAAATACTAAACGTTATATTTCACATGAACTAGTAGACTATGATACATGGGCACACATGTACATTCATATATATATCATGAATAAAAAAATTATATTCTACATATGACATTGTAGATGAACAATCCCAAATTTCTCATATTAAAAGTCACTAGATCTTCGCTAGCAAAATCACTGCTAACACCATATTTATTTTTCAAAATCGAACAAGCACAAGTCATAGAAACAACAACAAAAATGGAAAAAAGAGAATGATGAACAAGGACTCACTTTTGAGGCACTTGCTTCACTATTTTCTTTCCTTCACTTTCTCTTCTCCTTCCATCATCCTTGTTGGCCGAAATCGAACAAGCACAATACAGAGAAATCCACCTGCAAACACACAATTTTCATTAAAAAAGTGGGTATGAACACACATTCACCATTCACGCCATTCACATGGAAGAAAAAGAATTCAATCCTCCATTTTGCTTTGACAGAGAATTCCTCCAATTCACTATTCACCATTCATCTTCGTTAATCAATTCCTCAGCACTACTCCATATACACCCACTTCCACCTCACCCCACCACATCACCATCACCGTCACATTATTAAAAAATTCCCTATTAATGCGCTTACCAGCAAAAAATTTAAGAAAAAATTGAATTGAATTGTTAAATATATAGGTGCTGAATCGTGATAATTTAATAAAAATTAAAGAGAAATTGGAGAAACACGTTTTGTAAGAAATTTCCAGTTTTGTCTAGAAGATATTTGACAGATACTTTGGTTGTGAATAATGCAAACTTTGGGAGAAGTTACGGCTATTAAATTAGATAATTTATCAAGTATAATGGAGAGAAATGTACTAAAAGATGAGAAAAATTGTAATTAAATAAAAATGTAAGAGAATAGGTATATATGTAATTTGTAATTAATATTTTTGGGAAAAAATATATACAGCCAAACTAAACCTGTCAATTGGGTCGGGTCAGCCCAGTTTTGGCCCTATTAGACCAACTCAAAAGGAACTCATACAGGACCCGATCTAGAATCGGTAAGCAAACTGGGTTTGGGGATGATTAGGTGGTTGGGATGTCCTATCAGTGGAGCTTGATAGACCGTATCAGGCCAACCGATGCACCGGCCGATATTAAATTATTGTTAAAAAATTTATTAGTGTTGTCAGACGCACCTGCCCCAAAAGGTGTTTTGGATCATGGAGGCCCTAAATACTATAATGTCATTAGCCTGATGGCCAAAACAACCTTTTGGCTATATGTTTTTTAAAAAAATTAAATATTTTTTTCCTATAAAGACTTGTCATTTTAAACATTTTATCCCACAACTTACAATCTCATTCTCTCAACCTCTCTCAATTACTCTTAGTATCTCATAAAGTGCTCAATTATACTATATTACTTTTCAATTACAAATATCAAATGGAAGTTTTCAAAAGTCTTCAATTGATCAACTTTCAGATACTTCAAAAATTTGGTACTATCGTCTCATCTCTTACTTTTAATTTTTAATTAGTGTATTGTTTGTTCAATATTTATTTGTATTATTTTTGTATTTTTTGAATATTTATTAGTTTAATTTATAATATGGATAAATTAAGAAAAGTTAGTAAAAGTGTTAAAAATTTGTGGCCCAAAAATGATAGTGGTAGTAAGATATAGATTAATTTTTGTTTCGATAGAGATAGTTAAAATACCCAATATACTCGCGTGCCTCTAGTATCAGTTATTGAACCCTTTGAGAATGAAGTAGTTGTAGGTGCTCACGATATAAAGTTTTTAGAGGTCCAAGAAAATTATGATATAGAAAAAAAGAATGAAGTAGACCAGTTGATGTAGATGAAAATGATGATGATGTTGATGTTACACTCGAAGCCGATAATGTTAATGTTCAATTTGAATGGGTTAATCTTCCTCCTCGGCCCCTTGTAAAGATCATGTGTGAATTCTTTTTTACTCATGTAAGAGTAAATACTAAGGTTTAATGTAATATATGTTAGGAATTATATGAGCATAAGACTGGAGGTAATAAAGGGGGTACAGGTCAATTGTCAAGACATTTGTGAAGTTAATACAAAAACTAGTTAGATGAGGTAAAAGGTGGTGGGACAGTTGGGTGGACCAACTCAAACTATATAGAATCCAAAAATCAATAAATTAGTTTAGAATTATAATAAAATGAAGGATCGTGAAGAATTAGCAAAAATAATAGGTGTGGGTTGTTTTTCTCTTTTGCTTCTTTGAAGCTTTTATTCATTATGTTCAGGCAATTTTTAATTGTATGTTTAAAGATATTCCTAGAAGTACTTGTCGGTCCGATATTTTAAATTTTATGCACAATATGTTTACTATTTATCTTCATTATTAAATAATCTTTCATGTAGAGTTTTTCTAACTTTTACTCTTGATCGTATTGTTAATAAAACCGAATACCCAATCTAGCAAGATGATGAACCTCACGGACTAACTCTTTCTTGTCATCCTCCACAAGGGAAACACTCCCCATAGATAGTCTAATAAGGGTATCGTCCACAACATTGACCTTACTTGGGTGCTACAACACACTCATATCATAGTCCTTCAACAGTTCCAACCACGTTCGATGATGAATATTTAGGTCTTTCTGAGTGAACACATAGTGAAGGCTCTTGTGATCAATAAACACATCCACATGAACCCTACATAAATAATGCCTCAAAATCTTTAAGGCAAAAACAACTGTTGCAAACTCGAGATCATGAGTCGGGTAATTCTTCTCATGGAGTTTAAGCTGTCTAGAGTCATAGGCTATAACCTTGCCTTACTGCATCAAACATAACCAAGACCAACTCTGTAAGAATTGCAATATACCATGAAACCATCTGAACCCCCTAGTAGGATTAATACTAGAGCGGAGGTGAGTCAAGTCTTCAATTCCCAAAAACTCTTCTCGCAAGAATTGGACCACTGAAATTTGACTTTCTTCTGAGTCAATCTGGACATGAGAGAGGTAATAGAAGATAATCCTTCAACAAACCATCTATAGTAACGATATAAACCCAAGAAACTCCTTATATTTGATGGAGAGACAGGTTTAGGCTAGTTTTGTACTACTTCGGTCTTTTAAGGATCAACTCAAATGCCTTTACCAAAAAAATATGACCGAGGAAAGCTACTAATTTCAACCAAAACTAACACTTGCTGAACTTAGAGAATAACTAGTGTTTCTTAAGTGTCTACAATATAATCCTTAAATGGTCTGCATGCTCACCTTCACTACGAAATAAACGAGGATGTCATCTATGAAGACTATGATGGACATTTCTAAGTACTGCTTGAACACTTTTTTTATCAAATTAATAAGTTGTAGGAGCATTCGTTAGTCCAAAATACATAACTAAGAACTCAAAGTGACCATACCGAGTTCTAAAGGTTGTCTTTGGAATGTCACATCCTCGGACTCTGGGCTAATGATAGCCAAATCTGAGGTCTATCTTAGAAAAATACCTTGCACACTTAAGTTGGTCAAACAATTCATAAATCTTGAGGAGAGGATACTTATTCTTGATTGTAACTTTATTCAACTAACGGTAGTCGATGCACATTCTGAGAGAACCATTTTTCTTGCATACGCATAGGAATGGAGCGCCCTATGGAGATACATTGGCTCTGATAAAACCATTATATAGGAGATCTTTCAACTATTCTTTCAATTCATTATGCTCATCTAGAGCCATTCTGTAAGTTAGAATTAAAATAGGCGGGGTGTCTGGAAGGAGATCTATTCCGAAGTCGATTTCCCGCTTGGGAGGAACTCCAAGAAGATCTTCAGGGAACATTTTTAGGAATTCTTTTACCACTAGAACTAACTCAAGACTCAAGATTTCAGAACTTGAGTCCTTGACTTGAACAAGATGATAGACACACCCCTTAGACATTATTTTTTTGCCTTAAGGTAGGAGACAAATTGACCTGAAGGCATTGAGGTACTACCCCTCAATTCTATGACTGGCTTATTAAGAAACTGGAACTGGACTATTCTGTTTCTACAATAAACTGATGCATGAAAAGAGTGAGGCTAATCCATGCCAAGAATGACGTCAAAATCAATCATCTCTAATTCTATAAGATCGACTGAGGTAACTTTCTAGAACACTGTGACTAGGAAACTTTTGTACACTCTCTTTGCTATGATAGAACTACCAACTGAGGTAGACACTGAGAAGGGTTCTGCAAGGATTTCTGGGTTGAAATCGAAGACAATGGCTATAAAAGGAGTCATAAAGGATAGTGTGGCTTCGGTATTTATTAATGCATAAACATGAATGTGAAAGACTTGCAACGTACCAGTAATCATATCAAGAGAACCTTACTGATTCTAGTGAGTGTGAACGGTATAGAGTCAATTCTGATGATGCCCACTAGTGTCACCCTGCTAAGTTAGGCGGCCTGCTGGAACTGAAGGAAAATTAGCCTGACCTGATTGATGAATATCTTTACCCTTCTATCCAATCACTCTACAATCCCTAATTTTGTGACGTGGATTGCAATATCCAAAACATGCATCACTACCAGACATGCACTCATCCTTGTGGTTCTTACCACCTCTCTTGCATACTGGATTTATGCAGCCACTATTCACACTATCCTGGAATTTAGAGCCTGGAACTCTATCAAGATTATCTTATCTGAATTTAGGCACTAGAGCACTGGCAGAAGATGGGGCTGGGGCTAAAGATTTTTGGTGGAACTGAGAATAATTCCCACCAACTGACTTTTGTTGAGAGAAGTTGAAACTACCGATTCTGTCCCTCTTATTTTCCCTTTCCTTTTTCTTGAGATTTTTCTCCTTAATCTGTTGTGCATGAACCATCAGCCTAGAAAGGTCAATCTTCTTAATCAACATCACAGTTCTGCAATTCTTGACCACATCCTCAGATACTCTAGACACAAACTTACTTATTTGTGAACTGGAATTAGCCACCATAGTCGGAGAATATCTTGATAACTGAGTGAACTTGAGTGAATATTCCTTCACAGTCATGTTACCCTGTTTCAAATTGATGAAATCTTGTACCTTGGCCTCCTTTAACTCTAGTTGGAAGAACCTATCTAAGAAAGTAGTAGAAAACTTATCCCACTCTACTTGCCCTGCATTGGTACCCCTATTCTTCTTTCACTACTTAACCCAGGTGTGAGCCACCCCTTGCAATTGGTTAGTAGCTAAGTCAGCACTCTCACACGGAGTAATACCCATAATGTCAGTCACCTTCTGCACACAATCTAAGAACTCTTGGGGATCCTTCTCAAACATGGATCCAGAGAATGTTGGAGGATTCATACGAGTGAAATCCCATATTTTAGCTACTACCATATTAACTATGGGGTTGGCTGGAGAAATAGCCTGCTGGTTATTTTGGGCAGCCATAGATTGGGCTAAGGCGGTGAAAGGAACCCTGAATTCAACGTGAGAGGCCTGCTCATTTAGAGGGTCCTCGAGGATAGATGGTGCGGGCTGGTCTCTATTTCTCCTTTTGTTAGCCCTTCTGGAAGGCATGTTTTGTAAACAGTTGAGAATGAGTTTGGAGAAGAAGTTTAACAGATCTTACGCTCCATCGCACGACATGAACACTGAAAGAAGGGAGACTTTTCTAAGATGTCTCATAGCCTTTCTCCCATAAATGTGGCGCGCTTTACACCCATGAACAAGACTCTACTTGACGTAGCTTTCAGACACACTAGGACACTTTAAACCTTGTTTTCTAATACCAAGTTTTTCATGACCCGAGGCTACCCTCTAGTTGTAATACGGTGCCTAGAGTCATGAGTGACCCTAATCAAACCCATGATTTGGTACCTGCTGTGAATACTAAAGAGAAATAGAAAAGTAATATGTAGAAGCTAAACTATAAAATCTGAATAATAAATAATTCTAAATATAACTGAAACAACACTGAAAACATGATTGACTGTCTGTTTGTCTGAAAGCCTCTAAAATATGAAGAGTGATGGGACAAACCCCCAACTAACTCTGACTGACTAACATAAAGTTAGGTACTGAAAATATCAACTAATAACTAGTCCTTGATAAATGAGGACTCACCACAACTGTTGTTGAATGGCACAGGGACGGACTAAGTACGATCTGGGAATAGTGCCTCCAAACCTATATTATAAGACAACATAGCGCAAAAGAGAGAATGCAGTCAGTACTTTGAATGTACTAGTATGTGAGATAGGAACTAACTGATATACATGTACGCTGAACATGAATGCATGAACATAAGTTTTTAATACAAAACCAAGTATAAATATGTACTAAAATAATCTGAATAATTGATATATGAGCAAAAACTGAAATTATGGGAGCGAACATTTAACTGACAAGCCCCAATATGAGCTAATCGGGGTCCAACCTATAACCCTAGTTAGATGGGTGTCAGTACCTTGCCACGATTACCAATGTTGGTTGTGTGGATCCACTAAACTGATGTCCCGAAGGACTAGGGTGTCAACCCTCTACTGACAGGTGACCACTAAGAGAGTGTCAACCCTCTACTGGCAGAATGGTTTCTCATAACATACACTGGATACGCAGTTCTAGAACTTAGGAACTGCCACTAAAGGTCTTAATCCTCTACTGGTAAGTGAGCCCTTATTCCTAGGTTCACTCGGTGCTAGTCCTACTCCACACTGATTTGACACTGATACAGCTGAAAGTTTAACATGATTCAAAACTTGTAAATACTCAACATGATAATATTATGAGTTTAATAATACAAGTATGACATGGATTATTTGTAACCTGATAATTGTAGCATGCACGAATATCTAGGTATTGAATGTTCATAACCTACCAACACTGACTAATACAAACTGATCATGGTAATTATAAAACTAACCATGGTGCGGGAAATCATGAATAACATTCAATACTTCAATATCTGATCATGATATAGATATGTGCAATATCAAACATATGGGAACACAATTTCTCATGAGAGAGTATATTTTCATGGTTCATAATCAAAATGATAGAGAGAAGACTCATGAAATTCATAGTTAACTTAGGACCCAATAAAGGAGAAAAGAGTTTTACACTTGAAAATTTAGAGAGTTCGTGGAACTCAATGTGTGGAAGGAACCCACTAATGAATATCCCACGTACCTAATAATGGGCCTTAGATGGTTTTCTTGAAATTGGATTTGAATTGAAAAACCCTAATTATTTCTTGGGAGAAGATAAAATCACCTCTGTTAACTGCTCTGGGTGGAGAATACGATTAATCCATGAATTGGGGATTTTGGATCTTTTATACCACCCTTTGGGAATCTTAAATGACGTGGGTTAGGCTTTTAAGAGAGTAGGAAAAGGCTTAAATATCACTGAGAAATCATGCAGGAAATCCTGCTCCCAGTCTTTACGACTCAGCTCTCGACTCGTCACTAGTCATGGTCTGAGTCGTAACCTAGAACCCTAAGTCCTGGGGTCCTTATTGCCATGACTATTAGTTACTCCTAACGACTTTTTACAACTCGTAACATCTAGTTACGAGTCATCACGTGAGCCATAACCACTAACAGCTTACTAACACTTAAGGAAAAACTTGTAGAACTTTTTTCCACAATATCGAACTAAGACGAGACTTTGATGAGTTGAAAAGCTAACTTGGTGGTCTATCTTTTGAGAGGTTTAGAACATGAAAAATTAGGGAATTATAATCATATTGATGATAATTCACATCATATTTCTTAATTGTTTATTACCTCCCCTCATGTTAGGAAAACTAACATATATCTCAATTTACTTTAGAGAATCCATGTTTGAAGATCATGGTACATCTAATGATTAAATACCACACATTAAAACTACTAGATGGAATAATTGGTTCCTGATCTTAGAATCAATTGAAAGAGAGAAATTAATCATAATTTTTTATCTAATGCAAACAAGTGTTATTGTGTGCAATATATCATACTTCAGACCAACACATGAAGCTTTGTTCTCATAAATAATGATGTATCTAATTTTCTGAAGTCATTTAATGTCAAACCAACTTAAATATTTATCAATCTAGAAATTATGCTCTTAACTCAATTTATATTGAGAAAATAAATTTATAAATGTCAAACTGTAGATTGATGATGAACGCATATGTGATCATATTATATCGATGAATCTTATTATTTATTCATGATAGGTGAACGGGCCCGTATTGTAATGACCGGAGACTACCCCCTAGTTGTAAAATGGTGTTGAAAACCATAAGTGATCCCAAGTTAACTCATGAATTGGCATGATACTTGAGCAACTGATTCAGAATAAATAAAATAGCTAACTCGAGGATCTGAATATACAAATATACTGAGCATGAATGTATAAACATACAAAAACCTGACATAACATGTACTAAGCTGATCTATTTAACTGAATAGTTTATAACTGAATACTGAATAACTGACGTCTGAATACTGAATGACTGGCATAGGGGTACTAATTATGAAAACCTAAACATGTAAAACTAAGAATGTAAGATCAAGCATAAATATATTTCTGAGATAATCTGTAATCAGAATGACTGAAATTTGTATAACTGAATAACTGAAAATTTATATGCTTGGTCAAGCAAACATGAGTTGAGATACACTAATTACTGACTGAAACTGTGGGAGCTATCATGTAACCGACATAAACTATGTGAGCTATCATGGAGTCCAACATCTGACCCACATTGAGAAGGGTTGTTATATCCTTTCCATTGGAGTAGAATCTGAACTAGAGTGATCACTAAACTGATGTCTCGAAGGACGAGGGTGTCATACCTAACTGATGGGGGACCCCTTAAAATCTATGGTGGCTCTGTAGGTATGGTACTTAGGGACTACTACTAACGTCTCATGTCTAACTGACGGGGGAGATGCCATCCCTACGTTCACTCGGTGCTAAATCCTACTCCCAACTGAAAGACACTGAAATACTAACTGGTGTATGCACTGATAACTGATAAGCTCAAGTCATGGTATTCTGAAAATAATAGTGCAAACAGATTCTGAGGTAATTATAAGCATATAAACTGATAATGCTCAACATAATCATGGTGTTCTGAATATGACATTGGAACCATGGTCTGACTGGCTTGTTACTTGAAAATATAAATTATTTAAAACACATAGGTATCGGGTGTTCATAACCCGCCAGCACTGAGTGACCATAAAATACAATAATAAATCTTAAAAACTATAGTATGGAAACATGGTTCATAGGCCCAAAATTTGGACATTTCACTGAAGAGTAAGAAGCTTGAACTTGAATCACAAGCTAATTCTGACTTTTCATGTAATCTTACATGGACACTTCAGTATATAAGCATGATACATGAATTTGAGCATAAAAGCATACTAAAATTAAGGGACTAGCAATTTCTCATCAAAGTAATGGAATTCAAGATAAGACATTAAACTTGTAATTGGAGACATAAATAGATACAACTATTATGCTCTTTAGTCCCTTCATCACATAATAATGCTATATTCTCACAAATAAGGATTTAGGGATGAATTCTATCATAAAACATGTAAATTTAACTTGAAAGGCCATGAATTTGGACACAAGGTTGAAAGGTTAACCTTGTTCAAAACCCCACATAACTTAATTGAATAATTCTTGAAGAAATTCTTGAAATTGAAGCTTGAATCCTTGTGTCTTGAAAGGAAAAGCTTGGATTATTGTTCTTGGGAAAGGAGAGGGTTTTTACGTGCGTTAATTTGAAGATGAACGGCAAACAATGCCCCTTTGAGTGCTTTAATTTGTGCCTTGGACGTTTAGGGATGAGGGAAAAGGACCAAAGTGTCCCTTGACCCTTAAAAAGCTAAAACAGTGGGAGAATAATCTCTGCATTGCGTCATTTATCGCATTGAGATACCAATGAGTTACTCCCCTTATCTTGTTGAGAGAGCGACTCGCCACGGCCAAATCGCGAACCCTTACTGTCTCTCACAAAAAAAGGTCATAACTTTTTGCTCGAGTATCGGATTAAGGAGAAATTGATATCGTTGGAAAGCTAACTCAATTATCTATAATTTGGTGAGTCTTTAGCTGAAAATTTCACATATATAAAAAGTTACACAGTCAAACTATACCCTTGTAGAATCAAATACAAAGATTTGGCCAAATCAAAGGCTCTTAGCTTAACTTTATTCTAAGTGATTCCTATGAACAATTTTCACCTCGAAAGCACTTCACACACTAGGATAATGAGCATGAAACATGTATTCACATAAAAATCATAAGATTAAAGTTTACACACGTAGGAATGATGGATCAAAGTCTAGCCCGAAAATACAGAGTGTTACACGTAATCACCTTTAATACTTTTCAGAAGTTATTTAGGAAATCCAATCTCAACATTAGTTGGTCCAACCAACTTATCATGAGAACAAGCAACATTAAAAGTTCATGAAGAATTTTCTAGTTCTTCAATTTATGTTTAATGTTCAATATGCACATTTTTTAGATGTTGCAATCTTTCATGTCAACTTATAAACTTTTATACTAGTAAACTCCAAGTTTACCATGACATGTGCTTTTTTTCTTTAGTAAATTTCAGATTTACTATGACATGAATAGATTTCATATTTACTACTGCGAAAGTAGATTTCAAAATAACTCTTCTCATTTATTCTATCTCTTTCAAAGGTGAGTTGTGATACTATCACAATCAAGTACACATTTGTATTGATAAACTTCACTAAATATTATCACATTCACCCCAGGGAATGAATCTGTGCTTATAACAATTGAAATTCTTATGTCCAGAAAATAAAACATAATCGTGTTTTAAGTCTATCAAATTATGATAGCTTAGAATCTCTTTTAGTATATTGCTACTTTATGAGTAAATCGTGGCATAAATAGTCAAGTAAATCACTTTTGTTATTCTGATCAAACAGACATAATCAAATTGTACCATTAATAAAAAAAATCCAAAAACATAAAATATGAAGGACATACTAACTTTTTGTTGTATTCTCTAATCTTTTGTTCATGCTCTTTGACAGGTAGTTCCTAAGCAATTCTATCCACAGGACTTCTTTGAGAAAATAATAGCAATAGATTTACGAGAGAGAGAAAATACATACCAATAACATTATCATAATCAAAAATAATTTATCAAGTAAAGTCAGGCAAACAAAAATAATCCCAGTAAAGTAGCAATTGGCTTTGTCATTCTTGTAATATATCATGGCTTCAGTTCCTAAGTTGGCTACAGTTTTGTGCTAATAATGTGTTATGAAATATAAAATAATAAGAACAAGAAGAATAGAAAGAAGAGAATAATTAGTATTTCTCTTAAAGAATTTCCTAAGTTCGTTACAATGAAGGAAAACTCCTTTTTTATATAGGGGAAAACTAATTTTGTCCCAAAAATTGAGGTTTCTAACTTTTTCATAAATAGACATTCACTATATATGATAATACATTTATAACACTTACAATCTTTAGACTTCTAATCTGATTTCTAAATCCCAAAAACACTCGGTTTAAAAATTCCTGACACAACAAAATTTCTAGCAATTGACTTCTCCTTCGCAATAACAGGTTCTCAACCACAGACAAAAAACAAAGACTAATCGATCCAAAGAAGAAAGAGATGGAAAATATATTCTTAAAGAGATGAAAATATACTGTTTGTGCTAATTATACATTAAATCTATCGTATATAATTGAAGTAAATTTAATTTATATAATGTATAATAGAAGTATAATTAATTTATAAATATTATACATTTATTTTACATTAACTAAACATCCATATACAATGTTTATACATTAATAACAGCAAAATTATACATTGAGTTTAGTGTGTATAATTGAAGTAAAATACAATTTATCTATTGTATAATTGCAGTATAGTCAATTTGCTCCGTCTGTTTCATATTAGTTGGTTATTTTTATTATTACACGCATGTTAATAAATTAAAAATAAGAAGGTAATTTTATTAATTCATCCATTTAAAGATTTCTTAGGAACTTTACAAATAAGTCATGAATACTTTCAAAGACAACTATTTTTAGTAAGATGATCAACTAATATGGAACATATAGAATAACAAATAGTAGACTTGATTAAACATAAGTACGCAGTGATTATACATTAATGACAGTGAAAAAAAAACAAGAAAATCCTTCGACTACAATTACAGCAGAAAAATATGCGGAGGAAGATATCAATTGAGGAAGAGTGACAAAAAATTTCTTGTTGGGATGACATTTTCATTGGTGCTATTAGTACTTTTTTCACTATTGGTTTCCATTGAAGTACTACCAAAGACGGTGAAGGAAAAGATAAAACTGGCTCTGTGACTTTGAAGATAAAGAAAAGGAGTGTTAACATTGGGCTAGTAAAATCAAATATCAAATCAAATATTTCCTCAAAAGCATCAACTCAAAAAACATAAAGTGAAGTTACTAAATTACCCTCAACTCACTTAATTAGTGAAAATTTTCATAATTCCAAAAATGTCCTGAACAATTTAATTTAATCTTCACTTTCACAACCTTACATAATCGTTGCAATTATACAAAAGACACCAATGAACACTTCTTAACAGACGCGAACACTTTCCTGCAGACGTTTTAAGAGAAGTAACAAGTCACAAAACGAAATCACAATGAGGCTTCCCAGCAATCCTCCAACTTCTCTCTATTGGCAAGCAAGTTTGCCATGTTACTTCTCAATCGTCAATCTTTCAATCTTTAGGCATTATTGCCCTACTTTGAACAATTTATTTAAGCCATTGTATTTTTTAGAATTCTGTCATTGTCACTATTCCTACAATTTAAATCCCCAGTTATAATCCGGCCAAATCATAAGCAAAATTGTCCGTGTTGAGCTAAGAAAATGTAGTGATCAAGTTGATGGTTATTAGAATAAGTTAGTGGTTGTGTTGTATGTGTTAGGAGGTTAGCTAATTAGAAGTGACAGTTGTCACTCTACAGTTGTCACATGAAGCTAACAAACAACACTATAAATGCAAGCATATAGAGACTCAATGTAACAGATTTCAGTTAGTAAAAAATCAGATTCTTCTTCTAGATCCTTCTTTTTCTTCCTTCTCTCTTATTCTTAGATCAAGTAATACAGAAATCTAATATGGTATCAAAGCCATCATGGTTGATTGAAGGTGATAATCGATGCTAGAGCTCTCTGATTTCACCTAATTAGTGAGAAGTTCAGCTGTTGTTGATCGTTCTCATCTTGCACTGCTGTGTCAATGGCGGTTACTCGAAACTCTACTGCAGAAGCTGCAACTACAACTGCAGCACCTGGGAATATAGCTACATCTGGTACAACTGAGATTAACCATAATCACCCTCTGTATTTGCATCCTAATGATACTCCAGGTAGCTCTCTTATTTCAATTAAACTCACTGAATTCATAATCCACGACAAAACTACTTCATTAACTCATTCCTATTGATCATGTAACGACTCAGCAAAGTGATTTTTTGGATATCGACCATCTACAAAACCTACCTTATTTTTTCCTACTAGACTTAATGCCATGGATCTGCTCCAAAGAGAATAATTCTCAGAACCAGTAAGCATAATTCAGTGAGAAAGGATCTATTGAGTAGCATCATATATGCTTGCAATGCTCATAATGTATGGATTGATTTGAAAGAACGATTTGATAAGGTGAATGGTTCTAGAGTTTTTTTTTTTGCATAGAGAAATTGTTACCCTCTCTCAAGGGACTTTGTCTGTTGCTGACTATTTCTCTCGCATGAGAACTCTTTGGGATGAGTTTGATGCACTTATGCCCCCTCCGAGATGTAATTGTTCTGAGTCTAGAAGTTATTCACAACACTTTGATTACCAAAGGGTTTTGCAGTTCCTCATGGGTCTTAATGAGACATACTCTCAGTGTCGAAGCCAGATTCTGCTAATGACACCTATTCCATCCATCAACAACGTCTATTCCATGATTGTTGACCATAAAAGTCAGCGGTTCATAGCTTCTAGTTCTTTCATTAGTCAGGTTACTGATACATTAGATACAACAGCCTTTTTTTACCAACAATCCAGGACACAAAAGCAAAGGAGTGTATCTGGGACTTGCTAGCTCGGGATCTAGCAATCCAGCTAAGACTGCAAGAAGTTATGAAGGCAGGAAACCCGCATCTAATTACAGAGGTTCTCCACAAAAAGGTCCCCGGTGGTTTGTGATTTTTGTGGGTATAATGGTCACACAAGGGAACAATGCTTTAAGCTGATTGGTTATCCCTCAGACTGGTCTAAATCTAAGAAGAATGGAGCAGGACAGTATGCACACCCAGTAAGGTTTCTCCTTCTACTTATCCTGATTCTGGATACTCTGTGGACACACACTCTACAAGTGATAGGCTATCTCAATCTAGTGCAGTACAAAATATATCACCTCACACTCCATATTTTATACCAGATCAATATCAACAGATTGTGATGCTGCTGAACAAAAAAAAAGGAAAAGGCTTCTACTCCACCTGCAGCAAATGCAGGTATTATGCTAGCTCCAACTAGTTCCACTGTTAGTGATAATTGGATCATTGACACTGGTGCTACTAATCATATGGTGTCAAATCTTGATTTGTTGCATAGTTGCCATAAAATATCTCAGTCTTCACAAAGTAAAGTATATCTACCAACATGTGGGGAAGTGTTAGTGTCTCACAAAGGTACCTATGGTGTGCTCACGAATTCTTCCATTTCTGATGTTCTATATCTACCTGAGTTTAAATATAATCTCTTATCTGTATCTAAGCTAACCAAGGAATCGCAGTGTTCAGTGGGATTTTTTCCTGATTTTTGCATATTCCAGGATCTTTATACTGGCATGGTGCTGGGGATTGGTAGAGAAGATCAAGGGTTATACATTCTCAGAAATGGTTCTATCCCGACAAGAAGTGTAAATAGATGTGCTAATAATGTGCAGCTGTTGTCTAACTCCAGTGTTCTCTGGCATAAAAGAATGGGGCATGCTCTTGTTGAAGTGCTTAGGATTCATGCTGAACTAAGTCATTTGAAGTATGAAGATCATGAATGTACTTTTTGTCCTCTTGCTAAGCTCACAAAGCTTTCTTTTTAACCTAGCATCTCTAGGTCCAAGGATCCTTTTAGTCTACTTTATTGTGATATATGGGGTCCCTATAGAGTACCTACTTACAATAACAAACGGTTCTTTGTTACTATTTTTTATGATTACTCTAGATTCACCTGGTTGTTTCTTATTCAGTTCAAGTCTGAAGTGATAGTTGTGCTAAGAGATTTCCTAACTAGAATTCAAAATTTATTTTCTACATCTGTGAAAGTCTTGAGAACTAATAATGGATGTGAGTTCTTTAGCCATGAATTTAAGTCTCTTATGTCTACTCTTGTCATATTGCATCAAACCTCATGTGTTTATACTCCTCAGCAGAATGGAGTGGTAGAAAGAAAACACAGAACTATTTTGGGAATTTCCATATCCCTCAGATTTCAAGCAGGTATACCTCTAAAATTTTGGGGGGAATGTGTGGACACTGTTGTATACTTGCTAAATCGGATACCCTCAAAAATTCTTTATCATAAATCTCCTTATGAATTATTACATCAGCAGCCTCAATCCCTATCTCATTTGAAGGTATTTGGATGTCTTGGTTATGCCTCTAGTACTCATGGTTCAGATAATTTTGCTGCTAGATCCATACCTTGTGTCTTCATGGGGTATTCCTTTACTCAGAAAGGGTACAAACTATATGCTCTTCACACCAAACTCTTTTTCATTAGTAGGAATGTTGTGTTTAAAGAATCAGTCTTTCCTTTTCTTCAAGTACACTCTTCTAGTTCTCCCTTATTTCCTGTCCTACAGTTGTCTCATACTGATATCTCTTTAGATTTTTTTTCCTTTCCTTCTGTATCCACTCATACTGATACTCTCTCCACTGAGAAGGGACATGAACCTGCTCCCTCACCAACTACTAATCACACTCTCTCTCAACCTGCTTCTCCTGTACTGAGAAAATCCACTCAAAATAAAAATCCTTTAATTTGGATCCATGACTTTGTTACCACTAAACCTTCCTCAGCACATCAGTGCTTGTATCCCTTATCCTCTTATCTTACTTACTCATAAATCTCGCCTCAGTATCATAAGATTCTCTCCGTATA
This sequence comes from Capsicum pubescens, assembly GCA_030864215.1. Classification (NCBI taxonomy): domain Eukaryota; kingdom Viridiplantae; phylum Streptophyta; class Magnoliopsida; order Solanales; family Solanaceae; genus Capsicum; species Capsicum pubescens. The sequence continues at coordinate 95,121,337 of CM061538.1, read as the reverse complement.
CTCCTCTATACCTGAACCTTCATCCTTCCTTGAGGCTTCTAAAGATCCCTCTTGGGTTGCATCTATGAAGCTGGAGATTGCAGCTCTTGAAGAAAATAACACCTGGTCCATTGTGGACCTGCCACCTGGTAAAGTGCCTATTGGTTGTAGATAGGTGTATAAGGTAAAGTACAAAGCTTCTGGAGAGATTGAAAGATATAAAGCTAGATAGTAGCCAAGGGCTATAGTCAAAAGACTGGTGTGGATTATTCAGATACCTTCTCCCCTGTAGCTAAGATGGTAACTGTTAGATCACTTATTGCTCTTGTTGCTTCTAGACAGTGGTTGATTTTTTAGATGGATGTTCATAATGCCTTCCTTAATGGTGATCTTTCTGAATAGGTATACATACATATTCCTAATGGTTTTTGCAGACAGAGGGAGACTCAGAAGGTCTGCAAATTACACAAATCCTTGTATAGCTTGAAACAAACCCCTAGACAGTGGAATAAGAAGCTGACTGATGCTCTTTCACATATGGGATTCAGTCAAAGTCACTTTGATTACTCCTTGTTTACCAAGAAATCAAAAAATAAGATAATGATCATTCTTGTCTACGTGGATGATCTATTGATAATAGAAAATAATCTCACCTTGATAAATCAAGCTAGAGCAGACCTATAACAAAAGTTTAAAATAAAGGATCTTGGTGATTTGAAGTTATTCCTAGGAATAGAGGTGTCCAGGTCTGAGAAAGGGATAGTGTTGAATCAAAGAAAGTATGCTCTTGAACTCATATCTGAGGCTGGGTTGAGTGGAGCAAGACCTGCTAGCACTCCACTTGAAGTGAACCAAAAGCTAACTTCTGTGAAATATGATAACCACATCTCCAATGGAACATCAGATAGTGATGCATCTCTAAAGGATCCAACAACATATCAAAGATTAGTAGGAAGGCTACTATACCTCACTATGACCAGACCTGACTTGTGATTTTTAGTACAGGTGTTGAGTCAATATATGCATTCTCCAAAGGTCTCACACATGGAAGCTGTTTTAAGGGTAGTGAGGTACATAAAAGGTAATCCTATCTTGGGATTATTTATGCCTGCAGAAACTACAAACCAGCTGACAGCTTACTGTGATTCAGATTGGGGTACTTGCCTACAAACTAGGAGGTCAGTTGCAGGATATGTAGTAAAATTTGGTGATGCTCTAATCTCTTGGAAGTCGAAGAAGCAAGATACTGTATCCAGGAGCTCAGCAGAAGCAGAATTTAGAAGTATGGCTACTTGTAGTGTGGAGATTACATGGTTACTTGGTTTATTTCAAGAATTGGGAGTTCAGATTTGACAACCTGTAGAACTAATGTGCGATAACAAAGCAGTAATACAAATTGCAGCCAATCCTATATTTCATGAGAGAACAAAATACATTGACATAGATTGTCATTTTGTGAGAGAAAGAATCAACCAAAAGATGATTCAGACCAATCATGTGTCAACAGAAGAGCAGCTAGCAGACATTCTCACAAAAGCCTTAGGCAAAAGCCAACATGAGTACTTGTTGAATAAGTTGGGAATGAAGAATATTTTCAAGCCATCAACTTGAGGGAGAGTGTTGAGCTAAGAAAATGTAGTGATCAAGTTGATGGTTGTTAGAATAAGTTAGTAGGTGTGTTGTATGTTTTAGGAGGTTAGTTAGTTAGAAGTGAAAACTATCACATGAAGCTAACAAACAACACTATAAATGCAAGCCTATAGAGGCTCAATGTAACAGATTTCAGTTAGTAAAAAATCAGATTCTTCTTCTAGATCCTTCCTTTTCTTCCTTCTCTCTTATTCTTAGCTTAAGTAATACAAAAATCTAACAGTCCGTCAAGCGTTCAATTTTTAAGTCCTTTTATATGAAACTACTATAGTAAAGTTCATGCTATTTCGCCTATCCCACTCTCCTCATCACGTTAGATTTGATACTGATATAAACTACTATATTATGTGTTCCTTATCTGGTTCCACAAAAAAATTAAACTATTTAAGAATTTTACTAACATACTTTTATGACTTTTCACTTCTCTATTTTCAAATTTAGTGTGAAATTTTAATACTCTGCACCTTTAATGATTTCTGTTATTTAAAAATTTGTATATGTTTTAATCTATCAATCTACTTGTGTATTTTTTCTATTTTAGATATTATGCATTGTTCCCCTCATTCTTGTGTTTTTAGTTTTTTTCGCTTTTATGTGAGATTACAATGAACTGTGGCAACCCTTTATTTTTCTCCAAAACATACCTAAATATGCTTTAATATAACACTTATTTTGTTTTCTTATTTTTCACAATGTTGTGCGCTGCTAAATACTTTAACGTTTGCCAATTTGAATTAATAATTTCTCCCCTGAATACGACTGATTTCTTGTTGATGCTATTTTTAAAATAAAATTTTGGGTTTATTTTACTAATACCATGGTAAGCCTGAATCAAGCAGACGCATTTTTAGGTGTGGTATTTGGTTGTGCCCTTTACTTCCATCTGTAAGGGGAAATAAGATGAAATACAGATTTATATTTGAAGCCTTTGATTTTATATTTTATTAAAATATAGGCTTCTTCTTGAATACCTGTGATTTGGTGTCTGGATGTAACTTCTCAAAAATCTGGATAGCAATCTCTGACATGTTTTGAACATTTACATTGAATTCAATTTATTTTTTTGTATATTGATTGCATGGAATTTGCTCGAGTCAATATTTTGACATAAAATGGCTTTTGGTTGCTCTGTCCAAGAGAAAAAATTATGAATCACATATGCAATATTTTTCTGTATGAACAACTGAGACTGGTTAATATACTTGTCTGGTTAAATGTTTAGTAGCATTATTGTTTTATGCTACAGATGTCTCTCAGCACCTCGGTAACCGATCATCTCTCATTCATAGAGTTGTTGAATGTATTTTCCGAAGATTTGAATTGTGTATTTTCACGTGAAAGACAAATTCGGATTGTCAGTTTTTGCCTATCCTAAAAATGCTGAGAAATATCTAAAAACACTCCAAAAGAAGTTCATATGTGGAGCGCCAATACATCTTTCATGGTTTAATAGGCAGCCTCTGCCCTTGATGAAATATGCATGAGTTAAACCCTTTGAGCCAGTATGAAAAAAGCACTCTACTGCGGAGGTTTATGTTGACCATATTTATGTGAATTTGGGGGTAATGAATTCTTCTAATTTTATGTATCAGGCATGCCATGAGAATATGAATGATAATGAGAAACAGCAACCTTTCATGGATAACATTACGGATCATAGTGAAGGTATCGTCACAAATCTCTCAAAATTAATTGTTGGCATGAGCTTTTCAATAACCCAATAAATGAAAATGTCCTTGAAAATGGATTGGACTTTGATAGATATAAACCTGATAAGGCAGAAAGTCCGAAAGAGCAAAATATATTGACACACAGGGATGGTTCAGCCTCATCCTCTCTTTGAGGTAGCCTAAAGAGAAAGCAAGAATGGAGAAAATTAAGCAGAAAACCTTGAACATATTCAAATGTTATGGAAACTCAATATGCTTAATGCAATTGGGGTAAAGCAGGTGACATGCGTATATATCCCTAAGTGTTCTAATGAATTGAATCCTAGATTTCAATAAGAATTCGAGTTGGTGGGGAGTTCTATTTGAATGGGGAACCATTGAAAAATAGTGTTGCTAGACTGTGGATGCCTCGGAGCTTGAAAATGTCATTATCGAAGTGGAAAATCAATGTGAAGCTGCATCTTATGAACTCAAAGAGAATGTTGAGGATGATCATTCACACAGGAGGAATGTAATATGTATAGGCAGAGATTCACATCAATGAAAAAAATTCAAATACTACGGGATCTGACTCCTGTTATCTTAAAACATGGATTGCATCTCCAAAGAGTTCGGCAGAGATAAGAGAGCTTCAATATAACAAGGTGGAGAATCAAAATTCTTGTTTTATAGTTTCTGAAAGGCATTATGCAACTACTTTGACAAGTTTTTCGTCAAAGAAGTATACCAGGTTCTTAAACTCTTTTGCCTAGAGAACCAAGAGAACAAAGAAAATGAGTTATATATGGAAACTGATTTTGATTGTTCTTGCTTGTGGCCTTGGGAAAACATTACTATAGGAGACATATAAAGGGCCTTATTTCAACTGATAATAACTATTTTAGGAGGTTGGCATAGAATAAAGAGTCAGGTATAGTGGATAGATTTGTAAGAAGCCGAAGTGGTTAGGGTGAATTGAAAGCAGAAAACAATTAATGGCTTCTTTGAGTGATGAATTAATCATAGTTCATGTTTTTCCTTGTGATGCTATGCAAAAGTAGATTAGAGAGGTTTACTGATACTTCAGTAGGTAAGTGTTATTACCATTATAATTGTTTTACTCTAATATAATATTGTACAATTTTGGCCTACTTTTGTCTTTTCTTCACTGTTTCTAACTCTGATAGCAAAGGAATGAGAATGAGTTTGGTGTTTGTTATTGTTGATAAGCATGATAATAATTGTTGGTCTTTGAAGTAATAATTGTTGTTTCAAAAGGTAAAAGTTAGTTCTGTCAAAAGTTTTAGTGGTTTTTACTTTTCCAAATACAATTTGAAATTGTATTTGGAATTCTTATGGTCAAACACTACTATTTTCACTAAATTGAAATAATTTTTCAAAAAAAAAGAAAAAAATTCTCATGGTCAAATGGCTACGTAGAGTTGGAACTACTAGGGACCAATTTTGTAAATTTACCATAACGTATTCTGATTTTCTCTTCTTTTAGACCCTTCATTCTAGATTTCATCACTTATAGTAATGCTTTTGTATTAATGGTAACTTTTTCTGTGGATTTCTTGTGTTTAAAATTACAAATAGATTGTTGTAGATTTATCTATAACTCAAATTTTCGACAACAAAATAGGTTCTCTAAACAACACAATTATAAGCAAGTAATTCTCCTATTTGAAATGCAAACCAATCATGGACTTCTAGGAAATAGTAGAGACCTATAAGAGGTGCTAAGTTCTGAGAAACAAAGACTTAAGATGAGGGTGAGGAAAGATGACTGATGAGAAAGAATGAAGCTTTAGCGTTAGGCAAATAGTGTCCGACAAATGTGGCCAAATGTACCCAATAAGTATTTATTTCTTAGTAAAGTTACCGCGCCTAATCCGCACCCCCTTACAATTGGTATCAGAGCTTTGTTATTTAAAAAATATGGAAGTCGTATATATATGGATTTAATTATGATTCATTTGATAAAACTAGATTTAGATATTCCTCAAAATATTATTTAAATGAATAACGTACAAAAATATAAAGAATTAAAGCAAATAATATCTGAAAAGCGTAAAGAATTAAAAATAAGGATAGAAAGACTACAATATAACATAATTGTCGAAGTTAGTAAAAAATCAATAAATGCACAAAAAGAAGAAATATCAAATTTAGAATCAACAATAGATAGTCTAGAATATACATACCAACATGATCTATTAACAATTAAATAAAAAATAAACAAAGAAGAATTTATAATAGACGAAAAAACATATGAAAATCACGAAGGATTAAAAATAAAAATAGTATTTTCTAATTTAGGTAGAAGGTATAAGAAAATAGGTGAACATTTATATTTAATGTTAGAAAAAAAAGAATTAAAATTAGAAGATAAATTGGCAGCTATGGTGAGAATAGAAAAAGAAAACGAAGAAATAGATAGAAAAAAAGGAAATAGAAAAAATAAAACAACAAAGTACAGAAGAAATACGAAAAATAGAAGAAACTAAAAATAGTAGGATTGCAGAATTAGAAAAGGAATTACAAATGCTAAAAGATCTGTATGAAAAAAGACAGAAAGAAAAAGAAGAAAAAGATAAAGAACAAAAATTATTAAATGAGATTAATCAATTTAAAGAAAAATTAGAAATAAACAATAAAGAAATAGAAACAAAGGAATTAGAAATTAATACAATAGATGTTGAAGAAACAGATAATTATGATTCGGAAGATAATGAAACATATATAGAAATCTTAACAAATACAAAAAATTTAGGAATCAATGGAAAACAAGAAGTAATTAATGAAGAAAATTTAAAAAATATAAACACGGAAATAAACACTCTTGATAAAAAAGAAGATGAAAATATAATACCTAGAACATCAGAAATAAGAAAACCTACATATTATAAGAATAAGTTTAAAAGATATAATCTAAAGAATGAATATGACAAATGGACACCAAAACAAAGAGTTAATAAAAATTATAACGTTTTAGACTTAGATTGTGTAATAGATACAAAAAAAATAATACAATTATGGATAGGATATATGACAAAACAATTATTAGATAATAATATAAATGTAATAGATGCACCAGAATATATAGAAAGAACACTAATAGGAATAGTGAAATTATGGTTTTTAAATCTAACTGAAAATAGTAAAAGAGTATTAAGAACCGACAAACCCACAGAAGGAACATCATCAACAACTACAACTAAATTAACACCTATAGAATTATTAGAAAAATATGAAACAGCTATAAAAGACGAATTTAGTAGCATAACAACAACAGAAGAAGAACAAAATGAAGAGAAAGATACAAATAGGAATTTAATGTTAAAATTAGCAATATGTAATATGTGCTACATAGATGAATATACTTGCGCATTTAAAGAATATTATTATAAAGGAGCATATAATACAGAAGAAAGTAAAGAAATAAGAAAATTATATTTTAGTAAATTACCTGAACCATTTAGTTCAAAAATAATAAAGAGTTGGGATGAAGCAAAAATAGTAGATACTCTAGGAGCAAGAACAAAATTTTTACAACAATGGTATAGAAATCTATGTGAAAAATATAGAGAAGAAATAAAAATGGAAAAAACATTAATAAGAAATTTAGCATGTTGCAAAGATAAAATAGCACCTCAATTTGGATGCGAAGAAAGATATTATAAGAAAAGAAAAGGACATAAGAAATACAAAAAATCAAAATATAAGTATAAGAAATCAAGAAAAAGATATTATGTAAAAAATTATAAACATAAAAGACCATATAGGAAAAAGAAATCTATAAAGGAATGTACTTGTTATAATTGCGGAAAATTAGGACATTTAGCTAGAGATTGTAAATTACCTAAAAACTCAAAAAATAAACAAATATCATAAATAAAAATAGAAAATACAGAATATATGCAGATAGATTATATAGATTACGAATTAGAAAGTGAAGACAGTATATATGAAATTTCAGAGAATGAAATAGAAGATAATGAAATAGATAGTGAACTAGACGAATTAAATGACTGAAGAAGATATACAAATAAACCAAATGACTGAAGAAGATATAAAAATAATAACAAAAGAAGAATATTTAAATGACGAAGGAACAGATCAAAAAATAATATTTGATAACAATGTATTTGATGAAATAAAAGGAAAAGAGTTAGACTTAAGTGTAGAAAAAATATTTAAAATACCAACAATAAAAAATATATTTATTAGGAAAAAGGAAGAATATTATGTAGTAAGCCAAAAAGAACATGTAATAGACTGCAGATATGCAAAAGGTAAAGCTAGTATACCACTAGTAACAAAAAGGATAATAAATAAAGAAATAAGCGATATAAAAAGTAGAGACCCAATAAAATATGTACACCTTGGAGGTACAGAGATATTGATAAAAGCATGTTTTAGAGAAAGAATAGATACACCAATAGAACTATATTTAGCAGATGATAGGATTATAAGACCTATAGAAAAAAGTATAATAACTGCCATAAAAGGAAATTTAATATACCAAAAATTTAAATTTATAATAAGTGCAAATTATTCAGTAGCAATAACAGATAAAAATATAGATAAATCAATGGTATTATATTGGAAAATATTAGGAATAGAACTAACCCCAGGAAGTAAAACATTTACAGCAAGATGTAAAAATCTATATGTATTAACTACAAAACACAAAATAACAGTAAAAAATAAAATTAATAAAATACAAATAGAAAGTCCTTTTGAACAATTCATAAAAACAATTGATAATAATGATTATAGTTAAAAGAATATAGACATAGAAGAAGATTTAGAAATAATAAATGATAGAATAAGTACAACAAAAAGAATAGCTTATGAAAAAACAGAATCATCAAGTTCATCAAAAAGAACAAGTTATGAAACAAGTTCAATAGTTAATTTAAATCAATATTACATAACAGGAACAATAAATGAAAAGGAATATTTAATACTCTTAAATACGGGACAAGAAGAAAATTATATAGCAAAATATCTAGTAAAAAATGAGGAAATAAAATCCGATAATAATATATGCCCAGATCTACTAAGAAGCTTAATAAACACTAAAAATATAGCAGAAAAAATAATAATAATAATAATAATAATAATAATAATAATAATAATAGGAGTTAGAAAAATGAAAATAGAATTTGAAATAAAGGAAGAAATGCAAAAAACAGACATAATATTAAGAATTAAATGGCTAGAACAGGTAAAACCATACAATATAGAACATACACAATTATCTATAACATATAATAGAGAAAGATTATTCCTAAGAAGAGCTTTAACATGATATGAAAATATATGTATTAATGAAGATAGTAGTAGAAGGATATTACAGTAGATATTATACACCTATGATAGATACAGGAGCAGAAGCTAATTTATGTAGATATAATTGTTTACCAGAAAGTAAATGGGATAAATTAAAAACACCAATAATAGTTAAAGGATTTAATAACGAAGGAAGCTTAATTACTTATAGAGCTAAGAATGTAAAAACACAAGTATGGGATAAAATATTAACAAAAGAAGAAATCTATAACTATGAGCTAACATTAAAAGATATACTTTTAGGAATGCCGTTTTTAGACAAATTATACCCACATATAATAACTAGAACAGATTGGTGGTTTACAACACCATGTAAACAGAAAGTAAGAGTAAAAAGAGTTATTAATAAAATAAGAAAGAAAACTGATTGGATAAAAGGAAGTGAAAAAATTACACAAAATTGGAAAATATGAAAAATACTGAAGATACAATAGAACTGGTCATATTTTCAATAAATAAAAAGGAAATAACTATATTTTCAATAAATAAGATAGAAATAATTAAGAAAAAATTAGAACAATTATATAGTGAAGATCCATTAAAAGGATGGGGAAAACATAAAACCACTATAAAAATTGAATTAATAGATAAAAATAGCATAATAACCCAGAAACCATTAACATATAATTTTGATGATTTAAAAGAATTTAAAATGCATATAGAAGAATTATTAGAAAAATAATATATACAAAAAAGTAATAGTAAACATAATAGCCCAGCATTTATAGTAAATAAACATAGTGAACAAAAAAGAGGAAAAAGTAGGATTGTTATTGATTACAGAAATTTAAATGCAAAAACAATGACTTATAATTACCCAATATCAAACAAGATATTAAAAATAAGGCAAATACAAGGATATAACTATTTTAGTAAATTTGATTGTAAATCAGAATTTTACCATTTAAAGTTAGAAGAAGAATCTAAGGAATTAACCGCATTTACGGTACCACAAGGATTTTATGAATGGAATGTACTACCATTTGGATATAAAAATGCACCAGGTAGATATCAACATTTTATGGGTAGTTATTTTAAACAATTACCTAATTGTATAGTATACATAGATGATATACTATTATATACAAAAACTAAAGAAGAACATTTAAAATTATTAGAACAATTTACAGATATAATAGAAAAATCAGGAATAAGTTTAAGTGAGAAGAAAGCAGAAATTATGAAAAATCCGATAGAATTTTTAGGAATACAAATAGATAAAAGTGGAGTCAAAATGCAACAACACATAGTCCAAAAAATAATAAATTCAGAAGAAGAATTAGATACAAAAAAGAAATTACAATCATTTTTGGGATTAGTAAACCAAGTAAGAGAATATATTCCAAAATTAGCAGAAAACTTAAAACCATTATAAAAAAAAATTAAAAAGGATGTAGAATATAGATATAATGAAGAAGACAAAAAACAGGTAAAGAAAATAAAATTACTTTGTAAAGAGTTACCAAAATTACAATTTCCAGATGAAAATAAAAAATTTGCATATATAGTAGAAGCTGATGCAAGTGAATATAGTTATGGAGGAGTACTCAAATATAGGTATGAAGAAGAAAAATTAGAACATCATTGTAGATATTATTCAGGAACGTTTAACGAAACAAAAATAAAATGGAAAATAAATAGAAAAGAATTATGTTCTTTATATAAATGTCTAATAGCATTTGAACCATATATCGTGTATAACAAGTTTATTGTTAGAACAGATAATACACAGGTACGATGGTGGCTAACAAGAAAAATACAAAATTCAGTTACGACAAAGGAAATTTGGAGACTAGTATTAAATATACTGAATTTTGCATTTACAATTGAAGTAATCAATACTAACAAAAATATCATTGCAGATTACTTATCAAGACAAAGCTACTCAAACTGATTTACCAATGGAAGAGACTGATGCCAAAGATACCCAGACTGATTTATTGCTCCAAATGTTTAAACAAATGGAGTTATTACAAGAACGAGTTATTACACTAACTACTGAAGTTACAAATGTAAAAGTGCAAGTCGAGCACTATAAAAAACAAGATATTGTGCAGGAAGAGCACATTAAAAAACTAGACCTAGAAGGTGACGATGAGAAACACCTTAAAACTCAAATTACTGCCGAAACTTCAATTACAGCTGCAGGAACATCTAAAGGAGAAAATATAATCACTCAAAATAGACCTGAAATACCAAAGAAAAAGAATTATAACCTCAGCCAAATATTTTCAAAACCATATACACCAAATATACAAAATTTAGAAGCATTTGCACCTCCCCAGATACATGCCTATTCTGAATCACTTAACCAAGAAAAACAGACATACAATTATTCTTCTCGTAAATACATTAACAACATACACACTTTACAAATCTTATTAAATCCCAAACATATTTAAAGTGAAGAGCTAGCCGCACAACAAAAAGGATATATTACCCAGAAATGCCAAAATTACAATAAACTTATTGTCTTACCAGGAACAAGCCCAAATTTTATTAAATCATGTTACTATTATGGATTATTATCTACGGTTTACACAACCAATGGAGAAGAGTTAGCAGGAATCCCAGAAATTCACAAAGAATTTATGACTTACAAGAGAATTACCAACGGACAATTATTATATGTTCGATTTTATTCCGCACCAGCAGAAATATTATTTGACGAAATTAAATAGACTATTAATGTGGTCAAAATGGGTATGACCAGAGATTATATTATTCCGAAAGAAATATGTGAACAGACCGAGATACCAAAAATGCAGATACCAGCATTTTACCGCCACAAAAGAGTTATTGGAATAAGCAATATATTATCAGAGTTACTTAATAATTATTCAAATAAAAAGCCAGTTTGGATATATAATTCAAGGAATCAAGCATTGATTTATTCAACTTGCAAAGAAGTTAGAGATCATGACATGGAAGAACTTAGAAAATGGGGATTAACACTCTTCGGACCAGAAGAACAACCATTAACGCGATCTATCAGTAAGGGAATTATTTCAGAAGAAGCTGCGAAAAAGTTGGCCAAAAATGCAAAGACCACATATACAGCAGATGTAGTGGCAAGCACAACTTTATTCCAGATGTGATGCTACACTGACAAAAAATAAAGAAGATAACCAAAGCAGATACGGAAGAAAGAGATAAAGACAAAAGACATGTGAATAAATTTACTTTACGTAAAAGATTTTGATGTAAAGTCTTAGGCATTTAAAGTTTTTTTTTGTTATTTAGTGCTTTATGTCAAAGTCTTCTTTTAAAAAGATGAAGACTTTTTTGTAAACATTAATTAGTCTAGCCTAGACTAGTATAGGGTTTGATTTTTCAAGTCATTTTTTAGGAAACATCATATGTAAATTTCAGTTATAAATAGAAGAACCGAAGGCAGTGCAAAGGCAAGCCTTCATGTGTTGAAGCAAAAACTCTCTCTGTTGTCCACAACAAATATTTTGCTTATTTATTTAAAAACAGGTATATTTCAATGAAAAAATCTATGGAGGAACAAAACTTAGGATTATCAAACTTACCAGAACAAGTATATTTATTCAATATTATGAATAGCTAAATTCATAATTCCTAACAATCATGATATAATAAGATAAGTTCATGTTAGTTACTTTATAGTAGAATTATTCGAAGAATAGCATGTTAAGAAGTTTATTAGCAAAGTGGAAACGGAGAAAAATCCCTAAGAACTATGTCATCCTAAAGGTGAATCCAATAAGGCAAGAAGCCGTGGTGGGGAGTAGCCAGAGTTGAGGCGCTGTTTAAGGGAAAAGTATCTGGATTACCATGCTAATAGTGACCGACGAACATGTTATTTAAGAATGATCTAGTATATAGTAATCTAATATGATCATATTTTGTTATGTGTATGATTGAAGGGAATATTTTGAAAATAACAATTTTATGAAAAATGAATATTTATTTATCTGACGAAATGGTAGATAAATTTAAAATACTTATTTTGTATTCACTTAAGGATAAAAAGTAGTAGATATAAGAAAAATCATATTAGAAAAAACATTTGGTAAATATTATATGACTAGAATAAATTACATACCGTGCCTACCTAACTACTCTTACAAATACTTACCATGATAAATTACATATATGTAGAATTTTGGAAAAAAAAAATATGAGAAACATACAGTTAGTAGAAAAACAGATGAAAGTAAATTTAGACAAATACATGGAAACTAAAGATATAAAATATATAGAATTTCTTAATGAAAATATGCAAGAACTACTTAGACTAAAACAAACAACTGAAAAATGTTATGAAAAAACGTTTAATCAAGCTTAAATGACAGATGATATTAAAATACTTGTTTTATATATACTTAGAGATATAGAAATCATAGACATAAAGAAAATAATATGGGCAAAATTACAAGATTATGAAGAGGAAGAATTATTAAACAGTATAGAAAACTTACGCATATATTATGAACATCAATACTATTTAGATTCAGATGGATATTATACAGACTAAAAATGTCAGAATATATTAAGAAAATTAGAGGAAACCAAGAAGACCTACATAAAGAAATTGATTATAGAAAACAAATTAGAGAAATAATGGAAAATCTAATAGAAAAATTAAAATGGATAGACGAAACCTTGAAAAAATTAGAAAAAAACAAAGATAAAAGTTTAGATAGTTTAAAAAATTCATTAAGAAAAGAACAAGAAAAAATAGTTAGTAGTATTAATAACCTCAAACAAGATATTAAATATAGTACAAGTAGAATAGATTATTATACATTTACTTTAGAAGAATAAAATGATAAACTACGAATATCTAAAATACTGGGAACAAGAAATGGAAGAAATAAGATTAACAGAAAATCTTATAAAAACGAATTTAATTGAATATTTTAAAACAAAATATATATATAAAATTTAGAATATCTTAAAAATAATATAGAAGACTTACAAAAACTAAGAGAAAAAGCTAAAGAATATTATAGCAAAGCATTTAATCAACTACCATTTAATCACCCCCCAAAATATGAATATCAGTAAAATTGAATATATTAATAAAATATATGAAAATAAAAAAATACAAGAACGAAGAAAAACAGTTAATGAATATTACTACAAAGCATTTAACAATTACATAAATTAATGGATACATCGTACGAAAAGAATAAATCATTAAAAGAAATCGAAACTCAACTATATAATTTATACCAAGAATACAAAAGATTACATAGTACTAACGAGGATCCTAGAGCACTAGATAATTTAATTACGATAATATCTAATTTAGAATATGAATTAATAAAACATCTTAAGTCAAGAAGATAAAAATGAAAAATATTTCAATCAATAATATTCACAAAATACATTATATAAAAATAAATAGTTATTACCCAATAAATATTTATTTCTTAGTAAAGTTACTGCGCTTAATCCGCACCCCCCTACAATTGGTATCAGAGCCTTGTTATTTAAAAAATACGGAAGTCATATATATATGGTCGTAGGAGCTTCAGACCATATTTTTGATGATAAATCCCGCAAAAGAAGTATATCAATGAACATTTTTCAAATAATCATTTTGAAAAGTGAAAAATAAATTAGAACCAAATAAAATTTATTGTATTATCAATAGTCGATTAGATTGTGTTAAAATAACTACTTTAGTGCACAAAGAAGTTGAAAAGAATATTATTAATAACTGTATTGTAATGGATCTTAATGATGACATCCCCCAAAAATATTCAGTCGGTTTTGTATCCTTTTGGAAGAGGTGGAAAAACATAGTGATGACACAATATCTTATAAATTTAATTTTGAATTGTCTCTGTACCTAATATACTATATGACTCGACATACACGTCTAATTTTGATTTGTCTTGGTATCTATTATACTATGTGACTCGATATATACGTGCAACGCATATGCGGTGAAACTACTAAATAAAGAAAGCCGTATTGGCTATTATATGTAATTGATAAAAAGTATGGTTGCTTTGAGTTTATTTTTTTAATAGGCTGCTTTTGGGGATAATTTTTCTAATTCTTTTAAAAAAATTTAACCACTAAATTATATGTTATCACACTTAAGAGTGGCAATGAGGTAGGGCAGGACAAAGGTTAAATTGTACATGACAGGGAAATACTCAAATGGAACATGATGGGATGGATCAGAACTTTTATTTTCAGAAAATTAAATGAAGTAGGGCAGGTGATTGGGTGAATGTAAGCTTGATCTTGTTTTATCATGTTTCTCTACTTCTTTTCTCTGTGTTTTAGAATTGTCATGGTATCTTTATGGTTTTAGTAATGGAAAAATCCATCATTTTCCTGGGGCAACTTGCATAAGCTATTTTAAGACGTATTAAAGCAGTAAAATTAAAATTCTAATATACATGATGGTAGGTGTTAATTATATATACCCTTGGAATTTTAACTAGTACCTATATTTATTTCTTCTAGGGAAATTGGTGGGTAGTTGGGTATGCTGGTAGGATTTGTTAAAAGGACTTGACTTTAGTATATAATATGGCTAGGTAATAAAACTAACTTTAATTACTTGTATTTCGTAAAAAAATAAAAATAAAGATCGTAACCTACATCCGCTCCGCATCAGCATAGAGTTAATTTTTATAAGAAAAAATTGAACCATCCCACCTTGTGGCTTGTACTACATGTCTAAACCCGTACCGTCCTACGTGTGTCTAAACCTGTCTCATCACCTGCGCCAGCCCATTTCGATCCCAGGTAGATGCCCTGTTGAAGACCAGATGAAATTCAATGAGTTGTTCAATTAGGAAACTAACCTAGCTGTTGAAATTTCTGTCTATATGTAAACAGTTGATGATAATAGTACGTCATTGAATGCTAAAAAACGTAAGTTTTAGCTAATTAGTGAAAATCATTTTCACCCCCCCACCCCCACCCCACCAACCGACCAACCCAATTTTGTTTTAAAAATTAAATTTCCCCCTTTAATTTTAAACAATAATCAAATTCTCCTTTTTATCCCATGTTATGTCACGTATGCCCTCGTTATATCAAAGTAGAATAATACTTTTATGAATTTGTCACAAATTTAATATTATTTTTATTATTTCAATATTTTATGTATTAAGTGTGTATACATATATGTATTTTCCCACTCTCTTACTCCATGTGTTTCATATTACTTGACCCTTCTTGATATGACACAATCCTTAAGAAAAATTTAATTAGAGGTGTATTTTATTAAACTAACCTTATTAGTAATGCTTGAAAACTTTAAATTTGACTACTACAGCCAAACCTCTCATGAGCTAGCTTTTGAGGTTGAGTTACGCCCAAGGTCCATTTCTTTATCAGTTTTTTCCTCTCTTCCCAACATTTAGGTTGAATGTTTCATTGAAATATTCTATAGAAAATTGTTTGAAGAATTTGATCCCTAGCAAGTGAGAACATTAGACTGATTTATCTAACAGTTGATTAAATTATTTTTTGGAATTTATTTTTTATGCTATATTATATTATATATTTTGTATAACAATATTTTTCTATAGCAGTAAAGAAATATTTGGACATATATATGATACCCTTATAAATATTTACGGTGGTTAATTCCCTCGCAACATCTAGTTTGAACGTTAAGCACAAGTACTTTAGCTAAATGTTTGAAGAATTTGACCAAGTGACAATACTCAGATCTTCAACTAGGATTATGATGGAGTGCTAAGCACTCCTTCATCCATAATTAAAATCTCGAATTTGAATCTCCCGAGTCATGGAGTTGCCTTTGTTATAGGAGCACTTTACCCCTCGCATAGGACTTCCATCGTGAATCTAGGAAATCAAATTTAGTCTAACTGCAACACGAATTTCGGCTACCAAATGAAAGACAAAAGAAAACACTGTTATCTTCTATGGCCCAATAAATAATCATAAAGACTAATTAAAGAATGAGTTGTCTAATAATGTTCATAATAAGGAGAATAAGAATAGTCGTTATATGAATCCATTTACTAAAGATATAAACTAAAGTTGCTATGAGCAAGAACATATATAGCAAAACATTACCAGCTGATACTAGTAAACCAAACTTCATTGCGTCTCTGTAAGTACATTCGAGACCTCAAACAACTGTCCCAAACTTAAATAAAACACCACATTGTAAGAAAACAAAAGCATCAAAACACCTCATCCCCATCTCTCTCTTGCTAGGACTCTTCAAAACTGTTGTAAAATCCGTATTGGATCCTGCTTTTGGAGGATCCGACAAGCACTTGGTAGAATTACTAAGGAGTTCAAGTTGTTGGGAAAATCAAATAATCCTACACAAGACAATATCTACACAAAAATAGCAATAATAAGATAGTAACAACGACACCAAATAGTATAATAACGGGGGTAAATATAATACCCAAATGGAGTAATACAATAGCACTGATTACAACTTGATAGTGTCACTACTACTCTTATAAAAGAAACAACACTTTTTTATTTCACACAGCTCACTATAATATTACTCCCACACTATTTTCTCACAGACTATAGAATATCTGTGTATTACTCTCTTTTCTCTCTATTGCTCTCTCTGTTTTGGTGTACTTCAAACTGAAATAGAAATCATCAACTTATAGATGATCGTCTCAATCTTTTCATGTTGCGACACCAATTTTCAACTTGATCATGTTGCAACACCATCTTCCAAATACATGTCACCACATTAGGCATGTTGCAACACTAATTTTCTTATTATTTTTATTTAATTTATTTTAACTATTTTTTATCCCACAAATCTCTTTCTTAATTTTGATTTTTTTTCTTCATTCCAAGACTTGATCTCAATCTCTGAAAGTCTTCAAATTTGAGAGACTTTGTAAAAATATCTGCAATTTGATCATGAAATTTTACGTACTTGAGTTCTACCTTTTCATAGGTATTCTTCTTTGCTTTGTATACCCATTTGACTCCAATTGCTTGATGATCTTTAGGAAGAGTTATTAACTCCTATGTGTTGTTCTTCTCTATCGCCTGAATTTCTTCCTCCATTACTTGTCTTCACCTTTTTATCTGTAACAACTTCATTAAAATTTATTGATTCACTATCAGCAAAGAGACAATAAAAAAAATCAAAATTAGTAACTTTTTTTGTACCATCATAGAGTTCTTGGATGCTCCCCATCCTCTGTGGCCTTTCACTTGAACTCTGATCTTGAGAAGAAGGAGATGCAATATTTCCTGATGAAAGAGGTGGGATTGCATCCTGTGCAGGTGTCACGGTATCCTGCTCTTCTTCATCTTCAAAGTATGAAAGAAAATCATATATTTTTTTTCCTGAGCCTCCTGGCCCTCCCAATTTCATGGCTTCTTCATCAAATTCAACATCACGACTAGCCACCACCTTGTTATTGTTTGGATTTTATAAGTTGTAGCCTTTTGAACTAGTGTCATAGCCAATAAACACGTACCTGACACTTTGATCATCAAGTTTATCTCTCCCTTGATGTGGAACATGAGCATAGGTTATTCTCCCAAAGATTCTCACGTGCTTGGCACTTATCTTTCTTCCACTCCATGCTTCTTGAGGTGTTTAGTCTTTCATATTTCTTGTTGAATAGAAACAAATAAACTACATAAGAAATAATCTCGGTTAAAAATTCTTTTGGCATATTTTTAGCTTTCAACATACATCTAGCCATATTAAGAATTGTTCTATTCTTTCTGCAACTCCATTTTGTTGGAGTGAGTAAGATACCGTTAGAGGATGACGAATTTTATGAGACTGACAAAAGTTATTAAATTCTTTTGAAGTTAATTCGCTTCCTCTATCGGACCTTAATGCTTTTATTCATAGATGCTCTATTTTTCTACAATTGATTTGAAATTTTTAAAAGCAATAAAAGCTTCTGATTTTTTGCTTCAAGAAATATACCCAAGTCTTTCTATTGAAATCACCAATAAAGAGTAAGAAGTACTTACTTTTATCAAAAGAAGGTGGATCGATTGGGCCACACCCATCGGTGTGAACAAGATGAAGTGGATTAGTTGCTCTTGACGTGGTTTTCTTTGAAAAACTCTTCCTTTCATATTTTTTAAGAAGACAAGCTTCACACTACTAATTGGGATGATTGATTGACGAAATTTCATCAACCATGCTCTTATCTCTCATTGATTTGAGAGCTTCAAAATTCAAATGTACAAATCGCATGTGCCAACACCAGGACTCATCTTGCACATTAGCCTTCAAACATTTTGCATTAATGGTCTTATGATTCAAAAAAAATAATCTACTCTTTGCCATGTGCACTTTGACAATTAAATTATTACTTGAATCTCTAAGCCAAAGATGCATATTTTTCATATGAAAATCATATCCATTTTTAAGAAGTTGGCCTAAACTCAAAATATTACTTTTTAGTTTTGGCACATAATAAACCTCATTGATCAATTTGTGATCACTATTTTTACAGGATATCAAAATCATACCTATTCCTTCAATTTGAATCTTTGAGGTATCTCCAAAAAAACATATTACCTCTCGCCATCTTCTTGATCTCTATAAACTTGTCTTCATATCCACACATATATTTGCTTGCTCCATTATCAAGATACCATGAACTGTAATCATCTGTATCATTTTCTTTGAGTGTCATTAACAATCTTGACTTATCTTCTTCTTTGTTGTTGTCAACAAGGTTAGCTTTTTCTTCAACATTACTAGACATTCTTAAGAGTAATGTTCAAATTTATGACAATTGTGGTACTCAATTTTAAATTTGTCATATATCATTTCATTAGTACCTTGATAAACTGCACGTCCTCTTACTTCTCATTGTCCATGACCACTACCACTGAATGTTTGGTGATTTTTATCTTCATTGTTGAATTTATTGATATAACTCTTTCCTCTTCCACAATCTCCACGGCAGCCACGTCCTCGCCATTGTCCATTTTCTTTGTAACTTTTTTCATCTCTAAAATCTTTAAAGGATGCCTGAGTTTTAAGAAGTTGCTCCAATGGCTCTTCTTTTCTTCTTTTTATTTTTTCTTTGTGGGCTTGTAAAGAACCTTTCAATTACTCTACTATCACAGAGTCCAAATCTTTAGACTCCTCAATAGCACACACCATATAATCAAATTTAGGCGTTAAAGAGCGAAGGATTTTTTCTGCCGCATGTACATCATCTACTTCCTCTCCGTACCTTCTTAGTTGATTCACTGCAGCCATCACTCTTGAGCAGAAATCCAAAATGAATTTGGATTCTTTCAATTTTTAAAACTTCAAAATCAACCCTTAGAGTTTGATGTTTTACCTTCTTTACTTTATCAACTCCTTGGAGAGGTTTTTGTAAAATCTCCCAAGCTTCCTTCGAGGTGGTTGCATTAGCCGCCTTCTCAAATATACCATCATCCAGACATTGGTGGATGAGAGTGTGGGCCTGTTGATCTTTCTTCTTGTCATAATCAAGACATCTTTTTCATTTTGAGATAGAGGCTCCTCATTGGCGGGTTTTGTATACCTTTTGTCTACAATATCCCAAACATCTTAAGATCTAAGAATGCCTCTTATTCGTAGAAACCATTTTTCATAATTTTCTTTTGTAAGATGGGGGTACTGAAAATACAGCAGACTATTATTTGCCATGGCTCTAATATCACACTGTTGGAAAAATCAAATAATCCCACCCATGACAATATCCACACAAAAATAGCAATAATAAGAGAGTAAAAACAACACCAAATATTATAATAACGGGGTAAATATAATACCCAAATGGAGTAATACAATAACACTGATTACAACTTGATAGTGTCAAAAGACTGCTACTATTAAAAAGAAACAACACTCTTTTATTTCACACAACTCACTATAATATTACTCCAATGCTATTTTCTCATAGACTATAGAATATCTGTGGATTACTCTCTTTTCTCTCTACTGCTCTCTCTGTTTTGGTGTACTTCAAACTGAAATAGAAATCATCTATTTATAAATGAACGTCTCAAACTTTTCATGTTGCGGCACCAATTTCCAACTTGATTATATTGCAACACCAACTTCCAAATTCATATCACCACATTAGGCATGTTGCAACACTAATTTTCTTGTTATTTTTTATTTAATTTATTTTAACTATTTTTTATCTCACATAAGCAACATATATAGGTCACCACACAAAAATAAAAAGGAAGAAAGGATGTGATCAAGAATCACAATAAAGATCTCTAAATATAGAAAAGGGCTTAAGTAACTAGCAAAGCACAATGCCATTTTCTTTATTTCAAGTCTTTGAATTCTTGATCCTTTCCTCCTTGAAAAAATCAAGCAAGACAGTGCTCTTGCATCTGGGACATTTTGGATTCTCTTCTGATATAATGACATACATTAAGCATCCAGGGCAACCCATAAGCATCATGGACATGGCAGTCTTCTGCGAGAACTCTTCGTCGGGGCTCGGTTCCCGAGACACACACGAGCTCGAAGGTGATGATCTTTCCATTGAAATAACCCAAGGTGGTGATGATCTGTTTGGTCTCAAGTCAAGATTTGGATGCTTCTCCTTGTATTTCATAGCATGCTCTTCAACAATTTGGCTATATCGATCTCCCTACATTTATATATAGTAAACACAATTACTCATAATATACAATTTAGTGAACAAGTTAGCAATTACAAATAAAACATTTAAACAAACGATACATGCATTCAAACTCAGACCACTCGACCAATTTTATCCAGTTGAAAATCGTGTAAAAGTCGCTAATTCAACTTTCTAATATACTTGTTAGTTCCGCAGCTCAACGAAAAAGCTCCACAATTAAGATGGATATAGAAGGGAGACTGCACACGCACACCTATTAGGGTCCGATGCTGCTCACATTTTACTAGGTTGATTTGAATTCAGTAGATTTTTTTTTTTTAATCTTGATAATATAGATAAATATGTGAGAATTTCAGCAACTACTCTTTTTGTCCTAATTTATGTGGTACAGTTAGAATTGAGATTCAGATTTCTATATTTTGACCTTGAATTTGAGTTTTGAACATAAAAGCTTAAGTATTTTGAAATAAAATTTATATATTTTAAAACTACGTAAAACTGTTATAAATCACAATTATTAACAATTATAAGTATTTAAAAGAATATAAGGAAATTATTATCAAACAAAAATTTGATTAACTCTCAAAATTTCAACTGCACCACATAAATTGAAATGAAAGAGGAGTACAAATTTCAAACTCATAATTTCTAAAACTTAAATTCTTGAATCCGCCTCCTGGGTCTAGGCCCTAGGGAGTCAGGAAGTGTTCATCAGAACCCCCACAACAGAAAGTTACACCCTACAAATAAGGTAATCACGTGTTCACCAGAATCCCACAACAAAAAGCTACACCCTACAAATAAGGTACTCATTTTGTTCTTTAAGGTATAATATACATATAGATTTTAAACTCCCTAAACACAATATAAGAGTCTAGCACAATGGTTTAGGGTATTCAAATTGTATCATAAGGTTTCAAGTTCAAATTTTAGATATTATATTTTTATATTTCGAATCTCGAAATAAAAATCTTAAATCCACCAATACTCCATACCTCCATAGATATAATAGGAGTAATATATAAAATACTTGAACTTCAATCTAAAAAGAGTGATAAGATTACCTTGATTGGCAGAAGCGGAAACTTATATTAAGACAGAATATTTTCTAGAGAGAGAATATATATGAGAAAGGAAACAAAAAAGTGAGAAGAAATAGCCATAAGTGGTCAATACTTATACTGCAAGTTGTGTGTTAGTGTGAGGGAGAAAACGTACGAGTCATAATTTTTGAATTAATAATTGTGATACAACTGGAGAGGAGAATGGGGTGAAAAGGAAAGGGTAGAGGGCTTGAAAATAATTCTGTTTTAACTTGACGTAGAAACTTTAAGAATCATTTATTTTATTTTATATTTTCAATCAAGAGATTTAATAAGAGTTTAATTTTACTCAACAAAAAGTATCACTACGATAAAAACAATCTTTTAACAATAATAAATATGCACTTTAACAAAGAGTGTTAAAAATTTTAACCACATTAATTGATTGTCATTGGATCATCCAATGTCGCTATAGACATAATAGGCTTTAGGAGCATCTACGAAGAGAGCTAAAATGTAATTGTCACTAGTAATTTTCTTTAAAAAAATATTTAGCTGCAATTAAGCTATTGCCGTTGATTAATTGCCCCCTAAAGATCAATTTTGGTATAGTGTATTGAAATAATGGGTTCCGTACTTCCTTTATTCCATCGCTAGTTTTTAGCTGCTATGTCGGTCACGTGACATTCTTTCCTTTTTAATCTGTTTCGAAATGAATGTCATTTTAGAAAATAATTTTATTTTTAAATTTTCTTTTTACTCTTAATATAAGATGATTTATAACAACAGAAACATGAAAATTGTCTTAGACACAACTTTTAAAAGTCTTTTAAAAAAAAAAATATCATGTCAAGTTAAATAATATCACATAAAATGAGACGGAGAAAATGTGCAATTACTGGGGTTTGGAAAGTCACCTTATAATTGACTATTTATAATAATTATTAATTACATGCATAATGAATGGTAATTATAAAAATTTGTTTGCTTGTCCTAATATAATTATGGTGCAAAGTGCAATTACAAACGTAATATTTGGTTACATGAATATAATTTTTTAATTAGGTATTAAAAATATTAAAAATAAAAGCTAGTTCTCGAAAAACTAAAGGTTTATGTTTGACGAATATGTGTCTATATAACAACTAGTACTGGATGTCAATGGCCCGTGCTAGCACGAGCCTAGTACGAGCTTAATATATATTATTTTTTATCTCAATTTAAATTATTAAAATAATTTAAATTTTTATTTATTGTGATTTATAATATCTTTTTTCTTTGTTTCAATTTACGTGATATTGGTATAATTTTGAGAGTCAGCCAAATATTTTATATTTTTTAGATTTTTTAAGTTGTTAATTATGTGAATTACAATGCTTTTTACATAATTTTTCAATAATATATGAATATTCTCTCTGTCTCAATCTATGTTGGCACAGATAAAATTTTGACAGTCAATCAAAATTTTTTAATATTTTTTTACACATATACTTTTATATTAAGTTCTTAATTATTGTGATTTATAATATTTTTCATCTCATTTTCAAATAATATATGTTACTTTATGTCTTCCTCTATGACATCTCAATTTATATGCAATAATATAACTTCAATAGCCAATCAAATTTTTTATGTTAACATATTATTTTGTGTCTATTTTACCTCTTTTATGAAATATTATTAATTTTTCAATGCTTAGATGACAATAATAATTAATTAAGGGTGACATAGTAAAATCATGATGAAAGCAACGAAGCACACATGTCTTAAGTGACACTACTGAAAAAAAGGGGCTATGGCGACGGTTCTCATATCGTCTTCATAGACACCACAACCATACCCATAGATATATCGCGACGGTTGTCACACCCGATACACCTGAAGACGTTACATTAGATCAAACGCGACAGTTTCTTGCAACGGTGAAAAAAATCATTGCTATATCTAGAGCTTTAGCGACGGTTATTGTATTGACTATATGACGACAGTTAGCAAGTTGTACGTTGGGACGGTTCCAAATCATCCCAATATACACGTTAAAATATGATATTGCGATGGTTATTAGTCTATTGAGATGACTACTAACCGTCCCTATATATATATGCTATTGAGATGATTTTGATATGTTGGGATGGCGTCATTAATGAGACGGTTGTATAAGCTATTACGATGATTGTACATAAATATACTATTGGGACAATTATACATGCTATTGTGACGTCTATAAATCATCCTAAAAGCTTTATAGGACGGTTATTTTTTAAGCTATTGCAACAGTTAAACATGAGCTATAGCAACGGTTAATTTTTGGCTATTGGGACAATTATTTTAGTTTTTTAGGATAGTTATTTTAGGCTACTAAAACAATTATTATTAGACTATTCAACAATACTATATTATGCTATTGCAATGATTTTATAAAGCTACCATAACACATAAAATGTACATATATATTAATCATCAAGATTATTAGTTATTATTAATTTCCAAAATGTCAACCAATAAGAAATCAAATATTTTTTGACCATTAAAAAAAATCAAAACATACACAAGTTTTAAATGTTCAAAAATAAAAGATGTTTGAAACTACTCTGTCAAATTTTTCAACTAGTGTAACATGAAACCAATGTGATCGATCTCTTAGGTCAGGTCTAGTTCGTCAATTTCATTTCCGCCATCTTCTATTTCATGACCACCTATAATAATAAGAAAAATAAAATTAAAGTTGAGCAACAAACTACACAACTCTGAGAAACATTTCTGGATGTACTTTCAGAATTCTTGATATTTCATTGGATCAATTTTTTTTTTTCTCACTCTTGACATTTCTGAATGTAATTTCAGTTGGGTGCAACAGTTATAGAAGGGTCAGACTACTGCATAATCACCCCATCAGAAAAGTTAAACGTAGTGATGATTGATACATATGATGTTCACAAAATGGCTATGGCTTTCTCTCTTACTGCTTGTGCAGATGTTCCAGTCACCATTAAGGACCCCAGTCACTAAAAAAAGGGGTCAAATTGCAGGGATTAATTTTACAGTTTGTGGGGGTTTAAAATTCCCGCAAAATATAATTACGGGGATTTTCAAAACCCCCAAAATACGAGCCGTCACAAACGAGTTGCGACAGTTTTTTTTTGACCCCTATATTTAATTTGCGGGGGTTAGTTTGCGGTGGTTACGACCCCCGTAATTAATTTGCGACGGTTATTGACCCCCGTTATTCTAAATTTAATTCTTATTATAATAAATTTTTATTTAAAACTTGCGGGGGTTAAAACCTCCGCAATTATTTTATTTTTCTAAAAAAATTAGGACCCATTAATTTTCAATAACTAATTATAGATTTTAATTTTAGCTCAAATTTAATTGTTCCTTTAGGCATAATTTACAATTCAATATTTGTTCATTTCATATATCATTAATACAACAGAGTAATTAAACATTGTAATTGAAAAACATATCAAAAATATATTGAACATTAAACTTAAAATTAAATTTTCAACAGTAACATCTTTGAACTCCAAATTTTCAACATTGACTAGTATCTTCAAACTACAAAATCAAATTTAAACACAAAACCTTCAATATTCTAAAAGATTCACTCAAACCACACAATTACACCATCATAATTGAATATCCAAGACAAATGCAACGAAATCAAAGAATGTCATTAGGATTATTATCATCACGTGATCTCCTTGCATCCATGGACGAAATGGATCCACTAGCCGTATCACTTGGCTACATAAAAATGCACAGTATAAGAATCAATCGATAAACTTTCAGTCCTTATTATAAACAAGAAGTTATATGAACACCACGCTTTAACAAGTTATACTTATTTTTTTCCACTACTGAAAAGTAATGAGCTATATTTTGAGTTAGGATTCTGAAGCAACTAGTGAACCAAAAAACTAAGCAACAACACCGAATTTATGAACTAGAATAGTTAGTTTAAGAATTCATGAAATAGAACAGTTAGTTTAAGAATTCATGAACTAGAACAATCCTATTTAGTTTAAGACGACAAAATTCAAAAGCCTTGGTCTGGCTACTTTCTTAAACTCTATGCTAAATCAAATAAAAACATGAATCTCTGGCCAACAAGAGCAATGATAGAATATAGAAGAAAGATAATACTTATGAGTGCTTTACAAAGTTGACTTTCACCCTAGGAAGCTCGGAGAACGCTTCCCAAATCGTCTCATTTGGAGTGCTAAGAATTCTGAATATCTGGTAACAAAAAATCACACAAATACATAAAGAAGACTTTAAAATCATGGTAAATGACATACAAAATCAAGTAAAATTCTCCATCAGCTGCCAGAAAGATACCTTATCGATTTGATCAACTTATGTTTTCCCATTGAAGAGTGGTTCTTTGGATAGTATCTCGACCATGATACAACCCAGTGACCACGTGTCAATCACAGTAGAATGTTGCTCGGCTCCCAATAGAAGTTCTGGTGCTCTATTTGAACAAAAAAACCCAATCAATCACTGGCTGTATAGAAGCCAGACATGCGAGAACTCAATAGAAACCTTCATCTACACACATACACACAACAATCGAAGTATGAGTATTTACTAAAAATCATTTCAGATTAATGAAAAATAAAAAATGAAGCTAACCTGTACCACAAAGTAACCACCAAATGAGTGTATGGTTATTATGTTGGCTGCAGACTAAAAGTAATTTTAATGAGATAGTATGTCGTGATACGCAATTTGCACATCTCTCATATGAGTCAACTGAAAAGGATTAACCCTAGAGAAAAGAGTGAATGACCAACCTTAAGGGTCATATAGTCATGACTAAGTATGTATCTTCCAGTCTTTGCAAATTTTATATCTGAAATTAAAGCAATTATCTCGGTAAAAAAGAATCTTGAGCCAGGAGTTTTCTGTTCTTCAAACCTGCATGTAGGAAAAACCCAACATTTCAACTTATTAAAGCTACGAGAAAGAAACTTTAAAATAAGTATCTCTTAACTTGAAGGATATCATTTTTCAGAGCCCTTTAGACTGGTAAGAAACTAGCGCTCTTCCAGAATACTTCTTTGCATGTTATATCTTGTTTTGTTTTACAGTATAAAAAATAAAAACACCCATCAGCAAAGAACGACAAGTTAAGTAAGTGTGATTCTTACAGTTTAGAGTGTGAGTCGCACAATACTGACTGCCATATATATACCAAATGTATTGACCCTTTTGAACTTCTATAAGCCAAAATGTTACAATAAGTAGGGTGAAATTCAGCTAAAGTTATCACCTCTGTAATAACAAAGAAGTAAGCAAATTTGAGCATTCACTGAAACAATCATTTGTTCAACAACAAGATACCGAGATGATAGTGTGTACGGGACCTTAACCCTCAATAAGATACCAAGAGGGTAGTGTATACTAGACCTTAACCCTCAACAAGATACCCACATTGAAGCATAAGAAAAATAAGAAATAATACTTGCACCGTATAAATTTTGTACTTGATGAAATAAATGATACTGACATATACCATTGAAAATACTTATATTACTAAATCTTACATCAACATGTTTAAGGTGCTCATCCCAATCTGAATGTATCCCAAAAGTATTCAATAAGTATGGTATGATTTTTCATCTCATAGGAAGAATAAGGAGATGACAGTCATTACAAAGGCAATTAGTATATCCGTTTATTTTATCTTTCATATTCAAACTTCACCTGATCTGACAACAACAACTTGATGCAAACTCCATAACCAAACAAGATCTACAAACATAGAGGAGGGAAATTTAGGCATATCACATACTCGCACCCATGTTTGTAATAATGCAAACTCCATTCTCCATAGCCAACGGTAAGAGAAGTTGCATCCACTCTGAGACTGTCCAACACTAGTAATTTTAGTTATCACCAAACAAACAAATTATCACATTTATAGCATATTGATGGAAAAAACCCAGATAAAGGCACTTGGACTAAAAAAAGTAACAACTTAATAAGAAAAAAGATACTACAGGGATCGTAGCCCTTGCCGCCAGATTTCATGGCCTGATAGCGCTCAGCTAGGGTGCGCTCTGCTAAATATTCCAGCACTAGATAATCCAACTCTTTCACCCTCTGAAGTAGCTTTAACGCTGCTACTGGTCGATCACCTCCAAACCCAGCACCACAACCTATGTAAACCTTTTCCTTTTGCCTTTGAGGATTCGCCATCTGCAATTTCATGAATTATTCAACACATGGCTAGTTTTTTTTCCCTCTTTTCATTACAATTGTGTGTAGTAATGTTAAAAAACTAACCAGTCTGATCTCACAACCATATATAAGGTGTATCGCCACTTTGTTCTTCCATCGAAACCTGATAATTAAAGCACCATAAATAACAACATAAAATGGGTCATTCTGTTAAAAATGTAGCACTAAAGATAGAGAAAAGAGTGTTCTATGGAGTTGAAAATCTGATCATTGAATTCCAACCTACTTCCTACTTTAATTTCTTAATTAAAAAAAATTAGCATTTCAATTATCAACAACTACAAGAAATGGGCAACTTCAAAGAAATGGGCAACTTAAAAGGGAGCCAGGGGTAACTGGTAAAGTTATTGCAAGGTGATCAGGTGGTCACGGGTTCAAGCAATGGAAATGTTGATATAAGACGCTTGCCGTCTGGACCTTTCTATGGACCCGCGCATAGCGGGGGCTTTAGTACAATAGACTGTCGTTAACCAAGAAATGGGCAACTTCAATTAAGTTGAACTGCCCCTTCTAATCGTTCAATCAATTCCTTCTATTCAAGATTGATCCATATCGAGAATCCTTTGAAATTTTCATTTAGTGGCTCGATCACTTGTACCTTCCAGTAAAATTGTGGACTATGAACTCTAAGATAAACTTTGAAAGAACCTTTCTTCTCTGTTCCTTCAAATTTGAACATCATACCCCCTTCTTCTAACAGGCTGAACACAAAACCTATATAGTCTAAGAATAATATATGCATGATTCAGGTATATTGTT
Organism: Capsicum pubescens; assembly: GCA_030864215.1. Classification (NCBI taxonomy): domain Eukaryota; kingdom Viridiplantae; phylum Streptophyta; class Magnoliopsida; order Solanales; family Solanaceae; genus Capsicum; species Capsicum pubescens. Next base: position 95,092,072 of record CM061538.1, on the reverse strand, counting down.
AAGTATATAAGAGAATATATAGTCACAGAAGCATAATAAATGCACTTTTGCCGAAACTGGCTGGGTAGAAATTCCATGTTGTTAAATAAAACCATTTTGGAACTAAACCTATACAATGTGAAACTATTATAAATCACATTATGCATCCTGTCGCGATGAAACTCTTGAGAAATCTAGTAACGAGGAGGTGTGCTCCTGTTTTTGGCTAGGTTGGTACCATGTGTTTGGGATTGTTCAGGACCAGTAAGCCCATAAACTTTCCTTGCAACTTTGTTCGCTAAATCATTAAGTACACGAAAGAGTTGGGATGACCTTCTACTGGGATTGACACCAACAAGTCAATAAATTGTTAACCATGAGGAGCACTCATGTGGACCTACAAAGAAAAATACACCTCAGATCTTTCCAACATCTCCACATTGCTATAGAAATGCATCAAGTACATACGAGAATAAGTAGTTAAAATATCAAGATTCCCAAATTCGTTACTGATAAACTTGAAAATACTAGTTTATCTGTAAAGAAAGAATGGGAACATTGAAATAACAACTATGTGAGTTCTATCAGAAGATGTGCTGGCAAACAACAACCAAAATCTCAATTTCTAGAAAGAAAAAAAAATGAAAAGAAATCACAATTTTGTTTTGGATCTGATCCTAAAGCATCCCAAAGTATCGTGAATTAAAAGCTAACTAGAAAAAACACCTTTTATGTGTGTTGTGTGTAGTCCAGAAATCAACCCCATTTCTGCTTCAATTTAGATCACTTCAAATCAATTTCCCTAAATAAGAAAATACCAAAAACAGAAACTTTAACAGCAAAACTCAAAGTAGATAAACCTAACTATCAAGTTCAAGAAACAACAAAAATACTCCCAGTACAACATACAATCATTTGGGAAATGAATAACCCAAATCTTCAAGCGGGTCGGATATCATCACCGAAAAATCCTTCCGGTGATGACTTTTCATGGCGGCGCCACTAGTGAAACAAACACTATGATTTAAAAACAATTATCTGGGAGCTGGGAAGACAATGGCCGACCAGAGACGTGTAGCAATGGCCGGAGTTCCTATCAACTGTGCCGGAGTACCTCTCACTGTCTAATCAATGGTCAAGGAAGAATACCCTATCAACTCTAATTGGGAAAAAATGAGAAAGAAATATTTTGAGGGATATTGGGGAAAAAACATGAGAGAGAGAAATGTTTTTGGCATAAGGAAAAAAAGAGCGAAAATATTATTTCATTTGACGCTGTTTTTTTTTGGATGGATAGCGGGGTTAAAACCTTCACAAATACAAAATTTTTAGCGGCACTATTTTAACCCCCACATTTAATATAAATTTGCAGGGGTTAAAATAATCCCCACAAATAAATCTCCGCTATTAGACCCATTTTTTTTATTGAGTTGTCCTCGCAAAACCTTCCCCAACTATTTTGATGTTCTCTAAGAATTAAACCACTTTACCATCTAGAAGAAATTATTTTGTATTTTATACAAGAGAGATTGTGCACCAGTTTGACAACCAAAATGGCACCCATACCGGAAGAGGAAAAGCTTTGATCCAAGCTTTCAACTCATTTTTATTTGTCAGATGATAATGTTCGTTGTATTTGTTGAAGTTGAGTTTTTTTTCCTCTTTATTCTAGTAAGACATGTATACTATAGAATTGAGATGAACTAGCATGGTGCAATATAAGTAGTACTATTTTTAACATGAAGGACATTATCACCTTTATCTGGAGTTGTTCTCTATTAATTGGTTGAATTTAATGAAAGTGTGATCCAACAATTTATATGGCCAATCTTGTGATACTACTGTATTATATGCACTACACTTGTATGTAGTTCTAAGGTGCTATGCTACTATCAAAATTAGTATATACCCCAGTATTGAGATCAAGTATACCCAGTATATACCCCAACCAAAGTTGGAAAAGATCAAGCATACTAACTTCTAACTTTTGAAGCAACAGTTGAGATAAAAATAAAGACGTTTTCCATAAAAATACATAAGTACCGAGCCTCAATTAGGAAAGGTCATGCATAAATTTGAGTTTTCCATAAAAATGCAAAGAATATTGCAACTCAAGACTGCTCTACATGCCCTGGAAATTTCAAAACTAAGCTTACAACAAGGATCTACAGACTGCATAGTAGTGCTAGTTTGATCCACTAAACTTTAATTTTTGCTTCCTAACAAGTACTACAGTATAAAGTGGGTATCTGTTTGCACAAAAATAATAACCACCCCTAAGAATGAGGGATAATAATATAGGAGGGCCCTCAGGTAATAATTCATATAACAGGAAAGAGGAGAGCTTCCTTTCGGATGAACATATAATAAGTAAAATGATGAACTTATACAACCAAAGACTAATATTCAAATAGAGAATCAGTAGACACCATCACAAAGTTAAGACTAAACTTCTACATGAAATCTCATCAAATAGGTAATCAATAGGCAATATTGGAAACTTTGACTAGACATCTACATGATATCTCATCAAATTGTGTTCTACATTCCCTTTGGCTAAGCAAAGTAGAATGCAACAACTCATGAAAATTTTAGAACTAAGCTTACAACAAGGATCTATAGACTGCATAGTAGTGCCAGTTTGCTCCACTAAACTTCAATTTTTGCTTTTCAACAAGTACTACAGTACAGAGTGGGTATCTGTTTGAACAAAACCAATAACCACCCCTAAGAACGAGGGATAATAATGCAGGAGGGCCCTCGGGTCATAATTCATATAACAGGAAAGAGGAGAGTCTCCTTCCGGATGAACATATAATAAGTAAGACAATGAACTCATACAACCAAAGACTACTATTCAAATAGAGAATCAGTAGGAGCCATCACAAAGTTAAGAATAGATGTCTATATTATATCTCATCAAATAGATACCAGTAGGCAATATTGGAAACATTGACTAGACATCTACATGATATCTTATCAAATTCAACCTTCTGTGGTATATCAAATCAAACAATGCTAGAGACTTACTTAGAACAAATTTAGAATTCAAACATTATTGCTAGCAGTATAATACTAGTTACCAGCCACCAATAACCATCCAGAATTTCAAATAATAAACAAAAATACCATGATATATAATACACAGTTACCAGCTACCAATAACCATCCAAAATTTCAACTAATAAACAACAATACCATGATATATAATATAAAGTAACCAACCATCAAAAACCATCCAATACATTATAACAATAAAAAAAACAATAATATAATCCACTAAATGAACTGGAGTACAATTCAGAATGTCAAACACTAACCTTGACTGTTTTGACTGTTTCTCCCTATAACTGTAATGTAGAGGTAGATTCTCTTGGCGAAGGAATGGATAATGTCTCTAGTGTCTTAGGATTAATTAATCCTGCATTCTAAAGTTGAGCAATTACATATGCAATAACTTCTTGTCGAATGGTTCTCTTTGGTTCCTTGATTTGGTCCTCTAATTTTTGCATCCTTACTTGCATTTGTTACACGATATCATTGGTGGCATTTAAAGTTGGTTCATAAGTGGCATTTATTTTTTTCAAGAAAGTCTTTGTAACCTCGATTTCATATAGTCTTAGACGTCTTGAATGTTCAGGACCCATAACTGCTGAAAATATATCAACAGACTGATCATTTGCACCCAGTTGCATTTTAATTTCCTTCATTTCAGCCTAATAAATCATATTCAAAAGCACATTCAAGTAATTATAAATTAAGAACTGGATGTCAATATAAACTTAAAATAGATAAGTTCATACAATTTTACTTGTGGTGCTTTTATTTGCCGTCTTGTATGTACGATCAGGCTTTCTTGCTCTTGTGACCGCAAATATTTCCGTCAACAACAAAGTTCCGCCTTCTCCTTTTCCTATTCATATGAAAATGAATATAAAAAATTACTTAAATCACATGTTAAAATCAATAAGAAATAAGATAACACACCAATTTATTGTGAATTAAAGCAAAACTTTTTTTGCAAGTAGTGTGTGGATCCACCAGCTTCTTCCAATTCTCAGTATTTGTTTTGAATATTTTTTGTAAAATAAATCAATAACATTAACTAAAGTAATAACAACTCTATAGAACTAACATTAATATGATCACAGATGTTGAAATACATTTTACCTAAAATTTTTCAGACTTTCGATATATGAGGAGCTCTTTAAATTGACATTTTGGATCACTTTTTGGCCTTTTCACCATTCGAACTACATCATTTTCATATGGATTCTAATGTCCTTCCTTTAAATTAGCTCTATGCTTTCTCCAATATTCTCGAAGTCTTTCCAAAACCCAACCTTTTGGTGCATCAGGAATATCATATGTTGACTACAAGTTTGTGTCATTTAGTTAGGACAACAACAGAAAAAAAGAATCTGCACTACTATTGTTCTATATATTAACTGGTTACAAATATTATATATATTACGACCCCATTTGTAACATTCTATATAGTAACTGGTTCCACATGTTTCCTTAAAATATATAAGCCTTATATTTTCTTACCAATACCAATCCCCTTCAAATTTGAGAGGTCCGGTAACACTCAAAGGATAGGATAAAAGGAAACAAAGCTCTGAAGATCATAGTGAGTTTAGAAACTGATAGGATATTAAATTTAAAGTTTGGTACATGCAGCACATCTATCAAGTAATATCCACCTAGAAGAAGTAATAGTAACAGTTTAGAACTCAACTAAAAATATATCAAATACTGATAGAAACAAACCTGAGTATAATCCCATCAATCCCTTTTAGTATCCATCAGCCTCCAATCAAACATACCAATGGACAAAGGGTCACATTTTTTGCAAATGTTCCTAGGAAGCTTCTTAACTCAGTTACAACTTCATCAGTAGGACCAACAGGTTGATTTTATCGATTTAGTATGATTTGTTTTTCCTCTTGTCTTCCATGTACCTTGTGCATTTGTGTTTTTCTCTTGTTTTTTAGTGGAAGGACCTTCAACTATTAGAAAATAGAAAAAAAATTAGAAGTCATGAATGAATTCAATAAGTTTCTAAGATATATGTTACCTTGTTCTTCAGAATGTTAAGTTATTATCGGAGTGGCTGAATCAGCCATATGGACTTGATCCTCTACATGTTGCCCCTTATCTGCATGTTGCTCCTCTACAATATTATGCTCCACTACAGATTGTTCAATCTCTTGAGATGGTGGTTGTTGTACTGGTAGTTGTTGTACTTGTGTCTGCTGTTCTCTAAATTATTTTAGAAGATTCTCTTTCTCTAATCTTATAGCTTTAACAGTTTCATTTGTTGTCAATAATCATCATTTTCTATTTGCCATGGTTGATAATGATCCAAGTTTAGTAAATGCCTTGGTGTTTGCTCTTTTGTTATTTTTTGAAGGTCCTTATTGATTTATTTTTATCTAAACCTGCCTAAAATTAAGATGAACAACATGATTAGTACAAAACAAATATGTGTTCAAACAACTATTCATATAGAAGATTTATATAGCGTTCAAACAACTATTTATAAGTCCAAACAGAAAACACTTATAATCAGTTCAATAATCTTTGATATTCACATTGCAACAAAAAGACCTCAGCTTTTTTATCACTTTATGCCTTTGATAGACTTCAATAGACGTGAATGTCCAATAAGTTATTGATACACACATTCATAGAATAAGTGTGAACATCGATAATTTCCTAGCCCAAACACAAACCTTGGTTTAGGTATGGCAGCAGAATATCAATAAACTATTAATATCCGAACTAATAATGTACAATGTCAATGAATATCACCAGATCAAGTACTGTAGCTTTTTCTACCATTCTCACTGTACTTGACCAATATGTTGAGGAGAAGACAGATGGGGTTTTGCTTGGCGAAGCACGCATAGACAGGAAAGCATCTTTCATAATATTCTTCTTTTTTGATAGTATGACCTTGTTTATTTCCATTGCTATTGTGGTGGTACAAACTTTTGTGGTTGTAATTGAATAGAAGGCCAAAAAACAACTCATGTTTTGGATAATCAAGCTTATGTGGGCTGTCTGCCTCTCCATATTAGTTTTCTTTATTTCACTTACTTATGTGGTGGTTGGAGACAAGGAAAGAGGTCTTGCCATCTATGCAACTAAAATTGGTCGCACCATAATGCTCACTACTATTGGCTCTATGTGCTATTGTGTGGTTCGACATAGGCTAGAATAATCAAGGATGAGGAGTATAAGGAGGGCTGAGACTCATTCTCGTTCATACTCGATATTTGTGGCATCAGATATAGAGCTTTAGAGTGAAAACTACAAGAGAATGTATGCAGTACAGGAGTAAATAAAAGTTGGATAAATTTCTGGTTGCACTACAAATGAATATATGCAGGTTCTAAATCGTCAAATCTGATGAACTTCTATTAATGGTATCCGATACCAAATTGTACGAGGAACAAAAGGATCTGAGTTAGCAACAGAAACGGTGAAAGTTCAAATATACTGCAATAATGTCGAGGTGATGCATATCTGCACAATTCCCCTAAATAGAGTTCCTGTAGCCACTGAATTGATACACATAGGAGGTGACATATTGCCTAGAATTTCAAAATGAAGGCTATAGCAAATCCGTCTGTATTCTTCACATGAGTTTTAATAGCATGAAGGTAAGATCGCATGGAGTTTACTAGTACCAGATCTCTAGTGGGTGACAGGAAGGTAGGCATGGCTGATATTGAATGGCTTTTGCGTTTAAATATTAAGCTCTGTAGAGAAATGCACTAGAAATAATTATGTATGATATAATTCATCATATGTATTTCCCCTGGTAATGAAGTTCCTTGTTTTATCAGTTTTTTTTGTCTCTGGTAAACTAGCAAACATAGAAATATCTATATTTTCCTTTTGAGAATTAACCACTAAACAGATTGACAATGAAGCAATGAACATCCTAGCTAATAACTATAAACTAAATTAAGAAGAATAAAGGCAACATTAGTTGCTGGCTACTGAACTGCTAGGCATGGCCTTCAGTGATAGTACAGGATACAAGATTATTAAAAAAAGGGCAAAAATACCAAACAAAGGAAGAGTAGATAGCAGGTGCGCACCAACCTGCTCAATGACAACATTGTCAATTAAGAAAATTATCTGATTGGCTATCTTTCCATAACCTCATTTGTAGATCAATTCTATGATACTCTTCAAGTGTGGTACCTGGGAATATTAAAGATACATGAGCATCAAAATAGAGATAAAATTATGGCATATACCCATACTGAAACACACACACACATCAAACCCCCAACCCCAAATAAGAATTTCCAGAACTATATAGAGAAAATAAAATATACCCAAATCAACAAGATACATGAGCATCAAAATAGAGATAAAATTAATGAGACCTTCAACTGTTATACGATGATTTTTGTAATTAATTATCCCAACAGATACTACCATGTTATGCTATGGTTATAACCGTCGTCGTAGGTTTTATATAGCGACAGTTATGTAGCCATCGCAAAAGAATAGTTGTCATAGCCTCTATTTCCAGTAGTGGTAACTGTGCATAAATAAGAATACAAGACACTCAAAGTATACTTATGTCTTTGATCTTTGCCTCCTTCAGTTTTTTCCCCACAAGACAAATGACTTTTGATAATATAACTTTCCTTACTCCCTCGGAATAACAGAGATCAAAAGTTGTCAAATGTGAAAAAACCTGGAAAAGAAAGAAAATATCTCAGCCACTATCTCATAAATTCAAAATGGAAAGTGAAAAAATGATGTGTTTTTCAGATCAACTCAAACACAAGTAATTCATGTGTCTGAAGAAGTTACATCCAATAAGGCTACACAGTGCAGAAGTCGAATGTTAACAATATTGGAAATGTAGTTTTTGTCCCTTCGGTACATTAAATTTAAAGTCGAATGAAACATGGGAGAAATTATTTAACCAACATAATAATTTTAACTTTTAAATTATGTATGTGTATATGTGTGTAATAGATAGATATGTCCAGCTTGCTAATAGTGAAAGTTGACAACTTTGCCTTGACTAGAAGTCCTTAATATATACTTGGAAATAAACTAAGAACAAAATAATTAGTAAAGGACACAAAAAACTTGGAAACACCAGAAAGGAAAAAACTAAAAAAAAGATCAAGGGACTGCACGTCACATATTCGAACTCTTGAGACTTAAGTAGACAAAAATATTATAATTAAGTGGAGAAGGATAGAAGGACGAACTCACTAGGTCTTGGAGATTTGTTGTCGGCAAGAAAAATGAATGGGTTAGTACAGAAAGGTAAGTGGCAAGGAACATTAGAATCATCTCAGTATCATACGGTGGGACTAATAAAATAGCAGTCATACCTATCTAAGTAGGGTTGCGTATCGGTCAGTTCGATTCGGTTTTAAAAGTTATCAGTTTTACTTATTCATTATCGATTTGTATATATGCTAAACTGTTAAATAACTATTAAGATATCGATTAATCGGTTATCTATTTATCGATTTATAATTTTTATCGGTTCTATTATCGGGTTAGCTGTTAACATTGAACATATATAAATTAAAGTTCAAAGCTACCGCCTATTGCTCTTCCTCTGCACAAACTATATTTCCTGCTGTTAATTTCCTACACTAACTACACAAGTACAAAATTTGAAACCATAAATAATCCCACCAAAAAGTAGTGTCTTCATAAATAAAAAGCACATAAGCAAGCACATATCATAAGATACAATAAGACAACAACAAAATTACAAGTTACAACACAGTTTAATGACATACAAATGGAAAAATGTAAAAGATATTAACATTAAGAATTCAAATAACACCACTATGTTACTAGATGCCACACAAGAAACACTACTACTCAAAGAACACTATAGGAACAGATGCATAGCGCAACTTAAACTATATTTATAAAGTCAAATACCAATTTTTCAGTATTCATACTAAGTTAATTGCACGCACTTTAGCTAGAAGCCACTAATACAAAAATCCAAGATCCACCTCTATGTCATGAACTATAAAAAATAAGTGAAAACATGCCAAAAGGTTCTTAAAGATCATAAATTTACCTTATCAGTCAGCAAGAAAACAAGAGAAAAAAACCTACAGAGACACACAGTCACAGAAACATCTGTATAATAAAGAGGCAAAAGCAAACTTACGGTTAAATATGGAAACAAACAACTAATATGCTTAAATTTTGTAAAATAATGAATATTAATTAATAAGAATGGCAACTAATTAGAAATAGAGGAAGTAACATTTCAGAATTAGTCATAAAGTAGGAGAGTGCAAAAAAGTAAATTTAGGACATAAACAGTGACACCAAAATTGGGTATCCGTGCTAATTGCATTACTCATTTCTGAGCTCTCAATAGCTACTACCTCATCCATTTCACCGAGTGTTTAGTTCCTGTCTTATACTTTAGTCTTACTACTATGATTCACTATATATCTCTCAAAATTCGTTTGTTAGCAACATTCTGTTAAGCTATCATCCTGATTTTAGAATCTCAACAACATTATTAATTACATACACAAAAGTGGCAAAATCAATTTTGTCATCCTCTGACATATAAACCATAATTAAATGGTACTTTTAAAAGTAAAAAATTACAAAAAAGTTTTTTCTTCCCTCAGATAATGACAAGTATGAGATTAGCTTTTTATCTAATAACGTGGTGTCGAAACTAGCTTTCATACACTTCAACTAAATTACAGATATCTATTAATTCATACCAGCACGTAACTCTTTCCACTAAGAAGAGTATGAGATTGTTCATCCCTAGCCAGGCATTACTAATGATGTAAAAAGACATTCTCTGACAAACATCCATATTATTGATAAAAGTTACTGGTGAAAAGAATTTATCCTAGTACTTGGTGGAAACTAGGAAAGGTTGATGCAATACCCCGTACTTTTCTTAGCTTAGTTCAGCTCCTAGTTGCATGCATAAGAGGCTTAAAGCCCAAAAATTTCACTAAGTATTGGGGATTTAGTCATTTTTAAGACCTCTTAACTTTAAGAATTTTTAAGTTGACCCTCCCAACCCTGAGACGTTGGTATTTAAGTTAATTCTTGTTTGGGTGTGTAAGAATCATTTCTCGGGTAAGTTTTAGATTTTTCGGACGAGGATTGGATCATGTTTGGATTTCAATTTCAGCAGCTCAACATGATTGCATCGCGCCACACTGGTTATGGTGATGAGGCACTCACCGCATCACAGTGACCTTTTCATCCATGTTCCAGTTACAAATTTAATCCCTGAGGGATAGTCATGTCTTTTCCCATTGACCCAATTAGTAAAAACATGAGATTAAACTTTAGTTAAGGCATTATTTGACCAAATTCTCCAATTTCCTCTCAAGAACAAACCCTAATCATCCCTGAGTTCATCAGTCTCATTCCTTTGTCTCCAAGGAAATCAAGAAATCAAGTTTCCAAATCCAAGAACCTTCAAGAAAGCTTAAAGATTTGTGTTTCTCTTTCAAGATTTAAGGTTCCAGGTATGAGTGATGTTCATCCATGAGCCCTTTTCACCCATGGATTCCAAGAACCCATTTTTATATTTTAAATTATGAATTTACATGTTTATGATGAATTATATCCATGAAGCTTTCTTAAATTTTGCTTATACATTATGTTTACAAGTGGTTTTCGTTGAAAATAGCCCTTACGCATTTGAAACATGAAATTTCTATGTTAAATCTCTAATTCATGATTTTGTGTTGTAACTATGGTATTTTCGCATGTTTTACCCATTTCTATATTTAAGATCATGATCCCCATGTGTTTGATGAAATGCCTAAGTGTTGAATTTTGAACAATAATTTCCTACTATGGTTTCAGAGCTTTCGTATGTCCTTATTATTATTATTTCCATTAAGTGCTGGGGGTTATGAATACCCGATGTTTAGCTGTTTACATAGTTTCAACATTAGAAGAATGGTTTCAGACAAACCATGAGCATTATTATTCAGTCAGTTATCAGGATCAGTTGTGCGTTTAGTTAAACTTAGATCAGTTTAGTAATCAGTGTCAGTTTAGTTGGGAGTAGGTTTTAGAAACGAGCGAATGCAGGGATGGTGGCTTCCCTATTAGATAGGAAGAGTTATTAGTAGCAGTCCCTGTATTGCAGAACTACATGGCCAACATAGGCTATGAGGAGTCACCCGTCAGTTTAGGCTTGACTTTCTTTGAGGAGTCACCTGTCAGTTTATGCTTGACTTCCTCCCAGAGGTCACCTGTTAGTTTAGACTTGACAACCTGGTCCTTCAAGACAATATTTTAGTGGATCCACCCAGCCATCGTTAGTACCCGTGGCACGGTACTGATATCCTTCTAACTAGGGTTACAGGTTGGACCTTGTTAGCTCAGATTGGGGCATGTCGGTTAGATGATACCTTCCACAGTCTCAGTTCAGTATTCAGTACAAAATTCATTTAAGGTTTGCTTGACCACATCATACAGATTACCAATTATTCAGTTATCATATTTTAGTACTTCAATCTACAGACTATTTTAGAATCATGTTATATGCTTGGTCACGAATTCTCAGATTTTACAGCTTTTACATATCTATGCATTAGTTATCTCATGCTTTTTAGTTAGTTGTTATTTCATACACACAAACCTATGTATTTCAGCCTAACCTCATCTCATATACCAGTACATTTAAAGTACTTATCACATACTTTCTTCGTGCTATGATATCTTATATCATAGGTTCGGATGCTCGATTTCCTGATCGTGCTTAGACAGTTCAGCTTATCAGCAGCAATAATTGTGGTGAGTCCTCATATGTCGAGGACCTGCTAAGTTTATTTAGTATTTTTGCATTTCTTTGCTGTTAGTTAGTTGGAGTTAGTTAGGGCCTGTCCCATCAACTCTTTTCAATCATTTTAGAGGCTTTCAGACATGTAGTCAATTAGTTAGATATTTAGTTGGTTTTATCAGATGTTTCAGACACGTTTTGATAGTTTTACATTATCTTGTCAGTGTTTAAAACCTTATGGCATTATCAGTTATTTTTTGCATATGTCTTCTATTATCAATATATTATTCAGTGCTCATAGCAGGTACCAACTCATAGGTTAGCTTGTCGTCACTTGTGACCGTAAACCCCATGTCGTGACTAGGGGGTAGCCTCATATCGTGACAGTTGATTCTTTCCTCCTCATAAATTCCCCCCCCCCCTCCCCAACCTAACACACACACACACACTCGATCAATAAGAGCAAAATACACTTGATTATTAGTTTTTTTGTTTAATGTGATATTGAATTTTTGGGTCAAGAATAGTGGCAAAGAATTAAGCAAAGAGATCTCTCAAGTCAGATACAACAGAGTAAGCAAACAGAGAGAATGAGATTATGAGAAATTAAAAATAAAAGTTATCTATTCTTAAGAGAAGCAGCGGGTAGCCAACAGTTGGGCTTTGGCCTTTGGGTTTTGAGTAATAGATGAGAGAAGCAGCCAACAGTAGCTTTGAGTTCTGAGACTCTTCTGATAGTAATTCTAAGTATTGGACCCTAATTAAAAGAGGCAAAGAAATAATTGGGGACGACGTCCTAAACCCTAGACCAAGAAAACTTATTTTAATTTTTTTTAATAAAAATAACTAAAAAAGCGGGTAAAATAAGTGTTGGAAGAAAAATTTCTGCGTAATGCCATATTTTAGCTGATCTAAAATATGGGACGGTTATATATCTGTTACCATGGATATCTATTGGGACAGTTATAATATCTGTTAGCATAGATATAACTCCTGGAATGGTTTAAGAGCTTATGTGACGATTATTTTTAATTACTGTCCTAATAGATTTTACAACAATATCCGACAGTTACAACCGACACCATAATTTAATTATATTAATGGTTATCTAACCGTTGCTAATTAATTATCGCCACAACTATCATTTCTAGTAGTGTGATTTGTAATAACTAATTACAAGTAACATAGCAAAATGACTATAAAAAATACTTGTATAATAATTAATTAACTATGATACAGTAAAATTATGGTTAAAGCAGCTGAAACAGTCGTAAAAGTCTATTTTACTTTTTTTCTAATTAAATATTATTAATTTTGTAATATGTAAATGACTTATAATATTTAATTAGGGGTATAATAATTAATTAGGGATGATATAGTAAAATTACGATTGAAACAACTGAAGCAGACATGTCATAAGTGTGTATTTTATTTTTTTTATTAAATATTATTAATTTTATAATATATAAATGACTTATAATAATTAATTAGGGGTGATACAGTAAAGTCATAGGTGAAGTAGCTGAAGCAGGAATGTCGACCTTGTGCCTGCTTCAGCTGCTTTATTTGCATACTTTTTATCTCATTTTCAAATAATATATGTTACTTTATGTCTTCCTCTGTCACATCCCAATTTATGTGCACTAATATAATTTCAATAGTTATTCAAATTTTTTTTGTTGACATAGAATTTTGTGTCTAATTTACTTTTTTTTTATGAAATATTATTAACTTTTTAGTGTTATGACAATAATAATTAATTAAGGGTGATATAGTAAAATCACGATGGAAGCAATGAAGCACATATGTTTTAAGTGACTTGTAATAACTAATTAGAAGCAACATAGAAAAATGACTATAAAAAATACTTGTATAATAATTAATTAACGGTGATACAGTGAAATTTCGGTTAACACAGCTGAAATAGTCGTAAATATGTATTTTAATTTTTTCTAATTAAATATTATTAATTTTTAATATGTAAATGACTTATAATATTTAATTAAAGGTATAATAATTAATTAGGGATGATATCATTAAATTATGATTGAAGCAGCTAAAACAGACATGTCATAAGTGTCTATTTTAATTTTTGTATTAAATCTTATTAATGTTCTAATATGTAAATGACTTATAATAATTAATTAAGGGTAATACAGTAAAATCACAATTGAAACAGCTAAAACAGGCATGTTGATCTCGTGTTTGCTTCTGCTCCTTTATTCGCTCTTATTATATAAGAGAATGACTATTAGGTGTTATCAATTACTAGGTATTCAAGATAGATACACATTGTTTATTTTTGAAATATAGTATTTTCTTTATTTGATTTATATGTCCCTTTTTTTTTAATTTATTTGAAAAAGAATATTTTTTCTCTTTTTTGATATTTTTTTAATTTTTACTTTCTTCATGACATATTTAAGATCATATTATTATAGATTTTTTGGGTACATTCTACGTATTCTTAATTTGAGATTATAAAATTCAATTAATTTTTTAACTTAATATCAAATCAAAATCAGAAAAATAATTAAAACATATGAAGTATTAAATAAGACAAAAATACCAGTATAATAGATCTAAACCCTTAATTATGACCCATAACATCACTTTAAAGTAATTACCAAGAATAATAAAAATAACAGTATTTTAGTGAATACATATAAGAGAATATTCACTCCCACTTTTCATTCCCCACATTTTAATCACTTTCTATTTTATTTTTTACTCCTTTCTCTCACTCTCTTACTTTACCCTTTCTGATTTTCGCGTCTCTCCTTTTTATCACTTCTTTTTCATATTTACCCAGAGGCGAACCCAAGATTTGAAGATAGGGGGTGCACCATTATCTTTAACATAGTCATATCGATTATCAACTATATAATTTTTTTTGATAGGGGGTGCACCATTATCTTTAACATAATCATATCGATTATCAACTACATAATTTTTTTTGATAGGGGGTGCACCATTATCTTTAACATAGTCATATTGATTATCAACTACATAATTTTTTTTGTCAACATCAACTACTTTATTTATTTTTAATCAAATCCCATGAACTTAAATAGAAGCAAGAAAAAAATTTCAATAAAAAAAAAAAATAAAAATGAAAGGAAGAAATGTGTACCTATTAGCATCAAATAAAGAAGTAAAATGAAAAAATAGAGTGACTCCATCAAGAATCGAACACATGACGTTGGCCTAGAAAGGCATCAACATTTGAGTTCCAAACCAGTGCACCCACACAAGCTTTTTTTTATTGAGGGTGCACAATTAAATATATTAACACTTTAGTAGGATATATATACGTATATATACAATTTTTTTAAAAAGTTACCGGGTGCACATGCACCCTCGAGGCACCACGTGGGTCCGCCTCTGTATTTACCTCTTTCCTATTTTATATTTTTTTACTTCCACTTTATAGTTTTCAATTTTTTTCACGATTTCAAGCGACTTTTTTTGTCAAAGAATTGAGTGTTCCACAAAATGGAGAAGGCGATTGTGGTGTGGATGGTGTATGGAGATGCAACACCTTGGTGGTTAATGGTGAAGTAGGTGGCTGACAAGAGTTTGCGGTGATCGTGATGGTGTGTTTTTCAGTGAAATTGGAATGGGGGAAAGCGTATTTGACCTCAGTTTTTGAGTAGGAAGAAGAGGACTGTATTTGTTTTGTATTTATAGTTGATTAGATATTGTACTTGTATTTGTACATATTTTCATGTGTTTCATTAGTTTGTATTTGTATTATATTTTCGTTGACACACTTATATTTTAAAGATCTTCTTTTAGTATTTGTATACGTAGTTGACTGCATATTGTATTTTGTATTTATACTTATATGTATTTCATTTTGTATTTTTTTTGTATTTGGAGTTGATTGCTTCATTTGTATTTAAATAATTGATAAAGAACAGTTGATTCTCTTACTGAGTACTTGTATTTGTATCTATTAATACGAATTATAATTTTTTTGATACAAATTGAAGCACACAAAATATGCAATGTATCATTTGATACAGATCTTTATATATAAATACAAATGATAAATTTGGCATGCAAATACAAATGATACATTGTGTATTTTGTATATGACAGACTCAATGTCACGATCCAAATCCGTCGTGAGTGAAACCCACTCTGACTCTCCGGTGGGAGAAGCGACTAACCCAAACCATCAACCCAACACATGACTGAGCATAGGCAAACAAATCAATCTCATTTAAAATACCAGTGTTCAACCTCTCAAATGAAAATAAATACAAAAAATATGAAACTGAAATAATTTTCTAGAACTTGAAAGTTATCGTACCAAAACTATAATAAATGTCAAAAAGTGGGGATGCAATATAATATCTGAATCCAAAATAAACAGACTGAAAAATGATAGATGAACCCAGGATAGCCCAAAAATTGTAGCTCATCCTTGAGTTCAGATATGCTCGAAATCATAATTAAGGTCTCTGGACAGTCGTCGAAATATGTTTTGCATTCAACAAAAAAGAGTACACGTAGTATCAACACACAAAAAATAATGGTGTGACGGTAGGGTCATCGGTCAATTCAAAATGAAAAATATGAACACAATCAAAACTTAGTACAACAAGACAATCATAAGCCTTATCATGTAACTCTATTCAAGTTTATAACCCTTAACTTTGTAAATAAGTAAAACATAAACTTAGTCAATATAAGTCAACAAGGATAATAAGTCAAGTCAACTATGACAACCAATAAGACTTCAAGTCAACTGTCACGACCCGATTTACGAGTCATGATGACACCTACTCTATCTCGCCAGTAGGTAAGACAAATCATAACCCAAAGTTAAACACAATGGGTTACCTTGGTGGAAAATGCCCAACCTAGGCGAAAATCAACAACACAAGTGATAAAAAAAAATGTCACAATTCGAGGCCATCCCCTAGTCATAACACGATGCTTGAAATCACAAGTGATCCCAAGCTAACCCATGAACTGACATACTATTGAGCAACTGATTTAATATGTAAAAAAAAAATTAATTTGTTGAGCGAAGCATACTCATGAAATGTACGAATAAAGTTAATGCTGATAGAGTTTACGTCATGATAAAACTGAAGAAAGAAACTCAAATTACATGACTGACTCTGATGTCAGAAACTCAAATTACATGACTGACTCTGATTGACATCTATAAAACCTCTACTATACTGACTATAGATAACTGAGACATGCCTCCAACTACCACTAGTCATTACATATGAAAATAAAATAAAATATAGTACATGATCTACAACTGTCTGGAATTCTCGAAATAGGAGAACTTATCACATACTGGATGAAAGCTACAAATGTCTGACCCTGGTGTAAGAGCTACATATGGTACTTACATTATGAAGGATGTATCCACAAACACATATATGTGGTCAGTACGTTGGAATGTACTGAGTATATGGAGACATGCACTAAATCATGAAAATATTTCAAATATGCTGTAAAACTGAGGATATAAGTTATTTGCTGAAATATACATTTGAAACATGACTATACATAAAAACTGTAAATCATAGAGAATTTATAAATCATGAGCTGAAAATAATTCTGTAAGCTAGGAGGTGGTAGAAACATAAATATTGTAAGCAATTATCATGTAAGGCTGACTATGCTGTAGAAGTTGTACTGAAGATGACATGTGAATATTGGGTCTGAAACTATGTGGTTGAAACTGACTTAACTCAAGGATCTGAATATACAAATATACTGAGCATGAACGAATAAACATACAAAACCAACATAACATGTACTAAGTAGATCTGATTAACTAAATGACTGATGTCTATGTGACCGAACAACTGAAATTTAAATAAAGGGATAACTAATATCGGTATACTTAGTAACAGATATATAAATACTGATCATGTAAAATTGAATTGTACTTAGTCCGAATAACTAGACTAAAACTGTGGAATACTGTGTATATAAGATAAGGACTAACTGAACAACATGAGATAAATGTATGAAAACTGTAACATCTGAGAATGGAAGACCAATCATATACATATTTCTGAAATAATCTGTAAACTGAATGACTAAAATTTGATAACTGAATAATTGAGAATCTGTATGCTTTGGTTAAGCAAACCTGAACTGAAACAACATTGATATTGTACTGAGATCGTGAGAGGTATCATGTAACCGACATGCCCCAATCTGAGCTAATTGGGGTCCAACTTGTAACCCTAGTTGGAAGGGTGTCAGTACCGTGCCACGGGTAATAACACAGGCTGTGTGGATCCACTAATCTGATATCCCGTTAGACCAAGGAGTCAGTCCTAAACTAGCGGGTGACTCCTAAGAGAGTGTCAGTCCTAAAATAGCGGGTGACATCTCATAATCCTACGCTGGCTACTAAGGACCCAATCCTAACTGGCAGGTCAGCTCCCATCCCTAGGTTCACTCGGTGCTAAATTCTACTCCCAATTGAACTAACATTGGTACTAAACTGAACTAAGTTTAGCTGAATATTCTTTCTGATCATAATAACTGAGTAAATAAGAATGTTCATGGTTTAACTTTATCATACTTGAAAATCTGAAAATCATGTAAGACACGTAGGTATCGGGTATTCATAACCACCAACACTAAATGATCACTGTATAAAATAACAAGCTTAAAACTGTAGTAAAGGATCATGGTTCAAAACCCATAATTATAGACATTTCATCAAACATGTGGGGGTCGTGAATTTAACATATGAATTCTTTAAATAAGTGAAAACAACGCGATTACATGACTGAAATCATAATTTGCGAATTTAACATGGAATTCACTTGAAACCAGACATGAGAAACTGAAATTCAAAGCATGAGTAAATAAAATATTGCATGGGATCATACATGGTCTTAATTTAATTTAAATTACCATGAAAATATGAAATTCAATCTTTCTTGAACATATAAAATACCATAATGATAGAAAGTTCATTCTTTAATTGAAAGAAAAGGGTTTTTGGGCCCCATGGGTGAAAGAGACTCATGAATGAATACCCCACATACCTTAAGCTTTTAACTTGAAAGGAAAACACAATTATTGATGCTTTCTTGAAGGTTCTTGAACTTGGGAAACTTGGATTCTTGATTCCTTAGGTAAAAAGGAATTGAATTTATTCTTGGGGAAAGGAAAGGGTTTTCTTGAGAGGAAAATTGGAGAAGAAGGGCCAATAATGACCTAAAAGATGCCTCAAATCGTGTTATGGACGAATGGGTTGAGGGGGAAAAGACCCAATTGACCCTCAATTATTTAAATAAAAAAACTGAATGCAACTACGCCACCGCGACGTGGTCTTATCGCAGTAGCTTACTTGTTCTAATGAAAATGATCATAACTTTTTGCTCGAGTATCGGATTAAGGCGAAATTGGTATTGTTGGAAAGCTAATTCAATTATCTACAATTTGGTTGGTTTTGATCTGACAAATTTCACATATATAAGAAGTTATACACATTCAAAGTTGACCCTTGTCGAATCAAATACCAAAATTTGGGCCAATCAAAAGCTCTTAGCTTAACTTTGTTCTAAGTGATTCCTATGAACATTTTTCACCTCATAAGCACTTCACACACTAGGATAAAGATCATGATAAATGTATTCAATTATAAATCAAGAACTAGACACAACACCTTCACCTCGATGCGGTCAACATGCGATTTGGACTAATGCCTCGTCGTAGGTTTACCACGGGGACCCACTAGTTTCATGACTTAAACATGCCTCAAACCAAGTCCAAAATATCCGAAACTCCTCTGAGACATACTTCTTACATCCCTGAACATGAATTAACTCAAAAACTAATGTCTTGGGGTCGTGAAGGTCAAAATAAAAATCTTCAAAGTTTAGGGGTCTTGAAGATGAATAAGTACCTAATACTTAGTGAAAATTTCAAGCCTTAATCCCCTTAAGAATGCAACTAAGAGATAAATCTAGGTAAGATTAGTATGGGGTATTACAATATCTCCTCCTTGGGAACATTCGTCCTCGAATGAGACTGGTTAGACTGAGAGTACTGAACTAAGGAAAGTAAGATCATATACTGAACATGGATGACTTGGAACATGATTGTATAATTGAGTCTGAGCATGATACCTAACCTGAACTGATTTCGTGAATACATGAAGTGACATGAGAATGGTTATAAGGCTGAGATAGAAATGAGAGAGTCAACTTATGAGTAACCATTACCTCAAGCTAGACCTGGTTTCGTAAAGAGAAGATGAGAGGTTTAGGACATTAAAACTAGGGATATTATAATATCTCTCCTTGGGATCATTCATCCCCCGAATGATACAAATTTGGCTGAAATAATAAGGAAAGACTGAGATGATGCATAGGACACTTACGAACTAAATCATGACAAAATATCTGAATCAGAAACATGATGCATGGACTGAACTAAATTTGTAACTTACATGTATGCGAACAAATACCTCATGGAATGGCCATACTCATGAAACTTCAGATAGTAAGACTAGATCGAAAAATGGAGAAACCATAGGAACTTTTCTGGCTGACTGCTAAACTGAATTGCTGGCTATTCGGATTGAATTATAATTAAAGCTTATACTCAACTGGAGTATTTCTTCAACACTTTTTCTAAGAAGTTATAATAACAGTAGGGGGCAAAGGATCTTGGGCATGATCTGAGTAGGATATCTAACTAAGGAATCTTAATATGGCTATCACTCTGTAACATGAAACACAGGCCTATAAAATATAAGCTAGGATAAAATCACTAGTCCTTAGTCAATGCAACTGCTAACTTTTAAGCTTAGCCACACTTCTCAAGCACTCTCTCAACTATGCTTTTCCTCTCAAATACTAGGCTCATTTGATTCCACTTATAATTCTTTCATGGGCATTGATAAATCTATTACTTAAGCCTGAACTGAACTAAATTTTCTCACCTTGATTAAGCCTAACTTGAAATCACAAGGTACAACACATAACACTATAATTCTAGTCTGAACCATGAATTCAATACCCCATGCATTTTCACAACTTCTCCTCATGAATAATTCTTAGTACCACATCAATAACTACATTCAATCTCTTACTAGGAATTCACTAACGTGCAATGCATTCATACAGTTATACACCAACTTAACATTCAAGCCTTTCTTTATAACCACATATGAACATTTAAACAAACACCCATAAAAGCATGAATTCATTAATAAGATTAAAACCGAGGATACACATGACATAATATGAATTTCACTGGTCATTAAAAGTGTAGCATGAGTACTTGAAATTGAACATACTATAAAACATGAGTGCATGAGTCATGAGCTGCATGACCTGAGTTTGGAGTTCATAATTTCAGGTAATATGATTTGTACTGCTGAGTGAACTGAAACTCCTCAAACTAGGAACTAGGAGCTTACATAATTCTATAGAAAGTGCATGGATATAAGCTATGATTATGGAGCTTAGATGTAAGTCATGAGTAGATATCGTGATAACTAAAGTACAAAACTTTGAATTGAGATAAGAATGGGTCGGACATCTTCCTCCCCTGCTGATGTTCTACAACATACTGACATCACTACTAGAATTTGAGAGCCTGAATTGGTTACTTGTCTTATCATCTCCCCCTTAGCTTTAAGACTTCATTCTAAATCTGTGGACCACTTTAATAAAATCTAAAATAAACTGCAACCACTTTACTCTAGAGCCCGAGATATATCAATACATATAAATAATAAACTCAATTTGAAAGACTACACCTGAAAGTGTAAAACCTACTGCTAATACTTCCTTCTGAGATACAACTCTTATCTGTCTATTACCTCAATAGTCATTATACATTAACTTAAACACTTACTAACTTAGAATAGCCATGAGTATCATCATACCTTGAGTTTACACTTTCTAAAGCTTCAATTCCTCTTTCTATTAGCTCAATCTTCAAAGATTCAAACTTAGATTCTAACACTTAACATGGATATCCCTAAACCTTCAATGAAACATACTAACCTCCTTCATAGCATACTAATATCACATCTAAACCATGAGAATTACCATTACACCAATATACCCAACATCAATAACATATAATTTCGAATCAACATACTTAAATTCTTGTATACACTATTTCAAGCTACTAATTCACCTTTCATACAACTAGCCCCATGGATACATAATCCACCAAATTTAGATAACATTATCCCTACTTTACTACTGCTAAAGTTCTGAGTTCATGCTTCTAACTCTAGATCATATGTTGTCATAGGATTCTGAGAAGAGATCTGAGGACACATATGACTTTAGCTGTGCACGATTTTCATGAACATGAATGAAATTTTTTAAACTTTGGGCGCGTCCCCAGAAAAGCTTTTTTTTGAGGATCCGACAACTTATGCAGGAACTTTCCAACGGACTGGTTGCTGCTTCCACAGTTAAACATAAAAGCACTGATAGGATACTTTTGAGCCTGCACACAATCCCATAACTGTATGTGGAGACTGTCTGAGAAAACTTTATTTGGAAGAATTTAAGTTAGATATTTCTGCTGCCTTAAGAATAAGGCCGAGTTGGCACGAATGGATTTACATAAGAATCTGCATAAGTTCCTTAGAGAACACTTCTACTGCATGATCTGAGACATAAAAGAAGGGAAATATTTCTAAAATTTCCTATAACCTCTCGAAGAAAAGTACAGATGTCTCCATACTGTTCTGCAAGACTCTACTAGACACGGAATCATGGACACCCTAAAACACTTAAACTCTGGGCTCTGATACTAAGTTTATCACGATCCGAGGCTACCCCTAGTCGTAACATAGTGCTTGAAATGACAAGTGACCCCAAGCTAACCTATGAATTGGCATACTGTTGAGCAACTGATTTAATATGTAAAACAAAACTTAATTTATTGAGAGGAAGCATACTCATGAAAATTCTGAATAAAGTTAATACTGATACAATTTTGATCATTATAAAACTGAAGAAAGAAACTCAAATTGCATGACTGACTCTGACTGACATCTATGAAACCTCTACTATACTGACTATAGATAGCTGGGGGCCTGCCTCCAACTACCACTAATTAATACATATGGAAAATAAAAAAATATAGTACATGATCTACAAATGTCAGGAGTTCTCAAAATAAGAAAACTCATCACTTGCTGGCTATAAGCTGTAAACTGTCTAACCATGGTGTAAGAGCTACATATGGTACCTACATTATGAAGGATGTATCCATAAACGCATATATTTGGTCAGGACATTAGAATGTATTGAGTATAAGTAGACATACACTAAATCATGAAAATATCTCAAACATGCTATAAAATTGAGGATATAAGTTACTTGCTAAAATATACATTTGGAACATGACTATACGTGAAAACTGTAAATCATAGAAAATTTATAAATCATGAGCTGGAAATAATTCTATAGGCTAGGAGGCGGTAGAAACATAAATGCTGTAAGAAATTCTCTGGTAAGGCTAAATATGCTGTAGAAGTTGTACTAAGGATGACGCATGAATACTGGGTATGAAACTATGCGGTGGAAACTGGCTTAACTTAAGGATCTGAATATACAAAGATACTGAGCATGAACGAATAAACATACAAAATCAACATAACATATACTAAGTAGATCTAATTAATTGTTTGACTGATGTCTGTGTGATCGAACAACTGAAATTTAAGGGGATAACTAACATCGGTATGCTGAGTAGCAGATATATAAATATTGATCATGTAAAATTAAACTATACTTAGTTTGAATAACTGGACTAGAACTGTGGGGTACTGTGCATATGAGATAAGGTCTAACTGAACATCATGAGAAAACTAAAAATGAATGTATAAAAACTGTAATATCTGAGAATGCCAGACCAACCACATACATATTTTTGAAATAATCTTTAAACTGAAAAATTGAAATCTGATTATTGAATAACTAAGAATCTTTATGCTTTGGTCAAGAAAACCTGAACTGAAACTACGCTGAATACTGTAATAAGACTATGGGAGGTATCATGTAACCGACATGCCCAATCTGAGCTAATTGTGGTCCAACCTGTAACCCTAGTTGGAAGGGTTTCAGTACCATGCCATGGGTACTAACATGGGTTGTGTGAATCCATTAATCTGATATCCCGAAGGACTAGGGAGTCAGTCCTAAACTGGCGGGTGACATCTCATAATCCTATGCTGGCTACGTAGTTCTGGAACTTAGGGACTTCTACTAACGACCCAGTCCTTATTGATGGGTGAGCCCCCATTGCTAGGTTCGCTTGGTGCTAAATCCTACTCCCAACTGAACTAACACTGGTACTGAACTGAATTAAGTTTAACTGAATATTATTTTTGATAATGCTCATTCTTATCATAATAACTAAGTAATTATGAATGTTCATGATTTAAATGTATCATACTTGAAAATCAAAAAATAATTTAAGACACATAGGTATCGGGTATTCATAACCCACCAACACTGAATGATCACTGTATGAAATAACAACATTAAAACTGTAGTAAAGGATCATGGTTCAAAACTCATAAGCATAGACATTACATCAAACATGTGGGGATCATGAATTTAAAATAGGAATGCTTTAAATAAGTGAAAACAACATGATTACATGACTGAAATCATAATTTGCGGATTTAACATGGAATTCACTTGAAATCGGACTTGGGAAACTGAAATTCAAAGCATGAGTAAATCAAATATTGCATGGGATCATACATGGGCTGAATCTAATTTAAATGACCATGAAAACATGAAATTCAATCTTTCTTGGACATAGAAAAATACCCTAATGATAGAATGTTCATTCTTTAATTGAAATAAAAGGGTTTTCAAGAAAACATGAATGAATATCTCACATACCTTAAGCTTTTAACTTGAGAGGAAGAAAACACAATTCTTGATCCTTTCTTGAAGGTTCTTGAACTTGGAAAACTTGAATTCTTGATTGGAAAAAGGAATTGAATTTGTTCTTGGGGAAAGAAGAGGGTTTTCTTGAGAGGAAAATTGGAGAAGAAGGGCCAATAATGACCTAAAAAATTCCCCAAATCATGTTATGGATGAATGGGTTGAGGGGATAAAATACTCAATTGCCCCTCAATTATTTAAATAAAAAAACCTGGACGCAACTACGTCACCGCGATGTGGTCTTATCGTGGTAGCTTACTGGTTCTGACGAAAATGATCATAACTTTTTGCTCGGGTATCGAATTAAGGCAAAATTGGTATTGTTGGAAAGATAAGTCAATTATCTACAATTTGGTGGGTCTTGAGATGAAAAATTTCCACATATATAAAGAGTTACACGTTCAAATTTGCCCCTTGTAGAATCGAATACCAAAATTTGGGCGAATCAAAGGCTCTTAGCTCAACTTTGTTCTAAGTGATTCCTATGAATATTTTTCACCTCATAAGCACTTCACACACTAGGATAAAGATCATGACATATGTATTCAATTATAAATCAAGAACTAGACACAACACCTTCACCGCTATACGGTTAGCATGTGATCGAGACTAATGCCACGTCTCGGCCCTATCGCGGTAACCCACTGGTTTCATGACCGAAACATGCCCCAAACCTTGTCCAAAATATCCAAAACTCTTCTGAGACACACTTCTTACATACCTAAACATGAATTAACTCAAAAATGAATGTCTTGGGGTTGGGAAGGTCAAAATAAAAATCTTTGAAGTTTAGGGGTCTTAAAGATGACTAAGTCCCCAACACTTAGTGAAAATTTCAAGCCTTAAGACCCTTAAGCATGTAACTAAGAGCTGAATTGAGCTAAGATTAGTATGGAGTATTACAACATTCGACATAGATAAAGATAGGCAATACAAGATACCATCCCATGACCTAGTAGAGCTAGTAAAAGAGCATCTAATATTATTACAAATTAAAGACTTAGAATAGTCAACAATATCTACCTCGATAACTAAATACTGAATATCAAAAGATAGAAGGAAATAGGTAACTCCGACTCTAAGAAGCCATCTATCTCCGGATGTCAACACAACACAATCAACAATCAACAGTGATAGATAGTACTCGAATTTGCACCAAAAATGTATAGAAGTGTAGTATGAGTACCAAAATAATGGGTACTCAGTAGGCATCATCGACCGGCTGAGCTAAATCATAATATAAGTATGATAAAGTACAATATATCATAACTAAGTCAAGATACAAAAATGAACCTAAATCATCTCCAATACCACCATACATAATAAGAAATATAACTGAAAAAATAATATCAAACACGACATCAACACATGCCCACATCACCGTGCAATATAAGTAAATAGATCAGAATAATAAGCATCACAAGGCATCACACAAACAATCACAAACTACAAATTTAACTCCCATACGCCAATTGATACGAAAAAGTAAATAAGTCATCACACACTCCGATACACCTGGAGAGTACACTCAAAGGTAGAATAAAGCAACCATCTATCGCTTACAAAAAGTCAACTCATTATTTAACCATCATTTCATATTAATATTTGACAATGTACCCACATTTTATAATTTATCATCATTTAATAGCCTTATCATCGATACTCACTAGTAATCATTTATAAGCACCATCCCTTATTAACTCTTTCATTTAATTACTAGTCATTATATAACCGCTACTCATCATTTAACAACTATTCATCACATATCAACTAATCACCATTTACCAATCAATTCTTGTTTATTAAATGGTCATTATTTATCACTTAAAGAAGATTAATTATCTCTAATCATCAATATTACCATCTTCTAATCATTTACAACTTTCGGGCTATATCTGACATTCCTAATATCAACATCATAGCCACCTTATATACATACATACATACATACATACATATATACATACATACATACATATATATATATACAAACATATATATATATATGTATATTTTATGTATTTCCCGACATGTTTATCACTATTTACCTAAAATCTCAACTTTTTATTAAATTTCATAAAATCCCACTTTAGCTATCGAAGATACATATAAGTAATGTTAGAAACATCTTACAAATACATTTAGTTATTAAACTAATTTGCATAAAGTAAGGGCTGTAACAGCTAAATTTCCATTAATGTAGCAATTAGACTAACTAATAATAGTAAAGGATCAATAAAATCCCACAAAACAAGTAATTTATTTTTTTATTACATTTTCTTAAACAAATTATCTTCCATTATAAATTTGGTTTCCAGATAAAACTACTGCTATATTTTTTTATTTTTTTATTTTGTTTGAGGTACTTGCAATGAACATTTTCGTGTTGTTGTTTGATGGAAAAGTTGGTGCAGTAATGTATTTGGATAATCCATGTGAAGATATTGCAAAATTAATTAGTTATAATTCTAATTATTCTTCTTCGTTGCCGATGTTCAATATGAAGGAAAACAAGATCATTACAGGTTGCAAAAATAGTGAAGTTAAGGTTGGGCAAAACTACAAGGACAAATGTACTATTATTTCAGTTATGGCATGGTATGCCATTGAACATTCCTTCAATTTCTATGCGAAAAAAGATCTGATAAAAAAAATTTGTATTTTTTTAACGTTTCAAAAATAGTTATTTGTCTCTTATTTATTCAATTATGCATTTAACATAAAATTGACTGATGATTATGATGATACATTGATACCCGACCAGTAGCTATCATGATAAATATCTAGATTCAATCCTACTTAATCTTACTATTTAGGGTTATGCTCTCAAGAAATGACTGAATTTGCGATATTTAAGGACTATTTATACCATACCAGGTACTCGAGTCCAGCTACCACGGCCCGGGACCTATGATCGCACTATCTTGAAGACTGCACAAGGTATTGCAATCACAACACCTCTTTCTATGATCACACTAATTCTCCTGCCAAGGGTACCGAGACCCTTGGCTTGCGATAGCAGCTGTACCAAATAACAACTGAAACTTGGAAGATTTCCGTCAAGCCCTTAGGATTCATCCAAAATTTCATATAAGCAAACAAACTATGTAACCATACAAAATTTGATGTTCCAAACTCAACGGAAGAATCACATTTTCCATTTGAAGTTGTTTCAACCAAATATGGGTCCCATACCCATATTTTATTTTCCTAACTTTCCGACCAATAGGTCAATATGAGCTCGGGTGTCTTGGAACTCAAACCAAAGGTCCACCCAGCCTAAAATTGACATTTTAGAGCTATTGGTGTAGTTAAAATTTGCATACAAGATTGTTTTGTTGAAGTTTCTACCCGATGGCCATTTAAAACCAATGATGACTTCAAAATAGGGAATTTGTTATAAAAATCAAATAAACGATTCGGTAACTAAACTATCAGCTCTAATAAGTCATAAATGACTTGAGGCAGTTATAAAAAATCTCTAATAGTGAAAATAAGCATAAATATGGATAATGACCTAAATGGTCATTACAATATCCATTACTAAAGGAACTTTCATCCGCAAAAGTTAAGGATTAGGATATACCTGAAGTCTCAAACAGGTGAGGATACTAGGTACATATTTGATCTCGATATCCTTAGTGGCCTCCTTCCCTGGGCAGTGCCTCCAATGAACCTTAACTACACAAATCTCTCTAGTATGGAGCCGCTTAACATCACTAGCAAAAATAAGCACCAGCTCCTCCACAACGGTCAAATAATCGTCCAAATAGAATGAGTCACTTCTAAGAATATAAGATAGATTAGAAATGTATTGTTGAAACATAAAAACATGGAAAATCAAATGGACAATGGAAAAATCTGGAGGTAGAGATAACTCATAAGCCACCTTACCAACTATGTGAAGAATCTCAAAAGGTCTAATATATCTAGGACTATAACACCCCGGGAATTTGACCCTTGTAAATTTTCCTTGGTTTTAGGACTTTGTGACTTGGTACGACTCAAGGGTACCAATCGTACCCTTGAATACAAGTTAGGGGATGTCTTGAGGGTTCACTCGGACCCTAGGCAGTATGGTTGGCTTGTCTACTTCCCAAGATATGACTCACTAGGGTATGAATCATATAGGAACATATGAGTCGTGTAAGTTAAGTCGTATGGTTCTTGATTGGCTTGGCTTGTGGAATTTTCCCAAGGTACAATTGGAGGATATGGTTTGGTATACCACTTGTACCCTTAGGTACGAGTAGGAAGATGTGAGTCGTATAGAAACCAGTAGGTAAGTTCTTGGAATGGTCTTGTGGATGAGTTGGGGTACCACTCGTACCCTAGGATACGGATGGTATAGGTGAGTCATATCCCTGGACGTGGCTTGTTTTTAATTCTAAGTCAAGGGTAGTCCAAATATTTCCTACTTCAAAAAACTTATGTCCTCACGTTATATAACCCTTGGTGTCCTTCGATAACACTTGTTAAAGGATTAAAACACTTCAAATACTCTCTCAAACTCACTCTTGAAGATTAGAGGATAGGGTTTCTTCATATATTCTTCAATGGGCTCAAAGGTAAAGATTTCTTCCGTGAATCTTCATGTATAAGGAATGTACTCCTTCCCTCATTGTTAGTTTCAACTAATGGCATATTTATTGTGTTTTAAACATTAATTTATGGATCACGAATGGTGGTTTTCAAAATATATGTTGAGGGTCTTGATGCATATGATTTGGTATTGGTTTAAAATATATTTTTTTGCATGTTTTTGGTAATGGTTTGCATATGTGGTTATTGGTTGGTTATGGTTTAAGAAATGGGTCTTGAGTAACCCTAATTATGATGGTTTATGCATTGGTTTTGGTCTTAGTAAAGGTATGCCCTCAACATGTTTGATAAAATGTCTTAAAGAATGTTTTCACTCTATTGTTGAACTTTCATTGGAACTCTTGCAAGGTTTGGTTTGGTAGTGGAACCTTAAATGGATTTGGATAGTTTTGCATGGTTTAAATGATATAAATGATTTAAATGTTTCACATGGTCTAAAATGGTTTGGAAATGGTTTTAAATTGTATAGATGGTATACATGGTTTGGAAGGATTAATTAGTAAAGCCTTGGTGGCTATGAAAATGGTTATGCTTGTGGGGTACATGGAATTCCCCAAGTGGTTTAATATGGTAAATAAAAAGGCACCTGGAAGACTCCTTAAACATATATATGGTTGGCTAGTACTTGCAAGTATGGTCGGTATGATGATACCACCACTAAATGGACCTAGTTAATAAATGGTTATTGGGAAATAATGGCAGGACATGTAACAAAGCCATGGAAGGTGGAGGTCCCAGGGGGACAAAAACTAGAAAATCATATTTGCTGATGTGAGATTGGTCTTAGTGACTGTGTGAATGCTTTCACACTATATTTTGGGGTATGTACTAGTCATCCTAGGTTTTATTCACTGGTCATGCGGCTACATGCACTAGGGCACTTTCAGCAAGGGGAGATAAACCCATCTAGCCCATGGATGGCTTAGGATGGTAATGATACACAACCCAGGTAAAGATTTTAATGGCATGCTAAACCTGGTCCCCTCTCCCGGCATGGTTATATACATATATATGTATGGTTGTGTGCATATGGATGGTTTTTACTTGGCTTTGTAAATGGAATTATTTTACACTTATCTTGAGTGCATGCTAGTGTTCACCCACTAACCCATCTTCGAGCAACTGTATACTAATGCTATGGAGGAACCGACCATTCTACTTCTCCTACTTAGTGATCAAATTCGGCGACAGTTGATATTGAATTAAAGTGGTGGGCTTTCATATTTCGGAAGGCATCTATTTCATGTCATGATTTACTTTACATATTTCTCGTTTTTCATAGACTTTGGTTATGGCTATGGTCAGGGGCATGTCGCGAATAGGTACTCTTTGGTTGGTCTAGAGGCTTTGTATGGACAACTGTAAACTTAGGTATGGTATGGATTGGTTATGTTTCATATATATATTCATACATTGGTTTATTATCATGATATTAGCTTATGGTTTCCGCATTTGTTTGGGTGGTTGGACTTGGTTGGGTTGGTCTCGGATATAGAATTATTCCAGAGTCACCACATGGGTGAATATTCTGTCTTGTTATATATTTGGGAATTAGCCGACTCAAGGTATGCTTTTGGTAGTCGGGTTGGGTAACGGGGGCGGTTCCCCATACTGGTTGGGCTTGGGATTGCCCATTACAACAAGGCCCTGGTTCGGGTCTTGTCAAGGACTAAGGTTTCTCTTCCTTCCAAATCTCATCACACCCTTTATGGGAGATGCATGAAGGAATGCTCGATTACCAACTCCAAATCTCAAGGCATGAAGCCTGCGGTCTGCATAGAACTTTTGCCTACTCTAAGCCATTCTCAACCTATCCTGAATCAGAGGCCTTTTGACTACTCTGAGCCACTCTCAAACTATACCGAATCATCCTAATTCTCTCAAAAAACTCCTAAAGAAAATCAGTACCATGGGGTCTAACCTTAGAAGTCTTAAACCATTCAACCAGAGAATGACATCTGCTACCATATAAGGCCTCAAAATGCACCATCTCAATACTTAAATGATAGTTGTTATTATATGCAAACTTTACCAAGGCTAAGTGGTGCTCCCACTTGCCTCCAAAATCCATAACACATGCTCAAAGCATATCCTTAAGCACCTGAATAGTCCGCTCCGACTGACCTTCTGTCTGTGGATAAAACGCTTTACTATGATCCACTTGAGTACCCAACTCCTCCTAAAAATCTCTCCAAAATCTCAAAGTAAACACAGAACCTTAGGTTGAAATAAAAATGGACACACTATGCAAATGGACTATCTCCTAAACATAGATATAGGCTAACCTCTCAGCATTGAAGGACATTTGAATAGGAATGAAATGTGGTGACTTAGTTAAATAATCCATAATGACCCAAAATACCATTAGAAGCATGGGAAGTACGAGGTAAACCACTAACAAAATCCATGGTAATTTGCACCCATTTTCACTTAGGAATGGGTAACCTCTAAGTCAAAGCACCTGGTTGCTGATGGTCGATATTTACCAGCTGGCAAAATAACGCAATGAGCTATAAAGTCTACCACATTTCTCTTTATATTGCTCCACCAATAATGTTGTCTCAAATCTCTGTACATCTTTGCTGGACCGGGATGAATGGAATATCTAGAGTTGTGAGCCTTGTGCAGAATTAACTGAATTAAGTCATCAATCCACAAAACACAAATACGAACATCAAATCTCAAAACACACTCAGAATATATGGTGTTCCTCTCAGACTCACCACTCAACACCTGGTCACAATGGAAGCAAAGCTTGCTATCCTCAATCTGACGATCTTGAATCTGCTCAATTAATGAAGATCTCGCCTCAACACTAAAAAAATCCTCTAGGGTCTAAAATATCAAGGCGAACTATCAAGTTGGCTAAGGATTGGATGTCCCGTGCCAACGGGCTCTAAGAAACTTAAATACAAGCCAAGTTACCCATATTCACTACCTTTTGATTCAAGGCATCCTCTACTACATTTGCCTTTCCTGAATGACACAAGATGGAAATATCATAATCCTTAAGCAACTCCATCCATCTATAAAATCTAGCATTAATCTCCCTCGGGGTCATAAGATGCTGAAGACTACGATGATTGGTAAAAATCTCAAAATACACACTATAAAAATAATGCCTCCAAGTCTTAAGCAGAAAAACTACCGCTGCCAACTCCAAATCATGAGTGAGGTAGTTTCGCTTGTGCACCTTAAGTTGTCTAGAAGAATAAGCAATGCCATAATCCTACTGCATCAATACACTACCCAAACCAACACTAGAAGCTTCACAAAATATGGTGGATCCCTCACTTTCAACAAAAAGTGCTAAAATAGTAGTTGAAGTAAGGAAATCCTTGAGCTTTCCAAAGCTCAACTAACACTCCTTGGACCATAAAAAAGGAACTTCCATTCGAGTCAATCTGGTCATAGGGTTTGAAATAGTAGAAAAACCCCCGGTGAATCATCTATAATAATAGGCCAAACCACTGAAGCTACAAACCTCAATCAGAGATGTAGGTATAGACTAATAATGAATCGCCTCAATCTTAGCTGGGTCTACCATAATACAATCCTTAGACTCCACATGCCCAAGGAATGTCACTACTCAAGCTAAAATTCATACTAAGAGAAAAAACACACAATCTCTTAAAGTCTGGAGCGCAATGCTTAAATACCACGGATGCTTCTATCTACTTCTCAAATACTCAAGAATGTCGTCAATGAACACAATCACAAAAAAGTCTAAATAAGGCCTGAATACCCAGTTCATCAAATAAATGAACACAGTTTGGGCATTAGTCAAGCCAAATGATATCACCACGAACTTATACTGACTATAATGGGTCCGAAAAGTTGTCTTTGGGATACCCTCAACCCGAATCCTCAACTGATGGTAACCAGATCTCAAATCAATCTTAGAAAATTCTGCCACACCCTGAAGCTAGTCAAATAAATTATCAATGCGAAGCATAGGATGATGGTTCTTCACCTTTACCTTATTAAACTAACTATAATCAATGCACATACATATACACATGGAGTTATCTTTTTTCTTCACAAATAAGATCTCCCTAAGACACACTCGGTCTAAAAAAATCCTTACCAAAAAGATCCTAAAGTTAAGAATTTAGCTCCTTAAGCTCGACATTATACATACGGTAATGTGCCATAGAAATAGGTCGGGTGCCAGGCTCGAGATCAACAACAAACTCAATCTTATGGACAGGGGGAATACCAGGCAGTTCGGTAGGGATGTCACGACCTAAACCAAGGCTTGGCCATGAGGGTATCTCAAGTTCACTGAGGATCGGATACCAACACCTTTGCCTAATCCAAAAGAATTAAGTACACCTAGCAGTGAAAGAATTCAAACATTAAATAAGATATGATAAGAAAGCTGAAAGAATCTATGATAGATCAATATCCACCAACCACCAACCAATAACTAATACCAAGAACCAACCATAATACCCATGTCCATAGTAATATTTGACAAAGCCTCTAACAAAACCAAAGTAGTCAGGTCGGGATATGCCTTTGACCATAGACAAAAACAAATCCAAGAAAGAGTAAATACATAAGGAAACCCAAAGCATGAAATGGGGTCTTCCAAATAATGGAAGCTCACCACTTCAGTTTGACTCACGAGCTGTCCCTAGATCACCTAATCATTGTGTAGGAGGAATAGAAGTATTGATTATTCCTACATCATATGGGAATACAATGTCAGAAGACGATTAGTGGTTGGAACACTAACATGTAACCTAGGGATAAAGGTAAAGTAATGCCATGATCCATAATATAAAAAACATTAAAATTAGTGCACAACATAATATGTAATATATATATATATATATATTATATTTCGGGAAAGAGGACAGGGATTAGAATGAACTTTAAGATCTTAACCTGGACTGTGTAGTTTGACCGTTATAAACCGACACCAATGGTCTATATGGGTTCAGATACCCCTGTTGAAAGGGTCTAAAATATCCCATGTTTTCATTTCTTGAAAATTTCTTAAATTTATCCTCACTGTCCTGACTACGACTTCTCATATGAGTCGTAGGGAGTCTTGATGGGTCCTAAGAACCCAATCATAACCAAATCAGCCAGTGCATGACTAAGTTCTGCTCTGAGTATGAGTAGTTCACTAAGAGTCATAAGGACTCATTACAAGTCGTTCGGTGCAAATCATAGGATGTTCAATATTTACCCTAAATGGGTTCTGTGTTGACTACAACTGGACTCTACGAGTTGTATGGTCCTATTATGAGTTGTACCAGTTGAGTCATAGGGTCAATAGTATGTAGGTGCCCTCATAGTCTTGGTTATGACTAGTGGTGATGAGTCGTAAGGTGTGGTTACGAGTTGTATAGTTACCTAGAGTTATTGAAGACTAAATTTCAGTTTTAAATCAAGGGCACTTTGGATAATTCCCTCCTTACCCAATTAAAACCCTATATTCATAAGACACTTAAGAGGGGTTATTTCATATTCATAACAAACTCAATCACTTCCAAAAACTTTCTCAAGTCTCTCAAGCAATCATACTTAGGGTTTCCAAGAAGTAGGTCATCCCAGGGCTCAAAGGTGAAATTCTCTTATAAACTTGGATAATTCAGGCATGTTACTCTTCCCTAATTGCTAATTTTGTAAAATCATATGATTTAAAGGGTTGTTTATAAGACATTGATGTTGGTTTTGAAACA
Organism: Capsicum pubescens; assembly: GCA_030864215.1. Lineage (NCBI taxonomy): Eukaryota > Viridiplantae > Streptophyta > Magnoliopsida > Solanales > Solanaceae > Capsicum > Capsicum pubescens. The sequence continues at coordinate 95,057,057 of CM061538.1, read as the reverse complement.
AGGGTTGAGGGTTTTGAATGTTTATTGATTGAAAATGGTTCCCATGACTTGTATATGATTATTCATCCTTTAATTATGGTTTTAAACTTGTGGGTTCTTGGGTATGGTAAATAAACAAGGGGATTGTGATTTCCCCAAACTTATGACTTTTGATGTGGTTTTGACCTTAACCCCATATTGCGAAATTGGTTTTGATTATGAAAAGTATGCATATGGAACTACTCTTGAACAATTGTATAGTGTTAAAATTCAATAAAATGTAATGATTTTTTAAATTGAACCTTAATTGGTTATGTAATTCCCCAAGCTAATGTATAATTGAACCAACAGGGCTGTGAAGTCCCCCAAGTGATGTAATTGGTTTGACATGTTGATTTTATCTTGCAAGTGTAGTTGGTATGACGATGCCAACAATGTATGCCTTAATATGTAATATGGTTTAATGAATGATTGTGTAGCTTAGTTGTGAAAGTTGAGGAATCGAAGGACCAATATTGGAAATCGTGGTTGCCGATACGGGGGTCTATATGACTAAGTGGTTTAAGTCCCCCTTACAATTATCATATGATTTGGAGGTTCCAGTACCCCATAGTATATTACATGATTTGGTGCTTGTATCACCTTGATGTTCCAGGAGGTTTGAGTCCCTATAGTACATATGTATACTCTCTATTAGTGTAGCTGCACACACTAGGGCCCTACCAACTGGGGGATACCTAGGACCATATAGCCAATGGGTGCCTTCTTATGTTTTAACGGTTGAGCAATACAATCTAGGCTACAGTTTTAAGGCGCATGTTAAGACTTGTTCCTATCTCGACATGTGATATATATGTATATGCATTTGATTATGTGCATTGATTTTGAATGATTTTGAACCATTGATCAAGGCATTATGTTTCCTAATCCCTGAGTTACATGTTAGTGTTCACCCCACTAACCATCTCCAAATGCTGTATCCCTATGCAATACAGGCACTAGAAATACCTCTACTTTTCCTGCACAGAATTAGGTGGGTTAGCTCGGTTCATCTGTTCGTTGTGGTAAAGTGGTGATCTTTTATTTTCTAAAAGACTTAAACATTTGATCAGTTCTTATCATAGATTAGAATTAAGAGTTTTTATTATCATTAATATTATTATTTTTATTGTTATTGTTCAAGTCGGGGGCATGTCTCGACCAAGAATGGTTTTGGTTTTGCTTTGCATAGAGGCTTTGTTGGATTTATGTGGACCTAGATAATATTGGTCGATTATCTTGTCTAGTTACTAATTATCAGACTTATCTTTTATTCTTTAATATTACCTTGTGTTATCTTGTTATATGGTCAGAATTCATCTAATACTTTGGATGTTGTCTTCACTTGGTTAAGTACAGGTGGTGGTCTCCGATCCATGTAGGACTTGAGATTCCCGTCACGGCTAGGCCCTGGTTCGGGTTGTGACAAAGATGTTATCAGATCCTAGATTTGGTGTTATTGGATGTCCAATAAAGCCATGTCAAGTAGAGTCTCTTTTATGGGTGTGTACCATGCCACACTTATAAGGGAGAGTACGAGGCATTTAGTAATATTTCTCTTTTTTATTGTTCTATTTCGATCTATAGAGTCTATGGTCTTGAATCTCCTCTAATTAATGTATGTTTGCTTTTCAAATCATGCTTCCTAGAAAATCTGATGCTCTTGGAAACTCTTCTTTCCCATTTGAGGACCATGTGAATGAAGCTCATCCTACTCCTAGAGTTTAGACCTGGTCTAGGGTCGTTGCTTCTGATTACCCTGATGGAGCTCCACCAGTTCCCCCTATCCCTTCTTAGGCACCTTAAGTTGATGTGTCTAATGCTGAGTTTTGCCAGATAATTTATTTGCTTAACCAGTTGGTGGCCTCCCAAACTGAGTGGGTTGCTTCTATTGCTCCATCCTCGGAGGCCACTACAGTTGACCAATTTATGAGGTGGAATCCTCCCATTTTCACTGTCACTAAGGTTTAAAAAGATCCTCAAAATTTTATTGGTGTGATGGAAAAGATCTTCCATGTGATACATATTACGGATGTGGAGGGTGTAGACTTCACCACTTATCAGTAGAAAGATATATTATATCAATGGTATGGAGAGTGGGAGTAGCTTAGGGGCGATGATACTAAGTTCTCTTTGTGGGATGACTTCTCTAGTGTTTTTCATGATCACTTCTTTCCTCGGGAGTTGAGAAAGGCGAAGGCTGAGGAATTTGTGAATTTGAAGCAAGGCAAGATGACAGTTAAGGATTATGCCTTGAAGTTTCATCAACTATCACGTTATGCTCTTGAGTTGGTGTCTAGAACTAGGGCTAAAATGAGGAAGTTTGCTTCTAGGTTTTCCCGTGAGTTAATCTTGGAGAGCAAGGTTGCCTTATTGAACAAGGATATAAATATCTCTAGACTTATGGTGTATATGAAATAGGTAGAAGAGGAAAAGACTAAGTAATTGGAAAGGAGTGAAAGGCCAAGTAAGAGGTTCAATATTTGGATTAGGGTGGGGGTCAGCAGCAAAGTGGTAGAGACAGTGGGAAACGGTCTAAGAAAAAGTGGGGCAATTCTAGTTACTTTTTTATGGATAGTGCTCCTTATTCGAAGCCATTAGGTGATCATCTCTCTCAATATGATAGTGGGTTTAGCTCACTAGGATCCCCGCCTCAGGCTAGTAGGGCACAACCAACTCCTTAGTATCCTCCTTGTAGATTATATGGTCAAGTACATCGTGGTTTTTGTGAAGAAGACAGGAAAAAATGTTAAGTATAGGAAGATTGTCCATATACAGAGGGATTTTCCTTCTAGGGATGTGTATGGAGAAAATAAGATTCCTGTTACTACATTATTATCTCCTGCACCAAAGGGTGTTACTTCTTTCCCTGGATCCAACACTGGTTAGAACCGTCTATACACTTTTGCCTTTTGCAATGATTTTGAGGAATCCCCTAATGTTGTTACTGGGATGCTCAAAATCTTCTCTTGTGATGCATATTATCTGCTTGATCCCAAGTCTACCCTCTCTTATGTGACCCTTTATGTGGCTATTCATTTTGGTTTTGACCCTGAATATATTTTAGACCCTTCTCTGTGTCCACCTCAATGGGTAACTCTATTATGGATAAAAGAGTCTATAGGGGTTGTGTGATATCGATCTGGGGTGGAGAGACCTTGGTGGATATGACAGAGTTGGATATGGTAAACTTTGATGTGATTTTAGGGATGAATTAGTTACAATCGTGCTATGCATCTTTTGATTATCGGACCTAAAGGGTCAGTCTCCATTTCCTTAATGAGTCGATGATGGAATAGGATGGAAGTTCCCTAGTGCCTAAGGAAAGGTTTATTTCATATCTTAGATCCCGAAAATTAGTTTCTAAAGGGTGTCTCTATCACTTAGTGCATGTTAAGGATTCTAGATACGAAGGCCCTTTATTGCAAACTATCCGTATGATCTATGAATTTTCTAAAATATTCCGCGATGATCTTCCTAATATTCCTCTTGATAGGGAAATTAATTTTGGGATTGATATTCTTTCAGACACTCATCCTATTTCTATCCCTTCCTATAGAATGGCTCAAGCTAGAGTTGAAGAAAGTCAAGGAGCAGTTGAAAGATCTTCTGGATAAAGGTTTCAACCACCCTAGTATGTCTCCATGGGGTTATCCCATTCTCTTTGTGTGTAAAAAGAATGGTTTCCTTCGAATGTGTATTGATTACCGCTAATTAATTAAGATGATCGTGAAGAATAAGTATGCACTTTCGAGGATTGATGATCTCTTTGATTATCTTCATGGTGCTATGTACTTTTGTAGGATTGATCTTTGGTCTGGGTACCATCTGTTAAAGATTAGGAAGACGAATATCTCTAAAACTGCTTTTCAAACACAATATGGTCATTTTGAGTTTTTGGTGATGTCCTTTGGATTGACTAATGCCCCAACAGTATTTATGGATTTTATGAATCGAGTTTTTCATCATTTTATGGACTTGTTTTTCATAGTCTTTATTAATTATATTTTGGTGTATTCCAAGAGTGAGGCAGATCATATCGATCATCTTTGCCTTGTGTTGTAGACCCTTAAGGAGCAACAGTTGTATGCTAAACTCTCTAAGTGTGAGTTTTGGTTGAACGCTGTGACTTATTCGGGCCATGTTGTTTCTAGTGAAACGATCATGGTAGATCCACAAAAGGTTGCAGTGTTGAAGAAATGACCTAAACCCACGACTCCAACCAACATTCAGAGCTTCTTGGGATTAGCTGGTTATTATAGAAGGTTCATGAAAAGTTTTTCTTCTATAGATGCCCCATTATCTAGGTTGACTCAGAAGAAGGTGAAGTTCTTGTGGTCTGATGCTTGCAAGGGAAGTTTCGAGAAGTCAAAGGATAAATAAACTTTGGCTCTGGTCTTGACTCTGCCCGAGGGCACTAATGGTTTTGTTGTTTATTATGATGTGTCCCGGGTGGGATTTGTCCGTGTGTTAAAGCAGCATGGCAAGGTGTTTTCTATGCTTCTAGACAATTGAAAATTCATGAGAAGAACTACTCGACTAGTGATTTGGAATTATTAGTTGTGGTATTTGCATTAAAGATCTAGCGACAATATTTGTATAGGGTCCATATTGATATTTAATATAATCATAAGAGTCTGCAATATGCGTTCACTTAGAAGGAGCAAAATCTTAGGCAAAGAAGATGGCTTGAGTTTCTCAAAGACTTTGACATGAGTCTTCACTATCATCCAGGTAAGGCAACGTGGTTGCTGATGCTCTTAACAGGTTGTCCATGGGAAGCTTATCTTATGGGGATGAGAAGAAATAAGATTTGGTGAAGGATATTCACCATTTGGATAATCTTAGAGTCCATCTCTTGGATTTTGAGAATGGTGGTGTTATCGTTCAAGAGCCGGCATAGTCATCTCTTGTAGCAGAAGTAAAGGAAAAGCAAGTGTTGGACCCTATCTTAATGCAAATCAGGAATGATGTGGGTAGTCAAAAAATGATGTTTTTTTAGATTGGTGGTGTTGGTATCTTATGGTACCAAGGAATATTGTGTTTTTCTGATGTAGATGGGTTGTGGGAAAGAATTTTGGCCGAAGCTCACGAGTAGTACTATACGGTTCATCCTAGTTTGATGAAAATGTATTATGATCTAAAGGAGATTTATTGGTGGAATAATATGAAGCGGGATGTGGCCAATTTTGTGGGTAAGTGCATGGTGTGTCAGCAAGTGAAAGTGGAGTACTTGAAGCCAGGTGGGTTAACTCAAGAGATTGAGCTGACGGAATGGAAATGGAAAATAATTAATATGGATTTTATTATCGGCCTTCCGCGGTCTCGCTAGCAATTTGATTATATTTGGGTCATCATGGATAGGATGACTAATTCTGCTTACTTCTTGCCAGTGAGGACTAATTTCTCCTATGGGGATTACACCAAGTTGTTCATTGAGGAGATCTTAAATTTACATGGTACTCCAATTTCCATCTTATCTGATCGAGGTACCTAGTTTTCATCTCCCTTTTTGAGTTCGTTCCATCAAGGTTTGGGGACTAAGGTAACCCTTATTACCACTTTCCACCCATAAATGAATGTTTAAGTGGAAAGGACATTTCATGCCTTAGAAGATATGTTTCGGGCTCATGTATTTTATTTTGGTGGAAGTTGGGTTGACCACTTGCCTTTCATAGAAACTATCTACAACAACAATTATTACTTTAGCATTGGTATGGCTTCATTCGAGGCCTTATATGGAAGGAGGTGTAGGTCTCTTATTTGGTGGTTTGAGGTAGGTGAAAATACGTTATTTGGCCCTGATTTAGTTAACCAAGCTAAGGAGAAGGTGAAGGTGATTCAGAATAGACTTACAGTCGTGCAAAGTCGTAGAGTCACTAAAATCTCTACGCAGATATGAGGCTAAGGGCGTTGTATTCAGTGTTGGTGATAGGGTGTTCTGGAAGGTGTTTCCATGAAGGGAGTAATACGACTTGGTAAGAAGGGGAATCTCATCCCCCGTTATGTTGGTCAATACTTGGTTTTGAGTAGGGTTGGTAATGTTGCATACGAATTGGAGTTGCCTTCTAATTTGAGCTATATTCATCTGGTGTTTCATGTTTCGATGTTGAGAAAGTGCGTGGGTGATCCTTTGATGGTTATTCCTTTGGAGGAGGTGGGTATTTCTAATCCCTTATTCTATGAGGAAGTCCTGATCGAGATTTTAGATTGGCAACTTCGTTGGTTACAGACCAAAGATGTGGCTTCGGTAAAGGTTCTTTGGAGGAACCAAAAGGATGAGGAAGCTACTTGGGAATCCAAGGAAGACATGAAGTCCAAGTATCTGTTCTTATTCCCCATTTTGAAAAATCGTGCTTGAGGTATGTGTATTCCTTATCATCTTTGTTTTCTAACTTTGTTAAAGAAAATTGTGATTTCCTTAGTATCTTTGTTTTCTGTCTTTGTTAAAGGTAAGTGTGATTGTGTTAGGAGTCAAATCGTGCTAATAAATGTCGTGTACTGTCATTTGTTGATGAATGATCCTAAGGGGGGAGTATGTAACACCTTGGGTTTTTGGTCCTTGAAAATTTCTAAAATTTTATTCTCACTGTCCTGACTACGACTTCCCCCACGAGTCGTAGAGAGTCTTGATAGGTCATAGATACCTAATATTAAAAAAATCAGTAAGTGTATGACTAAGTTCTTCTTTGAGTACGAGTGGCTCACAAAGAGTCATAAGGATTGTTACGAGTCATTGGGCGCAAATCTTAGGATGTCCAGTATTTACCCCAAACTGGTTCTGTTTTAACTACAACTAGACCCTATGAGCCGTATGGTCCCATTACGAGTTATACCAGTTGAGTTGTAGGTTCAACAATGTATGGGTGCCTTGACACTGTCTTGGTTATGACTCATGGTGTCAAGTCGTAAGGTATGGTTACAAGTCGTATAGTGACCCATAGTCACTGATAACTAAATTTTAGTTTTAAATTTAGGGCACATTGGATAATTCCCTCCTTACCCAATTAAAACCCCATGTTCATAATACACTTAAGAGGGGTTATTTCTTATTCATCACGTCCTCAAACACTTCTAAAAATTCTCTCAAGAAACCATAATTAGGGTTTCAAAGAAGTAAGTAATCCAAAGGCTCAAGGGTGGAATTCTCTCCATAAACTTGGGTATTTCAAGCATGTTACTCTTCACTAATTGCTAATTTTGTAAAAGCACGTTATTTAAAGGGTTGTTCATGATATATTGATGTTGGTTTAAAAATAAGGGTTGAGGGTTTTGAATGCTTATTGATTGAACAATGGTTCCCATGGCTTACATATAATTATTCATGGTTTAATTATGGTTTTTAAACTTGTAGGTGCATGGGTATGATAAATAAACAAGTGGATTGTGATTTCCCCAAATTTGTGACTTTTGAAATGGTTATGACCTCAACCCCATATTATGAAATAGGTTTTGAATATGAAAAGTATGCATATGGATCTACTCTGAACTATTACATAATGTGAAAAGTCAATGAAGTGTAATGATTTTTTGAATTGAACCTTATGTGGTTGTGGAATTCCATAAGATAATGTATAATTTAACCAAGGGGGTTGCGAAGTCTCCTAAGTGGTGTAATTGGTTTGGTATGATGATGTTACCGTGTAAGTGTAGTTGGTATGACGATACCAACAATGTATGCCTCAATGTGTAATGTGGTTCAATGAATGGGATTGTGTGATAAATGATTTAATTGAGCATTAATGAGGGTTGTGAAGATGAGTCATGAAAGTTGATGTACCAAAGGACCAATACCGGAAACCGTAGTTGCCGATGCAGGGGTATATATGACCGGGTGGTTTGAGTCCCCCTTATTATTACTATCATATGATTGAGAGGTTCGAGACCCCACATTATATTACATGATCTAGTGTTTGTGTCACCTTGATCTACTGGGAAGTTCGAGTCTCCTATAGTGCATATGTATACCTTCTGGTTTGTGCGACCATACGCACTAGGGACCTACCAGCTGGGGGAAACCTGGGCCCATATAGCCCATGGGTGCCTTCTTATGATTTGACGGTTGAACTTTATAATCCAGGCTAAAGTTTTAAAGTGCATATTAGGTCGTGTTGCCTATCTTGGCATGTGATATATATGTATATGCATTTGATTATATGCATTGGTTTTGAATGATTTTCAACTGTAGATCATGACGTTATGTCATCCTTATCCCTGAGTTATATGCTAGTGTTTACCTCACCAACCGTCTTCGAATGCTGTATACCCATACGATGTAGGCACCGAAGATACTCTACTTTTCCTGCACAGAGTTAGATGGATCAACTTGGTTCGTCGGTTCTTGGTGATATTTCATTCTCTAGAAGAATTAGACATTTCATCAATTCTTATCATAGATTAGAATTGATTCATTATCAATAACATTATCATTTTTATTGTCATTATCTGAGTCGGGGACATGTCCCGACGAAGACTGGTTTTGGTTTTCTTTGCATAGAGGATTTTTTGGATTACTATGGACTTGGGTCATGTTGGTCGGTTGTTTTGGTCGGTTACTGGATATCGGTCATAGACTTATCTTTTGTTCTTTAATCTTACCTTGTGTTTTCTTATTATATGGTCGGAATTTATCCGACATTTGGGATGTTGTTTTCACTTAGTTAGGTTCTGGGGATGGTCTCAGGTCCATGTGGGACTTGAGATGCTTTCCATGGATAGGACCTGGTTCGGGTCGTGATAGGGCTCCAGTGCGTGTTAGACGCATGAACCAGAGAAAATTCAGGGAAAGCTATAACCATCAAGGCAATTAGCTATCCCAAAATTTATATCGTGTGACACATGCACACGGTCATTAAGACCAACCCTCACATCACAAAACATGAGTTTCTAGTATTAGTCCCCCGAGACTTCCACATTTCAAGGACAGCTAACACAACCCCCATTAAGCCCAAATTAAAACATTCAACACATAACCAAACCACCGATTCCAGGAGTCAATTATTAAGGCATCATTAAGTGGTATTGTCATACTGACTATAACTTCCAAACAAATGTCATTAAGCCATTACCTTAGGAAGACCTTGTACCCCAGACTCCATTATTAAATCAACTTGGGGGATTCCATTGTGCCCCACAAGGTTTTCAAAACCATCTCTAACCATTTTGTCATTTATGCAATGCATTAGTTTCAAAGAGAGTATCCAAACCAAATGATAATTCATATTTCAAAACCAATTATGCAAGTGGGTTGATGTTATTATCCATTTTCATACCAAAATCAGTTATTTGGGGAATAGGTTATACCCCTAAATTCATTCACCATTCCCATGCACCCCAATGAGTGTAAAAAACAACAATTCACGCAAAATAAATCAATAGAAAACATGAAAAAACATTCGAACAACTTATATCCCAAACCCTCAACCCATAGTTCAAAACCCGACATAAAAACCATGAAAAATAAAATAATTTTTATGCCATTAGTAAAATAAGAGTATAGGGAAAAGGCACATACCTTGGACACACAAGAATTGGAAAGTAATTCGGAGCTTGGAACTCGAAAGATGAACGTAGGATGAAATCCTTATGGTTTCTTGGGGTTTTGAGTTTGAGAGTGGAATTGGAAATTTTTAATCTCTTAAAAATAAAAGAAATGGTCTATATAATGCTTAAGGGTTGTACATAGGTGAAAAGACCTCAATACCCCTCATCTCAATTAACGAAAACAAAATTACACGAATTCTTACCTAGGAGTATGACACAGACCTTACCGCAGAGGCTAAACTCCATGCCATGGAACCTATTGCGGAGATTATCCTCTATGCCACGAACCCTATTATGGAGATTATCCTCCGTGACACGGGGATATCGTAGAGGCTTACTGCCTCCGTGGTCCAAAACCACCCAAAACCCTTCTAAAAAATCCAAAACTCTCTCGGGACAACCTATTCACATGCCTAAATACAATTTAAGTCAAAAATTGATGTTTCAAAGACGAGAAAATAAAATGATCAAAATTAGGAGGGTGTTACATTATCCCCCCTTAGGATCATTCATCCCCGAATGATGATCTGGGACACTTTTCGCATGAGAATAGCAATATTACGCAAGAATCAAATAATAAACCCGGATAATAACAAAAAAAGAACGAAATTCATACCTTAAACTTCTTCACCCGACACATGAAATAAGAATGGGTACTTAGCCTTCATATCTTCCTCCGCATCCCACGTGGCTTCTTCTACCTTATGGTTCCTCCAAAGGACCTTTACTGAAGCTATATCTTTAGTCTTCAATCTACGAACTTGTCTATCCAAGATCTCCACCAGGACCTCCTCGTATAATAGGGAATTTGAAATACAAACGCTCTTAATAGGCACCACCAAGGAAGGATCACCCACGCACTTATTCAACATAGACACATGAAACCCATGGTGAATAGAACCCAAAGTAGAAGGCAATTCTAGATCATAACCAACATCCCCCACTCTCTTCAAAATCAAATAGGGTCCAACATAACAGGGACTAAGCTTTCCCTTTCTTCTAAAATGCATCACTCCCTTTATGGGAGACACCTTCAACAACACCCAATCACCTACATTGAACTTCAACTCTTTTCGCCTCACGTCTGCATAGGACTTTAGGAGACTTTGGGTAGTCTTAAGCCTATCCCAAATCACCTTCACCTTATCACAACTTGATGAACTAAATAAAGACTGAACAACCTTGCCTCACCAACTTCGAACCACCCGATAGGAGATCTACACCAACTATACAATGCCTCAAACAGGACCATACTAATGCTAGATTGAAAACTGTTATTGTACGCAAACTCTACAAGAGGAAAATGGTCAACCAAAATACCTCCAAAGTCAATTACACAAGCACGAAACATATCTTTCAAAGTTTGAATGGTCCTTTTGACTTGTCCATCCATCTGCAGGTGAAAAGCGGTGTTAAGGTTCACCTTAGTCCCCAAACCTCGCTGGAATAACCACAAAAAATTAGATGAAAACTGTGTACCACGGTGTGAAATGATGCGAACTAGAGCACCATGTAACTTCACAATCTCCTGAATAAACAACCTTTCATAGTTCTCAGTAGAATAACTAGTCCTCACTAGCAAGAAGTGGGCAAACTTAGTAATCCTATCCGCGATGACCCAAATAGAATCAAGATGGTTCCGAGACCGCAGAAGACCGATAACATAATCCATATTAATCACTTCCCACTTCTACACATGCAACTCAATTTCTTGATACAACCCACCAAGCCTTAAATGCTCCACATTAACTGGTTGACATACCATACACTTAGCCACAAAATTAGCCATATCCTTCTTCATGTTATTCCACTAATAAATCTCCTTAAGGTCATGATACATCTTTGTCGAACCAAGATGAATCAAATAACACAACTCATAAGCTTTGGCCAAAGTTCTACCTCACAGCCCTTCTACATTAGGAACACATAACCTATCTCGGTACCTCAAGCTACCATCACCACCAACCTCAAATTCTATCACCTTCTTCTTACCCATATCATCCTTGATTTATGTCAAGATAGGATCCAGCACCTGTTTCTCCTTTACCTTAACGCCAAGAGATGACTTTTCCACTTCTTGCACAAATACACCACCATCCTCAGAATCTAAGAGACGAACTCCAAGATTATCCAAACAGTGAATATCCTCTTTCAAGTCTCACTTCTCTTAACCGTATGGGATAAAATCCTTATAGATAACCTGCTAAGAGCATCAACAACCACATTATCCTTACGTGGGTGATAGTGGAGACTTATGTCATAGTACTTGAGCAATTCAAGCCATCTCCTTTGCCTGAGATTCAACTCCTTCTGGATGAATACATATTGCAGGCTCTTATGATCTGAATAAATGTCAACATGGACCCTATATAGATAATGTCACCAAATCTTCACTGCGAATACCACAACCAGCAACTCCAAATCACAATTTAAATTATTTCTCTCATGAACTTTCAAATTCCTAGAAGCATATGCTACTAGCTTGACATACTGCATTAACATACAACCAAGTCCCACACGAGATGTATCACAATAAACCAAGAAGCCATTAGTACCCTCGAGCAGGGTCAAAACTGTATTAGAATTGAATTTATCTTTCAGCTTCTCAAAACTCCCATCGTAAGCATCGGACCGCAAAAACTTTACCTTTTTCTGAGTTAACTTAGTCAAAGGTGGGGAAATCAATGAGAAGCTCTCGACAAACCTCCTATAATAACCAGCTAAACCCAAGAAACTCTAAATATAGATTGGAGTCATGGGTCTATGCCACTTCTTAGCCACCACAACTTTCTATGGATCCACTATGATCCTTTCACTTGAAACAACATGACCTAGAAAAGTAACAACATTCAACCAAAATTCACACTTCGAAAACTTAGCATAGAAACACTGATCTTTTAGGTCTGCAACACAATACAGAGGTGATTGGCATGATCCACCCCACTTTTTGAATATATCAAAATTTCATCTATAAACACAATCACGAATAATTCCAAAAACTGATTGAATACCTGGTTCATCAGATCCATAAATGCTATAGGGGCAATGGTCAACCCAAAAGACATGACCAAGAACTCAAAATGTCCATACCGGGTACAAAAGGTAGTCTTAGGGATATCCTCCTTACTAACCTTGAACTTATGATAACCCGACCGAATCAATATTAGAGAAATACTTAGCACCATGAAGTTGGTAAAATAAGTCATCAATCCTAGAAAGAGGGTACTTACTCTTCACCGTCTCCTTGTTCAACTGACGGTAATCAATATGCATCCGAAGAGAACCATATTTATTTTGCACGAATAGAATGGGAGCACCCCATGGAGACACACAAGGGAAGATAAAACCCTTGTCAAGAAGATCTTTCAACTGCTCCTTAAGTTTCTTCAACTCAGCCAGAGACATCCTATCAGGAGGGATAATGATAGGACGAGTGTCCCAAATAAGATCAATCTTAAACTCAATTTCCTTATTGGGAGGGACACCAGGAAGATCATCAGGAAGAATCTCAAGAAATTCACTATCCACAGAAATGGATTGTAAATAAGGACACTTCGAGTTAAAATCTTTAACTCAAACTTAATGATAAAAACTCCCCTTGGAAATCAATTTCTAGTCTCTAATATATGATATGAACCTTCCCTTAGGTTCTAAAGAACTCCTTTCCCACTTAATGATCGGCTCATTAGGGAATTTCAAAATGACCTTAAGGATCCAACAGTCTAAAAAAGCATAGCATAAATTCAACCGATCCATCCCCAAGATGACATCAAAATCTAGTATGTCTAATTCAATTAAATCAACCAAATTTTCCCTACCACCAACAGGTACCACATAACCCCTATAACCCCATCTAGTAACCACCGAGTCACCCACCGGGGTAGAAATAGAAAAGGGATTCGAAAGACACTCGGGATCAAAACCAAAATACACAGCCACAAATGGGGTCACATAAGAAAGGATTGTGAAATACCTAGGCTTTGGGCCTTAGGAAAAGTCTCTTGTATGGTGCATTCTGTCCAAGATACGATTTAGGTGTGTCACCCGTACCTTTGTCTATGAGTCTTAACCTCTCCCACTTCCCATCTCGTACCTTGAGCAACCTAAGTGGGTAACATACTATCCACAATATGACTTTGCCTCCCCTTAGTCGTACACTAATGTACAAATCATGCCTAGATGAGTTGTAAGGTTCTTGGCACTTGATCATAAGTGGACTATTTTTTGTACGGGTCATGGGTGTAGTTTAGGGTCCAAGTCATACCTTTAGATATGGGTTTAGGGTGCATGGTCGTACCTCGGACATTGTATATGTCATAGGAGAACCCTAGGGTACGAGTTAAGGTACCACTTGTACCCAACTTTGGGGTCATTTTCCATCTTTTATTTGAGGACTTTATGGTCATTTCCTACCCTAAAAACCTAAGTCCCCTAACTATATAAGTGTGTATGGACTCCTTAAACATATTTTGTGGGGATCAAACATTCCAAATTACTTTCTCAAATACTTTGGAAGATTTAGAGGCTAGGGTTTCAAGGGTGTTCATCTTGGGGTAAGAGGAGTCAAGTTTTCTTTGGTGAATCATCTTGTTTGAGGTATGTACCTCTCTCCCTTGTTAAATAACTCAAAAATCATGTATTTCAAACTTGGATTAGTAAGTGTACATGGTGATTTTGAAATCAAATAAAAAGGGTTTTTGTTGTCGAATGATGAATAATGTTTGCTCTTGCTTAGACTTGCGATTATATACGATATTGGTGGCGGTTTGCATATGTGGGTGTTTGTTGTATGTAGTTTAACAAATGGGTATTGATTAACCCTAATATTAATTAATTCTACCATGAATTTGGCCTTGATAAAAGTATACACATGAGGTATTTGTGAAAATATCAAAATGAAATGTTCAGACACATGTTAATGGAGTATTGAACTATGGTATTGGTCTGGTGAACATGAATAGGAGATGATATTGTTATAATTGATGTGAATACTTGATAAGTGGTTAGAAAAGGCATTTTTGGCCATGTATTGAGTCATAATGAATATGAATGCTTGGTAAATGGTTGGTAAGAACCTTGTTAATCATGTAATGGATTAATTTATGACTTTAGATGGTGTGATGGTCCAATAAGTATGAATGGTTGATAAATGGTATTGTAATGATATTTTTATCTATATAATTAGTTAAATTATGACCATGTTGGTTGATGTCTAATAAAGGGGTTTATTTCCCTAAACATGAACTTGTAATTGTGTTTGGAACTAAAGTGTGGTATAGAAATGCTAATGAAGAATGAATGGGATAGTAAGGGTCTTGATGACCACCGATTGAATTGAATAATGATTTGAATTAAGACATTAGCCTAATAAAGTGTTTAATCAATAAATGTTTCCATGAAGACCTTATGGTCCCATGTGGTGGTGTTTTGGATAAATGGTTTAAGTCCTTAAGTGCTCAAATGAATTGTATGGATTTTAATGCATGAACTAAAAGGGGATAAGAGTTCAAACGTTGACTAATAATGGATTGTGGTTTGAGTCTCTCTCCCAATGAAATGATTAGTGGTTCGAGTCCTTAGTCCAATGAAATGGCTTATGGTTCGAGTCCCTCGCCCAATAAAATGACTAGTAGTTCGAGCCCCTAGTCTAATAAAATAGCTTGTGGTTCAAGTCCCTCATCCAATGAAATGACTAGTGGTTCGAGTCCCTAGTCTAATAAAATGGCTTGTGGTTGGAGTCCCTCACCCAATGAAATGACTAGTGGTTCGAGTCCCTAGTCCAATGAAATGGCTTGTGGTTCGAGTCCCTCACCCGATGAAATGACTTTTGGTTTGAGTCCCTAGTCTAATGAAATAGATATTGGTTTGAGTCCCTTTCCCTATAAGTTGGTTTATGGTTTGAGTCCCTTGCCTAATAAGTTGGTTGAGTTGGATAAATTGGTTGAGTTGGTTTGAGATTTGGATCCCCTTGACTAGTGTAACAAAGAAGTTTAAGGTTCTAAATTTGTAAGGTGAAAGGTTGAAAGTTCTTTACTCCTTGTCTTATGAATGAATGATCTAAGATAGATTGCTATGATTCTTTCCATGACTTGACATGCTCTATAAATATATGTCTATGTATCGTCATATATGCCTAAACTAACGTAAATGTGATTGCATATAATGGTTTGATTTGGATTGAATAAATGCACTATTTTATCCTTATCCTTGAGAAACTTGCTAGCACTCCAACCGCTAACCGTCTCCGAACACTATGTCCCCATGTGACATAGGTTCCAAATCTTTTTTTTAATGTAGTGACCAAGTATTCAGGTGGATCATGTGTTGACACTGAAGTGGTGTGCTTTAATTCTCAAGAAAGCATACATTTCATAGTATTTTACTTTGTCATAAACTTGATTTATTTGACCTAGTGTTGGCTATTGTCGGGGGCATGTCCCGATATATTTTAGACATCAGATTTGTAGAGGTTCTATAGATGACTGTGGACTTGGGTATATTGGCTATATTGTTGATATTATGAAATGTTAGATATTGTCTAAGTATTGACTACTAGCTTTATTTTTCCGCTATTTTGATTTATGGTCGGAGTTTATCCGATACTCATGGTTTGTTGAGGTGGTTAGGTTGGGTTAATGGGGCGATCTCCGGTCCAAGTTGGGTTTGAGATGCCCATACGACATAACCTAATTTCGGGGCATGGCAGGTAGACCCTGGATCAACTAAACAATACACATCATGAGAGAAGATTTTTAACATACCAGTTACGACATCAAAAGATGCCTTAGACTCATGATGGGTAGTAAGAGTGTGCAGGCGATTCTAAGCAGTGCCAGTATTAGCTATGGAACCCCTTGGAGAAGGAGTTAATAATGTGGCAACTATAACCTTATTATCCCCCGTAGAGATCTTTCCCCAGGGTGATCCTTCAGCATATGTCCCAGCTGGCCAGAATTAAAACAATAATTCCTTCCCTCGTCACAGAAATCATGATGAAACCAACCACAAAGTCTCCAAGGAGGATATGATGTAGCTGACTAGGTCCCATTAGCCTAAGATTGGCACCCTGTGCCCTAGAACTATCGCCACTCTTAAAATGATGATCTCCGGACGACTTTGGATAAGGTGCACTATCCGTCAAATAGGAACCAGAGTTGCCTCACTTCTTCTTAGACTATTTCCCACCATCTCTACCACTCTGCTGCCGACCTCCACCCTAATATGAATACTGAAACTTCTTACTCTGCCTTTCCCCCACCTCTGTTTGCTTCTTCTTTTCCTCTTCAACTTATTGCATATACACCACCAGTCGAGAGATATCCATATCTTTGTTCAACAAGGTAGCCTTTATCTCAAAACTCAAAAGAAAATTTCCTTATTCTAGCCCTCATGCTAGACACTAGCTCAAGAGCATATCGTGACAAATGGTGGAATTTCAAGGCATATTCCTTCATCGTCATCCTGCCTTGATTTAAATTTACAAACTCCTAAGCTTTTGTATCCCTCAACACTTGAGGAAAGAAACGATATAGAAAGGTACTAGAAAAGTTATCCCTTAATGCTACCTCCGCATAATCATCCCTAGACTGATCCCACTCTTCATACCATAGGTATGCTACATCCTTCAACTGATAAACAGCGAATTCCACACCTTCTACATTAGTAGCATGCATAACTTGGACGATCTTATCCATCTTATCTATAAACCTTGAGGATCCTCCTTAACCTTAGCACCAATGAAAGTAGTAGGGCTTAACTTTATAAACTAGCCAACTCTAGTGGCCTCAGATGAACTCTTAGAAAAACCAGCAAAACTCATCTGGTGTGAATGAGATGTCACCAATTGCTCGACAGATGAATGGATTAGAGAAACTCAACAGTAGTAATATTTCCCTAAGGCAAGGGAGTACGAGTGCCACTAGATGGAGAAGGATCAGTGGAGACAGATGGAACTCCATGGGGCAATCAGAAGCAGCGACCTTTGACCGGGTCTGTACCCCTTAATTTGGACGGGATCCACCCACATTATCCTAAGGCGCGACAGATGAGCTTTCATGAGCTTCAGATCATCTGGGAGGGATGATCTGAAAGGAAAATAAATGAGAGTTAGAGGAATCTAAGACCTTAGACTCTATAGACCAAAAATAAGACAAAAAGAAAATGAAAAATTCCTAAATGTCTCATAGATTCTCCCTTATAAGTTTGGCACGCTACACACCATTAAAAGATACTCTACTTAACCTGGCTTTATGGGCACCGAATTGACCATGAAACTAGGATCTGATACCAACTTTGTCAAGACCCAAACTAGGTCCTAGCTGTGACGAGCATCTCAAGTCCACCGAGGACCAGAGACCACCTTTTTGCCTAATCCAACAAAACCAAGTACACCTAGCAGTGGATGAATTCCAACATTAAACAAGATATGATAAAAAAGGTCAAATATTCTATGATAGATAAATATCTAACAACCACCAACCAATAACTAATACCGATAACCAACCATAATTCCCATGCATATAGTAATGTCCGACAAAGCTTCTAAAAAACCAAAGATAGTCAGGTCTGGACATTCCCCCGACCATAGCTAAAAACAAATCCACTATAAAGAGTCAATACATATGGAAACCCAATGTAAGAAATGGGGTCTTTCGATGAATAGAAGCTCACCACTTCAGTCTGACTCACGAGTTGTACCCTAATCACCTAATCACTATGCAAAAGGAATAGAAGTATGCTCAGTTCCTGCATCATGTGGGGATACAATGTCTGAAGACAGTTAGTGGTTTGAGTGCTAACATATAACTCAAGGATAAAGGATAAAATAATGCCATAATCCATAATACAGAAAATATTAAAACCAGTGCACAACAATATATGCAATGAATGTATATATATATATATATATATATATATATATATATATGCCGAGAAAGGGGACAGGACTTAGCATGATCTTTAAAATCTTAACTTGGACTATGTAGCTTGACCGTCATAAACCGACACCCACGGTCTTTATGGGTTCAGATCCCCCTACTAAAAAGGGATGAAAGGGCCCAGTGCGTGTTAGCCGCATGAACCAGAGAAAACCCAGGGAAACATAAATCCATTAATGCAATTAGCCATCCCAAAATATATATTAAGTGTGACACATGCACACGGTCATCAAGACCAACTCTCACGTCGGCAAACATAAGTTTCCAGTATTAGTCCCCCTGGGACCTCCACCTTTCATGGTCAGCTAACACAACCCCCATTAATCCCAAATTACAATATTTAAAACATAACCCAACCACCAATTCAAGGAGTCAATTATTAAGGCATCATTAAGTGGTATCATCATACCGACTATAGCCTGCAAATAAATGTCATTAAGCCATTACATTGAGAAATCCTTGTACCCCAGACTCCATTATTAAAATAAACTTGGGGGATTCCATTTTACCCTACAAGGTTTTCAAAACCATCGTTAACCATTTTGTCATTTATGCATTGCATTAGTTTCAGAGACAATAGCCAAACCAAATGATAATTCATATTCCAAAACCAATTACGCATGTGGGTCGAGGTTAATATCAATCCCATACCAAAATGGGTAATTTGTTATACCCTTAAATTCATTAACCATTCCCACACACCCAATGAGTGTACAAACCAACAATATATGCATAATAAATCAATAAAAACCATGGAAAAACATTTAAATAATTTATATCCAAAACCCTCAGCTCATAGTTCAAAACCCAACCTCAAAACCATGAATAATAAACCAATTTTCATGCCATTAATAAAATACGAGCATAGGAAAAGAGGTACATTTCTTAGACACACGAGAATTGGAAAGTAATTCGAATCTTGGAACCCGAAAGATGAATGTACGATAAAATCCTTATGCTTTCTTGGGGTTTTGAGTTTGAGAGTGGAATTGGAAATTTTTAATCTTTTAAAACTAAAAGGAACAGGCTATATAATTCTTAAGGGTCATACATAGGTGAAAAGACCTCAATACCCCTTATCCTAAGTAAATAAAACAAAACTGCACAGATTTTTACCCAGGGGCGTGGCACGAACCTTATTGCGGAGGCTAACCTCCATGCCACAGACCCTATTGTGGAGACTATCCTCCGTGCCACGGGCCCTATCACAGAGATTATCCTATGTGACATGGGGATATCTCTGAGGCTCACTTTCTCCATGGTCCAAAACTACCCCGAACCCCATTGAAAAATTCTGAAACTCTCCTGGGACATCCCATTCACCTGACTATCCATAATTTAAGTCAAAAATCAACTTTTCAAATATGGGAGGGACAAAAATAAAATGCTCAAAATTTGGAGGGTGTTACAAAGAAACACATTAAAAAACTCACAAACTACAAGAACAGAGTCAAGCAATGAACTCTCCATACTACTATCACAAATATAAAAAAAATAAGACTTACAACCTGTCAAAATAAGCCTTCTAGCACGAACATAAAAAATAATCCTTATCGGATCACGGCTAACCACTCCCTTCCATATGAATGGGGATATACTAGGCATGACTAAGGTAATGGTCTTTGCAAATCAATCCATAACCGCATGATTGTGGGATAACTGGTCCATGCCTCGAATCACATCAAAATCCATTATATCTAGGATAATAAGATTGGCACAAGTATCAACATCGCTAACACTCACAACTTATCATCTGAAAACTCGATCCATTACTAAAGAATCACCTACAAGAGTAGATACCTGCAATGACATAGATAATAAATCCCAAGATAACTCTAACCATGGTGCATAATAAGTAGAAATATTAGAATAAGTGGATCCCAGATTAAATAAAGCAAGGGCTGACTAGAGGCGCATCAAAATTATACCTGTAACAACAACATCCAAAGTCTCACACTCGGGCCTAACCGATACTGCATACAGTTGACCATGCCTGCCACATGTCTGAGCACCTGAATGACTTCCTGTCTTGCCTAACTGAGAACCTCCCCGAGTACCCGGGGAACCACTCTTATGACCATTAGAACTATCTCTAGCTTAGGGATGAATTTCTCTAATAGGGGAAACACACTGTTCTAAAACAACAATCGCCCCATGACTAAGGCACTCATGCACAAAATGATTAGAAGACCCACAGCCATAACATACCTTATAAGCTGAACTAACATCAATAGATCTGGCTATCCCAGAGTAACCACCATGACTAGAATAACCAGAAAATGAACCCCTCAAAGACTGGTCTCCACCTTGACCAGAGCGGTCTCTGACACTAGACTGACCTCCATCAGTAATCTGAAATACTACTTGAATAGGTTGGATAGGCTGACTTAGAGGCTGATGGGATGGACGCAGAGGATACCTACTTTGAGAACTGCCATCTCTGGGTTGGGAACTTTGACAACTTCCACCGAATCTGCCCTGAAACCTAGGCATCTTATCACAACCCTCACAGTGCATCTCCTCCATCCCCCAAGCGTGATCTGACACCTCATCAAAAGACCTACCTGTAACAACTAAACTCTGAGTAGACATCCAAATAGGGATTCTCAACCCTCTAATAAAACAATGAACTTTTTCATACTTAGTATCAAGAATAGAAGTCGCAGGCCTAGCCAACTCATGAAAACGAGCCTCATACTCTGCAACTATCATGGATCCCTACTCTAATCTAGAGAACTAATCCCTTAAATAATCTTTAAGACTATGAGGCATGTACTTCTCCAAGAATATCTCGGAGAACTAAGCCCATGACAAAAGAGAAGATCCAACTAGTCTAGAATCCATATAACCTCTCCACCAGTGTTGAGAAACCAAATCCAATTAAAATATGGTGTAATCTACACCACGAGTCTTAACATGGCCCAAATTATGGAGCCTATCCTCTCAAGCAATCAGGAAATCATATGCATCTTCATTCGGTGCACCAAAAAAACTAGATGGAGCCAATCTCATAAATCTACCTAACATCTTTTGCTCCTCAAAGGACATAGTGGGCTGAGCAACTACCGGATAAACAACTATCGGTGTAGGAGGAACCTCAACTCTCAATACCGCAGCTATAGGTTGCATCTCCGCCTCAGTACCACTCTGATTTGTAGACTGTGCACTATCAGACGACGCACCACCTACTAACCCCAAAAGTTGAACTAACAAATCTCTAAGCACTGAACAAGAAATAAACTCTGGTGGAGCCTAGGCTGGTTCCTCGCCCACCACTTGTTGGGGCGAAATAATTTCTGGTTCAAGAGCGGGAATAGGACCTGGGGAAGGCCTCCTCTCTTGGACCCTAATGAGGGACACATCATTAGACTGTCCACACCTTAAGGTTATTCAAATAGGAGTAGGATCCTGAGGCTTAGTATCGGGACCCTCGTCTCATATAGCGGTAGGACGTGTCGTGGCCATCTGCGAAAGAGTAAAGTCAAAGGAATACTTCTACAAACCAACTCAGACTTTTAGCAAAAAATGTGTGAAAGAAGGGAAGAAATCTTATGAATGTTCCATAGCCTCCCGAAGATAGGAAACAGACGTCATTATTCTAATCCACAGGACTATACTCTACTCTTTCTCTTGTACCAACAATACCAATGAAACCTAGGCTCTAATACTAAATTGTCACAATCTGATTTATGAGTCATGATGACACCTACTCTATCTCGCCAGTAGGTACGCCAAATCATGACTCAGAGCTAAACACAATGAGTTACCTGTGATTGAACTATCTTGACAACTGCACAATGTGTTGCGATCGCAATACCTTGTTCCGCGATAACACTAATACTCCTACCAAAGGTACCACGATCACCGACTTTCGCTAACGGTAGCAGCTACACCAGATGACATCTAAAACTTGGAAAATCTTCCAAGTTTCCGCCAAGCCCTCAAAATTCATCCAGAATTCCATATATGCAAACAAACTATTAAAACATACCTAATTTAATGTTCCAGACTAATGGCGTAATAAAATTTTCCATACGAGATTGTTTCGACCAAATATGGGTCCCATACCCATATTTTATTTTTGTAACTTTCCAACCATTAGGTCAGAATGAGCTCGGGTGTCTCGAGATCCAAACCAAAGGTCCACCTAGCCTAAAATCAACATTTTGGAGCTGTTGGTATAGTTATAATTTCATACAAGATTGTTTTACTAAAGTTTTAGCCTAGTGGACATTAGAAACAAATGAAGATTTCAAAACAGGGAATTGACTCTAAAATATCAAACGAACTGTCTGATAACTGAATCGTCACCTCCAGCAAGTCATAAATGACTAGGGGCAGCTATAGAAAATCTCTAACGACAAAAATAAGCAGAAATACAGAAAATGACCTGAAGGGCCATTACATCAAGATCCATGAGACAACTATCTTATAATTCATGTTCCAAATATCCAAGTAAAGGACAACACAAAGTATGTCACAACTTGCAATTAATTTGAACTACTCAAGGATCCCCAATAACAATAACAACAACAAACATGTTGCATTCTGATTAATATAAAGAAGCCAACACATAGAGACAACCTTTAAGTCCGGTTCACTCAAGGAATCAATATAATCAAGAAATTACATAATCTCCAGTTCACTCAAGGAATCAATAAAATCAAGAAATTACATAATCTCCGCTTCACTCAAGGAACTATGACACTCACTTGTACCTTGTACAGACATGCTAAGGGTTTTATGTGTGCACCCATAAGTCATGATCTGTAAGGGACAAATTCTTGTACAGGTACTAAATCTCATACATCAAATATCTGTCAATCTTATATCAACTAATCCTATAGAGATGACCAAATATCGATATATTCCAAAATAATGGTAAATATCAAAACAATCACAATAATATGATAACAAAACATAACTTGTTAAATTCAACAACCTTTTACATAAGTTTGTTGCATACGATTAATACTTCGAATATCAAGCAGTCTTTTACTTTCCTTGAACATGCATTGTACAAGCAATACTAATGAATTAGTTATCATGCACACATAACACAAATTCGATTTCAACTACATTAAACTATCATCTACCTCAATCCAGGCTTGCACCACTCAATAATCCTGAGCCTTGCCTTTTCATGTCATTTCCGCTTGTTTGTGATCTAAAAACATGAAAACAACATATAATTAACCAAATAACCTATCACGTCGAGGATTATAACCCAATTCTAAACCCCAAGGTCAATTTCATGATCATTATCCCCATTCTAGAATTCTTTTATCATAATTCACCTTAAACCTATCAATTTCATCATTACCACAATGAATTAATGTCATGCAAGAGTAAATTAATTATTACAATTAAACCCTAAAGATTTTACATTTAATTTATCCTCTTACACAGAAAATTCGCTAATTCAAGCCTTAACCCTCTCCAAAAACTCATAAATTAGTGATTCTAAGGTTAATTAACTAAAAAATTAGTTTATGGGGATGAATATTTACCTTTACGAAGAAAATTAATGGAAACCTGATGAAAAACATCCAAATCGCCTAAACTCTTCCTTAAAAATGAGTTTAGAATAATAAATCATTTTTAAGAAAAGTTTTGTATCAACAAAAACTTACTCGGCTATAGTGCTTTGATTCCACTATAGGGAGATGACCGACTTTGACTTTTGATATAGCGAATTTTTTTTTGTTGCTATATCTGCATGTCACTCGCTATAGTGGTAGTGGTGAGGCAGATCAAAAATCCTTCTAGCTTTTCCTTTTTGACGACAACACTCTTAAATCATGACATTTTAGGCTAATTCCTTTGCGTCAAATTCAATATAAGAAGTTCTATTCACTTAAATTCACTTCCAGAAAGTCCTACAGATTTCTTATCGCACTAACGAATACATAATCAAACTATACTTAATCACATTTACTCAATCTATTTTTGAATTGCCCAAGATCATACCTTACTCAGATTTTTTCTGACACCAGCCCAGCCCAAAATTTTCGCATGATTGACTCACCCATAACGACAGAAAGGAACATTACACTCAAGCAAATACAAATATCACATATACTTTTATATAGAAATACAAATAAAAGGTCAAAAATATGAGAAAGATAGAAATACAATTTAAAAAAAAAGACGATAAAGATTATAGAAGAGAAGAAGAGAGAGGCCAGAAATTGAGGGGAGAGAAAAAAGAGAAAATCCTCAGCATCTAGAAAATTATCAATATTTATCTATAATTTAAATAACCTTTAATGCAACATTATATTTGGTAATATAATTTTTAATAAAAGTCTCATAATTGATTTTAGCTACCGTAAAAAAATACTCTCCTTACCTAACTGAATCTTTAATTATTTAAGGGGAATGGACAAAAATGTCCACTCGCTAAATCTAATTTCAACTAAATAGCCACTACAATTTAATCCCTCTAATCAATCACTAAACTAATTTAATTTTATAGCCATTGATTATTTTGCATGTTAGTTACTACACGTTTTTTTCCCTTTTTTTTTTTTTATAATGCTACTTTATTTTATCTTTTTAATCTTGCAGTTTTTTTTATGTTTTATCTTTTTTTAATTGATGTTTCATTCTATTATAAAAAATTCCCTGCTCTATTGTGTTTTTTCACTGTTTTTATACTTTTTTTTAAAATCTATTCCTTTTTTGAAATTAACATAACTACAATTGTTGTACGTTGGAACATGAATTATGTATATTATCGAAATGATGACATTGACTATCAAAAAAGTTATGTGAAATTACTATAAAAAATTTTATTTGATCAAAACAGATACATAGGATTTTGAGGAGCAGATAATGCAACTCAAACAAAAAATGAAAAACCTAACTCCAACTTTTTTCAATAGTTAACTGCAATTTACCAAATCCAAAAATCAATCCCCAATATTATTGCAAGTCCATAAGAGGAACTATAAATAAAACAAGTCAAACATCAGAAAGAAAATAGATATACACATTCTATACAATTTTTAACTACAATTATTATTTAGATACATATTTTATACGACTCTATATAGTTTCTACATGCATTCTATAAATGTATCAATCTAGTATAAGAGAGTATCAATTGAGTATATGGATACTGCAAGTGTATCAATATAATATAAAAGTATATTAATGTGGTATAAAAGAGTATCAATTGGGTATAGGGACTGCATGTACTTGCATAGAATTTTCTTTCTCTTTTATAAAAAGTGTATCGATATAGTATAAAAGTGTAGCAATATGATATAAAATTGTATCAATAGAGTATAGAGACTGCATGTGCCCAATTGGGTCAAATGACTAAAAAAGGGAATTAAATTTAGCCGACAGGTTACATTTGTCCACCTTTTCAAATTGTGTCCATTTTTTTTAAAATGATCACCCGATGTCCTTTTCCCATTATTTAACTATTTGAGTATGTATTTCAACTCAAAAAACACGCAAGAAATACAA
The DNA here is from genome assembly GCA_030864215.1 of Capsicum pubescens. Lineage (NCBI taxonomy): Eukaryota > Viridiplantae > Streptophyta > Magnoliopsida > Solanales > Solanaceae > Capsicum > Capsicum pubescens. Next base: position 95,031,081 of record CM061538.1, on the reverse strand, counting down.
CCTGATTTATATTTGACATCCGAAAAAATTGCTATCAATTGCAATTTTAATAATGTTACTGCCAACTTAGATCATCTCTTATGGACTGCTATAAAATTTCCTCATTAAATAATTATAGACGTGCAACTAATCTTGTACAAAATAATTTATAGTGTATGATTTTTAAAAAATAATATTTAATTAAATTAATTAATAAAAGTTAATCAAGCACATATTTTACAAGAACATCATAGACGACACATCTGATAAAATATTAATATTTACAATCATAATTTCATAACGTTGTTCAAATATGTAATAAAATGTAATCTACGGATTTTAGCATTACTTAGTATAAGCTAAGTTCGTATATAAATCCAACCTTAAGCACATCACTCATTATCAACCAAGTTTTTAGTTGATTCATTCTTTTGAAGAGTAGGAGGTATCTTTTCAAATATATATATATATATATATATATATATATATATATATAATTCCATAGCTTTAACAAATGAAGAAAACAAAAAAAATAATATATAAAATAACAAAAAAAAACATACACAGTACCGTAATCCCACAAGTGAGATTTGAGAAAGATACTTTTCCGGCCATTATGGCGACTACAACCGGTGGGAATAACCCACCGGAAGAATCAGTGATACAAAATAATGAAGAGAAGAAGAGTTTAGATTGTAAGGGACCAAAATATGCTGATCTTTTGAAACCTAAGGTGTACGTGCATGATAATATTAGGGTTCCTCCAAAACCAGTTATTATGATGCATGGAGAACCTAGTATTACGTGGAAATCATCCGAGGTGAGAAGCTTGATCATACAAGAAAATTTACAATACGCCATTATTGGTAAATTTTCTTATGAAAAATCAGATATAATAGCATTGCGAAAATCCAACCTAATGCAGTGTGGAATAAAGGGTGAATGTACGATAGAGGTTTTGGATGCAAGACATATTCTAATTAGATTGGAGAGATTGGAGGACTATGTCCAATTGCTTTCAATGTCAGCATATTACATAAAGGCCAAGGGCATGTATTGGGAGATGAGAACATTAAAATGGGATCCGTAGTTTAAGCCTGATATTGAAACTACAATATGAGTAGCATGGGTATCAATGCCTGATTTACCACTAATTTTTTTTTTGCAAAGGAAGCAATATTTTCTATTGCCTCAGCAGTACAAAATCGTTTAACTGTTCACATGGCTACCAGGAATCAAACAAGACCTAGTTGTGAAAGGGTGAAAATTGAGTTGGATTTAATTGCTAAATTACCACATAGGGTGAAGATCAAAGAGAAGAATGATACTACAGGGGAAATAAGTAAAAATGGATCAAAATATAATATGACTATATGCCTAAGTATTGCAAAGAATGTTGTTTACAAGGACATGATGAAGAAAAAAACTAAATTATTCATTCGGAGTTGCATGACAAGGTACATGAGGAAAAAAAGCGACGCATAATGAAAGAACACAAGATAAAGATAAAAGGCAGAAGAAAGACATTAGGGTAAATACAAAAAACATAAACAAACAACAATGGTACAAAGGAGAAACAAGTACAGGAGAGATAGGTATGGTCATATTGTAGGGGAAGTGGAGAATGAAACTCAAGAAGGAATTGTTATGTAAGACCCCGTAAAATACTTAAGCTTAATTCAGTCCTTTAAGCTTGTTAAGGGGGTCACAGACTTAGAAAATTCTAGCTAGGTGCCTAGACTTAGCTTAATTTTGTCCTTTAAAAGTTGGAAAATTTATTTCTCCACCTTAACGTCCATTAATGGTCTATATTCTTGTTAATTCATGATCTGGAAGGTCAATAGATGTTCTCGGATAAGTTTTGGATTTTTTAGAACTCGTTACAAGCAAGTTTGGAAGTCTAAAATAGTAGAACAATGAGATCTTGGCGCGTTGCATCACCAATCGCGTTGGTCACAAGTTGTGCAGACTGCCAGAGCCAAAACAATTGAGGATCGATGCATTTACGGTATGCCGCATCGGGTATAGCATCGAAACCCTCGACGCGCTGCGTCGCCTATAGCGTCGGTGTCCAGTTATTTAGTCATTAAATGTTCGCATTTTTAAAGGCAAAGGGATAATTCTCCCACCTTTATATAAGTCAAAACCACATGATTAAGCCCTATTTACACCAAAATATAGCGACTTCCCTCAAGAGCCTCTCAAGAACATATTAGGGTTTTCAATTGAGGATCCAAGTCCAAGAAAATATCTCTGTGAATCATCAAGAATCTTCCATCTAAGGTATGCATAGTGTTCATTCATGGACTTCTTTCGGCCATGAAGCCCAAGAATCAAGTTTTAAACTACAAATTGTGATATTCATTCTATGAACTGATTATGTTCATGTGTTATTGTTGTATGAATTCCAAGATGGAACCTTTATTATGTCTTTATGAAATTACGCTAAATTGTGGACTGAAATTATGAAATTAGGTGGAATTATGAAGTAAGGTTGTGTTAAATTCATGCTCATGCCTAAGCCTTAAATCATGCAATCTAAGTGTTTGATAAAATGCCTATGAGAATAGAAATTATGCTTGATAGTTAAACTATGACTCAAGTTATGAATATATGTGTTCCCCTATGTTTAAAATTATTTCCATGAGAATTACTGTGTAATTTAATTGTGTAATGATATAATTATGATATTAAAATAATGGAGTTAAGACATGATCATTTGTATTCTAAGCTATATACAAGATTATGTTAACCATGTACTTCATGAAATATCCCCTACTGTTGTACTATGAATTGTTGACGTTGGCCATGTATTCAAGAAAGTCATGTTTTGTTAGTTTCCTTTTATCGAGTCCTGGGGGTACTTGTACCCAAAAAATATAGCTGTGTACCTAGAGCCAGCATCATGTTTCACGATATCCTCAGTCAATCCATAACCCATAGAACTCAGTCAGTCATGTGACTCAGGAAATCTCAGTAAATTCAGAAATCTCAGTAGTATTCCGTCAGTCAACGGAACTCCATGAAATCAGTCTAGTCCAGTTTAGTTAATTATGTTCAGTGTCTATTCAGATGGGAGTAGGAATTAGAACTGAGTGAACCCAAGGATGGGAACTCACCTGTTATATGAGGGTGTGATTCTTAGAAACAATCCTTGTGTTCCTGAACTACGTAGCCAGCGTAGGTTGAGACATCATAGCCTGTTATATAAGGATAGATGAGGTGGCTTAACTTGTTATATGAGAGCTCCTACCGTTCTCACTAGAGTTATCTATTATATGAGGGTTACTCACAGATTGTCTTTACCAGTGGCGCGGTATTGACACCCTTCCAATTGAGGTTACAGATTGGACCCCAACTCAGCTCTATTGCGATTATTTGGGGCATGTTGGTTAGATAACTATTTCCCACAATTTCATTTATACGATCAGGACTGTCAGATACAATCATACTGTTTTAGTAAGAGAACTCATATAGTTCTTCAGAATTTAGGACTGTCAGATACAGTCAACTCAGAATAGTACGAAACTCAGCTAGTTCCATTAGAAACTTGACTGTCAAATACAGTCTCTCAGTATCAGTTATTTCAGTTATATAACTATCAGTATCTTATGTCGTCCCGATCTTAGTTACAGTTATTACGAATTCATACATGCATTCTCACATTCATGTTATCCAGCCAGTTTTTATAGTTAATGCATGTGAACCATTTGCATTTAGACTACCTCACATGCATACCAGTATATTCAATCGTATTGACGCATTTGCGCTATAGTGTTTTTATACCATAGTTTCAGAAGCACGAGCTCTAGAGCATCAGTTGTAGTCAAGTTTAGAAGTGAGTCCTCATCATTCGAGGATGATATTATGAGTTATTTCATTAATTCTGTTTTAGCTTTCAGTAGATGAAGTTAGTTGGGGACATGTCCCATCAACTCCTTATTCAAACAGTTAGAGGCTTTTCAGACTAGCATGTTCAAATAGTTATTTCAATTGTTTTGGGTATTTCATACCCCACTCAGATTTTATATTTTAACAGATATTATGTCTCAGTTTTGAACCTTATGACCTAACAACCTTTATTTCTTCCTTTATACAATATATTATGCAGTGTTCAGGTACAAATATTAGTCATGGGTTAGCTTGTGGTACTTTGGGGTCATGAGCATGGTGTAGCATTTTGGGTACCAGATTTGGGGTTTTACAAACTTGCTATCAGAGCCTAAGGTTAAATAGTGTCCTAGGAAATCTAAAATTCACATCTAGTAGAGTCTTGTACATGGGTGTTGCACGCCACAATTATGTACAGGAGGCTATGAGATGTTTTAGGAACAATTTCCCTTCTTTCAGTATTCATTTCATGCCAGTGAGCTTAATATTAAGTTAATCTCTCAGTCTGATCCATTTCTCCTTTTCTTTTATAGAATATGCCTCCCAAAAGAAGAAATGGAAATCCGTCAGCCCCTCAGCCTGAAGATCCTTTGGTCGAACATATTTCTCATGCAGCTTTTAGAGATGCATTCACTACTCCTAGTCAGTCAATTTCTACTCAGAATGAATGACCAGCTGTCATTTCAGCCAACCTAGTGGCCAATTCAGCTACAGCCAGGATTTGGGACTTCACTCGAATGAATTCTCTATCCTTTCTCAGGTCTAAGTCAGATGAGAACCCTCTTGAATTCATCGATCAGGTTCAGAAGATTACAAATATCATGGGGGTTACTTCTAGTGAGAACACTGAGTTAACTTCCTATCAGTTGCAGGATGTTTCTCACACTTGGTTTAAACAGTAGAAATCAGAAAGGCCAGATAATGCAGGGACTATTGAGTGGGAGGAGTTTATCAATGCATTATTAGATAGATTCTTTACCTAATAGCTGAGAGAGGCTAAGGTGTTAGATTTTATCAACCTCAGGCATGGTAACATGACGGTGAAGGAGTATTTTTTTAAGTTTACTCAATTAGCCAGATATCCCCCCATGTGGTTGCAGACAGTAGGGCTAAGATGAGTAAGTTTGTTTTGAGGGTGAATGATAGTGTGGTCAATGAGTGTAGGTCTACAATGTTGAATAGTGACATGACTTTAGTCAGGCTTATGGCTCATGCCCAACAGATAGAAGAGAAAAAAATTAAGATGAGAGATAAGCAGAATAAGAGAGAAAAGACAGGTAGTTTTCACTTTGCTTAGGCCAAATCAGAAGGAGAAAACCGTTCTCAATTTCGTCCTAAGTCATCAGTTTCATCTCTTTTTGTAGCTAGTGCTCTAGCTCCTAGATTCAAAGACGGTGGCAGATATAGAGCGCCAGGATCTAAGTCTCAGGGTAGTATTAGCAGTGCCCGCACCTATCCTCTTTGCCAGACTTGTGGCAAGCACCATCAGGGTATTTACAGAGCTGGCAGTGGTATTTGTTTCAGATGTGGCAAGCCATGCCACCGAGTTAGAGATTGTCCTCATCCAGGTCCTCAGGGTCAACAGAACCGTTCCTCAACTCAGTTCGGTTGCCTAAACCAGTAGGGTGCCACCTCCAGTGCTACTAGTGGGCAGCGCCTAAATCGACTTTATTCTCTCTAGTCTCGACAAGATTAGAAAACTTCTCCTGATATGGTTACTGGTACGTTACAGATCTTTCATGTGCATGTTTATGCTTTGCTAAATCCAGGTGATTTCTTGTCTTTTGTCACTCCCTATATAGAAGTTGATTTCGGAATCAGTCTTGAAATTCTAGTCGAACCCTTTTCAGTCTCTACCCCAGTGGGTAAAACAATCATATCCCGACAGGTATAGAGGAACTGCCCGATTATGATATTTTAGAAAGTCACTTCAGCAGACTTTGTCGAATTAGAGATGACTGATTTTGATGTTATTCTCAACATGGATTAGCTTCATTCCTTCTCTGCCACAGTCAACTGTAGAAATAAAATAGTCCAATTCCAGTTTTTGAATGAACCTGTCCTAGAATGGAGGGGTAGTACTTCAGCTTTAAGAGGTCAGCTTGTTTCCTACCTTCAGGCAAGGAAAATGATATCTAGAGAATGTGTCTATCATGTTTTTCATGTTAAGGACTCTAGATCCAAAACTCCCAGTCTTGCATCAGTCCCAATCATGAGTGAATATTCAGATATTTTTCCCAAAGATCTTCCAGGAATTCCTCCCAAAAGGGAAATAGACTTCGGTATTGATCTTCTTCTATATACTTAGCCTATATCTATTCTGCCATACAGAATGGCACCAGCTGAACTCAAGGAATTGAAAGAGAAGTTGAAGGATCTCTTGGATAAGGGATTCATCAGACCCAGCGTATCCCCATGGGGTGCACCAGTCTTATTCATGCGTAAGAAAGATGGTTCTCTTAGAATTTGCATTAATTACCGTAAGCTCAATAAAGTCATGGTCAAGAACTAGTATCCTCTTCCCAGAATTAATGATTTATTTGATCAACTTTAGTGTGCCAGCTATTTCTCTAAGATAGACCTCAGATTCGGCTATCATCAGCTCAAAGTCAGAGAATATGACATTTCGAAGACAGCCTTTCGTACTCGGTATGGTCATATCAAATTCTTAGTTATATCCTTTGGTATTACCAATGCCCCAACCGCTTTTATGGACTTGATGAACCGGGTGTTCAAGCAGTACTTGGACATGTTCATCATAGTCTTTATAGATGATATTCTGGTCTATTCCCCCAGTGAGCATGATCATGCAGACCATCTCAGTGTCGTACTTTAGACTCTTAGATATCACCATTTATTCGCCAAATTCAATGTGAGTTTTGGCTAAGGGAAGTAGCATTCCTTGGTCATATCATTTTCGACGATGGCATTAGAGTAGATCCTCAAAAGATCAAAACGGTCAGAAACTGGCCCAGACCTATCTCTCCATCAGACATCAGGAGTTTTTTTTGGGTTTGGATGGCTATTATAGAAGGTTTGTTGAGGAATTTTCTTCTATTGCATCCCCTATGTCCAAACTGACTCAGAAGAAAGTCAAGTTTCAGTGGTCAGATCCTTGCGAAAAGTGTTTTCAGGAGTTGAAGACTCAACTCACCTCAGCTCCAGTCTTAGCTCTTCCAGATGGTTCAGATGGGTTTATAGTGTATTATGATGTGTCCAGAGTAGGTTTGGGTTGTGTCCTCATGCAGAATGGTAAGGTCATAGCCTACGCCTCCATACAACTTAAACCCCATGAAAAAAATTATCCTACTCATGATCTTGAGTTAGCATCCGTAGTATTTTCCTTGAAGATTTGGAGGCATTATCTATACGGAGTTCATGTAGACGTATTCACAAATAATAAGAGCCTTTAGTATGTCTTTTCTCAAAAAGATCTCAATCTTCATTAGAGAAGGTGGTTAGAGCTCTTGAAAGATTATGACATGAGCATTTTTTATCATTCGGGAAAGGCCAACGTAGTGGCTGACGCTCTCAGTAGACTGTCGATGGGTAGTGCTTCTCATGTTGAGGACAGTTGGAAAAAGTTAGCTTAGGAGGTCCATCAGCTTACCAGACTAGGCGTTCGCTTAGTCGATACAGAGGAGTGTGACATATGGGTTCAGAGTAGTTCAGAATCATATCTAGTTTCCGAGGTGAAAGAAAAACAAAATAGAAATCCCAGTCTAGTCAAGTTAAAAGAATCAGTCAAGGATCAGAAGGTAGAGGTTTTCTCCCAAGGGGACGATGGTGTTCTGCACTGTCAGGGTCATTTGTGTGTTCCAAGTGTTGATGACTTAAGGTAGCAAATTCTTGTAGAAGCGCATGGTGCGCGCTACTCTATTCATCCAGGATCCACAAAGATGTACTGTGACTTATGGAAGATCTATTGGTGGAGTGGGATGAAGAGAGATATTGTAGAGTTTATGGCTAAGTGCTCTATATGTCAGTAGGTAAATATAGAGCATCAGAAACCTAGTAGGTCTATGTAGGAGTTTAGTATTCCTACTTGGAAGTGGGAAGAAGTGAACATGGATTTTGTGACGGGTTAGCCTCGTACTCGTCATCAGCATGATTCAGTTTGGGTCATTATAGAAAGAATGACCAAGCCAGCTTATTTTCTTCCAGTCCATACCTCTTATTCAGCCGAGGATTGTGCCAAAATATATATCAGAGAGTTGGTCAGATTGCACGGTGTTCTATTATCCATTATCTCAGACAGAGGTACCTAGTTCACCTCTCACTTCTGGAAAGCATTCCAAAAGGGTCTTGGTACCCAAGTTTATCTCAGTACAACCTTTCATCCTCAGACAGATGGTCAAGAAAAAAGGACCATTCAGACTCTAGAAGATATACGAAGGGCGTGTGCAATTGATTTCAAGGGTAGTTGGGATGACCACTTGCCTTTGATTGAGTATGCATACAACAATATCTATCATTACAGTATTAAGATGACTCTGTTTGAAGCTCTCTATGGTAGAAGATATAGATATCCAGTTGGTTGGTTCGAAGTTAGTGAGGCTTCAGTTATAGGGACTAACTTAGTATTTGATGCCTTAGAGAAAGTCCAGTTGGTCAGAGAAAGACTCTGGGCTTCTCAGAGCTGACAGAAGTCTTATATAAATGTGCTTAGAAAGGATCTCGAGTTCGAGATCAGTGAATATGTCTATCTAAAGATATCTCCCATGAAGAAAGTGAAGAGATTTGGCAATAAGGGAAAGCTCAGTCCCGGGTATGTCGGTCCCTTCAAGATACTCAATCATTCCGGCAAGGTAGCTTATGAGCTCGAGTTTCCTTCAGATCTAGCCTCAGTTCATCCAATTTTCCATGTTTCTTTGCTCAAGATGTGTATAGGTGACCCGACAGTTGTAGTCCCTATTCAGATCCTAGGCATTCAGAATAGCCTCTTTTATGAAGAGATTCCAGTCAAAATCCTAGACTATCAAACCCATAGACTGAGGAACAAAAAAGTTTTGCTAGTCAAAGTTCTTTGGCGAAATCAGTCCGTTGAGGGAGCTACTTAGGAAGCAGAAGTACATATGCGAGCCAAGTATCATCACCTCTTCCCTGCCAACTCAGGTCTAGCTCAAGGTAACAGTTCTCCTTAAGCTTTTCAGTTTCAAGTTCAGACTTCAGTTATTAAATACCACTGCACATTCAGTCATGCATTCATGTATCAGTTCAGTTATATAGTCATGCATGAGACGTGCTTTCTCAGTATGAGAAATACAGTTCATTAGAACACTTAGTAATGCATTCACGAATCAGTTACACATGCATCAGATATACATGCTCAGTATGATATATTCAGTTATCAGTCATGTCAGTCATGAAATGATGTTCCAGTCGTTCATGCTCAGTATGTGTTTTAGTTTATCGTTTCTCCTCTCTTATTCGGTCTCATTCGAGGACGAATGTTGTCAAGGGGGCGATATTGTAAGACCCCGTAAAATGCTTAAGCTTAATTTAGTCCTTTAAGCTTGTCAAGGGGGTCACAGACTTAGAAAATTCTAGCTAGGTTCCCACACTTAGCTTAATTTTGGTCTTCAAAAGTTGGAAAATTCATTTTTCCACCTTAACGTCCATTAATGGTCTATATTCTTGTTAATTCATGATCAGGAAGGTCAATAGATATTCCCGAATAAGTTTTGGATTTTTTGGAACTCATTTCAAGAAAGTTTGGAAGTCCAAAATAGTGGACCAATGCGATCTTGGCGCGCCGCATCACCAATCGCGTTGGTCACCAGTTGTGTAGACTGCCAGAGCCAAAATAATTGAGGCTCGATGCGTTTACGGTGCACCGCATCGGGTATAGCATCGAAACCCTTGATGCTCCACATCACCCATAGCGTTGGTGCTCAGTTATTTAGTTATTAATTATCCGTATTTTTAAGGGAAAATGGGTAATCCTCCCACCTCTATGTAAGTCAAAAACACAGGATTAATCCCGATTTACACAAAAATATGGCCACTTCTCTCAAGATTCTCTCAAAAACACATTAGGGTTTTCAATTGGGGATCCAAGTCCAAGCAAATTTCTTCATGAATCATCAAGAATCTTCCATCTAAGGTTTGCATAATGTTCATTCATGGACTCCTTTTGTCCATGAAGCCCAAGAATCAAGTTTTAAATTATGAATTGTGATATTCATTCTATGAACTAAATTATGTTCATGTGTTGTTGTTGTATGAATTTCAAGATGGAACCTTTATTATGTCATTATAAAATTTTACTAAAATGTGGACTGAAATCATGAAATTGGGTGGAGTTGCGAAATAAGGTTGTATTAAATTCATGCTCATGCCTAAGACTTAAATCATGCAATCTAAGTGTTTGATAAAATGCCTAGGAGAATAGAAATTACTCTTGATAGTTAAACTATGACCCAAGTTATGAATGTACGTGTTCCCCTATGTTTAAAATGATTTCCATGAGGATTGTCGTGTAATACAATTGCGTGATGATATAATTATGACATTAAAATTATAAAGTTAAGACATGATCATGTGCATTCTAAGCTATATACAAGATTATGTTAACCATGTGCTTCATGAAATATCCCCTACTGTCATAGTATGAATTTTTTATGTTGGCCATGTATTCAAGAAAGTTATGCTTTGTCAGTTTCCTTCTATTGAGTCCTGGGGGTACTTGTATCCGATAAATATAGTTGTGTACCTAGAGCCAGTGTCATGTTTCATGATATCCTTAGTCAAGCCATAATCCATAGAACTCAGTTAGTCATGTGACTCAGGAAATCTCAGTAAATTCAGAAATCTCAATAGTATTCCGTCAGTCAACGAAACTCCATGAAATCTTAATTATGTTCAGTTTCTATTCAAATGGGAGTAGGAATTAGCACCGAGCGAACCCAAGGATGGGAACTAACCTGTTATATAAGGGTGTGATTCTTAGAAGCAATCCTTGTGTTCTTGAACTACGTAGCCAGCATAGGTTGAGACATCATAGCCTGTTATATAAGGGTAGATGATGTGGCTTAACCTGTAATATGAGGGTTCCCACCATTCTCACTAGAGTTACCTGTTATATGAAGGATACTCATAGATTGTCCTTACCAGTGGCGCGGTATTAACACCCTTTCGATTGGGGTTACAGATTGGACCCCAACTCAGCTATATTATGATTATTTAGGGCATGTCAATTAGATAACTACTTCCTACAGTTTCAATTATATGATCAGGACTGTCAGATACAGTCATACAGTTTAAGTAAGAGAACTTAGATAGTTCTTTAGAATTTAGGACTGTCAGATACAGTCAAATCAGAACATACGGAACTCAGCTAGTTCCATCATAAACTAGATTGTCAGATACAGTTGAGCAGTATTAGTTATTTCAGTTATGCAGCTATCAGTATCTCATGTTTTTAGAACTCAAGCTCAGTAATCATGTCGTCCCGATCTTAGTTACAGTTATTACATATTCATGCATGCATTCTCACATTCATGTTATCCATCCAATTAGTATAGTTCATGCATGTGAACCCTTGAATTTATCCAACCTCACATGCATACCGGTAGATTCAATCGTACTGACGTATTTGCACTATGGTGTTTTTATACCATAGGTTCAGAAGCATGAGCTCCAGAGCATCAGTAGCAGCCAGGTTTATCAGTGAGTCCTCATCATTCGAGGACGATATTATGAGTTATTTCATTAATTCAGGTTTAGCTTCCTGTAGATGGAGTTAGTTGGGAGCATATCCCATCAACTCCTTATTCAGAAAGTTAGAGGCTTTTCAGACTAGCATGTTCAGACAGTTATTTCATTTGTTTTGGGTATTTCATACCCCACCCAGATGTTATATTTTAACAGATATTATATCTCAGTTTTGAACCTTACTGCCTTACAGCCTTTATTTCCACCTTTATACAGTATATTATGCAGTGTTCGGGTACAAATATTAGTCATGGGTTATCTTGCGGTCCTTTGAGGTCATGAGCACTGTGTAGCATTTCGGGTGCCAGATTCAGGGCGTTACATATTACTTCCAACACTTTTGATGCTTTGAATGAAGAGAAAGTTATTAAGAATAAAGAAAACAAGGAAAAATTGGGTGAACAAGAGCTTTGGCAAGTCATAATCGGATTTGCAACACATAAAGCAAATAGATCAGAATCAGGAGGTTAAGGGTAAAGAACAAAGACCAGTTGATAAGATAAGAGTTAACAAGAATAGGGAGCAGATAGATGAAAAGCCAAAGCATGGAGAAGAACACACAAAGCAGAGGGTACAAGAACAACAACAAACATCTAATAAATAGATCACAGTAGGAGAACTGATGGTGTTGGAATAGAAAAATGCTAACAAGGAGGTCATGGTGTTAGAAGGAACAATTCCTTTAGCAATAGAAGTAGGGAATCAAAAGAAACTCAAAAATAAAAAGAAAGAAGATATGAATTAGGAAGATTTGGACGATAACATAGAGAAGGTGGCAATAGAAGGTAATTTTTCTCCAAAGAAAATACAAACATTAAGTGTAAAGCATGGAAAACAACATAAGAAAGGCAGAAATTCAAATGGAAGTACAATGCAGACAAGGAGTCACACTTTAAAATCAAAATCAAAATGAATGATTTGATATGGAACATTAGATTAGTGAATACTCAGAAAGCATTCACAAGATTGGTTACACTACATAAAAGACATCATTTTTATTTTATAGAGCTCATGGAACCATTTCAGGAAAGTCACAATATTGATGATTACAAAAGAAGATTAGGGTTGCAGCAACAAATATATCAGGCAAGATATGGGCATTTATGGATTCACCAGTAGAGTATGGTGCGGTCAAAGATGAGGAATAACAGTTTACATTGAAATTAGGGAATCAGAATGCTGGAATATCAGTGTTTGTTACACTGATATATGCAAAAAGTAACCAAAAAGAAAGATTAGCATTATGAGAGTCTATGGGAGATATGTCTACTGTTATCCAAGAATTATGGCTAGTAGGGGGTGACTTCAATGTTATAAAAAATGATAAAGAAAATCTTGGAGGGTTACCTGTTACTGTGGCCTAGACTGAGGACTTTAACCATTGTATAAACATATACAATTTAGAGTAATGTGTATATAAGGGCAGCAAATATACCTGGTGTAATGGGAGAACTAATGAAGAGTACATATTTAAAATATTGGATAGAGTGATGTGCAATGACAAAATATAGGATGTATTTCCAATAATGGAGGTAGAACATATGGTGAGAAGTGGTTCTGACCAGGCTACAATGCTACTACATTTTAGTAGCATAAGTGAGAAAATTGTGAAGTCTTTTAGATTTCATATTTTTTGGTTGAAAGAGGAATCATGCACGGGGGTGATAAGGTTGAATTGGCAGACTGAGATAGAGGGCAATACTTTTATCATCTTTCATCAAAAATTTAAAAAGACATAAGTTGCTTTAACCATATGGAATAAATAGAAATTTGGTAATATTTTTCAAGAGATAGATACATTGGAGGAGGTGATAAAGGTGAGAGAGAAGAAGTTTGAAAAAGATCCTTCAGAAACCAATAGAGCAAACTTAATTAAGGCACAAGCATAGTTAAGTTTGCAGTTAAAAATGGAAGAAGATTTCTGGAGGCAGAAAGCAGGATTTGAATGGTTCAAGAATGGAAGATAAAATACCAGATTCTTTTATACAATAGTGAGAGTTAGAAGGTCTAGATTAAAGATTAAAAGAAGTCAGAATGAAGAAGTCACTTGGATGGAAGAAGAAGATGAGATTACAGAAGCTTCTACAGAATTCTTTCAGAAATAATTTGCAAAATGGGAGGATGAAAAAGATTTCTTAATGTTGGAGAAATTTCCTAAAGTATTTTCAGTAGAACATAATGTGGGGTTAAAGAAAGTTCCAAGTCTGGGGAAGTTAAAGATGCAGTGATGGGTTTGAACAGAAATAGTGCTGGGAGCCCTGATGGAATGACTGGAGCTTTTTATTAAGATGCATGGGATATTGTTGGTAAGTATCTTCATCAAATGATAATAGCTTTCTTCTGTGGATATGATTTACAAAGATTCATTACGCATACTAATTTGGTGTTGTTACCAAAGAAATTGGTAGTGAATACCCTTTTAGATATAAGACCTATATCTCTTAGTAATTTTGTGAATAAAATCTTTTCTAGAATTATTCATGAAAGAATTAAGGGAATTCTGCCTGATTTTATTTCTGAGGAGCAAGATAGATTTGTCCAAGGAAGAAGTATTGCTAAGAATATATTGGTGGTTCAGGAGATTCTGTCTGAAATAAGGAAAAGAGAAAAACCTCCTAATATGGTTATGAAGCTGGATATGATGAAAACATATGATAGGGTGGAGTGGTTGTTTAATTTCTTACAAAAGTCTTCAGAAAGATAGGATTTTTTGAGGAAATTATGGATATGGTGTTCAGGCTTCTTTGAAATAATTAATCATTGAATGAGAGACCTAGAGGCTTTTTTAAATTGTCACGAACCAAACCGGGGCCCTAGCTGTAATGAGAATCCCGAACCAAGAAGGCCCGGGAGCTCTTCTAAATCTGGTATTCATGCACAATATTCATATAATATAAGAAAATTTGCGGAAAACAATACAATACAGAACCATGGTCAATCTCATAAACTTGAACAATTTTAAAAGGGAAATTCTTAATATTCTAAACATGTGACAACCGCCTACGAAATCTCTAACATTACAATAACCATCTTAAGTCTGAAACAAAACTGGGACAAGGCCCCCAGTAGACCATAAAACAAACAAACAATGAAATCTGAAAATTCGGCATTCCGAATTAGAGAAGGCTCACCAACTGCAACTTCTGACAAGTCAATCTACTGCTTAACGGGACCCCAAGACTGTGTCTTAGAATCCTGAAATATAGGGGGTCAATATAGATGTACTGGTACGCAGAGCAATCCAAAATAATGCTTTTATATAAATAAAATTATTGAGAGCAGGTCGTAAAACATCATGCATGATATGGTTCAAAACATATGGGCAGTTCTTTTATAATCATAAAATATTCTTGTCAATGCAGTTTCTGATCTTTGGATTACTTCTGAGTTAGGTGGCACTCCCCTACTAGTCTGATATTCCACGAGCTATATGGAATCCGCCATTGAATCGGCGGGAAAGACCCCAACCCTAGGTTGCTGCAAGGGTTGGAATGTCTGAGTCTGATACGCCATAGGATCTAGGCCAGCATAAAATCCCACTAGGGGATTAAATTACCCGTATTGGTAAAACAAGGTTTCGAGAAATAAGTAGTCTGAACTCGTGCCTTCTTCGGGGAACCACCTAACATCTCTTTATGCCCATTTTTAACTATTTCTAAACATGCATCATTCTAATTTTCAAAATCTAAAAATTTGATTGCAAACATGTATTCTGTTTTGTTCTAAATTACCATGGCATTATCTGAGTTAGTGTCGTCACACCAAGATTTGCGGGTCAAATTTCTGATCCATAATGTATCATGCATAATTCTTTCATTAAAACATAATTCAGACCACCCAAACATACAAATAGTATAAGACATTTAATGTTCCGAAACAAAAGTCAAAACTATGCAAAGATTCTCATTCTTTCATCAAACATATGGTGGTCATGTATTTTTTTTGACAAACCATGCAACTCTTTCATTATATATATATATTCAACATTTATCAACATGAACAACCCTCTCTTTTTAATTCAAAATCATATTCAAGTCATAACATTAATCAAGGCATTCGTATCATGCTTTTCAAGATGCATTTGAAACAATCCATATCATATGAAAAATGAAAAAAAATCATAACATGAGAGGGATTCTATATGATTAATGCTCTCAATTAAATAGTCAAATCCAATTTTCATACATACATATATATATGAGTACAATTTAATTTGGGGAAAAGGCCTCAAGGCCAAAACAATAGTGCCATTAAAACATTCATAAATTAACATTGTAATATAAATTCTAAAACCCCTTCGAAATTCATGATTTCACCATATTTAAATGTTGTTGAACAATTTTCTTATGCCCAAGTAGTTTTAGAAAAACCCCACATACCTTAGATTACTTAGGTTGATGGATGGAACCTAGATCTTGATCTGTTTCCTGGAAATCTTGAACTTAAAGGCTTGACTTCTTGATATTTGGGGAATGAGTTCTTGAATCTTTGGGGGAGGAGTTACGATTTTTTATTTTGAGAGGAAAAGTGAAAATAAACAATTTTGGCTTCTTGGGGCAGATATTCTATGTTATAGACGGATTTTAGGTGAGGGTAAATGACCATGGTTCCCCTAGACCCATTAGAAACTAAAATAATGCTTAAAACAACCTTAAATTCATGTCTAGTTTCGTGTTGACTCGATCTCGACGCGACGCGTCATGATCGCGTCGGCTTACTGCCTCACACGGAAAATGCTATAACTTTTCACTCAGTTATAGGATTTTGGCGAAATTGATATCGTTGGAAAGCTACTTAAATTATATACAATCTAGTGGGTCTTGAGCTGTAAAATTCTATGTGTATCAAAAGTTATACTCGTTCCTAGTAGACCCTTGTATAATCTAATATCCAATTTTGGATAAATGAGAGATTCTTAGCTTAACATTACTTTAGGCCATTTCTATGAACATTTTTCACCTTATAATCATTTTATATTCTAGGAGAGAGATCATGAAACCTGAATCTAAATATAAACCATGGAATTAGAGCTTGCACACGTACAACGACGATTTAATTTCTAGCTCAAAAATGCGAGGCGTTACATTATCTCCCCCTTGGGATCATTCGTCCACAAATGATAGGTAGGGACTTTTTAGGATCTAAAAGTGTAGAATAAAGAACGTAAGCTCGCATTGAATAATTTTACTCAACAAAACATACAAAGGCATCAAACGAGTTTCATGGTAACCCCGAATGAAACATGAAAGCATGAAACATGGGATAGTGAGACTTTACATAGGGATGATCTTGCACATGAGTTATATGAATCATAATCATCACAACACAAGGCATGGGTTTATTTAATCATCATAGATTGATTGATATTGGTACTAATAATGAAATAAGATTTCACAAAAGATAAGATTAGAAGCATTCTCTACCTTACAAAGTACCGTCGAATAGACTTAAACTTAGAGGCACTAATCACCTTCACCCCAAATAATAAATAGCATATTTCACACTCACCAACTTACAATTCTTCAACAACCCATCTAGCCATAAGAATTTGAGTCCTACTACTTAGTACTACTATGTTGAAGCCTAACTCGGAGTTAAAAGGTGATAACTTAAACTATAGGACCCTATACTTTACGCCCCATTAAGAACATTGCCTCACCTTAGCACTATCATCAAACACTCTCGGGTTTTAATTCAAGGAATACTAATCACATAGTACATGGGTTGAGTTTTCATCAATCACAACATTCAAGCCTATCATTACTACACCCACTTCATGGATTTCCCCCACTAAGACCAGCAAATTCAATTACATTCACAATGATTTTTTCCATATATCTCATTCCTAACTATTTCTCATAATAAGATTCCATCCCCTTCTTAGCTATTTCACACAACAAAAGTTCATATCCTTCCTTTCCCTTTCACTTATAACCTTAGCTCGAGAATTCACATTAATTTTTTTCACCTTCAAGAACATCTACTCCCCTATCTAATACATCACCACGCTTCCACATCCACCATCATACTATTATACGGAGGGTCATTAAGGGACCCGAGCATAAATGTCGTGAATGAAAGTAACACTATTAGACCATAACTTATACTTATTGCACTACTCAAGGAGGAACATGAAATGAAGATACGATAGAATAAACGCGAAGTGCTCCATATAACAAGTCACTGGATCATAAGTAAAGAGTCAATCGAAAGACACAATACTGCATGAATTCTTAGGATATAGCACAGTGAGAAACATTGGTGCACATATCAAGATAAGACGAGGGATAGAGACTGAATTACCCTCCAGGGCTCGAAAATCAGTAAGACAAACTGGGCACCCGATGCATTTGGCAACGCGACGCATCGAGATCGTATCGAGACATTAGTTTGGCCAACGTGATTACCAATGCGGCGCATCGATATTGCATCTAGCCACTGGTTTCCTCACTCAACGCATCTCAAACGTGGTTCGAAGAATCCAAAACTTTTCCGGAACAACCCCTTTACGCTCTTGAACATGAATCAACTCAAAAATCTACATCTCGGGGTCGAAAAGATCATTTTGAAAATCATGAAAGTTAAGAGCTCAAAATATGGCTAAGTCTTCTAATACTTAGAAAATTTTTTAGCTCTCCATACATGCAACCAAGAGTGGTATTGAGTAGAGAATACTACGGGGTGTTACATTACAACTAAGACAAAGATTTACGCTTGAAACGATTGCTCCTCATTTAAGGAACTGAGATTTTTCCATAAGTTTGCATAAACTTTAACACTCTCGCTAAACTCGACATAGGATGAATCGGTGACATATATAAACTTTTTTTCTTAGGACCAAGCATGTAGAGAGATATAGATTTTCATGGATCACAAACAACATAACATATGGCCTGAATATATGAAAGGCTGGATTACTGAGAGACATAATTGCTTCTGGTTTGAAGGTCAGATCATAAACCTAAGTTCATACGGAACTCGAGCCATTGGAATGAATTGAAAAGATGACATAAGACATTAGCAGGATACTCTCCTAAATTGAAGTAGTATGATTATGCTTGAGTAGAATTAGGTTCATTATAGTTCCTTCCTGTAACTTGCCACACTGAGAATATTCGAGTACTCGCTTAATTCCCCATCTTCCCCTTAGATCAAAGTAACACCCCTAGACTTGCAGACATAATCTCACATCAAAAATCTGTAGCCAAAACTTCAATGCAAACGAAACATCACCATAAACTTCAACTCTAAACTCTCCCTGATGAACTATACTCGAAAGGCCTTATTTTCTGAAAAATGCTACTCCTAACTTTTGCTAACCAATAAAGCCATGACTCTACAATTCCCACTCTCATGAGCATACGCATCCATACTCCCTATCACAAAGTGGGGTATCAATATACATATGAACACAAACTCCCCTTCATAAAAATATAAAGATACAAAATCCTTTCTAAGACACCCCTCCTGGGACACTAATCATAATTTCTCCTAACCCCCAAAGTCATCAACTTATGACTAATATTTTCATGGGCATAAACACCCACACTTCTAAATACTTACCGCTTCATCTTCAATTCCTTAGAATACTTGCACTACCCTTAAAATCATATAACTTGCAACTTAACAAAAATTTGTAAAACCATACCCAAGGCTTACATTGCCTACCTAATTTTCCTCAATTCAACTCTAAAGACCACCATACTACAACTTTCTAGATTTCTTTATACTACAAAATTCAAGAACTAAATCTAGGTACACAAAACACTTATACACATAAAAAAATTTCTAACAACTTGCTACCTGAGGTCAACTTATTCATATATACTCACATTCTTATCTACTTAATGATTCAACCACAATTCATTATTTTAACACTATTTCTCATGTACACATATACCTCACGATTACCACTTAAACTTTTATAAATCATCAACCTAGGCCATTTCCCACATCACATCAAGCCTGCTAATTACTCCACAAAACATTCATCATTAATATTAAGCTATTATTCTTGCCACCACACTTTACACCTCAACTTCAAGTCTATAGTCTTGCATCAATCATGTACCACCAACGAAGTATGCCATATGCTATACTAGTCCATCAAATTGGAAAACCAACTCAAAATACTACATTTCGCCTAGCTGCTATCTACCATCACATCCCCTCCATGACATTACTACTACACCTTAAATTCTACTACCTACATTCTCACATAGTACTAGTTTACTACTACTTAAAGAAAAAGACCATCAAAGGGGTAAAGTCACATTATTGAATTAGTCGATCTTAATCTTGCAATATAACCCATTTCAATCTTATCAACATATTTTAATTTCTCACATCATACTTACTTACCTAATCGTACATCACAGTGATCTTCAAAATTCAATAAACACTAATGATCTCTACTTATAGCTTATTAACTAATCTACCCCTTTCCATTCACAGCCTATAGATGATTTTTACAACCACAATGACCATCCATTCTGTGATCCTTCCCTATTTTGAATAAATAATAATCATATCCTATATCTTCCTTAACAGACTACCATACAATCTACAATTATTGCCGCAAATTAGTCTATCATTATACCACATTAGTCTATCAATATAAAATGGCAACCCACTCCTCAATCCATAATTATACAACTAAAAATATTTATTTACGCAAATGTCACCCTTACTGACTGCTAACATTGTCACTACATGTCACCAACTTCTGGACCATCTCACTACTAATAGGCCATAACACTTTAACATACACTACTGCTCTGGTGGAAATACAGTTCTAACATTCTACTACACATCATTACTCTTATACATCATATTCCCAACAAGAATTTTATTAAAGGAGACTGGATACACTCCATACCTCAGACTCTACCACACGACTAATGAAGATAGGGGTATATGCTTAAATAAACACACTTTAAAGCACTCATGGACTCCTTTCAAGTCCTTATGCAAAATCTATAACTTTATGGACAACTCAATCAGAGAGAACCACATCACTGGGGGAGCTAGACTCTTAGAATTGTATCGCCTCAACAATAAGGCATGACCCATGAAATTGGAATGAGGAATGAACTTGGATAACTTTCTTATGGAAGACTCTACAACACGAACTAGAGTATGAAAAAAAAAGAAAACAACTCCTAAATGCTCGGTAGCCTCCTGATTATAAGTGTGGTGCACAACACACCCATAAGAAAGACTCTACTAGATACGATTTTGCAAAAACCTTGGGACCATGAACTGTGCTCTGATACCAAGTTTGTCACGACCCGAGCCGGGGCCCTAGCCGTAACGAGCATTCCAAACCATGAAGGCCCGAGTGATCTTCTAAATCTTGTAATCATGCACAATATTCATATAATATAAGAAACATTATGAAAAATAATACAAGATGGAACCATGGTCAATCTCATAAACTTGAATAATTTTAAAAGGGAAATTCTGAATATTCTAAATATGTGACAACCATCTGCGAAATCTCTAACATTACAATAACCATATTAAGTCTGAAACAAAACTGGGACAAGGCCCCTAGTAGACCACAAAAGAAAGAAATAATGAAATCTGAAAATCTGACTTTCCAAATTAGAGAAGGCTCTCCAACTACAACTTTTGACAAGTCAATCTACTGCTTAACAGGACCCCAGGACTGTGTCTTAGAATACTAAAATATAGGGGGTCAATACAGATGTACGGGTACATAGAGCAATCCAAAATAATGCTTTTATATAAATAAAATAGTTGAGAGAAGGTCGTAAAACATCATGCATGATATGGTTCAAAACACATGGGCACTTCTTTGATAGTGATAAAACATTTTTGTCAATGCAATTTTTTATCTTTGTATTACTTTTGATTTAGGTGACACTCTCCTACAAGTATGATATTCCACGGGCTATACGGAATTCGCCATTGACTCAGCGGGGAAGCCCCCAACCTAAGTTTTCCACAAGGGTTGGAGTGTCTGAGTCTGATATGCCATAGGGCTCTAAGCCAATGTAAAATCCCTCTAGGAGATTAAATAACCCGTATCGGTAAAACACAATTTTGGGAAATAAGTAGTCTGAACTCGTTCCTTCTTTGGGGAACCACCTAATATCTCTTTATGCCTATTTTTAACCATTTCTAAACATGAATCATTATAATTTTCAAAATCTAAAAATCTGATTGCAAACATGCATTCTGTTCTGTTCTAAAATACCATGGCATTATCTGAGTTGGTGTCGTCACACCAAGATTTGCAAGTCATATTTCTGAACCATAATGTATCATTCATGATTTGTTCATTAAAACACAATTCCTACCACCCAAACATGTAAATAGTATAAAAGATTTCATGTTCTGAAACACATGTTAAAACCATGCAAAGATTCTCATTCTTTCATCAAACATGTGGTGGTCATGTATTTTTTTTGACAAACCATGCAACTCTTTCATTATATATATATTCAACATTTATCAACATGAACAACCCTCTCTTTTGAATTCAAAATCATATTCAATTCATAACATTAATCAAGACATTCGTATCATGCTTTTCAAGATGCATTCAAAACAATTCATATCATATGAAAAATAGGAAAAATCATAACAAGACAGGGATTCTATATGATTCATGCTGTCAATTAAATATTCAAACCTAATTTTTATACATACATATATATACGAGCACAATTCAATTTGGGGAAAAGGCCCCAAGGCCAAAACAATAGTTCCATTAAAACATTCATAAAGCAACATTGTAATATAAATTCTAAAACCCCTTCAAAATTCATGATTTCACCATATTTAATTGTTTTTGAAAAATTTTCTTATGCCCAAGTAGCTTTATTAAAACCCCACATACCTTAGATTACTTAGGTTGAAGGATGGAACCTAGATCTTGATTCGTTTCTTGGAAATCTTGAACTTAAAGGCTTGACTTCTTAATCTTTGGGGAATGAGTTTTTGTATCTTTAGGGGAGGAGTTAGGGTTTTTGATTTTAAGAGAAAAAGTGAAAATAAGCAATTTTGGCTTCTTGGGGCAGAAATTCTATGTTATAGACGAATTTTGGGTGAAGGGAAATAACTACGGTTCCCCTAGACCCATTAAAAACTGAAATAATGCATAAAACAGCCTTAGATTTGCATCTGGTTTTGTGTCGACTCGATCTCGATGCGACACGTCATGATCGCATTGGCTTACTGCCTCACATGGAAAATGCCATAACTTTTTGCTCGGTTATCGGATTTTGAAGAAATTGATATCGTTAGAAAGCTACTTGAATTATATACAATTTGGTGGGTCTTGAGATGCAAAATTCTATGTGTATCAACAGGTATACATGTTACAAGTGGACCCTTGTAGAATCTAATATCCAATTTTGGATGAATGAGAGATTATTAGCTTAACTTTGCTTTAGGCCATTTCTATTTTCACCTCATAATCACTTCATATACTAGGAGAGAGATCATGACACATGAATCTAAACATAAACTATGGAATTAGAGCTTACACACGTAGAACGACGATTCAAGTTTTAGCTCAAAAATACGGGGCGTTACATAAATACTCTAGGGGATTGAAGCAAGGGGATCCATTATCTCCTACTTTGTTCATCTTAGCTGCAGAGGTGTTATCAAGGTGTTTGAAGTCTTTGCTCCTCAAAAAGGACTTCAAGTTATTTGGCATGCCTAGGGGAAGTCCTAAAATCAATCTTCTTGCCTTTGTAGATAATATGATTATATCATGCAAGGATGAATTAGGTACTTTGCAGATGGTAACAACAATATTAGAAAAATATGAAAGAGTTTTTGGACAGAAGATCAATAAAGAGAAAAGTGTTTTATATTTGCATGAGGGAGTGTCTAATGGTACAGTAGTGATGGCAGAAGTAGCTACAGGGATATTGAGACATGATTTACCTTTTAACTACTTAAGGTGTCCAATTTTTTACATAAGGAAGAAGAAGGATTATTACCAGTCTATAATGAATAGAATAAGTATCAAATTGCAAAATTGGAAAGGCAAATTACTTTCCTTTGGTGGTAGTTTTGTAAAAAATTCCTATTTATTGACTTCAATCATGAATCTTCTCATGAATGTTTGAATACTATACAAAGAATATTTGTTCAATTCTTCTGAAGTAGTACTATAGGTGGAAGAGAGAGACATTGGGTGAAATGGAAAAACTTGTTCTTACCAGAAGAGCAATGAGGATTGGGCTTTAGATTGTTGCAGGATGTATCCACTACACTTTTTTGGAAACTTTGGTGAAATTTTAGGACTAGAGTGTCTATTTAGAGTAACTAAATGCATAATAAGTATTGTAAAAAAGAGCATCCTAAAGATGTTATATGAAAAACAGATACTGGAAGTTCTCAAGTTTGGAAGAAAATATTGCAAGCCAGAGATCTTATCGAGCATATTATTGTATGGAAAATCAGAACTGAGGATTCTCATATCTGATTTGACAACTGGACTGGCATAAAGATATGTATTCTAATATGCATGATAGTAAGGAATGGGATGACAGATATCAATATGTGAGGGATCTGGTGTTAAATGGATCATGGAATGAAGAGTTGATAAATAAACTCTTTCCAAAGGACTTTGTTACTCATATTTTGTATAAAATAAGACTACCTGAGTAGACACAAGGAAAGGATAAAGCTATATTAAGTGTTGATTCCAAAGACATATTTACAGTAAAATCAGCTTGTCAGTATGTGAGACAAAGGGAGATGGTTAATGATACTTATAATGAATTATGGATTAGAGGATTACTATTTAAAATTATATTTTTTTATATGGAGAATATGGAAAAGAAAAGGTCCCGGCAGATGATAATATAAGGAGTTGGAGAGTTGAGGGTCCTTCTAGGTGTTGTTGTTGTATAAATCCAACATAAGAGACTATGTCTCATATGTTCTTGAGATCCCATATTGATAATAGGACTTGGTCCTATTTTTCTTTGTTTACAGGTATGAATATTTAGGGTCTAAGCCTAAGTGAAACAATTCTTAAATGGTGGAATGCTGAAGTAAAACAAAAGGAAAAAGTGTATTTCAAGGCATAATAGCAGAGGGAGAAAGTGTATTTCAAGGCATTACCTGATATCATTTTATTAGAATTATGGAAAAGAAGGAATAGTTTGAAGTATGAAGGGAAAGATGTGACTGCACAAAGAATGATATTTAACATTACAAGGAATATGAGGATGTTACCGAAAGTAAGGAAACTGAAGTTGGAATTCTCTTATGATTGGCCAGGAATTCTAAAGGATTTTGAACAACTAAAGCCTACTGTCAAAGTTACTACCGTTCTTTGGAAATTTCCAGTGAAAGAATGGGTGAAGTATAATGCAGATGGAGCATCAAGGGGAAATCTAGGAAATAGTTCATTTTCCTTTTGTCTAAAAGATATTCATTGTGATTCTCTGTATGTAAAGGGAGCCATAATAGAGGATACAAATAATATGGAGGCAGAAGCAATAGCAATTTTACAGGAAACCAAGCATTGCAGTCTTACAATACATGATAAGGTGATCATTCAGACGGATTCATTATCAATGCAAAAAAATTTAAATAGGGAATAGGATAGTCCATGAAGTATATCAGGCTGTGTACAACAAATTTAGCATTTACTATCAAGCAAGCAAGTGCAGTTTTAACATATCATTAGAGAAGAAAATCTATTAGCTGATTACTTTGCTAATTTTGCACTTGATATTGAGGACTTCACATTTACAACATTTAAACAGTTTTATGCATCAGGTAAGAGAATTGTTAACAGTGACAAGTTATAATGTCCTTATCTGAGATTGTCACTATCAAAAGGGTGAAGGGGTTGGGAAGGCTAAAACTAAGTTTTTCAAAAGATTTATGTATACAAACCAAGAAGGAATCAAAAAAGGTGAAACAACTATTTAGCTTAATTACAACAACCAACAAAAAAAGACTCACAACAAAAGGGGAGGGTCAGATGGTCAGATTAAACCTCAAGAACCTGAGGAACATGTTACTTTCCAAATATTCATGGTTTCGAGCAGTCCTCAGTTTACTAGATACCTTGATGCATCACAAAAAATACAACAAAGTCCCATCAACTGGAGAACATAGCTGAAAGAGAAGAAGAACAAGCAAAAACATTAAGGAATCACAACAACAAAGATAAACAGAAAGCAGAGGAAAGGAAATGAAAAGGATTTACTCATGCAAGCTGGAGGAACCTTCATGAAAGATCGACCAAGGGACAGTTCATATCACTCAAAGATGAAGAAGAGAGAACAGTTGATTGACAAAAGGTAACATTGCAGAAGGAGGCAGATGCAAGTGAAGAAGAAGACAATGCTCAATTTGAAAACCTTACTACATTTATATGTATTTCTTAGATATTTTGGATTGGGCCGAGCAGGAGTTTTTTTTAGTAGTAGGCCTTTGTTTTCTCCGTTGGGTAATTTTGGATGGGTTGGTCCATCCTTGTTAATACTTTCTTCGAGTGGGTTGGTCCATCCTTGTTAATACTTTCTTTTGATTTTTATTAATAAAATCTCAAAATTTAACCCAAAAAAAGAGATTTGAGAAAGATAATGTATATGCAGTTTTATTCTTACCTTGTGAAGATAGACAAGTTGCTTTTCATAGACCTCGACTCAAGAAGAAACATACTAAAATATCTAGTACTTAAAGTAAATACAAAGAAATAAATAAAATCTGAGAAATTATGTAAAAACATACGAAGAAAAAGCTGAGAAATAAAAGATAAATGATGCAATGAGATGCTGAATCTGAAAAAAATTAAAATAAAAAATAAAAGAAATTAAAATTAAAATATTAAAAAAATATATTCAAAAACCTAATTTTATAAATATACCACACAATTACCATCAATTCTCAAACCCCGTTAGAAATGGAAGAGTGTAATTACTACCCCTCCCCAAATTACACTCAATTACATGTTACATAACTTTGATCAAAGAAATATATTAAAACGGGAAGAACATTATTAATGTTTCTTCATTAACTTAATTGTCGTTTGCCCATAAAAAAATTTCACCATTTTTGGAAAAAATATTTTACTTAAGTGAAATTAGTAGTGTTTGGCCATAAGAATTCTAAATTTGAAAAAAGTGAAAACAAGTAAAACTTATTTTCACCTTTTTCACTCTTGCTTCTCCCACAAAATTTTAAAAACAACTTCATTTTATATTTGTGGTCAAACACAAAAACAAGTCAAACTTATTTTCACTTTTTTCACTCTTGCTTCTCCCATAAAATTTTAAAAACAACTTCAGTTTATAATTATGGTCAAACATAACTCTAGCTCCAACTCCAACTCCAACTCTAAAAAAAATTATGATTTTCATGGCCAAACGAAAAACATCATTATTTTTATTTTTCATTATCTTAAATATTACTTAGTTACTAATAAAATAAAAAGAATAAAACACCATTTATTTGAAAATGGATGGAGTATTTCACCCTTTTAGGCAATTCCCTAGCTCTCATAACCCTAGTATTTACAGGTACTGTTTGGAGAGTAGGACAATTCTACACATTTCAATAGAGCCTTAGGACCACTTCATTAACTCTCTGCAAGCATCTATTTGTTGTACATTCATGGAAAATATGAAGCAAAAATAATAAATATTACTTACAAATAAGAGGAAAAACATACAACAGACCATCAACAGGCTTGACTGAACTGTTAATGATCATGTTATCTAACTAAACTAAGTTCACTGGGTTCCATTGACTGACGGAATACTACTGAATTTTGTTAACTGACTGGGTTTACTTGAGGTCTGAACTGAATACTAAACTGAAAATATGACTTATTACTGAGTGCTACTGTTTGTAACACTACTGAGAGCGTTCTATAACTACTGTAGCTCTAGGTAAACATCTATATTTTCGGGTATTGAATACTCCCAGGACTCGATAGCATGAAAAGTAAAACACTGGATGACTTTAATAGAATAATAGTACTTTCTTACCAATAATGCATTGATTTAGATATTTTTGTTAAACACTTGATATACATGGACTTGTGCATGAATAAAATCACATAATGTTTGCACTAGTCAATTCACATAAACATTTTGACAAATAATTAGAGAGCATGGGCATTCCACATATCAATAAACATGTAATACTATCTGGATACTATATTTAACTTGCAATTCGAGAGTTCAACATGAAGTTCACATAATTCAATCCACGCTAACTAGTTTTCATGAAACTTGTGATAATTCGTGGATTTGAAAACTCATTTGACATCATAATCAAGATTACATTCAAATCCAACATAAAATCTATGAAATCAATTAAGTTGTAGTTTAAAAGAGTTTCTTGAACTCCAAGGATGGAAGGAAACCCTTGGATGAACACTTCACAAACCTTGGTACTTGAATTAATGAAGGTTGATGGTGAGTTCTTGAGTCTTGAATTTGATATCAAAGGCCCTAAATTTTATTCTTGAGAGTAATTTGTGAATGAATGAATGAATTTTTCCCTAGGAATGACTTAAGTTTGTGTTTTGGGGGTTGAATAAGGTGGAAAAATGACCCAATTACCCCTGAGGAAGCAACTTTTTAATTACTGAAAAATGTGCCCAGCAATGCCCTGACTTACGCGCCGCGTCAATGGGGTCGATGCGATGCATCGAGTTCATATTGACTCACTGAAATTCGGTAATGGCAGCTGAATATTTATCGATGCGATGGGAAATGTGGTGCATTGAGATAGCGTCGATCCAGTATTTTGGATTTCCAAACGTGCCTCAAACGATGTTAAAAAATTCTTAAACTCATCCGAGAACACCTATTGACATTCCTGATCATAAACCAACCTAGAATTCGACATTTTAAGGTCGTAATGATCGTAAAATAGGATCGCCAACTTATGAAGGTTTAATAAATTCTAAGTGCAAACACTTACCTAAAATTTCTAAGTCTGGGACCCTTTTTCTAGCATTAACGGATAAAATTAAGCTTAGAATTTTGTGGGGTCTTACAATATCTCCCCCTTGGGGACATTCATGCTCGAATGAGACTGACTAAGCTAAGAATACTTAGAGATTGAACTTGATTATTGAGCATGTATAATTGAAACATGGTTTCATGACTGAAACCACTGATATACTAAATTTTTTTACTGAACATACATGACTGAAACATGACTAAATTCTGGAGACATGACGCATGATTGAGTTATTTCATGAAGATATGCATGATATAAGGATATTATGCAACTGGACTGATATCAAATTCATAATGGAGTTCTGAACATGGAACTGAGTAAGTTCAAGGAAAGATTGTTACCTTGAACTGAGTCTGAGTTTGCAGAGAAGAGGTGAGGCTACTTGGTCTGTATATCTGCTTCTGCTTCCCAAGTAGCTCCCTCAATGGACTGATTCCGCCAAAGAACTTTGACTAGAGGGACTTCTTTGTTCCTCAGTCTGTGAATCTGATAATCAAGGATTTCGAATGGAACCTCTTCGTAAAAAAGACTGTTCTGAACATCTATACCCTTTATAAGGACTACAACTGTTGGGTCACCTATGCATCTCTTTAGCAAGGAGACATGAAATATTGGATGGACTGAAGCTAATTCTGAAGGCAACTCAAGCTCGTAGGATACCTTTCTGAAATAGCTGAGAATTTAGTAAGGACCGACATATCGGGGACTGAGCTTTCCCTTCTTGCCAAAACTTTTTACCCCTTTCATAGGAGAGATTTTCAAAAAATCAAAATCCCTAATCTCAAATTTGAGATCCTTTCTGCACATATCGGCATATAATTTTTGTCATCTCTGAGCTATCTTATGTCTTTCCCTGATCAACTGAACTTTCTCTAAGGTATCAAATACCAAGTCAGGTCTTACCTCAGCTGAATAAGAGGTATGGACTGGTAAGAAATGAGCTGACTTGGTCATCCTATCTATGATAATGCATATGGAATCATGCTGCCAACGAGTACGAAGCAAATCCATCGTAAAGTCCATGTTCACTTCTACCTATTTCCATATGGGAATACTAAAATTCTGCATGGACCCACTAGGCTTCTGGTGCTCAATCTTAACCTACTGACACATCGAGCATTTGGCTACAAACTCTGTAATGTCTCTCTTCATCCCATTTCACCAATAGACTTCCCATAAGTCGCAGTACATCTTTGTGGCCCCTGAATGAATCGAGTAGCGTACACTATGCACTTCTGTGAGAATCCACTGTCTCAAGTCATCTACACCTGGCACACATAGCCAACCCTGATAATGCAAAATACCATCTCCTTCTTAGGAGAAAACCTCTATCTTCTAATCTCTTACTGATTCTTTCAACTTAACTTGACTGGGATCCCTATCCTTCTTTTTCTCCACCTTGGAAACTAGAGACGATTCTGAACTACTCTACACCCATACACTACCTTCTACAGAATCGACTAAGTGGACACCTAGTCGAGCAAGCTGATGAACTTCCTGAACTAACTTTTTATCATCTTCCACGTGAGCAACACTACCCATATACATCCTACTGAGAGCATCAGCCACTACATTGACCTTTCCTGGATGATACAAAACACTCATGTCGTAGTCTTTAAACAACTCCAACTAACTTTCTGACAAAGGTTTAGGTCTTTCTGAGAGAACACATACTGTAGTCCTTAATGATCAGTGAACACATCAATGTGCACTCCATACAAATAGTGCCTCCAAATCTGTAAGGCAAATACTATAGCTGCTAACTCAAGATCATGAGTAGGATAGTATTTTCATGGGGATTAAGCTGTCTAAAGGCATAGGCTATGACCTTACCTCTCTGCATCAAAACACACCTCAAACCAACTTTGGAAGCATCATAGTATACCATAAATCCATTTGAACCATCTAGTAGGGCCAAAACTGGGCTGTAGTGAGTCGAGTCTTCAACTCCTAAAAACTTTTCTCACATGAATCTCACGACTAGAATTTGACTTTCTTTTGAGTCAATCTAGACATGAAGGATGCAATAGACAAGAATCCCTTAAAAACATCGGTAATAGCCAGCCAAACCCAAGAAACTCCTGATATTTGATGGAGAGATGGGTCTGGGCCAATTTCTCACTACTTTGGTCTTTTGGGGATCAACCCTAATGCCATCACAAGAAATAATATGGCCGAGGAAATCTATTGAACTTAGCCAAAATTTGCTCTTACTAAATTTGGTGAACAACTGATGGTTTCTAAGAGTCTGTAATACTATTCTGAGATGGTTTGCATGACCATGCTCACTGTGGGAGTGGACAAGAATGTCATCTATGAAGACTATGACAAACATATCCAATTACTGCTTGAACACATGGTTCATCAAGTCCATGAAAGCTTCTGGGCATTGGTAAGACAAAATGACATGACTAAGAATTTGAAGTGACCATACCGTGTTCTAAAGGCTATTTTTGGAATCTCACATTCTCTAACTCTGATCTAATGATAGCCTGATCTGAGGTCTATAATAGAAAAGTAATTGGCACCCTGAAGTTGGTCAAACAAGTCATCGATTCTGGGAATTGGATACTTGTTCTTGACCATGACTTTATTTAGCTGAGGTAGTCCATGCACATTCTGAGAGAACCATCTTTCTTATGCACGAATAGAACTGGTGCACCCCATGGGGATACACTAGGTCTGATAAATCCCTTATCTAGGAGATCTTTCAACTATTGTTTTAACTCCTTGAGTTCTACTAGATCCATTTTGTATGGAGGGATATAGATGGGTTGAGTATCTAGGATAAGGTCAATTCCAAAGTCAATTTCCCTTTCGGAAGGAACTCTGGGAAGATCTTCGGGAAACATATCTAGGAATTCGTATGCTACTGACACTAATTCAAGATTAGGGGTATCTGAACTAGAGTCCTGAACTCAAACAAGATGATAGAAACATCCCTTAGATATCATTCTCCTCGCCCTAAGGTAAGAAACAAGTTGACCCCTAAGTACTGAAGCACTACCCCTCCATTCTAGGATGGGTTCATTTAGAAACTAAAATTAGACAATACTATTTCTGTAGTCAACTGAGGCATAGCACGAATAAAGTCAGTCCATACCGAGAATTACATCAAAATCTATCATCTCTAATTCTACTAAGTCTGCTTAAGTAACTTTCTGAGATACTATAATCAGACAGTTCTTGTATACCCATCGGGCTATGATAGATTTACCCATAGGGGTAGAGATCGAAAAAGGTTCTGCTATGATTTTTAGACTGACTCCAAAGTCAACAACTATATAAGGAGTCACAAAGGACAAAGAAGATCCTAGATCTAGCAAATCATAAACATGTAAATGATAAACTTGTAACGTACTAGTGACCATATTAGGAGACCTTTTATGATCTTGTCAGGACTGAAGTGCGTATAATCTATTTGGATGCTGACCACTGGTAGCACTGGAAGCGACACCTGCTGAGTTGGGCGACCGATCGGAACTGACGACTGATAGGACTAGCCCTATTGGCGAACTCACTACCTTTCTGAGCAACAACCCGACACTCTCGAATCCAATAGACCAGTTTGACACACTTAAATCATACCTCACTACTAGCTCTACACTCACCCTGATGGTGTTTACCACATTTGTGACATAGAGGATTCATACGGGAACTGTTAACACTACCTTGGGACTTAGAGTCTGGTGCCCTACCCCTATTATCATTTTTGAATTTGGGTACTGGGGAACTGGCTGAAGAGGGTGCTGGGGATAAAAACCTTTTTGAGGATAGTTACCACCTTCTGACCTGTGTTGAGCAAAGTTAAAACTACCTATTCTAGCTTTTTTGTTTTCTCTCTACTTCTCCTTATTCTTATCCTTTTCTATTTGCTGAGCATAGACCATGAGCCTGGATATGTCCATATCCTTAAACAACATTGTGGTCCTACACTCCTTCACCACACTGTTAGACACACCCAAAATAAACTTACTCATCTTAGATCTGCTATCTGCTACCACGTGAGGGGCGTATCTGGCTAACTGAGTAAACTTGATAGAATACTCTTGTACTATCAATTTTCTCTACTTCAGATTTATAAACTCCGAAACCTTAGCCTCTCTCAACTCTAGTGGGAAGAACCTATCAAGGAAAACAGTGGCAAACTCCTCCTATTCTATGGGCCCTGTATCTGCGGCCCTCTCTACCTTCCACTTCTTGAACCATGAGTGAGCTACATCATATAACTAATACGCATCCAACTCAGCACTCTCACTAGTCGTCACCCCCATAATATTTATAAATTTCTACACCTGATCAAGGAATTCCTGTGGGTCCTCATCTGACCTAGACCGATAAAAGATGGAGGGTTATTTGGGTAAAGTCCTGAATCCTGGCTGTAGTAGTATTGGCCATTGGGTTTTCCGGAACAGTAGCTGGAAGTTCATTTTAGGCTGCTACTAAATTGGCTAGAGTGGTAAATGCAGCCCTAAATTCTGCATGGGAGACATAATCATCCATAGGATCTGCCTAAACGGGCTAAGGGGCTGGATGATTTCTTGTTCTTCTTCTGTTCTTCTTGGGAGGTATGTTCTGTAAAAAAAATAAAGAAAAGGATTAGACTGAGAGTTTAATTTGACCTTATGCTAACTCACATGATATGAATACTGAAAGAAGGGAAACTTTTTCTAAAATATCTCATAGCCTCTTGTCCATAAGTGTGACGCGCTACACACCTATGCACAAGACTCTACTTGATGTGTCTTTCAGTCTCCCTAGGACTCTGTTGAACCTTAGGCTTTAATACTAAGTTTGTAATGCCTCGAGTTTGTACCTCGAATTCTACACGGTGCATACGACCCTGAAGGACCACAAGTTAACCCATGACTGATATCTGCTGTGAGCACTGAATAATCATACGGTAATAATAATAATAATTCTGAAATAAACATAGAAATTAGGCTAAAATCTCCATAAGGTTCACAACTGAAAACAAATACCGAATTTTGATAAAAGAATACTGAAAATTGAATAACTGTCTAAAATACTCTAGTTTGAAAGCCTCTAACTGTCTGAATATGGAGTTGATGGGATAAGGCCTCAACTAACTCCGTCTACTGAATGTGTTGAACTAATGAATTACTAAAAGATAACATCATCCTTAAAATATGAGGACTCACCACTAAATCTATTGATAATCAAGGTTGCTAAGTACGGTCAGGATCTCGTGCGCCTGAACCTATGATATAAGACATCAAAGTGCAAAAAAAAGTATGTGTCAGTACTTTGAATGTACTGGTATGCTAAGTGGGGTAGAATGATATGCATGGATTCATATACATGAACAATAACAGGCTGAGTAACATGGTCATAAGTTAATGAGAGTACATGTATGAATACATAAATTGTAACTGAGATCATGTTAACACTGGATACTATGTTCTGAATATTGATTAACTGATATTTGTGTTTACTGATACTGTATTACTGATAAATGAATGACTGTTTTTTATAGTCCTAATTCTAAAGAACTGATCAGAGTTCTATACTGAGACTGAAACTAAAACTGAAATTGTGGGAGGTATTCATCTAACCGGCATACCTCTCTCTGAATGGATTGGGATCCAAACTATAACCCCAGTTGGAAAGGTGTCAATATTGGGCCCCAGGTATTGACTCTAGCTGTGTGGATCTACTATACGGATGTATTGTATTATCCCAAAGGACTAAGGGTGTCAAGCCTGAACTGACAAGTGACCCCTGCGATAAAGTCAAGCCTAAACTGATGGGTGACTTCTCATATCCTATATTGGCTATGTAGTTCTAAAGTACAGGGACTGCTACTAATTACTCTGTCTATCTAACGGGGAAATCGTCATCCCTGCACCCGCTCGGTGCTGAATTTTACTCCCAACTAAATAGACATTTAACTAATTTCTAAACTGCACTAGGTTTGACTGAACTGTTACTGATCGTGCTGTCTAACTGAACTGAGCTCACTGGGTTCCGTTGACTGATGGAATACTACTGAGTTC
Source organism: Capsicum pubescens (assembly GCA_030864215.1). Lineage (NCBI taxonomy): Eukaryota > Viridiplantae > Streptophyta > Magnoliopsida > Solanales > Solanaceae > Capsicum > Capsicum pubescens. The sequence goes on along the minus strand of CM061538.1, from coordinate 94,996,495 downwards.
TGTTAACTGACTGGGTTTTCTTGAGGTCTAAACTGAATACTGAACTAAAACTGTGACTGATTACTAAGTGCTACTGTTCATGACACTACTGAGACCATTCTATAACAATTGTAACTCTAGGTAAACAGCTAGATTTTCAGGTATTGAATACCCCCAGGACTCGATAGCATGAAAAATTAAACACTGCATGACTTTAATTGCATAATAGTACTTGCTTACCAATAATGCATTCATTTATACATTTTTGTTAAACACTTGATATACATAGGCTTGTGCATAAATGAAATCACATAATGCTTGCACTAGTCAATTCACATAAGCATTTTGACAAACACTTGGGGAGCATGGGCATTCCATATATCAATAAACATGTAATACTATCATGGATACTACATTCAACTTGCAATTCGAGAGTTCAACATGAAGTTCACATAATTCAATTCACACTAACTAGTTTTCATGAAACTTGTGATAATTCATGGAATTAAAAACCCATTTGACATCATAATTAAGATTACATTCAAATATAACATGAATTCTATGAAATCAAATAATTTGTAATTTTAAAGAGTTTCTTGAACTCCAAGGATGGAAGGAAACCCTTAGATGAACACTTCACATACCTTGGTACTTGAATTAATGAAGGTTGATGGTGAGTTCTTGAGTCTTGAATTTGAAATCAAAGGCCCTAGGGTTTGTTCTTGAGAGCAATTTGTGATGAATGAATGAATTTTGCCCTAGGAATGACTTAATTTTGTATTTTTGGGGATGAATGAGGTGGAAAAATGACCTAATTACCCCTGAGGATGCAGGTTTTTAATTACTAAAAAATGTACCCAGCGATGCGCAGACCAACGTGCTACGTTGATGGGATTGACGCAATGGTCAGTGCAACGTGTCGAGTTTATGTCAGGTCACTGTAATTTGGCACTAGGAGCTGAGAAAAATATTTATCGATGCGACGTGTCGAGATAGCGTCGATCCACTATTTTGGATTTCCAAACGTGCCTCAAACGATGTTTGAAAATTCCGAAACTCATCCGAGAACACCTATTGAAATTCCTATTCATGAAAAAACCTAGAATTTGATATTTTAAGGTCATAAGGATCGTAAAATAGGATCTCCAACTTATGAAGGATAAATAAATTCTAAGTGCAAACACTTAGCTGAAATTTCTAAGTCTGGGACCCCTTTTCTAGCATTAACGGACTAAATTAAGCTTAGAATTTTGTGTGGGCTTACAAAATGTAACTAATAACAATTGAACATGGAGAATGTAACATGATAACTAGTGGAAGAATAAGTAATGAACATATGTTGCAACATAAACCGAATAACTGAACAAGGTCATGCAAAAATCTGAATCTGAATTATAAATTATAGACTGTGGGAGTTATTAATAACTGACACACACTAATATGAGCTAATCGTGGTCCAACCTATAATTCTAGCTGAAAGGGTGTTCAATACCTTGCCAAGAGTATGGACACCAACTAACATGGACCACTAAACTGAAGTCCAAAACGACTAAGGTGTCAAGACTAATCTGAGGAGTGACCTTTTAGAACCTATGGTGGGACCTTAGTTTTGGGACTAACTGACTTCTACTAAATGTCTCATGGCAGGTGATCTTTCATCCCAGTGTACACTTAGTGCTATGTACAACTCCCAACTGAAGGACACTAATAACTACTATGCTCTCAGATGGTAATAATCTAATAACTAAAATAAATTTATTATTTCAAAGAATTAAAAACATGGAAAATATGAAATATATAATCCAAAAGTATATTCATGAAATCCTAGGTCATCGAGTGTTCATAACCTGCGATCTCTGAAGAATTCTACTTTATTGATTTTGTAAGTTGAGCAAAATTATAAAATTCAATTGCTCGGGTACAACAATAATGGAATTTACAATGTAACTAAGATTTGGGATCATGGTCAAATAATCACAGTGGAATTAATACTTAAATAGGGATTATAACTCAATGACACTAAAAGATCGAGATATCAATGAATATACAATTATCCAAAACCCTAAATTATGAAAGAGAACTGAACTGAAGAGTTGAGTTTACTTAGGGACTCAATGGGTGAAAGGACACCCATTCATGAAATCCCATATACCTATAGATGAGAACCATTAAGAAATCTATAGAGTTAAAGAAGATGAATCCTAACTCAACCTTGGAAAAAAATGCCACTTTTTTCTTTTGAAAATAAGTATCAGATGATATTCTAAGTAATGAGAGCTTACGGGCATATAAACCACACTAATGACCCTTAAGATACCAAAATGGCATAGTTTTGATAGTAAAAGAGTGGGAAAAGACTAATATACCCCTTAAAGTTTTGTAATTGAAAACTGAGAGGAGATATATATGAGACCTTTCCACGATCATAGGACCAACCTATGATCATGGGTTTCACTTCTAGTTTGAAGCTGGGTGAGATCTCTATGAACATAATTAGATGAGCCTTGGTATAATTGTGGGATCTACCTATGGTCGTGCCTTAGTTTGTATGTTTGATGGTTACATCAAGGGCATCTGTAAGATCATGATCAAGTTAGGAGATGTGGTTTCAAAGCATGATCGCAGTTATCTCTTATGGCATGAGAATACACTTTGTAAACTTTTAGAAGTTGGGGTTGTCTTAATTAGATGAGACCTTTGTATAGTCGTACAATGTAAATACGATTATGGTTTGGCTCATGGTGTCTGACTGCAGAGCAATGCTTTACTAAAAAGGGCATAACTTTTTACTCTAATGTTGGATTAAGGATAAACTGGATGTGTTGGAAAGATATTTCAAATATCTATCAATTGGTGGGTCTGGAACTCAAAATGCATCTAAATCTAAAACTTACGATCATTTGAAGCTGATCACTTCTTTAGGAATTAATCAATAAGAAAGGTTTTGGCTTGGCTAAGGACTAGGGGGTTCTTTGTCCTTTTACATGGACAAATCCCCTCTCTTACTACTAAAACTTGATGATTTATCCTACATTTTATTGAAGCATGATTCTAGTCTAGGCTTGAATTTTTTGGAGGCATTACAATTTTACTAAATATATTACCGATAAAATATTTAAATTTGTTCATAATGTGATATAATTTTTGAGATGTCACTGTTTCATTATTTTTCTTAGGCACCTATACTTTTCATGAGGTCTCATAAAGTGTTATGTTGTATGCTCTTCAAGAACACGGTGTCTCCTTCTTATGATAATTTTCTCCTTCATCTTATTTAAAACTGATTGGTACATCATACTTCATGTATGTTGTAGACTCTATCCTTCATGGACACACAATAGGATCATCTATAGCTAAATGTGAATTTAGTTTTTAGGTCAGTAAATGCTTCTAGCATATGACTTGAATTATCTTTTAAATAAAAATCATGCTAACAATAATTTCCAAAGTATTTTTAGCTGCTTATTATCCTTTCCTCATATTAGAAAAACTAACATATACTCCAATTTACCTTGGAGAATCTATCTTTGTGCATCATGGTATATCCATTAATTACATACCGCACATTAAAAAGTTATTAGATAAAATGTTTGGTTACCAATCATGAATCAATTGAGAGAGAGAAATTAATCATAATTTATTAGTTTAAATACAAATGCTATTGTATACAATATATCATATTTCAGACTAAGACATGAAGCCTTTTACTCATAAGCAATGGTTTAACTATTATCAAAGATATTCATTGCCAAACGGCTTGAATATATCCAACGTTATCAAGATCAGTTGTCTTGATTACATAATCTAAAAATTATGCTCTTAACTCAATTTAATTGGGCAAACAACTTAATGGATGTTAAACTGTTAGTTGACAATAAACGTACATGTGACCACCTTATGGATACATCATATCACATACATATGACCACCTTATTCACCCTTTATACTTTACAGAATTTAGGAAATTCAGCCCCAACATTAGCTGGTTCAATTAACTTAACATAAGAACAAGCAATAATTCTTGAAGAATCTTCTAGGTCTTCAGTATATGTCTAATACTCAATATACTCATCTTCAAAATGGTAAAATTCTTCATGCCAACATATAAATTATCTAAACTAGTAAATTTAAAGTTTAGCATGATATATGCTATTTACTTAAGTAAATTTTAAAGTTCTACTATTTCAAGAGTAGTTTGCAAGATTTTATTATTGCACAATCTTACAACTTTTAGAGTAGATTTTAGCTTTACTGCTTTAGGAGTAAATTTTAGATTTATTTCTCCAGGAGTATATTTCAGATTTACTCCTTCGGGGATAAATTTCAAAGTTCTACAATTAATTGCACAAAATATTCTCACAATTGGTTATTGATCCAAATAAAATTTAAGGAGTATCCATGTACTCTTTAAGACAAAAATATAAGAAAAATAAATATTATAGTATTATAAACAAACAATGTATTATATATAACTTTATTTACAAGATTAGAGAAACACAACTAACAGAAACATAAACGAGGACAACTAATAGAAATGTAAAATACTTAGACTATTATAGATTCATCACTGACAAGGTGATCTATATTTTATTCAAGGAGTTCAAAAAAATCTGCAGTGTCTAAATGCATGGGCTCAACATATCTTCAAAGATAAAATTTTCTTCACATTATTATCCATATCCTTCAGGGATACTTGATTGAGATCAACGAGTTGCATTGACGTACAACAAGTATGTGACTAGTGTCTTTTTCCTCCACACTAATAGTAGTTATTGTCTGATCACCCTTCTTCTTACACTGCTGGTAAGGAAGGTTATTATTTGATGCAAAGTGATTACCATATTTATTATTTATTCCTCATCCACGGTCATGACCACGACTCGGTTCAGGACCTTTTCCAAGCCTAGATTAGTGAAAAATTATGGCATTCACTTTAAGGAATGGAGTAGTACTAGTAGGTCGACTTTCACGATCTTTTATCAAAAGATCATTATGTTTTCAAGAACAAGAAGATAAGAAATTAATTAAACATACTTTTTAAATTACATTTCTTGGTATTGCTGTTGAAGAGCAAACTCAAGGCAGAAAAGGTGGAGAATATTTTCTCTAGCATATTATGCGCTTTGATATTTTCTCCGCTTAAGTTATCTGTGATATAATTCTTTGCATGACAGAATTATACGTAGTCATATCTTTACAATCTTTTAATCTCAAGTGGTTCAATTCATAACGTGTCTATGGAAGAGCAATCATCATCAGGTGGTCATTCTATCTTTTAGATTATTCCAAAGTATAAGAGCATTCCTCGTAGTGATATATTCCATTTTTAATCCATCATTGAGGTGATGACGGAGAAATATCTTAGGCTTGGCACGGTTTTGATTCAATGCCTGATTTTTATCTTTGATTATATCTGTCAGACCCATGCATCCAAATGGATTTCAGTATCAAGTACCCAATATAAGTAGGAGTTGCCTGATATAATATCAGGGTAACAAATTCACGTTTAAATAGATTCGACATTATCTTAAGAAAAGTAAATTCTTACCTTTATTACCTTTAAAATTATTTGCTCGAGATGACAGAATCTTGTACTGATAATGCGTTATAAAATAAATATAAAAGTACTAAACTAATAAAATAACAAAAGCCAATAAAAAGATAAAGATAATTCTTTTCTTTCACAGTTCTTGGTCATCAATATATGAATACATTGATGTGGCTATTTATAGCCAAGTACTTGATAAAATTGAAGGAAAGTCGTCATTTAAGTTTTGAATGAAAGATTGGAGACATTGACCAACTTAAAGGGTCAAACATAATTAAGTTAAATATGGATTTGATTAATATTTTTAAAACTTTCTAATCTTTTCAAAAATACAAATCAACCCACACGTTTCTCCTCTCTAAATCAATCGTCTCTCTCCTCTTTTCTCTCTCTCTCGATAATTTTTCTAAATAATCTCCTAACCAACAGTTCTACCAAATTTCTCTCTTCAATCACTGGTGACTTCAACCTCCGGTGATAAATAGTTGGTCGAGTTCCTTTTTGACTTTCAATCGTCAATCTACGTGACAGCAGTGTTCTCCGGCGATAACAACTTCGAGTTCTTCATCGCCCCATTTCTTCTTTCACAGATAAAAAAATTATGTCTCTTTAGTTATGGTGAAAAAGAGAAACTTGAGCCAACTTCTGTTTTAGTATTGGTTAACAATTTCAATATTTATTCCTTAAATTTGAAATGGGGACTTAAGAAACCCCTAATTTCTGACATTTCTTCTCTACTCTTTTCGAAGTGAAATATAATTTTTTGTTGTTATTATAGTTCTTGTTGTCGAACTTTTGATTCGATTTGTTGGTTGTTGTTGATTTTTTTGAAGATTGATTTTTGTTGTTTGTGTTTGTACAAATGCAAAACAACAATGTTGGTGTTTTTGGTCACTGTTGATGTTCTTGGTGTGTGTGTTGTATTGGTGTAGATGGGTTGATTTGTTGTTTTTTCTTGATCAAAATGGTGTATTTGATATTAAATCGTGATATTTTTGTTGTTCTATTGAACAAAATCTTGGTACTATTTTTTTTAATAAATTAACCATCTGATTTAACAAATTATCCATCTGATGCAACAGATGAACCATCTATTGCATAAGATGAACATTTGATACAACAGATAAACTATCTGATGCAATAGATGAACCATCTGATGCAACAAATGGGTCATTTCCCAATCTTCCCAAAATATAGATGGGCTAAGATGGGTTGGGCCAAGATGGGTTAAACAATGGGTTATAGCCCAATCCGTCATTGAACAAGTTACCATTCTAGTAGCAATTTAAGTTGGAATGATATTTTTAATTTTCTTTTTATATTTATATTTATATTTATATTATTATCTTCACATAAAAATAACATATGAAAACTAAAAAAATTAATAAAAGCATTTGTATATATATTTAACACAAAATAATGATAACGAATAAGATAAGAGAGGTGGAAAAAGAAAAAAATATTATTTTTTTATAAAATAAATTTTAAAGATTTAAATTTTTTTGCGGGGGGTGGGGGGGAGTTTTAAGGGTAGGGGTGAACTAAGAAAAATATTTTAAAATTTTTCTAAAATGTAAATTAAAAAAAAATTATTGTTAAGAGGGGGCTGGGGGTGGGTCTGGGTATGGATGGGGAGAGGGTGGGGTAAGATAAAGTTTTTTTTTTAGGGGGTGGGATTAGGGGGTCATATTTAGGGAGTTGGAGGTAAGGGGATCGTGTAAGAATATATTTTTTTATCAAATTATTTTTTAGGAGGGTCGGGGGTAGGGGTTGGTTGGGGTAAAAAATGACTTTGATTTTTTAATTTTTTTTTAAGAAAATTATGTTTTTTTGGGGGAGGAGGGGAGCTAGTAGGGGTCGAAGTAGGGAGGTAGGGGTCGGGGTAGTGTGATGGTGTAAGAAAAAAATTATTTTTCTTCATTCAAAAATTAATTTATTACTACAATTTTTTCAAGATGAAAAAAAAATATAATTGAAGCAACTAAATATATTAAAAGTGAAATTATAAATACTAGGATTAAACATCTTTATGGGTCAAAGTTGGGCATCATTATGAGTCCATTTGGGTTGATGATTTATGATGAGTTCACTTGGGTTAGCCCAAATCAGCCCATCTTCAAAATCACTCTAGCCCAACGTATTAAAACATGGGCGGGTTGGGCGGGCTAAAAGGTTTGGGCTAATTTTGCCACCCCTCGGTGTGGATAAATTACTATGACATTCTTGTTTGTTTTGGTTGGAAGGAGTTTTTCATAGTTACTAGACTAAAATATTATCCTACTTCCCCTTCTCAAGTTATACCTATTCTAATCCCAAAAAAGCACTCTGCACACTCAAAAAAGGCAAAGGCAAGTCAAGTGATGGTGATGACTTGGTGTCCCTTGTTGGTCCAAGCTTCAAAAACAAAAATTTGATAGAAGTGTTGAAAGGTAAAAGACTTTCAAAGAAGCACAAGAAATAATTGTGCTTGGTTTGGTTTGTACATAATATTCTTTGGGCGAGAGACGTTAACAACAACATACCACTTGGTTTAATAAAGCTCTCTGAGGATCTTGAGGCATTTAACAGTTATCCATGGGGTTATGAAAGCTTTACAATGAATGTCAAATATTTGTTGACTCCATTAATGCCAAAGACAGTCAACTTATATGGCTTTTCGTGGGCTTTCATGATAAATATTTCTTTTATTATGATTCTTTTTTTAATTAAATAATGTTTTTAATTTATTAGCGTTATTTTATAGGCTTGGGCATTTGTAGTAATTCCTTATTGAAACAACAAGTGAACCACCAGGAAGAAGTTTAACGTCCAAGAATCTTAAGATGGTTGTCAACATAAACTGATAAAAATGTAAAATTTATTAATCTTTGTAACCCTCCGAAGGAAGCAGTAAGTCTAATTCAAATTAAGTTTTTGTTTTAATTAATGGTTTTTTAAATGATTTAATCATCATTCTAATATATGTACTGATTTATTTTAGATTGTGCATTAGTGGCTTGTTACAACCAATAGAGAGTTGAAGATGCCATTTTTTCTTACTTTACGGTTTGTGCAAATTTTATCGGACCCTATGGTCATTGATAGAATAAAAAAAGAATTTTTTGGAGCAACAACCATCACAAAAAATAATTTTAGAGGGTAGGCTTGTTGTTGTTGATGGTGTTTGTGGTGATGGAGTTGTTGGTAGGTAGTGGTAGTAGTGCTGCTGCTGGAGATAATGATGCTCCACTTACAGTTTTTGAAACAACAAATAATATGATTATGATTATGATCATACAGGTTATACAGATTTTGCCCCTCCTAGCGAATGTTCTGCATGCAAATGTCAAGGGTGCAAGGCAAAACATGATGGAGTGATTAATGCATTAACCACTTTTGTAAAAGAATTAACATCTAAGAGGGGTGTAGTTCTATCTAAGAGGTTTTCTTATCCATACACACCATTAGATATTAAGGCGGATAAGACCAGAAGGTAAAAAAATTCTAAGGCATCATCAAGCATCGAAAAAAGCAAAATTGCAACTTCTTTGTCTTTGTCTTGCACTTTTGTTCAATGTAAAAGGGCCACAGGAGAGCAACATGATCTAAATAAGGTGAATATATATCATCTATTCCAACAAACAAATATACACATATTTGTTTCAACAGATGACACATCTGCAGAAAATTATCAAACAGATATATACATCTATGGTAATAGTTGACAAACTTGTTGCATCAGATGCATTATTTGTTGCATCAGATATATTATGTGTTGCAACATATGTCCGTCTATTTTATCAAATCAAATAGGTCTTTGTTCTATTTTAATTTGTACCACTAGATGATTTATCTACTGCAAAAGATGGTCTATCTGTTGGGATAAGTTAAACCAAGGCTTCCTACTATTTTAGATTTTCCAAATAGATAAGTCATATGTTGCAACAGATGGGTCATCTGTTGGGAAAAATTAAATCAAGGTTTCCTACTATTTTAGTTTTTCCAAATAGATGACTCATATGTTGCAACAGATGGTTCGTCTATTGAAAATTATCATACAACTTTTCCTCCTATTTTAATTTGTCCCAACAAATGATCCATTTGTTGCAATAGATATATCATCTATTTGGTATAATTTAAAATAGGAGGAAGACCTATTTGATTTGCTAAAATAGATGAGTTATCCTTTTTTATTTTTTTGTATCTCTGTGGTTAGCATTGGGAATTCTGGCTTTCTAGGTAGATGTCACAGTAGAAGCTATTGCTGAACAACATAATATCACATCAAGTGCTTCCAAAGATTAAAAAAAAGTAAAGCCTGTCAGTCTGGGAGAAAGGAAGAATTATCCATTTGAAAGGTTTAACATCTTGAACGAGGCTCCAAAAAAACTAACAAAGTTGATCAACGACTATTCAGAATGAATTGTCGATGGATTGTTAAATCCTCATTCCAACAGGTACATAAATCACTATTAAAGATATTCTTTTTACAATTATTGTTGTAAAAACATGGAAAAACACATATAAATCATGCAAAAATCAAAATAACGAAAACTACAAAGTGAACGAATCAGGTCTTGGTTTTGATATATTTGACTTTGTTGTTGCACATTCTGGAATGAAGAATTGGTTCTATTTGATGTCACAGCCCCAAACTTACTGAAATGATAAGGTTTAAATGTCATACATCTTACTATTAATACTTTATTTAATTGGATCTGTGTATTAATTTTATTTTCACGTAATGTGAAATGTTTGATAATATGTGCAGTACATCGATGTCATTTCTTAATACTTTCAAAAGAAGGCCAAGTTTCAAATATGAGAACAATACAGATATACGACAGACAATTATTTGTACAATGTTTACATCAATAATTCCTACAATAGGTACTGTCAACAATAGATAGAAGTTTCTTAAAATAAGGAATGCTTAATCAGCATCATCAAATGTTTTCGTATTCCAGCTGGCTTGCCTTGGAATTTGGTCCATAAAGTGCATATCCCAATCAATTGTGGTGATGAATTTCATTGGGTGTTGGTTTTCGTTATTATAAAAGAGAGGCGGATCCGAGTTAATGACTCGATATCGGGAGGGAGATGTTCTGGGCCATCGTCTGAGATACAAAAATTAGCCAAAATATTGGCTACTTACCTTGATATAAGTGGTTTTTTGGACCAAAAGGTTCGTACTGATTGGTCTCAAGCATACCGAGATAAAATGGGTAATCTATTTTATGTAGAATATGTTGAAGGAATTTCTTCACAACCCATTGGTAGACTACAAGTATCATGATTTAGTTTGATTTTATAAATTTCACAATGCTTATAGTAATTGCAAGATATGGATTATCTGATTTTATCAATGCAGGGATTGCAGTCTTTTTTTTTCCACTTACGCCGAGTATTTGAGCGATGAATTACAAGTACCAAATGATGAACTTGATTTCGGATTACTCTGTAAAAGATATGCTACTCTTTTATAGAAATATGGAGAAGTGATAGCATAGAAATCGTATGAAAGCGACATAAAGATCCATGATGACCAAAGCCCAATTCCATAGCACCGGATGAAGAACAACTCATCCATATTGAGTAGATCTTTATAGATTGAGTCTGTCAAAGTAATAACCTTAGATCTCCTTAGGAATTGTTGGCATCAAAACTTAAATTGATGATTTATTTATTGAGATCTGTACCCATAACAATTTTTTTACATTTTATTTATTTGTTAATTTATTTCATGTAATTTCTGAAGGGTTTGAATTATTTTATTTTGTCTGTGAATTTTATTTTATCCTTAGATTTGAACATATTAATTGAAATGGAATACTAGATTCAACTATTGCAACAAATAATGTATCAATTGTAATAGACGACATATCTATTGGAATTTATCAAACAGATTTAGACATATGTTGCAAAATGTAGGTCATCTATTGGAAATTAGCAAACAAGTCTTCCCACTGTTTTAATTTATTCCAATAGATTACCTATCTGTTGCAACAGATAGACTTAGATATAAACATCCGCATAGTGCAACAGATGACCAACATATTGCAACAGATAAACTATCTGTCAAAAGAGATAGACTATCTGTTACAATAGTTAGTCAATCTGTTTCATTATAGAAAATTCAATTTTCATCAAATATAAAAAACTGTCACTACATGTAAAGTGAAGTTACTTGAAATAAAAATTTGTTATGGTATTTGTGTTTTTACATAGTCTTTGTTACGCACAGGCTCCAAGCATCTAGTTAGTACCCTATAAGCCTAGACCTCTTGCATATTTACCATAATATTTTCACACAACTCGACCATTTTTGTGATGATTAGCAAATATTTGATTTGTGCAAGCGCGTACGACCCGTATGTGACACCGATTTCATTATTTGGAAGGATCATGTCCTTGGTCTGACCTTAAAATTCCCATTTTTCATTCAACAGTTTCACTGGAAGATGATCCATCAGTTTACTCTACCTCAACAAGTTGGGGAACAACTCCAACAGTGGTTGCATGTAGGTGGAAAAAATGGCCACATTGAAGATAGGTAAATTACAGTCATAATCCTTCATCTTTCCCTCCTCAAATAGTATATCAAGAGCCAGAAAATGTTTTTTCTCCACGTTCATGACTGCAAGAATCCACTTTGCCTTGGTTTATCTCATGCCGTATGGATATGGCCTCTTTCCTCTAACATATTTAATCATATCTCCATCCCATTCGAACGTAGAAACTAATGAATCAAATCCCGGGCCATCGGGAGTTGACGCTAGGTTAATGAGCTTATTGTACCTATTTTTGAAATTATTGTAGAAGTTGAGGTCCATTATCCTATCGGCAATATCATAAGCATCTGGGTTCGTTAATTTTCTACCCCTCGTGAGGTAGAGAATTTCATCAACATACTACGTTATAAGAAGACAATTTTTAAATAAGTTAGTAATTTTCCAAAAGAAAAAAAAAGTGGAAAAATTCAATGGATGGACTATTTGTTGCACAGGGTTCTCTGAATTTGTTAATAGATTACTCATCTAATGTAACTCCTGCAACAGATAGGTAATTTATTGCAACAGACCCATCACAAGATGCACCAGAATACCCAGTTGTTGCAATAGATGAAACATTTATTGTGTAGCATCTTCTTTATGGAGTATATTAGAAGGCTAGGTTATGAAAAGTAAACTAACCTTGTCCACGTACCACGCGTCCATATTTGTCATATTCTTGAAGTCCTGGGGAGAAAAGGTATTTATGGTGAAGGTTTTTATGTATTGCTTGGAATTTATGGCCTTTCTCTTCATCAATAGTCCTTGAACTTCAACAGCTTTTGGAGGAGAATGAGTTGCAATTTTTTTGGTTTTATATTTGAGAGTATATGTCTAATAGATTTTTTCATCTTTCTAACCTCCACTGTAGGAGTGTATGGATCTCTCACCTTCTTGGATGGTATGACACCCCTCTTAGATTCCAATTCCATGATAGCTTTAGCAATATCATCTATTCTTTAAAAGAGCTTATCTTATTTCTCCATACAGTTTTTGTATTTGCAAAGAAAACATAAGGGTGACGAGGGGAGAGAGAGACCACTGTAAGGGTGAGAGGGATCGATGTAGGGTGAGAGGGATAGTGTAAGGGGTGATTTCAAGCATATTTATTTTTATTAAGAATCAACGTGCTCATCATCATGAATGACAGTAGCATGAGCATCAGCATGGCTGCCACCAACATGAACAACTCCACTAGCAACACCCCAGAAGTAGCAGTCGCATCTGTTACGATAGGTTGGTCATGAAGAGCCTCAACATTAGGTTGACGTTGCCTAACTGCTCTTTTTATGGATATTGCTCAATCCAATTCCTTCTTTATTAACTTTACCATTGGGTCCGCTATTGTATCAACAAGACCTAGAGTAATAAAAGAAGTCATCCCCATCTCATGCTCAGTAGGCACGATCCATGGATGCACAACCTACAAAAAAAATAGATATATTTAAATCATATAATAATTTATTGTTAGTTGGGTTACATATTAACATAGAGAAATTATGCAATAGATGATTCATATGTGACAATATATTAACCATATGTTGTATCAGATTACCTATCTGTTGCATAATTAGTAGAAGATAGGTAATCTGTTAAGTTGGGTTCAGAGAACCAATGCACCAGATGGGTGATCTTTTATGAAATATTAATCATCTATCACAACAAATTACCCATCTATTGTACCAGTTGATGTAACGCCCCGGAAGTATACCCTGGATGCCACACGGTGCTTACAGCCACAAGACGCCACAAGCTAACCCATGAGCTGGTACCTTCTATGAGCACTGAATAATATACTGATAGCGAACATGTGCACAAATAATTAAATATGCCAAAAGGTTTTAAATACTGAGAACTTTACTGAATCATGAGTCTTAAAACAACTGTTTGAAAACTAATAAAAACTAATAATCTAACTGACTATCTGAAAGTGTCTAAAAAGCCTCCAGCTGACTAACTTTTGAGCTAATGAGGAAAACCCCCAACTAACTCCGACTGAATAGAACTACTAACTACTAAGATAAATTGAAATAAAGAATTCATGTCTTTAAAATATGAGGAATCACCACTGTTGTTGCTGATAATCTTATCCGTCTAAGCGCGGTCAGGAAACTGAGCATCCAAACCTATATTATTAAACATCATAGCACAAAAAATGAGTATGCGATCAGTACTTTGAATGTACTGGTATGCTACATGAGGTTAGGCTGAATACATGGGCTAACTGTTCCTAAGAATAGTAATAAAATACATGCGTGGAAATACTGAAATCTAATTGAACAAAACTAATAACTAACTGGCTAAGTAGCATGAGATAACTGATGCAAAGATTCATGAAAACTATAAAACCTGAGTATGCATGACCAAGCATATAACATGTTTCTGAAATAATCAGTAAACTGAAATACTAAAATCTGATAACTAAATAACTAATAAATGTATGCTATGGTTAAGCAAAACTAAACTGAGTTCTGAGCTAAATACTGAAACTAAAACCGTGGGAGGTATCATCTAACCGACATACCCCAAAGCTAAGCTGATTGGGGTCCAACCTATGACCCCAGTTGGAAGGGTGATAGTACCATGCCACGGGTACTAACAATGGTTGTGGAGTCATTCTTAATCTAGCAGGTGACCCCTGAGATTATTCCTAAACTGGTGGGTAATCCCTGAGAGTTTCATTCCTAAACTAGCAGGTGACATCTCATAACCTATGCTTGCTACGTAGTTCTGGAACTTAAGGATTACTTTTAAGGACCCAGTCCTAACTGACGGGTGAGCTACCATCCCTAGGTTCACTAGGTGCTGAATCCTACTCCCAACAGAACTGACTCAGATTACTGAACTAATCTAAGTGTGACTGACATGATAACTGATTGAAATGAAAATGCTCATACATATCTGAAACCATTCTAAAAATGCTGAGACTAAGTAAACAACTAAATTTTGGGTATTCATAATCCCCAGGACTCGATAGAAATACAATAGGGACATACTAAAGCTAGAAACCATAACAAGAAAGCATTATTCAAAACTCATCAGTTAGGCATTTCATCAAACACATTTGGATCAAGACTTTAACATGGGGATATTTTTAAACATGATGATATAGCACAATCACATGACAAAACCATAAACTGAGGATTTATTCTAAATTCTCATGAACACAATATGGAAACCACAATATTTAAAACATACTATAATGCATTCCACTTGAAACCAATAATAATCTTAACTTGAAATTTAAATGGATATAAATTCATGGACTTAAGCATAGGAATAGTTAAATTATGTAATAATCACATAATTTTGATATTTAAAAACATGGGTTAAGGATTTAACATGCGAATATTACCATCCGAATGTATCAAGGGAAATTTCAACCAAAATAATGTATAAACATGATACATTGTAATACCCCGGGAAATTTTTCATTGAAATTTTGTGCGTAAACGTGTTGGGTTTTATCTTCTAGAATGAATTATAAATTTTCCATATGGAATGTCTTAGATTATGACCCACCATTGTGTAGAGTATCGAATAAGCTATCCAACTATATGTGCATTATCCAAAATGGACACCCGAGCGACGAGTTATGAACATTTCGATCGAACCGTGAATAGTAGTGAACAGTAAAATGTGCAGGGAAAAAAGTACTGAGGCCTGGCGTATTTTTTCTCCAACATTAAACAATCATAACACTTTGTACATAATGATCTGGGTGATCTAATATATATCAATGGAAAGATCTGCGAGTCCTCTTTCCAATGAAATTGGATTCATCCAATTTCTCTATCGGAGCAAAATGTTATAGTCGATCTACTTCAGCCTATCAAAAGTGAATTTTTGGATCAACTTCAAATGATCATAACTCCTCGTACACAATGATCTGGGTGAGATACTATATATCAGCGGATATATATGAGAGTCCTCTTTCTAATGAAATTGGTTTCATCCAATTTGAATATCGGAGTAAAACGTTATGGTTGCTTTACTTAAGACTATCAAAACAGTCCACCAAAGGACAGATGCGAGAATTATTTGATTTTTAGGGGCGTTTTGGTCATTTCCCCTCACCCAAAATCCATCCAAACCCTATATTAAAGCCTATTCGAAGCATTATATGTTATATTTCATCAAATTCCCTCAAAAAGAAAATCCTAAGAACCTACATCCAACTTCAAGAACCTCCAAAGTTCACCATTAATTCTGCAAATTTATTCAAGATTCCAAGTTCCTAGTTCAAGAACTCCAAGAACCATCATTCAAAGGCACGATTAACATCTCAAAAACGAGTATCGATCTAAAGTTCATCATTCAAGGTATGTGGGGTTTTTCAACAAGAACTCTCTTTCGTTCTTGTGCCCAAAAGTAATTTTCTTTACAAAGGAATAATTTTTATTTGATTTTATGAATTTGAAGCATGAACCCATATCTTATGATAATTATTATGAAATCTTAATGTTTATAATTTTGAAAGATAAATTTACATGTGTGGTGATATAAAGCATGAATCTTGAATGATATTTATCATGATTTTGATATTTGGGTTCGAACCCCATTTGAAATTGTGTTTTTGAGAAAATGTGTGTTATAAGCACGCTAATGTTGAATATTTAAGATGTTTTGAATGATTTGACCTTTTGGTCGTGAATGAGTTATTTTGAACTCGACTGTGAAAGAAATCCACGTTTTTATTGATTATGATAAAGGGGTAGCAAATTGGCTCCCGATGAAAATTGTTGAAGTGTTTATTGTGGATTTTCTTTAATGTGAGCCTGAGGCTAATTTAAATTTCTGATCTAAGTCCGAGAGTAATCTTTAGCACCGAGTGGGAGGTATAAAGTGACCTTACTTCCCTAGAACTACGTGCCCCCATAGGATGTGAGCCTGAGGCTGATTTATATAGTGATCACTAGTGTTTT
Source organism: Capsicum pubescens (assembly GCA_030864215.1). NCBI lineage: Eukaryota > Viridiplantae > Streptophyta > Magnoliopsida > Solanales > Solanaceae > Capsicum > Capsicum pubescens. The sequence goes on along the minus strand of CM061538.1, from coordinate 94,979,513 downwards.
TGAATTGATACTGGAAGTCCTACTCCGATGGCAAGGATAGGATGGCTCTCCCCAATGTGGGTTATCGTTGGACTCCATGTAGATCACATGGTTTATGTCGTTTATAGGATCTCCCAATATGTGTGTGTGTACTCTTCTATCTGAGATGAAAACATATTTGCTTAAAATGCTGAGTTTGAGAAAGTCATTATTCTTAAAAGATTTAAGGAATATATTCTAATAGGAATTGACATGAGATTTGATTGTTTTGATGATTTGAAATTAAGATGAAAGTGAATTGAGAACGTATTGTAATGACTCACTTTATTTACTTTACATGTATTATTCATTCATGATTTTGATGATTTAATTTGAGCTAAGTGAGTCATCTATATCAGCATGCATAATTTTATAAAATGTGATGATACTAAGATATTATTTTATATATGCATTGCACCCCCATATGCTTGGTATTTTTTCCACGGTGCTGACCCACATATTCGAATGTGGGCTACATTTTCTAGGAATATAGGTACAAGGTATAGTTGCACCTTCGGATCCAGTCAGTTCGTGGTATCCAGTCTGCAAGTGATGAGTCCTTTTGATTCAAGGGCTTGGATTATCTATGCAGAGTTATAGTGTTGTATTTTCTTTATTCAGTCGTATTGAGTTGGGGTAGTCGGGAGTCATTCTGGCTACCTACAGTCAGTACTAGTAGAGGCTTCATAGACAGTCAGTAGAAGTTGATGTATTTTGTTTTAATTTTGGTTGTAAAGGCAGAGTTGTAATCCTGTAAAATTCCATTTTTGTATTGATCAGATTCAGAAAAGAGTTAATTTCTGCTGATTTGTATGGATTTGTATTTTTATTCAGTTGCTTATGAGTTATGCCAATACAAGGGTTAGCTTGGGGTCACTTGTGACCCTAAGCACCGTGTGACGTCTCGGGACCCGATTTCGGGGCGTTACAAACTTGGTATCAGAACACAAAGTTCAAGTGTCCTAGGGTGTCTATGAATTCGTGTCTAGTAGATTCTTGCGGAATGGTACGGAGACGTCTGTACTTTTCTTTGAGAGGCTACAGGGCATTTAGGAAATGTTTCCTTTCTTTCAATTCTAAGATCATGTTATAAAAAGGTTCTCCAAGAAGCTTATATAGATTCTCATCTTACTCTATTCTGGCCAACTCTGCCTCATTTTCAAGGTATCAGAAATAGTTAAGCATAATTCTCTGTAGATAGTTATGGGATTGTAAGAGAGCTATAAAGTATCATGTCAGTGCTTTTGAGTTCCAAAGATTTAAGTACTTTATTCATGTTCATAAAAATCGTGAACTAAGCCTAGGTTAGATATGCTTTCAGATTCCTCCTCAGAATCTACAATGTTAATCTATACTTCTTCTCTATGTATTATTTTTGAGATAACATGATTTGTAAGCTCCAGTTCTTCCCCAGGTAATGCTTCTATATTTTCTAGAAGAAATTTCAAAAGTTACACAAAGGGCTTGAGAGGATCTCTCTAGTGTGTTAAGTTCCTTAAGTTGAAAGTTATGCCCTCATTCTTATGAGTTATTTAATTAAGACAGAGTAAGGTGTATTCTTAGATCGTTGAATGTTGTGTGTCAAGTTTCTATCTCTTGTATTATGTAATCTTTTTATCATTATGTTTGTGAAAAATCAAAGTCTAGTAAAGCTGTGTGGGGCTCTTTCGATTCACTAGCATAGCTTCTTTGTTATTCATCTTATTTTCTTGTTCAAAATACAAATCAAAGTCTAGTGAAGCCGTGTGGGGCCTATTTCGATTCACTAGCATAGTTACTTTGTTATTCATATAACTTTCTTGATCAAAACACAAAACCAAAGTCTAGTGAAGCCGTGTGAGGCCTATTTCGATCCACTAGCAACTTGTAGTTCATCTTGTTCCTTGTGCTGGATGAAAATGTGGGATGTGGAGGTGTAGTAGTAAGAAGGATGGTAAGTGTAATTTGTTGAGCATAAGGGTAGCGAAATCCCTTTTGCATGCAATTGGGTTAATAGGAAGTGATATAGTTTATTCGAGGTATGAAACGGGTGTTGATCGTATTTGTATGACAGAGAGTATAGGTTAGTGATGGCAGTACTCGGTGGGTAAGTGTTGTTAATCTAGGCGCTCTCCAGATTGCAAGAGAAAGTTAAGTTAAGACGTAGAGAGCTATGAACTATATTAAGTTTGTATGAAGGATAGATAGTAGTGACGGGTGAAAGAAGGATGTGTTAATGGATTGTGAATAAGATAGGCTATATGATTAAGATCAATTATTATTGTTATGAAGTTTAAGTGGGCTAGTGTTCATGGATGTGTTGTTTTATAATCTTCACGTGGGGGTTATGCGTGAGATGGAGTTGTAAATTATGCGAAGTGTGAGACCTTAAGTTTGAACGATTGGTGATCATGAAGCCGAATGTGACGGTTTCCGAATTAATGGTATTAGGTGCCGAAAGTGACCTAATAGGCTTGAACAGTGTACACAAGAGTTTAAGAGTAGTTGACTTTTAATTAAGTTTAATATTATATTATGATGAGAAAGTTCACCCAAGATATTATGGGACTGCTTTAATTTCGAGGGTTAGTGTATGTGGTGTAGTGATTCATGCCATGGGATTGTTAGAGGGATAAATACTAGTTAGACGATGGATGATGTTTTGATGGCTAAGTTAAGGTGAGGCGTATGATTGGAAATGTTGAGCCTCTTAAGTGTGATTTTTATTCTTATGGGTTAGAAACATAAGTTCATAGGCATGGTATTAGAGGGAGAAGACAAAAGTAGCATGGTCTATCAAAAGGTTAGAAAGTATTTAAGTTGAGCTAATAGAAATAAGAGTTGAAGCACTAGATGGTGTACATTCCGGTGATAGAGATGTTCGTGGAGATTCGAAATTAGTAAGCATTTGAGAATTTGAGTGGTGGCTTAAAGCTAAGGGGGAGATGATAGAACAAGTAGTCAAGTCAAGTTTTTACATTTTAGTAGAAGTACCAGTAAGTTGTAAATTTGCTGTGAGAAAGATCGGTGCTTGACCCAATGTTATTTCAGTATTTTCAGCTGTCCCAAAACCTACTCATGCTTTACATTTCAGTTCTATGATCTTAATTCATGTTCATACACGTGATGGAGAATTACATACTCTTCTAGTTTCCAAAAATGAGAAATTCCAGTTCTTCTAGCAGTTGGAATCACATTCCATAAGTTATGAGCTCTAAATTTAGGGCATGCCGCCCATGACTCATATACTCAAGTTTTATAGTATGTTTAGTTCCAGTACCCAGGAAATACTCTTATTGATCAGTGAGATTCAGTTTCCGTTATGGGTGTCTTCAGTTTTGATACCTTAATGAACCCATTGTATTTGATATTTTATTCCTAAAGCCTCAATAGAGAGAGTCAAGTTATTTACATTATCCCATCATGTTTCAGGTCTTCATGTTTTAAAATTTTGTGACCTTTTCATTAAGTCAAGCTAATGGTGTTGAGCAGTTGTCTAGAAGGGAGAGAAGATACTTTCTTATCTATGATAGAAGGTGGTGTGCTAATGGCGGTGAAGTAAAGTTAGATTGAGGCTAAGTCCTTGATACATGTCGTGGTTAGTTGAAGTTTTAAATGTTTATTTGGAAAGATTGTTGTGCGTTGGTTTTATGCACTTCTATGAGGTTGTAGGAATAGTAATACAGAGTTTTTGTGTATAGTTCAATTGGTTTAGAAAATGTTATGTGTGTCATTTAAAGAATTGACCGGTATGTATGAATGATGTAGTTGATGGAATCTTAGAGAAAGCGAGGAAGATGCTTTATGAGTGTTCGTTTAGAGGTGCATGTGTGAAGTGCGTATGTGGTTATGAGTATAGGCTTGAATGTTATGGTTGTATATCTAAAAGAATGCACCACAAGTAAACGGATCCCTAGTATAATATTGTATGTGGTTGTTGGAGTAGCAATAAGAGTTATGTTTGAAGTGAGGAGTTGTGAGGCTCAGTGTGTATTGAGGTTCATGATATAGATTAATATTATAGTGTTATGTGGCGTATCTCATGAGTACTGGAGTTAGGCTTGAACATAGTTGAGGGAGTAGTTGGGAAGTGTTGCTAATTTTGGAAGCAAGGAGTTATGTTTCCCAAGACCTAGAAATTCCTATCTTAATTTATGCCATATGGGTCCTTATTCCCATATGATAGGATTGTATCAAACTATGGTTCATTTTCTCCCCGAATAATGTCATTTGAATCTTTTGGAGGGCGTGTTGAGGGACGTTTCATTTGGGCGCAAGTGGTCCTTCTTTTGATGAGATCCCCTCCGAGACCTTTGATTTTCAGTCTCTGAATAAACCAAAGATAACGATTCCTTAAAATCAGTCTCCTTTGTTTTTAAGATCCAACTATGTGACAATTCTCATTATGAATCGCATGTTCTATGAAGTATTCGAAAGTTTGGAGTGAAGTAAGTGGATTAACTTTGTTATCCCAGACTTTTGTCCTCATTTCCATGGTATTCTGTACTTATTCATTGACATTCGAGGACGAATGTTTCCAAGGGGGTGATGATGTAATACCCCGAGAAATTTTTCGTTGAATTTTTGTGCGTAAACGTGTTGGGTTCTATCTTCTAAAATGAATTATAAATTTTTCGTATGAAATGTCTTAGATTATGAAAAACCATTGCGTAGAGTATCAAATAATCTTTGAAACGATATGTGTATCATCCAAAACGGACACCCGAGCGACGAGTTATGAACATTCCGATCGAACCGTGAATAGTAGTGAACAGTAAAACGTGCAGGGAAAAAAGTATTGAGGCCTAGCGTATTTTTGCTCCAACTTTAAATGATCATAACTCCTTGTACATATTTATCTAGGTGATCTACTATATATTAATGGAAATCTCTGCGAGTCCTCTTTCCAATGAAATTCGTAGCAAAATGTAATGGTCGATCTACTTCAGCCTATCAAAAGTGAATTTTTGGGTCAACTTCAAACAATCATAACTCCTCGTACACAATGATCTGGGTAAGATACTATATATCAACGAAAATATATGAGAGTCCTCTTTCTAATGAAATTGGTTTCATCCAATTTGGATATCGAAGTAAAACGTTATGGTTGATCTACTTCAGACTATCAAAACAGTCCACCAAAGGACAGATGCGAGAATTATTTGATTTTTAGGGGCATTTTGGTCATCCCCCCTCACCCAAAATCCGTCCAAACCCTATATTAAAGCCTATTAGAAGCATTATATGTTATATTTCATCAAATTCCCTCAAAAAAAAACCTAAGCTCCTACATCCAATTTCAAGAACCTCCAAAGTTCACCATTAATTCTGCAAATTTATTCAAGATTCCAAGTTCCTAGTTCAAGAACTCCAAGAACCATCATTCAAAGGAACGATTAACATCTCAAAAATGAGTATCGATCTAAAGTTCATCATTCAAGGTATGTGGGGGTTTTCAACAAGAACTCTCTTTCGTTCTTGTGCCCAAAAGTAATTTTCTTTACAAAGGCATGATTTTTATTTGATTTTTATAAATTTGAAGCATGAACCCATATCTTATGATGATTATTATGAAATCTTGATGTTTATGATTTTGAAAGATGAATTTACATGTGTGGTGATATAAAGCATGAATCTTTAACGATATTTATCATGATTTTGATATTTGGGTCGCGAACCCCATTTGAAATTGTGTTTTTGAGAAAATGTGTGTTATAAGCACGTTGATGTTGAATATTTGAGATGTTTTGAATGATTTGACCTTTTGGTCGTGCATGATTTATTTTGAACTCTACTGTGATAGAAATCCACGTTTTTATTGATTATGATAAAGGGGTAGCAAATTGGCTCCCAATGAAAATTGTTGAAGTGTTTATTGTTGATTTTCTTTAATGTGAGCCTGAGGCTGATTTAAATTTCTAAGCTAAGTCCGGGAGTAATCTTTAGCACTGAGTGGGAGGTATAAAGTGACCTTACTTCCCTAGAACTACGTGCCCTCATAGGATGTGAGCCTGAGGCTGATTTATATAGTGATCACTAGTGTTTTTGAATTGATACTGGAAGTCCTACTTCGATGGCAAGGATAGGACGGCTCTCCCCAACGTGGGTTGTACGTTGGACTCCATGAAGCTCACATGGTTTATGTCAGTTATAGGATCTCCCAATGTGTGTCTGTGTACTCTTCTATCTGAGATGAAAACATATTTGCTTAAAAGGCTGAGTTTGAGAAAGTCATTATTCTTAAAAGATTTAAGGAAGATATTCTAATGAGAATTGACATGAGATTTGATTGTTTTGATGATTTGAAATTGAGATGAAAGTGAATTGAGAACGTATTGTAATGACTCACTCGTTTTACTTTACATGTATTATTCATTCATGATTTTGATAATTTAATTCGAGCTAGGTGAGTCATCTATATCAGCATGCATAATTTTATAAATTGTGATGATATTAAGATATTATTTTATATATGTGTTGCACCCCCATATTCTCGGTATTTTTTCTACGGTGCTGACCCACATATTCGTATGTGGGCTACATTTTCTCGAAATTTAGGCACAAGGTATAGTTGCACCTTTGGATCCAGTCAGTTCGTGGTATCTAGTTAGCAGGTGATGAGTCCTTTTGATTCAAGGGCTTGGGTTAGTTATGCAGAGTTATAGTGTTATATTTTCTTTATTCAGTCGTATTGAGTTGGGGTAGTTGGGAGTCATGACCCGGCTACCTACAGTCAGTACTAGTAGAGGCTTCATAGACAGTCAGTCGAAGTTGATGTATTTTGTTTCATTTTTTGTTGTAAAGGCAGAATTGTAATCCTGTAAAATTCCATTTTTGTATCGATCAGATTCAGAAAAGAGTTAATTTCTGCTGATTTGTATGGATTTGTATTTTTATTCAGTTGCTTATGAGTTATGCCAATAGAGTTATCTTGGGGTCACTTGTGACCCTAAGCACCGTGTGACGTCTCGGGACCCGATTTTAGGGCGTTACATACATAATAGAAATTCATGAAATTTCATGGATATAATTCATACTATCATGTAAAGATAATAACTTTGAACTTGAAAATTGGTTATTGGAATCCATGGGTGAAAAGGGCCCATGGATGAACATCTAACATACCCTAATTACAGAATTTGCGGAAGTTCTTGGTGATTTCTTAAAATTTTGAGCTTGAATCTTAAAGAGGCTAGGGTTTGTTCTTGAGAGAGAGCAGTTTTCTTTTGACAGATTTTGTGTAAAAGATGACCAAATATTCTTTGGGGGTTTCAAACCCTGTGTTTTGATGGATTGGGGTGATGGGAAAAGACAATACTGCCCCTCTAAAATTAAAATCCATAACTAAAACACCGATGGGATTCTTACCGTGACACGCCAAGGCTGCCACCGTGATACACCACAATCGCGGGGACTCGCTATTTTTGAAATCCAAACGTGGTCCAAATCTCGTCCGAAAAATCTAAAACTTACCCGATACATGCTACTTACACCCCTAAACATGAATCAACTCAAAACTTAGGTCTCAAGGTCAGAAAAATTACTTTAAAAGTCATCGAAGTTATGAGTCAAAAAAAGGCTAAGTCTCCAACACTTAGCTAAATTTTCAAGTTCTAAACCTCTTGTATATACACTATGGGCTGAACTGAGCTAGGCTAAAATGGGGTATTACAGTTCCAGTAGACGGTTAATCTGTTGAAACAGATGACCCATCTATTACAACAGATGACCCATCTATTTCAATATCTTTCTTTGAACCAAATTATTTTTCTTGAAATAAGACTTACTGCATCATTCAAGGGGTTAAAGAGATCAACCTCTTTAAATTTTTTATTTCTCTTTCCAGCCAACCACCTATGGATCCTTGAAATGTCTTCAAATGCCCAATCCTTAAAATATAAATAGAAAGCAAGCAAAAAAATATTATAATAATTATTCATTATAAATTAATGGAATAGTAAATAAATAATGATTAAATTTACCAAGAAAGCATAAGAAAATATGTATAATGTGATCGTCTTTGAGGATAGCTTTGTTAATAAATATTTGACAGTGAACTTGTAGTTATCATATCCCTAAGGGTAGTTGTTGAATTTCTTAAAATCCTCAGCAACCTTCAACAAATCATCTTCTATGACTTTGTTGATGTTTTTGCCAATATAACAGAATGGGAAAACCAAACTAAGCACAATTGCTCCTTAATAAATCTTTGGTATGGTATTATCCTTAAGATTTTCTAACAACATCGTGGCTCTGTAGCCACGTCTAGCAATGTCCAACAGCCATCTATATTTTCCTTGTATTTGTTGGTTTTGGTGGGTTTTCCCTTGGACAATGCCTTCCCTTTATTTGATGGTGGTGGTTTGGCTGTCTTACTTGCCTTAGACATTTTGTAGGGTGTTTCCTTGATGAGAGGTTCTATTGGATGATCTCATCTCAAGCCTGTCACTATGGAAAACTCTTTCATGCCAAAAAAACTGACATGCCATAGTAGTTGATCCATATTTCATCCATATTTTTGCTCTCCTCTTTCGAATCATTATCATCCCCCATGTACTTGATCTTGCACTTAGAAGACCATATACCTGTAATACCCCATATTTTTTTAGCCTAATTTAACTCTCAGTACATGAGTAATCCTATATAAAAAATTTAAAATACTTAGTATTTTTCAGTTTAGAGCCTTGCATTGTGTAGGAAATTCAGTCAGCTTTCCAACGATATAAAATTCTCCCAAATTTGATACTCGGGTGACAAGTTATGGCTATTTTTATAAAACAGTGTACCACCTGGTATATCAACGCATCGCAGAGGCATGCCAAATGGCAATTGTAAAAAACTAGTGAGCCAACGTGATAAGACCACATCGCAGTGAACTTTTAGGTCCCAATAGTCAGTTTCCAGTGGCATGGCGCGATTTCACCACGTCGCACCAAAAGCCAAATTGGCATTCGTCATTTTCTAGTATGGCAACGTGATCTAACCGCATCGCGCCACTAGCCATTTTCCCGGTTGTCAACTTCTTCTGAGGCTCTACGATCATGGGGCATCATGGCAAGGGTTAATTTCACGTTCGTTCCATTTTGAATAGTGCTATCCAAATTCTAGTGGCTCACCGCGATGCCACCGCATTGCGGTGGAGGCCAACCTCGGGATTTTCAATGATGAAATTTAATTTATTTCCAGGGGTAATTTGGAATTTTTCCATGGTCCTAATCAGTCTAAACACAAAATTAAACCCCTAAATAACCTATTATATTATTATTTACTCACTTTTCTCAAGAAATAAATCACTCTCTCTCAAAAAGGAAAAAACCCTATCTTCAAGAAACAAGAACAAAGCTCAAGAATCCCTCCAAGAACCCTAAAGAACTCCTCTTCTAAGGTATGTTAGGTATTCATCTATGGGTTCCTTTCACCCATAGAGTCAAATAATCCATTTTTAAAACAACAAGATTATTGATTCATGATTTACATGCTTGAAATTGGATTGGATTCATGTTCATGACATTAATTGAGTTTCAATCCATGTCTATTGAATTGTGTAATTGCCATGTTATAATCCTTGAATTTACAAGTTTGGGTGTTGTAGTTACAATGTTTACATGTTGTCCATGATTATATGCATTAAGATGTGCTCAATTTCCTTGTGAATTAAATGGTGAAATCATGACATGCTAGCATATGTATAAGTTTATGCCCTACAAGTGTTTGACAAAATGTCTCTATGAATGAATTATGAACCAGTGAACCTTGTTATACTTTTCAAGATCATGCTATGCTTCATTTACATGCTATCGAGTCCTGGGGGTATCTAATACCCAAAAATCTAGTTGTTTACCTATTGCTACAGTAGTTACAGAATAGTCTCAGTCATGTCCCAAAATAGTAAGTAATCAGGAAGTTAAAAAGCTCAGTGAAACTCAATATCAGTCTATTTCAGCTCAGCATAGTAATCAGTGTCATTCAGATGAGAGTAGGATTCAGCATCGAGTGAACCCAAGGATGGGGGCTCATCTGCCAATAAGGGTGTGATCCTTAGAAGCAGTCCTTGCATTCCAGAACAACGTAGCCAGCATAGATTGGTACATCAACCTTCCAGTTGAGAGTTGATGAGGTATTTTAACCTGCCAGTTAAGAGTACTACCATTCTTATTAGAGTACCTACCAGATGAGGGTAATTCTTTAGATTGTCTTTACCCATGGTACGGTATTGACACCCTTCCAACTGGGGTTATAGGTTGGACCCTAGTTATCTTATTTGGGGCATGTCGGTTAGATGACTATTTCCCACAGTTTCAGTTTCAGTCTCAGTATAGAACTCAGTTCAGTTCTACAAAATCAGAACTTTTAGACTCGATCAATCAGTATTAGTAATTCAGTTATCAGAACACTGTATTCAGCTTTAGTAAAAGCTCAGATACAGTATACATGCTTATGCACAGTATTGCATACTCAATATTTATAGTAGTTTCAGATTTCTATGTACTCATAATAAGTTATTCTCTATCATTCAGTCAGTTACTGTTCATACATATGAACCCTTACATTCATCCTTAACTCATCTAGCATACCAGTATATTCCATGTACTAACGCATAATCTTTCTTTGCAATATGATATGTTATATCATAGGATCGGACCCTTAGGTTCCTGACCGCGCATAGATAGATTCAGATTCAGCCAGAAGTGTAAGATTTAGTAGTGAGTCCTCATCTATCAAGGATATGTTTTATTTCTTTATTTCAGTAGTCAGAGTTAGTTGGGGAATTTTTCCATCAACTCCACTTTTAGACAGATCAGTTAGAGTCTTTTTAGACTAGACTATCAGACAGTATTAAGTTTTGTAGATTATTATTACAGTTGATATTCTTTATTAGCATTCAGATTTTGAACCTAATGGCAATTTAGTCTATTTTTTGCATTATTTTCAGTATTATTATTCATTGCTCACAGTAGATATCAGTCATGGGTTAGCTTATGGTCCTTCGAGGTCGTAAGCACCGTGTAGCGTTAGGGGTACAGACTCGGGGTGTTACAAACTTGGTATCAGAGCCTAAGGTTTAACAGAGTCGTAGGGAGTCTGAAAGTTGCATCAAGTAGAGTCTTGTACATGGGTGCGTAGCGTGCCACACTTATGGACAAGAGGCTATGAGATGTTTTAGAAAAAAATTCCCTTCTTTTAGTATTCATGTCGTGCTAGTAAGCATGAGCTCAAGTTAAATCCTCAGTCTAATTCATTTCTTCCTTTCATTTATAGAACATGCCTAGTAAAAAGATTAATGAAATAAGAATCAAAAATAAGTCAGTACCTCAGCCCGATCAGGTAGATATCCTGGACAAGTATGTCTCTCATGCAGAATTCAGAGCTGCATTCACTACTCTAGCAAATTTTGTAGCATCTCAAAATAAATGACCAGTTGTTGTTCAGGCCAACCCAGTGGCCAATACTGTTGTATCCAGGATTTGAGACTTCACCCAAATGAATCCTCCCCTATTCTAAGGATCTAAGTCAGAAGAGGATCCATAGGAATTTCTCGATTAGTTTCAGAAAGTCACAGATATCATGGGGGTGACTTCCAGTGAGAGTGCTAAGTTAGCTGTCTACTAGCTACAAAATGTAGCTCATATGTGATTTAAGTAATGGAAGTTAGACAGAGGTACAATTACAGAACTCATAGAATGGGAAGAGTTTTTTACTGTTTTTCTAGATAGATTCTTTCCCTTAGAGATGAGAGAAGCCAAGGTGTTAGAGTTCATCAATCTCAGGAAAGACACTATGAGTGTGAAAGATTATTCCCTCAAGTTTACTCAGTTTTCCAGGTATGCTCCCCATGTAGTAGCAGACAATAGGTCCAGAATGAGCAAGATCATGTATGGGTGTCAGAGAGTGTGGTTAAGGAGTGCAGAACTACGATATTGATTAAGGAGATGGACATATCTAGGCACATGGTCTATGCTCAGCGGATAGAAAAGGCTAAGAATAAGGAGAGAGAGGGAAAACAAGAGAGCTAGAATAGGTAGCTTTAATTTCACTCATTCTAAGACAGAGGGCGATAACCATTCTTAGTTTTGCCCAAAATATTTGGCTTCAGCTTTGTCCTCAGCCAGTGCTCCAATACCTAAGTTTAGAAATGGTAACAAAGATAGGGCGCCAGGCTATAAATCTGAGGGTAGTGTCAGTAGTGCTCGAACAAATCCTCTTTTCCAGAGGTATGGTAGAAACTACCAGGGTATCTATAGAGCTGACAGTGATGTTTGTTTCGGGTGTGGCAAACCAGGCCATAGAGTTAGAGATTGTTCTCAGTCGGGTTCTCAAGGTCAGTATAATCATAATTCAGATCAATACGGTCGCCTGAATCAGCAGGGTGCTGCTTCCAGTGCCCCCAGTGGGCAACGCCCAAACAAGCTCTCTGTACTTTAGTCTAGACAAGATCAGAAAAGCTCTTCTGATGTGGTCACTGGTACATTACAGGTATTCCATTTATATGTTTATGCCTTATTAGATCCAGGATTTTCTCTATTATTTGTAACTCCTTACATAGCAGTAAACTTTAAGATCGAGCCAGAAGTCTAAATAGAACCATTCTCAGTCTCTACCCCAGTGGGTCAGCTTATTATAGCCCGGCGGGTATACAGGAACTGTCCGGTTATGATATCTCAGAAAGTCACTTCAGCAGACTTAATAAAATTAGAGATGACAGATTTTGACATTATTCTCGGCATAGATTGGATCCATTCATGCTATGCCTCAGTTAATTGTAGGAAAAAAATTGTTCATTTTTAGTTTCCAAATAAACCAGTCCTTGAATGGAAGGGTGGTACTACAACACTTAAGGGTCAGTTGATTTCATCCCTTAGAGAGAGAAAAATAACATCCAAGTGATGTGTCTATTATCTTATACGAGTAAAAGACTCTAGTTTAGAGACTCCCATTCTTGAGTCAGTTCCAGTAGTAAATGAGTTCTCAGATGTGTTTCCTGAAGTTTCTCCTATAAGGGAAATCAACTTCAGAATAGACCTTTTTTCAGACACTCAACCTATATCTATTTCGCCAAATAGAATGGCTCCGAAAGAACTCAAAGAGTTAAAAGAACATTTAAAGGACCTTTTAGAAAAGGGTTTCATCAGACCCAGCATTTTCTCATGGGGCGCACCAGTCTTATTCATGCATAAGAAAGACGGTTCCCTTAGAATGTGTATAGACTACCGTTAGTTGAACAAAGTTATAGTCAAGAATAAATGCCCACTTCCCAGAATTGATGACTTATTTGACCAACTTCAGGGTGCTAGTTACTTTTCTATGATATACCTCAGATCAGGCAATCATCAGCTCAGAGTTAGGGAATGTCATATTCCGAAAACAGCTTTCTGAACTTGGTATTGTAACTTCGAATTCCTAATCATGTCCTTTTGTCTTACAAATGCCCCAGCATATTTTATGTACTTAATGAATCGCGTGTTCAAGAAGTACTTGGACATGTTCGTTAAAGTCTTCATCAATGACATTCTTGTATATTCCCGTAGCGAGAATGATCATGCGGATCACCTCAGAATCGTACTTTTGATTCTCAAAACTAATCAGTTCTTCTCCAAATTCAATAAGTGTGAATTTTTTCTAAGTTCAATAGCGTTCCTTGGTCATATTATTTTTGGTAATGGCATTAGAGTTAATCCTCAAAAGACCGAAGCGGTGAGAAACTGGCCTAGAACTATTTCTCCATTAGATATTAGGAGTTTCTTGGGTTTAGCTGGCTATTACCATCGGTTTGTTGAAGGGTTTTCTTATATTGCATCCCCCATGTCCAGATTGACTTAGAAGAAAGTCAAGTTTCAGTGTTCAGATTGTTGTAAAAAGAGTTTACAAGTGTTAAATACTTGACATCTCCAGTTTTGACTTTATCAGATGGTTCAGATGGGTTTGTTGTGTACTGCAATACATCCAGAGTAGGTTTGGGTTGTGTCCTCATGAAGAGAGGTAAGGTCATAGCCTATGACTCTAGATAGTTTAAGCCCCATGAAAAGAATTACCCTACTCATGATCTTGAGTTAGCAGCAGTAGTGTTCGCCTTAAAGATTTGGAAGCATTATTTGTATAGGGTGCATGTTGATATGTTCATAGATCACAAAAGCTTGCAGTATGTCTTTTCTTATAAAGATTTGAATTTTTGTCAGAGAAAATGGTTAAAATTGTTGAAAGATTATGACATGATTGTCCTGTACCATCCGGGCAAGGCCAATGTAGTGGTTGATGCTCTTAGTAGATTGTTGATGGGTAGTGTAGCTCATGTTAAGAATGATAAGAAGAAGTTATTTCAAGAAGTTCATCATCTTACCCGACTAGGTGTCCGCTTAGTCGATTCAGAAGAAGGTAGTGTATGGGTGCAGAATAGTTTACAATCATCTCTGGTTTCCAAAGTAAAGGAAAAGCAGGATAGAGATCCCAGTCAAGTTAAGTTGAAAGGGTCCATCAGAGATCAAAGAGTAGAGGTTTTCTCCCAAGGTAGAGATGGTGTGTTGCATTGTAAGGGTTGGCTATGTGTGCCAGATGTAGATAACTTGAGGCAGCGAATTCTTACGGAAACGCATGGTGCACGTTACTCTATTCATATAGGGGCCACTAAGATGCACCGTAATTTGTAGGAGATTTATTGGTGGAGTGGGATGAAGAGGGATATCGCAGAGTTTGTAGGTAAGTGCTCAACATGTGAGCAAGTTAATATTGAGCACCAGAAAACTAGTGGGTCCATTCAGGAGTTCAGTATTCCCACATGGAAATGGGAATAAGTGAACATGAACTTTGTGATGGGTTTTCCTCGTACTCATCGTTAACATGATTCTATTTGGGTTATTAAAGATAGGATGACCAAATCAGCTCATTTTTTGCCAGTTCATACTTCTTATTCAACCGAGGACTATGCTAAACTCTATATCAAGTATTTGGTCAGGTTACACGGAGTTCCAATGTCTATCATCTCAGATATAGGTACCCAGTTTACCTCTTATTTTTGGAAAGTACTCCAAAAGGTTCTTGGTACCCAAGTTCACCTCAATATAGCCTTCTAACCTCAGACAGATGGTTGAGCAGAAAGGACCATTCAGACTCTAAAAGATATGTTAAGAGCCTGTGTTGTTGATTTTAAAGGTAGTTGGGATGACCATTTGCCTTTGATTGAATATGCATATAATAACAGCTATCATTCCAGTATTCAGATGGCTCATTTTGAGGATCTTTATGGTAGGAGATGTAGATCTCCAATTGGTTGTTTGAGGTGGGTGAGGCCGCAGTAGTAGGGCCTGACTTAGTGCTTGATACCTTAGAGAAGGTTCAATTAATCAAATAAAGGATTAGGGCAGCCTAGAGCCAACATAAATCCTATGCTAATGTGAGGAGAAAAGATCTTGAGTTTGAGGTTAGCGATTTTGTGTAGTTAAAAATCTCTACCATGAAGGGAGTGAAGAGGTTCAGAAAAAAAGGGATGCTCAGTCCCCGGTATATTGGTCCTTATAGAATCCTCAGCCATTTTGGAAAGGTAGCTTATGAGCTTGAGTTTCCTTCAGATATAGCTCCAGTACATCCAGTATTCCACGTCTCCTTGCTAAAGAAATACATTTATGACCCAGCAATCATAGTTCCTTTAGAAGGAGTAGATATTCAAAATGCTCTATCTTTCAAAGAGGTTCTATTCCAAATCCTTGATCATCAGATCCGTAGACTGAGGAACAAAGAAGTTCCCTTGGTCAAAGTTCTTTGGTGGAATCAGTCCATTAAGGGAGCTACTTGGGAAGAAGAAGAAGATATATGGACAAAGTATACTCACCTCTTCTCCGTAAACTCAAATTTAGCTTGAGGTAACAGTGTTCCTTAGCTTTTCTCAGTTCCCTATTTAGTAACATTTATAAACTTGGTACCCATTACCGTTGCATATTCAGTCATACATTCATGAATCAGTTCAGTCATGTACTCATGCATCATAAATTCATGTTCAGTATGAAAATTCAGCTTATCAGTAGCTTCAGTCATGTATTCTATGCATCAGATATGCATGTTCAGTTGTAAGATCAGTCAATCAGTATTTATAATCCCAATCAGTCACATTCGAGGATGAATGTTCCCAAGGGGGAGATATTGTAATACCCCATATTTTCCTAGCCTAATTTAACTCTCAGTAGATGAGTAATCCTATATAAAAATTTTAAAATACTCTGTATTTTTCAGTTTAGAGCTTGCCATTACATAGGAAATTCAGTCAGCTATCCAACGATATAAAATTCTCCCAAATTCGATACTCGGGTGAGAAGTTATGGCCATTTTTGTAAAACAGTGTACCACTTGGTACATCAACGCGTCGTGAAGGCATGCCAAATGACAATTGTCAAAAACCAGTGAGCCAACGCATAAGCCCGCATCGCAGTGAACATCCAGTTCCCAATAGTCAGTTACTAGTGGATTGGCGTGATTTCACCACGTCACACCAAAGGCCAAAATGGCATTAGTTATTTTCCAGTGTGGCAACGCGATACAACCGCGTCACGTCACTATCCATTTCCCTAGTATTCAACTTCCAGTGAGGCTCCGCGATCATGGTGCATAGCCCCAAGGGTTAATTTAGCGTTCGTCCCTTTTTGAACAGTGTCAGCCCAATTCCAGTGCCTCACCTGGATGCCACCCCATCGCAGTGGAGACTAAACTCGGGATTTTCATTGACAAAATTTAATTTATTCCCAGGAGTAATTTGGTATTTTTTACACGGCCCAAATTAGTTTAAACACGAAATTAAACCCCCAAATAACCTATTATATCATTCTTTACTCACTTTTCTCAAGAAATAAATCACTCTCTCTCAAAAAGGAAAAAACCCTATCTTCAAGAAACAAGAACAAAGCTCAAGGATCTCTCTAAGAACCTTTAACAACTCCTCTTTTAAGGTATGTTACGTGTTCATCTATGGGTTCCTTTCACCCATAGAGTCCAATAATCCATTTTTAACACAACAAGATTATTGATTCATGATTTACATGCTTGAAATTGGATTGTATTCATGTTCATGACATTAATTGAGTTTCAATCCATGTATATTGAATTATGTAATTCCCATGTTATAATCCTTGAATTTGTAAGTTTGGGTGTTGTAGTTACAATTTTTACATGTTGTCCATGCTTATATGTATTAAGTTGATCTCCCCATGTGTTTTATGGAATGTCCATGTGAATTAAATGGTGAAATCAATACATGCAAGCATATGTACAAGTTTATGCCCTTCAAGTGTTTGATAAAATATCTCTATGAATGAATTATGAACCAGTGAACCTTGTTATGATTTTCCAGATCATGCTATGCTTTATTTTCAGGTTATCGAGTCCTGGGGGTATCTAATACTCGACAATCTAGCTATTTACCTAGAGCTACAGTAGTTACAGAATAGTCTCTATCATGTCCTAAAACAGTAAGTACTCAGGAAGTTACAGAACTCAGTGAAACTCATATCAGTCTAGTTTAGCTCAGCATAGTAATTAGTCTCATTCAGATGAGGCTAGTATTCAACACCAAATGAACCCAAGGATGGGGGCTCACCTGCCAGTAGAGGGTGTGATCCTCAGAAGCAGTCCTTGCATTCCAGAACTACATAGCCAGCATAGGTTGAGACATTAACTTTCCAGTTGAGGGTTGATGAGGTGTTTTACCCTTCCAGTTGAGGGTACCACTGATCTCATTAGAGTACTTTCTAGATTGGACCCCAGTTACCTTATTTGGGCATGTCAGTTAGATAACTATTTCCCACAGTTTCAGTTTCAATCTTAGTATAGAACTCAGTTCAGTTCTACAGAATTAGTACTGTCAAACATAATCAATCAGTATCAGTAATTCAATTATCAGAACTCGGTATTCATCTTCAGTAAAAAGCTCAGATACAGTATACATGCATATGCACAGTATTGCATACTTAGTATTTACAGTAGTTTCACATTTCTATATACTCATAATTAGTTATTCTACATCATTCAGTCAGTTACTGTTCATGCACATGAACCCTTGCATTCATCCTTACCTCATCTAGCATATCAGTATATTCAAGTACTGACCGCGAATAGGTTCGGGCGCTCAGGTTCTTGACCACGCATAGACAGATTCAGATTCAGCCAGCAGTCTCAAATTTAGTAGTGAGTCCTCAGCTATTGAGGATATGTTTTATTTCTGTATTTCAGTAGTCGGAGTTCGTTGAGGGCTTTTCCCATCAACTCCACTTTTAGACAGATCAGTTAGAGGCTTTTTAGACTATACTATCAGATAGTATTTAGTTTTGCAGATTATTATTACAGTTGATATTCTTTATAAGTATTCATATTTTGAACCTCTTGGGAATTTAGACTATTTTCTACATTATTTTTAGTATTATTATTCAGTGCTCACAGTAGATATCAGTCATGGGTTAGCTGTGGTCCTTCAAGGTTATAAGCATCGTTTAGCGTCTGGGGTATAGATTCGGGGTGTTATAAACTTGGTATCAGAGCCTAAGGTTCAACAGAGTCCTAGGGAGTCTGAAAAATGCATCAAGTAGAGTTTTGTTCATGGGTGTGTAGCACGCCACTCTTATGGACAAGAGGCTATGAGATAGTTTAGGAAAAGTTTCCCTTCTTTCAGTATTCATGTCGTGCGAGTGAGCATGAGCTCAAGTAAAACCCTCAGTCTAATTCATTTCTTCCTTTTGTTAATAAAACATGAATCCCAAAAACACTAATGAAAGAAGAACCAAAAATCAGTCAGCACCTCAACCCGTTCAGGAAGATCCCCTGGATGAGCATGTCTCTCATACAGAATTTAGAGTTGTATTTACTACTCTAGCCAATTTCATAGCAGCTTAAAATGAAAAACTAGCTGTTGTTTAGGCTAACCCAGAGGCCAATACTTCTGCAGCTAGGATTTAGGACTTAATCCAAATGAATCCTCCCCTATTCTCAGGATCTAAGTCATAAGAGAATGCATAAAAGTTCCTCGATCAGGTTTAGAAATTCACAGATATCATGGGGTGACTTCTAGTGAGAGTGCTGATTTAAGTGCCTATCAGCTACAAGATATAGCTCATACGTGGTTTAAGCAGAGGAAGGTAGACAGGGGTACAGCTGTAGAGCCCATAAAATAGGAAGAGTTTGCTACTGCTTTTCCTGATAGATTCTTTCACTTAGAGCTGAGAGAAGCCAAGGTGTTAGAGTTCATCAATCTCAAGAAAGACAGTATGAGCGTGAAAGATTATTCCCTATAGTTTACTCAGCTATCCAGGTATGCTCCCCATGTAGTAGCAGATAATAAGTCCAGAATGAGCAAGTTCATATCAGGGGTGTCAGAGAGTGTGGTTAAGGAGTTTAAAATTGTGATGTTGATTATCGAGATGGACATATCCAAGATCATGGTCTATGATCATTAGATAGAAGAGGATAAGAATAAGGAGAGAGAGAGGGAAAACAAGAGAGCTAGAACAGGTAGCTTTAAATTCACTCAGACTAAGTCAGAGGGCGATAACTGTTCCCAGTTTACCTGAAATCTTTGGCTTCATCTCTGTCCTCAGCCAGTGCTCCATTACCTAAGTTTAGAAATGGTAACAAAGATAGGGCGTCAGGCTCTAAATCTCAGGGTAGTTTCATCAGTGCTCGAATCAATCCTCTTTGCCAGAAGTGTGGCAGAAACAACTAGGGTGTCTGCAGAGTTGGAAGTGATATTTGTTTCAGCTGTGGCAAACCAGGCTACAAAGTCAGAGATTTTCCTCAGTCAGGTTCTCAAGGTCATTATAATCGTCCTTCCGCTCAATCCGATCACCCAAATCAGCAGGGTGCCACTTTCAATGCCCCCAGCGGACAATGCCCAAACATGCTCTATGCACTTCAGTCTAGACAAAATCAGGAAAGTTCACTTGATGTGGTCACTGGTACGTTATAGATATTCTATTTATATGTTTATGCCTTATTAGATCAAGTATCTTCTCTATTATTTGTAACTCCTTACATAGTATTAAACTTTAAAATCAAGCTAGAAGTCTTAACAGAACCATTCTCAGTCTCTACCCTAGTGGGTTAGTCTATTATAGCCTGACAGGTATACAGGAACTGTCCGGTTATGATATCTCAGAAAGTCACTTTAGCAGAATTAGTAGAATTAGAGATGATAGATTTTGAGGTCATTCTCGGCACGGATTGGATCCATTTATGCTATGACTTAGTTGGTTGTAGGAACAAAATTGTTCAATTTCAGTTTCCAAATGAACTAGTCCTTGAATTGAGGGGCGGTACTACAGCACTTAAGGGTCAGTTAATTTCATCCCTTAGTCCAAGAAAAATGATATCCAAGGGATGTGTCTATCATTTTGTTTGAGTCAAAGACTCTAGTTTAGAAACTCCTATTCTTGAGCCAGCTCCAGTAGTAAATGGGTTCTCAGATGTGTTTCCCAAAGATCTTCCCAAAGTTCCTCCCGTAAGGGAAATCAACTTCGAAATAGACATTCTTCTAGAAACTCAGCCTATATCTATTCTGCCATATAGAATGGCTCAAAAAGAACTCAAATATTTAAAAGAACAGTTAAAGGACCTCTTAGACAAGCGGTTCATCAGACCCAGTGTTCCCTCGTGGGGCACACCAGTCTTATTCGTGCGTAAGAACGATGGTTCCCTCATAATGTGTATAGAATACCGTCATTTGAACAAAGTCATAGTCAAGAATAAATACCCACTTCCTAGAATTGATGACTTATTTGACCAACTTTAGGGTGCTAGTTACTTTTCTAAGATAGACCTCAGATCAGGATATCATCAGCTCAGAGTCAGGGAATGTGGCATTCCGAAAATAGCTTTCCAAACTTGGTATGGTTACATCAAATTTCTAGTCATGTCCTTTTATCTTACAAATGCCCTAGAAGCCTTCATGGACTTAATTAATCGTGTATTCAAGCAGTACTTGGAAATGTTCATTATAGTCTTCACCAATGACATTCTTGTCTATTCTCGTAGAGAGAATAATCACACGGATCACCTTTGAATCATACTTCACACTCTCAGAACTCATCAGTTGTTCGCTAAATTTAGTAAGGGAAAATTTTGGCTAAGGTAAATAGTGTTCCTTGGTCATATTGCATCTGGTGATGGAATTAGAGTTGATCCTCAAAAGACCAAAGCGGTGAGAAACTGGCCTAGACACATTTCTCTGTTAGATATCAGGAGTTTCTTGGGTTTAGCTGGCTATTACCGTCAGTTTGTTGAAGGGTTTTCTTCTATTGCATCCCCCATGTCTAGATTGACTCAGAAGAAAGTTAAGTTTCAGTGGTCAAATTCTTGTGAGAAGAGTTTTCAAGAGTTAAAGACTCAATAGCTCCTGTTTTAACTCTATTAGAAGGTTTGGATGGGTTTTATATGTACTGTGATGCATCTAGAGTAGGTTTGGGTTATGTCTTCATGAAGATAGGTAAGTTCATAGCCTATGCCTCTAGACAGCTTAAGCCCCATGAAAAGAATTACCCTACTCATGATCTTGAGTTAGCGACAGCAGTGTTCTCCTTAAAGATTTGGAGGCATTATTTGTATGGGGTGCTTGTAGATGTGTTCACAGATCACAAAAGCTTTCAGTATGTCTTTTCTCAGAAAGATTTGAATGTACGTCAGTGAAGATGGTTAGAATTGTTGAAAGATTATGATAGGAATGTTCTGTACAATTCGGGGAAGGCTAATGTAGTGGTTGATGCTCTCAGTAGATTGTCTATGGGTAGTTTAGATCATGTTAATAATGATAAGAAGAAGTTAGTTCAGGAAGTTCATCACTTACCCGACTAGGTGTCGGCTTAGTCGATTCAACAGAGGGTAGTGTACGGGTGCAGAATAGTTTAGAATCATCTCTGGTTTCCGAAGTAAAGCAAAAGCAGGATAGAGATCCCAGTCTAGTTAAGATGAAATAGTCAGTCAGATATCATAGAGTAGAGGTTTTCTCCCAAGGGGGAGATGGTGCGTTGTGTTGCCAGGATAAGCTATGCATGCCAGGTGTAGATGCCTTGAGGTTACGATTCTTACAGAAGTGCATGGTGAGCGTTACTCTATTCATCCAGGGCAACTAAGATGTATCGCAATTTGTGACATATCTATTGGTGGAGTGGGATGAAGAGGGATATCACAGTGTTTGTAGGTAAGTGCTCTACATGTCAGCAGGTTAAAATTGAGCACCAAAAAACTAGTGGGTCCATGCAGAAGTTCAGTATTCCCACATGGAAATGGGAAGATGTGAACATGGACTTTATGATGTGTTTGCCTCGTACTCATTGTCAGCATGATTCTATTTGAGTCATTGAAGATAGAATGATCAAATCAACTCATTTATTGCCAGTTCATACTTCTTATTCAGCCGAGGACTATGCCAAACTCTATATCAAATAGTTGGTCAGGTTACACAGAGTTCCAATGTCTATCATCTCAGATAGAGGTACCCAGTTTACCTCTTATTTCAGGAAAGCATTCCAAAAGGGTCTTGGTACCCAAGTTCACCTCAGTACAGCGTTCCACCCTTAGACAGATGGTCAAGAAGAAAGGACCATTTAGACCTAGAATATATTTTAGGAGCCTGCATTTTTTATTTTAAAATTAGTTAGGATGACCATTTCCCTTTGATTGAATTCACATATAATAACAGCTACCATTCTAGTATTCAGATGGCTCCATTTGAGGTTCTTTATAGTACGAGATGTAGATCTCCAATTGGTTGGTTCGAGGTGGGTGAGGCCACAGTAGTAGGGCCTGACTTAGTGTTTGATGCCTTAGAGAAGGTCAGTTTATCAGAGAAAGGCTTAGGGTAGCCCAGAGCCGAATAAAATCATATGCTGATGTGAGGAGAAAAGATCTCGAGTTTGAGGTCGGTGATTTTGTGTAATTAAAATTCTCTCCCATGAAGGGAGTAAAGAGTTTTTGCAAAGAGGGGATGCTCAGTCCCTGATATATCGGTCCTTACAAAATCCTCAGCCATTTTGTAAAGGTAGCTTACGAGCTTGAGTTTCCGTCAGATCTAGCTCCAGTACACCTAGTATTCCACGTCTCTTTGCTAAAGAAATGCATTGGTGACCTAGCAGTCATAGTTCCTTTAGAATGAGTAGATATTCAAAGTGATTTATCTTTCAAAGAGGTTACAGTCCAAATCCTTGATCATTAGATCCGCTGACTGAGGAACAAATAAGTTCCCTTGGTTAAAGTTCTTTGGTGGAATCAGTCCGTTGAGGGAGCTACTTGGGACGCAGAAGCAGATATACGGACCAAGTATCCTTACCTTTTCTCTGCAAACTTAGATTTATCTTAAGGTAATAGTCTTTCTTAGATTTGCTTAGTTCCCTGTTCAGTTACATTTACAAACTTAGTACCCATTACCGTTGCATATTCAGTCATACATTTATAAATCAGTTCAGTCATGTATTCATGCATCAGATATGCATGTTCAGTATGAAAATTAAGCTTATCATTATCTTCAGTCATATATTCCATGCATCAGATATGCATGTTCAGTGTGTAAGCTCAGTCTATCAGTATTTATCATGTTAATCAGTCTCATTCGAGGACGAATGTTCCCAAGGGGGAGAAATTGTAATACCCCTTATTTCCCTAGACAAATTAAACACTTAGTACATGAGTAATCTTATATAAAAAAATTTAAATTCTTAATATTTTTCAGTTTAGAGCCTGCCATTGCATAGGAAATTCAGTCATCTTTACAATGATATAAAACTCGCCCAAATTTGATACTCGGGTGAGAAGTTATGGCCATTTTTGTAAAAAAAGTGCACCACCAGGTACATCAACGCGTCGCGGAGGCATGCCAAATGGCAATTGTCAAAACCTGTGAGCCAACGCGATTAGCCCGTGTTGCGGTGAACTTCCAGGTCCCATTAGTCAATATCCAGTGGCATGGCACAATTTCACCGCGTCGTGCCAAAGGCCAAAATGGTATTCGTCATTTTCCAGTGTGGCAACGCGATCCCACCACGTCACGCCACTAGCCATTTTTCAGGTAGTCAACTTCCAGTGAGGCTCTACGATCATGGCGCGGCGCGCCAAGGGTTAATTTTACGTTCGTCCCTTTTTGAACAGTGCCAGCCCAATTCTAGTGGCTCACCACGGTGTCACCACGTCGCAATGGAGGCTAAAATCGGGATTTTTAGTGACTAAATTTATTTATTTCACAGGGGTAATTTGATATTTTTCCACGGCCCTAATCAGTCTAAACACGAAATTAAACCCCTAAATAACCTATAATATCATTATTTACTCACTTTTCTCAAGAAATAAATCACTCTCTCTCAAAAAGGTAAATACCCTAGCTTCAAGAAAAAAGAACAAAGCTCAAGATTCCCTCCAAGAACCTTCAAGAACTCCTCTTCTCAGGTATGCTAGGTGTTCATCTATGGGTTTCTTTCACCCATAGAGTCCAAGAATCCATTTTTAAAACTACAAGATTATTGATTCATGATTTAGATGATTGAAATTAGATTGTAGTCATTTTCATGATATTAATTGAGTTTCAATCCATGATTAATTGTAGATTCCATGAAATTGAAATAGCATGTATATTGAATTATGTAATTCCTATGTTATAATTCTTGAATTTGCAAGTTTGGGTGTTGTAGTTACAATGTTTTCATGTTGTCCATGATTATATGGATTAAGTTGTTCTCCCCATGTTTTTGATGGAATGTCCATGTGAATTAAATGGTGAAATCATGATATGCTAGCATATGTACAAGTTTATTCCCTACAAGTGTTTAATAAAATGTCTCTATGAATGAATTATGAACTAGTGAACGATGTTATTCTTTTAAAGATCATGCTATGCTTTATTTTCATGCTATCGAGTCCTGGGGGTATCTAATACCCGAAAATCTAGCTATTTACCTAGAGCTACAGTAGTTACAGAATAGTCTCAGTCATGTCCCGAAATAGTAAGTACTCAGGCAGTTACAGAACTCAGTGAAACTCAGTATCAGTCAAGTTTAGCTCAGCATAGTAATCAGTGTAATTTAGATAGGAGTAGGATTTAGTACTGAGTAAATCCAATGATGGGGGCTCACTTGCTAGTAGAGGGTATGATCCTTAGAAGCAGTCCTTACGTTCCAGAACTACATAGCCCACGTAGGTTGAGACATCATCCTGCCAGCTGAGGGTTGATGAGGTGTTTTAACCTTCTAGTTGAGGGTACCACCATTCTCATTTGAGTACCTGCCAGATGAGGGTAACTTTTTAACCTGTCTTTACCCATGGCATGGTACTAACACCCTTCTAATTGGGGTTACAAGTTGGACCCCAGTTATCTTATTTGGGGCATGTCAACTAGATGACTATTTCCCACAGTTTCAGTTTTAGTCTCAGTATAGAACTCAGTTCAGTTCTACGGAATTAGGACTTTTAGATATAGTCAATCAGTATCAATAATTTAGTTATCAGAACTCAGTATTCAGCTTCATTAAAAGCTTAGATACTGTATACATGCATATGCACAATATTGCATACTCATTATTTACATTAGTTCCATATTTCTATGTACTCATAATCAGTTATTATATATTATTCAGTCAGTTACTGTCCATGCACATGAACCCTTGCATTTAGCCTTACCTCTTCAAGCATACCAGTCTATTCCACGTACTGACGCATACTCTTTCTTTGTGCTTTGATATCTTATAGCATAGGTTCGGACGCTCAGGTTTGTGACTGCGCATAACCAGATATAGATTCTACCAGCAGTGTCAAAATTAGTTGTGAGTCCTCATCTATTGAGGATATGTTTTATTCCTGTATTTCAGTAGTCGGAGTTAGTTGGGGGCTTGTTCCATCAACTCCACTTTCAGACAGATCAGTTAGAGGCCTTTCAGACTAGACTATCAGATAGTATTCAGTTTTGCAGATTATTATTACAGTTGATATTCTTTATCAGTATTCAGATTTTGAACCTTAAGGAAATTTAGTCTATTTTCCGCATTATTTTTAGTATTATTATTTAGTGCTCACAGCAGATATCAACCATGGGTAAGATTGTGGTCCTTCGGGGTTGTAAGTATCGTGTAGCATCCGAGGTACAGACTCGGGGCGTTACAATACCATGCTCATTTGGAAATGGGCATTGCTGTCCTCAAGCAGCTCAAAAAAGTGTCCAAAGCATCTTTTCTTAAAAAGTTCATCTATATTTTCCCTCTTCATAGTTTTCCTGAAGTCATCAAAAGTTTTCCTCAACTGAGATTTAAGTAAAAAATCACCAGTTAGTTCTACAGGGTCATCTATCGGCATCACAATTTGAAACCTATCAATACTAATAGTTTTGACAGGATCATGCTGGGATTTTGATCTTAATTCACGCCTCATTGATGATGCATTATCATCATGTTGATAATAATTTTTTTTCTCATTTTCTACTTACTCCTCTTCTTATTTATCTTATTCTTCTTTCTTTTCACTTTCATTTTTCTCACCATTCTCTACATACCCTTCTCCACCTTCCTCAACATCATTTTCATAAATTTCCTCAGCTTCACTTTTTCCTGACTGAGATTGTTGAGGAAGTTCCTCTGAATCCATCTGTACTCTAGCCTTTTTTGTTAGGTGGTCTGAAGTTGATTCACTTTTTTTTATTTTCTTTTGGAAGACATCATTTAACTACAAACAACATAAAAACAAAATATACATTACAATTGATGTCTGTATAATTTTTAAAAAAAGCTAAGACAGATTTTAATAAACTTTTATACGCCATGTTACCAAGAAAATCCAACAGATAACCCATCAGTTGGAATCGATGAATTATCTGTTATGACAGATGCATAACCTATTGCAACAGATGAATAACCTGATGGATGAGATCAAAATAATCTTGCTACTAATTTGTTTTATGCCAACAGCTGAAATTTGTTGCAACAGATTGGGCATCCGTTTGAAGACCTATTTTAATATCTCCCAACAGATGTTCCACCTGTTACAATAGATGGACCACCAACCCCATCAACACCATCACCAAAACCACCACCAAAACCACTACCAAGACCACCACTAAATCACCAATACCACCAATGCCCCTACCAACAACAACAACACCAACACCACCACCAATGCCACCAATACTAACACCAAGACCACCAATACCACCACCAATACCACCACCAATACCCCCAACACAACCACCAATACCAACAACATCAATACCACCAACACCAACACCAATGCCACAAATTCCAATACCAATGACACCACCAAGGCCACTAACACCACCACCAACACCAACACCAATAACCGTCAACTATACCACCATCACCATCCAATAATACCACAATAGTCAATGGACAACTGTGATAAAAACTAAAGTTTTCTCAGATTCTTCCCATGTTTTAGCATCAAAACTCAAAATTGTTAACTCATTCTTAAAGATAATAAAACTAAAAGTCTTATTTTTCATCATTAACTAAAAAGCCCTAATTTTTAGAAAAAATAATAAATGTAGAACTTTTCTCGAAATCTGTTACCTTCAAAGATAGAGAAAACCATGGATACAAGCCAAAATAAAATCGAAAATAACATCTATGTGGTCGAAAATAGGAAGAAAATCGATTTGTTATGAAGGGTTGAGCAATATGTTGTGTAGTTGTTGTTTGTATTATTGAGAGAGAACTAAAAGAGTGAGAACTAGGTATTTGAAATGATGAAATATTTTTCCCGCAAATGGATGATTTGTTTGGGTTGATTTGTACTTTGAAAAAGAATGACAAGTTTTGAAAATGTTAAGTTGGTCCGAATTGATCTTAATTAATTTTTTAGAAGAGATAAATATTAACTGTTTCATCATAATAAATTGTATTAATTTCAATTGGAATTTTATTTCAAATAATAAGTTAATATGAATCGTTTCAACTCAAATTAATCGATTGATGACCCAGGTCAGGAGAAATGTAATACCAACATCATGCAATTAAAATTTTAGTTGAACCTATGAACTCATCCCCAGTTCTAGCTGAATCAATTCAGGTATTCCAACCAATATCTTGATTTGAATTATTTCAACTTAAATTGATTGATTGATGACTCGGGACAGGAGGAATGCAATACCTACATCATGTAATTACAACGACTCAATTGAAATTATAGTTGACCCTATGAGATAATCCATAATTCTAGCTAAATCAATTTAGGTATTTAAAAAAATTTCTTAATTTGAATCATTTCAACTCAAATTGATCGACCGACGACTCAGGTCAGGCGAAATGCAATACCAAAATTATGCAATTGCAATGACTCAATTGAAATTGTAGTTGATCCTATGAAATCATATGTATTTCTAGATAAATGAATTTAGGTATTTCAATCAATGTCTTGATTTAAATTATTTCAACTCAAATTGATCGATTGACAACCCAGGTTAGGAGAAACGCAATATCAATATCATGCAATTGCAACAACTCAATCGAAATTACAGTTGACCCTATGAACTCATCCATAATTATAGCTAAATTAATTTAGGTATTTCAAATAATATCCTGATTTGAATTATTTCAATTCAAATTGATCGATTGACGACTCAGGTAAAGACAATGCAATACCAACATATTACAATTGCAATGACTCAGTTGAAATTTTAGTTGACCATATGAACTCATTCCTATTTCTAACTAAATCAATTTAGGTATTTCAAATAATTTCTTGATTTGAATCATTTCAACTCAAATTGATTGATTGACGACTCGAGTCAGGAGAAACGCAATACCAACATCATGTAATTGCAACGATTCAATTGAAATTGTATTTGAATCTATGAACTCATCCATAATTTTAGATAAATAAATTTAGGTATTTCAAACAATGTCTGGATTTGAATAATTTTAACTTAAATTAATCGATTGACGACTCAAGTCAGGATGAACACAATACAACATATTACAATTACAATGATTTAATTAAAATTGTAGTTGACCCTGTAAACTCAGCTAAATCAATTTATGTATTTCAAATAATGTCTTGATTTGAATCATTTTAACTCAAATTAATCGATTGACGACTCAGATCAGGAGGAACACAATACCAACATCATGGAATTGCAATGACTCAATTGAAATTATAGTTGAATCTATGAAATCATCCACAATTCTTGCTAAATCAATATAGGTATTTTAAACAATGTCTTGATTTGAATTGCTTCAACTCAAATTGATCGATTGATGACTCAGGTTAGGATAAATACAATACCAACATATTGCAATTGCAACGACTCAATTGAAATTGTAGTTAAACCTATGAAATCATCCCTAGTTATATATAAATTAATTAAGGTATTTAAAATAATGTCTTAATTTGAATTGCTTCAACTTAAATTGATCAATTGATGACTCAGGTCAGGAGGAATACAATACCAACATCATGCAATTGCAATGACTCAATTGAAATTGTAGCTTACCCTATGAACTCATTAATAATTATAGCTAAATCAATTTAGGTATTTCAAACAATGTCTTGATTTGAATTATTTCAAATCAAATTGATCGATTGACGACTCAGGTCAGCCGAAATACAATACCAACATCATGCAATTGCAATGAATCAATTAAATTATAGCTAACCCTATGAAATTATCCATATTTTTATCTAAAGAAATTTAGGTATTTTAAATAAAGTCTTGATTTAAATCATTTCAACTTAAATTGATCGATTGACGACTTAGGTCAGGACGAACGCAATACCAACATATTGCAATTGCAATGACACAATAGAAATTATAGTTGACCCTATAAACTCATCCCTAGTTCTATATAAATTAATTTAGATTGTATTTGAACCTATGAACTCAATTGAATTTGTACTAAAAACAAATGTTCAACCTGTTACAACAGATGGCATATCTGTTGGAAAATATCAAACAGATAAATTAAGTTGTTGCAATAGATGACTTATCTGTTGGAAATTATCAAAAAAGATAAAGTAATCTGTTGAGATAGATTACTTATCTATTGTAAATTTTCAAATTGATATTTCCCTCTGTTGCGACAAATGACAAAGTTGTTGGAACTTTTCAAATAGATATTGATATCTGTTACAGCAGATGACTTATCTATTTTAAGATTATTTTTTATTTTAAAGCAATTTTCTATCCTAACCAAAAAGATAAAATAATAAGGCAATAAAAAATATTTCTTAGATAACTCAAAAATCTCCTCTGTGAGTTGTCATATCTTGTCTTTTCAATGTCACCCATCTACTCATGCCCCTCAAATTTATTAATGAATATTTAAACCCATCTCTAGAATTATCTCTCCTTCTTCATCTATTAATTGATACATTTCTCTTTTTTTCTTTCTCTCCTCCTTAGGGTAATCACAACTGTCTCCTTGTTTTTCTCTTTCTCTCCTCTTTTGCATAAGGATCCTTTTGTATCTCAACCATTCTATATCTTTTCTTAACTAAAATTGGTGTTTTGATTCCCTTTCTTTTGACATTGCAAGTATGGTTCACTATTGCTCATTTCTTCTCGTCTTCTTTTTTGCATGTTATTTAAATTAGTTATCTACATCTGTTGTTTTTATTTATTTACCCATATCCTATTTTTTGAGAAAATTGAAGAAAAGGTGACTTTTAAGTCTTGAATGAATGAACCATTATTTTTATTAAAATATGCAAAAAAAAAAAGGTCATTTGTTGGGAGAACTTAAAAAGCCTTGTTGGCATTATCATTTTTTTGCATGCCTTTTGCTTGTTTCTTTATTGTTGATGATGTTGTTGATGTTGTTACTGGTATTGGTATTGTTGGAACATGTGGTGTTGGTGTTGTTGTTGGTGTTGGTGATGGTGTTGGAACATATGGTATTGTTTCTTTGTTTTTGATGTTGTTGTTGGTGGTGTTTGTGGGGTTGCAATAGATTACCCAACTGTTACAACTGATGAATCATCTATTGGAATGAATCCAACAACTCTTCCAACAGATGACCGATCTATTGCAATAGACGGAGCAACTATTAGAACAAATCAAACCACTAGAAAGACTGGTTTTATTTATTCCAACAGATGACCCATAAGTTGTAATATGTCGGTCATTTGTTGCCACAGATGCATCGCCTGTTGCAATAGATGAATCATCTTTTGAATAGCTGGGGAATCAATTGCAACAGATGGGCCATCTTTTGGAACACTTGTTGTAATGTATTGTATTTTTTCAATTTTGTGTTACCCTTTTTAAAAATTATGCAAACATCAATTGTAATATTCTTTTTGTTCATTTATTATTTGATATCAATTGTTTTTCTCCTGTTTGTAGATATAAGAAAGTGAAAGTTGATCAACATTTGTCCAACCAACACAAAAGGCTAGAGTAAATATGGGTTCGGAGGAATAAACTGCTTGTAGATGGAACCACTTCATAAATGGGAGGTATGTATTACTGATCATGTTATCGTGAAAACATACATAGATTACATTGATTCTATGAGTGCTATTTTTTTCTGATAAGAATCATTCAAACACGATATCAACAATTTTACAGTTAAGTTTGATAGGTCTGAACTGATAAGGCTAAGGGAGCTTGTAGGTGGTGTCAATATCCTGTTATGGTTTAAGAATAGTTTTGCAAATGTTTATGTGTCAAGTTTAGTGAAAAGATAAAGTTTTAGTGGCATTATATAAAGATTCAATAGTGATTGGACTGATTTTAAGGGTTCAATGGACTTTTGAAAGGCCTCCAAAGTGTCACACTGCTTCAACCAAGAACGAAAATCAATATAGTTATTGTCCTAGCCCAAATTTATATGGTTAGGTTGCTCAGGGTGACGATTATACAACAGAAGGTGCGGTGGGGAGTTGATGAAGATTATATCATCTCATACCTCATCAAAGAAGGAACACAAGATACTAAGGAATGTGTAGCAAATCTGGATGATGAAATTGACCAAAAACATGAAAAATCTGAATGGGGCGCAAATATAAAAATGTATCCAAAGATGAAAATCCGGCAGTCGTCTCTCTCAAAAGAAAAATATTGCAACTGGCCACGTATTTAGGAAACTTTGACTAGTTAACATGGTCGGAATGATCACCTCTAGAGAAAATAACAGAACACCACGGAAGCAGCTTTGTTGGCACCAAGGGTTAAAATGATGTCAGTAAAGAATGAAAACTTGTGCCAAGAACTTCTGAAGTTAAAATAAGGAATCAAGACAAGGCAGCAATTTTAGATGTTACACTTGCATCTTAGGCCTTTAGTTTGTGTGTCTAGTTACGTCAATCATAGTAAAAACAAAAAGGCATGGGATTTTTGTCTAACTTCATACCTTTTTTTTCCACTGCTATTCACCTTATCAGTACCACAAGCAGAAGGCATGTGATGTAAGTTAAAATTCAGAAATTGCCGCCTTGGCTTGATTCCTTATTTTAACTTCAGAAGTTCTTGGCGCAAGTTTTCTTTTGTTACTGTACATCCTTTTAACCCTCGGTGCCAGCAAAGATGCTCCCTTGGTTTTTTGTTATTTTCTCTAGAGGTGATCATTCCAACCATGCTAACTAGTCGTAGTTCCCTAGCAAAGTGTCCAACTGCAGTATTTTTCTTTGAGAGAGACGACTGACGGATTTTCATTTTTGGCTACACTTTTATATTTGAACATGATTTAGATTTCTCATGTTTTAAGTCAATTTCATCGGCTAGATTCTAGATTCGCTAGAAGTTCCTTGCTTTCTACCCTATATTTCCTCTTCAATAAGGTCTCAGATGATATAGTATTTCATTAACTTTTCTTTCCCTCGTAGGTATTCTCCTACGACTTCTTCTGGCATATAATCATCTTCTCAAAAAACCCATCCATGTAAATTTGGGCCAGGGGAATTTCTATTGGTTTTCTATTCTTGTTTGCTACAGTGGGAGGCTTCGAAGGCCTTCTCAAAGTCCAGTGCACCCTTAAAGTCAGTCCAATCGCTATTGGATCTCTGCAATGCCACCAAATATTGTTCTCTTCTCAAAATATGACACGCATAAACATGAGCAATAACCCTCATTAAATCGTAACAGGGTATCAAAAACATCTTCATGGTTCCTTGGCCTTATCAGTTTGAACCATCAAACTTAACTATACAATGCAGTCTTGTTTTAATGATCAATGACTAATCGGTTAAAAACTACATTCCTAAAATTATTGTACTTTATGTGTGTTGTTACGATGACCTTATTAGTAATACATAACTCCTACATATGAAAGTGGATCCATCCATCTGCATGCACCTTATTCTTTCTACCCCATCTATGCCTTAATTTGAATAAACAAATGACTAACCTAATGCAACAGATGACACATCTATTAAATTATCATACAATTATAGACATTTGTTACAACATATGATCAATCTATTGCAACAGACGACTTATCTGTTGGAATTAATCTAATAGATATATACATCTGTTGCAATAGATTTCCAATATTTTATAAATTATCAAACAAATAGAATATATTTTGCAACAGATTACCCATCTGTTGGATTTATTTTAAATCCTTTTTTTAATTTAAATAATCAAAAAGTCACCAGTTTTATTTAATTAAGGGATGTAATTATTAAAAAAGAGGTGAATAGTCGTGGTATTTTGACTAACCCATTCAAATTCAATCCTCTATAAATAGGTTCCTCATTACTCTTTTTGTCTACTCCACTTCTAGATATGACTGATCCGAATTAGGACGAGGTGAATCTGGGTGACTCCTTACGGGAACTTGAAAGGCAGATTCATGAACTTTGGTGGGAGTTAGGAGCCATGAGAGCAAAGCTGAGGAGGGCCCTACTGCTGTCGGATGACAATTGACCGGTTGACAATAATAATAATTAGGTTATGTTTTTTCTTTAGCATATGTATTTTATTTTATTATGTCGGATCTACCTAAGGGAGGAACCTTTTTATTTTTTATTGTAAATTTGTATGTAATTGATTCAAAAATCTACGTATGTTTGGTCGAGACATTGGATTTTTTATTCTTATTTATTTTTCATTCTATATATTTCTTATTCTCAATATGTTGACGGTTGGAGGTAGGGATTAAGCGTTTGTTACAACATATGGACCATATGTTGCAATAAATGGTTAATCTATTGCGACAGATTAACCATATATTGAGATAGATGGATGCAAGAGTTCCAACAATTCAATAAAAATGGTTATATTATTAAAAAGCTAAAAGACATAACTTTTCACAATAATCAAAAAGTCATCAGTTAGATTTATTTATGACTTTTCACAATAATTGAAACTTCAACAATTAGATTTAATGGCGAAGGTGAACATTCGTGACTTTTTTCTTACCAAATCCAGTTTCAATCCTCTATAAATAGGTCCCTCCATAATCGTTCATTCTACTCTACTTTATTTATTTCTTCCATCTTGTCTTTTGTATTACATCTTCAACCACTTTTCTTCAAAGACCAGATTCATTTTTCGTTAAGGTAAGCTTTTTTTTATGTGTGCATAAATCTACCAGTTAGTAGTATACATTGTATTACATTCGAACTCCTTTATTTACTTTTTATGTTTTTTGTCAAATCATGTGTGTTCTAGATATAGATGACTATGTTTGGGACATTGCTATTCTTCGAAACACCATGGGAAAACTCCAGTGGGAGTTGGCCGTCATGAGAGCAAGGATGCTCCGAGAGATTTGCAGGCTAGGGAGGGCCCTGCTGCTAGTTGACAATTGATTGGCTAAGAATAATAATAATAACAATAATTAGGTGATGTTTTTTTCTTTTAGCGTATAAATTTTTATTTTCCCACCTACCTAATGTATTTTGTTTTTGCTTAATGGAAAATTTATTTTTTCTCGAGTTTGACTTTTTAATTTTTATTCTTTATATTTATTTTTCTCAACAAACATATCACGGTTGGACATAAAGAATAATTTTGAATCCAGTAGAAATAGCAATAGTTTTGAGTTCTTTCAATAGATGAACCATCTGTTGAAACGGATTGGTCATCTGTTGGGTTTGTGGCAGGAACTATATTGTGTTTCTCCTACAGATTAGCCATCTATTGCAACATATTGGTCATCTATTGGAGAAACACATTCCAATTTGATGAACAGTATTTTATTCTTCCAGCAAATGTCCATCTGTTGCAACAAATGGATAATCTGCTGAAAATAATTTTGTAGTTTGTTGTATTTTTTACCTCTTTTTATGATGCACAAGTTAATAAAAATAGATTTTA
This sequence comes from Capsicum pubescens, assembly GCA_030864215.1. Lineage (NCBI taxonomy): Eukaryota > Viridiplantae > Streptophyta > Magnoliopsida > Solanales > Solanaceae > Capsicum > Capsicum pubescens. The sequence goes on along the minus strand of CM061538.1, from coordinate 94,944,307 downwards.
TATAATAAATAATAACATTTACATTCACAACGATGAGTTAAAAATATCAAAGTCCATAACAAACAACAACACAACTTTTACTATTACGACGATCATAGTGGATTACGATCCCAAGGGGACCCATGGAATTGCAGTTATTAGAAGTTGTAGTCAACGGGAAGTACTGGAAAGTAAATGGGGGATTGGTTTGTAGTAGTCTCTAGCAAAGAATGATATCAAGTTTGATTGAAATCAGTTATAGGTGAACACTAGGATTGCATTCCCCCTAGCTTCTCAACTCTATAGGTTTATCATGCTATGTTGAACCAACCCAAAACCTTGAATGTGGAATCGATAAGTTATGTACCTTCTACAGTCTTTTGGATGAGTAGAAGGATTTCACCCTTTACCTTTTGAGTCTCAGGATGTCGCATTACTAACCCTTATCTTGATCTGAGTTAACTATTACCTTTTGAGTATCTAGATAGTAGCTGAAAATTGTGTGGCAATGGATCGATAATTAACTCCTAAATTACTGTTGTCACTATTTTTTCCTAGTAACTACTCCTCTTTTGGAGTAAGTAGAGATATCTAGGAAGGATCCTAACATTTGCAGCTGCTAAGAAAACTATTAAAATAAAGATAATGTATTGTATGCCATGGGTATTGGTTCAATTCAACAATCCCACATCCCCTACTTCGCCAATCAGCTAGGGTTTGCACAACCCTAGCTGTAGGTTTTTAGATTCTTATACTTGTGAAGAAATAAATAACATTCATATTTTATGTCTTATATGAAATCACAATGGCAGGATGAAAAAACCCACAACCGTAAACTGAATAATCAATCAAAGTCAATACAGATAAATCCCAAGATCAAAGATGGATCTTAGAATCAAAATATGTTTCTGAGTTTTAATAGTGTTTAACCTCTACTAAAAAAGTACATAATATGTATTTATAGTACAATAGAAAATCCTAAAAACCAAGCCCTAACAAAATAGGAGAAAACAGGGTAGGTGGCCACATGTGGTCTGCACCTGCGATTTGGGTATGGGCGCAAGTGGTACCTGCGATCTGGCTCTTGGTGCAGGTATGGACAGTAGGTCCCAGATGGAAAAAATTCCTACAATTAAGCTATCGGAATTTTGGCTTTCTGACACCCACTTTGTGTACCTGCGGCCCATTAGTAGGTGCCGGGAGTCAGTTTTTTGGCTCTTCTTCGACTCTCGAACATGCATTGATCACGATCAAGATGAAAATATTCCAAACATCCATAATCTCTCCAAAAGTGGAAAAAATACCTTTTTCACCATTTTCATGAACTTGTCATCCAAATCATGGAGTTCTGCAAAACATACCCAAAATAAATCAAATCCAACAAAAGGGCCTCAGAAATTTTCATAGTTTCCTTGTTTTAAGCATCGAAAGTGCTATATTTCTATAGCACATCAACACCCTGAACTTCGAATGTTTGAATTTCCTCAGGCAACAAAAATACAAGAAAACAATAACAACGCTTAACTAAGAGAATCTGAGATATTCAAGGCAGTCAGTCATCACATTAAGTTTAAATCATAACATCCCCTACTATATCTCTTTTCAAAACCAACTGTGTATGAACATAAAGCACAATAATGTGACACAATGATATCAAAGTATGGAAATTACATTAGCAATAGATAGCCACTTATATGTACAAATTACACTACCCAAAACAAGCAAATTACTAGCAACATAACTCAAGTGACCTCACACAGGGATGTTCCACTCACTCATATAAAATAACGCATGTCAATGTAGAGAAGGTCAAGAGACACTCACACTCAACAAAGAAGTTCCAGTCAATGCATGTCCAATACCATAGGTTTGCCCTTATTTTCTTTACCTTAGCATTCAGATAGACAAGTTAGGATCACTATAGGACTTTTCTTGACTTGTAATATAGGCTTGGGGGCTGGTATGATAAATATGGGCATTTAAAGTGACTAAGCCTCCTTGGCACTAAACTAACTTTGGGGTCTCACTTACTAACCAATTTTATTTTATTCCACCCTTATTTCTCCTTTTTATTCTTTTGTTGCATATTCGGGTTGGGTATGGTTTTTATTCTTTTTTTTATATATTTTATTTTGTTTTATTTTTTTCATAATTTTTATTTTTGTTTTCTTTTAGTTTTCTACCACGCTCATCCCTGCTAACTTTTTCTTATCTTACCCTTCTTCATACATATTTTACACTACACACCTCTATTATAGCCATCCTCAATTTAGGCATTTTGTTTGTGTTGAGGTGCATACTATCCAAGGAGGAATAGGGGCAAAATAGGTAAATTTACTATAAATTGGAAGGTGAATGGTGAAAATAAGAAAAATTGGCTTTAAGGCTCAAATAGGGATCAAGGGATAGAATTTGCGCATGGGAGGTCATTTAGGCTAAAGTAGACTAACATCAAAAATGGCATATGATCCTTTCCTAACTAACTATCCTTCAACCTAGACAAGACTAACTAGGCAAGTTCTGAATTCAGCTTACTAGGGGAACTAGGTAGTATCTCACACAAACATAGCACAGAGTCAATAGTACCAACTACTACCTATCCATTTCATGCAATTGTCAGCAAATGGTTATCATGTCCCTAATTCTAATGCCATAACAGGATCTATAAAGTTCAAAACATATCTAGATCAACTCAGTTCTAAAACATAAATTTTGGAGAGGAATCAAAAATCAGTCAAAATATAACTACTGCCGTAAATACTCAAAATCTTCTAATTACTCAAAACATCATGAAACAAAACACAATATGCCTAAACATTCTGGCTCTACAAGGAACAAGACTCCAGGGAAAAGAGGAACGACCACAAAAACACCAATAGAACATCAAGGGACATAAGAAACCCCACCCCAACTGAAATTCATGCATTGTCCTAATGGATCAAACCAAAATGATAGAATTAGGACATACCGGCGGCACCATAGGTGCGAAGATCCAACATAAATCATGCAATACGAATACAAAAAAAAAATTGAGATGCCTCCCAAGAAGTACCTGATTTACTATTGCAGCACGACTCAGTTCCCTTTGCTACTAAGGCTTCACCAAGGTCCATCTCTGCACAAACTCTAACTTCGTCTAGGTTTCCCATGTAGTGTTTCACACGCTACCTATTCACATTAAATGGGACATCACCATCACAGTTTACCTTAATAGAACCATATAGAAACACCTTAACCATAGTGAATGGTCTGGTCAATCTTGACTTCATCTTGCCACGAAACAAGTGCAGTCTCAAATTGTATAGCAAGACCAAATCACCAGTTTTGAACATCCTCTTCTCAATCTTCTTGTCGTGGTACAACTCATTCTCTCTTTGTCTATGGATGAACTTTCATGAGAATGGAGTTGGAATTCATCCAACTCATTTACCTTTCTCATCCTCAAGTTTGTTGCATCACGCCAATCAAAATTTAGCTTTTTCAATGCCCAAAGTGCCTTGTGCTCCAGCTCAACCGGTAAATGGCATGCTTTGCCAATACAAGAAGATATGGACAGGCACCTATGGGAGTCTTGTAAGCTGTCTGATAGGACCATAATGCATCATATAGATTTATAGACCAGTCAGTCTTATTGCCATTCATAATCTTCTCCAATATGGACTTTATCTCTCTGTTGGAGACCTTCACTTGCCTGCTAGATTTTTGGATGGTAAGGTGCTTCCACCTTATTCCTCACACCATAACTATAAAGAAGGTCCTTAAATAATTGATTGCATAAGTGAGAACCACCATCACTAATAAATGCATGTGAAGTGACAAATTTGGAAAAGATGTTTCTCTTTATAAAAATAGTCACACTTCTTCCTTCGTTGTCTGGAAGTGCAACTACCTCCACCCGTTTGGATAGATAGTCGACAGCTACCAACATGTTCCTCATATCATTGGAGCTCACAAACAGACCCATGAAATCAATTTCCCACACTTCAAATAGCTCAAACTCAAAGATAGGTGTCATAAGGAGTTTATGTCACCAGGAAATATTGCCTTGACGCTGACATTTGTCACAGTCCTGTGCAAAATCATGAGCATCCTTGTATATTGTAGACCAATAAACCCCACATTGTAGAATCTTATGGGTTGTCCGAGTACCACTGTGATGACCCCCATTTGGTTATGAATGACAAGCTTCTAGAATGCTCACAATCTCTACCTCTCGTATACATCTTTGAATTACTTCATCGGCGCAAACCCTAAATAGATATGGCTTATCATAAAAGAATTTCCTTACATCATTCATAAACCTTTGTTGCTACTGGAAGATATATCTTCTGGAATGAGATCACTTTCTAAGTAGTAGGCAAAATTAGCAAACTAGGGGATCAAATCTTGAGATGCTGCTAATGCATGCTCATCTGGAAAATAATCATCTATCTCAAAATCATCCTCTATTTTCTATATTTTCTTTTCTTTAATTCTGGAGAAGTGGTCCGCGACTTGATTCTCTTTTCCTTTTTTGATCCTTGACCTTAAAATCAAACTCTTGCAGCAACAGCACCTAATGAATCAGTTGAGGTTTGGAATCTTTATTTATTATCAAGTACCTCAATGTTGCATGGTTAGTGTGAACTATCACCTTGGTCCCAATCAAGTAGGACCAAAACTTCTCAAAAGTGAAAACCAATGCAAGTAAATCCTACTCTGTAATAATATATTTTTTCTCTGCGGGGCTTAGAGCTTTGATGGCATAATAGATGGGATGGAAGATCTTCTCTCTTCTTTGGCCTAGGACAGCACCCAAGGCCACTCCGCTCGCATCATACATCACCTTAAAATAAGCAGACCTGTCTGGTGACACAATAGTAGGAGCTAAAATCAATCGTTCCTTTAGGCATTTGAAATCCTTGAGACACTCATAATCAAACACGAACTTATCTTCCTTCTCTAAAAGTTTGTATAGGGGGCTACAATTTTAGAGAATTCCTTGATGAATCTTCTATAGAAACCTGCGTGACTCAAAAAACTTTGTATACCTCTAACTGATACAGCCAGTGGTAATTTCTCAATCACTTTTATCTTTGCTTTATCCACCTCAATTCCATGAATGGAGATCTTATGCCTAAGCATTATGCCTTCTTTTACCATGAAGTGATATTTTTCCTAATTTAGCACTAGATTTCACACTTCACATATCTGCAGTGCACTGTCTAGATGGGCTAAACAATCATTAAAAGAATCTCCGAACACTAAAAATTCATCCATGAATACCTCAATCGTATCCTTCACCATATTAGAGAATATGGACATCATACATCTCTGAAAAGTGGTAGGTGTATTGCAAAGTCCAAATGGTATCCTTTTGAATGCAAAGGTCCTATTGGGGAAAATAAAGGTAGTTTTTTCTTGGTCTTCATGAGCAATCGTGATTTGGTTATATCCCAAGTACCCATCAAGAAAATAATACCAACCCCTGCCCGTGAGTCTATCCAGTATCTAATCCATGAATGACATTGGGAAGTGGTCCTCTTGTGTCCACTTGTTTTGCCTTCTATAATCCATGCATACTATCTATTCGATCACTGAACCCATTGGTACTAACTCATTTTTCATTTAGAACTATTGTGATATCTTTTTTTGGCACAAATTGAACCGGGCTAACCCACTTGTTGTCTGCAATAGGAAAAACTACCATAGTATCTAACCACTTTATGATTTCTTTTTTTACCACTTCTTGCATAGGAGGGTTTAGTCGTCTCTAATACTCAATACTGGGTCTGTTGTCCAGCTCAAGCTGGATCTTATATGTGCATATAATTGGTGGGATCCATACAATGTCTACATTGGTCTATGTAATAGCTCTCTTGAACCTCCGTAATACTGATATCAAGGCCCCCACCTGTGCTCTTTTCAAATTTGTTGCAATGATCACCAGTAAGGTATTGTTGGTCCCCAGGAAGGCATACTGCAAGTGAGGAGGGAGGACCTTCAATTCTAACACTGGTGGTTCTTTAATCGATGGTCTTACAGGAGGTGTGGTTTTGTTCTTTAAGTCTAGATCAAGCTTCTTAGGGGCATACTTTTAAGAGATTGTGCCATGTAAGGCACTAACCATCTCATCATATTCAGCTATTCCATCACTCTTAAAGTTCATGATTACTGCGGCCAATGTTTCTACCCCTAATCTCTCCTCAATAGGCACATCAACTATGATTATGTCATCATCTACCTCATCTATCATTACAACCACTCTCATGTCATTTGGCTACTGAACTATCATGCATATATGTAATACAATCTGCTTGTTGTTCTATTTTAAAGTGATCTATTCTAAGTCCATGTCAATCAACACTTTTCCATTAGATAAGCAGGGTCTAACCAATATGATTGGCAAATAAGAATCCACTTCACTGTCTAGAATCATAAAATCTATCAAATATGTGAATTTTGTTGCTCTTCTCTCTTCATCGCGAATAATTCCACTAGCTCTTTTATAGATGAATCAACCATCACAAGCCTTTCAACTGTAGGATTGAGTTCTCCAAACCCTAGCACCATGTATATCAATAGTGGCATAACATTTATTCCTACTCCTAAATCACATAGAGCTAAATTAAACTCATATGACCCAAAGGAGCATGGGATGGTCACTGTGCCTGGATCCCCTTTCTTTTTAACTGATATTGTGTGAAAACTTAAGCTAAATTCATTATCTATTTTCTGAAGCTCTTCTCTAATCCAGTCATTATCACAATCGCTATAGAAACAAGCATCAGTACAGGTCATCTTCTCAAATTTTGCCTCAGATGATTCTTCAGAATCATCATCCTTCTTCTTTGGCTTATCAGTCGTACAAAACTAGTGCTTGTCAGGTAAAGATTCATCCCAAGTACAATGACCATATAGTGATCAAGTGTCAAAGGATTCTGCACATTATCCTTATGTACTTCCTCTGACTGTCTCTCGACCAAAGTAATAGAGATTTGCCCATAATGCATCTCTAATTGCTTAATAGCAGTTTCATATGACTCAGCCTTCTGGGCTAATCCTATAATTTTATCTTTAAGTTTACTTAAGCAAGCAGTTTGGCTCTCTTTCCCCTTTATAAACATAGTCAGCGTCTCTTTTATTCTAGACTCAGCTTCACGTCTTCTAGGTGGAATGAACTTATCTCTCTCATCATGATAGTTTTACTCTTGATTTCCTTTCCTTTGGGCTTGGAAACCCACCAACTGTCGATCTACACACTTTTTCTCCTCAGATATCCCAAACTCATGCACTTTAAAAGAATTTATGGTTGCAAATTATTTGACCAAATCACCAATTTTTATGTGTAATGATGAAATCTCCTGAGCTACAATGTCCTCAGCTACTCTCTGTGCACCGGAAGCTCCAATGTTAAAAATATCAGAACCTCTTTCAACCTCAAAATTTTGACACTTTTGGTTAGTTAATGAGATCTGATCCATGATACAAATAGCTATCTCCCATCATAATCTAATAAAGGCTCCTCCAGAAATAGTGTCTACCATTACTCTGGAACTGGTAATCAGGGCTCTATAAAATATTTCTAATAAGCTCATCCCTAATATCCAGTGGTTGGGTACCGTGCTAAGCCATTTCTTGAACCTAAACTATGCCTCATACATAGACTCTGACTAAAGTTGTATGAAATTGTAAATCTCATCCTTGAGCTACAATACCCTGGATGGAGGAAAGAACCTACTTAAGAACTATCTACGTAACTCCTTCCATGTAGTAATAGACCCTCTTGGCAGTTCCCCAAGCCATAATGATGTTTCTCCAGTAAGCAAAAAAAGGAACAACCCCAGTCTTAGTTCCTCTTGATCTACCCCTGGTATGGCATATGAAGTGCATATCTTAATAAAATTTGCCAGGTACATATTTTGTATCATCTATCGGTAATCATGCAATCACTCTTTTCAAGTACAAGAGATAAATCATGTCACTAAAGATATTAAATGTGACCTCAGGAGGTAAAACAAGCGGAATAATGGCTCATGTCTCAGTCAGATCATCGTATCCCAAATCTTCTTCAATATCAACATATGGATGTATAAACTAATATGCTGGGATCATTTGAGGTTGGCCTCTATTTTGAATTCCATCGAGTGCTGCTCAACGATCTTTTTTCTGTCTATCAACCCCACCCTAAACTCCGTCTTCAGTAAGATTGTCCGTCTTTGTCTCTGTCAACCTACTATGTAGTTATGGGACCTTCTCTAAAATCCATGGAAGTAAGGGACTGCCTCTACTCTGTATGTTAGGCATACACTGATGTATGCCAAACTAAGAACAAAAAGAAAAACCCAAAAACTGCAACGACTTTTATTCATATATCAACACCGTGTTCCCCAACAATAATTTCAATTTCTTGATGACGTCCAAGCAACACCTTCTTTTAAATTGTGATACGATCATTGCTAAGATATTTAAACCAACTAAGGTTTGGGTTGAATCCTAAGGTAATACATGGAATTGCAATTATCAACAGTTGTAGTCTATGGGCAGTGCTGGAAAGTAAATTTAGGGATTGGTTTGTAGTAGTCTCGAGCAAAGAACGATATTAACTTTGGTTGAAATCAGTTATAGGTGAACACTAGGATTGTTCTCCTACTTTCTTCTCAACTCATTAGGTTTATCGTGCTATGTTGAACCAACCCAATACTTTGTATGTAGAATTGATAAGTTATGTACCTTCTACATTCTTTTGGATGAGTAGAAGGATTTCAACCATAACCTTTTTAGTATCAGGACATCGCATTACTAACCCTTATATTGACCCCAATTAACTATTATTTTTTAAGTGTCTAATTGTAAGAAGAAAGTTAACTATCATTCACTATATTCCATTGTATGGTAAAGGATCGATAATTAACTACCAAATTACTATTGTGATTATCTTTTTGTAGTCACTACTCATCTTTTGGAGTAAGTAGATATATCTAGGTGGAATCCTAACATTTTCAATATCTAAGACAACTATTATAATGAAGATAATCCAATGCATGCCATGGGTATTGGTTCAATTCAACAATCACAATTCCCCTACTTTGTCAATCAACTAAGGTTTGCACAACCCTAGTTATGGGTTTTTAACCACTCATACTTGTGATGAAATCCATAGCATTCATATTTGAAGGCTTAGATGAAATCACAATGATAAGATGAAAGAAAACCCACAACCATAAACTGAATAATCATTCAAAGTCAATATAGAGAAATCCCAAGATCAAAGATGGATCTTGAAATCAAAATATGTTTTTGAGTATTAATAGTGTGTAACCTCTACTAAAAAGTACATATGGGGTATTTATAGTACAAGAAAAATCCCTAAAACCCAAGATCAAATAAAATAGCAGTAAACTAGGTCGGTTTCTACATATGGTCTGCACCTATAATTTGGGCATGGGCGCAGGTAGTACCTGCGATCTAGCTCTGGGCACAGGTACGGATCGCAGGTATCGAATGGGAAAAATTCCTGCAAGTCAGCTCTTGAGATTTTGGCTTTTTGGAAACCGCTTTGTGTACCTGCCGTCCATGTCCTACCTGTGGTTCGTAGGTTAATTAGTAGGTGCCAAGAGTCAATTTTTTAGCTCTTATTTGACTCTCGAGGATGCATTGATCACGATCAAGCCGGAAAACATCTCGAATATCCATAATCACTCCAAAAGTAGCCAAAAATACTTTTTCTACCATTTTTATGAACATTTAATCCAAATCATGGTTTTCTGTAAAACATACCCAAAATAGATCAAATCTAATAAAAAGTCCTCAGAAACTGGCATATTTTTCTTATTTTAAGCATCAAAAGTGTTATATTTCTATAGCACATCAATTACTCCTCTCCTCAGGTATACTCCTGACCCATATTTAAGAAGTTTTGATCCTAATATATGGTATACATATCATTTTGATGTTCAAGGTCATAGTACTAAAGATTGACATACTTTGAAAAGAGAAATAGAAAGGATTATTCAAGAAAAATTGATCGTAGTTCAAAATATTGACACTATAAACATCACACAGAATCCTTCACCAGCATATAGTATTGAACAATACGTGGAAAACAATAAATTAAGCATGGGGAACCAAAATTTATTTGTTGTAGGAAATGTATTTGACGGTGATAAGAGCTCTATTCATAAAGATGGGAAAACCAGTGCCTAAGATGTCAAGCTCAGTAATTAGAAAGACACTTCTCTCCTTACTAGAAAGGGGGGTTTGGTAGTTTATTTTATTTTCTTTCCTATTATTCAAATTATTTCAGGGTTGTAGTTTGGGATCTATCTTGTTTTGTCCCTATGTTATTTATGTTTAAACCCTTTTATTTTTTATTTCAACTAAATTTAGTGTCCCTTTTTATTTTGATAATATGTGTTGTTTGTTTGTTTTCTTTACAAAGTATCTTTTATGTTGGTTCTAGTGATACGGCATGCTGGAAGAATTTTCATCTGTATCTTAAAATCTATCTTAATCATGAAACCTGGAATTCATATGTTAAAGTTAAAAAAAAAAAAGCATTTGAGAAAATAGGTAGAGTGTTGAGATATCTAGTGATTGATTTGAAGCCTCACTTGAATAGATTGAATCAATCACTTTGAGAATCACAAGATTAACTTTCTCATCAACTGAAAGACACATTGCAAATATTTTAAATTGGCTCAAACAGTGGATATATGATCTCATGTCAAGAGAAACAAAAGGAAACTTTCGTTCACTGAACTATGAGTCATCTGATGTGCGGTGTGTACAACAAAGGTGGAGTTGAACTTTTGACAAGTGTGGAAGAATAAATGACACATATGCTCAATTCAAGTTAGTGTTGGAAAAAAATGTTATGAATGATCTTCATTGTCCATTTTCAAATTGCATGTTATGTACTTGCATTTTTAAGGATTCATATTATGAAGGCATTTCATTCTATTATCTAAACATTATGTCATCCTTTCTTTTCCCTGTTTGATCTTTGATTCTATTTTCTTTCACACCCCTCATTTAGAATCAATATAGAGTCAGCAAAGTTTAAAAGAAAAGGTTTCGAGCAAAAGAATAGAGTCAGAAGGGTCTAAAAAGAGAGATGCATGTCAAGAAAAATAGTCTAAAAAATCCAAAAGAGAAAAAGATTCAATAAAATACAAAGAAAAAAATAAATGAAATCAAAATAATGAATTATCGGAACTATATTTGACCAGATTCTCCTCTTTCGAGGGTGAGATACATAGGCAACTCTACTTTGGGTTTAGTCCAACTAAACAAATAGTTTTGAATTACCCAGTCAAAAGAAATTGGGGCATGAGTTAATTTTCATTATTTGACCCAATTCCAAAAGTTGTAAATCTCACCCATTTGAAGTGTCGTTTTGAGCCTCATGCCATTCTTTTTTTCCTCACCATATCCAAAAGTCACGTTACAGCCGAAGAAAAACCTGTAGATTAATTTTTTAGAATATTAAGGCTAAGCATGCAATGAATATAATGATCCATTTTAGGTATTACTTGCCTTCGTCAACACAAGAAATCAGGAGAAATGAAATGAGAGATTTTTATTGGTGCAAACCCTTACGGGCACCATAAAATGATTTTGAGTTAAGAGAAAGAACAATGAGAGAGTCTTATTAGTGAAAATCATCAGGGTCATGGTTAGGCGATGGTAAGTTAAGAGAAATAAAAATAAGAGAGTCTTATTGGTGAAAACCCTCACGGGCACCGTAAGATGATTATAAGAAATAAAAATAAGTTCCTATAGGTGAATACCCCGACGAAAATCGTAAGGTGATCGTAAGCTGACAGAAAGGAAAATAAGAGATTCTTGTTTGTCAAAACCTTTACAAACACCTTAGGGAAATACTGAGCTGAGAGAAATAAAAATAAGAGAGGTTTGTTGGTGAAAACCCTTCATGGCATCACTAGCCGAATGAAGTCTATGAGTACAATGAGGTTAAATAAGCAACTCAGTTTCAAGTTCATTAACTCAACAACAATTGATAAAGTATGCATTGAAAGATCATGCAACTTAATCTGGAATGTATGTCATAGTCATTAGAATCGGCGTTCATTTTTCAGAAAAAAATTTCTTTTCTTCATTTTCAAAATGGGGACATTCATTGTCTTTTCTTTCTTATCTATATTTCAATTATTATTCTCTTGAGTAAGTTATCCAAACGAAAAATCACAAACCATATCTAGAACATTATCATAAAAATACTAAAAATTAGTCCAATCTATAAGAAAGGTAAACCTAGCCTACCTGGACGCCGAATAAAGCCTAGTGAAATCTAGTAAATTATCCATTTCCCCTTCTGGGAAGCATCTACAAGATATCATACTACTAAAATGATAATCTACTTATCCAAATAAGAATAGTGTTACCCATACTGCATTTTTATGTCATGGGTCCAAAATTATATAAAAATCCCATATGGGCCTCGTTTGTGAAATCGTACATTTGAAACAGTAAACACATTCCTCTATGATAAAGAAACACTTAGCCTCAATAATAGGCAAATTTTGTGCTCAAATGGTGCTAAAATCAACTTACCATTAATCTAGAGATTTTGGGAATTACAGAAAATTTAACCATGAATTTAATAAAAACTTACCAAGAATTCAGAGAAGAAATAAGAAATCCAAGCTCACAAATACCCGAAAATCACCTAATATGTTTCACATAAGTTTTCACACTGTCTAGGATTTTTCACTCTTGAACTTGTGTGAAAATAGGAGATAAATCGGGCAAATGGGGCATTTAATGCCACCTAGGTGCCGCTTAACTAGCCAAATACTGCTTAAACGATACCTGCCCATGTCTTCACATGTCGCTTAAGTGGCCCAAATTCCGCTTAAGCAGCTTTCGCTTAAGCGGAAAGGGCCTCGCTTAAGCGACCTTCAGCTGGTCAAGCCACGTTGCTTAAGCGTCCAACTGGTAGCTTAAGCAACCCAAGTATCTCTTAAGCGGATGCACTAGATGGAAACATGGAAAATTCCAAGTCTCCACCGATGATACACTCAACTTACTTTATGAATTGTGGGTAAGGCAGTTACTGTCAAATATAATACCCCAACGTGAGTTGGGTCGAATCCTTGAGTAGTGAATCTCGTATTCAAATCCTATGGGTGTTGAGAGTGTCTAGTATATACCTACAGTATAAACTAAATAAAATGCATAAATTTATTTTTTTATTTTTTTTATTTTTTTTAGGGTGGTATGGTTTGGAAGGATTTTCATCCTATAGAGAATTGGAACCAACTATGAGAAATGATATTTCCGCCCCTGGGCTATATTCCGTACCACCGCAATGCCAGCGATTGGTCGCAATAGCGGCTCTTGAGATCGCGGAGAGCCCATCATGATCCCCACTTTAACTATTTTTCACTTCTCGCGATCCCAGCCATCAAATCGTGATTGCAGTAACTGAGAGTCAGATCTTGTTCCTATTTTTCCAGCTTTTGCACTTCACTTCCCTTTTTGATCCCTTTTCATCTCACTTAACTTCTTTTCTTCTCATCACCTGTATACCTGTAAAATGTGGGAATTATTCCATTCAAATGACAAAGTTGTCTCATTCATACCATTAAATCATAGTAGTGTGCATGAATTTGGACGTAAATGAGTGGTAAATTTATCACTCATCAAAACCCCCCAACTTAAACCTTTGCTTTTCCTCAAGAACCACTATTTCTTACTCAATATGAAAATTCAAATTTAAGCCCACTTATACAACCAAATGATCACAATGTCTTCAAACTTGATTAGCACCAATAAGTAGCTCTCAAGCATGGGCAAAGATCTTCTCACGACTCCCCTCAACATGAAACACAATTTCAAAGATACTAAGGACTTCAAAGAACAACAATGCAACAATCACTAACTCTCTAGAAGTGAATCTCTATCCATGGAAACTCTGCTACACTCTTTTTACTTTATTTTTTGAAAGATGACAATTTCACCTTCTTCAATTTGTATACATGCCTCCTAACAAAAAGAAAATCCCACTCACACCAAATTATCTATTATGCAATAAGGGACTTTAGTGCAAAACACTCTCTCTCACAAAGATTCTCTCAATGATAACAAGTACCATACCATAGGCTTGCCCTTATTTTCAATCGCCACTACCATGAATCCACTTGGTTGGAGATCTCGAAGGTCTTTTTAAACTTGTAATGTAGGTTCGCAGAAAGGGTATGATACCATTTAGGAATTAAGCAGCCACACCCTTCTTGAACATCTACATCACACTATTCAATCAACCTTTTTACCATGGACCACTTTATTTCCAAAATTCACACATACCTACTTTTTCTACCTTGATTTACCCATCTCTTAGAAAGCATTCTTTTTTTTACTAATTCATTTTCTATCTAATGCTATTTCTTCTTTTAATGATTCCTTTTTTTTCACTTTTTAAATTTTTTCCATTTCCTTCTTTGCTTAGTATTATAGGCATCCACTTACATTACCATGGCCCAAGGTCATCTCTCCTAAACTTACCACCCCTAACTTAGGCATTTGGCCTCAAGTTTCATTTTCTAAGTTCAAGGAGGGTAGGGTTCAAAAGAGAAAAAACTTTGAATGGTTTAAGGATTGTAATGTTGGTGCTAATGAAAGGCTTGAATGCTCAAAATGGGTAACTAATGATACTATTTTGTGTATAGGTAGTCTATTTAGGCAAAAGTGGGTTCCTATGTTCACAAAGAAGGCCTAATATAATTTCACCAACCAAGTATAATCACAATTAGCCTTTAGAGGCTAACGGGGTAGCTTCTAGATTGTAAAAGTATGCATAAGAGCTAAACAATTACACGCACCGCATATGGCAGGCAAACTTTTAAAGGAGGGTCAATTGAACTTTTTACTAGAGATGAAAAGGAGTATTTACCAACTTCTACAAGCTAAAGAATTTGGAGTAAAAAAAAAAAAGGTAAAGTCTTGTTACAAAATTGTTCACGTCCATGCCCTTGGTTTTCAAAAAAAAATTGATGGAGAGGGTGTTTGCTTTGCATTTACACCATGCAAAATTTACTATTGATGGCAAAAACCAAGTCTTCGACTCTTAATAAGGTAAACCATATGTCTACTCAGACTTCACCATAGGTGTAAGGGCGATCCCAAAACTCCAATGTTACAGGTACTTATACTTCCCCTGCATCTATGGATTAAAACCCAATCACGATAATTTTCCCTTAAGAATGTCGTCACTCAATCTATCATAAGGAAAGCTCATCTGATATCATCTTAAATATGATAAAAATAAAAATCTAGGAGTGAAAACAAGCAACTAATCCATGAAATGTAGGCACCATCAGGGTGCCCAATTATTACAACCTCCAAAAAATCATCCCAATCAACATAAAAAAACATACACAAATATCTCAATAATACAGATCAAATAAATGAATACGGCGACGGGCACCCCCAAGAAAGCATAAAGAGAGTAAAAGGTTGCTCCATGTAACCACATCAAGAACTGTTGTCTCCCTCAAACTCAACATTACCTCTCGCATCATCTAAACCGAACTACTCAGATGGGTCCACATCATCACTATCAACTCTAGGATAAGAAAGTCTGTCTCTGGGTTTCAGGACCTTCCAAAGGCCATTTACCCCTTTCCACATCTTGATGAATAATTTGTTTCTCTTCTTTACCCTCTTATTCATCTTCTCATATGAGTCCCTGCGCTCCTTATGAGAATGTGTCAAAGATGAGTAGGCCCTCTCAAACCTAGCAATAGTGGCCCCCTGCTTTTTTAGACCTCCAAGTATATCGCATAGTCAGACCAAGCAACATAGGAATGGCGGGCGGTGGAAGACTCTCACAGCCCTTCAGGAAACCTAGCCAAAATCTAATTTATTGCCCTCATCTTAATTGAGATCTCCTTAAATAGTCCATCTACTGATGGTCTGCAGGAGTCAGTGTCCTCATCAATCAACTTTCCTAAGTTGAACTTCCTCTTATTGCTCTTACCAAATGAACCCTCACCCCCGAATTTTAAGAGGGTAAATAAGGGCATTTTGGTGTACCCAAGTATCTCCGGCATACTCCTCAACCCCATCTCTCTTTCATAACTCTATTATTAAGGAAGGGAACAATAGGAGGGAGCCACCTCGATTCTTGAAATTTCTCATGTATGAGAGTGAAAGCTGACCAACATTCAAAGAAATGTTGTCTAAAATACATACAACAATTCATGCTCGCACATCCAGAACATAGTTCATGTGACTGCATGAGGAGACACGGCTACAAATAATGGCTAACCATGTCCTCGCCTCATCCATGAAGTCATGGTATGAAATCCCCATATTGGTGGCAGCCCATGAGACCTCTCTACCCTGACACAGCTTCCCATTCAACCAACTTCCTAGTTTATACCTCTTCGCCTCAAACTGTCCCATGTACTCATCCAGTAGCCCATATAAATCATTAATCTGTTTTGCCCCGAAGTGAACATTTTTTTCGTTGGATCCTTACAACTGGTTCAGAAAAAGATACTATGATAAGCTTAGCTTAGAAGTCCCTTACCTAATGTTCATTTGCCCGATAAGGATCCGGGCAAAAATAGTTCCACCCTGTGGCTACTAGTCTGTCATGGGATGCTGGGAGCTTCTTCAGCACCTTATCTGAACATATTCCTCTCTCCTGGAGCAGTTTGGTTTTAGGGAGATTGGCATAGTACTGAGTGTGGCATTATAGGGCCATGAACCAAGTTTGGTCAAAATCTTCCATCTTGAACCTTGAAAACCTAAGAATCACATAATAACATTAATCATCAATCATTCTTATCCAAAAACTATACTATATTACTTGATTAAGCGCATGGGAAGATGCCTCGATAATTTTTGGGCAAGAAATGGACTTGACAGATATTTTTCCAGGCTGGAAAATAGCCTTAAATATCGTAATCGCAAACCAATAAACCGCAATCGCACCAATGCAATCGTGATCGCAATAATTGAGACTTATCGAACCAAAATTTTAAAAATGCAAAACTTCCCATTTCAATTCCAATTTATGTTCCACATCAAAAATTTAACATTATACACTTGAAACTTAGCCCCTAGATGTTCCATCATGCCCTTAAAACATGGAAAATCTAATATGAACTTTGTTCGGTCATTTAATCGAACGCTTGGTGTGCATAATCTATTTCTATAATTTTGAAAACTTTTGGGTACTCAAGACTTCCCCCAGTATGTGCACACCACTAACAACAGCCAACCATACCAAACAAGCATAATTTATACATAAATTTAGCATGCAAGTCACAATTTGAGGCCATTTCTTAGACATAAGTTCTAAGGCCTACAAATGTGCATAAAAGATAGAATTTGAATCACATACCAGATTGAGGGATACAGGGGGGATGTTTATACACAGTTTGGATGCCCAAAATATGATCTAAACTAGTTACAATCTGACAGAAAATTGGAAAGGAGTGGGGGGAATGGCTGACTATTCCATTTTTCAAACTGATTTGACCATGATTGTGGTCTAAGTTACGATCGTGATCACGTGGATACAACGATCGTGATGGAACGGGTGTCACGATCGCGATAAGTGAAGCCATTTTCTGGTCCTCTATTTTCCCCTATTCAGTCCACTACTCAAATACACCACACTTTCCCTTTGTCAGCCTCATTCAAAACACCTTATAGTACCATAATTTCATGGATTAATCACAAACAAAAAAATAAAACCTACTCTATCAATCAAAATTCAAAGGATACGGGCCACTTTTGTGGTATTAGTAAGTTGCCTCCCACCTAGCGCCTAATATATCATCGTGGCATGATGTTCTTCAACTTTTCAAGTTGGATCCTCAACATTAATGACAGACTCCACTTGTAGTTCTATGGTTTGTTTCTCAGTTTTGCATACCCAAAAGGACATTTCATCACTATGAACTCAAAATTTTATTTCTCCTAGCTCTAAATCAACAATAGCTCTTTCGATTGCAAGAAAAGGTCGACCAAGGATAATAGGTATCTCTTAGTCAATTTCACAATCAAGAACCATGAATTCCACCAAAAGGATGAAGGAATCCACCATCACTAACACATCGAACAAGATCCCAATCGGTCTCTTGATATAGTAGTCCGTCATCAAAAACCTCATTTTGTTGGAGTAGGAGTGCCCAAACTATGTATTTGAGAGATTGCATAGGGAATAAGATTGATGCTTGAACCAAGGTCACACAAAGCTTTTTCAAACTTTTGTCTCCCTATGGTGCAAGGGATTATAAAGGCCCCGGGATCCTCTTTCCTTTCTGCTATAACACTAGTCATGCTATAGCCACACCCATTGGTAACATCAATGGTTTCACCATCAAAAATACGGTTATTTGACATCAACTTCTTCATAGGCTTAGCATATTCTAAAATTTATTGAATGGACTCTAGCAACAGGATATTAATTGAAAGATTGCTAAGCTTAGCAAGGAACATCTTGAATTTGGCATTATCCTCCTTCTTTTTATGTCTTTGATGGAAAGAAGGAGGAACCTTCAGGGTAGGTAATTAATCACTTTGTATTTCATTATTCTCAACTACCTGAGGATCTCCTTCCTGATCAACCATTTTTTCACTTATCAATGGTTCTTTTTCATCCACTTCTTGAGACTTCGGAGCCTCCTTGTTTGAATAAACCACAAGCTTATTCTTTACATTAGTTTGTTAAACAATGGTCTCTTTTTCAACTTCACCCACATGATCACCAAGGGTTTTCCACTCCTAGTGATGATTTCCAATACTTGGGCATCATTTTTTGGATTCATAACGATATCACTAGGAAGGCCCCCTTTTAGTATAGCATTAAGTTGAGTGGAGATTTGGCCAATTTGAGTCTCCAATTATTTGATCAAGGCGGTGTAGGATACAACTATTTTTTTGATTTGTGAGAAGTCTCCTTTCAATTATCGGACCATCTTGTCCATCCCCTCCACTTTTATTAAGATCCTTGCCAACATATCTTTGGTCATGAATTATTCAGGATCAACCAAATTGAAATCTTTGCTATTTACTCGGTCATGGGGGAACGTACCTATCATACTCCTTTTCTTTATCCCTCCAATAATGATCTCTATCCCTATCCGTCATTCCCGTTCTCTTGCACGATCGGTCCAACCTTGGTTCCCACCTTGCATTTGGTAGGCGGGATGGGAACCCCCCAGATAGTTATCCAAGTATCTAATTTCTTTATCAATCCTCTTGGCCACTTCATCATCATAATCCTTGGATGCCGCGACATTTACTAGTTTTGTGGGTGCACCCATCACATGCTTTGTAAGTAGCTCCAATTGTGTTATCATTTTTTATATGTTTTCCTCCCTTTCTTCATCTTTATTCATTTTTTCTTTGTCAACATAAGAGGTGGGATGGTATACTTTAGCTACTTTGGAGTCACGGGTGTGTCACCCCCTATTTTGCTTAGTGACCTCCTCAAGCAAGTTTGAAGCCATATTATAACAACTTCACAAGTGACCCATCGGCCGCATTATACACAATGGTTTTGTTTAGTTGCGCCAGAAGATTCAAAGAAGCATATTCTCCGGGACCTCATAGTTGGACATTTCATGAGCTTCCGATTAAATCTCTCCCATACCTCATATAGAGGTTCTCCATTCAATTAACGAAAATTGGTAATTTCGTCACGTAATTGCAAAATCTTGGATAGTGGGAAGTATCTCTATAATAAAGAATTGGTAAGTTCATCCCATGATGTGATTGACCTTGTGAAAAAAGATCGTAGCCATAACACTACCTTACCCATTAGAGAAAATAATAAAAGGCGCAACCATATGGATTCTTGTGATATCTGAGCAATATCGAAAGGGGAGCATACTTCTACAAAGTTCTTCAAGTGCAGGTTTGGGTCCTCATGAGCTTGACCCCCAAAGAGGCCTTCTATTTGAAGCATGTGCAACACAACACTAGTTACGTGGAATACCCATTCCCTTTATTAGCTGGATATGGATAGCACTCGCACATCCGACATCATGGAGTTTCTCCTTGTCATCAAGGGGATCATCAAAAGTCCCGACATTATGTGCATGGTCACTCATTGTGTCATGGAAACTATTGAAATCACCTAAAGAGAAACAAAAACAACAACCAAAATAAATAAAAACCACCACAGGTACACCCAAAGCAACAATCAACACCATACTAGTGAAAACTAAGTTTCACTCCTAGGAAACGATGTTATTTTTATACTCTCAACTTACTCTATGAATTATAGATAAAGCGGTCATTGTTAAATATAATAACCCAACGTGAGTTGGGGTCAAATCCTCGAGGAGTGAATTTAGTATTCAAATCCTATGGGTGTTGAGAGTTTCTAAGTATAAACTCGTAGTGTAAACGAAATGAAATGCATAAATTAAAATTTGGGGGGTATCATTTGGAAGGGTTGTTTTACCAAAATCTACTCAAACAACCAATTAAAGGCAACAAATGCGGATAAGATTTCAATATGAGATAAGTCTTGGGATTATGTCTTCCTAGGGGAAAATAATGCATGGGTTCATGATAATCGAATGCAAATTCTAGTTAAAGACTACATGGGTAGGCTAGGTTAGGGGTTCTTGATGCTAGTTTTCAACCAAACATTAAGAATATCACCCACGGATCCTTTCGGATACCTCATGGGTGTGGAAAACACATCCACCTAAAACCTCAATTGGGCATCCCTATTTCTAGGAAGATTCCCAAGACCTAGCAAATTGTCGATCTATTTTTATTTCTAAGATAATAAAAAAGGAATAAGCTACATCTAACTATTGTTCACTAATGCCTTGTCGCCCATATCCCTCTTTTAAGGATGATATAGGATCCAAAAGTATACTCACGTCCCTCTTTTAAGGATGATGTTAGATTTTAGGAAATTGGGGTTTTCACCCACAAATTCCAACTCAATCAAACAAGAATTAGTGAAACCCAACATCATTAAACAAGAATCTACATTAATAATCATAACCCACAGATATTTTCACCTTATTCCAACATAACCCCAAGATATATGTTTAGCTACTCATGAAGTTAAGGAAAAGGAATATACAAAAATGATCATTCAATATTTCCATTGAAGATGCAAATAAGAGTATTCTTCAATTTAACTTTAATTTCAACTAAATTAGAAAATTAACCACAATATTCTTGCCCAAATTAGTAGGGTTTTACCAAGCCCAAAACTTCAAAATGTAGTTGGTGATAGCCAAAAAATGAAAGGGTTTTCGTCCTATAAAGAATTGAAACTAGCTTTAAGAAATGACATTTTTCCCCTGGGCTATTTTTCGCACCATTGCAATCGCACTTTGACTATTTCTGACTTTTTACGGTTGCGACCCTCAGACCGTGATCGCGGTAATTGAGGGTCAGACCCTGCTCCTATTTTTCCAACTTTTGCTCTTCTCTTCCCTTTTTGATCCTTTTTCAACTCACTTCACTTCCTTTCTTCTTATCACTTGTATACGTACAAAATGTGAGAATTAGTTCATTCAAATGACAAATTTGTTTCATTTATTCTTTTAAATCGTAGTAGTGTGCACAAATTTGGACGTGTAAATTTACACTAATCAATCAACCCCTCTAGATTTATCCAGAATCCCATGAATCCAGAAGAACTATGCTACCTTATCAAATTTGACATTCCAGACTCAATGGTGCAGTTAAAATTTCCATCTAATATTATTTCGATAAAAAGTGGGTCCCACATATAAGTGTTATTTTTATCAATTTTCAGTCAATAGTTTGGAATGAGTACGAAAGCCTTGGGACCAAATGATATGCTATAGATTAATAGCACCTTCGATGGTTAAAATAATGAAAATATGCAAATTACTTAGGTCATTTTGTTAAATATGATGTGTTTTATGGTATGTTTTATAAGAAATTAGGTTTTGGAACTATTCTAAAGAAAAAGAGTGAAGTAGAAATTTTGGACCACTGAAGTGGGAACCCACGGCCTGTATGTACTACCTACGGGTCATAGGTGCCAGAGTATGTGTCAGAAAGTGAAGTGTAGAGGTTCAGAAGCTAAGAAAAGAAGACCCTGTTACTTATGGAGGGCACCTACATCCCATAGGTGCCACCAACGGTCCTTTCATGACCCGATTTATAGGTTATGATGGCACCTACTAAGTCCCACCAGTAAGTAAGACAATACTGTAACTCGGAGCTATTGCAATTGGTTAATTCAGAAATAAGTGCCAACATAGGACAAATTTAATGAACACAATTTAAAATATAAACAAAGTGCTCTAGTATAGATAAACAGTCATCATAAGATACCAATCCCACGACTTGGTAAAGCCAGTACAAGTCTAATGTCAATAATACAACCCAAAAGACTTAAAGTATAGTCCATACATCTATCTCAATTACTAGAAAATGGGTGACTCAAACTCTATGAGCTTAACCTATCTCTGGAAAATCAACCCCGCATGAACTCAAATCAACAATAGCAAACTAGTACTCGAATCTGCACCAAAAAGGTACAGAAGTGTAGTATGAGTACCAAAATAATGGGTACTCAGTAGGCATCATCCGCCGACTTAGCTAAGTCATGATATAAAGATAACATAACTAAAGATAATCCTAAGTAAGTCAGGGTACAGAATTGAACCTTAAACATCTCCATCATCATTGTACATAATAAGTAAACTGGAATAACAATATAACATATGGAATCAATGCATACCAAGTCATTGTGCATAAAAAATAGATAATTCGGAACCATAACATATCACAAGGCATACACACAAGCAAGCATAAGTAATAAGTTGGCGCCCATACATCAACTGGTACATAAAGTAAAGAACTTTTCACGTCATCCCATACTACTAGAGAGTACACCCAAGAGAGATAATATTAAGGCATTCAACCAATAACATAACCAAAACTCATCATTTTCCAACCATAACCCACATTTAACATCAATTGGACATTTCACCAATCTTTCATTAGTTACCAACACTGACCATATAACCACATTCCATACTATTACCATCATTATCCACTTATCATCAATACCCATTAACCACTATTCATTTACTAAACAAGGATCCTTAACTAGTCCATTAGATTCTTAGCCATCACATAATCATAGTCATCTATTAGGCAACTATTCACCATATAGCCAGTCTAATAGCCAACATTCCATTAACTAGTCATTAGTTATCACTAACATTACTCATTAAGTGCATCATCATTTTACAATTGGATTCCCACTTACCAACTAGTCATGATTAAATATGTAGACTATATCCATCACTAATCCTTAGTGAACGCAAATCACAATCTTGCCCCTTTAGTTTGGATTTAACACTGTGGGATACAACCAATATCCAAATATCAACAATCTATGCACATTACATATAAACAAGTATATATACATATAATCATCCAATTTCCATACATAGGGCTAGCCGAACTTAAACCGGTAGATGGACACATAGGCACATCAATAATCATTCTTCGACCTCGCTAGGTATATCATCGTAGTTACACTTTGGCCTTACTGGGTATCAATATCATCATCACAATGTCTTTCAACCTTGTCGGGTATCAATATCATTATCATAAACTGCTCCGGCCTTGCCGAATATCAATATCATTATCACAAACTCCTCTAGCCTTGTCGGGTATCAATATCATCACAATAGGCAATTAACATCCATAATAAAAAACAATCCCCACGAGAGGTAAAGTAAATGACACGCCCTATGAGGTCTAACGTAATGAACAAGCCCCACGAGGGTTAAAGTAAAGGAAAAGTAAATAAGAGCGTACCTCCAATACCCATCGTTCGACTTCAAGACCAATTTATCAATAGACATATAAATATATAACATGAGTATCACAACTATCATCGGGTTTCAAGTATAATTATCAACATAACTTCCAATGTACTAAATAAGCATGCCTTCTAGGCTCCTTAATATCAAGGCTCATAATATTATCAATATGAGGGTTTTCTAGCATGGTTACTAGTTTGGTTACTAAGAAAGAGTACAATATGAGTAATAGCATCACCCAAAGTCCAAAACAATGGCTTCACATTGTCTCACATGATAACATAGACATGGGCCTAATTGATAGCATAAACCATAGCTACTCATAGAATCAATGGTAATTTAGTCAACAAACCATATATGTCACTTCTAATATCATTAACATACTCTATTTACTTAATTTAGCCAACATGCTTCCAAGGGAGCATTCTCGGAATTTAGTAGTCGTCTAAGTTCTTCAAAAAAACTATCTCAATCCAAGATTAAGGTGGGTCAAGGACCCCCTTCTAATTCCCCAAACACATTCTAAGTCCAACTTCTACCTGAAACTAGGCTAAGGTATTCAAATCAATTCTTCGATGTATCGTAAGCCACCAAACGTCCTAAGGTAAAGGTCTTACCCTAAACACTACACCAAAATCAACCATAGTGCCGAAGGCACTTCTATTAAAGAAAGCACAAGGGTCAACTACCCACAACATGAGTGATAAGGTCACTCATATCTAACTAGAGTAACCAAGGCATCCTTATCTATCAGTGAGACATGAAGTCCAATTTCCCCAAGGTTCAAGCCTATAAGTCTAGCATTTCAATATGTAAGTCCGAATGACCTAAATGATGCAACTAGTCCCAAGTCTTACAATTTATTAATCCAAAACAAAAAACCCATACCAATATAACAAGATATCATATTTATATTATAACATAGCTCAATCTAACAAGGAACAATCCTAACCTACCTCAAATCCAAAGAAAGCTCATGAACCGCTAAGACTTCACTTCCCTTCTAAGAAGTTTTTTCAAGGTGCTAAGCTATCAAAAACACAATCTACACATTATAAAGAGAACATTGATAACCATATTGCACCATTGTGTTTCGGGTTCCAAAACAACACCAAAAACCCCAAGTGGGTCCCACTTACTGAAAATACATTTCCGAGGTAAACCCAATATTCATACACCATTAATTAATCATAAACCTCAAGAAATAGGAGAGTTCTAAGATTATTTGGGGCTAAATCAAGCCTCCTAGATATTTGGGGGTTTTATCAAGAATTTAAGAAATTTAAGCATGAAATGGAAGGATTCATACCTCAAATCCATTGTTAATCATGAAAATATATGTTATCTAAGATACGAAGAGGTACCTAAGACTTTAATTTAAGGTTAGCACACCATTATAGGGTTCCTAAGTCTTAAGAGTGAGTAAAGAATGCCCAAAATGTGACCTAAATGGCCTTTAAATACCCATTCCAGACCCTCGGCTATGACTATCTAGGAATGTCTATCACGCAAGGTTGATCGCATCCGCTTACATGGAGATCGCAATGCCCTTTGTGCGATCGCCCATACCTCAGTACTAGCAACTTGGGAAATTTTTATGTTTTCCAACAACACCTTGATATTCATTCGGAATTCGATATTCATAAATGAATAATGCAACCACACTAAATTCAACATTTCGTTTCATGTTGGTGAAGTCAAATATTCAATCCAAGTTTGTTTCAACCAAATATGGGTCCCGCACATAAACTTTCAATTTTTAAACTTTCCAACCAATAGGCCAAAATAAGTTGGGTGCATTGGGACCCAAACCAAAGGTCTACCTAGCTTAAAATTGATATTTTGGAGCTCCTAGGGAATATTTGGAATTTGCATCCTAGATTGTTTTGCTGAAGTTTTTGCCCAGTGTCCATTTGGAACCAGCGAAAACTTCTAAATAGAGAATTGACTCTAAAAGCCAAAGAAGTTGCCTAGTAATCGAGCTATCAGTTCCCACTAGTCATTAATGACTTGGGTCAGCTATAAAAAAATCTAACGGCAAAAATAAGTAGAGTTATGGAAAATAACTTAAAGGGTCATTACAAGTCAGTGGGTGACAGAGTAGGTGCCAGAGGAATAAAATAGAGACAGTTTTCAAGAGATTTTGGAGGAGGATAGGTTCCACCTATGTCCCATAGGTGGCCCAGTAAGTGGACAACAACCTTGATTCTTCTCTTTTGTTTGGGAATGGTTTCCTAGGGTTTCCTTGCATTATATATACCCTTTTGACGTTTTTTAGTAAGTTTACACACTTTTTATACTTATAAATATATATTTCATTCCAGAATTCGATTTTGATCTTGGGATTGTTCGTATTGATTTTGATTGATTATTTAGTTAAAGACTTTGGGTTTTATTCATTGATTATTGTGATATTTTTGAATGTTTTCAATTAAGAATTCCTTTGATTATTTCACAACCATGAGCGGCTAATTCCTTTAGCTAGGGTTGTGGGAACCCTAGCTGAATAACAAAGTTGGGGAAGTGTTCAATCCTTCTACATTATTTTTGCTACATGCATTGTGGTTTTCTTTAAGTTTACTACTTTCTTAACGTTTGCAAACATTAGGATCCATCTTGTATTCACTATGAACCCAAAAGGAAGGTAGAGATTGGGAAAAGCAGATCATAACAGTGACTTGGGGTTAATTACCAAAATAATCTTACCTTTATTATCTACTTAAGATGATTAACTTACATCTAATCAACTTGAGACTGAGAGGAAATAGTTGAAACTAGAGTCCAAGGTAAGGGTTAGTAAGGATATGCTTTGAGACCAAGAGGTGATTAGTAAAAATCACCAAATAGTAACAAGAGGTAGTTGGTGATACCTAACTTACTAGATTCTACATGCACAACGGTTTATAGTTGGATTGAGAACAAGAAGCCTACTGAGTTAGAAGTCGAGAAAACACAAGCCTAGTGTTCAGTTCTAACTGTTTACAACCAATGCTTTTGAGTTTGGTTACTATTTACAACTATAAACCCCCCATTTACTTTCAGTACTTCCCGTTGAGTCTAGAAAATGAGAGATATAATTCCACGTATTCAATTGGGATTAGACCCCAACCATATTGGCTTACTATATTTTACTTTGACCGCTTTAGCCTTATTTGGAGTCATAGCTTTGGGCGACATCAAAATTTTAGCGTTGTTGCTGGGGATTATGGAATTGAGTTGTTGATTGAAGTTCTAAAGCTTTTGAGTTTTTGTTTTTTGTTATTAGTTGGGTGTACGTCAGTGTATGCCTAACATAAGGAGCTAAGGCAATAACTTACTCTCACTACATCCGAACCCAGAGAGAATGCTACAGCCAAATCATACGATGACAGAACACGTACGTGATGGCCATCTTGAAAGGGTTCGGGATGATCCTAATATTGTTCCTCCTCCTAGGAATGTTTAAAACATTGGTGATAAGAGAATTGAGAAATTATTAGAAGAAGCTGCTAAGACCCAGAGAAGGAAAGCTGAGGCCTGTCGTATAGTTTAGAAAGTAGAGCTAGCGAGTCAGAGATTGGTAGTTGATCATCTAGTTGCACTCGATGGTAATAGATATAGAGTTTGAGGTGGTAAATATTGAGTTATCCTAGAATACCAGTACTTACTTCCATATGATGAAGAGGAGTATATGGGATCCGTTGAGATGGCCAAGACAGGAGCCATCATTACTCCTGATTTTCCACCAGGTGTTAAATTTGACATTACTAGTGCTATGATCCAACTCTTTAACTTGAAAGGTTTGTATATGGGTTTGGCTACAGATGATGCAAATATGAATCTGTCTAATTTTATTTGGATCTGCACTTCTTAAACTATACCTGGGGTAGATCAGGAGGTACTAAGGTTGAGGTTATTCCCTTTTTAGTTTACTGGTGAAGCTTCATTGTTGTTAGAGGAACTTCCTCGAGGATTGATTACTACTTGGAATGAGTTGCACAGGCAATTCTTAGATTGTTTCTTCCCTTTGTCCAGAATATTGTAGTTAAAAGATGAGATATGCAAATTTAAGAAGTTACATTCTAAGTTGACGTATGAGTCTTGGTTCTGATTTAGGAAGAAGTTGAGCATGGTACCCAATCATCGCATTTCAAGGACAAACTTTCTTGAGATATTTTATAGAGACCTGAACATCAGTTCCAGAGCCATGAAAGATACTATCACTGGAGAAGTTTTCATGTGTTTACATTGGTAAGTAGCATATGATATTCTAGACCAGATCTCTCTCACCAACAGAGGGTGGCATACTCGGGAGGCAGAGAGGGGTATTGGTACTTATGCTATTGGGGCTTTTGGCGACCATAGGATGGTTGATGATACTGTGGTGTAACAGATTATGCCGCTTAGAAATAATATTGGGTTGTTGATAAAGCAATTTGCAACAATGAATTCTGACTATGTAAATACAATAGATTCACAGGGTAAGGCCTCTAAGTCTTATAAGTCTGATTTAGAATAGGAGGCTAAGTATCTTGATCTATAATTGGTAGGTTTTTTACCCAAGGGGCAAGGAAATCAAGTCAAAACTATTATGGATATAGATACAGAGATCATAGAAGGGAGTGTGACGGTGAATTAAGAAGAAAGGTAACTACAAGGAGAAGGGAGATGGGTATATTCTATCGGGCAGCCGGATACTGAATCGAGGGTGGAGGTAGATAACTAAGGATTGACCCAAAAAGATTAATCGCATGCAATTGCAATAAAATTATTAGAACAACAGTTTGGTTAGATATCTGCAATATTGAATTAGAGACAGTCGGGCACCCTTCCAAGCAACACATTTCAGAATTCTAAGAACGTTAGTATTTACCTAGCTATCACCACTCAGAGTGGTAAGTTTGTTGTTGATCCCTCGGTGCCTACTGATGATGAGTTAAAAAATGATAGTGTTGTGCTTGTTAAGATACATGAAGTAGAGTCTGAAAAGGTGATAGGTGTTGATGTTAGTATTGGTGAGGACAAAGGTAAGGGCAAGGTCGATGAGCCTATAGTGAAGAAAATTCTATGACCGCCCCCACCTTTCCTTAAAGGTTAAAATAGAAGAAAGAAGAAGAAAAGTTAAATAAGTTCATTACCATGCTAAAAGAGTTGAGCTTGAACATACCTCTTCCTGAGGCTTTGGAGCAGATGCCTTGGTATGCTAGGTTTATGAAATAATTGGTGACGAAGAAAAGAGCGGTTAGTTTTGAGGATGTTGGTGGATTACACTATTGTGTGCAGTCACTTATAAGTCCCTAGCCCTAAAGAATGATGATCTTGAAGCTTCCACGATCCCATGCACCATTAGGACATCTAGGTTTTCCAGAGCGTGATATGAATTGGGAGCCAACATTAATTTGATGCCACTATTGTGTTCAAATAGTTGGGCTTGAGCCCTTCAAAACCAACGACTATGCTATTATTGATAGAAGACCATACAATGTAGAAACTCATGGGTGTATTATTTGATGTTTTAGTAAAAGTTGATAACTTTATTTTTTTGGCTAACTTTGTTCTCCTGGATTGTGAAGTTGACTTTGAAATGCCCATCATATTGGGAAGACAGTTCATGGCCATGGGAAGAGCAATGGCCGATATGGAAAAGGGGAGCTCAAATTCATAGTCAATAATGAGGAAGTCATATTCAATGTCTGAAGAACTATAAAGCAGCCAACCGATAAGAGCGTGGTGTCTATTATTCATTGTGTTGATGATCTTGGAGGTTACTCCCTTGGGTAGGTTGATTAATTCTGAGTAATCAAGGTACCTGTGTCGTGCCGCGATGTTAAATCAAGCATTGCATGGGAGACAACCCATGGGCTTGTTGGTGAAGTCTGAGTAACCAACTTAGCTACGTCGTGCCACGGTGATAAATCAAGCATTGCATGGGAGGCAACCCACTAGTTTAGTATTCATATTGTTTTCTTTTTTGTAGGTAAAATAGCAAGAAGAATGGCCTGGAACATGGTAATACAGTTCTTAATTCATAATATTCCGGGTAAGGAGCTTTTTTACCCACTCATGGGGGTCAGAAGACCCACTCAATCCAGGTAAGCTGTACATTGAATGTTAAAAGGAAATTTTGAGGATTTTGGGTGATTAAGAGGACTTAAACTTGTGAACATACTTATTAGGTCATAAATACCACTTATGACTTCGTAAATAGTGCAAGATGTGTCAGAAAAACAAGTCCAAAGAGCAGAAAAAGGGCCGAAAAAATTAGGCCCACCTATGGTAGGGTAGCTATGACCCGTAGGTGCCACCTATGATCCATAGGTAGTTCCATAAGTGGAACAATTTTGGGCCCAATTTCTTTTAAAAATCTGAGCCTACCCCGACCTAACCCAACCAAAAACCGACCCCATGTGGCTATTTAAGAACCCAAACCCAATCCTCAACCTTACAAAACCTTAAAATTTTCCTTTACCTCTAAAATTAAAACATATCACCTTCCTCCAAAATCTTTATAAGGCAAGAACACTAATTTTGCTCGGTACCAACTTGTCTAAACTGCACATATTGTGCTTAAAAGCTAGGGTTCTTCATCTTTTCAATCTTGACTTTCGGTTTTTGAAACAAAAGGTAAACTTCTTAGCTCCTAATAATACTATATTGTGCTAAACTTGAAATAAGTAAGTTGGTATGTTTAATTGCTTGAAAAATATGTGGAAATCAACAAACTTATGCATGGGAGCCTAGAATTAGCCTAAAATAAAAAAATAGGTACATTATTCTTGAATTATAACTTGATGATCATGCCCTAAACGAAAGCTGAACTTGAATAGGTTGAGGAATCCCAAGAGTCTTGTATGCCGCATTTGTTTTGAAAAGTCGATTCTAGTTTTACGTACAAATATTTGACTTGTTTGGACTGAGTATAAGTTATAGGGATGTGAAATTGAGGGACAATTTGAACTTTTTGAATTTTATTTTTTATTCAAGTTTTGTAGTCCCTCACTACCTCTCAGACATTAACACTTGGTTTTTTAGGTACATATGGCATCAAAGGCTTCAAAAAAGAAGGTTGTACCCTCGAGGCGACAAGACTAATCCCTCGAGAGTAGTGGCTTGATAGAGAAGTACCTAATTACCCCGACCAGAGGGATGCAACCATAGACTAGTGCCTAGAGACATGATACGAGTGAGTGTATTATTAAAGCTACCTCAGACGTACCACTTGTAGACCATTCACAGTGGGGCAGACGTCCTACTTCTACTCGACCTGGAGATCAAATTTAGATTAGTACACCAGTACCCAAGTTGAGGATAAAATTGGCTAGGATTTCACCTCTATAGTCTCCCAGTATGAGGAAAGAGAGAATTAAAATGAAGAGGAGGTAGAGTCTGAGTCACTTTTAATAGTATCCATACAGGATCCCTAGTCTAAGGAGGGGTCACAGGATGAGCCCAAAGCAGCAGTTCTGGAGCAGTTATTAGCAGTACCCCAGTTTAAGGAGGGTACAGACAAGACTTCATAGCAGGTGCCACCACCAGGCACAAAGCCACCAGATCAGATAGATCAAGCTTCCAACCCTATGCACATCTCGGTGAAACCTATTTATAGGTAAACTCGAGGTGGTGTGTAGAGGGACTTCAAACTATTTATGAGCATGATATATTTATAATTGGTACTTGTAAACCCAAGAGGACTATTTATAAGGAGAGACGAATTGAGTTGTCTGGAGCACTATTGTTGCAGCTGCATTCGATAGGTATCAGCTGGGGTAGATTACTTAGACCTATAGGTTCTTACATCCAGGCAATGGTGCACGTGTTCTATGCTTTCTATATATCTATGGTATCATTGACCAAACCCAGATATGATAGAGAGGTAGAGCAGCCTCAGTTAGATCAGACGCTGGTGAGAGAGGCCATGGATGATATCTCTACGGTGGTCATCCACCGAGTTTTTTTATCTTAGATTATCCAGCTTTTGTGTCTACATTATAGTGTGATTATAGATTGAGATATGCAGGGAGCAGATGTGCTATGCAGGATGTGGATCATAGCAGAGAGAGGGTAGAGATGGCTAGATAGATCACTAGTTATATTTCACCTTTTGGTGCAGATACCCCTTGGATTGAGGGGCGGGTGTGATTAGGAAGGCAGCATTAAATTTTGCCATAAATTTCTCATGGTTGGTAGTCCGTCATAGATTGTGTCCTACTATTACGGATAACCTATTGACCTAGGATGGATTTGCATTGATAGCGAGTATGATGGAAGGTTATGATATTGATTTTGCATCCATTATCAGACATGAGCTTTATGAGAAGGCTTTAATAATATGGCTACACCACTATTTGCTTATCTTATCCAAATGCTATGTGATGAGGTCAGTGTGCCATAGGTTCCAAGTGTTGATGTGAGAGTAGACGTGATAGGTGTGGCTCGAACTAGTATGATCAAGGATATAGCAAACCTAATCCTTTCACAGAGGACCCGTAAACCTCCAATAGTGATTTTCACTTAGTCTGGGGGCCTATCAGTTCCTGAAGAGCCTACTAATAGATAGGGAAGAGATGCTAAAGTTAGTATGAATTTTGATATGGGGAAGAAGACAGAGGCCTCCGAGATGAGCACAGAGGGTGAGGGGAACCGAGCCACTTCTACTTCAATTCCAACTTCCACTTTAGAGCCTATTGGGACATTTGTAGTTCCCCCTCGCCCCTCTACTAAAGTTGTTGTTGCAGGTATAGTTTTTGTATTAAGAGAGTTTCTGCAAAGCTTTGTAGAGAGTTAGAGTTCTACCACCACCCAACTAGAGAATGTTGAGGCTAAGGTGGCATTGTTGTACGAGCAAATTTGGACTTGGGTTCGAATAAAACTTGAGGCGGCAGAGACTAGAGTATAGGTTGCACACAAGGATGAGATGTTAGAGTTTTGAGCTGAGGTGCATACACGTATAGATGTATTTGAGGGTCGAGTGTCATCTCAATTTTGTGATATTAAGGCACCCGATCTGAGAGAGATTAGAGAAAAGGTAGACACACTACGAGTAGAGATACACTCTATCACTGAGAGCAACATTCCTACCATCCCTCTAGTTATACCTCTATTTTTCAGTCGATAACTCTATGTGTACCTAGACTCTTTGACTTATTCATAGAAGATAAGGATATGGTCCCTATAGTCGGGACAAAAAAAGGAAGAGAGGAGGTTCTGCAGGGTCCTACTATGCCATTTGATTAAGACATGAAAAGGGCCATACATGATTCATAGGAGACTATGTTTGTTGATAGAAAAAGGCGTGATGAGTTACCCACAGGGGCATCCTCTAGTAGTGCATTGCCACCACCACCTCTGTCGTTGGTTTAGATACCCCTACACGGAGATGATCATGATATGAATGCCTATTGCACCACAAGTATGTCTTCACTCCATTTAGTGTGTAGTCTTTTAGTTGGGGTTTGGGTATACCATAACCACGGCGGGTTTTTTTATCATTTTTTTCCTATCGGCTGTAATATAGTTGTAAAATCGACATGTCTAGGTTAATTTTGTGTCGTATTATAATTTTTTTTGTATTATGTTGTTTTTTTTTAATTAGAATTTTTTTAGTAACTAGGGCAGTTGATATGTTTTTTGTTGATTTTTGAGAAAAACGATACCCCTTCAAATTTTTTTTAGAATTGTGTGATATGTATATATGTGTGAACATTGTGGATTTTGTTATGGAATTAGGATTAGGAACATGATAATAATAGTTAGCTTGTGCATGAACCAGATAGGTAGTATATTGTGATATTACCCTTTTTCCATATGTGTGTAAAATACTACTTAGTTCCCTTTGTGTTTTGAATCCAGAACTTGCCCTGTTAGTCTTGCCTAAGTTGTAGGATTGTGGGTTAGGAAAGGATCATAGGTAATTTTTTATATTAGTTCACTTTTAGTCTAAATGACCTTCCATGTGTAAATAAGTATCCTTAGATCCCTATTTTGAGCCTGTATAGCCTATTTTTCTTGTTACACCTTTCATCTTTCTATTTTTGTTACAATCAACCTATTTTGTCCCTGGTCCTTCTTAGACATTGTGCACCTCAACTCAGGTAAATCGCCTAAGTTAAGGGTGGCTATTATAAGGGTGCATAATGTGAAGTTGGTATGAAGAAGGCTAAACTAAGAGAAAATGATAGTAGAGCTGGGTGTGATAGAAAAAGAAAAAGAAAAACAAAGAGAGGAAAAAAAAAGAAAAATTATGAAAAAGAGCAAAAGATCTTGAATAAAAGAAACCACACCCAAATTGAATATGCAATAAAAGAAACAAAAAGGATAAATAAGGGTGGAATAAAAAGAAATTGATTGATAAGTGGACCCCAAAGTAAGTGAAGTGCCAAGGAGGCTTAGTCACTAAATTCCCCATATGTACCATACCAGCCCCAAGCCTACATTACTAGCTGAATAAAGTCCTAAAGTGATCCTAACTTGATTGTCTGAAAGCTAAGGTAGAGAAATTAAGGGTAAGTCTATGGTATTTGATGCACATTGGTGGAACTTCTCTTGTGAGTGTGAGTGTGAGTTTCCCTTAACCGTCCCTGCATTGACATGCATGATTTCACATGAGTGAGTGGGACTTCTTTGTTGTGAGGGAACATGGGATGTATTGCTAGCAGCTTCTTGTTTGGGTAGTGTAACTTGTATCTATGCATAGTTGTTTGTTGCTAATGTAATGCCATATCTTGAGTCCCTCGTGTCATGTTGTTGTACTTCATGTACATACATAGTTGGTTTGGAATTGTTGACATATGAGGGGGTAATATTCTTGAGCTTAAAGTGATGATTGACTGCCTTAGATAGCTTATAGTTTACCTAGTTAAGCGTCATTATTTGTTTTGTTTTCTTGTGTCACCTGAGGACATGCAAACATTCTAAGTTGAGGTTGTTGATGTGCTATGGATTCATAGCATTTTTTGTGCTTAAAACGATGAAAAGTGCAAGTTACTTAGGTCTTTTTGTTATATATGATGTGTTTTGTGGCATGTTTTGCAGGAAATTGGGTTTTGGAACTATTCTGGAGAAAAAGAGTAAAAGTTAAAGTTTTAGACAACTGAAGTAGACCCCTAAGACCCGTATGTACTACCTATAGGGAGTATGTGCCAGAATATGTGTCAAAAAGTAATGTCCATATGCTTAGAAGATGAGAAAAGAAGACCCTGCTGCATACAGAGGGCACCTACTGCGCGTAGGGGCCACCTAAGGTCAATAGGTGATAGAGTAGCTGTCAGAAGAGTAAAATGCAGAGAGTTTTAAGGAGCTTTTTAGGGAGGGTCGCCTACATAGTACCACCTATGGTCTGTAGATGGCACAGTAAGTTGCCACCGACCTTGATTTTCCTCTTCTCTTTGGGAATGGTTTCCTAGGATTTCCTTGTACTCTATATATACCCTTTTGATAGTTTTTTAGTTATTTTACGCACTTTTTATACTTACAAACATATATTTGATTCCATGATTTGATTTTGATATTAACATTCTTTAATAATAATTTTAGTTAATTATTTAGCTAAAGACTTTGGGTTTTATTTGTTGATTATTGTGATATTGTTTGAATGTTTTCAATAGGAATTCCTTTGATCATTTCACTACCATGAGTGGCTAATTCCCTTATCTAGGGCTGTGGGAACCCTGGATGAATGACGAAGTTGGGGAAGTGTTCAATAATTCTAGATTATTGTTGCTGCATGCATTGTGATTTTCTTCGAGTTTATTACTTTCTTAATGGTTAAAAATGTTAAGATCCATCTTGTATTCACTATGAACCTGAGAGAGAGGTAAAGATTGGGAAAAGGAGACCAGAATAATGATTTGGGGTTAAATGTCAAAATAAGCTTACCTACATTATCTACTTAAGATGATTAACTTCAACTTGAGAATGAGAAGAAATAGTTGAAATTGGGGTCCAAGGTAAGGGTTAGTAAGGCGATGCTCTGAGATAGAGAAGAGATGAGTAAAATTTACCAAATGGTACTGAGAGATTGTTGGTGATACCTAACTTACTAGATTCTACATGTGGAATTAGTAAGGGGACGCTCTGAGATCGAGAAGAGCTGAGTAAAACTCACCAAATGGTGTTGAGAGGCGGTTGCTGATACCTAACTTACTAGATTCTACATGCGTAGCAGTTTGATAGTTTTATTGAACATGAGAAGCCTAATGAGTTAGAATATAGGGGGAACACAAGCCTAGTGTTCATTACTGACTGCTTACAACCAAAGCTTTTGAGTTCGATTACTGTTTATAACTACAAACGCCCCATTTACTTTCAGTACTGCCCATTGATTCTAGTAAACGAGAGATATAATTCCACGTATTCCTTTGGGATTCTATTTTGGGTTACCATATTTTGCTTCAACCACTTTAGCCTTATTTGGAGGTGTAGCTTTGGGAGACTTAACCAAACCAAAGGTCCCCATAGCTTAAAGTCTATGTTCTGGAGCTGTTGGAACTGTCAAAATTGGTATATGAGGTTGTTTGACTGAAGTTTTCGATCGGTAACCAATTCTTACCAATGAAGTCTTCAAAATAGGGAATTAGCTCTATAAACTAAAAAAATTGTTCGATAACCAAACTGTCAGCTCCATTAAGTCATAAATGAATTGGGGTTTGCTATAAGAAAGATCTAAATGGAAAATGTACATGGAAATACAGAAAATGATTTGGAGGGTCATTTCATAGGTGGTGATCCCATCTTGATGAAAGCCTTTGCATAATCACTGTTGTAGATGCAATCAGACCACACAATGATGATTGTGGAGGAGAATTTCAAATCCATAACCATGCCATAAGTATGCTATATTAGGAAGGCCATCTTCTAGGCCTTGGACAACAATGCACGAAGAAATCTGTACTAAAGCAGATTATCTAAAATAATCCAGAACTTGATAGAGCGTGCAGTAGGAAAAAATTTTATCACCAAAGCCAACTGCACTTGCTCAAGATGCCAAGTAAGGTCCAGGAAATAGATACAGTTTAGGAGGTAAAATTACATCAGAATCCAGATGATACGTACAAGGAGACTAGGCACACCAGGTCCTTCAGAAGAAGAAGCCCGAGTAATTATAAGAAAGAGAATGGTTGCTTCATCTGCAAAAAGCATGTATACTTTACAAGAAATTATCCTCATATTAAAAAGTCAAAGGACTCAGTATAACTCTTTAAGGAGATAAAAGAACATGCATGCATTTATTTCAGTAAAGAGGACGATCTTGAATTGGTGTTCTCACTAGAATAAGAAACAACAACAAACACTCTCTTCTCCATAGACGTATATGGAGAATCAGGTAATATCTATGTACGTGATCTTTACCTAGTATCAAGTACAGGAGAAAGCAATGAAAAGACGGCTTGTCAAATCCTCATGTTCAACATATTAAAGATACAATCTTCTGAAATAGCAGACTACCCTCCAAATCTGTTCAACCAATGTGTGGATCTTTTTTATCCATCCATCCACAGAGAAACAAGA
Source organism: Capsicum pubescens (assembly GCA_030864215.1). Taxonomy (NCBI): domain Eukaryota; kingdom Viridiplantae; phylum Streptophyta; class Magnoliopsida; order Solanales; family Solanaceae; genus Capsicum; species Capsicum pubescens. The sequence goes on along the minus strand of CM061538.1, from coordinate 94,907,036 downwards.
ACTTTCTATGAACTCCAAGTGTTCAAAAAATATGAAGGATCCATCCTAATGTCCTTTGGAGTACATCGATAATATCCATTTAGACATGTGTTCATAGCACTAGATAGTGACTTCCTAATGTAGCTCCTATGGTTATTCTGGTGCATGTGCCACCAATACCACATCCTTATGGAGTTCAAGTGTGATGCCTTCAAGCATTTTGATACAATCCAACTAGACCTCAGAAGTTTTATGTTGTGTTTTAAGCCACAAGAATATTGGATTCAATGTTTCATAGATTCATAGAATACAATGGTACTAATGGTACACTATTCAATGGGAATCACAGACCACGATGTCCAAGTTTAACCAAAATGTCACCTTTGCTGGAAATTTCCTGTATTAATCCTATCCTTGGATGGTGAATACTATAAAGCACAATGCTTTATCTTCCAGCAAAATAGGTTCATTACAATGGAAACTAGCCCAAAGAATAGGGACATTAGAACTATACCATCGACCATCCCCACTAGGATGAGGTCCGATAAGCAGCAAAGAAAAATCAAACTTAATATGAAATCACGAGATATGAAGTCACCAACACCATCAAAATCATAAGGCTAAAGGTTCCCCTGCAGGAATGCGACTGCAAACCAGAAGGTCCATCTAAGTAGAAGGGCTACTTTACTAGGTCACTAAAATAGAGCTTGGAAGACCAAGAATGCCTCAAACAGAAATACAAAATCAACTGGTGGATGGGAAAAATATATATGAGCTTATCTACAACACCATCAAGCACTGCATAAAAAGATGACGTTAGATGACATGTGTAAGAAATTACCACTCACTACAAGCTCCATGGATTTACCTTCCCAAAATTACCATGAAACTCTCTCAGAAGGATTTCCCTACAAGGAGATCGATAACCTACCTTATTTCAAAGAGCTTACATGTTATGTATCCACCTGCTTGTAAATTGGCAACAAGCTACTCAGTCAGATTCTTGCACATGCTATTACATTCCAACAACATGTTTGGTTTTTTATTATTAGGCTCCGTCAGATATTTGTGGGTCCTGATATAAATAAAGTAGGATGTATATATATCACATAGAATTGTGTGCCCATAGAAATAGGCTTTACTACTTTATTATTTTTAGAATATAGAATAGGGATTTACTATTTTTGGAATAGTGGGCCATGTGTGATAATGTATTTATTTCTATTTATTTTTACTAGGGCTTTCTTCTCCTATAAAAGGAGGCATATGTCTTTAGTTTGAGATTATTAAACTCTCCACCTAGATAAAATTCTCCACCCATCAAATTCTCCACCATAAAACTCTATTATTAATTTTCATAATATCAAAAAAAAAAAATTATTGGCTAAGTTTCCTCTCTTTCTCTTCTCTTTCAAAGGGATGGGTACATAGATCCTTTAGATCGGAGTAGTGAGGTAAGGAAACACTTAGAAAAGTATACTTGTTGTGATTACAAAATGAATTTCTAAGTACTTTTCATGATTATTAAATGAAATTGTCTTGGTCCACACAATAGCTTTTCGATTTGCTTTCTTTTTACTTTATTAGAACACATAAATACAAAGTTAGGTTGACTTTATTTCATGGACTTTGGAAGGTGCTAAAGGCCACAGGAGAGCGGCAAAAAGCATGTGCAAGTCATATACAGAACATTTGTATTACTAATAATACTAAGGATTTGTTGTGTTTTAAGACTGACAAAGTCCATCCATCCTGTTGAGGGTTGAGAAGTCTTTGTTGCGTGGCAAACCTTTTTTTACGGTTAGTGGATGTGTAGCCCTAGTTGTAAGAAAGCTACTTTGGTAATTGATAATAGCCTTGATTTCATATGGTGTGCCACCTATATGGATTTGAAACCACCTTTTATGTTGGAAAGTTAGAACTCTGTTGTTATTGCGAGCTAATATTACCTATGGTGCCACTCCGTGCCTCATCCCTGTCTATTTTTCAAACCCTCCCAAAATCCTCTTGAAGGCATTAGAAACTATGCCAACCATCCTCATACCCCAAAATCAATATGTAGCAACTACGGGTGTCAAATCACATAAAAATCAAGATTTGACACTTCAGGTCATTAAAGTAGCATCAGTACAAACAACAAGTGTTAGTAAGAATCATCAGTCGACCTAAATTAGGGCACAAAAACACAACATAAATATCTGAAATGAAACATGCACTTAAATAAAGCATTAGTTGAATAACCTTCACGGTTGATTCCTTATCTCTTTAACTTATTACATTTATCATCAAACCTCTGTTATTCTTTAGAAAAATTTACTAATCCATTGATCAATAACTTCACCATATTTAACTTCCAGCATTAACTTCCAGTGCGCCACCTCTAGATATGTAATTAACACTAATATAATTAAGGACTCAACAACAATGATCATGATGAATCTTGGCATTTAATACTTATTCTATTGACCTCAACTATTATCATGATTGTTGAAATACCTACCTGTAAGGACATCCATGGATCATAGGAATACTTAACCACCTAATTAAAGATCCCTACTACTACATAACTCTCAGGATATACATTCTTACTTAGTTACTCTCAACAACATCAATAATTACAATTAAATACAGATAGTTTACCGAGCCAAGACCACTACTAGCAACAACCAACCAAGTCAACATACCATGACCAACAATATTACATTCCAACTTATCACAATTACTATTTTAATAATCTTAAGAGAAATTATAGAATTATTTGTGCTAATAATATGAACCGCTTAGGGATTCAAATAACAACAATAGTGTCAATTGGCTTACTCAAGGAACCAAATATACCAATTACATCATAATTTAGTTCACTCAATAAATCAAATAACTAATCATGAATTTAACCTGTTTCACTCAAGGAACCATCAAACTCATCAATACCTTATGCACACATGCTAAGGATCTTATAGTTGTTCACTAGCCATAACCTATAGGAAAAGAGCTCATCCCATGTAGTAAATAACCCAGACATCTAGTGTCTTTCATTCTTATCCCAATCCAATATTATGTCACCCTGATTCTGACATCCCCACCCTAACACTCTTTGAATTCCACCAATTCTATGATAAAGACCTTTACCTGTACATCTCATAATTTAAATCTATGTTACAATATATACAATCACAATCTGAGATAACATATTCACACTTGCACTTCAAATAAGTATTTTTACACAATTTGTTTTTAGGTGGTCAAATAACTAGTAACTTATCCAAAAAGTTAATAACTAAATAGTATGTATTGCAACAAGTAGACAAGCACTCTAAACGCTTGGTCAAACTTAAGTTCATCATTTCATGTAAACAAAAATTATTATTTAATGTATGAAATCACAAATACGCCCAAAGGTTAGCCAACAACTTATAATTCAAGCCTTGTCAATACATATTCATCAATTACAACATGTCTGAAGACTAATCTATGGCTTATTTAAGTAAGCATTATTAAGTCATACTCATCAAATTTAAGTAATAATTTTTGGAGTGTATATACAACTAGATAGAGTCTAAAACTTTAGGTCAATATTCACAAATTAATTCACTTATCCGATCCTCTTGTATTTTTTTCGAGATCAGTAAATTCTATTATTATCTAGTAACCTTACATTTTAAGTCATCACTAGATTCAAGGCCCTACTCCATTCTCCAATTATTCAACCATTCAACTATATTCAACTTATAATTCTAGATTTATTTATACATCTTTATTTATTATACTTCATAACCACTAAGTTATGCCACCGTCTCTTGTTATCATAATCAATTCTCATAACTGTCTTAAGTAAGATTATCTCATATTCCAAACACAACAATATCTAATTAACCCTTTTTAAGATGTTAAAAATGAATTTTACAGATTAAAAACTCATACAACATTCATCTATCCTTTCCCATATTCAAACATTCACCTTGTAATTTATCAAGTAAGTCACAAAATACCCATCATAGAATTCATACAATAACATAAAAACACCCAACTGGACCATTATTACTTTTATCTATGTTAGGCATGTATTTTCTAACCCAGGTCTTATACTACACAATTAAATCATGCCTATGTGAACTTCAAGAAGCTGCTATGGAGGAACAAACTTGAAATTCTGCCTTCGTGCTAGTAATTTCTACCGTGAAATCAGTAAAAAATTTATGGATTTTTCCCCATTCACGTGTATTCCTTCTTCTCTATTTCTCCAAGGATATAAGGCAACCCTAAGGAATTTTAAAAATAAAATTCCATCCTATTTGCAACTAAAAAGGAGTATGGAAAATAAAGAAAATAAGAACTAATTCTACTCCTCGGCGTCCTACAATAGCGGTCGGAAGGTCGCTACCATGGCACCACTATAGAGAGAAAAAAATTGCTATAGAAGGATCACGTCACCTCATTCCAAAATTCAAATTCTAAAATATTTTAACCAAGTCTTTTATGTAACTAATTCAAGGATACATTATAAAAAATTTCATATCGCATGCCCTTGGACGAGGTGTTAACACCTAATGTTTGTCCTCCACGACTAGATCTAATCTTGAGTTGCTTCAGTTTTAAATAAAATCAAAAAGTTTATTTATCTGGATTAAAAAAAATTCAAAATATGCAGTTGAGTCAATTTTAAGTAGTGATTATGCATTCTCGTATTCGTATATGCAGGAGCGTATAATATTTAGTTACTAAAATGATTATTTCATCAAAAAATCAAATTTCAATCAAGAACCATCTTGAAAATTAGTTCAAATAGATAAATTTTGATTTAAATATAATTTGTTCTAAAAAAATAATTTATTTTTAAAAAATATTTATTAAATTTTTTAAATCAAGAAGCTTGGGATTAAATCAGTTGTTAATTTATTTCAAAATATGATTTATTTAGCCAATTTAATGAATTTGACCGTAATTAAAACCAGTTTGGCCACAATGGTAATGCAAGTGGCAAACTAATTTTCTATTTGTTTAAAATTTGAATAAAATTGACTCAAAATCCTAAAATTTGTTATCTATTGGATAAATAGCCTAATTCTAATTTCTTACCCTAATTAAGTATAAATAACATAAATATCAACCCTTTTGGAAGTAATTACACTCTCTCCCCATTTTTTTAATTACTTTACTCTCTCTCCCTATTAATATACATAACATAGCTGACATATACATAGCATTCTGTGTATATGTTGGGATTTTTGTAATATGTTTAGGGAGTTGAGATTTTTTGTAATATTGGAAACATAAGTAGTGTATTTGTGTAAGTTTTAGTAATTAAAAGTACCCATTCCATAATAAATTCAGGGTGAATCTCAAACGTAAACCTAAATTGGGGTGGCTTTCAAATTTTAGCCCCAAATAAAAAAGCTTCCTTAAAATAGCTTTTACCTATTAACTAATATTTTTTTGGAAAAAATTATCCCTGATCAATGGAGTAAATTACATAAATGATCCTCATAATGGATAACAACTTCATATTTATATCTTTCAACTTTTATTTTTTTCTTTTTAATTTTACTTTAATTTTTATTTTTTATTTTCTCTTTTTATTTTTTATTTTTAATTTTCTCAACCCTTACTTTTCCCTTTTTTTTTCCCATCAACTTCTTTTTTTTTATTTTAAATTATTTTTATTTATTTTTTTGCTTTCCTCTTTTTTTTTTCTTTTTAGTTTTTTTCAACCATTACTTTTTTTCTTTACACCTTTCAACGTCTACTTTTATAAAAAAAAATCTTTTTTTATTTTTCTTTGATTTTTATTTTCTCTTTTCTTTTTAAATTTTTCTCGATCTTTATTCTTATTTAATCTTTTTTTATCAACCTTTATTTTATTTTTTTCTCTCGACTTCTACATTTTCGTTGATTTTTATTTTTTAACTATTTTTCTTCTGTTTCCAAAAATTTTATTATTTTTGTTCTTTTCTTTGATTTCTTCCATTCAAATTACATTTCATGTGCAAGAGTTGACACTATGACATTATAAAGGCAAGACTTACGACTTTCGAACAGTAAGCTATGTTTCATGGGTAAGAGTTGACACTACTACATTGTAGAGTCAAGACTTATGACTTTCAAACAAGAAGTTATATTTCATGGGCAAAAGTTGACACTACCACATTGTATTTTGATTTATGAGATGTTTTATAACTCTTACCTTAGAGACAAGACTTATCTCAGGGACTTTCAAAGAACAAATTATACCCACGGGCAAGAGTTGACTCTACCACGTTATTTTTCATTTATGAGATGTTCTACAACTATTGTCTTAGAGGCAAGACTTAGCTCAAGGACTTTCAAACTACAAATTATGCCCCACGAGCAAGAGTTGACACTACCACATTGTATTTTAATTTATGAGAAGTTTTGTAACTCTTACCTTAGAGGCAAAACTTAGCTCAGGGACTTTGAAACAATAAATTATACTCCACGAGCAAGAGTTGACTCTACCACGTTATGTTTTCATTTATGAGATGCTCTACAACTATTGTCATAGAGGCAAGACTTAACTCAAGGACTTTCAAACAACAAATTATTCCCCACGGGCAAGAGTTGTCTCTACCACGTTATATTTTCATTTATGAGATGTTCTACAACTATTGCCTTAGAGGCAAGACTTAGCTCAAGGACTTTCAAACAACAAATTATGCCCCACGGGCAAGAGCTAACTCTACCACATTATGTTTTTGTTTATGAGATGTTTTACAACATTGCCTTATAGGCAAGATTTGGCTCAAGCACTTTCAAACTACAAATTATGCCCCACGGGCAAGAGTTGACTCTACCACATTATATTTTCATTTATGAGATGTTCTACAACTATTGCCTTAGAGGCAAGACTTGGCTCAAGGACTTTCAAACTACAAATTATGCCCCATGGGCAAGAGTTGACTTTACCACGTTATGTTTTCAATAATTAGATGTTCTACAACTATTGCCTTAGAGGCAAGACTTAATTAGCTCAAGAACTTTCAAACTACAAATTATGTCCTACGGGCAAAAATTGACTCTACCACGTTATGTTTTCATTTATGAGATGTTCTACAACAATTACCTTAGAGGCAAGACTTAGCTCAAAGACTTTCAAACTACAAATTATGCCCCACGGGCAATAGTTGACACTACCACGTTATGTCTTCATTTATGAGATGTTCTACAACTCTTGCCTTAGAGGCAAGACTTAGCTCAAAGACTTTCAAACTACAAATTATACCCCACGGGCAAGAGTTGACACTACCATGTTATGTCTTCATTTATGGGATATTCTACAGCTCTTGCCTTAGAGGCAAGACTTAGCTCAAGGACTTTCAACTAATAAATTATGCCCCACGGGAAAGAGTTGACACTACCACGTTATGTCTTCATTTATGGGGTGTTCTACAACTCTTGCCTTAGAGGCAAGACTTAGCTCAAGGACTTTCAAATAATAAATTATGCCGCATGGGCAAGAGTTGACACTATCACATTATGTTTTTATTTATGAGATATTCTACAACTCTCGCCTTAGAGACACGACTTATCTCAAGAATTTTCAAAGAACTTCCTAACAACAATTCATGCCCTTAAATTTGCTTTAATATCAAAAAAAGAAAATCCCTTTGCGGATTATCCAATTTTTTATTTATTAGCAAAATATAATAGAAGTTGAGAAAAAAGAAAAAAACGATCAAACAAAATAGAGAAATAAAAAAGAATTGAGAAAAAAATAAAAGAAAAAAAATAAAGATCAAGAAAAAAATGAAGAATTAAAAAAATTGAGAAAAATAAAAATGAGAGAAAAAATAAAAATAAAGTTTGAGAAAAATGAGGGAAAAAAACTGGAAAAAAAACGATCAAACAAAATAGAGAAATAAAAAAAAAGTGAGAAAAAAAAAGGCGAGAAAAAAATAAAGATTAAGAAAAAAGTGAAGAATTAAAAAAATTGAGAAAATAAAAAATGAGAGGATAAAATAAAAATAAAGTTTGAGAAAAATTAGGAAAAAAAAGAGAACTGATAAAAACCAAAAATAAAAGTTAAAGATAAATAAATTAAAAAAAATAGATAATGCTTGAGAAAAAAAAAGAAAAAAATAAAGGTTGACATAAATGAATTAAAACATGAAAATAAAATTAAAGTAAAAAGTAAAATAATAAAAAGAAAAAAGAAAAAGTGAAAATAATAAAAAATAAAATTTAATAAACAAATAAGTATGCAAAGTTTAAAAAATATATTTGAGGTGTAGAGGGACAAAATGGTACTTATACTATAATTAAAAAGTAAGATAGGTTAACTCAGATATCTAAAGTCACCCATATTTGAACACGTGACCCGATCCAAGCCTACGACATTCTTTATTTTCTTAACCCGTTTCTCCTTCTCCTTTAATCGACTTAATCAATCAACAACGACAATGAAGCAGTAGATACGGCCCTCATTTCACTCAAGTGACGTTGGTTTATCAACTCTGTCGTTCATACATCAACGTGCCTTGCAGAAGCAGATAGTATGAACCCCTAACTCACATTATAATAAAATTCGTGGATTGTTGTAGAAAAGGACACTCACATCACTCATATTCCTTTGTGGTACAATTGATGACGAACGAGGGTTGATTATTATTCATCTTTTTTATTAATTTTTAGCCATTGGATTCAAGAATTGTTTCTCCCACATCACCCAAAGACCCAATTTATACTTCATCTCCTTTCTACAAATAACCCAATTATTTTGATGGAAGGGGAAGCCTGAGAGGTTGAAAAACTTTTGAGCAAAAATCTTAATTCTTGAAAACTTTTTGAGTAAAATGGGAGAATTTCGATAAAGAAATTTTTCCTAGTTTAAAATTTTCCTATGCTGATAGAAGCAATTTCGACGAAGCTCGAGTTTCTGTTTGCAGCTCCGAAAGTCGTCTCTCTTTTCTTTCTTCTTCTCTTTTCTGTAGTTGTAGTAGTATTTGATTCTCATTTTTAGATAATGGTGGGATTATGTGATGTAGAGGCCTTAACGGGCATAAAATTTTCTGTGTAATGGAATTCTTGGTTGTTGTATTGCCATTTCAGTTGGCAATCACTTTTGCCTTTTTGCTTAACCATGCTTGTTGTGGTTAACCCCTTGTTTAATTGATATTATTTGCTATGAATATTAGGTTTTTGTTTTAGTCTAGAATCTTCAATTTCATTAAGTTAATTTATGGCTTGGTTCTTCTTTGAGTGAATTATTGAAAGATGTTTGGGGTCTTGCATGGTTTCAAAAATTTAGTTTTGTACTTAGACTAGCCCACTCTTAATGTTTCTTTTGATTCACAATATAAAATTAAGCATAGGGTATGTAATATGGGATGTAAAGAATCCTAAAACCCTTCTAGGACATTTTTGAATCAAAGTTCTATTGAACTTGTCAAAAGAATAGCAGGATAAACCAAAAAGGTGAAATGGCGTGGATTACATGTAAATTTTTGGGTGTTGGTATTTAACATGCTCAAATCATCCTTCAAATCTATTTTGACTAAAATTTTGAAACTGCCTTCAACACTTAGTCCATCTCAAAACTAGTTTTAATTTACCGCTTTCATGCGCTATTGGTCCCTCCTAATATTCGTAATCCGACTTGTCCTAATAAGTGCCGTGCCCTATTTTTTATCTAAGGTCAAAACGAGCACGATATTATGGACTCTAAAAAGAATTAATTTTTGTATAGAGTTGCTATCTAATTTTTAAGGAAAAATAGGAAACCTATTTATTTTTCAATAAGAGTGACTTTATTTAATCTACGAAACCAATTTGAGTTCTAGGTAAGGGTTCAAATTATTTCGAAGAAAAGGGATTAGGCACCCTTCAGAATTCACAAATGTGATTCCCGACCAGACTTAATTTTATTAAAAAGGGGAAGAGAAAAAATCAATGTTTGTAAATATAAATATAAAATATGTATTGAAATAATATAACGTGCGTGCTATACTAAACAAAAATATATAAATATACATGTAAAGACAAGATTGAATAAAGAAAAATTATTCTAAAGAAAAAAGATTACGTAATATTTTAGTATAAAATCGTGAATTATTTGATTAAATATCTAAATCGATTTAATATAAATATTAACGACCTAAATTTGCCTAAACGCTTGATTGGGATTGCGTAAAGAATATCCTGCCCAACACCTCAAAAAATAAAATTTTCACAATGATAATATTTGTACAAATATAAAAATACAATACAAAATTTAAAATATCTTTGAAGGTCATTTCCGACGAGTATTCTCAATAACCTGTATAAACACTTGTAATAAAAATGTTGGTAACAAATAAATAATTATCAAAATAAATTGAAAAGATATGTGTGCATATATGTATTTAAAAATATATTTTTTGTTAAAAAGCGGGCTCAGATAAAGTTTTGAAAAAAATTGTAAAGATTTTATCATTGCCCGAATTTTATTTATTTTATTAAGTATTTTTATATGTAATGTCCGTCTTTTATTTGGGAAGGCCTAAAAATTCGACGGAAAATTTCTTCGTCGGCCATTGATATAAAATAGTAAATTTGAGAAAGTAAAAGTACGTCTTTTGTAACGGGATGACTTCAAAATTCCGATGGATAGATAATATCATTGACCAATACAGTGTAGTATTTATTCGTTATCAGTGTAGTAAATTACAAAGCAATGAAGGAACAAAATACCCAAAAACAGTCCCAAAAATTAGTCAAGCCAGCAAAGCAAATCCATCAATACAGTAAACTTTAGGGTGCAAACCGACCCACGATTAACAACAGTAACAAAATATCGCAACAACACATCAGTGACAGCAATGGCAAAAGTAAAGAGCAAAATCATAGCATAATAATAAAATATCAGCGAACAAGATTCAACTATGACAATAAACAATTATGGTAATCGAAGATAAAGGAAAAAAATTCTAAATACTGATGGTGTTGGCACTGCTTCAACGGCGGATGCCGGAGCAACGCCTGAGATTGCAAAAATCCGGCCAGATCTGGCTATGTTGGTGCGGCAGTGATGAGAAAGGGAAAAAAGATAGTGGCGGCAGCGGGCTGCCGATGTTGGTGTTCTTCGCCAGTCGTCCAGTGGCTAAATCCGGCAATGGCAGTGGAAAGAGGGGAAAGGGTAAAGGAGTGGCACAATGGCTGGTGTTGGCCGAAGTTCCGACAAGTGAGCTCCAACAATGAAGAGGAAAAGGGTAACGTGAGTTTGAGAGATCTGTGAATGTGTGTGATATGCGTGTGTTGTGTCTATTGTGTTTTTTTTTCTTTTTAAAGAAATCTTAAAGAAAATAAAAAGAGGAGTATTAAAAATAGAAAATAAATAAATAAAATATTAAATTTATTTTTTTCCAAGACATTTCTTAAAATTATGAATAGTGAGTGAAGGAAAAGTCAAGTGTCATAATGATGATGAGATTTTGGCTTAATTAATTTGTTGCTTTATGTATTAAAATAATTGATCTGACTCAATTTTTGTGAGTTGTAATAAATGTATAAAAATATAGGTATTGATACGTAATTACAAAAAAATGTAAAGAATATTAAAATTATTAAAATATAATTAATTGGAAATACTGTAAAAAAAATGTGACGTCATGTCATGCACGTGTGCGGATGATTGTAAAATGTTAAAAACGATAATAAATTGATAAAAAATCAAAAATAAGAAAAAATTTTAATAAATTATGAAAAAATAAAAATATGACAACAAATTGATTAAAATCCTATTATCAATAATTTGTCAAATAATTGTAAAAAGTTATATTTTGTGTCTTTTAACGATCAGAAAGCCTAAAGACATTAATTTTAGGCACAGAAAGCAAAAATTGAGTGTCAACAATGAGTATGAACCTAATTGTCTTCATGCTTATTTATTTTATCAAAATATTACCCTTTTTTCTTTCTCTTTAAATTAAGAAACGAAAATCAAGTAAGGATCTTTGTTAGGAATCAATAAGACTAAGTTATCAAGACGCATATTTAATTTGTGTCTCTTTTCTCTATATTATACTTTATACTTTTCCTACTTTTCTCTCATCTAAATTTGGTAATTCCCCATATTGGACAGAGGAAAGGGGAGTGAGGAAAAATCATAATGAATTTTTGTTATTTCTTTTTATACTTAATGTGTTGATTTAAATGAATCAGGCTGGCCTTGGAAGAGGAATGTTAATATGCCTCGCTTTAGTCTTTTTCTCCTTGCATCTTTTAGTTTCAGTTAAAAGTTGTTTTCTAGATTCAAATCACTATTCTTTGTCGAAAATGGTGTGTGGTAGTCTAACCATAATTTCTCTTGGTCCTTTTACTTTGGTCTCCCTCGTTTATTGCTTTGTTTTGGCTCAGTTGTTCTGGTGTTAGTGTATTAGACTACTACTTTATCTAAGTGCTTGATTGTTTTGATATTTTAGTTTAACATCTCTTATTTCAATATTGTTTTGATTATCTTGCCTTCTTCTTCTGTGAATAGTCGAACCACCGCAAGTTTCCCTTGACTCATAATGTCAAAGAAAACCGTGGAATTGGTTCATAAACAAAGAATATATCATCTAGAGATCCTTCTATGACCTTCTGAATATGTCAACGTTCCCTTGAACTTGTAAAATAAAGTATGAGATAATTCTAGCTAGTCAAGGTTGTCTCTCTATAACTATCACTTAGTTTCTTTTTTCCCCTCTTCTTCCTTTTTTTTCTTTTAAATTTCCACTCCTTTTTAATCTGAGGTGTATCTTGTTGCTTTTTTTCTCTTATGTGTTGAGACAAACTACCTCTCAGGCCTTTTTTGACTCAAGATGTCAAGTATAAGCAGAAGGCACGTCATCTTTGATATCAAATAAACTATTCTGATTTGCAAAAAAAAATAAAAAATGTTAAGTTTCTTTCTCAGTTTATCTTCCACTGTTTTAAGCATTATCGGATTTTATATGTTTTTAAAAGTAATTATTTTTCTTCTCTCATTTTCTTAAGTGACAGTATCATTTTTCTGTAAGTCTTCTTTCCTGTTTTTCTCTTCCTCTTGTTTTATATTTTGTTTCTACAATTTTCTTTTCAAAGGATAAGTCTTTGTTTGAATCAAATAGTTGATTTTATTAATATCTTTATTTATTTCTTCTGTTGTTAAATTAATTATGAGTGAATAATGAGCCTTTATTTAAAAATAGATTTCTCAATCTCGTTTGCTCTATTCCTCTAGTTAATGTATGAATTTGAGTCCATTTTTTTCTGCTATGTTTATGTGTTTAAATACTTGTCTCAAGTTGGTTAGAATGGTGTCATTTTTTTCTTTTTTTTAATTCTGAATTTATTTTCACATCCTAAAGCATTATTTTTTATTAACTAAAGTGTGAGAATCATTGAAATGTGTTAGATTTTTCATCTTTTCTATCCTTTTGTTTTTTTGCTTTTGGGCCATTTGGTCATGTTTTGTTCGTTGGACTATTTATTTGATTTAATAAAATATAAAAATTTATTTTAAAAAATGTTAGTTTATTCATCTCAGATTGCATATGAGTTCTCTTTGCTAATTTTGACATGACAATACCTTGTTGTTCTATCTCAATGTCTACTATTGAATATGTTGTATGCTATTATATCTGTTGGAGTCCAAATGGACTCCTTTCACTTTGTATTTCTATAATGGTCCATTGAGGCTCATTTTCTTTGAGTCTAAGCCTCTAAATTCATCGACGTACAATTAATACATGGCGTACAACTACAAAAAGAAATGAAAGATGAGAAAATTGGCCAAAGCCCATTAAAGTTTGAGATGCCAACTTTGAGACTTCAAAGAAGCCTTTACAATTATGTTTCATGGGCCTCAAATCCCAATTTGTAAATTTAATTTAGGTGGAGCAAATTTGGAGCCTTAAAGATCCAAAAAAAATAACTTAGGATAGGTTATGGACGAAAAGCCTAAAGATTTTGATTTTAGGACAGGTGCAGGTTGCGGAGATAGGCCAAGCCCAACAGTCTAATATTGAACAAATTTAGGGATTTGAGCTTAAAGTCCATAAACCAATTTCTTTATCCCTTCTTTATTTTTGTTGATATCTGCTACTAATTCTTTTTTTTAATACTTAGATTACCCGGTAAATGGTCAAAATCTTATTTTGCATAAAATTTTCAATTAAATTTTCCTTTAATCACTTTCTTTTCTAAATAAAAACAAATTTCTTTTCAAGTTGGTCAAAAGGTTGCTTTTCAAATAGCCAAGATAACCGTGTGTTAGCGGATATTTTGGATACCTTAAAATTCTTCTCAAAAGGTTAATAAGAACCTCTTATCCAGAATTTCTTTTAAAAAAACTGTCTTTTCTTGTTATAGGACTTAAATTTTCTGTGAAGTTTTTAATTTTTTTCAAATGAATTAAGGAGCGACTCTGTTTTCAAAATAGAGTTTAAAACATTTCCTAAATTTTTTAATTCAAAAAAGTCTTTGTCATTTTCTCCACAAAACATGAGGTGCCTCTAGTAACAATGAAATAGGTCTTTACAATAGAAAATAATTTACCCATTATTCATTCACAAATAATTACAGTTAGAATAGGACGAAAGGGAACACACTCAGACAGTAATGCTCACTTGTTGACTATAAAACTTAATACTCACCTTGCTCACCAAATTCACATAAAACTCACTAAATTCAATCCTCTTCATTTACTTCATTGTTCCTTAAATGAAATCTACAATCATAGATCGCACGAAATCATTTGAAAAAAAGTTTTCTTTTCGAGTACATAAGATAATCGGGGCCTCGCTAATATAACGGGAGATATTCCTGCTATAATGATCCCATGGAGCGGGATGCAACTCGCTAGAGTAGGAGGTAGGCAAGGCAGCAGCCGCCTAACTATTTTCAGACTTGGCTTTTTTCTGAAACTCAGATTTGTCGATATTTTTAGTGATCTAAATCCATTTTGCATGATTTTTTCATGGTTATTATTTTAATAATAGAAAATCAGGAAAATGTTCCCCATGCCTTTGAAAGATTCCCCGACGAGAACTGTCGGGAATGATTTTGGAAATATCGGAGGATAGGATTCTGTAAGGGAGAGGATTCCTCATGAGGGGTGGCAGAAGGTATATCCGAGTTCTACAATAAGCTCCTGGAGTTTGTTTTGATGCCACTAGTGGAAGATTCTTGGGGTGAAGTCCCAGGCTCAATTAGAGAGTTCTATGTCATTCTCCTAACTATGCTTTAAGACAAACCCAACCCTATTATCTGCATTGGGCAAGTGGATGTCCTCGTGAATATTGCTATAATCAATGAGGTTCTCGGAGAACCAAATGTCTCTAATACTGAGTACCTGATCAAATCCCAGGAGATGAACATGTAGTGGCTAATGGATACGTTGATAGTAGAGGCTAATAGGGACAAGGTCTACTGGCCTAGTACTGGGGGATTAGGAGAACTCACTTTACAATAAATGCTTGGGGGTGGAAGAACTCGGTGACCCAGAGGATTCATCCTTTGGGAAATACTTCTAACATGACTTACCCCGGGCTCTAATGGTGGCCTGTGTCATGAGAGGGAGGTAAACGTAGGAGTGCAAAACGTCTATAGAGTGGAAGAACTTTTACTATGGAAACAAAAAAGTCACTTACTTTCCCGGCCTAATTTCAAAGTTGTGCCAACGTGTAGGGTTGCCTAAGAAGGATGTTGATAAAGACCTCAAGATGGACACAACCTTCTATCCCCTCAAGGTGAAGGTTGTTTCATCCTAGAATAAGAACAAGTGAAAGGTAGGTGAGGCTGATAGTAGCAGTGCATCAGAGAAGGATGATGATGATACCCCTTCTATCTAGCTCCCAATTTCTCGTGGACGCCTAAAGAATGGCCTAGGTATCATAAGGAGATTTATAGAGAAGGTCCACTTTCCTTCCCAGGGTACAACCCCTTCTAGCTCCATAGCCCCACCTCTCACTACTCAGAACTATAAAGAGCTCCGCAGGAAGGTAGATCACAAGAAGAGAAAGAGGCACACTCAAAATTACCTGTTTGTCTAACTATGGAAGATCATCAAGATCATGATCAAGTGCGATGTCCCAGGAGCTTCTCCCGCTGGAGCCAGAGGACGTGCAAGAGTTATCCTTCATGAGTGATTTGTGAGGAGAATGTTCCGACCCCACAACCCCTGAAGATGAGGGGCATCCATCTAGGTCCTCTAGTGCATGTCAGCCTACCTCCTCTCCCCCTATTTTATTATAAATTCTTGGATTTGGGTTGCTCTCATTTGCAGCATGTAACAAACAATATTTTTCCTTATTTTATTTTATTTTATTTCGTACATCGATGCTTATATTTATTGAACTAGTGGTGAATGCATGATATTTATCTTATACTATGCAATTTTATATGGTAGCTTGTAGCTTTAAATAACATCTTGAATAGGTTGGGAATGAAATACTAAATACAGGAAACGGGGCAAGGATTCTATCTCAGCCCATCCCGCATGCTACTACTATGAAAACACTATAATAGGAGTATTCCCGCTATATAAGGGCTTATAGTAGCAAGATAGTGCCCTCTATAGCACCACAACAGCAGTAGCCTAAAATATTTTCCAGTTTTTTGCAAATCCTATCACCCTTATTCCCTTCCACAACACTTAAATTTCAAATCGTATAATGATTAAATAACCATCCCAAGATCGAATACATCAAATCAAAAGAAACAATTAATTAAGCGAAGCACCACTTCTTATACCATGATTTTTTATTACAATTAATTTTCACAACAACCTCCACTACTATTCAATAATTGTCATTGCTTTCTATGTATCGACCATTTGAAGCAAGAAACTACACAACCATTAACCATTTCCTCTACCACTTTAATATGCACCAATACCATGATTAGCACTTAGCAACCAATTTCCCACTCAAACCACACAACACGCAATTCGTCAACACCACATAAATACTTACGACTACTTCACTAATAACAGATTCGTAGTCCTTCAAGCCGTTGCGATTGACATAATTGTCAACTCACGTCCCTTATTACATCCTTGACTACTACTAATTGATCATTCAGAAGTTACACATAACCTTTATGGCCAAATACCATTTGGAACCTTTTTTATTCTAGTTTTGTTGCTTGTGTCATTCCAAATGGAGTCACGTGACATTAATTTATTTTATTTGAGATAGCAATTGAAATCGAGATATGTCAACTGGAATCAACCTATACAAATAATCATATGGATTGCACGAGTGGAAGAAAGAAGCGAAATAGTTTCCTAGATGCCTCATAGCTTTCTGAAGATTTGACGTGGGCGTCAACATATCAATCTGTAGGACTCTACTCGATATTTGCTCTTATATTGAAAAATCGATAACCTATACTCCGATGCCAACTGTCATGATCCAACTAATTGAACTATTCAGGCTTCTATTCTTATCTATTTACCATCCATTTAAAATAATTGATGAAGTTATAAATAATTTTATTAAAGATCTCAAAATCTAACAAATATTATTTCTCAAAATTACAAGGAAAATAAACACCTTTTCCAAAGACCTAGTCTAGAAAGGTACAAGAGATACTACAGAACAATTCAAAACATAAATAACTCAGCATTCACTGTAAGAGCCAAGAGACAAAGTTGCAGACACCTCTACCGCAACAATTAAGAAACCTCAACTGATCCTGCAAATAGACTATACCCTAAAAAGGGTATAGCAAGAGTAGCATCAGTACAAACAACACGTACTATAAGTATTATCGGCTGACCAAAATTAGATCACATAAAAAAAATAACATATTTTGTCTCGTTCATGCGTATCCCTTATTCTCCATTGTTCTTAGGCTATAAGGTAACCGTAAGGGGTTTTTAAAAGGAAACCTTGTCCTATTTGCAGCTGAAAAGGAAAAGAAAAAAATAAAGAAACTGACTGATTATGTTCCTCGGTGTCCCGCTATAGCAATCGTTGGCTGCTAGCACGGTGCCGCTATAACAGAAATTTTTTTGCTATAGTGGAATGACATCAACCGGCTCCAAAATTCAAATTCCAAAACTTTTCAGCCAAGTCTTTTATGAAACTAATTCGAAGATACATTATAAAAAAATCCATACAACGTGCGATTAAACGAGATGCCTCTAGTATCGACGGTACGGACCGTTACATTTTCTTATTTTGACATGTCCACACCGCACCTGCTTATGTCTAAACCCTTATGCCAGCCTGCACCCTTCCTACTCTATTCCCATCCTTAGGTATATTCCCTGTTGAGGAACAGACGAAATTCAGTGAGGAAACTAACCTAATTGTTAAAATTTCCGTCTGTATGCAAGCATTTGACGTTAATAGTACATATCATTGGATGCTAAAAAAGGTAAAAGGGCAGTTTGATGTACTAAGCTTCTATGTGTTGGGTTTCAGGAAGATCGTGACCACAAGAATTTATGGTACTCAACCTTATATTTTACATTTCTATAAAAGGTTGTTTCTAAAATTTCTAATCATATGACACAACAACTTGATCAACTATTCCAAAGGTGTCCTTCAAATGCTAAAAAGTGTAAACTAGTTAATTGGTTTACTAGCCATTTTTATAATCTCCATTAATAAAGATGAAAGGAACTTATAAATTATTCATTGGCCAGACTTTTGAAAACATGTAATTTAAGTTGAACTTCCCGAAAAATTCCCACGTAATTGTAAAAGACCTCGAAATTCTGAATTTGATTATGAATAGATGAAAACATGTTAGCCGCATTACTTTCTTTTAAATACAGTTATGTATCTGTTTGTTTTACTTTGTTACTTATTTTTAAAATTAATTTTCATTCGTACTTATTATTATATATTAAGAACAAATTTTTCCGTGTTTTATCTTTAGTATTAATTACTTATCCCCAATTCAAGATTTACTTATTATTTTTTTCATCTTTTATTTTTAGTATTAATTGCTTATCCCTTTGGAACAATCATGTATGTCCATTCGAAACATTGTGTTTTTTCTGAACAGTCATATCCGACCAAACAGTCACCCCTTTTCAAAGTAGTGTGTCATTTCCTCGAAGGGTTGCATCCATTTCGAGTAATGTTTCTACATCGATCGATCAATTTCCAAATCCAAATCCAAAACCGAATCCAAATCCAAAGCCGAGTGAGCGAGCGACGACGAAGACGCGGGGCACCTCTTGGTTCATGCCTCACTATCCATGTGGAGTTGTGTTTCTTAATAAGAACACATGAAAGTTTCTTTCTCACACCAATGTAGGAGAATTAGTAGAATTTCCTTATTGTCAACATATTTTTCTTTTAGGTGTGATCTCATTTTTCCTCCACTAATTCCCTCTATTTTACATTAACACATTCAACTTGAACCCAACAATCCCCTACATGAATGGGGAATGACTATTCTTTATAAAGCTTTATGGAAAAGTATGTGATCAGCAAGCAAAGATTGATTGCATCTGGATAAGTGGGTTTCCCTTTGAACTTTTCATAGTGAACATACATCGGATGCACTCGATCAATCGATCAGTATTCAGATTTTAAACCTTATGGGAATTTAGTCTATTTTCTACATTATTTTTAGTATTATTATTCAGTGCTCACAGTAGATATTAGTCATGGGTTAGCTTGTGGTCCTTCAGGGTTGTAAGCACCGTGTAGCGTCTGGGGTATAGACTCGGGGTGTTATAAACTTGGTATCAGAGCCTAAGGTTCAACAGAGTCCTAGGGAGTCTAAAAGTTGCATCAAGTAGAGTCTTGTTCATGGGTGTGTAGTACACCACACTTATGGACAAGAGGCTATGAGATGCTTTAGGAAAAGTTTTCCTTCTTTCAGTATTCATGTCGTGCGAGTGAGCATAAGCTCAAGTTAAACCCTCAGTCTAATTCATTTCTTCCTTTTGTTTATAAAACATGACTCCCAAAAACACTAATGAAAGAAGAACCAAAAATCAGTCAACACCTCAGCCTATTCAGGCAGATCCCCTGGATGAGCATGTCTCTCATGCAGAATTTAGACCTGCATTCACTACTCTAGCCAATTTCATAACAGCTCAGAATGAACAACTAACTGATATTTAGGCCAACCCAGTGGCCAATACTGCTGCAGCCAGGATTCAGGACTTAACCCAAATGAATCCTCCCATATTCTCAGGATCTAAGTCATAAGAGGATGCACAGGAGTTCCTCGATCAGGTTTAAAAATTCAAAGATATCATGGGGTGACTTCCAGTGAGAGTGCTGAGTTAGCTGCCTACCAGCTACAAGATGTAGCTCGTACGTGGTTTAAGCAGTGGAAGGTAGAAAGAGGTATAGTTGTAGAGCCCATAGAATGGGAAGAGTTTGCTACTGTTTTTCTTGATAGATTCTTTCCCTTAGAGCTGAGAGAAGCCAAGGTGTTAGAGTTCATCAATCTCAGGAAAGACAGTATGAGTATGAAAGAGTATTCCCTAAATTTTACTCAGTTATCCAGGTATGCTCCCCATGTAGTAGTAGATAATAAGTCCAGAATGATCAAGTTCATGTCTGGGGTGTCAGAGAGTATGGTTAAGGAGTTTAAAATTGTGATGTTGATTATGGAGATGGGCATATCCAAGCTCATGGTCTATGCTCAGTAGATAGAAGAGGCTAAGAATAAGGAGAGAGAGAAAACAAGAGAGCTGGAATAGGTAGCTTCAATTTCACTCAGCCTAAGTCAGAGGGCGGTAACTGTTCCCAGTTTACCTGAAATCTTTGGCTTCAGCTCTGTCCTCAGCTAGTGCTCCATTACCTAAGTTTAGAAATGGTAACAAAGATAGGGCACCAGGCTCTAAATCTCAGGGTAGTGTCATCAGTGCTCGAATGAATCCTTTTTGCCAGAAGTGTGGCAGAAACAGCTAGGGTGTCTGCAGAGTTGGAAGTGATGTTTGTTTCAGCTGTGGCAAACCAGTCTACAAAGTCATACATTATCCTCAGTCGGGTTCTCAAGGTCATTATAATCGTCCTTTCACTCAATCCGGTCACCCAAATCAGCAGGGTGCCGCTTCTAGTGCCCCCAGCGGAGAATGCCCAAACAGGCTCTATGCACTTTATTCTAGACAAAATTAGGAAAGTTCTCTTGATGTGGTCACTGGTACGTTATAGATATTCTATTTATATATATATTCCTTATTAGATCAAGGATCTTTCTGTTATTTGTAACTCCTTACATAGTAGTAAACTTTAAGATCAAGCCAGAAGTCTTAACAGAACCATTCTCAGTCTCTACCCCAGTGGGTCAGTCTATTATAGCCCGAAAGGTATACAGGAACTGTCCGGTTATGATATCTCAGAAAGTCATTTTAGCAGACTTAGTAGAATTACAAATGACAGATTTTGACGTCATTCTCGGCACGGATTGGCTCCATTTATGCTATGCCTTGGTTGATTGTAGGAACAAAATTGTTCAATTTTAGTTTCCAAATGAACTAGTCCTTGAATTGAGGGGTGGTACTACAGCGCTTAAGGGTCAGTTGATTTCATCCCTTAGTCCAAGAAAAATGATATCCAAGGGATGTGTCTATCATCTTGTCCTAGTCAAAGACTCTAGTTCAGATACTTCTATTCTTGATCCAGCTCCAGTAGTAAATGGGTTCTCAGATGTGTTTCCCGAAGATCTTCCCAGAGTTCATCCCGTAAGGGAAATCGACTTCGGAATAGACCTTCTTCTAGACACTCCGCCAATATCTATTTTTCCATACAGAATGGCTCAAGCAGAACTCAAAGATTTAAAAGAACAGTTAAATGACCTCTTAGACAAATGGTTTATCAGACCCAGTGTTTCCTCGTGAGGCACACCAGTCTTATTCGTGCGTAAGAACGACGGTTCCCTCATATTGTGTATAGAATACCGTCAGTTGAACAAAGTCATAATCAAGAATAAATACCCACTTCCTAGAATTGATGACTAATTTGACCATCTTTATGGTGCTAGTTACTTTTCTAAGATAGACCTCAGATCAGGCTATCATCAGCTTAGAGTCAGGGAATGTGACATTCCGAAAATAGCTTTCCAAACTTGGTATGGTCACTTCAAATTCCTAGTCATGTCCTTTTATCTTACAAATGCCCCAGTAGCTTTCATGGACTTAATGATTCACGTGTTTAAGCAGTACTTGGACATGTTCATTATAGTCTTCACCGATGACATTCTTGTCTATTCTCATAGAGAGAATAATCACGCGGATCACCTTTGAATCGTACTTCACACTTTCAGAAATCATCAATTGTTCGCAAAATTTAGTAAGTACAAATTTTGGCTAAGGTAAATAGTGTTCCTTGGTCATATTGCATCCGGTGATGGCTTTAGAGTTGATCCTCAAAAGACCAAAACGGTGAGAAACTAGCCTAGTCCCATTTCTCTGTTAGATATCAGGAGTTTCTTGGGTTTAGCTGGCTATTACCGTCAGTTTGTTGAAGTTTTTTCTTCTATTGCATCCCCCATGTCTAGATTGACTCAGAAGAAAGTCAAGTTTTAGTGGTCAAATTCTTGTGAGAAGAGTTTTCAAGAGTTAAAGACTCGACAGCTCCAGTTTTAACTCTATCGAATGGTTCGGATGGGTTTGTTGTGTACTGTGATGTATCTAGAGTAGGTTTGGGTTTTGTCCTCATGCAGAGAGGTAAGGTCATAGCCTATGTCTCTACGCAGCTTAAGCCTCATGAAAAAAATTACCCTACTCATGATCTTGAGTTAGCAACAGTAGTGTTCGCCTTAAAGATTTGGAGGCATTATTTGTATGGGGTACTTGTAGATGTATTCACAGATGACAAAAGCTTGCAGTATGTCTTTTCTCAGAAAGATTTGGATTTACGTCAGTGAAGATGGTTAGAATTGTTGAAAGATTATAACATGAATGTTCTGTACAATCCGGGGAAGGCAAATGTAGTGGATGATGCTCTCAGTAGATTGTCTATGGGTAGTGTAGCTCATGTTAAGAATGATAAGAAGAAGTTAGTTCAGGAAGTTCATCAGCTTACTCGACTAGGTGTCTGTTTAGTCGATGCAACAGAGGGTAGTGTATGGGTGCAGAATAGTTCAGAATCATCTCTGGTTTCCAAAGTAAAGAAAAAGAAGGATAGAGATACCAGTCTAGTTAAGATGAAAAAGTCAGTCAGAGATCATAGAGTAGAGGTTTTCTCCCAAGGGGGAGATGGTGCGTTGTGTTGCCACGGTCAGCTATGCATGCCGGGTGTAGATGACTTGAGGTTGTGATTCTTATAGAAGTGCACGGTGAGCGTTACTCTATTCATCCAGGGGACACTAAGATGTATCGCGATTTGTGACTTATCTATTGGTGGAGTGGGATGAAGAGGGATATCACAGTGTTTGTAGGTAAGTGCTCTATATGTCAGTAAGTTAAGATTGAACACCAAAAAACTAGTAGGTCCATGCAGGAGTTCAGTATTCCCACATAGAAATGGGAAGAAGTGAACATGGACTTTCTGATGTGTTTGCCTCGTACTCATTGTCAGCATGATTCTATTTGGGTCATTGAAGACAGGATGATCAAATCAACTCATTTTTTTCTAGTTCATACTTCTTATTCAGCCGAGGACTATGCCAAACTCTATATCAAATAGTTGGTCAGGTTACACGGAGTTCCAATGTCTATCATCTCAGATAGAGGTACCCAGTTTACCTCTCATTTCAGGAAAGCATTCCAAAAGGGTCTTGGTACCCAAGTTCACCTCAGTACAGTGTTCCACCCTTAGACAGATGGTCAAGCAGAAAGGACCATTTGGACCTAGAAGATATTTTAGGAGCCTGCATATTTTATTTTAAAAGTAGTTGGGATGACCATTTCCCTTTGATTGAATTCGCTTACAATAAGAGCTACCATTCTAGTATTCAGATGGCTCCATTTGAGGCTCTTTATGGTAGAAGATGTAGATCTCCAATTGATTGGTTTGAGATGGGTGAGGTCGCAATAGTAGGGCCTGACTTAGTGTTTGATGCCTTAGAGAAGGTCAGTTTATCTGAGAAAGGCTTAGGGCAGCCTAGAGCCGACAGAAATCATATGCTGATATGAGGAGAAAAGATCTCGAGTTTGAGGTCGGTGATTTTGTGTACTTAAAAATCTCTCCCATGAAGGGAGTAAAGAGGTTTAGCAAAAAGGGGATGCTCAGTACCTGATATATCGGTCCTTACAGAATCCTCAGCCATTTTGTAAAGGTAGCTTACGAGCTTGAGTTGCCTTCAGATCTAGATACAGTATACCAAGTATTCCACGTCTCTTTGCTAAAGAAATGCATCGGTGACCTAGCATTCATAGTTCCTTTAGAGGGCGTAGATATTCAGAATGATCTATCTTTCAAAGAGGTTCCAGTCCAAATCCTTGATCATTAGATCCGCTGACTGAGGAACAAAAAAGTTCCCTTGGTCAACGTTCTTTGGCGGAATCAGTCCGTTGAGGGAGCTACTTGGGAAGCATAAGCAGATATGCGGACCAAGTATCCTTACCTCTTCTCTGCAAACTTAGATTCAGCTTGAGGTAATAGTCTTCCTTAGATTTTCTTAGTTCCATGTTCAGTTACATTTACAAACTTGGTACCCATTACCGTTGCATATTCAGTCATACATTTATAAATCAGTTCAGTCATGTACTCATGCATCAGATATACATGTGCAGTATGAAAATTAAGCTTATCAGTATCTTCAGTCATATATTCCATGCATCAGATATGCATGTTCAGTGTGTAAGATCAGTCTATCAGTATTTATCATCTTAATTAGTCTCATTCGAGGACGAATGTTCCCAAGGGGGAGAAATTGTAATACCCCTTATTTCCCTAGCCAAATTTAACACTTAGTACATGAGTAATCTTATATGAAAAATTTAAAATTCTTAATATTTTTCAGTTTAGAGCCTGCTATTGCATAGGAAATTCAGTCAGCTTTCCAATGATATAAAATTTGCCTAAATTCGATACTTATGTGAGAAGTTACGGCCATTTTTGTAAAAAAGTGTACCACCAGGTACATCAACGCGTCGCGGAGGCATGCCAAATGGCAATTGTCAAAACCTGTGAGCCAACGCGATTAGCCCGTGTTGTGGTGAACTTCCAGGTCCCATTAGTCAATATCTAGTGGCATGGCGCGATTTCACCGCGTCGTGCCAAAGGCCAAAATGATATTCGTCATTTTCCAGTGTGGCAACGCGATCCCACCGCGTCACACCACTAGCCATTTTCCAGGTAGTCAACTTTCAGTGAGGCTCTACGATCATGGCGCGGCGCGCCAAGGGTTAATTTTACATTCGTCCCTTTTTGAACAGTGCCAGCCCAATTCCAGTGGCTCAGCATGGTGTCACCGCGTCGCAATGGAGGCCAAACTCGGGATTTTCAGTGACTAAATATTATTTTTTCACAGGGATAATTTGATATTTTTCCACGACCCTAATCAGTCTAAACACGAAATTAAACCCCTAAATAACCTATAATATCATTATTTACTCACTTTTCTCAAGAAATAAATCGCTCTCTCTCTCAAAAAGGCAAAAACCCTAGCTTCAAGAAAAAGGAACAAAGCTCAAGAATCCCTCCAAGAACCTTCAAGAACTTCTCTTCTCAGGTATGTTAGGTGTTCATCTATGGGTTCCTTTCACCCATAGAGTCCAAGAATTCATTTTTAAAACTACAAGATTATTGATTCATGATTTAGATGCTTGAAATTAGATTGTATTCATTTTCATGACATTAATTGAGTTTCAATCCATGATTAATTGTAGATTCCATGAAATTGAAATAGCATGTAAATTGAATTGTGTAATTCCCATGTTATAATTCTTGAATTTGCGAGTTTGGGTGTTGTAGTTACAATGTTTTCATGTTGTCTATCATTATATGGATTAAGTTGTGCTCCCCATGTTTTTGATGGAATGTCCATGTGAATTAAATGGTGAAATCATGATATGCTAGCATATGTACAAGTTTATTCCCTACAAGTGTTTGATAAAATGTCTCTATGAATGAATTATTAACCAGTGAACGTTGTTATGCTTTTAAAGATCATGCTATACTTTATTTTCATTCTATTGTGTCCTGGGGGTATCTAATACCCGACAATCTAGCTATTTACCTAGAGCTACAGTAGTTACAGAATAGTCTCAGTCATGTCCCGAAACAGTAAGTACTCAGGCAGTTACAGACCTCAGTGAAACTCAGTATCAGTCAAGTTTAGCTCAGCATAGTAATCAGTGTAATTCAGATAGGAGTAGGATTCAGTACTGAGTAAATCCAATAATGGTGGCTCACCTGCCAGTAGAGGGTATGATCCTTAGAAGCAGTCCTTGCGTTCCAGAACTACATAGCCCACGTAGGTTGAGACATCAACTTGCCAATTGAGGGTTGATGGGGTGTTTTAACCTGCCAGTTGAGGGTACCACCATTTTTATTTGAGTATCTACCAGATGAGGGAAACTCTTTAGCCTATCTTTACCCATGGCATGGTACTGACACCCTTCCAATTGGGGTTACAGGTTGAACCCCAGTTATCTTATTTGGGGCATGTTAACTAGATGACTATTTCCCACAGTTTCAGTTTCAGTCTCAGTATAGAACTCAGTTCAGTTCTACAGAATTAGGACTTTTAGATATTGTCAATCAGTATCAATAATTTAGTTATCAGAACTCAGTATTCAGCTTCGGTAAAAGCTTAGATACTGTATACATGCATATGCACAGTATTGCATGCTCATTATTTACAGTAGTTCCACATTTCTATGTACTCATAATCAGTTATTATATATCATTCAGTCAGTTACTGTTCATGCACATGAACCCTTGCATTTAGCCTTACCTAATCAAGCATACCAGTATATTCCACATACTGACGCATACTCTTTCTTTGTGCTTTGATGTCTTATATCATAGGTTCGAATGCTCAGGTTCCTAACCGCGCATAACCAGATATAGATTCTACCAGCAGTGTCAGAATTAGTAGTGAGTCCTCATCCATTGAGGATATATTTTATTCGCGTATTTCAGTAGTCGGAGTTAGTTGGGGGCTTGTCCCATCAACTCCACATTCAGACAGATCAGTTAGAGGCTTTTCAGACTAGATTATCAGATAGTATTTAGTTTTGCAGATTATTATTACAGTTGATATTCTTTATCAGTATTCAACTTTTGAACCTTATGGCAATTTAGTCTATTTTCTGCATTATTTTTAGTATTATTATTTAGTGCTCACAGCAGATATCAACCATGGGTTAGCTTGTGGTTCTTCGGTGTCGTAAGTATCGTGTAGCATCCGGGGTACAAACTCGGGGCGTTACAATACCATGCTCATTTGGAAATGGGCATTATTGTCCTCAAGCAGCTCAAGAAAGTGTCCAAAGCAGCTTTTCTTAAAAAGTTCATCTATATTTTCCCTCTTCATAGTTTTCCTAAAGTCATCAAAAGTTTTCCTCAACTGAGATGTAAGTACAAAATCACCAGTTAGTTCTACAGGGTCATCTATCGGCATCATAATTTGAAACCTATCAAAGCTAATAGTTTTGACAGGATCATGCTGGGATTTCGATCTTAATTCACGCCTCATTGATGATGCATTATCATCATGTTGATCATCATTCTCTTTCTCACTTTCTACTTACTCCTCTTCTTATTTATCTTATTCTTCTTTCTCCTAACTTTTATTTTTCTCGCCATCCTCTACATACCCTTCTCCACCTTCCTCAACATCATTTTCATAAATTTTCTTAGCTTCACTTTTCCTTGACTGAAATTGTTCGGAAAGTTCCTCTGAATCCATCTGTACTCTAACCTTTTTTGTTAGGTGGTCCGAAGTTGATTCACTTTTTGTTTCTTTTCTTTTGGGAGACATCATTTAACTACAAACAACAGAAAAATAAAAAATACATTACAATTGATGTCTGCATAATTTTAAGAAAAATGTAAGACAGATTTTAATAAAGTTTTATACGCCACGTTACCAAGAAAATCCAACAGATAACCCATCAGTTGGAACCGATGAATTATCTATTATGACAGATGCATAACCTATTGCAACAGATGAATAACCTGATGGATGAGATTAAAATAGTCTTGCTACTAATTTGTTTTATGCCAACAGCTGAAATTTGTTGCAACAGATTGGGCATCCGTTTGAAGACCTATTTTAATATCTACCAACAGATGTTCCACCTGTTGCAATAGATGGATAACCAACCCCATCACCAAAACCACCACCAACACCACCACCAAAACCACTACCAAGACCACCACTAAACCACCAATACTACCAATGCCCCTACCACCACCACCACCACCAATGTCACCAATACTAACACCAAGACCACCAATACCCCCAACACAACCACCAATACCACCAACATCAATACCACCAACACTAACACCAATGCCACAAACTCCAACACTAATGACACCACCAAGGCCACTAACACCACCACCAACTCCAACACCAATAACCGTCAACTATACCACCAACACCATCCAATAATACCACGATAGTCAATGGACAACTGTGATAAAAAATAGAGTTTTCTCAGATTCTTCTCATGTTTTAGCATCAAAACTCAAAATTATTAACTCATTCTTAAAGATAATAAAACTAAAAGTCTTATTTTTCATCATTAACTAAAAAGCCCTAATTTTTAGAAAAAATAATAAATGTAGAACTTTTCTCGAACTCTGTTACCTACAAAGACAGAGAAAACAATGGATACAAGCAATAATGAAATCGAAAATAACATCTATGTGGTCGAAAATAGGAAGAAAAATAATTTGTTGTGAAGGGTTGAGCAATATGTTGTGTAGTTGTTGTTTGTATTATTGAGAGAGAACTAAAAGAGTGAGAACTAGAGATTTAAAATGATGAAATATTTTTCCCGCAAATGGATGATTTGGTTGGGTTAATTTGTACTTTGGAAAAGAATGACAGGTTTTGAAAATATTAATTTGGTCCGAATTGATCTTAATTAATTTTTTAGAAGAGATAAATATTAACTGTTTCATCATAATAAATTGTATTAAGTTCAATTGGAATTGCATTTCAAATAATAAGTTAATATAAACCGTTTCAACTCAAATTGATCGATTGATGACCCAGGTCAGGAGAAATGTAATACCAACATTATGCAATTGAAATTATAGTTGACCCTATGAACTAATCCTCAGTTTTATCTAAATCAATTTAGGTATTCCAAACAATATCTTGATTTGAATTATTTCAACTCAAATTGATTGATTGATGACTCTGGACAGGAGGAATGCAATACCTATATCATGTAATTACAACGACTCAATTGAAATTGTAGTTGACCCTATGAGATCATCCATAATTCTCGCTAAATCAATTTACGTATTTCAAACAATTTCTTAATTTGAACTATTTCAACTCAAATTGATCGACTGACGACTCAGGTCAGGTGAAATGCAATTCCAAAATCATGCAATTGCAATAACTCAATTAAAATTGTAGTTGATCCTATGAAATCATCTCTATTTTTAGATAAATGAATTTAGGTATTTCAAATAATGTCTTGATTTAAATTTTTTCAACTCAAATTGATCGATTGACAACCCAGGTTAGGAGGAACGCAATACCAATATCATGCAATTGCAACAACTCAATTAAAATTATAGTTGGCCCTATGAACTCATCCATAATTATAGCTAAATCAATTTAGATATTTCAAATAATATCCTAATTTGAATTATTTCAACTCAAATTGATCGATTGACGACTCTGGTAAAGACAATGCTATACCAACATATTGCAATTGCAATGACTCAATTAAAATTTTAGTTGACCCTATGAAATCATTCCTATTTCTAACTAAATCAATTTAGGTATTTCAAATAATTTCTTGATTTGAATCATTTCAACTCAAATTGATTGATTAACGACTCGAGTCAGGAGAAACGCAATACCAACATCATGTAATTTCAACGACTCAATTAAAATTGTATTTAACTCTATGAACTCATCCATAATTTTAGATAAATAAATTTAGGTATTTCAAACAATGTCTGGATTTGAATCATTTCAACTCAAATTAATCGATTGACGACTCAAGTCAGGATGTACACAATACAACATATTACAGTTACAATGATTCAATTAAAATTGTAGTTGACCCTGTAAACTCATCCCTAGTTCTAGCTAAATCAATTTATGTATTTTGAATAATGTCTTGATTTGAATCATTTTAACTTAAATTAATCGATTGATGACTCAGGTTAGAAGGAACGCAATACCAACATCATAAAATTGCAATGACTCAATTGAAATTATAGTTAAATATATGAACTCATCCATAATTCTTGATAAATCAATATAGGTATTTCAAACAATGTCTTGATTTGAATTGTTTCAACTCAAATTGATCGATTGATGACTCAGGTTAGGATAAATGCAATACCAACATATTGCAATTGCAACGACTCAATTAAAATTGTAGTTGATCCTATGAAATCATCCCTAGTTATATATAAATTAATTAAGGTATTTCAAATAATGTCTTGATTTGATTTGCTTCAACTTAAATTGATCAATTGATGACTCAGGTTAGGATGAATACAATACCAACATCATGCAATTGCAATAACTCAATTGAAATTGTAGTTTACCATATGAAATAATTAATAATTACAGATAAATTAATTTAGGTATTTCAAACAATGTCTTGATTTGAATTATTTCAACTCAAATTGATCGATTGGCGACTCAGGTCAGCCAAAATACAATACCAACATCAAGCAATTGTAATGACTCAATTAAAATTATAGTTGACCCTAGGAACTTATCCATATTTCTCGCTAAAGAAATTTAGGTATTTCAAATAAAGTCTTGATTTAAATCATTTTAACTTAAATTGATCGATTGGCGACTTAGTTCAGGACGAACGCAATACCAACATATTGCAATTGCAATGACATAATAGAAATTATAGTTGACCCTATAAACTCATCCCTAGTTCTAGATAAATCAATTTAGGTTGTATTTGAACCTATGAACTCAATTGAAATTGTATTAAAAACAGATGTTCAACCTGTTGCAACAGATGACATATCTGTTGAAAAATATCAAACAGATAAACAAAGTTGTTGCAATAGATGACTTATCTGTTGGAAATTATCAAAAAAGATAAAGTAATTTGTTGAGATAGATTACTTATCTAATGTAAATTTTCAAATTAATATTTCCATCTGTTGCGACAAATGACAAAGCTGTTGAAACTTTTCAAATAGATATTGATATCTATTACAGCAGATGACTTATCTATTTTAAGATCTTTTTTTATTTTAAAGCAATTTTCTATCCTAACCAAAAAAGATAAAATACTAAGGCAATAAAAAATATATCTTAGATAACTCAAAAATCTCCTCCGTGAGTTGTCATATCTTGTCTTTTCAATATCACTCATCTCCTCGTGCCCCTCAAATTTATTAATGAATATTTAAACCCATCTCTACAATTATCTCTCCTTCTTCATCTATAAATTGATACATTTCTCTTTTTTTCTTTCTCTCCTCCTTAGGGTAATCACAACTGTCTCCTTGTTTTTCTCTTTTCTCTCCTCTTTCGTATAAGGATCCTTTTGTATCTCAACCATTCTATATCTTTTCTTGACTAAAATTGGTGTTTTGATTCCCTTTCTTTTGACATTGCAAGTATGGTTCACTATTGCTCTTTTCTTCTCGTCTTCTTTTTTGCATGTTATTTAAATTAGTTATCTAAATCTGTTGTTTTTATTTATTTACTCATATCCTATTATTTGAAAAAATTGAAGTAAAGGTGACTTTTAAGTCTTGAATGAATGAACCATTGTTTTTATTAAAATATGCAAAAAAAAGGTCATCTATTGGGAGAACTTAAAAAGTCTTGTTGGCAGTATCAGTTTTTTCTATGCCTTTTATTTATTTCTTTATTGTTGATGATGTTGTTGATGTTGTTACTGGTATTGGTATTGTTGGAACATGTGGTGTTGGTGTTGGTGTTGGTGATGGTGTTGGAACATATGGCGTTGTTTCTTTATTTTTGATGTTGTTGTTGTTGGTGTTTGTGGGGTTGCAATAGATTACCCAACTGTTACAACTGATAAATCAGTTGTTGGAATGCATCCAACATCTCTTCCAATAGATGACCTATCTATTGCTATAGATGGAGAAACTATTGGAACAAATCAAACCACTAGAAAGGCTGGTTTAATTTATTCCAACAGATGACCCATAAGTTGCAATATGCCGGCCATCTTTTGCCACAGATGCATCGCCTGTTGCAACAGATGGATCATCTTTTAAACAGCTGGGGAATTGATTGCCACAGATGGCCCATCTGTTGGAACACTTGTTGTAATGTATTGTATTTATTCAATTTTGTGTTACCCTTTTTAAAAATTATGTAGACATCAATTGTAATATTCTTTTTGTTCATTTATTGTTTGATATCAATTGTTTTTTTCCTGTTTGTAGATATAAGGAAGTGAAGGTTGATCAAATTTTTTCCAACCAACACAAAAGGCTAGTGTAAAGATGGGTTCGGAGGAATAAACTGCTTGTAGATGGAACCACTTGATAAGTGGGAGGTATATATTACTGATCATGTTATCATGAAAACACACATAGATTACATTGATTCAATGAGTGCTATTTTTTCCTGATTAGACATTGATCATTCAAACACAATATCAATAATTTTACAGTTAAGTTTAATAGGTTCGAACTGATAAGGCTAAGGGAGCTTATAGGTGGTGTCAATATCCTGTTATGGTTTAATAATAGTTTTGCAAATGTTTATGTTTCAAGTTTGGTGAAAAGATAAAGTTTTAGTGGCATTGTATAAGGATTCAATAGTTATTGGACTTATTTTAAGGGTTCAATGGACTTTTGAAAGGCCTCCAAAGTGTCACACTGCTGCAACCAAGAACAGAAGTCAATATAGTTATTGTCCTAGCCCAAATTTATATGGTTAGGTTGCTCAGGGTGATGATTATACAGCAGAAGGTGCGGTAGGAGAATTCCTGATAGGGAAAAGGGAGTTGATGAAGATTCTATCATCTCATACCTCATCAAAGAAGGAACACAAGATACTAAGGAACGTGTAGCGAATCTGGATGATGAAATTGACCTAAAACATGAAAAATCTGAATGGGGTGCAAATATAAAAATGTATCCAAAAATGAAAATCCATCAGTCGTCTCTCTCAAAAGAAAAATATTGTAGCTGGCCACGTAGCTAAGGAACTGTGACTAGTTAACTTGGTCAGAATGATCACCTCCAGAGAAAATAACAGAACACCACGGAAGCAACTTTACTGGCACCAAGGGTTGAAATGATGTACAGTAAAGAATGAAAACTTGTGCCAAGAACTTCTGAAGTTAAAATAAGGAATCAAGTCAAGGCAAATATTTTAGATGTTACACTTGCATCTTAGGCCTTTAGTTTGTGTGTCTAGTTACGTCAATCATAGTAAAAACAAAAAGGCATGGGATTTTTGTCCAACTTCATACTTTTTTGTTTCCACTGCTATTGACCTTATCAGTACCACAAGCAGAAGGCATGGGATGTAAGTTAAAATTCAGAAATTTCCGCCTTGGCTTGATTCCTTATTTTAACTTCAGAAGTTCTTGGCACAAGTTTTCTTTTGTTATTGTACATCCTTTCAACCCTCGGCGCCAGCAAAGATGCTTTCTTGGTTTTTCGTTATTTTTTCTAGAGGTGATCATTCCAACCATGCTAACTAGTCGTAGTTCCCTAGCAAAGTATCCAACTGTAGTATTTTTCTTTGAGAGAGACGACTGGTGGATTTTCATTTTTGGATACACTTTTATATTTGTACCTGATTCGGATTTCTCATGTTTTAAGTCAATTCCATCGACTAGATTCGCTAGAAGTTCCTTTCTTACTACCCTATATTTCCTCTTCAATAAGGTCTCAGATGATATAGTATTTCATTAACTTCTCTTTCCCTCGTAGGTATTCTCCTACAACTTCTTCTGGCATATAATCATCTTCGCAAAAAACCCATCCATGTAAATTTGGGCCAGGGGAATTTCTATTAGTTTTCCATTCTTTTTTACTGTAGTGGGAGGCTTCGAAGGCCTTCTCAAAGTCCAGTGCACCCTTAAAGTTAGTCCAATCGCTATTGGATCTCTGCAATGCCACCAAATATTGTTCCCTTATAAAAATATGACACGCATAAACATGAGCAACAACCCTCATTAAATCGTAGCAGGGTATCAAAAACATCTTCATGGTCCCTTGTCCTTATCAATTTGAATCATCAAACTTAACTATACAATGCGTTCTTGTTTTATGATCAATGCCTAATC
Source organism: Capsicum pubescens (assembly GCA_030864215.1). NCBI lineage: Eukaryota > Viridiplantae > Streptophyta > Magnoliopsida > Solanales > Solanaceae > Capsicum > Capsicum pubescens. The sequence continues at coordinate 94,872,775 of CM061538.1, read as the reverse complement.
GGTTTAAAACTACATTCATAAAATTATTGTACTTTATGTGTGTTGTTACGATAATCTTATTAGTCATACATAACTCCCACATATGAAAGTGGATCCATCCATCTGCATGCACCTTATTCTTCCTACCCCATCTATACCTTAATTTGAATAAACAGATGACTAACCTAATGCAATAGATGACACATCTATTAAAATTATCATACAATTATAGACATCTGTTACAACATATAATCAATCTATTGCAATAGACAACTTATCTGTTGGAATTAATCTAATAGATATATACATCTATTGCAACAGATTTCCAATATTTTATAAATTATCAAACAGATAGAATATATTTTGCAACAGATTTCCCATCTGTTGGATTTATTTTAAATCTTTTTTTTAATTTAAATAATCAAAAAGTCACCAGTTTTATTTAATTAAGGGATGTAATTATTAAAAAAAGAGGTTAATAGTCATGGTATTTTGACTAACCCATTCAAATTCAATCCTCTATAAATAGGTCCCGCATTACTCTTTTTGTCTACTCCACTTCTAGATATGGCTGATCCGGATTAGGACAAGGTGAATCTGGGTGACTCCTTACAGGAACTTGAAAGGCAGATTCATGAACTTTGGTGGGAGTTATGCGCCATGAGAGCAAAGCTGAGGAGGGCCCTGCTGCTGTCGGATGATAATTGACCGGTTGACAATAATAATAATTAGGTCATGTTTTTTCTTTAGCATATGTATTTTATTTTATTATGTCGGATCTACCTAAGGGAGGAACCTTTTTGTTTTTCATTGTATATTTGTATATAATTGATTCAAAAATCTACGTATGTTTGGTTGAGACATTGGCTTTTTAATTCTTATTTATTTTTCATTCTGTCTATTTCTTATTCTCAATATGTCGATGGTTGGAGGTAGGGATTAAGCATTTGTTATAACAGATGGACCATATATTGCAATAGATGGTTAATCTATTCATTATAATAGTTTTCTTAGCGGCTGCAAATGTTAGGATACCACCTTGATATCTCTACTTACTCCAAAAGAGGAGTAGTGACTAGGACAAGATAATGACAACAATAATTTAGGAGTTAATTATCGATCCATTGCCACACAATTTTCATCTAATATCTAGATACTCAAAAGGTAATAGTTAACTGGGATCAAGATAAGGGTTAGTAAGGCGACATCCTGAGACTCAAAAGGTAAAGGGTGAAATCCTTCTACTCATACAAAAGACTGTAGAAGGTACATAACTTATCGATTTCGCATTCAAGGTATTGGGTTGGTTCAACATAGCACGATAAACCTATAGAGTTGAGAAGCTAGGGGGAATGCAATCCTAGTGTTCACCTAGAACTGATTTCAACCAAACTTAATATCGTTCTTTGCTAGAGGCTACTACAAACCAATCCCCCATTTACTTTCCAGTACTGCCCATTGACTACAACTTCTAATAACTGCAATTCCATGTGTCCCCTTGGGATCGTAATCCACCATGATCGCTGTAATAGTAAAACTTATGTTGTTGTTTGTTATGGACTTTGATATTTTTAACTCATTGTTGTGAATGTAAATGTTATTATTTATTATATAAAATATATTTTTATTAACTTGTGCATCATAAAAAGATGTAAAACAAGAACTAAATACAACAAACTACAAAATTATTTTCAGCAGATTATCCATTTGTTGCAACAGATGGACATTTGATGGAAGAATAAAATATTGTTCATCAAACTGGAATGTGTTTCTCCAATAGATGACTAATCTGTTGTAATAGATGGCTAATTTGTAGGAGCAACACAATATAGTTCCTGCCACAAACCCAACAGATGACTAATCCGTTTCAACAGATGGTCCATCTGTTGAAAGAACTCAAAACTATTGCTATTTCTACTGGATTCAAAATTATTCCTTACGTCCAACCGTCGACATGTTTGTTGAGAAGAAGAAATATAAAGAATAAAAATTAAATAAGAATTAAAAAGTCAAACTCTAGAAAAAATAAATTTTCCATTAAACAAAAATAAAATACATTAGGTAGGTGGGAAAATAAAAATTTATACGCTAAAAGAAAAAACATCACCTAATTATTGTTACTATTATTATTCTTAGCCAATCAATTGTCAACTAGCAGCAGGGCCCTCCCCAGCCTGCAAATATCTCGGAGTATCCTTGCTCTCGTGACGGTCAACTCCCACTGGAGTTCATTAACCTTCCTCTGAAGTTTTTCCATGGTGTCTCGATGAATAGTAATGTCCCCAACATGATCATCTATATCTAGAACACACATGATTTGACAAAAAACATAAATACAAAAGTAAAGAAAGGAGTTCGAATGTAATACAATGTATACTACTAGCTGGTAGATTTATGCACACATAAAAAAAAAGCTTATCTCAATGAGAAAGGAATCTGGTCTTTGAAGAAAAGTGGTTGAAGATGTAATACGAAAGACAAAATGCAAGAAATAAATAAAGTAGAGTAGAATGAATGATTATGGAGGGACCTATTTATTGAGGATTGAAACTGAATGTGGTAAAAAAAAAGTCACGAATGTTAACCTTCGCCATTAAATCTAACTTTTGAAGTGTCAATTATTGTGAAAAGTCATAAATAAATCTAACCGATGACTTTTTGATTATTGTGAAAAGTTATGTCTTTTAGCTTTTCAATAATATAACCATTTTTATTGAATTGTTGGAACTCTTGCATCCATCTATCACAATATATGGTTAATCTGTCGCAATGCGTTATTTTATATGAGTGAGTGGGACATCCCTGTGTGAGGTCACTTGAGTTATGTATCTAGTAATTTGCCTGTTTTGGGTAATGTAATTTGTACATATAAGTGGCTATCTATTGCTAATGTAATTTTCATACCTTGATCTCATTGTGTCACATTATTGTGCTTTATGTTCAGACACAGTTGGTTTTGAAAAGAGATATAGTAGTGGATGTTATGATTTAAACTTAATGTGATGACTGACTGCCTAGAATATCTCAGATTCTCTTAGTTAAGCGTTGTTATTGTTTTCTTGTATTTTTGTTGCCTGAGGAAATTCAAACATTCTAAGTTAAGGGTGTTGATGTGCTATAGAAATATAGCACTTTCGATGCTTAAAACAAGGAAACTATGCAAATTCCTGAGGCTTTTTTTTTAGATTTGATTTATTTTGGGTATGTTTTGCAGAAAACCATGATTTGGATGATAACTTCATGAAAATGGTGAAAAAGGTATTTTTCCACTTTTGGAGCGATTATGGATGTTTGGGATATTTTCAGATTGATCGTGATCAATGCATGTTCGAGAGTCGAAGAAGAGCCAAAAAACTGACTCCCGGCACCTACTAATAGGCCGCAGGTACACAAAGCGGGTGCCAGAAAGCCAAAATTCCCATAGCTTAATTGTAGACATTTTTCCCATCTGGGACCTACTATCCGTACCTGCGCCAAGAGCCAGATCGCAGGTACCACCTGCGCCCATGCCCAAACCGCAGGTGCAGACCACATGTGGCCACCTATCCTGTTTTCTCCTATATTGGTAGGGCTTGGTTTTTAGGGTTTTCTATTGTACTATAAATACATATTATGTACTTTTTTAGCAGAGGTTAAACACTATTAACACTCAGAAATATATTTTGATTCTAAGATCCATCTTTGATCTTGGAATTTCTCTGTATTGACTTTGATTGATTATTCAGTTTACGGTTGTGGGTTTTTTTCATCCTGCCATTGTGATTTCATCTAAGACATAAAATATGAGTGTTATTGATTTCTTCACAAGTATAAGAATCTAAAAACCTATAGCTAGGGTTGTGCAAACCCTAGCTGATTGGCGAAGTAGGGGATGTGTGATTGTTGAATTAAACCAATACCCATGGCATACAATGCATTATCTGATAGATTTGATTTCTTTGAACCATCGAGCTTTAATGTACACCTAGACAACACATGTCACACAATTAGCCTTTTATCGTTTATGATTCTTACAATTTTGTTCGTTTCATCCATGAACACGTCCTGATTTCATGAGGGCATAGAGAATAGGTCTTTACTAACATTCTTCTTGTAGCGACTTCCACTTCACCCTCACATAGGTGATTTCTAAATGTGGCTTATAGATTAAACTATTTGGTCTGATCTGCCAAATTTAGATAATCATTAAAAGGTTTCACCCTATAATCCTTATCCTTTTTTACTAAACATTATCTACATCATAAGAATGGATTGGGTATATTTACAATGTTGAACCTATCAGTCACAACTTTGTTTGATAGCCTTGAAACTAGCTCTTGGGATCTCCAGTTTGCTAGGTAGAGTTACCGTCATGCTGACTTGTCCTAGGCCGTAAATCCATTCCCTTTAAAGTTCTCTCAACCCTCTCTCTAGATAGGCAATTTGTAAGTGGATCCGACACATTATCCTTTGACTTTACATAGTCAACAGTGATAATACCTCTAAAGAGTAGTTCTCTAATGGTATTATGTCTCCATCTTATATGATGAGATTTACCGTTAAACACCATGCTCCCTGCCCTATCGATAGCCTGTAACACCTCAATTTTTTGAACCAGAATGTTACACGGTGCTTATGACCCCGAAGGACCACAATCTAACCCATGACTAATATCTTTACCTATATACTGCATAATATAACATAAAAATACAGAAACATGTACTGAATGGCCATAAGGTTCAACTGAATAAATATTTGATAAGAACAATATCTGAAAATGGTATAACAATACCAAATCAAATCTTAAATAACTGTCTGACATGCTATAGTCTAGAAAGCCTCTAACTGTTTGAATAAGGAGTTGATGGGACATGTCCCCAACTAACTCCAACTACTGAAATAAACTGAAAACTATAATAGCAATGAAATCATCATGTCCTCGAAATATGAGGACTTACTTCTAACTCTGACTGCTGATACTAGAATCTATTGTTGACCTGGAGCTCGTTCCTCTAAAACTAAGGTGTAACATAAGAGAAAGCACCACAGTGCAAATGGGTCAGTTTAACTAAATGTACTGAGTATACGAGTGAGGTAGGATAAATGCAAAGGGTTATATGCATGAACAATGCTGACTGATATGCACGTGAGAATACATGCATACATGAGAAAATATAACTGAAATCGTGATGATACTGACTACTGAGTCTGAATACTGACATCATGACTTTACTGACAATTACTAATAAGTGAGGAACTAACATTGTATTACTAAATACTGAGGGACTAGTGCTATGTTACTGATACATAAATAACAGTGTTAAATAACTGTGTATGACATTCCTGATTATGAAGGACTGGTCTGGTCAACTGTATCTGAAAGTCTAATTATAAAGTATTAATCTGATTGATTGTATCTAGAAGCCATGAATATGAGAAATTGATATGCTTAATCGTATCTGACAGTCATGGAGATGGATACTGGTAATATGAGTTCTTAGCTTGGCTTACTCTAAGTGACTCTTATGAACATGCTTAACACATAATAAGCTCTATTATCACTAGGATATTCATACTAATTCATGTAATCAAACATGAATCACAGTATAGAAGGTTTCATGCGTAGGAACAATGGTTTATTTTCTAGCTCAGAAATATATGGGGTATTACAATATCTCCCCCTTGGGAACATTCGTCCTCGAATATGACTGAATGAGAGGGGAAACAATAAGCTGAACATGAACTGAACATGAATGACTGAAATATGAACTCATGACTGACGTGACAAATAAAATAATTCATACTGAACATGCATACCTGATGCATGGGTAGTTGATTTATGAATGGAGACTTAGTGTTCTGATGAACTAAGTTTCTCAGAATGAGAATGCATATCTGATGCAGAGATTGATAAGCTGAATCCATGCATATCTGATGCATATTTATATGACTGACATGATACATGAATGCATGACTGAAAGTACTGATAAGTTGATCACGCATATCTGATGCGTCAGTACACGACTAAATTGACTCATGAACATGCGACTTAACATGCAATGATATAGACACCAAGTTTGAACTGAAAACTGAGCATGGAAGGAATACCAAGATTGGTACAGAAATTTGAACATGAGAACAAGTAAGCTCAAAGAAGACTGTTACCTTGAACCAAAATACTGATGAGTTTAAGATTAATTACTCAATATGCATGAGCGAAAACATAAGAACATAACTGAGTCTAGAACGTGATACATAAATTGAACTGAGTCTGTAATGCATGACATGGATAGAGTATCTTATCGTGGACTAAATTGAGTTGTTGAGTACAAGGTTACGACTGAGATTTGGAGCTAGAGGGTCAACTTATGAGTATCCCTACTCCAAACTGGATTCATTACGTGAGAAGAGAATGGGACGCTTATGTTATGAAAGTTCAGGGGATCATAGAATATCTCCCCCTTGGGACACTAGGTCCCTCTAGGAGTACTGTCTTAGTTGAGCTACTGAGGAAAACTGAGGCGATGTGCAAGGAACCTAGGAACTAAATCATGACTGATTATCTGAGATCTGAAACTTGAGGCCTGATACATGATCTAAGATGAAGCCACTAAACTTCATGCACTGCAACTAAGACAACTGAAAGATTTATGAGGTGTTGAGCACGACTGTATGAATATACTAACTTATTTGATTAACTGAACAACTAATAGCTGAATACTGGGCATGTGAGACTTGTCTGTACTTAGTCCGAATAACTAGACTAAGGATGTAGAATATTACACATAGGAGGTAATGATTAAGTGGATAACATGAGGTAACTGAGCCAGAATGAGCAAAACTGTATCGCCTCAAGAATGCAAGGCTAGGCGTACAACATGATTTGGAAATATCTTGTAGATTGAGGTACTGAAGTACTACTGACTGAGTAACTGATAGTTGTAGCATGGGCCAAGCAAGTCTGGAACTGAATTGAGTTTCTGATCTGATTACTAATCTGAAGTTGGCACTAAAACTAAAACTGTAACTGAGATTCTTACTGGAACTAAATGTTGGGTTATGATAACTGAATGATGATAACTAAGGTTCAGGCTGATACTGAAATACTAAATTTTGGAACTGAACACTGATTACTGGGTACTGAATACTGAAATTATAACTAAGATAGCAACTGAGTTTCCATAGTACGCGATGGGGATTGACATAAGTCAAGGATCTAAATATACATTCACACTTTGTACTTTCCCATATTCTAAATACAACCTCATGATAACCACTTACTTTCACACTAACATGGTATTCAAGCCTATCTTTATAACTATCCCCTCATATACAGTAAGCATGCCATAATATTCTCTTAACATGAAACACTTTCTATCTTACATCTAAGAAACTGCTCATCACTACAATGTTCTATAAGGAAAGATTACTAAAGGATTACATTAGGAGAACCTGAAACATAAATTGGCACTGACTGAACTTGACACATGACTGAAACCTGAGGAATAGAATGTCAACAACATAGATTTACCAATAAGGTCTGAACTGAGGATATACATGACATAGTCTGAATTTATCTTATCTGTAGGGGCATAGCATGAGTCATGGAAACTAGATATACTATAAGGCATGACATGTGTACATGAGTCATGAGCTGCATGACTTGAGTCTGAAATTTCTGAATTCGTGGGACATGATTCGTAACACTGAGGGAGCTGAAACTCCTTATGCGGGGAACTGGGAGTGCACAAGAGTCTATGAGAAACATGTAAATATAAGATGTGTTCATGGAACTAAGTTATGAAACATGTGTAGGCATCATGATGATTGAAGTACAAAACTTGTACAAAGATAAGGATGGATCGGCAATCGTCTTCCCTTACTGATCTTTCTATGCATACTAGCACTACTACTGGAATTCTGAGAGCCTAACTTGGTTACTTGATCTATCATCTCCCCCTTGACCTTAAGCCATCATCTTATGTTTGTGAACACTTGACTAAGCTCTGAACTGAACTTTAATCATAATCACATACTTACACCCTGTCAAATACATGCTTGCCTTACTAAGCCCATTAGCTGATTTTGTTGCTTCATATACTACTAATATGACATCTACACCTACATACTTAATTCAAATTAATAAACTTAAATTCTAGCTTACACTGTTCAAGCCTACTGATTTACTCTGGTACAACTATCTCCATGAATATATAATCTGATCAAAATGGATAATACTATCCTAACTCTACCACTATTAACTCCTGAGTTCATGCTTAAAAATTCTAGGTCTACGCTGTTATAGGATTCTGAGAAAAAATCTGATGGCATATCTAAAATTGGGTTCGTGAACGAATTCTCATGGTCATGAATAAAATATGTACGACTTGGAACATAACGGGATTGATGGGGTATTTTTGAGTCTGTGGGCAATCCCATAACTGTATGTTGGGACTGGTTGAGGAAACTCTATCTCTAGAACTTTAAGCTTCACTATTTCTGTTACCTTGAAAGTAAGGTGGAGTTAACATGCGTGGAGCATGACGAGAATCTATATGAGTTTTCTAAGAACACTTACCTATAGCATAATCTGAGACATAAAAGAAGGGAAACTATTTCTAAAACATCTCATAGCCTCCTGCACATAAGTGTGGTTCAAAACAGACGCATATATAAGACTCTACTAGATGCGGCTTTTTAGACTTCCTAGGACACTGTTGAACCTTAGGCTCTGATACAAAGTTTGTAACACTCCGATTTTCTGAACCGGAATGCTACATGGTGCTTATGACCCCGAAGAACCACAAGCTAAACCCATGACTGATATATGTTCCTGTATTCTGCATAATATAATATAAAAATATGGAAACATATATTGAATGGCTATAAGGTTCAACTGAATAAACATCTGATAAGAACAATATCTAAAAACGGTATAACAATACCAAACCAAATCTAAAATTACTGTATGACATGCTATAGTCTGAAAAGCCTTTAACTGTCTGAATAAAGAGTTGATGGGACATGTCCCCAACTAACTCCAACTACTAAAATAAACTGAAAACTACAATAGCAATAGAATCATCATGTCCTCAAAATATGAGGACTTACTTCAAAATCTGACTGCTGATACTGGAATCTACTGCTGATCTGGAGCTCGTATCTCTAAACCTATTGTGTAACATAAAAGAAAGAACCATAACGCAAATGCATCAGTACGACTAAATATACTGAGTATACGAGTGAGATAGGCTAAATGTAAAGGGTTATATGCATGAACAATCCTGACTGATATGAACGTGAGAATACATACATACATGAGAAACTATAACTGAAATCGTGATGATACTGACTACTAAGTCTGAATATTGACATCATGACTTTACTGACAATCACTAATAAGTGAGGAACTAACACTGTATTACTAAATACTGAGGGACTAGTGCTATGTTACTGATACACAAATAACTGTGAATGATAGTCCTGATGATGAAGGACTGGTCTGGTCGACTGTATCTGACAGTCTAATTATAAAGTATTAATCTAATTGACTGTATCTGGCAGCCATGAATATGAGGAACTGATATGCTTTACTGTATCTAACAGACATGAAGATTGATACTGGTAATATGAGTTCAAAGAAATGGTAATAATGATAACATAAGTGACTGTATCTTATAGTCCTAAATATGGAGGAACTAGCTGAGTTCCGTATTGTATCTGAGTTGACTATATCTAACAGTCCTGATATTCTGAAGAACTATCTGAGTCTATTACTGAAACTGAGACTGAGACTGAAATTGAGACTATGGGTTGTAATCATCTAAACGACATGCCCCAGAACTGAACTGGTTGGGGTCCAACCTGTAACCCCAGATGGAAAGGTGTCAATACCGTTTCACGGGTAGAGACAACATGTGAATAAACCCTATTCTATTTTGGAGCTCATTCCATCTGCCCTGCTATCAGGTAAACTCAAAAGAGATGTATTAGCCCTATGGATAGGGATATCCCAACCTACGCTGGCTACATAGTTCTGGAATGCAAGGATTGCTTAAAGGAATCACACCCTCTGACTGTGACAGGTGAGTCTCTATTCTTGGGTTTTTTCGGTGCTGAATCCTACTCCCAACTGAAAGACACTGAACTGATTTGTTGAACTGAACTGATGTTAGTGAGATTGTTTAGCAGAGCTAAACTGAGTTAATGAGAGCACTAATCTTACTGAGTATTGAGTTCTTGAAATTTCTGAGAGTAATGAATTACGGAGATTACTGAAGTTACGCAGAACACTAGAATTTCTGAAGTTTCTGAAATCACTGAGTACTGAGATTACTGAGATTAGCTGAGATTAACTGAGTTACTGAACTTTCCTGAGTCACATGACTGACTGAGTTCTATGGAACATGGCTTGACTGAGAGTATCATGATATGGCTCTAGGCACACAACTATATTTTTTGGGTACAAGTACCCCCAGGTCTCGATAGAAGGAAACTGACACACACGACTGACTTGATCATAAGAGTAGAGTCCAAAATTCACAATATCATAAGTAGGGGATTTCATACTATACATGATGCTCAACTTCTTATACCTGGAATGGCATGCATACAACATGTATATACTTGCATATCTTCAATATCATGCTCATTTCATATCACAACAACAACACATAACAATAACGTGAAAATTATGTGAAATCATAGAGCATAGAATGTGGACTTGTCATTTAAGCACTATTAAATCATGGGACATGAATTCTATCATCCTAGGAATTTTATCAAACACCTTACATACACCACTTTGGGTATAGGTTTATTCATGAATTCAACAATCCATATCACCCAAAGTACATATATTTCAACTAACATGCCATCCTAGTTTCATACAAACCCATAAATATTCTATCTTGACATCATTCAACACATAAACAAGATCAACAATCAAATCAAAATATAAAAAGCATGTCATATAGTTTAAAATAGGGTTCTTGGACTTCATGGACAAAAGAAGTCCATGAATGCACACACGCATACCTTAGTTCTTGATTTAGTGAAGATTGATGGAGAAATTCTTGGAATTTGATGGTAGAATTTTCTTGAACTTGAATCCCCCAAATGAAACCCTAATGTTTTCTTGATAGGATTTTGATGAAAAAGAGTATGTTTTGGTGAAATAATGGCTTAATTTCGTGTTTGGGAGCTAATATAGGGGTGGGAAGATGACCTAAATACCCCTCTAGATGCGTCTTTTAATTTTTGTAAAAATTTCCCGATTTGGGCCCCTAGAGCGACGCGGCGACATCGCATTGCCACTTGTTTATGACCTGGAAACTCACCGCGATGCGGTGGAATCGCGTAGAGACACTGGAAATTGACAAACGTCATTTTGGCTTATGGCGCGACGCGCCACTGACTGAAATGACACTGCTGGAACTTTAAATCGCCATAACTTCTTCACCGGGTGTCCATTTTATGTGAATTTGGTATCGATGGAAAGCTTATTCAATTCTTTACAATTTGGAGGGTATGAATATGACAAAACCACCTATAAACTAAGTTATTCTCGTTTAAAGATGACCTATGTGAAATCACACATAAAAATTTGGTGGATTCAAAAGTTCTTAGCTTGGCTTACTCTAAGTGACTCTTATGAACATGCTTAACACATCATAAGCTCTATTATCACTAGGATACTCATCCTAATTCATGTACTCAAACATGAATCACAGTATAGGAGGTTTCATGCGTAGGAATAATGGTTCATTTTCTAGCTTAGAATTATACGGGGTATTACATCGCCGCTTGGCTATCACAGTGTATACATACTGGTGCCAATGGTTTGGGCCAATATGAAATATTTTCCAAGAAATTTAAGAGCCATGTTGCTTCTTCACTAGCTTTATCTAATGTGATAAATTCTGATTCCATTGTAGAGCGAGCAATACATGTCTGTTTGAATGGTTTCCAAGAGACTACTCCTCCACCTATGGTAAATACATATCCACTTGTGGATTTAACTTTATTTGATCAGGTGATCTAATTTTCATTACTTTTGATTCAATTTACATCTCTATGTCCTTCAATTACCACAGGATATTTATTATAGTGTAAAGCATCGTCTTAAGTGTATCTATGATACCCCAAAACTCTTTTTATTGCCATCTAATGAGTTTTATTGGAATTACTCATGTACCAACTCAACTTACTAATAACACATGTTATGTCTAGCCATGTACAATTCATGATATACATTAAACATCCCAATACTCTTACGTAATCTAACTGTGAGTCACTTTCACCTTCATTATTTTGAAGTGCAAAGCTCATGTCCAATGGAGTCTTGGTAATACCAAATTCTAAATACTTTAATTTTTCAAGTACCTTTTCAATGTAATGAGACCGTGACAACGCCAACCCTTGTGGAGTTCTATGAATTCTTATTCCTAAGATCACATCCACAACTCTAAGGTTTTTCATATCAAACTTTCTTTTAAGCATTCATTTCATAGCATTAATGTCAGAAATATCTCTACTAATGATCAACATATCATCCACATACAAACAAACAATGACCTTCATTCATTTCATAGCATTAATGTCAGAAATATCTCTACTAATGATCAACATATCATCCACATACAAACAAACAATGACCTTGTGATTTGGAGTGTCATTAATGTAAAAACATTTATCACATTCATTTATCTTGAACTCGTTTGCCAACATAGTTTGGTGAAACTTCGCATACCAATGTTTAGGTGCGTGTTTTAGTCCATAGAGTGACTTAACAAATCTGGACACCTTTTTTTCTTTAACAAGAACCACAAAACCCTCGGGTTGTTTCATGTAAATTTCTTTCTCCAATTTTTTATTTAGGAATGTTGTTTTAACATCTATTTGATGAATTTTAAGACCATATACCGCCGTCAAGGAAATTAACATCCGAATTGATATTATCCTTATTACAGACGAGTATGTATGAAAGTAATCAAGGCCTTCCTTCTATTTGAAGCCTTTTACTAAATGTCTTGCCTTGTATTTTTCAATAGTACCATCCGTTTTCATTTCCTTTGGAAGATCCATTTAGAACCTAAAGATTTATTTCCTGGAGGAAGATTAACCAACTCCCAAGTATGGTTGCTCAAGATTGAGTCAATCTTACTATTGACTGCCTCTTTCCAAAAGTATGAGCCTGAAGACGACATCGTTTTTTTGAATGTTTGAGGCTCATTTTCTAAGAGAAATGTTACAAAATCTGATTCAAACAAAATTGACTTTCTTGGATGTGTACTATGTCTTGGATTCTCATCATTATGTACATCCTTACTTGGTTCGTCTCAAAATCATTTAGACCCTCCACTAGACTGTTCATGTCTAGTTTTATACGGATAAATGTGTTCAAAATACTCTGTATTATCTAATTCAATTTCAATATTTTCCTTGATAACCGGATGTTCGGATTTATGAACCAAAAACCGACATACTTTACTATTTTATCATATTCTATGAACATGCAGTCCACTGTCTTAGGTCCTATTTTCACCTTTTAGGCATAAAAACTTGGACTTTCGCTAGACACCCCCATACTTTGAAATATTTAAAGTTGGGTATCCTTCCTTTTTATTTTTCATATGAAATTGATTGTGTCTTACTATGGGGCACTCTATTGAGTATTCAGTTAGCTGTAAGGATAGCTGTCCCCCACAAGTTTTGCTGTAAACCTAAACTTATTAGTAAGGCATTCATCATTTTCTTTAGGGTTCGATTTTTTATTTTTGCAATTTTATTAGATTGAGGTGAATATGGGGTAGTAGTTTAATGGACAATTCTATTTTCTACACATATTTTCACAAATGGAGATTCATATTCTCCACCCCTATCACTTTTTATCATTTTGATCATTTTCTCTAACTAATTTTTAAATTTTATTTTATATTGTCTAAACACATCTATTGCTTCATTCTTAATGTTTAGCAAATAGACATAACAATACCTAATGCGATCGTCAATAAAAGTTATAAAATACTTTTTTCACCACGAGATGGTGTTGACTTCATATCACAAATGTCAGTGTGTATTAAGTCTAAGGGATTAGAATTCCTTTCAACAGACTTATACGGATGCTTAGAATATTTTTTTTCCACACACGTTTGACATTTTGATTTATTTCACTCACAGTTTGGCAAAACTTCTAAGTTAATCAGTTTTCGTAATGTTTTATAATTGACATATCCTAATCTTTCATGCCACAATTCATTAGACTCAAGCAAGTAAAAAGAAACAAAAATTTTATTGATTTCAACTGTCATTACATTCATCTTAAAAAGGCCCTCAGTGAGGTATGCTTTTTCTATGTACACTTCTCCTTTACTAACTACAATCTTTCAAGAAACAAATACATATTTGAATCTATTTTTGTCAACAAGTGATACTGAAATTAAGGTCTTTCTTAACTGTGGTACATAAAGGACATTGTTGAGAGTCAACACTTTGCTTGACATCATTTTTAAGCAGACTTTTCCTGTCCCTTCAACATTTGCAATTGCGGAGTTTTCCATATAGATCTTCTCTTCGCCTTGAGTTGGAGCAAACACATTAAACAACTCTTTATTGGCACAAATACGACAGGTGGCACCCGAATCCATCCATCATTCTCTTGGATTTCCTACCAAGTTACATTCAGAAAGTATGGCACATAGATCGCCTATTTCATTCTTGGATTCATCCATATTGGATTGATCCTTCTTTTTACCTTTCTTTGGGGCACGACAATCTAGTGACTTGTGGTTAATCTTGCTACAATTAAAGCATTTTCCCTTGAAATTCTTCTTTGATTGATTGCTTTCTTATCCAGTTTTCTTCCGCTTCTTTGAGTCGTTGGAATCGTTTTCTACAATGTTAGCTCCACTAATTGCAGAATTTTCTTTTGACCTCCTCTCTACGACTTTGTTGTCTTTGTTGATGTGCAACCTCACAACGAGGTCTTTGACTGTCATTTCCTTTTGCTTGTGTTTTAAGTAATTCTTGAAGTCCTTCCATAAAGGTGGAAACTTCTCTATTATTGCAGCAACTTGAAATGCCTCGTTCACAACCAAACCTACAATAAAGTTTGTGTGATCATTAAGAACATTTTTAACATTCTCAAATAAGGTAATCACTAAATTCATACCTTCAGAAAGGATATCTGGATGATGAATTGTAGTTCTTGTACTTGAGATATGACAGTTTTACGGTCAATCATTTTGTACTCAAGGAATCTTGCAATAAAGAACTTCTTAGTTCAAGTATTCTCAATCTTATATTTCTTTTTCAGCGCATTCCAAAACTCCTTTGATGTATTCATTCCACTGTAAATGTTATATAAATCATCTTGGAGGACACTTAGGAAATAATTCCTACAGAGGAAATCGAAATGTTTCCATGCCTCTATTACAACGAACCGCTCCTTGTCTGAATTTTCTTTGGGAGCTTCTGGAGCATCTTCAGCTTTAAATATTTGAAGACCCAAAGTTGTCAGATAGAAGAACATCTTCTGTTGCCACCGCTTAAAATCTATTCCAAAAAATATTTTAGGCTTTTCCGCTAGTGTTATAGCAGGTGGCGCAGTTGTACGATCGGTTATTGCAACATTCATTGCTTCCACAGTTGTCACATCTTCAGTTACATGACCATCAGTAGTCATAATTTCCTTTCACAAAAATACAGTCAACTTTAGTATATCAATATACTAATTACAAGTTTGTAGCAACTTTGAACAACTCTTGTTTCTAGTTTAATGATGAAGTTTTTATGTCTTCCAATCATTAATCGAATGAGCTTTAACTTATGATGAAGTTTTTTATTTTTTTAAATCACTTGTTAAGTTTAACCAGAGTAGAAAGCATAAAGTTTTAATTTCCAGAAACCAAATAATACAGATTACCATATTTAATTCCTTAAGATTGTTATTTCGGGTACACAATCTGTATGTTTCTATATTAAACATCAACACAAGTTCAAAAAAATTTCAAGAACAACAATGAAGTTTTTAACACCTTCAACACAAGTTCAACAAGAACTATCAAAGAAGTAAGTTATGTAAAAGAAATAAGATGAAACAGAATAAGAACCAAGTCCTCCGACATCACGGAGTGTCCTTAAAAAATTAATTCCCCCCAAGTACCTGAGGTGTTGCGGTACCTCAAACTATCGATAGTTGCAGTACCTCAAACTATCGAATTCGCCGAACACACTCAACAACAGCTTGATCATAATGAGTTTTTGGAAGTAGAAAAGTGTTTTCAATTCTAAAAGTTTTTGTTGCTACCTGTGGAAAAAATGCAGGTATTTTATAGCCATCAAGTGTCTCTTATAAAAGGAAGCAATGGTTCATCTGAAAGGTGTATCCCTTTGGAATTGTCATGTCTGTCTATTCAAAACATTATGTCTTTTCTAAACAATCACATCCGATCAAACATTCACCCCTTTTTTGAAATAGTGTGTCATTTTCTTGAAGGGTTGCGTCCCTTTCGAGTAATGTTTCTGCGTTTGTGCATGTATCTGCATGGTGTTTTATGGAGGAAAAAATATTTTTCATTTTTTTCTTTTGATTTTTTGGATTAATAAATTCCAATTGTTTTTCCATGTTTTAAATAATTTTTTCCAAAAAAATTAATCTCATTAATCATTTGACAAATCTGAAGCCGAAGTCGAGGCGGAGCCGAGTGACGACGATGATGGTGCGAGGCACCTCTTGGTTCTTGCCTCACTATCCACGTGGAGTTGTGTTTCTTAAAAAGAATACATGAAAGTTACTTTCTCCCACCAATGTGGGAGAATTAGTATAGACTTTTCTTATTGTGAGCACAATTTCCTTTAAGCTGTGATCTCACTTTCCCTCCACTAATTTCCTCCATTTTTTATTCACACATTCAACTTGAACCCAACACTTTTAACATCAATTAACATATGTGGTAAAATAGTCATGTCAATCATTATTTTCTTCAAGAGTGTCAAGTTAAAATGTGAAAAGTAAAAAATAAAAATGGACGTAGGGAGTATATGGTGATCAGTCGCTATATAAAAGTGTCAAGAAGTCATTCCAAACTCCTTTCAATGGGGAAAGTATACTATTTATATAAGGTTAAAAATTATTTTATATATATATATATATATATATAATAGATATTGATCCCCCTTTAGTTTCTTCGTGTGTTTACTTATCATATTTTGAGCCTCAACAGTAAAAAGTCATAACACATAAATATATCCTTTTACTTAGATTAAATTTTCATCTATACCCTCCAAATTTGGTTGTGTACAAATGGACACTTAAACTTGTATAAAGTTGAACAAATAGACACATGTGTCCTATGTGGCATCCGACGTGGTCAATTCATTTTCTACATGACGCCCTACCTGTATTATGCCAAATAGGACGTATGTGTCTACTTATTTAACTTTACACAAGTTTAAGTGTCTACTTGTGCACATCCAAAGTTGGAGGTCATAGATACGAGCTGAGATCAAATTAAAAGACATGTTTATGTATTATGCTTAGTGAGACTTCTTACTCCACTACTATTTGAAACCACTATTTGAAAGTGTGAGAGGATGGTCCAGATTTGTCCACTCTTAATACAGGTTTCAGCCACCAACGATCGATAGGTGCGTTGCTAGAGTAACCACACTACAGTGTTTTTCCCGCTCTTCTCAGCAGTTAGTTTGCCCATGATCAGCAAGCGTTCTATTAAAAATTGTTTTCCTATTAGACCCTTTTTTTAAAGGTTACTAGACCCTAATAAGTAAAGCTAACGAATCAAGACATGAAAAAGATCAGAAGAACTTTTCAACTATATATTCTGGGTAAAAGTGATTAATAAAGTAAAATACACATGTTAATTAAGACGTTATATTCAAATACATGACATGCATATATTGGCTTGGTGTAAGCACCAGGTACGAAAAAGTTTTTCCCTACATTCTAGAGGAGTATCTTGCACAATAAGACTTTTACTATAATATTTATTTTTTATAACAATATTTCATTACAATGATCAATTTTTTCTTTGAAATCAATTTTGTATTTTATGTTATGTTATATTGTGTGCTCTATAAAATAACATTTCATAATTAAACATGAAAAAATATCTCAACAAATATGCCATATAGAAAATTGTTGGGTTCAAGATTAAAAGTGTGAATGGAAAATGGAGTGAACCAAGTGGAGCGAAAAAATTGAGATAACACTCAAAATGAAAAGTGTACTAAAAAAATAGGAAAATCTACTAATTGTCCCATTGGTGGGAGAATGAAAATTTCAAGTGTTTATATTAAGAAACACTTACTCCCATGTGTGCATGCTTCTGCATGCAGAAACGCTGAACATTGCTTCGAAGAGACACAACTCTTCGGGTAAAAAGGCACACTATTTTGGAAAAAGGAATGTCTGTTCAGATGGTTCTGACTTTTCATAAGCAGACGGAATATTTCTAATGGACAGACATGACTGCTCCAAAGGATACACTTTTTCGAATGAACCATTGCCTCTTTTCGGAAGAGGCACTTAATGGCTATATAAACTTGCATTTTTCCACAGGTTTTGTAACAAAAATTTCTGAATAAAAAACACTTCTTGTCTTCTGAAAAACTCTGTGTGATCATCTCCCGTTGAGTGAGTTTGAAGAGAATATGACCGTTTGAGGTACCACTACTGTCGGATCGTTAAGCCATTTTATCCTAGGAGGAAAATTCCGCAACCTCGAGTACTTGAGGAAAATTATTCCTTAAGGACACTCCGTGAATTTGGAGGACTTGGCTTTTTTCTACTTCATCTATTTTTCTTTTAAAGAAAACTGAAAACAAACTTCTTTGAAAGATCATTTTGATCTTGTGTTGAAGCTATTGGAAAACTTCATAAGTGTTCTTGATTTATTCTTGAACTTGTGTTGAAGTAGTTTTGCCAAAATACAGATTTTATGTACCCGAAACAACAATATAAAGGAAATAAGTTTCAAAATCTGTATTGTTTGGTTTCTGAAGATTAAAGCTTTACTCTTTCTACTCCGTTTCAACTTAACAAGTGATTTGGAGATATAAAAACTTCATCAAAGTTAAAGGTCATTCGGTTAACGATTGGAAGTCATAAAATCCTCATCGTTAAACTTGAAACAAGGGGTGCTTAAGGTTGTTACAACTTTATAAGTAGTATTTTGATATACTAAAATTAACTATCTTTTTGTGACAGGAAAATGACTACTGACA
The DNA here is from genome assembly GCA_030864215.1 of Capsicum pubescens. Lineage (NCBI taxonomy): Eukaryota > Viridiplantae > Streptophyta > Magnoliopsida > Solanales > Solanaceae > Capsicum > Capsicum pubescens. Next base: position 94,853,572 of record CM061538.1, on the reverse strand, counting down.
GTCATGTGAATGATGCTGCAACGACTATGGCAGCAACTAATATTGCCACAATGAGTTGTTCAAGTGCTCCGCAGGCAATGGCACCAGCGAAGAAACCCAAAAAATTCATGGGTGTTGACTTTAAAAGGTGATAATAGAAGATGTTCTTCTACCTTACAACGTTATGTCTTTAAAGATTTACATCTGAAGAAGCTCCAGAGTTTCCTGAGAAAACTTCTGACCAGGAGCGATTTGTCGTTATGGAGGCGTGGAAACACTCTAATTTCCTATGCAGGAATTACATTCTAAGTGGCCTCCAAGATTACCTATACAACGTGTATAGTGGAATGAATACGACAAAAGAATTGTGGGGTGCGCTAGAAAGAAATTACAAGACTGAGGATGCTAGAACCAAAAAGTTCTTCATTGCAATATTCCTTGAGTATAAAATAATTGATAGCAAGTCTGTTGTATCCCAAGTACAGGAACTGCAAGTTATCATCCATGATCTCCTTGCGGAAGGTATGAGTTTGGTAAATACCTCTGTTGAACATATTAAAAATGTTCTTAATGTTCACATAAAATTTATTGTAGGTTTGGTTGTGAACGAGTCATTTCAAGTCGCGACAATAATAGAGAAGTTGCCACCTATGTGGAAGGACTTCAAGAACTACTTAAAACATAAACGAAAGGAAATGATAGTTGAAGATCTCATAATGAGACTGCGGATTGAAAAAGACAACAAAGCCACGGAAAGAAGGTCGAGAGGAAATTCAGCAATGAATGGAGAAAACATTGTAGAAGACGACCACAACAACTCAAAAAAACAAAAAAAAAGTTGGACAAGAAAGCGATACACCTAAGAATAAATTCAAGGGGAAATGCTTTAATTGTGAAAAGATTGGCCAAAAGTTAACAGATTGTCGTGCCCCAAATAAAGGCAAAAAGAAGGACCAAGCAAATATGGCTGAATCCAAGAAAGAAATGGATGATCTGTGTACTATGCTATTTGAATGCAACTTTGTGGAAAATCCTCGACAATGGTGGATGGATTCCGGTGCCACCCACCATGTTTGCGCAAATAAGAAGTTGTTTGCTACGTTCGTTTAGGCTCAAGGTGAAAAGAAGATTTACATGAAAAACTCTGCAACTGTAAAAGTTGAAGAAACAGGAAAAGTATGCTTGAAAATGACTTCAGGAAAAGTGTTGACTTTGAACAATGTCCTATATGTACCGAAGTTACGAAATAACTTAATTTCTATATCACTTTTTGATAAAAACAAATTCAAATGTGTATTTGTTTTTGAAAAAATTATACTTAATAAAGGAGAAGTGTACGTAAGAAAAGGCTACCTCACTGAGGGCCTATTCAAAATGAATATTGAAATCAATGAAAGTTCAGTTTCTTCTTACTTGCTTGAATCTAATGATTTGTGGCATGAATGATTAGGACATGTCAATTACAAAACATTGCAAAAACTGATTAACTTAGAAGTTTTGCCAAACTTTGATATTAATAAATCAAAATGTCAAATGTGTGTGGAATCAAAGTATGCTAAGCATCCGTATAAGTCCGTTGAAAGGAATTCCAATCCCTTAGACTTTACCCACACTGACATTTGTGATGTGAAGTCAATACCATCTTGTGGTGGAAAAAAGTATTTTATAACTTTTATTGATGATTGCACTAGATACTGTTATGTCTATTTGCTAAATTATAAGGATGAAGCAATAGATGCGTTTAGACAATATAAAATAGAAGTTGAAAATCAGTTAGAGAAAAATATCAAAACGATAAGAAGTGATAGGGGCGGAGAATATGAATCTCCCTTTGTGAAACTATGTGTAGAGAATGGAATTATCCATCAAACCAAGGTTTTGTATTCACCTCAATCTAATGAAATTATGGAAAGGAAAAATCAATTCTTAAAGGAAATAATGAATGTCTCACTAATAAGTTTAGGTTTACCGCAAAAATTGTGGGGGGGGGAGAACTATCCTTACAACTAACGGAATACTCAATAGAGTTCCCCATAGTAAGACACAATCAATTACATATGAAAAATAGAAAAGGAAGAAACCCCACCTTAAAATATTTCAAAGTTCGGGGGTGTCTAGTGAAGGTCCAAGTTCCTATACCTAAAAGGATAAAGATAAGACCTAAGACGGTGGACTGCGTGTTCATAGGATATGCTAAAAGTAGTAAAGCATGTCAATTTTTAGTTCATAAATTTGAACATCTGGATATCAATGAAAATACGGTAATTGAATATGATAATACTGAATTCTTTGAACACATTTATCCGTATAAAACTAGACCTGAACAGTCTACTGAGGTTCTAAATGACCTCGAGATGAACCAAGTGAGGATGTACATAATGATGAAAATCCAAGATGTAGTACATGTCAAAGAATGTCAACTTCGTTTGGATCAAATTTTATAATAATTCTCTTAGAAAATAAGCCTTAAATATTTAAAGAAGCGATGATGTCTTCAGACTCATCTTTTTGAAAAGAGGCAGTCAATAGTAACATTGATTCAATCTTAAACAATCATACGTGGGAGTTGGTTGATCTTTCTCCAGGAAATAAACCTTTAGGTTATAAATGAATCTTCAAAAGGAAAATGAAAGTGGATGGTACTATTGACAAATACAAGTCAAGACTTGTAGTAAAAGTCTTTAAACAAAAGAAAGGCCTTGATTACTTTGATAAATACTCTCTTGTAATAAGGATAACGTTAATTCGGATGTTAATTGCCTTGGCGACAGTATATGGTCTTGAAATCTATAAAATGGATGTGAAAATAGCATTCCTAAATGGAGAATTAGAGGAAGAAATTTACATGGAAAAAACTGAGGGTTTTGTGGTTCCAGAAAAAAAAAATAAGGTGTGTAAACTTGTTAAGTCACTTTATGGACTAAAACAAACATATAAATAGTGGCATGCGAAGTTTAACCAAACCATGTTGGCAAACAAGTTCAAGATAAATAAATGTGATAAATGTGTTTACATTAAAGACACTCTAAATCACTAGGTCATTATTTGTGTGTACATGGATGATATGTTGATCATCAGTAGAGACATTTCTGATAGAAATGCTACGAAATGAATGCTTAAGAGCAAGTTTAATATGAAAGACCTTAGAGTTGCGGATGTGATCAGGAATAAGAATCCATAGAACTACATAAGGGTTGGCATTGTCACAGTCTCATTACATTGCAAAGGTATTTGACAAATTCAAGGATTTGAAATTTGGTATTGCCAAGACTCCATTGGATATGAGTTTTGCACTTCAAAATAATGAAGGTGAAAGTGACTCACAATTGGAGTACGCAGGAGTGTTGGGATGTTTAATGTATATAATGAATTGTACACGAGCAGACATAGCATGTGCTATTAATAAGTTGAGTCGGTACATGAGTAATCCCAATCAAACTCATTGGATGGAAATGAAAAGAGTTTTGGGGTATCTTAAATACACTCAAGACTATGTTTTGCATTATAATAAATATCTGTGGTAATTAAAGGATATAGTTATGCAAATTGAATCATCGGATCTAATTAAGTAAAATCCACAAGTGGATATGTATTTACTAAAGGTGGAGGAGCAGTCTCTTGGAAATCGTCCAAACAGACATGTATTGCTTGCTCCACAATGGAATCTGAGTTTATCGCATTGGATAAAGCCGATGAAGAAGTAGAATGGCTATGAAATTTCTTGGAAGATATTCCTTATTGGGACAAACCATTGGCACCAGTAAGTATACACTGTGATAGTCAATATGCGATAGGTAGGGCAGGGAGCATGATCTACAATGATAAATCTCATCACATAAGACGAAGACATAATACCGTTAGAGAACTTCTCTCTAGTGTAATTATCACTATTAACTATATGAATTCAAGGGATAATGTGTCGGATCCACTTACAAAAGGCCTATCTAGAGAAGGATTTGAGAGAACATCCAAGGTAATGGGTTTACAGCCTAGGAAAAGTCAGCATACCAGTAACTCTACCTAGCAGACTGGAGATCCTAAGATCTAGGTTCAAGGAGATCAAACAAAGTTGTGTCTAACAGGTTCAACATTGTCAATATACCCAACCCATTCTCATGATGTATACACTATTTAGTAAACAAGGATAAGACTTATAGTGTGAAGTCTTTTAATGATTATCTAAATTTGACAGATTTGACCAAATAATTTAATCTATAGGATTGAACGTTTATAAATCACCTATGTGAGAGTGAAGTGGAAGCCTCTTCAAGGAGAAGGTTAGTAAAGGTCTATTCTCTAAGCTCTCATGAGACCGGAACATATTCATAGCTGAAACGAACAACATAGTGAGAACCATAAATGGTAAAAGGTTGGTTGTGTGACATGTGTTGTCTAGGTGTAAATTAAAGCTCGACGGTTCAAAGATATCAAATCTACTGATTGCCGAGTGCATCCGATGCATGTTCACTACGAAAAGTTCAAAGGAAAACCCACTTATCCAGATGCAATCAGTCTTTGCTTGATGATCACATACTTTTCTGTAAATTTTAACGAAAAAATAGTCACTCCCCATTCATGTGGGAGATTGTTGGATTCAAGATTAAAAGTGTGAATGGAAAATGGAGGGAACCAAGTGGAGGGAAAAAATTGAGATAACACTCATAATGGAAAGTGTACTCAAAAAATGGGAAAGTCTACTAATTCTCCCACATTGGTGGGAGAATGAAACTTTCAAGTGTTTATATTAAGAAACACTTACTCCACATGGTAAGTGAGGCAAGAACCAAGAGGTGCCTCGCGCCGTCGTCGTCGCTCGCTCGGCTCGGCTTCGATCGATGAGATTAATTTTTTAGAAGAACTTTATTTACATAGTCCGAAAAATCCAACAGTTTTACTTCTCCATTAACGTAAAACGCTGAACGTTTCTTCGAAGAGACACAACTCTCCTGGTAAAAAGGCATACTATTTTAGGAAAAGGAATGTTTGTTCGAATGGTTGTTACTGCTCATAAACAGACGCAATATTTTGAATGGATGGACATGATTGTTCCAAAGGATACACCTTTCTAAATGAATCATTGCCTCCTTTCGGAAGAGGCACTTAGAGCTACATAAACCTGCATTTTTCCATAGGTTTTGCAGCAAAAATTTCTGAATCAAAAACTCTCCTTGTCTTCTGAAAAACTCTGTGTGATCATCTCCCATTGAGTGAGTTCGAAGAGAATTCGATCGTTTGAGGTACCACTACTGTGGGATTGTTAAGCCATTTTATCCTGGGAGGAAAATTCCACAACCTCGGATACTTGAGGGGAATTATCTCCTTAAGGACACTCCGGGAATTCGGAGGACTTGACTTTTTTGCTTCATCTCTTTTTCTTTAAAAAATCTGAAAACACACTTCTTTGAAAGATCATTTTGATCTTGTGTTGAAGGTGTTGGAAATCTTCATAAGTGTTCTTGATTTATTCTTGAACTTGTATTGAAGTAGTTTTGCCAAAATAGATATTTTATGCACCCGAAACAACAAAGATTTGTCTATATAAATATTTTGTTTGAGCGTTCATCACATGATCTTTAGCCTATTGTTCGAAGAATTTGTCCGAAGTCACTACTAAAAAATCAAAAAAAACGACCACACAAAACTAACCACTTGTGGTCGATTTTTTAATTATTTTTTTAATTTTTTTTATTAAAAAAAGCGACCACATGTGGTCTCTTTATTATTATAAAATATCAAAATAAATATTCCAGTAAGTTTTGTATTAATTATTTTATATTTTAAAAATTAAAATTTTGGTCGGTTTTTTAAAAAAAAAATAATTTAAAAATATTTCTATGGTCGGTTTTTAAAAATTATTTTTAATTAATTTTTTAAATAAACCGACCACTTGTGGTAGGTTTTCTTATTTAAAAAAAAAAGAAAATATTTTTAAAAAAGTGACCACTTGTGGTTGGTTTTTATTTAAAATAAAAAGAAATTAATTTTTATAAACCGACCACTTGTGGTCGGGTTTTATTGAAATTACAAAATTAAATTTAAAAAAATGACTACTTGTGGTCGTTTTTAATTTAAATAATATTAATAAAAATTTTAAAAACCAACCACATGTGGTTGGTTTTAGATTTTAAAAAGATAAAAAGTAAATAATTATTTTTAAAAAGTAATTATATCCCATATATAATATTGTTATTAGTAAAAATAATATATTAGATTATGTAATATAATTATTGTTATTAGTAAAAATAATATATTAGATTACATATATAATATAATATATTTACTTTATTAAAAAATAATCTAATATATTATTTTTTAAAACTACATTGATTACATGTAGTCAATAACCAATATAATAATAATAAAAATTAATCAATATACCAACATGGGTTGTGGTACAATGGATGGGGTTGCTCCACCCTTAATCAGAGGTTGAGGGTTCGACCCTGGGCATGGAGAAAACTCTTTTGGGAGCACTACCTCCCGAATGGGGCCCTACCCGGCGCGAATCCAAATTAGTCGGGCTCCAATGCGGGTACCGAACACCGGATGGGAAACTAAAAAAAAAATCAATCAATATAACGTGAAAAAACTCACACTAAAAATATATCAAATATAATATACAAATTATGTATAATGTAATCTTTATCTTTTACTTATGTTTCAATATATAAAATATATATTTTCCATTATACATACATTAAATGCCGTTAAACATGCATAATCTTTATATAATGAATATGTGTATATATATATCATACCGTTGGGATAGACCATTGAAAACTGTTGTATACGTATTTGAAAGACAAAAACTGATCTTTATACTACGCATTTGAAAGGTGATGTTTAGAGTACGTATTTACAGTCATAATAATGTAATATATAATCGATAATTCATCAGAATATAATGAACGTGTTCTATTATAAGGTAATATATAGATATATATAAACAGATATATATATACAGATATATATATATATATATATATATATTTGTATATATATATATTTAGATATTAATATATGATGTAGAGATCGATTGATGAATGATGTAGTCAAAACCTAGTACTTGTGTATGTATGTGTGATATATATAGTACGCACTTAGAACTTGATAGAGTCGATAGTGTGTATATGTGTGTGTATGTATAGGTATATAAATGTAGTATATACATAATATACAGTGAAGGTATGCTAATGACATAAGATAATGTAATCTATAATTCATTCGAGTATTTGTGAAATATGTTGTATATTATTATAAGATAGTAAAATCATGTATGTGATGTTTATTGTATGTATTTTAAAGCTGACAGACAATTGAATATATGTATATGTACGTATATCTCGTGTAGTGACGTATGTAGTAATCGAAAGCTAGATAACTGAATCTATATATCAAACTATTGAGGAAGTCGATATACTATTTTCAGTCAATGCAGACACACGTATTTTTTTGAAGTTTTAATAACGTAAGACTAGTATTACGAGTTATATGCATGAGAGGGGGAGGAAGGAAGCAAGGGAGGGGGATTAACACGTTGTATTGCGAGCGAGGTATATATATATCAATGAATTTTGTAAATTAAAATAAATTTTTGGTTAATTAACTTTTAATTACGATATTATATATATATAAATATATAAAATATCGTAATTCACAAAATTCATTGATATTATTATATTACTGAGCAAATATACTACTCCTGTTAATGTGTTGATAAAATAACCAAGTATCTAATTTGTAAATATACGCATTGCGTTAAATATGATGATAACATAATTAATTATATGATTTAATCATTTTATTAAAATTGAGCACATGTGATTGTTTTTCGATAATAATTATTATAAAAGTAAAATCGAACACTTATATTTTAATTTGTGATCATTTTTGTAAAATTATATATAACTTAATTAATTAATTAATATATTAATTATTTTTTTAACTAATTTTTAATTTTTTTTAACTAATTTTGTAAAATAACCACTTGTGGTCGGTTTTCGTGAATTATTAAAAAAAAATATTTTAATTAAACCCAGCCCGCCCAATCGGTTTTAAACATTATAACCGAAAAAACCCCAAATCAAACCCCCACACACAAAAAAAAATGGTTCTCACATTCCCCAAATCCTCAAATCCTCTAAATCCACAAATCTACCCCATTGTCGCTGATTTCTGCCGCCCCAAGCTCCGGTAAGTTTAAAAAACTTTAACTCTTTATATTTCTTGTTAGATACTAGCTAAAGGGTCAAATTTATTATGTCTTGGTAGTAATTTTAGTTAGCTCAAAGTTAAAAAAGTATTTGTTGTAGTTATTATGTTTCATTACATAATTTTAGTTAGTTGAAAGGAAAAAAAGTAATGAAAATTTCGTTTTAGTTAGTTGAAGATTCAATTTTAGTTCAAGAAATATCCTTTTAGTTGGTTCAAGATTCAATTTTAGTTGAAGAAATTTCCTTTTAGTTAGTTGAACATTCAATTTTAGTTATTATGCTTCATTACATAATTTTAGTTAGTTGAAAGTAAAAAAAAAAATGGAAATTTCCTTTATTCAATTTTAGTTCAAGAAATTTCCTTTTAGTTAGGTCAAGATTCAATTTTAGCTAAAAGTTCCCCTCTTTGTGTGTTTTAGCAAGTAATTTAGGGACTTTAGAGGTGATTTTAGCATAATGTTGGCGGTTTGTTTATGGTGATTTTAAGCTAAAATACGAGAAAATAAGGATGCCAAGATTTTTGTTATTTTGCGAAATGGTCAAATTTTTTTAATTCTACTAGCCTAATGGGTTGCTTGAAATTTGATGTTACCGTTTGACAAAATCAGAATTCAGGAAAAGGATTACTTTGTTGTTTTTCCGGTGACCGCTTATCTCTTTCACTTTAATTTATGCCAAGATAAGGTAAGTTGACTTCTCTCTAATTTGTTATAATGAAGCTTTTTTATTTTTCATATTGAAGTCTAGTGAAGCCGTGTGTGGCCTTGTTCGATTCACTAGCATTGTTGTTATCTTCTTGTTATTGTTCATATTAAAGTCTAGTGAAACCGTGTGAGGCCTTGTTCGATTCACTAGCATTGTTGTTGACATCTTGTTGGTCTTGTTGTTGCTTTTTTCTTGTATTGTGAACTTGAACTTGTATTATTTGGTTGCTACTTTAAAGGTGATTTATTTGTTTACAATGTGACTTCTTTGGTGACTTAGTTACTTGAAAATGGTTAAGTGTAGGGACTTCAAATGTGATTTTTTGTTTAGAATGTGGTTTGATTGGCGGCTTAGTCGCTTGAAAATGGTTAATTGTAGGGTCTTTAAAGGCAATTTATTTGTTTAGAATGTGGTTTGATTGGTGGCTTAGTTGGTTGAAAATAGTTAAGTGTAGGGACTTTGAAGGAGATTTTTTTGTTTTGAATGTGGTTTGATTGGTGGCTTAGTTACTTGAAAATGGTTAAGTGTAGGGTCTTTAAAGGTGATTTATTTGTTTAGAATGTGGTTTGATTGGTGGCTTAGTTACTTGAAAATGGTTAAGTGTAGGGACTTTAAAGGTGATTTATTTGTTTAGAATGTGGTTTGATTGGTGGCTTAGTTACTTGAAAATGGTTAAGTGTAGGGACTTTAAAGGAATTTTTTGTTTAGAATGTTACTTGGTTGGTGACTTTGTTAGTTGAAAATGGTTAAGTGTAGGAACTTTAGAAGTGATTTTTTTATTTAGAATGTGGTTTGATTGGTGGATTAGTCACTTGAAAATGATTAAGTATAGGGACTTTGAAGGGAATTTTTTTATTTAGAATGTGGTTTGTTAGGTGACTTAGTTGGTTGAAAATGGTTAAGTCTAGGGACTTTGAAGGGGGGATTTTTGTTTTGAATGTGGTTTGATTGGTGGCTTAGTTACTTGAAAATGGTTAAGTCTAGGGACTTTAAAGGGAATTTTTTTGTTTTGAATGTGGTTTGTTAGGTGACTTAGTTGGTTGAAAATGGTTAAGTGTAGGGACTTTGAAGGGAATTTTTTTGTTTTGAATGTGGTTTGTTTGGTGGCTTAGTTACTTGAAAATGGTTAAGTCTAGGGACTTTAAAGGATTTTTATTTTGTTTTGAATGTGGTTTGTTAGGTGACTTAGTTGGTTGAAAATGGTTAAGTGTAGGGACCTTGAAGGAAATTTTTTTGTTTTGAATGTGGTTTGTTTGGTGGCTTAGTTACTTGAAAATGGTTAAGTCTAGGGACATTAAAGGATTTTTTTTCGTTTTGAATGTTACTTGGTTGGTGACTTTGTTAGTTGAAAATAGTTAAGTGTAGGAAATTTAGAAGTGATTTTTTTGTTTAGAATGTGGTTTGATTGGTGGATTAGTTACTTGAAAATGGTTAAGTATAGGGACTTTGAAGGGTATTTTTTTTTGTTTAGAATGTGGTTTGTTAGGTGACTTAGTTGGTTGAAAATGGTTAAGTCTAGGGACTTTGCAGGGGATTTTTTTGTTTTGAATGTGGTTTGTTTGGTGGCTTAGTCACTTGAAAATGGTTAAGTCTAGGGACTTTTGTAATACCCGTGCTTTTTCTTAGCTTGAAAATCATCTCAAGGATGTTAGAACTTGCTTTGAAATAAGAATTCATTCTTATACACGTGGTATTTCCATAATTTTCACTTCCTATCACGTGGAAAATTGAATAAGATTTCCATCGATTTATAATTCGTCTAAATCCGACAACCGGGCGAGGAGTTATAGCCTTTTTAGTGAGACAGTAATTGACCTGAGCCTTCAGCGCATCGCGGAGATAGCTCAAATGGCAATTGTCAAATTCCAGTGTTTCTCCGCAATACTGGCGCGTCGTGCCAAACTTCCAGGTCATAGACAAAGTGGCAATGCGATAACTCTGCGTCGCGCCACCGTGTAGTTTCCCAATTTTCAATTTCCAGTGACACGATGCGATAGCGCCGCGTCGCGCCAAGGGCCCAACTCGGGAAATTTTACTAAAAATTTAATGACGTGTCCAGGGTTAAAAGGGTCAACTTCCTACCCCTATATAATCCCTTTAACACGTGATTCAACCACTTTTCACCAAAAACATATTAGTTTCTCTCAAGTTTATCTCAAGAACAAGCTAGGATTTCTATTGGGGATTCAAATTCTGGAAGGTTTCACCATCAATCTTCACAAAATCACGATCTAAGGTATGCATAGTGTTCATTCATGGGCTTCTTTCGTCCATGAAGTTCAAGAATCCCTTTTCAACTACAAGTTATGGATTTTCTTCATGTGTTCATGCTTTGTATGTTCTCTTTCATGTTGATAAATGAGGAATTGATTTCTATTCCATGATTTGATGATAAATTCCATGTGGGTTGATTAGTATAGATAAAGATTTACGAAATCTCATGACTAAAACCTTCTATGATGAAATTGAAATTGAACCATTATGTTTAATTGCTATACCATGATGTTTACATGTACTATGCCTGCCATATGTTTGATAAAATGCCTAGACGAAAGAAATTTGCCTAACTAACATGATATCATGAAAATCCCCATGTATACACAAGATCATGCGTATTACATGTTTGATGAAATGCTTCTATGAAGGTAGTATGTATTATGATGATAGTCAAGTCTTCAAGTAAATCATGTTATGTCAGTTTCCTTCTATCGAGTTCTGGGGGTACTTGTACCCGAAATATTAGCTGCGTGCCTAGATTCATGTCATGTTTTCATGATACTCTCAGTCAAGCTATGAACTCTTAGACTTCAGATAGTCTAATGAATCAGGAAAAATCTCCATGATCTCATGACTCAGTCAGTTGTCAGATATCAGTAGTATTCCGTCAGCCACAAAAATTCAGTAACTCAGTCCATGCTCAGTTCAGTTCAGTAAATCATGTTCAGTGTCCATTCAGATGGGAGTAGGAATTAGCACCGAGTGAACCCAAGGATGGGGACTCACCTGTTATACGAGGGTGTGATTCCTAGAAGCAATCCTTGCATTCCAGAACGATGTAGCAAACATAGGTTAAGACATCGTAGCCTGTTATATGAGGGTAGATGAGGTGGCTTAACCTGTTATGTGAGGGTTCCCACCGTTCTCGCTAGAGTTACCTGTTATATGAGGGTTACTCACATGTTGTCCATACAAGTGGCGCGGTATTGATACCCTTATAATCAAGGAATAGATTGGACCCCAGCTTAGTTATTATAGCACCTTTGGGGCGTGTCGGTTAGATACTACTTCCCACAGTTTCATGTTACAGAATTAAGACTGTCAGATACAGTCAATCAGTCTTAGTAATAGAACTCAGATAGTTCTTTAGATTTTAGGACTGTCAGATACAGTCAACTCAGATACAGTACGGAACTCAGATAGTTCCATCAGATTCAAGACTGTTAGCTATAGTCACCCACGTTATCAGTTATACTCAGATACAGTCACCCATGTTATCATCATTATTCAGATATAGTCCTTCATGTTATCAGTCATATCAGTTACTAGCATGTCACATTATTAGTATACAGACTTAGAAATCACAAAATCACATTGCCAGTTACAGTTAATTATTTATGCATGTATTCTCACGTTTATGTTAGACAGTCAGTTAACATTATTCATGCATGTGAACCATTGCATATAGCCTACCTCACATGTATAGTCGGTACATATGTACTGACGCATTCTTGCTATGGTGCTTTCTTTTTATGTTACACCATAGGTTCAGAGACACGAGTTCCAGATCAGCAATAGATTCCAGTTTCAGCAGTCAGAGTAGAAGTAAGTCCTTATCTTTCGAGGACATAATGATTTTTTAGTATCTTATTAATTAGCTTATTAGTTGGAGTTAGTTGGGGACATGTTCCATCAACTCCTTATTCAAATTCATCAGACAGTAGAGGCTTTCAGACTAGATGCAGACTACATACAGACTATCATGTTTTAGACTTTTGTTTTGTTTTGGGTATTCTATTACCCCACACAGATGTTACGTTATTCAGTTATGTTTATGATCGAACCTTATGGCCTTTCAGTCTAGTTTCCACATTATTATGTTATCTTATGCAGTATACAGGTACAGATATCAGTCATGGGTTAACTTGTGGTCCTTCAGGGTTATGAGCACCGTGTAGCGTTCCAGTTTAGCAAATCGCGTCGTTACAACTTTAAAGGGAATTTTTTTTTTTGAATGTGGTTTGTTAGGTGACTTAGTCACTTGAAAATGGTTAAGTCTAGGGACTTTAAAGGGATTTTTTTGTTGTGAATGTGGTTTGTTAGGTGACTTAGTTGGTTGAAAATGGTTAAGTCTAGGGACTTTGAAGGGGATTTTTTTGTTTTGAATGTGGTTTGTTTGGTGACTTAGTCACTTGAAAATGGTTAAGTCTAGGGTCTTTAAAGGAATTTTTTTTGTTTTGAATGTTACTTGGTTGGTGACTTTGTTAGTTGAAAATGGTTAAGTGTAGGAACTTTAGAGGTAATTTTTTTGTTTAGAATGTGGTTTGATTAGTGGATTAGTTACTTGAAAATGGTTAAGTATAGGGACTTTGAAGGAAATTTTGTTTGTTTAGAATGTGGTTTGTTAGGTGACTTAGTTGGTTGAAAATGGTTAAGTTTAGGGACTTTAAAGGGGATTTTTGTGTTTTGAATGTGATTTGTTAGGTGACTTAGTTGCCTAAAAATGGTTAAGTGTAGGGACTTTAAAGGGGATTTTTTTGTTTTGAATATGGTTTGTTAGGTGACTTAGTTGCTTGAAAATGGTTAAGTCTAGGGACTTTAAAAGGGATTTTTGTGTTTTCAATGTGGTTTGTTTGGTGACTTACTTTCTTGAAAATGGTTAAGTTTTTGTAACTTGATCTAATTAGTTGAATCTAATTGATTGCGTAGATGGAACCTGATTATAGCTGGATATATCAACGGACCAATGATAATAGAATGGGTATTAGGGAGGAATTTGTTGAAGGTGTCAAAAAATTTGTTGAACATGCTAAGACACTTGATATATGGACATGTTATCGAGTTATTTGTTGTCCTTTTGTTAGATGTGATGGTATAAATCTTGTAAGTGAAGAAGATGTAAAGGAACATCTTTATAGAAAGGGGTTTCACGAGGATTTTTTAAGATTGCATGGTATTTATGGGAATTTTTCATAAAATAACTTTGTTGTTGGAGAAAGTAGTAGGTATGCAGGGCATAATGAATATCAAGATACTAGGATGACAGAAATGGTACACAATGCTTTTGGGATGCAACATGGGGTTGGCTTTAGGGAAAATGTTGAAGATGTTCCTAATAGCGAAGCGGGCAATTTCTACAAAGAATTGCATGCTGCTAGTCATCCTTTGTTTGACGGGTGTTCGCACTCTCATTTTTCTATTGTTGTTAGATTATTAAGTATTAAATCTGACTGGAAAATTGCTGAAGGAGGAATGGACTCAATGATAGACCTTATTGAAGAGTTAGTTGACCCCGGCTTGAAGGTTCTTGATTCTTTCTATAAGGCAAAAAGATTTGTGTCAAAGTTAGGTCTCTCCTCTGTTAGAATTGATTATTATGAAAATGGCTGCATGTTATACTTTAAGGAAGATGCTAAGCTAGAGTTCTGTAAGTTTTGTTAGCACTATCTATATAAGCGTGGTTCTACTAAAAATAATATTGCTATTAAGGCAATGCATTATTTACCTCTTATACCAAGGTTGAAGAGGTTGTATGCTTCAAATAGCTCAGCTCCCCATATGAGATGGCACAGTGAAAATAAAAGGCCCACTGGTGTTATGTGTCATCCATTTAATGGAGAGGCTTGGAAGTATATTGATGCAACTTATCCAAATTTTGCAGCTGAGCTACGAAACATTCGATTGGGATTATGTTCGGATGGGTTCTCTCCTTTTTTAGTTAGTGGTGCGCCATATTCATGTTGGCCTGTATTTATCACTCCTTATAATATTCCTCCTGAACTGTTGATGACTAGTCCCTATATATTTCTGAATTGAGTTATTCCTGGACCACGTAATCCAAAAAGTGGAATAGATGTCTACTTGCAACCTTTGATTGATGAACTTTAAATTTTATGGCATGAGGGTGTTGAAACTTGGGACATCTCTCTTAAACAGAATTTCAATCTGCATGCATATCTAATGTGGAGTGTTAATAATTTTTCTGCTTATAGAATGTTGTCTGGGTGAATGACAGCTGGAAAGCTGGCTTGTCTATACTGCATGAAAAAAATAAAATCTTTCACATTAAGACATGGCAGAAAAAATTCATGGTTTGATTGTCATCATTGTTTCTTTCCACCTAATCATGAATTTAGGAGACTCAAGAATGCATTCAGAAGGAATAAAAGGGAACATGATGGTCCACCTCCAAGGTTGTCTGGTCATGACGTCTGGGAAATAGTTTAGGATTTGCCTAAAGCCAGCGAGGAACGATTGTACGGGCTTGATGGATATGGCGTTTCACATAACTGGACTAAGCAAAGTATATTTTGGGAGTTATAATATTGGCCAGATAATTTACTTACAAATAATGTTGATGTCATGCATACTGAGAAGAACTATTTTGACAACTTGTTCAACACAGTTATGGATGTCACCGGCAAAACAAAGGATAATCCTAAGGCCAGACTTGACTTGCCAGAATATTACAACCGTAGAGAGTTACACTTACAGCAGGGGCCCAACGGGATTTGTTCTTAAGCCCAAGGCTAGTTTTACATTCAAGTTGGACCAAAAACATCAAATATGTGAGTGGGTTCAAAGTTTGAAGATGCCCGATGGATATGCCTCAAATTTGGGAAAGAGGGTTGATATGACACAAGGAATCTTGCATGGAATGAAAAGCCATGATTTTCATGTTTTCATGGAACAATTACTTCCAATTTTTTTTTATTGGTTTACCTGAAAACATATGGAAACCAATAGCAGAAATCAATTGTTCTTCAAGGACTTATGTGCCACCACATTAAAAGAAGAAAATCTGCCGCGAATAGAAAGTAATATTGTTGTTATCACCAACAAGCTGAGGAAGATTTTCCCGCCAGCGTTCTTTGATGTGATGGAACATCTTCCCATTCACCTTGTGCATAAAGCTCGGTTAGGCCGTCCAGTTCAAACTAGGTGGATGTATCCATTCGAACGGTAAGCATTTGCAACATCTTTAAATTCATACATATCTTTTTTAAATATAGTAAACACACAACCTTAACATTGTACAGGGCAATTGGAAAATTGAAAAGGGGTCCCAAAAACAAACATAGGGTGGAAGGATCTATAGTCGAGACATATCTTGCAAGAGAAATTTCTTAATTTTGTTCATACTACTTTCGTGATGAAATTGCTTGTTCAAGAAATCGGCCGAATCGTCATCAGGACGATGTGAATGAGCCTCATTTGCAACCGATATCAATTTTCAATCAATCTGGTTGTAAGGATAAAAATATCATACCTTGCCGCCTCACTCCCACGGAGCGCAAGTTAGCAACTTTGTATGTCATGCTGAATTGCCCAAAAATTAAGCCCTTTCTGAATTAAGGAGATTAAAATTTTAACATATCGTATTTGTTTACTCATTCACTTAAAGAAACTAATTGTGTTTCCCATGTTGGATGTTCAGTTTATTTAAGACTCAATTCCATGAAAATCAAGTGTATGCATCCTTTGCAACATGGTTTAAAAATGAGGTTTGTAAGTGTATTAATATTTCTACAAAGTTTAAACATTTACACATTCCTCAACTAAAACATATATATGTATAATATTTTTAGGTACACCATTCACCAAATGCAGCCGTATACGATCAGCTCTTGAGAGATATTTTTTTGGGTCCAGTTGAAGCTAATGCAATGTCCCAATACAAAGTAAATGGGTTTAAATTTTCCACAGAACAACACTCCAGAACAAGGAAAACAAACAATAGTGATGTTTGGGTTAAGGGTGATGATAATGTTGATTACTTTGGCATCATACACGAGATGTTAGAACTGGAGTATGCTAGTTTCCCAATAAAACAAATTGTCCTATTTCAATGTAAGTGGTTTGACCAAAGCACAAGAGGCACAAGAGTACATAGGGAGCATAACATCATTGAAGTGAAGCACAATAGCTCGTATCCTATTTACGATCTATTTGTTCTAGCGCAAAATGCTAAACAAGTGTATTATGTTCCTTATCCATTGCGCAATGACAAGTCTGATTGGTGGGCTGTAATCAAAGCAAAGCCTATAGACCGAGTAGAAGTTGAGAATGTGTTAGAGACTGCGTATCAAAAGAAATGCAGATTGATCACTAGCTAGTGAACGTTGAATTAGTGGATGGTTTGAATCACCCAAAAAATATATTGAAGAAGTTAATATTGTAGAAGAAGAGGTTGAGTAGGTAGGAGATGAGAAAACCTCCGAAGAGGGTGAATGGTTTAGTGGAGAGTCTTCAGAAGAGGAGGATTAGTTGTGTAGGTTGTATTTATTATGTATTGATGTCTTTATGCTTTGTACTATATATATACCTTTATGCTTCTTGTTTAAGATTGATATGTAATATACTGTTTTACTTTATTGTTTCCACTTTTCCACGATTTATATAGTAATAAAAATATTTTTGTCTATATCTCGTGTTGTTGGAGCTATTTGAAATGTGAATTAGTAACTTGAAATTATTTACTTGGAATATTTTCTTACACATTCATTTTGTAGTAACTAACTATTTGTTAACTTAACATAATTTAGATGTCAGGCAGAGGTGACAAAGGTAAGGCAAAAGTTGATACTACGAAACCAAAAAAGAATAGACAACCTCCGCCTTATAGACGACCAACAAGCATTCATATATCTGAGGGTTAGTTTGCTGATGCGCCAGTATGACCTTCATATTCTAGGTCGTCCGAGGAATCGATACCTACTTTTATGCAAGTGGGGCCACTACATGGGTCGGCACTGACTCATTCTATAGCTATGACCATGCCACCGCCAGCAGAGTACTATCAGACAACCACTGGACCCTCCAAAAATGTACCATCATCGATACCCTCCTGCAGCAGTCATACAGCTTCGCACAGTGATTCTGCTGGATCTATTGGGTTGTCAGATCTTCAGCTTGGAGGCACTCCATCTGGTGCTTCAGATCCGCCCATGCTAGTGCATCCACCATCACTTACTAGGAAGCCAGGAGACATAGATGATTCTGGGAGGATTTATCTTGTTCCAGTTGTGAGAGGGTAAGATTTCTAAATATAATAACGTTACTCATTTTTTCATTACTATATTATTATGCTCTATGAAATTATTGTTTCATCTTGTGTTGCAGGTTTAGGCCGGATTCTGGAGCTGGACAAAAGGCGTGAATATGCATTACTTGTCACTTCAACTTCTACTGGGCCAGCTGACAAAAGGATCCAGAACTTGATAGGGAGAGAATGTTTGAAGAATTTAAGGTAAGGATTTAACTTATCGACTACTTATTAGCATTTTGTTAGAACAAAAGATTGAATATTATATCTTTATTGTAGAAATTTTACTGGTGAGATGATGCAAATACATTTCTTATAAAGAAGAACTTTTTCATAAGATGTAGAGCAAGATTTAACGATCTCTTGGATTATGTCCGAAAGAAATTGGTAAAACCTAAGTGGATTCCTGAAGTCGTATGGCAATTGTACCTTCGCCATTGGAGTAGCTCAAAATACCAATTGTTGAGTGAAAAAGAAAAGAAAGTCCGGGCATCATCCAAGGGTGGCTCCCTACATACTGCGGGTGCCAGAAGTACTCTTGCTGTGAAGGAAAAATGGTATGTAACTTTTACAGTGTTAATTGTTTGTTTCTATTTAAATTTTTTTATTATTTGAACATTGATATATAATGTTTTCATATGCAAGAAAAAAAATAAGGGTAGGCAAATACCAAATAATGAGTTATTCGAGGACTCATATGAAAAAAAAAGGACCCGGTTGATGAAGATGTCTGGGTTGAAGCTCGTGCAAAAGCTGTCCATGTAAGAAACAAATTTTGAATTATAACTACTTTAATATTTTTTTACTTTTAGTATTAACTTTACTTTAAATATAGGACGAATATACACATCTTGTTGTTGAGTATCGTAGTAGTCAGCCTCCTGAAAGTCAGGGTGACCCAATACCCGAGCATGTAGAGGAGGAGTTATGGACAAAAGTTGTGGGTCCTGCAAATAGAGGCCATTTCTACAGATTCCACACAATATTTTTTGACAATAATATTAGGTGTTCGTCCGGCGATGCATACTTTAGCTGTTCAGTTGATAGAGAAACCATTGAAAGACTACAAAATACGGTTTCTCAACTCACTGAAGAGCTTGTTGAACAGAGAGAGAGGTTTGCTGAACAGAGAGAGAGGTAGAAGAAGACCGAGAAGGCAACAACATCACAAATCAAGATGTTGCAGCAGCAGTTCATCTCTTTCATTCAGATCGCGGGGGTTATTCCTCCGTGTCCTGGTGATGCAGTTTGGGCTACAAAAGGTCTAGGCCCCTGGATTATTTCAGCACGGATGATGATATGGAAGACGAGGACGAATTCGATGATGATGACTTTTAGTTTTTTTATTTTTGTATGTGTTGTACTTATTATTTAGACATTTTGTTGTTTGAAAGTATTGTTGTAGTTTTTTTATACTCACTTTTGTAGGACATTTTGTACGTGTTGTAGACTTTTGAAAGTATTTACGTTTAGTTTTCGGTTGTTGTTGTTGTTGTATTGATTTGGTTACTGCTGTATTGGATTGTTGTTGTTGCATTGTGTATTTGGGTTTTGATTTTTATTTTTAAAAAAAAAATTCCAATGGTCGGTTTTTCAAAAAAAAAAATTCAGGAAACCGACCACATGTGGTCGGTTTTTTATTTTTTTTTCCAGAAAACCGACCACGAGTGGTCGATTTTATATTAAATTTAATTAATTAATTTAATAAAAACCGACCACTTGTGGTCGGTTTAATATTTAAATTAATTAATTAATTTAATAAATAACCGACCACTTGTGGTCGGGTTTTTTTTCCTGAAATTATTTTTTTCAATTTTAATAAAATAATAATAAATTTTTAAAATATATATATATTTTTAAAAAAACCTACCACAACTTTACTGACCACACACTTTGGTCGGTTTTGTGGTCGATTTTGGGAAAAAACCGACCACATGTGGTCGGTTTTCCCCTTTTTTTAGTAGTGAGTAAAACCGACGAATCAAAAGATGAAAAAGAGCAAAGGGTATCTAACTATCTGGGACCATCTGTAGGGTTGTCCAGTATATTAAGACTTTTTCTATAATAAATAATTATCCTTTGTAACAATATGTTACGATAACGATCATATTTTTTTAAATCGTTTTTATATATTATGTTACTTTGTATGTTCTCTAAACAAACATTTCATAATTAGCAATCAAAATATGTGGACAAATAATTTCGTTATATTAGATTTGACTGTAAAAACATTTAGTTTAACGTTCGTCCCACGATCTTTTTAGTCAATTGTTTGAAGAATTTGACCGAAGTGAGACCATCCAAAGTCCAGCCAATTGCGACATGTGAAGCTTCTTCCAAGAAATATCATAAGCATTGACGTGTTTGATATAAAGGAAAATGTTTTGTTCAAAAATATATGATTTTGTTGTTTATTCTTTGGTGTTTAGTACGTAGACAGAAAATAAAATGTTAAGAATATCAATATAAAATCTTGACAAACTCTAGAAATGGTAGGGATAGGGGTTAAGAATGTGGGATTAGGATGATTGATTGTATAGGAGGATATGTTTGTAACTTGTTTTCCTACTTTCATTAGCAAAGTTATTTCTTTTTCTTTTTTGATTTTGGTTTTCTTATAGAAATTGTTTTGCATAAGTTTAACCAACCAAATATGAAAATTAGATGAAACAAAGGAAATATTAGTAGCTCAATCGAGTGACTACTTGAATTTTCACCTTGTTGAAAAGAGTTTGATTCTTCACCTAGTAATCACCTATCCATTTTTTTCCTTACCCATTAAAAAATTGGCTGAAAAATATTTTCCTCCATGCCAAACACCCTAAGGCCGGGTGTGTAACTTATCTAAATAACGTTCAATGATAATGCGAATAAGAATAGTCGTTGACAATACAATATGAAAGCATTTGGTAAGGAGAGCAATTAAGTTATTAGGACCAAAACATTATATAGCGAAATATGACCAGCCAGCAAACTTCGTTACGTCACGCTCAATCCTATCAAGACCTCAACAACTGTCCCAAACTAAAAAAAACCCTTCACTCTGTAAGCAAACCAAAGCATTCAAACACCTCATCTCCCATCACTCACTTACTCAGACTCTTTTAAATTGTTGTCACATTTGTATCGGATCCTCTAAAATACACTATTGAGAATCCAACACGCACCTGATAAAATTTCTAAAGAGTCGTACCAACATAACTCACCACACAAAAGAAAAAAAAGAAGAAAGGATGTGATCAAGAATCAAAAAGCTTAATTAAGTATAGCAAAGTACCATGGCATTTTCTTGATTTCAAGCCTTTGAATTCTTGATCCTTTCCTCCTTGAAAAAATCAAGCAAGACGGTGCTCTTGCATTTGGGACATTTTGGATTCTCTTCTGATATGATGACATACATTAAGCATCCAGGGCAACCCACAAGCATCATGGGCATGGCACTCTTCTTCGAGAACTCTTCGTCAGGACTCGGTTCCCGAGACACACACGAGCTCGCAGGTGATGATCTTTCCATTGAAATAACCCTAGGTGGTGATGATATGTTTAGTTTCAAGTCAAGATATGGATGCTTCTCCTTGTATTTCATAGCATGCTTTTCAACAATTTGGCTATATCTCCCTACATTTATATATAGTAAACACAGTTACTCATAATATACAAGTTAGTAAGCATGAAACAAAGATACATGGGAACACACACCTACTATAGAGGCGGATGCTGCTCACAATTAAACTAGATTCATTTGAATTCAGTACTTTTTTTTAATCTTGATAACATAGAAATATATGAAATTTTCAGTTATTAAATTCCAGACTCATAATACTAGCCAAAAATTATAATGAATATATTTATCTTTGATCATAGATTTTGAAGTTGAAATTTAAAATATGTAAATTTTGATTTTCCAAAGTTGTTGATTTTTGAAATTTGAAGTTGTTTTTGGACATGCATTTCACTTTTGAAAAAAAAAATTATGTTTTATGAGTGAAAGTCCCAAACCCCCCTCCCCACAAAAAAAAAAAAAGAGAGAGAGAAAAAAGAAGAAAAAAGCTTAGATTAATTTATTGGAAACTAAAAAAATTTGAAGATCAGATTTTCATGATCAAACAGATATGAAGATAATTCTTTTAAAATTGATCCAAAATTTATAAATAAACACTAGCTTAGTTCTTGAGTCCGCCTCCATATACCTATCTCCTCTAAAGATATAAATAGTAACATATAAAACTTGAACTTCTATCTAAAAAGAATTAAAATTACCTTGATTGGCAGAAGTGACAACTTATGAAGAGAAAGATATTATAGAGAGAAAACATATATGATTGAGAAAGGAAACTAATTAAAAGTCAGAGAGATCAATACTTATACTGCAAGTTGTGTTTGTGAGAGTGAGAGCACGTACGAGTCATAATGTGTTACAGAGTTAATTGTGGTAGAACTAGAGAGGATAATTAATTAATGGGGTGAAAAAGAATAGTGATACTCATTTTGGAAAGTTACTTGTCGTTGAATTTATTGTAATTACTAATGTTTACCCTGAAGACGATATAGTTGACTTTGTATATGAGGCCATGAGCACGCGCTTTATATCCAATTATCATTACATCTGTTTACTAGCAGATTAATTATTTATGTAACTAAAGACATTGCATAAACGTAGTGAAAGTAAAGTAAAGCAACAGCTTCTTCCACGAGAGTTAAAACGAACAAGAAAGTGAAGAGGAAAAGACATACCTGGAGAACAGATAAAAAAACGTATTATATTGCCACGGGTTTTATTCCAAATCGTTAAAAAAGTGAAGAGTAATCCCTATTTATAGGGTATAATGAATGAATATTAACCTTCTAGAAAGGGTTCCTCATAGTACTATAGCCAATAACATTGTGCCAGGTGTTCTATCCGTTGCCCGTGCCAACTAGTATTTCCTGCAGAGGTTCGTAAAATATACGTATGGACTCTGACGCCATTGTCCTCTGTCCTTTTCTTCTGTGTCATTGTCACGACCCAATTTATCAGGTCATGATGACATCTACTGTAATCCACTTGTACGTAAGCTAATCCCTAATTCAGAACAGCTAGTAACAGACTACCGAGAGAATTGAAAGAAAATATCAAAAATAAATCTAAATAAAAGACTAATATAGAATACAAACCCCAAGACCTAGTGAAATTAGTACAAGAGCTTCAAATACAATCAAAGTACAAAGTCAAATATAGAATAAATGTACATATACAAATCATCTCTCCAAAATACAAAATAAAGATAAGTCTAACCAATAAGAGGGAGAGCAGGAATACCCCGAACGTCAGGAGCTCACCCAAATCTTTGATCAATTTTCTCTGTTGAGTACCAGAGAGAGATATGTATAAGTATAATAAGTGCACATACTCTAATTGTGACTAAAGAGTATAGATCTATAAATCCATTCCTCGGGATTAAGTTTGGGACTAAATCGACATAATAACATAGAAAGACACTAATCTCTCTCGAACAAAGTAGATAGTAGTGTAAAAGAGTGAAATAGTAATGGACTCGAATCATTCTCGGCCTAAATTCTAAAATATCACCTTCAGTTTTAAAACTCATAGGTCATTAATAAGATGGTATGATTCTTATTATAGAAGAAATCCATTTTAAAATTAAAAAATAAAATAAATCTCTTTAGAAAACAGTAGTAAAATCAAAGATTTGGTTGGAATCGTACCACAAAGTGAGAATGAATGAGCTTGAAAGTATGTTTGTCATCATCAGTATTCAAACAACACGATCATAGGTGCCTACGTATCCATAACTATAACCATGATCTTTTCAAGGATCAAATACTAACCTGGTGTCTAACTTGTTTAGTAATCATAGCCGCGATACCTAAAATACATAATCAACATCATAAAGCCTCATAACTCAGAAAACTACGACAATCGAGGGCATAAAATCACTAAAAGGATCTAATTGGAGAAACACCGCTCAATCACTATGTCAAGTTCTAATTCTTATATTAAAGGATCTATAATATTAATCTATGGCTAAATAAGTTTGTAATCAAGGATAATAGGGTTCTAAGGCCATAAAAGGTATCCTATGCTAAAGTTTGGAACACATTTCCATCTTAAATTCTCTAAATAGACTAAGTCGTGATATACTTATCATAATCCCATCCTATAATCCCTAACTAGCATGCAATCTATACATAACATCATCTCATAGAGAAAAGTAGACCGAAGTCTACCTCAATGTCAAATCGAAATTCTTGAATCATCTACAAATCGCTCGTCTTTGCTCCACAATCTAAAAAAATAATGTCGCACTATCCAAATAATAACCTACACAATAATAGAAGTAAAATGATACTCATATTGTAATATAAAACTCCGAGCTCATAATCAAATCAAAATGGGCCTGTGAGGCACACTGACGGAGTCCCAAAATTAAATCCATAACGAGGTCCCTCAAAAGACAAGTAATGTGTGCTAAAAACTTGAGCACAAATGAAGTACAAATATGAAGAAAACAAGAATTAAATGGAGGATTTAGGCTAAAAACGTATGAAGAAATTAATGGGAAATGCTCACCTGCACGTCCTCTACACACCACCAACACCAATCTATGATTTTCCAAGAGTTCTGGAGCTCTTGGAAAAATTAATGGCAGAAAAAACCCTAAAAATGAGCTTAGGAAGGACCCCTATCACGAACGGGAGACGAATTAGAAAAACCCTTCGCAAATGCGGCCGATTAATCATAAACGTAAACACCAAAGTTGAGCCGATCAACTCAACTTCCTCTTTACGAACACGATGGCTAGCTCGCAAATGCGAAGGTCAAGATTTCTAGACCATCGCAAATGCGGCTAAGCCTCTTGAAAGCGAAGATCAATGCTAGGTTGAACTAGAATGGTTTGCGCTAGAAATTTACCAAGTCCTCACGGACTTTGACTAAGGGCTCGAGATTCATTCGAAATCCCATGGATGCAAATAAAATATGCTACCATACCACATTCGATATTTCAAACTCAAAAGAACTATAAAAACTTTCATCTGAGATTATTTTGAATAAATATGGGTCCCACACAATAGTTCTATTTTATAAATTGAACGCAATAGGTCAACATGAGTTCGAAAGCCTTGAAAACTGAACCAAGGGTTTCCCTAGCATAAAATCAATATTCCAGAAATAATGGCACTGGCGGAATTCATATCTAAGGTTGTTTACTAGGTATTTTGGCTCGAGACTAATTCCTTAACAACAAAAGCTTCAAAATAGGAAATTGAACCTAAAAATCAAATGAACTGTCTGAAAATTAAACCGATAATTCCAACAAATCATAAATGACGTGACCTGTATCCATTGTGGGAAGTCTCAAAATGCCGAAGATGCGTAAAAATTAAGGAAATGTCCTGGAGGATCATTACAATATCTGCTACTAAAAGGTATTTCATCCACAAAAGTCTATTGATAAGAAGAGGCCAAAAGATCGAAAGGATGAGGTACTACAAAATCATATCATACTGAATTCAAATAAATGAAGCTTATCTACCAAAAACCCATAGTTTTAAGCAAAAGAATCAAGCCCATAATGATCTACGTGAATACTTAAACGGTGTTGACTATTGTCTTCGACCCCTAAGCAGCCACTAACTAGTTTGGATGATCCTTGAATCTAATAATCATGAATCTTAAGCATAATCTCTCAAAACTAAAAGATCCTCTCCTGAATGCCCCACCGACTTTAGGTGAAACCATGCTAACCCCAACTTAAGCACACTTTTTTTGCTAAGAAGACTAGCCAAAATCCTGACCAAAAACTAAGAACCAAGGTCAAAAGCAGTAGAAACTAAAACCATGTTCCAAAATGTAACATCTTTCGAACATCTACCAAGTGCAACCCATCTGAACTAAAGAAAACTAAATTAGTAGGTAAAGAGTAGGCTTAGTCAGCCTATAGATAAACACTTAACTGAAATAAATTTGGAAATGAGGTTGTAATCAAGTAACGCAATCCATAGCTAAAATATTTGAACTGATGCTGAACTACCCAATTTGAACTATCCAGACCAATCTTGTTAATGACTAAGCACCCGAATTGCAAAATCTATCATAACCATTAACCCACCCTTCAAAGAGATAAATCTAACACTTGAGCCGATAAATATTCACTAAGGCCAAATGCCCAAATCAACCTCACTCTCAGAAATCAGGCATATACCCAACAATTCTTGAAAGATTCAAAAGTAAAATATTGTTGAAAAGCATAACCACAACTGGGGAAAATCGCATAGTAAAGATATAAGCAGTCAAATCCCAATACGCTAAGGTCTTGATACATCAAGGTATAGCCAAGAACTCCCAAGGGTAGTGAAGAATACTAGTGGTAGCTAAATGTTGAACAACTTAGAAAAGTTACTATCTTAGCCTATATCTGGTCAACCAATACCCAATCTACGATAATGAATACTCTCCCCCAAAAGACATCCACTTTGGTTACCGACAATGACACACAAGCACATACCTGTTCTTAGGTATATTTATGCATCTAAGTGTTGTTATCTAGCCTTAATTAGCTTAGTTTTGACGACTTCTTATGTGCGTAATAAGTTAATCCTTATATAAATAAGCATCTGAGTATTAAGTTATATGTTTATGATGTTTAAGGAGTTTTCAAATCAAAATTAGAATCAAAAATCTCAATTAGAATTTAAAATAGAAACCTAGTACTCTTAGCTTAAGTTATGTGGCATTCTAGTCATCTTAATTAATTCTATCTTATTTAAAGCTCTAATTCATGGTGTGCTATGTTGTAAGAAGTTGGTGAGATTATAAACATGATATGGAGGTGATTTACAAGTTTAAGGAGTTTTCAAATCAAATAATGAAAGTCCAAATACATGGAGTAATTGATGTTCAAATCAGGAATGTTTAGGCTTAGGGGGGTGCCAAACTTCCTAGCCACGGATTTAAGGGAGTGAAATGCCCTTGGTTGTAAATTAAAATGTGAACTACAGTAGATCACTATGATAGGGGAGTTTAACGCTCCCTATCCTCCGTGATAAGGGCGTGGCACGTTGTCTAGTTCAAATCTGCCACTTGTGGCCTAGTATAATAAATAGGACACTCCAATTGTTTTGTAATTACCTTGGACGACTTGTGGGTGAGATAATACACTTGAGGATGCTTCAATTAGTGTTTTTGTTCATTTACCTTGGTTTACTTTTGGATTGTTACATGTATTTTATCATTATGATTCTTTGTAAGTCCATGCGTGGCTAAACACCCTCATCCGGGGTTAAGGCCAAAAATATGATTACTGATGGTTATATTGAGTTGGTTTATGTTTTTTATCATTCTTGTTTGTTCATGTTTCCTTTTTTTCACTATCTCACAGATTTGCGACCCTTAAGATAAATGCATATTTCTATTATGAGCCCCAAAAAAGAACGATATAATAGAACGTGGGATATATAGGATGGGATCATAATCATTCAATGAATTAAAGTTATGATTTGCATTTAGGATAGGAATATACCTAATTTTCCCAATTTGGTTCATATACAGGATAAAATACAAATGCATTTAGCTTAGTTCTTGCCTCCCTACTGAACGATGTAGCTGTAAGGCTAAGTTAGATCATTGATTAGAGGTTCAGAATACCATAATCATGTTAATAAACCTCGTGAATCAACAACCAAGATAATCTATTAAATCAACGAGTTTATATAGCTAAGTAGGATTGTTGTAATTCCTTATCCCTGGGTTTCTCCCCAAAAAATTTTAAGACCTTTGCATTACCGTATTGTTTAAGTTTACTTTTAGTTTTAACTCTCAAATTCTCTTAGTTACGTTAACACTTGCTTAATCTTAGTAGAAAAGCTAGAATTATAGTGTAGTTTAACACAAGTCTGGGATCGATACTTGTCTTTTAAAGGCCATTTTACTACTTGGTGGACCACGTACACTTGCATGGGCATTGGGGCATAACAATAATACCAAGCAGAAGCATCCCATAAAGTCATATTAAGCCGAATAAACACCGAAGATAAGGAATTAATGAATTCACCCATGAAATCCAACCTCGAATCAACTGAATCATGAACCATACCATAGCAAGAATGGAGAACCCAACTCACTATCAACATCAAGATCAAGACCACTATTGGAAAATGTACTTGCCAAATCAAAAGAAAAAATCTCAAATTTATCAACATCAGGAACGGCTATAGAAAAAGAGAGCTAATGTTATAAACTCAGCTAACCAGAAAACTAAGCCTTAGACTTTTCCACAACAAAAATGGATAATAGAATAAATTGCCAACTCTAGAACTACAACAACTATAGAAGGCCAACCTATCTTCCCTCCCTCTCAACAACCAGTTTAACTTTGCTAATAGAGAAGAAAAACAACCAGTCCTACCTTACCAAAAGTGATAAAATTAACCGATCACGGTACTCCATATACACTACCAACTCCTAAACTAAGACTTCCAAAAACCATCATGATCAATCTACTCTATCCAGTAACAAAGAGATATATGTATAACTATAAAATTACATGGACTCAAACTGTGACTAAAGAATGTAGATTTGTAAATATACTATCCAATATCAAGTTCGAACTAAATCAACATAATAGTGTAGAAAGAGTTGGGATGTCTCTTGGACGAAATAGATAGTAGTGGTAAAAAGTGGAATAGAAATAGAACGTATCAATCTTGGTCTAGTTTCCAAAATGTCACAGTTAGTTTCAAAGCTCGTAAGTCATTAAATAAGGTGGTATGATTCCCGTTATAGAAGAAATCTATTTTAAAAGTAAAAACTGGGAATGAAACCCTTTTAGAAAATAGTAGTAAAATTTAGTATTTGGTGGGAATCGTACTACTAAGTGAGCATGAATGCGCCTAAAAGTATGCATGCCATCACCAGTATTCAACCAACATGAACTTAGGTGCCTATACATCCATAACTATAACCACGTCCTTTATAAAGGTCAAGTACTAACCTGGTGTTCAAGTGGATACATAACCACAACCTTGGTACCAACTTTACATAGTCAACACCATAAATCCTCAAAGCTCAGGAAACTATGGGTTTAGGATATGATATAGGCATTTCTTTGATAGCCATGTTTCATACCTTCTTTTATCCTACCCTTGTACATGATCTTAGTTAGCCCCGTTGAATCTTTAGACTATATTAATTGGTAGCTTCATAATTATACCATTATCCTTCTTTGATTGACCATAATTTGATTCAAAGCTCCTAAGCTCTTTAGTTTAAAAACTTTGAGGTTAAGGAGTGTAAAATTGAATAAAACAAGGTGAAAGTAAAGCCCCAAAAGTATTATCTATTGGTGTTGAAAATATTTATGTGGTAAGGTGTGACACCCCAAGTTCTTGAGCTCTAGACCCTCCAAGAGATGAGAAACTGAGTTTGCCAAATTTCTTAAGTAAAGTCAAATAGCCAGTGACAATGGTCCAGGTACGAGTCGTTATGAGACGTAACGGGTCGTGATGAAGACTCATTGTCACAATAGTAAGGAAGCCCATGTTTTGGTTCCTTGACAATGAGTCCATTGTATGACCCATTGTGAGACACAATGAGTCACTAGGAGGGAATAGTTTTCATAACAGAAGGATGCTCAGGGGTTTAGCCCTTGACCACAACTCTTTATGACTAGTCGTTATGTCAGGTAATGAGTCCTTATGAGAGACTCGTGGTCATAATAGAGAAAGATTAGAGTTTTGATAATCATGTAGAGACTCGAATCCATGATTCATCATAAGGCTTCACGAGTCGTTACCCAAGTTATGATGACTATTCCCTAATTTTCCTGCACGTTTTAATTAGGGTCTTTTGGGTATTTTGCTCTCTCCATATTTTTCTCACAACTTAAAACACTCAAATGCCCTCTTTGGCTTAGGTTATCCAGATTAAACCTTACTCTCTCCATCTTTAACTCCCAAGGCAAGAGATACTAGGGTTTCACAAGAAATTTAACATTCAAGCTCCTAACTTCAAATTTCTTTCAATTTCTTGTATATTTCAAGTATGTCTCTCATCCCTAAACTTGTATTTTTTATTATGAAATAAATTAATTCAATATTCATATGATTTAATTGTTGGGTTTAAAATTGGGTTGAGGGATTTTAATGGTGATTACTTGAATTGATTTTCTCAGGTTTTAAATATGTTACTCATTCTTTAATTTATGGTTTTAGGACTGAATGGGTGCATTGCCAAGGGAATTGAAATGGGGAACATAAATTTCCCCAAATTGATGACTTTTTGGGCTTGGTAATGGCTTTAACCTTAACCCACCTTGTAAAAATTTGGTTTGAACATTTACTTTTGCATAAGTTAACTTGTCTTTGAAACTATTGCATTGTATTAAAGGAAAAATGGATAAAATGGACTTGAGAAGCCTTGGTGGCCATGGTTTTGGATTATAATGGAACTTGAGTCTAATGGTTACATAGATCGGTTTGGCATAATTATATTAGCTTTCAAGTATACTTGGTATGACGATACCATATTGGAAAATGCCTTAATATAAAACTCCTGGGTTAATGGATGGGTTTATGTACAAAATGGTTTTAGTCAGGGCTTAAAGAGAATTGTGTATCTCATCGTAAAGGTGTATCTCAGGGGGACCAACACTGGAAACCATGTTTACTAACGTGAGGGTATATATGACTGTGTGCTTGGTGCACACATTATATTTTGGATAGCTATCACCTTGTTGTATTTACCTTTTCTTGATTTTCTCCGCTCGTGCGGCAAACACACACTAAGCCCTTTCAGCAGGGGGAGTTGAACCCATATATCCTATGGGTACCTTCAGGATGGAGCAAGCAACATAGTTCAGGTTAATATTTTAAACTCTTATGTTCATGACCCAAGACCCTATCCTTGCATCCTCTCTCTCTCTCTCTCTATGTATATATATATATACACATATTGTACATATGGTTTTTGACTAGTTCTTGGCAACAACATTATTTTATCCCTTTTCCCTAAGTTGCATGCCAGTGCTCGCCCTACAGACTATCCCTCAACACTTCATCATTTAATGATGTAGGGTATGAGGGCTTTTTTGTTACTACTGTGCAATATTAGGTGGTGCGGTACGTCAGTTGAGTTATTGTGAAGTGGTGATCCTCCAGCTTTCAAAAATCCCTTCCATTTAATTAGGTTTCTTTTTATATTTTGGGAATTATGAAATTTTTTATAGGCAAGGTTGGGAGCATGTCCCAACCTGGTTTGGTATTTTTAGTTTTAGAGGCTTTTGTGGACAAGTATTGGGTTGTTTGTTTGTTTTGATTATTAGAATCTTCTTTTGGCTATCTATCTTTCTTATTACTATTTCAGGTTGTCTTCTATTATTTCTATTTATTATGCTCTGTAGGATAGGCTAAGGGGGTAGTCTTTGGCCACAGTGTACTTGAGATACCCGTCATGACTAGACCCTGGTTTGGGTTGTGACAAGCTTTGTATCAGAGCACGGTTCAGGTTACTGGGTGTTCATAAATTCGTGTCGAGTAGAGTTCCTTTTATGAGTGTGTAGCATGCAACACTTATAAGGAGAAGTCTAGAGGCATTTAGGAATATTTTCCTTTTTTGTATTTTATTTCATCTATAAAGTCTAGTTATTTTGAAACTCCTCTATCTCCTGGATTACTCACATTTTAGATCATGTCTCCCCATAGATCTGATGTTCATGAAAACTCTGCTAGAACCTCTGTCCCACCTGAGGAAATATGGAGGGAACTCACCCTGTTTATGAAGTGAATACCTGATCTAGGGTCCCTAGTCCTCATTGTACCTCTCTACATGGGTTTCCACCAATCCCTAGTATTCCTCCTCGGGTTTCTCAGGCTGGTGATTCTTATGGATAGATTTCTCACGAAGATATCTCTAGTATGGAGTTCTGTTAGTCTATTCATATTCTTGCTGAACTGGTGGCATCGTAATCACGGTAGTCTGATTTTATAGGTCCTGTTGTGAGTTTATCTTTGTTCACTTGGGTTGTCTAGTTCATGAGGTTGAATCCCTCAACCTTTATAGGCTCTAAGGTTGGTGCAGATGCTCAAGGGTTCATTGATAAAATGAAAAAGATTTTTAGGGTGATGCATGCTACTAATTCTGAAGGTGTAGAGTTTGTTGAGTATCAGTTTACATATGTAGCTTATCAATGGTAAGAGAAGCGGGAAGCAGTGAGGGGTGATGATGTTGATCTGGCATTATGGGATTAGTTTTCAGGGGCCTTTCTTTATCACTTCTTCTCTCAGGAGATAAAGGATGCTAAGGACAAAGAGTTTGTGAACTTGAAGCAGGTTAAGATGAGTGTAAAGGAATATGCCCTGAAATTCCATCAACTATCTCGTTATTTTTCGGAGTTAGTGTCTAATATGAGTTCTAGAATAAGAAAGTTTTCTTTCAGTTTGTCTTGTGACTTGGTGTTAGAATATAAAAAGCCATGCTGAATAATGATATGGATATATCTAGGTTGGTGGTTTACATACAACAATTGGAGGATGAGAAAAAGAAGTAGGTGGAGATGGTAAAGAGGCAGAACAAGAAGTTTAGATATTTAGAGCAGGGTGCAGGTTAGTATAACAGTGGGATAGATGGTATATGGTGGACCAAGAATAAGAATTAGGTAAGTCCTTATTCGTCAGCCAATGCTCCTTATCCAAAGACTTTAGGTAATCATCGTTTACAGGCTAGCAGTGGTCCTAAGATATAAGATGCTCATTCTTAGTCCAGTGGAGCTAAGTCAGCCCCACCTTACCCTATTTGCTATTTTTATGGGCAGCTTCATCGTGGTTATTGTGAGGAGGGGATGAATTTGTTTTTTAATTATGGACATCCTTCTCATATATAGAAAAATTTCCCTACAACTAAAGTTGCCACTAAAGCTAATAATGTCTCGGTCACCACTTCTTCGGCTTCGGTACCTAAGGACACCACTTTAGGTACTGGCACTAACCTAAATCGTCCTTATGTTCTTGCTACTCATCAGGAATCTGATGCATCCCCTGACGTTGTCACTGGTATGTTACAACCCTTCTCTCATGATGTTTACTATTTGATTGATCTAGGTTCTACACTATCCTATATGACCCCTTATCTAGTTGTACACTTTGGTTTTGGTCCCAAAAATATTTCCAACCCCTTTTCTATTTCTATTCTGGTGGGTGATTCTATTGTTGCTAGAAAAATCTATAGGAGCTATGTGGTATCTATCTTTTATGGGGAGACACTGGTGGATTTGATAGAACTTGATATAGTGGATTTTGATGTGATCTTGGGGATGGATTGGCTTCATTTATTCTATGCTTCTCTGGGTTTTAGGATCCAAAAGGTTAGGTTTCTATTTTCTAAATGAACCAGTAATTGAATAAGAGGGGAGTTCCTTAGTACCCAAAGAAGGTTTATATCCTATCTTAGAGCTCGGAAGTTGATTTCCAAAGGGTATTTGTATCATCTAGTCTGGGTTAAGGATTCTAACTCTGAGGGTCCCCCTTGGCAATTTGTCCTTGTGGTTCAAAAGTTTCCTGAGGTTTTACCCAAAGATCTTTCTGGAATTCCTCCCAATAGGGAAATAGATTTTGGGATTGATCTTCTACCGAATACCCATCCCATTTCTATTCCTCCTTAGAGTAGGATCCAGCTGAACAAAATAAGCTAAAAGAGAAATTAAAGGATCTTATTGTGCAAAAAAATATGGGTCATTAAGGATGTGTATAGACTATCGGCATTGAATAAGGTTACAGTGAAAAATAAGTATCATCTTCCTAGGATTGATTACCTCTTTAATCAGCTTCAGGGTTCTAGGTGCTTCTATTAGATTGATCTTCGTTCGGGATACCATCAACTAAAAATTAGGAAGGTTGATATTCCCAAGACTACGTTTTGTACTCGTTATGGCCATTATGAGTTTTTTTATGTCATTTGGGTTGACTAATGTTATGGATGCTTTCATGGATCTTATGAATTGGGTGTTTAGGAAGTTTTTGGATTTTTTTGTTATAGTCTTCATCTATGACATTTTGGTATACTCAAAGAGCAAAGAGGATCATGTCAATCACCTCCGGATTATATTGAAAAATCTTAAGGAACTTAAGTCCTATGCAAAGTTTTCTAAGTGTAAATTCAGCTAAGTGTTGTGACCTTTTTTGGCATTTTATTTCTAGTGAGGGGATCAAGGTGGATCCACAGAAAGTTGAGATAGTTAAGAAATGGCCTAGACCTACAACTCCAACCGACATTAGGATCTTCCTAGGCTTGGCCGGGTATTATATGAGGTATATGGAGAGTTTCTCTTCTATTGTTTCTTTATTGACAAACCTAACTCAAAAAAAGGTTAGGTTCTTGTGATCCGATGCTTATGAGGGTAGCTTTGAGAAGTTGAAGGATAAATTAACTTCTGCACCAGTTTTGACCCTGCTGAGGTACTGATGGGTTTGTTGTGTATTGTGATATTTCTCGTGCGGTACTGGTTTGTGTTTTGATGCAACATGGTAAGGTTATGTCCTATTCTTCCAGGCAGCTTAACGTTCATGAGAGAAATTACTCAATTCATAATCTAGAGTTGGCGGTTGTGGTTTTTGCTTTGAAGATTTGGTGCCACTATTTGTATGGGGTGCATGTACACATTTATTCAGACAATAAAAGCTTATAGTATGTGTTTACTTAGAAGGAGTTAAACCTCAGGAAAAGGTGGTGGCTCGAGCTACTTAAGGATTATGACATGAGCCTTCACTACCACCCAGGTAAAGCTAATATTATTGATGATGCTCTTAATAGGTTATCCATGAGGAGCTTATCTCATGTGGATAAGGAGAAAAAAGGGTTGGTGTATGATATTCAAATGTTGGCTTATTTGGGAGTCTATCCCTTAGACTCTGAGGCTGGCAGAGTGATTGTTCAAGAAGTGGTTAAATCATCTCTTGGTGATGAGGTGAAGGATAAGCAAGATTTGGATTCCATACTTATGCAAATTAAGGATTATGTGGGTCAGCAACAGGTTATGGCATTCAAGATTGGGGGAGAAGGCATTCTGAGGTATCAAGAAAGATTGTGGTCCTAATATTGATAGGATACAGGAAAGGATTTTAATTGAGGCTCATGAGTCCTGATATATAAATCATTCAGGTTCGACAAATATGTACCATGACTTGAAGGAAATCTACTGGTGGAACAATATGAAGAGTGATATAGCAAATTTTGTGGCTAAGTGTATGATTTGTCAGCAAGTTAACGTAGAATATTTGAGGCTTGGTGGCATGTCTCAAGAGATAGAGTTGCTCATGTGGAAGTGGGAGATAATTAATATGGATTTAATTATGGGTTTTCTACGGTCACGCAATTAATATGATTGTAGTGGGGTCACTGTCGATAGGATGACTAAATATACTCACTTTTTGCCTGCGAGGAATAACGAGATAGGAGAGGATTATGCTAAGTTGTTCATTTAGGAGGTAGTTAAGTAACATGGTGTGCCAATATCCATCATTTTAGATTAAGGTACGTAGTTTTCTTCTCATTTTTAGCATTCTTTTCAGAAAGGTTTGGGGACTAAGGTGAAACTTAGCACCATTTTCTACCCTCAAATAGATGGACAAGCAGAGCATATTATTCATACCTTGGAAGATAATATAATGGACTTTGTGATTGACTTTAAGGGTAGTTAGGTTAACTATTTGCCTCTTATCGAGTTTTCTTAAAACAACAATTACCTTCTAGCATCCAGATGGCTCCTTTTGAGACTAGGTTTTTTGGTCCTGGCTTGTTTCACCAAGCCATGGATAAGGTAAAGGTAATTAGAGAAAAGATTAAGACTGCTCAGAGTCGTTAAAAGTCTTATAAGGATGTGAGGTGAAGAGAGTTGGAGTTTGAGGTTAGTATGATTGGGTGTTCTTAAAGGTTTTTCCTATGAAAGGAGTTATGAGATTTGGAAGAAAGAGGAAGCTCAGTCCCCGTTACGTTGGTCTGTATCAAGTTGTGAGGAGAATTGTGAGTATCATTTATGAGTAAGATTTGCCAATGAACTTGGCTTTGGTTCATCCTGTTTTACATGTGTCTATGCTAAAAAAGTGTGTAGATGATCCTTCTTTGATAGTGCTTGCGGAGGATATTGGTATTACAAATTTGATGTCTTATAAGAAAGTCCTAGTAGAGAAATTAGATATGCAGGTTATAGATTAAGGACTAAGGATGTAGCTTCGGTATAGGTGCTTTGGAGGAATCAAAAGGTGAAAGAATCTACATGGGAAGATGAGGAAGATGTGAGAGCTAAGTACCCATTATTATTTCTAGTGATGGATGGAAGTACTTAAGGTACGAGTCTTGTTTCCCTCTTATTGCATTTTGAAATCATCCTTGGATTCTATTTGCAATTTTTTATTATTGTGCTAAGGGTGCCCTAACTCCTCATTTGGGGATGAATGAACCTAAGGGAGGGGAGATAGGGTAATATGACATCCCAAGTACTTGAGCTCTAGACCCTCCAAGAGTTAAGAAATAGAGTTTGCCAAATTTTTGAAGTTAAATCAAACTACAAGTGACAATGGTCCAGGGTACGAGTCGTTATGAGATATAATGAGTTGTAATGAGGACTCGTTGTTAAGGCAGTGAGGATGCGCAAGTTTTGGACCTTTGAAAACTACACCATGGTTGATCCGTTGTAAGACACAATGAGTTAGTAGGAGGGACTCGGTGTCACAACAGAAGGATGCCCAAGAGTTTGGCCCTTGACCACTATTCTTTATGAAGAGTCGTTATCTCAGGTAATAAGTCATTATTAGAGACTCGCGGTCATAACAGTGAAGGACCAGATTTTTTATCCTCAGGTAATGACTCCAGGCCGCTACTTGTGGTCAGGCCTCACAAGTTGTTACCCAAGTCATGAAGATTGTTCCCTGATTTTCCTCCCCATTTTAATTAGGGTCTTTTTGGTCTTTTCCTCTCTTCACACTTTTTTCCATGACATAAAAACACTCAAATGCCCTCTTTATCTAAGGTTATCAAGATTAAAACTTACTCTCTCCGTCTTTAACTCCCAAGAAAAGAGATACTAGGGTTTCATAAGGAATTGAACTTTCAAGCTCCAAACTTCAAATTCCATTCAATTTTTAGTAAATTTCAGGCATGTCTCTCTTCCCATTGTATTTTTCATTATGGCATAAATTGATTCAATATTTACCTAATTTAATTATTGGGTTTGAAATTGGGTTGAGGGATTTTAATGGTGATAACTTGAATTGTCTTTCCCGTGTTTTAAATATGTTATTCATGTTTTAATTAATGGTTTGGGACTAAACGAGTGCATTCACATGGGGATTAGAATGTGGAACATGGGTTTTCCCAAATTGATGACTTTTTGGGCTTAGTAACTGCATTAACCTCATCCCACCTTGTAAAAATTTGGTTTGAACATAGACTTTTGCATAAGTTAACTTTTCTTTGAAACTATTGCATTGCATTAAAGGATAAATGGATAAAAATGAATTTGAAAAGCCTTGGTTGCCATGGTTTTGGATTATAATGGAACTTGGAAGTCTAATGGTTACATGGATTGGTTTGGCATAATTATATTAGCTTGCAAGCATACTTGGTATGACGATACCATATTGGAAAATGCCTTAATATAAGATCCTATGGTAATGGATAGGTTTATGTGCAAAATGGTTTTAATTGGGCTTAAATAGAATTGTGTAGCTCACTGTGAAAGTGTAGTCTCCGGGGGACCCACATTGGAAACCACGTTTGTCAGCGTGGGGGATTATATGATTGTGTGCTTCGTGCACATATTATATTTTTGAAGGCTATCTCCTTGGTGTCTTTATCTTTTCCTTGGTTCCTTCAGTTCGTGCATCTAACACGCACTAGGGCCCTCTCAGCAGTAGGAGATGAACCCATAGATCCCATGGGTGTCTTTAGGATGGAGAGAGCTACATATATATATATATATATATATGTATGTGTATGTATAGATATTTATAAATATATATACACACACATACATATACATATATATATGTATATATATGTTGTGCATGTGGTTTTTGACTGATTCTTGGCAATGACATTATTTATCCCTTTTTTGTAAGTTACATGCCAGATCTTGCCCCACTGACCATCCTTGGATGTTGCATCATTTCATAATATAGGGTTCGAGGGCTTTTTTTTATTTTTGTACCGCGTTAGGTGGTGTGGTACAGTAGTTGAACTGTTGTGAAGTGGTGTCCATCTTTCATAAAGCCCTATTATTAGGTTTCTTTATACATTTTGGGAATTGTGACTTTTGTTTTGTCATGGTAGGGGGCATGTCCTAGCCTGGATTGGTATTTCTAGTTTTAGAGGATTTTGTTGACAAGTATTAGGTTGGTTGTTTGTTTTGATTCTTAGAATTTTCTTTTGGCCATCTATCTTTCTTATTACTATTTTGGGTTGTACTCCCCTATTTATATTTATTATGCCCTGTATTATAGGCTATGGGGGTGGTCTCCGACCCACGATGGGCTTGAGATACTCGTCACGACTAGGCACTGGTTTGGATCATAACATGGGGTTAGGAGTGATGTATGAAAAGAAAGAAAAGTTGTGCAAGAATCTATTCATGTGTTGATAGAGAAGTAATCCCTCTGTAATACATATGAACTAGCTTAATAAGATGGGAAAAAACAAACGAGATATGTAAATATAGGAGCGGTGAAATTTGTTGTTAGAAAATAGTGTTTAATGTGATGTGTGGTGTATTAAAGCTCTTAGGAAAGATAGTCACTATTTTTGGACAGAATAGTTCCTACCCATCCCTTAGCCTACATTGCAACCCTTAAAGTCCTATTTGATATTAAGCTTTAAATTATGATATTAGTAGAGTAATACACTATGGTCAAGCCTATGGTTCATCTTATGTGACATAAGAATTCATTGTGAGAGTTAGCATAATGTGATTCTTGGACCTATTCCTGTGATAAATTATATCTACGTGAGAGAATATGGGTAACTCTCTTGTGGTGGGGGAACATCTTTGATGATAGTTTGGTGACTAATATGATCTCTTTGATTGACAAATATGCATAAGTTTTCCAATGTGGTGAGTTAATTTTTGAGGTTAGGTTGTTTTGAAGTAGTGTTCTTGATCTTTCAATTTTATAATACATGTTTAGTGTAGAACTTGCCATTTGTGTAGTCATTGTAGTACTATCTTGAGTGTCTTGCTTGTAGTA
Source organism: Capsicum pubescens (assembly GCA_030864215.1). Classification (NCBI taxonomy): domain Eukaryota; kingdom Viridiplantae; phylum Streptophyta; class Magnoliopsida; order Solanales; family Solanaceae; genus Capsicum; species Capsicum pubescens. Next base: position 94,814,185 of record CM061538.1, on the reverse strand, counting down.
GTAGTGTTTAAGTTTTCCTTATATGGTGCTTAAGGTAAGGTGTTGTTCGAGGACGATCAAGGCTTTAAGAGTGGGGTGATGATCTTAGGTGGATTTATGCACCTAGGTGTTGTTATCTATCCTTAATTAGCTTAGTTTTGAGGACTTCTTATGTTCATAATGAGTTAATCCTTATATAAATGAGCATCTAAGTGTTAATTTATGTGTTTATGATGTTTAAGGTGTGTTCAAGTCAAAGTTGGAATCAAAACACTCAATTAGAATTTAAACGAGAAAACTAGTACTCTTAGCTTGTGCTATGTGCCATTCTAATCGTCTTGTTTGATTCTATCTTGTTTAAAGCTCTAATTCATTGTGTTATATGTTGTAATAAGCATGGTGATATGATAAATATGATATCTAGGTAATTTAAAAGGTGTTTTTGAAGAGGAAAAGCTACCATGAAGTAAGAAATGAAAGGCAATATGCTTGGAGTAATTGATGTTCAAATCTAGAAGTTTTGGGCTTAGGGGAGTGCAATGCTTCCTAGCCACCTATTTAAGGAATGACATGCCCTTGGATGCAAATTAAAATGTGAATTAAAGTAGCTCACCATGATAGGGGTATGCCACTCTCCCTGTTCTCCTCGATGAGGGTGTGGCACGTTGGCTAGTTCAAATCTGCCACTTGTGGCCTGGTATAATTAGGACACTCCAATAGTTTTGTAATCACCTTGGACGACTTTTGGGTGAGAGAATACACTTGATAATGCTTAAATTAGTGCCTTTATTCTTTTACTTTAGTTTACTTTAGATTATTACATGGATTTAATCATTATGATTCTTCGTAAGTCCATGAGTGGCTAAACACCCTTATCTGGGGTTTAAGGCTGCGAACATGATTACTTTTTCTTATAATTAAGTTGGTTTATATTTTTTATCATTATTGTATGATCATGATTAAATGCATATTTCTATTATAAGCTCGGGACGAGGAATGATAGAATAAAACGTGGGGTATATGTGATGAGATTGTAATCATTCAATGAATTGAAGTTACAATTTGCGTTTACAATAGGGATATACCTAATTATCCCTATTTGGTTAATATATAGGGATAAATAAAAATGTATTTAGCTTAGTTCTTGCATCTCCGCTCGATGATGTAGTTGTAAGGCTAATTTGGATAGTTGATTAGAGGTTCGAAAGACCGTAATCATGTTATCAATCCTGTGAATCACAACCAAGATAATTCGCTACACCAATGAGGTTATACAGCTAAAGTAGGATTGTTCATAAAGCCTTATCCCTGGGTTTCTCCCTAGTATTATTCAATACCCTTACGTTACCGTATTGTTTAAGTTTACTTTTAGTTTTAACTCTCAAATACTCTTAGTTACGTTTGCACTTGCTTAATCTTAGTAGTATAGCAAGAATTAGATTGTTGTTTATCAGAAGTCCCTGTGGTATCAATACTTGTCTTTAAAGGCCATTGTACTACTTGGTGGATCACATACACTTGCGTGTTCAATTGGGCGTAACAAGATTTTGGTGCCGTTGTCGGGGATTTGAAAACTGGCATTTGTCTTAGTTTTAGTTTTTCTATTTGATTTCGTGAGTGCTAATTACTTGATCTTAGCTTCTAAATTAGAAAGTTTAGGTTTGATAAGCTAGTAAGATGTCAAGGGACTCCTGGTTGAACAATATCCTAAACTTGAGCAATGTTACACCAACTGAGGAGAGAAGCAGTACTTTTCTACTGCATACCTCAAATTCAACAAAAAGAGGTTATTCTTGCACTCATGGATGAATAATCACCAACCCCTAGGATAGTATGCAAAGTGGCAATCCCACAGGTAATGAATATTACCTCCACAATCCACAGACTGGCATCTGGAGGTAGATTTGAGCTGAAACAGAACATAGTGAAGCTTCTGCACAATAGTGGGCAGTTCACAGGCTTGTCACCTGAAGATCCACAAGTTTACTTGTAGAATTTCTTGGAGATTAGTCACACATTCATCCCTACTAGAATATCTATGGATTATGTAAGACTAACACACTTCTCCTTCTCACTTTTAGGGGAAGCAAATAAGTGGTTGAACATTTGTTGACACCTAATTTTTCTCCTCCACGGCTAAATTTAATCCTGAGTTTCTTCGATTTTTAATAAAATTAAAATATTTATTTCATCCGAATAAAAAAAATTTAAAATATTTTTTGTACGTGATTTTGTCATTTTAAGTAGCGATAATATATTATCGCGTTCAGTTATACGAGATTATATAATTTGATTACGTAAACATTTATTCTATGGAATATTGAATTTTAATTAAGGATTATTTTGAAAATAAATATAATGATTAAAATCTTAATTTTAATATAATTTATTATCAAAATAATTTACTTGGGTAAATATGCATTTGATTTTATTAAATCAAGAAGCTCGGGATTAAAAGAAGTATTAATTCGAATCGAATTTCAATTTAATTTAGTCAATCTATTAGATTTGGCCATAATTGAAATAAAATTGCCCATAATTGCAATGCAATCCGTCAATTGGTTTTTAATTTGGTCAAAATTAAATAAATATGGCTAAATTTTAAATTTCAATTGAGGTTATATTTGAAATAACCCTAAAATTCCCAAAAACTCTCATAACTTCAACCTAATTCCCACCAAAAAATAATTTTAAATTGTACTACATTGTACTATTCCCCCAACCTTTTTTCCTTTTTCCAAATTTCAATTTTGAAATTCAAAAATTGTACTATATTGTACAATTTCCCCCCACATTATCTTCCACCTCACCTTATCTTCAATTTTTAAATTTCAAAAATACCCCTAAATGGATTTTATCCCACATTGGTGGATGACAAGAAATAAATCATCATTCTTTCCTATAAATACTTTTCTCCCACATTGGTGGATGACAAGAAATAAATCATCATTCTATAAGTCATATTATTTGAAATAGGATAGAGTGCAAGATTACCTATGAGTTGATAGACCATAGGTCATCCGTAAGCCACAACGACATCCTAGCCGGATAGTGTGCAAGGTTACCCAAAAATTAGTAGTCCGAAGGTTATCCATAAGTCACAACTAAATACTTTTCGGAGAACATGCGAGATTATAAAATTAATAAGTCCAAGGGTTCTCTATAAGTCGCGTCATATCCAAGATCGATTATGTGCAGGATTACCCAAAGACTAGCAATTTGAGAGATATCTATAAGTCATATTGTATCCAAGGTCGGATGATGTGCAGGAACACCTGAGAGCTAGCTATTGGAGGGATATTTGTAAGCCATCTCTTATCCAAGGTCGGATAATATGTGGGATCACCTAGAAGCTAGAAATTCAAAGGATATTTGTAAGTCACCTCAAATCTAACATTAAATAATGTGCGAAATTGTACAAAGATTGACAATTCAAGACAAATCTATAAGTCGTATCTATACAAAAGATGCGCAAGACTTACCCGAGGGTCACATGGAAAGAAGCATTGTCAATAACCAAAGATGTTATTATGCTACATACGACAAGAATTATAGGTGACCAAAAGGTTGCCGCATCAGGATAAGATTACACGATTGCAGGGACCGTTCTACATAAAGTGTCGTCGATGTCCAAAAGGGCCACCCCACTTTAAAGACTTATTCAACTGACAAATGAGTTGATTATGCAACAACCAAGAGGGTTGTTGTATCTATGGTTGCAAGTTATTTCCTTTCAAACAGGTACATGAAAGGATGACTTCGTTTTTCAGGCGACAACTCACGTGGAGATATGGCAAAGACTATATACCTCTTTCGTGAATTATGTTTAGCACTAACGATTTTTATTGATACATTGCCAAGGGCATCCGAGAGGATGAAATTCTCAAATTAAAACCATAGGTGCGGACGACTCCAGATAAGACGCACACAACGTGGAACTCTTTCTTAGCAGCAAACTAAAAATAGTCTAAAGAGGGACGTCAAACTCTTTAGACACGAGCTAAAGGATAATCTCCACCTACATCCAACCACGCCTCTATTATAAGGCATGTGGGTATTTTGGGATATTTTGGTTTCAGCTTCACCTTTGGGATATTTTTAAACTCATGCCGAGGGTAACCTTCTTTTTTCTTCAAATCCGGGTGATAACATACTTAGAGTTATGGAAATTATGTCCTAGTCAGTTCTTGTATATGGGTGTGAAGGATCCCACATTCATGGTTAAGAGGTTACAAGCCTCTTTTCCGCAACTCGGTCAATTTTTCACTCATCCTAAGCCAAAGATCGTCTGAAATAAAAGACTATCTTTTCTACCGATTGAGTCAAAGTACAAGTAGTCTGATTCTCTGGGTCTCAGAGATATGTAGGTTGGGATTTATGTAGAAAACATGACTGCATTCCAATCTATCCCCAAATCCCTTTATTCCCCAGCATTTCAGTTCTATAAAAACTCCATAACCGAGATAGCTGGTGAATTTTTTAAAATTCGTGCGAAAGCCAACCTCTTTAGGATTTGAATTTGTGGTCAGACAAAAATTAGGAACGTCAACCTCCCTTTTCCCAGGGTTACTTGCATGCACCCTACCCAAAGGGGGAGGGAAGTTGTTGACACCTAATTTTTGTCCTCCACGACTAAATTTCATCCTGAGTTTCTTCGGTTTTTAATAAAATCAAAATATTTATTTCATTCGAATAAAAAAATTTCAAAATATTTTTGTACGTGATTTTTTTATTTTAAGTAGCGATTATATATTATCGCATTCAGTTATACGAGATTATATAATTTGATTACGTAAATATTTATTCTATGGAATATTGAATTTTAATTAAGAATTATTTTGAAAATAAATATAATGATTAAAATCTTAATTTTAATATAATTTATTATCAAAATAATTTATTTGAATAAATATGCATTTGATTTTATTAAATCAAGAAGATCGGAATTAAATAAAGTATTAATTCGTATCGAATTTCAATTTAATTTAGCCAATCTATTAGATTTGACCATAATTGCAATGCAATGCGTCAAATGATTTTTAATTTGGTCAAAATTAAATTAATATGGCTAAATTTTAAATTCCAATTGGGGATATATTTTAAATAACCCTAAAATTCTCAAAAACTCTCATAACTTCTACCTAATTCCCACCAAAAAATAATTTTAAATTGTACTACATTGTACTATTCCCCCCAACCTTTTTTCCTTTGTCCAAATTCCAATTTTGAAATTCAAAAATTATACTACATTGTATAATTTCCCCCTACATTATCTTCCACCTCACGTTATCTTCAATTTTTAAATTCCAAAAACACCCCTAAATGGCTTTTCTCCCACGTTGGTGGATGACAAGAAATAAATCATCATCCTTTCCTATAAATACCTTTCTCCCACATTGGTGGAGAAAAGGAAGAAAAAACTCATTCTCTCCTATAAATACTACCACTATTTTGATAGAAAAAGGGGTTAAAAAGTAAGAAAAAAAAAGGCTAGAAAGGTGAAAAAATCCTTTTGAGCAAAATAGTTATTTTTATTGAGTAAAAAATTTTGTTTCATAGAGTTGGTCGGTTAATCAAAATCTTTGAGTTGCCGGCGACATTTTTCGGTGGTGGTTGATTCCGACGAAGCTCGTAGTCTCGTTTTGCTGCCCCCAAAAAAGTAAACACACTTTTCCTTTTTTTTAGTTTTATTATCGTTTTCTTCTTCATCTTTTTTTTCTTCGTAGTCCGTAGTTAATTTTATTTGCTGGGATTGTTTGTTGTAGAGGGCCTTGAAGGCCATGAGACATTGAGGTATTGATAGTTTAATTATTTTCATGTTCATGATATAAAAATAAGCTAGCAATAGTTGTGCGTGCCTTTTTTGACTTTATTTTTAATTATTATAGATAAAGTTTCAATCTTTGCTTAAAAGATGTAATTATGCTTTGTTTAAACTCATTGTTGGTGGATATGTTTGTTTTTAGCATGTAAAGTTATTTTCTTTATGTTGAAAAGAATAGTTAATGTTGATTGTTTCGCCTTTTCACCTTAATCTTTCATTATTTTGAATAAAGTTTAGATCTTTGTTTGAAACATACCCATGTCTTGTTTAAACTCATTGTTGGTGGATATGTTAGTTTTTAGTATGTAAAGTTATTTTCTTTATGTTGAAAAGAATAGTTAATATTGATTGTTTTGCCTTTTGACCTTATTCTTTGATTATTTGGATAAAGTTTAGATATTTGCTTGAAAAACGTACACATGACTTGTTTAAACTCATTGTTGGTAGATATGTTTGTTTTTAGCATGTAAAGTCATTTCCTTTATGTTGAAAAGAATAGTTAAATATTGATTGTTTTGCCGTTTGACTTTATTCTTTGATTGTTAAGTGTAAAGTTTTGATTTTTGCTCAAAAGACGAACTCATGCCTTGTTTAAATTTATTGTTAGCGGATATGTTTGTTTTAGCATGTAAAGTTGTTTCTTTTATGTTGAAAAAATAGCTATTATTGTTTGTTTCTCCATAATGAAAATGGTAATTGGTTAAGTCAAGAATATGCCATTTGCTTGTTAATTATTTTATTGGATTTCAAAATCCTCGTATAAGAGATGAAGTGCTAGCTTTATTTTCCATCCAAGATGTTTATTACTCTTTTGTTCGCATGTTGTCTTGTCAAAATGATGAGAAAGTTTGGACTTTTGTGGCTAACTAGAATTATTTGGATATTGTTGACTCATGCATAGTATGATTATTGAACGATATTTCACTTTTAGAGATGCTAAATTTTTATTCTAATTTTCTTACTCCGAATTGTTATATGTGCTCTTTGTGTGTGTAAAGACTTGATTCATGTCTCCCTTTGAGTCATAATGTCAAAAGAGAATCAACGATGTCTTAGAACGATAAATCATAGATCGTTACATGTTTTTCCTGAAGTTGGTCATGACTTAGATGTATGAATCTTCGTTAATTTATCCTTAATTGAAATTTAAAGATTCACTTTCTTGAAAAGTTAGCCTTTATTTTCTTTTATTATATGAATTAGTTTCTATGTTTGTTAAATTTTAGAAGTCGTGGGTATTTTTCTTATCGCCTCATCCTTTTACTCTCGCAAACTTGCGTTTTTTGTTTTTCCATTAATTCATTGAATATGGTCTTTTTTTTTACCATTATTCATTCTTATATGAACATAAATCATGAGGCATGTAAGTGAGTGTCTTTGCTTTGCATTTTGTTTGTTAACTCTCATTCTTGTGCAAGTGTGCTTATCATTGCCATTTAAAAATTGGTTCTTGATAGTTTATTTTGCTTTGAAATATGTCACTTTTATGCCTTGAACGTATATTAATTTCTTTATCTTTTCTTTGCATGCAAAAAATGTCTCGAGTTCAAATGGACTCCTCTCCTCTTGCATTTTATAATGGTCCAATGAAGCCCACCTCTTCAATTCAAGTTCGAAGTTTAAACCCAAGGTCGACTATATGGAGTGTGGTTGCTAGAAGATAGACGAAGAAGGAAAATGGGTCAAAATCCATTGATGAGGTCACTAAGAGACTTGAAAAGTCTTGATTTTTATTATTGTCTTCCTTTTGTTTATTCATTTAGTCATTTATTTATTCATTCGTTTGGGCCTCGAAGCCAAAGTTGTATTTTAATACAGGTGAGGCGGATTATGGGCCAAAAGGTCCGGAAAAAAAGTTTAGGACAGGTTGTGGGCTGAAAGTCCAATATTTAGATTAGGACAGGTGCAAGTGGGCCAAAATCTCGATTAGATTAGGGCAGGGTCTATTGATTTGAGCCCAATGGCCTAAGTCTTTTATTTCTCCTCTTCTCCTTTTACATGCTTTGTTATTAATTTGTTTAGACTTAGTTAAAATCCCTACTAAGTCGTCCAAATCTATTTTACACAAGTATTTTCCTAAAATCAATTATTTTTCAATAATCAATCTTTCTTTTGAAAGTTAGTCAAAAGATATTTTCAAACAGTCCGAATAACCGCAAGTTAGCAGATACTCTTGGTGCCTTAACAACCTTCCAAGAGTATTAATAGGAACCGCTTACTCAGAATCTTCAAACTTAAATAATTTTTTTTGTTTTGGATCATTGAAGTAACTTTCAAAGGTTTTCTTAATTCCTTTTCAAATAAATTAAGTGGCGACTCTAAAAGTCAAAATTTCTGCAAACAAACGTTGAGCCGACAGGTTCTATCACTACATGGAATGATTTGGCTTGAAGTTCCTCATCCATTTCTTCCCATCCGACAAGAATTCTAGGTTATGCAGTGAGATTTTGAGCTTCAAGCAGAAGCTGGATGAAAACCTATATCATGCTTAGGATAGGTTCAAATTTATTTTCAAGGATATTCTACATCACCAACAGTCAAAAAAGGTATTAGCTACGTCCATATCACCAACAGTCTAATGAGATATTAGCTTACACCTTTGTTGAGGCACTTAACTATAATACAAAGATTTTTTTAGATAAAGTGATAGGTGGTCAAGCATCAGAGTAAACTTATGATGAGTCATATACCTTGTTGAATTATATTGCACAAGATAATCCTGACTGGCATAGAGACATTTCCAGAGGTGCAGTGAAAAATCTCGTAGGCATAATTAAAGTTAATTGTGTAACATCATTAGCCGCCCAATTGGCTACTCTTCGGAATCAGATGATGACATAGCTTAGTAGATTGGGTGTGAATTAATCTCAGGCTCAGGTGAATGCGGTTCAGCAGATTCCTTCTTGGTGTAAGGTTTGTGGCAATAGTGGTCACTCTGTAGAATTGTGTGGAGCAAATTTAGAATCCATGAATTTTGTACGCAATGAATAGAAGAGTACTTTTGGTAATGCCTACAACCTTAAGTGGAAGAGTCAATCGAATTATTCTTAGCGTAGTAATCAGCCTCAATAGTTTCAGCAATAGCATAATACACAAACTAGTAATAATGAGGAAATTTGATGAAAGTCCTAGCCAATCAAGAACAAATGGATACTGAAATAAAAATCAAAAACTTTCCCAGAAAAAGTTAGAAACACTATTGTGGTAGCTAGATCAGGCACGGAATACTAGGACCAAAGGTGGTTTGCCAAGTAACGCAGAGAATCCAAAGGAAGTGATAGAAATCAGCTTTAGGAGTGGTAGAGACCTCATTGACAGACCTCCAAAGAAAAATAAGGAGGTATAGGCAGAGTTATTCCCACATCATGTAGAGAAGAAGAAAGTTGAAGTTGATGAGGCTGAAAATTCAAGGAAATTTAAGTACCCAAAAGAAAGGTTGCTGAGAGAGAACCAGAAAGACCAGAACCACCATCCCTCAAAGTCTCAAAAAGGCCAAGTAGGATTCTTTCTTGAAGAAGTTCTTTGACACATTCAGAGAACTTCATATTAATATTTCTTTGTTAGATATTTTGTAGGGTATACCTAAGTATGCCAGGTACTTAAAAGATGTGGTAACCAACAAGACGAAATTGTAGGACATTGAGATAGTAGCACTTATTTAGGAGTACAGTTCAGTGGTCATGAGGAAGATGCCAAAGAAATTGAAGGACCTAGGGAGTTTTACCCTCCCATACAAATTGGTGATAATGATGTGGTCCATGCCTTGAGTGATTTGGGGGAAATCATAAACCAAAGTGATTTGGGGGAAAGCATAAACCAGTTGACCATATTAGTGTTTAATACTCTAGGTTTGGGGAACCCGAGGATATTCTCTGTGGTGTTCCAAATGGCAAATAGAACCACAGTTTATCCAAAAGGAATCATTGAGGATGTGCTCCTTAAGGTTGGTAAGTTTATTATTCCTGTTGACTTTATTGTTCTTAACTATGATGCGGATGATAGGGTGACAATCATATTGGGACTTCATAATTGGCAACTAAAGGAGCACTAATTGATGTGAGAGAGGGAACTCTCAAGATAAGATTGGATGATAAAGATGTGGTTTTCAAATCCTACAAACCACTCAATCTACCATCCTATTATAAAGACTTATGCATGATCATAACCATGGAAGTGGATAAGTGTGGGGTGGTAGAGCCTAAACCATCAATGACCTCTTTGGATTATCTTATAGAGTTTTCTAAGCCATACCAAAGCCCGTGGAAATTGAGAAGGAGCCTAAAAAGGCAAATAATGAGAAAAACACAAACCTTGAGAGTATACACTCAAGAGGTCAGAAAAGAGTGAGAACATAGACTCCGAGTAGGAAAAAAAGGATAAAGGACTATAGTTGAGATGTAGTGATGTGGTTTGTGCCGCAACACTAAATCAGGCGTTGCTTGATAAGCAACCCAAGTTAAGGTAGGTATTTTATTTTTGTATTATAGTTTTTACTTCACGTAGTTTGTTTTTTGTTGAGTTACAGGTTGATGGAAAGTCTGAGTACCGGAAACCTAAGCTAAGGAGCATGGCAAAGACTATGTGGGGTCCTCGAACCTCATTAATATATAAAGATGCTACCGTCTAGCCTAGAGGCCTCGGGGAGTATTTCAATCCTTAATTTTGAGTATACCTTAGGGACAAAGTGTGTTTTTAAGTGTGGGATGGGGAATCTTCCCATGATTGCGAGTGAAGTGTTGCTATAAGATTTCATTCTTAGTTATTTCTAAATTTTTTATTTTATTTGAAAAATTACAAAAAGATTCTCTTTGTTTGCTTTGTTTTAGTAGTTGGTGCCAGTCTAGTAGGTGCACACTTCACCCACCCCATGGTTGTTCTTTTCGATTCTTTCTAATAGGGCACCCTTTGAACCCAGTGTCCTTTTTTCTTTTCTAAGAGTAAATTTTAAATTTTTTGTGTTGTAATAAGCATGATGCAAGTGGTTTTGTATGTGAAAGCATGTTGATTGTATTGAATGACTATTTTTGAGACTCTTAGGCTGATGTTTATGACTCTTATGTATTGTTGGCTTAATTTTGAATTCATGCGATTGCTTGGTTGAGAGTCTGTAATGATCCTACTTGATTTAAGCATGTGTCATATATGAGTGTGGTTTTTGTATATTCCTTATTACATATTGATGTATATAACTTGCCTGGTGTATGTGCAAAGTGAAATAAAAAATATAGGTTTAGGAGATGATATATGCATTTCTTTAATAGCCATGTTTTACACCCTCTTTTGTCTACCCTTGTGCATAATCTTAGTTAGCCCCCTCGAGACTTTAGACTATATTTTTTGGTAGCCTTATAATTATCCCATTTCCTTTCTTTGACTGACCATAATTTGATCCAAAGTTCCTAAGTGCTTTAGTTTAAAAATTATTGAGGTTAAGGAGTGTAAAATTGAAGAAGAAAAGGGTGAAAGTGAAGCCCCAAAGGTAGTAGCTATTAGGGTTGAAATATTTTATGTGATGGGATTGAAATTGATGTAATGAAAAGAAAAAATTATGCAAAAATCTATTCATGTGTTGCTGATAGACAAGTACTCCCTCCGTAATACATGTGAACTATCTTAATGAAATGAGGCAAAACAAAAGAGATGTGTGAAGATAAGAGTGGTGAAATTGGTTGTTATAAAAGAGTGTTCAATTCTATGTATGATGTATTAGAGCCCTTAGGAAATATAGTCATCATTCCTATCCAGAATAGTTTCTACCCATCCTTTAGCCTATATTACAACCCTTAAAGTCATATTTGATATTAAGATTTAACATTTTGATATTAGTAGAGTACTAAACTAAGGACAATCCAATGGTTCATCTTATGTGACATGAGAATTCTTTGTGAGAGTGGGCATAATGTGATTCTTGGGCCCATTCCTATATAAATTCACTTGTAAGAGTGATTAAGGATAACTCTCTTGTGGTGAGGGCACATGTTTAATGATAGTTAGGTGAGTTATATGATATCTTTGATTGAGTAATATGCATAAGTTTTCCAACATGGTGAGTCGGTTCTTGAGGTTAGGTTGTTTTAAAGTAGTGTTCTTGTTCTTTCAATTCTATATTACAGGTTTAGTGTTGAACATTCTACGTGTGTAGTAATTGTGGTAGTGTCTTGGGTGTCTTTCTTTTAGTAGCAGTGTTGAAGTCTTCCTTATATGGTTCTTCAGGTAAGGATTTGTTTGAGGATGAACAAGGCTTTAAGTGTGGGGTGATGATCTTAGGTAATTTATGCACCTAAGCATAGTTATCTAGCCTAAATTAGCTTAGTTTTGAGGATTTCTTATGTGCGTAGTGAGTTAATACTTATATAAATGAGAATATAAGTGTTAAATTATGTGTTTAGGATGTTTAAGGTGTGTTAAAATAAAATTTGGAATCAAAATTCTCAATAAGAATTAAAACGAGAAAACTAGTACTCTTACCTTGAGCTATGTGTCATTCTAGTAGTCTTGTTTGATTCTATCTTGTTGAAAGCTCTAACTCGTGGTGTGCTATGCTGTAGGAAGCTTTGTGAGATGATAAACATGATATGTAGGTGATTTATAAGATGTTTTTTAATATGAAAATCTACCATGAAGCAAGGAGTGAAAGGCCAAACACATAGAGTAATTGATGTTCAAATCTTGAATTTTTTGGCCAAGGGATGTGTCATGCTGCCTAGCCACTTCTTTAAGGGAATGACATGCCATTGGTTGAAAATTAAAATTTTAATTCAAGTATTTCACCATGATATAAGAGTGACACGCTCTCAATCCTCCGCAAAAAGGGCATGGCATACTGGCTAGTTCAAATCGGCCACTTATGGCCTAGTATAAATAGGACGCTCCAATTATTTTGTAATCACCTTGGATGACTTGTGTGTGAGAAAATACACATGAGGAGGCTTCAATTAGGGCTTGTATTCTTTTCCTTTATTTTAATTTTGAAATTATTACATGTATTTTATCATTATGATGCCTTATAATCCCATCAATGGCTAAACAGCCTCATCCGAGGTTAAGGCCAAGAACATGATTACTTTTGCTTAGAATTAAGTTGGTTTATGTTTGTTATCATTATTGGTTGTTCATGTATCCTTTTTTTACTATATTATGGATTCGCGACCTTTATTATAAATGCAAATTTCTATTGTGAGGCCGGAAGGAGGAATGATAGAATAGAACGTGGGATATATGGGATGGTATCATAATCATTCAATGAATTGAAGTTATGATTTGTGTTTAGGATCAGAAAATATCTAATTCCCCCTATTTTGTTCATATACGGGAAGAAATACAAATGCGTTTAGCTTAGTTCTAGCATTCCTGTTCAATGATGTAATTGTAAGGCTAATTTAAATAGTTGATTAGAGGTTTGGAACACTATAACTATGTTATCAACCTCGTGAATCAACAACCAAGATAATTCACTAAATCAATGAGGTTATAAAGCTAATTAGGATTGTTTGTAATGCATTATACCTAGGTTTCTCCCCAGTATTGTTCAAGACCTTTACATTACTATATTGTTTAAGTATACTTTTTGTTTTAACTCACAAATACTCTTAGTTACATTTGTACTTGCTTAATCTTAATGGTAAAGATAGAATTATATTGTTGTTTAACACAAGTCTGAGATCAATACTTGTCTTTTAAAGGCCATTTTACTACTTGGTGGACCAAGTATAACCATAACTATAACCATGTCCTTTATAAGGGTCAAACACTAACCTAGGGTCCAACTGGCATCATAACCACAGGCTCAATACCAACTTTACATAGTCAACATCATAAAGCCTCATAACTGAGGAAGCTATGAGGACCGAGGGTATAAAATCACTAAAAGGATCTAATTGAGGAAATACCGCCCAAATTACTAAGTCAAGTGGTAAGTCTTATATTAAGGTTTCGTAATGTTAATCTATGGCTAAAAAATCTATAATCGAGGATGATAGGATTCTAAAGCCAAAACAAGATGCTAATGTTCGGGTCACATTTCTATCCCAAACATCCTAAATTGGCTAAATTGTGGTATACTTGTCATAATCCCATCCTATAACCCCTACCTAGAATGCAATTTATACATAACATCATCCCATAGGAAAAAATAGACATAAGCCTACCTTGATGTCGAACCACAATTCTTGAATTGTCAAACAATCGCTCATTTTTACTCTATGATCCCGAAAATGATGTTCCAATATCCAAATAATAACCTACACATTAATTGGAGTAAAATGATATCCATATTATAATATAAAACTCCAAGTCAAAAAGCGGGTAAAAAATGGGCCCATAGGGCCCACTAATGGAGTCCCAAAACTGAATCTGGCACAAGGTCCCTCAAAATATAAGGAATGTATGCTCAAAAGTTGAGCACATGTGGAGTACGAGTCGACGATCAAATCATCCCTGACAGATGGCAAAAATAAGAGAAAATAAAAATTAAATGGAGGATTTAGGCCAAAAACTTATAAAGATATTAGTGGGGAATACTCACCTCCATGTCCTCTACTTACCCCCAACTCCAATCTATGATTTCTCAAGAGTTCTAAAGCTTCTGGGACCATTAATTATGGAAAATCCCTAAAAATGAGAGCCCTACACGAACATGGGACCCTTATTATGAATGAGAGACCAAACCGCAAAAAGCCTTTGCGAACATGGACGGTCTACCGCGAACTCAAAGAGTTAAGTTAAGTTGTTCAAGTCAGCTTTAACTTTGCAAACGCGATGGGTAGCTCGAGAACACAGCCAAGCCTCGTGAATGCGCAAGCCAAGGCTGGGCTACACCAGCAGCTACTAGAGTAGAAATATACCAAGTCCTCGCGGACATCGATTGAGGGTTGTAGATTTATTCAGAATCCGGTGCGTGGAAACGAGCTATGCTACTACTGAATTCGACATTTTGAAATCAATAAAATAATCAAAACGTTCATCCAAGGTTGTTTTGATGAAATGTGGTTCCAACACCTATAGTTCTATTTTAACCAAATTCAATCAATTATCCATAATGAGTTTGAAAGCCTTGGAACCTGAACCACACGTCCCCTAGCAGAAAATCATTATTCCAGAGCTGATGGAGCTATCGAAATTGTCATTTGAGTACATGTACTAAGAGTTTTCTTTCGAGACCAATTTTTAAGTGACAAAAAAATAAAATAGAAAATTGAGCCTAGAATCCAAACAAACTATTTGATAACCAAATTGACAGCTTTAAAAAGTCATAAATAACCTATAGCCACTGAAGGAAGACTCAAAACATTGTAAATGCAAGGAAATCAAGAAAATGGCCTGGAGGTTCATTACAATATCCACTACTAAAAGGACATTTTTCCATAAAAGTCAATGGAAAGGAAATGACTAAAAGTTCGAAAGGATGTGGAGTTGGGCCCACATGCCAAGAGCAAATCTCCCTAGATAACCTCTAAGTCAAACCAACGGTTTCAAGGGATTTCACCAAAGATATCCCTCTTTTACCAACTTTCTTACTTCACTTTCCAAATAACTAAGAATGCAACCTCAACAACCAATTGGCCTCCAAATGAACCAAGAACCACTAACACATGCAATGAAAACCATAATACACCAATATCATGCCAATACAAGCACAACCAAGCAAAAACTCAACCAAGCTAAAGACAATCAAAGTCATGAACCATGCAACCAACTACAAAATCTAAATGTAACATCCCTCTTCTCATTCCAAACCTGCTATCTACTCTTTATCAAACAAAATGGCATTCCAGTCTTTCTCGCATAGTCACATCATACTGACCTCAAAAGAATAAAGTTGATCTACATAAATCCCTAATGGAAATCTTAAGAATCATGCCCATAATGCTCTACTTGAATACTCAAATAGTGATGACCAATACTGGAATCCCTTCCTAGCCACTAACTGGACCGAAGGACCCTCAAATACAATAATCTTGAATCCCAAGCGTAATCTCAAAGATGAATGATCTGTTCCAGAATGCCCCACCGATTATGAATGAAACCATTCTAACCTAACTTAAGCATACTTCTTCTGCTTAGAAGATAATCCAAAATTCTAACAAACTAACAAATAAGTGGTCAAAAGTTTTATAAACCAATACAATTTGTCAATGGACCATCTATTAAATATCTACCAAGTGCAACCCGTGTGAATTAAAGAAATCCATATTGGTAGGTAAAGAGTAGGATTTATCAGCCTACAGATGAACACTCAAATGAAACAAAACTAAAAATAGGGTTGAAATCATGTCACGCAATCCATAGCTGAAGTCTTTAAATCAAAGATGAATTACTCAATCTGAACTATCCAAACCAATGATATTGACGAATATGCACCCAAATTCCAAAATCTATCAGAATATTTAAGCTGCCCTTCAAGGAGACAAATCCAACATTTGAGCCAATAAATCTTTGCTAAGGCGAAATTCCCAAATCAACTTCACTATAAAAATTTAGGCATATATCCAATGGTTTTCACAAGATTCAAAACTGAAATATTGTCGAAGACCATAGCCACAATTGAGGAAAGCTACAAGATAAAGATACATGCAGTCAAATCCCAATACACTAAGGTCATAATATATCAAAACATATCTAAGAACTCACCAAGGCTGCAAAGAATAGTATTGGTAGACAAATCCTGATTAACTTAGAAAAGTTACTATCTTAGCTTAAATCTGGTCAACCAATACCCAATCCATAGAGATGAATACTCACTCCCAAAAGACATCCACTTTGATTACCGACAATGATACACAAGAACATGCCACCAAGAAGAAGCATCCCATAAAGTCATACTATGCCGAATTAATAGCGAAGATGAGGAATTTCTATATTCACCCATGAAAACCAACTTCAACAGAATCATGAACCACATCATAGAAAGAATGAAGTACCCAACCCACTACTAGCATCAAGATCAAGACCATTTTTTAGCGATGAACTAGAAGAATCAAATGAACAAATCTCAAATTTATAAACTTCTAGAACGACCTACAGAAAAAGATAGCCAATGCTAGAAGGTCATCAAATTAGAAAAGCAAGCCTTAGACTTTTCCACATTAAAAATGGAAAATAAAATTGAATTGCTAACTCTAGAACCACAAAAAATCATGGAAGGCCAACCTACCTTTACTACCTTTGAAAAAACAATTTAACTTTGATAATAGAAAAGGAAAACAACCACCCTCGCCTCACCAAAAGAGAGAAGACCGATAAACTGAGTTAGGAGTCTAAGTCAAGGAATGAAAATCGCGAGGAAAAGAATTCTAACTAGATAACTCTGATATATCCATCTATCAGGTATGAATTAATCAATATCGAATCTATAAAAATGCTAATAATAGTAATAGTGACAATAGTATAAGTTACAGGAGGTATAAAAAATGAAAATCCATAATAAGTACCACTCTAGATCCATAATAAGGCCAACATGCCAAGAAAAGGGACTTTAACCAAGGAAGTACCATACTAATCCACTTAATCCACTACTAAAAGAAATTATCTATGAAGGTAGTCAAGTATTTATAAATCCACACATAAACTTACGACAATCAATATAGTAATATAAAGGCATGTAAACACCGATGGTTATGAAAACCCAAACTCAATCTAAAGAAAAACTAAATAATAGTAAATCAAGATTGTACCTATATAAATGGAGTCTAAAGTTATAATCTGAGGTTTCCCAAAAAGTATGAATCTGAACGTCTGAACCACCAACTGAGGTACTAAATGCACTACCTCTAACTGAAGATGCTACAACTCTATGAGACTGATTTGGGTAAGATAAATGAATAATAACCCGACATCGAGGACACTCTTTATACCAGTGACTAGTCTCTCCGTAGTCGTAACAATTCCCTGAAACTCTAACCCAGTGAGAAACACAAGTTATTCCTAACGAGATGATTAACTGACACCTGGGACACTCTCTACTAGAATAATCATCCTCCCCATAATCATAAAATACCTTAGGAGCTTTAGGCAGGTGAAGAACATGTGTTGACCCTGTCTGAACAACCAACTCACGCCGAGGACACTCCCTAGACCAATGACCAACCTCTCCCCAGTCAAAACATGCCCCTCGAGCTTTCAAATACACTCTACCTGTTGATCCAGAATAGACACCGTGTCCTGAAGATCTACACCTAATACCTTTCAATGTCTGACAAGAAATCTGCCCAAAGTATCCTCCCTAACTTATCTGAGAGCCACCTATAGCCTAAGATGTTACCCATAGGAAAGTGACAGGCTGCAAGAAATGTTGATCCATTCTGGGAGGATCTCTACTCCCGAACGAAATGTCAAAAACACAGTACTAATAACATGGGCTTTTATCGCCACCTCTATATATCTTAATGTATGCCCTCTTTGTGGTCATCATGTGAACAAAAAATTGAGAATAAGAATACCTAACTGTTATCAAATGCTTTGATCCCAAGTGGAGTGGAAACGCTAACTCTCTAACAAATCCACGCACTATATCATGCTCTAAAATAGACAAACAACTCAATTGAACACCAACAAACCTAACTCAAGTTTTGAGAACTACTTGATAAACCAGACAACCTTTCTAGCTATAAAGTATCCACGAAAAGACTCAAAATACCAATAAGAGATACTAAAAGGCTAAGGTGGTCACAAACTCTACCGGAGCCTGGGCTGGCCCCAAACTTTTTGGCTGACACTAAAGATATTTAAGATTAATCTATAACTCCCTAGCTCGACACTGAAATTAAACTATAGAAACACATGCAAAATGGCACTTCTCCCAGTTGAGTACCAAGTTGCATTCCTCACATCTACAGAAAGTGTTGGCCAAGTGGACCAAGTAGTCATCAAAGAAATCACTAACTATAGAAAAATTATCCATAAATACCTTGATGGTATCCTCTACCATGTTAGATAATATTGACATCATACATCTCTGATATATGGCTGGAGCGTTGCACAACTTGAACGACATCTGAATGTAAAGGTCCCATAGGGACAAGTGAAGGTTGCCTTCTCTTGATCTTTGGGTGCAATAGTAATTTGGTTGTAACCTAAATAACCATCCAGAAAGAAATACCACCCCTTGTTTGTAAGCCTATCAAGCATCTGGTCCATGAAAGGCATATGGAAATGGTCCTTCTAGGTCCATGTATTCAGTTTTCTATAATCCATGCACACTCTCCACCCTGTGACTAGCCTCATTGGCATGAGCTCATTCTTTTCATCAGGCACAATAGTAATACCGCTCTTTTTGGGCACACACTAGATCGGACTGACCCACTTGCTATTAGCAATGGGGTATACTACACCAATATCCAACCACTTGATTATTTCTTTCTTCACCATCTCCTACATAGGAGGATTAAGATGACGTTGATTCTCTATACTCAGAGCACAATCCGGTTCAAGTTGGATCTTATGAGTACAAAAAACCAGCAGAATACCCATAATATCTATAATAAACCATCCAATGGCCCTCTTGAATATCTGTAGCACTGATAACAATGCCTCTATTTCTGTATCAACTAAGTCAGCTATAATAGTTACCGGTAAGGTATTATCAGCCCTCAAGAATTCATATCGCAAATGAGAGGGGATGGCTTTGAACTCCAAAACTGGTGGCTCCTCAATAGATGAGCGAGCAGAAGGAGTAGTTCTATTCTTCAGGTCCAGATCAAGCTATTTTGGAGCATAACTATAAGTACCACTCCCATGCAATGCACACACTATCTAATCATAGTCATCTAAACCATCGTTGTCGAAGTTCATAATCATTGTTGGTAAGGCTTCAACACCCAGCCTTTCTTCTATAGGAACAGTCACTGGATTAACCTCGTCATCAAAGGTGTCTATTACCAACACAACTCTCATGTTGTATGGCTACAGCATCGACAGGAATACATTGAAGATTACTTGTTCATTGTTGAGTCTGAACCTTATCTGTCCAAACTCCATATCAACCTTCGCCCTACCCGTAGATAGGAAGGGCCTGCCTAAGATAATAGGGACATGGAAGTCAATCTCACAATCAAGTATCACAAAATCGACTAGAAAGATAAAAGATTCCATATTTACCAACACGTTGCAAGGAGGTCGACTTTTTCACGGTCTGATCAGCCATCAACAATCTCATCAAAGATGGTTTGAGTGCTCTTAACCCCAACTGCTTAAACGCAACCAGTGGCATAAGATTAATACTGGATCCTAGATCACATAAAGCCCGAACAAAGTTAAAGAACCCAATGGTACATAAAATGGTGAAGGATCCAGGGTCCTCTTTTTTCTCTACTAACGATCTAAAGGCAACAACACTGCAATGATGCACATTTTTAGTGAGCTCATAGCTCAATATCCTCTCTCTAGTGACCAAGTCTTTCTTGAATTTCGCATAACCAAGCATCTTCTTCAATGACTCTACAAGTGGAATTTTTATATATAGCTCCTTCAACATTGCCAGGAACTTTTGATATTTACCTTCTTTCTGCTTCTTTTTTAGCCTCTAAGGAAAAAGAAGGAGAGGTCTTGGTATAGTCTTCAAAACAGGATCATCAACCTTACCCTTATCTTTATCCTTCTTATTACTATTCTCAACATCTGATAATTTTTTAGTTTCAACTTTAGGTGTTTTCTCAATATCAGCATTAACATCATCATTTGTTGGATCAACTGCAATGGGCACGTGGAAATTCATGGTGGTCTTACTACTCCAAATGGTAATGGCATGAAAATGACTATCATTCTTTAAATTTTACACTATATTACTTGGTAGAGTGTCAGGTTGCCTTTGGTTTAATGTGGCCGACATTTGGCCAAACTGCTACTCTAGTTATTTGATCGTTGTAGCATGCGACTCAACTTTCTGATTCAACCCTGACATGTCTGCCTTATTCTAGTTAAGGCAGCTCGCATGACTATCTTAGACTTTTACTAGCCTCGACAATAATGCTTCTATTCTTGCCTCTATATATCGGCTACCTGGTGGAACATATCTATCACTATTCTCTTTACAGTTATCTTTGTGCCTCCAATTACTATCTCTCTCTACTTTTATCTCGGTACCTATCACCATAATAGTTCCGACCTTACCCTTTGGCTTGGAAACCCGCCACTTCTCAATTTAGATACTTTGCTTCCTCATCAACATCAAACTCATAAGTCCTGCAAGTAGATCCCTGTGACCCCATTGTATTCACCTTTTCATCAGTCAATGTTGTAAATTAATTTGTAATCATCACAATATCTATTCTGAGTTATGCAACTTCCTGCGTAACCGAATCATCACCAACTTTGTATTCACTAGCATCTCTAATTGTATACATACCAGTACCTCTATTAGCTTCTCTAGTGTTCCATCCTCGGTTAGTGACAGAGATCTCATCTAGTATTTCCTGCATCATATCCCAATGTAGATGCATAAATACACCTCAAGATATAGTGTCTGCCATCGCCCTAGAGCTGATATTTAGGGATGTAATACCCCAAGTTCTCATGTTCTAAATCTCTCAAAAGATAAACCATGAAATTAGTTTTCCAACGTCGCAAGTCTCGGCTCGATCTGATATCGTGGCAAGAACTCATACAATTTTCCCTTTAAGTGTCAATCATCTTCCAATGCTTACGACTCATGTGATGACCCATAATCAGATTTTACAAGTAGTTAAGACTAATCGTAGTCACAACAATTCTCGTCCAAGAATCCATCCCAGTGGTTACGAGTCTATAATACAACTCGTATACAAATATTACGAGTCATTATGAAGACTCATAGCCTGACCAGTAAAGGATCCAATAATCAAGCCTCATCTTTTGGTAGTTTTACAAGTGACTTATACATATATTAAGACCCCAAATATCTCCTAACTTATAGACAAGTTGAAACATCTCATAGCGATAAAATTCTTGGGATGTATATAACTATAGTCATCTTCAAATAAGCATAACTTTTGTTCTACGAAGAATTTATGAGCTAAATACCTACCAATATATATATAAGTGAATTATCTTTCCAATGATACCAACTTTTCCTTAATCCAATATCGAGGTGAAAAGTTATGGACAAATTACTGAAGCACTGTCAAAGCTATTAATGGTTACGACTCACTAATACGACTCATAAGCAGGACATACGAGTCGTTATTTGTATTCCTGGTGATGACTCAAGGTCTAAACCATACCCAAAACATACGAGTCATACCCAAACTGGTCGGGACGGCTTTCAGACATTTTTTAGATGATTTTTAAGGGGGTTTTTTGGTATTGTTCCACACTTTTAACCTTGAAACTACATCATTTCAAGCTCCAAACAACAGTTATCAAGCGTAAAAACTACCCTAACCTATCATAACTCAGAGCAAAAGGGTGATTTCTTTCTCCCCAAAACCAACTAGGGTTCATCAAATTCAAGTTCAATACTAAAAAATTTATCTAAGGCTTCAACATTCAGGTATGTGGGGTATTCATCAATGGGTTCCTTTCACTCATTGAGTCCTAAAAATTCCCTTTTTGTTCAAGTATGGATTTTAACCTTCTTTTGAGAAATTATCCATGTAAATCATGAATATAATCCATGTCTTCTTAGAAATTTGAATTTAAGCCATGTCAATATGTCTTCCCATGTAAATTAGGTTACTTCATGTTTTAAATTTCAATTACCCATGTCTTGTTCAATTGATTTCATGCTAAATCATCAAGTTATGAATTTAACCATGTAAATATGTTGTCCTCCCAAATTTAACACATTCCCATGATCAAATTCATGTTTCTCAATCATTCATTGAAATGTCTTATGCTTTGGGTCTTTGAATTATGACTTTATACCATTGTCTTAAATATTGTTATCTATAATACCCCGTATTATCCTTAGTTTAGTTCAGCTCCTAGTATATGCATAAGAGGCTTAGAACCTAAAAATTTTACTAAGTGTTGAAGACTTAGTCATATTTTGAGGACTTTTAAATTGGCATTCCTGACCCCGAGACGTAAATTTTTTAGTTAATTCTAGTTTAGGGATGTAATGAGTTGTAACGCCCTGTATTTTTGGGCTAGACTTTGAAGAGTTGTTATTACGAATGTAAACTCTAATCCCATGAATTTCTTTTGAATATACATGTCATAATCTTTATCCTAGTTGTGAAGTGATTTTGAGGTGAAAAATATTCATAAGAATCACTTAGAACAAAGTTGAGCTAAGATCCTTTGATTCATCCAAAGTTTGTTATTAGATTCTACAAAAGTCTACATTAAACGTATATAAATTTTGATATACATAGAATTTTGTAGCTCAAGACCCACCAAATTGATTATAATTAATTCATCTTTCCAACGATACCAATTTTGCCTTAATCCGATACCCGAGTGAAAAATTATTGCCATTTTTGTGAGAGAGGCAGTGAGGGAACGCGATTAGCCCACCGCGCACGCTCCATCGTCCACCCCTATTTTATATCTTTTGGTTCCGCATTTTTACGGGTAAATGGGTCATTTTTCTCCACCCAAATTCGACCATGACACATAATTAAAGCTCCCAAGGAGCATTATTGGCCCTTTTATTCATAATTTCTCCCCAAGAAAGTCTTCCTCTCCAAGAACAAATCCTAACCTCCTCCCAAGAACTTCAACTTCAAGTTAAATTATCTTCAAGATAAACAAGAATTTATGTTCTATAGTATAAGAATTCCAAGAAAATCTTTTAAGATCATCTCAAAGGCTTTCACAAGCTTTCTCTATCAAATCAAGCCTATTAAGGTATGTGGGGTTGTGAACAAGGGTATCCTTTCACCCTAATGCCTAAATTGTATGATTTTAAGATTTAACTTACTTGTTTTGAAGTAGGTTTCATACCCAAGTTTCTATATTCTTGAAGTATGTGATTATCATGAGATTTAAAGCTTTAAGTATATCAAGAAGTGCTTATGTTTATGTTTTAACTTATAAGATTTACATTACGAATGAGATTTCACTATCTTAACTTGATATTGTTGAAGCATTTCAAGATTTATATTGATCATGAAGTTTTGTTGTGAATTGTCATGAGTTTAAAGCATGAATTTTAAGCCCTAAGTCTACGTGTTGAGATTTCAAGAAGATTATGTTCATAAGTTTTCCTTGATAAGTTTATATCAAGATTTAAAGCAAGAATTGATATTTTGATCCTAATCTAAGATTGGAATCCACATTTGTTTATCTTAATTATGATATAAAGAAATAAAAGCATAACAGGTTTCATTACATAAACCTTTATGCTATTTTAAGGTAGATTTCCTAAAGTATGAGCATATAAGTAATAAGGAAGTAGTATTTAGAACCGAGTTGGGTATGAGTCCAAGGTCACATACCCCAGAACAATGAGCCATTGTAGGTTTAAATTCCCAATATGGGTTAAGTATAGTGATCACTTAAGTTAAGGTCCTCTTCCGATGATGAGGGTAAGACAGCTTTCCCCAACATGAGCTTTCCCCACCGTGGGTAAGACGTTGGACTCCATGATAGCTCATATGGTGTATGTCGGTTAGAAGAACATCCCTAAGAAAGAATAAAGTACAAATTTTAGAAACTAAGTGTTATGGCTCACAAAGATTGTCTTTATGATTTATTACTCATGTTTATGATTTTACATTTTTTGTTTTGTTCAAGCCCAAGGTGAGTCATCTATACTTAGCATACATTGTTTAAAGATTTATATGTACGATAAGTTATTATTTTTAATTATGCATTCACCCTCATATACTTAATACATTCCAGAAGTACCTATCCATATATATGTCTATGTGTTATATTGTCTCATAATGTAGGTACAAGTTGTAGCGCGCACATCATAATCAGACAGTTTGAAGCTTCCAGTCAACGGGTGATGAGACCTTTGGATTGTAGGGCTCGAGTCAATCATAGTTTGAGTAGTATCTTATTTTCTTTATTCAGTCGAATTTATTCGGGATTACTAGGGGTCATGTCCTGGCTACCTATAGTCAACACTAGTAGAGGCTTCATAAACAGTTAGTAGAGTTGATGTATTTGATTTTAGTATTGTTTTGTATAACCAGAGTTGTAATCATTTTAATAGTTTTGTTTTGAAGATGTTCAGCTAAAGACTTTTCTTCCTCTCATTTCTTTAAGATTTATGTATCTTATTCAGTTTCTCATGAGTTATGCCAGTACAAGGGTTAGCTTGGGATCACTTGTTGTCCTAAGCACTATGTGACATCCAGGGCCTAGTCTTGGGGTGTTACAAACTTGGTATTAAAGCACGGAGTTCAAGAGTCCTGGGGTATCTATGAACCCAAGTTTAGTAGAGTCTTGTGGAACCGTATGGAGACATCTGTACTTTTGTTCTAGAGGTTACATGGTATTTAAGAAATGTTCACCTTCTTCACGATCTAGGTCGTGTTGTAAAGTTTTTCTCTTAAAAACTTCAGTTGATTCATGTGTTACTCCATAATCCTTCATCTATGAATTATTATTGAGATAACCAGATTAGAAAGTTCCAATTCCTCCCATGATGATGCTCTCAAATTTACTATCAGTAACCTCAGAAGTCACACAAGGGTCTTGAGAGGAGCTCGCTAGTGTGTTATAAGTTCCTCAAGTTAAAAGTTATTTCCTAATCCTTATGACTAGTTCAATTAAGACAGAGTAAGATATGTATTCAAATTCCTTGTTAACCCTTCAATACAGATAGTGCTCATGAGAAAAGATAGTATGAACCTAGATTGTTAAATAGAGTTTGCATTCGAGGGATATTGCAACCTAGAGTGTTATGATTTATAAGTAGTAGAACCTTCTTATAGTTGGAAGTGTAGGTTTAGAAGTGCAGTTACAAGAAAGGTGGTAATGGCAATTGATCGAAAGTATATAGATAAATTTATGCATGCTATAGAGTTTGTGTTAAGGTAATACGTCTTTGTGTGTCAGCTTAGGGGTAATTAGTGTAGTACTATTTTCCTAGTGAAAGGTAGAGAAAGAGCTATTAGTTAAAGTGAATTATGCTCTGCTTAAAGTAGGAAAGGAGATCTTAATGGTATGTTATAGTGTTAGAAAAGTATAGGTCATTAATTAAGGTATTAGGTTATTAAGGATTGTTAATATAGGGTTCCTCGTGTGGTTGTGAAAAGGAAATTGGTTGAGGTTTGTAGAGCTAGGGGTATAATTTAAATATATGGATGGATAAGTACTAGAGATGTGTGAAAGATGGATGTGCTTATGGACTGTAATTAGATAGACTGTAAGATTATGATCAAATATCATTATTATAAGATCCTAGTGGACTAGTGTTTCCTGATGTTTTGACATGTAAGAATGGTGTGTGAAGTTGTGGTTAATCATGGCTAGCACTAGACACTAAGTTTGAACAATGGATGATCATAAAAGTAGAAATAATGATTGCTTAGTTAGTGATGCTAGTTATATGGAAGTGATCTAGTAGGCTTGAACAGTGTATGCAAAAGTTTAAGTTCATTTATTTGTAATTAAGTATGATGTTGTAGGTATGATATAGAGGTGAGCCCAAGGTGATACGGGGATTGAATTATTTTCTAAGATTATTAAGTATCATGTGTGCTTAGATAATGCCCGTAAGTTTCTAAGTATGAATAAGGCTAGTCATATAGAATATGGTATTCTTGATGTCTATGTTAAGGAGCTAGGAATAGAGGATGCTGAGCCTTTTGGTATGATTTGAGTTAGTAAGATAGTTTATGTGTTTAGTTAGGCAGGTATGTTTGTTGAGTTAATAGAGTGTAAGTCTATGATGATGACTATTGAAGCTAAAAAAAGTTAAGGGTGGTATGTACTAAGAGAGTGACCAAGAGTCAGTTAGTATTGTTTAGATATAGTTTATTCAGGTGAGTGAACATTTATGTGTAGACCGTTAGAGCAAAGAAATTATGGCTCAGTCTCGAGGATATGAAGTAAACCCATAAGCTTAGAATGTCATCTTTGATCTAAGAAGGAGATGGTAGAGTGAAGAACCAAATAAAGTTTTGAGAATTATATTGTGATATATTTCAATAAAAGTTGGGATGAGATAGTGATCCCTTCTTACTCTAGAGTGTTCCTTGGATTTCAGTCATTATCAACCAAATTCATATCTTGTGTAATAGATCCATGTCAAAGGCCAATTCTTATACACTTCATGCGTATTCGAGTCCATTTTTGACTTCAAGTAAGTAAGTAACAGCATCACTCTGTGATTCAAGTCATCTCTCATAAATCTATGAAACTCAAGTCTAATGTTGAATAGCTTATGATAAGTATGAACTCATGTTCAGAGTATGATCAGTTCTCAGAACTCATTATACTAGTGAAATTCCCATTATATCATGTACGTCCTAAGTTTATATCTCTTTAATGAATCCATGTCTTTGACATTATATTCCTTAGGCCTCAGTTAGGTGTCAAAGTTATGTATAGTATTTTTTCGTGCTTCAGGTCCTTATGTGTTAGCCCTTCGGTGACCTCTTTCTATGTTAAGATAGTGGTAATGATAATGGATAAACAATGATTTATATAAGAGGGAGTTGATAACCCTCATTAAGAAAGATTATATATGATTTTTTATCTAAGTCTAAAGGATGAAGGACTATTGAAGTAAATGTTTGGTATATATCATAGTTAGTTGAGAATTTTGGGTATGTCATCTTAAGCATAGTGCAAGAAAGTTGTTGATAGAGGATTAGAGAATATGAGAAGAATTACTTTATGGGTGTTTTCCTTGAAGTTCATATGTGGTTATCATGATAGGCTTGAATGTCATGTTGGGATGTAAGTGGAGGAATGAAATATGTGCTAGTGAATCCATAGTAAGAGTTTAGAGCTAGTCATTGAAGCGGTAAGGCATGTTATGCTTAGGGTGTGAGCTCTAGAAGAGACATAGATGATTGAATCATATGGTTTAGACTAGTATTATGGTGCAGGGTGTTGTATCTTATGATTTTGAGTTAGGCTTGATCATGGTGAGAGAATTTAGTTCAGTTTAGACTTTAGTGGATGGATTTATCAATGCCCATGTGAAAATTTTAAGTTGAATCAAATGAGTATGGTATTTAAGGGGAATAGTATAGTTGAGGGAGTATTTGAGAAGTGTTGCTAAGCTAAAAAGTAAGAAGGTTCATTGCCTAAGGCCTAGTAATTCTATCCTAGCTTATGATTTATATGTCTATGCTCCATGCTATAGAGTTGTATCAATGTTGTGATCCCTTAGTCAGACGTATTGTTCAGATCATGCCCAAGATTCTTTGCTCCATAGTATTATTAGAATTTCTTAGAAAAGTGTTGGAGAAATACTCTATTTGAGTATGGGCTGTCTGTATGGTCCAGTTAATAGAATTTGTGATCCAGTTTAGCAATCAAGCAGATAAGCTCCTATAGATTTCCAACTTTCCATTTAGTCTTACTACCTTTCATGAGTAAGGCCATTCCATGAGGTAAAATGTTCGTATTTATGCAAATTATGAATTTAGATCAGTTCATGCATAATGCATCAGTTTAAGATTAAGATATTAAATCATGATTCATCTCGTGAGTGTCTCGTACATCATCTCCGTATTTTCTTAGTATTTCTTCCAAATCAGTATCATTCTGGGGACGAACTATCCTAAGGGGGAGATGTGATAATACCTCAAGTTTTCACATCCTGAACCTCTCAACCCTTTTTCACAAAACCAGATCCAGCCTAAGGCAATATTACTTATAAGTTGACTCTCTCATTTCTATCTCAGCCTTATAACCATTCTCATGTCATTGCATGTATTCAAAAAATCAGTTCAGTCATGATATTCAGTCCATGCATCATGATTCAGACTCAGTTAGGCAATCATGTTCTAAGTAATTCATGTTCAGTATATGATCTCAATTACCTTAATACAGTACTCTCAGGTTAACCAGTATCATTCGAGGACGAATGTTCCCAAGGGGGACATATTATAATACCCCGTATTATCCTTAGTTCAGTTCAGATCCTAGTGCATGCATAAGAGGCTTATCACCTAAAAATTTCACCAAGTGTTGGAGACTTAGTCATATTTTTAGCCTCTTAACTTCGAGGACTTTTAAATTGGCCTTCCCGACCCCGAGACATAAGTTTTTGAGTTAATTCATGTTCAGGGGTGTAAGGATCTGTAACACCCCACATTTTCGAGCTAGACTTTGAAGCGTCATTCTTACGAGTGTAAACTCTAATCCCATCAATTTATTTTGAATATACGTGTCATGATCTTTATCCTAGTGTGTGAAGTGATTTCGAGGTGAAAAATGTTCATAACAATCACTTAGAACAAAGTTGAGCTAAGAGCCTTTGATTCGTCCAAAGTTTGGTATTTGATTCTACAACGGTATACTTTGAACATATATAACTTTTGAACAAATTGTAGATACTTGAGTCAGCTTTCCAACGATACCAATTTCTTCTTAATTCGATACCCGAGCGAAAGTTATAGCTATTTTCGTGAGAGAGGCAGTGAGGGCGCACGATTAGCCCGATGCACACTCTCCATCACCTGCCCCTATTTTACAACTTTTGGTTCCTCATTTTTATGGGCAAATGGGTTATTTTAACCCACCCAAATTTGATTATAACACATAATTAAAGCCCCCAAGGAGCATTATTGGCCCCTATATTCATAATTTCTCTCCAAGAAAGCCTTCCTCTTCAAGAACAAACCCTAACCTCCTCCCAATAACTTCAACTTCAAGTTACATTCTCTTCAATATAAATAAGAATTTAAGTTCTCTAGTCCAAGAATTACAAGAAAAACTTTCAAGATCATCTTCAAGGTTTTCACGGTCAAGTTTTCTGCATTAAATCAAGCCTATTAAGGTATGTAAGGTTACGAACAAGGGTATCCTTTCACCTTTGTGCCTAAATTGTATTATTTTAAGATTTAACTTACTTGTTTTGAAGTAGGGTTCATACCCAAGTTTCTATATTCTTAAAGTATGTGATTATCATGAGATTTAAAGCTTTAAGTATATCAATAAGTGCTTATGTTTATGTTTTAACTTATAAGATTTATATTATGGATGATATTGCACTATCATGACTTGATATTGTTGAAGTATTTCAAGATTTATATTGAGCATGAAGTTTTCTTGTGAATTGTCATGAGTTTAAAGCATGAATTTTAAGCCCTAAGTCTAAGTGTTGAGATTTCAAGAAGATTATGTTCTTATGTTTTCGTTAATGAGTTTATATCAAGATTTAAAGCAAGAATTGATCTTTTGATCCTAAGCTAAGATTGGAATCCACATTTGTTCATCTTAATTACGATTTAAAGAAAGAAAAGCATAACTAATTTTCATTACATAAACCCTTATGCTATGTTAAGGTGGATTTCCTAAAGTATGAGCATATAAGTAATGAGGGAGTAGTATTTAGCACCGAGCTGAGTATGATTCCAAGGTCGCATGCCCCAGAATAATGAGTCATCGTAGGTTTAAAGTCCCAATATGGGTTAAGTATAGTGATTACTTAAGTTAAGGTCCTATTCCGATATCAAGGGTAGGACAGCTTTCCCCAACATGAGCCTAATATGGGTTAAGTTTAGTGATCACTTAAGTTAAGGTCCTATTCCGTTGGCAAGGGTAGGACAGCTTTCCCTAACATGAGCTCTTCCCACCGTGGGTAAGACGTTGGACTCCATGATAGCTCACATGGTGTATGTCGGTTAGAAGAACCTCCCTAAGAAAGAATAAAGTACAAATTTTTGAAACTAAGTGTTATGGCTCACAAAGATTATCTTTATGACTTATTACTCATGTTTATGATTTTACAGCTTTTGTTTTATTCGAGCCCAGGGTGAGTCATTTATACTTAGCATACATTGTTTAAAGGTTTATATGTATGATAAGTTATTTTTTTTACTTATGCATTCACCCCCACATACTCAGTACATTCTAGAAGTACTGATCCACATATATGTCTATGTGATACATTGTCTCATAATATAGGTACAAGTTGTAGCGCGCACATCATAATCAGATAGTTTGCAGCTTTCAGTCAGCAGGTGATGAGTCCTTTTGATTTGAGGGCTCGAGTCAATCATAGTTCAAGTAGATCTTGTTTTCTTTATTCAGTCATGTTGATTCGGGATAGCTGTGGGTCATGTCCGGACTATCCCGGGATAGTAGAATTGATGTACTTAATTTAAGTTTTGTTTTGTATAACCAGAGTTGTAATCATTTTAATAGTTTTGTTTTGAAGATGTTCAGCTAAAGACTTTTATTCCGCTCATTTCTTCAAGATTTATGTATCTTATTCAGTTGCTCACGAGTTATGCCGGTACAAGGGTTAACTTAGGATCACTTATGGTTCTAAGCACCGTGTGACGTCTAAGGGGTAGTCTCGGGGCATTACATTATCATATTTTTTTAATTATTTTGTACTGGAGGGTTATGAACACCCAATACCCATCTGTTCATACGTCTTTATTCTCAAGTTACAAGTCAGTCAGACCATGATTTTATTACTACATTTAGAATATTATGTTTATGCTGAGCACTCATCACTATAGAACCGCATCATGTTAGACCCATAATAATAATACCAGTGTCATTCAGTTTAGAATAGGATTTAGCACCTATTGAACTAAGGTATGGGGGTTCGCTTGCCATTTAGGACTGAGTCCTTAGTAGCAGTCTCTAAGTTCTAAAACAAAGTAGACAGCATAGGATTATGAGATATCATCCGTCATTTTAGGACTGACACTCTCTTAGGAGTCACCCACTAGTTTAGGAATGACTCCCTAGTCCTACGAGATAATAGCCTTGTGAATCCACATTGTCAGCCACGTGTTAGTACCCATGGCAAGGTTCTGACACTCTTTCAACTGGGGTTACAGGCTGGAACATGATTTCCAGATTGGGGCATATCGATTACATGATATCTCCCACAGCTTTAGTCAGTACTCAGTCTATATCAGCTCAGGTTTGTTTGATCAAGTAATCAGATTTTCAGTTGTTTAATCAATTGGTTTTATAGATTATTCAGTTATTCAGATCATATCAGTACAGGTTTTACTTAGTCTTGAATTCATTCTTCATGTTCATGTTTTCATGCTCAGTATTCATACAAGATCCGCAGTACAGCAGCATATCCAGCTTTACATATAGCATTCTTCTACCACTTCCCAACTTACAAAATATATTATTTTCAGATCATGAACTTATAAATTTCACTATGACTTACCGTTTTCACGTACAACCATGTTTTAAATGTATATTTCAGTAAATAGCTTATATCCTCAATTGTAAATCATGTTTAAAATATTTTCATGATTTAGTGCATATCCCCATATACTCAGCACATTCCTAAGTACTGACCACATATATGCGTTTGTGGATGCATTCCTTCATGATGTAGGTACCATATGTATTCCACACACCAGAGTTAGATATTTTTCAACTTTCAGCCAGCAGGTGATGAGTTCTCTTATTTTAAGGACTCCAGTCAGTTGCACTTCATGTACTGTATTATTATTATTATTATTATTATGTGTTGATTTGTGGTAGTTGGAGGCATGTCCTAGCCACCTACAGTCAGTATAGTAGAGGCTTCATAGATAGTCTGTCATAGTCATGATATGTAATTCAAGTTCTTTCTTTAGATTTATTGGGTTGTAAACATTATCAATATTATATTCATTCAGATTATGTCATGTGTATGCTTCCGCTCAGCAAATTTAACTTTTATTTACATTATAAATTAGTTGCTCAAATAGTAGGCTAGTACATGGGTTAGCTTGGGATCACTTGTGGTTCTAATCACCATGTTATGACTAGGGGGCAGCCTTGGGTCGTGACAAGGGATCTATAGAATATCTCCAGAAAATTGGATCTTAGAATTCGGTGGTTAGGTACCATGATTAACTTCTTTTTGAACTGAAACCATGCCTCATACATAGACTCTGCAGGCAACTGTCGAAAATTATAAATTTTATCTTTTAGCTACAGCATTCTAGCAGGAGGGAAAAAATAATTCAAAAACTATCTACGCAGTTCATTCCAAGTCATGATTGAGCCAATAAGAAGTTTCCCCAACCACAATGATGCCTCTCCTATCAACGGGAATGGGAACAACCTCAATCTCAATGCTTCCTGATCAATCCCTGGATGGTATACGAAGTGTAGATCCCAATAAAATTAGCAAGATACATGTTCTTATCATCTGTCGACAAACCTGAAAACACACCTTTTAGATTCAACAGTTGGATCATTGCACTGGTAATATCAAACTTAACATTAGAGGGTAGAGCATGACGAATAATGGTTCATGTCTTAGCAGGCTCAACATACGTTATATCTTTATCATATGGCAGTAAATACTGATAGGCTGGAATCACTCGAGCTCTACCACCTCATGCTCTATCACGATCACCATCGAGTGGTGCTCGACGACTAGTTACTGGTCTTTCGTTGGATAGCTCTTCCTGTTGAGCCAACTGAGATTCCTCAGCCGCTCTTCTCGATTGTTCAGATGCCTCTGCTAACATCAACTTCATCTGTCTATTATTCATATTATGTGGATCACCTGAAGAAGGGAGAGGCATAGAAAGAGGGTTATCGCGAACCCCCTCTAGAACATCATTACGAATGTGCTCTGTCATCTTTCTTACTATTTACAAAAAATATTTGAGCTCTGGATCACTAGAGAGTAAGGGATTGCCTTGACTCTGAGTGCTAGCCATACGCCGGCGTATACCCAACCAAAAATAGAAAATAAAAACACACAAACTTTACCAACTTCAGTCAACTCACATTGTATTCC
The DNA here is from genome assembly GCA_030864215.1 of Capsicum pubescens. Classification (NCBI taxonomy): domain Eukaryota; kingdom Viridiplantae; phylum Streptophyta; class Magnoliopsida; order Solanales; family Solanaceae; genus Capsicum; species Capsicum pubescens. The sequence goes on along the minus strand of CM061538.1, from coordinate 94,780,610 downwards.
CCGGCTACGGTGCCAAAATTTGATGTCACCCAAAAACTAACCTCTAAAGAAGTATGTTGTGGCCGATGTCAAATATAGTAACCCAAACTAGGTTGGGATCAAACCTACAAGGAATACGTGAAATAGTCTCACAAAATTGACAAAATCCATGAGTAGTGCGGAAAAGTAAATAGGGGGATTTGAAAGTCAATAGTAACACCTAGCCGAACTTAAGTGCTTGAGGTTGTAAACAATAGAAGACTAACACTAAGACTATGTTCTTCCGGTTTCTCAACTCCGTAAGTTTCTCGTGTTTAGTTCACCTAACCCAATACTCTGTATGCAAAGTTGACAAGTTATGTATTATTAACCATCTTATGGCATCGTTGATAAATATCACCCTTCACCTTATGAGTATCAGGGAGTCTCCTTATTGTCCCTTGTCTATAACCTCAGTACAACTCCCTCCTTTTGAGTCTCAAATTGATTATACAAAGGTTGGTAGCACCAAATCACTGTCTTAACCTCCTTTTACCAATCTCAAACTCCCTTGTGAGGACGTTCTCAAATACAGGCACTACCCAAGCCTCTGCAATAGCTTGGGGTGTAATTAATATAAAGAAGATTGCAATATATGCAGCTATATTATAATAGATGAATCTCTCACTTCCCTCACGTAGTTAATCCACCAGGGTTCCCATAATCCTAGTCAAGAAAATTAATCGCTCATGCTCCTACAACAATCCATGAAAGTCAATAACGAAGACATGTAATTAATTGCACAATGATAAAAGAGTAAAATCCAAAATCTCTACTTGAATAGAAAACCAAAAACTCAAGAACAATTGTATCAATCATTAAAGTATATGAAAGCACCAAGAAAATAGTAAAAAGTGCATAACATAATAAAGGATTAACCCTAGGGAATTTATGGTATCTAGAAATAATAAAGGAAGCCTAATAAAAACAAAATAGGAAAACTTTGTTGGCAGTGGTTACACCTCTGGTGACTAGTCATTATGTTTGGTTATGAATCGTTGTCTATTGTCGTATCTATCTTCAGGCTTCTATTGTTATGAGTCGTAGAGTCTCCTTACGAGTAGTATGTTTCTAGTCGTTGGCACTCTAGTGAACGTTGATCTTCAAGGCTTTTGAATCTACTATCCTTATGACTCGTTACCACGAGTCATTGTTAGTCCTTACGAATCATGGTATTCAACCTTAACTACTAGAGTATCAATCCTTCAAAACTTCATACATTGTTCCCAATACAATTTCACACCACGAGTCGTAGTCTGACCTTACAACTCGTAGCCTTCTATGACTTTAATTTTGGAAATTTATTTTGCCCACTATTATCCCTACGAGTTTTGCTAAGAGGCATAAGGTGACTTAACGTGTAATACCCCGTAAAATTTGTAGCTTGTTTTAGCTCTCAGTTATATGTTTAAGGGGTCCAAGACTTGAAAACTTTACTAAGTTTCTAGGACTTGAAAATTATTAATACAATAAGGGTTTTGAAAACACTTTGAAGAATATGCATTTTGAACCCTTTGATATGATAATCATGAAGTTTTGCCATAGTTTTGAATTATATTTATATGATATATGATTTTGAGAATTAATATGAGAGCATGAGTCATGAGATTTCCCTCTCCATATGGAATTATTTGATTTAGCATGTTATGGATTGTTAAATTGCATGTTTTATAGTGTGAGTAAAGTGTTCTACCAGCATTCATGGACTTGATGTTGATTTTGAAATGAGGAGAGGGAAATATCATGTTATACAAGTACTTTTTGTGTTAAATGAAAGAATTACATCTGATTTATGAAAAAGTTTGCCCCCATATGTTGAAACTTGAAACATGATTCTTTGTGTAAATTTTTCATGCACTACTGGAATGAGAGTTATTATTCATTGTTTAAAACTTTTGGGTAGCCATTTATTTGATTTCTTAAATCAAAAGGGGCTATGAATACGTTATAACATGATTCGACTTGCAAGTCTAGGTATGATGATACCTACTATAGAGTGACCTTAACATGAAATAAATAAATATTTTAAGAGCATGAATCCTGGTTTAAAGGACTAAAATTAGGCTTTAAGAGAGCTAGTTGGTTACCCAAAGAAGGCTTGAGTTCAGAAAGCTCTTAGCCCGAAACCGTGTTTTTCCAATACTGGTTTATGATATCCTATAATAAGGATTGTACGCTGGCGATGGTCTTATGGCGTAGTACGAATGACAGACCCCAATCCTTACGGCAAACTCAGATTGGGGTCTTGGCCGCTGAGTCAAGGGCGAAGTCCATATAGACCGCGGATGAGTACATTTGTAGGGTGTACCATCTAGCTCAGAAGTAAAATAAAGAGATGAGTTATGATTACAAGAGAATGTTTTGAAGCTTTTAAATTATGCCCATATGATATCAATTATCTTATGCTAAATGTTTTTTGAAATTCTCTCACCTATGTTGTATAAAAATATGTTATTTTGGATTTGTTCTACATACCAGTACTTTATGTATTGACCCCCTATATTTCAGGTTTTGATGCCCAGTCCTGTAGTCTCGCTAATCAGTAGGCCGTTATCAGACATTTGGATTTGGTGAGCCTCCCTTATTTTGGAAGGACTTTTTCACATGTTTTGATTTCATTTGATTTTAGTTCAGGGTCCAACTGGGTCCTTGTTATGAATTCAGGCAGATTATTGTTTTTAGTTTACTAGAAACTTCGTAGACTTGTTAGAGATGGTTATGGGTTTTCTTATGGACTTAGGTCCTGCATTGTTAAGTTGAACTAAATGAATTACCTTGTTACCAGTTTACTTCCGCATTATTATAATAGATGGGTTTTGCTTATGACAATAAGCTAAGGGTCTCTCGAGCCTTTATGGTTTGGGATGCCCATCGAGGCTAGGGCCTCTACTTGGGTCATGACAAGCTTGGTATCAGAGCATAGTTCATGGTCCTAAGGTGTCTATGAAGTCGCAACGGGTAGAGTCTTTTTTATGGGTGTGTAGCGCGCCACACTTATAAGGGTGAAGCTACTAGGCATTTAGGAATATTTCTCTTTCTTCATGTTTTAGTTCATGTTATAGAGTCTGAATGTATCCTAACTCATGATTTCCTATATTTCAAAAATTTATCATGTCTCCCCGTAAATCCAACAAGCGAAACACCTATGTTGATGATGTTCACCCTACTCATGGAATGCAGATCCGTATAGAGCTTATACTTATTAATTTGTTGCTACTCTGGGAGTTCCTCCGATCAAAACTAGTCCATTTCGGGCTCCTTGGTCCGATGTTAGCCGTACCCAGCCTAATCAGAGAGAAGTCTCAAACGCTGAGTTCTGACAGCTTATTCATATGATTGCTTAGCTTGTGGCCTCTCAGTCCCATTTGTCTGAAGATGTGAGTTCTATGTCTGGTTCGTTTAAATTTATTCGGGCTGGTCAATTCTTGAGGCTGAACCCACCCACCTTTACTGGCACAAAGGTTGAGGAGGACCCCCAAGGGTTTATTAACGAAATAGAGAAAAATTTTAGATTTATGCATGCTAATGGGGTTGAGAGGGTTGAGCTAGCGGCCTATCAATTGAAGAAAGTAGCTAACCAGTGGTATAATGAATGGAAAGATTTGAGGGGTAGGGATGTTGAACCTTCTGTGTGGGGTGAGTTTGTAGAGGCCTTCCTGGATTATTTCTTTCCCAAGAACTGAGGGAAGAAAAAGCTGAAGAATTCATAAATCTAAAATAAGGAAAAATGAGTGTCAAAGAATATGCATTGAAGTTCACCTAGTTGTCTCGTTATGCTCCAGAGTTAGTGGACAATATGAGGGATTGCATGAGGAATTTTACATCTGGTCTGTCGAATAATTTGGTGTTAGAATATAAGGGAGCAATGCTGAATAAGAAAATGGATTTCTCTAGGTTATCGGTGCATATGTAGCAGGTAGAAGAGGAAAAAAAGAGGCAGACGGAGATAAGAAAAAGAAAAATACAGGCTAAGAGGGATAGATCTGCAGATCAGAATGTTAGTCAGTAGCAAGGTGGTAATTATGGTAAAAAATGGTCTAAGAAGAAGTTTTGGAGCAATGCTCAGTCTTCAGCTAGTGACCCAGCACCTAGACCTCCACTTGATCAGTGGTTTTATAACTTTCAGCCTAACAACGAGACAAAGATGCAGGGTACTCAATCCCAGAGGAGTGTGGCTCAGCCCGCTAGGCTATACCCTCGTTATTGTTCTTGTGGAAAAGATCATCCAGGAAGATGTTATTTAGGAAGTAACATGTGCTACAAGTGTGGATAGGCAGGCCATATTCATAGATACTTCCCCTCAGCCATTGGGAATACTTGAGGCACTAGGTCTCAAATAAATTCTGCAGCCCCTTCACCTAAGGGTACTACTTCAGCTGTTGGAAGTGGTCACAATGGATTATATGCTCTGTCTACTCATCAGGACTTGGAGGCTTCACCAAATGTGGTTACTGGTACATTACAGATCTTTTCTCGTGAAGTCTATGTGTTGCTTGATCTGGGGTATACTTTGTCTTATATGACCCTTTATGTGGCAGTGAGTTTTGGTTTTGATCCTAAAAATATTCTAGAACCCTTTTTCTGTTTCCACTCTTATTGGTGATTTCATTGTGGCTAGGAGAGTTTATCAAAATTGTGTGGTGTCTATTTTTTATCATGACACTGTGGCTGGTCTTGTAGAACTGGACACGATTGATTTTGATGCTATTTTGGGAATGAATTAGCTTCATTCATGCTATGCTACCCTAGACTATAAAACCAGAAAGGTCACCTTCTCTTTTCCTAATAAGCCAGTGATAGAGTGGGAGGGATATTCTCTAGCACCTAGGGGAAATTCATATCTTATCTTAGAGCCCGCAAGCTGATATTAAAAAATTGTTTGTATCATCTTGTTTGGGTCAAAGATTATAGCACTGAAATTCCTTTCCCCCAGTCCATACCTGTAGTTAATAAATTTTTGAAAGTTTTTCTTGATGATCTCCTGGGATACCACCAGATAGGGAGATAGATTTTGGCATTAACCTATTGCCTGACACCCAACCTCTTTCTATTCTGCCATATAGAATGGCTCCTGCAAAATTAAAAGAGTTGAAAGAATAGTTAAAAGACCTTCTGTACAAAGTCTTTATTCGTCTTAGTGTCTCCCCTTGGGTGCTCCAGTGTTTTTTATGCGTAAGAAAGACGGTTCCCTCCACATGTGTATAGATTACCATCAGCTGAACAAAGTTACAACTTAGAATAAGTACCCTCTTCCCAGAATTGATGACCTCTTTAACCAACTCCAAGGTGCTAAATATTTCTCCAAAATAGACCTTTGTTCAGGGTACCATCATTTGAAGGTTAGGGAGGATGACATCCCCAAAATAGCCTTCCAAACCTGATACAGTCATTATGAATTCTTGGTTTTGTCCTTCAGGCTGGCTAATGCCCCCGCAACGTTTATGGACCTGATGAATAGGGCGTTTCGGCAGTTTCTAGATCTGTTCATCATAGTTTTTATTGATGAAATTTGGATTTACTCTAAGAGTGAAAAAGAGCATGCCAATCACCTCCGAATTGTCCTTCATACTCTTAAGGATCATTTGTTGTATGCTAACTTGTCCAAGTGTGAATTCTGGCTTAGTTCTATTGTTTTTCTGGGGCATATTATTTCTAGTGAGGGAATTAAGATTGACCCCCAAAAGGTTGAGGCAGTGAGAAAATGGCCCAGACCTACGACTCCAATTGACATTCAAAGCTTTTTGGGTTTGGCATGGTATTACAGAAGATTTGTAGAGAGTTTTTCATCCATAGTTGCTCCACTTACTAGAATGACTCAGAAAAAAGTGAAATTCTTGTGGTCTAACTCTTGTGAGAATAGTTTTAAGAAATTGAAAGACAAATTGACTACTGCATCGGTTTTGACCCTTCCTAAGGGTACAGAGGGGTTTTTGGTTCACTGTGATGCATCTCAGGTGGGACTTGGGTGTGCACTTATGCAGCATGGTAAGGTAGTGGCTTATGCATATAGAAAGTTAAAGGTGCATAAAAATAACTATCCCACCCATGATTTAGAGTTGGCGGTTGTGCTATTTGCACTAAAAATTTGGCGTCATTATCTTTATGGGGTGCATGTTAATATATTTACTGATCACAAAAGTTTGCAGTATATTTTCATGCAGAAAGAGCTAAATCTCAGGCAAAGGCGGTGGTTGGAATTATTGAAGGACTATGACATGAGCCTATATTATCATCTGAGTAAGGCCAATATGGAGGTTGATGCCCTTAGCAGGTTGTCCATGGGTAGTCTTTCTCATGTGGAAAAAGAAAAGAGGCATATGGTAAGGGATATTCATCAGCTTGCTAATTTGGGAGTTCGACTCCTAGATTCCGAAGATAGGGAAGTGTTCGTACAAGAGGTAGCTAAATCATCCTTATACACTGAGGTTAAGGAAAAACAAACCAGGGATCCTATTTTGATGCAGATTAAGGAAGATGTTGGTCAACAAAAAGTAATTGCATTTGAAATTGGAGGTGATGATATTTTGAGGTATCAAGGTCGTTTATGTGCGCTGGATGTGGATGGGTTGCGATAAAGAATTCTTGATAAATCTTACACTTCCAGGTATGTTGTTCACCCTAGCTCTACTAAAATGTATCGTGATCTCAAGGATATTTATTGGTGGAATAACATGAAGAGAGATGTTGCTAACTTTGTGGCTAAGTGTTTGAATTGTCAACAAGTTAAGGTGGAACATTTGAGACCAGGTGGAACTTCCCAAGAGATAGCCTTCCCAAGAGATATCAATTCCCTTCATCATACTACCACTTTTTTTATTGACGAGTCTATCGGAGTTGAATTTGAAGAGGAAATTCGAGGTCGGAATCTAGACAGAAAGCTCCGGTTTGCTGCCTAACAAAAGGTGCGAATCCATCCTCGTTATACTTTCATATTTCTACTCCTTCGTCTATTTTGGTACCGGAAACATGTGATTTTTGTTACTTTCCTTTAACTTGGTGGATAAAAGTTTACTTTGATTTTAAAAAAAAATGTTTTGGTTGTCTTGTGTTGTTTTGCGGGCTGAATTCATGAATTTGGCTTTATCTTAATCCTATTTTCTTTCAAAGTGTTGATGTCTCGGTGTTCAGTATATATGATATGTTTCCTCTCTGTGAAATTAGGTAAAAAGTGTGAGTTCCCCTTTTCTGCTTTATTTTCCTCATCTCATTTGATTCAATTATTTGGGATATGCTGTTTTATTTTGTTGTCGTTGCTGTCATCGATTTCATGAACAGAATAATTATATTTTTTTGTTGAAACTGCCTTTGGGTATGAAACTAGTCTTCTTGAATGTAGAGCCAATAGAAGCGTAAACGTTTGGGCTGCTTTGGATTCGAATCTGTACTAATGCTTTGTTTGTTCCCTGCAAAGTAAGGTTAGGATAGGATTTTAAAGTTGTTCATCTGTTTGATACCTGGTTGTTTTGATGTAAGGCGTGCGAACTTGTCCCCTTTCGTTCTATTAAACTTATTTTTTTCTTCATCTACTCTAAATTTCATGAATACGGGATTAATACTGATTGTAAAGTAATGTTGTTGTTGTCGTGCTTGGATTTGTGAACAAGTATTTGTGTCTATATTTGATATTATGTCTGCGTTTATAAGGCCATGGGTATGAAGTACATGACATGATCTTTAATTTTCGTTATGATATTGTTGCCACTTTTTGGGTGTTACAGATGAGAGTGTGACTACTTTCCTAGTATATTTTGATTTCGCGAATATGGGACCCGTTTGATCGTGAATTGGTATTGTTGCTGCTGGCTTGGTGTTAGAAATAAGTGTGCGATGATAATTTTTTTTAGATTGTTTGGCGTGTCTCTAAGTTTGTAAGTATGTCAATGTGCGGTCCATGTTTGGGTATGAAATTGATGTTCCTTGTCTTCGAATCAAACTTGCGAGTATGCTATATTTGCGATTGTTTATATGAAATCGGGGAAAAGACATCGTTTCTACCCCAAACTATACCCGAAAAGTCGAAGTCACACCTAAACTATACTAGTGACCTATTACACACCTAAACTATAAAAAAGTGAAACTATTTACACCCTGTCAGGCTACCACCACTAGTGTTTTATACGCGCTGTCACGTCAGCACCACGTCGGTAAAAAAAGTATCATTTTTTTATAGTTAAGGTGTGTAATAGGTCACTTATATAGTTTAGGTGTGGATTCGACTTTTCGACTATAGTTTGGGATGAAAACGATGTCTTTTCCCTTAATATTTTTAGCCGTTTACTTTTGTTATTTAATAGGCTGGACGCGCCTAAAATAAGTGTAACACACGCGCCTTAGAATGGGGGTCGCGAGGAGATAATAATATCACTTTTATATAGTTAAGGTGTGTAATAGGTCACTTATATAATTTAGATGTGGCTTAGACTTTTCTTGTATAGTATGGAATGGAAATGATGTCTTTTTCCTATGAAATCGTGGGATATACATGGCCTTCGCATAGACATGAGTCCGTTAAAATATGGTATAAGACTAATTGGATGTTGCTGCCTTTTTTCTTACGAGTTGAATTCAAGAAAGCAATTCTGTTTCATTTCCCTTTTCCTTTAGCTATTTTGTGGTGTCATGCTCGAATATGAAAGCCGTGAAGAAATTCTGATTTTTATTTTTTGTGATTGTTTGGTAGCTTAAGTTGTCTTTTCTTCGCAAATCAAGTCCAAACTGTTGCTGTCTCATTTTTTGGTTCGTCTCGATACGAACAACTTTAAGGATGTTTGAATTAGTCCAATATGGTCGCCTTCAAAGTTGTCTACACATTTTCTTTACATCTGTGGGTATATTTTCTCGTACCTATTAAGAGTCTTATTTGCTTTGGGTGTAGTCACCAGACACACATTTTCAAAAAATAATAATGCATTTTTCCTTATCCTATATAAACGTCCGATCACATATTTCTCATCAAGAGTTCTCAACTCGGATTCAAAATGAGTCACGGAATTAAAAAAGTGATCAAAATAGGCTATTTATTTAAAAAGTTATCAAAATAGGCTAAATGTAATAATTTATTATGTTTTCTACTTTTTTTTTCTTAACGGTCAACTAACGGAGTTGATTTTACAAAAAAACGTAAGAAATTCTTACGTTTTACAAAAAAATAAAATAAAACGTAAGAAATTCTTACGTTTTATAAAAAAAAATGTAAAACGTAAGAATTTCGTGCGTTTTACACGATGACCGAGGAAAAAATGCAGTGAATTGTCAAATCAATTAAAAAGATCCTAAAAAAAGAATTGTTCAACGTAACAAAAAGTTACGTCCTTAACTTTTTTATAGAAGTGGTCCTCCACCCACATTTTCTTTTTCCACAAATGTCTCATCACTTCTACTTTTTCCTCTTTTTACATATGATAATTATTCATTTTTTGATTAGTTAAATTTTTTTATATTTTACATGTAGTTCAAATAATTTATTTTTCATCTATGTAATAAATTTTTACGTTTTACATAAAAAAAAGTATCAATTACTTCATTAACTTAACAATTTTCTTATATTTATTCTATATCAAAAAATAATCACTTCTATCCTTAATTATTCTATTTCTTTCTAAAAAAATTATACTTTTGAGTTTTCCTCTACTCCAAAATAGTGAAATGTTGAATTATCGTCGATTAAATATGCTACTATATACAAGAATTATATTTTTTTTGTGTTAAAAATATGAATTTTTTCGGTTAGTGATTCATCGTAGTTTTTGATTAGTGTTTCGATTAGGATATTAAGGAGACTCACATGCACAAATACGTTTCATATTATAATTAATGGAGTTAAAAATCACAATTTAATTTAGAAACACTCCTAAATTAATATAAGAAAATATATTTTTTAGGAACACTCCTAAAAATATATAATTTTTGTATATAGTAGCATATTTGATCGACGATGATTCAACATTTCATTATTTTGAAGTAGAGAAAAAAACTCAAAAGTATAATTTTTTTAGAGTGAAATCGGATAATTAAGGATAGAAGTGGTTATTTTTTTATATAGAATAAATATAAAAAAGTTGTTAAGTTAATGAGGTAATTGATACTTTTTCTTTTTTTAATTTTTTTATGTAAAACGTAAATATTTATTACATAGAGGAAAAATAAATTATTTGAACTACATGTAAAATATAAATAAATTTAACTAATCAAAAAATTCATAATTCTCATATGTAAAAAGAGGAAAAAGTAGAAGTGATGGGACATTTGTGGAAAAAAAGAATTGTGGGTAGGGTCTATTTTGATCACTTTTTTAATTTTGTGGCTCATTTTGGTTCCGAGTTCTCATTAGTCAGGTGTCCCGAAGTTATTTCCCTGATAATCACGGACTACACACTAGATTTTCCTGTTATTTCTCTGAAGGTTGTTTGTAGTACAGTTAAAGCCTTGCAGATTTGTCTGTCCATATACTCATGAGATCTTAGTTGGCTTGGGCATTTTACCAGTTGTCATATTTTGTTGATTTTGTTTAACTTGGTATTGTTGCTTTGTTGTTACTTTAAATTATAAGTGTCTGTTGAAGGATAGTGATAAGGCAAATAAAGAGGATTTGAATTACATTAGATTGCAAGTTTCTCTAGTGGGGTTAAGTCATGTTCCCCGTTTTTCATAAAGCTTTAATTTGGTACGTTGGTGAGGTCAATTTTATTAAAATATTAAACAAGCATGGCTCGTGTCAGCACGGGTCCAACATTAAGATATTTATTTATCTTTTCAATTTTAATATATTTAAATAAAAAAATTTAATAAAAGGATTACATATGTTTTCTAGGATTCATCCGGATTCTAGCATGAGTTCAACATATGTTATTTTAATATGTATTTAGATAATTTAAGTTGTTAACTATTGTAATTTATAATATTTTTTTATGTATTTTTCAAATTAATATAGGTTACTTTTCTTGTCCAAATTTTTGTGGCATTGATAGTCAATTATATTTTAAAAATAATTTAAGTTTTTAATTATTGTGATTTATAATACTTTTCTTCTATTCTAATTTCAGTGACACTAATATAATTTCAAGAGCCGACCAAATATTTTATATCTTTTAAATTTTTTAAGTTGTTGATTATTGTGATTTCTAGTATTTTTCATGTAATTTTTTTGAAATATATAACATATTAATTTTTTTTAGATATTTTAAGTTGTTTACAATTGTAATTTATAATACTTTTTATGTAATTTTTGAATAATATATGTTACTCTCCTTGTCCAGAGTTCTGTGTCGACAATAGCCAATTATATTTTTTAAATAATTTAAATTTTTGATCATTGTGATTTATAATATTTTTTCTATCTCAACTTATGTGGCACAATGCTTAAATGACCATAATAATTAATTAGGGGTAATATAGTAAAATCATGACTGAAGCAGCTGAAACAGAAATCAGTCATTTTTTTAAAAAAAAATGTTAATTATTGTTATTTACAGTACTTTTTATTTTATTTTCAAATAATATATGTTGTTTTATATCTTCTTCTGTCCCGACCCAATTTATGTGGCACTAATATAATTTTGATAGTAAATCAAATATTTTATGTTGACATATCATTTTGTTATTCTTATTTTTCTAATACATAAATGACTTATAATAAGGAGTGATATAGTAAAATCATCGTTCGAAAGACGAAAATTTAATTTAAAACATTAAGAGTTAATTTCGCATTTTATGTCTATTTTATTTTTCGTGAAATATTATTTATTTTCTTAATACCTAGATGACTCATAATAATTAATTAAGAGCGACTGATTATTTTATTACTATAAAAATTAATATAATTTTATCATATCCAATAGTAATCATCTATAATTCACCAAAATAGTATATTAATTAAATATGGGATGCTATATTTGCATATGCAAAATATGGTATTATTAAACATTATTGGATAGTGCATTATATTTATCTTTCACAATAATAAAATTTACTATATATTTTTTTATATTTTTAACTTGATACATATTGACCAAACACAAATTCTAAGAAAATATTCATTAAAAATTTATTTTATTAAATTAAATTTTTTAATTTTTTACTTTAAAAATTTAAAGTTAAGTTTAAATATTAGTATTTCTATATAAAAAAAATAATTTTAAAATTTAAATTTACTAAAATAAATAAATAAACAAATAAAAAGATTAATTTTCTATATAAAAGTCAATTAAAATAATAAAATTAATTTACTTTAAATATTTAGTTGTAATTAATTAAGATAATTTTTTATTTTGTCATGATTTATGCTGCACCGATAAAATTTTGAGAGTTGAATAGAACTTTTATCTATTTTTAAAAAAGTATTTTAACTTGTTAATTATTGTGATTTATAATAATTTTTACATAATTATCAAATAATATATTTACTCCTTCTGTCCCAATTTATGTGGCTTCGATACAATTTTGAGAGTCAACTAAAATTTTTATATATCTTTTAAATATTTTAAGTTGTTAATTATTATGATTTGCAGTACTTTTTTTATCACAATTTATGTGGCATTTCTAAAATAATGAGAGTCAATAAAATTTCTATATGTGGTAACAAATTATTGTGATTTGTGGTAACAAATTAGTTTTGAACATGATAGCTAATTAAATAAAATAAAAAATTTACTTCCAATATGTAGTTATAGTTAATTAATATAAATTAATAGAATATATTAAATATTTAAATTATTATGATGAAACAATGAAATTATTATATATTGGGGCATGGTATGTAATTAAGTGGAAGTAGTTGATTTTTTGGTAATTGCACCACCTCTTCTATATAATAGAAATATTGTTGTCGGTTCAAGCATGCAATCGTTAGTTCACTAGACTAGTAATTCATCATGTTCAAATTTAAGTTTACTTGGTCGTAGATCTCACTACCTTAATTGCTTATTTCGTTCAAGATGTTATAAATGTATTTACATTATAGTAAACGTCTATCAAGATCTACTTTGATATCTATTAGGATTTGAAACATCTGTCTTTTACTCAGACTAAGAGTAAATTTTCCCTATAAATAGAGGAATTTTGTTCATTGTATTGACAATCTTATGATCTCTCATCCCTCAAGAGAAGATATAAGAATCACTCTCTTTATTCTCTCTACTGTTCTTCTTTATTTTTTCTTATTTTATAACACGTTATCAGCACGAGTCTCTAGCCATAAACATTACGGTTGTTCTAGATCAACAAAGTTTACGTCATTATGTGAGCTTCGGTCATCATCTATTAAAGAAGTAAAAGTAAAAGTTCAACATGAATGTCTATTTTGATATTGTCTATGAAGGTAGTATATCTCTATTACTTTTACCTTAGGGTACTGTCTAAACTAAGAGGGAAAGAGAGTAGGTTAACTGCTAATGGTTATAGATGTTGTCTTTTGTGATTCTTTTGGTTATTTTAAATTTTAACCCATCATGATATAGCCCTTAAGCAGCAGTGATTAAAACATAAACTTTGCATTTAGTTAGTTGTGTTTGAGGGTTAAAGCAGATCTTTAATTTCTTAATCATTCGCGTGAATAATTATGGGCACCTTAAATATTATCTTCCAGTTCACTGTTATTTCTATACGGCACTTTAAGATATTAACAATAATATGATTATGTTTTCAAAGGATTGAGAATGAGATGTAGGTTCAATCCATTGCATGAAAGGGTAAGATGTTGGGTTATAGTCCCAATGCATCACGATGATAAGATATTGGGTTCAAGTCTCAATATGAATTTATGTCTAAGACGCCTTTATATGGATGAGACGTTAAGTTTAAAGCTCATTGCACCATATTGATGATATTATGATGGCTAAGGCAAAATAATGTGTTTTTGATGAAAAGTCATGAAACTTGTTCATTGAATATGCTTCATTCCATGAAGTGAATTTGGTAGCAATATATGATAAGTCTAAAAGATGACAATTTGCCCCATTCTTGAAGTGAATGTGGTAGCAATATATGATATGCTTTGAAAGATATGTATGCCTCGATGTGCTCCCGAAGTAACAATATCATGAACGAGGTTATAAGCTATCAAAATTTGATAGGCTTAAGGCACGATTATATTTCATTCTTGGGGAATGAGAAACTTATTAATGCAAACGTGCACTTGATTGTGATGGTATCACAACTCACCTCCGAACGAGGCAGAATAACTGAGAAGAGTTATTTCGAAATCTACTTCTAAAGTAGCAAATCTGAAATTTATTCATGTAATAGTAAATCTGAAATTTACTAAAGAAAAAAATACATGTCATGGTAAACTTGGAGTTTACTAGAATAAAAATTCATAAATTGATATGAACGATTGTGACATCTTGAAGATGTGCATATTGAATATTAGACATGTATTAAAAAACTAGAAGGCTCTTCGAGAATTTTTATGTCGCTTGTTCTCATGAGAAGTTGGTTGGACCAACTAATGTTGGGATTGAATTCCTTAAATCTGAAAAATATAAAAGGTGAATATGGGCACGTTCACCTATCATGTGATATGTTGAAAAGATGCATCAATAAGATGATCACATGTACATTCATGATCAACTTACGTTTGACATTCATAAAGTTACTTGTTTAATATAAATTGAGCATAATTTTCAGATTGTGCAATCAAGAAAGTTATCTCGATGATGATGGTTTGACATTGAATGCCTTCGATAAATAGCTAAACCATTGCTAATGAGAACAAAGCTTCATGTGTTGATCTGAAATATGATATGTTGCATACAATAACACCTGTATGCATTAGACCAATAAATTATGATTATTTTTTCCCCTCAATTGGTTCAAGGTCATGAACCAACTATTCCATCTAATAATTTTGATGTGCGATATACGATTAATGAATGTACCATGATGCACAAAGATGGAGGATGTATGTTATCTTTCCTAACATAAGGGGGAGATTATAAGCAACTATGAAGTATGTTAGGAATTATCATCAGATCCTCATTCAAAAGATAATTCAAGTCAAATGCGGAACGCATCTCATATTTAAGCTGCAAGTGCTCCTATTTTATGTCTCTAAAGGACAAAGTATATGCATGTGTGAAGCGTGATAGACCAATCGGTTCCAAATGAAATAGCACTTGTATAGAATAAGGAGCAAATAATCATAATAAGAAGGTAATATGCTCTTGAAGAGCCTATGACATAACACTTCATGAAACCTTATGAGAGGTTCAGGTACCTGAAAATAATAAAGTGATGAAATCTCAAAATGTTATGTCGCATTGTGAACCGATACTAAATGATATATCATCAATATATTTGACACAATATTGGCGCAATATTGTGAAAGATTACGAGGATCTAAATTCTACGTTTATTTAAGCATGCTGACGTAGAAACATCTATCAAGTGACATGAAAGGATGCATTTTGGTAAGCGTAAAACTTATTTGATTTGCAGTCCAGACACTTGAAGATATCACTCATGAAATGTTGAATATTGTCACTTGACAAAACTTATGTGAAAACTTTTAAGGATTCAAACTACTTGAAGCATATAAAAGTTTCTGGGAAACTTATTTATAATCCTTATATTGTATAAGTTTATTGCTTGAACATCATTAGAACTCTTGGAGAGTTTTCAAAGCAATAGATTATTTGCTGAAATTCGAAATATATCGAATTGAATTAGTTATGAAGTATCATATCTTAGTGCAATTGATGCACTCATGTACCTTGCAAATACTACAAGGCCTGTAGTTTTTTCAATCAATTTGTTAGCAAGGTATATTTCTGCTCCTACTATGAGACATCAAAATGGGATAAAACACATGATCTTATTTTATTCTAAAGATTGCAGTCTCGATCTTATTGGTCATGCTGATGTTGGGTACTTATCTGACCCGCATAAATCTCGGTCTCAAATAGGCTATGTGTTTATATGTGGTGGTACTATCATATCTTGGAGATATACAAAGCAGTCTATCGTAGCCACTTCATCGAATCATGCTGAGATAATAGTTATTCATGAAGCAAGCCAAGAATGTGTATGCTTGAGGTCCATGATACATCTCATTCAAGAAAAATATGATGTGAAATATGACAATCTACCCACAATTTTATACAGAGATAATTCAGCATACATAGCACATCTTAAGGGAGGATTCATAAATGAAGATAGAACGAAGCACATTTTGTCAAAGCTTTCTACATACATGAGCTATAAAAGAATGATGATATTAACGTGCAATAGATTTGTTCAACTGACAATGTGACTGATTTATTCACCAAATCTTCTTCAATTACAACTTTCAAGTGGATGTTGCACAAGATCGAGATGCAAAGGTCAAAGATGTTCTCATTAGGGGGAGTTAATACACGTTGTACTCTTCTTTCCTTATGAGGTTTTGTTCCACTGGGTTTTCCTTGTAAGGTTTTTAATGAGGCAGTCGAAATGCGTATTATTAGAGATATGTACTCTTTTTCCTTCACTAGATTTTTTTCCTACTGAGTTTTTTCTAGTAAGGTTTTAACGAGGCACATTATCTACCAATTAGACATTCAAGGATGAGAGTTATAAAGGTATTTACATTATAGTGAATGTCTATCAAGATCTACTTTGATATCTATTAGGATTTGAAGCATCTGTCTTATACTCAGACTAGGAGTAAATTTCCCCTATAAATAGAGGGGTTTTGTTCATTGTATTGACAATCTTATGATCTCTCATCCCTCAAGAGAAGATATAAGAATCATTCTCTCTATTCTCTCTACTCTTCTTCTTTATTCTTTCTTATTTTATAACAAAGATTGGTTTTCTAATCCTTTTCTCTCTTTACTTTTTACATGTAACTCGGGAGTTAGAATTCCGCATCGGAACTCATCTTGACCCAACTATTGGGTCGACGGCTATAGGATCACAGAGCTCAAGGTCTAAATTGCTAGAAGTCCATTGCTTCGATAGAAAAGCTATAGTATCGAGTTTTCTACTTTCCTCGTTACTTTATTATTCTCATTTGTTTCACTAACTTTTGTTACTTGAGTATGTATTTTTATGTGGCTTTGATTGAAATCGATTAACTTTACTTGGTTTAGTTTCGTTCAAACCTTTCTATCGGCTAATTTCTTATTCATTCGACATCCATAGACATAATAACGGGACATGGTGTAACCACTTATTTTATATTTTTATACCTATGAATCACCCCTTTTAGAATAAATATCAAACTTTATTTTTAAGTGCAATCTCAAATAAAAATACATTCTTTTGGAATTGAATAAATTGGTTAGTTATGGTCTCCGTTTGCAAAATATTAAGTAACAAGGTTTATCATTTTTAATGTTACATTCAAATAAATCACTATATAAGTTTCGATTAGTTAATCCGTTTATGTTTGCAAACAACTCATTTATCAAATTTGATTTTTCAATTAACTCAACATAATTTAAGTACTTGTTATGTTTCATATTTGTTCCTAACTTTATTTCAAGTTTGCAAAAATTTTATAAAGGTCTCGAGAAGCACAAGGTATACATGCGTCTTTACACTATCATATATAAGGTATACTTTTACTATTACTATTCCTATTTTTATTATTGTACTATTATTATGTTATCTTTTACATGTTATATAGACTTTGTTATCCGTATGCGTTTCACTATTACATTTTTTATTTCTTTCAATAATAATTTTTCACATCTTTTTCATATACTTTCAATACATGTATTTATATTTATTTTCTTACGAATAAGTTTTCACATACTTTTAAATTATCTTCCCTTTACTTTATGTAATTTCTACTTCATATATATTTTCTTACAAACTCACAAGATCTTGTACTCCATAACAAATATTTTATCGCAACACTTTTTTTCTTCATATTTTAAAATATACACATTTTACAATAACCACATTGCTTCCTTATATATGGTGGTGTCACGTCTTATATATTTTGAGTTTCTTTTTTTAAAATAATAAAGGTCTTCTTATCACTTTTTAGCAAATAACGAAACAAATATTTCCCAAATGTTTTCCTAAAACTAAGTTTAAGGACTATCTTCGGATAGACTCTGAGGGGTGCTTAATACTTTCCCCTCGAGTAATCAAAACCCTTACTTAAAATCTCACTGATTTTCGCAGACTAAAATAGAGTTTTCTACCACAAAATGATTTTCCTAATTTTTTCCAAAGTTAGGTGGCGACTCGTAAACTAAAAACAAATAATTTTTCAAAAAAACAAAAAGAGTCACTAGGATTGCCAATACGTTGCAGACTGTTTCGTCCGGTTCGAAATAGGGCACGACAATTGCATAACTTTCTTTATACACCTATCGAGACTCAATGCTCTCAAAATAGAATTCATGCGAGGTTCACAACTCGTATACTATCTTAGAATCTTAACCCACCTCTTCGGATTGTGTTCATGGATCAAGATTTTTATGAAAATATCTTATTTTCTTTCAAAATATTGTTCCTCATTGGAATTGATATCTCATAAATGTGTATGTATGAAATGGGGATATAATGCTCAGAATAGAAACAGTATGAAGATAACAAATCCATTTAATATGTGTATAAGTGAATCCAGAAATCAACTAATATGTCAACGCTTCATGATATCAGTTCTAGTTTGGCATCATTGGAAAACATGCATGTAAGACATCATTAATATCATATCAACCCATAACTCGGGCATTTCAATCATGATAAAGATAAACAATGCTCAATCAGACCTATAATATCTATTCAATCTCCCGCACGGGCATCACATTAAAAATAAAGTCACTTTATGCACAAATAAGCCCAATGATGTCAAATAAAACCCACACAGGCAACACACAATATATGGTATCACAAGTCAACAACAACAAGAATATAAGCCCCTACACGAATGTAGAATAGTAATAATAATCTCGAAATGCAATACCCATAGATATATTCTCAAACCCATAGCATGTTTTACTTATTTATTAACTGCTCAACTTAGTTTGAAGAAAGTCAAGTCATAACCTATCCCGAATCGTCGAAATTCAAGCTTAAAGTCCTTCAACATGGAGCTTTCCCTTTCAAATGGTATCGAAACCAATTAAAACATACAAAATATAACATTTATGCGTTAAAAGAAAGTTAGTGATGCTCATATTGACTATTTTTAAGATGAGTTCAAAACGGGTTCGAAAAATGAGTTTGAAAACAAAAGGGGTAAAATTAAAATTTTATTTGGGAAACACATTTCCCAAGTTTATAGGAGACTCACGTGAAAACGAGTTTAAAATAAAGTCCAAATCGAAGAAAAATTATTTTTAAGCTTATCCAGCAAAATCCTCAAAATCTCATTTTGAAATCAAGATTAATGAGTCTTTTCGATGATATGACCAATATAAAGTAATAAAAATAGGGTTTTGGAGCTTTCCCAAGATCAAATGGTGATGAAAACCCTAAAAATCATTCAAACCCGATGCTCAAAGGTCCAAAAATGGTGAAAAATCACAACAAAGGTATATATACAATGATAGACACTTAAGTGGCTAATTGATCGCTTAAGCGACTACCGCTTAATTCTCTAAAGCGGCCAAGCCACGTATGACCGGTCTTTGGTTAAATGGTCCAGAGCCGCTAAAGTGATGACTGGATGCTAAAGTGGCTACCTCTGCACCAGATCCAACTGCATCAACAACTTTGCTAAGTTGCAAAGTTGTCATTTGACTCACGAAAAATTAATCATACATGCTACTAGGCTATTTTTGATGTTTTGGACTTAATGACAACATCAGATTTTTAAAAAAGAATCGTTTCAACAAATTAACCACCGAGATCCTTTTTTAGCAAAATTTATTAATTTTCAAATGGAGGGTCGAAATTTCTACTAAAGGTTTCGAACCGGAACCAACCACGCTACTAATTCAAATTCGATATTTCGAACCTAATGAAACTGTCTAAATCATCATTCAAGATTCTAAACATCGAAGTTGACTGAAGTCACACTAATGGCTTTTAAAACCTCAAAGAGTTAAATTTTTTCAAAAACATTTTTTAACGCACTGGAGACCGTATCAACCATCCCATATTCCAAAATCAACGTGTAACAACTATGAAAAAAGAAAAAAATGGTCAAATCACATAAAAAAAAATCACATGAATTAGGTTATTACAGAAAATGCACTGAATATTGTAGTATTACCAACGGTAAAATGATCACAAATGAGTAAATTATTCATTAGCTTTTTAAACTAAATACGTTTTTGTGGACATTTATTTTTACTAACATGAATAAATTAAAATAGACAGAGTGAGTATAGAGGGGTATTAGTGTAGTTATCCAAAAATTAAATTTTTTAGCTTCTGTATAGTCATAAAAGCTCATTATAATTAGTTATACCAAGATAACGTCCTTATGGGGTCGTTTCATTCATTGCATTAAATTCGCCTGACGTATTGTCCTTTGTTCGTAGAAAACGTTGTATTGTCACTTCAAGTAAGATCGCTAATGTTTTTGTGTGGATGACAACGTCGTATGTCACTTTAAGAATCGTTTGATAGAGTGTATAAGAATAATATAAAATATGGTGTAGTAATAATACTTGTATTAGTAATGTTTGTGTTAGTTATACTTATATTTTTCTCATGCAGTGTTTGGTTCGATGTATTAAAAAAAACATGAATTACATAGTTTCTCAAAAAAAAAAATCTTTTACATAATACCCTCAATATATATGTTGGAAAGGATGCGAATTTTTTTTTGAGGGGTAATAGGGTCTTTAAGCATGTTAATGCATGCATTAGATTCATTGCATTACTAATGCCATGGATTTTGAGGTATTAGTAATACACACCTCAATATACAATAGAGTGTATAACTAATGCTTGTATTAATTATACATAGGGTAAAAAAATATACCAAACAAGGTACTACTAATACACATTAAACTAATGCATGCATTAACATTTTAATACACTCTACCAAACGACCCCTAAGTAAAATCTCTCGTGTTTTTGTTGTGTGGATAACACTATACAATGGACTCCATAGATTTTAATTTATTTGTTTGATTTTGATCCGAATTTAAGAAAATAAAGAGATTTATATATTTTATAGTCTTAACTAAAAATGTGTAAAATATCTATATTAAAATATTTTTTAATCTTATAATTTTAAACATATTATGTGAAAAAGTTTTTTTTTTAAAAAGGATAGTTAAAAATAAAAGAGACATTCTTTTTAAAATGATTTTTTTAAAAAAAAAAGAGTAAGACAAACAAACCAAAACACAAATGACAATTAAGCTGACTCTGAACGAATCAAGATAAATTGAGTTAGTAAATGTATGGGTTATTGACCCGCCCAAGTCGAAATAACCTGAAATATGAAGGGATAACTACATATCTTAGCAAATATAGACTCATAATTATTCTATTTATACTAAGTTTCAATTAATTATAATCCATAACCTCCTTTTGCCTATTAATTATTCCTAATTGTAATTCTCAACCTCTCTCATATATTTTCTTTCTTTTTCTATTTTCTATTATTCTGCTCTCTTTTTTTCCAGTTTTTTTCTTCATTTTTTCTTTTCCTTTTTTGTTGTTTTATCTTTTTTTTTTCTTTTTCACTTTTTTCTTTTTTCACATTTTTCTTTTTTCGTTTTTTTTTTTTTTTTCATTTTTTCTCCCCGTTTTTTCCTTATTTTTTTGTATTTTTTCTCTATTTTCTATTACTCACCGTTTTTTGTATTTTTTCTCCTTTTTCTCTCATTTTTTCTTCTATTTTTTCTCCTTCTTTTCATTTGTGCGAACTAGTAAACATAAATACAAGTGCGAATTATAAAATATAAATACAAATGTGAACTATAACATACAAATACAAGTGCGAACTATAAAATACAAACACAAATGCAAACTATAACATACAAAACAAGTGTGAACTATATGCGAACTATAACATACAAATACAAGTGCGAACTATCATTTATATTTTTTAATTATTGAAAAGGAACGATGGATTTTCTTTCTACGAATACTTGTTTGTATTTATTGATACGAGTTATATTATTTTATACAAATAACTACAATTCAAATTTTTATACAAATACACATTGCATTTGTATTTGTAAAATCATTTATTTTTTTTTGTTTGTAATTGTATTTGTATCAAGTGATATTTCTTTATTTCCAAATATGAATGATAATTTTGATATACAAATACAAAACGGTACATTTGTATCAAATGATACATTACATATTTATATATTTTAGAATTTAAAAAATACAATTAATACATTTACTTGTTTGTATACAAATACAAATGATAAATTGTATATAGTCATGACTAAATACAATATGCAATCAACTTACAAAGACAAATACAAAATAATTCTTTAACAATAAAAAGGTAGCGACGAAAATAGAATACAAATACAAGTATAATCCAAATATAATCTAAATTTACAAACACAATAAAACCTTACTATAAATATAATTCAATATAATATGCAGTCAATTATAAAATACAAATACAAAACAGTTCTTTAAAATACAAGTGCGAATTATATAAAATATAAATAATGGTGCAAACTAACAAATACAAATACAAGTGTGAACTATAAAATACAAATACAAATGCGAACTATAAAATATAAATACAAGTGCGAACTTTAAAATACAAATACAGTTGTATATACAAAAATATAAATGACAGTGCGACTACAAATACGATAAATAATTGTGGTATTTACGTTATCATCCATGACTTGTGCTCGACTAGTCATATGTTTTGAAAATACAAAGAATATAAAATGAAACAAAAAAAATGATAAAGAAAATAAGTACAAAAAAGAAAACAAAAAAATCAAACAAGAAAAGAAAAAGGAAAAGAAAGAGAAATAGAAGTAAGAGATTAAAAAGAGAAAAAAACAAAAAGAAAGAAACAAAAAAAAATAAAAAAATAGAAAAAAGAAGAAGAAAAAAAGGGGAAATACGAAAAAAAAATAATGATAGTGTTTTTGGCGAGACTAAATATGTAGTATATTTATATTTTTTATGAATATAGACCACTGAGTAAAAGTGAATACAACGACTGAAAATCAAATACAACGACTATAAATGATAATTATATGTAAATATGGCTATGAAAGGAAGGTTTTATAGCAAAGTGCCGCTATTTCTGAAATATCCCAAATATGAATCATAATCTAATTCACTCAACTCTTACTAAATTTTAGGGATAATACTCACAAAAATACCTGAACTTTGAACGAATTTTCAGTTGAGCATACTGAACTTTGCGGGGGTCCTATTACCCCCTAGACTTTTTTTTCATATTTTAACGACATATATCTGCCCACATGGATACGTGTAAACATGAGGTTGACGCGTGTATTACACGCGTCAATACACGTGTAAAAACGAGATTGGCGCGTGTATTACATCGCCAGCCGCCGAAACTGAGTATAGAGTTTCGGGGGGAATTAAATCCACTTTAAAAAATCTAAGGGGGTAACAGAACCTCGCAAAATTCAATATGCTTAACTGAAAATCCGATCAAAATTCAGGTATTTTGTGAGTATTGTCCCTAAATTTTAATTATTTTGTTTATTCATTTTACATTCACATGCACACCTTAACTCCAACAACTTATCCAAAGAATAGTCTTTGTAAAACAAATTAATTATCTTTTGTCTGATTAGTCAATTTTTCAAGAAGAGTTCTTCTGACAATCTCAGATATACTATTTATCAATTATTTAGCTTAATCGAAATATCAGAAATACAATTAATCAATTATTTATCTTAATCGAAATAACCCAGAAAAAGTTTTGTCAGCCTACCTAATCAAGCTTCTCAAATATAATGTTTGTTAGAGGTTATTGTGTTCTTCTAATTACTTCATGTTTGTCTGTATCAGTTTATCTTACATGTGAAACTGACTGTACTAACAATTTAGATATGTATTGAATGCATGCATATCCAGCTAACAAGAGAATATGTACAATCTTTGGTGTACTTCTGCAGTGACCACGTAAATTGTACATACTTTCTGGTTAGCTGAAGATGCATTCATACAATACATTGAATAAAAGAGTTAAGGGAAAAGAAATATTTAAACTATCACAATTTTTGAGTTTCATACCTGAATTATTAAGAGTACAAGTTTTCTATCATAACTATTAGAGTAAATACATAATTACCCCCTGATGTTGGCCGAGATTTTCAAAAAGACACCTAAACTTTGAATTTGACCTATTACCCCATGATTCTTCTTTATTTCGTTGCAAACACACTATTTTTCGCTGAATCTCAATCACAACAAAGATAGTGAACACACACCAATCAGGTGTTGCCACGTGTTAAATACGTTTAATTTCATATATTTTTATTTTTTTAATAAAATTTTCCTTTTAATTTAATTTAACACCCCACCCCCTCTTCTCCCACCCCACACCCATCCAGCAACTGCCCCTCCCACCGCGTCCAGCATCTCCCCTCTACCCCCACCCCCATTCAGCACCCCCACCCCCCGTACAACACCCCCACCCCATCAGCATCTCCCCCTAACCCTCCACTCCGTCAGCATTTTCATCTATTTTTTTTTTCAAATCGCTTTAAAAAATAGTTTTATGATTGAATTGAGTTTTAAAGATAGTTAAATGATATGATTTAACTGAAAATGGAGCTTTAATGATATGATTTTTTTTTTAAAAAAAAAAGCTTCAGTAGAGGAGCTTTAATGGTGACATTGTGTTAAAGAGCTTTAATGGTGTTGAAGAAGACATTGTGTTGAAGAACAAATGGTGGGTAGTTAAATGATATGATTTAATTGTAAAATGGAGCTTTAATGAATGATTTTTTTTTCTTAAAAAAAAACTTTAATGGAGGATCTTTAATGGTGAATTGAATTGAAGAAGAAAAGGTGGGTGGATTGGGCGGGGGGGAGGGCGGAGAGGGGGTAGGGATAATTTTAAAAAATAAATAAATATTTTTTTAAAATATAAATTATATATCAATTATTTTATACGTGACTGCTTTTAATTGGTCAAAAAAGTCATATTCGAGCCCTTTCACGCGCCTGTGGCGCATGTATACATGCAGAGGGTCAAAATAATATGTTTGAAATGAAATAAAGAAGAATTGTGAGGTAATAGGTCGAAGTGAAAGTTTAGATGTCTTTTTGCAAATTTTGGACAAGATCAGAAAGGTAATTATGTATTTACTCTACCTATTACTCAATGGTTAAGTGCAACATACCTTACCTAATATCTGGTGACGTGCTCTACACTTTTTTTTTTTTGAAAAAGAAAAAAAATCTTTCACGTGGAAAAACAATTCAACCTTAGCAAAGTTAAATAAATTAATATTAGATTAAAGTTAAAAATTATCACCGCACAAAATAATTTATTCTCCATCACGACATTCGACATCTTCTTCTCCCCTTTCTCAGTCATGGTTTCGTCTCAGCTGTAATGTTGATATCTTCGATGTGGGAGAGAAGAATACAAGGTTATAAAGAAATCAATAAGAGAATACAAAAAAAAATGTGTCAATTAATAGAACTGTTTTTTATGTCCTGTGGATGAATATTTTATTACCAAACGATTTGTAGACAAACATTTGGTCACACTATTGAGTGATAATTAAGGTAGAAAATTCACACTCTCAATAGTTCAGATATGAAACTTAAAAAATTGAAATAATTTAGGTGTGTTTTTAATTCTTAAATCTAAATAAAATTAAAGTAATACTACTTCCTCTGTTCACTTTTACTTGTTCACACTAAAAATATATTTTCACTTTAGCATATAAAGAGAAACATATATAGAAAGATTTAATAGTTTTATTGATTGGCTACTTAAACGTTCATTTTATTGATAAGAATTCGGTTCCTGACCTCAAGGTATGTATTACTAATACCTCAAAATTCATGGTATTAACAATGCAATGGATCTAATACATGCATTAACATGATTAAAAATACTATTATCCCTAAAAAAAAATTCACATCCTTTCCAACATATATATGGAGGATATTTTTGTAAAAAAAAATAAAATTAAGAAATTATTTAATTCATGTTATTTTTAATACATTAAATCAAACACTGTATAAAAAAAATACAAGCATAACTAATGTAAGCATAGCTAACACATACATTACTAATACACGCATTACATACACACCATATATATTTTACATTATTTTTATATACTCTACCAAACGACACTTATAATATTTTAAGAGGCATGGAAAATTCGAACAAGTGAATTAAAAGTAAGGGTGTCAAGTGGGCCGGGCTGACTCGGCCCGAACCAACCCACCTACACAAATCGGCCCGATTTGACCCGGCTCGGTAAGCCCAAAGGCTTTAGGGTACCGGGTCCCAAGGCATTTTTTTTTATTTGGGCCCGGCTAACCCGGCCTGGACCAAGCCCGGTCCAAGCCAGCCGGTTAACCGGCCCGGCCCGAAATAGTTTTTTTTTTTTTTTTAGGATTTTGGGCCAAACTAGCCGTTGACCCAAACGCTATATAGCCGTTTTTGGGTCCAAACGGCTAATTTGGGCCCATTAATAAAAAAAAAAATACTTTTAAAATAATTTTTTTATCCCAAAAAGATTCTATAAATACCTTACACCTTCAAATCATTTTTCACATAATTTTTCACTCTCCCAAATCTCTTTCTCTCTCAAATCTCAATTCTCAATTCTCAAATATTCAATATATTTAATTTCCTAAAGTGCTCACTTTAAATTTGTAATTTTGCGTTTACAAAGTACGAGTGGAAGTTTCTAAATTCTCAACCTTCGGATACTTCCAAAATTTGGTATTGTCGTTCCATCTCTTACGTTTAATTTGATTTATTGTATTAATTATTGAATATTTAATTTTATTATATTTGTGTATTTTAAATTTTTTCAGTTTAATTTAATTTATACTATGGATAAATTAAGAAACCTCGCTACTAAATGTGTTAAAAAAATTTGTTCCGAAAGCAGTAGTGGTAGTAAAAAGTGAATTACTAGTGGTAGAGGTACTTCAAGTAGTAGATATACACGTATGTCTTCGCCTCCGGTACCACTTGGTACACCTTTTGAGGAAGAAATAGGTGTAGGTGCTCACGATATGGATTATGTAAAAGCTCAGGAAAATTACGGTATAAAAGAAGAAAATGAAGTAGATGCGGTTAATTTAGACGAAGATGATGAAAATATTGATGAGACACGCGCAGTAGGAAATGCTAACGTTAGATCTGAATCGATTAATCTCCTTTCCCGTCCTCCCCGTGCCCCAAGACCTCGTAAAACAACTAGTATTGCATGACAATTTTTTGAACGTATATCAGATACTGAGGTGCAATGTAATATTTGTCAACAAATATATAAGCATAAAAGCGGAGGCAAGGAAGGGGGTACGGGTACGTTAATGAGACATATAAGTGATGCTTACAAAAGAGATTTAGAAATTGCACGAGGTGGTGGGGATGTTGATGGGCCAACGCAAACTAGAATGGATCCAACAACCGGTCAAGTAACGAAGAAGTATAATAAATTGAGGGACCGAGAAGAAATAGCTAAAATGGTAGTTGTGGGTTGTTTGCCTTTTAGTTTTCCTTCTTCTGGTGCCTTTATTCATTATATTCAAGCTATTTATAATCCTATGTTTAATGGTGTTCCTAGAAGTACTTGTCGATCTGATATTTTTAGACTTATTCACAATATTATTTTTATTTATCAACATTGTTAAAAAATATTCAATGTAGATTGTCCCTAACTTCTGATCTTGGTCGTGCTGTAAATAAAAATGATTATTTAACCGTTACTTGTCACTGGATGGATAGTAATTTTGTGATGCAAAAATGTATTCTTGCTTTTTTATATGATGAAGACCGTAAACATACTGGAGATTTTATTGCTGGTTCTATTGTTAAAGTTATCGGATTTTATAGTATCAAAAATAAAATCTTATGTATTGCTTTTGATAATGCTTCTAACAACAAGACTACTATAAAAAAATTAAAATCTATGCTATCTCCGCCGTTGCCTGAAATTTTTCATATTAAGTGTGCATGTCATATATATAATTTAATTGTAAAAGATGGTCTTGAATTTTTTGAGCTTTATATTGAAAAAATACATCTTGCTGTTGGTTTTATTTAAGGAAATAATCAGAGAAAAAAATTAGAAAATTTAAAATTAAATATCAAGAAAATTGACTTACACCGATATTGATGCCTGAGAAAATTGATATTAGATGGAATTCTACATATGATTTTTAAAAAAATTGTTATAAATATAGAGTTCCTATTACACTAGTTTTTAACCAACATTGCGGTTCATTTACTGATTCTGATGATTGCATGCTACATGATTCTGATTGGGTTGTATTTAATGATCTTGTTAAGTTTTTAGAAAAATTTTATGTAGCTACGGTTGAATTTTTCGGTGCGTATTATCCTACTGTTTGTAATATTTTGGGATATATAGCCGATATTTCTGATTTGCTTAAAGAATATATAAATAAAGATGGTTATAAAGAAGTTGTTGATGCCATGTTTACTAAATTAAATTTTTTTTTTCTGATTCCCCCTATTTACTTGGTTGGGGCTATGTTAAATTCGTGCATTAAATATAATACTATGTGTCACTTTAGTACTATTATTTATGCTAACTTAGAAATAAATACTAACAATGATTCTGAATCTGAAAAAGTAGAACCTGATTTGTGGACGACTATGAGTGATACGAATGAATACATAGAAAAATTATATAATCACTATACTGATTTATTTGACGTAGCTGTACCTATAAATATCACTCCAACTGTCGCTCCTCATCCTCCCGAGGAGCCATCATCTTCTAAAAGGCCAGCACATAGTGGTTTTCTTAATTCCTTTTATGATTTACCTTGTTGGAACAGTGTCGATGAGAGAACTTACACCTCAACTTATTGGGAGGAGCTGAAATATTATCTTCGGTCGCCGCCAGAGGATCACAGACGACGGATCAACACGTTGGATTGGTGAAGGAGTAATGAAACACAATATCCCGTGCTTTCAAGATTATCTAGAGAAATCTTGAATGTTCCAATGTCAACCGTTACATCAAAGAGCGCCTTTAGTCAGGAACGACAACAGCTTGGAGACAACTGACACTCATTGGGAAGCAATGCAATGAATGTTCTAGTTTGCCTCAGAGATTTGATCAGAGTGGAAAGAAGAAACCAAGGAATGGAACCGGAGTCGAGCGACGAGCTGAAACTTGAAGAAATTATGTCTTCACGGGAGAACTCAGCAGAATCAAGTCCAATGCATGATTTTACCCCCGTTGACTTTGACTATCCTATGCAAGTTCCTGTTAATATTAACATGAATGAGTTGGAAAAAATGATGCATAATTTGTAGATTTTTCATTCATGTAAATTATAAATTTTGGATCATTTCGCAAATCGCAATCAATAAAATTCAACATTCATTCACTCCTCCTTAATCCTTACTTTGTAATTTTTTCATTTAATGATTTAAATTGAATTTCTAGTTTAAATTTAAAAATTACTTCTAATATATTATTAATTTACTACCAAGTATTATTAATAATTTATTATATTAAGTAGCATATGTTTTGTATATTTGTGTATATATCTTCTATAGATGTGTATATTTAATGTATACATGTCTATATATTTTATAAATTAGTATATAACTCTATATATATTGTAGTATATACATATATTGTAGTATATGTTTTACTTAAAGTAGTACATATATATTGAATGTAGGTATATTTGTGTATATATCTTCTATTGACGTGTATATTTAACGTATGCATGTGTATATGTTTTATAAATTAGTATATAACTATATATATATTGTAGTATATACATATATTGTAGTATATACATATATTGTAGTATATGTTTTACTTAAACTAGTACATATATATTGAATGGTGCATATATTTGTGTATATATCTTCTATAGACGTGTATATATAATGTATACATGTGTGTATGTTTTATAAATTAGTATATAACTATATATATTGTAGTATATATGTGTATATATCTTCTATAGACGTATATATTTAATGTATACATGTGTATATGCTATATAAATTAGTATATAACTATATATATATTGTAGTATATACATATATTGTAGTATATATTTTATTTAAAATAGTACATATATATTGAATGGTGCGTATATTTGTGTATATATCTTCTATAGACGTGTATATTTAATGTATACATGTGTATATATTTTGTAAATTAGTATATAACTATATATATATTGTAGTATATACATAAATTGTAGTATATGTTTTACTTAAACTAGTACATATATATTGAATGATGCGTATATTTGTGTATATATCTTCTATAGACGTGTATATTTAATGTATACATGTGTATATATTTTGTAAATTAGTATATAACTCTATAATATATATACACTTATATATATTGTAGTATATGTTTTATTTAAAGTAGTACGTATAGTTGTATTTATTGAATGATGCGTATATATGTGTAATTGTGTATATGTGTATATATTTTTTAAATTCTAATGTAGTATATACTATATATATAGTGTATATATATTGTTTAACGTATTTAAAATGTATATCGGTGGGTATATATTGTGTATATTGATTTTTTTTTAATTTTTGATTAGGTTTGACCGAATTTTTAACCGGGTATAGGTGGGTTTGACCGAGTTGGATTAAATGGGCCAGATTAGGATGGTTTTTGAAAATTTTTCTATTGAGCCCGACCCGACCCACTTAACCCACAATTTGATTAATTTTATAGGGCCGGTTCTAGATTGGCCCGGCCCAGCCCACTTGACAGGTATAATTAAAAGTATATCGGTTGTTCATGTTTTAAGTTGCACATGCATTGGGCCAAAAAATAGGACTTTTCAAAGTTTTGAGGTCACACGACAATTACTTCTTCCGTTTCATATTAGTTGACCCCTATAGACTTGACATACTCATTAAAAAAAATATTTATTAGGGTCTATTTTACCAAATTAACCTTATTAATTATATTTTGAAAATATAAATTTGAATATATACAACTTGTTTAGTCATTTAATGATAAGGGTATTATTGGAAGAACATATTAAAATCTTCTTGATTTTATTAATGAGACAACTAAATTGAAACAAACATTTTTAGAAAGAGGGCCAATTAAAATGAAATGGAGGGAGTACAATAAGGGGTCAAGAAAATTAAAGAGCATTTACGTGTTCAGAATTGCATTAATGTTTGAAATTTCAGTTCATGCAAATTTGAAGGTGTCAAAGTTAATTATTGCATCTGGATGCTTGCTAACTACTTTAAATTAGTGTTCAACTTGATTACAATATTTATTGTTGGTTTTTCTTGCGGAGCATCTAAAAGTATCTCATTCTCATTGAGTATATATTACCAGAGACGAAATCAGGATTCGAAAAACACGGGTACACTATTATCTTTACATAAGCCACTGGTTAGTCAATAGAAACTTAAGCAATGATAAAAATACAAATAGATAGGCTAAATATGAGTTTTATGGTAATAAATAAACCTTTTAACTCAATATCAACATATCACTGTAGTAGCCTAATGGAAAACGGTTTATTCTCTAAACAACATGTCGGGGGTTCGACTCCCTAAAACTGAAATCGAACCTGGGTAACTTATGTGAGAAACTCAGCAAGAACCAACGCACCTGAAGTGCACTGGTGTTCTATGGGCTGCACGTATAATTATATATAAGTGTCCTAAGGTATATATATGTACATATATAGAGCTTTTTCCAAACTTAACGAGTGCACGTACACCCCACGCTAACAGGTAGGTCCGCCTCTATATATTACTCGGTGATCAATAATTCAATACATCTTCCTCGAATAATATTATCTTGGTACAATATTAAATTTTGAACTAGGAAGTACTCTACATACAATGCAATTATAATAAGGGAAAATTTCCTTATAAGGGAAAATTTTTCCTTATAATAAATTAACTATTTCATCCATCTCAATTTATGTGAAAATATTTACTAGATACATAGTTTACGAATGAAAAAAAAACTTAGCAAATTAAAATTTATAGTCCAATAAGTTATAGATATTTATATAATACTTCCTCTGTCCTAAATTACCCGTCCCAAATTGAAATGACATTTTGATTAAGAAAAATAATTAATAACATGATTAGTTTACCATAATACCCCTATTAAATGATGTTTACATTTTAATTTAAAGAAAAAGTAATTAATGCAAAGGGTAAAACATGATTTTTTTTTTGTCTCTTCTTGATTAATGAAAAAAGACAAGTAAAATGAGAAATCAAATTAAAAATTTTGAGACGGGTAATTTGGGACGGAGGGAGTAGTTATATTACTATAAATATAAAATGCAAAGTTTCAAAGAAATTATTGTTAAATATAAAAATATGTCAAGACTTGTAAAATTTATAGTCTAAAATAAGTCATAAATATTTATATGACTATATATCATCTCATTAAAGATATAATGAGAAGTTTCAAAATGATAATTTTTAAATATAAGAATGCGTCATTTTTCTTGAACTGACTAATAAGTTATAAATTTTTATATGACTATAATCACCTCATTAAAGATAAATTGAAAATTTCAAATAGTTATTGCTAAATATAAGAATTTGTCATTCTTCATGAACTGATGAAAGAAATGTCACATAAATTGAAATAAAGATGGTAAATTGGAAAATAAGACGTAAATAAGACGACCTCATTACTAAAGGGTCGTTTGGAAGAGTGTATGAGAACAATGTTGAATAGGGTGTATTGATAATGCTTGCATTAGTAATGTAGGTATTAATTGTGTTGACATTATTTCTTACAAATTGTTTGGTTTGATGTATTAGAAATAATATATATTGTATAACTTTTATAAAAAAAATATTTGTTAATGAAACTATCCTTTGCATTTCTTTGTCTGTTCTTTTATTAAAGCTCAGATCAACGAATTAGGACCCTTAACATTCAACTCCTCCACCAATTTCTCAAACAAATTCAAAACCTCAAACCCAAACCCTCTTTCCACAGACTCATAACCTCCAAAAACAAAGAATTCAATTTTAAATCCATACTCAATAACAAAACATTCAATTCTAGTGGTGAAGAGTAATATCTGATTAACGAGAAGGAAGACGAAGATGCAGTGAAACTTACCTTGCTTTTTCATGGATAATTAAGGGCGGACACACATGGAGCCGAGGGGGTTTGCCCCTCACTCGAAAAACTATATATATACTGCGTATATAAGATTGAATTTGCAGTTTACGTATGTATATATGTGTGTGTATATATATATGACATATTAAATATTGAACTCCCTCAACACAACAACAATGAGTAGTGCAACAGTTTAAGGAGATCCAAGATCAAATCTTCATGGATGGATTTATTTATTTTATCTATTTTGATTCAGGCAAGCTGTGTGTTGTCTACTAATGTTACCCCATATTGATATCACCTACTAATTTATGGGTTTCTATAAAATATTAAATTAATATATAGTAGTAATTCAATCAATAAAATGGTTTAAAAATAAGATTATTATACATTTAATAAACTTTTTAGTAAAAATTATATATTTTAGATTAAAATTATTGAATTTTAGGTCGCTCATATATGGTCCGATCCGATCACATAAAATTCGATTTGTTAATTTGCCAGCAATATAAATCTGCTTACATTTTTTCGAATTTCTTGGACGCAAATCCTGCGTCCATCACTATGGCTAATATGAAAAGAGAGAGGCAAAATGGAGAGAAGAAATGTTAAGTACGATGAAAAATTACTTGGGAAAAGATTCTAGTAGGGATTTGAGAGGCAGTTTTGTTATTTAATAAGTTAATGCATGTATTAAAATCTTTTGTATTACAAATACATAAAAAAGATGGTATTAGTAATACATTGCTTAATGCAAAATAGAGTGTGTACTAATGCAAGCACTCGTTATACATAGATTAAAAAAAATATACCAAACAAGACACTACTAGTACACAAGAATAATACATGTATTAAATTTTTTAACACACTCTACCAAACGACCTCTAAGAGTTTTAAGTGTTAGACTTAGTGAGTATTTGAGTGGACTTATAACTTTTGGCATATAAGTCAAAAACCATAAATTAGGAGTTTTATTGACTTATTTTTATTTTTTAATTAAAAATAAATATTTTAAAATACTTTTTATTTATTCAAATACTTCAAAAATATTTAAAAGCTATTTTAGCTTTAAAACACTCAAAATAAACTAATTCAAACACCCTTAGTGTCTTCTGTGTGTATGTGTTACCTGACACTCTTTTTAACCTTTGATTTCTTGAAAACCCAGTGGAGAAAAGAGAGTGAGCCTGCCTACTTATGAGAAAACTGTCTGGTCTTGTATGACTCATGTTTGTCTTCACATTTTTTTCAAAATTAATTTATTCCCTCAGTCTTATTTTACGTGGTATTATTTAACTTAATATGATATTTAAGAAAAATTATGAAATTTGTGATTTAAAGTTATTTTTAGATATTTGTATGATTATAAATTATTTCATTATAGGTAATAAAAATAAAAATTATATTATTTATAATTATAGTAAATTAATATTTATTTTTAGACGGACTAAAATAAAGAATATCATAAAATGATATGGCTGAGAGTATAAAATTGATCAGAGAAGATCATTTTCTCTATATAGATGAGCAATGAAGCAAATTGACTACTCTAAATTAGATCAATTTAAATCAGTGATAGAGGCATACATTTCTTTAACGAATTCAAAGATATGTGTAACAATTTGATATGTGAAAATTTTTCTTTTTATGTGATTTGATCATTTTATCGTTCTTTGTAGTTTTGCATGTTGATTTTGGAATGTGAAGATGGTTGGCAGGATTCCTAATGCTTTCGAAAATGATTTGGGTGAGTTTGAGGTTTTAAAAAGCCATTTAGTTGACTTCGGTCAACATTTCATGTTTAGAATGCCAAATGGCGATTTGAATAGCTTTATTAGATCCGAAATATCGATTTTAGGTTGGTAGCAGGTTCAGGTTTGGGACCTTTAAATTGCATGTCCACCCTTGTTGTGAAAACTAGTTTAAATAAGTTTTTAGGGGTCTCGGAGGTTAATTTATTGAAAACCTTCCTTTTTCAAAAATTCGACGTAGCTATTGAGTTCAAAATATCAAAAATAGCCTAGTAGGTTACATGATTTATTTATGCAGGGTCCCGAACAAATTTCGAGAGATCGATCGGTAACTTTACAACTTAGCAAAGTTGTTGATGCAGTTGAACCTGGTGTAGCCGCTTTAGCAGCCAAAGACCACTTTAACGACATGACAGTGCTTTAGTGATAAGCTAATTTTCGCCCTAGTCACTAAAGTGGACACTTTACCGCTTTAGAAACAATAGGCCTTTTTAGCAAAGCGCCCAGCCATGGAGGCAAGGTCGCTTTAGCGATCACCCGTAGTTGTAGAGGTCATTTAGCCGCTAAAGCGGCCCTTGCTGGTATATATCCAATTTTTTTAATTTTATTTCATTCATTCATTTCAAGATTTGAAGCATCAAGATAGTACGATTTTGAGGATTTTCTTCACAATTTGAGCTTGGGTGTGCTCCAAACTTCTGTTTTCATTGTTTCCTATTGTTATACCTTCGGAAGCACCTTTTAATCTTGATTTTGAAGTGAATTTTTGAAGTTTTTTTTAATAAAGCTTAAAAATACAATAATCTTTTTCTTTGATTTGAACTTTATTTTTAACTCATTTTCGCGTGAGTTTTTAACTGTAGACTCTTATAACCTTGGGGAACACGTCTAAAATAAAAAAATAATTTTTTTTCTTTTTATTTTTGAACTCATTTTTTTGAATTTATTTTGGACCCATCTTAAGTATGATCAATATAGGTATCGTTAGCTTCCTTTTAACATGTTTATGATATATTTGTATGTTTTAGCCCATTCTAAGGCCGTTCAAAAGGGAGGGACTCTGTATTGAAAGCTTTAGACTCAAATTTCATCACTTCGAGGTAGGTTATGACTTAACTTTTTTTAGACTGGGATGGATAGTTAATAAATAAATAAATCACGCTATGTGTTGTGGAAAATAACCATGGGAGTTTCACGATTCAAAAATTGAAATTGCGATGACACCTGTCACTCCCACCATAACAGGTACGCCTAAAACCCCAACCCAAACACAATAACTCAAAAGTATAGAACCGAAAGGAAATACGAACAAAATAAAATCTGAATATTCTCCAAAGCAGATTAATAGACTAATATAATCAAAATATGAATAATTTTAGATCTGGTAGTCACTAATACAAGCCTCTACATACATAAATAAAAGAAAAGTCTGATATATCAAAATGTGAAAAATGCATAAAGATAAGAGTGGAGGAGATTTCAGTAGTCTCTGAAATAAATCGCAGCTACCTCAAATCTTCAAAGATGCTAAGACAAAAGAAGCCACAAGAACAATGACCAGAGGTCGTCGAATTTGTACCTGCACGTAAGGTGAAGAAAAGCCACGAATGAGTACGGAGTCACGTGTACTCAGCAAGCATCGTTGACCGATACTAATTCAAAATAGTGACGAGTAACACCATGTCAACCCTTTAAAACAAATATACAACCTTAACTCAAGAGAACCACCCTAATCCAACAGAATAATCAAGTCTAACAGACATAAGAATATCATCTGTCGCGGTTCAAGAAATCCTCAATATAGTGAAATCAAGTAACAGATATTCAAGTACCCAATAATTGGTACAAAATTAGCAAATATACCTTACTCAATCTGAATAAAAAATAGATGCAATGCATGTGATATGTACACACCTATCGAGCAATGGATTCAAGGTCTGGATCCATAGGGGACTCACAAGGTTCATGTACTGCACAAGCATGCACTCCGATCCCAATAAAAATATATTGTGCAGGTGTGTACTCTGACTCTAATAATAGATAATAATGTGCAAGTGTGCATTCCAACTCCAATAACAAATAATCACGTGCAAGCATGCACTCTAATCCCATATGAAATGCAATGTATGTGTCTAGGCGTGCAACTCCAATCCCAAATCAACAATAAAATTAAGAAAAGCATTTCATCTCTTAAGCTAGATCATCTATCAATTTTAAAATCAACTCAACTTATCAAGTGAAAGTATTCTTATTAGCTAGCACTTTCAACAATTCATTTACAATAGTGAATCAACCCAATCATACTAGCAAATAGGAAAAATAGTTTAAAACAAACAAATGACTTATTTTAACCCCTCAAATAGCACCAATACCCACATAGATGTTTGTCACTTTTACCTATACGGGATCCCTCATTTCTCGTTACTTTTATTACACATAACTAACACATAAGCACTTTGAAAAATAGTGTAAGAAAGTCTCAGCTTGCCTCAAATCAAAGCTCAAGCGTTAATTTACAAATTTGTTCTTTTGTAAAGTTTCTGAATGATCAAAATCTATTCAAATATATATTTTTCATAAGAATGCGAATCTAATAATACCCATTTTATAAATTCTTACACTAAAAATTATAGATCTAAACCTCAATTTCTCTCTCTCTCTATTTATATATCACTACTGGAAATTACCCCTATTGCAACGAACTTTGGCGACAGTTAACAAAACATTGTAATAGATGGTCTATTGCAACGATTTCAAGCGTTGCCAACAATTATTATTCTATTAACTATAATTTAACATTATAACCATTGATTTTGACCATAAGCATTGCAATAGCTAAATAAAATAAGTTATAACAACGCTTATTTTATTCCCTCCATTTTCACTAAAACTTTTCATTCAGTCCGCAAAAAAAAAAAAGAACATTTTAATAAACCTACAACTTAAACCTTCATTGTACAATCGCTTATTTCTCTCTTAGCTTAAACCTACAGCTTGTCATCGCTACAATCGACGATTAGGGTTGCCGGTATACTCTTCGATTAGCTGATAGAATCGCTACAATTGATGATTAGGGCTGCCGATGTACTCTTCCATTAGCTTATAGAATCGCTACAATCGATGATTAGGGCTGTTGGTGTACTCTTCGCTAAAATCGCTAATGACAATCACTATAATTGCTACAAACGATTCAATCTTGTGGAGATGATATGGTTGTGAGCTGCTGGTGGTGAGCTCTGTGGGATTTACTGGTGCCGCTTAAAAAATTAATTTGTGTTGGAAAGTCAGACCGAATTTGCACTTCAATTGCTTCAATTTGGGAATTTTAAGGTTAGTCTATTCTTTTATGACTTTGACCTAATTTTTTGGGATTTTGGTTTTTTCTTAGGTTCATTTGATTGCGTGAAATTTTTGATTTCTCTTTGTAATTCTGCTGATTACGATCGTTATGTTATGTTGGAGAAGATGTCGTAATGCGTTATATTGACAACCAGAAGTTGAGGAAGATGAGCGTTACTGATTAGAGTTTTAATTGTTGTAGTCTTAATTGTGGATTTAATTTGTCTATAATGTAGTTTCTATGTTTAGATTGTTATTCTTGTTTATGTGGATTTTCAGATTAATGAGAAATGATGATGAGAAATGATGTCTGTGGAAAGGATGATCTTTAGCCTGTTACTTAGAAAATACTTAGACGGGTAATTCATTTTTTATCTCTCTAATAGCAACGAGAGCCAAGCTGATTTTGAACTATGCTGTAAACTAGTGAATATTCATAGCCTATTGGTTGATCAGTATTTGAGAGTTATGTGCAAGGTTGATTTCATTGATACCAAGAATGTTTATGCTGTTCTTGATGTACTTTGGTTCAATAATAGAAAACGTATGATAATTTTCTAGCAGATGGGTCCTTATTAAACAAAAGGAGCTCATGTAATTTTCTTTCAGATGGGTATGCATATGTGTTCGTTAAGTCAATAAAAGTTGCTTCGTTTTTGTAGTTTTTCAAAGCGTAAGAAATACTGAAGCCTGAATTTAGTCTGTTTAACGAAGAATTTCCACACTACCACCTTTTCACTGAGCTTAATACCTCGCTTTGCTTATGTTTGTTTAGGGCTGTACCGCCAGTGCCAAACACTGAATCTGGTTCACTTAATGAAGATTTTCTTTGTACTACCTTTTGCAGAGCTTAATACCTCATTCTGTTTAAGTTAGTTGAGGGATAGAACTCCTTATGTGTGCACAATTCCTGAACAAGTCATCAAGTGGTCAAAATATGTGAGAACTGTTGGTCGTTACAAATCCTAATTAGCCATAAATTGTGAATACCAAGTTTTTGTCTCAGAAAGACACTTCTCAGACACAAGGCATTATCTGTGCTGTGCAGTTCTGGCTACTTTGTTATTTGCTTAGTTCTCTTTGCTGTCTTTTGCAACTTATTATGGAAAGACTTGTATTGTTGAAAAGTTTTTGCTAAGTATGAAGGAGGAAGACTCTTGTGAGGACTATGCCACTGTTATGCTGCTAGAGATTTATTTGAGTAAGCAGAGTGCTACACTTCATATTTGATGTTTTTTTTTTTCAGACTTTAATAGTAAACCTTAGAGATGAAAAGGCCAGCTTGGTTGTTTGTAGTTGCAGCTTTATTTTTGTCGTCTAATGCATGGAATGACTATTACTTACCAAAGTTACGTTTGAAGAAGAACACTAGTAAATTTTTCAGGTAACTCGTGAGAGTCAATGAGCAGTTCAATAAGACTCATGCATGTTCTGTTTCATTGGAGAAATTAGAGTACAAGTTTTCCATGTTCATCTCATCCCTTCCTTCTACTTTTTGAAAGGAGGGGGACTAAGCATTGGTAAACTCTCAAATTACAACAGATTTGGATGCTTTTATCTGTTGATTTAAAACTAAATGGAGGAAAATGCTTTTGACAGGTTTAGGTGGTCTAGGTGATTATTTAGTTTTTTCCCTTCTGGTTGCCAATTTTTCTTCTTTAATTTATTTTTCATGTGTGTGTCTATGTTGTGCAGAGTTGAAAAGGTATAAAGCTGTTGTTCTTCAAATTGATAGTCCTGGAGGCGATGCTCTTGCTTCTGATTTGTAATTCCTGTTATGTGATGGCTCTTTCCACTGTATGCACCATGTAAGGAGTCACTTGGCTGTCTGAATTTTCTCTCTGTGACTTTTATGATCTTTTCATTTACCTCTCTTCTTCCAGATAGAGTCATAACTACTATTTATAGGTAAAGTAAAACATAAAATCTCAACTGTTTAGTTGATTGTCTTGTACAATGGAAATCTCAACTCTTATTTTCATTTAATCTCCTATTTTGAGTGCTTCCATGATACTTAAGCTAAATCAGCTTGTAAAATATGAGTGTGATATTGTTCTTTTCCTGTCTTCAAAGAAATCAATCTATATTCCACATCTAAAAGCTTTTGTAGTGTAGACTCTGATGAACATTCTTTTTATTTTTCGAACCAAGTTCTATGTTGATTGATTAGGATGCTTTTTCCACAAAATGTGGAGAGAAATCATACTGCTGGAAGAATCTAAACCTGCTGGTATTCACAGATCAGGTGTATTTATTTATATAGCTAAATGATTGATAGATGACTGATCAGGTGTATTTTTAGTTGACTGGCTGAAAAATGAGTTTATGTCTTAGATACAATGGATGACACATACAGTGCCTTTTCCTGTCTTCTGTAGCAAGTTTACTCTGTCATTACTTTGGATGCCTAAGTAATCTGTGATTTATTATTTCCCTTGCCACATTCTCATCAATCTACAACATGGACAAACCATATATATGTAAGCGAGTAGACAAAACAGGTGTTTGTGAATACCAGTGATTGTAATATGTGTTGAGGAAAATGCTTCATTTTTGTTCTGTTCTTTTTTTGTTTTTTGTTTTTTATTGGGGTACAATGATAAGAGAAAAATGACAACAGTTTGTTGAGAAATTTGGCTATTGGCATTGAAGTTGTTTGTTCTTCAGATTGTTGATGTCTCATAGTGTATTGTATATTTTTATTGTATATTGTCGTACTATTTTAATGAATATAACATTTGGATAATTATATCATTTTTTCGTCGTTACATGATGTCATAACTCATATATCAATAATTTTAAGGATAAACATACAACAAAAGTAGGTAACGAAGTAGAGCTAAAATAAATAGGTAAGGTAAAGAATAAAATAGGTTATTAACTATTAAGGACAAAATGAGAAACAAAATAAGATACGATCATACCAAATCGAATCGTATTTAAATCAATAACACAATATGATACTGCAGATAATAACAATCCAAACCTGTTTCTAGTTATATTAGTTTAGCAACACCTCACTCAATGTGCTTTGAATCATTCTTTTTCTTGTGCCAAGTACGTGGAAATGTTTTGTTGATAGAGAGTTGATTACAAGACGTACTACTTGAAAACATGTTGAAGTTGATGACACCACTTCATATTAACCTGCAAGAGAGGGAACATTTTATTTATTACTATAAATTAGGTTTGCAATAATTTGTGGAGTAGTTAATAAGACATCTTTGAATCTCTTTCCGTTTTGTTATGACTTAAGGATGCAAATGTTAATGTATATCTTTGTCTAATCTGCTTATTTCGTGCTGATCATAGTGACGAGTGATTTCGGATACAGTGGAAGGGCTCGTGGAGTTTTTTCTTAACACTGAAGCACAGGAGATTGAGTTTGAGGTTGCAAGACTAAGACTAGGGTGAGTTATCCACTCTCCAATGTCATAATGCAGGTGCTAGCATTTTACTGCTTGTGACAAAACCGGAAACTGATATAATATGCTTGAGTCTTTGCTGCATTGGTTCTGGTTCAGCTCTGTTAGGTTATTTGACAGTAGGGTATTCAAAGTTGTGGCATTTTGCTTTTGAGCATTCTATGATCATGAAAATGGACGTGTGTTTCGAGTCTGTCTTCTGTAAACTTGTGCAGAAAAAGAAAGTTATAAATTATAGACTTAGTATAAAGATCAAATTGATCCCTCTTAAGATAAAGGAGGAGTATTTCTTTATTATCATCCATTTTCTTTATCTTTATGTTATCAAGATTTGGGAGGTATTGGTACTTGACCTACTTAAACTTTGCCAATATTTTGTAGAGAAGATGGGACAAGACCTTTATAGCATAAAATTGCATGGATTTCTCGTCTGTCCCTTCTATAGTTTTACCATCTTTACTCAAAATTTTTTAACATATCTTAGTTTGCAGATTGAACAAAGAATTTTTTGACCATCTTCAAGTCGAACTTGGAAAGTTGTGCTTTTCTGTAAATAAAACTCAGGTTTTTACTGACAATTTGCTCGATTTAGTGAGAGTCGATATGTGAGTGAAATGATACCGACCATAATATTTTTGTAGAACATGGAAGACAGATTAATTGAACTGGAAACACTGCAAAAAGCACTGTAGGAAGCAAAAGGTCTGATAAATTGACTGTCTAATTTGCTCTTTTGCTGAAGTTTTCCAGAGTCAAACTATTTTACATGAAAATGAGTATGGGTATATGAGCAAATCTAGAAGTTGGATTCTGCATAAGAGAATCTAGGCAACCTAGGCTTCCTGGCAGTAGACTTCGCTACAGTTGTAGTTAACACATCTAGGTGAATTGACCAAATCCGGTGTGTATCCTACATCACACTGAAATCA
This sequence comes from Capsicum pubescens, assembly GCA_030864215.1. NCBI lineage: Eukaryota > Viridiplantae > Streptophyta > Magnoliopsida > Solanales > Solanaceae > Capsicum > Capsicum pubescens. The sequence continues at coordinate 94,737,990 of CM061538.1, read as the reverse complement.
TGGAGATTATCACTTGATTAACATGGGGGAAGGAGGAGGGCGGGGTTCAACCATTCAAGCATATGTGTAACATAGACATACATGTCCCACGTCCCAAATACAGTTGAGGATGAAGTCTCAATAAGAAGTTATCTTATAGAGTACTTCTGACATTTTGCCATACTATTGTATCTTTTCCCTGCAGAAGCCTATGATAAATTGCAAGCAGATCTCGTAGCAACAAGGAAGAACTTAATCAAGATTTTTACTTCAAAGGATGTCAAGGCAACTGTCCGTGATAGTTTTAAATTCTGCTTTTTGTGCATGTGTGTATGTGGTTTGTAGATTTTCTTCATATTGTTTCTGAATTTGGATCTTGTTCCATTTCCTTGAGCAACTGTTGGATTTGGTTGAGAGGAATCAACTGAATAGACCCTTGTTAGCGCTTCTTGATGAAAACATCACAATTGCACATAGTGCTAACCATGTGAGACAAGAAAATTCCATAAAATGTAGAATTTTTTTTGCAGATGATATAGTTTTGATTGATGAGACGCGGGGGTGTGTGAATGATAAATTAGAGGTGTGGAGACAAACTCTTGAGTCTAAAGGGTTCAGGTTGAGTAGGAGCAAGACAGAGTATTTGGAATACAAGTTTAATGACGTGAGGCTGGAGAATGAGGTGGTAGTGAAGTTGGAATCACAGGTGGTATGTAAGAGGGATAGTTTCAAGTATCTCGGGTCCGTGATTTAGGGTAACAACGAGATTGACGAGGATGTCTCGCACCGTATTGGGGCGGGATGGATGAAGTGGAAGATCACTTCAGGGGTGTTGTGTGATAAGAAGGTGCCACACAAGCTTAAAGGAAAATTCTACAGGGTGGCAGTCCGTCCGGCCATGTTGTATGGAGCGGAGTGTTGGCCAGTTAAGAATGCCCACATTCAAAAAATGAAGGTGGCGGAAATGCGAATGTTGCGTTGGATGTGTGGGCTGACTAGGGGGATAGAGTTCGGAATGAAACTATCAGGGAGAAGGTTGGCGTGACTCTAGTGGAGAATACGATGCGGGAAGTCCGATTGAGATGGTTCGGACACGTGATGAGGAGGGGCATGGATGCCCTGGTTCGTAGGTGTGAGGCTAGTTTTGGATGGTTTTAGGCGGGGTAGGGGTAGGGGTAGGCCGAAGAAGTACTGGGGAGAGGTGATTAGGCGGGACATGGAGCAGTTACAGCTCACTGAGGACATGACCCTAGATAGAAAGATCTGGAGGACGCGAATTAGGGCAGAAGGCTAGGGTCAGTTTGGGTCGCTAGTGTAGGGCATTACTTGGTGGGGGTATTATTTTTGTTATGATACCTTGTTTCATGCTTTATTAGGAATTTGTTTACTTTTCTCTGTTTACTATTACTTGTGGGTGTCGTATTTATGTTATGCCATCTTGTTCCATGCTTTACTATGAATTTGTTTAGTATTCCGTGTCTCGAGCCGGGGGTCTATCGAAAACAGCCTTTCTACTTCTTTAGAGGTAGAGGTATGGACTGCGTACATCTTACCCTCCCCAGACCTCACTATGTGGGAATACACTGGGTTTGTTGTTGTTGTTGTTATTGCAGATAAAAATTTTGTGGGAGTGATGATGCATGTTTTTGAAAATGTTTGTGCAACATAAGAAATAACTGAAACTTAAATAGAAAAATGTGATTCGAAAAGGAAGAAGAGGTATCTTTTCGAACTGATTATCAATAACTGACATATAAATCCACATAATTTTCTACAATTTCAGTGTACTTCATGGTTGTGCTGTGCTTTATCCTAATAGTAATATCATCGATCTAAAGAAAATAATAAGTTGAAAAGCCACCTTGCCTGGTTTGAGAATTGGTTAGGTAGAAATGGTAAGGTCAGTTTCCATTTCTTGATCTGTTGGTAGAACTTCTCTTGCTTTTTGTGTGTACCTGCTGCTGATTAGCTGGTGAAAGTTTGGTATTAGTAGTTTGGTATTGTTGCCTGGTATTATTAGTTTGGTATTATGTCCTGAAAGAATATAAAGATGATTCCCCCTTTAATCTTGGTCCAGCTAAGAAGTTTCTCCAAGTAGTGCTTGATATACCTTTTGCATTCAAAAGGGTAGATGCTATGCTGTACATATCAAATTTTGATTATGAGGTTGACTACTTCAAAAAGTCATTTGAAACATTGGAGGTAATTATTTTAGGTCATCTTCAACTTTCCGTTGTATATTGAGTTCTCTAATAATCACTAAACAGATCTGATTTTGATTTGATAGAAGAAAGGTTTGTGTAAGGTTTTTCTGTTAAACATGTTAAATAAGTAAATATGCTGGTACGTATGGGCTATGGCAAATGAAACTCAAAAATAGTATTATGTGATTTTGGAAGTGCTGTTGCATCAACATTATAGGACATCTAATTGTTCGACTAGAGAATAATCAAGTTTCTTCATCTTGAACTGTCTGAACACTCTTGTGCTAAACTTGGAATGTGTTTCTCTTTTGAACTGATGCTAACTGGATCACATATGTTAGATCTATATAAATGTGAACCTGCAGTTTTCTCTTATTTATTAATATGAAGTTGAGTATAACTTGGTTGAAGTCTGTTACTCTTCAACTTTGAGGTTAAAGTGAGCATGTCACCTTTTTTGTTTCTTCATGTTGAAAGATTACTTGGAAGAAAGGGTGAGTATTGTGCTTAGAATAATTGGATCTTTGGTTGAGTGATAAAACAGAAAATCAGCGCCCGTTTGGCCATAGATTTTTGAAGTTGAAACTTGAAACATGAAAAGTTGAGTTTTTGCAGTTGTGTAGAGCCAAATTATAATATAGGAATGAATACAAAGGATACATTTCTAGTTGTCTCCAATTAGTTTGGGACTGAGGTGTTGACTACTAGATATTCCTCTCCCATCCTTTCCGACACATCACCTTGACCTTTTTATCTTCCTTTCACCCAAACCGAAAAGGCATTAGCTCAATTTCAATTGTTCTTTAAGTTTTATCATCTCACATTTGGATGTTTGTATTTCTTTCTAACCATGATTGGTTGATTTGCCTCTTCACTAGCTAACTTATATGTGGTTTATATACTCATTTTGTTGTGGAATAGTCCTTTTTATGTTGTCATTTAAGTGCTAATTTATATTATTTATTCTTTTTTTATAGGTGTCCAAAATGAAGAAAGAGATGAAGAAAATGATGAAGACATTAACCTTACTTGAGAAGATTTTTGGGTTGTGGATAAATGTTCTAATATAAATAGTTTTGCGTTGAATTTTTTGAAACTTATCGCGACTTGAACTTGCTAGTATGTAAAAACTTAACTAATCATTTGGACTTGATTACATTTACTTTTGGGTTTAAATTACTAGCTTGTTGCATATTTTGAATAATGAGATTATTAATGAATGATTTTGTTTTGTGATGTGTATATATTGTGTTATAATTTATTATGTATGTAAATAAAATTTTACATTAATACGACTATTTATATAAATCATTTCAATTTAATCATGTGGCAATCATTTTTGCAATAGATCAATAAGCCATTGCAATAGGTAGTCAAAAAGCGTTGCAACAGAATAACAAAAGCATCGCAATAGATGCTATTGCAACGGTTTAATGTCGTTGCAATAGAATCTATTGCAACGGTTAGTAAATAGATGAAAATAGGCGTTCCAATAAGTAATGAAATAGTTGTAATATGTACTCAAAAAGCATTGCAACAGAATAACAAAAGCGTCGCAATAGATGCTATTACAACGATTAGTAGCAGTTGCAATAGCTTCTATTGCAACGGTTAGTAACCGTTGCAATAAATGAAAATAGGCGTCTCAATAAGTCAGAAAATAACCGTTGCCATAGGTCAGGCTATGGCGACGGTTGTCTGACAACCATCGCATAAACCGTTGCCATAGATCTATCGCAACGCCCACCTATGGGACGCTTGCTGAACTGTTGGTAGAGCTATGGCAACAGTTTTTCTGTCTATTGCAACGATTTTGCAACCGTCACCATAGGGGTAATTTCTAGTAGTGTATATATATATATACCGAAAAAAGTAAACTACATAATTCTCAATTTCATAGTAAACACACACACACACACTCATATATATATATTGTCCTATATAATAAGTGGCGAAGAAGTAGCTGAAGCAGGCTGCTCATGGTCGACATGCCGACTTTAACAGCCTGCTTCAACTGCTTCAATCGTGATTTTATTATATTATCCCTAATTAATTATTATAAGTCATTTACGTATTAAAAAAATAAAAATATTTAATAAAAAAATTAAAATAGACATTTATAACATGACTGCTTCAGCTGCTTTAGTCATGATTTTATTATATCACCCACAATTAATAATTATAAGTCATTTAGTATTAAAAAATTAATAATATTTAATAAACAAAAGGTAAAATAGACATAAAATGATAAATTAATTATTGATGTTTTAAATTAACTTGACTTCTGATATGGGATTACTTAAAAAAAATTTCACAAATATTTTTTAGGATAAAATAAGTGGCAAAGAAGCAGCTGAAGCAGGCTACTCATGGTCGACACATCTGTTTCACCTGCTTCAACCATGATTTTACCATATTATTCATAATTAATTATTATAAGTTATTTACATATTAAATAATAATATTTAATAAAAAAATCAAAATAGACATTTATGACATGACCAATTCAGCTACTTTAACCGTGATTTTATTACATCACCCATAATTAATTATCCTATATAATAAGTTACAAAGAAGCAACTGAAGTAGGCTGCTCATGGTCGACATGCTTGCTTTAGCTGCTTCAACCTTGATATTACTATATTACCCCTAATCAATTATTATAAGTCATTTACGTATTAAATAATGATATTTAATAAAAAAATTAAAATAAACATTTATGACATGACTGCTTCAGCTACTTTAACCATGATTTTATTATATCACCGATAATTAATTATTCCAAGTTATTTAAGTATTAAAAAAATAATAATATTTAATAAAAAGAGGGTAAAATAGACATAAAATGATAAATTAATTTTTGATGTTTTAAATTAACTTGACGTCTGATATGGGGTCACTTAAAAAAAATTTCACAAGTATTTGTTAGGATAAAATAAGTGGCAAAGAAGCAGCTGAAGCAGGCTGCTCATGGTCGACATGCCTGCTTCATCTACTTCAATCGTGATTTTACTATATTACCCCTAATTAATTATTATAAATCATTTACGTATTAAATAATAATATTTAATAAAAAAATTAAAATAGACATTTATGACATGACTACTTCAGCTACTTTAACCATGATTTTATTATAGGTGCATAATTAATTATTATAAGTTATTTAAGTATTAAAAAATTAATAATATTTAATAAAAAAAGTAAAATAGATATAAAATGATAAATTAATTCTTGATGTTTTAAATTAACTTGACATCTTAAATGAGACCACTTTAAAAAATTTCACAAGTATTTTTTATAATAATTTTACTATGGCACTTCTAATTAGTAGAATAGAAGAAAAAATATTATAAATCACAATAATTAAAAAATTAAATTATTTAAAAAATATAATTGACTATCAATGCCACAAAAGTTTGAACAACTTAAAAATATTGTTATACAAATTTCATCAATCTAAATATAACAATATATGCCTAACTTAAAAATAAATGAAAGTTTTAATTAAATGATAGAATTATATATAACGTAGAATTTTTAAGCATCAATATTGGGCCTATTATCCAACTAGTATATAAAGTGTGAACAATACCCGAAAAAAGTAAACCACAGAATCCTCAATTTCATAGTAAACACACAACACGCACACACACACGCACACACGCGCGCGCACACACACACACACACATATATATATATACTAGATTAATCACACGTGTAACGTTTGATAATTTAAAATTAAATAATTTTATCCATTGAGAAGATTTTTAATGAAGTGTAAGAATTTAAATAACTTTTCAAATATTTTTTCCACTTTAAGATAGTAATATAAACACAAACATATATTTTAGTGTAATATATATGTATACATATATATATATATATACATACATATATATATATATATACATACATATATATATATATATATATATTATATTACCATCAGAAGTTTCAAGTGATTGATGAATCATCACTTCTGTGTTTGTCATGCAATACTCTTTTTCTTGCTGACAGAGGCTAAGAGACACATCAATTTAAATCATATTTGTGTTACAATTATTATTTTTCCTATATTTAAAATCTTTCCTTGTATTTAAAGTCAAATCCTTACAAAATTATTGATTACATTGTCACACCCCTTTTTTAACAAAAAAAAAAAATTGATTTTAAGTTCCAAAAGGGTTTTGATTATTAAGTGACAAAGAGAAGATTTGTTTCGAAAAGGACTTTTTATATTCAAAACTTCGAGTCGCCACTTGACATAAATCGGGTGTGCCAAGTCACCTTTGAAAATCCTTTTTCAAAATGATTTGACTCTAAAACTGAACCGCGAACAGAGATTTCGGCTAAGGAATTCTGTTCATCGAGGGAAAGGTGTTAGGCACCCCTCGGTCCCGTGGTTCGACCACGGTCGCTCTGTAGAGTATATCGGCTAATTTGACACTATGAATGTATAAACCACATAAAACAAACAACAAACAAATCAAACAAAGTTCAAAACCAAAATAATGTCCAGTCCGAGTTATACAGTCCCAAAAAATAGAAAAATACGAAAATGCAAATCCTATTCTAAGCTAATCCTAGACTAAGCTCCAATTCTTTACCCGATGTCTCGGGCCTTCTTCACAAACCTCCTTTGCGTACATAATACGTCGGGGCATTCCCCGATGAATAAGTACAATGTGATCTCGGGGCATTCCCCGTCAAATGAATACATTTGATGAAATGTAATAAAAGTGAAGAAATCATTCATCACATATATTCACACATTCAATGATATAGAATCCTACGAGTTCCCTACCCCGAAACCTAAAATTTGCCTATCGATTTTGTCTAAATCATGACGCTATCGAGTTCAACAACATAATCAATAAATCAAAATAATCAACATTCACCTTATTCAATTCTTTTAATCCCCACCCCCAATTCTATACTCAAATTACCGATTTCAAATCTCAAATGATATATCATTTCATCGTGTCGTACATAATCAACAGAATCAACAATGAATCAAAAACCAAACAATTATTCACCACTAATAAAGATCAAGCAATCAACCAAGATGTTCAATCCAACACACCAAATATAATAAACAATGAAATAAAAAGAGTAAAAGAGTAGAAATGGACCTTAATTTGAAGCTTTCGAGCTCAATGTTATTCGAATAAAAAGAGTCCGCACTCGAAAACTTCAATTCGAACCTCGACCAACAAACCCGACGTCGATATACCCTTTTTCTCTGTTTTTCGATAACCCAGATCAAAATCGAGAAAATAACAAAAAACCCGTACCCTAATTCGCACACCCCGCTACTGCTACGTTCGTTTTCCAATAGCTTCCACTGGATCTCCTCAGAGCTCCGACGAGCTCTGGTAGCGATGGAAATTGTAGAATCAACCGAGTTTTCAACGTTTTCCCATGAATTCTCGCCAGAATAGTGTGATTCAATATCTGTTTCCTCTCTCCTCTCAGTTTTCCGATTACTCTCTATCTTTCTCAATCAATTCTCCTCTATTTTTCGTTCTCTCTCTACTCTATTTGTGATGTGTGTGTGTTCTTACTGTTTGTGTATGTTTAGTGGTGTGTAAGTGTGTACAACGTGAGAATGAGTATTGTGTGTGTATGGTTGTGCGTATATGTGTGTAATCTGTGAGTGAAATTGAGGTGAGTTTTTTGTGAATGGAGAAAAATTGGGAGTATATACTTTCTCCTCCTCCCAGTGAATGGAAAATTCCCTCTATATATTGTTGTGGTGTGCGTATGTAAAATATGAAAAGGGGAGGGATTATGAGGTATGCGGGTTAGGGAGGTGGGGTGTGTGTGTGGGGAGGGGGGTGATGTGTCAAAATTTGATAGGGAGGGGTTGTTAGTTTGTTCAAATTGGGATTATATGGGAATTTACGGATAAAATTTGTTTAGAGTTGGTTATTATTTGTTTCCTTGTGGGGAAAATGTAGAATGGGTGAGGGTACGTGGTAAGGTGAGCTATAAATGAATAAAATTGAACTTTGGGAGGGACAAAATTAGGTTTCTACATCATGCCCCTTTTTGGGTGTAAACACAAAGTGTTTTCAGACAAAAAGTAGACAACGAAACCAAATTTTGACCCGGCCATTATTCGAAGAAAGAAATAGTAGGAAGAAGGGCAACCGGGTCTTGAATTTGGACATACTACCTACCCAAGTCATGAGAGAATCAAGTCACAAGTATCTCAAAGGGTTGGAAAAAGAGGGACTATACCGAGTTGGAGAGTCGAGTGAGGTCTTATCGAGGTTTCGATTCATGGATCTGTCATTACATCAAAAATGAAAATTACAAGTTAAAAAGATAGAGAAAATTACAAAAGTCCTATCTATGGAGATTTTCTTGACTCTTGACTTGCTATTTCATCACCTTATTCTTCAGGCGGGATCCTGACTTGCAATTTCTTCACCCTATTTTCCAGGCGGGCTCCTGACTTGCAATTTCTTCACCCTGTTCTCCAGGCGGGCTCCTGACTTGCAATTTCTTCAACTGGTTGCTTGGTTTTCAATTTCTTTACCTTGTTCCTTAACTTTCTATTTCATCACCCTGTTCTTCAGGCGGGCTCTTGAAATCACATCAAAACTAGAAAGAAAATTATTCCAAACAAAGATTATAATAAAGAGAGATTCCCTTTGCCAGAAAAGTAAAGTTCCAAAAATAGAAATTAAATTCTTGCCCCAGTTTATCATTAGAGGACTTTTGTGAATGTCAAATACAGTCATAACTACTTGCATGTTGCAATGATGAATTAAGATTCTGACCAAGAAATGCATCTCTTGAGAGTAAAATTAAATGACCAAGACTTGGAAGTACGTCTCCTAAGAATTAAAGTGAGGAATTCCGACTAGAAAGTGCGTCTTCTAGAGATAAAGGTTCAAATTAAGAAGTGTGCCACCTGACAAATAAAAACTGACAAGGAAGTGCGTCTCCTAAGGGTTAAGTTCAATGATTCGACTAAAAAGTACATCTTCTAAGAATCAAGGGGACTAACTCGACCGGGAAGTACATCTTCTAGGAATCAAGAAGAATGACTCGACCAGGAAGTACATCTTCTAGGAATCAAGGGGACTGACTCAACTAGGAAATACATTTTCTAGGAATCAAGGGGACTGACTCAACCAGGACGTACATCTTCTAGGAATCAAAACTTATTAAGTTAGGAAGTGCATCACCTAACAAGTAAAATTTGAATTACCCAATCAAGGAAGTGTGTCTCCTTACCAATGCCGCTTGAATTACCAAAACAAGGAAGTGTGTCTCCTTACCAATGTCGCTTGAATTACCCAAACAAGAAAGTGAGTCTCCTTACAAATGTTGCTTGAATCACACAAATAAGGAAATGCGTCTCCTTACAAATGTCTCTTGAATTACCCAAACAAGGAAATGCGTCCCTTATAAATACCACTGGAATTACATAGATAAGGAAATATGTCTCCTTACAAATGTCACTTGAATTACACAGACAAGGAAATGCGTCTCCATACAAATGTCACTTGAATTACCCAGACAAGGAAATGCATCTCCTTAAAAATGCCACTTGAATTACCCAGACAAGGAAATGTGTCTCCTTGCAAATGTCGCTTGAATTACCCAAATAAAGAAATGTGTTTCCTTACAAATGTTGCTTAAATCACCCAAGAAAATGTGTCTCTTAGGGGTTAACTGCTCAACTAGAAAGTACATTTTTTAGGAGTAAAGACTTAAGTTAGGAAGTGAACTACCTAACAAGCGAAACTTGAATATCCACCAAGGAAGTGTGTCTCCTAAGGGTTAAGTAAAAAGACTCAACTAGAAAGTGCAACTTCTAGGAGTGAAGGTTTAATTTAGGATGTGCATCACCTAATAAATGAAACCTGAATTACTCAGATAAGGAGGTACATCTCCTAGGGGTTGCATGGAAGGACTCGATCAGAAAGTGCATCTTCTAGGAGTAAAGACTTAAGTAAGAACGTATGTCACCTATCATGCCAAAACTTAAACTAGCCTAACAAGGAAGTGTGTCTCCTAAGGGTTAAGTGTAAGGACTCAACTAGAAAGTGTGACTTCTAGGAGTGAAAGTTCAATTTAGAAAGTACATCACCTAATAAATAAACCTGAATTTCCTGGACAAGGAAGTGTGTCTCCTTGAGATATTGGATTGTGAGTTTTACCATGGTTTTGATTACTAAATCTGTGCAGCAACATTACCCCCTTGCATTTATAGATATGAAAAATTACAACCTTCGATGTTTAGGCTAAGAAGTCCTTGATTTGAAGGTAACATGTTTCCTATTTCATCAAAGAAAACTTGTGAGTTTAAAATATGGTGGCTGGTTTGTGGCTTTGGCTTTCGAGGCAATTGCTCTTCCGCTGGTCACATTCAATCTTGCTTCCAACCATTAGCATATGTCATTGACTTGCTGCATCATTGAACAAAACTCAGATTATTAAGAGTGACTCTGAAATAAAACACAACATCTCTGCTTTGCCATGTTCCTCAGATAAACTCTTTAAACCTTGGTATTTCCATGAGTTCCCAGATTTTTCTATTGATGAAACTTTCTGCATGCCTTATTTCGACTCACAATCATGTCTCTTTCATGCGCTGGCTTTTCTGTCTTGTTTTGTACAATTGAAGAAGTTGGTAGCCAGTTTTGAATTCTTTTCTCACTTATTTTGACATGGACTTGACTCAAAGATGAGAAAAAATGAAAATAATTTTTTTACTTGGATAACTGACTCAAGAAAATAAAATTAAAATAAAGATAAGAAAGAAAAGACAATGAATGTCCCCATTTGAAATAAAGAAACGAAAAATTTATCTAAAAATAACAGTCAACTTTAATGATTATGCCATGCATTTTGGATTAAGCTGCCTGATATTTCCATCCAAAATTTCTACCAATTGTTGTTGAGTTAATGGCCTTGAAGTCGAGTTGCTTTCTTAGGTCAATTGTATTAAAGACCTCATTCGGCTAGTGGCGCCTTAAAGGGTTTTCGCCAACAAGCCTCTCTCATTTTTTTTTCTCGGCTCACCATTGCCTTATGGTGTTCGTAAAGGTTTTTCACCAATAAGACTCTTTTATTTTCACTTCTCTCAACTTACCATTATCTTACGGTGCTTGTGAGGGTTTTTACCATTAAGATTCTCTCATTTTATCTCTCTCAACTACCATCATCTTACGGTGCTCGTGAGGGTTTTCACCAATAAGACTCTCTTATTTTTATTTCTCTCCTAATTCCTTATGCTGAGGAAGACAAGTAGTTTCCAAAATACGTCATCATATCCATTGCATGCTTAGCCTTAACATTCTCAAATATTGATCTGAAGATTTTTCTTTGGTTGTAACTTGAATTTTGGATAAGGTTAGAAAGAAAGGATGACATGAGGCCCAAACGACACTTGAAGTGGGGTAGGACTTACAACTTTTGAAATCGACTCAAATAATGAGGATTAACTCATTCCCCAGTTTCTTTTGACTGGGTAATTCTAAGTTGTTTATTTGTTTGGACTGAGCCCAGAGTAGGGCAACCTACGTATCTCACTCTTGAGAGAGAAGAATCAGGTCACACATAGTTCCGACAACTCATTCTTTTGCTTGAATTTGATTTCGTTTTCTTTTATTGACTCTTTTTCTCTTTGGGATTTTTTTCTAACTCAATTTTTTGACACTCTTTTTCTTTTCTTTCTTTTTGGACACATTTTTTCTCTTTTTTTTTTTAAATTTTTTTTGACTCTATTCTTTTGCTCGATACTTTTCTTTTGAGCTTTCCTGACTCTATCTTGATTCCAAATGAGGTGTATGAAAGAAAATAAAACTAAGGCTCAAATGAGGTAAACAAAGGATGACACAATGTTTGGATAGCAGAATGAAATGCCTTCGTCATATCAATCCTTGAAAATGCAAGTACATATCATGCAATATGAAATGAAAAATGAAGATCATTTGTTACACTTTAACAACACTAACTTTAGCTGAGCGTGTGTGCCACTTCTTCTTCTACACTTGTCAAACATGCAACTCCATATTTGTTGTACATCCCTCACATCGAATGATCCATGCTTTTGTAGAGCTGATTATCTTTTTGTTTCTCTTGATATAGGGATCACGCGTCCACTATTTGACCAAATTGGGATATGCCTTTCGATTGATGATCGAGTTATTCTTGTGATTCTCAAAATAATTGCCTTAATTTTCAAAGAAGGCTTCAACTTGTCACCAAATATCTCAGCACTCTACCTATTTTCTCAGATGCTTTTCTAACCTTATCCCTCTGATTCAATGTTTCATGGTTAAATTAGATTTTAAGATCCGGCTGAAAATTTTGTACGCATGCCATATCACTAGAATCAACATAAAATATACTGTATAAAGAAAACAAAGGGTTTGAACATAAATGACAAAGGAACAAAACAAGATAGATCCCGAACTACACCCCTAAAATAATTTGGAAAACAAAAAAGAAAACAAAATAAACTACCAGACCTCGTCTTAGCAGGGAGAGGGGTGACTTTTCAATTGCTCAGCATGACAACTTAGCCACTGGTTTGCATATCAGTATGACTAAAGCTTCCACCACGATCAGACACATTCCCTTTTACAAATAAGTTCTGGGTCCCCATGCTTAACTCATTGCTTCCCACATATCGTGCAGTACCACGTGCTGGTGAAGAACTCCGTGGGATGGTTGAGGTGCCAATGTTTTGCACCACAAACAATTTTTATTGAATCATTTTCTCTATTTCTCTTTTCAAAATACGACAATCTTCAGTACTGTGATCTTGCATATTAGAATGATAAGTATATCATACATTAGGATCAAAATATTTTGAATGTGGATCGGAGTATACCCAGGGAGAGGAGTGATCATGCCCTACTGTACCAATCTTTGGAATATACTGGCATACGACTCTCCAATTGGTGTAAATCTATCTCTCGACTTCTGCCTTATTTCATTATTTGGCTTGCACCAAAAATATGGCCCAGAGGGCTCTGGTATGTTTGTGGATGACTCTGAGGAGTTGGTGCACGCCATTGTGGGTAAGAAACAGATTAAACATATGGTTATGCATTGTATACTGGATATGGAGGTGGGGGAATGAAGTATAATGGATTTTGAGAGTGATTCTGTAGAGCTTGGGTATAAACTTGGGTTTGATCCTGAGGGTAACGACGACGTGGTCTTCTTGATCATGCCCATTGCCCAACTACAATTATAGCTACATCTTCCTCATTCTTTTTCCCTACAACATTTCCTAAACCCTTTTGAATTGCTTGAGTAGTTGCTTTCAATGTTGCAAAACTCACAATGCGACCAGTCTTAATTCCATCCTCTATTATCTCCCTCATTTTGAGAACCTCAATAAACGGCTTGCCTAATGCAGGTAACAAGTGTTGATAATATGTTTCATCCTGCGCTTGAATAAACACCTCCACTATCTTGCTTTCTTTCATTGGCGGCTTCACCCTAGCAGCTTGTTCACACCATCTAATCGCATATTCTCTAAAACTTTTAATACACTTTTTCTTCATATTAGTTAGAGATTTCTCGTCAGGAATCAACTCCATATTCTATTGAAATTGTTGCACGAATTCATTAGCTAGGTCATCCCAACTATTCCACTTTTCGATGTCTTGATCAACAAACCATTCTGAATCTAGACCTGAAAGACTCTCACCGAAATATGCCATGAGTAATTCTTACTTCCCTCCAGCACCCCTTAGTTGGCTTCAATAATGTCTCAAAGGTTCTACAAGATCACCATGTCCATCATACTTCTCAAACTTCGGTATTTTAAAACCAAGAGGGAGATGAACACCTGGAAACATGCACAGATCTTTATATGAGACATTTTTGTACCCCCAAGTCCTTGGAAGTTTTTCATAGCCAGTTCCAAACTTCTCAATTTTCTGGGTATTTCTCTTGTTCTTCTGTCATAACAGGCTTCCCAGTATTAAGAGAAAATTCAGGCGGTTGAGTGTAGCCCTAAGGATCAGTCAACTTAAATGTGGGCTCAATAGCATGATGTTGATCAGCATAAATATTCAATACAAGCTCTCTCATAGAGTAGGAAGGCACAATCGGTGGATAAACCTCAAAAGTAGGATCTTCAGGTAGGGGTGCTACTGCAAAAACATGAACCATGGGTGAAGCCGAGTATGTGATAGTTTTGTGTTGAGGAGTGAGGAAATAAATATTGGAAGTATTTGGATAGTATTTCCCTGGAGTAGACCCTGATGCATGTTGTGGCGTGTCAAACAAAATAGGAAATTGTGCATGTGACATGGGAGGCAAACTAGAAAGATGTTCCAAATTATCGACGGGAAATGGAGGAGGTGGAAACCTATTAGCCCAAGCTCGATGCATTTCTATCATTTGCTGCATTAATTTCTAAATCTCTTAATTAACTCCTAAATTCTCATCCCGCGAACTCCCTATCCGATTAGTGACAACAACCTCGTTATCCTTGTTTCCCATAACTTTGTTCTCGACTTGGTGCAATATGGAGGGCCAGCCAAAATGCCACAAACCAACCACCTTAAACTAACTTAACAAAAGATAGCAAATGCGTTAGAGTTTAACACTTTCTCAAAACTTTTTTTTCTTTTTCTTTGGAAAAGATAACCGAACCCAAGAAGGGCGCCTATGTATATCACTCCCGAGAGAGGAGAATCAGGTGTGCGTAGTTCATGAAATTTTTCCACAAAATGACCGATCAACTCTTTTTTTTTCTTGAAACTTTAAGAGGAAAAGAAAATAACAAATTGTCAAAAGAATTGACGAAAATCTTTTTGAATTTTTCAGCTTCCTATACAAAATGAAACTTATGATTACTAAAGAAAAATCTTTCTGGGTTTTGAATTTTGAATTTCATACGAAAATGAAACTTTAAACTATTAAAGAAAAATCTTTTGTGGTTTTCTTTTAAAGATGTATATGACACCTACTCTAAATGAATAGTGAAGAAAATCTTTTTAAATTTTTTCAGATTCTTATACAAAGTGAAACCTATGATTACCAAAGAAAAATCTTTTTTAATTTTCAATTTTGAAATTCATACGAAAATGTAACTTGAAACTATTAAAGAAAAATATTTTTGTAGTTTTCTTATAAAGATGTATATGGAACACCTACTCTAAATGAAGAGTGAAGAAAATCTTTTTGGATTTTTGAAATAAGATTCACAAACCCACAATAGGCTACCTACGTATCTCACTCCCGAGAAAGGAGAATCAGGGGTGCGTAGTTCGTGCAGATTGAACAATTAAGGATTAAATAACAAACTGAACCCTAACTTGAGAGACACGACCAAAGCTAGACGATGAAAAAGGTCAATAATTTTTTTTTTGAGTTTCAATTTGATACTTCACACAAAAATGACACCAATAACTATGAAGGAAAAATCTTTTTGATATTTTTGTTATATGAAATGTACAAAACTTCTACCATCTTTTTGAATTTTCTTTATAACAAGCTCCTATTATTTTTTTTTTTGGGAGTTTTCGAATTGTGAACGCTTACTAAAGGAACAAAAGGAAAATATTTTTGATGTTTTTTTTTTTTTTGGAAAATGAGTGCAAAACATAAAAAAAATCTTTTTGAATTTTTGAATTGTGGAAAATAAAAGCCCTAAAGAACTCTAAAATCTACGGAACTTTTTTTTTTTCTTTTTTTTCAACATTTTCTTGCCTACGTACTTTTCTTCTAACACATGTTTTCCCAAAATCAGTTCGTCAAATGACCATGTTACCCTCAGATATGCAACATTTAGTATGTAGTGATGCTTTAAAGGCGAGTCTCCTACAAAGGGCCACGTGAGTCCCGCTAGGTTTTAATATGATGCAAATAAGCATGACCTAAAGACTGATCTACACTGGGGTCCACTAACAAGGTTGTTAGGGGGAGCGTATGGTCGATAGTGGCTGCGAGAGCTTTCCATCCACTCCATACACCCGACGGCTCCCCCTCCTAAAATAAGGGTGACTCAACTAGAGGTCGTGTACACACGTGTACTATGAAACTTATTGCGAAAGAATTGACTCGAATTATGCAAATGATGCCAGATATAAAACGGTAACACATAAAGAAAGACTGTAAACAAAGAGCACGTAGACATCCAACAGTGATAAAACAATAACACAAACAATGTTTATACACCCATAATGTCAAACTAAGCCGATACAACTCCAAAAATAAGCTCGAATTCTGAAAAATCCCCAGCAGAGTCACCAGAGCTGTCACACCCCCTTTTTAACCACCCCCTTTTTAACCAAAAAAGAAGATTTGTTTCTGAAAGGACTTTTTATATTCAAAACTCAGAGTCGCCACTTGACATAAATTGGGTGTGCCAAGTCACTTTTGAAAATCCTTTTTCAAAATGATTTGACTCTAAAACTGATCTGCGAACAGAGATTTTGGCTAAGGAATTCTGTTGACCGAGGGGAAGGTGTTAGGCACCCCTCAGTCCCGTGGTTCGACCATGGTCGCTCTGTAGAGTATATCGGCTAATTTGATACTATGAATGTATAAACCACATAAAACACACAAAACAAGCAACAAACAAATCAAACAAAGTTCAAAACCAAAATAATGTCCAGTCCGAGTTATACAGTCCCAAAAAATAGAAAAATATGAAAATATAAATCCTATTCTAAACTAATTCTAGACTAAGCTTCAATACTTTACCCGATGCCTCGGGATTTCTTCGCAAACCACCTTTACGTACATAATACGTCAGGGCATTCCCCGGGGAATAAGTACAATGTGACCTCGAGGCATTCCCTGGCGAATGAATATATTTGATGAAATATAATAAAAGTGGAGAAATTATTCAACACAGATATTCACACATTCAATGATATAGAATCCTACGAGTTGCCTATCCGAAACCTAAAATTTGCCTATCGATTTCGGCCTAAAACATGACGTTATCGAGTTCAACAACATAATCAATAAATCAAAATAATCAACATTTACCTTATTCAATTCTTTTAATCCCCCACCCCCAATTCTATACTCAAATTACCGATTTCAAATCTCAAATGATATATCATTTCACCGCGTCGTACATAAGCAACAAAATCAACAATGAATCAAAAACCAAGCAATTATTCACCACTAATAAAGATCAAACAATCAACCAAGATGTTCAATCCAACACACCAAATATAATAAACAATGAAATAAAAAGAGTGAAAGAGTAGAAATAGACCTTAATTTGAAGCTTTCGAGCTCAATGTTATTCGAATAAAAAGACTCTGCACCCAGAAACTTTAATTTGAACCTCGACCTACAAACCCGACCTCGATATACCCTATTTTTCTCTATTTTTTGACAACCTAGATCAAAATTGAGAAAAGAACAAAAGACCCGTACCCAAATTCGCACACCCCGCTACTGCTACGTCCATTTTTCGACAACTTACACCAGATCTGGGACTGGTCAGGTCAATTTAGAGTTTGTTCTCCAGCATCTTCGCCAAAAATGGGGACGGGAGAGGGCTGTTTTGTTGTTATTGTTTTGTCAGAGATCTAGCGAGCTCTGGCAGCGATGAAAATTGGAGAATCAGTCGAGTTTTCAACATTTTCCCAGGGATTCTCACTGGAACAGTGTGATTCAATGTCTGTTTCCTCTTTCCTCTCAGTTTTCCGATTACTCTCTGTCTTTCTCGATCAATTCTCCTCTGTTTTCTGTTCTCTCCCTTCTCCGTTCGTGATGTGTGTGTGTTCTGTGGTGTGTAAGTGTGTGCAGTGTAAGGATGAGTATTGTGTGTGTATGGTTATGCGTATATGTGTGTAATCTGTGAGTGGAATTGAGGTGAGTTTTTTGTAAATG
Organism: Capsicum pubescens; assembly: GCA_030864215.1. NCBI lineage: Eukaryota > Viridiplantae > Streptophyta > Magnoliopsida > Solanales > Solanaceae > Capsicum > Capsicum pubescens. Next base: position 94,719,964 of record CM061538.1, on the reverse strand, counting down.
GAGAAAAATTGGGAGTATATGCCTTCTCCTCCTCCCAATGAATGGAAAATTCCATCTATCTATTGTTGTGGTGTGCGTATGTAAAATATGAAAAAGGGGAGGGGGTTAAGGGGTGGGGTGAGGGGTGGTGATGTGTCAAAATTTGATAGGGAGAGTTTGTTAGTTTGTTCAAATTGGGATTATGTGAGAATTTAGGGATAAAATTTGTTTAGAGTTGGTTATTATTTATTTTCTTGTGGGAAAAATGTAGAATGAGTGAGGATACGTGGTAAGGTGAGTTAAAAATGAATAAAATTAAATTTCGGGAGGGATAAAATTAGGTGTTTACATACATTCTTTTACGTTCTTAAAATGTTATTTTTTTAACCCAAATTTTAGTTTTTGGGTACTTTTGAGAATGTAAAATTTACCCCAAGTTTTTATATTTTATATGAAAAAAAATCACTAATTATTCCTCCTAACTATAATTGTTCCAATTGTTTCATTCTTGTCAAGTAGGTATTGGTTGAAGCTTATAGCCTATGAGCTTTATTAATCATGAATCATATTTACACGAAATATGCTTATTATAAAAAAAATAATATGATCTATGAGTATTTTTAATAGATTTAAAATTTATGGGCATAAATTATTTTTATATATTTTTTTCTTATAAAAGTGAGATATGTTTCTCAAAATCTATGATAAAAAGAAAGAGTAAATACATAATTACACCACTGATTTTGTCCGAAATTTTCAAAAAGACACCTAAACTTTGAATTCGACCTATTACCCCACGAATCTTTATTATTTCGTTGCAAATACATCATTTTGGATCTCTGCGTGTATACACGCACCACAGGCGCGTGAAAGGGCTCAAATTTGATTTTTTGACCAATTAAAAGCTGCCACGTGTAAATAATTTAATATATAATTTATATTCTTTTTTTAAAAAAATATTTATTTTCTTTTTAAATAGTACCCCGTACCCCCCTCTCTTCTCCCTCCCCCACCATTTCTTCTTCAACACCATTAAATCCTCCATTAAAGCTTCATTGAAGCTTTTTTTTTTTAAATCATATCATTAAAGCTTCTCATTTTGTAGTTAATCATATCATTTAACTACCCATTAAAGCTCCTCAACACCATTAAAGCTCCTCCATTAAAGCTCCAATGAAGCTTTTTTTTTGTAAAATCATATCATTAAAGCTCCATTTATCACTTTTGAATATTTAATGGAATTGAATTTTGATTTTGAAGAAGAAATTGATATGAAGTTTGAATTAAAATGGTTGAAATTCAAGAAAAATTCAAAAGTGTAAAAATGGAATTTTAATTTCATGATGGTGGTGAGTGTGTTTTGATGGTGGTAGTGGTAGTGATGGTGGTGATGGTGACGATGGTGCGTGGGTGGGGGTAGGGGGTAGGGGAGACATTGACGGGGTAGGGGTGTTGGATGAGGAAAACGATGGGGGTAGGGGGTACTGCTGGACGCGGGAGGAGGGGGGAGTTGCTGGATGGGGTGGGGTGGGGGAAGAGGGGGTGGGTAGGGTAATAAATTAAATAAAAATGAAAAATTTATTAAAAAATAAATAAAATATAAAATTAAATATATTTAACACGTGTCAGCACCTGATTGGTGCGTGTGTTCACTCTCTCTGTTGTGACTGAGGTTCAGCGAAAAATGGTGTATTTGCAACAAATTAAGTAAGAATTATGGAGTAATAGGTCGAATTCAAAGTTCAGGTGTCTTTTTGAAAATCTCGACCAACATCAGGGAGGTAATTGTGTATTTACTCAAAAAGAAATCAACCATTATGACAATAAACATGACGAATCCTTCATTAACTGCCGTTTAAATTATCTTGGACAAACAACATGGACTAATTGAACTCCAAAAAAAAAACTCTATTTGACTAAATCTATTTTAATTTCTAGCATTTTAGCTATAATAATTCTTAGTTTTTTATTTTGATTTTTTTTTTGTAATCTAAGCATTTCCTTTTCATTAATTGCATCTTACATACTAATCTCTAATCAACTTAAGATGCATCAAAAATTATAATCTTTAAAAAGTGCTAAAACCCTCCCACCCCATCCCTCCATCCTACTGAAAAGAATTCATTGTGTTCTTCTTTCTAATCAAGAAATAATATTTTCAATTATTTATCTTGTGTTATAAAACAAGAAAGAATAGAGAAGAAGAAGAAGAAGAATAAAGAGTAATTGTTATTTCTCTTGAGGGATGATTTAAAATGAATGAAGCCCTTCTTTTATTTATATGGGAAATTTGCTCCTAGTTTTACACTAAAAGACAGATACATCAAATCCTGATAGACATCAAATAGATCTTGATAGACATTCACTATAATTGATATATATCATAACACTCCCCTTTGAATGTCTAACAATATGCATATAGACTGCCTCATTAAAATCCTTATAAGGAAAACCCAGTGGGACAAAACCTCGTAAGGGAAAAAGAGTACATCGCGTATTAGCTTCTCCTAATAAGAACATCCTTGAACCCTTGCATTCTAACCTTGTGCACCATCTTCTTGAAAGTTGCAGTTGAAAAAGACTTGGTGAATAAATCAGTCACATTGTCATTTGAACGAATCTGTTGTACGTCAATATCACCATTCTTTTGGAGCTCATGTGTCTAGAAGGGTTTTAGCGAAATGTGCTTCGTTCTATCTCCTTTTATGAATCCTCCCTTAATTTGTATTATGCATGCTGCATTATCTTCATATAAAATCGTGGGTACTTGTCACATTTTAAGCCACATTTTTCTCGAATGAGATGTATTATGGATCTCAACCACATGCTCTATCGGCTTGCTTCATGAATAGCTATAATCTCAGCGTGATTCGATGAAGTGGCTACGATAGACTGCTTTGTTGATCTCCAAGATATGGCAGCACCCCCACATATGAACACATAGCCTGTTTGAGATCGAGATTTATGCGGGCAAGATAAGTACCCAGTATCAGCATAACCAACAAGATCGAAACTGCAATCTTTAGAATAAAATAAGTTCATATCGGTAGTCCCTTTACCTTAATATGTGTTTGATACCATTCCAATGTTTCCTAGTAAGAGCAGAACTATACCTTGCTAACAAATTAACTGAAAAGTCTATATCAGGCTTTGTAGTATTTGCAAGATACATTAGTGCACCAATTGCACTAAGATATGATATTTCAGGACCAAGGAGTTCCTCATTCTTTTCTTGAGGTCGGAATGGATCCTTATTCACATCAAGTGATCGAACAACCATCAGAGTACTTAATGGATGTGCTCCATCCATATAGAATCGTTTCAACACCTTTTCTGTGTAGACAGATTGATGGACAAAGATACCGTTTGTCAAATGCTTAATTTGCAAACCAAGGCATAACTTTGTCTTTTCGAGATCTATTGGCATTCCAATAAGGTTTATGTCATCGACATAGACAACAAGTATAACAATCTCCGACGTTGTTTTCTTTATGAAAATACATGGGTAAATTTCATCATTCGTATAACCTTCCTTAGATAAATATCCAATAAGACGGTTATACCACATGCGTCCAGATTGCTTTAAACCATATAATGATCTTTGCAATCTAATGGAATACATTTTCTGAGGTTTTGAACTATATGCTTTCGGCATTTTAAATCCTTCAGAAATTTTCATGTATATCTTATTATCAAGTGATCCATATAGATAGGCTGTTACCACATCCATCAAATGCATTTCAAGTCTCTTATGGACAGTGAAACTAATAAGATAACGCAATGTTATTACGTCCATAACTAGTGAATATGTCTCATCATAATCGACACCAGACCGTTGTGAAAATTCTTGTGCAACAAGGCGTGCTTTATACCTTTGTATTTAATTTTTCTCATTTCTTTTTTCGCACAAAGACCCATTTAGAGCCAACTGAATTAACACCATTAGGTGTTTGAGTTAGAGGTCCAAAAACTTCACGTTTGGCAAGTGAATTTAATTCAGATTAAATTGTTTCTTGTCATTTTGGCCAGTCATTTCTTTGTCGACATTTTGTGATAGATCGAGGTTCAAGATCCTCACTATCTTGCATGATTTTTGTTGCAACATTATATGCAAAGACATAATCCACTACTATTTCAGATCGATTCAAATTAGTTTCAACATCACTTGAATTTATGGATAGTTCCTCATTTTTTTGAGTCTCAGGCTCATTACTTCCTTTAGGAATATTAACATTGCTCAAATCTTGAACTTTCATATGAGGATCTTTCGTAGTGTCATCTTGACCATTTGTTTTTCTTTTTATAGAATTTCGATCCTTAGAACCTAATGGTCACCACGCTACAAGCGTGCTTTAGATTCATTAGCTATGACACTAGTGGATGGTCCTTTAGGAACATCAATTCGAATTGGGACATTCTCTGCAGGAATATGTGATTTAGTGATCCTTTTCAAATCTGTAAATGCGTCCGACATTTGATTTACAATTTTCTGCAGATGAATAATCTTTTGTATTTCTTGCTCACAAATAAGTACATGGATCAAGATGAGATAATGATGGATTTTTTCACAAAATTTCTCTTTTGATGTCACTATCTTCTCCCGCTAATTTTGGAAAAACTATCTCATCAAACCGACAATCTGCAAATTGAGCAGTGAACATATCTCCCGTTAATGGTTCAAAATAGCAAATAATGGAGGGTGATTCAAACCCAACATAAATTTCTAACCTTCTTTGGGGGGCCATCTTGGTGCGGTTTGGTGGTACTATAGGTACATATACACCGCACCCAAAAATTCTCAAATGAGATATATTAGGCTCTTGATCCAAAACCAATTACAACGGAGAAAATTTATGATAATTTATCGATCTAAGACGAACAAGTGTTGCAGCATGCAAAATTGCATGACCCCAAACAAAAGTGGGCAACTTAGTTTTCATAAGCAATGGCCTTGCTATCAACTGCAACGTTTAATTAATGACTCAGTAAAGCCATTTAAGTGTGAACATAAGGTACATGGTGTTCCACTCTTATCCTAATCGATAAGCAATAGTCATTAAATGCTTGGGATGAAAATTCTGCAGCATTATCAAGGCGAATAGACTTAATTTGATTATCGGAAAACTGTGCCCGTAATCATATTATTTGTGCCAATAATTTTGCAAATATCAAGTTGCGAGATGACAAAAGGCACACATGAGACCATCAAGAAGAAACATCTATTAGGACCATAAAGTATCAAAACGACCCACTAGGTGGGTGAATGGGTCCACAAATATCTCCATGTATGCGTTCCAAGAACGTGAGGGACTCAATTCCAACTTTTGTTGGCGATGGCCTCACAATCAGCTTGCCTTGATAACAAGCATTGCATGAAAATTCACCATTCGAAAGAACCTTTAAGTTCTTTAATGGATGCCCATTTGAATTTTCTATGATTCGTCTTATCATTATAGATCCAGGATGTCCCAGGAGATCATGCCAAAGTACGAAAGTATTAGAATTAGTAAACTTCCGGTTTACTATAGAATGTGCCTCAATTGCATAAATCTTTGTCCAATACAGGCCAGAAGATAAAGCAGGAAACTTTTCAATAACACATGTCTGCCCAGAGACATTCTGGGTGATACCAAGATATTCAAGATTCATCTTATCAATTGTCTTGATATGATAACCATTTTCACGGATATCTTTAAAACTCATCAAGTTTCTCCGAGACTTAGGAGAAAACATGACATTATTTATGATGAGTTTAGTTCCTTTGGGCAAGATTATAATGGCTTTTCCGAAGCCTTCAATCAAATTAGCACTACCAGAAATTGTAGTAACATTAATCTTGCCCATGTTCAGATATGAGAAATATTTCTTGTTTTTAAATATCGTATGTGTAGTGCCAGAATCAATCAAACAAATATCTTCATAATTGGATAACTTACTTTGAAAATTATCCATATCTTCAAATAAAAAAAATATACACAAAATAAAATATATATTAATTTTTTTGTACAAAATGAAAACTTATAATGCATGTTATTTTTCAATAGTTAAACAATTAGTACGTGCTTGAAGCTTAGCATAACTTTAGTATAATAATTATACAAGTTAGTAGTATCGTTATCTAAAGACAACATGGAAATTATATAGTAATATTATTATATTATATTATATTTTATAAAGAATATAATAATAGAAGAAAATGGACGCATTATGTAGCTCATGGTGGAACTAAATTCTACCTATGTTATAAAAAATTTGGATTATATTAATATAATATTAATATTATATTCATATTAATATAATAATATAATAATGCATGTTTGCTTTGCATGCTAAAGGCATGCATGCAGGTATCGTTTTTCTTTATATAATAATATAATAATGCATGTTTGCTTTGCATGCTAAAGGCACGTATGCAGGTATCGTTTTTCTTTTTCTTTTTTCTTTTTTTTTAAATAATGACAAAATTTAAATTCAATAATAAACTACGAGAATATAATTAAACTAATCAATACTTGGTCAAAAACTAATACTCATGCAAACAACTACTTTTACATGATTCTTTATTCACTAATTCTTATCAATAATAATAAAAAAATTAAAAATCATTCATTCTTCCATATTTACGGAACCATCACCAATCAACTGATCAATCTTTCCTTCAGGTGCTCGAAAAAATCTACTACATCCAAGCTTGTGATGTCAACAACATTTTCAGAGAGAAAGTTAGCCTCAGAATTTCTTTCTTTCTTCTTTAGTGATGCTTGATAAAGATCAACCAAGTGCTTGAGAGCACGACAGTCACATGAATAATATCCTTTTCCACCACATCAGAAACAAGTAATTGCTTCACGTTTCTCATTTTTTTTTCTTTTTGTTCGATGAATAATTAACACCCGGAACAGGGTTTCTTTCTTGGTCATCATGACCACGACCACGACCACGACCACATCCACGATCAGGGCCGCGACCTTTTTCACGCCTAGCATGGTAGCGTGCACATCATTCACTTTAGGGAATGGTGCAGATCTAGTTGGTCGGTTCTCGTGATGTTTCCTCAATAAATTATTATTTTGTTCAGCCACGAGAAGATGAGAACTCAGTTCAGTATACTTCTTGAAACTTTTTTCTCGATATTGCTATTGTAATAGCACATTCGAGGCATGAAAAATGGAGAGTGTCATTTCCATCATATCGTCATCATTGATAGTCTCTTCACATAGTTTCAATTGAGAAGAAATTCTGAACATGTCAGAATTGTATTCATGAACAGACTTATAGTCTTGAAATCTTAGACGCATCCACTCATATCGTGGTTTTGGGAGGATGACCATCTTTATGTGGTCAAACCTTTCTTTTAGGCTATTCCACAATACGAGTGGATCCTTAGTAGTAAGGTACTCAATTTTTAAAATTTCATCAAGATGATGACGCAAGAAAATCATAGCCTTAACACGATTTTGACTACATGCTGTATTTTCATTCTTTATGGTGTCTCCAAGACCCATAGCATCTAGGTGAATTTCAGCATCCAACACTCATGAAATATAGTTCTTGCCCGAATTTTGAAGGACACCGAACTCACACTTCGTAAGATTGTTAGCCATAAAAAGAAGAAGAAAAATAATAATACCTTAGCCTTAGCCTTCAAATTTGAGACGGTAGAGTCTCGTGCTGATAACGTGTTATAAAACAAGAAAGAATAGAGAAGAAGAAGAATAGAGAATAGAGAGTAATTGTTATTTCTTTGAGGGATGATTTACAATAAAGGAAACCTTCTATTTATATGGGAAATTTGCTCCTGGTTTCACAATAAAAGATAGATACATCAAATCCTAATAGACATCAAATAGATCTTGATAGACATTCATTGTAATTGATATATATCATAACATCTTGCAAGTAATTCCAAACTTATTCTATTTTTTTTTTTATATTTCTTGAATCAACGATAGTGTTAGATTTTACCTTTCGATTGTCATCTATCATGAGGCTAACAACATGATAGTTTTTCTACTAAAATAGTATCACAATTTTAATATTTATTTCAGATCCAATTTCTACATAAGGAATTATTACACTGCTAAAATATGTATAATAATGTTTTACCTAAATTAATATTACGAAGTTAATACTTTTCAAGACTCTGTTTCTAAATAAAGATTTAAGAGTATCTCAATTAACTAAAAACCTATTAAATACAAAATTTATTAACAAATTATAATTTTGAAACAATAGTCTTACTTGAACCAAAAAACATGGTAAATATACTCAAACCCAACCAAAGAGGAAAGATTTATAGACATGCTTAATTAATTTTATAGTTAGAAATTATAATTTACATGAATATTACATTAACAATAAGTCGGACTTATAAACAATTAATTGATCAAAAATTAATCTGTAATATAGAAAAACTGCTAAATCTACTACAGAATAAAATTATAAAAGAGATGGAGAGGTGAAATTATTTGGATGATTGTGGGAAAAAATGAAATTATCAATACAATCTTGACTCAAAACATCCAACCATTAATTATAAACAATAATGGATAGAGTTGACAATGAAACACCAATATGAAATTATTATTGCAACCACTGATAATTAAAAAGTTAAACACGAATTTGATTCCATTATTAGTGATCATACCTCAATGTGCTAGAACTTAATACAACAACCAACGTCAGAACTTGCAAGTAGCAATTATCATCCATGAAGTGTCATTATCAAGCAAGTATATGGGAAGACGATAAGCTGGCAAAAATGGTTCACGACCATTGATTTGGCAGACAACCCGTTCATAAACATGTTTTTATTTCAAACTTAATAAAGATTCAATTAAAAAATAGAGTTAAATAACATAATCGAAACTAAGTCACAATTTAAATAAAGATGAAGAAAATAAAAGAGATAAACTTCTGATTGTTTTCTTACCACTTTATTTGGCGGAATATGCCTATTTCCTCCAAATTTTCAATCGTAAATTTCTATTAAACGATTGACTTTTTCACACAAACACTAATTCAAAAAGAACCCTAAACTTTAGGTACATAATTCAAATAAGGAAAGATTTAATAACTAAATTCTAATGAATTTTTAAATTTTAGAAATTATTAAAAAATAGTAAAAAGACGATTTTGTCTATTACAGAGTGTTTTAATGAGGGAAATAAAGTTCAAATCACTTTTCTAAGGGGTCTTCACACTTTTAATATACTAGATTAGTGTACGTGCGTTGCACGTGTATCAAGCGTTAATTAAGAACAAATGTATATGAAAAATAAATTATTGTGCGTACGTTATTTCATTAATTACAAAAAAATTGAAACTATAACATAAAAGTTTGAAGATAAAATAATGTGATTAATTAAAAAGGAACATGATAAATTGTCATCTAACTAATAATTAAGGAGCAAAATTAGATGCAGCCAAAATATATTCCCCGTTTAAGTTTATACTGTTTTGTCTTTTTCTATAAGTTGAAATTGTCTAATTAATGACAAACAGAGTTTTTAGACACTCTAAATAGTATTTAGTCATTATACTTATTTTCTAATTCTAAAAGCATTTGAAGAGTTAATTTTATTCTCAGGACTCTACATTTTTATCAAAATTGAAGATATTTTAGATTATTATACATGTATAGCGCACACATACACACACACATATACACACACACAAAAAAAAATATTTGGTAAGTCAATTGGGCATCTAAACATCTTCTCTTCACATGTCTGAACTATCTCAATTTCGCCTCTCACCTTGACCATCACAGGAGCTACTTTCACCTTCTCTAGAATATCCTCATCCCTAGCCCTATATCTCTCTTAGTATGCTCACACATTCATCGAAATATTCTCATTTTTGCTACTTTGATCTTTTGTACGTGTGAGCTTTTGACCATTACACATATCTGGTCTAATCATGACTTACAAATCTTACCTTGTACAATTACCTCCATTCTAAACAAAAAAAATACTTGATTTATAATAAGTAGCAAAAATTTAATTGCCCATTCAAGTTATAATTACAAGAATTATTTTTATTTAAGTCAGCAAAGAGATGAAATCCATAAAATAGAAGTGCAGGGTTTGTATTCCATATTACACACTTAGAAACAACCCAATTACCCTGCAATCAATAGACAGACCCTTAGTCATGGTAAAAAAAACCTAGCCAGGAAGGATTCTTATTGTTTCTTGCCTTGTTTACTTGAAATGGAAAGCAAAAAGTGTCAAGAAAAAATCATTTCGTGTTAAGCTTCCTTAAAAGATTTTTCAACAGATAATCGTCTTTCACTATTTTTCTCAAGTTATTATTAACGTTTAAAAAATGACTCACAAATATCCACTTTACCTTTTTGGTCCAAAAATATCCTCAACCTTTTTATTTTAGCTGCAGAATACCTCAAAAATGCTACTCACGGCAATTGATGATACTCATAAGAATGCATATGATTCCCTCTACTACCATCAAAATTTATTCACAAGTACTTTGATCACCCTTAAAAATAAAATTATGAAATGCAGGCTTTTCTGTCAAAGTAATTATCTTACAAAGAATTGAAACTCAATTGCGAGGATATTTAGGATATTCTACAAATAATTCATAAAAATAAATAGTCACAATTAATACATTTAAAAAAGCAACGCGCACCAGTTACCTTTACAAAAGAAAATATTACCAAGCAATAATAGAATCAAATTCTATATCAGATCACCAACATGACAAACATGAAGACACCAAATTCTCTTAGCAACATCACCTACAAGTGTTGAACACGAACATAAATCAGGCTTTAAGAGTATGTAGTATCCTCCAAATAGAAAGATATATTAAGTCTAACACGAAATAACCTAATGAGAAGAACAAATAACAAAAATAACCAAATTTTATTACATGATCTTAGAAAATTCATATACCCATAAAGAAATTATATAATGTTTGAAAAGGTACCACCTATCAGTAGTACACCAGAAATAGTCCTTTACACTTGGTGATCTCAAGTAGAATGACGTCACAGACAAATCAACCTTAAGATAAAGTTGTTGATAAGTCTAATTTTTAAATCAATAGAGGATATTAAGTTTATCCTAATGACAGGAAACAATTGAGAAGCTCCTAAACCTAGAAGTCAAGTAATATTACCTATAGCTAGGTGTAACTGAAATGGCAAAGGTTGCTTATGCTTGAGCACTTTTATCTACTTAAGTTAACTATATATAACATAATGAAAGTTTGATTTTCAGTACACCCACAAAAGTTTCAGAGTTTCTTTCAAAATCTAGTAACTATAAATTAAAACTAATTTCAAAAATTTATAAAAATTATTTTCACAGACCTAATAATAAAACTTGAAGTTAGTAAATTCTTGACTAAGTGAAAAGTATTAATTGAATGCTACGCAAAAAGGTCTTCAAGAAGTAGATGAAATTATTTGTGAAATATTTGAATGCTCTTCTTATTATATTTGACATTTATGTATAAGATATTGAAAGATAAAATCTAATCAAGTTAGATACTATAGGATTTTCTCAAGTGAAATGTATCAAGCAAAATGGTAAACACCCATTTACAAATAGGCATAAATCCAAAATTCAGACAAGAACATTTATTCCACTCACAAATAGAAGACTTCAATGTAAAATCAAGGGAAAAAGTGCGAAAAATACTTGTACTTTGCCTAAATTTGTAATTGCGTATACTGAACTTCCTATGACCCCTCAGATTTTTTTCTGTATTTAAATGACATATATTTGTCCACTTGGACCACTTATTCAGTCACCCAAAGAGCGGTGATTCACACACGACCTTTCAACAAATAATTATTCCTCTTAATTTTGACTTTTACTATTCAAAACCCCACCATGATAATATCTTGGAGTTATATAATTAGGAGTTAAAACATAATTAAGAGAAATAATTATTTGTTGAAAGATCGCGTGTGAATCACCGCCTTTTGGGTGACTGAATAAGTGGTCTAAGTGGGTAGATATATGTCATTTAAATACCAAAAAAAAAAGTCTAGAGGGGTCATAGGACCCTCGCAAAGTTCAGTATGCGCAACTGTAAATTTAGGCGAAGTACATGTATTTTTCGGACTATTATCCCTAAAATCAATAAAATTATATATAAAAATTAAGTATTAAAAATAGCAATTAACATTAAAATAAATATTATATTTATTTAAATAATATAAATAAATATTAAGAGCATATAATTAATTTTTGTGACGTTTAATGAAAAAATTATAGCAAAATTTACTACTATGCAAGACCTGATATTTTTGCCCAAATAATGTGGGTTCTACATATGGAAGAAACATTGTTTTGTTTTCAATTTCTTAAGACTTTGATATACGAATTCATTGGTTTGACTATTTCAGACCTGTATCCAGTTACTAAAAGGAACAAAAACACATTTAATCAATAGGTTCATGATAGAGGAGATATATAAAGTTGTCTTTTCACTATTTGATGAAGAGTGATTTTCTACTCCTTTAAAAATTAAACAATTTTAAGCCCGTGTTTGGATAAAAATGGGACTTTAATTTTGTTGGTTTGGAATAAGTTATTTCAAAATTAATTATCTGGGATTAGCTATCCCCACTATGATATAAACGGTGGGATAAATAATATCAGGACTATTAATACCTACAATCAAATGCAGATAAAATACCAAATAGACTTGAGTATAACTGCATTCATATAGTTTATCAAGAATATATGTTAAGGGTACTTTAGTTATGCTTAAGAACAATTTTCAGAAACGCACTTAAAAAGATATGCCCACAGAGGCTATTATCTGGTTAGTACTAAGAGCATAACTCATGCCTAGGTATTTTTCTGTCTTTCTTGTAATGAAGTTTGGAGAGAAACGGGAAAGGATAGATTGTATTGCCGTCCATGACCTATTTCAAATGAGCAGTAAGAATGAATCTAAAGCCTCAAAGGTTGCAATTTAGATTGTGATCAAACAATACTAAGTATATGGATTACTAAAAGACCCCTTTTCACGTATATAATTTGAGTGAACACTGGAATAGAATTAGGGGTGGGCATAGTATGGTATATATCGATTATCAGATCGAAATCGAAATTTTTTATACCACGGTATGGATGTTATGATATTTGGTATGGTATTTTAAATTATTTTGATATTTGGTACGGTATTTGGTATTTATGCAATAAATATCGAAATACCGCACCGAAGTTTTTAAATAACTTATAAAACCCACATATATATATATATATATATATTATATTTAAGATTATTAAATAGATTTATATATCATCCATTAACCAATTGAACACAAAAGTAACTTTTATTAAGAAATAAATTTTTTGGGAAGCTTATTATTTAGGAGCACTATGCTTAAGTTTAGGTAATGTTGTTCAGAGTTTGCATCTCGCACTATTCAATCGCGATTGAAATGTTCTTTTTGAGGTAATTGATTAACAAAGATAGTTGTTAGTCTAATATGATTAAGACGTTTTTAAAATTTAAAGTTATAGTTTTTTTATATGAATATATGTAAGTAGAAATCAAATAAAGTATAGTTACCGAATTAGCATATCGTAAAATACCAAAACCGAATTTAAAAATACCAAACCATACCAAACTAATTTGGTATGGTAATGGTATTTTTCTTTTAGATACCAAAAACTGAAATTATCGTACCAAAGTTTAAAATATCGTACCGTACCGTACCATGCCCTCCCCTAAATAGAATAAGACTTGCTTTTGGGATTTTCCCAGTATTGTTAGTTTATTTCATACCTTTTTTTCTCTAGATTGTCTTAGCTGATTTCTCACTTTCTTTTCCTTTTTTCGCATGATGGAGTAAATTTCAGTTTCACAAGCCAACAGATAATTCCTTAGTCTAAATTGCCAACTTTAAGGCACCTTAATATCTAACGAATTTATTCGGATGAATTAAACAAAATAACAACAATAAATCCAACATAATTTCATAGGTGAGGTCTGGGGAGGGTGGTGTGTACGCAGACCCATAGGTGGGGTCTGGGGATGGTGGTGCATACGCAGACCTTGTTCATCCCTTGTGAGGTAGAGAAGTTGTTTCCAATAGACCCTGGACTCATTTAAATATTTCTATGTTGAAATTTGAAAGAACGTCTAAAATGTTAAAGTTCAGGAGTAAGTTGATGGTCAATAGATATTGAAATACATAAATTATTAACCATTTTAACACCTAAATTAGGATTCAGTTTCACATAAACTACAAGTAATTAAATTTTATTTTAAGTAGTATATCGAAATTCAGGAATCATAATCGAAACTCAAATACCAACTTAATCAAATCAAAATAGATCTTTTTAAGTCAAAGCTAACAACTTTAGGTCCAGATGGGTGAACAAACTTACCTAACAATTGAACCATTGTTCCCAAAACTGCTCGTTGCAAGCAAAGTCAATGCTTAAGTATTAAAATCAGTAGAATTATACAATGGAATCCGACTCCAAAACAAGCTTTAAAGCAGATATAAAAGGTCGGAATTCATTAAACTCTTGGCAGCTAAACACACACTCATAGTCTTCCCAATAGCCTTAAAAATCCCTTCATAATATGAAGGGATTCCATGCCAATAACCCTCGCTGGACTCCAAAAAGTACCATCAATAATCTGATCAAATATAAGAGGATTCGAATCTCCATTAACCCTGTCATAGAAATACATTATCCTAGCTAAGTATTTTCCTCCTCGATAAATGGGAACCTCATAACAGAACATATTGAAAACACTGTTCTTCAGTGGAAATGTACAAATAGTTGATAGTGTAGAATCAAGTACTTTGACTGTAAGATTCTTGGGTGTTCCTGCTGATATAACCAGTATTTGACACCTATTTATGTTCATTAAACATGGAATCAACTGCAACACCACAATCAATCAGAACACCTGAAACCAAGAACCAATAAAAGAAAATCAAGAAAAGTTGAAATCTTGAAAACAAAGGGCAGCCTAGTGCACTAAAGCTCCCACTATGCGCTGGTCTAAGGAAGGGTCGGACCACAAGAGTCTATTGTACGTAACGTCACCTTACATTTCTGTAAGGGGCTATTTCTACGGCTTAAACCAGTGAACTCGTGATCACGTGACAACAACTTTACCCGCAAAACACCAAGTTTTGGAATGACTTCAAATGGAAACTCTGCTTTTTCCCAGTAATGCATAATCAAATCAAGAAAGTGATTAGTATAAATTGCTCAACCTCTTACTTAGAAATTTGAGTTCATTGGGAGAATTATGAGTATGTCTTTATTAACTATATTCAGTAAGTATCAAACGTAAAGAGATCGATAAAAATTTGCTTTAAAAAAGCAGTCTCAACAACAACAACGATATAAATGGGGGAGGGTAGAGTGAATGCGACTTTACCTCTACCTCAGAGGTAGAGAGCTGACTGATAGACCCTCAGCTACTCCTAGAAAAAGTGAGAGAAAAGAAAACATAATAATACATTCTGAGCAGTAGCTACTTCATAAAGCAGTCTTATTTAACAAATTCCTAGAAAAATTATTGAGTCTCTTTCTTCCAACGATGAATGGAGCAAATATATTAGTAAGTAGACTAAAAATCAATCTTACTGCATACAGTAAATACAAATGTTAGTGTTCCTTGAGGAAATGCAATAGAAACATATCAAAATAGGAGTTTTTTGCTTTTTTATACATTTTCTCTTCATAACGTTAAAAATCGTTAGATAATCCGAAGCACTAAGTAAAACATGGTCAAAGTAAACTTTAACAAAATACACATAGTAACTTAATCAACATCATGTTAAAAAACCTTGATGAGAATTGTATCTTCGAAGGAGAACTGAAGCTTCTCCATAGTGGTTGGATGTAGTGCGACAACAGAGTTATCATTGTTGACCGCCTCTTCAATTACAACTCGATTAGGAGACTTCTGCCTCAACGAAATCGCCGTAAAGAATAACATATATTCTTTAATGTACATAAGCCTCAAATCTCTGCAGATAGAGTATGCAATGATGATATAAAATAATCTATAATGGAACGTCAAAATTCAAGACCTAATCAAGCAATTGACCTTGCAATTGTCACTCAGTGTAAAACTGATGGATCAAAATCTGAGGGCAAGGCTTTATAAATTTGCAGGTTAGACAATGATAGAATTCTTCAGTGTACTTAAGTCTCGAATCTCTGCAGCTAAAGTGTGATGTATATAGTAAATAATAATGCAGTGTTCATAACAGAGACATAATCGAGTAACTGTAATTTGCGATTTGTCACTAACTGTAAAGCTGTTGGATCAAAATCTTTGGGCAGGTAGATACTGGTCATTTATGACAATGTCATCTGAAGCCTTTATGATAATATCTTCTTTGTACATAATGCATCAAAGTCCAGATTCCATAATTTAAGGATGCAGTCCTCCACTTTTTGCCAATGAAATCGTCACTACTTGACTTCTTTGCAATTTGTTGATCAATTCTAAAGAAAAATCAAGGTTTCACAAAAATAAAGTATGTTATTCTCTTCAATTGTAGTTATACAACTAAAAGATATAAATTAGGCAACCCAAATATCATAGAACATATTACTATCAAGATTTTTTTAGATACATGGTCCAAAAGAGTCAAGCGTGGATGTACACTTCTCAAGGCAACATAAATTTGTAAAGAGTTCCAATATTTCAATAGCATTACGTACCTATATCATTACTGCTACTATTTCTAATGGTGGGCAATTATCTAGTAGTATTCGTCCGTTTCAAGATCATCAACTCTTAGGCGTCAAGGGTCGCGGTTGATGAGGCATCAAAGGAGTGGAACTTCTTCTAAACAAGCAGAGAGGGCAAAGGAATTTCAGTTTACTGAGTAACCTTGCTGCAGCTACAAATAATTTTTTGCTAGAGAACAAGATTGGTGCTAGTAGTTTTGGGGTTGTTTGCAAGGGCAAACTACTGGATGGTCGTGAGGTTGCGATCAAACGTGGTGAAACGGGTCCAAGAACGAAGAAATTTCAGGAAAAAGAAAGTGCATTTGACTTAGAATTGGCATTCTTGTCTCGGTTACACCACAAACATTTAGTTATACCTTATTAGATGAATCTTGTTGGTACATTTAAGTATGAACAACAGAGAAAAAACGATGAAAAATATGAAACTTGTTTATATAGAAGTAGAGAAAAAACGATGAAAAATTTGGTAAAAAAAATATTTACAAAACAATTAGAACACGAATTCGGAAAAGTTGGTAGTTTGGAAAATTTGTGACAAAATCCAAAAAGGACACAAGATTTGGTAAAAAAAGAAATATTTACAAATCAATCAGAACACGAATTCGGAAATGTTGCGTAGTTTGGAAAATTTGTGACATAATCCAAAAAGGATACAAGTTTGAAAATATAAGACGCATTTTTTTTAAGCTTGAATCATTAATTTTTTTGAGAAATTTAATTAGAGAAAATGGTAAAAAGACGATTTTGTCTAAAGAAGAGTCTTTTAATGAAGGCCAAAAAGTTTAAATCACTTTTGTAAGGGTCTTCACACTTTTAATATATTATATAGATTAAATATAAATATATAGATATAGATTATAGAAATATAAATATATAGATATAGATTATAGAAATGTATTGCAAAAAATTTCTATCATTGGCTCATCCTATAACCTTAGTCATCAGTACGTCATCATTAGGTAACCTACTACTTGCCCTATAATTATTAATCAATTATTGAATCATCATGTCATGATTACACTACTAATTCAAGCAATTCTCATAGCACAAAGTGCTTAATTTCCCATAATATTGGTCATCATCACTCAACCCTCTTTACCATGTGCAGCAATCAATTGATTTTTCCAACTTTGTGCGTAGTTTCATTCCTTTCAACTCCACCATAAATTAATATCAAGAAAATACTAGTATTCCCATTAAGACTGTCATGTGGGTCGGGACGGGCCAACCCAGAATCTGCCCGTTTGAATTAATAGGGTTGTGGGACGGGTTGGGGCTGGGTTGGGGTCTAAGTGGGCCGGTTCGGTCCAGGCTCAATAGTAAAAAAATTAAAAACAACCCTAATCCGGCCCACTTAATCTAACCCGGTCAAACCCATCTAAACCCGATTAAATCCGGTTAAAAATATAAAAAAAAAAAACTTTTTTTCAATATACATTATATATACCCACCTATATACATTATAAATACGTTAAACAATATATATACACTATATATATAGTATATACTACATTAGAATTTAAAAAATATATACACATATACACAATTACACATATATACGCACCATTCAATATATATGTACTACTTTAAAGTTTAAATAAAATATACTACAATATATATACATTGCAATATATATATATATATATATATATATATATATATATATATATATATATATATATATATATATAGTTATATACTAGTAATTTATAAAACATATACATATGTATATGTTAAATATAGACGTCTATAGAAGATATATACACATGTATACGCACCATTCAATGTATATATACTACTACTAATAAAATATACTACAATATATATATATATATATATATATATATATATATATATATTTATATATATATAGTTATAGTTATAGTTATAGTTATATACTAATTTATAAAACATATACACATGTATACGTTAAACATACACATCTATGCTAATTTATAAAATATATACACATGTATACGTTAAATATACACGTCTATAGAAGATATATACACATGTATACGCACCATTCAATGTATATATACTACTACTAATAAAATATACTACAATATATATACATTACAATATATATATATATATATATATATATATATATAGTTATATACTAATTTATAAAACATATACATATGTATACGTTAAATATACACGTCTATAGAAGATATATACACATGTATATCTATTAAAGTTATCCGCACCCCTCTACAATTGGTATCAGAGCCTATGCTATTTGAAGTTACGGAAGTAGTATATATTTGGATTTATTTGATTTGATTATGAATTGTATGCTGTTTAAATTTACGGAAGTAGTATATTTGAATTTATTTGATCTGATTATGAAACAATTAAATTTAGATATTTACCAAAACAATATTTTATTTGTTTAGATGGATAACGTACAAAAACCACAACAATATAAAGAATTAAAACAAATAATATCTGAAAGACGTAAAGAATTAAAAATAAGGATAGAAAGACTACAGTATAACATAATTGTCGGAGTTAGTAAAAACTCAATAAATGCACAAAAAGAAGAAATATCAAATTTAGAATCAACAATAGATAGTCTAGAATATATATATCAACATAACTTATATACATTTAAATAAAATGAACAAAGAAGAATTTATAATAGATGAAAAAACATATGAAAACCATGAAGGATTAAAAATAAAAATAGTATTTTCTAATCTAGGAAGAAGGTATAAGAAAATAGGTGAACATTTATATTTAATGTTAGAAAAAAAAGAATTAAAATTAGAAGATAAGTAGGCAGTCATGGTAAGAATAGAAAGAGAAAACGAAGAGATAGATAGAAAAAAGGAAATAGATAAAATAAAACAACAAACTACAGAAGAAATACAAAAAATAGAAGAAACTAAAAATAGTAGGATTGCTGAATTAGAAAAATAACTACAAATGCTAAAAAATTTATATGCAAAGAGACAGAAAGAAAACGAAGAAAGAGATAAAGAACAAAAATTATTAATTGAGATAAATTAATTTAAAGAAAAATAAAAAATAAAAAATAAAGAACCAGAAACCAGTGAATTAGAAATAAATACAATAGATGCTGAAGAAACAGATAATTATGATTCGGAAGATAGTGAAACATATACAAAAATTCTAAAAAACATAGGAAAACTAGAAATTAATGAAAAATAAGAAGTAATTAATAAAGAAGATCTAGAACTAATAAATACAGAAGTAAATACTCTAGATAAAAATATAATACCTAGTACATCAGATATAAGAAAACCAAGCTATAATTACAAAAGTAAGTTTAAAAGATATAATCCAAATGATGAATATAATAAATGGATACCAAGACAAATAACTAATTATAACTTTTTAGATCTAGACTGTGTAATAGACACAAATAAAATAATACAACTATGGGTATGATGCATGTCAAAACAATTATTAGATAATAAAATAGATACAACAAATACA
Organism: Capsicum pubescens; assembly: GCA_030864215.1. Classification (NCBI taxonomy): domain Eukaryota; kingdom Viridiplantae; phylum Streptophyta; class Magnoliopsida; order Solanales; family Solanaceae; genus Capsicum; species Capsicum pubescens. Next base: position 94,699,793 of record CM061538.1, on the reverse strand, counting down.
CCAGAATATATAGAAAAGACATGAATAAAAACAGTAAAATTATGATTTTTAAACCTAGCTGAAGCAAGTAAAAAAGTATTAAGATCTGATACAAAAACAGAAGGAACATCAACACCTACAAAAATATTACCAACGGAAATATTGAAAAAATATGAAATAGCTATAAGTGATGAATTTAGCAGTATGACAATAGAAGAAGAAGAACAAAATAAAGAAAAAGATAAGAATAGGAATTTAATGTTAAAATTAGCAATATGTAATATGTGTTATATAGATGAATATACGTGTGCATTTAAAGAATATTATTATAAAGGAACATATAATATAGAAGAAAGTAAAGAAATAAGAAAATTATATTTTAGTAAATTACCTGAACCATTTAGTTCAAAAATAATAAAGAATTGGGATGAAGAAAAAATAGTAGATACCCTAGGAGCAAGAATAAAATTTTTACAACAATGGTATAGAAATCTATGTGAAAAATATAGAGAAGAAATAAAAATGGAAAAAATAATTAATAAGAAATTTAGCATGTTGTAAAGATAAAATAACACCTCAATTTGGATGTGAAGAAAGATATTATAAGAAAAGAAAAAGACATAAGAAATAAAAGAAATATAAAAAATCAAAATATAAATATAAGAAACCAAGAAAAAGACATTATGTAAAAAATTATAAACATAAAAGACCATATAGAAAAAAGAAATCTATAAAAGAATGTACTTGTTATAATTGTGGAAAACTAGGACATTTAGCTAGAGATTGTAAATTACCAAAAAACCCAAAAAATAAACAGATATCAGAAATAAAAATAGAAAATACAGAATATATGCAGATAGATTATATAGATTATGAATTAGAAAGTGAAGATAGTATATATGAAATTTCGGAGGATGAAACAGATAATGAAATAGATAGTGAATTAGATGAATCAAATAACTAAAGAAGATATAAGAATGAACCAAATAACTGAAGAAGATATAAAAATAATAACAAAGGAAGAATATTTAAATGAAGAAGGAACAGATCAAACAATAATATTTGATAGTAATATATTTGATGAAATAAAAGAAAAAGAGTTAGACTTAAGTGTAGAAAAATTATTTAAAATACCAACAATAAAAAATATATTTAGTAGAAAAAAGGAAGAATACTACGTAGTAAATCAAAAGGAACATTTAATAGATTGTAGATATGCAAAAGGAAGAGCTAGCATACCACTAGTAACAAAAAGAATAATTAATAAAGAAATAAACGATATAAAAAAGTAAAGACCCAATAAAATATGTACACCTTGGAGGAACAGAGATATTAATAAAAACATGTTTCAGAGAAGGAATAGATACACCAATAGAATTATATTTAGCAGATGATAGAATTATAAAACCTATAGAAAAAAGTATAATAACCGCTATAAAAGGAAATTTAATATACCAAAAATTTAAATTTATAATAAGTGTGAATTATTCAGTAGCAATAATAGATAAAAATATAGATAAATCATTAGTATTATATTGGAAAATATCAGGAATAGAACTAACCCCAGGAAGTAAAATATTTACAGCAAAATGTAAAAATCTATATGTACTAACAACAAAATATAAAATAACAGGAAAAAATAAAATTAATAAAATACAAATAGAAAATTCTTTTGAACAATTCGTAAAAATAATTGATAATAATGACTATAGTTACAAAAATATAGATATAAGATTTAGAAATAATAAATGATAGGATAAGTACATAAAAAAGAAAAGCTCACGAAAATCAGAATCATCAAGTTCATAAAAGAGAACAAGTTATGAAACAACTTCAACAGTTAATTTAAATCAATATTATATAACAGGAACAATAGATGAAAAAGAATATTTAATACTCTTAAACACAGGACAAGAAGAAAATTATATAGCAAAATATCTAGTAAAAAGTGAAGAAATAAAATCTAATAGTGATATATGCCCAGATCTACCAAGGAGTCTAATAAACATTAAAGGTACGACATAAAAAATAAATAATAGGAGTTAGAAAAATAAAAATAGAATTTGAAATAAAGGAAGAAATGCAAAAAGCAGACATAATATTAGGAATAAAATGGTTAGAACAAGTAAAACCATACAATATAGAACATACACAATTGTCTATAAATATAATAAAGAAAGATTATTCATAAAAAGAACTTTAACATGATATGAAAATATATGTACTTGTAAAAATAATAGTAGAAAGATATTATAATGGATATTATACACCTATGATAGATACAGGAGCAGAAACAAACTTATATAGATACAACTGTTTACCAGAAAGTAAATGAGATAAATTAAAAACACCAATAGTAGTCAAAGGATTTAATAATGAAGGAAGTTTAATTACATATAAAGCTAAAAATGTAAAAATACAGATATGAGATAAAATAATAACAATAGAAGAAATCTATAATTATGAACTAACATCAAAAGATATGCTTTTGGGAATGCCATTTTTAGATAAATTATACCCACATATAATAACTAAAACAGACTGGTGGTTTACAACACCATGTAAACAAAAGGTAAGAGCAAAAAGAGTTATTAATAAAATAAGAAAGAAAACTGATTGGATAGAAGGAAGTGAAAAAATTACACAAAAGTTAAAAAATATAAAAAATACTGAAGACACAATAGAACTAGTCGTATTTTCGATAAATAAAAAGGAAATAACTATATTTTCAGTAAATAAGATAGAAATAATTAAGAACAAATTAGAAAGATTATATAGTGAAGATCCATTAAAAGGATGGAAAAAATATAAAGCTACTATAAAAATTAAATTAATAGATAAAAATAGCATAATAACTCAAAAACCATTAACATATAATTTTGACGATTTAAAAGAATTTAAAATGCATATAGATGAATTATTAGAGAAACAATATATACGAAAAAGTAATAGTAAACATAATAGTCCAGCATTTATAGTAAATAAACATAGTGAACAAAAAAGAGGTAAAAGTAGAATGGTTATTGATTATAGAAATTTAAATGCAAAAACTATGACATATAATTATCCAATACCAAATAAGATATTAAAAATAAGACAAATACAAGGATATAACTATTTTAGTAAATTTGACTGTAAATCAGGATTTTACCACTTAAAGTCAGAAGAAGAATCTAAGGAATTAACTGCATTTACAGTACCACAAGGATTTTATGAATGGAACGTATTACCATTTGGATATAAAAATGCACCAAGTAGATATCAACACTTTATGGATAGTTATTTTAAACAATTATCTAATTGTATAGTATACATAGATGATATATTATTAAATACAAAAACCAAAGATGAACATTTAAAATTATTAGAATAATTTACAGATATAATAGAAAAATCAGGAATAAGTTTAAGTGAAAAGAAAGACGAAATACTGAAAAATCAGATAGAATTTTTAGGAATACAAATAGATAAAAGTGGAGTAAAAATACAACAACATATAATACAAAAAATAATAAATTTAAAAGAAGAATTAGATACAAAAAAGAAATTACAATCGTTCTTAGGATTAGTAAATCAAGTAAGAGAATATATACCAAAATTAGCAGAAAATCTAAAACCATTACAAAAAAAATTAAAAAAAGATATCGAATATAATTACAACGATGAAGATAAAAAACAAGTCCAGAAAATAAAAGTACTTTGTAAAGAGTTACCAAAATTACAATTCCCAGACGAAAATAAAAACTTTACATATATAGTAGAAGCAGATACAAGTGAATATAGTTATGGAGGAGTACTTAAATACAAATACGAAAATGAAAAAATAGAACATCATTGTAGATATTATTCAGGGATATTTAATAAAACGAAAATAAAATGAGAAATAAATAGAAAAGATTATGTTCATTATATAAATGCCTATTAGCATTTGAACCATATATTGTATATAACAAATTTATTGTAAGAACAAATAACACACAGGTACGATGGTGGCTAATGAGAAAAATACAGAACTCAATTACGATGAAGGAAATTCGGAGACTAGTATTAAATATACTGAATTTTACATTTACGATTGAAGTGATCAATACTAACAAAAATGTTATTGCAGATTACTTATCAAGACAAAGCTTCTCAAACTAATTTATCAATAGAAGAGGCTAATGCCAAAGATACCCAGACCGATTTATTACTTCAAATGTTTGAGCAAATGAAGTTATTACAAGAAAGATTTATTACACTAACTACTGAAGTTACAAACGTAAAAGTGCAGGTTGGGCACTATAAAAAACAAGATACTGTGCAGTAAGAGCACATTAAAAAACTAGACCTAGAAGGTGACGATGAGAAACACCTAAAAACTCAAATTACTAATGAAATTACTGTTACAGCTGCAGGCGCAGGAGATATATCTAAAGGGAAAAATATAGTCACTCAAAATAAACCTGATATACTAAAGAAAAAGAATTACAACCTCAACCAGATATTTTCAAAACCATATACACCAAATATACAAAGATCAGAACCATTTGTACCTCCCCAAATATATACATATTCTGAATCACTTAACCAAGAAAAACAGACATACAACTATGTTGCCCGAAAATACATTGAAAATATATACACCTTACAAACCATGTTAAATACCAAACCTATTCAAAGTGAAGAACTATCCGCACAACAAAAAGGATATATTACCCAGAAATGCCAGAATTATAATAAACTTATTGCTTTTCCAGGTACAACTTCGAATTTAATCAAATCATGTTACTATTATGGATTGTTATCTACAGTTTACACAACTACTGGAGAAGAGTTAGAAGGAATTCTAGATATTCACAATGGATTTATGATCTACAAGAGAATTACTAACGGACAATTATTTTATGTTCAATTTTATTCCGCCCCAACCGAAATATTGTTTGATGAAGTTAAACAGACTATTACAGTAATCAAGATAGGTATGACCAGAGATTATATTATTCCAGAAGAAATATGTGAACAAGACGAGATACCAAAGACACAGATACCAGGATTTTACCGCAACAAAAGAGTTATTGGACTTAGTAATATATTATCAGAATTACTTAATAATGATTCAAATCAGAAACCCATTTGGATATATAGCTCGAGGAATCAAACATTGATTTATTCAACTTGTAAAGAAGTTAGAGACCAAGACATGGAAGAACTTAGGAAATGGGAATTAACACTCCTCAGACCAGAAGAACAACCATTAACGAGATCTATCAAAAAAGGAATTATTTCAGAAGAAGCTATGGAACAATTTTGTTAAAAAGTTGGCCAAAAATACAATGATCACATATGTAGCAGATGTAGTGGAAGACACAACTTTATTCCAGATGTGATGCTACACTGACAAGAAGATAGAAAGCAGCAGATACGATAAAAAAGAGATAGCTACGGAGCAAAATAATAGAGATAAAAGACAAGCTATTAAATTGTGAAAGCGACATGTAACAAACTTTCACAATTTTCTTACGTAAAATCTATTGTATAAAGTTTGTAAAGACTTTTTGATAGATTAGGTTTTTCTAGGCTTTTTGACTTTTTAGCCAAAAACATTTATGATTTTGTTTTATGTAAAGACTTTCTTGTAAATTAGGTTAGAAAAATAATTTTTGAAGACTTTTGTAAAGAATTAGGTAGAATACGTGTAAAAAATTTAGGAATACTTTTGTAAAGTTTCTTATTATAAATGAAAGGCATCGAAGGCAGAAAGAAGCAAGCCTTTATGCGTTGAAGCAAAAACTCTCTTGTCTACAACAAATATTTTCATTATTTAAAAACAGGTATATTTCAATAGAAAAATCTATGAAGGAACAAAGCTTAGAATTATCAAATCTACCAGAACAGGTATATTCATTTACTATTATGAATAGCTAAATTCATAAATTCCTAACAATCATGATATGATAAAATAAGTTCATGTTAGTTGCTTTATAGTAGAATTATTCGAAAAATAGCATGTTAAGAAGTTTATTAGCAAAGTGAAAAAGGAGAAAAATCCCTAAGAACTATGCCATCCTAAAGGTGAAACCGGTGAGGCAAGAAAGCCGTGATAGAGGAGTAGCCAGAGTAGAGGCGCTGTTTAAGGGAAAAGTATCCAGATTACCATGCTAATAGTGACCGAAGAATATGTTATTTAAGAATAATCTAGTATATAGTAATCTAAAGTGATCATATTTTGTTATGTGTATGATTGAAGGGAATATTTTGAAAAAACATCATATGAAAAATGAATACTTATTTATCTGATGAAATGGTAGATAAATCTAAAATACTTGTTTTATATGTACTTAAGGATATAGAAATTACAGATATAAGAAAAATCATATTAGAAAAAATATTTGATAAATATTTTATGACTAGGGTAAATTATATATACCATACTTACCTAACTATTACACATGCTTATATACCAAACCTACATATCAACCATGATAAATTATGTATATTTAGAATTTTGGAAAATGAATATGAAAAATATACAATCAACAGAAAAACAAATGAAAACAAATTTAGATGAATATATGAGAACTAAAGATATAAAATATATACAATTTCTCAGTGAAAATATAGAAGAATTAATGAGATTAAAACAAAAAAACTAAAAAATATTATAATAAAGTATTTAACCAATTTTAAATGACAGATAATCTTAAAATATTAATCTTATATATACTTAGAAATATGGAAATTATAAATATTAAGAGAATAATATTAGAAAAAAATATTAGACTATGAAATTGAAATTATAAATTGGATAGAACAACTATACCTAGATAATTACCCAGATGGATCTTATTCAGACTAAAATATTAGAATATATTAGAAAAATTAGAGAAAACCAAAGTGACCTATATGAAGAAATTAATTATAGAAACCGACTCAAAGAAATAATGGAAAATCTAAAAGAAAAATTAATACAGATAAAAGAAACCTTAGAAAATTTAGAAAAAAGTACAGATAATAGTTTATATAACATAAAAAACTCATTAAGTGAAGAAGAAAGAGAGATAATTAATAGCATTAATAGCCTTAATTCAGATATAAATTATAGTACAATTAGAATAGAATATTACACGGAAATTAGTAAACAAGCAACTACTTTAGAATAAAATGATAAACTATGAGTATTTAAAATATTGGAGACAAGATATGGAAGAAATAAGATTAGAAGAAATGCTTATGAAAGAGAATTTAATCGAATATTTTAGAACAAAAGATATAGAATATTTAGAATTCCTCAAAAATAATATAGAAGAATTACAAAGAGTAAGAAAGAAACTAAAGAATACTACAGTAAAATATTTAATCAAATACTATTTAATCACCCCCCAAGATATGAACATAAATAAAATAAAAATATTTAGAGAAGTTAAGAAATATCCACGCACAAATAAAAATAGATTCATAACTACAATAGATCTATTAAAGTTATCCGCACCCCCTACAATTATACTACTACTAATAAAATATACTACAATATATATACATTACAATATATATATATATATATATATATATATATAGTTATATACTAATTTATAAAACATATACACATGTATATGTTAAATATACACGTCTATTGAAGATATATACACATGTATACACACCATTCAATGTATATATACTACTACTAATAAAATATACTATAATATATATACATTACAATACATATATATATATATATATAGTTATATATATATATATAGTTATATATATATATATATAGTTATATATATATATATATATATATATAGTTATATATATATATATATATAGTTATATATATATATATATATATATATAGTTATATAGTTATATACTAATTTATAAAATATATATACATGTATACGTTAAATATACACGTCTATATAAGATATATACACAAATATACAAAACATATGCTACTTAATCTAATAAATTAATAATACTTGGTAGTAAATTAATAATATATTAGAAGTAAGTTTTTAATTTAAAGTAGAAAACTAGAAATTCAATTTTAAATTTTAAATCATTAAATGAAAAAATATAAAAAGTAAGGACTAAGGAGTGAATGAATTTGGGGAATTTTATTGATTGCAAAATGATCCAAAATTTATAATTTACATGAATGAAAAATCTATAAATTATGCATCATTTTTTCTAACTCATTCATGTAAATATCAACGGGAACTTGCATAGGATAGTCGAAGTCAACAGGGGCAAAACCATGCATTGGACTTGATTCTGCTGAGTTCTCCCATGAAGACATAATTTCTTCAAGTTTCAGCTCGTTGCTCGGCTCCAATTCCATTCCTTGGTTTCTTCTTTCTGCTCTAATCCAATCTCTGAGGCAAACTAGAACATTCATTGCATTGCTTCCTAATAAGTGTCGGTTGTCTCCAAGCTGCTGTCGTCCCTGACTAAAGGCGCTCTCTGATGTAACGGTTGACATTGGAACATTCAAGATATCTCTAGCTAATCTTGAAAGCACAGGATATTGTATTTCATTACTCCTCCACCAATCCAACGTGTTGATCCGTCGTCTGCGATCCTCTGGCGGCGATCGAAGATAATATTTCAGCTCTTCCCGATAAGTTGATGTGTAAGCTCTCTCATCAATATTGTTCCAACAAGTTAAATCATAAAAGGAATCAGGAAAACCACTATGTGCCGGCCTTTTAGAAGATGATGGCTCCTCGGGAGGATGAGGAGCGACAGTTTGAGTGATATTTGTAGGTACGGCTAAATCTAATAAATCAGCATAGTGATTATATAATTTTTCTATGTATTCATTTGCATCACTCATAGCCGTCCACAAATCAGGTTGTACTTGTTCAGAATCATTGTTAATATTTATTTCTAAGTTAGTATAAATAATAGTACTAAAGTGGCACATATTATTATATTTCATGCACGGATTTAACATAGCACCAACCAAGTAAATAAGGGAAATCGAGAAAAAATATTTTTTAAAATTTGGTAAACATGGCACCAACAGCTTCTTTATAACCTTCTTTATTTTTATATTTTTTGAGCAAACCAGAAATACCGGCTATATATGCCAAAATATTAAAAATAGCAGGATAATAATCACCGAAAAATTCAACCGTAGCTACATAAATTTTTTCTAAAAACTTAACAAGATCATTAATTACAACCCAATCAAAATCATGTAGCATGCAATCAGCAGAATCAACAAATGAACTGCAATGTTGGTTAAAAGCTAGTGTTATAGGAATTCTATATTTATAACAAGTTTTTAAAAAATCATACGTAGAATTCCATCTTATATCAATTTCCCCAGGCATCAATATCGGTGTAAGTCCATTTTCTTGACATTTAACTTTAAATTCTATAATTCTCGATCTATGATTATTTTCTTGAATAAAACCAACAACAAGAAGATTTTTTTTAATATAAAGCTCAAAAAACTCAAGAACATCTTTTACAATTAAATTATATATATGACATGCACACTTAATATGAAAAATTTCAGGCAACGGCGGAGATAGTGTAGATTTTAATTTTTTTTATAGAAGTCTTGTTGTTAGAAGCATTATCAAAAGCAATACATACAATTTTATTTTCGATACCATAATATCCGGCAACTTTAACAATAGAATCAGCAATAAAATATCCAGTATGTTTACGATCTTCATCATATAAAAAAGCAAGAATACGTTTTTGCATCACAAAATTACTATCCATCCAGTTACAAGTAACGGTTAAATAATCATTTTTATTTACAGCACGACCAAGATCAGAAGTTAAGAACAATCTACATTGAATATTTTTTAACAATGTTGATAAATAAAAATAATATTGTGAATGAAGTCTAAAATTATCAGACCGACAAGTACTTCTAGGAATACCGTTAAACATAAGATTATAAATTGCTTGTATATAATGAATAAAGGCATCAGAAGAAGGAAAACTAAAAGGCAAACAACCCACAACTACCATTTTAGCTATTTCTTCCCGGTCCCTCAATTTATTATACTTTTTCGTTACCTGACCGGTTGCTGGGTCCATTCTAGTTTGCGTTGTCCCACCAACATCCCCACCACCTCGTGCAATGTTTAAATCTCTTTCGTGAGTTTCACCTATATGTCTCATTAATGTACCCGTACCCCCTTGCTTGCATCCACTTCTATGCTTATATATTTGTTGACAAATATTGCATTGCACCTCAGTATCTGATATACGTTCAAAAATTTTCCATGCAACACTAGTTGTTTTACGAGGTCTTGGGGCACAGGGAGGAAGGGGAGGGAGATTAACCGATTCAGATCTAACGTTAGCATTTCCTACCGTGGGTGTCTCACCAATATTTTCATTATCTTCGTCTAAATTAACCGCATCTATTTCATTTTCTTCTTCTATATCGTAATTTTCCTAAGTTTCTACATAATCCATATCGTGAGCACCTACACCTATTTCTTCCTCAAAAGGTGTACCAAGCGGTACCGGAGGCGAAGGCACACGGGTATATCTACTACTTGAACTACCTCTACTGCTAGTAATTCGCGTTTTACTACCACTACCGCTTCCGGGACAAAGTATTTTAACACCTTTATTAGAGAGGTTTCTTAATTTATCCATATTATAAATTATATTAAACTAAAAAAATTCAAAATACACAAATATAATAAAATTAAATATTAAACAATTAATACAATAAATAAAAATTAAATGTAAGAGATGGAACGACAATACCAAATTTTGGAAGTATCCGAAGGTTGTGACTTTAGAAACTTCCGCTCGTACTTTGTAAACGCAAAATAAAAAATTTAAAGTGAACACTTTAAGAAATTAAATATATTGAATATTTGAGAATTGAGATTTGAGAGAGTGAAAAATTATGTGAAAAATGATTTGAAGGTGTAGGGTATTATTTATAGATTTTTTTTTTTGGATTAAAAAATATTTTTTAAAGTAATTTTTTTTTCTTTTTAAGAAATGGGCCCAAACTAGCGGTTTGGACCCAAAAACGGTTATATAGTTGTTGGGCCAACGGCTAGTTTGGTCCAAAACCTATTTTTTTTTTTTAAAAAAGGATTTCGGGTCGGGTTAACTGGGCCCAAATTAAAAAAATAACCGGCCCGGGACCCGGGACCCTAAAGCCCTAGGGCTTACTGGGCCGGGTCAAATCGGGCCAGGTCAGCCCGACCCACTTGACAGACTTAATTCCCATTAATCAATCACATAAGATAATAATGTTAGAATTATTTATAATATATGAATTTGACATTAACTTTTCATTACGTTAAAGTAAAACAGACTGATGTTATTAATTGGTGAACAAGACACATGCCGTGTATTCATGGAAATTCCATATTGGCCTGTGTTCATTTCATGTTATTTGTGTGGTCTGACAATAATGCAGGCTTGTAGTAAACCTGTGAACCCATAATGGGGGTGCACTAGGTTAAGTTTTTTAAGCCTATAAATGTAAGGCTAGGTCCCCTCTTCTGGCATTAATCTTAGATATATTCCTATAAGCTGCCAGCCTTCATAAGCCAAAAGAGAGGAAGACTCATCCTAGTTCATCTTTAATTACGTGTCTCTATGGCGGATAAAGGTACACATCTTTTTTTGTGTATATTTCATTACATTAATAGGTTTTCTTGGTTTATGTGAATCTTTGTTGTGTTTCTCTGTTAATTTAACACTTGGTATCAAGAGCTTTTCACATTGATCTTAAATCCTATTAATGTTTATGAGATGAACAGTTTCTACCGCTGTAGTAATTCTGTTACAAACACTTTACTAGCTAGATTTTGATGTATCTAATGACTGAAAACTGAATTCTATGATTTTCTGGAAACTATGATGTATTTTTCCGAAAACTTCAACACAATTAAGTTTTGAAATCTGTTTGATATATCACCAATTTAATTTATTTATTTTCCGCTGTGTTTCTTGTTTACAGAGTGTGAATATTTTTTTTTTTTGATATTGGCTGCATTGAAGTCGGCTAAACTAAAGCCTTCCTAAGAATGAGTTCCGGCGGCTATGTTATTAATGATTCATTCAATTATTTAGTTTCATATGCTTACATTAAATAATATTATAAATTATTTAATTTATGAAATTAAAGTCTTCCTAAGTATGTGTTCTGGCGGCTATGTTATTAAAGATTCATTCATTTATTTAGTTCCATATGCTTAGATTAAATCATATTATAAATTATTTAATTTATGAAATTAAAAATTAAAGCTATTGTTTATAAAAGATGTCGAATTGTTATTTATTTATTTATATATTTATTCTATTTGAATTTGGTTCCATTTGAATTGTAACTAAATAAGATTTATGATATTTTCAATTGTGTGGTTACTTACTGTGTCACTTGAGTAAATTAAACAATGGCATGTTGAATCCCTGATATTGAATTTGTTATGTAAATTAGGGTAAAGAGTGTACATCAAAGTGACCTATTTGCTTTACTTTATGAGACTTGTTTAATCCATTTAGAGGGATATCACTAAGTTAAAACATACAATGATCTGCCCAAAGGAGATTTATTGTGTGTTTTAAATTAGTATTGTGATGAGCCCCATTATATAAAAATATTTTGATTTTAGTAAATTTGTCTGCCCAAAGGGGATAGATTTCTAATATTGAAAGTATTTTCTTGTCCTGCCTAAAGGGGGAATACTTGTTGATGTTGCGGGACTCATCGTTGTGATAAGATTATTATTCTTATGCCTTGATATTTTGATAAATTCATTCATATTGTGTTGTGAACAATTACCATTTATTTGAACAATAACAACTGCTGAAAAGGAATTTTATGCTAGGAGGTCAATTGATGAGCACCTCAAAAGTGGCTTGCTTGAAACTACCAATGCCAAAAAGTTTCTTGTCCAAGTGGGAAAAAGTATCTTGTATCCAATAAGGCTGAGACTGGAGATATAATTAATAAACTTCCAGGGATGAGGTATGAATTTATTCGGGGTGTTAGATATTACATACTTAAGATAGTCCACATTCAGTCCAAACTGAAAACTCTTCAAATAACTCTTCCTAATACTTACATTATTCACTCTGCTCTTAACTCTTTGCCTGTTGAGTTAAGCAAAATAAAAATTGTATATAATACTCAGAATGAATCTTAGTCAATCAATGATCTCATCTCCAAATGTGTTGTTGAAGAGGGAAAAAATAAAAAGGAGAAAGATGAGGTTGCCATGTTAGCTTCTCATGATTCCAATGCAAGCTCTAGCAAGGAACCTGGAAAGTTTGAAAGATCTAATAATCATACTACTAAGAAAGGTCAGGACAACAAAAGGCATGGTAAAGATCAAATCGAATATCCTGGGGTCAGTAACATGACTTTTAAGAAAAATAATAATTACTTTTTTTTATAAGAAACCTGGTCACAAGTAGAGAGATTGCACCAAATTTCATTCTTGGATAAAAAAGGAGTCAAAAGAAGGTAATCATCTATCTCTTGTTTATTTTGAGTCACACTTTGTAGATGTCCCCATTAATTCTCTGTGGTTTGATAGTGGAGCTACTGCTCATGTTTTCATTTCCTTGCAGGGGTTCAAAAACAAAAGGAAGCCAAAGAAAATGGAGTCAAGAATTAGAGTCGCCACATATGTCCAAGTTGAAGTAGAGTTCATAAAAATTATAGTTTTAGACTTAGAAACTGGCTATAATCTTGTTCTTGAAAACACTCTTTATGTACCGTCTTTTAGATGGAATTTGATTTCTTTTCCAATTTTAGACAAATTTCGTTATGATTTTAATTCTCTTAATGAAAAAGTTAATTTTCTTTTGAACTCCCGAATTGTTGTTCATGGAATCCTATTTGATGGTTTGTTTAAAATATCCCTGACTTCTGATTTTGAACACAACTCATTTAATTCTGAAAATGTTGGGTCTAAACAATCATTTTAAAATAAAAAATTGGGCATGTTTTAGCTTAGGTGTTAAGGTAATATCTTTAAAGATACAGTTGATAGATTGGTTAAGACTAATATTTTTCCTTCTCTTGATTTTTGGGACATAAGAACATGTATTGATTGCATTAGAGGAAAGTTGACTAAAACAAAAAAGAATGGTACTCGTAGTTCTGGTTTGTTGGAAATCACTCACATAGACATAAGTGGTCCGTATTCTAATACAATATGTGGTTCAAGTTATTTTATCATCTTTATTGATGACTTTTCTCGGTATGATTATGTTTTTCTTATTAGAGAAAAATCAGATTCTCTTTAAATGTTCAAAGTGTTTAAAACTAAAGTAGAGAAACAACTGGGAAAGGTCATTAAGATAGCGAGGTATGATCGTGGGGGTGAGTGCTATGGTAGATAAACTGAGTCTGGGCAAGAAATGGAAACCTTTGCCAAATTTCTACAAGATTGTGGCATAGTTTCCAAGTTGACCATGCTTGGCAGTCCTGACCAAAATGGTGTAGCCGAAAGGCAAAACCATACTTCAAAATACATGATGAGAAGTATGATGAGTAGATCTAACTTACCTGAGTTCGTCTTGGGTGAAGATATTAAAACATCCACGTACATTCTTAATTGTGTCCCTTCCAAGTCAGTTCCTAAAACCTCTTTTGAGTTGTGGACCAATAGAAGGTCCAGTTTAAATCATTTTCGAGTTTGGGGGATGTCCTGTGGAGGTAAAAATATATAACCCTTCAGAAAAGAAAAGTGAACCTAGAACCTCGCGTTGGTTTTTCATTTGTGATTTAGCTCATTCTAAAGGATACATGTTCTACTGTCCTACTAGGGGAACAAGAATAATTGAATATCAAAATGCAAAATTTCTTAAATTTGACATTGCAAATGAGGACTGTTCTCAGAATGATGTTCGTGCGCCGACTGAAAGTGCTAAAGTTATCAGAATTCCTCTTACTGTTACCTCAGTATCATTGTGTCTACACCTATACATGATGAACCTCATATACATGTACAAGTTGATAACCCTGTACCTATAGAAATTCAGGTGCCTGTTGTTGAAGAAGTGGTTCAGGCACCTATTGTTGTTGGTCAAGAGGTTCAGAATTTAAGGAGATCCAGTAGACCAAGATAATCATTGCTATCAAATGATTATTTAGTATACCTAGTGTTGACACTCAATTTTTGCTCTCCGTTCCTAAAATTAACGTCTTCAGGCTTCTTGATCATTAAAGGGCACAAAATATAATTTTTTCATCTTTTTTATAATTGTTGACAAATTATTGATAATCATCCTTACTTTAGGATTTTTATCATTTTGTTGTCGTATTTTTACTTTTCATAATTTATCAATAATCCTCCTTATAACAGGATTTCTATTAATTCATTATTGTTTTTAACATTTTACAATTATCTGCACACGTACACAACATGACATCATATTTTTATAATATTTTTTATATTAAATTATATTTTTTAATATTTTCAACATTCTTTACATTTTTCATAATTACAAATCAATACCTGCATTTTGTACATTTTTACGGTCCACAAATGCTAAGTCAGATCAATTATTTTTACACAGTATAATAATTTAATGTCTAGTCGCATTCGACAACGACCACACAATAATGTCTTGTCACATCCGACAATGACTACACAATGATGCCTTGTCACATCCGACAATGACTACACATAATGTCTTGTCACATCTGACAATGACAACTCAATGACACTATCCTTTGGACAATCATTTTATCCATTGGTCAAAAATATGAAAATCCTTTGATCAATACCCTAAGGATCAAAGGATGTGCTATTATATAAAGAGGAGACATCTCTTTATCCATTGGACATTAAGAGGTACCCAATTTCATTATAAATAGGAGAGATGGGAAGGCATTTCCATACATACATTTTTATTCTTCCTCTCTCTAAAAAAATCCACACATATTTTTCACCTCTTTCTCCTCTCCCTCAAACACAAAATTTGTTCATCTTTTTCTTTTTCTCTAAAACACATACATATGCTCAAAGTAAATACTTTGGCCGATGAAATTATCTTTCCGTCGAATATTTGAGGCCATTTCGTGAAAAAAGACGGATTTTATTTTGTCAAATTTATTATTTTATATCAAAGGCCAACACATGACCGATGAAAATATCTTTTCGTCAGATATTTGAGGCCACCCCATTATAAAAGACGGATTTTATTTGCTCAAATTTATCTATTTTATGTCAAAATAAATATTCTTCACCAATGAAAAATTACCGTCGATTTTTGAGGCCTCCACAAATAAAAGACGGATATTACGTATATAAATACGTAATAAAAAATTAAATATTTTGGGCGATGATGAAATCTTAAAAATATCACGACAACACGAAGGGTTTTATGATGCACATCTTGACAAGACGATTTAGGATGGCCAATTAATCGAGCAACCACTTCGTAGCCATGGCGTATCTAAAATCTAATCCGAGCCCACACTTTGATAAAAAATTTCTATTTTTATGTACATATGCACACATAGTTTCTAGTTTATTTTACTTTATTACTAACGTGTTTGTATAGATTTTTCGAGATTGTTTGTCGAAAAATGACATTCGAAAGAAGAATCTTTTATTTGTATTATTTTCTTGTAATTGTACATATCAAATATAGTGAAAACTTTACCTTTTGGGGTGTTGGTCGGGAGTATTCTTTATCTACATAATATGCATTTAGAAAAAACTTAGGCCTTTAATATTTAGATAAAAGAATTAAGTTAATCAAGTAATTCACATATTATGTAGTCTTTTCTTCTCAAATAAATCTTTACTTTTCTCCGTAACTTTAATCAAATAAAACTATTACTTGTAAATACTTTTTCTTTTCATGACACATTAAAATACATTTCTTTTCGTACATCATAAAATAGTTTTCTTTTTCACATGTAATTTATACATTTTATACATATTTTTTATAACAATAGATTTTATTTATATAGTTAATATACATATACTTTTACATGGTTTTAAACATTTATGTTTTTTTTTCAAAAGAATTATTTTATACTTAATACACATACACTTTTACATTATTTTAAATATTTATACCTCCACCTCATTGATAAGTTTAGTCTAGCCGGGTACCACATTTGTGGATCCTGAAGGGTGCTTAACCCCTTTCCTTCGAGATAATTTGAACCCTTACCTAGAGTCTCAATAGGTTTTCACGGACTAAAACATTAATCATATGTATCGACAAATAAATAGGTTTTCTTATTTTCCTTTAAAAATTAGGTGGCGACTCTGTAATTTTTTTTTTAATTCTTTTAGAGTCTATAATGTCATGTTTTGTTTAACCTTGGCGAAAACAGGGCATGACACCTAGCTGAATGTGACATTGTGGATCCTGTGACCTTTCTTGAAGCTTTATCATATGCTCAATCAAAGATGTGGCTTGATGCCATGTCTGATGAGATGAAATCCATGAGTAGTAATGATACGTGGGAGCTTTTAGAGATTCCTAAAGGCTAGAAGGTTGTTAGCTATAAATGGATTTTTAAGACCAAGAAGGATTCAAATGAAAATGTTGATTCAAGGTGAGATTGGTTGCTAAAGGATTCACACGACGAGAAAGGGTTGATTACAATAAAACCTTTTCACCGGTATCATCTAAGATTTCTTTTAGGATCATTATGGCATTGGTAGCCCATTTTGATCTTGAGCTACATCAGATGGATATAAAGACAACTTTTTTGAATGGTGATCTTAATGAAGAGGTTTACATATAACAACCTCAAGGTTTTATTGGTAAAGGTAGTAAGCATCTTGTGTGTAATTTGAAGAAATCTATCTATGGCTTGAAGCAAACTTCTTGACAGCGGTACTTGAAGTTCGAGGAAATTATCACTTCTATGGGTTTTGTGGAGAACAATATTGATCATTGCATCTATTTAAGATCAGTGGGAGTAAGTTCATCATTCTCACTCTTTATGTTGATGATATTTTACTTGCTAACAATAATTTGGGACTGTTGTATGAAACTAAGCATTCATTAAATAAAGTGTTTGATATGAAAGATCTAGGAGAGGCATCATTTGTGTTGGGTATTGAGATTCGAAGAGATAGGTCTCGTAAGTTATTGGGGCTTTCATGAAAAGGCTTATATTGAACGTATTTTGACAAGATTTCAGATAAAAAATTATAAGCCCGGAAATGTCTTTGTGGTGAAAGGTAATAAGTTAAACCTAGACTTGTGTCCTAAAAATAATCTTGAGAAAGATTCTATGAAAGATGTTCCTTGTTCAAGTGTTGTTGGAAGCCTTAAGTATGGACAAGTTTGCACCCGTCCTGATATTTCTTTCATTGTCATTGCTCTTGGACGCTATCAAACTAATCCAGGAAAAAGCCATTGGGTTGCTTCTAAGAAAGTAATTAGGTACTTGAAAAAGATAAGAGATTATATGTTAGTGTACAAAACGGTTGACAACCTTGAGGTAATTGGTTACACAGACACAGACTTTGCTGGGTGTTCTGACGATTTGAGGTCTACTTCTGGATTTATCTTTATGTTTGCAGGGGGTGCGATATCTTGGAAGAGTGTGAAACATCATCTTCTACCATGCAAGCCGAATTTATAGCTTGTTATGATGAAGTTACGCAAGCCATTTGGCTTAAGAATTTTATTTCAAGGCTTGTGGTAGTTGATTCCATCTCTAGGTCCTTGAAGATTTATTGTGATAACAAAGCAGCTGTGTTTTACTCAAAAAATAATAAATTTTCTTTAGCTTCTAAGCATATGGAAATTAAATATTTGGCCATGAGAGACATGGTTAAAGGAAAGGATATTGTGATTGAACATATACCTACTGATTTGATCCTCTTTGATTCACTAACTAAGGGGCTGAGACCTATAGTTTTTATGCAACATGTTCAGAATATAGGTGTTGTTGAGTCATTTGATTTATTGGGTTAGTGAGAGTATTTAATATTGTTATTCATTTGTCATTAGAAAATTTAGCATATTGTTTCGGGCTTATGGTGATATTATCTCTTTTATTGAGACATTTATTCTATGGTAGATTTTGCTATCATTTATGTTATTGATTATTATTGTGCACAGTTTAATATTGTTTTATTATATTAAGATTTTTTGCCTTACGTGTTGGTTACGTCTCATATTAATATGATCATATTGTTGTTTTATTGGATCTTTCTTTTTGGAGACATAAATGGTATATCATTCTACTTTGTGCATTATTTTGGTTGTTGCACCTTGTAATATGTTGCACATGTTGAACCTTAAAAATTAAGATTTTTTAGTAGAGCACATGTTGTTTTAGTGTTCACACATGTTGTAATAGAAAATCACGGTGACGATTTTTCTATGGTATGCATGTTGATTTTAAGCGTACATATTGATATGAAAAATCGTTTGAAGGACTAACAATGAAATAACCTTTATTTGGAGTCCATATAGGCTATTTTTTGCTACAAAACCACACCATTTGGTTTATGTCTACAAAACTTCAATGTTAGTAATTGTGGACTGGTCTTGTATCATTGGTTGATGCAAGTACTGCTACAGTTCAACAGTGATAATTTTTCTTAACTGAACTATGTTGGAGATGGAGTTCCACCACTAAATGCTTATGGCCACTATCTATTCATCCTGAGAATCATTTTCATTAAAAAAAATTCCAAAAACTTTTCTTTAAAAGTTAACATTGTTCAAGCGGGAGAATGTTAGATTATTTAAAATAAGTGGACTTGACATTAACTTTTCATTAAGTTAAAGTAAAACAAGCTGATGATATTAGTTAGTGGACAAGACACAGGCCATGTATTCATGTGGATTCCATATGGGCCTGTGTCCATTTCGTGTTATTTGTGTGGTCTGGCAATAGTGTATACCTGTAGTAGACCTGTGAGTCCATAACGGGGGTGCACTAGGTTAAGACTTCTAAACCTATAAATATAAGGCTAGGTCCCCTCTCCTGGCTTTAATCTAAGACGTATTCCCATAAGCTACCAGTCTTCATAAGCCAATGGAGATGAAGACTCAGCCTAGTTTATCTTTGATTACATGTCTCTATGGTAGATAAAGGCACGCATCTTTTCTTGCACATATTTCGTTACTTTAATAGGTGTTCTTGGTTTATGTGAATCTTTGTTGTGTTTCTTTGTTAATTTAACAAATAAAATATAATTGGAGCGTTGTAAAGTAATTACCCGGAGAAATTTTGTGTAGTTCGGTTGATGTCGATGGAAACAACTTTAATTAAATTTTATTTTGTTCGTAAACACAAGGTAGGTTTCAAATCTGTCAACCATCAACTTATCTTAAATTAATTTTTATACATGGATCAAGTGGTATAAGGTATTAAATAAGTTATCAGCTTGGCTAATTAATCCTCAATTAAAATAATGTCTAAAATAATTAAAACTTTAAATAGATCCTTGAAATATGTTTGAAACCTTGAGGAAATAAACAAAGCATGCAAATTGACTAAAAAAGCACGTTTCAGACCTATTGAAAGCATTAGCACATTAATTCTAGCTCACTTTGATCAAAGGTTGATCGTGACCAAGCTTAATTCTATAAAAACTCAAGATCTCAATTAATGAATAAAATCATTTCCAAACACCTCTAGAATCATGCGACCCGTCTCCATAAGTCATAAGTCTCGTATATAAACTATGGAGAGAGTTAAAATAGAAAAGACAAGTAAAATTTATAAAACAACTAGGAGGTTCATTACATCATTCACCACTAAAACAAATGTTCATCCTTAAACATGAAGAGAAAGAAGTACCTAGACTATCAAAATGATGAGTATATATGCTCCATATGTTAGACTCAACATCCCAAGTGGCTTTAACCACAGGAAGATGCCTTAACTACACCTTCACAGAGGCTATCTCCTTGGATCTCAACTTTTAAACCTGCCTATCCATAATGGCTATAGGCTTCTCCTAAAATGTCATATTCTGATCCAAACTCCCTGAATCACAAGCGAATTATCCAGATAATACCTGTTCAACATGGATATATGGAAAATTAGGTGCACGACTAAAATATCCAGTGGCAAAGCCAACTCATAAGCAACTAGACCAATATGCTGAAGAATCTCAAAAGGGACATTAAACCTCCGACTGAGCTTTCTTTTCTTTTCAAATCTCATTATACCCTTCATAGGTGATACCTTCAACAAGACCTGCTCACCCTGCATGAACTCCCAATCATGAACCTTCTTGTCAACATAAGTTTTTTGTCTACTCCGAACCGCTAAGAGCTGGTCCTGATCAATCTCACTCGGTCCATTTAACTTCTCAATAAATCAGTGCCCTAAGGTCTAACCTCATAAGAATAAACCACCCAACTAGGAACCTATACTTCCTTCTATACAATGCCTTGAATAGAGCCATCTGAATACTAGAATGGTAGTTATTATTATAGAAAAACTCCACTAAGGATAAAAACGTATCCCAATAACCCCCGAAATCCATCACACAAGCCCGTAACATGTTTTTCAACACCTGAATAGTTCATTTTGACTAGCCATCTATTTGTGAACAAAATGTTGTACTCATATCCAATTGAGTACCTAACTTTCGTTACAAAGTATGCAAAAAGTTTGGAGTAAACTGAGTACCTCTATCTGAAATAATGAAAATGGGTACGCTATGTAATCGATCTATCTCGCGAATAAAGCTCTTGGCTAATTTCTCTGCATTATAGTTCATTTCATAGGCATAAAATGGGCTGATTTGGTCAATTTGTCTACAATCACCCAAATAGAATCAAACTTTCCTAAGGTTTGAGGCAACCAAACTAGAAATTTCATAGTGATATGCTCTTATTTTCACTAGAGAATGGGTATCCTCCGAAGCAAACCATCATGTCTCTGGTGCTCATATTTCACCTGCTGACAATTCAAACACTTAGCCACAACTCTGCAACATCCCTCTTCAATCTACACTACCAGTAATATTGATTTAGGTCATGATACATCTTCATTGCACCTGGATAAATGTAACACCATGAACAATGGTCATCCTCCATGATAGATTTAGTTAAATCACCAACTCTAGGAATACATATCCGCCCTTTAATCCTCAAAACACCCTCTAGGTCCAAAATTGCCTTCTTAGCCTCACCTTGAATCACCTATCTCTGATAATATACAACTTTTTTTCCTCAAACTGACAATCTCGAATCAGCTTTATCAACAAAAACCTCGTCTTTACACACGTAAGAACTCTACCTAACTTAGAGATATCAAGACGCACGAAACTATTAGCCAACCATTGAACCTCCCTGGCTAATGGCCGCTCCTCTACACTCAATACTACAAGACTAACCATACTAACTACGTTCTTGCTCAAGGCATCCGCTACTCTATTAGCCTTGCCCGAATGATATAGTCATATTATAATCTTTCTATAACTATATCCACCTACTCTGTCTCAAATTCAACTTTTTTTGCTTAAATATATACTAAAGGTTATGATGATCAGTGTATACCTCACAATGAACTCTATAAAAATAGTATCGCCACAACTTTAATACAACCACAACCACTATTAACTCTAAATCATGAGTAGGGTAATTTCTCTTATGTGGTTTCAACTTTCTCGATGTATACGTTATACCTTATTTTTCTGCATCAACACAACATCCAAACCAATACCAGAAGCATCACAAAATACAACAAAGCCCTTACCTTTAATAAGTAGGGTCATGATAGGAGTTGAAGTCAATAAAGTCTTAAGCTTTTGAAAACTCTCCTAATACTTATTCGACCACTGGAAAACCACATTCCTTTACGTTAATCGAGTCATGCAATAGAAGGGAAACCCTGCACAACTGCTTGTAATAGCCCGCCAGCCCAATAAAACACTAAATATCTTAAGGTGAAATAGGTCATGACCAATTTTGGACTGCCTCAACCCTGACCGGATCGACCATAATACTCTCTTTGAACATCACATATCCCAAGAATGCCACAGAACTTATCCAAAGTTTACACTTTGAATACTTGCCATATAACTTCTCATCCCTCAACTTCTAGAGTATAATCCTCAAATGCTTCGCATGATCTGCCTTGTTCATCAACTCCACGAATTCCACTGGGCTAAAGTCAACCCAAAGGATATAATCAAGAACACATAGTGGCCATATCTAGTCTGAAAAGATGTCTCAAGAATGTCCAAAATTTGAATCTTCAATTGATGATATCCTGACCTCAAATTAATTTTTGAGAACACTGAAGTACCTTAAAGCTGATCAAATAAGTCATCAATACATGGTAGAGGATACTTATTCTTGATTATCACTTTTTTTAAACTGTCGATAATCAATACACATCCTCACACATCCACTCTTCTTCTTTACTAACAATACCAGGGCACCCTAAGGTGATATACTTGGTCGAATAAAACCCTTATTTAACAAATCCTGAAGCAGGTCGTTCAACTCTTTTAACTCCATAGTTACTATCCTATAAGGAGGAATCAAAATGGGCTTAGTGCCTGGCTCCAAATCAATACCGAATTCAATGTCTCTATTAGGAGGAACACTTGGAAGATCGGTAGAAAATACATCCATGAACTCTCTAACCACCTTCACTGACTCTAAAGAAGGTGTCTCAGTATTAGTATCATAAATATAAGTCAAATATGATAGACACTCCTTCTCAACTAACCATTGGTCTTGTATAAATAAAATCACCTTCTTAGGATACAAACTCTGCCCACCTCTCCATTTCGACATGGACTATTAGGCATAGCCAAAGTAACCGTCTTGGCATGACAATCCTAGACAACATGATAGGGAGAAAGCCAATCCATACCTGAAATTACGTAAAAGATGACCATATCAAGAATAATCAAATCTACTCAGGTATCACACGCCAAAACAGAAATAACACAAAATTGGTACATCCGATCCACCATCACCTAGTGGTGTAGATACACAAATAAACACAACTATGGACTCACACATCATATCAAGGCTGGAAGAAAAGTATGTAGACATATAGAAAAAGACATGTAGAACCAGGATCAAATAACACCAAAAAAGTTCAATGAAAAAATAAACTGATACGTGTAATGCTCACATTAAAATACTCTACCTCAAGCTTTTCTGAAAAGGAATAATAGTGAGCTCTATCATCTATCACCTGACTCACTCCTCTACCACCTCTTCTGCTAGATGGTGGTGCACCTCTACCTCCTTGAGATATGCCCTAACCCCTAGTTGCGGGTACTACTGCTCTAGTATGAGCCTGATGACCTTATTGTGGATCTATTTATCTATATACTAGAAAATCTCTCCAAAATTGATTCGGATTATCACACTCATAATAGGACCTAAGAACCACTAACTACCGAGAGTTACTTGAATATCCTCTATGGCGTCCACAACCTGACAACTATTGAGTTGAACCATGTGAATCCTATTCCAAACCATAAGAACCCAGACTTGAATGTCCATCCTCTGATATTTGCATTGCTGCTTGAATTGGTCTACCATGGTGAGGGCAAAAATCTCATCTAAATAAACTCCTACCTCCAGATAAGGTACTACTGAACCAACCTTATGTATGGGACCTCTCGTCCCTCAGATCCCCATATTCATCACTATACATCAACTCAAACTCCTTTGATTACTAAACAACTCTCTGAAGAGAGGCCCTAACTGGGCTACAATAAATACAACATTTTTTATCATAAGGTTCAAACCTCTCATAAATCTATTGTTTATCTTATCCTCGTCTGGAAAGATCACCATAGTATAATGGGATAAGACATAAAATTGAATATCGTATTCAGCTACAAAAATACCTTCTTTTGTTTAATGCTCAAATTGGTGCCTACACTCTTTTCTCAAGCTACAAGGGATGAATCTATCAAGGAAAGCCTGTGGAAACATAGACTAAGTCATCGATAGAGAACCTGTTAGCCTGGAAGCAATATAGGAGAGCCACCACCACTTGGTAGGACCATATATTTGTAACGTAGTATAATCAACCCTGGAGGATTCAACCAATCCTACACTCTGAAGTCTCTTATGGAAACTAACCAGAAACTCATAGTTGTCCTCATACTAATCACCCTAAAACTGTAGTGGATCCATATTTCTAAACGTCTTAAACTGTCATTACTTCTCAATAGATATAGGTGCCCTAACCCCATTGGTAGCTCCTACCCCTAGTAAAGGCATAGATTCATACTTTAGTGTTGGTTGAACCACCAGACCTTAATAAATTAGAATGGGTTATTACTCTGGGGTCTGCGACCCCACCCTAACCTGTGAACCTTGTAGTGTTCCAAATGATCCACCTCCCTAAGTTATACTCTCCAAAACTCCCAGACCCCTAATCATGGTATCCTAAAGAACCGATGTTGCAACAAATCCTGGTGGTGCCTAACCTAGGCCCATATCATTAGCTGAAACCTGAATATCATCTTACCTACCTCAAAATCAACCTCGGGAATACCCGCCCTATTAGAAATTTGAGAGGCTCCCCAAGATGTCTCTCTATGATGACTTCTGCCCCTACCACATTCTCTACCACATCTACGTTACCCAGCTGGAGCAGCCAGCTCAGGGGATGGTAAAGGCTCCTGACCACCATCCTGAGATGCATCACTCCTCACCATCTGTGAGTGAATAAGATAAGAATTTTAGTATTTCAACTTAAAGGGTCTATATTGTATGATAAAAGAGAGAAAAAATGAATATTTTCTAAAGTTCTGTAGCCCCCCAAAGCTAGGTCATAGACGTCTTCATATCGATCTGTAAACCTCTACTATATTCAAATAGTACTTGTGATGCCAACAAACCTAGGGCTTTAATACTATCTTTCATGATCTAAAAATCAGGATCGTGATGACACCTGTCACTCCAACTATAACAGGTAAACCTAAAACCCCAACCCAAACACAATAAATCAAAAGAAAAAAAGCAGAACGAAATACAAACAGAACAAAAACTGAATAATCACCAAAGCTAATTAACAAACTAATATAGTCATACTATAGATAATCCCGGATCTGGTAGTTACTAATAAAAGCCTCTAAATACATAAATCAAAGAAAAGTTTAAGTATCTCAAAAAGCGTAAAATGCATAAAGATAAGTGTGGAAGGGATTTCAGTACTCTCTGAAATTTATCACAGATACCTCGAATCTCTAAAGATGCTAACATAGAAGAAACTACAAGAATCAATGACCTCTACCGGTACCTACATGTAAGGTAAAGAAAAAACAAGGGTGAGTACAGAGCCAGATGTACTCAACAAGCATCGTTGACTGACTTTAATTTAAAGTGGTGACGAGTAACACTACCCCAACCCTCTAAAACAACTATACAACCTGGACTCAAGAGAACCACCCTAGTCCAACAAAATAATCAAGTCTAGCAGACATAAGGATATCATTTGTCACGGTTCAAGAAATCCTCAATATAGTGAAATCAAGTAACAAATATTCAAGAACCCAATAATTAGAACAAAATTAGCAAATACACTTTACTCAATGTAAACCAGAAATGAATGCAATACAATGTGTATGATATGTACACACTTACCGAGCAATGGCTTTTAAGGTTAGGACTGATGCTGAACTCACAAGGTCCATGTGTTGTGCAGGTGTGCACTCCATCCTAATAAATATATATTGTTTAGGCACGTAATCGATCCCAATAATAGTTAATAATGTGTAGGCGTTCACTTCGACCCCAATAATAGATAATGATATGCAGACGTGCACTCCGACCTCATATGACATGTAATGCATAGTGTACAAGAGTGCAACTCCAATCTCAAATCAATAATAAAATTAAGAAAAGCATTTGATGTCTTGAGCAAGATCAGATATCAAGTTTAAAATTAACTTAACTTATCAAGTGGGAGTATTCTCATTAGCTAGCACTTTCAATAATTCATTTACAATGATGAATCAGCCCAATCGTACTAGCAAATAAGAAAAACAGTTTAAAACAAATAAATGATTTATTTTAACCCTCAAATAGCACAAGTACCCATATAGATGCCCGTCTTTTTACCTATATGAGATCCCCAAATTTCTGTTACTCCCATTACACATAACGAACACATAAGCACTTTGAAAAGAGTCTAAGAAAGTCTCAACTTGCCTCAAATCAAAGCCCAAGCGTTAATATACAAACTTGCTCATTTATAATGGTTCTGAATGATCAAAATCTATTCAAATATATTATTTCGTAAAAATACGATTCTAATAACACTCATTTTATATATTCTTACTCTAAGAATTCTAGACCAAACACTTAATTTTTCTAGATTTACACACACACACACACATATATATAATAAGCGGCAATAAGCAGACACTTCTTCGACATGCCTGCTTGTGTTGCTTGCTTCAGTTGCTTCAATCGTAATTTTACTATATTACCCCTAATTAATTACTATAAGTTATTTAAGTATTAAAAAATTTGTAATATTAAATAAAAATATAAAATAATCGACATTCCTACTTGTGTTGCCTACTTCAGCTGCTTCAATCGTAATTTTACTACATTTTCCCAAATTAATTACTATAGGTTATTTAAGTATGAAAAAAATATAATATTTAATAAAAAATATAAAATTGACAAAAAATAATAAATTAATTTTTGATTTTTTAAATTAATTTGTTGTCTTATATGATGTCTATTTATACTTCTTTCACAAGTATTTTTTATAGTAATTTTATTATATCACTTCTGATTAGTTATTATAAGTTATTTAAGACATGAGTTCTCTGTTGCTTCAATCGTGATTTTATTATATCACCCCTAATTAATTATTATGATCACATTAGAAAATTAATAATATTTCATAAAATAGACACAAAACGATATGTCAACATATAATATTTGATTGACTATCGAAATTATATTACTGCCACATAAGTTAACTTTTGAAACTATATCAGTATCACTTAAATAGAAGAAATAGTATTATAAATCACAATAATTAAAAACTAAAATTATTTTAATAATTAATTATCTAAATTACATTTGTGTCACATAAATTAAAAATAAAAAAAATAATATATATTGGCATGGGCCTTCAATGTTTAGTATATATATAAAGTACGACGCATTATCCGAAAGCAAAAAACTACAGAACCCTCAGTTTCAAAGTAAACATAAATATATACAAATCCTATCATTAACGCCAAATATTGGCTCATTCTATAGCTTTAGTCATCATTACATTATCATTAGGTTAACCTACTACTTGCCCTATAATTATTAACCAATGATTGAATCATGATGTCATACACTAATAAGTAATAATTCAAGCAATTCTCATCGCACAAAGTGCTTAATTTTCCATAATATTGGTCATCACCACTCAACCCTCTATACCCTGTGCAGCAACCAATTTATTTTTCCAACTTTGTACGTAGTTTTATTCCCTTCAACCCCACCATAAATTAATGCCAAGAAAATACTAATGTTCTCACTAATCAATCACTTAAGATAATAAAACAAAATTGGAGCTTTGTAAAGTTATTACCTGTTTCAATTTGTTGTAGTTCGATTGTCTTCGATGGCAGCAATATTTGTTAACTTTTCTTTTTGTTCGTGAACACAAGTTCGGTTCCAAAACTTTCAACCCCCACTAATCTTAAATTAATTCTTAGGGAAAAAGACACTCTATAACACTTTTTAAAATAAATAGCTCAAGTTTGAAAACTTTCCAAAAAGTGGCCAGTCGAACATACTATTTACGCTTAATAGTCGTTTCCTAATTTGGGTCATTTTGGCCTACGCAGTTCATATACAGTCCATATACAATACTGATACACTATTCAACTTGGAAAATTTGGTCCTTTTAAAAATATTTCAATTTCTTTTTGCTATAAATTTTTTAACTCATTAAATATTCTGCTTTTTTATTGTTTAGAAATAATAATTAAATTATATAAAAACTATATAATTGTTAAATAGAATATGTATCTATATAAGATATATGTATAGAAATTGTATAGTTCTATCAAATATGTATATGTATAAAATATATGTAAAAAATATATAGAAAGTGTATGAAAATTATATAATTGTTGTATAAAACGTGTAAGAAAAATGTATAGTTATTGTATAAATTGTGTATCAAAACTGTATAATTTTCGTAGAAAATATTTATATGTATATGTATAGAAGTTGTATAGAAGGTGTGTAGAAATGGTATAGAACAAGTCAGTAAATTGAAATGGCTAAAAAGTGGAATTTAAATTCCATGACCATTTTCATGGAAATAGTTTAATTTTAAGTGTCGTTTCTGACCTTTCCCCTAATTCTTATACATGGATCAAGTGGTATAAGATATAAAATAAGATATGGGCTTGGCCCATTGATCATTGGTTAAAATAATGTCTAAAATAATCAAAACTTCGAATAGATCCTCAAAATATGTTTGGAACCTCTGATAAACAAACAAAGCATGTGAATTCATTAAAAACACATTTTGGACCTATCGAAAGCATTAAAATATTAATCCAAGGTCGTTTTGATTGAAAGTCGATCGTAATCAAGCTTAATTTTATAAAAACTCCATAACCCAATTAATGACTAAAATCATTTTTAAACACCTCAAGAGTCATGAGACCCATCGCCATAAGTCATGAGTCACGTATACAAACTACAGAGAAAGTTAAAATGGAAAAGGCGAGTAAAATTTATAAAACAACTAGGAGGGTCATTATAGAGAGTTATATTTCAAGATTATTATTAATGTAGGGTGCCCATGTGGGGGCTCATATGCTTATTGTGAATGTCTTGACATCATATATTGCATGTTACCCGTGTGGGGATTTTATTTGACATCATTAGCCTTAGTTGTGTATTAGAATGCCATTATTATTATTGTGATGTTCGTGCGGGGGTTTGAATAGATATACAGGCCTTATTAAATATTATTTGTCTTTTTCATGATAGAAATGTCCAAGAGGTTTATGTGATATTAATGATGTCTTATATATATATATATATATATATATATATATATATATATATATTCTAATGGTGCCAAATGGGAACTAATATCATGAATTATTGACATATTGGGTTGAATTTTAGGCTCACTTATATGGGTATCTAATGGATTGCTATCTTCATGTTGATTTGATTACGAGCATTATATTCTTATTTTTTACATACATATTCATAAGATATTGTTACCATTGAGAGACATTATTTTTGAAATAAACTGAGATATTTTATGGTAACCTTGATTCGTGAAAACAAGTCGAAGAGGTGAGTTGAGGTTTGAGATAGTATACAGGTTGCGAATCCCTCATGTGTCCTATTTTAGGAGCGCTGAGCCTTAGTAGGTGTATTAGAAAGTCATGTGATGACTTTCATTTCTTCTTTGTGACTCTACCACCATTGTATTGCGTTGAATATCCATCTTTCGTGTTTTCTTTATGTACTTCCCTTTGTGTATACTTAGTTTTTGTATATATTTTTTATGTTTTGCTTCTATTTCAATTTTATGTACATATATAAGAACGATTAGTAGAGACGATGTTAGCAACCATTTGGGAACTTTTCTGCTTTACAGGTGACGTGGTCATAGTTTTTCCTTACTTATACTATTTTATACAGTGCTCAGTCGACCTATGATACCTACTAAGTTCAAGTGAACTATATTCACCCCTACTGTTCCCTTTTGGTGCAGATCTCGACATGCTCTAGAGTTTAGAGTTGATTTTTGACCTCCTAATATCTTTCTCCTATCTTTATTTATGCTTATAGATATGTTATGCATTTTTCTTTAAATTTCAATATTATTTTAGATGCTCTTGCACTTAGAACACTAGATTTGGGGGGGGTAGTGGTGGGGGATTCCTATGTCATTTTCTCTCGGACTTCTACTTTTTATTGTTGTGTTGATCTAATTTTACTCTTGAAGTCTTATTTTCTTAATTTATTTATAATTTCATACTTTTTTGCTTTTTTGGACAACTGTCTTATCTACCAAGGTTGGGTCTTCATAGTTGCCATCATGACCTCTACTTTTGGATTGTAATAAATTGGTATCGGAGCACTTAGTTCACCAATCTCATAAGTACAAAAGTAGGATGTCTCGTAGAGTTTTGCAGATCAGTACATTGATATCTATATCTATCTTTGAGAGGCTATAAGATATTTTTAGGAAAAACTTCTCTGATTTGATCTCTTGTCGTGCAGTTTGTTCATACCCAACATTATAAACATGTATTTTATTCTTTTTATGCAGATAGTGAGAACTAGGTCTATGGATACTAGTTATGTTGAGCCAACACTTGATGTGGAAGCCCATATCATAGGGCGAGGCAGGGGTCTTGGTCGGGCCAAAGGTAGAGGATGGGTCGGAGGAGCTGCCCCAGCCAGAGGACGTGCTAGAGAGTCCTTTTTTGAGCCTGAGGTTAAGTATGCTGAGAAAGACTATTACGTTGGAGGTGTGGGGCTAGTTTAAGTTCTATAGGGTTCAGTTAATACCCCAGTGCTACAAGGTCTACTGATTTATCTCTTAAGTCATTTGGAGGTTATTCTCTTGAATGTATCGGGTATTCCTCAGACCTTGAGTGGTGTTCTGCCGTCAGTACCAAATTTTGCTTATGGTACCCCGACTTTGTGGGTTCAGCCATCATTTGTAGTACCCTCCACATATGGATACACTACCTAAAAGACTTATTATTGCTCTGGTTACTTCAGGTAAGGTGATGTCTTCAGATGATCAGAAGAGGTTTGAGAGTTTTTTTTTTGTTTGGCTCCTTTTATGTTTTATGGTATGATTAGATAGGATTTTTATGAGTTTCTAATTGAATGCCAGGAGAAGTTACATAATCTTAGATCCATTGAGTCTCACAAAGTTTCTTGTACTATGTATCAACTGATGGATGTGTCCAGACATATGTGGAGGTCTCTACCTAGTTGTAGGTATTTAGGTTCGCTTGCTATAACTTGGGATTAATTTTATGAGGCCTTTGTGGAGAGGTTCGTTGAAACACCCTGAGTTTGACTCTTAAAAATTTCCTAGGTCTTGAGCTTTCTGGACATCATATGACTCACCATACTAGTCGTATGTTATGGGTACGGGTTAGGTGACCCAATCGTATGTTGTTTGGTTCTACATGAATGAGTTTCTAGTGTAGTTACGACTTGGTGGGTACGGGTCGTATGGTTGTAGATAGGTCGTTGGTTTGGTTCTTCACTTAATCTGAATCTTAGTAGCTTGACTTGACTCTGAGTACTAGTGGCTCACTAAGAGCCATATGAATAGGGTATGAGTCATCACAAGGATTCGTATGTTGTCTAGTGTCCAACTCTTTTGATTTTATATTGGATACGATTTGAGGGTACTTGTCGTATGGTCTGGATACGACTTAGGAAAGGTGAGTCGTATGGTGGACATGGTGTGATGTCCATAATTCCGTTTAGGGTACGAGTGGTGGGTACCAATCGTATGTTGTGTGTATGAGTCAAGGGTGGGGGGAGTCATACCCTTCTGTGGTGATTTTTACAACTTAAGTTGAGGGTATTTTGGACATTTCTCCTGATAACTTCTTTTGACCCCATGACTTAAAACACTACTGGGACTTCATTTACCCTATAATTCTCAATCAAAAACACTTTAAATACTCATATATATATCTCAAAACTTTTGGTTCAAGAAAGAGTCTAGGGTTTTCTTCAAGCAATCAATTAACGCTCTAAGGGGTGGTTTCTTTCAGTCTTCTTTGTTATCTAAGACATGTTACTCCTTATTGTTAGTTCAACTAAAGGCATGTTTAATTAATGGTTTTCATGACATAATTGTTATATTGTTTTGGGTTTTGAACTATGTGTTGGGGTTTTTGGTTATCAAAGGTTAGTCAATGTTTTCCCATGGTTTATTTATGGTTTTACATTTTATATATATCTATATGGTTTGAACTTATGGTTGCATGGGAATGGTTAAATGGTACTTGGCTTTGATTTTGGAACTCTTATGCCCTCAATATGTTTGTTAAAATGCCTATGAGAATGTTTTTATCACATAGTTTGACAATTATTGAACTCCTTGCATTGCATAAAAGGTAATGAAACCTAAATTGGTTTAAATGATTTTAAATGGATTTGTAAGGCCTCGGTGGCTATGGGATTGGTTTTAATGGAAACTCTGGAGTCAATTTGGTTTAGTGGTTCTGGTATGGAATAAATGGATAGACTTGCAAGCTCTAGTGTTGGTATGATAATACAGATAATTAATGCCTAATAAATAAGACTCCTTGGTAATTGGTTGATTATGTTTTTATGGTTTTAATATGGGCTTAAAAGGGGAAGTGTTAGCAATGCCGTGAAAGGTGGTAGTCCCGGGGAACCAAAACTATAAACTCCCATTTGCCAATGTGCGGTGGTCTTGGTGACCATGTGCATGATGTCACACTTATATTTTGGGAGAAGCACTAGTCATCTCCGGTTTTTCTATGGTTCGTGCGAATAACATGCGTTGGGACCCTTTCAGCAGAGTGAGCCGAACCCATATAGACCATGGGTGATTTTAGGATGGTCGAGCTACACAATCCAGGTTAAAGATTTTGAATGCATGCTAAACCTGGTTCCTTTTCCCGGCATGATGTATATATATGTATGAATGTAATTGCATCTTGATATTTAGTTGGTTTCAAATGTTGGCATTATTTTATTCTTAACCTGAGTGCATGCTAGCATTCACCCGCTAACCCATCTTCGGGCTCTGTTTCCCCTTGTGATGCAGGAACCGTCCATACTCCTCCTGCTCAGTGATCGAATTCGGGGAAAACATATGTTGGATTAAAGTGGCGAGCTTCCATACTCCAGAAGGCTCCATTTCATATTATGGATTTATCTACATACTTTTGTCATTTCATAGACTTTGGTTTTGGCTATGGTCAGGAGCATATCCCGATTAGATATTGTTTTGCTTTCAGATAGAGGTTTTATGTGACTACTATAGGTTGGTATGAGTGGTGTTGGTATGGGTGTCATCCTTGGAATTGGTATTGGTATTAGGGCTGACACTGTTGGACTGTATTTGATTTATGATTATTTTATTTTGTTATTTGATATATATATATATATATATATATATATATATATATTTAAAATTCATCT
Source organism: Capsicum pubescens (assembly GCA_030864215.1). Lineage (NCBI taxonomy): Eukaryota > Viridiplantae > Streptophyta > Magnoliopsida > Solanales > Solanaceae > Capsicum > Capsicum pubescens. Next base: position 94,665,737 of record CM061538.1, on the reverse strand, counting down.
AGCTTGTGGTATAGGGTGGTTATAGTTGGGTCTTGGGGGTAGTCTTAGGCCCCATTTGGGCTTGAGACACCCGACACGACTAGGACCTAGTTTGGGTCCTGTAAGATTGGTATCAGAGCCCTAGGTTCATGGTCATATGGGAGTCCATAAAGCAGTGCCGAGTAGATTCTCTTTTAAGAATATGTAGCACGCCACACTCATAAGGGAGAGGCTACAAGGCATTTAGGAATGTTTCTCTTTCTTATGTTTTGTTTTTAAGTTGTAGAGTCTAAGGTCTTGAATTCTCATCTAATTCCTATTTTTTCTCTTTTCAGATCATGCCTCTTCGATGATCTGATGCTCACAGAAACTACTCTATCGCACCTGTGGACAATGTTGATGGGACCTATTTTACCTATGGGGTCCAGACCTGATCTAGGGGTCTAGGTCATGATTGTTTGGGAGTTCCACTGATTCCCTCTAGTCGTCAAGTTCCTCAGGCTGACGTGATAAATGTTGAGTTTCGTTAGTCGATTCACATATTGCCTCAGTTGGTAGCTTCTTAGGCTGAGAGTGGTGCATCTGTTACTCCATCTTCTGAGGCCACAAGGGTCAGCCAGTTCATGAGGTTAATTCCTTAAACCCTTATGGGGTTAAGGTGGAGGAGGTTCCTCAGGGTTTTCTTGATGAAATGGAAAAGATCTTCCGAATTATACATGACACTAATGTAGAAGGCATGGAGTTTGCCGCCTACCAGCTGAAGGATGTGGTGTACCAATGGTACGAAGAATGGGATCTGGCAATTAGTGACGGTGATGAGTCAGCTCTATGGGAGGATTTCTCTAATGCTTTCCTAGACCATTTTTTCCTCAAGAGTTGAGCGAAGCAAAGGCGAAAGAGTTTGTAAATCTGAAGTAAGGTAAGATGTCTGTCAAGGAGTATGCCTTGAAGTTTCACCAGTTATTCTGTATGCTGCAGAGATAGTTTCTAATATGCGAGCTAGAATGAGAAAGTTTACTTTCGGGTTATCCAGAGATTTGATATTGGAGAGTAAGGCTTCCTTGTTGATCAAGCACATGGATATCTCTAGGTTGGTTATATACATGTAACAGTTAGAGAAAGAGAAGAAAAAACAGGCTGAGATAGGGGAGAGGCAGGACAAAAAATTTATGTTCTTTGAGCAGGGTGGTGGCCAACATCAGAGTAGTAGGGATGGGGAAAAATGGACAAATAAGAAGTGAGGCAACTCTGGGTCGTACTCGCCGGCTAGTGCTTCCTACCCGAAGCCATCGAGTGACAAACGTTTCCATGGTGGTGAAAAATTTTGGGCACAGGGTGACTAAGATCAGGCTAGTGGGGCTCAGTTAGCTCCATCATATCCTCTCTGCAGATCCTGTAGTAGATTACGTTGGGGTTTTTATGAAGAATGAAGGGATAAGTGCTTCAACTACGGTCAGCCAGGGCACATGATTAAGAACTGTCCAATGGCTAAGGTTGTTTCGGGGGAGAACAAGGTTCCAGTCGCTTCATATTCAGCTCCAGTACCAAAGGGTGCACCATCTAGTTTCAGCACTGGTTGGAATCATCTATATGCTTTCACCACCTGGCAGGACACCAAGGCATCCCCTGATATTGTGACTAGTACGTTGAAACTTTTTTCCCGTGATGTGTGCTATTTACTTGATTTGGGGTCCTCTCTCCTATGTGACCCTATTTGTGGCTTTACATTTTGGTTTTGGTCCCAAGGTTATTTCAGACCTTTTTTCTATTTCTATTTCGGTAGGTGACTCTGTTATTCCTAGAATGGTCTATAAGGGGCGTGTGGTATCTATTGGCAGTAAAGAGATGGTGGTAGATCTGTTTGAATAAGATATGGTGGATATTAATGTCATAGTGAGGATGGATTGGTTACACTCTTGCTATGCATCCCTAGATTTTTTAACCCATAAAGTTATTTTTAAATTCCCTAATAAGTCAGTTATTGAGTGGGGGGTGGTTCCCTAGCTCCTAAGGGGAAGTTCATATCTTATATTAGATCTCAAAGATTAATCTCCCGGGGGTGTCTCTATCATCTAGTCCGTGTTAAAGATTCTAACTTGGAGGGTCCTTCTTTACATTCCGTTTTGGTAGTGAATGAATTTCCCAAGGTCTTTCCTGATATCCTTTTTGGTGTTCCTCCTGAGAGGGAGATTTAGTTTGGGATTGATCCTATACCTAAAACTCATCCAATTTCTATTCCCCCATATAGAATGGCTTCAGCTGAGTTGAAGGAGCTTAAGGAGCAACTCAAGGATTTTTCAGATAAGGGTTTCATCTATCCTAGTGTGTCCCTGTGTTGGTGCACCTGTGTTATTCATCTATAAGAAGGATGGTTCCCTTCAAATATGCATTGATTACCGACAGTTGAATAAGGTGATGGTTAAGAACATGTATCCTTTTCTAAGGATAGATTATTTATTCGATCAGTTGCAAGGTGCTAAGTTTTTCTCCAAAATTGAACTTCAATTTGGGTATCATCAGCTTAAGATTAGGGAGGTGGATATTAATAAGACTGTCTTCCATACCTGATATGGTCACTTCGAGTTTCTGGTTATGTCTTTTGGATTAACCAATATCCCTGCGACATTCATGGATTTAATGAATAGGGTCTTCCATCAGTTTCTGAACCTGTTTGTCATTGTCTTCATTTATAACATCTTGGTGAATTCTAAGAGTGAGATGGATCATGTAAATCACCTCTGTATTGTGTTCCAGACCTTGAAAGAGCAATAGTTGTATGCCAAGTTCTCGAAGTGTGAATTTTAGTTGAACATTGTCATTTTTCAAGGTCATATCATCTCTAGTGAAAGGATCATGGTGGATTCACAGAAGGTTATAGTGGTGAAGAGATGGCCTAGAAACACGACTCCAACCGATATTCGAAGCTTCCTGGGTTTGGCTGGCTACTATAGGAGTTTTTTGGAAAGTTTTTTAACTATAGCTACCCCTTTGACTAAGTTGACTTAGAAGAAAGTAAAGTTCTTATGGTCAGATGGGTGTTAATCATGTTGTGCTGCCTTGTTCCATCTAGGGTTGTAAATCATGTTGTGCTGGACATTTCCCCTGATAACTTTATCACATAGTTTGACAATTATTGAACAATTTGCATTGTATAAAAGGTAATGGAACCTAAATAGGTTTAAATGGTTTTAAATGGATTTGTAAGGCCTTGGTGGCCATGGTGTTGGTGTTATTGGAATATCTTGAGTCAATTTGGTTTAAAGGTTTTGGTATGGCATAAATGGATAGACTTGTAAGCTCTAGTATTGGTATGACGATACCGACAATTAATTCCTAATATATAAGATTCCTTGGTAATTGGTTGGTTGTGTGTGAATGGTTTTACTATGGGCTTAAATAGGGAAGTGTTAGCAAAATCCGTGGAAGGTGGTGGTCCTGAGAAGACCAAAACTGGAAACTCACATTTGCCGATATGAGGTGATCTTGGTGACCTTATGTATGATGTCACATTTATATTTTGGGAGATGTACTAGTCATCTCAGGTTTTTCTTCGGTACGTGAGAATAACACGCGTTGGATCCCTTTCAGTAGGGGTAGCTGAACCCATATCACCTATGGGTGATTTTAGCACGACCAAGCTACACAATCCCAGATTAAAGGTTTTGAATGTATGCTAAACCCAGTTCTCTTTCTCGGTATAATGTATATATGTATGAATGTGATTGCATCTGGATATTCACTTGGTTTCAAATGTTGACATTATATTATCTTTATCCTGATTGCATATTAGCGATCACCCGCTATCCCATCTTTGGGCATTATATCCCCACGCGATGTAGGAACCGACCTTAATCTTCCTACTCAGTGATCGGATTTTGGGACTGTCATGCCCTGTTTTTACCAAGGTTAAACAAAATATGACGTTGTGGACTCTAAAAGAATTGAAATTTGTACAGAGTCGCCACCTAATTTTTAAAGGAAAATAAGGAAACCTATTTATTTGTCAATACGTATGATTAATGTTTTAGTCTACGAAAACCTATTGAGACTCTAGGTAAGGGTTCAAATTATCCTGAAGGGAAGGGGTTAGGCATCCTTCAGGATCCACAAATATGGTACCCGGCTAGACTAAATTTATCAATGAGGGGGAGGTACAAAAATTTAAAATAATGTAAAAGTGTATATGTATTAAGTATAAAATAATTCTTTTGAAAAAACAAACATAAATGTTTAAAACCATGTAAAAGTATATGTATATTAACTATATAAATAAAATCTATTGTTATAAAAAATATGTAAAAGATATGTATAAAATGTATAAATTACATGTGAAAAAGAAAAGTATTTTATGATGTACGAAAAGAAATGTATTTTAATGTGTCATGAAAAAAAAAGGTATTTACAAGTAAAATTTTTATTTGATTAAAATTACAAAAAGGTAAAATTTATTTGAGAAGAAAAGACTACATAATACGTGAATACTTGATTAACTTGATTCTTTTATGTAAATATTAACGGCCTAAGTTTTGCCTAAAAGCGATAAAATTATGTAAATAAAGAATATCTTCGCCCGGCACCCAAAAAGTAAATTTTTCACTATCTTTTATCTTTATGTACAATTACAAATAAGAACTAAACTAAAAACATAAAGCTCGAGAATTATGTATAAGTGCTTGATAAAATAATAAAATCAATAAATAATTATTAAAGTAAGTGAAATTGTGTGCACACATATACATATAGGTGTATATATAAAAATAGAGTTTTGTTATGAAGTGGGCTCGGATTAAGTTTTAGACTCGCCATGGCTACGAAGTGGTTGCTCGACTAATCGACCGTCCTAAATCGCCTTGCCAAGATACGAATCACAAAATCTTGTGTTGTCGTGATATTTTTAAGATTTCATCATCGCTCAAAATATTTAATTTTTTATTACGTATTTATATACGTAATATCCGTCTTTTATTTGTGGAGGCCTAAAAAATCGACGGTAATTTTTTCATTGGTCAAGCATTTATTTTTTATGTAAATAAGTAAACTTTGAGAAATAAAAATCCGTCTTTTGTGACGGGGTGGCCTCAAGTATCTGACGGAGAGATAATGTCATTGGCCATGTATTTATATAAAATATACAAAGTTAAGAAATAAAAATCCATCTTTTATAATGTGATGGCCTCAAATATCCGACGGAGGGATAATGTCATCGGCCGAGAATTTATTTTTTATGTAAATAAGTAAACTTTGAGAAATAAGAATCCGTCTTTTGTTATGGGGTGGCCTCAAGTATCCGACGGAGAGATAATGTCATTGGCCGTTGTTTATTTTTATTATGTATTTGTATACGTAATGTTCCTCCTTTTATTTGTGAAGGCCTCGAAAATCGACAGCGAATTTCTTCATCGGCCATGTGTCTATTTCTAATATAAAATAAATAACTTGGAAAGTAAAGATCCATCTTTTGTATTGGGGTGGCCTCAAGTATCCGACGGAGAGATAATGTCATTGGCCAAAGTATTTATTTTGAGTATATGTATGTGTTTTTGAGAAAAAGAAAAATATGAACAAAATTTATGTATGATAAATATATATCTGTGGTGAAGAATATGTGTGTGTAGTGAAGAAGTGTGTGTTTGAGAGAGAAGAAAAATATGTGAGGATGATAAATGTGTATATGTATTTGTGAATAAGTATTTTATTTGTGTATTTGTATGTGAGAAGAGAAAAAATAAGTGTATTATATTTTTGAAAAAAAAATATATAAAAAGAAAATTAATTTGTTTATATTTTGAGAGAGGGGAGGAAGAAGAAAGAAATGTATATATGGTGACAAACATGTGTGTGTGAGAGAAAGAAAAAAGATGACTAAAATTTTGGTGTTTGAGAGAGGAGAAAGAGAGGGAAATATGTGTGAATTTTTTTAGAGAGAAGAAGGATAAAAATGTGTGTTTATTTTGAGAGAAAGAAGAATAAAAAAAATGGATCTCTACTTTCTTCCTCTCCCTCCCTATTTATAATAAATATTGGCATCCCGTATTATTCAATGGATAAAGGGGTGTCCTTACTTTTTCCTAATAGTACATCCTTTGGTCCTTAGGGTATTGACCAAAGGATTTTCATCTTTTTAACCAATGGATAAATTTATTGTCCAAAGGATAGTGTCATTGAGTTGTCATTGTCAGATGTGACAAGACTTTATGTTTAGTCGTCGGATTTGACAAGACATTATTGTGTAGTCATTATCGGATGTGACAAGACATCATTGTGTAGTCATTATTAGATGTGACAAGACATTATTATGTGATCATTGTCGGATGCGACAAGACATTAAATTAATTATACTTTGTAAAAATAATTGATCCGACTTAGTATTTATGAACCATGAAAAATATACAAAATGCAGGTATTGATTTGTAATTATAAAAAATGTAAAGAATGTTAAAAATATTAAAAAATGTAATTTAAATTGAAAATGTTATAAAAAGGTGATGTTATGTCGTGTACGTGTGCAAATGATTGTAAAATGTTAAAAAAGATAATGAATTGATAGAAATCCTAATATAAGAAAGATTATTAATAAATTATGAAAAGTAAAAATACGACAACAAATTGATAAAAATCCTAAAGTAAGGATGATTATCAATAATTTGTCAACAATTGTAAAAAAAAATGTAAAAATTATATTTTGTGCCCTTTAACTATCAGGAAACCTGAAGACGTTAATTTTAGGCACGGAGAGCAAAAATTTAGTGTCAACAGGGACAACTTGTGTTGGATTAAAGCGGTGAGTTTTCATATTCTAGAAGGCTCCATTTCATGTTATGAAATTCTCTACATACTTTTCTTATTTCATAGACTTCAGTTTTGGCTATAGTCAGGGCATGTCCTGACCGAATATTGTTTTGCTTTTGTATAGAGGATTTGTGTGACTCCTATGGGTTGGTATGAGCGATGTCGGTATGGGTGTCATCCTTCGCATTGGTATTGGTATTGAGGCTGACACTGGGCTATATTTGATTTATGATTATTCTATTTTTTATGTTATGTTTATATTCGAAATTCATCTAGCTTGTGGTACAAGGCGGTTATGGTTGGGTCTTAGGGGTGGTCTCAGGCCCCGATCGGTCTTGAGACACCAGACACGACTAGGCCCTAGTTCGGGTCATGTCATTTGTACCTTATATGTTGAGAGATTCAAGGTGGGATGAGCCCGATCACTTGGATTAGGTCTCCATGTCTATTATCGAGTATGAGGAATACTTTCCTACTATATTTAGATATTTAATTTCTAGTATATCTATTGAGTAAGAGAGGATTCAAAAGTTTGTTAAGGGGTTATAGGGTCCTTATTAGATGGCCACAACCTAAATAGTGGTCTCGAAGGCTTCTTTTTAGAGTACTATAAAGCATGCCATATTGAATGAGTCTATTACCTAGGCTACTCAGGGAGGTACTAAAAAGGTGTGTTGGTAGGAAAAGTTTAGTGGTCATGCCCCCTGAGGAAGAGATTTCTCTAGTAGAGGTTCCCATGGCTATCATGGTAGGCTGGTCCAAGCTGCTTTATAGGGATTAGGATGTGGACCTTCAGTCTCTGCGACTCCAGGTATCAGGTCAGGCTAGTGGAGGTTCCAATTTTAGTTTTTTAGGCCAGGGCGGTTGTTCTATTTCATCTGTGCCCCTTTAAGTTGAGTTAGGCCGTAGAGAGGATTCTATATTTGTGATAAGGTTTGCTATTTGTCCCAGGATTATCCATGGAACATGTATGGACCTTGTTGGTAGGATTGTTAACTCTAGGTTTACTCTATCCCCATATATGTTGAGGGAGATGGTTCACAGAGTGGCAGGGGCAGTGCTAGAGGTACTCGAGGTAGAGCTAGGGGAGCTCGTGTTATTAGTCATGGGGTTTCTTAATCAAGGAGCGGACATGGACAATTATGCTATACCTAGGGGACCTGAGGTAAAGACCTCTGATGTAATTATTACAGGTATTATCCAAGTTTGCTATAGATCTTTGTTCGATATTTTATCCTGATCTACATTATCATATATGCCTATATATTTTGCTATAGGTTTTGATGTTGCATATAAGTCTTTTGTTGTGCCTATTCGGGTTTCGACCCCTTTAGAAGATTCTTTAGTAGTGGATCGGGTGTACCGATCTTGTGTAGTGACCTTTGCAGGGTGTGAGACTTGTGTAGATCTGATTGTTTCAGATATGATTGATTTTAATGTTATATTGGGTATGGATTAGCGATCTCCCTATTATGATATTTCAGATTTCTAGGCCAAGATTATGACCTTAGTAACGCCTGGTATGTCAAGGATAGCGTAGGCATAATTTGTGCCTAAAGGAAGTTATATCTTTTCTACATTCTCGGTGTATGATAAAAAGTGGTTGTTTGTCATATGTTTGCTAATGTTTCCTCACCGCCTTCCTTGTATTCTATTTGGGTTTTTCGTGAGTTCATGGATTCGTTTCCTATGGATCTGTCTGGTATGCCTCTAGATCGTGATATTAATTTCGTTATTGATACGGAGCTAGGCACCAAGCCTATTTTTATTTCTCCCTATTGGATGGTCCCGACTAATTTAAAGGAAATAAAGGGGTAGTTATAGGATATGTTCAGTAAGGGATTTATTATACCTAATTTGTCTCCTTGAGGTGCTCTTATCTTGTTTGTAAAGAATAAGGATAATTATATGCATATATGTATTGACTATCAATAATTGAACAGAGTGACAGTTATGAACAAGTATCTTTTTCCTCAGATTGATTATCTTTTTACTAGTTTAGGGTGCTTTTGTGTTTTCTAAGATTAACTTGAGATCTGGATATCACCAGTTAAAGATTAGAGATTTGGATAATCTGAAGATGACTTTTCAAATGTGTTATAGTCATTATGAGTTTTTAGTCATGTCATTTGGGTTGAAAAATGCCCCAGCAATGTTCAGGGTGTTGATGAACATGGTATTTCAATCGTATCTTAACTCCTTTGTGATTGTATTAATAGATGATATCTTGGCTTACTTTAAGAATAAGGCCGACTATGTGAGGCACTTGAGGACTGTACTTTAGAGACTGCGAGATGAGAAGTTGTATGCCAAGTTATCCCAGTGTAAGTTTTGGTTGAAATCTATTTCTTTCTTGGGCCTCGTGGTGACCAAGGATGGCATTATCATTGACCCGACAAGATAGTAGCGATTTGTGATTGGGATACACCTATATATCCTACCAAGATTCAGAGCTTTGTTGGATTAGTAGGTATTATCGATATTTTATCGAGGGTTTCTCGTCTATTGTGGTTACTTTGACCAAGTTGACTAGAAGTAGATTACTTTTTAGTGGTCGAATGCTTGTAAGGTGAGCTTCAAAGAACTCCAGAAGTTATTGACTTATGCACTTTATCTTGACCTTTCTCAAGAAGGGTGTATGTTTTACCATATTTTGTGATGTTTATAGTATTGGTTTGGATATAGTTTTGATGTAAGAGGGTAAGGTGATTGTTTATGCCTCATTTCAGTTAAGCTTCGTAGTTGTATTTGTGTTAAAGTCGTAGAGACATTACTTGTATAGAGGTCACTGTGAGATTTTCTCGGATTATCATAGCCTTTATGATTTCTTCACACAGCGAGATCTTAAAATGAGATAACTGCATTAGCTTGAGTTGCTTATGGATTATAACCTTACCATTCTTTATCATCTGGGTAAGGCTAATTTGGTCCCAGATGCATTGAGCTTGAGGATGACTTACGTGGGGAGTTTAGATCATCTCTTGACGAGGGAGCCGTCTTTGTCTTAGAGGTTAAATCTTTAGATAACTAGTTGGATAGGCTTGACATTTTGATAGTTGAGCATGTTCTAGCCTTTGTTGTGCTAGATCTTCTTTGATGGAGAAATTATGTGCTCACTAGTCTAATGATAATAGATTGAGGGTGATTCGAGATAAAGTGTTGAGTGGCATGGCTAAGGAAGCATCTTTTGATTTGAATAATGTTTTGAGGATTAGTGGCCTAGTTTATGTTTTGAGATTTGGTGGATGGGTGAGATTGATTTTGGAGGAGGCTCGTTGTTCTAGATATTTCCGTCCACCCAGGGTGACCAAGATGTACCATGATTTAAAGTTTTATTACTGGTGGGGTGGAATAAATAAATATGTAGTGGACTTTGTAGCTCATTACTTATGTTGTCAGCAGGTAAAGGACATATTAGAGACCTGATGGTTTGCTTTAGAGATTACCCCTTCATAAGTGAAAGTGGGAGCAGATTACTATGTACTTTATGAGTTTGGTGCCTCTTATTTCTATTGGTTCTGATAGCATCTGGTTCATTGTTCATCTGTTGACCAATTTGGCTCATTTCATCCCCATTCATATTTTCGTTAGTGCTAAAAGGTTAGTTCACATCTATGTTCGAGAGGTGGTTCGTCCATGTCTATTATTTCAGATAAAGTCTTAGTGTTCACTTCTAACTTTTGGAGGATGTTTAAGGTGGATTTGGGTACTCATATTGACCTTAGCATAACTTTGCCACCCTAGACGAACAATCTATCGGAGCAGACTATTCAGGTTTTGGAGGATATGCTTTGTATGTATACAATGACATTTGGAGGATAGTGGTAGAAGCATTTAGCCTTGACGAAGTTTGCTTATAATAATAGCTAACATTCGAGTATCGAGATGGCACCATTTGAGGCGTTGAATAGCATGCATTGTCGATCTCTGATTGGATAGTTTGAACTTCTAAGGTTAGACCCTGTGGTACCGACTTGCTTTGTGAATCTTTGGATAGAATTTGAGTGATTCAGGATAGGTTATGGGTAGCCTAGAGTAGGAAGAAGAGTTATACTAAATGCATGATGCATACCTTTAATTTTAGAGTTGGTGATCGAGTTTTTCTTTGAGTTTCACCCATGAAGGGCGTGATGGGGTTTAGAAAGTGGGGAAAGCTAAGCCCCGGTTTATCGGGCCATTAGAGATATTTCAGATAATTTGAATGGTAGTTTATGAGTTGCCCTTGCCCTCAGACTTTCAGCCATTCACCCCAATATTCCATGTATCTATGTTATAACATTATATCCCAGATGAGTCTCATATGCTTCATTGGGACTTAGTTCAGTTAGATGAGAGATTGGTCATTGTAAAGTATCCAGTTTCCATATTAGCCAAGGACGTTAGATAGTTGCAATCTAGAGATATTCTTGTGGTTAAGGCTCAGTATAGACATCATCCTATACAAGAGGCTACTTAGGAGGTCGAGTCCGACAAGCGTAGTAGTTACTTGTGTCTCTTTACCAATTCATATACTTCATTACTTTTAGTTCGAGAAAGAACTAGAAGCTTAGTGGTGGATACATAATAATTGATATATACATTTTTTTATATGATTTGACCATTTTATCTTTTTTTCTAGTTGTTACATCTTGATTTTGGGGTATGGGAAAGGTTAGCATGGTTTCTAATTCTTTCGAAAATGATTTAGGAGAATTCGAGGCTTTTAAAGGCTTTAAAAAGCCATTTAATAGATTTTGGTCAATATTCCATGTTTCATGTGACGAATGACAATTTGGACAGTTCCATTAGTTCCAAAACATTAATTTTTGATTAGTAGCAAAGTTTGTTCAGATTTGGAACCTTTGTAGTACATTTTGATCCTTCTTGTTAAAACTAGTTTAAATAAGCTTTTAGGAGTCTCGGGGCTTAATCTATTGGAAACAATCTTTTCTCAAACATTTAATGTTTCCATTGAGTTTGGAACAACAATAATAGCCTAGTATCTTATATGATCTATTTCTGAGGGGACCCGAACATACCCTGAGGGGTCGATCGACAACTTTGCAGCTTGATAAAGTTGTGGATGCAGTTGAACCTGGTATAGCCGCTTTAGCGGTTAGCTAATTTCGCCCTAGTCACTAAAGCGAACATTGTACCACTGTAGAGAGGTTTTTTTTAGTGACAGTGGCCACTTTAGCGAAGCCCAGCCGCAGAGGCCAAGCCTCTTTAGTGATTACCTGCCTCTTTAGCGGCCATTATATGTATATACCCATTTTTTTCCATTTATTTTATCCATCTATTTTCAAGATATGAAGATTTGGATTTGGACTATTTTGGGGGTTTTCCTCACCATTTGAGCTTGGATAAGCTCCAAACTCTTGTTTTCATTGATTCTTATTGATTATACCTTCAAAACTACCTTTTAATCTTGATTTCGAAATGAATTTTGGGATTTTTATCCGTAAAGCTTAAAATGTTTTTTTTTTCAATTTGAACCTAGCTTTTAACCTTTTTTGTGTGGATTTTCAACTGTAGACTCTTATAACCTTGTGGAAAACATTTCTAAAATAAAATTATGATTTTACCTCTTTTATTTTTTAACCTATTTTTTCAAATTCATTTTGGACCTATATTAAATATGGTCAATATGGGTATCACTATCTTTCTTTTAACGCATTGGTGATATATTTGCATGTTTTAGCCTATTCTAAGGCTATTCAAAAGGGAGGACTCTATGTTGAAATCTTTAAGGTCAGATTTTGTCACTTCGAGGAAGATTATGGCTCAATCTTCAAACTGGGTTGGGTAGTTAATAAATAAATAAAGCATGTTATGGGTTGGATAAATAGCCACGGAATTTATATTTCGAGATTATTATTAATGTAGTCTGCCTGTGTGGGGGCTTATATGATTATTATGACAGACTTGAGATATCATATATTGTGTGTTATCCGTGCAGGAGCTTTATTTGACATCATTGGCCTTATCTATGTATTGAAATGTTATTATTCTCATTGTGATGTCCATGCAGGGGCTTGAATAGATATATAAGCCTTATTAAGAGTTATTTTCCTTTATCATGATAGAAATGTCTGAGTGAGGGGTTGAGATGAAATTACATGAATTTATATTCCAATGGTGCCAAACGAGAATTGATATCATGAATTATTGACATATTGAGTTGATTTCTGAACTCACTTATACAAGTATCAAATGGGTTGTTATCTCCATACTAATTTAATGTGAGAATTATATCCTCATTTCATATATACATATTCATAAGTTATTGGTACTATTGAGGAACATTGTTTTTGAAAGAAAATGAGATATTTTATAGGAATCTTGATCCATGACACAAGGCGAAGAGGTTAGTTAAGGTTTGAGATAATATAAGGATTATGAACCCCCCATGGATCCTATTTTTGGAGCGATGAGGCTTGGTAGGTGTGTACATGAAGTCATGCGATGACTTTCATTTATTTTTCATGACTCTACCATCATTTCATTTCATTTCATTTTATTGCATATGCATCTTTTGTGCTTCCTTTATGTATTTTCTTTGGTGTGTACTTAGTTTTTGTATATATTTCGTATGTTTTGCTTCTATTTTAATTTCATGTACATAGATTAGAACTGTTAGTGGAGATGGTGTGAGCTACCATTTGATAACTTTTCTGTTTACAGGTGACGTGCTCATAGTATTTCTTTACTTATACTATTTTTTACTATATTCTATCGGCCTATGATACCTATTGAGTACAAGTGGACTGTACTTACCATTGCTGTGTTCTTTTGGTGCAGATTTTGGTTTGAATATGAGACCCAACAGTTAATTGTACTTTTTGGTAGTTGACTGGAGATAGTGGTACCCTCTAGAGTTTAGAGCTGATTCCGGACCTCCTCGTATCTTAATCATGTCTTTATTTATATTTAGAGACATATTATGTATTCTTCTTCGAATTTCAATCTTATTTTAGATGCTTTTGTACTTATGACACCGGATTTTAGGGGGTTTTATGACATTTTCTTACAAACTTCTGCTTATTATGTATTGTGTTGACCTGACTTCACTCGAAAGTCTCACTTATCTTACTTTATTCATAATTTCGCACTTCTTTTCTTATTGGGTAATTGACTTATCTACTGAGACCGAATTTCTATAGTTGTCATCATGACCTCAACTTTGGGTTGTAATAATGTATTAAAGGTATCAAAATCAGGAGTCTTATCTCATAACCTGTATGGGTCGTTTTGTTGGAAATAAGTTGTACCAAAATTAGTTATCCTATCCTAAAGATGGGATAAAAATAATACTACAATCAAGGAATAACTAATCTCGAGATGAATTAATACATATATTTTATTCTAATCAGCATCAAATAAGGTCATTCTAAAATTAATGTCAAAATTAATTATCCTCAATCCCTTATACCAAACGAGCCCATTGTATTTCCTAACTATATTTGACAAAGCTTCCCCTTGTTATAGAAGGGTTGAGATAAAAAAATATGTGAACTATGTATAGTATTACTTACTAATAAGAAGTAAAGCAGGCAGCAAAGCATCAACATGCCTGCTTATGCTTCCTGCTTCGGCTGCTTGCTCTGTGATTTTACTATATCACTCCTAATTAATTATTATCAATTGTTTAGGTATTAAAAAATTACAACAACATACTCATTATATTCCCACCAAGTTGGGTCTGGGGAAGGTAAGTGTACGCAGTCCATACCACTACCTCAAATGTGAGATAGAGAAGTTGTTTTTAATAGACCCCCGAATCAAAATAAAGCAATCTAAGATAAGATAAGGAATAATAATAGAACAAGATACAATAGAAATCAAGACAAAGAATAGTAAACAAAGTCGTAATAAAGCATGAAACAAGATGGAATAATAGAAATAAGATACCCACAAAGTAATACCCTATACTAACGAACCAAAGATACCCACCACCCCCATACCTTCCAACTAGCAGCTCCAACCTATGGACATAGACCTAAGACTACCAGTCCGGCTACCCCAAAGCTCTCCTAACTACTGTCTATGACTCACCCACATGCACTAGCCTTCTAACCTAATTTGCGTCCTCCATACCTTCCTATCTAGGGTCATGTCCTCAGTAAGTTGTATCTGCTCCATGCCACGTCTAATTACCTCTGTCCAGTATTTCTTCAGCCTACCCGTACCCCGCTTGAAACTATCTAAAGCTAACCTCTCACACCTATAAATTGGGGCATCCGTGCCCATCCTCATCACATGCCCGAACCATCTCAGCCTAACTTCCCACATCTTGTCCTCCACTGAAGTCACTCCCACCTTCTCCCAGATAGTCTCATTCCTAACCCTATCACCCCTAGTAATCCCACACATCCAACACAACATCTGTATTTCCACCACCTTTAATTTTTGAGTGTGGGAGTTCTTGACTAGCCAACACTCCACTCCATACAGAATGTCCGGAAGAACTGCCACTCTATAGAATTTGACTTTAAGCTTGGATGACACCTTCTTATTACATAACACATCCAAGGCAAGCCTCCACTTTATCTATCCTGCCCCAATACGGTGGGATACATCTCCGTCAATCTCTTCATTCCCCTAAATCATAGACCCGAGAAACTTAAAACTATCCCTCTTACAAATAACCTGGGAATCCAACCTTACTACCACCTCACTCTCCTACCTCAAGTCATTAAACTTGCATTCCAAATACTCTGTCTTGGTCCTACTCAACCTGGACCCTTTAGACTCAAGGGTTTGTCTCCTAACCTCCAATTTATCATTCACACCCCCCGCATCTCATCAATCAAAACTACATTTTCTACAAAAAGCATACACCAAGGCACATCTCCTTGAATACGCCGCGTAAACACATCCATCACCAACACAAAAAAAGAGCTAAGAGTCAATCCCTGATGCAACCCTGTCAAGATAGGGAAATGCTTAGAATCTCCTCCCACCATCCTCACCTGAGTCTTTGCTCCATCATACATGTCCTTAATCAATCTTATGTATGCCACCGAGACCCCACTCACCTCCAAGCATCTCCAAAAAACCTCCCTAGGAACTTTGTTGAACGCCTTCTCCAGGTCGATGAACACCATATGTAAGCCCCTATTTCTTTCCCTGAACTTCTCCACCAGTCTCCGCACCTGGTGAATTGCCTCTGCCATCGAGCTACCGGGAATAAATCCAAACTGATTCTCTAAAATAGACAGAATCCTTCTCAACCTCTACTCGACCATCCTCTCCCAAATCTTTATAGTGTGACATAACAACTTAATACTCCTATAGTTGTTATAGCTCTTGATGTCACCCTTGTTCTTATATAAAGGAATCATAGTACTCCATTTCCAAGCCTCGGGCATTTTTTCAAACTTAAAAGTGCAGTTAAATAATTTAATCAGCCATCTTAGACCAGCCCTGCCAGTAAACTTCTAAAAATCCACTGGAATCTTGTCAGACCCCATCGCCTTACCCTTTCGCATCCTGAGAATAGCCTCTCTAGCCTCCTCCACCTTAAAACGTCTACAATAACTGAAATCACGACACTCTTCTGAGTGCTCCAGCTCCCTTAACATAATGTCTCTATCCCCTTCATTATTCAAGAGTCTATGAAAATACAACTGCCATCTTCTCTTAATGTGAACGTCCTTCACCAGCACTCTACCATCCTCTCCTTAATGTACTTTAATTGATCTAGGTCACGACCCTTCCGCTCCCTAGCCTTATCCAGCCTCTTTTCCTTGTCTCTCTCCTCTAACCCTACATACAATCTCTCAAATGCTGCCATCTTAGTAGTCGTAACTGCTAACTCATCCTCCTTCCTAGATAACGTACACTCCTCCCTATTTACTCGATTCTCCTCTTCATACTTACTCTCAACCAACTTAGCATACACCCCTTCTTAGTCTCCACTTTCTTCTTAACTTCTTCATTCCACCACCAGTACCCCCGATGTTATCCAACCCGACCCCTTAATACACCCAACTCCTCTATAGTAGTCTCCTTGATGCAACTAGAAGCCCTAACCCACATACCATCCACATCCTACCTACACTTTCACACCCTCATTCCTGCCACCTTCTCCCCTATCTTTAGTGCATTTACTGGCATCAATCCACCTAACTTAATTCTAGGTTAAACTTCCCCGCCCCTTCTCCTCTTATCCTTATTATAACTAAGTCCATCACCAGAAGCCTGTGCTAGGTCAAAATATTCTCACTCAAAATGACCTTACTATCCTTACACAGTGCTCTATCCCCCTTTCTAAGTAGCAAAAAGTCAATCTAAGTCTTGGTTATCACTCTTCGAAAGATAATCAGGTGATCCTCCTTTTTTGGAAAGATTGAACTCACTACCACCATCCCAATGTCCCTCAAAAAACCTAATAGAGCATCTCTCTCTTTATTTCTTTCCCCAAAACCAAAATATCCATGCACATTGCCATAACCTCCCGGTAACACCCTGATGTGCCCATTGAAATCCCCTGCTACAATAATCTTCTCATAGCTAGTCACACTTCTCACCACCTCATCTAAAGCCTCACAAAACCTCTTCTTATCCTCCTCGCCCAAGCCTATCTGTGGTGCATAAATGCTACACACGTTCATAGTAAAACCCCCAAATGACCAACTTAATTGTTATCAACCTATCACCGATCCTTTTAACCTTAACTACTAGCCCTCTAAGCTCTTTATATACTAAAATTCCTACTCTATTCCTATGCCTCTCACTTCCTAAGTACCACAGTTTGTCTCTATCTACAAACCTAGCCTTTGAACCTGCCCACTTGGTCTCCCGGACACACCTAATATGAATATTCTTCTTTCTAAGAATATTCACAAGCTCTATGGACTTACCTTGAAGGTTCCCTATGTTCTAAGATTAAACCCTCAACCTATTATCTCTTGCATCATATTTACCTCTACCACTCCTTATTCCATATCCCAAACCTATCCTAACACAAGACCTTGCCCCCTCTCAAACTAGCCCTCCCCTCTTATCTCACCCCCAAAATAGCCCTCAGCCCCAACACCCTCGAACATGACCCTATTCTAACATCAACCCCAAAAGCCACTACTAAAAAAATACAAATAAAGATAGAAACAAAAAATAACTGTAGGAAACAGAGGAACACGCAAAGCACATTATCCATTCTAACACCAAGAACAACAAAACAATAGCCACCAATACAAAAAAGAGGCCAATCCTAACAAATTAAAATGAAGTTAAAAGATACAAAATAATAAGAGAAAGTAAATATCAAAGGATAGAAGTCACCAGGTTACGTTTGTAGACTAAGTCCTCTCTCTTGCGTGGCATGTTGGATTCCAACAAATTGATGCTAAAAGTAGTTGCCAAAATATTGTCACTAGAGCTTCGCCGTTATGTAGCAGAGATCAAAACTAGTCGAGCAAAGCCTGATAATTGTGACATACCGTGAAATACCCTGGGTTTTGATCCTTAGAAATTTCTTGAGTATTGAACTCTTTGGACATTATACGACTAAGGGTACCGGGAGTATGATGTGATATGATTTAGAGGGAGGCAAGTTTTATGTAAAATAGTATGGTCTTGGGTGGTTATTGTCTAAGGTACGAGTGGACAACATATTTGTCATATGAAAGGGTACAAGTAGTATGGTCCTAACTCGTATGATGATCAGTGTGTCATGTTCTTAGTAGGTGGTTTAGGGTATGGTTTCATGGTACTAATCATATGGTTGGGTACGATTTTTCTTGAATGGTAGTATGTTGACTAGTGTGGGGGTCTAAGGTAAGGCCTAGGGTTTGCGTAAGGGTACCACTCGTACCCTAGGGTACGGATGGTATGGTAGAGTCGTACCCACCTACGGGGATTTAATATAGTTTAAGTTTAGGGTAATTTGTATATTTACCCTTATAACTCCTTGGGACCCCACGACTTAAAACACCTTTTGGGGCTTCATTTAATCTATTTGCAATTACTTAAAAACTTAGGAACATTCTTAAAATCTCTCAAGGCTTTTAGGGCAAGGAAGGATAGGGTTTCTTTAATTCAATCAATTTGGGGTTTAAGAGGGTGGTTTCTTCTCATCTTTTTCTCAATCCATGGCAACATACTCCTCCCTAATTGTTAGTTCCAACTAAAGGCATGTTTTATGAATTATTTTATGTATTTACTCGGAAGGAGCTTAACCTCAGGTAGAGGAGATGGCTTGAGCTTCTCAAGGATTATCATATGAGTCTTCACTACCACCCAAGTAAAGCTAACGTGGTTGATGATGCTCTAATCAGGTTTTTCATGGGGAGTTTATCTCATGTGAAAAAGGATAAACTAGCATTGGTGAAGGATATTCACCACTTGGCTAATCTTAGAGTTCACCATTTAGACTCCGATCATGGTAGAGTGACAGTATAGGAAGTGGTGTGGTCATCTCTTAGTGAAGAGATCAAGAAGAAGCAAACGCTAGATCCTATATTAATGTCAATCAAGAGTGATGTAAGTGGTCAAAAGGTGATGGTATTTGAGGTTAGTGGTGATGGTATCTTGCGGTACCAAGAGAGGTTATGTGCTTCCGATGTTGATGGTTTGCGTGAAATAATGAGTCACACTATTTTGTTCATCCCAATTCGATGAAAATGTATCATGACTTCATAGAGATGTATTGGTAGAATGGTATGAAAAGGGATGTGGCTAACTTTGTAATCAAGTGTATGGTATGCCAATAATTAAAAGTTGAGAACATGAAGCTCAGAGAGTTGTATCAAGAAATTGAATTTTTGGAATGGAAATGGGAAGTGGTTAACATGGATTTCATTACCGGTCTTCCTCAGTCTCAAAATTAATTTGATTTAATTTGGGTTATTATGGATAGGATGACAAAGTCGACTCACTTTTTGCCAGTGAGGACTAACTTTTTGACTGAGGATTATGCGAGGTTGTATCTTCATAAGATTGTGAAGTTGCATGGGGTACCTATTTCGATTATCTCTGATCGTAGTACATAGTTTTTATCTCATTTTTGGCGGTCATTTCAGAAGGGATTGGGGACTAAGGTAATCTGAGTACAACTTTTCACCCACAGACGGATGGGCAGGCAGAAAGAACTATTCAAACATTGGAGGATACTCTTCGGAAATATATAATTTACTATGGTGGTAGCTAGTTTAAGTATCTACCTCTGGTGAAGTTTGCTTACAATAATAGTTACCATTCTAGTATTGGAATGTCCCTTTTTAAGGTGTTGTATGGTAGGAGGTATAGATCTCCTATTGGGTGGTTCAAGGTTGGTGAGGCAGACATATTTGGTTTGAATTTGGTATATCAGGCAATGGAGAAGGTGAAGGTGACTCGGGATAGGCTTAAGACTGCCCAAAGTTGCTAAAAGTCCTATGTATATGTAAGGCGTAGGGACTTGGAGTTTGAGGTTGGGGATAGGGTGTTCCTAAAGGTGTCTCCCATAAAGTGAGTAATGGGATTTGGGACAAAGGTGAAGATCAATCCCCAGTATATTGGTCCTTATATGATCTTAATGAGGGTGGGTAATATTGCGTATGAATTGGAGTTTTTTCTAGTTTGATCTTTATTCTTCTTGTGTTTTATGTCTCTATATTAAGAAAATGTGTAGGTGATCCTTCATCGGTTATTCCTTAGGATGGATTGGGTATTTCAGATTCTTTGTCTTATGATGAGATCCCAATTGAGATATTGGATCCTCTAGTTCGTTAGTTGCGGACCAAGGATGTGGCCTAGGTTAAAGTTTTATAGAGGAACCATAAGGTGGAAAAGGCTACGTGGGAAGCAAAAGAGGACATGAAGTCCAAATATTTGCACGTGTTTTTCAATCCCTATATTCGTGCTTAAGGTATGTGTTCTTTATAACATTCTTATTTCCTAGTTTTGGTTAAATAAAAGATTGATTTCTTTACATCTGTGTTAAAGGTAAGAGTAGAGGCATCTAAGGGATATAAATCATGTTTGTACTACCTTGTTCATCATTAGGGGACGAATAATCCTAGAGGGGGAGAATTGAAACACCCTGGGTTTTGATCCTTAGAAATTTCCTGAGTTTTAAACTCTATGGATATTATATGACTAGGGGTACCAATCATATGATGTGATACGATTTAGGGAAAGGAAAATCGTATGTAAAACAATTTATTCTTGGATGGTTACTGTCCAAGGTACAAGTGGACGACATACCAGTCGTATGTAAGGGTACGAGTAATATGGTCCTAACACGTATGATGATCAGTGTGTCATGCCCTTGGTCGGTGGTCTAGGGTATGATTTCATGGTACTAATCGAATGGTTGGGTACGGTTTGGCTTGCATGGATGTATGTTGACTAGTGTGGGGTCTAAGGTGAGGCCTAGGGTATGAGTAAGGGTACCACTCATACCCTAAGGTACGAATGGTATGGTGGAGTCATACCCACCTGTGGTGATTTTATACAGTTTAAGTTGGGGTAATCTGGACATTTCCCCTTATAACTTCTTGGGACCCCATGACTTAAAACACCTTTTGGAGCTTTATTTAACCTATTTGCAATAACTTAAGCACTTAGAAACTCTCTCAAAATCTCTCAAGGCCTTTGGGTCAAGGAAGGCTAGGGTTTCTTCAATATTATTAATTTGGGGCTTAAGAGGGTGGTTTCTCCTCATCTTCTTCTCAATCTAAGGCATGATACTCCTCCCTCATTGTTAGTTCCAACTAAAGGCATGTTTATGAATTATTTTTATGGCATAATTGTTGTATGGTTTTGGGTTTTCAAATATATGTTGGGGGTTTGGATTATAATGGTTGGTCATGGTTTTCTATGTTTTTTATTTGTGGTTGCATATTATTATGATGGTTTGAATACTTGGTTGCATGGTAATGGTTAATTGGTACTTGGTTTTGTCTTTGGAAATACTATGCCCCCAATATGTTTGATAAAATGCCTATGAGAATGATTTTACTATATTGTTGGACTTCTAATGGAACTATTGCATGGTATAACTTGGTAATGGAACCCTAATTGGTATAAATGGTTTGGAATGGTTAAATAGTAAGGTCTTAGTGGTCATGGTTTGGTCAATTGAAAGCCTTGTGGGGTACAAGGGAATCCCCCAAGCAAACTAATAATGAACATACTTGTAGGGTACATGGAATTCCCTAAGCTAACTAAATAATGTAATCTATGGGTACATGGGAACCACTTTTTCTCTAAAAGGTTGGCTAAGGACATTGCTTGCAAGCTATAGTCGGTATGACGATACCACTACATATAGCCTTGGTTAATAATAAATGGAATGGTGGTATCAGTTATGTGGTAATGGTTTTAATTGGGCAATAATGGCAGGGTATGATAGCTAACCGTGAAGGTGTGAGTCCAATGGATGGACATTGGAAACTCGTGTTTTCCGACATGAGAAATGGTCATGATGACCATTTGGGATACATGGGAATCCCCTAAGTTACACTTGTATATATGTATTATAGAGAATGAAGGATACTTGGGAATCCCCTACTACTATGGTATCTCCGGTTTGTGCAGCTACATGCATTGGGGCCCGTTCAAGGGGTTACATTAGACCCATATAGTCATGGGTATTTCTAGGACGGTTAAGCTACATATACCCAGGTTAATGGTTTTAAATGCATGCTAAACCCGATTCCCTTTCCCTGTATGGATTTTATATATATGTGTGTGGTTATGTATGCATATGGTTGATTTACTTGGTTTTAAAGGTTGACATTATTTTATCCTTATCCTGAGTACTTGCTAGCATTCACCCGCTAACCCGTCTTCGGGCGGCTGTATCCCCATGCGATGTAGAAACTGACCATTCTACTCTTCATGCTTAATGATCGAATTAGGGATCAGCTATTAGATTGAAGTGGTGAGCTTTCATACTCCGAAAGGCTCTATTTCATATCATGGACGTCTTTTCATACTTTGGTTATTTTATTGATATTGGTTTTGGTTATGGTTGGGGGCATGTCCCAACCGGATATTAATTTTTTTTGGTCAGAGGCTTTGTGGAACTACTATGGGTTGGAATGGACGATTTCGGTAGTTGTGTCAGCCTTAGTATTGGGATTGGTATTGGGGATGACACCTTTTTCTGAATTTATGATTGTTCCATCCTTTTATGTTATGTTATAGACAAGAACTTAATTTTTTTATGTCGTTTGGTTATAGTATGTTGGTTGGTACTGGATGTTTAGACTTGCTTGGGTTGGTCATGGTCATGGACCTATCCCAGAGTCTGGATTGGTACAACAATACGCTATCTTGTTATATGTTTGAAAATCATCTGACTCAGGGTACATGCTAGCTAATTGGGTTGGGCAACGGGGGTGGTCTTCGGTCCTGGTTGGACTTGAGATGCCCATTATGATAAGACCCTGATTTGGGTCATGTCACACCAGAGTGACCACCGGATGTCGTCAAATCGACCCGCCTCTCGTCTATGTCCGGTACTGCACACTGACTACGTTTTCGGGGTTGAGCCAATAGAAACCTTATCCCGCCAGTTAGAGTAGTGAAAAGTGCGAAAGGGGATAAGAGATAAAATGTGGAAGAGAGAGATGACCAAAGGGGGGGGGAGAGAGCAGGCATTCACTTACCTGTCGGCGGCGCCAGCGACGGAGTAGCCCGGGTCAGGTCAAAAGATGACATGTCCATTTCTGTTGTTTCAACCATAATTTTACTAAATATCGCCCTAATTAATTATTTAAAGTCATCTAAGTATTAAAAAAATATATATTTAATAAAAATGGTAAAATAGATATAAAATGATAAATTAACTATTGATATTTAAATTAACGTGGCGTCTTTTATGAGGCCCACTTAAAAAAATTTCACAAGTATTTTTTATAGTAATTTTTTATATCACTTCTAATTAGTTGTTGTGAGTCATTTAAGACATATCTGTTTCGCTGCATCACTGTTTTAATTGTGATTTTACAATATCACCCCTAATTAATTATTATGGTCATTTAAGCATTATACCACTTAAATTGAAATAGAAGAAAAAATATTATAAATCACAATAATTCAAAACTTTAATTATTTAAAAAATATAATTGACTATCAATGCCACAAAAGTTTGGACAATGAGAGTAACATATATTATTTGAAAATTACATAAAATGTATTATAAATTACTATTGTTAACAACTTAAAATATCTACATGAAATTAATCTATAATATATTTCAAAAAATAGGTAAAAATTACTATAAATCACAATAATTAACAACTTTAAAAATTTAAAAGATATAAAATACTTGGTTGACTCTCAAACTTATATCAATGCCAGTTAAATTGGAATAGAAGAAAAGTATTATAAATCACAATAATTTAAAACTTAAATTATTGTTAAAATATAATTGACTATCAATATCACAAAAGTTTGGACAGAATGAGTAACGTATATTATTTCAAAACTACATGAAAAAATATTATAAATTACAATAGTTTACAGCTTAAAATATCGAAAAACATATTAAAAGTATGATTGATTATCTAAATTCTATTTGTGTCGCATAATTTGAGTCCAAAAAAATATATATGATGAGCCTGTGTTATCTGAATGACAGTAATATAGGCCCATCAAATTTTTCTTTTCACGCTCTTTATTAATTTATGCATTTGTAGAGTTTAATTTTGACCGCGAATTAAATTTTGGAAACAAAATTATACATCTGAATAATAAATCACTATAATTGATAATTTAAAATATTTTAAGAATATATGCAAAGATTACTTTAAAAAATAAATTTATTTAAATTTTAAAATTTTAAAAATGTCACATTAATGAATATGGCTATTGTTATAATATTAATTTAGGATAGATGTTGGACTCGTGCTTTGCACGGGCTTCTCGTAACTAGTACTTTTTAGGTGAAAGAAAATTTTTCCTTTATTTGTTTGTGTTATGAAATATAAAATAAGAACAAGAAGAATGAAGAGAGAAGAGATGAGACTTCTTTATTTCTCATGAGAAATTCTTGAGGGGTTCTTGATTGGTGAATTACAATGAAGCCCCTTTATTAATAGGGGAAAACTAACCTTGGGGTTTCTAACTTTTTCATAAATAGACATTCACTATATATGGTAAAGCATACATTCACTATATATGGTAATACATTTATAACATTCCCCCTTGAATGTCTAATTAATAGACAATGTGCCTCGTCAAAACTTTACCAGAAAAAACCCGATGAAAAAAAATCTAGTGAAGGAAAAAGGGTACACATCTCTAATAATACGCATATAGGTTGCCTCATTAAAAACCTTACAAGAAAAATCCATTGTGACAAAACCTCATAAGGAAAAAAGAGTACAACGTATATTGACTCCCCCTAATGAGAACATCCTTGGGCCTTTGCATCTCGATCTTGTGCACCATCTTCTTGAAAGTTACAATTGAACAAGACTTGGTGAATAAATCAGCCACAATATCACTTGAACGAATTTGTTGCACGTTAATATCACCGTTCTTTTGGAGCTCATATAAATAGAAAAACATTGATGAACTGTGCTTCATTCTATCTCCATTTATGAATCCTCTCTTAAGTTGTGCTATGCATGTTGCATTATTTTCATACAAAATTATAGGTACTTTGTCACATTTCAAACCATATTTTTCTCAGATAAGATATATCATGGACCTCAACCACATAAATTCTTGATTTGCTTCATGAATAGATATGATCTCAACATGGTTCGATAAGGTGGCTACGATAAATTAATTTATAGATTTCCAAGATATGACAGTGCCACTAAAATGCCCCAAACTTTGCCACTTAAAAATTTCTCGAGTCTTGGACTTTTTGTTCATTATACGACTCACACCATAAGTTGTATGGTGTGGTGGAAGGTCTAGGGACCCTAGTCATATGTTGGTCAGTGTGTTACTGACCAAGTCTTATCCTAGTTAAGAGAAAATCCATACTAGTCGTATGGTCTTGTGATGAAAGGTTTAGGATCCAATCCTATATTGTCCAGTGTCTAGCCCTTGATGTTCTGTCTTGGATACGACTTGATGGTACTAGTCGTATGGTATTGTGATGAGTTGAAAAGGGAGTTATATGTTGGACAGAATGTATTTTCCAACCTTCTGACCTAGTGACGACTTAAAGGTACCACTCGTATATTGTAGTGGCGAGTTGAAGGGTCAACTCGTACCCACCTGTGGGTTTTCTACAGCTTTTAAGCTGAGGGTATTTTAGATATTTCCTACCCCAAGCCCTTAAGACCCACATCCTATAACACTTATTAGGCATTTATTCTACACTTTAGAAGATCAAATACTCTCTAAACTCTCTCTAAAACATCTCAATAAAGATTAGGCTAGGGTTTCTTCAAGGTGATCATCTAGAGGTTTAAAGATAAAATTCTCTCTGTGAATCTTCATAACTCGGGAATGTGACTCTTTCTTCATTGTTAGTTTACTACTATCATGTGATTTAAATCTTTGTTCATGAATCATTAATGGTGGTTTTGAAAAGCAAGGTTGAGGGTTTGGTTGCATATTGTTGAACATTGACTTCTCATGATTTAAATTATGTTTATGCATGTTTAATAATGATTTTGCACACGTGGGTGCTTGGGAATCGTGATTTGAACTAAGAGGGTAATGGTTTACCCTAACTTAATGATTTTTGGCTTGAAAAAAGGTTTGATAATGGTATCCCCTCAACCTGTTTGTGAATTTGCCAATGAGAATGATCTTGTCACATGTTGAATTATGTTTTGAACTAAGACATTGTCCTAGAATGTTATTGATTGGTAAATAGTTTTATGAAGGCCTTGTTGGCCATAAATTGATTTGAACTATAACCTTGGTGGTTTAATTTGCTAAATGGGGTCGAGTCCCTAAATGTTGAATTAAATTGATGTCTTGGTTTAGACAATGAGTTTGAGTCCCAAAGTTGATTAATAACGATTATGGCATGTTGTACGCTTGCAAGTGGGGTTGATATGACAATACCAACAGGATGCCTTCGGTAAGTAATTGGATTAATGGTTGTGTGTATGTGTAATGGATATTTTAATTGGGTTTAAAGTGGGATGTGTATCCGAGCCGTGAAAGTGGTGTTCAAAGGACTAACATTGGAAATTGCGCTGGCCGATGTGGGTGTCTATATGATCGGGAGGTTCGAGTCCCTCAAATAAATATATAAATTGAAGGTTTGAGTCCCCCATATTGTATATAGTAGTGCTTAAGTCACCTTGATTATGCCGGGAGGTTCGAGTCCCCCATAAAGGCATAGACGGATATGGATATTTTCTAGTTCATGCGGCTACACGCACTGAGGCCTTTTCAGCTAGGGGAGATCTGGGCCTATATATCTCGTGGGTGCCTTGTTACATGACGTTATGCTACACAACCTAGGTTAAGGTTTTCAAAGTTCATGCTAAGACTTATTCCCTATCCCGGCACGATATATATATATATATGTATGAATTGCATATAGTTATTTGATTGGGTTTTGAATGATGGCATTATTTTATTCCTCTATACTTGAGTTACATGCTAGCTCTCAAACTGCTAACCGTCTCCGGATGCTGTATCCCTACACAATGCAGGCGTTCAAACTTTTTCTACTTTTCCTGCACAGTGATCAGGTGTTCGAGTTGTTTCGTGAGTTGACATTGAAATGGTGAGCTTCTATACTTCGTAAGGCTTCCTTTAATGGTATTTATTTCCTATGTCTTAGACCTTGTTTAGACTTTATTTTGGCTATTATCAAGTACATGTCCCGACATTTTATTGACTTCAGTTTTGTAGAGGCTTTATAGGATTACTGTGGACTTAGGTGTGTTATTTTGGTGGATCAGTTCAGTGGCAGATGATTGTTCGATTATCAGTGATTGGTTTAGAAATTTCATGAAGTAATATTAGTCTTATCTATGCCCTATCTTGTTATACGTTTAGAATTCATCCGACACTTGAGGTTGTTGTACTGATTAGGTTAGGTAAAGGGAGGTAATCTCCGGTCCACATGGGACTTAAGATACCCGTCATGGTCAGGCCCTGTCTCGGATCATGACAAAGTTAGTATCAGAGCCTTGGTTCATGGTAAATTGGGTGTTGGCAAAGCTGTGTCAAGTAGAGTCTCTTTTATGGGTGTGTAGCGTACCATACTTATAAGAGGGAAGCTATAAGACATTTAGGAATATTTCTCTTTCTTATTGTCCTAATTTCAGGCTATAAAGTCTAAGGTCTTGGAGTCTTCTGATTTCCATTTGCTCGTCTTTCAGATCATGCCTCCAAGAAGATTTGATGTTCATGTGAACTCTTTTGTCCCATCTAAGGACAATATGGAACGATCTCATCTAACTTCTGGGGTCCATACCCAGTCAAGGATCGCTGCATCTGTCTGTCCTTATGGAGTCCCGCCTGCCCCCACTGATCCTACTTCTGAGGGAGACACTCATACTCTGTCTCCTTCAGAGGAGGTTACTAATGCTGAGTTTTGTCGTTGTATTACCTATTGACTCAGTTGGTGACATCTCAGTCATAACAGTTGGGTTCTGTTGTTCTATGGGTTGGTCTGAGGCTATTAGAGTTGGCCAATTCATGAGGTTGCATCCTTCAATATTTACTAGTACATGGGTTAAGGAGGATCTTCAAAGTTTCATTGATGAGATAGAGAAGATCTGTTGGGTTATGCATGCTTCTAAGGTTAAATGTGTAGAGTTTTTTGCCTACCAATTGAAGGATAAGAGTGGGAATAGTTGAGAGAAGAGGATGTTGGTTTTGCCTTATGGGATAATTTCTCTAATGCATTTCTGGATCACTTCTTTCCCCAGGGGTTAAGAAAGGCGAAAGTAGAGGAATTTATTAACTTAAAGTAGGGGAGAATGACAGTCAAAGAGTATGCTTTGAAAATTCCATCAGTTGTCCCGGTATGCTCCTGAATTGGTATCTAATATGAGGGCTCGGATGAGAAAGTTTGCTTCGAGATTTTCTCGTGAGTTGATTCTTGAGAGTAAGGTTGCCTTGTTGAACAAGGACATAGACATCTTTAGATTGGTTATGTATATGCAGCAGATCGAAGAGGAGAAAAAAAGCAGACTAAAATTGGTGAGAAGCAGAGTAAGAAATTTTGGTATTCAGAATAGGGTGAAAGCTAACAATGGAGTGGAAAGTAGTCTAAAAAGAAGATTTAGGGGAGTCCTAACTCCTATTTGATAGCTAGTGGTCCCTACCTAAATCCGTCTGGTAACCAATATTTTTAGGGTGGTGATGTTTCTAGGGCATAGGGTGCCCAATCTCAGACCAGTGGGGCCTAGTCAGCACTATCCTACCCTCCCTACATATTTTTTGGGCAGCATTATCATGGTCAGTGTGAGAAGAGGAGGAATCGATATTTTATATGTGGTCAGATTGGTCATACATAGCGAGATTGTCCTTCTAGAGTTGCTTCTGGGCAAATAAGGTTCCTGTTTCCTCTTCATCAGGTCCCGCACTAAAGGGTACCACTTATGGCTTCAGCACTAGTCAAAATCGTCTTTATGCTCTCACTAATCTTCAGGAGTCAAAGGTGTCTTCAAATATTGTTACTGGTATGTTGAAACTCTTTTCCCCTGATGTGTACTGTTTACTTGATCTGGGGTCCACTCTCTTTTATGTGACCCCATTTATGGTTGTGCATTTTAGTTTTGGTCTTGAGTATCTGTTGGACCCTTTTTCTATTTCTACCCCGGTGGGAGACTCTATGGTTTTTAGAAGAGTCTATAGGGGTTGTGTGGAATTCTTCGATAGTAGAGAAACTTTGGTAGACTTGATAGATTTAGATATGGTTGACTTTGATATTATTCTAGAAATGGACTGGTTGCACTCGTATTATGCTTCTTTAGACTGTCAAACCCGTAATGTCATGTTTAATTTCCTTAATGAGTCAATTTTTGAATGGGTGGGAAGTTCTCTAGTGCCTAAGATAAGGTTCATATCATATCTTAGAGCCCAAAAATTAATTTCAAAAGGTTATCTCTATCATCTGATTTGGGTTAAATATTTAAATTCGAAAGGCCCTTCTTTGAATTATGTTCCTGCGGTAAAAGAGTTTTCTGAAGTTTTCCCTGATGACCTTCCTGGTGTACCTCTCAATAAGGAGATTGGTATTGATCTTGTTCCAAACACTCGTCTAATTTTTATTCCCCCGTAAAGAATGGCGCCAGTTGAGTTGAAGAAACTCAAGGAGCAGTTGAAAGATTTTTTAGACAAAGGTTTCATTCATCCTAGTGTGTCCCTGTAGGTTGCAATGGTGTTGTTCGTGTGTAAGAAGGATGGTTCCCTTCGGATGTGTATTGATTATCGATAGTTGAACAAGGTGACAGTAAAGAATAAGTATCCCCTTCCGAGGATTGATCTCTTTGATTAGCTTTAAGGTGCCAAATTTTTCTCTAAGATTGACTTTCGGTTTGAGTAATATCAATTAAATATTATGGAGGTGGATACCCCTAAGATAGCTTTTCGTACCTGATATAGGCATTTTGAGTTATTGGTGATGTCGTTTGGCTTGACCAATGCCCCTGCGATTTTTATGGATTTGATGAATAGGGTCTTCTTCTAGTTTTTAGATTTGTTCGTGATTATCTTCATTGATGACATCTAAGTGTACTCTAAGAGTGAGGAGGATCATGCCAATCACCTTCACTTTATGTTGCAGACCTTGAAGATCAGCATTTATATGCTAAGTTCTCTAAATATGAATTTTAGTTGAATGTCGTAACTTATCTGGGTTATGTCATGTCTAGTTAATGGATAATGGTGGATTCTTGGAAAGTTGTTGGGGTTAAGAGGTGACCTAAATCCATGACTCCAATCGATATTTGGAGTTTCTAGGGTTTAGCCGGATATTATAGGAGGTTTGTGAAGAGCCTTTCTTCCATTGCTGCTCCATTGACCAAATTAACTCAGAAGAAGGTAAAGTTCTTGTGGTCTGATGCCTGTGAAGATAGCCTTGAGAAGCTAAAATATAAGTTGACTTCAGCTCTGATCGATACTCTACCTGAGGGTACCGAGGGTTTTATCATCTATTGTGATGTGTACCAGATTGGTTTGGGTTATGTGTTGATGCAGCATGGCAAGGTGGCTGCTTATACCTCTATACAATTAAAGGTTCATGAGAAGAACTATCTAAGTCATGACTTGGAATTGTTAGCCGTGAAGTTTGCGTTGAAAGTTTGGAGTACTATCTGTGTGGGGTCCATGTTGATATCTTTTCTGATCATAAGATCCTGCAGTACGTGTTTACTCAGAATGACCTAAATCTCAGGCAAAGAAGTTGGCTTGAGGTATTGAAGGACTATGATATGAGTCTTCACTACCACCCAGCTAAAGCTAATGTGGTTGTTGATGCTCTTAGCAGATTGTCGATGGGTAGCTTGTCGCATGTGGATAAAAATAAGCGGGAATTGGTGAAGGACATTTACTGTCTGGCTAACCTTGTAGATCGTCTCTTGGACTCAGAGGATGGTGATGTGTTTGTGGAATAGGTGGCGCAATCGTCTCATGGTTCTGAAATTAAGAAAAAACATGTGTTAGACCCTCTCTTGATGAAAATCAAAGATGATGTGGGTACTCATAAGTTGGTGACCTTCGAGATCTATGGAGATGGTATCTTGAGGTACCAAGGGAGGTTATCTGTTCCCGATGTTAATGGATTGCGAGGTAGGATTTTGGACGAGGCCTATGAATCACGGTATATGGTTTATCCCGGTTTAACAAAGATGTATCATGATCTCAAGAATATGTATTATTGGAATAACATGAAATGGGATGTATCCAACTTTGCGGCTAAGTATATGGTGTGTCAGCAAGTGAAAGTGGAACACACGAGGCCCAACAGGCTACTTCAAGAAATTAAACTACTGGTCTGGAAATAGGAGGTAATTAATATGGATTTCATTACCGACCTTCTGAGGTCACGGAATTAGTATGACTCCATTTGGGTCATCATAGATAGGATGAATAAGTCGGCTTACTTCTTGCCAGTGAGGACTGCTTATTCTGCTGAAGATTATATGAAGTTGTTCCTTCAAGAAGTTGTAAAGTTGCATGGTGCACCTGTCTTAATTATTTTGAATTGTGGTACTAAGTTCTCATTGCATTTTTTGTGCTCTTTTCAGCGTGGTTTAGGGACTAAAATGAGTCTTAGTACAGCTTTTCACACGCAGTCGGATAGGCAAGCCGAAAGGACTATTCAGACTCTGGATGATATGTTGCGAGCCTATGTGATTGAATTTGGTGGTAGTTAGCTCGACCATTTTCCCCTCATTGTATTTGCTTATAGTAAAAGTTACCATTCTAACATTGGTATGGTTCCATTTGAGGAATTGTATAGTAGGAGGTGCAGATCTCATATTGGATGGTTCGAGGTTAGTGAAGTGGAGATGTTTGGCCCGGATTTGGTTCACCAAGCTACGGAGAAGGTGAAGGTAATTTGGGATAGGCTTAAGATCACCCAGAGTCGCCAAAAGTCCTATGCATAAGTGAGTCGAAGAGACTTGGAATTTGAGGTTAGAGATATAGTGTTTTTGAAGGTATCTCCCATGAAGGGAGTGATGCAGTTTGGAAAAAAAAAAAAGCTCAATCTTTGGTATGTTCGCCTGTATTTGGTTTTGAGAAGAGTTGGTAGTATTGCGTATGAGTTGTAATTGCCCTTTATCATGAGTTCCATACATCCGGTATTCTATGTGTCTATGTTACGAAAATGTGTGGGTGATCATTCGTTGGCTGTTCCCTTGGAAAACATTGGTATTTTAGACTCTTTGTCCTATGAGGAGTTCCCAGTAAGGATCTTGGATCGGTAAGTTTGTCGGTTGTAAATGAAAGACGTAGATTCGGTAAAGGTTCTATGGCGGAACCAAAAGTTCAAGAAAGCTACTTAGGAAGCCGCGGAGGACATGAAGTCCAAGTAACGTTCCTATTCCCGATTTTGAAAATTCGTGGTTGAGGTATGTGTTGTTCTTAAATCTTTGTTTTCTATCTATGTTGATGGTAGATTATGAATTCCTTGGTATTTTATTTTTTGTCTTAAATGTAAGAGTAGAGACGTTTGGGGTTTAATCATGCTAGTTAGTGCCTTGTCTCATCATTCGAGGACGAATGATCCTAAGGGGGGAGAATAAAATATCCTGAACTTTGGCCCTTGAAAATTTCTTGAGTTTTAGACTTTTTGTTCATTATATGACTCACACCATAAGTCATATGGTGTGGTAACGGGTCTAGGGATCCTAATCTTATGTTGGTCAGTGTATTGCTGGCCAAGTCCTATCCTAGTTATGAGAGACTCCATACGAGTCATATGGTTTTGTGACGAAAGGTGTAGGGTCTAATCGTACATTTTCCAGTGTCTAGCCCTTAATGTTCTACCTTGGATACGACTTGATGGTACTAGTCGTATGGTATTGTGATGAATTGGGCAAGGGAGTCGTATATTGGACAAAATGTAGTGTCCAACCTTCTGACCTAGTGACGACTTGAAGGTACCATGTTGTGGTGACAAGTTGGACGGTCAACTCGTAACCACCTGCGGGTTTTCTACAGCTTTTAAGTTGAGGGTATTTTGGATATTTCCCACCCCAATTCCTTAAGACCCCACATCTTATAACACTTATTGGGCATTCATTCTACACTTTATAAGATCAAATACTCTCTAAACTCTCTCTATAACTTCTCAAGAAAGATTGGGTTAGGGTTTCTTCAAGGTGGTCATCTAGAGGCTTAAAGATCAAATTCTCTCCATGAATCTTCGTAACTCAGGCATGTAACTCTTTCTTTATTGTTATTTTACTAAAATCATGTGATTTAAATCTTTGTTCATGATTCATTAATGGTGGTTTTGAAATTCAAGGTTGAGGGTTTGGTTGCATATTGTTGAACATTGACTTCTCATGATTTAAATTATGTTTATGCATGTTTTAATAATGGTTTTGTACATGTGGGTGCTTGGGAATGGTGATTTGGACTAAGGGGGTCATGGTTAACCCTAACTTGATGATTTTTGGCTTGAATAAAGGTTTGATAATGGTATACCCTCAACCTGTTTGTCAATTTTCCAATGAGAATGATCTTGTCACATGTTGAAATTAGCATTGGCCTAGAATGCTATTGATTGGTAAATGGTTTTATGAAGGCCTTGTTAGCAATAAATTTATTTGAACTATAACCTTGGTAGTTTAATTGGCTAAATGTGTTTGAGTCCCTAAATGTTGAATTGAATTGATATCTTGGTTTAGACAATGGGTGCGAGTCCCAAAGTTGATTAATAATGATTTTGGCATGTTGTACACTTGAAAATAGGGTTGGTATGACGATACCAATGAGATAACTTTGGTAAGTAATTGGATTAATGGTTTTGTGTATGTGTAATGAATGTTTTAAATTGACTTTAAAAAGGGATGTATAGCCGGGCGGTGAAAGTGGAGTCCAAAGGACTAACACTGGAAACCGCGCTAGTCGGTGCGGGTGTTTATATGACTGGGAGGTTTGAGTCCCCTGAATGAACATATAGATGGGAAGTTCGAGTCCCTCATATTGTATATAGTGGTGCTTAAGTCACCATGATTATGTCGGGAGGTTTGAGTCCCCCATAAAGGCCTATACAAATATGGATATTCTCTGGTTCATGCAGCTACATGCATTGTGGCCCTTCTAACTAGGGTATAGCTGGGCCCATATAGCCCGTGGGTGCCTTGTTATATGATGGTTATGCTACACAGCTCAAGTTAAGGTTTTAAAAGTTTATGCTAAGCCTTGTTCCCTATCCTGTCATGATATATATATATGTAAACTGCATATGGTTATTTGATTTGGTTTTAAATGATGGAATTATTTTATTTCTCTATCCCTGATTTACATGCTAGCACTCTAACTGCTAACCATCTCCGAACGTTGTATCCCTACGAGATGCAGGCTCCGAAGCTTCTTCTACTTTTCTTGTGTAGTGATCAGGTGTTCGAGTTGGTTCGTGAGTTGGCATTGAAGTGGTGATCTTCCATACTTCGGAAGGCTTCCTTTCATGGTCTTTATTTTCTATGTCTTAGAACTTATTTAGACTTTATTTTGGATATTGTAGGGGGCATGTCCCGACATTTTATTGACTTCTGTTTTGTAAAGACTTTGTTGGATTACTATAGACTTTGATGTGTTGTTTTGGTGGATTGGTTCGGTGGCGGACGGTTTTTCGGTTATCGATGATTGGTTTAGACATTTCATGAAGTAATATTAGTCTTATCTATGCACTATCTTGTTATACATTCGGAATTCATCCGACACTTGAGGTTGTTGTGTTGATTAGGTTAGGTAAAGAGGGTAATATCCGGTCTACGTGGGACTTGCGATACCCGTCATGATCAGGACCTGATTTGGTCATGACAGGCACTACATATGAACACATAGCATGTTTGAGATCGAGCGTTATGCGGGGCAGATAAGTACCCAATATCAGCATACAAAATAAGATCAGGACTGCAATCTTTAGAATAATATAAGCCCATATCGGTAATCTCTTTAGGTACCGTATATGTGTTTGATCTCATTATGATGTCTTCTAGTAGGAGTAGAATTATACCTTGTTAACAAATTAACCGAAAAGGCTATAGACCTTGTAATATTTGCAAGATACATGAGTGCATCAATTGCACTAAGATATGGTACTTCATAACCAATCCAAATTGGTATATTTTTCATTCAAACAAATAATCTATTGCTTTTGAAAACTCTCCAAGAGTTTCAATAATTTTCAAGCTATAAGTTAATACAATATAATGATTATAAATATGTTTCCCAAAAACTTTTATATGCTTCAAACATTTTGAATCCCTAAAAACGTTTTCATATAAATTTTGTCAAGTGACAATATTCAACATTTCATGAGTGACATCTTCAAGTGTCTGGAATTCAAATCAAATAAGTGTTATTCTTACCAAGATGCATCCTTTCATGTCACTTGATAAATATTTCTACGTCAGCATGCTTAAATAAATGCAGAATTTAGATCCTCGTATTGATTTACAATATTGCGCCAATATTGTATCAAAGATATTATCGATGATATATCATTTCATATTGGTTCACGATGTGACATAATATTTTGGGATCTCATCACTTCATTATTTTCAGGTACCTAACCTCTCATAAGGTTTCATGAAGTATTATGTCGTAGGTTGTTTAAGAGCACAATGCCTTCTCATTATGTTCATTTACTCCTTATCCTATTCCAAGAATTATTGCACTTAGAATTGATTGATCACCATGCTTCATGCATGCAATAGATTTAGTCTTTCCGAGACATTTAATTTGGAGAATTTACAGCTAAATATGAGATTAATATTGAATCAGCAAATGCTCCTAGCATTTGAACTTGTATTATCTTTTGAATGAGGATCTGATAATAATTCACAAGCTATTACTTAGTTGTTTATTATCTCCCCCTCATGTTAGGAAAACTAACTTACATTTCAATTTACTTTAAGAGAATCCATCTTTGTACATCATGGTATATCCATTTATCAAATACCACACACCAAAACTACTAGATGAAATAATTGATTCTTGACCTTGAATCAATTGAGAGGGAAGAGTTAATCATAATTTTTGGTCTAATGAAAACAAATGTTATTGTATGCAATATATCATACTTCAGACCAATATATGAGTCTTTGTTCTCATAAGCAATGGTTCAACTATTTATCAAAGGCATTTAACATCAACTTAGCTAGCATTATCAGAATGAATTGCCTTGATTACACAATCTAAAAATCATGCTCTTAACTCAATTTATATTGAGCAAGAAACTTTATGAATGTCAAACTACAGGTTGACAATAAACTCACATGTGATCCTCATATATCGATGCATCTTAATAGGTCACATGACAGGTGAACAAACCCATTTTCACCTTTTATACTTTCTAGATTTAAGGGATTCAATTCCAACATTAGTTGATCCAACCAACTTATCATGAGAACAAATAACATGAATAATTTTTGAAGAATCTTATAATTCTTTAATACATGTCTAATACTCAAGTTTACCATGACATGTACCTTTTGCTTTAGTAAATTTCAGTTTTACTTTACAAGAATAAACATCATATTTACTACTTTTAAGAAAATTGTAAAATATTTCTTCTCAATTATTCTACCTCTTTTGGAGGTGAGTCGTGGTACCATCACAATCAAGTGCACGTTTATATCGATAAGCTTTTCTAAATATTATCACATTCACCCAGGGAATGGATCTGTTCTTATAACAATCGAAATTCTCATTCCCAGGAATGAAATATAATCGTTCCTTAAGCCTATCAAATTATGATAGCTTATAACCTCTTTCAAAATATTGCTAATTCAAGAGCAAATCGAGGTGTACATATAATGTAGAGAATTTTTCTCTAACATTTCTTATAATCATAATAAACTTGTGAAAATATTATCACTTTTGATGATTATTATCATATTATCCCTCCATACTTGTATCCGTGCATTCAATCACCTGTCTTCTTTCAGACATATTATGCACAACTACCATATTTCTTTCAAGAATAGAGCAAGTTGTCAACTTTCAGATTCATCAAATATTGTTATCATATTCACTTTATGGAATAGAGCATATCAACAGGATATGTTTCATGATTTTTTACCAAACACTCATTATTTTGCCTTAGCCATCATAATATCATTAATATGGTGTATTGAGATTCAAACTCAATATCTTATCCATATAAAGGTGTCTTAGGTTATAACTCAATGGGACTTGAACCCAATTGTAACGATCCGAGACTACCCCCTGAACGTCACACGGTGCTTAGAACCACAAGTGATCTCAAGTTCACCCAAGATACTGGCATAACTCATAAACACTGAAATAAATACATAAAACTAGAAGTAAGTGGAAGAGATGTCTTTGCTGAATATGTTCAATACAAAATTATTTAGAATATTTACACTTTGATTATACAACACAAAACTGAAAGTAAATACATCAACTTTGTATGACCGTCTATGAAGCCTCTACTAATACTGAATATAGGTAGTCAGTACATGACCCAAACTATCCTTAATCAATATATAAGAATAATAAAAATAAATTATAGGAATTACAACTGACTTGAGTCCTCGAATCAAAAGAACTCATCAACTGCTGCTGGAAGCTACGAACCGTCTGATTATGATGTGTGTACTACAAATGGTACCTACATTATGAAGGAATGTAGCTACAAACGCATATATGTGGTCATTACTTTGGAATGTACTGAGTATATGGGAGTGAATGCATAAGTAAAATAGAAACTGAATATACATTCAAATCATGCATGCTAAGTGTAAAAAGGCTCACCTTGGACATAAATAAAATTGAAAACTGAAGGATCATAAAACATAAATGATAAAGAATATTGTAAATCTTAGTGAGTCATCACACTTAGTTTCTAAAATCTTTACTTTTATTCTTTCTTGTGGGATATTCTTCTAATCGACATAAACCATGTGAGCTATTATGGAGTCTAACGTCTTATCCACGTTGGGAAAAGTTGTTCTACCCTTGCCATGGAAATAGAACTTTAACTTAAGTGATCACTATACTTCATCCATATTGAGAAAAGTAGACACTCGCTGGCGAGGTCTCTAAATGTATATACACCCACCCACTTACTTTCTCGGTGCTAAATACTACTCCCAAAATGTATATATGCTCATACTTAAGAAATCCACCTTAAAATAGCATAAGAGTTTATAGACTGGAAACCTGTTATGCTTATCCTTACTTAAATCATAATCAGAAGGAATACTTGTGGATTTCATATCGCATCTTATATCAAAAGATCAAGTTAGTCATGCTGTAATACATGTAACTAAAACTTAAAAACTTGGGTTTCTTGTAAATTCAGTGCTAATGCTTAAGCCTTGACTTTCATACTTTCTTTCATAGAACTTATAACAAGATATCATGCTCAATACTTACATTAAAATCCTTCATCAAAATTCAAGTCAAACTAATGAAATTCAAATCATAATAGCAATCCTGCAAGTCAAAACATGAATAGATGAAAACTCTTATTCACTTAAATCCTTCAATCACATGGTAATGTTATACTTCAAGAATATGAGAACTTGGGTATGGACCCTAACTAAAACATATAAATTCAACTTTAAAGATCAGGTTTTTCGGGTGCAAGTATAAAAGAATGTCCTTGTTCAAAATCTCACATACCTTAATTAGATGACTTCTTGAAGAAAGCTTAAAATTGAAACTTGAATTCTTGAATCCTTGGGGAAGAAAGCTTGAATTTCTTGTTCTTGGGAAAAGGGGAAGGGTTTCTTTAAGTGGTAACTGATGAAAAGTGGCTAAATAATACTCTTTTAGAGCTTTAATCTGTCACTTGGGTGTTTGGGGGCAAGGGGAAATGACTAAAATGTCATTTGGGCTTGTACTTGCAGATACAGGAAACATATCCTCCGCGTCGTGGAGCTATCGCGGACCCTTACTGTTTCTTACAAAAATTCTCATAATTTTTTGCTCGGGTGCTGGATTAAGGAAAAATCAGATGGGTTGGAAAGAGGACACATTTATCTATAACTTTATGAGTCTTGAGCTGAAAAATTCCACATATTTCAAAAGTTATACACGTTCAAAGTTGACCCTTGTAGGATCGAACACCAAAATTTGGTCAAATCGAAAGCTCTTAGCTCAACTTTGCTCTAAGTGTTTCTTATGAACATTTTTCACCTCGATAGCACTTCACAAACTAGGATTATGATCATGACATATATATTCACATACAAATCATGGTATTTGAGTATATACACATAAGAACGACGGTTCGAGTTCTATCCCGAAAATACAGGATGTTACACCAACATTTTATCATCATAGTGCATTAAAACTTTTAACCTAATCTCTTACCCTCTTAATGAGATGAGGCTTAAATTCATCATTATATCTTTTAACAATGTTGTTCATCATGAACAAATTTAAAGCATAAGTGGTTCCAAATCAATTATTTTTCCTCAAATTCAACAATAATTATGTCATTAGTAGAAAAAGACAAATAACATAAAGAAATTACTAACCTTGAAATTACCTTTAGATTTATAATCTCACCTTGTTTGTCAGAGTCTCGTGTTGATAACGTGTTATGAAATATAAAATAAGAACAAGAAGAATGAAGAGAGAAGAGATGCGACTTCTTTATTTCTCATGAAGAATTCTTGAGGAGTTCTTGATGGGTAATTACAATGAAGGAAAATCCATTTATTTATAGGAAAAACTAACTTTAGGGTTTCTAACTTTTTCATAAATAGACATTCACTATATATGATAAAGTAGACATTCACTATATATTATAATACATTTATAACAGTTTGCCTTTAATAAAAATCCTAATTTTAATCATGCAGATTTCATCTATATCTATTTTTAAGTCTAAATCTTAATCAATCAGGTCGTAATTTTTGCTTTTTAGTTTTACATTTATTTTATTGGTCTGAACAAATTTGAAAGATTTATTAAGATGCAATTAAAAAAAACTTAATATCATAATTAAAATGTATGTTAATAATTATTATCATTAACCATCATTTATAATCATCACCCCTCATTGTCATTACAATCACCATTTACAAAAGTCACCTACAATTCCTTATACCAGAAAATAAAGGTACTCTAAGAGGGGCCGGTTCCCCGTTAATGTACTCGACACACTGCATTTGAATTAATGCTGCGGTACATTTTACCTATACAAGATGATGTACCGATACCAATTTTTAAACTAGCTAGCATCTCAGTACATTTTAGGTGTGTCCCAAAATGAAAGGTTCTGTAATTCATAAATAGAAATAAGAAAAGCAGATAGCAAAAGAGTGTAAAATTACAAGTAATTATTTTTCAGCCTCTATAATTGAAATATCTGTTTTAGAATTTCACTTATGAAATTTGAGATCCATGATAATAACTATTTCATCCGAGATCCATGATAATAACTATTTCATCCGTCTTAATTTAAGTATTTTTTTTTATTTATTAGACATGGAGTTTAAAACATAAATGAGGATTTTTGAATTTTGTAATTAAATTAAGATATGTGCAATTTTTTAAATGTTGTGTTCTTAAACTAATGAAATTTGAGCTTCATGACAATAACTATTTCATCGTCTCAATTTAAGTATTTTAGTTTGATAAGACATGGAGTTTAAAAAATAAAATAAGAATTTTGAATTTTATGAAATTAAATTAAAATATGTGCAGTTCTTTAAACTTTGTTGTCTTAAACTTGTCAGGTAGAATGTTGAAATTGAGAAATTTACAAAATGCTATACAAGAGACACTTTCTTTAAAAATAGTTCAAAAATAAAAGTAAAGAAACTTTAAATTGTGACAAAGAAAGTAATATCTATAATCTATATCTATAATCTATATCTATATTTGTATTTATATCTATAATCTATAATTTATTAAAAGTGTGAAGAACCTTAAAAATGTCGTTTGAACTTTTTGCCCTTCATTAAAAGTCTTTCCTTTAGACAAAATCGTCTTTTCACTATTTTTTTCCTAATATTTAAGAGTTAAAAAATAATTAAATAGATTTTTGGTAAAACCTTCTCTTATTAGAAGTCATTAGAATGAATTACAACTAATACTTTTTTCATCAGTTTAAAATTCTAAATCAACTAAATTTGATTTTAAGAAAATTTAAAAAATTAATTAAATATCTTATGGTAAAACCTTTCTTTAATAGAAGTCATCAGAATTAACGGCAGCTAATATTTTTTTCATTAGTTTAAAATTTTTAAATCAACTA
The DNA here is from genome assembly GCA_030864215.1 of Capsicum pubescens. Taxonomy (NCBI): domain Eukaryota; kingdom Viridiplantae; phylum Streptophyta; class Magnoliopsida; order Solanales; family Solanaceae; genus Capsicum; species Capsicum pubescens. Next base: position 94,624,198 of record CM061538.1, on the reverse strand, counting down.
AATTTCATTTTAGAAGATTTAAAAAATCTAGAAATAAATATAAAAGCATTAGAATAAGAAAAATTTAAGAAGTGTCAAATTTTTAAAAGTATTGAGTACGTAATAAGAATGTAATCAATGATTTTGTAAAGATTTGACTTTAAAAACAAGGAAAGATTTTAAATATAGAAAAAAAATGAAAAATAACCATACATTGATTTTCAAAAGAAGAAAAGATTTTAAATATAAAAAAATAATCATACCACAATATGGTTCAAATTAATGCGTCTCTCTTAGCCTTTGATAGCAAGGGAAAGAGTTACTGAATGACAAACGCAAAAGTAATTATCCATCAACCACATAGAACTTCTGGTGATAAATATATATGTGATTGCACTAAAATTTATGTTTATGAAGAATCTTTAAAAAGTAATTTAAAATTTTATACTTTATTAAAAATCTTTGCAATAGATAAAATTATTTAATTTTAAATGATCAAACGTTACACGTACGAGACACGTGCGGTTAATCTAGTTTTTTTTTTTAGAAAAAAATGCAACATAGGAAAGTGATGAATAGCAAGGGAGTGAATCGTTTAGTACTGTGAATGGATAAGCTTCATGAGATTATTTTATCTCATCTTCTATATGTAACTAGTTTCATGAGGTCCATGCTAAGCCCTGGCTCAAACTCAAAGTATAAAAATAATAATTTATATCATATATTTTTTTATTTTTTAATCAGTATATCTAATGTTCTGTTAAATAAGTCTTGTTGATAAGTTTTTGTAATTATGAGATTTTTAATCACATAATTGAATAATTTTAAGTAAAAAATATTATTTATGAGGAAGAAGATATTATTAGAGAATTAGAATATATCAAAAAGCTACAAGTAATTCGATAATTTATATAATGACATAATTTAAAATATTTAATAATTAAGCTTCGATGAAGATCATACATAGAAAAAAATGATATTTTTATAAAATTTGCAAGTAGTTATTTTTTTAGTTATAGCTAAAAATAAATTTATTTTGATATTTATTGAGTTTTAGTTTCCCTCATAGCTTTAGTGGCAATAGTTTTTGCTAATTATATTTTTTTCATCTTATAGAATCGTCTGGAAAAAAAAAGTCAATGCTTTCAAGTTTATCTTATAATAATTATAACCTCAATTAAGAGTCTTCATATAAATTTACTTAATAAGAATATATAAGGCTATTAAATGATAATTAAACTACATTAATAGTTTTCTCCATTCGATCTATTTACTTATTATGTTTATTTTTTACACTCCCCTTATAAGAGTAACTTATTCATCCCATTTTAATTATTATTTTATACTTTTTCATGTCTTCTACGAGAAACAATAAATACAAGTTATTATTTACTGTACTATAATATCAAAAAGAACTATGAGGTTGTAGTTGAAATCATTGAAAACTTTAATTTTGTAGGAAAAGTTAGCTTGAATATTGTTTATTTAAAATAAAAGGAGTTTTAATTAAATAGTAATCTAACATGTGGCAAGAAGAAACCAATTATAAAAATCCAAGTGGAATGATCTTAACAAAAAGAATAAAGGTGAAAATGAAAATATGTAGTAAAAAATACTATTAATTATCATGTTGAGTAATTTCATTTCACCAAACAATTGAAATGTCAAAAAAGCCCTTGCGAGGACTATCAAAATCTCAAGATCCTCTATAATTTAGTGGTAAAAAGAAATTGCCTTCAAAAGTTGTTCAAATTTTGTCATTTTATTTTTCAAAAGATAATTTGACTTATTTTTTAGCTAAACTGTGTTATATTAATTCAATAAAATAAGAAATTAGATATTCAAAACTATATAAAAAATAAATATCATAAATTGCAATGATTATATCAACATAATAATATTTTTTTCTTAAAAACATTGATTAAAGTTCATAAAATTTGATTCTCAAAAGTGAGTGTAATAAATATTTTAAGATGAAGAAGAAAATAATTTAATAAAACCAAAAAGAAATTCAACCAATCACAAAGGTTCATGTGAAAAATCTTAAAAGGAGAACTATGACAAAGAAATGCCACATGTAAGACTTTTATACCATGAATTTAAATGTGAGGACTACCAAACTTTTATTCTCCCTTATATATAGTAACTAGATAAGGATGCCCGTGCTTCGCACGAACCCAACACATAATTTTTTTTTTTTGTATATATATATATTTGTGTGTGTGTGTGTGTATATATATATAATACATTTTAATACCACAATATCACTATGACAAACATATCATAAGATCCCAAATGTATGTTTTATACAACCGTAGGAATATCATACTATTGAATGCTCACATGACATTCATTTCACATATCATATTGATTGTTGTCCATTTACATTGGTATATGTGTATTAATAAATTCTACAATAGCAGATGCATTTTTTCTTCCTGTTGTGATCAATCTCTTGAGTATTCAGATCAATATTTGTTAAATTAAATTTAATGATTAAATTAGTTTAGAAGTTCAAAATCTAAATTTAACACATTTTTTAATTGTAAAAATGTATTTATTTTCAATCATGATTCACAAAATTTTGTACACATTTATTATATCACACGGTAATAAGAGAATGCCATCAAGAGCTGGCTTTGAATACCTCTAACAACATAAACAAGTTGTTTTCTCAATTATCTGAAACATTATCTTGATCTTGATGTCCCATAGACATTTGAAGAAAGCATCAACCTTTGCCTCACCAAAATGACATTGAAAAAAAATCAGATCAAGATTTAAAAAACAACACAAACAAATCACAACACACCAGAAAAACAGACACTTGTATCTAGCAGGATAAAGTACAAAGAGAAATACATTTTTCATTATCTGCAAGTAGTTTGTATTTGTTGCCAACTTGTTGTAAGCACTATATCAGGTGTAAACTAATTTAATAACTCATTGCAGCCAGAGCAAAGTTAAATTAAGGTATAGTTTTTGGAGCAAATTACAACTATAGGATGCACATGACCAGCATAAGTAAAGGAAAATACAAAAAGGCAATAAACTTTACTTGTCAAAAAGGAAAAGGAAAATTAAGCTAAAAGTAAATACTACAAGTAGGTCAACCCTATAACTGTGAATTAACATTTGTTAACAATGTTAAACAAATTATATAACCACGAAAAGTAAAAAATAAATGTTTTGACACTTAAAAAAGTTTAGTAAGTGCTGCAGTTAAGTCTAAATTGTACTAAATATGCCCTGTAAGTGCCTTCATATGATTGACATTCCATTGGCTACTAATGTTGCATTGGACAACCTTCATATGTAGATCTAAATACTAAAATCAAAACTTCCACAAAAGATTGATCTTCATAGGTTAAGGCTCCTTCAGAGAAGTTTAGATAAACTAAAGAAATAAAGCATCACTCTTCCTATTAAAAATCATCACCCAATCTATAGCTTAATTTACCAAAAAGAGTTTTTCTTCTACGCTTTCTTTTAGCTCATTTAAGAAAGTGAAGACTAATCAAACCAGAAATCTCAAGAAACCTGATATGATCCTTCTTTTCACTGTCCTTCTTAGGTAAAATATAGAGATAAAATATCACGTAAAATATCAGCAATATAGAGCTAAAAACAGATTGTATATCGCACACGATATTTTTTGTGGCTCAAATATTTTTATGAATTCCTTAAAAAAAAAAATACAAGTAAAAGTTCATTACACATCCATACCAAGTAATAATTATATTTTTACAAGGCATGTGACCTTTTGAAAAAATATAAGAGACACTCATTAACAGAGAAAAATAAGCATTTCATGTTTCATAATATTAAAATCATGAAGAAAAATATTTATAATTAAATTAAAAAATAAAATAATGTGTACTTACCACACAGTCAAATATATATACGGACTTACAGATAGCTATCACCGAAGAGATGAAACTATAAACAGACAGTTCAAGATGTATATATTTAATTAATTTTATTTTTAAATAAATTTTAAAATAAATATGCAAAATATTGTATAGAAAAAAATGAACGGATCTTAAAGTTAGGTATTATTGTGATATTTTAAAATCTTCTTTAAAAAGATTAGCAGCTCTAAATTTGATTTCACTAAAATATATTTAAAAATAAAAAAAATCTAACTTAGCTAAAAAATAAATTTAGTTAAAAAGCCTCAGACGAAGAAAGAAAAGTAGCAGCATCTATTAATCTAAAGCTCGACGAACGCGAAAAAATTTAGGCAATTACTGCGAATGTTCTGAGAAAGAAGACCTATTATGTCATTATCTGTGTTTTACAGTTTCAAAAGCCAATTACATTATACATATAATTTTTTTATTAAAACACATGCTGAATTTAAATAGTAAAAAAATTTCATTCTACCAAAAAACATCTACTTATCAAAAAAACATAAAAATTATCCTTGTTGAAGGAATAAATAAATATTCAGAGGGAAGAGGGATGAATCAGAATGTACAAAACATATTCGGGGAGGGGGGGGGGGGATGAATGAGAATGTACAGAAACTTACATACATACAGATTGTGAGAATTGAAAACTGTTGATGAGAGAAGAGTTTATTTTTTTGGTTAATATGAAGAGTCTTTTGGCTTTTTATTTGATGAGTCGTCTATTTTCTAGTTTACTTTAGAGAAGAAATATCATATCAATTCTAAAATCTGGTGTCAGTGATTTTGTGGTGGAAACAATAGCCACCTTGATAGATATTTGTGTGGTAAAATAGTAGTTATTATTTTTAATTTACTTCTAGTATTAAAAATAATAAATTAATAAGATTTACAAAATTCTTCCTAGTAAACATTGAATTTTTCTCTTCATATATTTATTTTCTTATATGTTAAACTTTCTAAGTGAAAAATTCTACTCTATCAAAATTTTCAATATTCCATACCTTTAATATTTTAATTTTTTACTCAAAAAATACTATCACGCATGAACTTGATGGGTTAAACTTTAAAGTTATTAACCTATTTAAAGATATATTTTTTTGTTTATTATTATTTTACTGTATATAGTGTCACTAATTTTGTGGTGAAAACAATAGCCACCTTGATAAATATTTGTGTGGTAGAATAGTAATTATTATTTTTTAATTTAATTCTAGAAGCATCATCTTGAAATATTTTTTAATTTCCATGTGGTGGAAACAATAGCCACATGGATATAGATATATATTTTTCTACATTATATTACAATAATATATATATATATATATATTAAATACAAAAAGTGTTCTTAATTATTATAAAATATATATGAAAAAACAAAAAATACCCTTAATTATTAAAATAGATTTGAAAAAATAAAGAAAAATACTAATGAATTAATAAGATTCCTTTTAAAGGTATTTTAATATTTATGTTTTTAGTGTATTTTCTTATTAAGTGTTACAAAATAAGAATAAAATAGACACATCAATAGATATTCTTGGAAAGATGTTTTTTTATGAATAGATATTCACATTTGTTAGAGAAGTAGAAGCATGAAAAGATATTTTTCTATAATTATTGTAATATAATAAAATAGATATAAGATACAAAAAATATCCTTAATTATTAAAATAGATATGAAATTCCACATGTGACCTTTTGAAAAAATATAAGAGACGCTCATTAACAGAGAAAAATAAGCATTTCATGTTTCATAATATTAAAATCATGAAGAAAAATATTTATAATTAAATTAAAAAATAAAATAATTTTTACTTACCACATAGTCAAATATATATATATATATACGGACTTACAGATAGCTATCACCGAAGAGATGGAACTGCAAAACAGACAGTTCAAGATGTATATATTTAATTAATTTTATTTTTAAATAAATTTTAAAATAAATATGCAAAATATTGTATAGAAAAAAATGAACAGATTTTAAAGTTAGGTATTATTGTGATATTTTAAAATCTTCTTTAAAAAGATTAGAAGATCTAAATTTGATTTCACTAAAAAATATTTTTTTTGTTTTTTTTTATAAATCTAACTTAGCTAAAAAATAAATTTAGTTAAAAATCCTCAGATGAAGAAAGAAAAGTAGCAGCGTATATTAATCTAAAACCCGACGAACGCGAAAAAATTTAGGCAATTACTGCGAATGTTCTGAGAAACAAAACTTATTATGTATCATTATCTACGTTTTACAGTTTTAAAAGCCAATTACATTATACAGATAATTTTTTATTAAAACACATGCTGAATTAAATAGTAAAAAAATTTCATTCTACCAAAAAATGTCTACTTATAAAAAAAACATAAAAAATATTCTTGTTAAAGGAATAAATAAATATTAGGAGGGAGGGGGGATGAATGAGAATGTACAGAAACATATTCGGGGGAGAGGGGGATGAATGAGAATGTATAGAAACTTACATACATACAAATATGTGAGAATTGGAAATTGTTGATGAGAGAAGAGTTTATTTTTTTGGTTAATATTTTAAGTCTTTTGTCTTTTTATTTAATGAGTCGTCTATTTTCTAGTATAGTCTAGAGAAGAAATATCATATCAATTCTAAAAGTTGGTATCAGTAATTTTGTGGTGGAAACAATAGCCACCTTGATAGATATTTGTGTGGTAGAATAGTAATTATTATTTTTTAATTTAATTCTAGTATTAAAAATAATGACTTAATAAGATTTACAAAATTCTTCTTGGTAAACATTGAATTTTTCTCTTCATATATGTTGACACCCAATTTTGACTCTCCTTTTTCATAAGATTAATTTCTTGATGCTTAGGATTTCTGAATATATATACATATATAAATATATATATATATATATATATATATATATATATATATAAATATATATTTCAAAATTTATTTTTTGGCATTAACAGTTTGAAAATTATGTTTTTCTTATTAAAACCGCATCTTACAAATTTAATCAGAAATAAATAATAAAATATATTTTAAATTATCATTTCTAAAATGAATAAATAAATATATGATAGCGTATTAACATAATACTTACTATATATATGCACAATTAAAGCATCGTTAAATTAGTCAAGTGAAATCGATTAGGGAAGAATTAGATTAATTCATGTTGGTATTTTTTTTGTTTTTTTTCCAGTTAAATTGCAATCCAACAACCAAATGGCCCAACTTCAAGACCCTTCACCCCAGGCCTAATTTTGACCGACCCAGGCGGCCCAACAACAATTAAAACCCCCATCTAATTCTAATTCAACCCACCAAATCAGCAGCACACTTCGCCCCAGCCCAACCACACATCTACCTGACCCATTTCCCCTTTCCCCTTTCTCTTTAATTCATCAATAAACAGACCCTCCAACAGAGTACGATCATCAACAACAAAATGGCAACAACAAACAACGACAATATCAATGTCGAACAACCCTCAAACCATTGAATAATAGGAAATCCGGTGGATTTTACACCTCTCTCCTCGTCTGTATCCTCTTTCCCCTGCTCCATTTTTATTTCCATCGCCATCACCTCTTTTCATCCATGTCCGTCGACTCTGCTCACATTCCAATACCATTATAAGTTGAAACTGGGATAAAATGTTGAGATCCTTTCAAAATTTTTGCATAACATAACGTTCAAACTACATTGACCTGATTCTCGTGAAACCCGAGATATATAGGCGACTCAGGAACCAGGTTCGGTCGAATTCATAATCACAAATCGTATCAATTCTAGCTTCTCCATTCCACCCTTTGGGTGTAGCATTTTCCGAATTCGTCTAATTCACCAGTTGAGATAAAATTGGTTTACGTCAACGTCTTCGCCCAAAGACTCTTTTCATCCTTTTTGGTCTAAGAGGGACAAACTACTGATACCCAATTTTGACTCTCCTTTTTCATAAGATTAATTTCTTGATGCTTTGAATTTCTGAATATATATATATATATATATATATATATATATATATTCTATTTATTTATTTCAAAATATAATTTTTGGCGTTAAAAGTTTGAAAATTATATTTTTCTTATTAACATCGCATCTTTAAAATTTAATTAAAAATAAATAATAAAATATATTTTAAATTATCATTTCTAAAATGAATAAATAAATATATGATAACGTATTAACATAATACTTACTATATATATATATATATGCACGCATATATTTCTGAGAAAATTAATTAAATCATCGTTAAATTAGCCAAGTAAAATCGATTAGGGGAGAATTAAAATAATTCATTTTGGGCTTTTATTTCAGTTAAATTGTAATCCAACAACCAAATGGCCCAACATCAAGACCCTTCACCCCAGGCCCAATTTTGATCGACCCAGACGGCCCAAAAACAATTAAAACCACCCATCTAATTCTATAATTGAAAAAATTAGACAAAATACTATATTAATTACATAATATGGTTAATGTTATAAAAAAATTACAATTTATAGTCATTTGATAGTTAAAAGTCAGTTTTTTATGGGCCCTATATACAAATATATTAAGATTTGTATATATCAATTTTTTTCTCTCTCATGTATGTATTTTTGGTATTTTCTTTCTATTCTCTCTCTATACTATTGGCTCAAAAAAAGGCAACAATGGAATATCAAAACATAGATTTTTGATAATATCTTCTTCAACTGTTTTTTCCTTAATTTTCTCTCAAAATCACTTTAATATCCTTGATTTTAAATTAAAGAAACGACAACATTGGTAACATCATAATACATGATTATTCAAGAGATCTTCTTCAACTTTCTTCTCCTAATTTTCTCTCAAAGTCACCCTAATATCACAAAATATAATCCTTGATTTTTCTGTGATAAATTATTTTTGCGAATTTTTCACCACAGAAAATCAGTTTAGAATATTTATTGACATTAGATTTGATTTTTTTTAATTTTTATATATTATGTTTGTTAGTCGTTAAATTTCTTCGTTGTTCATATATTTTACAAAAAACTAGAAAAGGGGGAGTACTCCCCCACTTTTATAATTTCTTAGTTTTTGTGAATTTTTATTTTATAATATAAATTTTTATATATTATGTAAGTCACTTCCCCATTTTTTTTTTGTGGATGATTTATCAAAAAAAAAAAGGAATTTTTTTTGCATCTTTTAGCAAGGCGGAAAGGAAAAAATATTTTAAGGTATCTAAATATAAAAGGGGGAGCAATGAAGTTGACAATGATTACAAGGTTTTTTTTGTATATATTCTCGTGAAACAAAATTATTGGTCAATATACATTTTTGTTTCAATATATGTAGATACGTATACTTTTTTTTTTGTAGAATAATACATGCATATATATATACAGATTTAGAGTGTATGTATGTATATACAGTTTGTATTTTTGATATATGTATATACAATTTACATATATGTATATACAGTTAACTTTCACATATACCTTTTGAAGAATAATGCATATGCAGATATATACAGTTTTAGAGTGCATATATGTATATACATTCAAATTTGTTATTACGTAAAACATTCAAATTTGTATATACAGATATACAAACAAAAGATATACAAATAATAAACATATATGTATATGTTTATTTCGTTTGCATATATGTATATACAGATATACAAACAATAGATATACAAATATGTATATTTCGTTTACATGTATATATCGTTTACAAACAACATTCAAATTTGTATATACAGATATAAAAATAACAGACATATAAATAATAAACAATAATTTTGATTTGAATATATGTATATTTCGTTTGCAATATCGTTTACAAACAACATTCAAATTTGTGTATACAGATACACAAACAACAGATATACAAATAATAAACAACAGCTTTGATTTGACTATATGTATACTTCATTTGCATATATGTATATATAGATATACAAACAACAAATATACAAATATCAAATTTATGTAAACTAATATACAGATATACAAACAACAGATACACAAATAATAAAAACAATCTTTGTAACCTTTAAAACAAATATACAAATACAATTATACACTTATGTTAACAGATATACAAAAATTCAAATATACTATTACTAGATAGACATAAAAAAATATTAATAGACTGTCAATATGTATATTATGAAATATGCAGTAGAGTAATGAATGAATATATCACACAAATTGCAATTACAAATGGGATTTAAAAAAAAAAAAATTAACACAAATAAGGATTATAACCTTTTAACAACTTTTGTGAAAAAAAATTCAAAATTACAAAAATAAAAATTGAATACAAAAATTGAAACACAAAATTACAATTGAAGTTATTGTATACAAAAATAATAGTAATTACAAAATTGACAATTTGAAAGTGTTTGAAGTTTATATTGCGTATTAAATTCAAAAAAGGATTTCAGTAAATAAATTCAAGTAAAAAAAATAATTAGCGTAAATCGTATATACCAGAATTTTGTATGCATGAATTACCAACTTTCTCTTGTAGATCACAATTTTTTTTTTAAAATTATCAACTTTTGAGGGAGTAATTAACGCATAAATTCATATTTATTGATATGTTATATGAGAGAAATAAATGGAAAGCTGGAGAAGATTAAGAACATTTATCACATTAAAATTTTCTTTTTTTTTTATCTCTTTTTGCTGTTATGGATTTTTCTTTCCTTTTTGTATATATATATATACATAAAACTGTCATTTATTTTGTCAATGAATTGTAAATATTAAAATTTAAACTAGGAAGTTAGTTATAGATACTCTAATGAGACTATATGTGAATTTTTGCCATTCTAATTCAACCCACCATATCAGCAGCCCACTTCGCCCCAACCCAATCACACATCTACCCGGCCCATTTCCCCTTTCCCTTTTCTCTTTAATTCATCAATAAACAATCTCTCCAACAGAGTACGAACATCAACAACAAAATGGCAACAGCAAACAACGGCAATACGAATGCCGAACAACCCTAAAACCACCAGATAATAGGAAATCCGGTGGATTTTACACCTCCCCCCTCATCTATATCCTCTTTCCCCTGCTCTATTTCCATTTCCATCACCATCACCTCTTTTCATCCATGTCCAGTCGACTCTTTTCTACAGAAAAGAGTTGTCAAAAATCTCCAAGAGGTCGATTTAAGTTTTGAAAGAGAGGAGTGTGAGAATTCGTTAGTTAATAACCCTTCCTTGCTATGGTTCAGTGAGCAAAAGAATTTGTTCACTTTGAAAATTCAAACAGTCTTTGTACACCTTCACCTCAACCTGAAAAGGCAAAAAGTTTCAGTCCTTTCCTTCTCCAATTCCATCTCCCTGTTTCTCCATGTGATTTAGGTTTCCCAAGAATTCAAAAATTTGAATTCTTGGACGCCTCACGAGAGAACCATTGAAGTATCCCTCAATTCAGCTAGAAAAATAAGCCTTTGGGGCTCCCATTTGCCATGAGAAAAAATCAGAAAAAAATTAAAGAATCAAGAATAACCAAGTAAGGAAACCAGAAGAAGCTACTACAATTAGTTCATGTTAGTATTTCCATCTTGTTTTCTCGCTCTCTTTCCGAAGTAGAAGTTCGAGTTTGAGTTCAAATTTTGACAAGGAGTCCCCTAGTTCGCTGCCCCAAAAAAGGTACGAATGTCCCCTTTTACCTCGCCTTATCTTTCTTTTCGTGTTGATTATGTGAACATGTCATTTTTGGTTAGTTTCGATCAAAATTCAAGTTGTTGTCATTGACTCTAGAAATATGGACTTGTATGTGAATTTCAATCAAGTTTGTCGGTCTGTTGAATTCTGCTGATAGGTATGAATTTAGATTTTGAATTTTTTAAGGTTGGTGAATATACGAGTTCTATTTTGGTTTCAAGTTTTGGCTGTTCTATTGTTGTTCGTTCCTAGTGAAATCAAACCCAAAACAACATGTTGTTTTAATTTTCATTAGCGTTGCTTTTATCAAGTTTATGTTGTCGTTTGATTCTAAAAAGTGGTCTTTATGAATATATGAATTTATAAATATATGCATATGTAAGTCTACCTTTTCATTACTTCATTCTTTTAAATTCCGATATGTGCCTAATATGGCCTCGTGAGTAATTGTACTTGTTGTGCCGTCACGTCTTGATGTCATTTTTTTGCAAAGTTGGGTTGTATAACTTCCCCTTAATTTTGACTAAGGGCTGATTTGATATTCAAACATGTGTGTGCTCGTCTTGTTTTAGCACCATTGATCGTTCTTTTTTTGTAAATTGAATTCAAAATACGATTTTGTTTTAAATTTTGATATACATGATTGCTCGGCCTCTGAGAATGGAGGGTGGCGTAGGATTCCTCAAAGATTCTATGTTCACTTCCTTGAAATCTATTTTCAAGTATGTGTTTTGTTTCAGTTGTCTTCTTATTTTTACCAATTAAGTTCTGAGATCATATGAACCATCCCATCCTGTCTGGTCCAATATAATACACAGCTGCTTTGTTTTTGGAAACATGGGTTGAGTCTGTGGCTTTACTGCTTTAGGCTTTAGCTTTCTTTTGATTTCCTGGTCAATAGGCTTTAATAAAAATATGAAAACCTATAGCCTCTATTTTGTTATATAGTAAAACATGTATAATTTCATGTGAGTTAGAAAATGTCATTTGGATATAAAGCTTGAGAAGCCATTTTCTTTATTATAGTAGAAACGGCAGTACATATATGTTGGTGCAAGTTTTTGATAATTGATTGGATTTTCCTTCCCTTTTCCCCAAGGCTAAAAGTTGTTTTTTCGTTTAAAGTTTTGTTTGAACTAAGTTTATTTTTTATCTTAGGATTCGTTCAAAAATTATTAGTTAATAACAACGTGGGGTATAGTTCATTTTAATGATTTTACGACTTGAATTGGTTTGCTGGATGCACATTCTTACAGAATTATCTTACGATAGTCTTTAAAAAAAAAAAACTAGAGCAGAAGTAAGTGTTTGCTGGTGTAGCAATATGTGCTTTTTTTTTTCTAAAAAAATGGTTTTACATTCGGTCTGTTATGATATATATTAATTATAGTGAATGTCTATCAAGATCTATTTGATGTCTATCAGGATTTAGTGTATTTGTCTTTTAGTGTGAAACTAGGGCAAATCCCCCTATAAATAGAAGGGTTTCCTTCATTGTAAATGATCCCTCAAGAGAAGAAATAACAATTACTCTCTCTATTCTCTCTACTCTTCTTCTTTATTATTTCTTATTTTATAACGCGTTATCAGCACGAGACTCTACCGTCTCAAATTTGAAGGCTAAGGCTAAGATATGGATAATTTTCAAAGTAAGTTGTCAAATTATAAAGATATATGTTTGATTGATTCTGGCACTACACATACGATGTTCAAAGACGAGAAATATTTCTCTCATCTAAACATGGGTAAGATTAATGTTACTATAATTTCTGGTAGTGCTAATTTGATTGAAGGCTTTGAAAAAACCATTATAATCTTGCCCAAGGAAACTAAACTCATCATAAATAATGTCATGTTCTCTCCCAAGTCTCGGAGACACTTGATGAGTTTTAAAGATATCCGTGAAAATGGTTATCATATCAAGACATTTGCTGAGATGAATCTTGAATATCTTGGTATCACCAAGAATGTCTTTGGGAAGACATGTGTTGTTGATAAGTTCCCTACTTTATCTTCTGGCCTGTATTGGGCAAAGATTTGTGCAATTGAGGCACATTCCATAGTAAACCGGAAGTTTACTGATTCCAATACTTTCGTACTTTGGCATGATCGTCTGGGACATCCAGGATCAATAATGATGAGAAGAATAATAGAAAATTCAAATGGGCATCCCTTAAATAACTTGAAGGTTCTTTCAAATGGTGAATTTTCATGTAATGCTTGTTATCAAGGCAAGCTGATTGTGAGACCATCACCAACAAAAGTTGGGATTGAGTCCCCCGCGTTCTTGGAACGTATACATAGGGACATTTATGGACCAATTCACCCACCAAGTGGGTCGTTTAGATACTTCATGATCCTAATAGATGCTTCTTCTAGATAGTCTCATGTGTGCTTTTTGTCATCTCGCAACTTGGCATTTGCAAAATTATTGGCACAAATAATACGATTACGGGCTCAATTTCCTGATAATCAAATTAAGTCTATTCGCCTTGATAATGCTGCAGAATTTTCATCCCAAGCATTTAATGACTATTGCTTATCGATCGAGATAAGAGTGGAACATCTTGTACCCCATGTTCACACTCAAAGTGCCCTTGCTGAGTCATTAATTAAACGTCTGCAGTTGATAGTAAGACCATTACTAATGAAAACTAAGTTGCCCACTTCTGTTTGGGGTCGTGCAATTTTGTATGCTGCAACACTTATTCGTCTTAGACCGAAAAATTATCATAAATTTTCTTTGTTGCAATTGGTTCAGGGTCAAGAGCCTAATATATCTCATCTGAGAATTTTTGGGTGCGGTGTTTATGTGCCGATAGCACCACCATACCGCACCAAGATGGGCCCCCAAAGAAGGTTAAGAATTTATGTTGGGTTTGAATCACCCTTCATTATTCGCTATCTTGAACCATTAATGGGAGATATGTTCACTGCTCGATTTGCAGATTGTCAGTTTGATGAGATACTTTTCTGAAAATTAGGGGGAGGAGATAGTGACATCAAAAGAGAAATTTTGTAGAAAAATTCATCACTATCTCATTTTGATCCACGTGCTTCTATTTGTGAGCAAGAAGTACAAAAGATTACTCATCTGCAGAGAATTGTAAAGCAAATACCAGACGCATTTACAGATTTGAAAAGGATCACTAAATCACATATTCCTGCAGAGAATGTCCCAATTCGAATTGATGTCCCTAAAGGACTATCCACTAGCGTCATAGCTAATGAATCTAAAGCACCCTTGAAGCGTGGCAGACCATTAGGTTCTAAGGATCGAAAAATGATCAAGATGACACTACGAAAGATACACATACGGAAGTTCAAGATTTGAGCAATATTGATATCCCTGAAGGAATCAATGAGCTTGAGACTCAAGAAAATGAGGAACTATCAATAAATTCAAGTGATGTTGAAACTAATCTGAATCGATCTAAAATAGTAGTGGATCATGTCTTTGCATATAATGTTGCAACAAAAATCATGCAAGATAGCGAGGATCTTGAACCTCGATCTGTCAGAAAATGTCGACAAAGAAATGACTGGCCAAAATGGCAATAAGCTATTCAATCTGAATTGAATTCGCTCGCCAAACGTGAAGTTTTTGGACCCATAGATCAAACACCTAATGGTGTTAAGCCTGTTGGCTATAAATGGGTCTTTGTGCGAAAATGAAATGAAAAAAGTGAAATACAAAGATATAAAGCACACCTTCTTGCACAAGGATTTTCACAACGGCCTGGTGTCGATTATGATGAGACATATTCACCAGTTATGGATGAAATAACATTGCGTTATCTTATTAGTTTCACTATCCATGAGAGACTTGAAATGCATTTGATGGATGTGGTAACAACCAATCTATATGGATCACTTGATAATGAGATATACATGAAAATTCTCGAAGGATTTAAAATACCGAAAGCATATAGTTCAAAGCCTCGAGAAATGTATTCCATTAGATTGAAAAGATCATTGTATGGTTTGAAGCAATCTGGACGCATGTGGTATAACCGTCTTAGTGAATATTTATCTAAAGAAGGTTATACGAATGATGAAATTTGCCCATGTATTTTCATAAAGAAAACAACGTCGGAGTTTGTTATACTTGCTGTCTATGTTGATGACATAAACCTTATTGGAACGCCAATAGAGCTTCAAAAGGCAATTGATTACCTAAATAAAGAGTTTGAGATGAAAGATCTCAGAAAGACAAAGTTATGCCTTGGTTTGCAAATTGAGCATTTGACAAACGGTATCTTTGTCCATCAATCTGCCTACACAGAAAAGGTGTTGAAATGATTCTATATGGATGGAGAACATCCATTAAGAACTCTGATGGTTGTTCGATCACTTGGTGTGAATAAGGATCCATTTCGACCTCAAGAAAAGAATGAGGAACTCCTTGGTCCTAAAATACCATATCTTAGTGCAATTGGTGCACTAATGTATCTTGCAAATACTACAAGGCCTGATATTGCCTTTTCAGTAAATTTTCTAGCAAGGTATAGTTCTGCTCCTACTAGGAGACATTGGAATGGGATCAAACACATATTCCGATCTTGTTGGTTATGCTGATGCTGGATACTTATCCGACCCGCATAAAGCTCGGTCTCAAACAGGCTATGTATTCATATGTGGGGGTACTGCGATATCTTGGAGATCAACAAAGCAGTCTATCGTAGCCACTTCATCGAATCACGCTGTGATTATAGCTATTCATGAAGCAAGCCGAGAGTGTGTGTGGTTGAGGTCCATAATACATCTCATTCGAGAAAAATATGGCTTGAAATGTGACAAAGTACCCACAATTTTATATGAAGATAATGCAGCATGCATAGCATAACTGAAAGGTGGATTCATAAAAGGAGATAAAATGAAGCACATTTCGCCAAAGCTCTTCTATACACATGAGCTCCAAAAGAATGGTGATATTGACGTACAACAGATTCATTCAAGTGACAATGTGGTTGATTTATTCACCAAGTCTCTTCCAACTGCAACTTTCAAGAAGATGGTGCACAAGATTGGAATGCAAAGGTTCGAGGATGTTCTTATTAAGGGGAGCTAATACGCGTTGTACTCTTTTTCCCTTACGAGGTTTTGTCCTACTGTATTTTCCTTGTAAGGTTTTTAATGAGGCAACCTATATGCGTATTGTTAGACATTCAAGGGGGAGTGTTATGATATATATCAATTATAGTGAATGTCTATCAAAATCTATCAAGATCTATTTGATGTCTATCAGGATTTGATGTATTTGTCTTTTAGTGTGAAACTAGGGAAAATTCCCCCTATAAATAGAAGAGCTTCCTTCATTGTAAATGATCCCTCAAAAGAAGAAATAACAATTACTCTCTCTAGTCTCTCTACTCTTCTTCTTTATTCTTTCTTGTTTTATAACATGGTCTATAATTTATGTCTTACGCTATTTTTCCTTTTAATTATTTCATATTTCATTTATTCATCGGAACCTGAATTTTCTTCTAATCCTTTTCTTTTTTTATTTCATATGTGCACTCGGGAGAACATTTGGGGTCCCATGGCATGACTCCATCTCTGTCCAAATCAGAGAAGCGAACAAATATTGCATCGCATATTTTCGTCTAGCAGTCTAGTGCCTCTTTTCTCCCTTTTTAGCTTTATTTTGCTTTTGTAGATGATTATTATTATTTTTGCTTAACATTTCACGGATTATTATTTAAAGTTTATGTTTTATATGTTCTTATTTGAATTGGTGTGAATCCTTAAATTTTAGCAAATCTAATTATTTCCTTTCTATCTCTTAGATTTTAAGTTTAGCATAATTGCTATGCTTCGACATTTAGTTTTATATCGATAAAACAGTTAAAATTTGGTAGGTTAATACATACCTTTTAGAATAAAGGCCGAGTTTATTAAAATTCTTTAATACTTCTTTAATACGAAATAGTAACTTATCTTTAGAATCAAGTTAGTTTCTTACTAGGTAGTAATTTGAAAATCCCTTAAACATAGATTTTGAGGTAGATGGGTTTATCATCTTTAGACTCGGAAATCGGCTTTAACTATTTTGGATATGGAAAATCAACTCCCTTTTCTCATCAATTTTAAATAAAGGATAGTACTTTTTCAAAGTTGATTCCGTTAGCCTTCTCTTAAAATTTCAAATGACAAAGATATTTGTTTTAAAAAAATAAGTCTTTCCTTGATAAAATAATATGAATAAATTCTCAAGTCATTATAGTTTCAAAACATTTATTTTTATAGTTCTTCCCTAATGATTCATTTAGTGTAGGTAATTAACCATTTTATTTACTCCTATTTTTATAAAAATTGACTAAAAAGGAAAAACAAAAGAGCCATTTTTTAGAATAAAAAAAAAGTGAAGTTCTTCACATAATTAGCTCCTTTAATTATTAATTGAAGGTTGTTTTTGTAAAGAAATGATTTTAAATAACTCTTTTTTGATGAAAAATAAGGTTGCATCACTTTCAGGAGGTCTTATAGAATCGTCTTTGGTATTTTTTTGAAAAACAGATTTCATGATGAGGTTCTTCTAAAGTTCTTTTTCTTATAAATGATTAGCATATATTTTATAAAAGACAAATATTTTTTCTATTACCTTATTTATATCTTTCTTAACATAGCTTTTGATTTCTTTATCTAATCTAAGTTTGGCCGGTTAACCGTTGTTAGCGGATCCTTTAGGGTGCCTAATCCCTTCCCTTTAGGATAATTGGAATCCTTACCTAGAATTTTAAGTTGCGTAGACCTTAAAATGAAGTCTTTAATTTCTTTAATCACGTAGGTTATAATAGGTGTCCTAATTCACCGTAGAACTAATTAGGTGGCGACTTTCTTAATTTATTTTGAAGTTTTTCAATATGTTGTACCTCGGTTTGACTCGTGTTAAAATGGGGTATAACAGTTTGGCGACTTCACTGGGGAGCTTATTAGGTTCTTAACCATAACAAACTTAGGTTAATAATTTTTTTTTTATATATATGTTATTCGTTTGCCCTATTTATCTTGATTTATCATGTTTGTGTGTCATAAATTATTTATTTGCTGTTATTTTTTATAAATTGCTTATTTGTTTATCACTTTATACAAATTGGCATTCCGTTTATATTTCCACTACTTTGAAAAACTGGCACTCACACACATTGTACACGCGGATTGTACATCGTACTTTCTCAAAATTCTTTCAAATCGCCTTATTTTAGAGAGTCGGCACATACGTGGAATGAGTAGGAGTTTTACTACCATGGGATCACGTGCCTTCTCATATAGGAAATCCAAGTTTGTCTACCCAAATCTTTGAAAAACTTAAGATAGAGTGTTGTCACCCTTGATTTAGGTCATGCATGCATAAGCCATAGGTGGTTTGACCCATGGTGTCATCCCATGAATTTAGAAAACGCCCACATGTCAAAAGGGTTCACAACTCAATAACGATCCTCATATTATGTGCAGAGATGATGATAAATTGACCCAAACCAAATTTTGACCAAATTGAGTTTGGAAAATTCTAACTCCAAACTCGAGTAGTGTCATCAATTAAATCTTAGATCAATTTATCGAAATCTCAATTAATATTTGATGCTTAGGCCTACCTACGGCATAAAGGAGTCACCTGCATATTAGGACGTATTATTTAACATATTTGGGTTATTTGTCCTGTAAATTTGCCTGTTACGTGCTACTTGACCTACATAAATTTATTTGCAAATTTGATTTAATTTGATTTGATATTTATTTGTTATTTTCACCTTTGTTTTGTCCATATTTTTAGATAAGAAAATTAAGTTTGCATTTATGTATCTCTTTATTATCTATTGCAATTTTTTTACATACTTTACATTATGACATTTTTTTTAAATTCTATTATTGTAACACTTCTGCGCTTAGCACATTTTAACAATTTTAGAGCACCATTTAGGAAATTATCTTAAGCTCATCAAACTCTTAAGTGTTTCAATTAAGGTTTTCTTCCATTTTCATGTTTTTATGGTTCTCTATAGGGTTAACATTCTTTCTTCAAAGTTTTAATGAGTTTAGTTCATCGTTATTCTAAAATTTTTTGAGATCTCAATACTTATGTCCGCCATTTGTTAAAAAAAATTCTACTTTGTTAACGTTGACATGATTGTTTGCAAATATTTTTGCTAAAAACATTCATTTCAAATGTTGTCAGACTCGTGCTAAATCAAATTTTGCCAGACTTGTGCTAAATTTGAACTTTAATTATTTTTTATCATTTCAAGCTCTTTCAAGTTCTTCCTTTACCGGTGTAATCTTCTGTTTATAACGATGGAACGTTTAGCACTCTGTAGTATCTATTTAGTACTGATCTACGTCATGAAGTTTTTTCTCATGCTCTCTAATGCTTTCGTCCTTCCATGGGCCCTCATGTCATTTGTTGCTTCTTAAATTGATAGATGTTCAAATTTGTTTTACTCAAACTGTCAAATTACACTTGACTTTATTTGTTCAACTTTCTCCCTTAAATTATTTTAGAATAATGAACCTAATTTTGATACTTCCTTAAAGTTTCACTCATTTAAAGGGCATGTGTCGTTCCTATCTTGAGATTATTGGGATTGATCTTCCACACTATTTTTTTTAAATACTCAAGCTTTAGTGCGTAAATCGAGAAAATACTATTATTTTCATCATTTTTGATATTCTTTTCTTATATCCAACAATATTAAGTTAAAATTTTGAGTCATTCGCAATTCTTTGTCTTATCAAAGTTTAATTTCCGTACGTTCTATTTTCCTTATTAATTATCATCTCGTGTTTATACCCCTTATAGGACTCGGCCTGTTAGGTTCTTTTAATCACATTTCTAAATGCTTCATTTCTAATAGTCTTTAATAACTATTCAACGCTTACCAAATATTTCTTTCTCCTTCCACACAAGGTTGACTTAAGTTGAGCACCAAAGGCAACTCAAGGAAGGTATGGCCGATCAAATCACTGTGATTGATCTTGTTGAGGATGAGTTCGACTTCGAAGAATCAGAGTCGTATCAAGAAAAAGTTGATAAGCTTGAGACAAAAGTGTCACAAATGGAGCAAGAAATTGACAGCATGAAAGAAGTGATAGTCGATCTTAAGAATTCATTTGCTGAAGGCTCAGAAGCATACTCCCCCTTTGGCACTGCCGCACCCACTTTTGATTATAATGCCCAATTTTTCTCGAACATGCACCCATTCTCGCCAAAAGAGACATTCAACAACTTGGCTGAGACGAGCAAAAATAGAGCAAATGGTGAAAGGCGTTTTAATATTGAGACTAATCAGATTTTCTTTACAAATGAGATTGCTTTACCTTTTGAGATGGATTATGAAAATATTTTGATGCATGACGGGGCAGGAAATCCCGTAGACCACCTGAAGGCATATGTTGATTGGGTGAGTAATATTGGACAAGACAATGAATTAATGATGAGACTCTTTGTTAGGACAGTTACAGGTCCAGCTTTGATGTGGTATGCAACGCAAGGTATGTGGAAATGATGTTCTTGGGACTACCTTGTCGATGATTTTTTCAGGCAACATAGGTCTTCCAACAATATTTCTAGAGGAGTTGGTTCGTCTAAAAGGAAGTCTACAGAGTTTCCTAGGGGTCCAAAAGGAAAAGAACCAAGCTCATCTTTTCTTACAATTTTTGCTAGCACTTACAATCGAACTTGACAGAACTCCAACAATGGTTTCCTTGAGCATGACGATTAAGGTGTAGTAGGATCCTTTTTAAATATGTCATCTAGGACTTATGTAGAAGGATGATCAATTTTTGGGTAGCATTTTTTTTGGAACAATTATGTATTGTTGTAATGATCAATCCTTTGTACGTTTTTAAATTTTCTTTTATCTATTTTCTTTTATGTAAGTCGAACTACGATTGACCTGATTTCCTTGGTGGATACGTCGGCAGCCCACATAGGGACTCAGTCATATTAGCCTAGGATTTAAACATCTGTTTTGCATGTAATTGGAACTACGTTCGACCTGATTTCTTGTCGGACACAGGATACGTAAGTAGCCTACATAAGGCTCGATCCCTTTATTATATTTTTATTTCTCCCCCTCCCCCAAAGAGGAAGGAAGACGACTGGGGCAAAACCTTGATATTGCAATCGAGGCATCATCATCAAAACATCCTAAAGACTGGGACAAGATTTTGGCACGCAAGATGAGGCATCATCATTATAATTTTTCTTTAGACTGGGGTAAATTCTTGGATACGTTAGGGTTAGCAAGTATAAGGATCAAGTTAGAGTCAAGCTTTGGTGTTCGACATGGGTCAACCTTTCTTCCGATTACTACTCCAAATCAATCGATACTTTCCTTTTACATCTCAAGCGTTAGAGCCTAATGCTAAGAAGACTCTCGATCCACTCATTTCGCAACTAAGAACGTCTTTTCTAGTCTAGACCTCTTACTTAAGCTCATCACGAATTAATCTTTTTCCTTAAAATTTTCTTTCTCTTCCTCTTCTTCCTCATCCTCTTCCTCCACCTCCCCCTCTTCTTCTTCCTCTTCTTCCTTCTCTTCCTCATCTTCTTTTTTTTCTTCTTTTTTTTCTTTTTCTTTTTCTTCCTCTTCCTCCTCTTCCTCCTCCTCTTCTTCCCCCTCCTCTTCCTCTTTTTCCTTCTCTTCTTCTTCCTCCTCTTCCTCTTCTTCATCCTACGTTCCTTCTCCTCCCCCTCCTCTTCCTCTTCCTCTTCCTCCTCTTCTTCCCCCTCCTCCTCCTCCTCTTCCCCTTCTTCATCTTTCTCTTTCTCTTCCTCCTCTTGTTCCTCTTCCTCCTCTTCTTCCTCCTCTTCTTCTTCTTCTTCTTCTTCTTCTTCTTCCTCTTCCTCTTCTTCCTCTTCCTCCTTTTTTCCCCTTCATCTTCCTCCTCCTCTTTTTTCTTTCTTCTTCTTCTTCTTCCTCATCCTCTTCTTCCTCCTTCTCCTCATCCTCCCCCTCCTCCTATTTTTCCTCTTCATCTTTCTCTTCCACTTCTTTCTCCTGTTCCTCTTCCTCTTCTTCTTCTTTTTCTTCTTCTTCGTCTCCTTCTCCTTCACCTCCTCCTCCTCCCCCCTCATATTCTTCATCTTCTTATTCCTCTTCCTCATCTTCCTCTTCTGTTTCTTCCCCTTATTCTTCCTCCTCCTCTTCTTCCTCTTCCTCCTCTTCCCCCTCTTCTTCTTCTTCCTCTTCTTCCTCTTCCTCCTCTTCCTCCTCTTCCTCTTCTTCCTCCTCCCTCTTCCTCTTCCTCCTTCTCTTTTTCTTCTTCTTCTTCTTCTTCTTCTTTTTCTTTTTTTTCTTCTTCCTATTCATATTTCTTCTCCTCCTCTTCCTTCTCCCCCTCCTCTTTCTCTTCCTCTCCCTCTCCCTCTTTCTCTTCCTCTCCCTCTTCCTCTTCCTCCTCCTCCTCCCTCATCTTCTTCATCTTCCTCTTCCTCCTCCTCATCTTCCTCTTTCTCTTCCTTTTCTTTTTCTTCTTCCTCTTCCTCTTCCTCCTCTTCCTCCTCCTCCCCCTCTTCTTCTTCTTCTTCTTCCTCTTCTTCCTCCTCCCTCTTTCTCTTTCTCTTCTTCTTCTTCTTCTTCCTCTTCTTCTTCTTCTTCTTCTTTTTCTTTTTCCTATTCCTATTCCTCCTCTTCCTCCTCCTCCTCCCCCTCTTCCTCCTCCTTCTCCTCCTCTTCCCCCTCCTCCTCTTCGTCTTCTTCTTCTTCCTCTTCTTCTTTCTCCTCCTCTTCCTCCTCATCTTCTTCCTTCTCTTCTTCCTCTCCTTTCTCTTCCTCCTTCTCCTTCACCTCTTCCCCTTTTTTTTTTCTTCTTCTTCTCCGTCTTTCTCCTCTTCTTCTTCCTCTTCCCCTTCTTCTTCCTCTTCTCCTTCCTCCTCTTCTTCATCTTCCTCCTCTTCTTCCTATTCCTCTTCTTCCTCCTTTTTCTCTTCTTTTTTTTCCTCTTCTTTCTCTTTCTCTTCCTCTTCTCCTTCCCCTTCCTCTTCTTCTTCTTCTTCCTCTTCTTCCCCTTCCTCTTCTTTCTCTTCTTCTTCTTCCTCTTCTTCTTTCTCTTCCTCTTCTTCTTCTTCCTCCTCCTCTTCCTCATCCTCTTCCTTCTCTTCTTCCTCTTCTTCCTCTTTTTCCTCTTCTTCCTCTTCTTCTTCTTTTTTTTATTATTATTACTACTACTGCATGCATTTCACATGTACTAACACTTCATTTTATCTTAAAATTTTATTTTTATTTAGAGATTGTTTGGCATTGAACATTGTTTTGACTGTGAATTTGCACTGAGGAAGAGACGATATGGCAGATAGGTGTGAATCATTTAATATCGATTTGGGTTTAGTGCAAGCACAAAATGATGATAGCAAGAAGAATGTGGTACAAAGAAACATTTTTGTTAATCTACCAAGTGTTTTTAGCCTTCTTCCTACCACTATCTCGACTTCCAACTCAACCAAAAATATTTGTTTAACCATATCTCCTTGACCAACCCCACTTATACGATCTCTCCACAAATGCCATCAATATATACTACCAATCTAAAAAATTTCCAGCATACTATGATGCCAAATATCCATTCTCCCATAATTGTGCTTTATTTCAAGAAAAATAAGCATGAGCAACTATCAGTCTATCAAAATACCAAATGTGGGAAGTAGGTTTTGTCAATCCACCACGAAAATTTGGGCAAAGAGCTTTACAATCTGAGAAAAGCACTTGATAAAGAGTTGTGCTAAAAAAATACCAGAGTCTAAAGTATGAAGATTTGTGTGTACACCTAAATGTTGAGCTTTCGCCAGGTATAAGCTACCAAAATTTAACACTTTCAACAGAAAATGAGATCACATTGCTCACTTAAAGGACTATTGCAGTAGATTAATTGGAATTGGACATGATGAAGCCATACGAATAAGACTGTTCATTCAAAATTTATTAGGATTGGAACTCGCTTGGTATACCATGTAAGGCTTTAGCAAATGGCGAACATGGGAAGATATGGATCGTGATTTTGTAAGGCAATACGAGTTCAACATTGGAGACGATCTGCACATGACCAATTTGCTCAAAGTGAAGAAGATGCCGCATGAATCCTCTCAAGAATATGACATTCGATGGAGGTTAGAAGCTTCAAAAATAGATCCTTCACTTCCCGAGGATGAATTGATCTCATCCTTCATCTAAATTCAAGAAGGCCTGTATTTTGATTAGTTGATTGGAACTTGTGCACGCAACTTTTTTTATTTGATTCGAATTGGCAAAGAGATAGAAAATGAAATTCAAGAAGGAAAATTTGTAGAAGCAATACAAGTTGTTCATCCTGTTTTTCAACCGACGACATCGATAAATACGTAAAGTGTTACCAATTCAGAGTTTGTGCATCAATCGTAATAACATCAAAGTCACCAATTTTCACAATCTCATACTTCTTCTGACCTTCGCAACATGCATCTCCAGCCTCTTTGTCAGCAAAATTTTCAAAATAGCTCCTAGCAATAGTTTATTCAAGAACAATCTATCTCGCGACCATGAAAAAAGATGAAACCTTTCTCCTTCACTCTTCTAGATGAGTCATTGATAGATATATTTGAGAGATTGAGAACTAAGAGACTTTTGCAACCCAGAAAGAGATTCATACCTAAGTATCCATATCCAAACTTTGATTTATCCAAAAGTTGTGCCTATCATTCAAACATTCAAGGACATGACACTGCAGATTGTCCAGTACTAAGATTCAAGATTCAAAGCCTTATTGAGAGTGGCAAGATAAAGTTGCAGCAAGGGCCTCCAATCAGTAATGATAATGTCGCAAACAAGGACATACTTTTTGTTAAGCGTGATCCATCAAAAGTGGCACCAAGACATTTGAAGAGATAGAGGGCAACAAGTTTAGAAGGCTGACAAAGGCATCATTTTGCAACTTGAGAATGTCATTTTCCTTTTCCCTCTTTTATGAGTAGCTACTATTTTGTAATCTGAGAATATCAATTCTCCATTTTCTTCCTTTATGAGTAGATGCTATTTTGTAACTTAGTACCATTCTCTATTTTTATGCAACTACTCTTTCGCAATCATTTTCAGACTTTTCTATGAACTATGTTGGACCTGATTCCTGTTAGCAACAAGATACGTAGGCATCTATTCTGGGCTCGGTCATAATATTATAAAATTCATTTCTTTCATAGCCAAAATTGGGACAGCTTTGCAGATGACATATCTTAATTCTGGCAAAGAAAATGTTTTGAGATCACGGGCCACATTTGCATCATCAAATTACAGCAATGCCATGACCACAAGAAGTGCAAATTCAGAGCCAAAACTTTGTGGTTCAATGCGAGGCAATCATGTTCTTTTATACTAACAAGTTTTCTTTGAGTAATGCAGATGTTGATTATTTTTGAAAGATAGCATATGCTAGCAAAGTACAAGAAATGCAATGCAAAAATGATACAAATACAATGCAATTTAAATTTTAAAATTTACAATTCTCGTTGAGTGTAGGAGCTTCCTCGCAGCAAAATTTGTCGAAGAGGAAAATCTCAAATCATGGATACCACGTTATGAATAGTCACTAATGTGGCATTACAACATTAATATTTGTTATTGCAAAGGCATAATACTTGAATTTTTCACTACTACAAAAGCCCTACATAGAATTTTTGCTTAAAAAAAAATGCCAAGCTCTCTGCACTGCATTAATATTTGTAAGTTTACAATTTATGTTGGTTTTGTCCAACTAATATAGGACACTATGGGTTCGTCCACCCTAAAATAGGACAGAGTGGGTTAGTCTGCCCTCTAATAAGATCATTTACACGCATTCGCCTTCAACTAGATATTTATACTTGCTTGTTTTACCTAAACATACCGCAATGCCTTAACTATTTATTTACTTTATCATTATTATTTTTAAGCACTGCATGCTATCCTTTAATTTTTCTCAAAATTATTAGCGAAATCGCACCAAGCTCTTTGCATTGCATTGATATTTGAAAATCTGCAATACACTTTGGGTCCGTCCACCCTAAAATAGGACACATTGAGTTTGTCCACCTTAAAATAGGATATATTGGGTTCGTCTACCCTAAAAATAGGATATGGTGGATTCGTCTACCCTCAAATAAGACCGTTTATTCATGTTTGCCTTCAATTAGATATCTATGTTTGCTTATATTTACTTGAACATATCGCAATGCCTTAATCATTTATTTACTTTTATTATTATTATTTCTATCAATTAGTTAAGCACTGTATGCTATCCTTTAAATTTTCACCAAGCACTGCAATACACTTTGGGTTCGTCTCTATGGGTCTGCCCACCCTAAAATAGGACACTTTAAGTCCGTCCACCCTAAAATAGGATATATTGGGTTTGTCCACCCTAAAAATAGGACATAATTGGATTTGTCTGCCCTCTAATAAGATATTATGCATATTTATGCTCGCTTCCCTTTGATTGAACATTTCACAATACATTTATTATTTATTTAATTTAGTTAGATATGCACTGAATTCCATCTTTTGAATTCCTTGAAAAATTAAATTTAATTACTCATTTGTTCTTTATTAAGCACTGCTTTTCAGTTTGATGAAACATTGGGTACGACCACTCTAAAATAGGACATATTGGTATTTTGAATTCGTTCATCCTAAAATAGAACATATTGGGATGGCCTGCCCTCTAATAAGACATTTTATGCATATGCCCGCTTTTAATTGAATATTTATGCTTACTTGCTTCTAATTGAACGTCTAGCAAAACCTTAATTATTATTTATTTATTTATTTTAATTAAATAATGCATGTCATCTTTTAATTTCTTGGGAAATAAAGCTAAATTATTCATTTTTTTAAAACATTGATTTTTGATGACATTTTTACTTAGTTTGATGAATTTTGCAAGCATACGATTTGAAGTTGCTACTTCTAATAATACCGCATATTTAACTAATTGCATCTGGAGAATCGATCGATGCATTTGTCTTATGATTTTTTGTAAGAATTTTATGCTTTATTTGCTAAATTTTGTTATTAAGACTTGGCAGGAAGCAAAGCTATATGCTGCAAAAGGAGACATAGCACAACGTGGAACTATTTCTTAGCAGTGAACTAGGGCAAAGCTAGTGGAATGTCAAGTGTCCCTAGCAAGCATCGACAATTCAAAGCTCGACTCGACTCAATTTTTAAAAATTCTCGTATAGATTTATATCCTTTCACAAATCTACTCTCACATTCCAGTGCCATTATAAGCTGAAACTGGGACAATTTTGAGATCCTCTCAAAATTTTTGCATAACATTCAAACTACACCGACCTGATTCTCATGAAACCCGGGATATATAGGCGACTTAGAAACCAGGGTTCGATCGAATTCATAATCACAAATCGTGTCAATTCTAGCTTCGCCATTCCACCCTTTGGGTGTAGCATTTTCTGAATTCGTCTAATTCACCAGTCGAGATAAAATTGGTTTACGTCAACATCTTCACCCAAAGACTCTTTTCATCCTTTTTGGTCTAAGAGGGACAAACTGCTGACACCCAATTTTGGCTCTCCTTTTTCATAAGATTAATTTCTCGATGCTTAGGATTTTTGAATATATATATTATTTATTTCAAAATATATTTTTTGGCGTTAACAGTTTGAAAATTATGTTTTTCTTATTGACATCGCATCTTACAAATTTAATTAAAAATAAATAATAAAATATATTTTAAATTATCATTTCTAAAATAATAAATAAATATAGATAATGTATTAACATAATACTTACTATATTATTATATTTTTAATTTAATTTTTACTACTTACTATATATATATATATATATATATATATATATATATATATATGCACGCGTATATTTCTGAGAAAATTAATTAAATCATCGTTAAATTAATCAAGTGAAATCGATTAGGGAAGAATTAGATTAATTTATTTTGGGCTTTTCTTTTGTTTTTTTTTCCAGTTAAATTGCAATCCAACAATCAAATGGCCCAACTTCAAGACCCTTCACCCGGGCCAATTTTGACCGACCCATACGGCCCAACAACAATTAAACCCCCCATCTAATTCTAATTCAACCCACCATATCAGCAGCCCACTTCGCCCCCATTTCCCCTTTCCCCTTTCTCTTTAATTCATCAATAAACAAACCCTCCAATAGAGTACGGACATCAAACAGTCTTTTTTTAACGCATAAATTCATATTTATTGATATGAATTCATAGCAAAAGAATCTGTTCACTTTGAAAATTCAAACAGTCTCTGTACACCTTCACCTCAACCTGAAAAGGCAAAAAGTTTCAGTCTTTTCCTTCTCCAATTCCATCTCCCTGTTTCTCCATGTGATTTGGGCTTCCCAAGAATTCAAAAAATTGAATTCTTGGAAGCCTCACGAGAGAACCGTTGAAGTCTCCCTCAATTCAGCTATAAAAATAAGCCTTTGGGGCTCCCATTTGCCATGAGAAAAAAGGAGCAAAAAATCAAAGAATCAAGAATAACCAAGTAAGGAAACCAGAAGAAGCTACTACAATTAGTTCATGTTAGTATTTCCATCTCGTTTTCTCGCTCTCTTTCCGAAGTCGAAGTTCGAGTTTGAGTTCAAATTTCGACAAGGAGTCCCCTAGTTTGCTGCCCCGAAAAAGGTACGAATGTCCCCTTTTACCTCTCCTTATCTTTCTCTTCGTGTTGATTATGTGAACATGTCATTTTTGGTTAGTTTCGATCAAAATTCAAGTTTCTGTCATCGACTCTAGAAATATGGACTTGTATGTAAATTTCGATCAAGTTTGTCGGTCTGTTGAATTCTGCTGATGGGTATGAATTTAGATTTTGAAATTTTTCTGGTTCGTGAATATACGAGTTATATTTTGGCTTCAAGTTTTGGCTTTTCTATTGTTGTTCGTTCCTAGTGAAATCGAACCCAAAACAAGATGTTGTTTTAATTTTCATTAGCGCTGCTTTTATCAAGTTTATGTTGTCGTTTGATTCTAAAGGTCTTTATGAATATATGAATTTATAAATATATTCATATGTAAGTCTACCTTTTCATTACTTCATTCTTTTAAATTCCGATATGTGCCTAATATGGCCTCGTGAGTAATTGTACTTGTTGTGCCGTCACGTCTTGATGTCATTTTTTTTCAAAATTGGGTTGTATAACTTCCCCTAAATTTTGACTAAGGGTTGATCTGATATTCAAACATGTGTGTGCTCGTCTTGTTTTAGCACCATTGGTCATTCTTTTTTTGTAAATTGAATTCAAAATACGATTTTGTTTTAAATTTTGATACACATGATTGCTCGGCCTCTGAGAATGGAGGGTGGCATAGGATTCCTCAAAGATTCTTTGTTCACTTCCTTGAAAGATTCTATGTTCACTTCTTTGAAATCTATTTTCAAGTATGTGTTTTGTTTCGGTTGTTTTCTTATTGAGTTAATACATAAAAATGATCCTAAACTTGACACCAAATTATAACTTTGACAGTGCACAAATATGATATTTAACTATTCAAAACTACACAAATATGACCTCCAATCCTACGTGGCAAAACGCGTGTTCAACACGCAAAATTGGGCGCGTCCAGCTTAAAATCTAAGGGCATAATACATAAATATGACCTTAAACTTTGACAGTGCACAAATATGACCTTTAACTATTTAAAACTGCACAAATATGACCTTTAAATGACTCTTCACTATTATTTTTTCATTATTTTCGGCTCAAAGATGAAAATGACATCTAATTTCTTTTGTCATTGTGGAAAAAGAGCAATATTGAAGACTTATTAATTAGGCGTGTCAGCCTCATATGAAAAAATCGAGTGAGTATGTATATATATTATAAAGCAGGAGACAAATTTAAGTTATATAATATATCTAAATATTATTTATTTAAATATTAAATTAAAGATGAAACTATACTAATAATAAAAAAATTATAGTTTTAATAAAACATTATTAAATTAATATTATTGAGGATAGTAGTAGTAGTATATTAAATTAACGTTATCAAATTAACGTAATTAAAATGTTATTAAATTAACGTTATTAAATTAACGAGGAGTGGACCTACGTGGTTGCCATGGGGTTCACCCGAACCCCCTCGGTAAAAAAATTACGTTGTATATATATAAGATAGAAAATGTATATTTATGTACGTATATTAATGTTGAACCACATGAAACAAGACACTTAGATAGCCCAATGATGTTATTTGCTCTTCTTCAGTACTTTCTTTAGCCTACTATGCAGGTTCGATCCCTAGTAGTGGCTGTTTTTTTTTTAATTAAAAAAAAGCTAGGTGCTGCTGCTATAAAAATAAATAAAATAATAATAATAATAAGAATAATATTTTTTTAAAATTAAAAAAAAAAGTTAGGTGCTGCTACTATAGAAATAAATAAAAAAATTATTATTATTATTATAATAATAATAATAATAATAATAAAAACGACGTCGTTTTAACACAAAATGCAAAACTTTGACAGTGCACAAATATGACATTTAACTATTCAAAACTGCACAAATATGACCTCTCTCCAAGTCAGCCCTTTTAACGACGTGACACCGTGTGATTGGATTACCTTTCCACGTAGGCGCGAGTGAGACTCACGCATGGGGTTGTAAAATCGGAGGTCATATTTGTTCAGATTTTGAATAGTTAAAGGTCCTATTTGTGCACTATCAAAATTTAAGGTCAAAGTTATAATTTGATATCAAGTTTAGGGTCATTTTTATGTATTATCAAAGTTATAATTTGATATCAAGTTTAGGGTCATTTTTATGTATTAACTCTTTCTTATTTTTACCAATTAAGTTCTGAGATCATATGAACCATCCCATCCTGTCTGGTCCAATATAATACACAGCTGCTTTGTTTTTGGAAACATGGGTTGAGTCTATGGCTTTACTGCTTTAGGCTTTAGCCTTCTTTTGATTTCTTGGTCAATAGGCTTTAATAAAAATATGAAAACCTGTAGCCTCTATTTTGTTATATAGTAAAACATGTATAATTTCATGTGAGTTAGAAAATGTCATTACTATCTAATAAGAGTGAATGGGGTAGGAGAAGCAGACAGGTCTCCATCAACGTGCCTGCTTTTCCTGCCTGCTTCATAAGCTGTTTTCTTCGTAATTTTATTATCTCATCCCTAATTAATTAGTAAAAAATTATTATAAAGTCATCTAAGTATTACAAAATTAATAATATTTAATATTAAATTTACTTGGTGTTTTATATGCGATCTATTTAATTTTTTTTCGTAAGTATCTCTGTGTAGTAATTTTATTATATCACTTCTAATTAGACGTGTCTGTTTCGCTGTTTCACTCGTAATTTTGCTATGTCGCCCCTAATTAATTATTATGACCATTTAAGCATTGTGTCAATTAATAATATTTGATAAAAAAGTAAAATAAATATAAAATGATAAGTTAATCAAAAAAAATTCACAGGTATTTTTTATAATAATTTTGCTATATCACTTCTAATTAGTTGTTGTGAGTCATTAAGACACGTAAATTTACTATGTCCCATAATTAATTATTGTGTTCATCTAAGCATCATGACACTTAGATTGAAATAGAAGAAAAAATATCATACATCACAATAATGTAAAACTTAAACTATTTAAAACATATAATAAATTCACAGGTATTTTTTATAATAATTTTGCTATATCACTTCTAATTAGTTGTTGTGAGTCATTAAGACACGTAAATTTACTATATCTCCCATAATTAATTATTGTGTTCATCTAAGCATCATGACACTTAGATTGAAATAGAAGAAAAAATATCATACATCACAATAATGTAAAACTTAAACTATTTAAAACATATAATAAATTCACAGGTATTTTTTATAATAATTTTGTTATATCACTTCTAATTAGTTGTTGTGAGTCATTAAGACACGTAAATTTACTATATCTCCCATAATTAATTATTGTGTTCATCTAAGCATCATGACACTTAGATTGAAATAGAAGAAAAAATATCATACATCACAATAATGTAAAACTTAAACTATTTAAAACATATAATTGACTATCTATGCCACAAAAGTATGGACAACGAGAGCGATATATACTATTTGAAAATTACATAAAAAAATATTATAAATTAAATAGGTAACAACTTAAAATATTTATTAAAAAATTATTTTGTATTTAAAAAAAAATTATAAATTGCAATAATTAAAATAAATTATAAAAAAATATTCGTTGGACCCGTGCCTTGTACGGGCTATGTGGGAGAAGTAGGCACCTCTCCGTCAACGTACCTGCTTCTCCTACCTGCTTCATCATCTGCTTTCTCCGTAATTTTATTATCTCATCTCTAATTAATTATTAAAAAATTATGACAAAGTCATTTAAGTATTACAAAATTAATAATATTTAATATTAAATTTACTTTATGTTTTATATGAGATTCATTTATTTTTTTCTCGTAAGTATCTTTGTGTAGTAATTTTATTATATCACTTCTAATTAGACTTGTCTGCTTCGCTGTTTCAATCATAATTTTACTATGTCGTTCCTAATTAATTATTATGACCATTTAAGCATTGTGTCAATTAATCATATTTGATTAAAAAAGGTAAAATAGATATCAAATGATAAGTTAATCAAAAAAATTTCACAGGTATTTTTTATCGTAATTTTGCTATATCACTTCTAATTAGTTGTTGTGAATCATTAAGACACCTAACTTTACTATATCACCCATAATTAATTATTATGTTCATTTAAGCATCATGACACTTAAATTGGAATAGAAGAAAAAATATTATGCATCACATTAATGTAAAACTTAAAATATTTGAAAAATATAATTGACTATCAATGCCACAAAAGTTTGGACAACGAGATCGATATATATTATTTGAAAATTACATAAATAGTATTATAAATTACAATAGTTAATAGCTTATAATATCTATTAAAATTTTTTTATATATTTTAAAAAATATTATAAATCATAATAATTAAAATAAATTTTTAAAAAATATTAGTTGGGTCCGTGCCTTGCCGCACGAACTATTGGTGAACAACAGTACATATATGTTGGTGCAAGTTTTTGATAATTGATTGGATTTTCCTTCCCTCTTCCCCAAGGCTAAAAGTTGTTTTTTCGTTTAACGTTTTGTTTGAATTATAAGTTTATTTCTTATCTTAGGATTCGTTCAAAAATTATTAGTTAATAACAACGTGGGGTATAGTTCATTTTAATGATTTTACGACTTGAGTTGGTTTGCTGGATGCACATTCTTACAGAATTATCTTACGATGGTCTTTTTAAAAAAAGAAAACTAGAGCAGAATTATGTGTTTGCGAGTGTGTGAATTGTTCCCGGTGTAGCAATATGCGTTTTTTTTTTCTAAAAAAAATGGTTATACATACGGTCTATAATTTATGTCTTACACTATTTTTCCTTTTAATTATTTCATGTTTCATTTATTCATCGGAACCTGAATTGTCTTCTAATCCTTTTCTTTTCTTATTTCTCATGTGCACTCGGGAGCACGTTTGGAGTCTCATGACATGACTCCATCTGAGTGATAATTTCTACTCTGTCAAAATTTTCAATAGTCCATACTTTTAATATTTCAATTTTTTGCTCAAAAAATACTATCACGCATGAACTTGATGGGTCAAACTTTTAAGTTATTAACCTATTTAAAGATATATTTTTTATTCATTATTTTTTTTAATTATTTTACTGTATATAGTGTCACTAATTTCGTGGTAAAAACAATAGCCACCTTGATAGATATTTGTGTGGTAGACTAGTAATTATTATTTTTTAATTTAATTCTAGAATCATCATCTTGAAATATTTTTTAATGTCCATGTGGTGGAAACAATAGCCACATGGATATAGATATATATTTTTCTACATTATATTAAAATAATATATATATATATATATATTAAATACAAAAGGTATTCTTAATTATTATAAAATATATATGAAATACTAAAAATATCCTTAATTAGTAAAATGGATTGAAAAAATAAAAAAAATACTAATGAATTAATAAGATTCCTTTTAAAGGTATTTTAATATTTATTTTTTGATTGTATTTTCTTATTAAGTGGTACAAAATAAGAATAAAATAGACACATCAATAGATATTCTTGGAAAGATATTTTTTTATGAATAGATATTTACATTTGTTAGAGAAGTAGAACCATGAAAATATATTTTTCTACAATTATTATAATATAATAAAATAGATATGAGATACAAAAATATCCTTAATTATTAAAATAGATATGAAATTTCAAATCTACCCTTGGTCGTCATCAACTCTCCTTTCTATATAGTAGAAACTAGTTTCACGAGGCCCGTGCTAAGCCCGAGCCTAAAATCAAAGTATAAAAAATAATAATTTTAATTTTAAAATATAATTTTTATTATATATATTTTTTACTTTATAATCAGTTTAATTTAATGATATGTTAAACAAGCTATGTTGATAAGTTTTCATAATTATTAAATTTGTTAATCACATAATTGCATAATTTTAAATAAAATATTATTTGTGAGGAATAAAGTATTATCAGAGAATTAGAATATATCAAAAGGTTACAAGTAACTCGATATTTATATAATGATATGATTTAGAATATTTAGTAATTACGCTCGATGAAGATCATAAATAAAAAAATACTGGTACTTTTATAAATTTGCTAGTATGTAATTTCTTAGTTATAGCTAAAAATAATTTTATTTTAATTTTTGTTGAGTTTAACTTCGCTCATAATTTTAGTGGCAATAGTTTTAGCGAAATAATTTTCTTCATCGATAGAATCATCTAAAACAAAACCAATGATTTCAAGTTTATACTATAATAATTATAACCTTAATTTAGAGTCTTTATATAAATTAACTAAAAAAAATAATCTATAAGGATATTAAGTGTTAATTAAACTACATTAATATATTACTCAATTCGGTCCATTAACTTAGCATGTTTATTTTTTTCTCACCCCTTACAAGAGTACTCTATTCGTCCCATTTTAATTATATATTTTGAGAACTAAATAATATAAAAAAGAACTATGTATGAGATTGTCGTTGAAAATCATTGCAAATTTTTTATTTTGGATTAAAGTTAGCTTGAATATTTTTTGAGTTAAAGTGATTGTTGATTTAAAATGAAGGGAGGTTTAACTAATTATCTAACAAGTGATGAAGGGAGGTTTAACAAGTGAATTTTTGAGTTAAAGTGATTGTTGATTTAAAATAATCATCTAACAAGTGGCAAGAAAAAATCAATTATAACAATCCAAGTGGAATAATAATATTTTTTTCTTAAAAACATTGATTAAAATTCATAAAATTTTATTCTCAAAAGTGAATGTGACAAATATTTTAAGATGAAGAAGAAAATAATTTAATAAAATCAAAAAGAAATTCAACCAATCACAAAGGTTCATGTGTAAAATCTTAAAAGGAGAATTATGACAAAGAAATGCCACATGTAACACTTTTATACTGAGGACTATCAAACTTTTATTCTCCCTTATATATAGTAACTAGTTTTATAAGGCCTGTGCTAAGCCAGGGCCCAAACTCAAGTAATTTATTATTTTATATAATAATATGATTAAATAAGATCATAAATTAAAAAACATTAATATTTTTATGAGTTTATGAACATATATGGTATAGCTATGAATAGAAATATATTTCTTTAGATGTTTATGAAGTCTTAATTTTATTCATCATTTCACGTGGCAAGAATTTAATTTAGTTAATATAGTAATTTAAGCTTTGTTTTACTTTAATTAAGGAAAAAAATTAAATTCATCAAAATGAACCTCGAGAATCTATTAGTTCTTTATATTAATTTATGTTTAAGAATATTAATTCTCAATATTCAAAACAAATATTTTAAAAATAATATGATCTTAATTGATACCACTACCTTCTTTTTTAATATTTTATTGATAACTTCAAAAGTAAGATACAAATGTTCGTAATTTTTTTTTATTCAATTAATGAAAAGTAATTAGCAACTATTGAGAACCATACTCAGTTTATCATAAATAAATATAACCTTATAAAATTAATTAAGAGATTTACCGATTAGTTAGACAATAGAAAAATTTAAATAATTCAGTTGATTGTCAGCTTTAACTCTCACCTTATTGATGAAGATTTGATTCCCCGCTATGTAATTTCCTCCTAATTTTCTATTTTTTTAAAAAGAAAAAATTAGTTAAACTATTAAAAATTCAAGAAAAAACTCAATAATGATTTCTCATATTATGACACACCACATAAAAAGTTTCATTTGGCAAACAAAAAATAAAGCAGTTTTATCTATATCAACTACATGCCATAATTTTATTGGATTAACAAATTAATTAAAATTACTAAAATAATCTTGTGAGGACTACCAAAAATTATTATTCTCTCTTATATAAAAGTATAATATTCATCTCATCATTTTAGTATAAATAATGAGATAAAATAATCCTGAAATTAACTAATATATCGAATAAAAAATAAAATAAAATAAATTCTAAAATTTTATTTCAAAATTATTATCAGTATCTCGCATAAAAATAATAATGGTCATTTATACGATAAAATAAAATAAAATTGCCACTTGCCATCAACTCTCTTCACATTAATTTCTCCATTTGTTTAGCTCTTTATGTCCCAGGATTGAGACACATCACAAACCAGAGTAAATCTAAAGAGTACTAATGCTACTATTACTACTGCTACCTCCATTTTATTTTGTTTGTTTCAAATTTTTTAATTTGAATTTTCATTTTACTTGTCATTTTTAAAAAATTAAGAAGAGATAAAAAAAATTATATTTTATTCTTTATATTAATTATTTTTTTTCTTAAAATATAAATATTATTTAATAAAAATATTAAATTAATCATGTTATAAATTATTTTTATCAATGAATGTATCAAGTTAAATTGAAATATTTAAATGGAGGGAGCATTGCAGGGAGGGAGACGTATCGAGAGGTAAAGACACAGAAATCAAGGAGAGAGCATATTTCATAGTACTTGTGGCGAAGTGATATTGGATAACATTGCAACTTAATTAATGCTGAAAAAACTTTAAAAAAGTACTTGGGTGAAAATCGTTTTCCTTCGAACTTTATCTTCAAAATCAACTTCCCCGAACTATCAACAATAATCGTCAACAATAATCAATCTTCCCTTTATTTCATGCAATGTCCATTTTATCTTTATAATTTTAATTTTATATTTATATAATATCTTTTTATATTATATATAATAAATATTTTTTTAACATGAATATTTATAATATTTTATTTAAGTTTATTAACTTTATAAGTAAATTAATACTTTTTATAAATTTATCACAAAATTTAATGTTATTTTTTAAAATCGTTATTTTAGTATTATATTTATTAAAGAGTCATTTGGTGTGAGGTATAATTATAATAATTCAGTGATAAAATTCATGATTATTTATCCTGCGTTTAATTAGATATATTAGGTAGTGTCAAAATTATTTGTCGCACCATTTATACCACAGTGATGAGATAAATTATCACACATACATGTTAGTACAACTTATTTTGTAATAACTAATCCCGGAATAACTTGTTTCCAAACGACCCACCCCTAAATGTGTATATATACATATGTATGTACATGCATATGCATATATTTTCGTATTTTATCACTCTCTTACTAAATTCGTTTCGTATTACTTAACTTTTTGTTGATATAACACAATCCTTAAGAAAATTTTAGTTAGAGGTATATTTTGCTAAATTAACATTATTAATAATAATTTGAAACTTTAAATTTGTCTATACTGTTACTTTATATAGTTATTTAACACTAAATTGTAGAAAAAAATATAATAAAATTCTTTTGATTCCACAAATTGTTCAGATATTAAAACTTCTATTTTTAGTATGAGGATCTAGTGATAAGAAACGATATTATCTATTGTCTATATCAGTAAATAAGATGTGATTTTCATTAATAGACTATTACATATTTTATAATTTATATAAATAATATAATCTTTAAAATTTGACCTTATTTTTATTCGAGAAAAACATCTAGTACCCCTGAACTATGACCAAATTTGCTACGACACATGTCAACTTCACGGGTGGATCCTATTACCCCTTAAACTAAATTTTAGCGTATTTTTATCAATCTTTTTAGCTAATGTGTTTGTCAATCATTTTAGATGGCGTGACACCTTTGACGTGGGCTCCATTTTATGTAATAAAGGTTTTACTAGAGACTTATCTCTTTCATTTATTGTTTGTATTTTTTGCATTGAAATATGTTTATAAAATTAGTATTACTTATTATTTTCACTTGTAAAATAAATATTACAGTTTTGATTATTATTAATAAAACTAATTTTCTTATATCATGCTAATTTACTTCATAAAGATCATCATTAGCTTATATACTTAATTAGTATTTTATTTTTTTTTTCCTAGAAAATAATGTTTATGTTTTTATGAAGATTTTGTTATATGAATTTTTTTTTTTAAATGAAGATAATGTTTATGTTTTTATGCAATGTCCATAAACATTATCATATTACAATGACAAAATGGACATTGCATGGGATAAAGGGGGAGAGGTTGATTATTGTTGATAGTTCGGGGAGGGAGGAGGTTGATTTTTAAGACAAACTTCGGGGGGGGGGGATGATTTTCACCCAAAGTACTTCCATCCATCAATAATTGGCGACTATTAACTTGATATACAGATTAAAAAATAAACTTATAGACATAATTTATCATATTATCTTTTGAATATAATAACTTTAATGCTTTGAGAAATATATTGAATAATAAATTATTTAGTGCTAACGATAAAATGGATAATTATCCATTAATTTTTCAAACTGAATAAGTATTGTTGGACATTTATTTTTATTATAGTGAACAAGTAAAGATGGATGGAAGTACTCCCTCTGTTCCTAATCAGTTGTCGTTCTTACTAAAATAGATATTTCTTAATAATACTTGTCATTTTACAAAATCAAAACATAATTATTTTTTCACCTTTATCCTCAGTCATAAATATGAACAGATATCAATACATAAAAAGCAGACTTTTACTGAGTGGTATGGTTAGAGCAACTATGTCAGGTGGAGTGGAGTGTTGACCAGTCAAGAACTCTCGCATTCAAAAGACGACGGTAACGGAAATAAAGATGTTCTAATGGATGTGTTGGTAATTTACTAGGAGAACTAAGATTGGAAATGAGGATATGTAAGACAAGGCGGGAGTGACTTTACTAGAAGACAAAATGCGAGAAACAAGGTTGAGATGGTTTAGGCATGTGATGAGGAGATGCATGGATGCCCCAATGTGAAT
Organism: Capsicum pubescens; assembly: GCA_030864215.1. Classification (NCBI taxonomy): domain Eukaryota; kingdom Viridiplantae; phylum Streptophyta; class Magnoliopsida; order Solanales; family Solanaceae; genus Capsicum; species Capsicum pubescens. The sequence continues at coordinate 94,584,293 of CM061538.1, read as the reverse complement.
GTGTGAGAGGTTAACTATGGATGAGTTTAAGATATGTAGAGGTAGACCGAAGAAATAATTGGGGCAAGGTGATTAGATGAAATATGACGCAATTACAGCTTAATGAGAACATGATCCTAAATAGGAAAGTGTGAGGACGCATATTAGGATGAAAGCCTAATAGGTAGAAGCTTATCCATGCTAGTAGGTAGGTATTGTTGTTTCGGGTACACAATCTGTATGTTTGCACAATACACTTCAATCGAACTTCAAGACTGTTTCAAGAACAACAATACAGTTTAACACCTTCAACACAAGTTCAAAATAAACTATCAAAGAAGTATGTTTATCTAAAAGAAATAAGATGAAACAGAAGTAGAACCAAGTCCTCCGATTTCATGGAGTGTCCTTACGAAATTAATTCCCCTCAATTATCTGAGGTTGTGGAATTTTTTTCTCCCAGGATAAAATGGCTCACAATTTGATGGTAACGATACCTCAAACTTTCAGATTCCTCAAACACACTCAACGACTGATGATCACAAAGAGATTTTGGAAGAAGAAGAATGTTTTTCAACACTTAAAATTATATCTATACCTGAGGAAAAGTTTAGGGATTTATAGCCATCAAGTGTCCCTTCGGAAAGGAAGCAATAGTTCATGAAAAGATGTATCATTTCAGAATAGTCATTTCTGTTCCTTTCAAAATAATGTGTCTTTTTTGAACATTCATTTTCGACCGAACAATCACCCTTTTTTTGAAACAGTGTGTCATTCCTCGAAGGGTTGCATTTTTTTCGAGTTGCATTTTGCATGCAGTTGCATGAGGTTCATAGAGAAAATATTTTTCATTGGATTTTTGGATAAAAAAATTTCACTTGTTTTTCCAAGTTTCAAATAAACTTTATCTAAAAAATTTATCTCTCAATTATTTTTCAAATCCAAATTCGAATTTGAAGCCGAAGCCGAGCGACGATGACGACGGTGCGAGGCATCTCTTGGTTCTTGCCTCACTATCCACTTGAAGGTGTGTTTCTTAATAAAAACACAAGAAAGTTGCTTTTTTCCATCAATGTGAGAAAAGTAGACTTTCCTTTACGTGGCTACACTTTTCTTTAAGTATGAGCTCACTTTTCCTCCAATAATTTCTTTTATTTTCCATTCACACGTTCAATTGAACCCAACAATCCCCCACAAGAATAGGGAGGGACTATTTTTTTATAAAACTTTACGGAAAAGTATGTGATCAGCAAGCAAAGACTGATTGCATCTGGATAAGTGGGTTTTCCTTTGAACTTTTCGTAGTGAACATGCATCGGATGCATACGGTCAATCGGTAGATTTCATATTTTTGAACCGTCGAACTTTAGTGTACACCTAGACAACACATGTCACACAATCAACCTTTTACCATTTATGGTTCTCATAGTTTTGTTTGTTTCAGACATGAACACGTCTTGATTTTATAAGAGCGCAGAGAATAGGCCTTTACTAACATTCTCCTTGAAGCGACTTCCACTTCACCCTCACATAGATGATTTCTAAACATTCAATCCTCTAGATTAAACTATTTGGTCAAATTTGTCAAATTTAGATAACTATTAAAAAGCTTTACACTATAAGACTTATCCTTATTTCTTAAACATTGTCTACGTCATGAGAATGGATTGGGTATATTGACAATGTTGAACCGTCAGTCACAACTTTGTTTGATCTCCTTGAACCTAGCTCTTGGGATCTCCAGTCTGCTAGGTAGAGTTACCGCCATGCAGACTTGTCCTAGGCCGTAAAACCATTCCCTTCGATGTTCTCTCAACTCCCTCTCTAGATAGGCCTTTTGTAAGTGGATCCGACACATTATCCTTTAACTTCACATATTCAATAGTGATAATTCTACTAGAGAGAAGTTCTCTAACAGTATTATGTCTCTGTCTTATATGACGAGATTTATCATTATACATCATGCTCCCTACCGTACCTATCATTGCTTGGCTATAACAGTGTATACATACTGGTGCCAATGGTTTGGGCCAATAAGGAATATCTTTCAAAAAATTCTGGATCCATTCAGCTTCTTCACCGACTTTATCTAATATGATAAATTCAAATTCCATTGTAGAGCGAGAAATATATGTCTGTTTGGACGATTTCAAAGAAACTTCTCCTCCATCTAAAGTAAATACATATTCACTTATGGATTTTACTTTCTTCAATTCGGTGATCCAATTTGCATCACTATATCCATTCATTACTGCTGGATATTTATTATAATGCAAAGCATAGTCTTAAGTGTATTTAAGATACCCCAAAACGCTTTTCATGGCCATCCCATGAGTATTATTGGGATTACTTGTGTACCGATTCAATTTACTAATAGCACATGCTATGTCTGGTACAGTTCATGTATACATTAAACATTCCAACACTCTTATGTAGTCCAACTGTGAGTCACTTTCACCTCAATGGAGTCTTGGTAATACCAAAATCCAAATACTTAAACTTGTCAAGTACCTTTTCAATATAATGAGACTGTGATAACGCCAACCTTTGTGGAGTTTTATGGATTCTTATTCCTAATATCACATCTGCAACTCCAAGGTCTTTTATATCAAACTTTCTCTCAAACATTCATTTCATTGCATTTATGTCATAAATGTCTCTATTGATGATCAACATGTCATCCACATACAAACAAAGAATGACCTTGTGATTTGGAGTGTCTTTAATGTAAACACATTTATCACATTCATTTATTTTAAACTCATTTTCCAACATAGTTTGGTCAAACTTTGCATGCCACTATTTAAGTGCTTATTTTAGTCCATAGAGTGACTTAACAAGTTTGCACAACTTCTTTTCTTTACCAGGAACCACAAAACCCTTAGACTGTTCCATGTAAATTTCTTCCTCCAACTCTCCATTTAGGAGTGTTGTTTTCACATCCATTTGATGGATTTAAAGACCATATACCGTCTCCAAGGCAACTAAGATCTAAATTAACATTATCCTTGTTACAGGCGAGTATGTATCAAAGTAATCAAGGCCTTCCCTCTATTTAAAGCCTTTTACTACAAGTTTTGCCTTGTATTTGTTAATAGTACCATCCACTTTCATTTTCCTTTGAAGATCCATTTAGAACCAAAAGATTTATTTTCTGGAGGAAGATCAATCAACTCTCAAATATGGTTGTTCAAGATTGATTCAGTCTCACTATTGATTGCCTCTTTCCAAAAGGATGAGTCTGAAGATGACATCACTTCTGTAAATGTTTGAGGCTCATTTTCTAAGAAAAATGGTACAAAATCTGATCCAAACGAAGTTGAGTTCTTTAACGTGTACTACATCTTGGATTCTCATCATTATGTACATCCTCGCACGGTTCATCTCGAGATCGTTTAGACCCTCCACTAGACTGTTCATGTCTAGTTTTATATGGATAAATGTGTTCAAAGAACTTAACATTATCTAATTCAATTACCGTATTTTTATTGATATTTGGATGTTTGAATTTTTGAACCAAAAATCGACATGCTTTACTACTTTTAGCATATCCTATGAACACGCAGTCTACTGTCTTAGGTCCTATCTTCACCCTTTTAGTCATAGGAACTTGAACTTTCACTAGAAACCCCCACACTTTAAAATATTTCAAGTTGGGTTTCCTTCCTTTACATTTTTTATATGGGATTGATAGTGTCTTACTGTGGGGCACTTTATAGAGTATTCGGTTAGCTATAAGGATAGCTTCCACCACAAGTTTTGCGGTAAATCTGAACTTATAAGTAAGGCATTCATCATTTCTTTTAAGGTTTGATTTTTTCTTTCCTCAATTCTATTAGATTGAGCTGAATACTAGGCCGTAGTTTGATGGAAAATTCCATTTTCTACATAAATTTCTGCAAAAGGAGATTCATATTCTCTACCCCTATCACTTCTTATCGTTTTGATCTTTTTCTCTAACTGATTTTTAACTTTTATTTTATATTGTCTAAACACATCTATTGTTTCATCCTTCCTATTTAGCAAATCAACATAACAATACCTAGTGCAATCGTCAATAAAAGTGATAAAATACTTTTTCCACCACGAGATGGTGTTGACTTCATATAACAAATATTGGTGTGGATTAATTCTAAGGGATTGGAATTCCTCTCAACGGACTTATACAGATGCTTAGCATACTTTGATTCCACACACGTTTGACATTTTGATTTGTTGTACTTAAAGTTTGGCAAAACTTTTAAGTTAAGCGGTTTTCTCAAAGTTTTGTAATTGACATGTCCTAATCGTTCATGTCACAATTCATTAGACTCAAGAAGGTAAGAAGAAACAAAACTTTTATTGATTTCAATTGTCATTATATTCATCTTAAATAAGCCCTCCGTGAGGTAGCCTTTTCCTACGTACACTTCTTCTTTCCTAAGTACGATCTTGTTTAAAACAAATACATATTTGGATCCATTTTTGTCAAGAAGTGATACGAAAATCAAGTTCTTCCCATCTCTGGTATATAAAGGACATTGTTGAGAGTTAATACTTTATTTGACGTCATTTTCAAACATATTTTTCCCATCCCTTTAACCTTAGCTGTTGTGGAGTTTTCCATATATACCTTCTCCTCATCTTGAGCCGGAACGTATGTAGTAAATAACTCTTTATTGGTGCAAACATGGCGGGTGGCACCAGAATCCATCCACCATTCTCTGGGATTTTCCACCAAGTTGCATTCGAAATGTATAACACATAGATCATCCATTTCATTTTTAGATTCAGCCATGTTGGCTTGATCCTTCTTCTTGACTTTATTTGGGGAACAAAAATCTGTTGAGTTGTGGCCAATCTTGCCACAATTAAAGCACTTCCCCTTGAATTTCTTCTTAGGTGGATTTCTTTGTTGTCTAGCTTTTTTCCATTTCTTTGAGTTGTTATGATCGTCTTCCACAATGTTAGCTCCACTCATTGCAGAATTTCCTTTCGACCTCCCTTTGGCGGCTTTATTGTCTTCCTCAATGCGCAGCCTCATAATGAGGTCTTCGACTGTCATCTTCTTTCTTTTGTGCTTCAAGTAATTTTTGAAGTCCTTCCACAAAGGTGACAACTTCTCTATTATTGCACCAACTTGAAAGGCCTCGTTCACAATCAAACCTACAATAAAGTTCATGTGAACATTGAGAACATATTTAACATATTCAAATAAGGTATTCACTATATTCATACCTTTATCAAAAAGATCGTGGATAATAAATGTAACACCCTATATTTTTGGGCTAGACTTTGAGCCGTCGTTCCTACGTGTGTAAACTCAAGTGCCATGATTTACATTTTGAATACATGTGTCATGACCTTTACCCTAGTGTGTGAAGTGCTTATGAGGTAAAAAAATGTTCATAAGAATCACTTAGAGCAAAGTTGAGCTAAGAGCCTTTGATTTGGCCAAATTTTGATGTTCGGTTCCACAAGGGTCAACTTTAAACATGTATAACTTTTTATATACGTGGATTTTTCAGCTCAAGACCCACCAAATGATAGATAATTAAATTAGCTTTCCAATGAACCCATTTTGCCTTAATTTGATACCCGAGCGAAATGTTATGGCCTTTTTCATGAGAGACAGTAAGGGTCCGCAATTTGGCCGCGGTGTGGCGCTGTCTCAACAAGATAAGGGGTACGATGCATTGCTCTCTCAATGCGATAAGGGACGTGACGCAGAGCTTATTCCCCCTATATTTCAGCTTCTTAAGGGTTAAGGGGCACTTTGGTCCTTTACCCTCAACCCTAAACGCCCAATGTACGAATTAAAGCACCCAAAAGGGCATTATTTGCCCATCTTCTTCAAATCAACTCACGTAAAACTATCCTTTTTCCCAAGAAAAATAATCCAAGCTTCTTCTCTCAAGAACAAGATTCAAGCCCTTTCTCAAGAAACCAAGAAATTCAAGCTTCAAGTTGAAGAAATCCTCAAGGAATCCTTAAGAATTCATCTAGTGAGGTATGTGTGATGTTCATTCATGGGCCTCTTTCACCCATGGAGTCCAAGAATCCTCTTTTGGTTTAAATTATGAGTTTTTACATGTTCAAGTTGAACTAACACCGTGAATCTCTTGTTAATTTAATTACAAGCTACGGTTATGAGTGTTTTCAAGTGGAATGAGTCATATCATATTTTGAGTGTTACAATTTCCATGTCATGTTCAATTGATTTTGAATAAATCTCTAAGTTATGAATTTAACCATGTAATCCTATTGTTTCATCATGTTTAAGACATTCCCATGTTCAAGTTATGATTTTTACATGTTTAATGAAATTCCATGTTGTGCCTTTGAACTATGATCACATATTACAGTATTTCAAGTTTAATACAAAATATTTATAATCATTTAGTGCTGGTGGGTTATGAAAACCCGATACCTAGTTGTTTTACATGATTTTAGTATCTCAAAATGATTTAAATTAAACCATGAGTATTATCATTCAGTTAGTTGTTATGATCAAATCATGATAAGCATCATCAGTTGTATGCTCAGTTAAATTTAATTCAGTCTAGTCCAGTATCAGTGTCATTCAGTTGGGAGTAACACTTAGCACCGAGTGAACGTAGGGATGGCGTCTCCCCCGTCAGTTAGGCATGAGTCATTAGTAGCAGTTCCTAAGTTCCAGACCTACGATGTCACTGTAGCTTTGAGGGCCCCCCGTCACTTAGACATGACACCCTTGTCCTTCGAAACATCAGTCTAGTGGATCCACATTGTTATCCAGTATTTGTACCCTTGGGAAGGTTCCAATACCCTTTTAACTAGGGTTATAGGTCAGACCCCGATAGTAGATTTGGGGCATATCGATTATAGCTAGATCCCACAGTCTCAGTACAGTATTCAGTGTATTTCCAGTTCAGGTTTGCTTGACTAAGTGTGTAAATTTTTAGATATTCAGTTTTACAGCTTTCAGTCTTTCAATTTTCAAATTATCTCAATGACAAAACAAATATACACTTAGTCTTGCATTGTCAGATTTTACATGTTTATGCCTTCATGCACAGTTACCCCATCCTTTTCAGCCTGTCCTCATCTTATATACTAGTACATTTAAAGTACTGACTGCATACTCTTCTTTGCCCTGTAATGTCTTATATCATAGGTTCAGATGCTCAGTTTCTCGACCGTACCTAGATAGCCCAGCGTTACAGCAACAACAACAGTGGTGAGTCGTCATCCTTTAAGGACATATTCGCTCTCATTTAGTTATTTCAGTATTTCATTATGTTTTGTCAGTCGAATTTAGTTGGGGGCCTGTTCCATCAACTCCTCAGTTAGTTTAGAGGCTTTCAAATGCTCAGATAGTCAGTTAGACAGTTAGTCAGCTTTATCATTTTTATTAGTGGTTTTCAGATAGACCGTTTGGTTTTCAATATCTCATCAGATGTTTCAGACTTGTGTCTAAGTCATACTATCAATATTCAGACTTGCAGTACTTTATTAGTTTATTTTCTGCATAGATGTTTTATTACTATTTTATGCAGTTCTCACAGTAAGTACTAGCTCATGGGTTAGCTTGAGGTCACTTAAGACTGTAAGCACCGTTGTCGCGATTAGGGGGTAGTCTCAGGTCGTGATAAAACTGTTATCAAAGCCTAAGGTTTTTGTAACACCCCGAGACTGTACCCTGGGCGTCATACAGTGCTTACGACCCCGAAGGACCACAAGCTAACCCATGACTAGTACCTACTGTGAGCACTAAATATAATACTAAAATATATATGCAGAAGAAATATGAAAATGCCATAAGGTTCTCAAAATACTGATATAATAATAATAGAGCATAACTGATAATAACATTTGAAAACTGAATAACTGACTATGCTAGTCTGAAAGCCTCTAACTATCTGAATATGGAGTTGATGAGACAAACCCCCAACTAACTCCGACTGAAATAACTACTGAACTGCTGAAATGGATAAACTCTGTCCTCAAAATATGAGGACTCACCACTATAACTGTTGTTGATAGCCTGAGCTGCTAAGTACGGTCAGGAACCTGAGCGTCCAAACCTATGATATGAGACATCATAGCGCAAAAGAAAGTATGCAATCAGTATATGGAATGTACTGGTATGCTAAGTGAGGTAAGGTTGATAAATATGATTTCATATGCATGAGCTGATAACTGACTGAATGAACATCATGAAGTAACTGGATGAGAAAACATGCGAAATTGTAACTACTGAACATACTAAACATGCTATACTGCGCATATAGATATACATCGTGTATATGAGATTATACTGAAACTGAGTGCTGAATTTTAATGTCTGAGTAGCTGATAACTGATTGCCATGGTTCTGTAGAACTGACTGAGTTCTTTACTGAGTACTGAGACTCAAACTGTGACTAAAGGAGTGTTCATCTAACCGACATACCCCGGTATAGACTGATTTGGGGTGCAACCTGTGAACCTGGTTTGAAGGGTGTTAGCACCTTGACATGAGATACTAACATGCTGGGTCAACCCTAATCTGGCAGGGAGACTCATGAAATATATATATGATTGTGTCAACCCTAGTCTCGTAGGAGGAAAACTTACCCTACGCTGGCTACGTAGTTTTGTAATGTAGGGACTGATACTAAGGGTCAAACCCTCTACTGGTAGGAATTCCCCCATCCTTGGGTTCGTTCGGTGCTGAATCCTACTCCTTACTGAATCGACACTGAACTGATCACTAGACTGTACTAGGCTTGACTGAACTAACAGTGATCGTGTTGACTGACTGATCTGGACTGAGTTCACTGAGTTCTGTTACCTGACTGAGTGCTACTGTTCTTGACCTTTATTGGGACTATTCTATAATTACTGCAACTAAGTAAACAGCTAGATTTCAGATAATAAATACCCCCAGGACTCGATAGCATAATACATAAACTCATGTCACAACTTTAACAACACAAAAATAGGTTACCTAGCATGATTTCCTCATATGGACATTTTATCAAACACTTGCAAGGCATAACTTAAGCATGAGAATAGTTTAAATATGTAAGTAATAACATGATTCCAATACTAAGATCACCAAAAGATCACAATGCAGAATTCATTCACTTAGACATTTTGTCAAACACTTAGGAGGCATAACCTTGTACATGGGAATGAACAATATGTTAATGCATCATGACAACAACAATCAATTCACCATACAAGGATTTGACATGAGATCTACATCAACCAATATACCCATTGATCTATTTTACATGAAACTCATATTTTCATAACTTTGAAACTCAAATAACAACACAAACATGAGCATAATTCAATTCAGAACATGGGAATCATAATTAATGTTTTGAAAAGGGTTCTGAAACTCCAAGGGTGGAAGAAAACCCAAGGATGAACACCTAACATACCTGAGTGACGAAATTCGTAAAGATTGTTGGAGATTTCTTAGAACTTGATCTTGAGCTTGATGAACTAGGGTTTATTTCTTAAGAGGATTTTGTAAAAAATGAATGTATTTTGCCATTTTGGAAGCTTAATTTTGTGTTTTGGCTGAATTAGGTGAGGGGAAAAGGACCTAATTATCCTTGGAAAGTTGAAATTAAGTGATAAAAAATGCCCAGTGATGCGATAGGTGCTGCGCCGCATCGATGGTATCGATGCACTAGCCGACGCGCCGCATCGATGTTGTCGACGTGATAGCCAATGCGACACGTCGAGATCGCGTTGGCTTGATTTTTGGGTCATCCAAACGCAACTCAAACGATGTATGAAGATTCTGAAACTCACCCAAGATGACCTATTGACATCCCTGACCATGAATCAACTTAAAATTAAGAATCTAAGGTCGAAAAAATCATAAATGATGCCATTAAAATATCGAGGCCAAAAATAAGACTAAGTTTCAATACTTGGCTGAAATTTTCTAAGTCTGGGACCTCTTTTGGCATGCTATATAGGACAGAAATGACTAGGACTTTGCGGGGTCTTACAATATCTCCTCATTGGGAATATTCGTCCTCGAATGAGTTTGACTGAACTGAGAGGAACTGAGGAACTGTACTTACACTGACATGCATAAATGAAGCATGACTAAATTCTAGAGACATGACATATGACTGAACTATTTTAAATAAATGCATGAATGATATGAGAATGTTATGCAGCTGTAACTGATTATGGAATATAGTAAATCCAAGGAAGGATGTTACCTTAGGATGAGTCTGAGTTTGCGGACAAGAGGTGAGGATACTTGATTCGCATGTCTGCCTCTGCTTCCCAAGTAGCTCCCTCAACAGACTGATTCTACCAAAGAACTTTGACCAAAGGAACTTCTTTGTTTCTTAGTTTGTGAATCTGACAATCAAGGATTTCGACTGGGACTTCCTCATAAGAGAGACTGTTCTTAACATCTACACTCTCTATAGGGACTACAACTGTTGGGTCACCAATGCACTTCTTTAGCAAGGAGACGTGAAACACTGGGTGTATGACAACACCCAAGCGCACACGCAAGTGTACGTGGTCTACCAAGTAATATAGTGACCTTCAAGAAAGCCTAATATCGATCCCACAGAGACTTGATTTGGCAATGATTTAATTTTAGTTCACTGTCTAGATTAATTTAGTGCAAAAGTAACCAAAAAGAGAATTTTGAATTATTTTGTAAGTTAAAAAAACAAACAAACTAAATAATGCAAAAATTAAATTCTTGGAACAATCAATTGAGAAAAGCCCAGGGTTAAAGCACTTCGAACAATCATACTATATTATTGAATTTCATTTGTTAATTTGCTTATCTTGGTTGTTGATTCGTAGGGTTAATTGCATGATCATGGTTTCCCAACCTATAATCTTTTACCTAATGTGGATATTATAACTACATCGTTGAGCGGGGATGTAATAATCCAATTAAGTTAATTAAAGCTATCATCCTACGTATGAATCAAGTAAGGCATCTAAGTACATCCCTGTCCTAGACGCTAAGTTTAATTTTTTATTTTATAAAAGAATAAAAACCCAAACTTTGTTTATTCCCATGTTCTATCTCCCTATTTCCTCTCACGAGATCAAAAGGTAGACAATATATGTATCTTATGGGTGATCAATCCATAAAATAATTAAAACAAGAATAAACAAACAACCAAATATGAGAAGCAAAATTAAAGAATTTAATTCAAAACAATAGTACTCATGTTCTTGGCTTTAACCCCGGAAAGGGGGGGGGGGGTTAGCCACTAATATTCATAATCACGATCCAAATAATTGAATACATGAGATGAAAAATTACATACTAAAAATAAAATTAAAATCTAATAAACCATGTAGCAGCTCCTCCGCTTTTCGTCCAAAACAGTCCTGGAGTCCTTTTTCTTCACTGTACGTGTCCCCCAAAAATAAATATTGTCCAAGTCTTTATCTTGGGTCACGTGTCCAGCTATAATGATTGCATTGTACACCAAAATTCTTTTTTTTTTCATTTGTGTCAAGTTGTCCCATTTTCCTTAATACTTGTGCAAGTTCAATTTAATTAGAAATAGGAAAACTATGTCGGCGGAATTTCCTTTTTGAACACACCGACGCGACACGTCATCTTCGCGTTTGTGTACTGGAATTAACATTGAAATTTTTTTCTAAGTGTAAACTATGTGCCCATCGACGCGACGCGTTGACTTCGCGTTGACTCACTGAAATTTGCTTTCGAAATTTTGGTTAAGTATGAAACGTCCTATCCTTTGCCCATGCCTTTTGTAGTGCATTTTCAATGATTTTTCAGTCTTTAAATCATCAATATATCACCATATTCACCTCACAAAGCCTCCTACAATATCACACACCACATATTCAAGATTAAAACAACACAATATTCTCAACAACAAATCAACACAAAGGTTAAGATAAGGCAAATTCGCAATAATTTTCTACTTATTTTTCCTATTTTTGACTTAATTAAATTAAACTTTGTACATTATAAACAAGTTGTTCCACTCATAATTACACCATTAAAATATTTGAAATAAATTAAACACATTAGAATCCACCGAAATCAACTAGACACACACCTAGCTCAAGCTAGTAAAACTAGTTTTCCGGATTGAACTCTAAATTACTCAATTAAGCACAAACTTGTTTGAAAAATACCTTGGACATTGTAAATGCACACTTTGACACTTAAATGCTTATTTATATCAATATTAATACGTTAAGCACTCAAATATCTCTCAAAACAAGGCAAAATAAGCTAGAATAATGATACAAAAGTGTATAAAACCACCCCAGATCATCACCCCACACTTAAACTCTTGTACGTCCTCGAACAACTCCTTACTCTAAGCATAAAAATATGAGGTGACGCTATACTTCTACTAAATGCAAGACACTCAAGCTAGTACTACAATGACTACACGAAATGCAATTTTCTACACAAAGCACATTATTTACACAGTTGAAAGCTTATGAACACTACTCCAAAACATCCTAACCTCAAGAATTGACTTACCTAGTTGGCAAACTCATGCTTATTATTCAATCAAGGAAATCATACAAATCACCCACATTCATCAAACATGTTCCCTCACAACAAGAGAGTTACCCACAATCACTCACAAAAAATGTAATTTATAGCACAATGGGTACAAGAATCAAATTACGCTCACTGTCACAAAGAATTCACAAGTTACATACAATGAACCATAGGACTTCCCTTAGTGTAGTGCTCCACTAATAGTCGAATGTAAAGCTTATGATCAATTAGGATTTTTTCGGATTGTAATGTAGGCTAAGGGACGGGTAAGAACTATTTGGTAATAGTGACTAACCTCTCTAAGAACATTAATACATCACTTTTTACAATTAAAATCAATCTCCAACAACCAATTTACACCATTTTTGTCTACCATCTCTTTTTATTTTTGCCCCATCTCTTTTAAGCATTTTCACAAACACTTGGTGGACACATAGTTTACTACCACAAGAATTAATTTTTTTCTCTTTTTTCACAATCATGGAAATATTTTTAACATGAATTATATCACAACCATCCACCACATATCAATTATACACCAATAAAAATTACCTTGGGGCATCAATTTTACCTTTTTCTTCTTCAATTTTTCAAACTCCTCACTAATTCAATTTTTTTTTTCAATTAAAACACTTAGGAACTTTTTGGATCAAATTATGGTATATCAAAGAAGGGAATAGGCTACTTATGAGGTTACCAAATAAAAAGTTAAAGGCTCAACGGGGTTTAACTAAGATTATGCACAAAGGGTAGGACAAATAGAAGGCATAAAATAAGGCTATCAAAGAAATGCCTATATCATCTCCTAAACCCATATTCTTTATTTCTCTTCACACACATACCAGACAAGTTCTAGACATCACTGCAACAAGAAATATACAAAATACCTCACATCACACATGACACATGTTTAACTCAATAGGATCATCATAGACTCCCAACCAAATAATAACACAAATTCAAATTTAAGCCAACAAGAACAAGAGTCAAAAAATGAGCCCAAGAGTCTTAAAAGTAGCAATTCACACAATTCAATATGCTTTTACCAACAAACCCACTTGCATCATGCAATCAAAAATAGCATCAACAAGAACATCTTACTTATTCCTAACCTATGTTTTTTTTAAATTGAGCCAAAATTTGGGAATTTCCCCACCCCATACTTAAAAATCTACTTTGTCCCCAAAGTGAATTTAAAATTAAAAAGATAAAAATACTCCCTGAAGCCTCTAGGCCTAGCTAGTAGCATCTTCACATAAATGAGATCCATGGGACCCCACACTCAATCTTTGCCATGCTTCAAGCTCAAGATTATGGTACTCGGACTTCCCATTAACTTGTGACTCAACCACAAAAAAAAACTACATGAAATAAAAACAAAAAACAAAAATTGAAAAGAAAACATACCTAATTAATTTGGGTTGCCTCCCAAGAAGCGCCTAATTTATTGTTGCGGCATGACCCATATCAACTCAACCATATTCCTTCACCCTTTTACCCCCTTTTGAGATCCATTTTTTCATTCATTTCAGGCCTCTTTTACCTTTTAACATGTTGGGAATTGGTGGTTTCATATTAGGCCGCTCAATCAGGTAGTCGGAAGAGGTCTTTAGTGGCTTAGGCACTCCACACTCATCCCTTTCTAACACATTGATCATGCATAAATATTTATATAAGGGATTTTCAATGGGGGCCTTGTAAACATCAAATACCACCTCTTCATCATCTACCCTCATCTTGAGCATTCCTTCCCTAACATCAATTAAAGCACCTCCAGTCGCTAAGAATGGGCGCCCCAAGATAATTGGTTCCTGTTCGTCTTCCACAAAATCAAGAACAAAAAATTCAGTAGGAATAACAAATCTATCAACCTTTATGAGGACATCCTCAATTATTCCTTCCGAATATGCCATGGAACCATCTGCTAGCTGCAAAACTACGGTGGTCGATCTAGGCTTTCCCAAGACCCAATTTTTCAAACAGAGATAGGGGCATCAAATTTATACTTGCCCCTAAATCACTCAATGCATGAACCTCTTTACTCCCAATTTGAATAGGGATAGCAAATTTCCCTTGATCTTTCAATTTCTTGGAGATTTTCTGTGTCATCACAACACTACACTCTTCAGTAAGTGTTATTGCTCCCACATTTTGCAATTTTACTTTTTTTCCCACGACATCCCTCAAGTACTTTGCATACTTAGACATACTCTGCAAAATATCTAGCAAAGATAAATTAATATGCAACTCTTTGAATGTGTCAATGAATTTTTTAAACAAGGCATCCTTCTTCGCTTTTATATACTTTTGAGGGAAGGGTAGTGGTAGCGTTTTCTTCTTCTCTGGTTCAACAAATTTTTCATTCAAGTACTCAGTCTTTCTTGAATTTTCAGCAACTTCTTCATCCACCTTTTGGGTCACCACATCTACGTCTACCTCCTTTGTTGTTATGGGAGGTTCTCCTTGAAGCTCTTTACCACTCCACAAAGTGATTGCCATGACTTTCTTGGGATTTTCTGTATCAGCTGGCAAACCACTTTTTGGTCTGGTATTTAACGTTTGTTGTATCTGCCTAACCTGCAACTCTAAATTTCTTTGCGCCACTTTTTGATTCTGTAATTCTGCCCTTTGACTGTTCAGATCCGCAATCAATTGTGTTTGATCAGCTATGCGTTGCTTCATCATCTCTTCCATGTTGCTCGTTGACTGATTCGATTAGGCCTGTGGTTGTGGGGCGTTCCATGACTGATTTAGTGGCTGAGTTTGCCACTTTATGTTGTAGGCATTACCGTAATTCGGCCTTTGAGCATTGCCTACATACATCACAAATTCCGAATTTGAAGCACACATAGTAGCCGTATGACCACTATTTCTGCATACTTCACACCAACTTGCAGATTATTGGATGGCATTGATTGTGGTTGCAGGTTGTGTTGCTCCCAACTTCATGGTGCTGAATATTGTGTTAATCAAATTCTACAATGCAAAAACCTGCACTGATAGGGCTGTGAATTGGTCTACCTCTAATGATCCCACAATTCTTTTTGTGGCACTTCTAGAATCTGAATGCCACTCTGGATTTCCTTGTTCTATGTGGTTCAACAATGTGTACAGCTCATCATAAGTTGGCTCCAACGTTTGACCACCTGCGACTGAATCTAGCAAAATCTTCGTATTGTGATCAAGAGCTTCTACAAAAGTGTGAGAAAGTACCTCATTAGACTGTTGGTGATGTGGACAATCTCAAAGAAGAGCCTTGAAGCGTTCCCAAGTATGATAGAGATTTTCATCAGTCTTCTGTTTGAAGCTCACTATCTTACTGCGAAGTCTCGCAGTCTTGCTTGATGGAAAAAATCTGACGAGGAACCTTCTGGCTAAGTCGTCCCATGTTGTGATTGAACTGGCCGACTCTACATTCAACCACCTTTTAGCTTCCCCAATAAGTGAAGAGGGGAAGAGTGTCAGCCTCACATAATCTGGAGTCACCCCAGTTGGAGTCAATGTATGTGTAAGCTCAATGAAGGTCTGCAAGTGGACTTGTGGATCCTCGTGTGAAGGCCCTGCAAACTGTCCACTGCTAATAAGAAGCTGCACCATATTGTATTTCAACTCAAAATCCCCCCCAGCTGCTGGTCTTTGAATTGGGGAAGTCAAGTTCGTTGGAAGTGGGACTGCTACTTCCCTAACCTTTCTACCAGCTGCTTGTTGTTCAGCCATAGGAACAATATGCTCTTGGTGTTCTTGAATTTGCAAAATTCTTGGGAGAAAGATTGCTTCTCTCCTACGTTGATGGTAAAGCTGTGCGGGTTCCGAGTTTGGTTCAACCAACTCCCGATCCCTTGCCAGCTTATTATCCTTTTAACCTATTTCCTGTAAATCACAAAAAATAAGACAAAGCGTAAAAACACCAAATAAATTTAAAAGTAAAACTAAAATAAACAATTGCTAAATAACAAGTCCCCGGTAACGACGCTAAAAACTTGACAGCGTCCAAGCGCACACGCAAGTGTATGTGGTCTACCAAATAATATAGTGGCCTTCAAGAAAGCCGAATATCGATCCCACAGTGACTTGATTCGGCAATGATTTAATTTTAGTTCACCGTCTAGATTAATTTAGTGCAAAAATAACCAAAAAGAGAATTTTGAATTATTTTGTAAATTAAAAAACAACAACTAAATAATGCAAAAATTAAATTCTTGGAACAATCAATGGAGAAAATCCCAGGGTTAAAACACTTCGAACAATCATACTATGTTATTTAATTTCATTCGTTAATTTGCTTAGCATGGTTGTTTATTCGTAGGGTTAATTGCATGATCTTGGTTTCCCAACCTATAATATTTTACCTAATATGGACATTACAACTACATCGTTGAGCGTGATGTAATAATCCAATTAAGTTAATTAAAGCTTTCATCCTTCGTATGAATCAAGTAAGGCATCTAAGTACATCCCTGTCCTAGACGCTAAGTTTAATTTTTTATTTTATAAAATAATAAAAACCCAAACTTTGTTTATTCCCGTGTTCTATCTCCCTATTCCCTCTCCAGAGATCAAAAGGTAGACAATATATGTATTTTATGGGTGATCAATCCATAAGATAATTAAAACAAGATAAACAAAGAACCAAATATGATAACCAAAATTAACGAATTTAATTCAAAATAATAGTACTCATGTTCTTGACTTTAATCCCGGAAAGAGGGTTTATTAGCCACTAATATTCATAATCACGATCCAAATAATTGAATACATGATATGAAAAATTACAGACTAAAAATAAAATTAAAACCTAATAAACCGTGTAGCAGCTCCTCCGCTTTTCGTCCAAAACAATCCAGGCGTTCTTTTTCTTCACTGTACGTGTCCCCCAAAAATAAATATTGTCCAAGTCTTTATCTTGGGTCATGTGTCCAGCTATAATGATTGCGTTGTCCACCAAAATTCTTTTCCCTTTTTTTTCATTTGTGTCCAGTTGTTCCATTTTCCTTAATACTTGTGCAAGTTCAATTTAATTAGAAATAGGACAACTGTGTCTGCAGAATTTCCTTTTTGAACATACTAACGCGTCGCATCATCTTTGCGTAGGTGTACTAGAATTAATGTTGAAATTTTTTTCTAAGTGTAAACTATGTGCCCATCGACGCGACGCGTTGACTCACTGGAATTTACTTTTGAAATTTTGGTTAAGTATGGAATGTCCTATCCTTTGTCCATGCCTTTTGTAGTGTATTTTCAATGAATTTTTGGCTTTTAAATAATAAATATATCACCATATTCAGCTCACAAAAGCCCCCTACAATATCACACACCACATATTCAAGATTAAAACAAAATAATATTCTCAACAACAAATCAAAACAAAGGTTAAGATAAGACAAATTCGCAATGATTTTCTACTTATTCTTCCTATTCTTAACTTAATTAAATTAAAATTTGTACATTATAAACAAGTTGTTCCACTCATAATTACACCATTAAAATATTTAAAATAAATTAAACATATTAGAATCCGCCAAAACCAACTAGACACACACCTAGCTCAAGCTAGTAAAACTAGTTTTCCGGATTGAACTCTAAATTACTCAATTAAGCACAAATTTGTTTGAAAAATACCTTGGACATTGTAAATGCACACTTGGACACTTAAATGCTTATTTATATCAATATTAACACGTTAAGCACTCAAATTTCTCTCAAAACAAGGCGAAATAAGCTAGAATAATGATACAAAAGTGTATAAAACCACCCAGATCAGTGCACTAATGCTAAGTCTACAGGTAACTCAAGCTGATAAGCTACCTTACCGAAATGATTCAGAATCTTATAAGGACCAATATATCGGGGACTAAGCTTCCCTTTCTTACCGAATCTCTTCAGCCCATTCATGGGAGAGATTTTCAAATATACATAATCACCAATCTCGAATTCAAGATCTTTCTTTCTCGCATCTGCATAAGATTTCTGTCGGCTCTGGGCTGTCTTAAGACTCTCCCTGATCAACTGTACTTTCTCTAAGGCATCAAACACCAAGTAAGGCCCCACTACCTCGGCCTCACCTACTTCAAACCAACCAATGGAAGATCTACATCTTCTCCCATAAAGAGCCTTAAACGAAGCCATCTGAATACTGGAATGATAGCTATTATTATACGCGAACTCAATCAAAGATAAGTGGTCATCCTAACTGCCCTTAAAGTCAATGACACACGCTCTTAACATATCTTCTAAAGTCTGAATGGTCCTTTTCGCTTAACCATCTGTTTGAGGGTGAAAGGCTGTACTGAGGTGGACTTGAGTACCAAGACCCTTTTGGAAGGCTTACCAAAAGTGAGAGGTGAAATGCGTACCTCTATCTGAAATGATGGACAATGGGACAGCGTGTAGCCTAACCAACTCTCTGATATAGAGCCTGGAAAAGTTCTCAGCTGAATAAGAAGTATGAATTGGCAAGAAATGGGCTGATTTAGTCATCCTATCCATAATAACCCAAATCGAATCATGCTACCGACGAGTACGATGCAAACCTATCACGAAATCCATGTTCACTTCCTCCCACTTCCAAGTGGGAATACTAAACTCCTGCATAAACCTACTAGGCTTCTGATGTTCAATCTTAACCTACTGACATATGGAGCACTTAGCTACAAACTCTATAATATCACACTTCATCCCACTTCACTAATAAACTTCTCGCAAGTCACGGTACATCTTAGTGGCCCCTGGATGAATAGAGTAACATGTAGCATGCACTTCATCAAGTCCATGAAAGTTACTGGGGAATTGATAAGACCAAATGACATGACTAGAAACTCGAAGTGACCATACCGGGTTCTGAAAGCTATTTTTAGAGAGTCACATTCTCTGACTCTGAGCTGATGATAGCCAAATCTGAGGTCTATCTTAGAAAAGTAACTGACACCCTGAAGTTGGTCAAATAAGTCATCGATTCTAGGATGTGGGTACTTATTCTTGACTATGACTTTGTTCAACTGACGCTAGTCTATACACTTTCTAAGAGAACCGTCTTTATTTCGCACGAATAGAACCGGTGCACCCCAAAGGGATACACTGGGCCTAATGAACCCTTTTTCTAAGAGGCCTCTCAACTGTTCTTTCAACTCTTTAAGTTCAGCTGGAGCCATTTTGTATGGCAGAATAGAGATGGGCTGAGTATCAGGAAGAAGATCTATTCTGGTCAAGTTCCCCTTCGGGAGAAACTCTGGAGAGATCTTCGAGAAATACTTCTGGAAATTCACTTGCGACTGGAACTGACTCAAGATTAGGAGTTTCAAAACTAGAGTCTTTGACTCACACCAAATGATAGACACACCCCTTGGATATCATTTTTCTCGCTCTAAGGTATGAAACAAGTTGAACCTTAAGCGCTGTGGTACTACCCCTCCATTCTAGGATAGGTGCATTCGGGAACTAAAAATAGACAACTCTATTTCTATAAGAAACTGAGGCATAACATGCATGGAGCCAATACATGCTGAGAATAATGTCAAAATCCGCCATCTCTAACTCTACTAAGTCTGCTGAAGTAACTTTCTGAGACATCATAACTGGACAGTTCCTGTATACCCATCGCGTTATGACAGACTTACCTACTGGGGGTAGAGACTGAGAAATGCTCTGTTAGGATTTCAGGACTGACTCCAAAGTTGACAGCTATATAAGGAGTTACAAAAAATAGAGAACCTCCTGGATCTAGCAAAGCATAAATATGTAAATGGTAAACTTGTAGCGTACCAATGACCATATCAGGAGAACTTTCCTGATCCTGTTGGGACTAAAGTGCATAGAGCCTATTTGGGCGTTGCCCACTGGTGGCACTGGAAGTGGCACCCTGCTGAGACGGGCGATCGGACTGAGTCGGGGGATGATTATGCTGACTCTGTGAACCCACCTGAGGATACTATCTGATTCTATGACCTGGTTTACCACACTCAAAACACATGTCACTACCAACCCTGTAGACACCCTGATGATTTCTGCCACATTTCTGACAATGAGGATTTTCTTGAGCACTGTTCATACTACCCTGAGATTTAGATCCCTACACCGTATCCTTATTACCATTTCTGAATTAAGGTACCATAACACTGGCTGAAGATAGAGTTGGGACTAAAGATTTTAAGCAAAATTGAGGACGATTACCACCCTCTGACTTAGGCTGGATAAAGTTGAAGCTACCTGTTCTAGCCTTCTTGTTCTCCCCCTCTTTCTCCTTAGTTTTTTGCTCCTAAATCTATTGAGCATAGACCATCAACCTAGCCAAGTCCATCTTCTTAATCAGCATTGCGGTCCTACACTCCTTGACCACACTAATAGACACACCAGAAATGAACTTGCTCATTTTAGACCTGCTATCAGCTACCACATAAGGAGCATAGCTGGTCAACTAAGTAAACTTGAGGAAATACTCTTTCACACTCATGTTGCCCTGCTTTAGATTGATGAACTCTAACACCTTAGCTTCCCTCAACTCCAACGGGAATAACCTATCTAGAAAGTCAGTAGCAAACTCCTCCCATTCTATTGGCCCTGGATCTGCTCCTCTATCTACCTTCCACTACTTAAACCATGTGTGAGCTACATCCTACAACTAGTGGTTACCCCCATAATGTCTATTACCTTATGCACTATGTCAAGGAATTTCTATGGGTCCTCTTCAGACATCGTCCCTAAAAAGGAAGGAGGGTTCATTCGGGTGAAGTCTCAAATTCTAGATACAATAGTATTGGCCACCGGGTTGGCCTGAACAATAGCTAGGTATTCATTCTGGGCTTCTATAGAATGAGCTAGAGTGGTGAAAGCTGCTCTGAATTTTGCATAAGAAACATGATCATTCAGGGGATCTTTCTGAACGGGCGGAGGTGCTGGTTGGTTCCCAGTTCTTCTTCCTTTGGTATTTTTGGGAGGCATGCTTTGTATATGGAAGGAAAATTTGGATTATACAGAGAGTTTAACTTGATCTCATGCTCACTCGCATGATATGAACACTGAAAGAAGGGAACTTTTTTCTAAAACGCCTTATAGCCTCTTGTCCATAAGTGTGGCACGCTACACACCCATGCACAAGACTCTACTTGATACGACTTTCAGACTCTCTAGGACTCTTTAGAACCTTAGGCTTTGATACCATGTTTGTAACGCCCCGAGATTGTACCCTGGGCGTCACACGATGCTAACGACCCTGAAGGACCACAAGCTAACCCATGAATGGTACCTGCTATGAGCATTGAATATAATACTAAAATATATATGCGAAAGAAATCTGAAAATACCATAAGGTTCTCAAAATACTGAATTAATAATAACTCAGCATAACTGATAATAACATCTCAAAACTGAATAACTAACTATGTTAGTCTGAAAGCCTCTAACTGTCTAAATATGGAGTTGATGGGACAAACCCCCAACTAACTCCAACTGAAATAACTACTGAACTGCTGAAATGCTGAAATGGATAAACTCTGTCCTCGAAATATGAGGACTCACCACTATAACTGCTGCTGATA
The DNA here is from genome assembly GCA_030864215.1 of Capsicum pubescens. Classification (NCBI taxonomy): domain Eukaryota; kingdom Viridiplantae; phylum Streptophyta; class Magnoliopsida; order Solanales; family Solanaceae; genus Capsicum; species Capsicum pubescens. The sequence goes on along the minus strand of CM061538.1, from coordinate 94,562,279 downwards.
GCCTGAGCTGCTAAGTACAGTCAAGAACCTGAGCATCCGAACCTATGATATGAGACATCATAGCGCAATAAAAAGTATATGATCAGTACGTGGAATGTACTGGTATGCTAAGTGAGGTAAGGTTGATGAACATGGGTTCATATGCATAAGCTGATAACTGACTGAATGAACATCATGAAGTAACAAATGAGAATATATGCAAAACTATAATTACTGAACATACTAAACATGCTATACTATGCATATATATACATCGTGTATCTGAGATTATACTGAAACTGAGTGCTGAATTTTAATGGTTGAGTAACTAATAACTGATTGCCATGGTTCTATAGAACTAACTAAGTTCGTTACTGAGTACTGAGATTGAAACTGTAACTGTGGGAGTGTTCATTTAACCCATATACCCCGGTATAGACTGATTTGGGGTCCAACCTATGACCCCAGTTGGAAGAGTGTTAGCACCTTGACACAGGATACTAACAATGCTTGGTCAACCCTAATCTGGAAGGAAGACTCATGAAATATATATATATATGATTGCATCAACCCTGGTCTGGTAAGAGGAAGACTTACCCTATGATGGTTACGTAGTTCTGTAACGCAGGGACTGCTACTAAGTGTCAAACCCTCTGCTGGTAGGAATGCCCCCATCCCTATGTTTGCTTGATGCTAAATCCTACTCCCAACTGAATCGACACTGAACTAATTACTAGACTGTACTAGGCTTGACTGAACTGACACTGATCATGTTGACTGACTGATCTGGACTGAGTTCACTGAGTTTTGTTACCTGACTGAGTACTACTGTTCTTTACCTTTACTGGGACTATTCTATAACTACTGCAACTAAGTAAACAACTAGATTTCGGGTAATAAATTCCCCCAGGACTCGATAGTATAATAGATAAACTCATGTCACAACTTTAACAATACAACAATAGGTTACCCAACATGGTTTACTCATATGGACATTTTATCAAACACTTGCAAGGCATAGCTTAAGCATGGGAATAGTTCAAACATATAGTAATAACATAATTCTAATACTAAGATCATCAAAAGATCACAATGCACAATTCATTCACTTAGACATTAGGTCAAACACTTAGGAGGCATAACCTTATACAGGGAAATGAACAACATGTTAATGCATCATGACTTCAATAATCAATTCACCATTCAAAGGTTTGACATAAGATCTAAATCAACCAACATACCCATTGATCTATTTTACATGAAACTCATATTTTCTTATCTTTGAAACTCAAATAACAACACAAACATGAGCATAATTCAATTCATAACATGAAAATCATAATTCAAGTTTTGAAAAGCGTTCTTGAACTCCAAGGGTGGAAGGAAACCCAAGGATGAACACCTAATATACCTGAGTGACGAAATTCATAAAGATTGTTGGGGATTTCTTGGAACTTGATCTTGAGATTGATGAACTAGAGTTTATTTCTTGAGAGGATTTTGTGAATAATGAATGTATTTTGCCTTTTTGGAAGCTTAATTTCATGTTTTGGATGAATTGGGTGAGGGGAAAAAGACATAATTGCCCTTGGAAAGTCAGAATTAAGTGAGCAATATATGCCCAATGATGCGGCAGGAGCCGCACCGCATCGATGGTGTAGACACAATGGTCGATGCATCGTATTGATGCTGTTAATGCAATAGCCAATGTGACACATCGAGATCGCGTTGGCTTGCTGTTTTGTTCATCCATACGCGACTCAAACGATGTTCAAAAATTTTGGAACTCACCCAAGATGACCTATTGACATCCCTGATCATGAATCAATTTAAAAATCGATAATCTAAGGCTGGAAAGATCATAATTAATGCCACTAAATATCGAGGCTTAAATTTTACTAAGTGTCAATACTTGGCTGAAATTTTCTAAGTATGGGACCTCTTTTGGCATGCTATATAGGACTGAAATGAGTAGGACTTTATGTGGTATTATATTTTTAAAGTGTCCTAGGGAGTCTAAAAGTTGCATTATGTAGAGTTTTATGCATGGGTGTGAAGCGTACCACACTTATGGACGAGAGGCTATGAGACGTTTTAGCAATAATTTCCCTTCTTTCAGTGTTCATGTCATGTGAAAGAGCACAAGCTCTATTTAAATTCTCTTTCTAATTCATACTTTATTTTATTTATAGATAATGCCTTCCAGAAGAAATAACAGAACAAAGAAACGGGGATCAGCCCGCTCCACCGCCTGTTCAGGAAGATTCCCTGAATGAACATGTTTCTTACACTGAGTTCAGGGTTACTGTCACGGACTTAGCCTATTCGGTAGCTGCTCAGAACAATCAAAAAGCTATTTCTCCAGCCAATTCAGTCGCTAATACAGCTGCATCTAGTATTTGGGATTTCAACCGAATGAATCCCCTTTTGTTTTTGTGATCTATGCCTGAAGAGGATCTGTAGGAATTTTTGGATATGGTGTAGAAGGTGACTGATATCATGGGTTTCACTTCGAGTGAGAGTGCAGAGTTGGCTGCATATTAGTTGCAGGATGTAGCTCACACTTGGTTTAGGTAGTGGAAGGAAGATAGAGTTGTTGAGGCAGGGCCTATAGAGTGGGAAAAGTATGTCACTGCTTTCTTAGATAGGTTTTTCCCCATAGAGTTGAGGGAATATAAGATGCAAAAGTTTATTAATTTGAAGCAAGGTAATATGAGTGTGAAGGAGTACTCATTTAAGTTCACTCAGTTGGCGAGGTATGCTTCTTCGATGGTGGCTGATAATAGGTCTAGAATGAGTCAGTTTGTATCTGGTGCATCTGATAGTATGGTCAAGTAGTGTAGGATCGCAATGTTGATTAAGGATATAGACTTGTCTAGACTTATGGATCATGCTCAGTAGATTGAGAAAGAGAAGCTTAAGGAGAAATAAATAGAGAATAAAAGGTCCAGAATAGGTAGTCTCAACTTTTCATAGTCGAGGTCAGAGAGTGGTAACCGTTCAGAGTTCCATCAGAAATTTTCAGCCCCAGCTTCGTCTTCAACTAGTATGCCAGTTCCAAAGTTTAGGAATGATATTCGGGATAGAGCACTAGGCTCCAAGTCGGGATAACATGAACAGTGATCGTACTAATCCGTTTTGTCAGAAATATGGGAGAAATCATCCAGGTGAATGCAGGGCTGGTAGAGATGTGTGTTTTAGATGTGGTAAGCCAGGCCACTGGATGAGGAAGTGCCCTATAGGTATGTGGAAGGTAGGAATAATCGCCAGCAGGGTCAGACTAACTCATCAGCAACACCAACAGGACGTCTGACCCAGCAGGGGGCTACTTCCAATGCCACCAGCGAGCAGTGCCAGAACAGGTTATATGCCCTTCAGACTCGACAGGATTAAGAGAGTTCTCCTGATGTGGTTACGAGTACATTACATGTTTTCCATCTCTATGTTATGTTTTATTAGATCTCGGAACTTCAGTTTCTTTTGTGACTCCTTCTATAGCCATCAATTTTGGTATCAGTCGCAAAACGTTATCATAACCTTTCTCAGTGTCTACCCCAGTAGGTAAATCTATTATAGCCGGACGGGTATACAAAAATTTCCTGATCATAGTATTTCAGAAAATTACCTTGGTTGATCTTGTGGAGTTAGAGATAATTGATTTTGATGTCATTCTCGGCATGGATTGGATCAACTCATGCTATGCTTCAGTTGACTGTAGAAATAGAGTCGTTCAATTTCACTTTCCTAATGAACTAGTTATTGAATGCAGGGGTGGTACTTCAGTGGTTAGGGGTTAAACTATTTCATATCTTAGAGCAAGAAAGATGATATCTAAAGGGTTTGTTTACCATCTTGTTTGAGTCAAAGACTCTAGTTTTGAGACTCCCAGTCTCGAGTCAGTTTTAATAGTAAGGGAATTTCTAAATGTGTTCCCTAAAGATATTCCCGGAGTTCCTCCCGAAAGGGAAATTGACTTCGAAATAGATCTTCTTTCAGATACCCAACTTATCTCTATTCCACCCTACAGAATAGTGCCAGCTGAACTTAAGGAGTTGAAAGATCAATTAAAAGATATCTTAGATAAGGGTTTCATCAGGCTTAGTATTTCCCCATGGGGCGCTCCAGTCTTATTCGTGCGCAGGAAAGATGGTTCTCTCTGAATGTGCATCAACTACCATCAGTTGAACAAAGTCATAATCAAGAATAAGTATCCATTCCCCAGAATTGATGACTGGTTAGACAACCTTCAGCGTGCCAGTTATTTCTCTAAGATAGACCTCAGATCCGGTTATCATCAGCTTAGAGTCAAAGAATTTGACATTTCGAAGATAGCCTTTAGAACTTGGTATGGTCATTTTGAATTTTTAGTTATGTATTTTGGACTAACGAATTCCCCTGCAGCTTTTATTGACTTGATAAACAGAGTGTTCAAGAAGTACTTGGACATATTTTTCATAGTCTTTATTGATGAAGTTTTTGTCTATTTCTATAGTGAAAAATGATCATGCAGACCATCTGAGAATTGTGTTGTAGTCCCTTAGAACTCATCAGTTGTTCTCCAAATTTAGTAAGTGCGAATTTTGTTTAAGATCAATAGCTTTTCTTGGCCATATTATTTCCGGTGATAGCATTAGAGTTGGTCCTCAAAAGACCAAAGCGATAAGAAATTGGCCCAGACCCATCTCTCCATCAGATATTAGGAGTTTCTTATATTTGGCTGGCTATTACAGATGGTTTGTTGAGGGGTTTTATTTTATTGCATACCCCTTGTCTCGATTGACTCAGAAGAAAGTCAAATTTTAGTGGTCAGATTATTGCGAGAAGAGCTTTCAAGAGTTGAAGACTCGACTCACCTCAACCCAGTCTTGACCTTGCCAGATGGTTCAAACAGGTTTATAGTTTACTGTGATGCTTCTAGAGTTGGTCTTGGTTGTGTATTGATGTAAAGAGGTAAGGTCATAGCCTATGCCTCTAGACAGCTTAAACCCCATAAAAAATTTTATCCTACCCATGATCTTGAGTTGACAACTATTGTTTTTGCCTTGAAAATTTGGAGGCAGTATCTTTACAGGGTTCATGTTGATGTTTTCATGGATCACAAAAGTTTGTAGTATATGTTTTCGCAGAAAAATTTATATCTTTATCAGAGAAGGTGGCTTGAGTTGTTAAAAGATTTTGATATGAGTGTGTTGTATCATCCGGGCAAGGCCAATATAGTAGCAGATACCCTTAGCAGAGTGTCTATGGGTAGTGTTACTCATGTTGAGGAGGATAAGAAGAAGTTAGTATGGGAGGTTCATCAACTTGCTAGATTAGGTGTTCGATTGGTTGCCTCTGCTGAAGGCAATGTATGGGTTCAGAATGGTTTGGAATCGTCATTGGTTACCAAAGTGAAGGAAAAGCAAGATAGGGATCCCAGTCTTGTTAAGTTGAAGGGATCAGTTAGAGATCAGAAAGTAGAGGTTTTCTCCCAAGGAGGAGATAATGTGTTGCGTTGCCAGGGCAGGTTATTTGTTTCGTGTGTTGATGGGTTGAGGCAGCGAATTTTGGCAGAAACACATAGTGTGCGGTATTCCATTCATCCAGGGGCCACCAAGATGAACTATGACTTGTGGGAAATCTATTAGTGAAATGGTATGAGGAAGGATATTGCAGAGTATGTGGCTAAGTGTTCAAATTATTAGCAGGTTAAAGTTAAGAACCAGAGGCCTAGTGGCATATTTCAGGAGTTAAGTATCCCCACTTGGAAGTGGGAAGTGGTGAACATTGCTTTTGTGATGGGTTTGCCTCGTACGTGTCGTTAGGATGATTCGATTCGAGTCATTGTAGAAAGAATGTCCAAATCAACTTATTTCTTACCAGTTCATACTTCGTACTTAGCTAAAGATTATGTCATTCTTTATATTAGGGAGTTGGTTATGTTGCATGGGATTCCGCTGTCTATTATATTAGATAGAGGTACTCAGTTTACCTCTCACTTTTGGAAGGCTTTACAAAAGGGTCTTGGTACCCAAGTTCATCTCAGTACAGATTTTCATCCTCAGACAGATGTTTAGGCAGAGAGGACTATTCAGACCTTAGAGGACATGTTGAGAACGTGTGTTATTGATTTTAAAGGTAATTGGGATGCCCACTTACCTTTGATTTAGTTTCTCTACAATAACATCTATCACTCCAGTATCCAGATGGCTCCATTTGAGGCTCTCTATGGGAGGAGATGTAGATCTCCTATTGGTCGGATTGAGACTGATAAGGCTACTTTAATAGGGACAAATTCAGTATTTGATACGATGGAAAAATTTCAGTTGATTAGGAAGAGGCTGAAGATAGCCCAAAGCCATCAGAAATCTTATGCAGCTATGAGAAGAAGAGATCTTGAGGTTGAGGTTGGTGATTTAGTTTATTTGAAAATCTCACCTATGAAAAGAGTGAAGATATTTGGCAGGAAGGGGAAGCTCAGTCCCCGATATGTTGCCCCTTATAGAATCTTAAACCATTTTGTAAAGGTAGCTTATGAGCTAGAGTTGCCTACAAATTTGGCATCAGTTCATCTGTTGTTCCATGTTTCTTTGTTAAATAAATGCATTGATGATTCAGTTGTTGTTGTTCCTTTAGAAGGTGTGGATGTTCAGGATAGCCTTTCCTACGAAGAAGTTCCAGTTGAGATACTTGATCATCAAATTCGTAGGCTAAAGAATAAAGAAGTTCCCTTGGTTAAAGTTCTATGGCAGAATCAGTCTATTGAAGGAGATACTTGGGAAGCAGAAATAGATATACGATCCCGATATCTACATTTTTTCTCCACGAATTCGAACTCAGGTTGAGGTAATAGATATCTTTAGGTTGACTCTTTTCATTTTCTATTTCAACTATACAACTATTCTCATATCATAGCATGTATCATGTTTCATACCCAGTTATTAGATCATGTTTCAACTTATCAGTATTCAGTATAGACTCTTAGTATTCTTAGTATCTCAGCTTAATTGGTTTCATTCAAGGATGAATGATTCCAAGGAGGAGATAATATAACACCCTGCATTTTTGGGCTAGACTTGGAACCGTTGTTCCTACGTATGTAAACTCTAATACCATGATTTACATTTTCAATACATGTGTCATGACCTTTACCCTAGTGTGTGAAGGGATTATGAGGTGAAAAATGTTCATAAAAATCACTTATAGCAAAGTTTATCTAAGAGCCTTTGATTCGGCCAAATTTTGGTGTTCGATTCCACAAGGATCAACTTTAAATGTGTATAAGTTTTTATATACATAGAATTTTTCATATCAAGACCTACCAAATGATAGATTCTTGAATTATCTTTCCAACTATACTAATTTCTCTTTAATCCGATACCCGAGACAAAAGTTATGTCCTTTTTCGTAAGAGGTAGTAAGGATCCGTGATATGGCTGCGGCGCGTCGCTCTCTCAACAAGATAAGGGGCACGACGTGTTTCTTTCTTAAACCGATAAGGGACGCGATGCGGAACTTATTCCCCCTCTATTTCAGCTTCCTAAGTGTCAAGGGACACTTTGGTTCTTTCCCCTCAACCCTAAACATCCAAGGCAAAAATTAAAGCACCCAAAAGGGCAATATTTGCCCATCTTCTTCAAATAAACTCACGTAAAAACCCTTTCTTTTCCCAAGAACAATAATCAATGTTTCTTCTCTCAAGAACGAGATTTAATCCCTTTCTTAAGAAACCATAGAATTCAAGCATCAAGTTTAAGAAATCCTCAAGAATTCATCTAGTGAGGTATGTGTGATGTTCATCCATGGGCCCCTTTCACCCATGGAGTTCAAGAATCCTCTTTTGGTTTAAATTATGAGTTTTTACATGTTCAAGTTGAACTAACACCGTGAATCTCTTGTCAATTCAATTACAAGCTACGGTTATGAGTATTTTCAAGCGGAATGAGTCATATCATATTTTGAGTGTTGCAATTTCCATGTCATGTTCAATTGATTTTGGATAAATCCCTAAGTTATGAATCTAACCATGTAATCCTATTGTTTCCTTATGTTTAAGACATTCCCATGTTCAAGTTATGATTTTTACATGTTTGATGAAATTCCATGTTGTATCTTTGAACTATGATCACATATTACAGTAGTTCAAGTTTATTACAAAATATTTATAATCATTTAGTGTTGCTGGGTTATGAACACCCGATACCTAGTTGTTTTACATGATTTTAGTATCTCAGAATGATTTAAATTAAACTATGAGTATTATCATTCAGTTAGTTGTTATGATCAAATTATGATGAGTATCGTCAGTTGTATGCTCAGTTAAATTTAATTCAGTCCAGTCCAGTATTAGTGTCATTCAGTTAGGAGTAACACTTAGCACCGAGTGAACATAGGGATGACATCTCCCCCGTTAGTTAGACATGAGTCATTAGTAGCAGTTCCTAAGTTCTAGACCTACGATGTCACCGTAGCTTTGAGGGGTCCCACGTCACTTAGACATGACACCCTTGTCCTTTAAAACATCAGTCTAGTGGATCCACATCGTTAGCCAGTGCTTATACCCTTGGCAAGGTTCCAACACCCTTCTAACTAGGGTTATAGGTCGGACCCCGATAGCAGATTTGGGAAATATCGGTTATAGTTAGCTCACACAGTCTCAGTACAGTATTCAGTGTATTTTCAATTTAGGTTTACTTAACTAAGTGTACAAACTTTCAGAAATAATGTTTTGCAGCTTTCAGTCTTTTAGTTTTCAGATTATCTCAGTAGCAAAATAGATATACACTTAGTCTTGCATTCTCAGATTTTACATGTTCATGCATTCATGCACAGTTACCCCATGCATTTTAACCTGGCTTTATCTCATATACCGGTATATTTAAAGTATTGACCGCATACTCTTCTTTGCGCTATGATGTCTTATATCATAGGTTTAGACACTCAATTTCCCGACCATACCTGGACAACCCAGTATTATAGCAGTAGCAACAATAGTGGTGAGTCCTCATTCTTCTTATTCAGTTATTTTAGTATTTCATTATGTTCTGTCAGTCAGAGTTAGTTGGGGGTCTGTCTCATCAACTCTTCAGTCAGTTTAGAGGCTTTTAGATGCTTAGACAGTCTGTTAGACAATTAGTCAGCTTTATCAATTTTATTAGTGATTTTTAGATAAACCATTTGGTTTTTAGTATCCGTTTGGTTTTCAATATCTTATCAGATATTTCAGACTTGTGATTAAGTTGTAATGTCAGTATTCAGACTTGTAGTACTTTATTAGTTTATCTTTTGAGTAGATATTTTATTACTATTTTATTCAGTGCTCATAGCATGTACCAGCTCATGGGTTAGCTTGTGGTCACTTGTGACCGTGAGCACCGTTGTCATGACTAGGGGGTAGTCTCGGGTCGTGACAATAACTTGCAATTCCTGCACTTGAGATACGACAGTCTTACTTTCAATCATCTTGTATTCAAGGAACCTTGCATCAAAGAACTTCTTAGTTCCAGTATCTCAGTCATATACTTCCGTTCCAGCATATTCCACAACTCTTTCCATGTCTTCATTCCACTATACACATTGTACAAATCATCTTGGAGGCCACTTAGAATATGATTTTTGCCTAAGAAATCAAAATATTTCCATGCCTTTATTACAATGAATCACTCTTTGTCCAATGTACCTTTGGGATCTTCTGGAGCATCTTCAGATATGAAACTTTGAAGACACAAAATTATCAAATAGAAGAATATCTTTTGTTGCCAACGTTTAAAATCTATGCCTAAAAATTTTTTGTGCTTTTCCGCTGGTGCCATAGTGGGTGGCGCAGTTGTGAGACTTGTTGTAGAAACATTCGTTGTTGCTACACTAGTCCCACCATCAGTTACATGACCATCAATAGTCATTTTTCTTGTCACAAAAAGACAGTCACCTTTAGTATACCAAAATACTAATTATAAGTTTGTAGCAACTTTAAACACTACTTGTTACTAGTTTAACGATGAAGTTTTTATGTTTTCTAATCATTAATCGTATGACCTTTAACTTGTGATGAATTTTTTATGCCTTCAAATCACGTGTTAAGTTCAAACAGAGTAGAAAACATAAATCTTTAATCTCCAGAAACCAAATAATACAAATTATGGATATTAATTCCTTAAGATTGTTGTTTCGGGTACACAATCTGTAAGTTTGCACAATACACTTCAATCTAAGTTCAAGACTATTTAAAGAACAAAAATAAAGTTTAACACCTTCAACACAAGTTCAAAATGACTAATCAAAATGAACTATCAAAGAAGTATGTTTATCTAAAAGAAATAAGATGAAGTAGAAGTAGAACCAAGTCCTCCGATTTCATAGAGTGTCCTTAAGGAATTAATTCGTCCCAAGTACCCGAGGTTGCAGAATTTTTCCTTTCAGGATAAAATGGCACATAATCTGAAGGTAGAGATACCTCAAGCTTTTTGATTCCTCAAACACACTCAATGACTGATGATCACAAAGAGTTTTTGGAAGAAGAAGAATGTTTTTCTGCACTTAAAATTATATCTATACTTGAGGAAAAGTTTAGGTATTTATAGCCATCAAGTATCCCTTCCGAAAGGAAGCAATAGTTTATGGAAAGGTGTATCATTTTGAAACAGTCATGTATGTTCCTTCCGAAATAGTGTATCTTTTCTGAACAGTCATTTTTGATAAAACAGTCACCCCTTTTCTGAAACAGTATGTCATTTCCTTGAAGGGTTGCATCCCTCATATCTATAACTGAGGAAAAGTTCAGGTATTTATAGCCATCAACTGTTCCTTCGGAAAGGAAGAAATGGTTCATGGAAAGGTGTCTCATTTCAGAACAATCATGTCTGTTCCATCTAAAACAATGTGTCTTTTCTGAATAGTCATTTCTGACCGAACAATCACCCCTTTTCTGAAACAGTGTGTCATTTCCTCGAAGGGTTGCATCCCATTCGAGTTGCATTTCTACTTGCATTTTCATGGAATTCATGGAGAAAATATTTTTCTTTGGATAATATGAAGCCGATGCCGAGCGAGCGACGACGACGACAGCGCGAGACATCTTTTGGTTCTTGCCTCACTATCCACTTGAAGATGTGTTTCTTAATAATAACACAATAAAGTTGTTTTGTCCCATCAATATGGGAGAAGTAGACTTTACTTTAAGTGAGTACACTTTCCTTTAAGTGAGATCTAACTTTTCCTCCAATAATTCCCTTTATTTTCCGTTCACACATTCAATTGAACCCAACAGGTATGTTTTGTCTTGTTTGTACTAGTAGTTGTAGTGCTAGACTTATTGTTTCTTGTTCTTGGATTTTTATTGATGTCTATTGTTTCAAGTAGATTGATTGTAGTATTATTTTGTAAATGTCACAAAAAGATAGTCAACTTTAGTATATCAAAATACTAATTTATAAGTTTGTAACAACTTTAAACACTACTTGTTTCTAGTTTAACGATGAAATGTTTAGGTCTTCCAATCATCAAACGAATGACCTTTAACTCGTGATGAAGGTTTTATGTCTTCAAATCACTTGTTAAGTTCAAACATAGTGGAAAGCATAAAGCTTTAATCTCTAGAAACCAAACAATACATATTCTGAAAATTATTTCCTTAAGATTGTTGTTTCGGGTAGTACAAAAATCTGTATGTTACTTTGTGTATACTTCAACTAAGTTCAAGACCAACTTAAAGTTTCAACACCTTCAACACAAGATCAAAAATGACCTATCAAAGAAGTGTGTAATAGTTAAGAAATAAGATGAAACAGAAATTAAAGCCAAGTCCTCCGAATTCGTGGAGTGTTCTTAAGGAAATAATTTTCCTCAAGTACCCGAGGTTGCCGAATTTTTGTCCCAGAATAAAATGGCTTACAATCCGAAGTAGCGGTACCTCAAACTATCCATTTTCTCGAACTCACTCAATGAGAGATGATCACAATAAGTTTTAGAAGACTAAAAGTGTTTTTTAGCTCTCAAAATTATATTTCTGCCTGAGGAATAAGTCAGGTATTTATAGCCATTAGGTGTCCCTTCGAAAAGGAAGCATTGGTTCTGAAAAATTGCATTATTTCTGAACAGTCACGGCACCTGCGCCCCTATACTTGAATTGTGCCTGACCTGCGGCCGCAGGTGATATTTTGCCTATTCCAGTGGCTTTTGAGCCTGACCTATGCCAGGCAAAGCCAGGTCTGCGCCTGACCTGCATCCGTAGGTTGCCTTTTTTCCAAAACAGTGTGTCCTTTTCTCTGAAGGTCGCATTCCATTCGAGATGCGTCGTGCATGCGTTTGCATGACGTCTAAAATGCGCGTGCATATGGAGAAAATTACCCCATTGGATTTTTGGATTAAAACTTCACTTGTTTTACAAGTTTCAAATAAAATTAATCTCATTGATCAATTATTTATCCAAATCCAAATCCGAAGCCGAGCGAGCGACAACGACGATGGTGCGAGGCACCTCTTTATTCTTGCCTCACTATCCATGTGGAGATGTGTTTCTTAATAAGAACACATGAAAGTTTCTCTCTCCCACCAATGTGGGAGAATTAGTAGACTTTCCATATTTTTTTAGTGCACTTTCTTATTCGAGAGTGATCTTATTTTTCCCTCTACCAATTCCCTCCATTTACCATTCACACTTTCAACTTGAACCCAACAATGTAGTGGTTGGCATTCCTACGCGCTCCTCCTTGATGTTTACAGTCACAAGTTGAAGACAATTTAAATCAATACATGAGCCTATGCACACAAGTTTAAGTAGTAGATATCCCTGTTCCTATAGGTTGTGGTCAATGAGAACATTTGACTACTTTGCCTAGATGCACGGTACTTGCATTGTTCTCCAAAACCTCATTTTGGACAAATTCAGTAGTTGCCCCGAGACCGATGCCAATCTTTCTTTCTCCATGAGAAAACACTTCTTGATCCAAGTTAGTATTGAAAAAAATTTCTTGATTTTAATCGATTTCTAGGTTTCGTCGTAAAACAAATTTGCTTCTAACACAGCTAAGACAAAGTCTTAACACTTGTAAGAATAAAAATTAATAGAAATTATTTGAAGTTGCCAATACTTTAAATCACCGATTTTGTCTCGCTAGACACATGCATGTGTATGCGGTTGCAACTAATACAGAAATACAATGATTGTGAACAATCGAATGTTGAATTTCATAGGTTGACAATTGTTAAATTATTCTGCTATATTATCGTACAACTGTAGTCCAATTTCAAGAGAATATTTACTTGTTTGGGATACATAAAGCAGTCAAACTCCTCAAGTTTTTTCTGACATGATCTCAATAGTAAACTCTTTTCCAGGAGACTTAATTAATTCATTGGTAATACTCCTATGAATATATCTGAACAACAAATCCATAAATTGATTTCTTTTTCATTCATAGGAAATAACACATATACTTTCTTACCAGCATACCAATTCTTGATTTTTTTACTTGAGATATATCTTCGTAAAAAAGTATTAAATAGTCCTAAATTCCTTAACACACTAGTGTACTAAAGCATTTTGAGATTTTATTGTACTTTTCAATTCTCAAATCAAATATAATTTTAATTGCTTATGCATTTTTTCATTTTTATAAAATATGCAACATCAAATTTCTCTAATTTATATAGTATCGGGTGCTTTTGTGCCATTTTTTTGGGTGTTATTATGAACCAACAGTCGTCACATTGTGATTTGTCAAAGCTAGTAGCCCTAGGCTTTCTGTAATACCCCGTATTTCTCTAGCTCAGTTTAGCTCTTAGTACATGAGTATCTCTATATAAAATTTTCAAAATACTTAGAATTTTTCAGTTTAAGACTTGCCATTGTGTAGGAAATTCAGTCAGCTTTCTAACGATATAAATTTCGCCCAAATCCAATACCCGAGTGAGTAGTTATAACATTTTTAATGAAACATTGTGTCAAAGTGGGCATCACCGCATCGCGGTGAGGCTCAAATTGGTATTCATCAATTTCCAGTGTTCCATCGCGATAAGCCCACTTCGCGCCAATGTTCCAGTTCCCGTTTGGTATTTTCCAGTGAGTCATCGTGATAACGGAGCGTCGCGCCAATGTCCATTTTTGCAATTGTCATTTTTCTGTGAGGCTTCGCGATACCTCTGCATCGCGTCAAAAGCCAATTTCACGATGGTCCATTTTTGAACAGTTCCAGACAGTTTTCTGTGGCTCATCGCGATTCCACCGCATCGCAATGAAGGCCAAAATTGGGATTTTCAATGACGAAAATTTAATTCTTTCCAAGGGTAAATTGGTCTTTTTTCCATGACCCTAGTCAGTCCTAAACACGAGATTAATGCCCTAAATAACCTAATTAGTCATTATTTGCTCAATTCCTCTCAAAATCAAATCATTCTCTCTCAATTAACAAAACCCTAGCCTTCAAGAATCAAGAGCAATTCTCAAGAATTCCTCCAAGAATCTTCAAGAAGTGAATTTCTCAGGTATGTCAGGGGTTCATTCATGGGTTTCTTTCACCCATGGAGTCCAAGAACCCTATTTAAAAATACAGGTTTACGAATTTGTGATTTCCATGCTTGAATTAGATTGTATTCATGATTATGATGTTGTTTGGGTTCCAATACATGATTAATTACAAGTATCATGAAATTAAGATAGCATGTGTGATGAAATATGTGATTCTCATGATTAATCCTTGAATTTATAAGTTGAATGTTTTGTACATGATAATTATATATGTTTATTTCTATATGAGATAATCATGCTCCCAAAGTGTTTGATAGAATACCTATGTAAGTTGAATAGTGATATCATGACATGTTATCATGTGGTCCCATTTATGTACAATTCGTGTCTCTCAAGTGTTTGACAAAATATCTAAATGAATGCATTGTGAACAAGAAACTAATGTTAAGTTTTCATGATTGTGCCATGTTTACTATTGATGTTATCGAGTCTTGGGGTATTTAATACCCAAAATCTAGTTGTATACCTAGAATCACAGTAGCTACAAAATAGTCTCAGTAATGTTGCAATAGTAGTACTCAGTCAGTTACAGAACTCAGTTAAACTCAGCTCAGTCCACTCAGTCTAATAATCAGTGTCATTCAGTTGGGAGTAGGATTCAAAACCAAGCGAATCCAAGGATGGTAGGATTCAACACTGAGCGAATCCAAGGATGGGGGGCTCACCTATCAGCAGAGGGTGTGATCCTTAGTAGCAGTCCTTGTATTCCAAAACTACGTAGATAGTGTAGGTTGATATATTAACTTGCCAGATGAGGGTTGATAAGGTATTTACCTACCAGATAAGGGAAATACCGTTCTCATTAAAAAACCTGCCAGTAGAGGGTGACCCTTAGTCCTTCGGGATGATATTTCAATGGATCCACACAACCAGTGTCTGTACCCATGGTACGGTACTGATACCCTTCCAACTGGGGTTACAGGATGGACCCCAATCCATTCAGAGAGGGGCATGTCGGTTAGATGATTACCTCCCACAATTTCAGTTTCAGTTTTAGTCTCAGTATAAAACTCAGTCCAGTTCTATAGAATTAGGACTGATAAGAACAGTCACCCAGTTATCAGTAATTTAGTTATTAGTAATCTCAGATATCAGTTACTCAGTTATCAGAAATCAAAATTCAGTTTCAGTATATATATATATATATGCGCAGTAATGCATACTCAATATTTACAGTAGTTTCAGTTATCCATGTACTCTTATTCAGTTCTATTCATATCACTCTGTCATTTATTGTTCATGTATATGAATCCATGTATTTTAGACTTACCTCATCTAGCATACCTGTACATTCCACGTACTGATCGTATACTCTTTTCTTGCACTATGATGTATCATATCATAGGTTCGGACGCTCAGGTTCCTGACCGCGCTTAGTCAGATTCAGTTAGCAGTAGTAGATTCAGTAGTGAGTCCTCATCCATTGAGGATATTATTTATTTTAGTATTACAGTAGATTCATTATTATATTAGTCGGATTTTGTTGGGGGCTTGTCCCATCAACTCCACATTCAGACAGTTCAATTAGAGGCTTTTCAGACTAGACTAGTTCAGACAGTATTCAGTTTTCAGATATTATTATCAGTTGTTATATTTATCAATATTCATATTGTGAACCTTATGTCATTTCAGCCTAACTTCCGCATTATTTCAGTAGTATTATGTAGTGCTCACAGCAGGTACCAGTCATGGGTTAGCTTGTGGTCCTTCAGGGTTGTAAGCACCGTGTGGCGTCCGGAGTACAGACTCGGGGTGTTACACTTTCACATAATCTTATGTGATTTTTCATTGTCTATAGTATTGACTATTAAGTAAGGAGGCCTAATGTAAGGGGCTAAGTTACCAAATACCCACTTAAACTTATTCTGTCATTTAGACACAAGTCTTAAAAAATTTGCCAAATACCCACTTTATTCCATGTCATCATTTTTTTAAAAGTTAACAAATCCACCCATAAGTTTATAATAATACACTTTAACTCACTCCTTCATCCACAATTTGTACAAAATATCTTGGTTTCCCAAAATAATTAAAAAAAAACTCCAAAAGGTTAAAATAGAAGCTTTTGTTTCCCTCTAAAAATCTCTGATTCATGCACGATTTCGGCGTTATTTTTCGATGATCAGCTTAAAATCAGTCCATAAACATCATAATCTAGTTTATTACATCCATTGTTATCCCATTTGTTTGCTATCTTCTCAAACGCACTTTCCACCATTGTTAAAAAACTTCAAATCATTCACATTACTCAAAATTTCTTTAGAAAGTACAAATAGTAGCTCAAGAGACTCCAACTTTATTTCTCTATTCCATAAATGCAATGATCGTTGATTAGAAGAAATATTTGAAATTTCATATTTTTTGTATGGATATCTGTCCAGTCATTGATCATGCATATACCTGACATATACCATCAGCATAATCAACAATTAGCTAAATCTTAATTCTAGGATGTCTATTATAGAATTTGTTTTGGTTTCAGGTGATTTCATGGGAGAATGGAAAGAGACTCCCAAATGTTGGTAATGGAAATCTTACACTAAGGTGACATTGCCCATTGTGGTTTACCGCAATAGTTCATACGATGACTTAGTTACAAGTATGATGGAGAGAAGGGATTTAGATTGCATGTCGAGATGTGGTGATTAGTTATCTAATGCATTCGAGTGAAAAGGTGCATCCTACGATCATAAATAATGATAGACGTGTGTCGTTGTACATGATGGATGTTGGTTCTGATGGCTTTAGTCCTATTTTTAGGATAAATGTAGTTGAGAGGTACTTTGAAGAACCATTGAATTCGCAACCACCCCTACCCGACGCCCAATAGTCGATGACGATTTGAATAATTATGAGAACGATGGAAATAATCCAATGAATATAGAAGATGGTTCTATAGATATGGAATAAAATTCATTGAACTCACAAGATGTGAAAGAAGATTGTGGAATAGGATCACGACTAAGTTATTCCATCACCGATGAAAATAATTTCTATTGTGATCAAACTTTCATCAACAAGAAAGAGCTGAAAATGCTACTAGAGGAGAGCTGGTGGGTGGTCTTTTGATTATATTATGGAGAAGAGTTTTACCAAATTATTGAAGGTGAAATGTGTATCTTATGATTACGGCTGGTTATTGCGGGCAAAGAAGTACACATGCTCGGACAAATTTTGCATATATAAGTAAGTTGGGTTCCACACATGCAGTGTTGAACACGCCACGAGCAGACATAAGAAAATATCATCTGAGATCATTGCTTCACTATGCATAAATAATTTTTGTGATGGTAAGGTTCCAAGCATAAGAGAAATTCAGAGGATTATGTTTAGGGAGATGCATTGCAACACAAGCTATTGGATGTGTTGGAAAGGAAATGTAATTGCGAAGAACATAGTTCATGGGACACCGGAGCACGGATATGATTGCTTGCTGGTTTTTTCCACATGGAGTTATTGAATCCCGGTTCTTCTTACTCTATCATAGTTAACGAGATGGATGGATCATTTGTGTACTACCTTTTAGCATTCAGAGCTTGCATATGGGGATATGCCCACATGAGAAAGGTAATTGTCATTGATGAAACACATTTGTATGGGAAGTACGAGGGTGTGTTGCTATGTTTCATTGCACAAGACATCAAAAATCATAACTTTCTAATTGTCTTTTGTGTTGTGGATAAAGAGAACGATGCTTCTTGGA
The DNA here is from genome assembly GCA_030864215.1 of Capsicum pubescens. NCBI lineage: Eukaryota > Viridiplantae > Streptophyta > Magnoliopsida > Solanales > Solanaceae > Capsicum > Capsicum pubescens. The sequence goes on along the minus strand of CM061538.1, from coordinate 94,544,094 downwards.
CCTTCTTCTTCGAGAAGTTGAAGTCTATAGTAGAAGATGAACCAGATCTATGTCTCATCTCCAATAGGCACATTAGCATTGCCAATGCCTTCTCTCGTGTTTACAATCGTGTGCACCATGGACTTTGTATGAGGCATCTCGCTGAAAATATTCATATAAATCAACACTGTGGAGAGCTTCTTTATCTATTCTACATTACGGCAAAGGCTTATACTTTTAATGAGTTTAGCAAGAATTTTGTGAAATTGAAGAATAAATGCCCCGAGGCAGCACATTCCTTTAAAATGTGCTTGGTTTTGAGAAGTGGAGTAGAACACACTTTCCAGGCAATAGGTATGATGTGATGACCACAAACATTATCGAGTCGCTCAACTCGGTGTTGACGGATGAATGGGAGTACCTCATGTCATACATATTCAATTTAATTGCTAGAAAATTTGGTGAAAAGTTCAGGGAGCGACATGCATTTGTGGGCAGTTCAAAACACAAATCTGTGCCTTGTGTGGAAAAGATCCTAAGGGATAATAAGAGTGTGAGCGATTCCTTGTATGTGACTAATGCAAATGGGGATCTCGACCAATTCACCATGTTCGGCAACAGTGTTACTGCTAAGGTCAATCTCTTGGAGAGGAGTTGTTCTTTTAGAAAATATGACTTGGTGAACATATAGTCGAACATACGATGGCCGCTTTGCGAGCAAAGTATGGCGATGACGAAGGTTATGGTAAATCCATCTACAAGTACTCTTCGTCTATTTATAAAGTTGAAACTTACCTCCTTGCATACTTTGAAGCTATTAACGTTGTCCTTCTAGAGTCCGAATGGACTGTGCCATAGAAATTGTAAGACACGAAGATTGTTCCACCCCCCTATGATCCCAAACTTGGAAGGAAGAAAATGAAATGCATTAAGGGCATCGGTGAAACATTCAAGTCCAAAAGGAGGAATAAGTGTTCAATATGCAAGAAATCTGAGCACAAAGAACCTTATCTAGAACGACCAACAAATGTTAGATAGCTTTATTCTTTATTTGTAAAACGACTATTTTGGGGGATAACTGTGGATTTCTGTAGAATTTAACGTTCAATTTTATTCGACTATATGCTTTGTCTACAGTAGACATCAATCTATGATATATCTTTTACATGATCTATTAAATAATTATTAATGGATATTTGATTACTCATTAAACACATTATGTGGGCCTTTTTACCGCCATATCTCTCCAATCAATGCATTGAATCATCATTTCTTGTTTAATGGAAACCTACAAACACATGTATTCACATAAAAAATGCTGGTATACACAAGCTAAACCTTTTCTATTCCACACCCGTCAACTGATCATTGGTTGGAAATATGAAACGCCACCTTCTATGAGTCTATAAGTATAGTAATAATTTCTATGTAAGCATTTAGTTCTACCTAAACCAAAAAGTTCAAATACCCCTTCTTCTTCATCAAAAAATATCATGCCTCCGAGAAGGATACCCCTATGTCCAATCAGAAGAGTTCCTCCATGGCACTATGATCTCCTTCTCTTAAGGAACAATTTTTACCGCTTTTTCCATGGGCTGGGTGAAGACTGTGTCTACTTGAAGCGTGAACTCCGTCGAATTGCTTATTTCTTGAGGGCAATTTTGGAAAGGCTAGGAATAAAAAGCACCGACTACATCACCCCTCCTCCCCCACCATCCCCCTAAATTTAGTTTAAGTTTTTATTTTAGTTTATGTTTATAAGTTTTTGGTTTGGTTCATCATAGAAGAAGCTTTCTTGGTAGGATTTTTGTTAGAAGAAAGCTTCTTCTTTTTTTCCTTTTTTCTTGTTATGGTGATGAAAATGTATGTATGCAATGAACAAATGTCAATATAAATATTTCAGTTTGCAAATTTTGTTGCCCTTTTTTGTGATTGTTTGCTTTTTTTGTTGGTTATTCTTCTGTATCAATGGAGGGATTTGCACATCCAACTTTTCAAATTTTTATTGCTTGTTCAATGAATACAACTGTAGATTGACTTGATTGAATTCACAAAGAGTAAAAATTATTTGATAATAAATCTGCATCGCTTATATAGTTTATTGTAGACAAGCAAATCGATCTACGCTACACCAGCTAATGTTTTATGCACCATCATCAATCTTAGATATTGTCACTCATCGACCAGACATATAAGTCGATCGTAAATCATATGAATTGATGGACCATCAGTATCTTGTAGTTTGAAAGAAAATAATTAGATTCAAAAACTTTTAAACACATAATCACATGATTTGGGGGTGGTGAAAGAAAATAACTAAATTAAAAAAGTTTAAACACATAATCATATGATCTAGGGGTGGTTAAACAAACAATCTTAAACTGTTAGTGACACTTAATATACTGCCATCGATGTTAACCCATGTCAATCCCATGTAAAAAATATACTTGTTCTTTGAGGTTCCATCGATTCATTTAGTTTATCGTAGACTTACACTATAGGTCGATTGATTGCTCTCTTGATCATTCGTATATCTCATAGATCTACGTAAAAGGTTATACACCCTCAATTAGATGTTAAAAATGAATAACTAAATAAAAAATAAATAAATTATGGATTTCTACCCATATGAAGGAGTTTAAACAAGTCACATGATCTTGTTAGAGCTTACACAAATTGAGGGTGGTTATTGAAGGATTAGGTGGATGGGTAGTGGTTGAACAATTAACATTCTTAAAGTAATATTTGTCAAACCACAAGTATATTTTGAGGATGTTGATTGTTCAACCACTACCTATCCACGTACTCTTTTGATTTGGGGGTGGTGATTGAAGGAGTATGTGGATGGGTAGTCATCAAATACAATCAACATCCTCAAAACATATTTGTTCTTTGACAAATATTACTCTTAGGATATTGCTTGTTCAACCACTACCCATCCATACACTCCTTAATTCACCTCCCCTAATTTGTATAAGCTCTAATATGATTATGTGACTTGTTTAAACTCCTTCATATGTGTAGAATTTCATACTACATTTATTTTTATTTATTTATTCATTTTTAAACAACATGTTCGTTAGGGTCTATAATCATGTATATACATTGATGTTGTGTGTATTTATGCACTCTAGTATTGCTATTCTAGCTTATTTAGCCTTGTTGGGCATTTTCCTTCATCTAGGCATTTAATCAAACACATGGTAGGCATAGTATGTGTAAATAACATTATACAATAATTAAACATCATGATTCAATTCTAATTTCATCATTCAAGGGTTTAATCATAGGTTTACATGAATCTACATCAATACTAATCAAATCCACATAAAATTTATCCCCCAACATGGAATAGAATTCAATTATTCATTATCAACATAAACAAGAGCAGCCCAATCATGAAATTCATAAAAGAAATCCATAAACTTAAAATTTGAAAAGAGATTCTTGGGCTTCATGGATGAAAAGAGTCCATGAATGAACATTATGCATACCTGAGTTGAGTTTCTTGAAGTTATTGAACTTGAAGAATTTGAATCTCTTAGTTCTTGAAGAAGATTTAGATTTTGTTCTTGGAGATTAATGTTAGAGAGAAAACCCTAGTTTTGTTGTGGTAGAAAAATAATGAATTTCTGAGCTTTGGTCGGATATAATTGGGTATATAAGCGGGTGGTAAAAGACCAAAAACCTCCTTTTAAAATGGATTTAATTTTATTGAATCGAGACTTGCGACGGCTCGTGCGATGGTCCATCGCTAGGGCAACGGTCCATCGTTTCGACCGTCAAAGGGCTTACTGCCTAAGTAGCGACGGCCTGGGTGACGGTCCGTCGCAAGTTCGACAGTTCGTCAGCCTGACCGTCGCACCTTATCCAGAAGTTAGCCTCACTATTTCCCTTGCGACGGCTTGAGCGATGGTCCGTCGCTAGTCCGACGGTCCGTCGGCCTCACCGTCTCACCTGGGCGATTTTACTGCCTTCTGTATTTTGGCCATAACTTTCTCCTCCGATGTTGGATTTTGATGAAATTGGTATTGTTGGAAAGCTAATTCAATTTGCCACATGAAAAAAAGTGAAAATCTTAAAAATACCACATGTACAAAAATGTATTTATCTTTCAAAGTAAGTTTCTAACATTCTTGAGACGATTTCAAGCTAGAAAGAAGTATGGGGTATCACAATATCTCCCCCTTGAGAACATTCATCCTCGAATGAAACTGAGAGTGAGGGGAGAAGATAACTGATGTACATGCTAAACATGAATAACTGGAACATGATCTCATGACTGACATAACTGATAACAAAACATATCATACTGAACATGCATATCTGATGCATGTGTAACTGATTCATGAATGTATGACTGGGTGTTCTGATGAACTAAGTTTTTCACAATGAGAATGCATGTCTGATGCATAATTATATAATTGAACCAATACATGAATGCATGACTATATATGCAATGGTACTTGATACCAAGTCTGTGATGAATACTGAACATGAAACTGAGTAAGCTTAAGGAGAACTGTTACCTTGAGCTTGATCTGAGTTGGCGGAGAAATGGTAAGGATACTTGGTACGCATTTCTGCTTCTGCTTCCCAAGTATCTCCCTCGACGGACTGATTTTGCCAAAGAACCTTAACTAGAGGGACTTCTTTGTTCCTCAATGTACGAGTCTGATAGTCTAGGATTTCAACTGGAATCTCTTCATAAGAGAGGCTGTTCTGAACATCGATGCTCTGAATTGGGACTACAACTGTTGGGTCATCTATACATTTCTTGAGAAAAGAGACATGGAAGACTAGATGAACTGAGGCTATATCTTAAGGAAAATCGAGCTCATAAGCTACCCTGCCAAAGCGACTGAGAATCTTGAAGGGACCGACATATTGGGAACTGAGCTTTCCCTTCTTGTCGAACCTCTTCACTTCCTTCATGGGAGATATCTTTAGATAGACATAGTGACCAATCTATAACTCGATATCTTTTCTACGAATATTTGCATAAGACTTTTGTTGGCTCTGAGCATCCCAGAGTCTTTCTCTAATCAACTGGACTTTCTCTAAGGCGTCGAATACCAAGTCAGGCCCTATAACTGAGGCCTCTCTAAATTCGAACCAACCAATTGAAGATCTACATCTTCTACCATAGAGAGCTTCAAATGAAGCCATGTGGATACTAGAATGATAGTTGTTGTTGTATGCAACTCAATCAAAGGAAAGTGGTCATCCTAACTACCCTTGAAATCAATTGCACACGCCCTTATCATATCTTCTAGAGTCTGAATGGTCCTTTCTGCTTGACCATCCTTCTAAGGATGGAAGGATATACTGAGATGAACTTGTGTACCAAGAGCCTTTTGGAACGCTTTCTAGAAATAAGAGGTGAACTGGGTACCACTGTCTGAGATAATAGATAGCGGAACATCGTGCAATCTGACCAACTCCCTGATATAGAGTTTGGCATAATCCTCGACTGAATAAGAGGTATGAACTGGATGGAAATGAGCTGATTTGGTCATCCTATCTATAATGACCCAGACTGAATCATGTTGATGACGAGTTTGAGGCAAACCTGTCACAAAGTCCATGTTCACTTCTTCCCACTTCCAAGTAGGAATACTGAACTCCTGCATGGACCTACTAGACTTTTGATGCTCTATCTTAACCTGTTGACATGTAGAGCACTTAGCCACAAACTCTGCAATATCCCTCTTCATCTCACTCCACCAATAGATTTCTCGTAAATCGTCGTACATCTTTGTGTCCCTAGATGAATAGAGTAGCGTTCACCATGCGCTTCTGCAAGAATTCACTTTCTTAAGTCATCTACAGATAGAACACACAGATGACCCTGACAACGCAGAACACCATCTCCCCCTTGGGAGAAAACCTCTACTTTCTGATCCTTGACTGACTCTTTTAACTTGACAAGGCTAGGATCCCTATCTTGCTTTTCTTTCACCTCAAAAACTAGAGATGATTTTGAACTACTCTGAACCCATATATCACCCTCCTCTATATCGACTAAGTGAACGCCTAGTCTGGCAAGCTGATGGACTTCCTAAACTAACTTTTTCTTACTGTCTTCGACATAAGCAACACTACCCATAGACAGTTTACTGAGAGCGTCGTCCACTACGTTGGCCTTGCTCGGATGATAAAGGACACTCATGACATAATCTTTCAAGTGCTCTAACAACCTTCTATAATGAAGATTGAGATCTTTCTGAGAAAAGACATACTAAAGGCTCTTATGATCCGTGAACACATCTACATAAACACCGTATAGATAATGCCTCCTAATCTTCAAGGAAAATACTACGATGGCTAACTCAAGATCATGAGTAGGATAATTCTTCTCATGGGGTTTAAGCTGTCTGGAGGCGTAGGCTATGACCTTACCATGTTGCATGAGGACATAAGACAAACCTACTCTGGATGCATCACAATACACTACAAACCCATCTAAACTATCTGGTAACGCTAGAACTGGAGCTGAGGTGATTCAAGTCTTCAAATCCTAAAAACTCTTCTCGCAAGGATCTGACCACTGAAACTTGACTTTTTTCTAAGTCAATCTGGACATAGAGGATGCAATTGAAGAAAATCCCTCAAAAACCCGTCTGTAATAGCCAGCCAAACCCAAGAAACTCCTGATATCTGATGGAGAGACAGGGCGAGGCTAGTTTATTACTGTCTTGGTCTTTTGAGGATCTACTCAAATGCTATCACCGAAAATGATATGACCAAGAAATGCTGCTGACCTTAGCCATAATTTGTACTTACTGAATTTGGCGAATAGCTGATGATCTCTTAGAGTCTGAAGTACTATTTTGATATGGTCTGCATGATCTCAATCACTATGGGGATAGACCATAATATCATCTATGAAGACTATGACGAATGTCCAAGTACTGCTTGAACATACGGTTTATCAAGTCCATGAAATTTGTTGGGGCATTGGTGAGACCAAAGGACATAACTAGGAATTCGAAGTGATCATACCAAGTACGGAAAGCTATTTTTGAAATGTCATATTCTCTGACTCTGAGCTGATGATAGCCGGATCTGAGGTCTATCTTGGAGAAATAGCTAGCACCCTGAAGTTGGTCGAACAAGTCATCAATTCTGGGAAGAGGATACTTGTTCTTGATCGTGACCTTATTAAGTTGATGGTAGCCTATACACATTCTGAGAGAACCATTTTTCTCGCGCACGAATAATACTAGAGCGGCCCACGGGGACATACTGCGCCTGATGAATCCCTTATCTAAGAGATCCTTCAACTGTTCTTTCAGTTCTTTGAGTTCTACTGGTGCCATTCTATATGGAGGAATGGATATAGGCTGAGCGTCTGGAAGAAGATCATTGCCGAAGTTTATTTCCCTTTCGGGAGGAATTCCTAGAAGATCTTTAGGAAATACATCTGAATATTCATTCACTACTGGGACTGATTCAAGACTGGGAGTTTCAAAACTAGTGTCCTTAACTCAAACAAGATGATAGATACATCCTTTAGATATCATTTTCCGTGCCCAAAGGTAGGAAACAAACTGACCTCTGAAAGCGGATACACTACCCTTCTACTCTAGGATGGGTTTATTCAGAAACTAAAACTGGACTATTCTATTTTTGCAGTCGACTGTGGCATGGTAGGAATGAAGCCAATCCATATCGAGAATGACATTAAAATCAGTCATCTCTAATTCAACTAAGTCTGTTGAGGTGACTTTTGGAGATATCATAATCGGGCAGTTCCTGTATACCCACCGGGCTATGATGGTTTTACCCACTGGGGTAGAGACTGAAAAGGGCTCTGCTAGAATTTTAGGACTGATTCCGAAATCGCCTACTATATATGGAGTAATAAAAGACAAAGAACCACCTAAATCTAGCAAAGCTTAAACGTGCACATAAAAGATCTGTAACATACCAGTAACCACATCAGGAGAATTTTCTGATCCTTTCGAGACTGAAGAGCACAGAGACAAGTTGGCCGTTGCCCACTAGTAGCACTAAAGGTGGCACCCTGCTGATTTGGGTTATCAGACTGAGCTGAGGAGCAATTCTGTTGACCTTGAGAACCTGGCTGAGGACAGTCTCTGACTCTGTTGCTTGTCTTGACATATCTGAAGCAAATACCACTGCCAGCTCTGCAAATACCTTGATGGTACTTGCCACAAGTTTGGCAAAGAGGATAGGTACAGGCATTGCTAACACAGTCCTGGGACTTGGAGTCTGGCGCTCCATCTTTGTTACCCTCTCTGAACTTAGGAACTAGAGAACTAGCTGAAGAAGGAGCTGGAACTGATGACTTAGGATAAAACTGAGAACGGTTTCCTCCTTTTGACTTAGGCTGAGCAAAGTTGGAACTACCTGTCTTCGCTCTCTTATTCTACTTCTCCCTCATCTTAATCTTCTACTGAGCATGAGTCATAAGCCTGGCTAAAGTTATGTCACTATTCAGTATGGTGGATCTATACTCATTAACAACGCTATCATTAACCCCTGAAACAAACTTACTCATTATTGCCCTGCTATCTGCAACCACATGAGGTACATATCTGGCTAATTGAGTAAACTTAAGAGAATACTCTTTCACTGTCATATTGCCCTGCCTGAGGTTGATGAATACTAGCACCTTAGCTTCTCTAAGCTCTAGGGGAAAGAATCTATCAAGGAACATTGAAGAAAATTCTTCCCACTCAACTGATCCTACATCGTCTGCCCTCTCTAACTTCCGCTTCTTGAACCAAATATGATCCACATCCTGCAGTTGATATGTGGCTAGCTCAGTACTCTCACTAGACGTAACCCCTATTATGTCTGTAACCTTCTGCACCTGATCTAGGAATCCCTGAGGGTCCTCTTCTGTCTTAGATCCAAGAAAGGATGGAGGATTCATTTGGGTGAAGTCCCAAATCCTGGCTGTAGCTGAATTGGCCACTGGGTTGGCCGGAACGACAGCTAGTCATTTATTCTGAGCGGCAACTGACTGAGCAAGATAGTGAATGCAGCTCTGAACTCTGCATGAGAAACATGTTCGTCTAAGGGATCTTCTTGGACAGGCTGAGTTCTTCTCTTGGGATGCATGTTCTAAAATAAGGAGAAGAAACAGATTAGACTGAGAGATTAGATTGATATTATGCTCACTGGCATGACATGAATACTGAAAAAAGAGAAACTATTCCTAAAACATCTTATAGCCTCTTACACATAAATGTGGCACGCAACACACCCATGCACAAGACTCTACTAGATGTGGTTTTCAGACTTCCTAGGACTCTATTGAACCTTAGGCTCTAATACCAAGTTTGTAATGCCCCGAATCTGGTACTCGGAATGCTACACGGTACTCATGACCCCAAAGGGACACAAGCTAACCCGTGACTGATATTTGTACCTGTATACTGCATAATATACTAAATAATGCAGAAAAATGAACTGAAAGGCCATAAGTTTCACATAACTGAAGTAAAATATAACAACTAAACGGGGTATGAAATACCCAAAACAACTGAAATAACTGTTTGAACATAATAGTCTAGAAAGCATCTAACTGATTGAACTGTCTGAGTAAGGAGTTAATGGGACATGTCTCCAACTAACTACAACTAATAAACTAACTAATGAGATAATAGGTAAATAATTATGTCCTTGAAGGATGAGGACTCATTGCTAACTCTGACTGCTGATATCTGGAATCTACTGATGCTCTGGATCTCTTGTCTCTAAACCTATGGTATAAGACACCATAGCGCAAATATGTCAGTACTTTGAATGTACTGGTATGTATGTGAGGTAGGCTGAATGCATGGGGTTCATATGCATGAACAATACTGGCTAACTGACTAATATAAATATGAGAATACATGCATGCATACATAGTAACTATATCTAAAATTGTGATAACATGAGTATGCTGATGACTAACATGACTAATGACTAAATTCTGATAACTGATAACATGAGTGACTGTATCTGACAGTCTTGAATCTGATGGAACTAGCTGAGTTCCGTACTGTATCTGAGTTGACTGTATCTGACAGTCCTGAATTCTGAAAAACTATTTGAGTTCTTTTATTGAGACTGTTATTGAGACTATAGGAGGTAGTTATCTAACCGACATGCCCTAAAGAACAATATTATAGCTGAATTGGGGTCCAATCTGTGCCCTGATTGGAAGGGTGTCAATACCGCGCCACTGGTAAGGACAACATGTGAGTGACACTAATATATTAGGTAACTCTAGTGAGAATGGTGGGAACCCTTATATAGAAGGTTAAGACACCTCATCTACCCTCATATAGCAGGCTATGATATCTCAAACTATGCTGGTTACATAGTTCTGGAATGCAAGGATTGCTTCTAAGAATCACACCCTCATATAATAGGTGAGTTCCCATCCTTGGGTTTACTCAGTGCTAATTTCTACTCCCATCTGAATAGATACTGAACATGATTTACTGAATTGAACATGGACTGAGTTACTGACTTCTGTTGACTGATGGAATACTACTTATATTTGACAACTTACTGAGTTCATGAGATCCTAGAGATTTCCTGAGTCATAAGACTGTCTGAAGTCTAAGGATCATAGCTTGACTGAGAGCATCATGGAAACATGACATGGCTCTAGGAACACAACTAATATTTTGGGTACAAGTACCCCCAAGACTCGATAGAAGGAAACTGACAAATTATGACCTACTTGAATACATCACTAACTTCATAATACATAATACATTTATTAAAGCATTTCATCAAACATGTGATCTGCATAAACTTGTACATACATGGGGATTTCATGATATCATGCTAGTTGGGCATTTTTCTAGGCATTTAATCAAACACATGGTAGGCATAGTATGTGTAAATAACATTATACAACAATTAAACATCATGATTCAATTCTAATTTCATCATTCAAGGGTTTAATCATAGGTTTACATGAATCTACATCTCTACTAATCAAATCCACATAAAATTTATCCCCCAATATGGAATAGAATTCAATTACTCATTATCAACATGAACAAGAGCAGCCCAATCATGAAATTCATAAAAGAAATCCATAAGCTTAAACTTTGAAAAGAGATTCTTAGGCTTTATGGACGAAATGAGTCCATGAATGAACACTATACATACCTGGGTTGAGTTTCTTGAAGTTCTTGAACTTGAAGAATTTGAATCTCTTAGTTCTTGAAGAAGATTTAGATTTTGTTCTTGGAGATTAATGTTAGAGAGAAAACCCTAGTTTTGTTGTGGTAGAAAAATAATGAATTTTTGAGCTTTGGTTGGATATAATTGGGTATATAAACGGGTGGTAAAAGATCAAAAATCCCCTTTTAAAACGGCTTTAATTTGCTGAATCAGTACCTGCAACAGTCCGTCGCTAGGGCGACGGTCCGTCGTTTTGACCGTCGTACGTGAACCAAGAAAAGGGCTTACTATCTAAGAGCGACGGCCTGGGCGATGGTCCGTCGCAAGTTCGATGGTCCGTCAACCTGCCCGTCGTACCTTATCTAGAAGGTGGCCTCACTGTTTCCCTTGCGAAAGCCTGAGCGACGGTCCGTCGGCCTCACCGTCGCACCTGGGCGGTTTTACTGCCTTCTGTATTTTGGCCATAACTTTCTCCTCCGATGTCGAATTTTGATGAAATTGTTATTGTTGGAAAGCTAATTCAATTTCCCACATGAAAAAAGTGAAAATCTTAAAAATACCACATGTACAAAAGTGGATTCATCTTTCAAAGTATGTTTCTAACATTCTTAAGATGATTTCAAGCTAGGAAAAAGTATGGGGTATTACACACAGCCTATAACCACAGTTAATACAATCCAATAAGATGCAAGTTGGTGTGAAGTTTACGGTAATAGTGGCTATTCAATATCTAAGTGTGCTGCAAATCCTGAATCAGTGATGTATATGGGAAATGCTCAAAGGCAGAATTATGGGAACGCCTTCAACATGAAGTGGCATACTCAACCACTAAATCAGCAATGTAATGCACAGCCACAGCAAGTTCAGAAACCACAGGCTCAACCAAATCAGTCAACTAACAACTTGAAGAAGATGATAAAATAGATTCTAGCTAATCAAATATAGTTGATTGCAGATGTAAAAAACTAGCAAACAGTCATGAGAATCTTAGAGTTACAGTTGGGGAAGTTACAAAAGACACTAAATACCATTCCTAAAGGTGGTTTTCCAGGAGATACAAAAAATCTGAAACAAGTAATGGCAATCACTTTGAGAAGGGGTAAGGAGCTGAATGAAGAACCTCCAAAGGCAACTAAAGAGGTGAATGCAGAGGTGATTCCCCCATAGGTATCCAAAAAAGTTGTAAACAGTTGAGAAAGTCTGAGTACTCAAAAGAAAAAGTTGTTGAAGAAGAGAAGCAGATGCCAAAACTCCCTTTCCCACACAAGCACAGAAAAGCAAATGAGGATACATATTTTAAGAAGTTCTTTAAAACGTTCAAAGAGCTTCACATTAACCTTCCCTTTTTAGATGTTTTGTAGTGTATGCCCAAGTACACTAAGTACTTAAAAAATATGGTTGCTAATAAGGTAAAATTGCAAGAAGTTGAAACGATAGCACTCATTGAAGAGTGTAGTGCTGTAATGACACAGAACATGCCCAAAAATCTTAAGGACCCAGGAAAGTTCACTCTCCCCATTCAGATTAAGAATAGTGAGGTGGTCCACGCGCTAAGTGATTTAGGGGAAAGTGTCAACTTGATGCCCCTATTTTTATTCAATACATTGGGCTTGGGAAAGTCGAGACCGAGCTTGGTGCTACTGCTGTTGGAAAACGGGACAATAGCCCATCCTGGAGGAGTGATAGAGGATTTACTTATAAGGGTTGGCAAATTTATTATTCCTGCTGACTTTATTATTCTAAATTTTCAGGCAGACGAACCGGTACCAATCATCTTGAGGCATCCATTCTTAGAAACGGGATAAGCATTGATTGATGTAAGAGAGGGTATGCTCACAATGAGGATAGAGGATGAAGAGGCGGTCTTCAAAGTATACAAACCGCTAAACACACTATCCCATTATAAATATATGTGAATAATTACTGTTATTGAAGGGGATAAGTGTGGGGTGGTTAGTCCTTCAAAGAAATCTTCGGACACCCTCATTGAGCAGCCAAAGCCTCTACCACCTAAGCCTGACATAATACAAGTGGATGAGCCTGAAAAGGATAAAGTTGAGAATGTTGTTGACCTTCAGAGTTCACACTCAAGAGGTCTGAAATAAATCAGAAGATAGCCTCCAAGTGTGTGGAAAAGGATAAAGGAACTTGGTTAAGTCGTAGTTGGGTCGTACCGCGATACTAAATTAGGAGATGCTTGGGAGACAACCCAAGTTAAGAAGGTATGTTTTCTTTTTGGTTTTTAGTTTTTATTTCACGTAGTTTTTGTTTTTGTTGTGTCACAAGTTGATGGGAAGTCTGAGTATCGAAAAACCTAAGCTAAGGAGCATGGCGAAGACTAAGTGTGAGGTCCCCAGACCCTCTTGATATATAAAGATGCTACTAGCTAGGCTTAGAGGCCTCAGGGAGTATTTCTATCTCTACTTATAAGTATACTTTGGGGACAAAGTAGATTTTTAAGTGTAGGGTGGGGAAATTCCCATTTTTAGGGTTAATTTAAATTTTTTAGGTTAGTAATAAGTAAGATGTTCTTATTGGTGCTATAATTAATTGCATGATGCAAGTGTTTTGTTTGTAAAAGCCTGTTGATTGAGTAAATTACTACTTTTGAGACTCCTAGGATCATGATTATGACTCTTGTACTTGTTGGCTTAAAGTTGAATTCATGCTACTATTTGGTTGAAAGTCTATGATGATCCTATATGAGTTGAGCATGTGCCATGTGCGTGTGATGTGTTGTATATTCCTTATTGCATGTGATAACTAGAACTTGCCTGGTGTCTGTACAAAGCAAAATAAAGAGTGTGGATTTAGGAGATGATATAGCCATTTCTTTTATAGCCTTGTTTTTACCTTTCATTTGACCTACCCTTTGTGCTTAATCCTAGTGAGCCTCATTGAGCCTTTAGATTTTTCTTTAATAGCCTCATAAGCAGCCTAATCCCTTCTTTGATAGACTTTAATTTGATCCAAAGCTCCTAAGTGCTTTAGTAAAAAATTAAGTGAGTTAAGAAATGTGAAATTAAAGAAGAAAAAGTTGAAATTGAAGACCCAAAGTGATGCCTATTGGTGTTCAAAAGAATTATTATGTGTTGTGGTGAGGAGTTGAGTAATGAAAAGAACAAAATTTGTTCAAATTGAATGAGTTATGCATAGAATACTCCTACCATAGTGTTTGTGAATGATCTTAATAAGATGGGGTAAAAATAAAATAATAGGGGAAATAAAAAGGTGTGATTTGGTTGTTAGAGTTGAATTGAATGTGTAATGTAGTGTATTAAAGCGCTTAGGGAAGATAGTCATTATTCCAAAATAGTTTCTACTCTTCCCTTAGCTTGCATTACAACCCGAAAAGACCTATTTGATCGTAAGTTTAACATTCTAATATTAGTGGAGCACTACACTAAGGGAAAGCCTATGGTTTATCTAGTGCAACTTGTGAATTCTTTATGAGAGTGAGTGAAATTTAATTCTTGTACCTATTATGTTATAAAATGCTTTGATGTGAGTGATTATATGGGTAACTCGTTTGTTATGAGGGGCACATGTTTAATGAATGTGGGTGATTTGTATAAGGTGCTTAATTGAGCAATATGCTTAAGTTTTCCATTTGTTGAGATAATTCTTGAGGCTAGGATGTTTTGGAGTTGTGTTCATGAGCTTTTAATTGGGTATATAACATGCTTAATGTAGAAACTTGCATTCTGTGTAATCATTATAGTACTAGCTTGAGTGTCTTACATGTAGTAGAAGTGTAGATTTTCCTCATCTTATGATGCTTAGAGTTAAGAGTTGTTTGACGATGAAGAAGTCTTTAAGTATGGGGTGATGATGTTGGGTGTATTTATGCACTCTAGTGTTGCTATTCTAGCTTATTTAGCTTTGATTAGAGGAAAATTTGTGTGCTTTATGTGTGATGATGATATAAACAAGCATACAAGAGTTCAAGTATATGATTACAATGTGTAAAGGTGTTTTCAAACAAGTTTGTACTTAATGGGAAACTTAGAGTTCAATCGAGGAAACTAGTGTTACTAGCTTGAGCTAGGTGCTTGTCTAATATATCTTGATGGGTTCTGGTGTGTTAAATGAGTTCCAAATGGTTTACTTGTATGTTTATAAATGGAACAACTAGTTTATAATGTGTGTTGGTCAATTGAATCCAACCAAGAGTCAAAACAATAAGTTAATGTTCAACAAGATAAAGCTTAGTCTTAGATCGTGTTTTGAGTTCGTCGTTCTTGATATTGTGTTGATTTGATCTCTAATCCTTGTTGTATTATGATTTAGGGTTTTTTGAGAACTGATTATGGTGGTATATGGATGTATACAAGGCTGGAAAATGAGTGGAAACATCACACAAAAGCTTGAAGTGGACTAATGGAAGCACAAGACACAACATGACGAGAAGAGGACGCCTGGGAGCTCACCAAAATTAAAGGTATTTTACAGTGCCAATAGCAATAATCATGGTGGTGCATCACATCAAAGAAGCAATCAATAATTATCAATTTCCAGTAGCTCAACACGATTATGGTGCGTCGTGAGCTTATAGTGATGAGCACTCTAGCGCGACGGGATGAAGTTTAAAAGCGGGAAATTTGTACCCAGATATAAAATGATAATGTGAAATCCTATTCCTACACAGCTTATGATTGGTTTACTATAAATAAAACGTATTAAAACATGTTTTGTACATCTTTGGACGACTTGGAGAAGAGAGGGGGCTACTACAACTTTATTTTTAGGTTTTTCATTCTTTAATTTAGATTCTTTATGGTTTTGATCCTTCATATAATTATTTGGATGATGATTTTGACTATTAGTGTCTAAAAACTCCCTTTTCGAGGTTAAAGCCAAGAACATGACTACTATTGTTTTGAATTAATTTTGTTTAATTTGCTTATCATATTTGATTGCTTGTTTATTCCTGTTTTAATTATTTTGAGGATTGATCACCCTTAGAATACATATATTATCAACCTTGTGATCTCGGGAGAGGGAATAAGGAGATAGAACGTGGGAATGAACAAAGTAGGATTCTTATTCTTTTATGAAATAAGGAATTTGAATTAGCGTCTAGGACAGGGATGTACCTAGAAGCCTTTATTGATTCACATGTAGGATGATAGATTAAAGAACTTAATTGTATTATTACATCCCCGCTCAAAGATGTAGTTGTAATGTCCAAATTAGGTAAACGGTTAGAGGTCGGGAGACCATGATCATGCAATTAACCCTACGAATCAACAACCAAGATAAGCAAGTTAACGAATGAAGTTCAATAATGTAGTATGATTATTCGAAGTGCTTTAACCCTGGGCTTTCTCCTATTTATTATCTCAAGACCTTTATTTTACACATTGCTTCCTTTACTTTATTTTACAAATATTCAAAACTCTTGTTTGGTTACGCTTGCACTAGATTGATCTAAATTGTGAACTGAAATAAAATAGTTGTTAGAACAAGTCCCTGTGGGATCGATATTTGGCTTTCTTAAAGGCCACTATATTACTTGGTAGACCACGTACACTTGCGTGTACGCTGTCATACATCTACAAGATCTACAAATAATCCAGAGATCAATCGATGCACGACCTACAGTGTAAGTCTACAGTAGACCAAATGAATCGATGGACCCTCAAAGCACAAGTATATTTTTTACTTAATTATTTTCTTTTTAAACATGTTATTGAGGGTCCATCAATTACGAGTGTCTACGGTAAATTTAATATCTTGTTGATGATTGATATAGGTCATGATCGATGACATTCTATTAAGTGTCACCAACAGTTCAAAAAACACAATTACTGTATCAACGATAACAAAGGCTAATTTTGTACTCCTTCAATGTTAACACTTCTTTTTACTTCATATATAAAGTCCCCAAACCCTCATTATTTTATTTCATCCACTTTATTTTTATTTTAAAATTAAACAATGTCTCAAGCATCTCAAACATTCAATTCTAAAAAGACTCTAATTTTTTATTATGGAAATACGACTGTCTTGAGGACATTACCTATGGACTCAAATTTAGGTCGCAAATTTTAGAATTGTGCAATTGCGACGGTGAGTCGTGTATGTTTTTTTAAATTAAGTAAATCGTTATGTAATTATTATTTTTTCTATGATAATAGCGCATGCTCATTTTTTAAATGGATTGATGGGGTATCACCTCCAAGTAGTCCATCAACGTTGAGTCTGGGACCCGAGACATCAAATTTTTATGGCGTGACAAAATTTAATCTACTACAAAGGCTCTGAGAATACAAACAAAATAGATATTTCTTCATGATTTTGTTCAAAGAATTCGGAGAGCAAAGGGATCACTTGAAAGTATTGCTACAGGAAACTCAAATAGAGAGTCAACTATGATTCTATGAAAAATAGTATTAACATTATAGAAAAATAGAGAGGGATCAATTAAAATAATAATTGGTTTTGACCAAAGAGAGGGATCAATTAAAACAATGATGTTATGTGGTATAATGCTAGTATTCGTTCTTTGAAAAGGTGTAACATGGATGTAGTGAGATTGAATAAATAAAAATACTTCTATTTTTCTATAATGTTAATACTATTTTTCATAGAATCATAGTTGATCAAACTACACATCAACTTAAAATCGAGTAGCATAGTAAGGATAGACTATGCTAGCAAAATATGAAAGATTAAATATGCATTCTATGATGTCAACCATACACTGTATCAGTTATGACAAAACAATGCATATTCAAATTTCATGCAAAAATACAGTTTGATAAAAATAGATTTCGTGCAGAATCATAACAACTTTCATAAAATAAAAGAATGTTTGTCATATCCTAACAACAGATCATTCAACACCCTTATTTCTCAAATATAAAAAGAAGTCTTAAACTTTAATAATATTAGTATTTAAATGTCTTTTTTCTCATTATCATAAATTTTATTATTGATTTCATCAACGATATTCATGACCACATATTTTTTGCCTACTTATTTTTCTTCTTTTTGTCCATCTTTTTTGTCTTCTTCTTTTTTTTCTGTTGCTTCTTTCTTTCCATCTTCGACTGTTTTGCCTAATTCTTCAACATTTTTTCCATCTTCTTTCTCACCTTTTTCTTCTCCTTTTTCAACATCTGTTGCTGCTTTTTTCTCAGCTTTCTTTTCTTCCTCAGTTTTTTCTTTTTTTCCCCTGCTGCTTCTTTCTCAGCTTCTTATTCTCCATCAGCTGCTGCTATTTTTTTAGTTTCTTCTTCTTTCTCACCTTCTTCTTCTTCATCTGTTGTTGCTTTTTTTTTTAGCTTTTTCTTCCTTTTCATCTTCTTCTTCTTTCTTAGCTTATTCTTTTTCATCTGCAACTGCTTCTTTTTCAGTTTCTTCTTCGCTCTTATCTTCTTTCATTTCTTCTTCTTCTTCTTCTTCATCCTTCTTTTCTTCTTCTTTTTTCTCTTCCTCCACAACGGTGGCCAGCTCACCCATTTTGCTTTTTTTTTCTTCCTCTTCATTACTCTCTACTTCACGAAGGTCCACATGCACTACATCATATTATAAAATGTTACTAATATTTACAGCTAAAAATTCATTAACTACGCCAATTATTAAATGAAGTTACCTCGCTCATGTTGTTGCTCATTTTTTTTTCTTCAGTCTTTTCTCTTTGATATAGGCAACAATATCCAACACGGCTTTCTCGAGCATGCAAAACGCTTATAAAGATCCCCATTGATAGAGGTGTCCACTACAATTTTTTAGGTGCTCAGAGAAGCATCATCACCAATGCGTACTCTAATGGGGTTACCACCCAAATCTCTGTCATCATCACTGTCCCCATTTGAAGCAAGGACAGTCACCCTTTGTAAATCATTCTTCAAGCCATCGAGGACATTATTTTTCACCTCATTCGTATCTGGATTAAACGTAACCATGTAATTCATTTTCATCTCATGAACAATAGGGATGATGTACAGGTGCACGTTCTACAAAAAATTAATTAACAATTACATAACATTCAATACAACAGTAGTATTATTGCATAATAAAAAATAAGTTCATACCTCGCTAACTTTTCCTTTATACTTGAATAGGTCGCCTTCGATTATTTTGTCACTTTTTGTAGTGTGACATCTGAGGATACAGGGAATGGGAAAGGGCTCATCCATTGATTTTCCAGCAAAATTTTCAAGATGAGGAAATGGCCTCATAGATCCAAATTCATAAGCAATACAGCAATGAAAAAATGACTCGGAGTCTATGACAGAGTATATATAAAAAAAGAATCTATGATAAACTAACTAAAGGGTTAATGGTACATACCATGAATGCCCAAGGAAATTTGAATAGAGCATAGGATGCCTTCTCCTTCTCATCAGATACTTCCCTCTGCTTCTGTAGATAGTCCATGGTCAATTGAAATGTCTCTTTTCCCCATGGATAACTCTTGAAGAAACTCAAAGAATCCACCATCCAAATCAGTTTTGTGTCGACAACTTTCCTCAAATCTTTTGCAAGCAACATGGTATGCAAGAACCACAATAAACAACGCTTAAACTTCTGCTCCTCGTTCAGCTTATTTCCTCTAATCAACTGTAACAAGTTGGTCATCGTAATATTTTTGTTTTTCATCACCTTAAAGCAAAAATGCTTCTCCTTCTCTAACACCTTCTTTATTTTAATTCACTAGGGTGTGATGAGCAGTTCAACCCCGTGATCAAATAAAACTCCTTTAAGCCAAAACAAGCAATCTTATTACAAAACCACATCTTATGACGCATTTTATCATTCTTAACATGTCGCAACAACAAATAATGGACCATCTGTCTATTGAATTTAAGATGTTGCGGCAGGTTTCTCAAGTGTCCAAAATAGGACCGCTTGAATCTTTTCTTCAAATCATGGTCGACAAAAATTTGCTAAAATTCTTAATATGTAGTTATTCTTGATCTAACTGATATCTTCGTCAGGAAAGATCCAACCTCGTCCATTATAGTTTGAAGGTCATACCACTCCACGGAAATGTACCTTGAACAAAATGGCATGAACAAAGGATCATTATCTCCATCAGCACTGTTTTTTTCAGTAACATCACTCCCTTCACTATCATCACTACTACTACCCTCAGCAACATCATCACTACACTCATCGACATGTATGATAACGCTCAATCTACAGCTCTCGTTTGAGTGTAAAGTGGTCGTTAGCAAATATAGAACCCAACCTGGGTTAGGTGTCGATCCTACATGGAATAGCTTGGCCAACAAGTAAGTAAAATTACTAAACTTTTGGTGCAAGTCTCGTAAGAAGGGGGGATTCTTGTCTTGCAAGTAATGTAAACAAAAGCTGAAAATAATAAAGTAAAAAGAGAGAGATTGTTACGTTGGTTGTAAACAATGAGAATTGAAGCGTTGGGGTTATGTCCACCTTCTGAGGTATACGTCTCTATTGGCTATGAGTGTGTAGAATTCTGACATGCAATTGCTTATAGAGGATTGTAGTCGATGGTAAATCCAAGCGTCTCTCGACCTAAACAAGGACTATTTCACTATAACTCTCTCGAGCTTAAAGCGTGTCTAACGGTATGAATTCTCCAAGAGGTTAGTCCAGTTACGGCACTAGCTTTTTAATAGGAAAGGGTGTCCTACTACCTTGACATTATCTCTTTTCCAGACAAATAACTTTTCTCTCGAACAAGTTAAATGTTAGACTGGCGTATTCTTGCGTTTGCAACCGCAAAGAATGTAGATTTAAGATGAAGAGAATAATGATATAAGCAATATACGTGCCTCGAACTCACAAACTCACAGCAATAGATAGTAACTCATTCGGCTTCCATAACCCCAACAGAGAAGTTTAGTTACCCATGAATGCGAAGGAAATCACGATTGACATTGTTATTATATCACGATATTGAGTAATGGCGTGTAGATCAAGTGATAGGCGTGAGGCGTGATTCCTTAGGCAAAGTAACGATTCTCTTGTTATGGAATTTAAGAATAGAAGAGTAGAAGAAGAAAAATAGAATTGAATTGTAAGATGAGAAGTTAAGAAGATGTTAGAAGATGTTCTAAAATCTCTAGCATGATAGGGTATTTATAATACCCATATCCTAATCCTACTAAGCTAATGAAATAAATAACCAAATCCTACTAGACTAATGAAATCCTTAACCTAAATGTACTAGGTTAAGGTAACATTATCATAATCCACATAAAATAATGAAATACATAACCTAATTGTACTAGGTTAATGTATCATTGTCAAAATCCAGCTTTGTGTCTGTAAGTCCCCAAAGTCTTCAGAATTGTTGTTTTAGCCCGGGACAGATTTTCCATGCATCACTTTTGGTCCTTTAGGCGTCCAAACTCCCTTTCCTTCCTTCGTGAGCTTTCTTTGGCGTCAAGTAAGCCATAAAATGCTGAATTATGAATCATTTATACCTGAAACTTTACTAATCATGTTCGTTAGCTCATTTACAGGAAAAAGGACTAAAAGTTCATGAAATATATAATTTATTCTCAAAACTAGGCTAAAATATGGGCAAAATATATTGATATAGGCGCGTAAATTCGCCTATCATCAACACCCCACACTTAGAGCTTTGTTCGTCCTCGAATAAACTATCATGTCCTTCTAAACATCAACTTAGGGTTTTACAGCAACAACACAAAATATTCGTCAAGACAAGCACAATAATTATCAACAAAGAGTATCTTTTCGATTATAAGTAGAAACAGTTTAACCTCTAGCATAGACTCGTGATGATGATCAACTCGCATGCAAACGTTAAGGTACAAGGAATCATATATGACTACCCAAAACTCATCAACCATGTGTGTCTCACACTATAGTACCCATAATCATTCACAAGTATAGCATATTTTTCAACATGGGTATCAAAATATCCTTGCCCTCGCTCTCACAAAGAATTCATATGAAGCAACTGATGACCATAGGCTTGCCCTTAATGTAATACTCTACTAAATGTTAGAATGTTAAGATTAGGATCAAGTAGGTCTTTTGATGGTTGTAATGTAGGCTAAGGGACGGGTAAGACTATTTTGGCCAGGAATAGTGACTAAGTTCCTAAGCGCTTTAATACATCACTTTGTATCATTGACACTTTTTTCTTTCAACCTTTCTTCTTTCTTTTGTTATACCACCCTTGTTCTCCTCTTTTGTTTTTCAATTTTAAGCACAACTCGCTTTTCAGCTTTCTTTTCCTTTTTCTTTTCACAACATACCTCTTATGATAGCACTTTCTTTTTCATAACACATTCAAGCACCATTACAATTTATAGCATCATACTCACCCAATTTCCTCTTATGTTGTCACATGACTTTTTCACTTTAAAGCACTTAGGAGTTTGGATCAAATTACGGTCTTGAAAGAAATGGATTAGGCTTACATACAAGGTTGTCAAAGAAATAGGCTAAAGGCTCAAACATATGAAAACGATTAGTACGATGGGTTGCCTCCCACCAAGCGCCTTAGTTTTGGTCGTGGCACAACTCTTATTTTTGGATTTTTATTTATCAAAAGCAAAACACATACTAGAACGAAATGAAAAATAAAAAACGATAAACGATAAACGATGGGTTGCCTCCCATCTAGCGCCTTATTTATTGTCGTGGCTCGACGTAGTAATCTCAAGTACTTAGACTTCGTCGAGATAAGTGATGGCCATGTCATTCATCGAGTCAAGAGGACCGATATAAGGCTTAACACGTTGGCCATTCACTTTGAAGACAACACCCTTATTGCCTTCCAATTCGACTACTTCAGACGAGTAGACTTGGATAAATTTAAATGGACCAGACCACTTAGATTTTAACTTACCTGGGAAGAGCTTAAATCTGGAGTTGAAGAGTAGTACCATATCACCCTTTTGGAAGTTTCGTCGAACAATCCGCTGATCATGATACTTCTTCATCCGCTCCTTGTATAAATTCGATCTTTCATATGCATGGAGACGGAACTCATCTAATTCGTTCAGCTGCTCCAACCTCAGATTCTTCACATCATCCCAATTCAGATTCAAGTGCTTTAATGCCCACAATGTCTTGTATTCAAGCTCGATGGGTAGATGACAAGCCTTCCCATAAACTAGTTGATAAGGAGACATGCCAATGGGTGTCTTGAATGCAGTCCTATATGCCCATAGTGCATCATCTAGCTTTCGAGACCAATCCTTCCTATTTGCATTAACCGTCTTTGCAAGGATTTGCTTAATCTCGCGATTGGAAACCTCTACTTGTCCACTAGTTTGGGGATGATAAGTCGTAGCTACCTTGTGTTGCTTGACACCATACTTGGCCAATACAGATTTGAATAGCTTGTTGCAAAAGTGAGATCCTCCATCACTTATGATAGTACGAGGTACTCCAAAGCGAGAGAAGATATTCTTCTTTAAGAACGCTACAACACGCTTTCCTTCGTTGTCGGCCAATGCTACAGCTTTAACCCATTTCGAAACATAATCCACAGCAACCAAGATGTACTTCATTCCAAACGAATTCACGAATGGACCCATGAAATCAATACCCCACACATCAAAAAGTTCTACCTCCAGAATTTTGGACATGGGCATTTCATGGTGTTTTGAAATAGCACCTTGACGTTGGCATTGGTCACACCTTCTCACATAGTCGTATGCATCTCTGAATATCGAAGGCCAATAATAACCACTTTGCAATACTTTTCTTGCCGTTCGATTTCCTGCATGATGTCCTCCAACTTGCGAAGTGTGGCATGCTTCCAATATAGTAGGCACTTCTTCATGGGATATATATCGTCGAATGATCCCATCCGCGCATCTTCGAAACAAATAAGGTTCATCCCAATAGTAGTGCTGAACGTCATGCATAAACTTCCTCCTTTGGTGGTAAGATAAATTGGCAGGTAGCACATTACTCTCTACGAAATTTGCAAAGTCGGCATACCATGGTACTTTCTCCATTTTTGTCGCTAATATCTCCTTGTCAGGGAATGCATCATCAATCTGAATTTCAGGTTACGCCACATGTTCATTCTCAAGTCTAGATAGGTGATCAGCCACTTGGTTCTCACAACCTCTTCTATCTTTGACTTTGAAATCAAACTCTTGCAGCAGCAATACCCATCGAATCAACCTTGGTTTGGCATCCTTCTTCGTCATTAGATACCTAAGAGTTGCATGGTCTGTATGGACGATCACCTTAGTACCCAATAGATAGGCACAAAACTTCTCAAACGCATATACAACCGCTAGGAGCTCTTGTTCAGTAACAGTGTAGTTCCTTTGGGCTTCATTTAGGACCTTACTCGCATAGTAGATAGGATGAAATAATTTCTCCTTTCTTTGTCCAAGAACAGCACCAACGGCTACACCACTAGCATCGCACATGACCTCAAACGGGAGCATCCAATCTGGTGCTACCATGATATGGGCTTCAATGAGTTTTCCTTTAAGGCATTCGAATGCCTTTAAGAAATTGTCATTAAAGTCAAACTTCGCATCTTTCTCCAATAGTTTGCACAATGGACTAGAAATTTTGGAAAAGTCTTTGATGAATCTACGATAGAAACCAGCATGGCCAAGAAAACTACGAACTCCCTTCACCGAAATTGGAGGCGGTAGCTTCTCAATTACCTCTATTTTTGCTCGATCAACCTCTATTCCTCTTTCAGAGATCTTGTGCCCAAGAACGATTCCTTCTTTTACCATGAAGTGGCACTTCTCCCAATTCAACACAAGGTTGAACTCTACACATCTTTGCAATGCCATGCTCAAGTTTGCCAAACATGCTTCAAAAGACTCACCGACAACTGAAAAGTCGTCCATAAATACCTCCAAAGTGTCTTCAACCATATCAGAGAAAATAGACATCATACAACGTTGAAAGGTGGCTGGTGCATTACACAACCCGAATGGCATGCGTTTGAAGGCAAACGTACTATATGGGCATGT
The DNA here is from genome assembly GCA_030864215.1 of Capsicum pubescens. NCBI lineage: Eukaryota > Viridiplantae > Streptophyta > Magnoliopsida > Solanales > Solanaceae > Capsicum > Capsicum pubescens. Next base: position 94,519,021 of record CM061538.1, on the reverse strand, counting down.
AAACGTTGTCTTCTCTTGGTCTTCGGGAGCAATACAAATCTGATTATAACCTGAATAACCATCCAAGAAGCAAAACCATCCTTTACCCGCTAATCGATCTAGCATTTGGTCCATAAATGGCATGGGGAAGTGATCCTTGAGTGTCCAAGAATTCAGCTTGCGGTAGTCCATGCATACTCTCCATCCAGTAACGGGCCTGAGTGGAATAAGCTCATTCTTTGCATTTGCGACCACCGTCATTCCTCCTTTCTTGGGAACACATTGTACAGGACTTACCCATGTACTATCAGAGATAGGATATACAACTCCTACGTCTAACCACTTGATAATCTTCTTCTTCACCACTTCTTGCATAGGTGGGTTTAAACGCCTTTGATGTTCAATGGTGGGTGTGCACTTTTCTTGAAGCTGAATTTTATGTGTGCAAATCCCAGGTGGAATACCAATAATATCCGCAATGGTCCATCCAATGGCTCTAATATACTTGCGTAAGATCGCAATAAGAGCTGCAACTTGTTGCTCACCCAAATCGGCTGCCACTATGACTGGAAGTGTGTTTCCGCTTCCTAAGAATGCGTACTTCAAATGACTTGGCAGCTCCTTTAATTCTAGTGTGGGTGGTTGTTCAATAGATGGCTTGGCTGGTGGTGTGGGTCGATTCTTGAGATCAAGATCCAGCTTCTTGGGAGTATAGCGATATGTCCCTAATCCCGATAGAGCACAAATAGCTTCTTCAGAAATTTCAGCATCCTCATTCTCTCCTTTCATGAGCAAAACCTCCAAAGGATCATCACGAATTTGCTCTTCTTAAAGTCGTTCTTTCTCATCATCAAAGACAACATCAGCCACAGAAAATACACTCAGATCTTTGGGTTGCTTCATTGATTTGCAAACATCAAATCGAACCACTTCGTCATTTATTCGGAATGAAAGTTCATTAGCTCTCAAATCAATGAGCACACTTCCTGTAGCAAGGAAAGGGCGTCCCAAGATTATGGGAACCTCTGAATCTGCTTCACAATCCAAGATGACAAAGTCTGCTGGAAAGATAAATGAAGAAACCTTTACCAAGACATCGCATAGAATACCAACCGGTCGTTTTACCGACCTATCCGCCATAACAAGCCTCATATTAGTTGGTGTAGGATCTCCTAACCCCAACTTCTTGTAGATCGATAATGGCATCAAGTTGATGCTGGCTCCTAGGTCACATAATGCTTTGGCAAAGTTCAAAGATCCGACGGTGCAAGGAATAGTGAAAGCTCCGGGGTCGGCCTTCTTCTGAACTATCGATCGGGTAGCAATTGCACTACAATGATGCACATCATCCTTCAGCTCATAACTTGCTGCCCTCTTCTTAGTCAAAAGATCTTTCATAAACTTCGCATACCCAGGCATTTGTTCAAGTGCCTCTACCAATGGAACATTAATGGTCAGTTGCTTCAACATAGTCATAAATTTGCTGAACTTAGTGTCATCCGCCACCTTCTTCAATCTTTGGGGAAAAGGTGGTGGTGGGTATGGAAGTGTTCTCTCCATGGCTTTCTTCTCCTCTTGCTTCTGTTTTTCCATTTTTTCAGGCTGCACGTCACTGGGCGTGACATCCTTGACGTCAGGACTGGATGTTGCGGCATCTTCTCCTTTTGCGTTATCATCCATGTCCGCAACTTTGTCAACCACTTACTTTCCTTTTGCTGAAGGTTCCAGTACCTTACCACTTCTGGTAGTGATGGCCATGCATGACCCATCATTCCTTGGGTTTTGCACAGTATCGCTAGGTAAAGTACCAGCCTTTCTTTGATTGAGTGCTGCTGACAGTTGGCTCAATTGCTGCTCTATTTGCTTGATTGAAGTGGAATGAGAATCAACTAGTTGTTTCATGGAGGACAAATCATTAATTACCTCAGTAACTCCCGTGCTTGTTGCTTCCACTCCTTTCAATAATTTAGCCATCATGTCTTCCATACTTCCAGAATTAGATGTGGTGGTATCACGTCTACCAGGGGGAACGTACAAACCACTCTTTTCATTCTTGTTCTTCCAACTACCTTGGTCCATGTTTCCAGATTTACCATAATAGTTCCGACCTTGGTTTCCTTGGGTATTCCCTCGGAAACCCCCCTGATTGTTCAAGTAGTTGGCCTCTTCTTCCGAATCAGATTCGTCTCTTCCTTTTAGCGCCACAGCTTTCACTTTTTCGGTCTTCCCTGATAATAAATGCTTTGTCAGAAGATCCACTTGCATTTTCATGTGCACTAAATCTTGATCACGTTCTTCTTGTCTTCTTCTTTGGTCTGCAGTCATGCCTATGGATAAAGTGGTGCTTGCTACCTCGGAATCCCTGGTATGCCAAGCTCTACTTTGTTTCGTCATGCGATCTAGCATATTGCTTGCTTGACCAAAGGTGAGGTCCATAAAAGATCCTCCAGCTGCGTTATCCACCACTGGCTTAGTTATTGAATTCAAGTCTCTATACAATATCTCCATGAGGTGAACATTAGTCATGTGATGGTTTGGGCATCTCGCTAGCTTTGTCTTGAACCTCTCCCATGTTTCATGAAGAGCTTCAGTGGGAAGCTGACGAAAGTTGCTGATTTCATCTCTCAATTGTGCCCTTTTGGAAGGCGGAAAGAATCTTTCTAGGAAAGCGTCTCTCAATTGCCTCTAATTTGTAATTGAATCAGGAGTCAGCCCATTCAACCATAGTGTTGCCTCCCCAGACAGAGACAATGGAAATAGATGTAATTGAATTGCATTCTGACCAACACCAGGATTGTCAAAAGACTTGCATGTAGAAATAAAGTTGATGAGATGCATATTCGGATCATCGCCTGCTAGTCCACCAAACAATCCCTTGAGTTGCAATAACTGAATCATGGTGCTATTGATGTTGAACTTGGCTCCGGGCGCTAATGGTGGTGGAATTATAGCTCCAGTGGCTCCGGCACCATCAAGATCATCATCATCATCGTCGAAGGCTGGCTGCATAGGTTGGTGATCATGTCTATACCGAGCTTGTCGACCTCTTCTGTTGGCAGGTGTTATGATTTCAGCATCACGCCTAGGGTTTAGTAACTCGTCATCACCTAAATCCTCATCGTCAGGATTTGGTGCTCGTGCAGGGTTATCAATGTTCTGCTGTTGAACCTGGGTTGCGGCAAGGGCAGCCAATCTTGCTTGTTCCTATTGAGCAGCCATCCTTGCGATTTCAGCTTGTGCTTCCATTCTACCAATGCGTTGTGGTTCAGGATTGATTGGTAATAACGGTTGACCAGAACTTCGAGTATGGGGCATGCACTAAAATAAAAACCTGCAGTAGACAAAAACAAAAACTAAAAGTAAAAGTACAAGAATCTTTGACCAAAGGGTCTAGTAATTTTCACGAACTTAATTGACACTTGTATTCCCCGGCAACGGCGCCAATTTTTGATAACGCTCAATCTACAGCTCTCGTTTGAGTGTAAAGCGGTCGTTAGCAAATATAGAACCCAACCTGGGTTGGGTGTCGATCCCACAGGGAATAGCTTGGCCAACAAGTAAGTAAAATTACTAAACTTTTGGTGCAAGTCTCGTAAGAAGGGGGGATTCTTGTCTTGCAAGTAATGTAAACAAAAGCTGAAAATAATAAAGTAAAAAGAGAGAGATTGTTACGTTGGTTGTAAACAATAAGAATTGAAGCGTTGGGGTTATGTCCACCTTCTGAGGTATACGTCTCTATTGGCTATGAGTGTGTAGAATTCTGACATGCAATTGCTTATAGAGGATTGTAGTCGATGGTAAATCCAAGCGTCTCTCGACCTAAACAAGGACTATTTCACTTTAACTCTCTCGAGCTTAAAGCGTGTCTAACGGTACGAATTCTCCAAGAGGTTAGTCCAGTTACGGCACTAGCTTTTTAATAGGAAAGGGTGTCCTACTACCTTGACATTATCTCTTTTCCAGACAAATAACTTTTCTCTCGAACAAGTTAAATGTTAGACTGGCGTATTCTTGCGTTTGCAACCGCAAAGAATGTAGATTTAAGATGAAGAGAATAATGATATAAGCAATATACGTGCCTCGAAATCACAAACTCACAACAATAGATAGTAACTCATTCGGCTTCCATAACCCCAACAGAGAAGTTTAGTTACCTATGAATGCGAAGGAAATCACGATTGACATTGTTATTATATCACGATATTGAGTAATGGCGTGTAGATCAAGTGATAGGCGTGAGGCGTGATTCCTTAGGCAAAGTAACGATTCTCTTGTTGTGGAATTTAAGAATAGAAGAGTAGAAGAAGAAAAATAGAATTGAATTGTAAGATGAGAAGTTAAGAAGATGTTAGAAGATGTTCTAAAATCTCTAGCATGATAGGGTATTTATAATACCCATATCCTAATCCTACTAAGCTAATGAAATAAATAACCAAATCCTACTAGACTAATGAAATTCTTAACCCAAATGTACTAGGTTAAGGTAACATTATCATAATCCACATAAAATAATGAAATACATAACCTAATTGTACTAGGTTAATGTATCATTGTCAAAATCCAGTTTTGTGTCTGTAAGTCCCCAAAGTCTTCAGAATTATTGTTTTAGCCCGGGACAGATTTTCCATGCATCACTTTTGGTCCTTTAGGCATCCAAACTCCCTTTCCTTCCTTCGTGAGCTTTCTTTAGCGTCAAGTAAGCCATAAAATGTTGAATTATGCATCATTTATACCTGAAACTTTACTAATCATGTTCGTTAGCTCATTTACAGGAAAAAGGACTAAAAGTTCATGAAATATATAATTTGTTCTCAAAACTAGGCTAAAATATGGGCAAAATATATTGATATAGGCGCGTAAATTCGCCTATCATCAATGTACTTATCCTTTTTAACTCCGAATCTGATTCCGACTTTTCCGCTTTAGTTTTCTTCCTTTTAGAGGCATTTTCAACTATCTCATTTCTTTTTTTTCTACTTCTAGAATTCTGATGCGGTGTCAGCTGTGCGTTTAACACCGATTTTTTTTTATCCATTTCTTTAACAAAATCTACACCTAAAAATAATTTTGTCATTGTCAATTCATAGACCACAAGTTTATTAACAGAAATAATTTAATGCTCAAATAAAAAAAGCCAAAATAACTAAGAATTTCCCCAAATAGTTCACTAAACAAAAATACTAGAACTGAACCAAAATCCAACAAGGTGATGAACGGAAAATTTTCAATCAAACATGCGGTATCAAAACTCAACTATTGCTACAAATCAAACTAATCAGCTATTAATCTTTCAATTTTCACTATTTCATCAATCATATTTTAAAAGAATTTCATATACCTAAAAATTAATTTCAATCTAGGGCATTGTTATTTCATTGACCACAAGTCTACAGACAGAAATAGATCACTGCTCGAGTCAAATAGCCAAAATAACTCATAAATTAATAATTATCCCACAATTCAACACTGCAATGCTAAAAAAATACCAGAAATAAAGCAAAACTCCTTAACAAAAATTTTAAAATTCAATACCATGATCGACGAAAAATTCTGTCAAAACTGCCGAATCAAAACTCAACCATTGCTTCAAAATCAAACTAATTACCTATAAAATTCTCATATTTTAACTATTTAATCAACCACGTTCGAAAAAAATTCCTATACAACATCACTACAAAACGGTTAACAATAAAAACTGATAAAATGGATCTACAAATAATCAAAACTTAATTTTAACTTACCTTACAACTAACAAATGAACCCTTTGCCGCTGGAGAAAAATAAAAATAAAAAATGACGTTTGGGAGAAAATTCTTGGGAGTAGCAGGCGAGTTGAAGTTGAAGAGTAGAGAGAGAAAAGGTTTTATTTAATATTGAAAGAAGTGGAGGATGTTAGGTGTAGTTTATTTAATTCTTAAAGTTTTAAAAATGATGAAAAGGCCCCTTGGCCCACGTGTGGATCCCACTTTTACAACTTTTTAGACCCTAACCCTAAAAATTAAATTAAAAAGAAATTAAGTAAGTATTTGGCAAAATAATTTTGTAAAGTGAGCACAGTTCCAATTTTTTCCTAGTGTAAGAATGTCCCTTTGGTAGTGTTATTGCAAAAGACATTTTACGGAACTTTCAAAATATCAAGAGATAGACCTAACTCCAAAATAGACACAAGAGGAGGAGGGTGAATTGAGTCTCTAACAATTTTTGCGTAAATTAAATTTTAACTAAGTTCACTAAATATATGAAACAATCGAAGATTCAATTCAACAAAATGTGTTCCAACAATTACCAGACTTAAAAATTGTAAAGCATAAAGTATTGTGCAAGAGATTTGTACGTGAAAATCTTTCATATTGAATGAATGCAAAAATTATAACCTACATCCTTGTAGAATTTTGACTCAACTTCACTAAAACACAAAGCCAAAGTGGATTGCGTCTATAATTCAATGGATCTACTCTAAAGCTCTTTACAATAATTCTAGGGTAAATTATCCTAAATAGACTTATTAGATTGTTTATTACAAGTTGTAGCATTATTTTTCATTAATTACTAGACTAAAGAAATAATTGCAACTTAGAGCAACTTTTTAGAAAAAAAAAATCTTAAATATCCAAAAATCATTTTTTTAATACTTAATGTTCATATTATTTTTGTATTTATAGCATGTAATATTTATCACTCTTCATTAAAACTTTTCATAATTATGGCAAGTTATATTTTTGGTATCAATGATTTTTTACTTATCATAATTAAGTTTCAAAGTTTGTTCATAATTTAAGGAGTCAATTATGGTAAATATATTTTTTTTACATGGATACTTGACTTTTTATTTTTTATTTACTTTAATAATTAACTTACTTTCTACATTTTTTATCACATTATACATTGTTTCTTTACCGATAAAACTCTTCACTCTTTACAATATTTTTTTCTCATCGTCTTTTTATCTCCTTTTGATTCTCATGCGTATGAAGTTGGGTTCCCAACATTCACTCATTCGTTTGGGTTTTCCAACAGTCACTCATACACTTGGATTAAGAGTTCTTCAATTTAGTTTGTATTTTTTTTTCTTGAAACATGTCAGAAAAATGCAAATTTGATCCTACTCCTAATAGAAAAAACCCTAGATTAATACAAAAAAATAGTCTGATTATTCTATCTAGACTCTCATTTAATTTGGGGTGTTTTACCCCTTTTCTATTATCAAAGAACAAGAAGAAGGTAATGGAATGTGAGTCTATTTCGCATAATCAAAGCAAAATTTTGTCAGCCAAAATTGATTTTTAAAAAAATTCACCATCCTTGAAGAAATCGCAACTCAACATGAATAGTTATTCAGTGTCAAAAAAGGTTGTTATTCCACAATATAAGATGGTTGATAAAGAGAAAAAAGGTTGTTGAACAAGCTTCAGATTCTGATTATGAAGATGAAATTTTCGCTCATAAAATGAAGAAATAAAAAGACGTGCATCTATAGATTTATATGCACTTTTGCATTTTTTTTCCATAAAAACGTGCAATCTCTCAATTTTCATGTAGACATGGTGAAATAGTTTATGACCATCTAGAAACATTCCTTTCCTTTTCCGTTTTTATTGTAGAGGTGTCAATGCACATTATTTTCACTTGGGTTTGGAGTTGTTTCAATCACAAGTTTCTTATGCTAACAGTGAGGAATATTATGTATACCAATATAAATTTATTTATTCAGATTTCTATTTGATATATATTGTTCTCTAGCAAATTAATCCAGTTGATCAATTGAAGAAGTTGCAAGTTTATGAAATATATAAGTCAACTTAATTATTGCTTGCACACATTTTATCCTTTGATATTTTATATTATATAAATTATTATTTAGTTCATGTTAAAATGTATATGTTTTGATCATCCTATGTTATCTTTTTGCAACTGTAATTATTGCATTCAAATTAATTATCACATATCATATTTGACATTATAAAGACAAATTTCATACATTATAACAATAAAAGATATGTTAATGGATATTAAAGAAAATATCGAACAATCAGTTATTTGTGTTGGTAACAATATAAATAAGGATTTGAACGTAGATCGAAATCTTTCATAAGAATAATATGGTGAAAATTATCTTGTATATACTTATTAAACTGTTTTGTGTATGAAATAAATATACAAACTTGTATTTTTTGAATTATTTCGTGTATGAAACCTGTATAATATCAATAGTCCATTCAAGGTTTACAAAATAATTTCTTACATGTTATATTTATATGGAATGAGTATAATGTGATCGTGATATTCAATTAAGAAGATATATTTAAGATTATAAATTGAATGGAATCAGTTTATAAAGTATTTTTTTACATGTCACATTTTTATGAAATAGATATATAAATTGATATTTATGGATTGCGATATTCACTTTAGATGATACTAATATATATATATACTCATTCCATACACTATGTGTTTATCTCTTTGAATCAAAATTCTATCTCATCTACTTTTGTATTAAAATAATATTTAATGAACACAGTCATCTTTCATATTGAAAAAAAATGAATCAAGATTTATAAAGAAAAATTGCAGTACATCTAGTTGACACAAACTTAATTGATATCCAGTTTATTCAATGATGTGAAAACAACTATTAAATTAGCATAACATTGAACAAAAAATTGCTTAAATACCAAAACTAAACTTTTTTCATACCAACAATCATAGAAATACAACAATAATGAGCATAAAAAAATATTAAAATACAATATCCATGTCTATGTATGCCTTGTGTTTTTAGGGACAGTTGAACTAACAATGTCTCTCAAAATCTTCAGGTCACCAAGTCTTCTCGTAACATTGCCAGTCACATCATTTTCACTTATCTCACCATCATCTTGTTTTTGTTCTTTGAAGTTGTGTCTATCCTCAGTTGTATTGCAATTGCTTCTACTAATCCTTTGTAGTTTGTACTTACATCATACATAATCTCGTCAATACCACAGTCCCTAGGTATACCTATTTCAACAACTATTATATAATTCTTGCTTTGATCATGCAACCCATAAACATACAGTAACAAATTTTACAAAATTCAATATTTTATCAATATACGAAAAAGATAAAAAAAAATTCTTTTAAATACGTTTGATTTCAAAATATCAATTTACTAAATAATACAACATTCCTGACGAATTTCATTTCCCTACATGACGTATCATGATTGAATGCAAATAATCAAAATTTATATTTTAATAACACAACAATAACTTATGTTTGCTTTTCTTTCAAAAAAAATTCTCAAAAGTTGCATAAAACGAAAAAAAATCTGAAATTGATTTATTGGAACAGTAAATCATGTTGGAAAAAGGATAAAAGTGTATAAAGATTGAAACTCTTAATGGAGGCATTAAAATAGGAGGAAAAATTAACGGTTAGAGAGATTTGGGGATGAGATTGATATCAATTATTAAGGTTAACTACATTTAAGGAAGGAATATTGTGGATTAGTTATATTAAATCTTTATTTTCCTTTTCTGTAATTATTTTGATATGCCTTTTTAAAAAATGAAAAATACATTTTTAAGTATTTTTTTTTAAAATGAAAATTGCTATAACTTGAAAACTAAAAAGAGTTTCTATAACTTGTAATAAGCAATCTAATAAGTTTATTTAGTTAATTTTTTCCATAATTCTAGTATGTTGTAGCCCTTTCAAGCTACTCATAGCTGGAAAACAATAACAATAAACTTAGAAAATGTTTTAACCTCAACGAATACTTCTGAAAAAGTTGATTAGAGATACAATTTGATCGAGTAAATTTCATCCATGGCCACTTAACTTTATGTCTATTACACAAAAGTCACTTTTCTTTCATTCATTATACAAAAGTCATTTTACATTGCTCCGGTCATCACAAATGTCACTATGATCGAATTTTACAATAATACCACCGAAAAAGTAATGTGGCAACCTTAATTAGTTCTTAATTTTAATTTAAGAGAATATAATATATTACTCATATCTCGACCCTTTTATGTGTGTCCAACCCAATTTTCTATGGATTATATAATAGAAGAATACCAATTTCTTAATAGATTAGGCTACCTAGTGAAGACTATTTTCACACACAAAAAAATTTTGGTTGATATTCTTATGAAACTAAAATTATACTTATATATAAGGAAGGATATCAAAATTTGGTAGTCCTCACAATGATACTATGGCAGTTTTAAATTTCTTAAAATCTTCTAAAATTGAGACATGTGTTGGTAAGATTATGATAAAAAAAAATTAAAATCCTCTAAAATTATGACATGTGGTTGGTAAATTATTTTTCTCATCTAAATTTGTGACATGTAGTTGATAAAAATACTTTTTTTTTCTTGCCACTTGGGCCTTTGCATTCGGTATATAATAATCATATGATAAACTACTCTATTTATTGAGTTTGTCTTTGTGCTTTTAATTATTTGACTAATCGGTTAATTCTCTTAGAAGTTTTTATTATAATATTCAGTTTCTGATAAATTACATATTGTTTAATTAATTCAATTGATAAATATAAAAATTAAATATACAATAATTCTTTTATCTATTAAATTACTTATATTTTATGACTTTTATTAACACTACTGCCAATAACATTATTTGTACAAATTTTTACAATACTTATTCGATGACAAAACTAAAAAAGATTTTATTTTAAAACAATCTTTAGCATGTTGATTTATCTTCAAAGAAAAAAAATAATCTTAAAAATAATAATATCATACACGTATTTCTATTTTATGTGTTTTGAAGAATTTATCTTGTTTCATAAAATATAATTCAAAAGGAAAATTGAGTTGGGCACATATAAAAAGGGTCAAGATATGGGTAATTTATTATATTCTCTTAAATTAAAATTAAGAACAAATTAAAGTTGTCACAATATTTTTCCGACGGGATTATTGTAAAATCCGGCCATAGACTTTTGTGATGGCCACAACAAAGTAAAATGACTTTTGAGTAATGAATGAAATAAAAGTGACTTTTGCGTAATAGACACAAAGCTAAGTGACCATAATGAAATTTACTCCAATCTATTACATTCACTCAAGTAGAGACAAAAGAGATTGGAATTTGTAGAGAAGGTAGTTGCTGAAATATTTTGCGGATGCTTGAGTTCTGAAACATGGTTAGGGTAATTTATCTATATCTATAATCTATAATAATGTATTAAAAGTGTGAAGGGTCTTAGAAATGTTGTTTGATTTTTTTGTCCTTCATTAAAATACTTCACTTTAGACAAAATCGCCTTTTTATCTTTTTTATTATTTAAATAATATTAAATATTAACTATATTACCAAAAAAAATAAAACCTTTTCTCACAAAAATATAATTTCTTTTCAAATATCTACAAAACCTAATCATATTCAGAAACCAAAAAATAAAAAAGCAAAAAGATTTTTCTTCCATAAAAAAAATAGTGATACAACGTGTGAAACTAAAAAGGAAAATATAATAATAAAAAAATTGTGATTAAAAAAAATTTCCACCCCCAAACGCGAAACAAAAAAATAATATAATAATAAAAACCCAAAAAACCTTTCCCATCTTCCATCAAAATTGTGTTAACAATTAATTTCAGTTATAAATTTTTTGGGTTTGACTATTTAATTTAAGTAAGAATTCATAATATTTAACACTTCTAAATCAATTGAAATTTTACCTTAATATATATATATATATATATAAGTCTACAATTCTATTTAACTAATATTTTGGATAAAAAACTACTAGAAACATACTTCTACTTCTACTTTTTCTTCTTATTTTGTTATTAATTAAATTTGTCTTTTTTTGTGTGTATTCATTATTATCATCTTCTCCATCTTTCTTTATTCCTTTTAATTAATAACTTTAAATATTATATATAAATTCTGATTAAATAATTAACAAGACAATAAATTCTTCTTTTTTGATAATCTCTCGTGTTTCTTTTTCAATAGAAATTTTTTTAATCAAAAATTGAAAGAAATAAGCAAGTCGTCACTAAATGAAGTAGTCAAAAATATCAAAGGTTTGTCTCTTCTTCTTTTTTTCCTTCCTTTGTTTAACTGTGCTTTGTTTTAGTTATGTTATTTAAGTATTTCTTTAGTATTATAGTTGAATCTTTAATTAAAGTTGCTAGTTGAGTTCTAAATATAAGGGTTATAGTAAGTGTTGAATCTTGATATGCATAACTTTTACTTGAAAATGAACATATAAATTTAGGATTATAGTCGAATCTTTCAATTTTGGGCTTACTAATTAAGTTTGAAAGTAGATCAAGTACATTATTCATGCTAAATCGAGTTTAATCTATCTACCTACTATTATAAAATCCTAAATATAAATGTTAGTTAACAAAAATATCTTTTGAGAAATCTTCTCAATATATTAAAAATTGTTGATAAATTAATTGGGTTGAACGGATTAGTTGAGGAAGCTTCTGAAGAAGCTGACAAGCCTAAACAATCCAAACAAAAGGATAATTGTGTTGATATGAAATTAGAGAAGATGAAAGAAGAGATTAAGAAGATTAAAGAAAGAGAGAAGAGGTGAAAGAGAATGGATCAAGGAAGGACTAAAGAGAATATACTCTCCTTTATAAACTTTCTTGTGTTTAAACTAATATATATGTTTTTCGATTGACTAATTTCTACTTTGGATAATAACTAAAAATTGCCCTAATATCAAGATGCTAACAAACAAAAAATATAATAAACATTTTGAAACACCGTCGTGCTTTTTATATTTTGAATGATTTTATAAAATTAAACTCACTAAATTGAGATACATGCGCAAGGCGCATATATCTAAACTTGTACATGTATAAGCCTATACGATCTATTAGAATTCAAGTTGTAGAGGGATGTAAAGTAGACGTCAATCCAAACTCTTTTCCTTATCAGATTGTGATCTTGTGGATTCCTTATGCAATTCTAACTTCTATTAGATATATCCCTAAAAACATAAAACATAATAATAATATATAATTATTCATATTATACACATGTAAATTTAGCGACAAATTATATCACGCTTGACATTGTTAAATTCTTCTTTTCTTATTTTAATTTTGATTTCTCGATAATCTGTGAAACAAAAATGATGGTTTTATGGGGATTCTACTATTCCCCTAAACTTTTTAAAAAATATTAATTTGTTGTACGTGCTTTGTACGTATATTGTGTTGATTAATAATAAATGCATATAATAAGTATAAATTACTGTTTGTATATTATATTATTAAGCACATAATTTTAGACAAATATTGTATAATTTTTAAGATAAAAAAGGTGTATCTAAATAGGAACATGATAACTTACCATCATACTACCAAGACCAATTAGGAGTAAAATAATTAAGAAAAAATTACAGAAAGTAGCATACTTAAAATTATAATTACAATAAATAACAATACTTTTTCAAAATTACAGTTTATAACAAAAGTAACATTATTTTGCCCATAAATTTCAAACACACATGTTTTACTCTCTCTCTTATTTTCACTCTATTACTTTACCACTCTCCTATTTTCACTCCATTACTTTAACTCTGTCCTATTTTCACTGATGTTTTACTGTGTAGTTTTTAACAACTAAAATCAAAATCAAATCAACTGAAGATTTTTATCTTCATGAGCTTCGAAAATTCAAAATAAATCATCAATGGTGTTACAAGTATTGAATCAAAAAATTATTTTTGTATATCAATTTCAGCAACTTAAAATGATTTAATATTGTTTGATATCGTTTTTATGTCTTTAATCGTTTTTTTGTCAATTTTTTTCCAACAATTTTTTTTTTGAATATTTCGTATGTGAATTTTTAAAAATAAAGGTGACTGTACTATTTCATCGAATTAGATGAAAATCGAACTGATTGAGTTATTGTTTGTTCAAACTCGATTTTGATACGTCAAAATGGTAATAAGTTTTTTTCAAATTTCGTCGAATCGTATAGTCGATTAATTTATTTGTATATTCGAAATAGTGAAATTATGGTCTACTGATTTTATTTGTATATATTATTTGTGTTTGTACATGTTGATTATGTTTGTATATTTATAGCTTTGTTTGTATATATTAATGTGTAAATGTATATTATCAGTTTATTCGTTTATTATAATTTATTTGTATATTTTCTATGAATTTGTGTATTTTAGAAATAAATTGTATATTATGTTAGCATTTGTATAATTAGAATTATGTTGTATATTTTGATTGTAGTTTTGCCTTAATAATTATATGTGTAATCAAAATTATTGTATTTTTTAATTTATAATTTTTAAAACATTTTTTATGTGAAAGGATTGGCAATGGAATCATTCCTATTCTTGTGAAGTGCTCTGAGAGATGAACATATGAACAACATTATGAAGAGTATATCACTGACGCTATGTTCTTGAGCACGAATGCATTCGGTAGAGCAGAGCAAATTCGTATACATAATGACATGGGTTTTAAGGTGTATGCATATCTTTGTTTGAAAAATACATATACAAATACCTATTTGTATTAGCAATTACAATTAACTACTTAATTTTGTTTGTATTTGCTAAATATGTTATCAATAGATGCAATTACCTATATGTATATGTTAAATACATATACAGTTTTCTATATGTATTTGTAATTTTTGTTTGAAATAGTACTGAAAAACTTAAAAGTATGCATATTATACAATAATTGAAAACAGGATAAAATATGCAACATAAAACTAAAGTCAAAATCATCCATTCCATTCAATATAGTATGAATCTCCAAAATACAATAACATAGCATAACTGTCAAATACTACGCCACTACATCACTATCAACGTAGATATGAATTTTATCAAATTTAAAATACAAGAAAATCATCGATGTTTTTTGTAGCAAATTTAAAATTCTTGCTATCTAGGACTGCACAAGCATGTACCCATGGTATCTCGCCCAATTGAAATGCATGACAAAAATATTTTTTTTCTTGAGGCAAACAATAAAATGCTTCTCTTTGTCATGTGCTGTATAGACATTCTTTGTGACTGGTACAACCTGAAATTTTTTAAAGAAAATTAGTTAAAAAAATTCAAATTCAGTTGGACATTAGTATTTTTCGATTCTGCATATGTATTTTTCTGTTCTGCATATGTATTTACAGGTTTGCATATGTATTTACAAATCTTTATATGTATTTTTCAGCTCTTTTATGTTTGTATAAGTATTTTATGTACAACTATACATATATCTTACATTATACATATGGAAATACATTTTTTACTGGAGTCAAATACATATAAACATATAAGTAATAATATACAACAATAACAAATGTTTATAAGATAATTAAATGTATTTTTATATACCGTCATACGTGTACACTCTGATTCATTCTGTTGGAGTATTCTTGAAATATAAATGTCAAAATAAAATACAATTATATTTATTAAATATACAAATGCAACTACAACACAACATACAATTACAATTAAGATACAACATACAATTAGGATAAATATATATCAAGATAAACCGTATAGTTGTTTTATATTGTTTTAAGATATGCATTTGTATTTTTTGTTTAATATGACTATGGTATGTATTTTGTAAATACATATGAGTTTATATATGTATGTTTTATATGATAAAATACACTTTGGATCATACATGTATTCTGAAAATACATATGCAGGGATATATGTATTTGTTGTAAT
This sequence comes from Capsicum pubescens, assembly GCA_030864215.1. Taxonomy (NCBI): domain Eukaryota; kingdom Viridiplantae; phylum Streptophyta; class Magnoliopsida; order Solanales; family Solanaceae; genus Capsicum; species Capsicum pubescens. The sequence continues at coordinate 94,503,336 of CM061538.1, read as the reverse complement.
GTAATATGTATGATGTAATAGAAAACATATGCATATTATGTATTTTGCATTATTTTTTTTGTGAGAATTACATGTATTATAGATTTATGTTATTTTTTTGGTCTATAGTTTCCAACGTGATCAAATATTCACAGAAAGAGTACTTTCAAAATTTACACTATATATAGGATGTCACACGGTCAACGATATTGAAGAACATATTAAGGTAATGTTATTAAAGGAGCAATACAAGATTTTAAGTCATAAGAATATCTTTGAAGTCTACATCAAGAAAAAAAAATGTGTAGTTCAAGCGCAATTAGGCAAATGTATTATGTCACTTTTTGTTATGGAGATTTTGTGTCCTATATGTTTATATATACATATGAGTCGGATATGTATTTCTGTAAATACATATGCAGATATATATGTATGTTTTGTACTATAAATACATACGCAGATCTATATGTCTATGTATTTTATATATTTTTTGAATATGTATATGTGATATAGATATATGTCTTTTAAAAATAAAAGTAAGATGGAGGAACCACACGTTATCCATCGAAAAAGTTTTGATGTGCGGCATAAGATTAATGAATATACCATGCTGCACAAAGATGGATTCCTCAAGATGGAGGATGTATGTTAATTTTCCTAACATAAGGGGGAGATTATAAGAAGCTAAGAAATATGTCAGGAATTATCATCAGATCCTAATTCAAAAGATAATTCAAGTCAAATGTTGAAAGCATCTCATATTTAAGTTGCAAGTACTCCTATGTTGTGTCCCTGAAGGACAAAGTCTATGCATGCGTGAAGTTTGGTAGACCAATCGATTCCATGAAATAATCCTTGAAAAGGATAAGAAACAAACAATCATAATAAGAAGGCAATGTTCTCTTGAAGATCCCACGACATAACACTTCATGAAACCTTATGAGAAGTTCAGGTACTTGAAAATAATGAAGTGATGAAATCTCAAAATGTTATGTCTCATTGTGAACCGATACGAAATTATATATCATCAATATCTTTGATACAATATTGACTCAATATTGTGAGAGATTACGAGGATCCGAATTGTACGTTTATTTAAGCATGCTGACGTAGAAATATTTATCAAGTGACACAAAAGGATGCATCTTGGTAAGTATAAAACTTATTTGATTTGCAGTCCACACACTTGAAGATGTCACACATGAAGTACTGAATATTGTCACTTGACAAAATTTGTATGAAAACATTTAAGGATTCAAAATGCTTGAAGCATATGAAAGTTTCTACGAAACTTATTTACAATCCTTATATTATATAAGCTTATAGCTTGAAAATTATTGAAACTCTTGAAGAGTTTTCAAAAGCAATAGATTGTTTTCTGACATAAGAAATATACCGAATTGAATTGGTTATGAAGTATTATATCTTAGTGCAATTGGTGCACTCATGTATCTTGCAAATACTACAAGGCCCGATATAGCCTTTCGATCAATTTGTTAGCAAGGTATAGTTCTGCTCCTATTGGGAGACATTAAAATAGGATCAAACACATGATCTTAGTTTATTCTAAAAATTATAATCCCGATCTTATTGATTATGTTGATGCTGAAAATTTATTTAATCCGCATAAATCTCGATCTCAAACATCAATGTGTTCACATGTGGGGACACTGCAATATCCTGGAGATATACAAAGCAATCTATCTAGCCACTTCATTGAACCATGCTGAGATAATAACTATTCATGAAGCTAGCCGAGAATGTGTATGGTTGGGGTCCATGATACATCTCATTCGAGAAAAAAATGATTTGAAATGTGACAAAGTACCCATGATTTTTATGAAAATAATGCAACATGCATAGCACGACTTAATGGAGGATTCATAAAGGCAAAATGACCTTCTGAACCCCTCTACTATGTCAGTTTTGTAAGTTGGACACTTCTACTTACATGTTTATCATCTGAACACTTGAACCCATAAAAAAAAACCATTTCGCACCCTTTGACCGTTGACCTTGCCTATGTGGCAAGGTCATGGTGACTAGGAAAAAGAGAGTGTAACCACTCGCCTAGGGGTGCGAGTGGGGGTCAATTTAAAAATAAAATAAAAATAATATTAAAATTAAAAAAAAAAAAAAAAGATCCTTCTTTTCCCTCCATCTTTTTAAATTTAAAAATATTTTTAAAAATTTACAAATAATTTAAAAATATTTTTAAAAATTTTAAAAAAAATTAAAAATATTTTTAATTTTTTTTTTAAAAAAGATCCCTTTTTCCCTCTATCTTTTTTAATTTAAAAATATTTTTAAAATAATTTAAAAATATTTTTAAAAATTAAAAAATCATTTTAAAAATATTTTTAAAAATTAAAAAAAATATATATTTTTTCCCTCCCTACCCCACCCCAGCCCGTCCCCACACGCCACCCAGCCCCACCCCCCAGCCCCTCCTTTTTGTCCTTCAACCTTTTTAATTTAAAAATATTTTTAAAAATTTAAAAAATAAAATAAAATTTTAAAAATAATAACTTCAAAAAAAAAATCCCACCACACCCCCTCCCACCCCACCCAGCCTCCCCCACCCCCACCCCAGCCCGTCCCCACCCACCCTTCTCCCCAGCCTTCCACCCCACCCCAGCCCATCCCCAGCCCACCCATCCCCACGTAACCCCTCCCACCCCACCCAGCCCGTCCCCATCCCACCTAGCCCCAACCAGCCCGTCCCTATTCCACCTAGCCCCACGCAACCCCTTCCCCAGCGCTCCACTTCACCCAACCCCCTTCCTCCAGCCCCCCACCCCACCCAACCCCTCCCTCAACCCCCCACCCCACTTAGCCCCACACAACCCCCTCCCCCAGCCCCCACCCCACTCAACCCCTCCCTCTCCCCAGCCCAGCCCCACTCAGCCCCTCCCCTACAATTAATTTAAATTAAATATTTTAAATATGTAAATCATATTTAAATTAATTAATTATTTAAGTAAAATTTATTTAAATTAGTTAAGAATTTTAAATTTGATAAATTAATTAATTTAAAATTTAATTAATTTAAAAAAATTAATTAATTAAGAATTTTAATTAATTAATTTTTTACTAATTTAAATTAATTAATTAAATTAATTTTAATGTAATACTTTTTTTTTATTTTAAAAATGATTATTCAAATTTTCCAAATTTTAAAAGCATGATTATTCAAATTTTTCTACAATTTATAAATTTTTCTTATTTAATTAAGTTAATTTTAATATTTAATTTGTTATGTAGCATTTTAAAAATGACTTAGAATTTAATGTAATATTTTTTCTATTTTTTTTTTAAATGACATGGCAGATGATGTGGCAGGCCTGGCTGATGTGGCAGCTGACGTGGGAGAGAGTGTGTTACACTCACCAAAAAAGGGTTTAAAATGTTATTTTTTAGTAGGTTCAGGGGTCCAGATGACAAACATGTAAGTAGAAGTGTTCAACTTACAAGACCGACATAGTATAGGGGTCCATGAGGTCACTTTTCCATTCATAAAAGGAGATAGAATTAAGCATATTTCGTCAAAGCTTTTCTATAAACATGATCTCTAAAAGAACGGTCACATTAACGTGCAACGAATTCATTCAAGTGACAATGAGACTGATTTATTCACCAAGTCTCCTCCAATTACAACCTTCAAGAATATGGTGCACAAGATCGAGATGCAAAGGTTCAAGGATTATCTCATTAGGGGGAGTTAATACACGTTGCACTCTTTTTTTCTTTCGAGGTTTTGTCCCACTGAGTTTTCCTTGTAAGATTTTTAATGAGGCAGCCTATACGTGTATTGTCATAGAATGTGTACTCTTTTTCTTCACTAGTTTTTTTTTACTAGATTTTTTATAGTAAGGTTTTAACGAGACATATTATATATCGATTAGACATTCAAGGGGGAGTGTTATAAATATATTGCCATATACAGTGAATGTTTACTTTACCATATATAGTGAATGTGTATTTTGTCATATATAGTGAATGTCTATTTATGGAAAAGTTAGAAACCCCAAGGTTAGTATTCCACTATAAATAAATGGGGTTTTATTCATTGTAATTCTCTCCTCAAGAATCCTCATGAGAAATAAAGAAGTCTTCTTTCTTCTCTCTCTGTTCTTCTTTTTCTTTGCTTTATATTTCATAACATATATGTATTTATATAGCAACATTTTACTTAAATACAAAATGCAACTTGCTATTTTTCGTAATTATGAAACAGTTGCTATAAAAGTTATAATTATAGTTGTTAAGTTGCTACTTTTGAAATTTTCCCAAAAATTAATCATTTCGTTTTTAATATTAAAAGTCAATCAGAAACAGTCTCTCTACTCCATCTGAGATAGTTGCATGTAGTTTACCCTCCCCAGACCTCAATTTGTAGGAATAGATTGAGTATGTTGTTGTTGTAATATTAAAAGTCAAAATTATAAGAATTTAGAGTATTTCAATTAATTAAAAGACCTAATAAATATAAAATCTATTATCACATACAAAATTCACACCACAAAGAAACTCGAACGCAACCAAAAAGAAGTGATTTTATATTAACGCAAAAATAAATAAGATAACTCTTAATAAATTTTAAAGTTAAAAATTAAAACCCAAATATATTCATATATGCAAATTTGTTATGCCATAACCTTCCCAAAATTAAATATTTACATATATAATTAGTTTTTCTTAAACAGATAAGTACTTTGAAATATTTATTATGGGACATGTTAATTAAGTTCTCAATCTATTAGGAGTCCTCTAAAAATTGGAAATTAATTTTCAAAAATTAGTCCTTAATTGGGCGTGCTTTTAAAAATTAGGAGCTTTCAATTACAACAACCTCTTACTATATATTTTCTTCTTTATCATATGTTTTAGGAGTTCTTAATTTAATTAAATAATAATTAAATGAAATAATTAGTGACAACTTTGTCTACTTCTAAGAAATTCGTGCTTTTAAACTTCCTAAAAAGAAAAATTTTGATACACGAACTGGTCTGAAAAAAGGCAGACTTGCTCCATGTCTTAAAGGGTCAGTATGTCAAGGCATAATTTATAGGAAAAATAACAGAAACTAGCATCCTTACGACTATAATTACAATAAATAGCAATACTTCTTTAAAATTGCAACTTTTAGTAAAAGTAGCAATATTTTATCCATTTCATAGTAATAGAAGAATATGTATTTTTCAGTTGTGCATATGTATTTATCAGTAATACATATATATTTGTATATGTATTTATATAGCAACATTTTACTTAAATACAAAATACAATTTGTTATTTTTCGTAATTATTAAACTGTTGCTATAAAAGTTATAATTAAGGCTATAAAGTTGCTATTTCTGAAATTTTCCCTAATTTATATCTATATCTTCTATATATATTATAAAGCAGAGTGATTTTGAATATCATTTTTGATAACAAAAATATCTATCTTTAAAGAAAAGTATCAATTTACACAAATTATGAATTTTGATTAATTAGTGAAAATGTTTTGATGTTTTGCAAAGAAAATTAATTGTTGATTGGTGAAAATTTTCTTTTAACTTAAATAAATTGATTTACATAAATTGTTATTTTTATTCTTGAAGGCTTATTTTCAAGAAAACATAAAGAGATTAATTTTATTAACCCAAGAATTTATACTACGTGATGAATTACAAAGAAAAAAAATATAAAGATAAAATAAAAAATGACAATTCAAAAAGAGATTTAATTTGATTTAACCAAAGTTCATTATAAACAAATAATCAAATAGGAATATACAAATAAACTAAAGAGGAAAAGTTTAATATTTGGGCCCCTGATTTGGCCCATTGAAATCTACCCAATTTTGGGCCCATTTTTCATGAATTTTTCAGCCCTTTCAGCTGGGTATATTGACTGTATATCACAGCCTTGCTTTTCACGTTTCATATGTATACATGTAGTATTACCAACTTACAAATTTGTATATCAACTTCCTTAGCTAAATCTTACCTCGCTTGGGCCTCTGTATTAGCTTCCCAACACCTGTATATGGCGTATATCTGCTGTATACCAGCACTGTACCAGTCCATTTTCATCATGTATTAGTCTATTTTGGACTTTGATGGGACTTGACTCAAGAGAGTGGGGGTTTGGCCCCCAAAATGCAAGAGGGAGAGTCCCGTTGACTCAAGTACTTCATGCATTTCAAAGAAGAGATAAAGATTAGTACATGATGCAACAAGGATCTAACATTGAATGGATAACTAGAACAAAGAAGCACGTCCAATTATATGGTTTTAACATTCTGCCCAAAACAACCTCCTTGGATGTATTCTCATCAAAGCAGATAAATTTTAGCAAGAGCATAAATCACAAAAATCATACAAAAATAGAATATGATCTCAAATAAACAATACTATGAGTAATAATTAACTAATGCTACTCTTGCATATGAAAAAGTAACAAACTTTAGTCGTCACGTACAACAAATCAAATCAGGATGACCATGGCTATGTTAATAATATTTGGAAAGTCAAAGAGAGGATTCTATAATTAAACACAAGGTCTTGTGTATTTTTATTGAAACTAGAAGGGGTATTCAGTATCTCAAAGTCATTTTAGCGGAGGAGGAGCAGCCAACATTTGACATAGATCCAAAACCAAATAGATGGATCGTCATGCCTCTTCCAGAGGTGAAGAAAATGAGATCGAAATAGCTCCGCTAATTTTATCTGACTAAACTTGAATATTTCGACGGGAAGGACCCTACTAGAACTACGCGTTGGTTTAAGTGTTATAGATGCAAACACACTAGTATTGAAAAAGAACCAACTTGAGACATGTGTCACGAAATTTGAAAGTAGCAACGAGTGTTTAAGCCAATATTTTTAACAAGATTTAAGCGAGAAAATGGCAAAAAAATTCAATCAAAGTATGTTCTCTGCATAAGGATTCACACTTTGGTTAAATCCTAAAGTACATAGAGCTCAGCTACTAAGGATATGTCAAATAAGGTTTATGGATCAATTAAGTATGATGGAAAGCTACTGGAAAGGGTGCAAAATCTTTGTGAATACCAACCACAATACTAACAGTAATGTTCACATTTAGAAATCCAAGCTAATCAACAAATACATGTTAGGCGTATAAGCAAAAATAACTTCGACAGAGATAAGTTCTAATTTTCTTAGAATATCACATAGAGGAAAACTAGAGATGAAAGATTACCTTTTGTGGGGCAGGAACTGGGACGACGAGCTTTTCAACTGAACAGACTTCAACACTGTCAAAACTCGATTCCAATCGAATTCTTCGGAAGTTGATTTTTCCAGTTGTGTTCTTCGAGAATTTTGGTTGCGTAAGGTTAGAAGCATGCGCCTTCAAAACCTTCAAATTTTTTCTCATAAATTCCCCTCTCACATGTATCCGTCACTATCTATTTATAAGGTAATTTGGGGGAAGAAATTAGGGTTTTGGATTTCAAATACGAATTTGAGTTGATTTTCTTGAGAAATTTAGAATTCCACATTGAGACAAGGGAGAGACACGTTAGGAATTAGATCTTTGCCCAAAATGGTGAACCACAGACTGAAAATTATGAAAGCCCTCTGAATTTTAGCCATGGATGGCTGGTTGTACGGGAGGGTAAAATGGTAAATGGGAGGCTAGGGGTTTTGCCGTTAAAGCTGAAATCGGGTTAACGTTGGGTTGGCGGAAGTTGTGTCGTGGATATCGGGTGTTGTTGTTTGTACGTTGCTGAAATTGATTGTACACTATTATTGTTGCTTTGCTGTTTAAGGGGAAAGGGGAAAAGAATTTGGGTCGGGTCGGTGTTGTGGGCTGCTGGGCCAGTTTGAGGGAAAAGGTGGGCTGGTTTGGGTAATTTAGAATTTTGGGATTTGAGAATCTAGGCTATTTATTAGATAGCCAAAATTAGGATTTTAGTCAAATTTATTCAAATTTCAACCAAATTGAACATCAATTGGCCATTTGTGTTGCAATCATTACCAATTCAATTTCAATTACGGACAAATTTAATAAATTAAATAAATTGAATTGCAATTCGATACAAATTAACAATCAATTTAATTCCGGGCTTCTTGACTTCACAAAATCAAAATAATTATTTTCTAAATAACTCATTTTAAAGACAACAATGTATCAAGATTTATCCTTTTAAAATTTTCAAGATAGTTCTTCATTAAAAAATAATTTTTTAAAATGATAATTATTGAAGCAACTAAAATTATGTGATCTCGTATACGTGAGTACGAAAACATATAATTTGTTACTTAATGAAAAAATTCACCTAAATGAATATTTTAGAAAGCATTATCAAGATGAAATAAATATTTTGATTTTATTTAAAATCGAGGAAATCCGAAATCAAACCTAGCTGTGGAGGACAAAAATTAGGTGTCAACAACTGCCCCCTCCCTTTGGGTAGAGTGAATGCAAGTAAACCTGGGCAAAGGGAGTTTGACGTTCCTAATTTTGTCCGACCACAAATTCATTTTCTCAAAATAGGCTGGTTTTCGCACGAATTTCGTGGAGTTATGGATGGACCTCCGTATCAAGTTTCCTACATATGTCAGGTTCTGTGAGAATTTAGATCACTTGTAGTTCATAAAGATTGATTTTTAAAGCACGATTTTCAGAGAATTCACAAGCTATCCCAGTTTTAAAATTTTGATAAAACTAAAAAGCTAGAGAATAAGAAGACTGGGGGAGGTTATAATGCAGTTGAGTTTTCAACGAAGAGCCCAAACTACATATCCCTGAAAGTCAGGGAATTAGACTGTCTGTAGTTCAACTCGATGAGTAAAAAAGATAGTCTTTTATGCTAAGACAACCTTTGACTTAGGATGAGCGACGGACAATTGAGTTATGGAAAAGAGACTTGTAACCTCATAACCATGAATATGGAGATCTTCACATCCATGGGCAAGAATTTTTTCAGACATAATTTTCAAAGCTCTAGATGTGTTGTCACTCGAATTTGAAGGAAAAGGAAAGTTACTTTCTGCGTGAGTTTAGAAATACTCCAAAAGTGAAACTGAAAACAAAATCCCAAAACACCCCCTTCTGATAGAGATATGATTTGATAATGGTGGAAGTCGTCTTTTAGCTCGCGTTCAAAGAGTTTGATATTCCTCTTCGGACTATGTCCCAGTTCATTGCTAAAAAAAAAATTCCACGTTGTGCTGCATCCTTTTTGGAGTCTTCCGTACCTATGGTTTTGGTTTGAGATTTTCATCGTCTTGGATGCTCTCGACAACATCTCAAGAAAAAGGTTGTTAGTAATAAAAATAATTCACGAAAGAGGGTATATAATCTGTTATCGTATCTCTGCGTGAGCTATTATCCAAAAGTGAAGTCTTTCTCTCATGTACTTGTTTGGAGAGAGATAATTTTTGTAATAATAGACACAACAACTCTCTCGGTCATTAGATAAAATAGGTGTTTTGACGGCTGGAAAAAAAAATCAAAGTGGGGTGGCCCTCTTGAGCACCGACGAAATTTTATATAGAACGATCTCTACAACCGCGTAATCCTATGCTAATGTGGCAATCCTTTTGGTCACCTATAGTGCTTCTCTTATGTGGAATGATAATATCTTCGGCTATCGACAATGATCTTTTGAATGTGATATCCGGTAAGTCTTGCGCATATTTTGTATCGATACGACTTATAAATATCCCTTGAATTGTCAATCTTTTGGTAATTTTGCGCATCATTTGATGTTGGGTATGAGTCGACTTACAATTATTCTTTGATTTGCTAGCTTTTGGGTAATCCTACTCATTATCCGACCTTGGATAAAAGATGACTTACAGATATCTCTCGAATTGCTAGCTCTCAGGTATTCCTGCACATCATCCAATCTTGGATAAAATATAACTTATAGATATCTCTCCAATGGGTAGTCTTTGGGTAATCCTGTGCATAATTGATCTTGGATATGATGCAGCTTATAGAGAACCCTTGGATCTATCAATTTTGATAATCTTACATATTTTTCTATAAGAATTTATTTGAGCTCTTATGGATAGCCTTCTAACTGTCGATCATCGAGTAACCTTGGACACTATCTGGTTAGGATGTTGTTGCGACTTACGAATGACCTATGGACTATCAACTCGCAAATAACCTTGCACACCATCCTATCTTAAATAATGTGACCTATAGATGACCCTCAGATTGTCAATTTTTGAAAATCTAGTACGTTGTATGTCTTCAAATAGCGACTCATAGACATCATTCGGACCATATGTTTCTTGAGATCCGGTGGTGAATGTCATTTGATCTTTGGTAATTGATGCACTTGAAGCTGATGAATAACTCTCAATACCAGACTGCTTAGCCTTTGCATGATTTGATCAGATATGAATGCTTCAGAATATCCTTCAACGCCAGACTTTTTCCTCTTTGTGTGATTAACAGGTATATATGGAAATGCTTCAAAATATCCTTCAACACTAGACTATTTCGCCTTTGTGTGAACGAATATATAGAAGACTTTGAATCAATCATGGTGTTACGATCCGTTTTAAAAAATAGTCAAAAACGTTTCATAATTTCGTGGCGAAAATAAAAGAGAAAGAAGTTTATTTGATTTTATTTTGAAAAATAACTTAGAGTCGCCATTTAATTTTAGAAAAATTAAGAAACCATTTAAACAAAGGTAATTTTGAATGAAAACCTTTTAAAAAATAACCAGGGTCTAGGTAAGAGTTCAAGTAAATCCAAAAGAAGGTGTTAGGCACTTTCGAAAATTCACAAATTGTGGTTCCCAACAGATTAAACTTGTTTGGCTAATTTTGATAATTCTGTAAGCTACTTGAAAAATATTATTTAAAATCTTGACTTTATTAAAGAATCTCATTTTTAAACAAATAAAATTTATTTAATACTAATCTGTTTAATTTATTCTATGTAACAAGTAAACGAAACATTAAAATTTTCAAATAATCCTAACTTTAACAAATTTATCCGGATTAAGACTTTAGGCTAAATAGTTAACCCAACTTCTTAAACTTGAATTTTGAATCGATAATAACCATGAAAGGATATAAGTAGATTCTTAAGTTATTCTTCGAATTTAAGTTTGCCTAAAGTAAAGGAATTAAAAATTAAAAATATTAAATAAACAACGTAAATGAATAATTTCAATATGATTTGCTCCTCGAGGATTCATCTAGATTAAATTAAATTACAAACAAATATTTAAATTAACTACAAGCAAATAAAAGAAGAAAAGAGTAGAGATTTGGCCCCTTTCTAGCCCATTTTCAAATCTGAACAGCCCTTAGGCCTATTTTTTGGGCCTTTTTCAGCTCTCTTTCAGCTGTGTATATCAGCTCCCTTTTATCCTTGCGTTTTTCTGTATACTGGGCGTACACATGACTGAAAATCAGTCATATATACATATCATTTGATCCTCCAGCTGTGTAGTTGCTTCCATTCCTCAATTCCTGCCGTATATCCTCTGTATATTATTGTATATCCATGTATACACCCTTATTTTTTTCAAGTTCATTTGGACTTGTAGAAGTTGACTTGGAGGAATGGGACTTGGTCCCTTAGATGCAAAAGGGGAAGATGGAGTTCAATGGACTTGATGACATCGCGTGCATCAAAGGAAAATAAATAAAATTAGTATAAATCCAAAATAATTCATCCAAAGTGAAAGAAAAGGAAAGAAAAATGAACAATGAGTCACTTAAAACTTCATCCAAATAATGTCATTTTCAACCAATTCAAACACCAATAAATACTATGCGAATTGAGAAAAAATAATAGAAGAATAGGTGCGATTCTCTGGATAAGCAAAAACATTTCAGACTTCCAAAAAAATAATCAAGTCAAGAAAGGTATAAACATCACATGAAATACATATAGTGAAAATTATCCCCTATATATTTATTAGAGTGGAAATTATTAGTTATAGCAATACTTTTAGATAATTACTTTAATAACTTTTTAATTGCAAGTTGTAGCAACTATTTAAAAAATTATTTTAAAAAAAAAATGGTTAAACATTTTTTAAGTAAAAATAACTCCTTTTTTTTGGGGCTTGTATTCAACTTCTCCTTAATAACTATGTAGATAATTATGGTAAGAGTGAAATGTAATCAATATTATATCTTCATGTATTATCATTTTTACCTTTTTCAAAAAACTCTCAATTTATTATTGTCTCTCACAAATACACGTTCTCTCTCTCCCTATTTTCACTCCATCTTATTCTATATTTTCTCCACATTTATTTTTCTCAAAATCAATCAAAATCCTTCATAGATAATCACAAATTTCATCTTCACATTTTTTTTTTTACTTCTTTCATTATTGAAGAACCAGATGTACTGTCATTTTTTTTTAATAAATCTTGATTCCTTTTTTTGCAGTATGAAAGATGACAGTGGTCGTGTTCGTTCAACCCTAATTTAATAGAATCTTGATCAAAGAGATAAGCATATGGTGTATGAAATAGATATATAAACTGGTATCACCTAAATTGAATATCACAATCCATAGATACCAGTTTATATATCTATTACATATATACATTTCATACAAATGTGACGAAATCACTTTTTAAATCGATTCCATTCAATTTATAATCTAAAGTATATCTACTTAATTAAATATCACAATTCATAGAGTTTGTTAATAAGTTGGTATTAAAAAAATATTAAGTAAAAAAATTTGTATATCTATTCCATCGATATAAAATATAAAATTAATCATTCGTATACAAGTATTATCCAGATTTTTGACTTTTAATTCAATACCATTTTCATCCACTAAAAACATTAGCAAGTATCAAATTTATAAAACTCTTTTCATACAAATGTGACATATACGAAACTTCCTCAATATCAATTTTAATATCAATTCTACACATTGAGAACTCAAGAAAAAATAATTAAATATGAAATGAGTATATTAATTGACTTCAACGATTAAACTAATTCATGAATATCGTATTATGTATCATTTTCATACACTAAATACAGTTATAAGAATACATCATTTGTGTGTAGAATTTTATATACCAATTTAATAAATTGAGACCCGCAAAATTGAAAATTATTTAAAATATGACTTTTATTATTTATAAATTGATTTTAACTTAATCGTTTAAAATAGTACATGATATTAGATTGTACAATTTTCACGAATTAAAAATACCGGTCACATCCCATCTTCCTCCATGCATCACAAGTAGAGGATGTAAACTATCATCATATTTTTTAATTCAGATTCAAAAAAAGTCTTATACTAGTATTATTTTAGAAGAAGAAGGAGACAAATATGGAGAAATAATTTAAAAGAAAACAGTGAAGAAGAAGAAGAAAAGATCAATGTTTTGATAATGAAGATTTAAGGAAAAAAAATGATATGTTTTTAATGAAGGCGAGAATCGTTTTGTGAGAAAAAAAAGGGATGATTGATATCCTGATAATAACTGCACATCTTTTTTAATGGGACGAAAATCTTTTTTTATTTATATGTAATTTGTACTTTCTTCTTTATATTAATTAAAAAAATATTTTTTTTGGAGAAAATTAACTATATAAACTTATTAGATTAGTTATTACAAGTTATAGCAAAACTTTTAAGTTTTCAAGTTATATCAACTTTCATTTAAAAAAAATAATATAAAAGGTTTTTTTTGTTTTGTTGAAAATACAAAAAAATAATTAATGAAAAAGGAAAATTAAAATTTAATACAATTAATATACAATTTACCTTCCTTAAAAATAGTTAGCCTTAAGTACTGATATTTATCCACCCCCAAATCCCTCTAACCGTTGTTTTACTCCTATTTTAATGCTTGCATTAAGAGTTTCCATCTTCATACACTACCTTGTTCTTTGTACATGATTTCTTTCTGCCAGTAAACAAAAAACGTCTTCTAACAAAGTGATGTTGATTATAATTTGAAAGAAAAGCAAAAACAAGTATTTCTTTAGATAACAAATATGAATTCCGTTAATTTGCATTCAATCATGACATGTCATGGAGGGAGATGAGATTCGTCAGGTTTGTTAATTATTTTTATGAAAATGGATATTTTTCATTCTAAACGAATTTAAAGATTTATATTTTAGTGTTTCTTCAATTATCTATTGTTACATTATTGAATTTTGTACGTTTATCAATTGCATGCAAACTAAAATTATTGTTTAAACAGGAATACCGAGGAACTTTGGAATTAATGGGATAATGTATGATGCAACAACAAAGTACAAAGGATTAGTAAAAGCAATCGCAACACAACTGATGATAGACACATCTTCAAATAATCTTAAAATATGATACATAATAAGTGATAGATGCCCAACTATGGTCATACATAATGACACAAATGTGTAGATGTATCTGAAACAGAAGAAAACTGTTGCTGATTTCTTCTTAAAATATCCATTGTACGTTACAATTTTGGATAAATTAGACGGTCTAATTCACCAAACTGAAGGAGCAATTGTTTGTGTTAGGAAAAAGTGTTCTAACGACAAAATGGACAAAAGAGAAGGCTATTTTCAAAAGAATATATTCGTTTGATCGGGATAAGTCCAGATTTTGAAGAATTTGAAGAAGAACGTGTGGATATAATTTCTGATGTAACTAATATCAACACAGCTGTAAAACAAACTTACAAGGATAAACAAACACTGGCTAATATTATGGATTTGCACGCATTTATGAAACAGTTCTCTTATCGAACTGAAAGGTCAAGCAATAGCAGGTGAAAATATTTTTTTTCTTGTATTAAATTGGATATAATTGTTGTATGTAAATTCGATATCTATTTTTTGAGTTTTAATTTTGTTTTTAATTTAACAGCTACTATTTGATTTGTGTGGTGGAGGACTGTACTTGGTTTCTCCGTTCTTCCAGAATTAACAAATCAAAGATTTTTAAGATAAGAAAGTATTGTGACATTCATACATGCTCAATAAAGGATCAAGTTTATGCAAGACGTCAAGGAATGACAAAAATGATAGCCGAAATGATCGTAGGTAATTATGTGCACACCAAAAGAATATACACTCCTAATGATATTGTTTCTGACATGATGATGAAGCATGGAATTTCACTAGATTATCATCAGGCATGGCGTGCAAAAACCAAAGCTGTTAATATGTTGTGCGGTGATCCTACCGAGTCATATCAAAGGATACTAGGTTATTTATATATGTTGGAAAAGCATTATCCTGGATCTGTTGTTAGCTGGGAGAAAATCAAAGAAAATAGATTCTTGTATGCTTTTGTTGAATTGGACGCTTCAATTCATGAATGGGAATATTGCAGGCTAATTATTGTAGTCGATGGAGCAACTCTAAAATCGCTTTACGGTGGAACTATGCTGACTGCGAGCACATTGAACCCAGGAGTTAAAGTTTTTTATTTTCTAAAAGATTGATATGGAAATCATATTAGAATCTTAAGACGTTGTATAATATTGGTATGTCATATGTATGTATTTTGTTTGTTTTGCTAAAAAGTAATCAACTAGTATATTATATGAAGTATGTTATGAATGTAGGTCATATACTACCCCTTGCTTATGATGTGGTTGATTCAGAAAATATTGCATCTTGAACTTGATTTTTTGATAAATTTAAGATTGCATTTAGTGAAAGGGAAGGTATGTGTATAATGTCCGATAGAAACGAAAGTATTTGGAAGGCAACATCAACAGTAAATCCAATCTATTACATCATGCTTGCATTTGGCATCTGTGGTGCAACATTGTAATGCCCCAAAATTTCATTCTGAGACGTCACATGGTGCTTAAGGCTACAAGTAGCCCTAAACTAACCCTTTGAGCCTGTTACTACTTCTAAAACTTACTTTTAAGATGGATAAAGTAAAACAATGGAACTGTCATAACATATCTCAACTGAAATAACAAAAGAATACTGTCTGAATAGCAACATGCTGAAAAGTCTAAAACACCACTGAAAGTCTAGTCTGACAAAGCCTCTACTACTCAAGAACTAGAGAGCCATTGGGACAGATCCCCAACTGACTCATACTCAACTGAAAAGAATAACCCAACTACTATGAAGACTGAAATCAGGGAAAACAGGCCCTTGAACTATGAGGACTCACCAACTATGGAGGTGTAGATCAATGTACTCGGAGATCACTGACACTGGTGAGACTGAGCACCTGAACCTACATTATGAGACAATATAGCACACAGACGTATATGTGGATCAATACTTTGAGGATGTACTGAGTATATGGGGGTGTATGCGATACTTAAATAATAATATCATCAATCTTTACAAAAATCACGCATGCTAATATAACTGACTCACATAGCTCAAATAATCTCAAAATGCATATCTCGTAAATTATGAATAATGGAACACATAGTATAAATCTCATCTCAAGGAACATACTTTACTTTAGAAACTGATTACTTACTCTTACTAATAGGGAAACCTACTTTCTTCTTGGGAAAATTTTACTTTAAGAAACTACTCTGAAAAATCTTGCTATTAGGGAAGTTCTCTTAACCGACATACACCATGCGAGCTACATGGAGTCTAACGTCTTGTCCTCCTAAGGAAGAAACCTCACGTTGGGGAGAGGCATCATACTCTTTCCAGGGTGTATAACCTTAACTTAGTGATTACTATCTCGGCCTCGGGCCCATAAATCTCAATTCTACGGTGGTACGTAGTTCTGGGGTATGAAATCATAGTAACTTACCCAACTCGGTGCTAAATACTACTCCCTTTAGTTATCTAAGCTCATCTCATGGAAGTCCACTTTAAAATAATCTCGTGGTTCATAAAGAACCCAACTATAAAATCTATAATCTTATTTAGAAAAGTGGATTTCAAAGCTACTATGACCGTTAAGGTCAAAACTTTCTCAATAATCTCAAAATACTCAAATCATGGGTGCTTATAGCACAAAATTTCTTAAAATTACAATTTCAAATAAGGCTTAATGACCCATATATCAATCTCACGTTAAGACATATCAAAATTCATACTCGATATCATAAAGATTCATAAATCATATAGAAATCTGGAAATTTTCTGCAATATGCATTATAATCTCAACATACTCATGTACTTCAATTTCTAAAACATGTAAAACCATATATATTTGTAATTAAAACAACTTTTGAGCACAAGGACGAAAGTAGTGTCCTTGTTCAAACCCCACATACCTTAGATTATGACTTGTAGATGAACAAACTTGCTTGAGACTCTTTTTCGTACTCTTGAGTGAGGGTTCTTGAAGCTTTTAACTTGGGAACCTTGAATCTTAACTCAATTTGTAGAAACTATGGTGGAATCTTAAGGTTCTTGGAGAAAGATTTGGATTTTCTCTTGAGGGTTAATCTTGAGAGAAAACCCTAGTTCTTGATGCTTTGGATGATTCTGAAGTTCTATGCTTCATTTTGATATATCTAGGTGTTAAAAAGGGTGGAAAAGGACCAAAGAGCCCTTTTAAAAATGGCTTTAAAATGCTGAACGGGATCTGCGACGGTTCGTCGCTGGCTCGATGGTCCGTCGGTCCAACCTTCTCACTTGGACCAATATAGGGGCTTACTTCCTTAGTAGCGATGGCTCGAGCGACGGTCCGTCGCAAGCTCGACGGTCCGTCAACCTGCCCGTCGCACCTGGGCGGTTCTGACAACTCTCAGTAAAATAGCCATAACTTCTCACTCCGATACCGAATTTGGACGAAATTGTATCATTGGAAAGCTAATTCAATTTCCTATATGATAAAAAGTCAAAATTAGGAAAATTTTATCTGATTTAAACACTACTCACTTTGGAAGTCATTCCTTAATCTTATAGAGATACAATTTAGACTTAAGAAAAGTTCGGGGTATTATAATATCTCCCCCCTTGGGAACATTCATCCTCGAATGTCACTAGCTAAGCTAAGAATACATAGAATGCACAGCTGAATGAATTTCTGAACTAACTTTACCTCTTTCTAAACTTTTGAGTACTTCTGAGAATGCATGAACTCATAGAGAAGACAACTATATAGCTAAATACACAGGATTAGAAAGGAACTTGAATTAAGAAAGAGTAATACCTTCAGCTAAATCTGAGTCTACGGGGAAGAGATAAGGGTACTTGGCTCGCATTTCTGGTTCGGCTTCCTAAGTAGCGCCCTTCACGGACTGGTTCCACCAGAGAATTTTGACTAAAGAAACCTCTTTGTTCCTTAGTCTACGGATCTGATGGTCTAGAATCTCGACTAGAATCTCTTTGTAAGAAAGACTGGTCTAAATATCTGAGCTCTCCGAAGGATCTACAACAACGAAATCACCAATGCTCTTCTTAAGCATGGAGACGTGAAAGACAGGATGAACATCTGATAGATCTGCAGGAAAATCAACTTCATAAGCTACTCTCCCAACACGACTCAGAACTCTATAAGGGCCAACATAATGGGGACTAAGCTTTCCCTTTTTGCCAAACCTTTTTACCCCTTTCATGGGTGAAATCTTCAGATACACCAAGTCACCCACCTCAAACTCAAGATCTCTTCTCTTCACATCTTTAACCTTTCTCTAATCAACTTAACTTTTTCTATAGCCTCAAACACTGCATCAGGCCCAATCACAGCAGCCTCACCCACTTCAAACCAACCTATGAGTGATCTACATCTTCTACCATACAAAGCCTCAAATGGTGCATCTGAATACTAGAGTGATAACTATTGTAATACGCAAACTCAATCAGTGGAAAATGCTCATCCCAAATACCCTTGAAATCAAGAGCACATGCCCTCAATATATCTTCTAGAGTCTGGATGGTCCTCTCAGCCTGACCATCTGTCTGTGGGTAAAAGACGGAACTAAGATGTACTTGGGTACCAAGACCCTTCTGAAAATCTCTCCAAAACTGGAAAGTAAACTGAGTACCCCTATCCGAGATGATAGACAAGGAAACTTCATGCAATCTGACTAACTCCCAGATATACAACCTAGCATAATCCCCAACTGTATAAGTTGTATGCACTAGTAAGAAATGCGCTGACTTAGTCAACCTGTCTATAACAACTCAAATCGAATCATGATGATGACACAAAAGGTATAGACCAGTCACGAAATCCATATTTACCTCTTCCTACTTCTAAGTGGGGATACCAAACTCTTCCATCTTACCACCAGGTCTTTGGTGCTCTACCTTAACCTATTGCAAGTTACACACTTTACTACAAACTCTGCTATATCCTTCTTAATTCCACTCCACCAATAGACTTCCCGCAAGTTACGGTACATCTTGGTGGCACCGGGATGAATAGAATACCGTGCACCATGCGCCTCATCCATAACTCTCTGCCTCAAATCACCAACACATGAAACACACAATCTATTCTGACATCTCAACACACCATCTCCCTGTTGGGAGAAAACCTCTACCTTTTGGTCCTTAACTGACTTCTTTAGTTTGACCAAACTAGCATCTATGTCTTCCTTCTCCTTCACTTCAGAAACTAAAGAGGATTCAGAACCACTCTGAACCCAAATATTCTCCTCAGCTGAATCAAGCAACCTAACACCTAGTCTAGCCAAACGATGCACTTCCCAAGCTAACTCTTTCTTATCTTTTTCCACATGAGCAACACTGCCCATAGACAATCTACTAAGGGCGTCTGCCACTACGTTGGCCTTGCCTGAATGATACAACATGCTCATATCATAATCTTTTAGCAACTTTAACCATCTTCTCTGATGAAGATTTAACTCCCTTTGAGAAAACATATACTGCAAGCTTTTGTGGTCCGTAAACACATCAATATGAACACCATATAGATAGTGTCTCCAGATTTTCAAAGCAAAAACTATAGTAGCTAATTCAAGATCATAGGTTGGGTAATTCTTTTCATGCGGCTTCAACTGTCTAGAGGCATAGGCTATAACCTTACCTTTTTGCATCAACACATAACCTAAACCAACTCTAGAGGTATTACAATATACCACAAAACCATTTGTACCATCAGGCAATGTCAAAACGCAGGCTGAAGTGAGTCGAGTCTTCAACTCCTGAAAACTCTTCTCGTAAGAATCTGACCACAGAAACTTAACTTTCTTTTGGGTCAGTCTAGACATAGGATATACAATAGATGAGAAACCTTTAACAAAACGGCGGTAATAGCCAGCTAGACCTAAAAAACTTTTAATATCTAAAGGAGAGATAGGTCTAGGCTAATTTCTTATAGCTTCTGTTTTTTGGGGATCAACTCTAATGCCTTCGGCTAAAATAATATGACCGAAAAAGGCTACTGACCTTAGCCAAAATTCACACTTGCTGAATTTGACAAATAACTAATGATCTCTAAGAGTTTGCAAGCAATTCTAAGATGATCCGCATGGTCATTCTATGTACGGAAATACACAAGGATATCATCTATGAACACTATGACAAACATATCAAGATACTGTCTGAACACTCAATTCATGAGGTCCATGAATGCTGCTGGAGCATTGGTTAGCCCAAAAGACATGACTAGAAATTCAAAGTGACCATAGCGGGTTCGGAAGGCTGTCTTTGGAATATCACATTCTCTCACTTTAAGCTGATGATAGCCGGATCTAAGGTCTATCTTGGAGAAATAACTTGCACCATGAAATTGATCAAACAGGTCATCAATTCTAGGAAGAGGGTATGTATTCTTGACTGTGACCTTATTAAGATGACGATAGTCAATACACATACACAAAGAACCATTTTTTTTCCGCATGAACACGATGGGTGTATTCAAAAAATGAAGGTGGCGGAAATGCGGATGTTGCGTTGGATGTGTGGGCTGACTAGGGGGGATAGAGTTCAGAATAAAACTATCAGGGAGAAGGTTGGTGTGACTCCAGTGGAGATTAAGATACGGGAAATCCGATTGAGATGGTTTGGACACGTGATGAGGAGGGGCATGGATGCCCTGGTTCGTAGGTGTGAGAGGCTAGCTTTGGATAGTTTTAGGCGGGGTAGGGGTAGGCCGAAGAAGTACTGGGGAGAGGTGATTAGGCGGGATATGGAGCAGTTACAGCTTACTGAGGACATGACCCTAGATAGGAAGATCTGGAGGACGCAAATTAGGGCAGAAAGCTAGGGTCAGTTTGGGTCGCTAAGGTAGGGAATTACTTGGTGGGGGTGCTATTCTTGTTATGATACCTTGTTTTATGCTTTATTACAAATCTGTTTACTTTTATATGTTTACTATTACTTGTGGTGTCGTATTTATGTTATGCCATCTTGTTCCATGCTTTACTATGAATTTATTTAGTATTCCGTGTCTCGAGCCGGGGGTCTATCGAAAACAACCTTTCTACTTCTTTAGAGGTAGAGGTATGGACTGCGTACATCTTACCCTCCCCAGACCTCACTATGTGGGAATACACTGGGTTTGTTGTTGTTGTTGAACACGACAGGTGTGCCCCAAAGAGAAACATTGGGCCTTATGAAACCTTTGTCTAGAAGATCTTTGAGTTACTCTTTCAACTCCGTAAACTCTGCAGGTGACATATAGTATAGAGGAATAGAAATAGGCTGTGTATCGGGAAGAAGGTCAATCCCGAATTCTATCTCTCTATCAGGAGGTACCCCTGGGAAATCTTTCGAAAAGACATCAGGAAACTTATTAACTCTACTGACTGACTGAATGGTTAAAATCTCAAACTTAGTGTCCTTAAAACTAACTAGATGGTAGATGCAACCTTTGGATATCAACTTTTTAGCTTTGATATAGGATATAAAGTGATTCTTGGGAGATACTGAACTTTCGGACAACTCGAAGACTGGCTCATCAGGAAACTGAAACTTAACCACACGGGTACGACAGTCTATAGATGCATATCAAGACTGAAGCTAATCCATACCTAGAATTATATCAAAATCAACCATCTCCAACTCTATCAAATCAACAAATATGACTCTATGAAGGACAGTGACAAAACACTTTTTATACATTTGCTTAGCAACAACTGACTCACCTACTGGAGTAGAAACCAGGAAAGTCTTGAGAATCTTTGCGGGACTCATTTCAAAATTCACAGCAACTAATGGGGTCACATAAAAGAAACTTGACCCAGGGTCCAACAACACATAAACATCAAAGTGAAAGACACGGAGCATACCAGTAACAACATGGGGAGAATCCTCCTGTTCCTGAAGGGATGGTAAAACATAGAATCTATTCTGGTACTGACTGCTAGCCGTACTGGATGAAGCTCCCTGAGGAGGGGCTGGACGGGCTAAAGAAGCTGGTGCACTGGTATTCTAAGTATGAGGTCGAACATCTCTGCTCCCCTACCTAGCATGCGGGTACTCTCTAAGTTTATGGCCTATCTTTCCACAACCAAAAAAACCTCTTTGATCAGCTAAGCACTTACCGAGATGGACCACACTTAGTACATAGAGGATGACGAGGTCTGTTACTTACACTGTTCTGGGACCTGGACATAGAAGGCCTATTCCCCTTCTTCTGCCTATTTCTGGGCGCGGGAGCACTAGTTTATGAAGGTGCTGGCATAGATGAACGATCCTGAAACTGGGGTCGGTTCCCTCCATGGGATCTAGTCTGGCCATGCTCAAACTGCTCCGATCTAGCCCTCTTATTTCCCCTTACTCTATCTGTCTCCCTTATCTTATTTGCCTCAATCTGTTGAGCGTGCATCATCATCCTGGATAGATACGTATCCCTATTGAGCATAGCAGTCCTACACTCTTTCAGCACTAAACCAGACACACCGGTCATGAACTTACACTTACTAGATCGGGTGTCATCTACCAAGTCAGGAGCATACTTGGCTAACTGGTTGAACTTGAGGCAGTACTCCTTAACAGTCATAGAGCCTTGCCTCAGGTTCATGAACTCCTCTATATTCGCTTTCCTCATCTCACGTGGGAAAAACTTATCCAAGAATGTATCTTGGAACACCTGCCAAGTAATAGGAGTAGCATCCTCCCCGCTACTCTTCCTCCATGCCACAACCCAGTTATAAGAAATGTCTTTCAAATGATAAGAGGTCAGTTCCACACTCTCCTCTTCAGTCACATGCATAACCTGGGTTATCTTCTTCACCTTATCAAGATACAACTGTGGGCCCTCTCCTACCTTCGACCAATAGAATTTTGGTGGATTTATCCTCATAAAATCTTGAATCTTGGATTCTACTAAATCACCTCCTTGCTAATGTGGAACAACAGTCTGAACATTAGTAGTAACTGCCTAGGCTAACGCCTGAAAAACTGCCCGAAACTCAGCGTGAGACATATTCTCATTCAGGGGATCAACAGGTTGAGGTTGCTGGTTATCATTCTTACGGGCATTAGCTCTTTGGGGAGGCATTTTCTGTCATAAAAGAGCACGAATTAATAGCAGAGAGAGACAACTATAAAAACGACGGATTATGAAAGAAAGAGGTGACCCCTTTTTTTTCCTAAAACATCTTGTAACCTCTTGCTCATAGATGTGGAGTGCTACACATCGATGATCAAGACTCTACGTAACGCGGCTTGTCAGACTCCCTAGGAATCCTTAAACCTTAGACTCTGATACCAAGTTTGTAACGCCCCAAAATCTCATTTCGAGATGTCACACGGTGCTTAAGGCTACAAGTAGCCCTAAGCTAACCCTTTGAGCCTGTTACTACTTCTAACACTTACTTTTAAGATAGATAAAGCAAAAAAATGGCACTGTCATAACATATCTCAACTTAAATAACAAAAGAATACTGTCTGAATGGAAACATGCTGAAAAGTCTAAAACAACACTGATAATCTAGTCTGACAAAGCCTCTACTACTCAAGAACTAGAAAGCCATTGGCACAGATCCCCAACTAATTCATACTCAACTGAAAAGAAATAACTCAACTACTATGAAGACTGAAATCAGGGAAAACAGGCCCTCGAACCATAAGAACTCACCAACTATGGAGGTGTAGATCAAGGTACTCGGAGATCACTGACGCTGCTAAAACTGAGCACCTGAACCTACACTATAAGACAATGTAGCACACAGACGTATATGTGGTTCAGTACTTTGAGGATGTATTGAGTATATGAGGGGGTATGCGATACTTAAAATAATAATATCATCAATCTTTACAGAAATCATGCATGCTAACATAACTGACTCACATAGCTCGAATAATCTCAAAATGCATATCTCGTAAATTATGAATAATGGAACACATAGTATAAATCTCATATCAAGGAACATACTTTACTTTAGAAACTGATTACTTACTCTTACTAATAGGGAAAACTACTTTCTTCTTGGGAAAATTTTACTTTAAGAAACTACTCTGAAAAATCTTGCTATTAGGGAGGTTCTCTTAACCGACATACACCATGCAAGCTACATGGAGTCTAACGTCTTGTCCTCCTAAGGAAGAAACCTCACGTTGGGAAGAGGCATCATACTCTTGCCAGGGAATATAACCTCAACTCAGTGATCACTATTTCGGCCTCGGGCCCATAAATCTCAATCCTACAGTGGTACGTAGTTCTGGGGTATGAAACTGTAGTAACTTACCTAACTTGGTGCTAAATAATACTCCTTTTCCTTAACAATTCTCATCTCATGGAAATCCACTTTAAAATAATCTCGTGGTTCATAAAGATCCCAACTATAAAATCTGTAATCTCATTTAGAAAAGTGGATTTCAAAGCTACTATGACCGTTAAGGTCAAAACTTTCTCAATAATCACAAAATACTCAAATCATGTGTGCTTATAGCACAAAAGTTCTTAAACTTACAATCTCAAATAGGGCTTAATGACCCATTTATCAATCTCACGTTAAGACGTATCAAAATTCATACTCGATATCATAAAAATTCATAAATCATATAGAAATCTGGAAATTTTCTTCAATATGCATTATAATCTCAACATACTTATGTACTTCAATTTCTAAAACATGTAAAACCATATATCTTTGTAATTAAAACAACTTTTGGGCACAAGGAAGAAATGAGTGTCCTTGTTCAAACCCTACATACCTTAGATTATGTCTTGTAGATGAATAAGCTTGCTTGACACTCTTTTTCGTACTCTTGAGTGAGGGTTCTTGAAGCTTTTGACTTGGGAACCTTGAATCTTAACTTAATTTGTAGAAACTATGGTGGAATCTTAAGGTTCTTGGAGAAAGATTTGGATTTGCTCTTGAGGGTTAATCTTGAGCGAAAACCCTAGTTTTTGATGCTTTGGATGATTCTAAAGTTTTATGCTTCATTTTGATATATCTAGGTGTTAAAAAGGGTGAAAAAGGACTAAAAAGACCTTTTAAAAATGACTTTAAAATGCTAAACGGGATCTGTGACGGCTCGTGCGATGGTCCATCGCTAGCTCGATGGTCCGTCGATACGACCATCGCACTTGGACCAGAATAAGGGCTCACTGCCTTAGTAGCGACGGCTCGAGCGACGGTCCATCGTAAGCTCGAAGGTCCTTCAACCTGCCCGTCGCAAGCTCGACGGTTCGTCAACCTGCCCGTTGCACCTGGGCGGTTCTAACAACTCTTAGTAAAACGGCCATAACGTCTCACTCCGATACCAGATTTGGATGAAATTGGTATTGTTGGAAAGCTAATTCAATTTCCCACACGATAAAAAGTCAAAATTAGGAAAACTCTATGTGATTTAAACACTACTTACTTTGGAAGTCATTCCTTAATCTTATATACATATAATTTAGACTTAAGGAAAGTTCGGGGTATTACAAACATAAAGGTAAACTTTCGTAAGAATCTTGAAGAATTGCATAAAAAAAATTTTGCAATGGAAAAGGAATATACTCTACAACAATTTAAAGAGTTAATGGGAAGGGTGGACCAAATAGATAAGAGAGTTAGGGGGTATTTATTCCAAATTGGCTACAACAAATGGGCAAGGGTTCATTCTACTGTCAAACGGACTTCGACGATGACATCAAACATAGCGAAATCCATCAATAACACCAACAAAATAGCTAGAAGATTATCTGTGGTTTCAACAATGGATTTTATGAGGTTAATGATTGAATCATGGAATGCAAAACAACATGAGGAGGCAACAAACACATTAACAGAGTTGACAGTCAAATATAATGATATTTTGACAAATAAGTGTTTGCTTTCTCAGAGAATGATAGTAAGTCCTTTATCCATTACTTTATACATGAATTAAATTTTTTATTAATTGGTTTATGTATTAAAGTTTCTTCTGAATGCAGGTAAAAATATCAAATTAATTCTTGCATACTGTAAGTAACGGAGCAAAAAGATTCATTGTTTGTTTGCAAAGCAGAAAGTGCAGTTGTGGAGAATTTCAATTGGATAAAATACTATGCTCCCATGCTATGGTTGCTATTACGTATATAAACCTACATGGCGAGAATTATTGCTCACCTTACTACAACAATAAATTTTTTAGAGAAGCTTATGTCATACCAGTTGAACCTCTTCCTTGTGAAAGTACATGAGAAATACCACGTGAAGTGTTGGATGAAGTTGTATTGCTACATTATTCAAAACGACCTCCCGGAAGACTATGTTATGAAATATGGAAAGCACCAAATGAAGACAAGTGTAAACGTTCAAAGATTACATGTAGTGGCTATTATCGTGAGGGGCACAATAAAAGGACTTGCCACAAACATGCACCACCCGCTTAAGATGGAATCTGTGTTTCTTACTTTATGTTGATGTTAATGTTTTTCTTAAAATATTTATGATTAATAAATTCAAGTGTTAAGATTTGTGTTATTTTAAGTAATTTGGGGTTATGGATATTTATTTTTATTGGTTTTAAATAATCAAATATTTGAGAGTTGGTGAATTTTTTTTCAATTAATATGACTGAACACGCATATAATGTTGCAAAAAATAACAACATACACCATAAATGCACAGTAATGTGCAGTTGTTGCAATTTGGTATGTAGGTATTTGAATCAATAACAAACAATGTGTTATTTTCATGGTATTTTCAGTAACAAAACAACGAATACTATGTGAGGACCTCGAATACTATGTCATCAAAACAACGATTCTTCATAATTGTATTGTGGTGCATGAAAGCTAGAGAAACAATGAAAAAACCCAGTCCTATCACGTTAGATGTGTAAGACAAATACACAAACTAGGACTCATACCCATGTAAGATAGTGATAGATATTGTACATCCTAGTTTGCATAATAACTTACAATCTGTAGAATCATATTTGGATACATGTAAAGTTCAAAGATAGAGATAAGGAGAAATAAGTAAGTAGGTCACTTATGCATTGTATATAAACCATGTTGGAGCAGACGTATAATACACAAGAAAAAAAGCAAAGCTTCTGCTTATTGTTTTTTTATATGGATCATAAAGTTTTACTTTTTTTTGTCTCATCTAAGTTTGTCTTTGGTTAATCTGTGGGGTTGCCAAACTTTGGTTGCCATTAACATAAAGTTTTTGGTTCCTTCTACACCTAATCACCTAAAAAATGAGTGTTTCTTTTTTAACTATACAAATGATAAATTGCAAATATTTTATAATTAATTAAAAGTTAATATTCAGAGCATGCTGATCTGCTCTATTTTTTTTTCAAATATTCATCTACAGAAGAAAGAGGACTGCTCCGGTCTTGACGACTGCTGAAGGATGTGGAATTATCATAATTAACGTTAAAAAATGCAAGACTTAAATGGGACTCTGCACTTGAATGGGACTCTGCACGTCAAGAAACACCATGTATAATAGCTGAATGCAATAAATGTAAGTATCAAATTGGGTTGAAAATTATATAATCTACAAGAACTAATACAAGCACAAGAACTTCCCCAATTAAAAATACTGTTGCTTTACTTCATCACATCAATAAAGTTCAATCAAAAGGAACCAAAAATCAATATAGAGTAACAAAATTTTTTGGGTATCCTTGTAACTATTAGAAAAGATCCTACTACTTTCAAATATCAAAACATCCATCAAAAAACACAAGAACTATATAAGAACAACTACTGTTGTAATGTTTTGTGACTGGTATTATCGTGTCCTTGAACTTCCAAACTGCTCCCTAGATCTTTTGAAACCACCATGCTTGCTAGTAACATTTTCAGTTGCCTCACTTTCACTGATTACTCCATCATTCTGCTTTCGTCTGGCATAATTCCATAGTAGTGCACCATATCTGAGTCGATAGTTGACAACACCAAATAGTCTATTGGAGATATCAAACATTCCATGACTAATGCACTCAAAAAAGGCACATACAAACATACCATAGTCACTGTAAAATAGAAAATCAGAAAAATCACTTATAAAGCAACATATATATTAATATAAATACATAAAAACACAATTTAAATGTAACTTACTTAGATTGAGGTCCTTGCTGTGATGTATCCTTCAAAATGACATACTTCAAAGGTTCACTCAGTGATTTATCAATGTATGCAACTTCCCGATGCCAGTCAATATCCGAACATTTCCCGTAAAAATTAGTGGCAACCAAAAATATAGGGATCATGGTAGAAAGAGATCGAACATGATCTAAAACATTCTTTGAATGGACAACACCTCCCATCATTGAATCATAAACATATAGACACCTATGTCTAATTTGGAAAACAACCAATATTAAATGAAATGAGTCACTAACATTCACAAGAATGATGATATTATCAATAAAATCCCAGAGAACATTGGCAAGCAGTTTGTAACTCCTAATATACTGGCTAACATGGTGTTCAGGAGTGATACAACTCATTTCCTCATTTAAACTCAACCATTATTGATGAATTAAACACATTCATTTAATAAAGAAGACATCAGTAGTGGTGTATGTAATAGGCTTCACGACACTGTACTTTAATTTTTTCCTCAAGTATTACATTTCACGTCAACATGTTGAATAAACAAAAATTATATTAGAAAAAAGCAAACAGATAAAACAGATATGCAGAACAACACTGGACAAAGAGAATTATACAATAGCATAATTGGTGTGTCCTGTGTACAAAATACTCATCATCCAAGCATACTAACCAGAATTATACTCTAGCATACACAGAAAATATAGATATGTAGTATCTCAGTATTTTGGATAAAACACATGAAATTGTTTTGCATTATCGAAAAATATAGTACTCCTTCTCTGAAATTCAGCATCTATCTTCTATTTTTTAGCTTTCTCTAAAATAGTCAATAGTGTTATTTTCCTAACGAAGAATGTCATGTATCCCATACTACTCAAACCGTAGTATTCCTCGTTCACAATGGAATAGGATGAAAGCTGAAAGGTAACAACTATCAATAGACAGATAAAGGTGCCATACATTACACAGATAAATTGCATGGTGTATTAAGCTAAGCAATAACAAAGAACCAAAACCAAGGCTGTAAAATATTTGGTTATCAGGGGCTATACAGAATGTTACATATTTTACTCAATTTTGGGGGAATTAACTTCCACACTAAAATTTTTTCTTCTCGGACATTTTTAACAAGCACTACGCAACCAGGAGGGGTGAATTTAGAAAGTAGTTTATGATACATGTGGAAATTGATTTAAATTTCATGCTCAAAGAACATTAAAATCACTATCTTTATACTATATCCTGCAGGTTGCACTATGAGCATATGTCACCTACTTTATACCCTACCATACATTATAAAATGCTCCAGAAACTAGTTCCAAATTTGGTATACCAGTAAATACATCAAAAACAAACTAGGGCAAACCCATGGTATGCTAAAAAAAAGAACTTTTCTCGTTCAATAAATAATAATGGTGCCATACATTAAAAAGTTAAAATAACATGGCACATTAAACTAAGAAAGAACAAAGAACCAAAAACAAAGAATGTTAAATATTTGGTTATCACGGATTGTGGAGAAAGTTAACTATTTTACTCAATTTGGGGGAAAATAACTTACACACTAACTAGTTTCCTCTCCAGACAACTATAACATGCACTTTGCAACACTCTCATTGTACATTCCCTCTCCAACAAAATAAAATACTGACAAGACGGTTAGTTTGATTCCATACACTAAATTTACATCACATATGAACAATGGTGCACAAGTCTACAAGCAAATCTTGTACTTCATATCACTTGAAAGACAAGAAGATTTTGTCAAAGGAATAAAATGTATGGCACTACCAAACAACATAATTAAATGCATTAAATCCCCAAAGAAAGTATAAAGTGTATATGATTTAGTCCATTGTAAAAGAAAAGGAGAATAAAAGAAATGATTGAAATCATTGACAAAATGCTCTTGATCAAATTTCTCCAACTTGAGCTTCCAAATGTATGATGTTTGAAAGAGAAAAAATGAGAAAAGAGAATGTAAACAGAATCAATGAAGCAGGCAGGAATAGAAGAAGTGTAATCTTCAAGGCTCATAAACTGAATCAAGAAGCCACAGAAGTGTAATCTTCAAGACTCAAGAAACTATGTATGGTCCCCCAAAGTTAAATTTTCAGAAAGACTATGCTTTCTACTGCTATCTACACACAAAATAAACCTGAAGAAATTATTCAATACCAAATAAAATATAAAAAACATACCTCATCATTCCATGGTCGTCCAGTGTGAATCAAGGTGCGGAACCAATCTTTATCTCTAATTTTTATGTCAGTCAATGCAAATTCTGAAATTATCTTGTTCTGTAAAGAAGTGTTTGTGGCACTCCTACATATATTTTTAAAAGGTAATAAATATTTTTTATTGTACTATCAATAAAAAAAATTTGAAATTCAGAAACCACAACTTTTTTCTCTTGACTTCAAATTTGGGTAACACCAATCAGTGAACTGCTGGTTCAATAATCTGGAGTCTCAAACCCAATATACTCTTGAAATAAATGCTTGCTCTTGAGTACAATGGACATCTTTGGAATCTTGTGTTGGATTGGTTATACACACTTACTGGAGATTTGTCAAACATTATAGGCGTAGCGATATGTGATTTTGGTGTTTCTAATACTCTAAATGTTGGTTCAAGAGAAACTAATTGAGACTCAGTATAGAAGGGTATGTCATCCAACGGTAACTGATCATTGACAGGATTATTCACAAATGGATTGTTAGAAACTGTGAATGAAACATAAGAACTCATGAAGTGAATTTCAATAATGTATAATCTTTTTATTATATAAATAAAATTAAATATGAACGTATAGAAATATTACCATCCAATCGGACAGAAATATCATCACTAAAAGAATATTTTTCAATAACAGGATCAACAAGCACTTTATCTTGCTTCTTGCTTGCACTTGGTGTTTGTAAACCAACATCCACATTCTTAGGAAAGATATAGTATTTTAATAATAGTTGGTAATGAGAAAAATGATAACTAATATATGATAGTTCAATGCAATGAAAACTAAACCTCTTTTTCAACAAATTCAGACGATTGTTGTTTAACCAGTCTTAATTCATTCAATATCAACTTCACAGATTCTTCAACAAACTCTCTCATCCCATTGAATTGGCTATCAACCTGAAGAAACATAAAACAATGAAAGAGATATATCAAAAATTGATTCAAATTAATAATGAAATTATAAAATTATAGATTAAACATACATTCTTCTGATATTCTATCATTTCTTTGAAATCCTGCACATACATAAATATAAAGTACTTAGTTAATAGTACAACTAAAAAATATAACCCTACGAAATGAATACACAAAAATATTGTACTGGAAATATGATGTGCATTATAACGTTTTACATATCATTCAAAACAAATCTTCTCCTAAAATAACAACATATCACGACGGACCTGCACATAGACAAACAAAAAACATCAATCACATGTTTATTAAATATTTTGGGGAAAAGGCATCGTTTTCACCCCAAACTATACCCAAAAAGTCAAAGCCACACCTAAACTATACTAGTGACCTATTACACAACTAAACTATAAAAAAAGTGAAACTATTTACACCCTAGATCTGACGTGGAAATAAAATTAAATTAAAAAGAAAAAAAGATGCGTCTAAAGCCAAAATTATTATTTAAAACCCCCACCCCAGCACCCAGTCCCACACAGATTCTCTCTCTTTCAACCCTATTTTTATTTTTTTTCTATTTCTCTCTCAATTTCTTTCTTCTTCATTTTTTCAATTCACAACC
Organism: Capsicum pubescens; assembly: GCA_030864215.1. NCBI lineage: Eukaryota > Viridiplantae > Streptophyta > Magnoliopsida > Solanales > Solanaceae > Capsicum > Capsicum pubescens. The sequence continues at coordinate 94,471,247 of CM061538.1, read as the reverse complement.
ACTGCTCCTTGTGGTTGACGAAAATGATTTTTCCATAGTAGTTTTTGTAGAGAAAAAGAGAAGTTGAATCGTTGAATCGGCGCGTTGAAGTGAGAAGAAGGTTCACCGGACGCAGTTGAACTATTGCTTTCTAAATTCAATTCATCTTGTTGATATACTTTCAAATTAATCTGTTCATGGGAGAAGAAGTTCAATTCAATTTAGTGATACTTGTACTTTCAAAATTCTTTACTCATCTTGTTGAAAATCATTGAAAAAAAAAAGTCGATCAAAATTTTTCTTTTGATGAGACTTGTAAGGATTGGAGAAAACTTATTGGAGAAAAAGAAGATGAATATGACATTGAATTTGAATGTAGTTGTTGCTTGGGTGTATTGATTTTATATCAACAATGGAAGAAGAAATGACATTTATGGTCATTGGGAAATTGAATAAAAAGAAGAAGATGGTTTTGGACATTGAAGAAATTAAAGAAAAAGAAGAAGAAGATGACAATGAATTTGAATGAAGTTGTTGCTTGGGTGTATTGATTTTATATCATCTTCCCGTGAAGAATATGATCCCGTTAATTTGTTTTTTTTTTTTGGTAATTGAAGAAAACGAAGAAGATGGTTTTGGATATTGAAGAATTTTGTTGAAGAAAAAGAAGAAGAAGAAGGTTTTTGACATTGAAGAAGATGATTTTGGACATTGAAGAATACCTACACTTCCATGGTTTTGGACATTGAAGAAAAAAACATAATTATTTAAATAAAAAAAAATTATGAAGAAGAAAGAAAGAACGAAAAAAAATTTAAATTAAAAAGAAGAAAGAAAAAAGAAGAATTTATGAAAATAATAAATTTATTATTTTTTCGTAAGATGCTGATGTGGCGCTGACGTGGTGCTGATGTGGCGCTGATGTGGCAGCGCGTGTAAAACACCACACCACATGCAAGTGGTGTAATGCCTGACAGGGTGTAAAAAGTATCACTTTTTTATAGTTAAGGTGTGTAATAGGTCACTAGTATAGTTTAGATGTGACTTAGACTTTTCAGGTATAGTTTGGGGTGGAAACGATGCCTTTTCCCAATATTTTGAAAACAATACTGAATATTTACTTGAAGATTAAATTAGAAACATACATTGGCTATTTCATTCTTTAAGACAATAAATGCATCTTCAGTTATGGGTGGTACAGAATGGTTTGAATCATTATGATGTTCATGACCCAAGCTGTCCTGATGAATAGCTCCAAGGTTGAATTTCACCTCTTCTTTATCGGTAAACACAATGTCTCTAAACACATACTAAAGTTTAAACAAAAAGTTAGATATATAATTAAACACTGGTGTTCCCAAAAAGTATTACTGCATATCAATAATATACATATACATTATGAAAAAAAATGTTGATACGTAAAATAATTGCTTAAGAAAATAGAGTTAGAATATGATCATTACCTCATTGTTGTACCGCTTGAACATTGTACTCTGAAGATAGTCATAAAAATGAGTTCTTCAGATGATTCCCAATTTAAAATCTTTGGAGTTTGGGATCCAATCCGATTAGAAACACACTTATCAATGTCCAAACAACACTCATAGAACCAAATTTAAAGTGCAAGATAAAATCCTCGAAAATAAAAAGAGGGTGGATTTTTTTTCATCTTATGACTACATGATTTTTTCAATACCTGAAAACACTCACCCCACAATTATACTTCAAAGTGACCTGTGTAACTCTCCGAATCTGGTACCCAGAATGCTACATGGTTCTCATGACTCCGAGGGACCACAAGCTATTCATGACTGGTATCTGTACCTGGAAACTATAGAATATACTGTATAAATGCGGAAATAAAAGCTGAAATACCATAAGGTTCAAAAATGAGACATGATAGCTGATAAAATATAACATCTGGATGGGGTATGAAATACCTAAAACAACTGAAATAAACTTTCTGAACATACTGTAGTAAAAAAAGCCTCTAACTGACTGCACTGTCTGAATAAGGATTTGATGAGACATGTCCCCAACTAACTACAACTAATAAATTAATTAATGAGATAATAAAGTAATGGTCATGTCCTCAAATGATGACGACTCACTGCTAACTCTGACTGCGGAGACTGGAATACTACTGATGCTTTGGAGCTCGTGCTTCTGAACTTATGGTATAAAACACCATAGCTCAAATGCGTCAGTACGTTAGAATGTATTGGTATGCATGTGAGGTAGGCTAAATTCAAAGGGTTCATATGCATGAACTATACTAACTGGCTGATTAACATGAGCGTGAGAATATATGCATGAATACATAATAACTGTAACTGAGTTCGTGATAACATGATTACTGAGTCTGAGTACTGATAACATGAGATACTGATAACTGTGTAACTAAAATAACTAATATTGAGTGACTGTATCTGACAGTCTAATTTTTGATGGAACTAGCTGAGTTCCATATGGTTCTGAGTTGACTGTATCTGACAGTCCTGAATACTGTAGAACTATTTGAGTTCTATTACTGAGACTGAATGATTGTATCTGATAGTCCTGATTATGTACTAAAACTGTGAGAAGTATTCATCAAACCTAAATGCCCCTAATACGCCATTATGGATGAGTTGGGGTCCAATCCGTAACCCCAATTGGAAGAGTGTCAATACCGCCCCACTGGTAAGGACAATCTGTGAGTAACCCTCATATAATATGTGACTCTAGTGAGAACGGTGGGAACCCTCATATAACAGGTTAAGCCACCTTATCTGCCCTCATATAACAGGTTATGATATCTCAACCTATGCTGGCTACGTAGTTTTGGAACACAAGGATTGTTTCTAAGAATCACACCCTCGTATAACAGATGGGTTTCCATCCTTGGGTTTTCTCGGTGCTAATTTCTACTCCCATCTGGATAGACACTGAACATGATTAACTGAACTGACTGGACTGAGTTAACTGAGTTCCGTTGACTGACGGAATACTACTGAGATTACTGAATTTTTGAGGTTTTTGAGATTACAGAGTTTACTGAGTTTTCCTGATTCACATGACTGACTGAATTTCTATGAACATGGCTCGACTGAGAGTATCTTGAAAATATGACACTGGCTCTAGGCACATAGTTAATTGTCGGGTACAAGTACCCCCAAGACTCGATAACATGAAATTGACAAAGCATGACTTTCTTGAATACATGACCAACATCACAATCCATAATACAATAAGTTGGAGATTTCATGAAGTAGAAGTTCTAAAGAACCACAAGGGTTACACATGTATCAAGAATTCACTGACTAAGGCATTTCATCAAACATTTGACATGCATAAACTAGTACATGATTGGGGATTTCATATTATTATACTAGTATGACACTTTTCCTTCACATAGACATTTAATCAAACACATGGGGAGCATGCTTTGGTTATACAATCATCAACACATCTGATAATCATGGATACATCAATCAACGTGTAAATTTAAGATTTTATCATGATTATTATGCAAATCACCACATCCTATGGCAATCATTGGAGTATGTAGTTTCAAACATGAATCAAAACCCCACAACATCATGAACATGAATTTCAATTTAATTTAAATCATGAACATTCATACATACACAAATCTTGAATTTCGAAAAGAGATTCTTGAGCTTCATGGGTGAAAGGGACCCATGAATTAACACATGACATACCTGGGTTGTGAGTTTCTTGAAGATTGATGGAGGAAAACTTGAATTCTTGACTTGGAATTAAACACCTATGATTTCTTGTTCTTGGGGGTTATCTTTGAGAGAAAACTCTAATTTGATGTTGTAGATGGATAATGAACTTATGAGCCTTGATCTGATATTATTAGGGGTTAAAACTGGTGGAAAAAATCCAAAGAGCCCTTTTAAAAATGAGTTAAAATAGCTAAACGAACTATGTGATGGTGGGTGCGATGGTCCATCACTGGGTCGACGGTCCATCGGTCCTGACCGTCGCACCTGGGCAGAATAGGGGTTCACTACCTCTGCTGTGACGGCTTGGGCGACGGTCTGTCGCTAGCTCGACAGTCCGTCGGCTTGAGCCGTCACTCTTAGGCAGAAGGTAGTCTCACTGCCTCCGCTGCGTCGGCTTGGGCGATGGTCCATCGTTAGCTCGACGGTCCGTCATCTCTTACCGTCGCACCTGGGTGGTTTTGACTGCCTTCTATTTTTCGGCCATAACTTTCTCTTTCGATGTCGGATTTGGACGAAATTGGTATTGTTGGAAAGCTAATTCAATTTCCCACATGACAAAAAGTGAAAATCTTAAAAATTCCACATATATAAAAATGGATTCATCTTTCAAAGTAAGTTTCTAACATACTTGGGACGATTTCAAGCTAAGTAGAAGTACGGGGTATTACAACCTGATTCTACCAAGTCAAAATCAACCTTCTTTATGAACGTTCTTGGTAACTCAGATTGAAGAAATCAACTTATGAAGTATACTAATTCAATTTCATACAAATCTTCATCTAAAAAAACAATCTTCTTGTTAACAAAATTATCATTGAAAACAGACCTCATTATCTTATCCATACCCGGGTAATATCTATCCATTAATTTATTTTTTCCTTTAGGATCAAAAATAAAATCTGATTTCTTAAAATATTTCAACCCACTAACCACAAAAAATTCTCTCTTTCTGAAATGCAGTTCTTTACCATTGATATTGAAGATGAATAAATCATCCCTATCATTATTGGTTTCTGCAAGTAATAGACTACGAAGAAGCTGGGGTTGAATTTTCAAAAAATGCATATTCAAAAAATGATAAAATGGAGATTTCTGAAACATTTTGAAATGCTCTTTGGTCCATATCAGTTTGAGATCATCAAACACATTAAATTTTATGTATGAAGACCAGCGAGTATATTGCTTTTTGTCCCTAAAAAAAGGCAAAAATAATTCACAACACTTTTACCATCAAATAAAAACATATACTTTTTTTTGGTAACATCTCTATTTTTTACATATTTAAAATAAACAATTCACAAAACTTTTGCCATGAATGTAAAAAAACATAATGCACCAACTTATTTCACAGTTAGAAGTTATGTTTCAACTAACAATCATTAACAACAACAAAAGTGGTATTTCAACTTTCAACCATAACAACAACAAAAGTGAAATTTTTAACTTTCAACCACTAACAACAACAAAAGAGATATTTTAACATAATCCAAACAGTAACAAGATCAAGAGTTATATTTAAACTTTAAACCACAAAAACTCAAAAAATAATAAAGGCTAATTTACATGCATGCCATTAAAAAGATTAATATCAATTTAACCAATTTAAGACATCTATGAAAATAAAAACAAAATCAGATTACACTAACCTTGGATACATTTCTTAATTTCTTTTTGTCAGACTTCTTATCATCCACTTTGAAAACACTCACATTGACCTTAGACCTTGTAACTCTAGCATTTTCACGATTTTTTTTTTCATTTTAGGTGCGAAAATTTCATCTTCAAAATCTGAATCCGAATCATATTGACCAATAATTTTTTTTCTCTTATCAACCTTCTTAAAATATGGAACAACAACCTTTTTTGATACTATATAGCTTTTTATGTTGAGTTGTTGTTGCTTGAAGGATGGTGAAATCTTTGAAAAATCAGATTTCACTGGTAAAATTTTACTTTTATTGTGAGAAATAGAATCAGCTTCAACTACTTTTTTATTGTTATTTGATTTTGAAGATGGGTTAAAGCACCCCAAATCAAACGATGGTTTTGAAAGATTAATAGGACTATTTTGTTGTATAATTCTAGGGCTTTTCCTACTAGGGGTAGAATCAAACTTGATTTTTTCGGACATTGTCTCAAGAAAACAAGAAAAAGTTTAAGATATTAAACCAAGCTCAATGGTGAATGAATGTTGGGAAACCAAAAATCATACTCAAAAGAAAAGAAAATAAGTTGAAAAGAGTAAATAATAATGAATTGAAGATACCGTAAAAGAAGGGAAGAGTTTTATCGATAGTCGGTAAAAGTTAAAGGGAAGAAGAAGTTAAAAAGGTAAAGAAATAGACTTCTATTGGTAATTAAATAAAGTAAAATATAAAAAAGTGTTTAGTCTAGTTAATTAATCAAGTTGATAAAAAGTATGAAATCAGTTCTTAACTTTACAAAATATAAATACCATATATAACTCCTTAAATTGTGAACAAACTATGATATTTAATTGTTAGAAAAAAATATTGATACCTTAACTTTCCATAGTTATCCAAGATCATTAATTAAGAGTGATAGATATTACAAGCTAAATATAAGGAAATAATACAAATAATTAAATATTAAAAAAATAGATTTTCAAAAATTTAATTAAAATATTATTTTTTTCAAAAGTTGCTATAGCTTGTAATTATTTCTTCATTCTAGTTATTAATGAAATTTTTTTCTATAACTTGTAATTAACAATCTAAAAAATATATTTGGGATAATTTTCACTTTTTTTCCCTTTTAAAATTATTTTTTGCTATAACTTGCAAAGTTGAAAATATTGCTATAAGTTGCAATTTTCAATCTATGTTATTTGGATTTTTCTCCCTATATATATATTTGTCCTTAATGAACTTTTTCTTTAAAAATTTATGAGTTTCACAAAAGGAAGCAAGTAATCTAGTTTGAGATTTTGGAAATTAATTAAGCAACATAATTAATCAGTGATGATGAATAAATTTTTTTTATCAATATTAAACCAAAATTTGAATTACTATTCTACCAAAAAAACTTTGGGCAACCACGAAGGAAGAAGAAATTTATGTAGACTTGTGCAGACAAAGCACAAAATTTTACTGATTTAAACGTTTGGCTAAGTGAAAACAAAAAGAGAAACTACAATCAAATTATTACGGAAATATCTCGACACTTTCTACTATCATTCAAATTCAAGACTTAGTCATATCGGATTTTAAAAGTTGGATCACAGATAGATCGAAAACAGTCTTTTAAGAGTTGAAACAGACATGAAAATCTCAATCATACAGGCAAGACAAAATTAGACCGAAATAAATGATTCATTTCTAGCTAGAAAACAAGATAAGCAGAGTAACCAAGAACAAAATTAGTCATGATAAAAAACACACACACAACCACCAAATCATCAAAGTAGTTAAAAATTCTAGGTTTCTACTACAATCAATCCCAACATTCTCACTTAGTGAGATTCTAACAACAACTACTGCATAATGACTACATTACGCTAAAAAAAAGAAATACTATGATACTAATAGTGATGAAAATAGAAAGAGAGTGAGGGATTTACCTTTTTCGGGCAGCAAAATAGGACGACGTGTTGAGGACGACCTCACCAACTTTACTCCGATTTGAAAACGACAAGGAAAAATAAAACTTGAACCAAAATTCTCACAACTCTAGGTTGGGGACAGAAGTCCAAATCCTAACCGAGTAGAGAATTTTAGCCCTTTTTCGGTTGGGGGGAAAACCTCCTTTGAACAGTTGAGTGGGGAGGGTTTATATAAAACCCAACATTCCCAATTTCTTCAACTATTTTTGATGTGGGACGAGAAAAAATTTAGGGTAATTTTAGAATTCTTATTGAGGAACAGGATTTGACAGCTTGCATCGTACAACTTTTGTACAATTTTGAAAATTGAAAAAAAAATGGATAAGGTGTTGTTATTCGAATTCGAGTCGGGTTCGCCGAGTTGGGTCATTGATGGGTTTCCAGGTTGTTGTTAGTTTTTTCATTTGGTTATTGATGTTTTTGGTGCGGATTGTTATCGGGTTAGAGTTATTTAGCTGAAGCTGTGCGTGTTATTACTATTTTTTATATCGGTTGTTGTTGTTGTGTCGTTGATGGGTTGTATGCTAGAGTTGTTTTTCTGTGCGGCTAAAGCTGTTGTAGAGAAAAAAGGGTGGTGGGTCGGGTATGGATTAAGGGAAATGGGCTGCTGGGGCGGAAGTGATTTGGGCAGGTGGGTTTTGAGGGTTTTGGGGTTATTTAAAAAAATAACCCCAATCAAATAAGGATTTAGCCATCTCATTTATATTTTGACCAAATTGAGTATAAATTGGTCAATTATCTTACAATTATGGCCAGTTTGATTTCAATTATGATCAAATTTAACAAGTCAGCTAAATTAAATTGTAATTCAAGACGAATTAATACCCAATTTAATTTCGAGTTTCTTGGTTAGATAAAATCAAACATGTATTTTTTTTAATAAATTAATTTTGAGAACAAATTATATTTAAATCAAGGCTTTACTCATTTGAGTTAATTTTTGAGATATCCCTTGATTGAGATTCGATTTTAGTAAAATAATTATTTAAGTAACAAAATTATACAATCTCATAAATACGAATACAAAAATATATAATCGCTACTTAAAATAAAAAAATTACGTAGATAAATATTTCAAAAAGTTTTTATCCAGATAAAATAAATATTATAATTTTATTTAAAATTGAAAAAACTCAGAATTAAACTTAGTCGCGGAGGGAAAAAATTAGATGTCAACATATGGGCATCAAATGCAATTTAGATATGTCTTTGGATTGTTATCTCTTCAAAACTAGTCGGAGAGGGTAATATGGCCTTCGAAACACGACCTTTATGGGATGGACCTTTTGGCATGGTCCTTTTGGCATGACCCTTTCGGCATTACCCTCTTGGCATGGCCCTTTCGGCATTGCTCTCTCAGTATGGCCCTTTTGTCATGGCCCTCTTGGCATGACCCTATGGCCCTCTTTGCATGACCCTCTTGGGATATCCCTCTTGGCATGACCTTCTTAGTATGACCCTTTTAGCATGGCCCTCTTGGAATGACCCTATGTCCTTCTTGGCATGGCCCTCATGGAATGGCCCTCTTGGCATGACCCTCATGGTATGGACCTCTTGGCATGGACCTCTTGGCATGATATGATGCAGTAGGAAGATGAGGATGAATCCAAATATCCATGCAACAATTATAGAAAATATCACCTTAACCATCCATTAGCATACCGGACCTTCTGCATATACCATTTTCGAACGTTACATGTTTTTTGTGATCCCTGATTTGATGGGGATGTAAGTAAGTCATCATTTTTCTTTCCATATCCAATAATACCTATAACCACAAAAACTTGTTAGTTTTAGGAAAACTTAACTACTTTCATCTCCTTGACCATATTGACGCTTTCTTATCGGCCTTTGGATATTTGGATTTGTTGTATTCCTCTAAGTCGAAGGAATGTGTTGGATAACTGGTGCTTTTGTTGGTTCTTTTTTGGCTTCAGGATAACCTGCATCCACAGAAAAATTATTAGTTTTTGGAAAAACTGATCCGTGATAACCTCCTTGCTTTAGCTCCCACCATTGTCTTCACTAGGTTCTTATCTTCTTCATGTGTTTATCATCCTTTAAATCCTACTTTGAATCCTCGCGTTAGTGGTGTATGGAAAAACAAATAGCATAAATTAATTTATAGTACGTACTTTTGCAAGTAATTGAATTTTCAAAAATCTTTTTATAAAATTGGGAGGAGTCTCTGTCAATTAAGTCATATCATGTACTAGATTAAATGAACAATTTAGCTCGAGGAATTGACATATCTGTCATTCTTTCAGTGAGCTCCGTAGCTCTTTTAGTATTGTGGCTGAGGAGTTTTGGAGATGAGCCTTTTTAGCTGAGGGCCAATGAAGTTGATTATGCTCTTTCGGTGCTGGTGAATCTTCGGTGTCTTGTCTTTGAACTCCTTAGTATGGTATGATGGAAATTTTGAGGTCTTCCTCAAAATTTCTACCTCGTTTACTGATATTTTCCTTGAAATTTTCTCTTACTATATCCTCGTGTGATTTTTTAATTCGGATTGCGAGAGGATGATCTTCTTTGTTTAAACTTATGAGATTTTTTTTCAAAAATTCTACCCCAGTTTCCATTTCTTGGGGTGATATGATCGAGCCATTGTGGTGCCTACGCCTTCTGTTGAATAGGAATCAGGTCAAACATAGTTCCCACATAAAAGGAAAGGGATTTTGCTCTTAAGGGGTTGACCAAAGCCGCTATAGGCTACCTACGTATATCCTTCTAGAGAATTCGGATCAAATGCAGTTCATAACAAAGGTGGGGAATTTTAAAGCTACTTCAAATCATAAAAACGATTACAAATAGGAAAAGCAATTACAAGGACATAAGCACAAAGAAACACCACATCAGAATAGTATCTCTTTACTGCATCAGAATTGATTGTCTTGGGATACATTTGTCCATCCATCTCAGACAAAATCAAGGCTATTCTAGATAATAACTTGCAGACTATATATGACCTATATTCCTCTTGGTGAGGGAATATGCATTTGAGCACCGATTGTCCAACTTCAAACATGTGAGCTCTTACTCTTTTGTTGAAAGCACGAATCATTCATTGTTGATATAACTGGCCATGACATACGACGCTCATCCTTTTTCATCTATCATTATAAATTGTTTGTGGCCGGTATAGACCAATTCTTCAATACTCAACCCTGCTTTTTGGATGATTCTTAAAGATGGTATTTCAACCTCAGCTAGTATTACCGCTTCTGTCCTATAGACTAACACATAAGGAGTTGCCCCAGTCGAAGTTCTGACTTTCGTTAACAAGGAATAATGAAGCATGTCGTGCAATGATCGATGGCTATCAACTATCTTTCTTAAGATCTTTACATTTTTGTTGGCAGCTTTTACTGCTCCATTCATTTGAGGGTGATATACAGTTTAATTTTGATGAGTAATCTTGAACTATTCACATATCTCTTTCATCAAATGACTATTTAAGTTTTATCCATTGTTTGTGATGGTTGACTCGGGTATCCTAAATTGGTGAATCAAGTTGTTCTTGAAAAAATCTGCTACTACCTTCTTGGTTACAATTTTGTATGAGGCAGCTTCCACCCACCTGGGAAAGTAATCAATAGCAACTAATATGAATCTGTATTCGCTAGAAGTTGGTGGCTCAGTCGGGCCGATGACATCCATGCCCCAAGCTACAATTGACCAGGGCGAGCTCATAACATTGAGTTCATGTAGGGGTACCCAGATCAGATCCCTGTGTATATTGCTAAAACTTGCTGCAGTCACTTTCCATGGTCATTAAGAAATATTCAGCTCTTAGGATCTTCTTGGCTAGAGTGAACCCATTTATATGAGGTCCACATGTTCCGACATGAACTTCTTCAAGCAGTTTTTTAGATTCAATGGAATCTATAAATCGCTGAATCCCTAATCGGGGGTCCTCCTATAAAGGACTTCCCCATTCAAAAAGAAATTATTGGCCATCCGATGGATTATTTTTTTCTAATTGACGATTGCATCTTCGGGTTATGCCCCAACTTCTAAATACCTCTTGATATTGAAGTACCATGCCTTCCATTTGGTTCTGCCTCAACTTATGCACAATATGCAGATTGCTCCTTTAAAAGCTTACTTCCAACGGACTAATGTAACTTTGATCTGGATGTTGAATCATGGAAGATATAGTGGCTAAAGCATCGGCGAACTCATTTTGTATTCTTGGAGCATGCTTGAATTCCACCTTCTTGTCTTCTGCATAAATCTTATACCAATTTTATGCATGGCAACATTTTAGGGTTCTTTACGGCCCATTCACCTCGAACCTGGTGAATCAATAGATCAGAATCTCCAATGACTAATAGCTCCTAAATATTTATATAAATAGCTAATCCGAGACCAAGAATGCAAGCCTCGTATTCAGCATATTGTTGGTGCATGAAAAATAGAGTTTGGCAGTAACTGATAATGTTGACCAGTTCCGACATTGAGATCGCCCTAATTCTGAACCCTTGAAATTAACTGCCCCATCAAAGAACAATCTCCAACCTGGGTACATTTTAGCAATGTCATCCCCTGCAAATAATACCTCTTTATCTGGGAAATAAGTTTGGAGTAGCTCATATTTTTTATCAACTGGATTCTCTGCTAGGGCTTGACCTTTGATCACCTTTTTAAGTCATGTATACAATGACAAACTCACTCATTAGCATTTTCCATTTGGCTAATTTACCTATGGGCTTTTGGAATTTGTACTTCAAAGAATTCATTCTGGAGATGAGATACGTTGTATATGACGTCAGGTAATGCCTTAGCTTCTGGTCCACCTAGGTTAATGCATAACACGTCCTTTCCAATAGCATATAATGAGCCTCATATGGAGTGAACTTCTTAGTCAAGTAATAAATTGCTCTTTCCTTCTATCCAGTTTCATCATGTTGCCCTAAGATACATCCAAATGCATTGTTGATACTGATAAATACAACAACAGAGGGCTTCCTTCTTTTGGAGAAACTTGTATCGGTGGACTAGATTGATAATCCTTGATCTTGTCAAAAGTTTTTTGGCATTCCTCGGTTCATTCATTCAACACATCTTTCTTTAACATCTTGAGGATTAGTTTGCAAATAATCGTTGACTGGGTTATGAACCTGTTGATATAATTCAATCTTCCTATGAAACTCATGACTTGCTTTTTTATCTCTGGAGGAGGCAGTTCCTGGATTGCCTTAATTTTTAAGGGGTCGAGCTCAATGCCCCTTCTACTAGCTATGGAACCCAACAAATTCCCAATCGCTATATCAAAAGCACACTTGGCAGGATTCAGCTTCAAATTACACTTTCACAACTGATCAAAGAACTTTTCCAAGTGGTCCAAAACCCTGCAAGATTTGATGATCACATCGTCCACGTACACTTCAATATTTTTATGGATCATATCATGAAATATGGTTGTCATGACTCTCATATACATAGCACCAACATTCTTGAGACTGAAGGGCATCACACTATAGTGATAGACACCCTAAGGTGTGATGAAATTCATTTTCTCTACATCTTCTTTGTAATATTTGATGATACCCAACAAAATAATCCATGAATGATTGCATTTCATATGTCGCACAGTTGTCAATAAGAATGTGGATGTTGGGTAATAGAAAATTATCTTTAGGACAGGCTTTGTACAAATCTCTGTAATCGACACAAATCATGATCTTTCTATCCTTTTTTGGTCTTGGAATGATGTTGTCTAGCCATGTTGGGTACTTAATGACTTCAACTACATTAGCCTGGATTTTCTTAGTGGCTTTTTCTTTGATTCTCAGACTAAGATCCAGCTTACATTTTTGAGATTTTTGCTTCACAGGATTGAACCCCAGATCAATTGGCAACTTGTGTGATATGATATTTGTACTCAATCCTGGCATGTTATCATAGGACTAAGCAAATATGTCAATGTATTCTTTAAGCAATCTACTGAGTTCTCTTTTCTGTGCTTCTATAAGATGAACACTGATTCTTGTTTCCTTAACTTTGTCGTCATCACCTAAATTAACTATCTCAGTGTTCTTTAGATTGGGATTTTCTCGATCCTCAAAATCTTTTAGTTCCTCTATTAATCTTTCTAGGGCCATTTTTTCATCATAGTCCTTCATTCATCCTCATTTTCTTTGATTTGTTTATTAAACTCTTGACACGACATGACATTGGCAGGTTTTAAATTATTATTACAGAAATCATAAACAATATAAGTTAGATTATAGTGATCATATAATGCAATCATAAATAAGTGAATAATATTTTTGTAATAAGGGAGGCTTTCGCTGAAACTTAGATTATTACAAATGCTGACTATGATATGCACTAGTGCGGGTTTGAGCCTTTTGGAAAGCATAAAAAGTGAAAATGAGGTAAATAAAACCTAAATGCTAGATCTCGAGCCTCATTCAGACTACCACTAATTTTGCAAAAGTTAAATTTTATCCTTTTATCTACTACATCAATCGGGGAATCATGATTGGAGTGGAAGTCTAGTTCAACAGCTTTGTCCCTAGTTCATCTTTCTTGATCTCAATCTTTTCAGGGAAATCTTGTATAATAGTGTCACACTTTTCGAACAAGTTCCCTATTCCATCCTCAAGACCATCGCTTGTAGGCTTTACAGATATAATAAATGAATGATAGAGAAGAGGTAACCTCTTTTCCGATTCTTAGTCTTCCTTCCTTGTTCGTCTTTCACCTTCTTTACTTAGCACATAGCCTGACCCATATTTGAACAACTTCCCTGGGATTACAATAGGCTTAATGATTCCATACAAATTCTTTCCTATGTCGCGTTCGGGCTTAAAATCATTTCTCAGTATAACAGTGGCCATCATTTTATAGATCGAAGGCATTGGTTTGTAGGGAGTTGGGTCTTTCTCAACTGTATTCACAATCTCCACTGTATTAAAGTCACTTTCTTTTGGGAATTCTTCAATCACAGGAAAATAACCATTAGGGTGACTCAGATGGCTTCCTTCACCATGGATGGCCACTTTATTATTTTTCCACACAATCTTTACTGATTGGTGCAATGTTGAAGAAACATCCCCCGCATCATGAATCCAAGGCCTTCCTAAGAGCAAATTGTAATTTATGGCAATGTCCATAACTTGAAACTCAACTAGTAACTCTACAGGCCCCATTTGAAGATACAACTTGACTTCCCCGATGGTTCTTCTCTGACCCCTATTGAAAGCTCTTCCACTCACTGTGTTTTGATAAATTTTCCCTATATCACAATTCAACTGAGTTATAATAGATAATAGGAAGATATTTAAACCTGATCCATCATTAATTAATACCCAATTAACGATCTCATTTAGGTATTTAATAGTGATATGCAATGCCTTGTTATACATCACTCCTTCGAAGGGTAACTCATCTCCACCAAAGCTAATGTGATGGTCACCCAACATTCTACTTATCATGGCCACCAAACTTTTGGTACTTGTACCTAGGGGTATGTAGGCTTCTTCAACATCTTTCAACAAGGCTTGTCTATGATATTGAAAACTCATAATTAATTCCTAAATTGAAATCTGGGCAGGGGTTTTCTCCAAATGTTTCATAATAGAGTATTCTTTCGGTTGCATTCTTCTCCAAAATTCTTCAGCTTCTCCTTTGGTGATTGGCCTTTTTTCAGCACTCTTGTTGTGTGCATCATTGACAAGCTCCTTCGGAGTGTAGCATCTTACTTATCTAGTCATTCATTGTGCGGTGGCGGCTTTCACCACAAATTCTTCTCTTGCAAGCACTGAGGCAAATGATTGATGAGGTGCGGTGAATGCAACAAACTTGGACTTCTTGATAAAACTTAAGGCAGCCACTGTCTTTTCTATTTATTCCACTTTACCCATTTCTCCTGGACTGGCCTGCGCTATAGACTTTCTCACCACCCACTCATCATCTATTTCTATCATACTGTTGGTTTCTTTTTTATGGTTTGAAAGTGGGTTGGTGGTAATATTTGAAGAGAAATTACCTTTTGATTAATAAAATCTTAAATCGTGTGCTTAAAATTAATACAGTCCTTAGTTGCGTGTCCAATACCCCCAGAATGATATCCACAATGCTGATTGGCATGGAAGAATCGGGAATTGATATTAGCGGGTTTTGGTGGGATAAATTGGATAAGACCTGCTGCCTTTAACCTTTCGAACAATTGAGTTCTACTTTCAGGCAAAGTAGTGAAACTCCTGTAACTTTTTTTTCGTTATTTGGACGAGAAGATTATGGTCACTCTGGTTGGTAGGAGGAAGTACTTGATGGTAATTCTGGTTAACTGGGGCTTTTTGGTAGGCTTGGAAATTTGGGAGTGGAGCTTGGTAAGTGGGATGATAATTTGGCAATAGATTTGGGTAATTTTGTTGATTGGTAGAGAAATTTAGTTGTGAAACTTGGGGACTAGGTTGGGTATAGAATACAGGTTGAGGATTTTATGGAGTTAAGGGGTATATAGATGATGATGATGATATTTTCCCAAAATTGGCCCCGAAAGATTTCTTGGACTTTGGGTTTGGACTAGAGGATACGAAAGACATATCTCTTTTTTTCTTTGGGAATCCTGAAGATCCAAGTTGTGCGGGGGTTTTGTTGATTTTTCCTGTCCAGAGTCCTTCCTCATCTATTTCACTGATCTTAGCCAAATCAGAAAAGGTAGCACTAACCAACTATATCATTTTATCATAAAATTCCCTCTCTTGAGCTTGGAAAAAGACAATGACTATTTCTTCTTCTGTTATAAAAGGTCATACCTTTGTTGCCTCTTTCCGCCAACGATAGGCACATTTATGAAAGAATTTGTTAGACTTTTGCTTAATGCAGTTTAAATAATATCAATCAGGAACCATCTCTACATTATAGGCAAATCTTTCAACAAAATCCCTGGCTAAAGCACTCCATTCAGGCTACTTTTTAGTTCTTGTGAAGCAAACCACTCTAATACCTCCACACTTAGGCTTCGACTGAAGAGCCTCATCAACAATGCTTTATTTTTACCAGCACCTACTATTTGGTCACAGTATCTCCTCAA
Source organism: Capsicum pubescens (assembly GCA_030864215.1). Taxonomy (NCBI): domain Eukaryota; kingdom Viridiplantae; phylum Streptophyta; class Magnoliopsida; order Solanales; family Solanaceae; genus Capsicum; species Capsicum pubescens. Next base: position 94,454,866 of record CM061538.1, on the reverse strand, counting down.
GTAGGTAGTAGGGTTCCAGTACCATTGAATGTTTCAAACTTAGGATCTTTAAATCCTTCGAGAAAGTTCAAATCGGGGTGAATGCAAAGGTTATCATAACTGAACCCCGTTGTATTAGGCGAACCATGTGTTTTCTTTATCCTGGAAATCTCTTCATTTATCAGCAGTATCTCCCTAGCATGTTTGTCTTCAAACGCCTTACACTCCTTTTACATCTCCTCATAGTAGTTAATTTCTGAATTTTAGGGGAATGTATGGTAAGATGTAGGTATTACAATGGCATGGATGGTGGCGGGAGGCATATTTTAGGTTATCAAAGTATTTTGAGTGGTGAGCGAAGTTTTGATATATGGGAACTAAATTTTTGGGAGCGTTGACATTTGGATTGAAAGTGGGGCGAGTATTTTGGGAAGTGAAGGCATTTGTGGAGGTATTTTGGTAATTTAGAGTAAAGCTTTGAAGGTGGTAAGCATTTGGATTATTTTCTCATTTGGTATTGTAGGTGGGAGGAGTATGGGTTTGGCATGATGGATTGATGGGATTGAAAAGAGATCTAGGTATAGAAGCAGAAGGTAGGTAGTTTGGTTGATTTCCATTGTTAGGAGGGATAAAAAGAGGGAATCGAAGTGTAAACACATGGTTATCCAACACTGGCATATTAATGGTAATGTCTAGATTATCCATATCTTTTGCTCACTGTACTTCTTCTTGAAGCTCCTCCATTCTCCTAGTTAGTTCAACGATCATCTCACCTTGTGTCGTTATCACATTGTCCCTAACAATAATTTTGGTGAGAACATCATCATCACTATTACCAATCATTCTTTCCTCTTTAGCTAGGCGATAGTCAAGTCTGAATAATCTTCCCCACCTGTCCATTCATCAGAGGGTGGAAAGAGGTGCTAAGGTTCACCTTAGTCCCCAAACCTCTCTGGAAAGAATGCCAAAAGTATGATGTAAATTAAGTACCCCAACCAGATATGATGGAATCTGGAGCACTATGCAACTTCACAATCTTCTGAATGAAAAGCTTAGTGTAATCCTCTGACGAATAATTAGTCTTCACTGGTAAGAAGTGAGCGGACTTAGTCATCCTATCCACGATGACCCAAATGAAATCAAATTGCTGTCAAGATCACGAAAGACCAGTAATGAAATCCATATTAATCACTTCCCATTTCCACACGAGCAACTCAGTCTCTTGATATAAACCACCAGGCCTCAAGTGCTCTACCTTCACTTGTTGACAAACCATACACTTGGCCACATCCTTCTTCATGTTACTCAACCAATAAATTTCCTTCAGGTCATGGTATATTTTTGTTGAACCAGGATGAATAGTATACCTCGACTCATGAGACTCAGTCAAGATTTTTTTTCGCAGCCCATCAACGTCAGGAATACACAATCTGCCTTGGTATCTCAAGATACCATCTCCGCTAATCTCAAAAGCCATTAATTTCTACTGGCCCATGCTATCCTTAATCTACATCAAGATAGAATCCAAGGCCTGCTTATATTTTACCTCAGCACCCAGAGGTTTCTTCACCACCTCTCGTACCATCACAACACTAGCCTTAGTGTTTAAGAAATGAACTCCAAGATTAACCAACCGATGAATGTCCTTCACCAATTCTCACTTCTCCTTACCCACATGAGATATTCTTCCTATGGACAACCTACTAAGAGCATCAACAACTAGGTTTTCTTTACCTGAATGATAATGAAAACTCATGTCATAATCCTTGAGCAAATCAAGTCATATCCTTTGCCTGAGATTTAACTCCTTATGGGTGAACACGTATTGTAAATTCTTATGATCGGAATAGATGTCAATATGAACCCCATATAAATAGTGACGCCAAATCTTCAAAGGAAAGACCACTACCGCTAACTCTAAATTGTGAGTCGGATAATTCTTCTCATGAACTTTTAACTGCTTGGAAGAGTAAGCTACTACTCTGCCATGTTGCATCAACACACAATCCAGTCCCACATGAGATGCATTACAATAGACAACAAAGCCATCAGTACCTTCAGGTAAGGTCAAAAGTAGAGCCAAATTCAACTTATCCTTCAACTTTTTTAAACTACCCTCACAAGCATCTGACCATAAGAATTTCACCTTTTTCTTGTTCAACATAGTAAATGGGGCTGCAATGGAAGAAAAAATTTCTACAAACCTCATATAGTACCTGGCTAAACCCAAGAATCTTCGAATATAGGTTGGAGTCGTGGATCTAGGCCACTTCTTAATCGCCTCAAATTTTTATGGATCCACCATGATTCCCTCACTAGAAAAAACATGACCCAGATAGGTCACAACATTCAACCAGAACTTACACTTAGAGAACTTAGCATACAGTCGCTGATCCTTGAGAGTTTGCAATACTATGCGGAGGTAATCGGCATGATCCGCCTTACTCTTGGAATACACTAAAATATCATCAATAAATACAATTACAAATAAATCCAAGAACTGATGAAAGACTCAGTTCATAAGATCCATGCCACCGAGGCATTAGTCAAACCAAAAAACATAACCAAGAACTCGTAATGGACATACTGAGTATGAAAAATAGTCTTAGGGATATCCACTCCCTAATTCTTAACTGATGATAACCTGACCGAAGATTAATCTTAGAAAAGTACTTTTATCCCTGAAGCTGGTCGAACAGATCATCAATTCTCAGAAGAGGGTACTTATTCTTCACAGCCACCTTATTCAATTGGCGGTAATCTATACAAATTCAAAGGGACCCATCCTTCTTATGCACAAAAAGCAAAGGATTACCCCACAGGAAAATACTAGGGCAAATGAAATCCTTATCAAAGAGGTCTTTTAACTACTCCTTGAGTTCTTTCAACTTAGCTGGAGGCATTCATAAAGAGGGAAAGAGATAGAACACTATTCGAAAGGAGATCAATCCCAAAATCTATTTCCCTATCGGGAGAAACACCAAGAAAATCATCAGGAAAAACCTCAAGAATCTAACAGACCACAGGAACAGATTGCAAAGAAGCACTCTCTAAGTTAAAATTTTTAACTCAGACCAAATGATAGAGACACCCCTTGGAAATCAACTTTTGGGATCTAAGATAAGAAATGAACCTTCCCTTAGGCACTAAGGAACTACCTTTCTACTTAATCAACGATTTATTCGGGAATTGGAAAGTGAGCCTTTGGGTCCTACAATCAAGATACGCATAGCACGAGTGCAACCAATCCATCCTCAAGATCACATCAAAATCTAGTATGTCCAACTCTATCAAATCTACCAAGGTCTCTCTACAATAGGTAGATACCACATAACTCCTATAAATCCTTCTAGCAACCGCGAAGTTACCCATCGGGGTGGACACAGAAAAGGGGTTCGAAATACTCTCACACCAAAACCAAAACAAACAGCCATATATAGGGTCACATAAGAAAGAGTAGACCGCGGGTCAAATAGATAATACACATCACGGGAAAAGAGTCATAATGTACCAGTGACAATATTAGGAGATGCCTTGGATTCTTGGTGAGTATAAAGAGAATAGAGGCAATTTTAACCATTGTCGGAGCCAGAAATAGCACCCTTTAGTGTAGGAGATGAAGACGTGGCAACCAAAACATTATTAGCCCCAGTAGCAACCTTAACTGAAGGAAAATCCCACTGCTTATGGCCTAAATGACCATACATAAATCACTTACTCTTTCCCTCCTCACAAAATCCATGATGTACCTGTCCACAAAAATGACAAGGGGATAAGATGGGGCCGGCTAAGCTCTACTAGCCTGAGACTGGTCACCTTGTGTCCTGGGACCATCACTGTTCTGAAAATGATGATCAACAGATGAATTAGAGAATGGAGCACTGGCCATAGAATAAGAATCAGAATTTCCCAAGGTATTCCTGTTAGACCACTCTCTGCCATCACCACCACTATTTTTCTAACCTCCACCCTGTTCTGAGTATTAAAACTTCTTACTCTACCTATCCCTAACTTTTACCTACCTTTCATTCTCATTCTTCACTAATTGCATGTACACCACCAATCTATAAATATCTATGTCCTTGTTCAACAAGGCGGCCTTGCATTCCAACATCAACTCATGGGATAACTCAGAAGCAAACTTTGTTATCCTCGCTCTCATAGAAGACACTAACTCAGGAGCATAATGGGACAACTGGTGAAACTTTAAGGCATACTCCTTAACAGTCATCCTGCCTTGCCTCAAATTCACAAACTCCTCAGCCTTTAATTTCCTTAACTCCTGAGGAAAGAAACGGTTATGGAAGGCACTCTTCATTACCTGTTTACTGATCCCGCACCTTATACCATAGATATTCTACATCCTTTAACTGATATGTGAAAAACTCCACACCTTTAGAGTAAAAAATATGCATTACTCGAAAAATCTTTTTCATCTCATCAATGAACCCTTGTGGATCTTTCTCAACCTTAGAACTAGTTAAAATTAAGGGTTTGAGTCTCATAAACTGGCCAACTCTAGTGCCTCAGAAGAAGAAACAACAACATCCTCAAGCTCAGACTGGCAAGATTGAGAGGCCACCAATTGAGTAAGCAAATAAATCTACTGACGGAACTCAACATTAGTCACATCACCCTGAGGAGTCCGAGAGGGACTAGTGGAATTTGGGGGAACCCCCTGAGAGACAACAGGAGCAGGGGCCCTAGACCGGGTCTAAACTCTATTAGTTGGACGGGTTTCATCAACATTGTCCTCAAGTGGGACAGAGAAGTTTCCATGAGCATCAAATCTCCAGGGAGACATGATCTGAAATGCGAACAAATAGATATTACAGGAGGTTCAAGACCTTAGACTCTATAACCCGGAAAATAGATCACAAGAAAAGAAAAACATTCCTTATTGCCTCATAGACTTTCCCATATAAGTGTGGTGCGCTATATACCTATAAAAGAGACTCTACTTGACATGGCTTTGTGGACATCCAATGACACCAAACCTGAGCTCTGATACCCTCTTTGTCACGACCTATCACGCTCAGGCCCTAGTTAGGGTCGTGATAATTTTAGAGTGTCAATAAAAATTCCTATTTAACTTAGCCAAAGTTGGATGAAATTTATGTGACAAAAATAGAAAAAACAATTTTTGTGTGATCAACTTTAATTAAGTTGGATGATGTATATGTAACAAAAATAGAAAAGTATTTTTGTGTGATAAACATTAAGTTAAATGATAGACGAATGTATGAGTATGCCATTACCTATTTCTTAGAATCAAATAATGCATTGTTTTTTGTTTTACTAGTTTATTTTTAACAAATCAAGAGAGAGAAATTATCTTTTTCTAATATTATCCATAGGTCATGTAGGTCACAAAGTAGGACTAAAACAGAGCACCTAGAGTACAAATTCTGAAATTTGACAAATTAATGAGGTGAGAGTGGAAGTGAAGATTGATACACAAGTTATACCCAAAAAAGAAAGTTTCAAGTATCTTGGTTCTATTATTCACGAAGTCAAGAGATTAATGATAACGTCGTACATCCTATTGGAATGGTATGGATAAAATAGAGGCCTAGGACTATATCCAGGTAGTTGTGCGATAAGAATGTATCACTAAAGCTGAAAGGTAAGTTATACAGAGTGGTGATTAGATCGATATAATCGTATAGACAGAATGTTGGTCAGTCAAAAAGATCCACATTCAGAAAATGAATATGTTAAAGAAGTGGATGTTGCACCCCTTTTTCGCTCTAGGTGTCGAGTCGAAGGATTTTTTCAATTAAAGTGACGATTTTGAATAGGGATTATTTTATTTATAGAGTCGCCAAAGATGTCACACCCCTTTTTCGCCCGAGGGTCGAAGGGTTTTTCTAATTAAAGTGACAGTTTTGAATAAGGATTAGTTTATCTATAGAGTCGCCACTTGGATTGAGTTATGGTGTTCCAAGTTACCTTTTTGAATCCCAAATCAAAAGGAAATGACTCTTTTATTTTGGTCTGTGAAAGAAGAAGACCAGATAAGGAATTTTGTTAACCGAGAGAAAGGTGAGAGGCGCTCCTCGAGTCCCGTGGTTCTAGTGCGATCGCTTTTATCAACTTATCTTGGCTTAAACTATTTTGATACATTATGTTAAGGCCTAATTTCGCTCATTTTTATTATATAGAGAATATTTATCTATATCTCTTATTTTAAGCTAGTGAATTATTTTTAAAACTATCTTTGCCAAGGTGCATTATGACATCCTTGAATTATTTTTAAACAACTCGAAAAAGATGCATACACCGTATTCTTAAAGAAGACAAGATTTAATTATTTGTACTGCCTCACGTTTGAAGACTTTGATATTTGCCTATTCAAAGTGCTACCTATCCTTAACAGTAAACTTGAGCAAAATTCATTTAAGGTAATCAATTAATTTAACAATAAAATGCTTCTTATTTATGTATATAATTGCTAAACTCCTTTTTTTCTGTAAATGTATCCTTTTTCTATTTCTGTTTTCTCCAAGTTTTCTTTTTCTTCTAGTAGGGGTGCATGTGAGTGCATGTTTTAATTTTTTGCATGCATGCATAGGTCACATGTTAGGATTTATCATAACTACTTCCTAATTACACATAAACTGAACGTAACTTTACAATCTTTTAACATTATTAATTTATAAAATTCTCATTTACAATTCAAAACTAATCTAATTGATTTCATTTCAAATGATAAACAAGTTATAAATGAATACACAGAGCAAATTACATAGAAAATAATAAATTACAAACACTACAAAAATCATTGAAATAACTTCATGCATGCTTTTATTTTCTTAAAAAAAATTACAAACAAAGAAATCAAATAAGAACCTGTGTTGTAAAATAGCTAAAGTATAAACAAGAAGTCCTTCACCAGAAACTCAAAATAAAAACCCGGACTCAACTCATCGCTCTTTTTCCTTTCTTTTAACTTTTTTTTTGTCTGTGTCTTCTCTCTTTTTTTCCCTCACTGTTTCTCATCTCTTTTCATCTTGATTTTTTTTATTTGTTTGGTTTTCCTTACTTTTTCTCTTTCTGTCTCTCCTCGCCTTTTCTTCTCTTTACTTTTCTTTGTTCTAAGTTATCTTCTTTTTTTTTGTCCACAAATGTTCTCTGCTCCCTCTCTGTTTTTCTGTCACATTTTTTACGTATGATGTTTGATGATTTTTTAAATGCGTCTGTTTTTTGGGGGGTTGAGGAGTTACGCTGAAAAAGGAGATATGGGAGGGAAGTTGAGGGAAAGGGAGTGTGCAGATGGGGTGGGGAAGTTTGGGTAGTTTATTAGGATAATGATTTTCTTCTTTTTTTTTAAATCTAAAATATATAAAATAAATAATAATAATAATAATAATAATAATAAAATAATATTTAGTAATTAATTTTTTTATTTAAGAAAAATATAATAAAAATTTATAAATAGCCTAAAATAATATAATTAAGAGAGTACTAAAATTACTAACTTATTTATTAAAATTAAATGAGAAATATATTTTTTGAATTTTTTTCATTTTATTTTAAAATAAAAAATAAAAATATCCCAACATGTGACTTTTTTTATTTTTTTTTTATTTTCAAACAAAGCTTATTAAAAATGAAATAAGAACTAAAATAAATATTGGACAAATATAAATATTTAATGCTGAAAAATAGGTTAAAACTCGGGGAAGGTAAAAAATTACGTGTCTACATTTTGCCCCTCTTTATTTGAAATCTCAAAGAGTTTTCATATAAAGAAGTAGACAAAGAGATGAGTTTTGACCCTCCTATTATTCGAAAGGTGAGGATAAAATAAAATAAAATAAAAGATTAGACCGAGTTCTGATTTTGGACCACCTACCTATCCCGGGTTATAAGGGTATCAGACCACGTGTAGTTCAAAGAGGTAAAATGGTGAGACAATGAGTTAGAGTTCGAGTCTCCGGTTTGCGACTTCTGCTTTTACATCCAAATAAATAACAAAATAAAAAATAAAGATACAAGTAAAAGATTCTATCTTATGTAGCTTTTGTGGAATCTTGACTTGAATCTTCATAATTTCTCAAGTGGTAAGATAGTCGTTATTTTGAGTTGAATTTGAAACACGAAAAGTTCCTCTATGTTGGCTCTTGGCATTGTAGAGGAACTTGACAATTGACTTATTCTTTAGACTTTCTTCTGAATGGAACTTGAAACTCTTCACTCTATTCTTCAGGCAGGCTCCTGAACTTGCAACTGATAATCGTCATCTATTCTTCAGTCGAGCTCCTGACTTGCTATTTCATCACCCTATTCTTCAGAAGAGCTCATGACTTGCTATTTCTTCACCCTGTTCTTCAGGCGGGTTCCTGAAGTCAAAGTAAATAGTGAAATAAAAAATAAAGTCTCATTATCCAGAAGGGTCCTGAGCAGAAAGTAAAATCCCATTATCCAGGAGGTCCTGAGCTGAAAATAAAATCCCATTTTACAGAAGGGGCCTAAGCTGAAAGTAAAATTCTATTTTCCAGAAAGGTCCTGAGTAGAAAGTAAAATCCCATTATCCAGGAGGGTTCTGAGCTGAAAGTAAAATCCCATTATCCAGGAGGGTCTTGTGCAGAAAAGTAAAGTCCCATTATCCAGGAGGATCCTGAGCTGAAAATAAAATTCTATTTTTCAGGAGGGTCCTGAGCTGAAAGTAAAATCCTATTATCCAGGAGGGTTCTGAGCAGAAAAGTAAAGTCCTATTATCCAAGAGGGTCCTGAGCTGAAAATAAAATCTCATTTTCCAGGAGGGCCCTGAGCAGAAAGTAAATTTCCATTATCCAGAAGGGTCCTGAGCATAAAGTAAATTCTCATTATCCAGGAGGGTCCTAAGCATAAAGTAAATTCCCATTTTCTAGGAGGGTCTTGAGCAGAAATTAAATTCCCATTATCCAGGAGTGTCCTGAGCAAGAGTAAATTTTCATTATCCAAGAGGGTCCTGAGCCGAACATAAAGTTCCATTATCCAAGAGGGTCCTGAGCATAAATTAAAATTCCATTATTCGGGAAGGTCCTGAGCAGAAAGTAAAATTTCATTATCCAGGAGGGTCCTGGGAAGAGAATAAAATCCCATTATCCTGGAGGGTCCTGAGCATAAAGTAAAGTCCCATTATCCATGTGGGTCTTGAGAAGAAAATAAAGTCCCATTATTTAGGAGGGTCTTGAGAAGAAAATAAAGTCCCATTATCCAGGAGGGTCTTAAGAAGAAAATAAAGTCCTATTATCTAGGAGGGTCTTGAGAAGATCAGAAAGTAAAATCTCATTATTTAGAAGGGTCCTGAGCAGAAAGTAAAATTCCATTATCTAGGAGGGTTCTGCGCATAAAGTAAAGTGCAATTATCCAGGAGGATCCTTAGTAGAAAATAAAATCCCATTATCCAGGAGGGTCCTGAGCATAAAGTAAAGTCCCATACAACACGAACAAAGTTTTTTTCCCCAGTTTGTACTAACAAACTTTTGTAAGTATCACCAAATCATAAAGCACAGAGGGTGAATCAGACTCTGATAAAGAAATATATCTCTTAAGAGTAAAACTAATGACCAAAATTAGGAAGTGCCTCTCCTAACAGTTAATGTGGAGGCCTCTAACTAGAAAGTTCATCTTCTAGGAGTAAAGGTTCACATTAGGAAATATGTCACCAAACAAATGAAACTTGAATTACCCAAACAAGGAAGTGCGCCTCCTAGAGGTTAAATAAAATGACTCGACTAGAAAGTACATCTTCTAGGAGTAAAGGTTGAAGTTAGGAAGTACGTCATCTAATAAATGAAAACTAAAATACCCAGACAAGGAAGTGCATCTCCTAGGGATCAAATGGAAGAACTCGACTAGAAAGTGTATCTTCTAGTAGTAAGATTCAAGTTAGGAACTGTGTCACCTAACATATGAAGACTAACATACTTAGACAAGGAAGTGCGTCTCCTGGGTTAAATAGAAGACTCAACTAGAAAGTGTGTCTTCTAGAAGTGAAGGTTCAAGTTAGGAAGTGTGTCACCGAACGACTAAGACTTGAAATACCCACACAAGGAAGTGTGTCTCCTAGGGGTCAAATGGAAGGACTTGACTAGAAAGTTTGTCTTCTAGGAGTGAAGGTTATAGTTAGAAAGTGTGTCACCTAACAAATGAAAACTGAAATACATAGACAAGGATGTGCGTCTCCTAGGAGTTAAATGAAAAAAAAACTCGACTAGAAAGTGTGTCTTTTAGGAGTAAAGATTCAAGTTAGGAAATGCGTCACCTAACAAACAACACTTGAAATACCTAGACAAGGAAGTGCATCTCCTAGGGGTTTAGGATGATGAGTTCTTATCATGATTGTGATTACCAAACCTGTTTAGCAATACCGCCTTTTGCATTTGTAGAAGTGGGGAATTGCACCTTTTGATATTTAGTCTTTGAAGCCATTGATTTGAAGATAACATGTGTTTTTGTTTCATACAAAGAAAACTTGTTAATTTAAAAACACAGTGGTTGTGGTATTTAAGTACTAAGGCGACCGCTCTTGCACTTATCATGCTCAACTCCATTTCAAATCAGTGGTAGGTATCGTTGACTTGTCATACTTTTAACCCCAAATTTTGTCTACTGAAAGTATTTGACTCAAATCATATTTTCCTTGCATGATGCCTCTGGTTTTAACTTCTAATGCACCTTTATATTCCTATGAGTCCAAAAACTGCCAGATAGCAAGCATTCTTGAGTACCTTACTTTATTTTGAAACACGTAACTTTGTGTTTCGGCACTTTGTCTTACTTTGTGCAATTGAGGGAGTTGGTAGCAAATTTTGAAGTTCTTTCTCACTTGTCTTAACATAAATTTGACTCAAAAATACGAGAGAACAAAAATAACGATAATGATTTTTTATTTGACAACAAAGACATCAAAACAAAAATGTAGAAAGAAAAGAAAAAGACAATAGATATCCCTTTATCAAAAATGTTAGAAAGAAAAGTTTATCTAAGTGTGGCAGCTGGTTCTAGTGATTATGACACACATCTTGAATTAAACAACCTGATCAAGCCATACTAATCATTTATAAACTTTTGTCAACTTATTGAATTTTAAATCGTGCCGCTCTTAAACTTGTTGCCTCTAAATTACAGACCTCATACGACTATTGGTGCCCCAAAGGATTTTGTCAGAGAGCCTCTCTCATATTTTTATTTTATCTCAACTCACTGTCGCCTTATGGTGCCCATGAAGGTTTTCACCAATAAAACTCTCATTTTTATTTTCATTTTTATTTTTATTTTTTTTCACAATTCATTGTCGCCTTATGGTGCCCAGGAGGGTTTTCACCAATAAGACTCTCATTTTTATCATATTTTTATGCCGATGAAGGAAAGTGGTTCCCAAAATATAAAACATCATATACCCATAACATGCCTAGCCTTGACATTCTCAAAGATTGATCTGAAGATTTTTCTTTGGTTGTAACTTGGCTTTTGGATAGAGTTAGAAAGAAAGAGCGACATGAGGCTCAAAATATACATACAATAGGGTGAGACTTACAAATATTGGAATCGACTCATAAAGAAAATAAATTTTCCCCAGTTCTGTTTTGTACTGGGTAACTTGAATTTTTACTTGGTTGGACCGAACCTCAGAGTAGGGCTACCTACGTATCTTGTAATAGCAAGAATCTAGTCTAACGTAGTTTAGACCATCTTGTTCTTTTGTTTGATTTTTTTTCTTGTTCTTTTTCACTCTTTTTTTTCTTTTCTTTTTTCTTCGACTTTTCTCTTTTTGAGATTTTTTTCTGACTCTATCTTTCTTTATTGGCACTTTTTCTGACTTTGTTTTTTCTTGGCACTTTTTAAACTCTATTTTGATTGCAAAAGAGGGGTACGAAGAAAAATTAAACTAAAGATCAAAAGGGGTAACAAAGGATGACACAACATTTGGATAGCAGAATAAAATGACTTCATCATATCAATCCTTAAAAATGCAAGTACATAACATGCAATCTGAGAGTGAAACATAAAGATCATGAACGTCTTTTTTCAATATTGACCTTGACTGAGCACATATGTCAATAATTTTTATCTATTTGTCAAACATAAAGGTCTAATTATGTTCACATTTCTCTCATTAAAGGATCATGCATTTTTAGAGTTAACTTCCTTTTGCTTTTCCTGATAATAGAAGCTATATATCCTCTGGTTGATCTCATTTCAAACGCTTGAGATGGACCTTCTCATTGAAGACGAAGTCATTTTTTATTCGCAAAGTGATCACCTCAATAGATTCAAGTGAGGTTGTAACTAGGTTCCCAAACATCTCAACACTTTACTTATTTCCTTATATTTTTTTTCAACTCTATCTTTTTGGTCAAATATTTCAGGATTAGATTAGGTTTTAAGATCTAGTAAAAACTCATCATGCATGCCATATCATAAAAATCCCCATAGAAAGAACCATGTAAAGAAAGGAAAGATGAACAAACAACATATATATAAAAATAAAAAATAAAAGGGACAACATTTTGCTGACAGAAAATACAAAAGGGTTTGAACAGAAATGATAAAACAATAAAAAAATAAGACAAGATAGATCCTGAACTATAACCCTAAAATAATTTGGGTAACAGAAAGAAAAACAAAACAGACTACCAAAACTCTCTTCTGAATTGCCGAGTTTGATATCTTAGCCACTGATTTGCACGTCAGTCTTAATGGAATCTCCACAATCATTGTTATCTCATCAGTTTTTCTTCTTAAGCCCAAAGTATCCTGAATCATTTTGAAACTATCGATCCCCAACGGACTCTCTCCAAAGTAAGCTATCAACAGTTTTTATTTCCTTGCTTCTCTTAGTTGATTACTAAACCTTTTCAAATGACCTAAAAGATCACTATGCTCCCTGTATTTGTCCAAATTTGGTGTTTTGAACCCTAGAGACACGTGACCATTGGGAAATATGTACAAATACTTGTAAAACACACTCTTTTTCCTTCCTAATCCTTTCATGTTTCTCATATTTTCCTCCAACTTATCACCTTCCTGGTCATCTCCTCTTGTTCCACATTTCTTACAGTCTATACCGCCTCATCTCAGATTTTGCATTCTTTTTGTGGGTCATCTTGCCTTATTTTTGACCTGGTGTTGTATGTATGAGATGTCAGCTTAACCACAAACCAACCACTTTAATACTATTTTGATTTTGGAGAAAATGAATGTGTTCGAGTTCATCATTTTTAAAAAACCTTTTCTAAAGAATATCACCGAATTCGATAAGGGTTGCCTACGTATCTCACTAAGATGAGAATCAGGTGTGCATAGTTCGGACAACTGGAGATATGAAGAAACACACCTTTTCTTCTAATTTGAATAATGAGAATTTTTTTTTTGAATTTATTAATAATGATAAAAAAACATATTTTTTTGTTTTCGAAAACAACTTAATTTCTTTTTATATAAGGATCAAAACTCTCTTCTTTTTTCGTTGAGAAGGAAAAACAACCTCTTTTTTTAAAAGATCACCAAACTCATGAAGGGCTGCCTACGTATCTCATCAAGGTGAGAATCAGGTATGCGCAGTTCATAAAACTGACAAAATATATATTATTTTTTTAAAGGAATGACACTTATTTAGACCAACTCTACCAAAAATTTTGTAATGACAGACCCTTGTATAATTTCAATCATAAATTTGGAAGAAAATACAACTAAGTATTCTATAAAACAATCTTAGAAGAAAAACATGATCATTTTATGTATGTCGTACAAAACTCAACCTCAAAACCCCTAAAGGTTCAGGCTATTAAGATTTATATATATTTTTTATTTTGTAAAAACTTAGCCTCATGATCCCTATAGATTCAGGGCTATATATATATATATATATATATATATATATATATATATATAAATTGAACCTAAGGATAATAAAAAGGAAAAATGCTCTATTACCATCTTGAACTATACGCGAAAAGGATGAGACACACCCGAACTTTAGAAGGATCCTATTACCTACCTGGACTAATTAAAACCGTATTTTTGACAATATTAGTGCCTACGTGGCACACACGTGTGCCTACATAACTCTTCAGTGTGTTGTGCCACGTATATGCCACATAGGCACTAAGGTTGTCAAAAATATGATTTTAATTAGTCCAGGGGGTAATAGGACCCTCCTAAAGTTCGGATGTGTCTCAGCCTTTTCGCGTATAGTTCAAGGTGGAAATAGAGCATTTTCTCTAAGAAAAATAATTTTGAAAGTAATCATATTTTCAAAATATTCCCCAATAAATCTATGAATAATTTTTCAAAAGCCAGGGTCGTACCCCGAAAAGAATTTCCTACGTATCCCGCTAAATAGTGAGAATCAGACCCTCGTAGTTCATGAAGACCATAAAATTAATTTTTTATTTTCAAAAATTTCATTTTTTTAGGAAACAATTATTAAATTTTGAGGACAAAATTCTCTCTTGTGTTTCACCAAGTTTCCTAAAACCGGTCAACAATCAAATGAGCCTTCCAAATAAATGTCAAAGAGCACATAGGATGAACATGTTGGTCACTATAAATAGGGACACCTGTCCTAGACGGATCCGAACCCTGTGTTGAGTCCCACTAAGTCAAATGCACATGAAGCAGATAAAGCGGAGCCTGATAGGGATAACCATGTCTGCGTTTCAGTTATACTAGATTTATCCTAATAGGTATTGGTGTCTAGACTGACTTACCCGAGCGGATACTCGAGTCAGGGAGGGACAACTTGTTCGGGAGCAGTGCTATTCCGCCTTCGTTGTTGATCCAAACCCTGCCTAACATGTGTGACTAATAATCCTTCACCAGGTGCCTTGACACTCCGGCTATCTCAAATAAAAGGTTTGATACATGCTCTGCATTCCTTCTATCCTATTTTCAGAGACTCAGAGGGAATGAGTAAGAGAAGACAATTTATAATATAATTCAATAATATCAAAGTGATGAATGAGCAACAAGTAGCACATTAGGCCAACAAACACAATATCAAAATAATTAAAGCAAGTAAAGTCAATATGAAAAGCTCGAATTCTGGTTAGTTCCCTAGTGGAGTCGCCGGAGATGTCACACTCCTTTTTCGCTCTAGGTGTCGAGTTGAAGGATTTTTTCCAATTGAAGTGACGATTTTGAATAGGGATTATTTTATTTACAGAATTGCTAGAGATGTCACACCCCTTTTTTGCTCGAGGGTCGAAGGATTTTTCCAATTAAAGTGACAGTTTTGAAGAGGAATTAGTTTATTTATAGAGTCGCCACTCGAAATTGAGTTATGGTGTTTCAAGTCACCTTTTTGAATCCCTAATCAAAAGAAAATAACTCTTTTATTTTGGTCTAAGAAAATAGAAGACCGGATAAGAAATTATGTTGACCGAGGGGAAGGTGTGAGTCACCCCTCGAGTCCCGTGGTTCTAGGACGGTCGTTTTTATCAACTCATCTTGACTTAAAATATTTTGATACATTATGTTAAGGCCTAATTTCGCTCATTTTTATTATACTGAAAATATCTGTCTATATCTCTTATATTAAGCTAGTCAAAATTATTTATAAAACTATCTTTGCCAAGGTGCATTATGACATCCTTGAATTATTTTTAAACGTCTCGAAGAAGATGCGTACGCCTCATTCTTAAACAAGACGAGATTTAATTATTTATACTGCCTAACGTTTGAAGACTTTGATATTTGCCTATTCGAAGTGCTACCTATCCTTAACAGTAAACTTGAGCAAAATTCATTTAAGGCAATCAATTAATTTAACAATAAAATTATCAAAATTTATTAATGACAATGAATAATAATAATAAAAAATAATACACAAATCTAACCATATTATGCTTATTATGACCTTCAAATCTAATCTCTTTATATTAATACAAACTCAAAGCACTAACCATATTATGCTTATTATGACCTTCAAATCTAATCTCTTTATATTAATACAAACTCAAAGCATTATAAGATCTTGTTTGACGAAATCAATTAGTTGAATATATAATCTGTTCAATTATCAAACATGGAGCTTCTGAATTTCCAGAAAATCAGGACAAAATACAATTGCACCTGAGATTTCTGGCAACCCAGCACCTAATTTAAATTTAACTCCCTACTTTATACAGAGATATTGCACAAATATGTTCTGAAATAGAAGCCAATAATAAAACTAAACTACATACATCAGTTAGTTATTTCTCCCAAACAATAAAAGAATAGTTTATCGAATTTGAACAATGTTACATGGGATAATGTAGAAATTTCACTTCATAAACAATAAAATGTCATAGAACTATAACCTTTACAAAATACCAACACTCAACAAAAATCAACATAGGAAAACACAGTGAAATGGCACAACATTTAGGGCAGGTAGTTGAAGTAATGTTTCAATTAGCTAAGTTTTTGGATGCCAGCAGATAACCATGAAATGAATTCAAACAAATACAATAAACTTAATAATGAAAACATTCCACAGATAGAACACTCGAACTCCAAATTACAACCTTCAAAAATGCTTCTTATTTATGTATATAATCGTTAAAACTCCTTTTTTTTTTTTTCCTGTAAATGTATCCTTTTTCTCTTTCTGTTTTCTCCAAGTTTTCTTTTTTCTTTTAGTTGGCGTGCATGTGTGTGCATTTTTTAATTTTTTGCATGCATGGATAGGTCACATGTTAGGATTTATCATAACTACTTCCTAATTACACATAAACTGAACGTAACTTTACAATCTTTTAACATTATTAATTTATAAAAAATTTATTTACAATTCAAAACTAATCTAATTGATTTCATTTCAAACGATAAACAAGTTATAAATGAAGACAGAGTAAATTACATAGAGAATAATAAATTACACACACCACAAAAATCATTGAAATAACTTCATGTATGCTTTGATTTTCTTAAAAAAATTACAAATAAAGAAATCGAATAAGAACCTGTGTTGTAGAATAACTAAAGTATAAACAAAAAGCTCTTCAACGGAAAGTTGAAATAAAAACCCGGACTCAACTCATCGCTCTTTTTCCTTTCTTTTCACTTTGATTTTTTTTTTTTGTGTGTCTTCTCTCTTTTTTTTTTCCTCACTGTTTCTCGTCTCTTTTCACCTTGAATTTTTTTTCTATGTTTGGTTTTCCTTACTTTTACTCTTTCTGTCTCTCCTCGCCTTTTCTTCTCTTTATTTTTTTGGTTCTAAGTTGTCTTTTTTTTTTTTTTCGTCCACAAATGTTCTCTACTCCCTCTCTATTTTTCTGTCTCTTTTTTTTTTTTACTAGTTTAGTCGTACGTACCTCGCACGTGTAATTTTTTATTATTTAAAATTCGACAATTTTATCTATTACGAAGGTTTTTAATGAAGTGCAAAAAGTTCAAAACATATATTTTATTTTAAGCACATATATATTTTACCACTAGAAGTTTTAAGTGGTTAATGATTTAATATATTGTAGATGTAGATTTATAGACTTTTTAAATTTTCTTAAAATCAAAATATATTTTTTCCTTTTATCATATATCTTAGGACTCTTTTATTTTAAATATAATAAATATAATGATGGAATAATTGAAAAAAATAAGTAAAACATACGTGTATTATGAAGTTAATACTATATAATTCATGTGTTTTACTAAGGAAAGAATTAATAAAAGGTAAAATTCTAATAAGTTTCGAGCTCCTAAATTTTAGTTACACAATTTAATTAAGGAAAAATTTTATATATAATTTTAAATTTTTATTCTTAAAGTATTAAAATATATAGTAAAATGACGATTTTGTCTAAAGCGAAGGTTTTTAATGAAGGGCAAAAAGTTCAAATCACTTTTCTAAGAGTCTTCACACTTTTAATATATTATAGATATAGATATAGATAGATTATAGATATAGATGTATCATGTTTGATGGTTTTTTAAATGCATCTATTTTTTGGATAGTTGAGGAGTTACGCTGAAAAAGGGATGTTGGAGGGAAGTTGAGGGAGAGTGGGGGTGTGCAGATGGGGTGGGGAAGTTGGGGTAGTTTATTAGGATAAAGATTCTTTTTTTTTTTTTTTAAATTTAAAATATATAAAATAATAATAATAATAATAATAATAAAAGAATATTTACTAATTAATTTTTATATTTAAGAAAAATATAATTAAAATTTATAAATAGCCTAAAATAATATAATTAAGAGAGTACTAAAACTACTAACTTATTTATTAAAATTAAAAGAGAAATATATTTTTTGAAATTTTTTAGTATTATTTTAAAATAAAAAATAAAAATATCCCAAAATATTTATTTATTTATTTATTTTCAAACAAAGCCTATTAAAAATGAAAAAAGAACTAAAATAAATATTGAACAAAATATAAATATTTAATACCAAAAAATAGGTTAAAACTTGTGAAGGATTAAAAATCACGTGTCTACAGCGGACATTCATCAAATGGATATATATATGGTTATACTAGGAGAGTTATGATCACGATAGAAGTTATATAAGTTGAGTTGGGAGTGGCGTACCAGAATAATGCAGATTATATAGGAATTTTACTTGAGAATGTTGTCCGCATATATTTCCTAGGGATTTCCTATGAAAATCTAAAATTTCTAAATTTTAATGAATTTTACCTTCGAAATATATTTTCTCAAGAAAGTCTGCAAGTGCATTTGGCACCATTTTGTGCAAAATATTATTTGAGGAATTATGTGGAAAATTAGTCCACAACAATCTTTTTCATGGGTAAACTAAAAGGTAAATTTATATTTATTTTATATATATTATATATTATATAGAAAGATGAGTAGTGGAACTACCAAGGGCAATATTATAATTTTGATCAATATTAATGGCATTTACCAATTAGCTATCCTTTAGTTTGGGAATTTCACTCATATTTTACTAAACACCTCAAAAGTATTCTTCTCTTTTAATTGGCATGCAATGTCATTAAAATCATATTTTTAAAATAATAAATCATTTAATTCATCAAACTCATTTAACCAAAATTATAACTTTATTTTTTCCTAAGAAAATACATTAATTTAATTTTCATGCTTTGGAATTCTTTGTCATACATCTTTACCATATTATTTTACATGCAAATTAAAATCTCTAGATAACTTATGTAATTTAGTGATATTATTTTAAGCGAAAATACCCAATTACCCTCCTGAACTATACCCAAAAAGGTTATGACACACCTCAACTTAAAGTAGGTCCTATTACCCCCCTGAACTTATTAAAAGTATAATTTTGACACCCTTAGTGCCTATGTGGTGCCTACGTGGCACATACATGGCACAACACACTGAAGTGTCTACGCAGGCACGTGTGTGCCACGTAGGAACCACATAGGCACTAAGGGTGTCAATATTACACTTTTAATAAGTTCAGGGGGGTAATATGACCTCCTTTAAGTTGAGGTGTGTCATAGCCTCTTTGGGTATAGTTCAGGGGGGTAATTGGGTATTATCTCTTATTTTTTTAGAAAACAACTAATTTTTGTAGGCAATGATATATAAAAATATGAATGATTATCTAGAAAAATTAATCTATAAAAAAATATAAATATCTAAGTATGAGAATTTCTTCTTAATAAATTAATGTATTTTTTTAAGAAAAATATGATTATAATTTTGGTTAAATGAGTTTGCTAAGGTAATATGTTTATTATTTTTTAAAAAATAATGGTACTCATATGACATGCTAATTAGAAGAGGAAGGACTTTTGAGGTATTTAGTAATTTTTTGAGAAAAATATTGATAACTGAGTGATATTATTGTCTTAGCAAAAATAAAAGTGACTTTTATAAGATATTCCAAAAACATGGATAACAATTGAAGAAAATAACTTTAGAAAAATAAAAAGTTTAAGTAATGGTAAAAGATTTCTAAGCATGAAAATTTCTTCTTAATAAATTAATATATTTTTCTAACGAAAAGAATAAGAATGTAATTTTGACTAAATAAGGTAGTGAGAAGCGTAAGAATGGAGTAGGCATCTTAGTAGATGAAGAACTTAGAGGGCAAGTAGTGGAGGTTAAGAGGGTCAGCGATAGGTTGATGACTATTAAGTTGGTCATTGGGGGGTTTACTCTGAATGTGTGTAGTTTTTATGCGCCGCAGGTGGTCTTGGATGAGGAGGAGAAGAGGCATTTTTGGGAGGGTTTGGACAAGGTGGTGAGAGGTGTGCCTAGCTCTGAGAAGATTTTTATAGTGGGGGATTTTAATGGGCACATCTGGGTGTTACCGATAGGCTATGGTGATGTGTATGGAGATTTTGGTTTTGGGGGAAGAAATGAAGAGGGAGTTGCTCTATTGGATTTTGCAAGGGTTTTTGGGATGGTGGTAGTGAATTTGAGCTTTTCGAAGAAGGAGAACCACCTGGTTACCTTCCGAAATGCGATAGCCAAGACTCAAATTGACTTTTTGCTGCTTAGGAAGGGGGATAGGGCCCTGTGTAAGGATTGTAAGGTCATTCCGAGTGAGAATCTTTTGACCCAACACAGGCTTCTAGTGATGGACTTGGGTACAAATAAGGATAAGAAGAGAAGGGGCTGGGAGGGTCGACCTAGAATAAAGTGGGGTAGTTTGACGCCGGTGAATGCACTGGAGATAGAGGAGAAGGTGGCGGGGATGAAGGTGTGGGAGTGTAGGGGAAACGTGGATGGTATATGGGATAAGGCTACTAGGTGCATCAAGGAGACTGTTAGAGAGCTGTTAGGTGTCTCGAGGGGCCGGGCTGGACAATATCCGGAGGATTGATGGTAGAATGAAGAAGTTAAGAAGAAAATAGAGACTAACAAGGAGGCGTATGCTAAGTTGGTTGAGAGTAAGTATGAAGAGAAGAAATGGGTAAATAGGTAGGAGTACAAGTTTTCTAAGAAAGAGGCTAAGTTAGTAGTTACGGTTGCTAAGACGGTAACGTTTGAGAGATTATATGTGGGGTTAGAGGAGAGAGGCGAGGAAAAGAGGTTGTATAGGCTTTCTAAGGCTAGGGAGAGGAAGTCTCATGACCTTGATCAAGTGAAGTGCATTAAGGGAGAGTATGGTAGAGTGTTGGTGAAGAACATTCACATTAAGAGAAGATGACAATTGTATTTTCATAGTCTCTTGAATGATGAGGGGGACAGAGACATTGTGTTAGGGGAAGTGGAGCACTCAGAAGAGTGTTATGATTTTAGTTATTGTAGACGTTTTAAGGTGGAGGATGTCAGAGAGGTTATTCGCAGGATGCGAAGGGGTAGGACAACGGGGTCCGATGAGATTCCAGTGGATTTTTTGAAGTTTTCTGGCGGGGCTGGGATAAGGTAGTTGACTAATTTACTTAAAGACAGTTTCAAGACTGCTAAAATGCCTGAGGGTTGGAGATGGGGTACTATGATTTCTTTATACAAGAATAAGGGTGACATCCAGAGTTGCAACAACTATAGGGGTATTAAGTTGTTGAGTCATACTATAAAGATCTGAGAGAGAGTGGTCGAGCGGAGGTTGAGGAGGATAGTGTCTATTTCGGAGAATTAGTTTGGATTTATGCTAGGTCGCTCAACGACGGAGGCAATTTACTTGGTGCAGAGACTGGTGGAGCAGTATAGGGAAAAGAAGGACTTACATATGGCTTTCATCGACTTGGAGAAGGCATACGACAAAGTCCTTAGGGAGGTTCTTTGGAGATTCTTGGAGGTGAGTGGGATCCCGGTGGCGTACATCAGATCTATTAAGGACATGTATGATAGAGACAAGACTCAGGTAAGGACAACGGAGAAGATTTAGAGCATTTCCCTGTCTTGACAAGGTTGTATTAGGGATCGACTCTTAGACCATTTTTGTTTACGTTGGTGATGGATGTGTTGATGTGGCGTATTAAAGGAGAGGTGCCTTGGTGTATGCTTTTTGCAAATGGTGTAGTTTTGATTGATGAGACGTGTGGGGGGAATGATAAATTGGAGGTTTGGAGAAAAAACCTTGAGTCCAAAGGGTTCAGGTTGAGTATAAATAATATAGAGTATATAGAGTGCAAGTTTAATGACTTGAGGGGCAGGAGAACGAGGTGGTAGTAAGGTTGGATTCCAAGGTTGTTTGTAAGAGGGATAGTTTTAAGTATCTCGGGTCCATGATTCAGAGGAATAGAGAGATTGATGAGGATGTCTTCTACTGTATTAGGGTAAGATGGATGAAGTGGAGGCTCGCCTCGGGAGTATTGTGTGATAGGAAGGTATCACTCAAGCTTAAAGGCAAGTTCTATAGAGTGGCAGTCCGTCCGGCCATGCTGTATGAAGCGGAGTGTTGGCCAGTCAAGAACTCCTACATTTAAAAATTGAAGATGGTAGAAATGCAGATGCTGCGTTGGTTGTGTGATCTTACTAGGGGTGATAGGCTTAGGAATGAGACTATCCGAGAAAATGTGGGAATGACTTCAGTGGAGAATAAGATGCGAGAAGTTCAGTTGAGATGGTTCGGACATATGATGGGGAGGGGCATGGATGCCCTAATTTATAGGTGTGAGAGGCTAGCTTTGGATGGTTTTAGGCAGGGTAGAGGTAAAAGAAATACTAGAGATAGGTGATTAGACGTGACATGGAGCAGTTACAGCTTGCTAAGGACATGACCCTAGATAGAAAGGTATGGAGGACGCTAATTAGGGTAGACGGCTAGTGCATGTGGGTGGGTCGTAGTCAATAGTTAGGAGAGCTTTGGGGTAGCTGGGTCGGTAGTCTTAGGGATAGGTCCATAGGTTGGAGTTGTTAGTAGGAGGGTGTGGGGGTGGGGGGTGCCTTAGGTTCGTTAGTGTAGGGGTACTACTCTGTGGGTATCTTATTTCTGTTATTCCATCTTGTTTCATGCTTTAATACGAATTTGTTTACTATTCTTTGTCTTAAGCCGGGAGTTTATAGGAAACAACCTTTCTACTTCTCCAGAGGTAGTGGTATGGACTGCGTACATTTTACCCTCCCCAGACCCCACTATGTAGGAATATACTGGGTTTGTTATTGTTGTTGTTGTTGTTGTAAGTTTAATGAGTTAAATCAGTATATTATTAAAAAAAAATTAATGACATGGCCTGTCAATTAGAAGAGAAAGAGACATATAATATTTATCTTTTTTTTAGAATAATAGTGATAGTTGCATCATATTATTATCTCTAAAAATAATCAAAAGTAATTTTTGTAGGCAATTCAAAATATGAGTGGTCATTCAGAAAAATAACTCTTGAAAAAATATATGTCAAGTTTTAGTATCAATAAAGGTTTTTCAAGTATAAAATTTTCTTTATAATAAAGTAATGCATTTTTTTTATATATTTTTTATTAAATGAGTTTGATAACTTATAAGTTTAGTATTTTCAAAAAAAAAAAAAATTAATGACATGACATGTCAACTAAGAGAGAAAGAATGTTTTTGAGGTGTTTAGTATGTTTTGAGAAAAAAGTGATAGTTGAGTAATATTATGGTCCTAAATGAAACATACGTGATAGTTGAAGGAAATATTCAAAACTTGGGTGACTATTTACAAAATTCACTCACTTTTTGCGATTTCTTACCCGATTGGTTCCTCTATTGATGTCTCTATCAATACTTTGTTTGAGACACTCTATCAATAGTCATTTAAGCGTTTTCTCTCAATTACAAAAGAGAGTAGTGGGGGAATTGTTTTTCCCCTTTTAGTGTTTTAGGGTCTAATTCTGGCATCTATTTATTTTGTTGAAGTTTTCATAAAAACAACTTAGTTGTTATATTTTTAACTTAATAGAAATTAAAAATAAAAAGAAATTTTAAATATTCAAATAAATGTATTGGGGTGAATGATTTTTATTTTGTATAGACAGATCAGATTGTATCAGTTGTAAAAATAGTTTGAAAATAACAAGTCCTTTAGTCTCCAACTCATGAAAAGTGTTTGACATAGACTGCATTAAAGATGTGTTTATTAACAATGACTCCTATTGCGCACAAACCTAACATGTTGGGTTGTGATGCAATTTTTTTTCACAATTAGTTTGTGGGTAATACAACTAAAATAATTGACTACACTTGACAAATGCCTTGATACTAACACGACAAAACATGACATTCTTTTACACACACACACGTATGTGAAATGGATAACAAATTTTTGGGGCACAAGAGTAGCTTGATGGAGTTGAGATATAAGAGTAAACACTTCTTAATTAGTGCAGTTTAGATACTCAGATATTTGATAACGATGAAATATCTTTTAGTAAAAGACCTTTGAACCTCTTATTCATTGTATAGAACTAGGTGTGGAGAAGTAGTTTTGTGATTACAGTAAAAAATATATAAAAGTGATGTTGTGCTATGTATATTAAATTTAATTTTTTTTCTCTCTGCTCGGAGTTTCCATTCAATTAAATTAAGAGCTAACAGATTTATGATGGTTAGAGACAGATATATGATTTTCAGTTTTTGGATCTTCAGTGTAGAAGCATGATCAATTTTATATATCAGCTGAAAAGTGATAATGTCGGCGATTCACCTATCTCTGGATAAGGTCAGTATACAAGTGGTGGTATTGTTATCTTATATAACACTTGGTATAGAGATTCTTCTTTTTTACAATTTTTGAGTAGATAAGTTATAAATCAGACAAATGATAATTGAGAAACCTTTCTTGAGATTTTTTCTATAATAAACTGTCAATCTGAGTCAACCAAAGAATTTTAAACTCTTACTAAATTTCATCAATTAAATTACTTTTTTAAGAAATAAGAGACATTTAATCATATGAATGAAGAAATCTTTTTATTGATAAAAAAAATACACAAATTGAAGATTGTATTATGATAAATACTGATCAAATAACGATGAAAAATCTATTTGAATTTTAAATTTTAAATTTTGTGTTGTTGTGATTGAAGATCTATGAGTTATATATATTCATCAATAATGAAAAATCACACATAAGAGAGCAACCAAAATTGAAAGTTGTTGCCATGAATACTTCTGCAACATTGACTAGAAATTTTTTCATCCTAAGAAGTTGTGATTGTTTTGTATCTATTCATTTATGTCTGCCCGCTCAAGTGAGTGATTGAGTTATATGTCTTGAAGTTCATATTAATAAGGATTGCCTGTATTTGTATTATTCATCAGGTCACTTTATTCTACAATAGTATCATCTAATCCTACGTAGATTGAATATCCATGACACTTGTATGGATGCGACATACACTTCTTCTATGACGTGTGATTTGAAAATGAAATCTGTCAAATCTCTATTCTATTGATGAGTATTTTGTTACGAATTTGGTACTGTAAAATCTCTCAATATTTATTTTATTGATGAATATTTTATAGTGGACTGTATTATGAAATCCCTCAACCTTTATTCTATTGATTAGTATTTTGTTACAGATTTTGTACTTTTATTATATAAATGCAAATATTTATTAAATATTCCTGAGTTGTTATATCTCAAAACTAACATTATGTTACATCATCAACTTTTTCGTTGTAGGTTCTTTATTTAGAGATGAGAAAAAAATATATATATTAAAGTGCAATAGATGTGAATTCTTTGTCAAAACAACAATCACATTGGATAGCAAAAAATGAAAAAAAGACACTCGAAAAATAATCTACAGAATCAGTTGTCCTAATTATTTATAATCGAGGTACAATCTCTCAATTTAATTTTTAAATTTAATCTAGCATTGGCCAAAGAATGATTTCCATTTTTACTCTTGAATTGGTTGTTCCTGGACATTGAATTAACTTTGTTTTCTTTTGCTTATATAGTGTTATCCTTATTCCAATATGACCTTTTTTATGCTTTCTACTTTGTAAAGGATAAAACTTTGCTTTTTATTTATAAATTATGGTTGTTATGAGATATGTATGTCAATTTAGTGTTCAAATAATGAATGCAACTAAAATTAAACACACCTAAAACTAAATTCAAATTTAAAATATTGGGCCCGTGCATGGCACAGGCATGCTTATCTAGTTATTATTTTATTAATATTTATTATTAAATAGAAATGTGAGTTGTAGGACATCCAAGGGCATAAATGTCATTTCACATTTAAAAGATACAATTATTAGTCAATAGTCATATTAACAAAGAATTTCATTAGCCATTTTTTTGCTAGCTTATGTGTCTACATTTTTTCAATGGGCCCATTATGTGGCTAACAACATTTTTACTTTCAAGTTTCAACTTATTCAACCACATTATTTATGAAGTAATATTTTAAATAAATTTAAATTTATAATCTTAATCTCCTTTCACGAAATATTAAATTGTTTATAAAGAACTAAAATTATTTTTTATTTTTATGTGGTAAATATTGAATTTTTTTCTTCATATATTTATTTTTTTATATTTTAAACTTTTTAAGTAAAATTCTGACTCCGCCAAAATTTTCAATACTCCAAGCTTCTCCTATTTTAATTTTTGCCCAAAAAATACTATCATGCATGAACTTGACAGATTAAAATTTAAGTTGTTAACCTATTTAAATATATATTTTTTGTTCATTATCAAATAATTTTACAAAAACTATCATTAAATTAGTCTATAAATATTTTACTAAGAATGAAAAAGAATTACATATGTGATATTCATATAAGCCTTAGAACGCATAATTTTTGTATTCACTTATAGATTGTAGGTGTAATTACAATTGACGTTCATGTCAACTCGCAAAATAGATATTTAAAGATAAATATTTTTAAAAGAGATTGAAGTACATTAAATGATTAGTGTAAAGAGCTTTTACTATATAATACAAATATATTTATATGCAAGCTTTCATAAAAATTGAGATTTGTAATCTTAAAAATAAGATAAGATAATATAATATTCCATTTATTCCTTTTTATTTACTCCATTTGGATTGTGCTTATATTCCTAAATATTTGCTCCTTTAATCTTTCAACAATAGTTTGAACAAAAATCTTCCTATTATGCTCTTATTCAATAAATGTAATCATTATTGATTTCAAAAGCGGTATAAAATTTAATTAAGGCTATATTAGTGAAATTACTTTTAATTTTATATAAGTAAAAGATTTATTAAGGTGTGTGTCTAACCTAAATAGACCAAATAAAAAGAAAAGAAGAGAGCACGATATAATAGATAAATTAACCCGCACGTAAAATTTCTTTAAACTAACATTAAATAACATATATTTTTTAATCCCTTTAATAAGATTTTAACTCCACCAATATTAATTTGATTTATGCTCTATCTTTTTTATAGATAATTTTCAACTATCAATAATGTATCTTTAGTATTTTTATATTATTTCATTATGAAAATAAATATATATGATATATTTATATGGATAAAAACAATCTCTTCTCTTCTTAACATAAATACATTATTCACTTTATTTATATGACATATTACGTAAGAAGATTATATTTTAAGAAAATGTTGCTCATAAGATTTTATAGAAAATGTTAATGTACTGACACTTACAATTTTAATTCATCCTCTTGTATAATTTTCAAATAAAATTGAAAAAGAAAAAGACAAATTATTTATTTAATTCATAAAAGTGTGTTTGACCTGATGTTAAAATAAGCATTGAAGCATAGTATATTTTTAATTTTAATTAGGATAATTTAAATAAGTTGTAAGCTGTTGTTTGATTTTATAAAAAAAAAAAAAGTTTTTAAAAAGTATGATTCCTATTATCATTTTCTATCATATTTATTTAAAATATTAATTTAATTTTTTTATAAACTAATTAAATACCGATAGATATATTTAAAACTGTAATATTGTACCTATAAAATGGGTCCTTCATTATCTACTCATATTCACACACACACACACACACATATAAATATATATATATATATATATATATATATATATATATATATATATATATTTATTTATTTATTTTTAAACTGTAATATTGGGCCTATAAAATGGGCCCTTCATTATCTAGTGACTAAATTAAGTTTCTTTACCAATTTGTAAAAAAATCCCAAGGTAAATAACTTGCAAATTAGTTAGGGATAATTATTTAGGGATTCACAAGGGAATATTCATACAAATGGAGATTATGATGCTGCATATTTTACCTAAGAATCTTTTCTCTGAAATTAATCTGCGAATTTTATTACTTAGAGAATTAAAATTTGAATATTTTAGGACAAAAGATATAGAATACTTAGAATACCTTAAAAATAATATAGAAGAATTACAAAGACTAAGAGAAAAAACTAAAGAATACTACAGTAAAGCATTTAACCAAATACCAGAGAAATGATTCTCTTTCATAAGCATTTCTTCTAATCTTATTTCTTCCATATTTTCTCTCCAATATTTTAAATATTCATAGTCTATTATTTTATCCTGTAGTAATTGTAGATTTACAAATTTTTGTATAATAATTTATCCTAATTGTACTGTAATGTATATCTAATTCTAGATTTTCAATGCTATTTATTATCTTGTGTTGTTCTTCTCGTAGCGAGTTTTTTAAATGATATAAACTATCACATATACTTTTTCCTAAATTTTCTAGGGTTTCTTCTATCCATATTAATTTTTCTTTTAGGTTCTCCATTATTTCTCTAATTCGGTTTCTATAATTAATTTCTTCATTTAGATTATCTTGATTTTCTCTAGTTTTTCTAATATATTCTAATATTTCTTAATCTGAATAATATCCATTTGGGTAATTATCCAGGTATAGCTGTTCTATCCAATTTATAATTTCAATTTCATAGTCTAATACTTTTTCTAATATTATTCTCTTAATATCTATAATTTCTATATCTCTAAGTATATATAAGATTAATATTTTAAGATTATGTCATTTAAAATTGGTTAAATACTTTATTATAATATTTTTTAGTTGTTTGTTTTAATCTCATTAATTCTTCTATATTTTCACTAAGAAATTGTATATATTTTATATCTATTTTCCAAAATTCTAAATATACATAATTTATCATAGTTAGTGTGTGGGTTTGGTATGTAAGTATTTATAAGAGTAGTTAGGTAGGTGTGGTATATAATTAATTCTAGTCATAAAATATCTATCAAATATTTTTTCCAATATGATTTTTCTTATATCTACTATTTCTATATCCTTAAGTACATATAAAATGAGTATTTTAAATTTATCTACCATTTCGTCAGATAAATTAGTATTCATTTTTCATATGATGCTTTTTCAAAATATTCTCTTCAATCATGCACATAACAAAATATGATCACTTTATATTGCTATATACTAGATTATTCTTAAATAACATATTATTCGGTCACTATTAGCATGGTAATCTGGATACTTTTCCCTTAAACAGCGCCTCTACTGTGGTTACTCCCCTATCACGGCTTTCTTGCCTCACCGGTTTCACCTTTAGGATGGCATAGTTCTTAGGGATTTTTCTCCTTTTTCCACTTTGCTAATAAACTTCTTAACATGCTATTTTTCGAATAATTCTACTATAAAGCAACTAACATGAACTTATTTTATTATATTATGATTGTTAGGAATTTATGAATTTAGCTATTCATATTAGTAAATGAATATACCTGTTCTGGTAGGTTTGATAATTCTAAGCTTTGTTCCTCCATAGATTTTTCCATTGAAATATACCTGTTTTTTAAATAATCAAAATATTTGTTGCAGACAAGAGAGAGTTTTTTTTCTTCAACGCATGAAGGATTGCTTCTTTTTGCCTTCGATGCCTTCATTTATAATGGATGATTTACATAGTTTTTCGTACTAATGTTTTACACGTTTCTAAAACTTAAAAAAAATTTAGTCCTATCTTTTTACAAAGTCTTCCTAACCTAATTATTTCCTTGACATAATTTACATAAAAGTCTTTACATAAAGACTTTAATATCTAACTATAAGACAAAAATCATAAATACTTCTTGCTTAAAAAGTCAAAAAGCCTAATCTATCTAAAGACTTTATAAACTTTATACAATAAGTTTTACGTAAAATTGTGAAAGTTTGTTACATGTCGCTTTCACAATTTAATAGCTTGTCTTTTATCTCCATTATTGCTTCTGTTGATATCTTCTTGTCGTATCTGTTGTTTTTCTATCTTCTTTCCAGCTGGCATGCTTATCTTCTTAATTCTTTTATTTTATTCTAGCCGAACTTCTGGGATAATATTATCTTCTCCATTACATCTTGAACATTGATGATCTAGATATTTGTGTTCAATTATCTTGCAATATCTTGTCAATAATCCGTCTGAAATAAATCCTCTCTTAATTGCCCTTGCAGTAGATTATTTTTCTGGGTTAAGTAATATCATTATCCATTGTCTAACATCTTCCATATCTGCTTGTCGTAGTTCTTTTGAATTTGAATAAATCATCTGATGGTCTCTTGAATAATAGCTCCATATTCGGTTTCCATTGGTATAATTGTTTGCTAGTTCTTGAATAATTGTAGCTAGTCTAATAAGTCGTTTGTTTGCATAAAAATCAGGTATCTCGATTCTGGGTATCTCTGGCTGCTGCACAATATCTTCTTGTATAACCATATCTCTGGTTAATCCTATTTTTACAACTTGTATAACTGGTTTTATCTCATCGTATAATATCTCTGCTGGTGCAGTATAACACTTTATATAAAATAGGTTTTCTTTGGTTACTCTTTTATAGGTGTTGAATATTTTTTGTAATTCTTCCATAGCTGATAGTTCTTCTCCATCTTAGGTGTATATGGTATTTAATAATCCATAATCAAAACAAGTTTTTATTAAGCTTGGGTTGGTTTTGGGTAGTGCAATTAGCTTGTTGTGACCTTGTAATCTTTGGGTTATATAGTTTGTGTTGGGTTCTTTGATATCTGTAGCTCTGGGGTTAAGGTTTAGAAAAGTTTATACTCGGTAGATATTTTTTATGTATTTTTGGGCTGTATAGTTATAAACTTTTATTATCTTGGTTCAGACTATCTCGATATGTGGTAATTTGTGGGGGTATGTTCAACAGGTCTTTTTGTATTTTTGGTGTAAATGGTTTTTCAAATATCTTATTTAAGTTCATATTCTGGTATCTTTGTCCAATAACTCCTTTGCTTGTTCTTGCAATTGTAGATTGATAATCGTTATGGGTTTTCCGGAGTGTCCCAACGTCTCCTTCTAGCTTTAGAATTTTAATGTCTTCCGATCGACATAGCTCTGCACACTGCTAAGTTAGTTGATTTGTAGGTACAGACTTCAGTTTAACTTCATTAGTCTTTAGCTTTTCTGTTTCATTACCCATACTGTCCACTTTCATTGAAAGCGTAGTTAGAGTTTTGAATATCTTTTCTAAAGCATCATCTTCTATTATGTCAGTCTGTGTAGCTTTGTCTTGATATGTAATCTGCAATAACGTTTTTGTTAGTACTAATTACTTCAATTGTAAATGTAAAATTTAATATATTCAATACTAGTCTCCGAATCTCTTTTGTTGTAGCTGAATTTTGTATTTTCTTTGTTAGCCACTAACGTACCTGTGTATTATCTGTTCGTACAATAAACTTGTTATATACAATATATGGCTCAAATGCTAATAAACATTTATATAATGAACATAATTCTTTTCTATTTATTTCTGTTTCATTAAACGTTCCTGAATAATATCTACAATGATGTTCTATTTTTTTCATTTTCGTACCTATATTTAAGTACTCCTCCATAACTACATTCACTAGCATCTGCTTCTACTATATATATAAATTTTCTATTTTCGTCTGGAAATTATAATTTTGGTAATTCTTTACAAAGTGTTCTTATTTTCTGGACTTGTTTTTTATCTTCTTCGTTATAAATATATTCTACATCCTTTTTAATTTTTTTTCTGTAAAGGCTTTAGATTTTCAGCTAATTTTGGTATATATTCCCTTACTTGGTTTACTAATCCCAAAAATGATTGTAATTTCTTTTTTGTATCTAATTCTTCTTTCGAATTTATTATTTTTTGTACTGTATGTTGTTGCATTTTTACTCCACTTTTATCTATTTGTATTCCTAAAAATTCTATCTGTTTTTTCATAATTTCAGCTTTCTTTTCACTTAAACTTACTCCCGATTTTTCTATTATATCTGTAAATTGTTCTAATAATTTTAAATGTTTTTCTTTGGTTTTTGTATATAATAGTATATCTTCTATATATACTATACAATTAGGTAATTGTTTAAAATAACTATCCATAAAATGTTGATATCTACCTGGTGCATTTTTATATCCAAATGATAGTACATTCCATTCATAAAATCCTTGAGGTACCGTAAATGCAGTTAATTCCTTAGGTTCTTCTTGTAACTTTAAATAGTAAAATCCTGATTTACAATCAAATTTACTAAAGTAATTATATCTTTGTATTTGTCTTATTTTTAATATCTTATTTGATATTGGGTAATTATATGTCATAGTTTTTGCATTTAAATTTCTATAATTAATAACCATTCTACTTTTTCCTTTTTTTTGTTCACTATGTTTATTTACTATAAATGCTGGACTATTGTGTTTACTATTACTTTTTTGTATATATTGTTTTTCTAATAATTCATCTATATGCATTTTAAATTCTTTTAAATCGTCAAAATTATATGTTAATGGTTTTTGAGTTATTATGCTATTTTTATCTATTAATTCAATTTTTATAGTAGTTTTATGTTTTTCCCATCCTTTTAATGGATCTTCACTATATAATTGTTCTAATTTTTTCTTAATTATTTCTATCTTATTTATTGAAAATATAGTTATTTCCTTTTTATTTATTGAAAATACGACCAGTTCTATTGTATCTTCAGTATTTTTTATATTTTCTAATTTTTGTGTAATTTTTTCACTTCCCTCTATCCAATCAGTTTTCTTTCTTATTTTATTAGTAACTCTTTTTGCTCTTACTTTCTGTTTACATGGTGTTGTAAACCACCAATCCATTCTAGTTATTATATGTGGGTATAATTTAACTAAAAACGGCATTCCTAAAAGTATATTTTTTGATGTTAGCTCATAATTATAGATTTCTTCTATTGTTAATATTTTATCTCATACTTGTGTTTTTACATTCTTAGCTTTATAAGTAATTAAGCTTCCTTCGTTATTAAATCCTTTAACTATTATTGGTGTTTTTAATTTATTCCATTTACTTTCTGATAAATAATTATATCTACATAAATTAGCTTTTGCTCTTGTATCTATCATAGGCGTATAATATCTACTATAATACCCTTCTACTACTATCTTCATTAATACATATATTTTCATATCATGTTAAAGCTCTTCTTAAGAATAATTTCTCTCTGTTATATGTTATAGATAATTGTGTATGCTCTATATTATATGGTTTTACTTGTTCTAGCCATTTTATTCCTAATATTATGTCTGCTTTTTGCATTTCTTTCTTTATTTCAAATTCAATTTTTATTTTTCTAACTCCTATTGTTATTTTTTTTTCTGCTATATTTTTAGTGTTTATTTAGCTTCTTGTAGATCTGGGCATATATTATTGTCAGATTTTATTTCCTCATTTTTTACTAGATATCTTGCTATATAATTTTCTTCTTGTCCTGTATTTAAGAGTATTAAATATTGTTTTTCATTTATTATTCCTGTTATGTAATATTGGTTTAAATTAGTTGTTGAACTTGTTTCATAACTTGTTCTTTTTTATGAACCTGATGATTCTGTTTTTTCATAAGCTATTCTTTTTGTTGTACTTATTCTATCATTTATTATTTCTAAATTTTCTTCTATATCTATGTCTCTATAACTATACTCATTAGTATCAATTATTTTTACAAATTGTTCGAAAGAACTTTCTATTTGTATTTTATTAATTTTATTTTTTTCTGTTATTTTATGTTTTGTTGTTAATATATATAGATTTTTACATCTTGCTGTAAATATTTTACTTCCTGGGGTTAGTTCTACGTATTTATACATATTTATTATCTAGTAAAATTATCACACCTAATCCTCCGCACCCCTTACAAATGGTATCAAAGCCTAGTTATTTAAAAAATATGAAAGTATCACCATGTTGAAACTAGATTGAATTTACTTGAGATTAATTTATATTGATTAATGAGAAGACCATTTAAAAACAGAGAAGCTTTTAGAAAAATTAAAGAATCTTTAATTAGTAATTATTCAGAATATATAAGTCTAAATAAAACAAAAGAAAATCCACAAAGACTAGCCTACCTAATTACCTTAATATCTAGTATTGAAGCAAAATTAATAATCCATTTAAAATCTAGAAGAATGAGACACATACCACCTAATTATGATAAAATCAGATTTAGGTATCCACCAAAATACTATAAATATGGTTTAAATGAATAAAATACAAAAATACAAAGAACTAAAACAAATTATTTCTGAAAAACGTAAAGAATTAAAAATAAGAATAGAAAGATTAAGTTATAATATATTTGCTGGAGTTAGTAAAAACTCAATAAATGCACAAAAAGATGAAATATCAAATTTAGAATCACAAATAGATAGTTTAGAATATATATATCAACATGAACTATTTACAATAAAATGAACAAAGAAGAATTTATAATAGACGAAAAAATATATAAAAATCACGAAGGATTAAAAATAAGAATAGTATTTTCTAATCTAGGGAGAAGATATAAGAAAATAGGTGAACATTTATATTTAATGTTAGAAAAAGAAGAATTAAAATTAGAAGATAAATTAACAGCTATGGTAAGAATAGAAAGGGAAAACGAAGAAATAGATAGAAAAAAGGAAATAGAAAAAATAAAACAACAAACTACAGAAGAAATCCGAAAAATAGAAGAAACTAAAAATAGTAGGATTGCTGAATTAGAAAAAGAACTACAAATGTTAAAAGATCTGTATGAAAAAAGACAGAAAGAAAAAGAAGAAAAAGATAAAGAACAAAAATTATTAAACGAGATAAATCAATTTAAAGAAAAATTAGAAATAAAAGACAAGAAATTAGAAATAAATAATATAGATGTTGAAGAGACAGATAATTATGATTCAGAAGATAGTGAAACATATACAGGAATATTAACAAATACAAAAAATTTAGAAATCAATGAAAAACAAGAAGTAATTAATGAAGAAAACTTAGAAAATATCAACACAGAAATAAATACTCTTGATAAAAAAGAAGATGAAAATATAATACCTAGAACATCAGAAATAAGGAAACCTACATATTATAAGAATAAGTTTAAAAGATATAATCTAAAGAATGAATATGACAAATGGACACCAAAACAAATAGTTAATAAAAATTATAACTTTTTAGACTTAGATTGTGTAATAGATACAGAAAAAACAATACAATTATGGATAGGATATATGACAAAACAATTATTAGATAATAATATAAGTGTAATAGATGCACCAGAATATATAGAAAGAACACTAATAGGAATAGTGAAATTATGGTTTTTAAATCTAACTGAAAATAGTAAAAGAATATTAAGAACTGACAAACCCACAGAAGGAACATCATCAAAAAAATTAACACCTATAGAATTATTAAAAAAATATGAAACAGCTATAAAAGACGAATTTAGTAGCATGACAACAAAAGAAGAAGAACAAAATGAAGAGAAAGATATAAATAGGAATTTAATGTTAAAATTAGCAATATGTAATATGTGCTGCATAGATGAATATACTTGCGCATTTAAAGAATATTATTATAAAGGAGCATATAATACAGAAGAAAGTAAAGAAATAAGAAAAATATATTTTAGTAAATTACCTGAACCATTTAGTTCAAAAATAATAAAAAGTTGGGATGAAACAAAAATAGTAGATACTCTAGGAGCAAGAATAAAATTTTTACAACAATGGTATAGAAACCTATGTGAAAAATACAGAGAAGAAATAAAAATGGAAAAAATATTAATAAGAAATTTAGCATGTTGCAAAGATAAAATAGCACCTCAATTTGGATGCGAAGAAAGATATTATAAGAAAAGAAAAAGACATAAGAAATATAAGAAATACAAAAAATCAAAATATAAGTATAAGAAACCAAGAAAAAGATATTATGTAAAAAATTATAAACATAAAAGACCATATAGGAAAAAGAAATCTATAAAGGAATGTACTTGTTATAATTGCGGAAAAATAGGACATTTAGCTAGAGATTGTAAATTACCTAAAAACCCAAAAAATAAACAAATATCAAAAATAAAGATAGAAAATACAAAATATATGCAGATAGATTATATAGATTACGAATTAGAAAGTGAAGACAGTATATATGAAATTTCAGAGAATGAAACAGATAGTGAAATAGATAGTGAATTAGATGAATTAAATGACTGAAAAAGATATAAAAATAATAACAAAAGAAGAATATTTAAATGACGAAGGAACAGATCAAAAAATAATATTTGATAACAATGTATTTGATGAAATAAAAGGAAAAGAGTTAGACTTAAGTGTAGAAAAAATATTTAAAATACCAACAATAAAAAATATATTTACTAGAAAAAAGAAAGAATATTATGTAGTAAGTCAAAAGGAACATGTAATAGACTGTAGATATGCAAAAGGTAAAGCTAGTATACCATTAGTAACAAAAAGAATAATTAATAAAGAGATAAACGATATAAAAAGTAGAGACCCAATAAAATATGTACACCTTGGAGGCACATAAATATTAATAAAAGCATGTTTTAGAGAAGGAATAGATACACCAATAGAATTATATTTAGCAGATGATAGAATTATAAAACCTATAGAAAAAAGTATAATAACTGCCATAAAAGGAAATTTAATATACCAAAAATTTAAATTTATAATAAGTGTGAATTATTCAGTAGCAGTAACGGATAAAAATATAGACAAATCATTAGTATTATATTGGAAAATATCAGGAATAGAATTAACCCCAGGAAGTAAAATATTTACGGCAAGATGTAAAAATCTATATGTATTAACAACAAAACATAAAATAACTGGAAAAATAAAATTAATAAATTACAAATAGAAAGCCCTTTTGAACAATTTGTAAAAACAATTGATAATAATGATTATAGTTACAGAAATATAGACATAGAAGAAGATCTAGAAATAATAAATGATAGAATAAGTACAACAAAAAGAATAGCCTATGATAAACCGGAATCATCAAGCTCATCAAAAAGAACAAATTATGAAACAAGTTCAATGGATAATTCAAACCAATATTACATAACAGGAAAGATAAATGAAAAAGAATATTTAATACTCTTAAATACAGGACAAGAAGAAAATTATATAGCAAAATATCTATTAAAAAATGAGAAAATAAAAACTGACAATAATATATGCCCAGATCTACCAAGAAGTTTAATAAATACTAAAAATATAGCAGAAAAAGAAATAATAATAGGAATAAGAAAAATAAAAATAGAATTTGAAGTAAAAGAAGAAATGCAAAAAACAGACATAATACTAGGAATAAAATGGCTAGAACAAGTAAAACCATATAATATAGAACATACACAATTAACTATAACATATAACAGAGAGAAATTATTCTTAAGAAGAGCTTTAACATAAAATGAAAATATATGTATTAATGAAGATAGTAGTAGAAGGATATTACAGTAGATATTATACGCTCATGATAGATACAGGAGCAGAAGCTAATTTATGTAGATATAATTATTTACCAGAAAGTAAATGGGATAAATTAAAAACACCTATAATAGTTAAAGGATTTAATAACGAAGGAAGCTTAATTACTTACAAAGCTAAGAATGTAAAAACACAAGTATGGGATAAAATATTAACAATAGAAGAAATCTATAATTATGAGCTAACATCAAAAGATATACTTTTAGGAATGCCATTTTTAGATAAATTATACCCACATATAATAACTAGAACAGATTGGTGGTTTACAACACCATGTAAACAGAAAATAAGAGCAAAAAGAGTAATTAATAAAATAAGAAAGAAAACTGATTGGATCAAAGGAAGTGAAAAAATTACACAAAAATTAGAAAATATAAAAAATACTAAAGATACAATAGAACTAGTTGTATTTTCAATAAATAAAAAGGAGATAACTATATTTTCAATAAATAAGATAGAAATAATTAAGAAAAAATTAGAACAATTATATAGTGAAGATCCATTAAAAGGATGGGAAAAACATAAAACCATTATAAAAATTAAATTAATAGATAAAAATAGCATAATAACCCAGAAACCATTAACATATAATTTTGATGATTTAAAAGAATTTAAAATGAATATAGAAGAATTATTAGAAAAATAATATATACAAAAAAGTAATAGTAAACATAATAGCCCAACATTTATAGTTAATAAACATAGTGAACAAAAAAGAGGAAAAAGTAGGATGGTTATTGATTATAGAAATTTAAATGCAAAAACAATGATTTATAATTACCCAATACCAAATAAGATATTAAAAATAAGATAAATACAAGGATATAATTATTTTAGTAAATTTAATTGTAAATCAGGATTTTACCATCTAAAGTTAGAAGAAGAATCTAAGGAATTAACCGCATTTACGGTACCACAAGGATTTTATGAATGGAATGTATTACCATTTGGATATGAAAATGCACCAGGTAGATATCAACATTTTATGGATAGTTATTTTAAACAACTACCTAATTGTATAGTATACATAGACGATATACTGTTATATACAAAGACCAAAGAAGAACATTTAAAATTATTGGAACAATTTACAGATATAATAGAAAAATTGGGAATAAGTTTAAGTGAAAAGAAAGCTGAAACTATGAAAAATCAGATAGAATTTTTAGGAATACAAATAGATAAAAGTGGAGTAAAAATGCAACAACATATAGTACAAAAAATAATAAATTCAAAAGAAGAATTAGATACAAAAAAGAAATTACAATAATTTTTAGGATTAGTAAACCAAGTAAGAGAATATATACCAAAATTAGCAGAGAATCTAAAACCCTTACAGAAAAAATTAAAAAAGGGTGTAGAATATAATTATAACGAAGAAGATAAAAAACAAGTTCAGAAAATAAAAATACTTTGTAAAGAATTACCAAAATTACAACTTCCAGATGAAAATAGAAAATTCATATATATAGTAGAAGCAGATGCTAGTGAATGTAGTTATGGAGGAGTACTTAAATATAAATATGAAGAAGAAAAATTAGAACACCATTGTAGATACTACTCTGGTATATTTAATGAAACAAAAATAAAATGGGAAATAAATAGAAAAGAATTATGCTCATTATATAAATGTTTATTAGTATTTGAGCCATATATTGTATATAACAAGTTTATTGTACGAACAGATAATACACAGGTACGTTGGTGGCTAACAAAGAAAATACAAAATTCAGTTACAACAAAAAAAATTCGGAGACTAGTCTTGAATATATTAAATTTCACATTTACAATTGAAGTAATTAGTACTAACAAAAATGTTATTACAGATTACATATCAAGACAAAGCTACACAGACTGATATAATAGAAGAGGATACTCTAGAAAAG
The DNA here is from genome assembly GCA_030864215.1 of Capsicum pubescens. NCBI lineage: Eukaryota > Viridiplantae > Streptophyta > Magnoliopsida > Solanales > Solanaceae > Capsicum > Capsicum pubescens. Next base: position 94,415,435 of record CM061538.1, on the reverse strand, counting down.
ATATTCAACACCCTAACTACGCTTTCAATGAAAGTGGACAGTATGGGTAATGAAATAGAAAAGCTAAAGACTAATGAAGTTAAACTGAAGTCTGAAGCTACAAATCAGCTAACTCAGCAGTGTGCAGAGCTATGTCGATCGAAAGACATTAAAATTCCAGAGCTAAAAGGAGACGTTGGGATACTCCATAAAACCCATAACATTTATCAATCTACTTCTGTAGGTACAAGCAAAGGAGTTAGGAAAAATACAAATATGAACCTAAACAAGCTATTCGATAAACCATTTATTCCAAATACACCAAAAGATCCTATGTTTATACCCCCACAAATTACCACATACCGAGAAAGTCTAAACCAAGACAAAAAGACCTACAACTATACAACCCGAACATACATAGAAAATATTTACAAAATACAAACCTTCTTAAATACCAACCCCAGAGCTATAAACATCCAAGAACCACACACGAATTACATAACCCAGAAGCTAACCGGATACAATAAGTTAATTGCTTTGCCCAAAACCAAACCAGGTCTAGTTAAAACCTGTTACGAATATGGATTACTTAGTACCATATATACCCAAGACGGAAATGAAATATCCAGTATACCAGAGATATATGATTCATTTAACATTTTTAAAAGAATAACCAAAGGTAACCTATTTTTTATAAAATTTTATACGGCACCAACAGAGATATTGTATGATGAAGTTAAATCACCTATACAAGTTGTAAAAATAGGAATGACCCGAGATATGATTATACCAGAAGATATTACTCAACAACCAGAAATACCTAGAATTGAGATACCAATTTTTTATGCAAATAAGAGAATTATTGGACTATCTACGATTCTTCAAGAGTTAGCAAACACTTATCGCAATAGAAATCCTATATGGAGTTATTATTCAAGAGGTAATGTAATAGTATACTCAAATTCAAAGAAACTACGAGAAGCAAATATGGAAGACGTTAGGCAATGGATCTTAACTTTACTCAATCCAGAGAAAAAACCTATCGCCAGAGCCATTAGAGAAAAATTTATTTCAGAAGAATTATTAACCAGATATTGCAAGTTAATTGGACATAAATATCCAGACCATCAATGTTCAAAATTTAATGGAGAAGATAATATTGTCCCAGAAGTTCAACTGGAATAGAAGAAGATAAAGGCGACAGCTGGAAGATAAGATAAGAAGCAATAATGGAGATATGAAAAAGCAGCAGATACGACAACAAGAAGAAATAAACGGAGTAATAATAAAAGACAAGCTATTAAATATATTTTACGTAAAATTGTTGTATAGATTTTTAGCCTTTTAGACTTTTTAGGTTATAGCACTAATAATTCTAGTAGCCTTTTTTAGCCTTTTAGACTTTTTAGGTTATAACATTAATAGTTCTTGTCTCATTAGGAGACTTTTTTTTAGAATTTTAGAAAACGTGCAAGAAATGTAAATGCTTTTGTAAAAATTCATTCTATAAATAAAAGGAACCGAAGGCATTGCAGGGAAAGCCTTCATGCGTTGAAGCACAAAAACTCTCTCTTGTCTACAACAAATATTTTTGCTTAGTTATTAAAAACAGGTATATTTCAATGGAAAAATCTATGGAGGAACAAAGTTTAGAAATATCAAACCTACCCGAACAAGTATATCTATTTATGATTATGAATAGCTAAATTCATAATTCCCAACAATCATAGTATGATAAAATAAATTCATGTTAGTTACTTTATAGTAGAATTCTTCGAAGAATAATATGTTAAGAAGTTTATTAGCAAAGTGGAAACGGAGAAAAATCCCTAAGAACTATGTCATCCTAAAGGTGAAACCAATAAGGGAAGAAGCCGTGGTGGAGAGTAACCAGAGTAGAGGCGATGTTTAAGGGAAAATATCCAGATTACCATGTTAATAGTGATTGAAGAACATGTTATTTACGAATAATCTAGTATATAGTAATCTAAGAAGACCATATTTTGTTATGTACATGATTGAAGGGAATATTTTGAAAATAACAATTTTATGAAAATGAATAATTACTTATCTGATACAATAGTAGATAAATTTAAAATACTCATTTTGTATGCACTTAAGGATATAAAAGAAGTAGATATAAGAAAAAGCATTTGGTAAATATTATATGACTAGAATAAATTACATACCATACCTACCTAACTACTCTTACAAATACTTACCATGATAAATTACATATATCTAGAATTTTTAAAAAAAGATATGAGAAACATACAGTTAATAGAAAAACAGATGAAAGTAAATTTAGACAAATACATGGAAACTAAAGATATAAAATATATAAAATTTCTTAGTAAAAATATAAAAGAGTTAATAAGATTAAAACAAACAACTACAAAATATTATAATAAAATATTTAGTCAATTTTAAATGATAGATAATCTTAAAGTCTTAATCTTATATATACTTAGAGATATAGAAATTTTAGATATTAAGAGAATAATATTAGAAAAAGTATTAGACTATGAAATTAAAACTATAAATTGGATAGCACAGTTATACCTGGATAATTACCCAGATGGATATTATTCAGATTAAAAGATGTTAGAATATATAAGAAAAACTAGAGAAAATCAAAATAATCTAAATGACGAAATTAATTATAGAAATCGAATTAGAAAAATAATGGAGAATCTAAAAGAAAAATTAATATGGATAGAAGAAACCTTGGAAAATTTAGGAAAAAGTACATGTAATAGTTTATATAATTTAAAAAACTCACTACGAGAAGAACAACACAAGATAATAAATAACATTGAAAATCTCGAATTAGATATACATTACAGTACAATTAGGGTAAATTATTATACAGAAATCTATAACTCTACAATTACTACAGGATAAAATAATAAACTACACAAATTAATGAATACATCTTACGAAAAGAATAAATCATTAAAAGAAATAGAAACTCAACTATATAGTTTATACCTAGAATACAAAAGGTTACATGTTACTAACGAGGATCCTAAAACACTAGATAATTTAATTACGATAATATCTAATCTAGAATATGAATTAATCAAACATCTTAAGTCAAGAAGATAAAAATGAAAATTATTCCAATCAATAATATTCATAAAATACATTATATAAAAATAAATACTACGTATTTATACGTATTTATTATCTAGTAAAATTATCACACCTAATCCTCCGCACCCCCCTACAAATGGTATCAGAGCCAAGTTATTTAAAAAATATGAAAGTATCACCATGTTGATATTTTCCAATATAATACTAATGATTTATCTATATTTTTATCTGTTATTGCTACTAAATAATTCGCACTTATTATAAATTAAAATTTTTGGTATATTAAATTTTCTTTTATGGAAGTTATTATACTTTTTTCTATAGATTTATAATTCTATCATCTGCTAGGTATAATTCTATTGGTGTATCTATTCCTTCTCTAAAACATGCTTTTATTAATATCTTTGTTCCTCTAAGGTGTACATATTTTATTGGGTCTTTACTTTTTATATCATTTATTTCTTTATTAATTATTCTTTTTGTTACTAGTGGTATACTAACTCTTCATTTTACATATCTACAATCTATTACATGTTCTTTCTGACTTACTACTAGTATTCTTCTTTTCTTCTACTAAATATGTTTTTTATTGTTGGTATTTTAAATTATTTTTCTACACTTAAATCTAATTCTTTTCCTTTTATTTCATCAGATATATGACTATCAAATATTATTTTTTGATCTGTTCCTTCTTCATTTAAATATTCTTCCTTTTTTATTATTTTTATATTTTCTTCTTCAGTTATTTGGTTTATTCTTAGATCTTCTTCAGTCATTTAATTCATCTAATTCACTATCTATTTCATTATCTGTTTCATTCTCTGAAATTTCATATATACTATCTTCACTTTCTAATTCGTAATCTATATAATCTATCTGCATATATTCTGTATTTGCTATTTTTATTTCTGATATTTATTTATTTATTGGGTTTTTAGGTAATTTACAATCTCTAGCTAAATGTCCTAATTTTCCGCAATTATAACAAGTACATTCTTTTATAGATTTCTTTTTCCTATATGGTCTTTTATGTTTATAATTTTTTACATAATATCTTTTTTTTGGTTTCTTATATTTATATTTTGATTTTTTGTATTTCTTGTATTTCTTATGTCTTTTTCTTTTCTTATAATATCTTTCTTCGCATCCAAATTGAGGTGCTATTTTATCTTTGCAACATGCTAAATTTCTTATTAATGTTTTTTTCATTTTTATTTCTTCTCTATATTTTTCACATAAGTTTCTATACCATTGTTGTAAAAATTTTATTCTTGCTCCTAGAGTATCTACTATTTTTGCTTCATCCCAACTTTTTGTTATTTTGGAACTAAATGGTTCAGGTAATTTACTAAAATATAATTTTTTTATTTCTTTACTTTCTTCTGTATTATATGTTCCTTTATAATAATATTCATTAAATGCACAAGTATATTTATCTATGTAACACATATTACATATTACTAATTTTAACATTAAATTCCTATTTGTATCTTTCTCGTCATTTTGTTCTTCTTCTGTTGTTGTCATGCTACTAAATTCGTCTTTTATAGCTATTTCATATTTTTTTAATAATTCTATAGGTGTTAATTTAGTTGTAGTTGTTGATGATGTTTCTTTTGTAGGTTTGTCAGTTCTTAATACCCTTTTACTATTTTCAGTTAGATTTGAAAACCATAATTTCACTGTTCCTATTAGTGTTCTTTCTATATATTCTGGTGCATCTGTTACATTTATATTATTATCTAATAATTGTTTTGTCATATATCCTATCCATAATTGTATTATTTTTTTCTGTATTTATTACACAATCTAAGTCTAAAAAGTTATAATTTTTATTAACTATTTGTTTTGGTGTGCATTTGTCGTATACATCCTTTAGATTATATCTTTTAAACTTATTCTTATAATATGTAGGTTTTCTTATTTCTGATGTTCTAGGTATTATATTTTCATCTTCTTTTTTTATCAAGAGTATTTATTTTCGTGTTTCTATTTTCTAAGTTTTCTTCATTAATTACTTCTTGTTTTTCATTGATTTCTAAATTTTTTGTATTTGTTAAGATTTCTGTATATGTTTCACTATCTTCTGAATCATAATTATCTGTTTCTTCAACATCTATTGTATTTATTTCTAATTCCCTTGTTTCTATTTCTTTATTGTTTATTTCTAATTTTTTTTTAAATTGATTTATCTCGTTTAATGATTTTTGTTCTTTATCTTTTTTCTTCTTTTTCTTCCTGTCTTTTTTCATACAAATCTTTTAGCATTTGTAGTTCTTTTTCTAATTCAGCAATCCTACTATTTTTAGTTTCTTCTATTTTCGTATTTCTTCTGTAGTTTGTTGTTTTATATTTTCTATTTTCTTTTTTCTATCTATTTCTTCATTTTCTTTTTCTATTCATACCATAGCTGTCAATTTATCTTCTAATTTTAATTCTTCCTTTTCTAACATTAAATATAAATGTTCACCTATTTTTTTATACCTTCTTCCTAGATTAGAAAATACTATTTTTATTTTTAATCCTTCATCGTTTTCATATATTTTTTCATCTATTATAAATTCTTCTTTGTTCATTTTTTATTTTATTGTTAATAGATCATGTTGGTATGTATATTCTAGACTATCTATTGTTAATTCTAAATTTGATATTTTTTCTTTTTGTGCATTTATTGAGTTTTTACTAACTCCGACAATTATGTTATATTGTAGTCTTTCTATCCTTATTTTTAATTCTTTACGTTTTTCAAATATTATTTGATTTAATTCTTTATATTTTGGTAATTTTTGTACGTTATTCATCTAAATAATATTTTGGGGGAATATCTAAATCTAGTTTTATCAAATAAGTCATAATTAATAAATTAATCAAATAAATCCAAATATATACTACTTTCGTAACTTTAAACAACATAGGCTCTGATACCAATAGTTGTAGTTGGGTGCGGATAACATGAATAAATCTATTGTAATGGATCTACTTTTAGTTGTGCGTGGATAATTGGTATTGGTATAATTTAGGCTTTGATACCAATAGTTGTAGTTGATATCAAAGTCTTCCTAACCTAATTATTTCCCTAACATAATTTACATAAAAGTCTTTACATAAAAACTTTAATATCTAACTATAAGACAAAAATCATAAATACTTCTGGCTTAAAAAGTCAAAAAGCCTATTCTATCTAAAGACTTTATAAACTTTATACAATAAGTTTTACGTAAAATTGTGAAAGTTTGTTATATGTCGCTTTCACAATTTAATAGCTTGTCTTTTATCTCCATTATTGCTTCCGTTGATATCTTCTTGTCGTATCTGTTGCTTTTCTATCTTCTTTCCAGCTGGCATGCTTATCTTCTTAATTCTTTTATTTTATTCTAGCCGAACTTCTGGGATAATATTATCTTCTCCATTACATCTTGAACATTGATGATCTAGATATTTGTGTTTAATTATCTTGCAATATCTTGTCAATAATCCGTCTGAAATAAATCTTCTCTTAATTGCCCTTGCAGTAGATTGTTTTTCTGGGTTAAGTAATGCCATTATCCATTGTCTAACATCTTCCATATCTGCTTGTCGAAGTTCTTTTGAATTTGAATAAATCATCTGATGGTCTCTTGAATAATAGCTCCATATTCGATTTCCATTGGTATAATTGTTTGCTAGTTCTTGAATAATTGTAGCTAGTCCAATAAGTCGTTTGTTTGCATAAAAATCAGGTATCTCGATTCTGGGTATCTCTGGCTGCTGCACAATATCTTCTGGTATAACCATATCTTTGGTTAATCCTATTTTTACAACTTGTATAACTGGTTTTATCTCGTCGTATAATATCTCTGCTGGTGCAGTATAACACTTTATATAAAATAGGTTTCCTTTGGTTACTCTTTTATTCTTTATCAAGGTCCATCTCACTTTGAAGCCCAAACTTATCATGTGACGTGGCATCCCAATCAAATCCAAAACCAATGAGACGCCGCCATATGTACAAATGATGTGGAAATCACATTCAAATTCAACAACCCGTCAAAAGGTGCCAAGTGTCAAAGTGACATGTTTTGGCCAATCACAAGCAACTAAGGCCTACCCCACAACTATAAATAGGGGGTAACATAACATTCTAAGAAAGAAAAGAAAAGAAAAAGGAGGACATTATGCAAGCATTGGAGGAAGATTCTGCATTGACTACACAGTTCTTCAACGAATTGACTAACAGAGTTCTGTCTGGAGGTCAACTTGACAAGACAAAGTGTTGTCAAACAATTCCTGGAGATCCAAACAAATTTCTGGGAGGCTCAAATCATCCGAAAGTTCGAGAATTATTCTACAAAGACTCTCAAATTATGGAAAAGCTTAGGAGATAAGAATCGAGAGAATAACGAAATTGTACCGGCAAAATTACCTTAAATAAAATTATTCTTTTTGTTTATTTTATTTTTTGCTTGTAGTTAATTTTGAGCGTTAACGAAAATTTATTGCGAACAAATTGGCACGCCCAATGGGACCAGTTCTGCTCTTCATTTCTTCCTCCTACAAGTCAAAGAAAATCACATATTCAACTACTACAATGTACTTCAGAAAAATCAATGAAGTTTCGTGCAAGAAGTCTACTACTGCCACGTCTATTGAGATCAAACTTGTTGGCCCTATCAATCGATGCAATCTCAACGTTTGTGCTTTGGATGAATCCAAATACTTCACCACTTTGGAGATGACAAAAAGAAGAAAATCTTAAATTTCAGCAGTAACTACAACCCCCGGGGGCAACTTCTCATCTATGTTATCAGATGAACCGTATGAAACTGGCTGCAATTTTGGAGAATCTAAAAACTTGATGAATTCCCCAACTTCAACGAAAGTCAACACCTTCATGGTTGATGCAATTGACTTAGATGAGAAGTTTGCAATAATGGAGCAAATCATTGAAGCCTTAAACAAGTCCGTTGATAAGAAAGATCATCAAATCGCCCGACTTATGAGCAAGTTAGATCTCTACGATCCTGGAGAGTCAAATTATAATCTAACACCGCGAGAAAAAAATGATGGTGAATCTCTCATCAAGACAAGTGACAATTACTGCGATGATTGATCCGCTTCAATGGCTACTCTAACAGTTCAACAACTGTAAGATATGATTGCAAACAATATCAAGGCACAATATGGCGGTCCTTTACAAAGTTTCATAGGATACTCAAAGCCGTATTCTAAATGAATCGAGGGCTTACCGATGCCAATTGGATATCAACCGCCAAAGATTTAACAATTTAATGGAAAGGGAAATCCAAGGCAATACATCGCTCATTTTGTTGAAACTTGTAGTAGTGCCAACACATGATGATCTTCTTGTTAAGCAGTTTGTTCACTCTTTGAAAGTCAACGCCTTTGATTGGTACACTAACTTGGAGTCTGGATCAATCGATTGTTGGGAGCAACTATAAAATTAGTTCCTAAATTATTTCTACAACACTCATCGTACAGTCAGCATGATGGAATTGACAAACAAAAGACAAAGTAAAGATGAGCCTGTAGTGGACTACATAAATCATTAGCAAACATTAAGCTTCAATTGCAGGGATCAACTTTCTGAAACTTTCGCGATTAAAATTTGCATTCAAGGGATGCGTTGGGGCCTTGTGTATATCCTCCAAGGAATTAAGCCTCGAACTTTTGAAGAATTAGCTACGCGCGCTCAGTACATGAAGCTAAGTATTGCAAGACATAGAATGGTGCCACCTATTTTTTATCCTAGGAAAGAAGTCACGAAATTCAAAGACTCATTTGAAGACCAAATTGGGGAATATATGATGAAAACTGTGAGTTTTACGAAGGCCACCACAAGACAAAAGTTAAAAGAGGAAGCTCCAAAGCAAAAAATGTGAGAGGTGAAAAATCAACCAACTTTGAAAGAGTTACAAGCAAAGGTATATCCTTTTTCCGACTCTGATGTTCCTGAAATTCTTGATGAGTTGTTAGCAAAAGAAGTCATTGAACTTCCTAAGTCAAAGAGACCTAAAGAATCAAACAAAGTCGATGATCCTAAATACTGGAAATTTCACCGCATTGTTGGTCATCACACGATAAAATGCTTCATCCTGAAGGAAAAGATCATGACATTAATTCAAGAGGGAAAGATCATCATTGATAATGGTGATATAGTTGACGCAAATCATGTTAGCGCCAAACTTCACCATATGAAGGGTTCAATTTCAAAAGTTCTACAAGCTATGCGCTCTATGGAATCACCAAAAGTTGAAAAAAATCATCATGTTACAATTTGGGAGCTTTAACCAAATTAGGGTTCCAGCCTTGAAAAAAACAATGAGCAAATCTATGAAAAATGACTTCTCCAATAGCAAGAAGGGTGATACTTGAACATTGATTGCTCACAAAAGAAAAAAATATCAAAAGGTTTCTAAACTCCAACTTTCAAAAGTCGACACAAGATCAAGTGCAAATATGTTTCAACCAATGGGGGCAATAAATACCAAACTGAAGTGCAACCATACTCCCTTACAAAGGGTTGAGAGGAAATCTACATTACAAGAATTCTTTCTCAAGCTGCTCCTTGCTGCACGATCTTAAACTGCAAGTTAAGAATGCTCCTCGATGCACGAGCCTAAACTGTAAGTCAAAATGCTTCTTGATGCACGAGCCTAAAATGCAAGTCAAAATGCTCCTTGATCCACGAGCCTAAACTGTAAGTCAAAATGCTCCTTGATACACGAGCCTAAACTGCAAGTCAAGAACGCTCCTTAAGGCACGAGCATAAACTGGATGATGCTCCTTAAGGCACGAGCATAAACTGCATGATGCTCCTCGATGCATGAGCCTAAACTACAAGTCAAGATGCCCCTTGATGCACGAGCCTAAACTACAAGTCAAGAATGCTCCTTAAGGTACGAGCATAAAATGCATGGCGCTCCTCGATGCACGAGCCTAAACTGCAAATCAAGACGCTCCTCGATGCATGAGCCTAAACTGCAAGTCAAAACGCTCCTTAAGGCACGAGCTTAAACTGCATGTCACTCCTGGCCCGCATGAGTCTAAACTATGAACGAATCTAAAAAAAATAAAGGAAAAGTATGAAGCTTGAATGCATATTTGGAGTCCTTTGAAGATGCCGTCTTAAAGGAAAAGGATTCTTCATTATCTCTCAAGCAATAAAGTCTTCTGGACAAGAAAAAGACTCGTGGTACTTTGAATATTGCTCTAGTCTGGACTTCAACATATTATGGAAGTGATGCGTCCCAAAACTTGAAGTTGATGATGAAATTCATGAAGTATCCAAAATCTGAGGAGAAATAGAATATCACAAGATTTACGCTGCAACTTTGAAAAAGTACCTGAGAAAATATAGAGGTTATATGCTGATGGATTTCATGCTTAACGTAGATCTATAAGTCTACTTTTCAATTCAAAAAACGGAACCTGATTTTGATACTTTCACGTCAAGATATGAAATTTATCGTGATGCTACGCAAAGCTGAAATAACCAGCGAACCAAGATTAGAAGGCTGTTTTTGGAGAAATATCTGGGATGATTCGGATGCAACCTAATTGTGTTTTCTACGTGAGATGTAGATTTGCAAGTCTACTTTTCAATGCAAAAAACGGAACCTGATTCCAATACTTTAACGTCAAGATATGAAATTTATCGTGACGCTGCGCAAAGCTGAAATAACCAGCGAACCAAGATTAAAAGGTTGTTTTTAGAGCAATATCTGGGACGATTCAGATGCAATCTAATTTTGGTTTCTGTATGAGACGTAGATCTGCAAATCTACTTTCCAATGGAAAAAACATAACCTGATTCCGATACTTCCACGTCAAGATATGAAATTTATCGTGACGATGCGCAAAGCTGATGAAACTAGCAAACCGAGATTAGAAGTTCGGTTTTGGGGCAATGTCTGGGACGATTTGGGTGCAATCTGATTGTGATTCCCACGTAGGATGTAACTCTACGAGTCTAGTTTCTTAAAAAAAATGGCTCCTGATTTCGATACTCCTACCTCAAAATACGAAATTTATCGTGACGTTGCGTAAAGCTGATAAAATAGGACATTGAATTCCATTTTTATGAATCAAACAACTCATAGTTTTGTTCTCTCATCGGAGAATAAATATTTTTGTGGACGTGTGCCTAATACTTGCTCACTAAAGTCAGAAAAGGCTACTCCCTGTGTTAATATTATTAAGCTGGATAACACCACGTGCGTGCTCATTGAAAAGAATGGGATGCTCTCACTCGAAGCCTCTTTATCGCCGAGCCCCACGGATGAGATGCACCACATGCTTTCTTTGCAATGATGGACTGCAGACACTCAGAACTTCATCATCACAAGGTCGCAAGAATGACACCAAGTACATGCTCACTGAAGCTAAAATGGAAAACTTTCAGTGTCGTCAAGGATAAAATCAGATCATTCCAAGTCACTTTCTTATCAAACAGTAAGGAAGTAGTGCACTAAATGGTTCAACATCAATCATGTCGACCTTTTTGGTCTGAAATCAAGACCATTTGTATAAACCTGCACAAAAAAAATGAAGATGTAACACATCTACAGTGTTGACCGGATGAACCTTCTCGGTTCTATGCGGATTGATGCCAACTACGTGAAACTTCAATCTGGCGATAAGTGTCGGTACCAAGCGCACGATGCTTCAATTTGGCATGATCAACATTGGGAGAAACAAATACCTTTGAAATCATGAGAATGAAAACACATTCATGAGTACTTCAAGTCTCGCCGCCAAGTTTCGGTAAGCCTACACGTCGACCAACCTTGAAGTAGGGGGCATCTGTAGACACATAAAATTTATTGGATCAAATTCATATAAAATTTGAATTTGAGCCATATGTTATTGGGTTTAAACTTATTTTGGGCTTAAAAAAATAATAAGCCTATTTTATTCTTCATCAAGGTCCATCTCACTTTGAAGCCCAAACTCATCAAGTGACGTGGCATCCCAATCAAATCCAAAACCAATGAGATGCCGCCATATGTACAAATGATGTGGAAATCTCATTCAAATTCAACAACCAGTCAAAAGGTGTCAAGTGTCAAAGTGACATGTTTCGGCCAATCACAAGCAACTAAGGCCTACCCCACAACTATAAATAGGGGGTAACATAACATTCTAAGAAAGAAAAGAAAAGAAAAAGGAGGACATTCTGCAAGCATTGGAGGAAGCTTCTGCATTGACTACAGAACTCTTCAACGAATCGACTAACGGAGTTCTGCCTGGAGGTTAACTCGACAAGATGAAGTGTTGTCAAACAATTTCCGGAGATCCAAATAAATTTTTGGGAGGCTCAAATCATCCGGAAGTTCGAGAATTACGCTACAAAGACCCTCGAATTACGGAAAATCTTAGGAGATAAGAATCGAGAGAATAACAGAATTGTACCCGCAAAATTACTTTAAATAAAATTATTCTTTTTGTTTATTTTATTTTTGCTTGCAGTTAATTTTCACCAAACGAAAATTTGTTCCGAACAGTAAGTTTTCTCTATTACGTTTGTTGGTCAACAACAATAACAGCTAAGCCAATAAAAAGTACTAGAACTTTTCTTTCTACTGGCATAAAAATATCTAATAGGGCTAAGAGACACATAGAAAGCTAGACCTAAAGTGAATGTACTAACAATCCTAAAGCATGTTTCCAACTGGAGTGTCTCGTATGTCCCGTTTAAAGCTAAGATAGATACAAATAATAAAGTATTAGACATTGAGTATGTCACATACTCATACCTGATAATGCAATATTTTTAGTCATTCAACTTCAAAGCAATGATCTCTTTTTTTTGGTCTACAAAACAATAACAATTAAAACAAGCAAGACTTTCCACAATATATGAAAGAGAAATAGAAGAAGCAACTATATTGAACAACCTTCATCATTTTCTTCTCACAATCACAATGTTCTCATTGAATGGTACCACTTTACGGTAATTACATTTCATGTCTCTTTCTTAAATCTCTCTTAACCATATGCAACTTAAGACTGTGTACAAAACCCTCTTGCGCTGCCCTGCATAGTGGGAGCTTTGCTACACCGGACTGGCCTTTATTGAATTCTTGATCATGTTGTTGGGAACATGAATTTCTTTTATTCTTCCATTTTCCGACCACATTTATGAAGAAAATGAGGAACATCCAGATTAGTCTTGAAAATGTTTTTGTTGTTTGCAGAATAATTCGTTCGGTGGGATTTCAAAATGTTTGACCCAGTCAAAGAAAAAGGTATCAGTCCCTATGGTGGTGGTGAGATCAAATGGAAGAGGTGCAGATAGGAATGTAAGTGTTTTAATGGAGAATAATTTGAAGGAAATGAAGGAAAGTGTTGCAATAATAGACAAAGATTCTAAATCTACAGTCACTGGTGGTGTTGGGGATGTGTACAACGAGGATAGTGCCTCTGAAGATCAAACCAACCCCTTGGACCTTCTCTATTGCTAGGTTCAAAAATTGTTTCTTTTTTTGTTTCAAATTTGTGTTGATTTTCTGAAATTAAGTATTACAATCTGGTAAAGAATGATTTTTCTTTTTGTCTTGGTTGGTTCTTGTTTGTTTTATTTTTTAAAAGCAATTGACACTTGATGATGGTACTTTTTTGTAAAAAAATATTTTTATGTATATATGGTAGATGTTAAACCCTTTTGTCTTCTTCTTATATTTGCTTTTCGTATCTTGAAACCCTTAGTGAAAATCTTGTCTCTTCCACTTGCGGGATGAGGGGTGGGGGAAGTCGAATTGTATCCTTCCAATTAAGCTCATCTATAAATGCTGTAATAGAATGGAATGCTTGTTAATCTCCTAAACTTTTTGATGTTAAAAAGATGGACATCATTGGTGAGTGTGAGAAGTGTTCTTCATTTGTATGAATTATGAGAATGATTCTCTTCTTTGGTGAGCAGCGGATACTCATTGTTGCATGATCTACACTACAACAAAGGGCTAGCTTTCAGTGAGAAAGAGAGGGATTCCCACTATTTGAGTGGTCTTCTTTCTCCTGTGGTTGTCGATCAGGAGCTTCAGGTCGTCCATGTTACTTCTTGCATATCCTTAATTATAACTCTCCCAATCTTTCACTTCCTGACCAAACGGAAGCTCTCTGTGCTTAACTGCAGACTTGTGTCACTTCTTCTGTCATGTTAAGAAAGTGATGAATGTTCTGTATGATGTACAGTCACTACAAAGGTACATGGCCATGATGGATCTTCAGGTAGTAGCACAAATGATTTTAATATCTCCGTGTGATGCTCGTGATTAGTTTCTGCTCTCTGTTAATATATATTATGTTGAGCATTAACCAAACAGATCCTGGTGCAGGAGAGAAATGAGAGGCTATTCTACAAGCTTCTTATGGAAAGCATAAAAGAGCTGCTCCCGATAGTTTATACTCCAACAGTAGGTGAAGCATGCTAGAAGTAGAATCTTCAAACGTCCTCAAGGTCTTTTTATCAGCTTGAAAGAAAAGAATGTGTTTGGAATTCAACAGATAATTCTCAAATTTAGTGGCACATGGGTTTCCTTATTACATTTTGATCTGAAATGTGAAAGCCATTTGCAGAGGCAAAATTCTTGAGGTATTAAAGAATTGGCCTGAGAAGAAATTCAAGTTATTGTTGTAACTGATAGAGAACGAATATTGGGCCTTGGCGATCTAGGTTGCTTGCCAGGTATGTTTTATATGAACTTCACCAAACACTTTTTGGAATTAACATAGGTGATTCCCAAGGATAATAGAAAGCTAATTATCTGTCTGTTTAACTGATGTTCTCAGTTTTCTACGCACCAATGTATGTTTTAACATGTCTGGCCACATATTTCTGTTAGGTTTCTATAGCCATATTAATGACAATCGTAATTCATCTTGACAGGGAATGGGGATACCAGTAGGGAAACTCTCTTTATACACCGCTCTTGGAGGCATTCGTCCGTCAGCTGTAAGTTTATGTGAAAATGCTTGCTAAGACTCCATTGATGGAAGAGGAGGAGAAGAATAAAAAATTATAACTGCTTCTTAAACTTGTGTTACCCTCTGAGATTTGTGAGATGTTGTGCCTTATATAGGCTGTAAAAGGGATACAAAATATCTAATAACCACCTCCTTCTAGAACATTCTATTTGACAGCTCATTGTAACTAACTAATCATTATCTAACAACCTCTAACAACCTTCAACCACTTATACAGCTGACTCATCGGTCGGCTAACTAACTAACTGAATAACTACTCCTATCAGTATTACATATCAATGGAACAGGTTGTTGTGTATGTGCCAGTGTATGTGGTAGTCAAAACACTCCCCCTCAAGCTGCAGGGTGTAGAATGTTCAGCACACCAAGGTTGATAAGTAAATGAGTATGTTGAGCAAGGCTCAGGCCCTTGGTGAGCAGATCTGCAAGCTGATCACTAGACTGAACATATAGAGCCTTAATCAAGCCATTTTTTATCTTGTCCCTGATGAAATAACAGCCAATCTCAATATGTTTGGTTCTCTCATGAAACATAGGGTTATTGGCCAATTGGATAGCTGAATTACTGTCACTATAAACTAAAATAGGAAGGGTGACAAGAACCTTGAGTTCCTGAAACAATCCAACAAGCCAAGTGAGTTCTACAACTGCTGAAGCCATGCTTCTGTACTCAGCTTCAGCAGAACTCCTGGACACAGTGTGTTGCTTCTTGGATTTCCATGATATAAGTGAATCACCAAAGTGAATGGCATAACCAGTAACTGATCTGCTGGTGTTTGGACAAGCAGCCCAATCTGAGTCACACCAGCAAGTCAGAGTAGTAGTAGGCTCAGCCTTTAACCAGATCTCTTGACCAACAGAACCTTTAAGGTATCTGACCACCCTAATGACTGCTTCCCAGTGAGACTTCTTGGGATGTTGTATGAATTGGCTGAGAGTCTGGACAACAAAGTTAATGTCTGGCCTTGTAATAGTGGCATATATAAGCTTGCCAACAAGTCTTTGATAGGATGAAATATCAGAAAACAATTTATCACCTTGTGCACCTGTGGCTTGATCATACTCAATGGAAGTGAGCTTGGCATTAGACTCTAAAGGAGTAATAGCAGGCTTAGAACCACTAGGACCTGTGTCAGCAATCACCTCAAGAATGTACTTTCTTTGGTTCAATATGATCCCTGATGTTGATCTTAAAACTTCAATCCCCAAAAAATACTTGAGATCTCCCAAGTCTTTCATCTTAAACTGCTGATGCAACTTAATTTTGGTGGCATTGATCAATGATGCACTGCTCCCAACGATTAGCAAATCTTCAACATAAACAAGCAATCTAACAATATCATTACCTTGATGCAGAGTGAATAGGGAATAATCATGTGCACTCTGGGTAAAACCAACATCAAGTAGGGCATGAGTGAGCTTAAGATTCCACTGCCTGAAGGCCTGCTTAAGACCATACAAAGATTTGATCAACTTACATACCTTGTGCACCCGCTGTCTTCTAAATCCCCCTGGAATTTCCATGTAGAATTTCTCCTCAAGATCCCCTTGGAGGAATGCATTATGCGCATCCATTTGATGAAGATTCCAACCTTTAGATACAGCTACTGCAATCACACATCTAATTGTAACCATTTTAGCCACTGGTGAGAAGGTTTCATGATAACCCTTCCTGTTGGCTATATCCTTTAGCCACTAACGTTGCTTTGAACCTTTCCACTTCACCATTTGCAAGATATTTGATTTTGTATATCCACTTGGAACCAACAATATTCTTCCGTTTAGGTAGATCAACAATGATCCATGTGTTGTTAGCTTCCAAGGCCTGAATCTCTGACTTCATAGCTTCCACCCACCTCTCATCTTTTATAGCTTGTTTATAGTGCTGAGGCTCAGTTAAAGTGGAGAATTTAGTTAAATAGCACAGATAAGTAGGACTCAGATTTTAGTAAGACAAGCTGTTGGCTAATGGATGTTTGCATCTCTGGTTTCTGGAAGTATTAACATAATCATGCATCCACACTGGTGGTCTTCTTATTTTTGTTGGTCTACTGGAATAGGGTTGATACAGGGAACATTTATCTTGACATGTTTCTTCATGGTTGGTACCAGGGGAAGATGTACTAGGTACTGCAGCATCAGAAATTCCATCCTCTTCAATTGGAGCTGTCGACACTCTGAGATGTCAATAGAGAGAGCAGAAAAGCGAGTCGTGAGTGTTCGAGTCGTTTCATAAAATATTTCTTCATCTGTGGGGATCAAGAATTCAGTGATATCTTCTTCAGATAAGGAAGCTTGTGTATTTTATGCTGGTAAGGGAGCAAAAGGAAATATATCTTCATGAAACACAACATCTCTACTGACTAATAGTTTCTTTGAGGTGATATCCAACAGTAAATATCCCTTCTGAGACTCTGAATATCCCACCAAGACTGCAGGTTTGGCCCTTTCTGTGAACTTATCACCTCTTGGGAGGATAGTGACATAACATAAGTATCCAAATACCCTGAGATGTGACAACTTGGGATCCTTGGAAAACATCAACTGAAATGGGCTCTTACCACTTAGAATAGAAGATGGTAACCTGTTTATTAGATATACTTACACATAGTACCCAATACTTAATGGGCAAGTGAGACTGAAACTTGAGTGCTCTAGCTATGTTTAATATGTGTCTGTACTTCCTCTCCACAAGTCTATTCCGTTGAAGGGTGTGAGGACAGCTGGTCTGATGTAGTATACCCAGGGACTGGAATAAAGTCTTACATTGAGAGTTGATAAATTCAGTGCCATTATCAAATCTAATGGTTTTCACCATTATGCCAAACTGGGTTTTAATCATGGAAATGAATGTCTTAATGACCACTAGGCCTCAGACTTTAACTGGAACAGTTGCACCCAAGTGTATCTACTATGGTCATCTATCATAGTCAAGAAGTAGTATTTGTTGTCAAAAGTAGAAATTCTATATGGACCCCATAAATCCATGTGTACAAGTTCAAAATATGTAGAGCATCTAGTAGTACTAATAGGGAATGACAATCTTGTCTGTTTAGCTAGTGGACACACAGAACATTTATTCAACATATTTACATCACTAGGATTTTTCAGAATATCTAAACACTTGAGAACCTGAACAACAGGGTGTCCAAGTCTCTGGTGCCATAAGCTGCAACTAGACGTTGAGACTTCTGCAATGAATCTACTGGTTTTTAATCACTGATTAGTATCTCCTATCCAACCACCTTTAAGAACATACAGTCCACCCTCTTGTCTACCAATCCCCTTCACCTTGCCATTGAAGAGGTCCTGAAAGATACAAAAATCAGGATAAAAGGATACAAAACATGAAAGTTCCTTGGTTATCTTAGCAACAGACAACAAATTGAGTTTGAAGTCTGGAACAAGTAGAACATCTTTGATCACATCATCTGCAAAAATGTGGGCTTCTCCAGTATGTGAGATTATCACTTTATTACCTGTTGGAAGGTGCAACCTATCCAAATGTTTAGAATCTAATCTGGTACCTCTTTTGAATAGGTGTCTATGTGCAAACACATGATGTGTAGCACCTGAGTCTACAATCCAACTGCCAGGATATGCTTTGGACAAGAAACAAGTAGTAATACCTGTCATATTTACTTATTTCATGTATTTTGTGTATTTGCTCAACATGGTCATAATCTGAGTATACTCTTCCTCAGCGAATATGTAAGGCTTGTCCAGTGAAGCACGAGTCACTTCATGACTAGAACTAGCAGCATCAACCTGACCAGCTACCATAGTTGAAGCCTGAGAAGACTTGTTATCAGTGTTGACAAAGTTGTTACCACTATTGCGTGCAGAGAAGTTGTTACTACCAGTATTTTGTGATCTGAAGTTATAATTCTAGCTTTGTTTCTTCTTGTTCTTCTAGTCATTTGGATACCCTACCAACTTATAACAAGTTTCCTTGGTATGACCTAAGAGATGGCAGTAATCACATTTTCTGCCTTTATAGTTAGTGTTGCTTTGTCCAAAACCATAGTTTCGATTCACTTGCATAGCAAGTGTCTCTGATCTGTCATGCACAGTCAACATACAATCTAAATCTTGGATTTCATCCTCTATAAGCATAACATAAGCTTGGTTAAGAGTAGGAGTCACTCCTTTGAGCAATATCTGTCTTCTAGCTTGATCATAGGACTCATTTAAGCCACTTAAAAACTGTAAAAGTCTAAGTTGACACATATGATCTGAGTACTCTCTGGACCTAGGTCAATCACAACTAGGATTTGGTACTAGTACATCATACTCACTCCATAAACTGTTCAACTTGGTAAAATAGGTTGAGACTGAATCTGTACCTTGAGAGTGCATATTAATTTTACGATGCAATTGGTATATACACATACGATTCACCTTGCCAGACCTCTTCTTAAAATCCTCCTAAACTGCACAAGCACTCGTGGCATAAACAATGCCAAATAACAGACTCTCACTTACAGTGTTCATGATCCAGGAAAGCACAATTGCATTACATGTTTCCCACTGCTCATAAAGCTCTTCTCGATACGACTCCTTGTTGCAGGTTCTAGTGAAAAATCCAAACTTCCTCTTCTCTAAGAGAGCAATACGCATCGATCGACTCCATAGACTATAATTTTCTGAACCAGTTAACTTGATTGGAACTAGAATAGCACTGGAACTATCAGATGCACCAATGAAAAGTGAATCACTTTGATCAATTTTAGGCGCCATGATTGATAGAATGTAACTGCAATATAGATCTAGATTGTGAAAAAAGAACTGAAGACAGAGATCCAAAAATGCGCAGAAAACTTAGTGAAATATGATTGAAAACACACTTAGTGTTGAACCTGGCTCTGATACCATAATAAAGAAATGGAACCATAATAAAGAAATGGACCTTGAGCCTAACTCAATCTCAAAAGATAGCTCACGAGGAGAGGATTTCCCAAGACCATATAAGGAGACCAAGGACCCTTTAACCCACCGATGTGGGACTCCAACACCCCCTGCACGCCCAGGACTGGACATCTGGAGCGTGGATAATATAAGACGGGGGACCCAACATCGAAAACAATGAACTGGGTAAACCTAGCTCTGATACCATGTGAAAATGCTTTCTAAGACCGCATTGATGGAGCTAAGAGGAGGAGAAAAATAAAAAATTATAACTGCTTCTTACACTTGTGTTACCCTCTGAGATTTATGAGATGTTGTGCCTTATATAGGCTGTGAAAGGGATACAAAATATCTAATAACCACCTCCTTCTAGAATATTCTATTTGACAGCTCATTGTAACTAACTAATCGTTATCTAACAACCTTTAACAACCTTCAACCACTTATACAACTGACTCATCAGTCGGCTAACTAACTAACTGAATAACTACTTCTATCAGTATTACATATCAATGGAACAGGTAGTCGTGTATGTGCCAATGTATGTGGTAGTCAAAACAGTTTATGTCGGAAATATATATCAATTGTTAGAAATGGACCTGATGCCTTTTTTTAACAATAGTATTGTATCTCATTGAAGTTTGGTAAACTCACTCAATTCTTACATTCACCAAAAGGTTAAATAATCATACGGTCTAAGACTCTGTGACATCTAACTGTTTTCAGCACATTGTTTCTGTAATACCTCGGAAAAATTTTCGTTGAAATTTTGTACGTAAACGTGTTGGGTTCTATCTTCTAGAATGAATTATAAATTTTTCGTATGGAATGTCTTAGATTATGACCCACCATTGCGTAGAGTATCGAATAAGCTTTCCAACCATATGTGGATCATCCAAAACGGACACTCGAGCGACGAGTTATGAACATTCCGATCGAACCATGAATAGTAGTGAACAGTAAAACGTGTAGGAAAAAAATACTGAGGCCTGACGTATTTTTTCTCCAACTTTAAATGATCATAACTCTTTGTACACAATGATTTGGGTAATCTACTATATATAAATGGAAAGCTATGCGAGTCCTCTTTCCTATGAAATTGGTTTCATCCAATTTGTCTATCGGAGCAAAAAGTTATGGTCGATATACTTCAGCCTATCAAAAGTGAATTTTTGGATCAACTTCAAACGATCATAACTCCTCGTACACAATGATCTGGGTGAGATACTATATATAAACGAAAATATATGAGAGTCCTCTTTCTAATGAAATTGGTTTCATCCAATTTGGTTATCGGAGTAAAACGTTATGGTTGATCTACTTCAGACTATCAAAACAGTCCATCAAAGGACAAATTCGAGAATTATTTGATTTTTAGGAGCGTTTTGGTCATTCCCCCTCACTAAAAATCCGTCCAAACCCTATATTAAAGCCTATTAGAAGCATTATATGTTATATTTCATCAAATTCCCTAAAAAAAAAACCCTAAACTCCTACATCCAACTTCAAGAACCTTCAAAGTTCACCGTTAATTCTATAAATTTATTCAAGATTCCAAGTTCCTAGTTCAAGAACTCCAAGAACCATCATTCAAAGGCACGATTAACATCTCAAAAATGAGTATCGATCTAAAGTTCATCATTCAAGGTATGTGGGATTTTTCAACAAGAACTCTCTTTCGTTCTTGTGCCCAAATTGATTTTTCTTTTATGAATATACATGATTTTACATGTTTTGATATGAATTTGAAGCATGAATTTATACCCTATATGATTTTACATGAGATTATGATACTCTCTATATTTTGAAAGTTGAATTGAATGAGAATGATGACATTTTTGTACATAAAGCTGAATTTTCCAGATTTTAAAGTATGTTATATATATTTATGATGAAAAGCATGAATCTTGAGAAAATTTAATATGATTTTGATGTATGAGACCTTGAGTCCTAATTGGAATTTTACTTTGAGAAATTATGTTCTATAAGCACAATGAGATTTGAATCCCAAAGCTAATTTTCTTTACCAAGATGTATGATTATAAAGCTGAAATTTTAAGTTTTAAGTGATTATTTTTGTGCTTATGTCATAAAGTATGAAACTTTGGAAGGTTTTATGGTGATATTGATGTATGGGTTTTTGGAACCCTATTTGAGATTATTATTTTGAGAAAATCATATGTTATAAACACCTTGAGTTTAAATAATTTGAGATGTTTTGAATGATTTGACCTTTTGGTCGTGAATGAGTTATTTAGAACTCGACTGTGAAAGAAATCCACGTTTTTATTGATTATGATAAAGGGGTAGCGAATTGGCTCCCAATGAAAATTGTTGAAGTGTTTATTGTGGATTTTCTTTAATGTGAGCCTGAGGCTGATTTAAATTTCTGAGCTAAGTTCGGGAGTAATATTTAGCATCGAGTGGGAGGTATAAAGTGACCTTACTTTCCTAGAACTACATGCCCCCGTAGGATGTGAGCCTGATTTATATAGTGATCACTAGTGTTTTTGAATTGATACTGGAAGTCCTACTCCGATGGCAAGGATAGGACGGCTCTCCCCAACGTGGGTTGTACGTTGGACTCCATGTAGCTCACATGGTTTATGTCGGTTATAAGATCTCCCAATGTGTGTGTGTGTACTCTTCTATCTGAGATGAAAACATATTTGCTTAAAAGGCTGAGTTTGAGAAAGTCATTATTCTTAAAAGATTTAAGGAATATATTCTAATGAGAATTGACATGAGATTTGATTGTTTTGATGATTTGGAATTGAGATGATAGTGAATTGAGAACGTATTGTAATGACTCACTTGTTTTACTTTACATGTATTATTCATCCATGATTTTGATGATTTAATTCGAGCTAAGTGAGTCATCTATATCAGCATGCATAATTTTATAAACTGTGATAATATTAAGATATTATTTTATATATGCATTGCACCCCCATATGCTCGGTATCTTTCCATGGTACTGACCCACATATTCGTATGTGGGCTACATTTTCTCGGAATGTAGGTACAAGGTATAGTTGCACCTTCGGATCCAGTCAGTTCGTGGTATCCAGTCAGCAGGTGATGAGTCCTTTTGATTCAAGGGCTTGGGTTAGTTATGCAGAGTTTATAGTGTTGTATTTTCTTTATTCAGTCGTATAGAGTTGGGGTAGTCGGGAGTCATGACCCGGCTACCTACAGTCAGTACTAGTAGAGGCTTCATAGACAGTCAGTAGAAGTTGATGTATTTTGTTTCAATTTTGGTTGTAAAGGCAGAATTGTAATCCTGTAAAATTCCATTTTTGTATTGATCAGATTCAGAAAAGAGTTAATTTCTGCCGATTTGTATTTTTATTCAGTTGCTTATGAGTTATGCCAGTAGAAGGGTTAGCTTGGGGTCACTTGTGACCCTAAGCACTGTGTGACGTCTCGGAACCCGATTTCGGGGTGTTACAGTTTCGCATAGAAACCTGCAAAGATCACATGGCACTTGAAAAGCATAAGTTAGCATCATCATTCACGCAGAGCCATATCTTCTTGATTTTTTCTCTTACCTAACCAATAAAGAAAATTGGTAGATTGATTATATGTTTTTCCTTGTTAGTGCTTGCCAGTAACCATTGATGTGGGTACAAAGAGATGTGGAAATGGAATCACTGAACATGAGGAAGAAATAATTAAGGATATGCATCCTACCTTACAGGTTAACGTTCAGAAACATAACATCTTCGCAAACAAAACTGACTCTAGCTTCGACTCCCAAGAAGTGGAAGGAATGCAAAATGCTAGTAGTCTTGAGAGTCAAATTGATGCTGAAAATCAAGCTCAATTAGTGAGATTATAATGTTGATTTTAAAGGCGGTGTTGTAAATTACAACTCCAACAACAATGATGTTAGCAAATATACCTGGTACAAGAGGTGGATTAGTGTCTAAGTTAATGGTGCTCGTGACTCGTGATCTAGCAAAGGCGATGTGGGATGCCTCTAAAGCCAACAAATTTATTTATCTTTCTATCTCTTTTTTTATCATCTTTTTATTTCATTGCATTGTTTCTTTCATTTGTGCATTTAATTGGCCATTAATTTTTGAATATTTAAATTCTATATCAATTATAAATTGATTACAGTAATCACTATAACTATCACAAATATCAATAATAAGGCTTAGTAACCTATAAATTAGAAACAAAAATTATGAAGCAAGATTTATTGGTAACAAAAATCATGAAGCAAGATTTATTGGCATAACAAAATATTTTCTGGTTTACTTTGCCTCTTCATTATATTCATCATATCAAATAAAAAACACACTATCAAGAAGAACGATCGAAGGGTGAAATGAGAAAAATGTGATGACCAAATTGAACTAGGTGCATAAGAAGAGAGGGACATTAATTTTAGAGAGCAATAGAACATGACAACACTCAACCATTGATGGACAATATTTTTTCTTCTGTTTTAATTTTCTTAAAAGTTATAATAATAATCACTTGGCAATTTACTTTTGTATTGTCTTGCTAATAGAAAAAAAAGGAGATGGGTTCTTAGAATTTCTATTTGTTGGTGGTTATATGTTATGTATCATGCAATTTTATGTATAACTAGGATTAAAGATAGAGTACAACATCATATTTAATGTATTCTGACAAAGTTGGATTTGGAGAGAGTAGAATGTAGAGATGAGGTAAATAGGTTGTTTCAGGATCCCCTGCTCAAGACAAAAACATATTTTAATATTTTTTAGTTCTTAAAAAAATTTGCGTTCCATTACTTTTAGTGTTCAAGTAATATTAAAGATATTTCATAAATTTAATAAATATTTTATGATAGCCCGAAGTGCGATCAAGTTACCTAGTGAAATAATGAAAGAAATTAGAAATATGAAAAAAGGGGTTGGCTGAAGAAGAAGAGGAAGACAGAAGAATTTTGGGGGGGGGGGGATTGTGGTCAAAAAGTAGAAAGAGAAAAATAAAGAAGAAGGAAATGAAAAAAAGAAATATTTAAAATGAAAAAAATATTTTAAATTAATTTAGCACATGTTAAGTAATAATTAGTGTGTGATTAACACCAACTTTATAAAATTTGGGTTGGTCCAAAAAAAATGTAAAAGTACCATTATAAAGTAGTTGAGGGGGGTATTAGGACGCGTTAAAGTGTCTTTTAATAAATTTAGGATAACTTAAATGATGACTTTATGTCCTTTTTAAATATAATATGTCCCTATTAAGAATTTTAAAAAATCAGAAAAATCATCTTTCCCTCCAAAACCTTTCCGTACAGGTCGATTCTAAGGCTTTATTCTGTGAATTCTCTTTTTACGTATTTTGACTATTTTAACCCTCTCTATAGTTGCTACATGATGTTTCTGGGATTTGGATATGGTTTACACGATTCTTAATATGAGTCAACATGATTTATGCGAGTTTGCGATTTTTAGAAGATAAAAAAGAGGTTATAGTTTACTTCGATCAATATTTGTTGTTCTATGCATCAGAGGCAAAACTAACTGCAACAACAGATTTGAGATATTGATGTTAGGTTAGTACTTAGTAGCATGGTTGGTTTAATTTTATGGCTTTTGGAACTCATTTTGACCCTCGATTCAAAAAATTATGCAATTGAGTTTCAAGGGCTAATTTTATAAAAACAACCTCTTTTGTAACATCTGATGTCGCCATTGAGTTCGGATCATCAAATTTAGTCTAGTACTATATTTTGTTTGCCTTCATGAACTTTCGAACGAATTCCGAGGGCTTGATACGCAACTTTGCATTTTTTAGCAAAGTTGTTGATACACAATTATATGGTGCAACCGCATTAGCGGTCATGGGACCGATTTAGCGGTAATCACTTTAGTGGTACCTGAGCTAAAAATTTAGATTTTACCCTTTTTTTCAAACCCTTCTTGGGGTTCCATCTTGACCCCGATTTGAGAAATATGGATATCGTTTCCTTTTGACACGTAGATTTTATATTTTTATGATTTAGTTGATTCTAAAGCTGTTTAAGAGGGGAAAAGCTCCAAGTGAAGGGTTTTAGGCTTAAATTTTGACATCACCAGGTAGGTTATAGCTTAATGTTCTTCAGACTGTGTTGGATAATTAATATTTATATAAAAGCATGCTATGGATATGGATAAAAATGGTGAAAATAATATTATAACTGTTGTGTGCCTGTGTGGGGGCTTATATTGTTATTGTTGTTGGTTTGAGATGATATTTATTGTGTATGGCCCATCTGGGGGCCTTATCTGATATCATTGGACTTGTGTATGCATTTGGTTGCTCTTTTCATGATAGTAATACCTAAGTTAGGGTTAATGTGATATTATTAATGTTTTACTTGAATTTTTCACTCTAATGGTACATTGCTTATAAGTAATCATGGTTGATGGATATATTGAGTGGATTCTAGACTCACGTGTACATTATTGAGTGGATTTTGAGATCTTCATGCTGGTTTGGTAGTGAGAATTATATCCTCATGTCATATATATATTCATGAGATATTAGTATCATTGTCAAAACACTGATTTTTGACAATACTAAGACATTTTTACAAAATCCTCTGCCGTAGCTCATGAGTCGGAAATGAGATATGTATATTAAGATTGTGATTGAGTATTGAGATAGTATATAGATTGCGAACCCTCGTGGGTCTTACCTGAAAGCGTTGAGGGTCGGTAGGTGTATACAAAGGTTATGTGATAACCTCAACTATATCACATTATCGTTATTATCATCCTCATTGTATTTCATTTATTTATGCATCTTCAGTGTTGCGCTTCTGTATTTAAGCTGATGCATGTCTATTCTGTTTCTTTTGCGTACCTATTTCTCTCTTATGTGCTACATTTAGAAATGTTAGTGGATACGGTGTGAGAAACCGTTTGAGATATTTTCTACTTGCAGGTGACGTGCTCATAGTGTGTATTTTTATACCTTATTTTCTACTTGCTCAGTCGGCCTATATTACCTACTGAGTACTGATAACTCTCAATCTACAGCTCTCGTTTGAGTGTAAAGCGGTCGTTAGCAAATATAGAACCCAACCTGGGTTGGGTGTCGATCCCACAGGGAATAGCTTGGCCAACAAGTAAGTAAAATTACTAAACTTTTGGTGCAAGTCTCGTAAGAAAGGGGGGATTCTTGTCTTGCAAGTAATGTAAACAAAAGCTGAAAATAATAAAGTAAAAAGAGAGAGATTGTTACGTTGGTTGTAAACAATGAGAATTGAAGCATTGGGGTTATGTCCACCTTCTGAGGTATACGTCTCTATTGGCTATGAGTGTGTAGAATTCTGTCATGCAATTGCTTATAGAGAATTGTAGTCGATGGTAAATCCAAGCGTCTCTCGACCTAAACAAGGACTATTTCACTTTAACTCTCTCGAGCTTAAAGCGTGTCTAACGGTACGAATTCTACAAGAGGTTAGTCCAGTTACGGCACTAGCTTTTTAATAGGAAAGGGTGTCCTACTACCTTGACATTATCTCTTTTCCAGACAAATAACTTTTCTCTCGAACAAGTTAAATGTTAGACTGGCGTATTCTTGCGTTTGCAACCGCAAAGAATGTAGATTAAGATGAAGAGAATAATGATATAAGCAATATACGTGCCTCGAACTCACAAACTCACAGCAATAGATAGTAACTCATTCGGCTTCCATAACCCCAACAGAGAAGTTTAGTTACCCATGAATGCGAAGAAAACCACAATTGACATTGTTATTTATACCACAATAATGATCAATTTCGTGTAGCACAAGAGTGGCGGGCGTAGGTGTGATTTCTTGCAACGTAACGTTTCTCTTGTTGCGGAATTTAAGAATAGAAGAATAGAAGAAAATAGAATTGATGGAAAGATTAGAAGAGTTGTAGAAAGATGATTAGCAGGTAAGAAGGTGTTAGAAGATGAGAGGGATGGAAGGAAGTATTGTGTTCTCCCTCCTTCCTCCCTTCTTATTCTCTAAAATCTCTAGCATGATAGGGTATTTATAATACCCATATCCTAATCCTACTAAGCTAATGAAATAAATAACCAAATCCTATTAGACTAATGAAATCCTTAACCCAAATGTACTAGGTTAAGGTAACATTATCATAATCCACTTAAAATAATGAAATACATAACCTAATTGTACTAGGTTAATGTATCATTGTCAAAATCCAGCTTTGTGTCTGTAAGTCCCCAAAGTCTTCAGAATTGTTGTTTTAGCCCGGGACAGATTTTCCATGCAGCAGTTTTGGTCCTTAGGCGTGTAAACTTTCTTCCCTTCCTTTGTGAGCTTTCTTTTGCGTCAAGTAAGCCATAAAATGCTGATTTTTGCATCATTTATACCTGAAACTTTACTAATCATGTTCGTTAGCTCTCTTACAGGAAAAAGGACTAAAAGTGCATGAAATGTATAATTTGTTCTCAAAACTAGGCTAAAATATGGGCAAAATATATTGATATAGGCGTGTAAATCCGCCTATCATCAAGTACAAGTAGATCATACTTATCCCTACCGTGCCCTTTCAATGCAGATTCAGGTACGAGTGCACTGCGCGATATCTGAGTTTGGAAGGTGATTTGATAGTAATCGTTCTGTGCTTTCGGAGTTGACTTTCGATCACATCTTATTTATGTCTTATTCTCTGTTCAGATATAGACTTGTGACTTCTTTTTGGGTTTTCAATTATATTTTCAGACTTCGAGTTATATGTAGATTGTTCTTATACTGTGACAGAAGATTTTAGATTAGTTTATGGTATTATTGTGATTTAGACTTTTGCTATCACTATGCATGTACGGTTTGACTTTATTCTAGATAGTAAAAAAACACTGATATTCTATCCAAGTATAGAATAAATAGATATTATTAGGTAATAGATAAGTAGTAATGTAAAAAAACCAAGTTCCATTATTTGTCCATTCAACCTTTATATGCATTGTTTAGTGAATTAGTAGTCGAAGAAACATCGATAATCCATTTGAGTATAGAAGACATAGATTTTATAAGGTAATATACATGTGGTAATGTAAGAAATCAAGTTCTATTATCGGTCACTTCAACCTTGATATGTCTAATTTAGTGATCTAGTAGTCAAAGAAGCACCAATAATCCATCTGAGTATGGAAAACATAGATTTTACGAAGTAATACACATGCAGTAATGTAAGAAACTAAGATTAATTATTGGTTCATCCAACCATTGTATGTCTCATTTAGTTATTACCTTGGAATTTGTGTTGTGATTTTCTTTTGCATATCAGTTTGGGTGATTGACTTACTTGTCAAGGCTTCCGCGATAAGTGCCATCATACATAATTTTTTGGGTCATGACATAGATTCTCTGATGTCCAGGTCGATTTTTGGCCAAAATGTAAAGCTTTTCACTGAAAAATTACTCCACACGATTAAAGCCTCCTTAAGATCTACCATTATTGTAGCAACTTAAAATTTTTTATCCGTTGTAGAAGAAGCTCATTTTTTGGCACCATCTTTTTGATCATTTTTTGTGACATTTTGATGGTTTATTTTACCATTTCATTAGCACAATTGATATTTTAAGAGATCCATCCCTGTGTTTTTTTCTTTTGCGTGAATTACAATCATTAAGTAATGAACAATAGCCTCGACCATTATTAATTTATTATGTAAATTGATGAATATATTGTAGTAGGCGGTGATTATGATGGTGAATGAAAGGGGACTTCAAAGTGTTCAAAGTGAAAGTTTCTTACTAAGGTGATAGTGCCAATTGCACTGCATTGCAATAATATGTATGGCGACATGGTTGAGATCATAATTGAAAGAGAGGAATTAAATTGTGAGTTTAGCAACTTGATCATCAATTATTTGATTAATGCTAAATGAAAAATCCATCTATCTTTCATAATAAATGTTAGGCAAGAGGGGTTGTACATGTTTGATGTTGGCCCTGATGGTTCTAAACAAATTTTGAAGATAAAAATAGTTGAGAGACATGATGATGAAGAAGAAGATAAAGGTTAAACAACATCATTTGACCCACCCAACCTCCAGACTATACTCAACCATCAGTTGATGAGGATATATTTCAGAATTACGACACTGATGATCATGATCAAATGAATATGGATAAATCTTCAAGTGATGATAAGGAGCATGGTGATTGTGTTAGGCAGTGTTGCTCCCAAGTGCACACGCAAGTGTAGTGGCCTCACCAAGTAATATAATGGCCTTAAATAAAGTCGAATATCGATCCCTCAGAGACTTGTCTTACACAACTATCCAATTCTAGTTTAACGATTGAGATTTAAATTGAGTTTATCTTGGTTGTTGATTCGTAGGGTTTATCACATGATTATGGTCCTCTGACCTCTAATCGTCTACCTAACTTGGACATTACAACTACATCATTGAGCGGGGATGTAATGAGCCAATTAAGTGCTTAAAGATATCATCCTACATGTGAACCAATCAAGGCTTCTAGGTACATCCCTATCCTAGATGCTAATTCAAATTCCTTATTTCATAAAAGAATAAGGACCCTACTCTATTCATCCCCGTGTTTTATCTTCTTATTCCCCCTCTCAAGATCACAAGGTCGACAATATATGTATTCTAAGGGTGCGCAATCCTTAAAATAGTTAAAACAAGGATGATTAAACAACCAAATATGATAAACAATCCAAACAAATTCAATTCATAATGATAGTAAACATGTTCTTGGCCTCAACCCCGGAAAGAGGGCGTTTAGCCACTAATCGACATAATCGTAATCATCATGGATGAATAAATGGTATAATACATTAAAAATCTAAGTTTAAGAGAAATAAAACCTAAATAAAGTATTGAACAGACTCCTCTCAATATCCAAGATGTCCAAGAGTGAGTACACAACGTGCAAAGGGTTGTATTTATAGTAGTGCAAAGTTGGTCGTATAAGGAATGGGCCTTGCGTCGCGTTGGGAAGAAACTAGGGGATGAGGTCATGCCAAAATCTTGAAAAAGAGGAAATTAAGGTCGCGGCATGAGATCTGGAAATAAGGACTGGGGTCGCGACGCGCTTCCATCTCGATGACACACTGGAATTTGCCAATTGATATATAACTATGTCTCATGCCTTTTTCCTTTAATTCCATGCCTTGTGGTGTTCTTTATCTTCAATTTCCATCTTGTGTATCATCAATATATACTTAAAATAAACTCACCAAGATTCCTACAACATCATACACCACGGATTAGAGCTCAATACAACACAATAACAAGAATGATGAACTAGAAACACGAGCTAAGACTAGGCTTGCCCACGTTGATCTTTAACTTATAATTTCATCTCTTGGCTTGATTCAATTGACACTTGCACAGTATAAACAAGTTGTTTCACACATAATTACAAAATAAAACCATTTGGAATGTATTACACACCTTAGAATCAATCGAAACCAACTAGACAAACACCTAACTCAAGCTAGTAACACTAGTTTCCTCGATTGAACTCTAAGTGGCCCATTTAAGTACAAACTTGTTTGAAATTCATCTTAAACATTCTAATCACACACTTAAACACTTCAATTTTTATTTATATCATTATTAACACATAAATCATACGAATTTCCCTCTAAACAAGGCTAAATAAGCTAGGATAACAATACTAAAGTGCATAAATACACCCAAGATCAGGCAGCAAAGTGAATCACAATTCAACCACAACTTTAGTGATGGAACTAATTTTCACATTTGAAAAACATTCGAAAGCAAGAGACGATTGAGATTGTTATTAAACAAAGCTTAGATGAAAAAGTTATTTTGTTTTAAATCCATAAAGAGTTGTGCAAGATATTATATTGTAGATGGATGTTGTGAGCTAGTAAGTGGGTACTTCGAATAGGTTTGGCATTTACAAATATGTTGTTGTTCACATGTGTGGGATCAAACATATTATGGACAGCCATGGTAAGCCTCGACAAATTTAATTACTTCAGTTATGTTGGATGAATATGTCAATGACAAAGGACCAACTCCAAAAGAAATCGAGAGAATTATTTTTGGGGAGTTGCATTGTAGTCCGAGCTATTAGAAGTGTTGGAAGGGAGGTGTAATTACAAAAATGTAATTTGGGGTACATCAAAGTACGAGTATGTTATCCTACCAACTTATACCTACATGGTTAACTCGGTAAAGTTAGGTTCCATCAATGCAATTATAGTTAATGATGAGAAGAGTTTCAAATTTTTTCTAGCTTCGGACCTTCAGTTTGAGGATACTCTCACATGAGAAACGTCATTTTCGTCGATGACAGATATTTATCTAACAAGTACAAGGTTGTGTTATTGAATTTCATCACACAATACATCGAGAAGAACATATATCAAATTGTTTATTATGTGGTGTCAATAAAAGTGATGTATTGTGGAAATTCTTCTTTAAGAAGCTACAACTGATAGTAGCTGATGATTTGGAGTTGTGCATTATCTCTGATAGACACAAGAGCATATCTAATGAAATTGTCAAAGTCTATGAGAATGCTCATTAGTGTCTATGCATGCGACACCTCGATGAAAACCTTCAAAAAAAATTACCATTAAAGAGACTACCTTGATGTATTCTTTGATATTGCCAATTCATTTTGTATCAATGAGTTCAATGATCATTTCCAATACTTCAAGAGTAAACATTCCATAGTTGCTGCTTTTTTTTTTTGGAGGAAATAGGATTTGAAAACAGAGTAAGGCATATACACTACTAGAAAATATTAAATTTTCGACGGCCAGTGTAGTCGAAAAGTGGTCGAAAATTAAGGTAGTTTCGACTGCCTGAAGGTAGTCGGAATATAGCTTGTCGGAAACGTAGTCGAATATTTATTTAATAATTATAAATATTCCGACTACTATAGTCAGAAATTTAATAAATAATTATTTAAAAATTATAAATATTCCGACCACAGTAGTCAAAAATTTAATAAATAATTATTTAATAATTTTAATTATTCTGACTACTTTAGTCGAAAAATTAATAAATAATTATTTAATAATTATAATTGTTCCGACTACTGTAGTCGGATAGTTAATAAATAAATATTTAAAAATTATAATCATTCTGACTACTGTAGTCGAAAATTTAATAAATAAATATTTAATAATTATAATTATTTCGACTACTGTAGTCGGAAATTTAATAAATAATTATAATTATTTCGACCACTGTAGTCGGAAATTTAATAAATAATTAATTAATAATTATTATTATTTCGACCACTGTAGTCGAAAAATTAGTAAATAATTATTTAATAATAATTATTATTTAATAAATATTTATTTAATAATTATTATATGGCATTAGCTTACACTGCTTTCATATTATAAACGACATAACTAATGCATTTTTCACAGCAATATCAAACACGATAAAATTTTATAAATACAACCACTTTAAACCGTTCAAAACAAACATCAAATTAAATAGTTTAAATATCTAAATGTCACAACCAAAAATAAGAACAATAACTACATTCTA
Source organism: Capsicum pubescens (assembly GCA_030864215.1). Taxonomy (NCBI): domain Eukaryota; kingdom Viridiplantae; phylum Streptophyta; class Magnoliopsida; order Solanales; family Solanaceae; genus Capsicum; species Capsicum pubescens. The sequence continues at coordinate 94,381,986 of CM061538.1, read as the reverse complement.
ATTATCATCAGATTCATTATCTTCCTCGTCATGAAATACTTGCGACATGTGCTTCTTAACCAACTCCTTCAATTTATCAAATTTAGCAAACTTAGCATCGTTAGCTGCACATTTCTGCATCAATTCCACAATTTACTTTTTCATCGCTTCCATTTCTTCCATAGTTTGCAAAGTAGAAGAGGAACTGAGAAACAACGAAGGACTACTTAAGGATTGGAGATCCCCTGTCCCGTAGGTTCTACCTTTCTTTGGATCACCTACCACAGTTGTCCACATATTTTTCAGCTCTTCAGGTGATGGTTGAACCATGTTACCATCCTCTGAAGTAGGTTGGGTTTGACGCCACTCTTCTATGCTTTTTTGAAATTCTTCCTGAAAGAAAAATTATTTGTCAGTATGTAAACAAGCAAAGTTGAGTAATAATAAAACAATGTATGGAAAAGTTATTATCTTACATATGCATTCTTAGCACGCATTTTGACCCAATCTCCTCTTGTACCGTCCTTGTTTTTCTTCCTATGTGTCTCTTCGCAGACATCAATAAAAGGGCGCTCTTTTTCTCCATTTTCATATTCCTGCAAAATTTTAGAAAAAGAGATAATGCAAGTATGAAGACAAGTCCGGGAGTTCATGAATATAATACAAACAAATATGAAATATGAATAATAATCAAAGTATGGAAAAACCTATATTATATGCTACGCATTTTATACAATCCTTAGATGAAATTAGGCCCTGTTTGAAATACGTTCTAGCTATAGTACTAGCACAATGTAGTCACAATCCTTAGAGTAATATTGATTGGTTAGACCCCAGCAACGATTAGGATTTTTAAAACATGGGTGCACCATTAAAAAAGATGGGAAAATGCTTTTAATGAGAATTGGTCCTTAGTCCTCCAGGTAAATAACTCAATGCTCACACAAGTCCTCTCTTCATCATTATATCTTCCGTCTTTTTTCTTTAATCTTTGTTTGTTTCTACTTTTCATGCTAAAAATTGAGCATGATAACTTTGTTGAAGGTTATATATAACTTATGCTATGACTTATAAGTACAGTAACCCCTGTTGAAGTTGCTTTCAACACTCTCCTTTCTAAATAATTAGTACTGCACATTACCCAGTGTTTGGATAGTGGAGATAAAAACTAAAAATGGAAGTGAATAGGTTAATGTTTGCTAACTTCACTTAATTTTGATAATTAGCCCATTTACTTGGAAGTTAATGAATTTACTTTTTAGGCCAAATCTTATTTACATGGTTCTTATAATGTATTTGTTGTTTACTATGCTTTTCGTGCAGAGACGATCATGAACACCATGATTATGAGTCATACTATGGCGATCGTGATATGGATAGCCTTGTCAAGGTGAGAACATAGTTGGGATTGGATAAGGAACAGAAGGAAGCACGGAAAGAGGAGAACTTAAGGATAGTTAAGATTGAGAAAGAAAACAGAGCTGGTCCACATCATACTGCCTTTTTTCAATCACTGGGCATAACCTTTTGAACTAATTCTTCACAGTGCTATGCCATTGGGCAGTTGTGTGGCATTGGATATCATTTTTATCATGCCATTGAGATGACACAAATATTTATTTTTCTATAGATAATGGAAGATTTGATAGCACCTATCAAGTTGGAGCCTCAAATGAATACTTCGGATAATTCATTTACCAAGCTGGCAACTGGCCTGAAAAGACCTGCTCCTGTAACTGGAGGATGCCAAATAGAAGGTTTTGTACGTGTTAAGAAGGTAGGCAAGTTATTGATGGGAGTCGGTAAAGAATAAATGGACATTTGTTTGTTTAAACAATTATTTTGGTGTGTTAGTACTGAGTAAAGGACATGATGATGCTGTAGATATAGATTATGAAAGATATGATGTGGTTTCAGCTGTTTGACATAAATGTTTGGGCATTAAGATTGTTGAAGTGTTGATGCGTTATTATCTTGCTAATCTTAAATTATTCGACATATCAGTTTATGTTATGTACTGTTCAGGTTCCTGGAAATCTCGTCATATCAGCTCGTTCAGCAGCTCATTCATTTGATGCTTCTCAGATGAACATGTCACATGTAATTTCCAACTTTTCGTTTGGTAAGACAATAACTCCGAAGGTTATGAGGGATATCAAATTGCTGCTACCACATTTGGTCCCTGTTTGAAATTATGTTCGACCTTGGATATCTCTAGTGTGACTAGAATCAACTCGCACGAAACAACACATTTTTTTGAGGTTCACAACAACAGTATGTTAGGGAAAGAACACGAATCTTCTAAAGAAAACCCATGTTTGATGGCTAGTGTTCATAGAACAAAATAATCTGTTGAATGTAATGCTAGTACAAGCTGCAATCCTAAAGGCAAGATAAGCTTAATTGGAGTGCGAAGGCAAAAGAATGGGAGGTATGGTGCTGTGATTAGAGACAAAATTAGTTTGTACAAAATTATAGTACATTTTTTATCAGGATAGATTCATTATAGAGATGGGTTTGCCTAAAAGAAAGATAGGTTTGTCAGGGCTAGCAGGGGTACCAGACCTGCAGGACTCAATTGATTTATTACAGTTGAAGTGGTTGTCTAGACCCCAGGCTTCTTACAGCCATCCCTTGGTTAGGGAGTTTAATTCTTTCTATGCCTCCTCTATATATCTATTTACACCTAGGGAGAGTAAGGTCATAGAGTATGTTGAGTATAGAGGATAGAGGTTTGATGCAGACAAAGTATCTTTCTAAAACCATCAGGCAGTGTGATACAAGATCAAGTTCACAACAAAAGAAATAAGTAACAACAAGAGCAACAAGATGTCAACAATGTTAGTGAATCGAAATAGGTGATACACGGCTTCACTAGACTTCAAGATGAACAACAACAAGAGCAATAAGATGTCAACAATGCTAGTGAATCGAAATAGGCCACATATGGCTTCACTAGACTTGAAGATGAACAACAACAAGAGCAACAAGATGTCAACAATGCTAGTGAATCAAAATAGGCCACACACGACTTCACTAGACTTCAAGATGAACAAAAACAAGAAGATAACAACAATAGTGAATCGAAAGAGCCCTACATGGCTTCACTATATCATGTTTTAGAACATTGAACTAAACTGAACAAATAAGAAATTTAAGCTAATATTGCCAGTCTTCGTCGGTGGGTAGCGAAACTCATGGAACCTCCAGTGTGCAACGAGCCACCCGTTTGAGATGCTCTATTTGCCTTTGTCCGTTCCCTCTTTGCCCTATATTTAGGAGTATCCTATTTTTCCAAGAACTGAACCCACACATTAGCATTCAGCCAACCAGGTTTTTCCAAGTTTCTCCGGGCCTCATACAAGTGTTTTTTGATCCGTTGAGGTGCTTTGAACTTGAAAATGCGTTGTATTTCATTATCATTACAAGAATTCCAAGCACACTTTGTCTGTAAAATAGTTTAATAGTTGTAAATTCATCATTGATAGCATACTGAAATGGTAAAATTTTTGATTTTGATTATACCACAAACTGATTCCACATAAGCACTCTGATGTCGAGTCGAATCTCGTTCTAACTACCCCATTGCTCTATGTAAAATGATTTAATTTCTTCTATAACCATATGTCTGCCGCTATATGCGGGATGAACCTGCAATAAAATTATGTTAAATTATCTTAGCTTTTGAAAATTTTAAAAATTATGGAAAAACATAAGATTTACTTACCCATTACCATCAGGGGCGATAATTAGCCTCCCGTTGCCGTCATATTCTACTACCTCTTTAAATTTTAAAATCTGGGAAGCAGATGTTGTAGCATTAAAATTGTAGCACTATCAATGGAGGGCGGTGTTAATGTGCTAGGACCTCCAATTATCAATCCAGAACGGCTAGGTGTGGATGATTTTGAAGGTACAAATGAAGAGCTACTATGCAGACTATTATGGGGAGAAGAGAACTGGAACTGGTGGGGCGGCGAGGGCATGAAAAATGCATTTGGTAGTGAAATAGTTGCCCTTGGAGGAGGAATAATATTTATAATAGCTGGTTGAATAGTTGTGGTAATAGGTGGTGGTGGTGGTATTGTATATTGACCTGCAGGAAGATTATCAGGTTTTTTCTTACCTTTCTTGCGTCGTCCATTACCATGAACTTTTGATGCCATTGATTTTCTTTATTAACCACCTGCAAAAAAAAACCCACAAAATGGAGTTAGTCTGTGTTATGCTGCCCAGATATGTTTCTTAGATCAAACAAAAAACAAGGTTGTGAACTCATTAGTTGTATATAAGGTTGTGGTACAGAAACAGGAATGATTAAGGTTTGTCTATTCAACTTCTACTCAAAAACAAATGGCGGGGTTGGATCCCACTGTAGTGATATATTATAGATACAGAAAAGTCTAGCACAAATGATAGTTTCAAGTAAGTCATTTTCACCCTGTACAGAAGGAGGAAGCAGTCTGATTCCATATGATGTAGATAGAACAAGCATACAGATGAGTGCAGTGTAATAAGAAAATACAACAAGACAAGCAAATCATGTTGCATAGTTACTGGCACTACAAATGTTAACAAAGAAAAGACACTATATTGTCAAGAAAAATAGAAAAAAGCAGCAGCTAAAATACAACTCAAGACCTTGTTACAACATATTACTACTATTAATAACAACTCAATCCTCGTCGCTTGTTTCATAGTCATTCATCAATTCTTCCTCATCACTTGTTTCATATTCATTCATCGATTCTTCCTCACCACTTGTTTCATTTTCATCAAGTAACTCTTCCTCGCTTATTTCATTATCATCAGTTGGATCTTCCTTGTCATTTTCCGTGGATATTCCTTCTCCATAATCATGAACATTCAATGTAAGTTCATAAGGATCAAATTCTTCATATAGTCCTTCGTTATGATGCAACGCACCTGCTAATTCATCATCCACCCTTTCTTCAATACTTGAAATATCATTCTGATACGTTACATCTAATGGATCCTCCACTACAACTCTACCCACGAGCTTTATTTTTATAACTACCCGCCATGTAGATTTATTCTTACACAAAGGATAAGGAGTGTAATATAGTTGTGTCACATTTTGTGCAATGACAAATGGATCATAGAGTCCATACTCCCTTGTACGCTTAATTTCAACTATTTTGTACTGAGGGTGCACCTTTGTACCTAACCTAGGCATAGGATCATACCACTTACACCGAAAGAGAACCAATTTTTTCTTTGGCCAACCAACATGATAATCGAGTTCTAAAATCTCGTGAAGCACACCATAATAATCAACACCGCCATCACCTTTCACCCAAACCCCACTATTGTTGGTTTTCTTGCCCTTAGAGAACTCTTCTGTATTAAATTTGTACACATTGACAGAGTACTTAGAAAACTTTCTGACTTTAGCATTAGATCCCAAGCTATATCACGTAAAAATTGGCCATTTGGGCATAATTAAGTGGATTATGAACCTATAGAAAGTTCAAAAAAAGTTAGAATTTAAATATACATGAGATTCAACAAAAGTGTAAATCATGTTAAATATTTAAGTTACACTTACATATTCTCTAAACCACACTAAAGACATAGGTTAAACAGCAACATCCCCGTGTAAAGCCACGAAGTAGCTGTCCGACAAAGTTATGACTTTCTTTAGTTAAAGCTTAGATAGACCTTGAATGATTGTCCTTAATATAAATATACTCACTTATAAAAAGGCAGGACCTCGGGACAATTTAATAATACATGTGTTGTAGCAGACTTAATCTCCGCCTCATTCAACTATCGAAGTGGACCACATTTTGGACTTCCTTTACATGGTTAATTGAATATTAAAAATGGTGGTGCCGAAGGATCTGTATTATCTCCATCATCATGCCTATTAGGTAGGTTTCTCATACATGGTACATCATGTTCAAAATAATATGAACAAAAGTAAGAGGTCTCTTTAGCCAAATAAGCCTCACATATTGATCCCTCAATTCGGGATCTGTTTTTAATGGTCCGCTTACATTTGCCAATAGTCCTACATAGTATGATCTTTTAGATGAAATAATGTTCAATTAAAACATATGAAGGTAAATGTTAAAAGTCAATACCTCTCAAAGGGATACATCCATTGACACAGAACATGCCCTCCAAGTCGTGCCTCTCGTACAAGGTGAATTAGAAAAAGTTCCATAACATTAAAAAAAACAAGTGGAAATTTTTTTTCCAACTTGTTTAAGGTTAAATGAATGTTGATATCCATCAAAGATAGGTTCTCCTCCCTTAATGTGTTAGAACATAAATCTTTGAAAAATAAGCTTATCTCTGTTATGGGCTTCCAAATTCTATCGGGCAATGCACAGAATGCAATATGAATCAATGACTCCATGAAAATATGACAGTCATGGCTCTTCATAGAGGTCAACTTTCCTTCCTTCATATCAACACACCTAGACAAATTTGACGTATATCCATCTGGCATTCTCAAATTGTTAACCCAATCACAAATCACTCTTCTATCCTCCAAAGTGAATGTGTAATTGGCCTTGAGATTCTGAATCTTATTGTTTAAGTATGTCAGGTACAACTCACTGCGCTGACAATACTCCTTTAAGTCCATCCTGGCCTTTAAGTTATCTTTTGTTTTGTTACTTACATCCATCACAGTATCAAACAAGTTGTCAAAAAAGTTTTTCTCAATATGAATGGGATCCAGATTATGAGGCAGGAGATTATCCTTCCAGTAATATAACTCCCAAAATATGCTTTGTTTAGTACAGTTATGTGTAACACCATAGCCAGGTATCCTGGATGGTGCAGACTATGTTACCTTAGGCAGATTCCTCACTCTATCCCAAATTTCTTCTCATGATAAAATTGCCAGTGGCTCCTCAAAATCAGTCTTATTCTTCATAAAATCACTAGTATTTCTCCTAAATCCATATTGCATTGGCAAGAAACGACGGTGATAGTCAAACCATGAGTTTTTACCCCCATGTTTCAAAGTGAATGCTTTTGTGTCTTCCATACATCAAGGACAAGCTAACTTACCCACAGTCGACCACCCAGACATCATTTCATAAGCAAGAAAGTCATTTATAGTCCACATCAAAGTAGCACGCAATCTAAAGTTTTGTTTCATTGATACATCATATGGTTCCACACCTTCATGCCACAATAAGTTCAACTCATCTATCAATGGCTGCAGATATACACCAATCAAAACTTTTGGATTGCGAGGACCTGGAATAATGCAAGTTAGAAATATATACTGACTTGTCATACACATTTCAGGCAGGAGATTATAAGGAGTCACAAATACTGGCCAACATGAATATGGTGTAGCTGAGACGGAAAATGGAGTGAATCCATCAGTAGATAATCCCAACCTAATGTTTCTTGGTTCACTAGCAAAATTCGGATGCACACTATCAAAATGCTTCCATGCTTCTCCATCTGACGGATGACATAAAACACTAGGTGGTCTTTTATGTTCATAGTTCCATCTCACATGAGGGGCAGAGCTCATTAAAGCATACAACCTCTTTAACCGTGGTATAAGGGGTAAGTAATGCATCGACTTCACAGGAACCTTCTTCCCTTTGGCATGTATGACTTCCTTATAATGAGGTTGATTACAAAATTTGCAACGTTCTAAATTTGTATCTTCCTTATAGAATAACATACAACCTTTCTCGCAACAGTGAATCCTCTCTGAGAAAAGTCCTAACTTAGAAATCAACTTCTTTGTTGTGTAGAAATCTTTGGGTAAGTCAAGTTTATTTGGGTTAAGTTCATTCATAAGTCCAATGATAGAGTTCATGCCCACTTGAGAAATTGAATAATCTGACTTAATACTCAGTAACTGAACGACAACAGATAACTTAGAATGCACTGATCCTTCATACAATGGGTGACTAGCTTCCTTTAATTGTTCATAAAAGTACTTACCTCATCATTTGGTTCATTTTGAGCCCCTGAGTGTGTCCAAAAAACATCCCTGACTATCTCACTATATCGTGAACTTTCAACATTATTCTCTCTTATTAGACTTTCAACATAATTCTGAAAAGCAAAATTATTAGCAGCACTACTCTCTCCATGAGTTGTCCACACGATATAATTCAACATAAAACCCTTCCTATAAAGATATAATGTAACAGCATCTGGACTCAATAACTTGCAACACTTGCAATTCCAACAAGGACACCTAATTGTCTCTTCAATAAGAAAATCATTAAGTGTCATTGCTTTAGCAATAAATCCAGCTATCCCAGCTTTATATTCCTCTCTCAACCCCACACGATTAGGATAAAGTCTATTATACATCCATGTACGATCTTCATTTTCCATCTACACAAGAACGATAATAATAATAGAGAAGAAAAACAAAAACAAGAGAAACAAAAATATAGTTTAGAGATGCTACTACGCAGTGGACACAAGAAGAAAACTAAAAGATTCAATACAACATAGTAAAGCAGCCAACAACAATAGAATATTTTAATTAATAGAAGAATTTTTTTATCAGTGAAAGAAATCCAATCCATGTGATAGCTTCACAAACAAGATAAAAGAAAGGCAAAAAACGAGACAAATAGATGAGGTAGCGATGGATTTTGGATAATTGAGTAGTGTCTTAGCCCTTATATGTGCCCTTATATGTGAAAAACAAGCAATCTACCTTTCTAAGATAGTAATCAACCAAATTCTCAAAATCAACTTTAACCATGCTATTTAATATTTATTAACAGGTCTTTCTACTTTCCATATGCCACACGAAGCTATAATTTATTTAAGTTTCATCAAGTAGTCACCAGTGCTCTTCAACTGATTCCAAACTTTGTGTAACTTTTTCCACAATGTCTAGATAATGGATATGTACTGAAAACTATCTTATTCACAGTTCACAAATGTGCCTCTTAGAAGTTTTCAGAAGCCATTATAGCATACTCAGGAAAGGATCAAACCGAACTTATACAATGACAACACTTGTGCTCCACATGGTTATATGGTTCATATTTTAAAAACTGGCACAATACTTCGCCAAGATTCTTTCTTTTAAGACTTCAAGTGGTAACCATTTTATCCTTAATGAGAAAGGAGATTACTAAACTTTGTGTAAAGAACTATTTAAAAGGAACTTAAACCAAAGGAGTTTGGGACAAACAGAGTTCACTGTATTGTCCACAATAAAAAATGGAGCCAAGATTTGAACTTTATGGATTCTAAATTCTAGGGTAGCGTCATAGCGACACAAGGTGTTAATGACTGCATTATGAATTTAATTTTCATATATATATTTAGTGAATTTCTTAATACAAACACACTGTTTGAACTAAAACTACTGAATTCGACTGAACACATACATCAGTTTCTACCTCCACCCCTATAATGGACAAACAACTAGAAAAAGGATTCACATTACTGTAACTAAATGAGGAAAACAAGCATAATGGGCTAACTCATTGTTATTTTGGTAAACAACTAAATTTGGATCTGAACAGAAACACATACATATGCAGCTTATTTCCAAAGAACTCAACAAATATAACTACACTGAGCTGATGAATCTTCAATACAAGTAGATCGAGATTTACAAAAACAAACTCCAAAACAACAATCTTATCGAAATGCAGGTCACTATATACATTAATACACTAAAAAATACCCAAAAACTAAAGAACCCCAACAACAAAATCAAAAAACAAATAAACCCAAATTACCTTTTTTATTTTTTTGAAAATAACACTCATGAAGGTAAGAAAACAATGTCCACATCTCAAGGTAAAAAGAGAAAATGTGACTGAAATTGAAAATTACCTCGAATCAGTGAAATTGATGTTGTTACCACTTTTTGAGAGAGAGACACAGCCTTCACGACCAATTTTTTAGAGAGAGACACGCAGAGAGAAGAGAGCCGAGAGAGAGAGAACTGCGTGCGTGCCCTAGCTTAGAGAGAGAGAAATTGAGAGAGTGAATTGGGAAAGCTATGTGTTTAGTGTATATTAAATATGAATTTTCGACTACTTCAGTCGGGTAGAAAATTAATATGTTTAATTATTTAATATTTTCGACTACTTCGATCGGTTAGATATTTAATACAATTAAATTATATATTTAAATTAATTATTTATAAGATTTTCGACTACAGTGGCTGGAAATATATATTTAATTATTTAATTTATATTTTTGACCACTGTAGTTGGAACATTTTTATTATATTTAATATTTCCGACTATAGTGGTCGGAAATATATATTTAATCATTTATTTAAATAATTATTTAATTTTCGTATAAGGATTTAATTATATATTAAATAAAATATTTATTTAATTATTTATATTTTCGACTACAGTAGTCGAAAATACATATTTAATTATTTATTTAAATAATTATTTAATTTTCGTGTAAGGGTCCGATTATATATACACTAATATATTCATTTAATTATTTTTATTTTCATCATATATTATAATTTATTTTACTTATTTTTAAAATTCCGTATAAGGGACTGATTATACATTTGGTAATATATTTATTTAATTCTTTACATTAAAGAATACCGTTATATTTTATTATTTATTAATTTTATTTAGTTAATAGTATTTCCAACAACAGTAGTCAGAAATATATATTTAATAATTTATTTAAATAATTATTTAATTTTCGTATAAGGAACCTGATTATATATTTAGTATTATATTTATTTAATTAGTTATATTTCCGACTACTGTAGTCAGAATATATATTTAAAAATTTAGTTAAATAAATAATTTATTTAATTATTTATATTTTTGATTACTGTAGTCGGAATATATATTTTCCAAAATTTGCCGTCAAATATTTTGACTGTTTTTTGTGACAAATAGTATTGAAAAAATATTTTGTAAAAAGTAAAATCGACGAAAGTAGTCGGAAATTTCCGATTACTATTTTCAGTCGGAAATTTTCTATCGGAAAATAATGAATTTCTGATAGTGATATTTTTCAACCAATAAGTATGATGTAATGACGACAAACATCTCAGAGTCTCTTAATTCTATGTTGGTGGTTGAGAGGTAGTACCCCATATCTACAAATTTGATTCCATTTCTTATAATTTGCAAAAAAATTCAGAGAAAGGGACAAAAATGTTGCCAATTCAAACAATAAGTCTATGCCCGCGATCGAAAAGCACATAAAAGAGAAGATGATCGAAAGAGACTCGCTACATGTTAATAATGTAAATGAGGACGATAATAAATTTACCGTGGTTAGTTGTGGCCTGACTGATGATATATATTTTTTTGATCCTCCCCTAATTTTTACCTATTTTTAGCATCAAGAATTTAATTTTTGTCTAATGTTTATTTCAGATTTTATTTTATTTTATTTTTAGTAGGTATTATATAAAAAATTGTGAAATATGATTCAAAAAATAAAGTTACATTTTAGGATATGTTTTATTTATATTTTTAAATAATAAGAGAATTTTCAAAAATATGTTTTTCCTGTAATTTAAATTTTTAAGCTGGTAATTTTATTATTTTATTAAGAGTAAATGCACTATATCCACCCTGAATTATGAACGAAATTGCTGAGACACACCCGAACTTAAAGGGGTCCCTATTACACCCCTGGACTAAATAAAACTGTATTTTTGACAACCTTAGTGCCTATATGACACATACGCGTGCCTACGCAGGGACGGCTCAACCAATTCCGTGGCCTAAAGCCGAATCGTAATGAGAGGCCTTAAACATTTTAGAAATCTTAAATATAAGCATTTGAAAATAATCAAAATTTTTTTCTCTGGTTGAGTAAAGTAAAAATTTGTCTTCTACTTGTATCATTGTCCTTCACACTTTCAGTTAAAAAAATAAATTTAAACTATTAATAACTGAATAACACTATGTTTTAAGAAACTTTCGTGATTAATATAATAACTTTTTCATGTTCATATCATCCGGTGATCTTAATATTTACGCCAAATATTACTTTTAATTTAATTTTCAACCTGACATGTTTAAGACCACAAAATTAAAGAATATTTGGATACATTTAACATAATTTTAATTTAGGACCACAAGATTTAAAAGTCTTCTTTATTTTCTTACTCCGTATTAATTCAAAGAAGATTATTTTTTTTTAAATAGAGGGAGTATTATTATTATTAAAATGGGGCCCCAAAGGATTGGGGCCTAAAGCCTTTGCTTCATTGGCTTTAGTCAAGAGCCGGCCTTGTGCCTATGTGGACCTTCAGTGTGTTGATTCACGCAGTGTTCCACGTATGTGTCATGTAGGCACTAAGGTTGCCAAAATACGATTTTAATTGGTCCAGGGGTAATAGGACCCCCTTTAAGTTTGACTGTGTCTCAACAATTTCATTTATAGTTCAAGGTGGAAACAATGCATATTCTCTTTTCTTAATTATATTTTATTTTAGGCTAGTTATAAACTTTTCTTATATTTTCTTAATATAAAAAATTAATTCGTTAATATATTTTATCTTTAAAAAATAAATTATCCTAGTAAACTAGCCACTCCCACACCCTAAAACCATCCTCACCTAAAACCACCCTCACCTTCTCCTAATAAACTCACCCCCATGTCCCCATATCACACCCACACGTCTAAACTACACACTCACACGTCTAAACTACACACTCACAAATACTATATATAAAGACACAAACTTAGGGAAATGGATAGAAAAAAGGGGCAGAAAACACTAGATTGAGGAAAAATTTTGAGAAAACAAGGAAAAGAAAAATATGAGAAAATAAGAAAAATAGGGACAGAAATCCAAGAGAAAATAAGAACAGAGGGTGAACTAGAAAACAAATTGGTATGTAGTTCGTAGTTGAGTTCGGATTTCATTAGAGTTTTTTGATTACGGTGCTCTTGCTTCTATATTCAATTTATTTCATCACACATGTTCTTATCTAATCATGTACTATTATCCTTATAAGTTTTATTGTGAACAAAGCATGAATGCAATCTTTTAAATGGTTTCATGCATTATTTGGTATGAACGGTTGATTTGAAATTTATTTTAATTATGAGTGGCACATTTAGCTACTTTGAGTGTCGTTTGGGTGCCCGAATTTTAATAGTTGAAAAATTATCGAATTTTGCTATTTCAGTTAAAAATAACACGGAATGCATTACAAATTTTCACGTCCTTTAGATAGTATGTATCAATAGATTATATTTATTTTGACATCTATTTCCCATAATCGATTTCGGTTGCTTTTCTAATTGACTGTAATTTTTTTTTATTTTTTTTTTATGAAATTTTTACATAATATGAAATTATATGCATGTTAACCTACTAATAGATGATGTCCAGTGGGTGTCTCTGTGTGGTGGATTATTATGTGCAAATAATATATGTGGATGTCATAAAAAGAATGACAGGTTGTATCTTAACATTCAACACAAACAATTCTTATTGTTTAAATGGTGGATTGGACTATCACTCAACGGGTTATCGGAATTATAGGATGGAGATGATTAGTGAAGTCCATGTCATGTTATTTATTTTTTTCTCTTGTTAAGTGAGTCTTATTCTGTGATGGTGATAAGAATTATAATGGGGAAAGAATATTTTAATGGTCTCTTGATAGCAAAAGAAAAGAGTGGTGTGAATCTATCTTCAACGTTTTGCTTCTATTTATTAATGTTCAGTTAATAGTTAGGTGCGTAATGGTGGTAATAATCAAGAGAACAATTCTTTTAATACTAGTGGTAGTTAGTACATGTTCAAATCATGATGTTCGTTAGCTTTTGTAATATTTTGAACTAAATTAAAGTCCTATATTTGGTTTTCAAGTGAAGCCCTCAACTGGAAAGTCATTTTGCATGGAATTGAAGTTTATATTAGGTCATGGACAAGTCCATTTGTTAACTATAATTTTATCTGATATACAAGAAGTGTGTATTTTATCTCCAATTTTGAAATGTTTGTATTATATATCTCTAGTTTTAGTTTGAATTTGGTTAGCTAATATATACGTTCCTAAGTTCTGTTCGAGTTTTAGTCGTTTATTAGTTTGAATTGACATAGGAAATGGTTACATACACAATGAAATATAAATATTCACTTTGCTGTTTAAATGTGAAGTGGGATTGCATTTAAATATGGTGATAATGTTTAGACAAATAGTGCTGAAGTTTCAGTCGCGCTCCCTAATTAGTTACTAGCTCGTCTATGTTCAAAATCAAGAAAATAAGTGAGTTTTGTCGGGGAAACTTGTTAATTTGTGGGTTTTCAGTGATTTAAGCTTAGGCAAAATTCTAAGATCCCTTAATTAATAGGTAATATAAGGCGCGAATTAGAAAAAAGAGGGAAACCTCATTTGCAAGGGAGCGAGGAGAGTTACATACTAACCCAAAATTAGTTGAAAATTTGAAAGATAAGGGCAAAAGAGAATAAAAATGGATAAGATAAAATTGTCTCGAGTTTACAACAGACATCAATGCCTTTAACACTAGACAAGCTTTAGGCACGTTTAATATGTTTATCTTGATTAAGAATGCGGCGTACCTTTCTGAGACGTTTAAAAATAATTCGAGGATGCAATAATACACCTTGACAAAAATGGTCCTGAAATTAATTTTCACTAGCTTAATACAAGAGGTATAGACAGATATTATTAGTATATTAAAAATGAGCGCATCAAGGCCTACAAACATAATTTATCCAAACTAGTTTAAGTTAAGTGTAAGTCAATAAAACGACCGTGATAGAACTACGGAATTCGAAGTGTGTCGCATACCTTCCACTCAGTCAACAGAATTCCTTACCCCGTCTTCTATATTCGCAGAACAATAATGAGTTATTTTCTTTTGATTAGAGATTCAATAAGGTGACTTGGAACACCATAACTCAACTCCAAGTGACGACTCCGTACATAAATAATTTCTATTCAAAACTATCACTTTAATTGGAAAAACCCTTCAACCCTCAACGAAAAAGGAGTGTGACACTGACTGGCAAAGTCAATTTAATTGATAGGGCATATTCCTGTAGAGAATATGACCTGGTAAAAGTACCATGCACTCATTCCATGGAAGCCCTTAGATTGAAGTGTGGTAGCAAATATGATGGAAGCATATACGAATATTTCGCGTCCATGAATCTGGTTGAGTCATATTTGCTCACATATACTAAACCCATCATGTTAGTTCTTTCAGAGTTGGAATGAAATGTGGCCTAAGAGTTATTACACATGAAAGTTCCTCCATCAAATTACAGTCCCAAACCTGGAAGGAAAAGAGTGAACCATACTCACGGCGTAACAGAATCTTTGAGGTCGAAACCCGCTAAGAGAGGAAACAAGTGTTCCATATGCAAGGTACCAAACCACAATAAAATAATATGCCCAGTTTTGGGATAGTATCTCACCTAATTAGTTTTTGTAAACCTCAATTTGTATTGTTGCAACTGTCTCTGAATAAGTAATTGACACGACCCGAACAAGGACCTAGTCGTGTCGAGCTTCTCAAGTCCAACCAAGACCGGAGGCCACCCCCAAAACTCCACCATTAACCATCCTACATTCCGTGTCAGATGAATTCCAAACATATAACAAGATAAGGCGATGTTAAATTAGAGACATGAATCTAAGCTTAAAACCAAATCCGAAAACCACAACCAATTAACTATCCATTTCCAATCCCAATGCTAATACCAATACCAATACTAACAATAATACCGACACCGCCTATGCCCATAGTAGTTAGACAAAGTCTCTAGCCAGAATCAAAGAATATCTGGTCTGTACATGCCCCCGATCATAGTCAAAATCAAAACAAAAGAAATAACATTAATGAAAAAGCAGTCTATAGCATGAAATAAGGTCTTTCAGAGTATGAAAGCTCACCACTTCAATCTGACTCAAAGTTGTTCTCGAATCTAAGTTACTGAGCAGGAGGAATGGTAGTATGATCGGTTCCTACATCGTGTGGGGATACAACGCCGGAAGACGGTTAGCGGGATGAACCCTTGCATGTAACTCATGGATAAAGATAAGATAATGTCATTATTTCAAAACCAAATTAATAACTATAAGCAATCACATAGATATGTATGTATGCATGCATGTATCTATGTATGTATGCATGCATGCATGTATGTATGTATATATATATATCGTGTCGAGATAGGGAACATAGTTTAGCATGTATTTAAAACCTTAACCTGGGTTGTGTAGCTTTGCCGTCCTAAAGGCACCCACGGGCTATATGGGTTCAGCTCCCCCTACTGAAAGGGACCCAGTGCGTGTTAGATGCATGACCAGAGAAAAATTTGAGATGACTAGTACATCTCCCAAAATATAAAGTGTGACATCATGCACACGGTCATCAAGACCAAACCTCACATCGACAAACATGAGTTTCCAGTATCCATACCCCTGGGACCTCCACCTTCTACGGCTTTACTACACGACTCCCTTTAAGCCCATATTAAAATT
Source organism: Capsicum pubescens (assembly GCA_030864215.1). Lineage (NCBI taxonomy): Eukaryota > Viridiplantae > Streptophyta > Magnoliopsida > Solanales > Solanaceae > Capsicum > Capsicum pubescens. The sequence goes on along the minus strand of CM061538.1, from coordinate 94,365,550 downwards.
ATTTACACATTCTCAATCATTTATCAAGGAGTCTTTTAATTAGGCATTAACCGTTGGTATCGTTATACCAAAATTAGAGCTTGCAAGTCTATTACCTTATGCCAAAACTATTAAATCAAATTAGAATCCACCATTTCCAATTGTAACAAAACCATTTATAATCAAACCATGGCTACCAAGGCCTTTCCAAACCATATGAAACCAACCAAAATCAATTCATGTTCCATTTACCATTTATGCAATGCAAGAATTTCAAGAATAGTTAAACTATGTGATAAAATCATTCTCATTGACAATTTCACAAACGGATTAAGGGTATGCCATTATCAAAATCAAAATCATCCAATTTGGGGCTCAACTGTGACCCCTCAATTCAATCACCATTTCCATGTACCCACATGTGCAAAACCATAATTAAAACATGAAAAATCATAATTAAATCATGAGAAACAATATTCATCCATGAACAACCCAAACCCCCAACTTTTATTTTAAAACCATAACAACACCATGAAAATCATACATTAAAATATATGCCTTTAGTAAAATAACAATGAGGGAAGAGTCACATGCCTGAATTACAAAGATTCACGGAGAGAAATTGATCTTTAAGCCCTTAGATGACCACTTTGGAGAAACCCTAGCCATTTTTGCTTTAGAGGATATTGAGAGAGTAAAAAGGATGTTTAACCTTGTAAAGTGTGGAATGAATGACTAAAAAATTTTATAGGGAAGTGGGGTCGTAAGGGTTTTGAGTGGAAAATGTACAAAGTGCCCCAATTTAAAAACTGTAAAAAAATGCAGGTGGTTACGAGTCGACCCCTTGACTCATGACCACAACATATGACTCTTACCCTTGAGTCCACTACAAGAATCTTAACTTTTGTGGCGACTAATGTCGCTGCTAAAGTATGAAAAATCGCCACTAATAATTTTTAGTGGCGACATAAGAGTCGTAGCAATTACTTCCGTAACTAAAAGTTTTTTGTGACAACATATGTAAGACGCCACAACACATACATTTTGTGGCGACAAAACTTGCCACAAAAAAGAAGCAAATACGCCACAAAATAAAGTTCAAAAAATCAATGTTGGGATAGTCGCCACTGTAGATGAAGCTTTACCCACGACCAATATCGCCACAAATGTTTTAGTGGCGATCTTTTGTCTCCACAGAAGGTTGAATTTTTTTAAAAAAAATTAACTTTTTGTGGCGACTATGGGTCGCCACTAATACTTCCTTTTTGTGGCGACTATGGGTCGCCACTAATACTCACGTTTTGCGGCGGCTATGGATCACCACTAATACTCACTTTTTCCCCAAAAAAATATATAAACTATATAATAATACAACTATAGTACTTAAAGGTACAAAGATGATATTAAAATATTTCTCCACAAGAGAATTATATAGTTTTTAATGGGTAACAAATCAGTGTGATATACATATGAGAAAGAAAAACACAAAATATCTTCAAACTTCTCATGGCTAATAATTTCCATCATGAAATTACCTGTCCCTGAAATAAAAAAAAAAAGCGAAGTTTCAATTCTAACTTATTAAACCAAAATAGATTAAAAGGACAATGAAACTAACAGAAAGATCTAGCCAGTAAAAAAGAAAGATCTCAATTCAGCTAACACCACTAAACTTATTCATGCTAGGCATATTAATTCCTAACACTTTTTTTTCTTAAGGACTTAAGAATTATCTAAGACACTCATGAGATCATTTACTTAACTTCCACTTCATTTTATCCATTATGTGGTCCTAAAATTCTGTTAACTCTCAAAATTTTCAAAATATTTTGCCAGAGATTCCTTTGTAAATAGGCCTATCAAAAAACTGTCAGCTAACCAGAATACATATAAATATGTTTCACGAAGCGTTACAACAAATATGTTACTCAACTGATAATATACGAGGCTCCACTTGGCCTTATAGTCAAATATTATGTACAATCAACACAAAATGGATCCATAGAGAACTTTAAACTTATTGGAATCAATTTTTCTTTTAGTGGAACTAAAAGGATAAAAAAAATTTTTAGTGAAATTACTTTTGTTCAATTTTTAATTACTAACACAAAAAATAAAGAAACAAAACCAAAAATATTTCAAAGTATCTGAAATTGTACCTTCAAAACTTTGCAAGCATATAATTTCTCTATTTTTTGGGCGAGTTAGAATGAAAAGAAATATAAGGGTGTTTGCAAGCATATAATTTCAAACGATTTCTCTATTTTTCATGCTTGAGTAACTTAGCTTTCTATGCTTGTTGGCTTCACAATTATGTTTGTAACTTATTTTTGATATTAAGCATGTAACGATAAAGTTGTTGTTAAAATAGAAGTACGTATCACTTTTATCTCTCTCTTTCTCTCTCTCTCTATATATATTATGCAGTGATGTACGTAGTGCGTAGTTTTTAAAATCAAATCATAATAATCAACTTAAAAGAGGAGAATTTGTAGCGTCTGCCATAAATAGGCACATACGAAGAGATATTATTTATTATTTTTCTAAATAAGAATTAATGCAGGAAAATAAATAAGGCAGGTAAATATTGATATGGGCAGTTTAACAAAAATGGCAAGGAACTAATCACGTAAAATTAACATCCCAAGCAAAATGATCTACACATTCTAAATAAGGACAAAAGTGGGTACCCAAAAATAATATATTAAATAGAAATATATCAATATCAGCCCTAATCACAATGAACAAATAATAGCAATTAACATTAGCTAATCCGCCATAATTGCAAGAAATCTGTCCACAAGAAAGAAGTTTTCGACATCCAACGGAATAACATTTCAGCAGCAACATAATTAGTAATCGAATAAAGGATCATGAAATCCGAATTTAGGTTAAGAATACGCACTACCATGACTGAAATTTTTACGCATGACAGTACAGATGATAAAATAAACACAACCAGCAGATTTCACCAAATTTACAACAATCATTTCATCAATTTTTAGATCACGAAAAGTAAACAAACAACAAGTAAAATTTGAGCTCACACCATAAAACAGACTCTTAACACCCATTGATTTTCGGTGAAGAGGGTTACCGGGTCTGGGCGTAGACATGGGGGAAGGACAGCGGCTGTCGGCGGCGTTTTGAAAGGCGCCAGATCCGGTTGCTGGCAGTGGCGGCGGACTGAGATATAGTGACGCCATGGCTGGTGCATCGATGTTGACGATGGAGAAGAGATTAGAGAGAGCGCGATGGCTGGTTTGGCGTGACTGGTCGCATCGGATGTTATGGCGGCTGGAGAGGAGGATGGAGGAGGCTTGTGGTGGTTTCGCCGGAGCATCGAAGTAATGGCTCTGATGTAGAGGAAAGATGGAGAGATAAGGCCTTGGGGTTCATTTCACCGGCTAGCGGTGGATGGCGGTGAAGAGGAGGTGGCGACAGAGGGTTTTTGGAGAGATGAAGAGTGAGAAAAGAGAGGGAGACGGTTGAATTTGGAGAAAAAAATATTTTGAATTAAGGTTTTGTTTATCCTTTAAAAGGAAAGGGAGGATAATCTGATCTCAGCCGTTGAATCAATTCAGATCAACAGCTGAGATTAAAATCATTTAAAAAGATGTCTAGAAATTAATTTGAAATTAAAATGTCATCAATTAGGCTAAAATGGGTATTAAATTAGGTAAAATTGGATAGAAAATGGCTAAAAGATAAATGAATTTAGACAAAGTAATTTTAATTTAGGCTGTTATTTAAATAATTGTAAATAATAATAAATAATAGTATAAAATAAATAATAGATAAATAATAATAATAATAATAATAGATAATAATAATTAATAATAATATTAATAATAAAATGAATAATACTAAATAATGGAAAAGTAGACAATGTATTTGCAAAAATGTGAGTATGCACAGTTACCAATAATTTAATAAAATTATGTAAAAAATGTTATATTTGAATTAATAAATTGTAAAAAATGATATCAAAAAATTATAAAATAATTTTTACATTTTAAATCATGAATGTGGCACGTCGAAAATTTGTTTGATGCAAGAAAAATGTGTAAAAGATACTAAAATTTAAAAGTTAATAATTTTGCTAAAATATCAGCCTAAATGTATACCGGGAAGTCAAAATTGAGTGTCAACAATTATAACCACTAATTTTTTTTTAATTTACCTATATAAGTGGGCAGAATAACAAAGTAGGAGTATTAGTGGCGACAAAAAAGATGGCCACAACAAATCTCCCTTTAGCAGCGATTAAGTCTCCACAAAAGACGTTTAATAGTGACAACTCGTAGGTCGCCACTAACCCAAATTTTATTGAAAAAATTACTACATATTTGTGGCGACCTACATATAGTCGCCACTAAATATGTCATTATTAGTGGCGACTAAGTCGCCACAAATGACGTTTAGTAGCAACATATCCTAGGTCGCCACTAACCCAAATTTTATTGGAAAAATTACTACATATTTGTGGCGACCTACACATAGTCTCCACTAAATATATCATTTATTAGTGGAGACTTTAACGGTCGCCCCTAAATCTTATACCTTTTGTGGCAACCTTTGTATGTCGCCACAAAAATTCTAACTTTTGTGGCAACTATTTGTGTCGCCACTGAAAGTCATCACAAAAAACTGTATTTCTTGTAGTGGTCATCACCAAGACAGTGAGTTGGACACCCACACACTATCCACCATATGAATTTCTAACCCTAATCGTGACCTGACCATTCAACTCGTATGGTCTAGTCGTATTCAAGACAGAACCCAAAGGGATTGGACAATGAACAACTTATGACTCAACCCTACCACTTGTTACCTATCCTCACGGCTCTTAGTGAGCCACTCGTACTCAGAGCTAAGTCAAGTCACTAAGTTTCTAATTTGATGAAGGTCCGTCTTAACGATTCATTACCACCACTAATGACTCGTATAGAAAACCCAACCACTACCCACTGAACACCTAACGACTAGGTCACCGTACACACACCATACGACTAATATGGTTAAGTCATCAACAGGACAGTGAGCTCAAAGCTCAGGAATTTCTAGGGGCCAAAACCCAGGGTGTTTCAATTCTTCCCCACTTGGATCATTCGTCCTTGAATGATAGGACAAGGAAATGACTAGCATGATTAAACCCCCAAACATCTCTACGCTTACCTTTAAGACTGAAAACAGATTCCCAAGGAATTCACAATCTACCTTTAACAAAGAGATAAAACAAAGGTGTTAAGAACAACAAATACCTCATGCACGATTTTTCAAAATGGAGAATAGGAATGGATACTTGGACTTCATGTCCTATTTAACTTCCCAAGTAGCCTTTTTATCCTTATGGTTCCTCCATAGAACCTTTACCGAAGCTACATCCTTGGTTCTTAACCGACGAACCTGCCGATCCAAAAGCTCAACCAAGACCTCCTCATAAGATAAGGAATCTGAAATACCAATATCCTTAATAGGCACAATTTGTGACGGATCACCCGTACACTTTCTCAACATAGAAAAATGAAACACCAAGTGAATGGAGCTCAAACTAGAAGGCAATTCCAACTCATATGCAACATTGCTAATCCTCTTCAATACCACGTACGGGCCAACATACCGGGGACGTAGCTTCCTCTTCTTTCCAAATTGCATCACTCTCTTTATGGGAGACACATTCAATAACACCCTATCCCTATCCCCAACCTCAAACTCTAACTTACTATGCCTCACATCTACATAGGATATTTGGAGACTCTAGGAAGCTTTAAGACTATCCCAAACTACCTTCACCTTTTCTATAGCTTGGTGAAGTAAATTCGGTCCAAACATCTCCTCTTCACTAACCTCGAACTTCCTAATAAAGGACCTACACCTCCTACCATACAATTCCTCACACGGAGCCATCCCAATGCTAGAGTGGTAGTTATTATTATATGCAAACTCTACAAGAGGAAAATGCCCAACCCAACTACCACCATAGTCAACCAAGCAAGCTTGAAGCATATCTTCCAATGTATGAATAGTCCTTTCTGCTTGCCCATTCGACTGCGAGTGGAAAACATAACTAAGACTTACCTTAGTCCCCAAACCTTTCTGAAATAACTGCCAGAAGTGCGATGAAAACTGCATACCACGATCTGAGTCTATGATTCCTTAGGCTGTCAAACCCGAAAGGTTATTTTTAAATTCCAAAATGAGCCCCCATGCAACTTTATAATCTCATGGAGGTACAACCTTGCATAATCTTTAGCCAAAAAATTTGTCCTCACTAGAAAGAAGTGAGTAGACTTTGTCATCCTATCCATGATGACCAAAATCGAATCAATATGATTCCGAGATCGAGGAAAACCGATACCAAAATCCATATTGATCACTTCCTACTTTCACACAAGCAACTCAACTTCTTGATACAATCTCCCAGGACTCATGTGCTCAACTTTTACTTGTTGGCACACCAAACACTTAGATACAAAACTAGCCACGTTCCGCTTCATATTGTTCTACCAATACATCTCCTTAAGGTCATGATACATTTTTGTCGAGTCAGGATAAATAGCATAACGTGACTCATACGCCTCAACCAAGATCCTCTCTCGTAATCCATCTATGTCTAGAACGCACAATTTCTCTTAGTACCGCAAGGTACCATCACCATTAACCTCGAAAGCCATTAATTTCTGCCCACCTACATCACCCTTGATCTTCATAAGGATAAGATCTAACACTTGCTTCTTTTTCACCTCAGCACCCAGGGATGACTTTGCTACCTCCTGAACAAACACACCACCATCCTTAGAGTTTAAGAGACATACTTTAAGGTTAGCCAAACGGTGAACATATTTCACCAATTCATGGTTGCCCTCATCCACATGATCTAGACTCCCCATGGATAACCTGCTAAGAGCATCAGCAACCAAGCTAGCTTTACCTGGATGGTAGTGAAGACTCGTGTTGTAATCCTTGAGCAGCTCAAGCCATCTCCTTTGCCTGAGGTTCCGCTCTTTTTGAGTAAACATATACTACAAGCTCTTATGATCTGAAAAGATATCCACATGTACTCAATACAAATAGTGATGCCAAATTTTCAATGCGAACACCACAACCAAAAACTCCAAGTCATGAGTCGGATAATTCTTCTCATGCTCCTTCAGCTGTCTAGAGGCATAAGCTATCACTTTTCCATGTTGTATTAATACATAATCAAGCCCCACACGAGACACATCACAATAGACCACAAACCCATCGCTGCCTTTAGGAAAATTCAAGACTGGAGAAGAAGTCAACTTCTTCTTCAACTTCTCAAACTACCCTCACAAGCATCAAACCATAAGAAATTTACCTTTCTCTGAGTTAACTTAGTCAACGGGTCAGCTATAGTAAAAAAAACTCTCCATGAACCTCCTATAGTAACTGGATAAACCCAAGAAGCTCCGAATATCGATTAGAGTCGTGGGTCTAGGCCACTTCTTAACCACTGCAAGCTTGTGCGGATCCACCATGATCCCTTCACTAGATATGACATGACCCAAAAAAGTGACAACGTTCAACTACAATTCACATTTCGAGAATTCGTCATACAACTGTTGGTCCTTCAGGTTCTGCAATAAAATGCGAAGGTGATCAACATGATCCACCTCTCTTAGAGTACACCAAAATATTATCTATGAACACAATGACGAACAAATCAAGAAACTAACAAAAAACTCTATTCATCAAGTTCATGAATGTCGTCGGGGCATTAGTCAATCCAAAAGACATAACCAGAAACTCGAAATGCCCATACCGGGTACAGAAGAAAATCTTAGAAATATCCATCTCCCTAATCTTTAGTTGATGATACCCAGACCAAATATCAATCTTAGAGAAAAAACTTATCACCCTGAAGATGGTTAAACAAATCATCTATCCTTAAAAGTAGGTATTTTTTCTTTACCGTTACCTTATTCAGTTGTCGGTAATCAATACACATCCGAAGGGAATCATCCTTCTTACGCATGAACAACACCATTGCACCCTAAGGAGACACACTAAGACGGATGAAACCCTTTTCTAAAAGATCTTTTAATTGCTCATTAAGCTCTTTTAACTCAGTCAGAGCCATTCTATATGGAGGAATAGAGATAGGACAAGTGTCCGGAAAAATATCTATCCAAAAATCAATCTTCCTATCGGGAGAAACGCTAGGAAGGTCATCAGGAAAGACCTCAGGAAATTCATTCACTACCAGGACGAAATGTGAAAAAGGACCCACTGAGTTAGAATCTTTGACCCGGACCAAATAATAGAGACACCCCTTGAAAATTAATCCTGGGCTCTAAGATATGATATAAAACATTCCCTAGGAGCTAGAGAACCCCCCTCCCATTCAATAATCAGCTCATTAGGGAATTTAAAGATGAACTTATGAGTCCGATAATCTAAAAAAACATAGCATGAGTACAACCAATCCATACCTAGTATGATATAAAAATCAACTATGACTAATTCAAATAGATCCACCCAAGTCTCTCGACCATTCACAGATACCACACAACCCTTATAGACTCTTCTAGCCACCATAGAGTCACTCACTGGGGTAGAAACAAAAAAGAGGTCAGAATACACTTGGGACCAAAACCAAAATATACAACCACAAATGGGGTCACATAAGAAAAAGTGGACTCTGAATCAAGTAAATAATACACATTATGAGAAAAGAGTTTCAATATACCAGTAATGACATAAGGTGATGCCTCAGACTCCTGACGAGTAGTGAGAGCATAGAGTCAGTTCCGACCAGTGCCAGAGCCATATGGTGCACCCTTTGGTGCAGGAGCTAAAGAAGAGGCAATAACAACTTTGTTTTCTCCAGAAGCAACGTTATCCATTGGATAATTTCTAATCATGTGCCTTGATAGACTACAGTTGAAGCACTTGTCCTTTATTTATCGAAGTAACCCCAATATAATCGACCATAAAATATGCAGAGAGGATAGGGTGGAGCTGACTGGGGCCCACTAACCTGCGATTGGGCACCCCGTGCCCTAAAATTATCACCACCATAAAAATACCCATCACTCAACGACTTTGGGTAGGGAGCATTAGCCGTCAAGTAAGACCTCAAATTTCCCCACTTCTTCTTTGACCACTTCCCATTATCCCTGCCACTCTACTGTTGGCCACCACTCTGCTAAAAAACCCAGAACTTCTGGCCTTGCTTTTCCCCCCATCTCCGCCTACTTCTTCTTCTCTTCCTCCACCTGTTGCATCTACACAACCAATATAGATATATCCATGTCCTTGTTCAACAATGCAGCCTCATTCTCTAAAATCAATTCTCGAGACAACTAGAAAGAAAACTTTCTCATTCTATACCTCATGCTAGAAACCAACTTCAGAGCATACCGAGACAACTGGTGAAACTTTATGGCATACTTCTTGATTGACATCTTACCTTGTTTCAAGTTGACAAACTCTTTTGCCTTTGCTTTCCTCACCTCCTGAGGAAAGAAGCAGTCTAGAAAAGCTTTAGAGAAATCATCCCACAGGTCTGACTCAGCATCTCCACCCCTAGACAGTTCCCATTCCTCATACTATTTGTAGGCTACATATTTAAGTTGGTAGGAAGTAAATTCCACACCCTCCATATTGGTGGCATGCATAACACAAAAGATCTTTTCCATCTCATCCAAAAAACCTTGGAGATCCTCCTTGACCTCAACTTCAATAAAGGTTAGAGGGTTCAACCTTATAAACAGTCCAACCCTTATGGCCTCAGAAGATGGAGTAACAGATGCGCCATGCTCAGCCTGAGAAGCTACCAATTGTTACAACATATAAATAGACTGACGAAACTCAGCATTCTTCACATCAGCGTGAGAATCTCGAGAAGGACTAGAGAGGATTAGTAGAACTCCAGGGGGCAATTAGGAACTGGACCCTTAGATCGAGTCTGGACCCCAGAAGTAGGATGTGTCCCATCAATATTATCCCCAAGTGGGATAGAGAAGTTTCCATGAGCTTCAGATCATCGAGAAGGCATGATCTGAAAAGCGAACAAATGGATATTAGAGAAGATTTCAGGACCTTAAACTCTACTGCTCGAAAATTGAACACAAGAAAAAAAAATCCTAAATGCCTTATAGACTCTCCCTTATAAGTGTAGCACGTTACACACCCATAAAAGAGACTCTACTCGACACGGCTTTATTGGACACCTAATTGACCATGAACCAAGGGCTCTGATACCAATCTGACAAGACCCGAACCAGGGCCTAGTCGTGTCGAGTGTCTCAAGTCCAACCAGAATAGGAGACCACCACCAATACCCCACTGTAAACAACCCTACACCCTATGTCGGATGAATTCTAAACATAAAACAAGATAAGACAATGTTAAATTAAAGACATGAATGTAAGCTTAAAATAAAATCTGAAAACCACAACCAATTAACTATCCATTTCCAATCCCAATGTCAATACCAATACCAATACTAACACTAATACCGAAACCACCCATGGCCATAGTAGTTCGACAAAGCCTCCAACCAGAATCAAAGAATATCTGATCAGGACATACCCTCGACCATAGCTAAAACCAAAACCAAAGAAATAATAATAATGAAAAAAAAGTCCATATCATGAAATGGGGTATTTCGGAGTATGAAAGCTTACCACTTCACTCTGACTCAAGATGTCCCCGAATTCAAGTCACCGAGAAGGAAAAATAGTAGTATGGCCAATTTCTTCATCGCGTGGGGATACAACGCCCGAGTACGGTTAGCGGGGTGAACACTAGCATATAACTAAGGGATAAAGATAAGATAATGTCATCATTTCAACACCAAATTAATAACCATAAGCAATCACACACACACACACACACATATATATTGTCAGGATAGGGAACAGGGTCTAACATGCATTTAAAAAACTTAACCTTGGTTGTGTAGCTTTGCCGTCCTAAATGCACCCATGGGCTATATGGGTTCAGCTCCCCTTGCTGAAAGGGCCAGTACGTGTTAGCCGCATGACAGGAGATAAACCTGAGATGACTTGTACATATACCAAAATATAAAGTGTGACATCATGCACACGGTCACCAAGAACAAACATCACACCGGCAAACATGAGTTTCCATTATCGGTTCTCCTGGGACCTCTACCTTCAATGATTTTGCTACATGGCCCCCTTTAAGCCTATATTAAAACTATTTTCATATTTTCAGTCATTTATCAAGGAGTCTTTTTATTAGGAATTAACCGTTGGTATCATCATACCAAAATTAGAGCTTGCAAGTCTATTACCTTATGTCATATAAACCATTAAACCAAATTAGACTCCACCGTTTTTAATTTGACCAAAACCAATTATAATCAAACCATAGCCACAAGGCCTTTTCAAACCATATGAAACCAACCAAAAATAATTCATGTTCCATTTACCATTTATGCAATGCAAAAATTCCTAGAATAATTAAACTATATGACAAAATCATTCTCATTGACAATTCCACAAACAGGTTGACGACATGCCATTATCAAAACCAAAATCATCCAATTTGGGGCTCAACCATGACCCCTTATTTAAATCACGATTTCCATGCACCCACATGTGCAAAACCATAATTAAAATAAGTAAAACCATAATTAAACATAAGAAATAATATTTATTCACGAAAAAACAAACCCCCAACCTTTATTTCAAAACCATAACAAACCATGAAAATTATACATTAAAATATATGCCTTTAGTAAACTAACAATGAGGGAGGAGTCACATGCCTGAATTACAAAGATTCACAGAGAGAAATTGATCTTTAAGCCCTTAGATGATCACTTTGGAGAAATCCTAGCCAATTTTTCTTAAGAGGATTTTGAGAGAGAAAAAAAAGGTTTAACCTTGTAAAATGTGGAATGATTGACCAAAAAGTGTTTTAGGGACATGGGGTCTTAAGGTTTTTGAGTGGGAAATGTTCAAAGTGTCCCCATTTAAAAACTGTAAAAAAAAATGCAGGTGGTTACGAATTGTCCCCTTGACTCGTGACCACAACATATAATTCGTACCCTTGAGTCATCACCAAGACAGTGAGTTGGACACCCACATACTGTCCACCATACGACTTCCTAACCCCAATCATGACCTAACCATATGGCTCGTATGGTCTAGTCGTATCCAAGACGGAACCCAAAGGGATTGGATACTGGACAACTTATGACTCAACCCTTCTACTCATAACCTATACTCACAACTCTTAGTGAGCCACTCGAACTTAGAGCCAAGTCAAGTCACTAAGTTTCTAATTTGATGAGGGTCTGTCCTAACGACTCGCTACCACCACTAATGACTCATTCCCCCAAGTCGTTATCAAGGTAGAAAACTCAATCACCACCCACTGGACACCTAACGACTACTTTACCTCACCTATACCCACACCATATGACTCGTATGGTTAAGTCCTCAATAGGATAGTGAGCTCAAAGCTCAGGAATTTCTAAGGGCTAAAACCCAAGGTATTTCAGTAATATTAGTTTCATTTTAATCAACTGTGTCTCATGTCTGTTACTCAACTAGCTATATATGGTTTATGATATTCCAAAGCATAACTACGAGATAATATATCATTGCACACGACCTTAGTCTAGGATTAATAGGCAACATCCTTGTTGTATAAAATCGAAGAGATGTAATAATGATGATTTCAAAATAATGCACATCTGTCCAATCAAAAGACACGATATCTAAACGTCTACAATAGACAAATTTAACCTCCATATGGTCATTACTGTTTGGCTGCCGATTCTCTTTCCCCTCCTTTATTGGCCTATAAAATAAAAACTCTTTATGTCTTCTATAATAAGTACAGAAAATCAAATTCAAATTCAATAACAGTGGCAAAAAGAGTTTAGGTGCTAAGAATTACAAGAAACCCCGACCAAAATAACAACAACCACCATTATTTATCATTGCAAGACCTACTCTTTCTCATAAATAACTACGAAAGACTATTTCGATGGCTCTACAAGGATCAATCAAGAATAAAAATGCATCTCCGTTGAATCAACTATTTGGAGAAGATGGATGTCATATTAGATGACCTTACCACCTTCTCCCCCTACACCATCTCCCTAGGTCTTATTTTTTTATCATTATTTCCAATATCAATTTTGTTCACTACTAAGCTTGCACTTGAAAGTGGTAGATGAAAGCATTTGGACTTTCATATAGGAAAGTTTATTTTGCTCTTTTTGTTGCTATGGTACATTATGGTGAAGTTTTTTCGGGGATAATTTAGTGATAATGCAGTGTAATATTAATGAAATTTCAGTTTATGTAAATGTTCTTGCTTTTCTCCCATTTTTAAAATTTTATGCAATCTTTTTCTCTTCCTGAAAATCTAATCAACTGATTTCGTCTCTCACAATCTATTAGCAGTGAATTGATTATAAATTAGTTATGGTTGATTAGAAGAGAGACATTAAGTATTTGATATAGTCTATCTAGATTATTCATTAATGAAAAACATAGGTTAATTTCACAAGTCCAAAAAATTTCATTCCATAAAGTAGTATATAATACACTGGTAAAGTTTATCATAATACCTATAGTCTATAATGGACATCATGTATCGTTGATACTCACTTACCAATATATAGATTGGGGCATGAAAGTGACTTAAAAAAGTAATTAAAAAATAAATAAACTAGAATAGGGTACTTGCCCTCGATTAAACATGATGAAACAACTTAGTTACGTCATATGGGAGCCCCATCAGGTAGTGACATGATCCAAAGAGGTTAAGAACAGTATTGGTCCCTAAATCAAAATAATTATTTATAAGGATAATAAAAAATAAATAAATTAAAATAAGAGACTTTTCCCTAATTAAACATCATGGCATCACTTAGGACATCATATAAGAGTCCTCATCATGTTTTGACATGATCAAAAGAGCTTAAGGACAAGTAATGGATCAAGGATCAACAATAATTAGCTACAAAGATGATAAATAAATAAAATTAAAATCGAAGAATACAATTATTAAAACATCATGACACAACTTGACTACATCACAGGAGATTCCCCATTATTTGGTTACATAAACCAAAGGATGGCTGAGAACCATTAGTAGTTCTTAAAGAAATAATATCCAATTAGTATGAGAATAAGTAATGGTTCTAAAAGTACAAAACTATGATCTAAGAATGTTCTTTATAAAACTATTACTTGTCCTTGAACTCTTTGATTCATGTCATCACTTGCTGGACACTCTCATATGATGTAACTAAGTTGTGTCATGATGTTTAATTGACAAAAATTCTCTTGATATAATTTTATTTATATTTTATCATTATTTTAGGTAATTATTTTTTATCTAGGGACCATCACTTGTCCTTAAACTATGCAATAATGGACAACACACCAACCTTTTCTTCTTGAACATCTTTTTTGGGATATCTTGTTCAGGAACATCTGCTGCATTTTTGACAATCTATTCAGACACTCTTTATGATATGTTGTATCAATATAATCAACTTGTTCCATGGTTTCTTCATTTGGCTCCTCAATTAGAGTATCAAGTTTAGAAACAATGTCATCCACTTCAACTAGTTTAGGATCCCCTTTAATCTGATCAATTTTTTTAAGAGCATATTCTTTTGTCTCATATGATTGAGAAGCATTGTGAATTAGAGAAACACCTCAAAGGTCCTCATCAGTATCTTCCTTATCTTCTCCAGTAGGTCCTTTATCAACCGTTAAATCAACTTCAGCAGTTTTGGTCATTGCATATTTTGGACTTAACTATCAAATATGCTTATATATAGAATATATGTGTAACAACAAAAAATAATGTTCACCTTGATCCTTTGGGACCCTCTTGCTTCTTCTCCTTCTAGCTATTTCTTTTTTCCTTCTGCTCTATACTATCAAAAATACCTTTAATGCATATTCGATATTGAGCACACGCTGAAGTAAACCCCCATATACTTTTGGGTCTATAGAAATTGACCCCTGGTTGATTCCTGATCACCAACATGTCTTCTACTTGATTGAACTTCCCTGCTTGACCTTTTTCCTCCCATAACTCTTGCACCTACATTTAGCATCCTCAGTACTATACGTTATATTCTCCTTTCTTAGACTCCTAGGAGATGAAATAAGGATAACAACTCCTTTCAATTCATCCTTCATAAAGTCTATAACTAGATCTTTCACCTTATCTAGATAAGGGACAAAGAATTTTATATAGTCCTTATTCATATCATGAATTGTAAGGATAATGTACAGGTTCACAATCTATAAATAATCATAATATTAACGTGAAGTTTAAATCTTTGAAAAAGAATGGATAACCAAGCCAAAGTTCATACCTCTAAGGCTCTCAATTGGTTGATAGGATCACTTTTGACAAATCAATCAATTTTATCGGTGTATCATGTTTAGATCCTTGTAATAGGCAAAGGAACATCATCTAATTTTCCTCCACTCTTTTGAATTTGAAGGAAAAGCTTCATATGTCCTAACCTGGAATCACATAAATAATAAAAAAAAAAAAAAAAAAAACATCAAAAAATTAAAAACCTACTAGGATGTTGGTTTATAATAGTTATCATAAATAATCAAAGAAGCCATAGGGCATAGGATGCATTCCTTCTCTCCACATATATATTGTCCAGCTTGATTATATTGATTTTGTTCTTGAGGTAGTCCAAAGTCAGGTAAAAGCTTACCTTCCATCAAGGATACTTCTCAAAGAAATCTAATGAATGCATCATTTTAAGTCCCTCTACTAGCGAGCAGGGTAGTATGAAAAAAATAAACAAGACAACATTTTAACATGTCGTCTTTCTACTCCCTCCAACAAGTAAAATGGAGCTCTTCTTCATTGACTAAAAATCATATCTCGTGCTTCTTCTTATTTATAACATAATAGAGTAACAAATAGTGTACCATCTGACCATTAAATTTATTAAAATTTTCTGATAACTTTCTAAAATGACCAACACAGGATCTCTTAAACCTTTTTTTCTTAATTTTTTTATTAGATAAAGTTCTCTTAAACTGAAAAAGCAATGCCAACCTAGATCTTACCAAAATATTTGCATGAAACCTATGTACTTCATCAATCCAAGTAGTCATACCATATTTATCGAACATCAATTTGCTTTTCATTGTGAGGCAAGAACAAGGGATCATCATTTGCATTTTGTAAAATAGTCTGCTCCATATCAAACCGTCCAGAACCATTTTGTTCACCTTCATCAATATACTCGTCTATCTCATGAAACTCATTTGAGTAAGAAATATTTTCATCTTGTACCTTCTTCTTTTTTCTTTTACCATCGTGTGTGATGCTCTCTTTGCTTTTTCTTTTTCTACTTGAAGAATGGATGATTATGTTCCCTCCTTTTCCTCTACTTCTTATCATTTTCTTAGATTTACATACGAATAATAAAATCAAAACAAGTCATATCCCCATTGTTGTCCAAACATGATATAAAAGCTACAGTAATCGATGACTAGTGTAGTAATACACCACAAAGTCTGGTGAACAATAACAGAAAAATCCTAAAAATCTATGAATAGGGATGAACATTACTAGCAAGAAGTTATTGAATAAGGCAAATAACTAAAAAATATCACAAAATTTCAACAAGAAAATGAATATAAAAAAAAATATAAGACAATTCAAAATTTATTAAGTCTAGGGTTAAGAAAATAACAAATGTCTCATGAAATTATATCAATATAAACCTAAAAATGCTTGGGAGAAAATGAAACTTACCTAGGATGACAAAATTGAACTGCAACGTCAGAAGAAAAGGAACTGCTTTGGAGAGTTTGATCGATTTAAAATAGAGAAGAAAGTGTGGAGATCAAGAAAGAAAGTATTTATAATATTTAATGAAGTAGATACTACTGTGTATCATAAAAGACTTTTAAAAGTCGTATCTCTAACTCTTTAAAATTATAAACTATCCCCTGACCCCACAATTTTTTGACCTTTTGATCTTTCATCCTAGAAAATAAAGCAAAAACAAAGTAAGTGGCATTTTTGCACTTGAGTTTGGAGAAGTGGCTTTTTAACCACTTATCTGGAGAATTTACCTAAATTTTTTATTACTTTTTATGAATTTTGGGTTAAATTAACTAAGTAATTAATTTAATAGAATTTATTTTTGGACTTTCTTATTGGAAAATTATTTGCAAAGTTTGGTGTGTGGATTTTAAAAAGTTTATAAGTTTAGTAGTACACTTAATAACTAGGTTTTAAAAATGAAAAAAGTTATACTGTAATGCAATATTCACATTCTAATAAGACCTTGATCAAAATAAAAGGCTTAAAGTAATAATTTAGACATAATTACCAATAGCATGTCATATTTGGTAATTTATTATTTTTACACTCTAAACTTTGCTCTAGAAATCAAATTCTCACTTAACTTTTGGACATTTTCTCCTCTTTGAATGTCAATTAAATATTTTAATGCTTATTTTAATATTATTATATCATCAACCTTTGTCTTTTTCTATAACTTCTTCAAAATTATGATTTTTCTTTAAAAAAAAAATTAAGTAACAAAACATCCTGTTGAATTAATGAATAAATATTTTTCCCTAGACGACAAAAGTAAAGTTAATGATGTTTTATATGAAACAAATTAAATGATTATGTACACTGAACCTCAAGAAATACTCCTTCCCACTCAAGCCACCAGTGAACGTAGATATGGCGAAACATGTTGTGACTATGACTCCTAACCTAACACATGGCACCACTAGTTCTCCTAATCCCTGCAAACCCAACATACTCACTGGCTCCTTCAGCTACAAGATTTAAAAATCTCATTATAAATGACCATTTTAATTGGTTAGAATTGCTTCCTTTTGCTGTCTGGCAGCTTTGGTTTAATTAAAATCACAATGCTTTCACTCCCAATGCTTTTCCCAGTCATACATACAATACTATGTAATACAAGCTTCATATGTCGAACGACCCCAATTCCCATGATATTAGACTCATCCGCATAAAATGGTTTCCCTCCAATAATGGCATCATTAAATTGAATATTGATGACTCTTAGGATGCTAATAAGTCCGAAAAATCATTAATTTTTATATTGTAAATAGTATTTAAATTATAATTTAAAAAGTATTTCATTAATGACCTCTTTTTGTGGGAATCTTTGGAGATCAAAGATTAAGGTGTGAAAGGATATCATAATTTCCTTTTTTGTGGGAGAGGTTGGGGATACCCTCCGTTTCTTCTTATTAATAGTATGTTCTAACAATTATATAATTTCTTTTTCTTCAATATATATTACTATTTGTTGTTAGAGTGCTTATTATTCGGAGTAAATCGATAAATTAAATCAAATAAAACAAAGACCGAATGCACATCTCTATTTATTGCTCCATTTGTCATGTATTTTGTTACTTCACTGCCATACTATTTCTTTAACCATGCTTCAAAAAACCTTCTACAAAGCCGAGAATCTGTAAGAAACAAGCTCTCTACCCATAAATATCATGTCCTCCCCATATCTCACTAATAAAACTATATTAAATTCTCTCCGTTCACTTTTACTTGTCATTATTTTGCTTCTCGAGGTCAATTTTTTCGGTGCTATTAGCACTTTGAAACTCTCCTCCAAAACAAGTTTCACTTTCTTTTATGGTATGACCTACAAATATCATGGAAATATCATTTGATATCTCTATGTCTAGATTTTTCATCAAATCTCTTTTAGACCTCTTCCATGTAAGAGGCAATTATTTCATATTTCGAGATGACTCCTTTCTTCATATCTCTATGTCTAGAATCATCTATTTGTAGTATTGCTTTTGCTAAATCTCTATATGTATTATTGGAGGCGTTGATAGAGTCTATAATTTCTTTGTCGTGGACCTTTCTTTCATCATTTTTTTGATGCAACTTGTTCCAAAACTTTGCATAAAAAAAATTCTTTGTAAGCATGAGAATTTAGTAGTATAATTAACTTTGATGGACCACTTCATAATTCTTGGAATAGAAAATTTAATAAAGAAATGCATGGTGACCATTCCACTAAAGAAAATATTTTCTTTTTCTAAATTAGTTTATTTTTGGGAAAACATCATCCCCATTCAATATATAAACTTCATAAGTTTCTTGTAAAATAATTTGGGAAGGACCATATAAAATTCACCATAGGCAAAATTATGATGGTATATTTTATGTATAAACATGAAAACATACTTTGATAAATCAAGAATGCTTTTCATTAATATTTTCATATAAAATAGCATTATTAAAGTTATCAATGTGATACCAATATTTATATTTAACCACAACTTTTTGTTTCGAATGGATCTAATCTTTTCCTTTGAAAGTACTTAGCCCCTGTCGGAAGAAAAAATCTTCTTAATTATAATCTTTAAAAAGTTACAAATATTACTAATATTTGTGGTGTAAAAATGTCGAAATTCAGCCGACCATGACCATGACCATGTTGATGAGAGTACTATTAATTTAATAGTGCATCCTGTACTTATAAGCAATGGTGGCATATGATGTATCAAAATACATGTTCATGATCTACCATGGATTATCTTTCCATTTAGATCATTTTTTTCAAGGAGAAGTATAACTTTCTTTTTGTCATTTTGGTCATATACTTCAATATTTTCGTTGCTATCATCGACAAGAGCAGTGAAATATGAAGACGGATTATCATTTTATTCCTTTTTTGAATCTAATAAAATTCAAAAAATTCCCATACATCTAATGACAATTTATTAAGAATAGAAGTTCTTGTAATATTCTAAGCTATTACTCCCTCCGTTTAAAAAAGAATGATCTACTTTGACTTGACACAAAGTTTAAGAAAATAAAGAAGACTTTTGAATCTTGTGATCTTAAATTAAAGTTGTGTCAAATATATCAAAATGCCCTTTAATCTTGTGGTCCTAAACATGTCATGTGAAAAGTTGAAATTAAAGCATTGTCAAAAAGAAAAAGAGGTCATTCTTTTTTAAACGGACTAAAAGAAAAAATAAATCATTCTTTTTGAAAAGGAGGGAGTAGCTTTTAGTTTCTTATCTGAACTAAGATATTGCCTCTGTCTATTAGCTTTTGATTTACTGTTATACATTTTGCATGATTTTTCATGGATCTTCTTTTCATTTTATATTACTTTTTCAAGAAAAAGTATAACTCTTTTTTTGTCATTTTGATTGTATACTCCAATATTTTCATTGCTATCATCAACAAAAGCAGTGAAATATGAAGACAGATTATCATTCTCCTCTATTATGGATCAAGATGCTTTAAATGTATTTCTACAATTTTTGAAAATACTAATATATCATCAATATAAATTATTATGAAGTTGCTCCAAGGCATGAAAATGTTATTCATAATTTTTTAAGATTCAGCGAGAGAATGCATTTTTCTATTTAAATGGCATGACATTTCATTCAAATTGATTCATTAGATAAAAGCAAATTTGTATTTGTTTGCTTTAGAAATATAGATTTGTCAATATCTCAATTTTAAATTAAATTTTAAAATATAATAATATAATGCAGTCTATCAAATAAATTATTTTTACTAAGTATGAGATACCTAATCCATTTTAAGACCTCATTTAAAGGTTTGTAATAAATAACCAATCTTAGAAGTTATCGTTCTTGTTCATCCTGTTTATTAATATAGAAAGTAGTACATGACCATGCAGATTTAGAAGGTCTTATAAAGTTTTTGTGTAATAAAGAATTAATTTCTTTATAGAGCATTTTAAATATTCTGAATTTATTTGACATGTTAACTTTTGTGAAAATATTATCTTCAAGAAAATTCTCTTTATATAAAGACTAACTACATGTTTCTTTCTTTCCTAAAAAGTATTTGGATGATCTTCATAACTTTAAAAGGTAAATTGATTTTAACAAAATTAATTTTTTTCTCCTAATTTAGGATTTTGTAGAATTTCTTCAACGGTCAAACTATAAATTTCAATCTAACGAAAATTAACTTGATGATTTTTGAAATACTTTCATCTTTTGTACATTTATAAATCTTGAAAATGATTGGGTAATAAAATCCTTGGCGTACGATTATCTATTTTCTTTCGCCGGACTTGGTGGCCTTGCTGGAGAAACATGATCCCATTTTGATCACTAGGACAGTTCATTAGAAGTTATCATAGGAGAACTGAAACTCTGATGGAGCATCTAGAGGCAACCTTAGACCCAGTTCCTATTGTTTTGAGTGAGGAATTGGCAAGGAAACCTAATGTACGCCCAGTACAAAAAGTTGGGGCATAAGACAAATATAGTGGCAGAAACAAAAGCTATGTTCAAAGGCTTAGTTTACACTTTACTGTGTTGAGCATGAGATAGGCCTCTGATTTCAGAGATAGACTCTTTGATGTTCAAAAATATAATAATAGAGAGGAGGAGACACCATGATGCATAAGTATAGAAATAGAGATGATCAGGAGTCGTATGGAGTACTTCAACATACTAATACACCATATCTATCGAGAGGGGAACTGTCATGACCTAAAAACTCAGTCCATGATGGCATTTATCGTGGCTAAGACTTGACAAGTAAGTCAACCACCCAAACTGTATGTAATAGTAAATCACACACAAATCCCTAGGTGAGACTTTTAGAACGAAGTCGAATCATACATGTGTAACAATAGTGGAAGTTTGAAAAACAATAATACCATAAACCATATCAAAACCTTGTGTCACAGTGTAAGAACAATCTACATACAACTCAAAGTCTGAAAATACAACTAAAAATTCATAAAGAAACTACAAGTTTATCTCAGAATACAAAATAAGACATAAACTAGATAGGATGAGGTCGGAGGTCGACTCTGAAAGCATAGAGCGGCCATTACTTCTAATATATCAAAATCACCGCCCGAACTCAACTGTCGTGCGACACACTCGTACCTGGATATGAACCGAACAAGAACAGTAAGAATGACTACGATCCACTTGTACTCAGTAGGTATGATAGACCGACTAAGCAAAGTAGAAATAAGGTATGCCGACTAAGCAAAGTAGAAATAAGGTATATAAATACACACAATGAGCATGTTATCTGCAAGCAAAAAATATTCCAAATGATAGCTCGCACTTTCTCCACTAACAACTCTAAATATAGCACATAAGAAGAAAATAGGTATGTAAAAGAAACAAAATAGTATGCATCAGATAAAATACAGAAACACAATATAATACTAGAGATGCATAAATTTATGAAATGTAATGAGGATGATAATTATGATAATGTGATATGATCGAGGTTATCACATAACCTCCATATACACCTACCGAGCATCAGTTCTTTCAGGTAAGAAACATGAGGGACTCTCAACCCATATATTATCACAATATACAGATCCCAATCTTAATGTCCACATCTCCTCTTCGACTCTTAGGCTACGACAGATGGTTTTGTAGAAATATGTTATTTCTATAAAAAAAATAATGTTTTCATAATGGAACCAATAGCTCATGAATGTATGCATGGTATGAGGATGTATGCTAACAACCAAACTAGTATGAAGATCCTAGATCCATTCAATATATACGCGTGTGAGCTCAAAATCTACTCAATAAGTCAAGTATCCATGATTCAGTATAAGTCATGTACCATTAAGGTAAAATATGTAAGTAAGACATGATTAATATTACATTAACCCTAACTTAGACATTTCTATCATGAAGAAAGGAAGCAAAATCATATAAAAGGCTTACACCATCAAATAAGAGCCCCACACGGGCCACACATAGAAATTATCATCTTAGATCACCAATAATAACAACATAAGCCCCCACACGGGCACACAACATTAGTAACATTATTTCTATTATTATTATCCAAACCCATAGCATGCTTTTATAAGAATATTAACTACCCAGCCCAGTTTGAAGAAAGTTAAGCTATAACCTACCTCGTGATGTTGAAATTCAAGCCTAAACCCTTCACGTGGAGCTTTTCCACACTCAAATAGCTACCGAATCAACTAAAACATACAAATATAGAATTTACACATCAAAAAGAAGCCAACGATACTCATATTGCCCATTTTTAAATTGGAGTCAAAACAGATCCTCAAAATGAGTTTTTCAAAAAGAAAAAGTAAAAAAAAAATATTAGTTTATCAATATCTTACCCATGATTAAAGAAAGTCATAGGAGAAAACCCAAGTAAAAATGTGTTTAAATGAGGTTTTAATTGAAGAAAAATCATTTTAGGCCTTCTGGGACAAAGTTCCCAGATTTCACTTTTGAAATCGCATTTTAACGAGTTTTAGATGACGAGAATCAAAGTAAAACAATTGAAATAGTGATTTGAAGCTTACCCAAACTTGAAAATGAAAGAAATTGCCCAAAAATTGCCTAACCCAAAGCTCCAAGTCTAAAAAATGAAAGAAAAATTTGAGAAAACATCATTTTAAAGTGACCCAATATTGACTGCTGAAACGGTTAATTGACGACTTAAGTGGTCACCGCTTTAGCGTGGATCGACCGCTAAAGTGGTCCGGCCCCACACGGGTTGATCGTTAAAGCATTCCCCTACTGCTAAAGTGGTTAGGGTTCTCTTTTATGGCACTAGGTTGCCAGGCTAGGTTCCGCTTTTGCGACGCCTGGGCCACTAGATTTTGGTCTACCAACAACTTTGCTAAAATGCATTGTTGCAGATCGAGCCCTTGAGATTCATTTGAAATCTCGTGTAGGAAAACAAAATATGCTACTAGATTAAATTCGACGTTCCGAAAACAATGACGACGTCAGATTTTCAAGAAAGGTTATTTCACAAAATTGACTCCCGAGATCTAATTTCATAATTTTCCAAATCGAGGGTCAAAATGAGATCCCAAAGCCACAAAACCGAACCAACAACTCTACTTACCCAAAATGGAAATTTTGGATCTACTGGCGCAGTCCGTTTTGCCATTTGACATACAGAACAACAAACGTTGATAGAAGTCAACCATAAGGCCTTTTTAACCTCTAAAAACAACTAACTTGCACTAATCAAATCAAAATGTATTGAAAATGATGCCAACCATCACCACACCCCAAAAGCATCACGTAGCAACCAAAGGGAGGGGTAAAATAATCAAAACACATAAAAAGGAGAAATTCATATAATCAAGTCCTTACAATATCCACCACTAAGAATCTAGTTCATCCTCGAACTAGAGGCAAGGAAAATACTTAAATTAGCAAAGAACAGGGGATAACTACTACGCATATTATACTCGACCTCCTATGTAGCCTCATCTATAGTAAGGTGTCTCCACTGGACCTTAACCACCAAAATATCTCTAGAACACAACCTCTTAACATCTCGGGCTAAAATAGAAACTGACTCCTCAATAAAAGATAGTTTCTCATCTAGCTGCATTGTGTTCCAATGAATAATGTAAGACTCATTTGGAATATAATAACTCATAAGCTACCTACCTAATAGTCTAAAGAATCACAAATGGCCCAATATACCTTGGGATAAGCTTTCCCCTTTTCCCAAACCGCATCATGCCCTTCATGGGCGAAACACGAAGGAAGACTCGATCACCCACACTAAATCTCAAGGTACAAAGTCTATGATCCACATAACACTTCCTCTTAATCTGAGTCGCTTGAAGCCTATCCCGAATAACCGAACCCTATCCAATGAATCATAAAGCAAGATTATACCTCAAGGTCTAATCTCAAAAACCCCAAAACAACCAACCTGAGAGAAAAATGCCTACCATACAAAGCCTCAAAGGGTGTCATCTAAATAATAGAATGATAGATATTACTATACACAAACTCCACCAAGGCTAAATATTACTCCCACTAACCTTCAAATTCCATAACACAAGCGCAGAGTATATCCTCTGAAACCTAAATAGTCTTCTCTAACTAACCATCGGTCTGGAGTGGAAAGTTATGCTAAGATCAATGCGGGTACCTAACTCCACTTAAAATTCCTTCCAAAAGTGAAAAGTGAAGACTAAACCTCTATTTAAGATAATAAACACTAACACACCATGAAAGTGAACTATCTCACGAACATAGATATGAACCAACCTCTCAGAACTGAATAAAACTTGAACAGGTATAAAATGAGTAAACTTGGTCAATCGATCCATGATGACCCAAACAATGTTAGAACCACGAGAAGTATAAGGTAACCCAGTCACGAAGTCCATAGTGATCCATTCCCACTTCTACTCGGAAATAGGTAACCTCTGAAGCAAACCACCAGGCCTCAAATACTCACCCTTAACCTACTGGCAACATAGCAATGAGCTACAAAGTCTGCAACATCCTTCCTAATAACACCCTCCAATAGTGTTATCTTAAATCATGATACATCTTAGTCACTCCTGGATGAATGGAATGCATAGAACAATAAGCCTCCTAGAAAATAAACCTCACTCAATCACCTACTCTCAATACATAAACTTGATACCTAATCCCTAAAACACCAGCGGAGTCAAGTGAGGCTTCCTTAGCCTCACCACTCAATACCTTATCTCGAATCACTCTCAAACCAGCATCATCAAACTGAGGAGCTCGAATATGCTCCATCAAAGAAGATCTAGCCTCTACGAATGCAAAAACACACCCAAGTGTTAAAATATTAAGCCTAACTATCTAGTTAGCCAAAGACTAAACCTTTAAAGCCAAAGGTCTCTTTTGGTTCAAGAGATGTACCAAGCCACCCATACTAGTTGACATTCAGCTCAAGGCATCCACAACCATATTAGCCTTGCCTAGATGATAAAGGATAGTAAGATTATAATCTTAAGAAACTCAAGCCAATGATACTGCCTCATTTTAAGATCCTATCAGGTGAAAAAACACTGAAGGCTACAGCTATTTGAGAAGATCACACTATAGACTTCATAAAAATAGAGCCTCCACAACTTCAGAGTAAAGACAACCGCACACAACTATAAATCGTCGGTTGGGTATTTCTTTTCATGGGGTTTCAATTGATGAGAAGCATACACAATCACCTTACCCTCCTAAATTAAAACAATACTTAAACCAACACCAGAAGCATAAAAAAGGATGGTAAAGTCTACACCCTCCACGGGAAAGGTTAAGAAAAGTCTTAAGGTTAATAAATTCTTGAGCATTTGAAAGCCCGACTCACAAGCATCTGACAACTGAAAGGAAATCTTCTTTAAAGTCAACTTGGTCAAAGAAACCACAATAGATGAAAACTCTTCAATAAAGTACCGATGGAAACCTGCTAAGATAATAAAACTCTAAATCTCAATAGGAGAAGTAGGCCTAAGTTAATCACAAAACACTACAATCTTGGCCAGATTGACCATGATACCATATTTGGTTACCACATCACCCAAAAAGAAACAAACTTCAACCAAAAATCACACTTAGAGAACTTATAATACAACTTATCATCTCTCAATCTTTAAAGTACAATCCCTAAATGCTCCTCATGGTTTACCTCACTCTTGGAGCAAACCAAAATATTATCTATAAATACGACGACAAAAGAGTTGAGATACTATCGAAACACACAATTTATCAACTCTATGCATAATAACCGTATCAAGTTTGAAAATCTATCTTTGAAATGTCTGAGGTTCTAATCCTCAACTAATGAAAATTGAACTTCAAATCAATCATTAAAAACACCAAAGCACCCTGAAGCTGATCAAACAAATTGTCAATATGAGAAAGATGATACTTATTCTTAACTTTCACCTTGTTCAACTGTCGATAATCAATACACATACACATAGACCCATCCTTTCTCTTTACAAACAAAATAGACGCACCCCTAGGTGATACACTAGGTTAAATAAGTACCTTATCAAATAATTCCTACAACTGATCCTTCAATTCTTTCAACTCCATTGGGTCCATCCTATAAGCAGGAATAGAAATGGGCTCGGTGCCCATCTTAACATCAATAGAAAAATCAATATCACGGTTCAGAGGCATACCAAAAATATTTATAGAAAAGTCATCCATGAACTCACGGACAATACAGATAGAGTCCAAAGAAGGTGGTGAATTATTACTAGTACCACGATTATAGGCCAAATAAGAAAAACATCCTCTCTCTACCAAGTGATGATCCCAAAGAAAGGATATAACTCTCTTAGGACCCGAATGAAGTGTACCATTTAAAGCTATCCTTGACACACTCGGTAAAACTAAAGTCGCAATATTAGCATAGTAGTCTAGAAGATCATGATATCAAACTAATATATACCCAAGATGACATCAAAATCTTCCATATCTAGAATAATAAGATCTACCTAAGTCTTCCAGCCAGCAAAGGTCACAATACAGGATCGGTGCACTCGATCCACCACTAAAGAGTCTCCTATGGGGGTATATACATGGATAAGCATGGAAAGAGAATCACTAGTAGAATCAAAACCCAAAGCAAAATATGCATACACATAAGAGAAATTCGATCTCGAATCAAAAACACATATACAGATCTAAAACAAATGGGGATAATAACTGTGATAACAATGTTAGAAGTCTGTCTCAGGTGTGGTGGGTTTAGAATAGCACTATCCACATCCATTATTAGACAAAATAGACTCACGACTACCATCACGAGTACCACCACCTCAGCCTCGTGTATTTCTAGTAGAACCTCTACTTTTCTGAGGGTCACCTCTTATAGTAGATATAGGAGTAGGCCTGAAAATACAACGGGGGAAATCCTTGGCCTCATGACCAAACTCATCACACACACAACAACCTCTGTGGCCTGACTTAATTTGAGGAGGTACGACTGAGCTAGAATGACCATCTTAGGATAATGCCCAATTACTTAAAGTCGTTAAACTAGAAGACCTTCTACCTGAACCCTGTAAAGCTTCCTGCATTGGTCTACCATGATACCTACGAGAACCTTTAAAATCTCTGCCTCAATGGCTATGACCACTGAACTCGCCCTGATAGTGCACCCTCTTGGTGCCTCCCTAAGTAGATCAACTAATAGCCAAAATAATCTTTGTATGATCCACCACACTCTGAAATGACGCCCCTGACACCACTATTTGGACAGTAGCCAATTGAAAATTAGTATCCAATCAATTCACGAACTTTTGAATCTTCTCAAGCTCAATGGCAATATTAGCAATAGAATATATAGACAAGGCATGGAAACGTGACTTATACTCAGCAACAGTCATGGATCCCTGTTCCAAGTAATCAAACTACACCAAAAGGGAGCAGTAGGCATGAGTACGGTCCACTTGTACTCAGTAGGTATCATAGGCCGAGCAAGCAAAGTAGTAAATAAATCATACAAAATATACACTAAGTTTTCTCATCTGATCCCTCAAATTGAATAGCACGAACCTATCCAAAAAGTCCTTAGCAAATATAGCCCAATTCATCTCTGGCAAACTAAAAGGTCTACAATTAATGAGTGACCTCCACTAATCTCTGGCTACATCCCTCAGCTGACAGGTAGTGTAAGCAACTCAATATGACTCAAGAACCAAGGTTGTATAACTTCTCCCAAAAATCAATCAAGAACTTATAGGCATCTTCTCCCGCAGTACCACTAATCTTAGGCGGACCCAAGTGAGTAAATCTCTCAAATCACTTTTGATCCTCATAAGACATAACATGACACATGCAATAGGAGACATAGTGAATATAGCAGACTATGATCCTAGCGGAGGAGGTAACATAGAGGAATATTGAACTCCTGAATTCAGAATACCATACTTGGATACTGGCATAAAAGAAGTTATATCACTTAGAGCTTGTGGAATACCATAAGTAGACGTTGGTCTAAAAAAAATCATACATGAAATCAGAGGAACACCATAAGCAGACACAGACACATATGGAGGTACAACATTCAAAGCTAGAGGAATACCAGGTGAATTTTAAGGGACAACCTCCAAATAAATAAGCAAAGGAATCAATAAACCCTTTAGGACCGGGGTAGTAGAACTCTATGGGACCTAAGTAGGACCCACATATCTAGCATGCTCAACCTGGGGATTGGGGAGACCCTCTAGTACTCCCTTTAAAAGGGGTAGATACTCGTGCTCGTCCTCTTTCTAGATCCCTTCTCGACTCCTACCTTATATCTTAGGTTGGACTACCTCCTCGGATATCGGCTCGACATCTCTAGCCTCACGGGATCTAGTCTTCACCATCTGCACAGAAAAGCATAAAACTTAGCTTAGAATATAAGATATGGAAAAACCCAAACAACAAGGAATAATATAAGGAAAATTTTCTAAAGATATCTTATAGCCTTTCAAAGATGTCTACAGACGTCTACATACCGATCCACAAGACTCTACCATACACCTTGTTCTTACATTGATGAGACTAATAAACCAGGATAATCTGATACTAATTTGTCATGACCCAAAAACTCAGGTCATGATGACACTTACCGTAGTTAAGCCTTGAAAAGTAAGCTAATTACCCAAACTGATATATAATAGTAAATCACACACAAATCCCAAGGCGAGACTTCTAAAGCAAAGTCGAACCATATATGTATAACAATAGAGAAATTCTGAATAGAAATAATACCATAAACCATTCAAAAACCTGGTGTCATAGTGTAAGAACAATCTACAGACAACTCAAAGTCTGAAAATACAATTGAAAATCCATTAAGAAACTACAAGCTTATCTCAAAATACAAAAATAAGACATAAACTAGATAGGATAAGGTCGATGGTTGACTCTAAAAACATAGAGTATCCACTACTTTAAATATATCAAAATTACCACCCGAACTCGGTTATCGTGTGGTGTACTTGTACATGGATCTACACCAAAAGGGCATTGTAGGGCTGAGTGCAGTCCACTTGTACTCAGTAGGTATAATAGGGTAACCAAGAAAAGTACAAAATAAGGTATATAAATACACAATATGAGCATATCACCTGTAAGTAGAAAATGTCCCAAATGGTAGCTTACACCGTCTTCACTAACAGTCCTAAATATAACACATAAGCAGGAAATAGGTACGTAAAAGAAACAGAATAAACATTCATCAAATAAAATATAGAAACACAATATTGAAGATAAATAACTGAATTAAATGCAATAGGATGATAAAGATGATGGTGTGATATGATCAAGGTTATATCACACACTCTTCGTATGCACCTACCAAGCATCAGTACTTTCATGTAGGACCCATGGGGGTTCATAACCTATATACTATATCAATTCTCAAATCCCAATCTCAATATCCATATCCTCTTTGACTTATGGGCTACAATAGAGGATTTTGTAAATGTATCTCATTTTTATCAAAAAGAAAATCCGTGTTTCCAAAATGGAACCAATGTCTCATGAATGTATGTATGATATGGGGATGTAATTCTCACAATCAAACTAGTATGAAGATCCCAGATCCATTTAATAGACATGCACGTGAGCTCAAAATTTACTCAATAAGACAACCATCCATGATTCAATATAAGTCATATACCATTAAGGTGAAATATGTAAGTAAGACATCATTAGTATCATATTAAACCAATTAGTCATTTCTATCATGAAAAAAGCAGCCAAATGCATACACAAGGCCAACAATATCAGATAAGACCCCCATACAGGCCAAACATAGAAATTATCATCTCAGATCACCAATAACAACAACATAAGCCCCCACACAGACACACAATAGTAACATTATTTCCATGATTATTACCCATACCCGTAGCATACTTTTAAATGAATATTAACTACCCAGCCCAATTTGAAGAAAACTAAGCCATAATCTACCTCGTGATGTCGAAACCCAAGCCTAAAATCTTTCACGAAGAGTTTTTCATCCCTCGAACATCCTAAAATCAACCAAAACATACAAATATAGAATTTAAGCATCAAAATAAAGACAATAATACCCATAATGCCTATTTTCAAATCAGGGTCAATACGGACCTGCGAAATAGGTTTTCCAAAATAAAATGTAAATTAGAATTTTTGTTTATCAACACCTTACCTATGATTAAAGGAATTCATAGGAGAAATCATAAGTGTAAATGGGTTAAAATAAGATTTAAATTGGAGAAAAACCATTTTAAGCCTTTTGAGCCAAAATCTCCAAATTTTACTATTGAAATTGCATTTTAACGAGTTATAGATGACAAGAATAAAAGTAAAATAAATGAAATAGCGATTTAAAGCTTAACCAAGCTTGAAAATAGAAGAAATTATTCAAAAATCTCATAACCCAAAACTTCACGTCTCAAAAATCAAAGGAAAAATTGTGAAAACACCATTTTAAAGTACCCCGACACTGACCGATCAAGCGAATAAGGCTAAAAAGGTCAGGGTCCACTTTACCAGTACAAGGCTGCCAAGATGGGTTCCATATTAGCAATGTTTGGGGCCGCTAAATCGGCTTTACCAGTCGCATGGCTACTAAAGCAGTTGCACCTAACTTTTGGTTTGCCAACAACTTTGCTACAATGCAAAGTCGCAGATTGAGCCCTCGAGATTTGTTTGAAATATCGTGTAGGCAAACAAAATATGATACTAAAATAAATTTTATGTTCTAGACTCAATGGTGACATCAATTTCAAAAAAGGTTGTTTTTAAAAAATTAACCCCTGAGACATAATTTCACAATTTTCTAAATCAAGGGTCAAAATGAGATTCAAAAGCTATAAAATTGAACCAACCGTGGTACTAAGCCAAAATAGACATTTTGGATCTACTGTCTCAGTCTGTTTTGCAATCCTACATAGAGAACAACAAATGTCAACTGAAGTCAAACTTAAGTCCTTTTGAACATCTAAAAATCACAAGCATAAATTGAATTGAAATGCATTGATAATTGTGCAAATGTCATAATCCAAGATGAGGCCCTGGTCACGATGGGCATCCCAAACCACGAAGGCCCAATATACCCCTTAGCATATTATCATAAGTATAATCCATAGATAAACCAAAGTGTGGAAGATATGATAACATTCAAGGGAAACTCATAATCAAATTGTATCAACAAGTTGTGACAATACAATACTTAAATCTCATCTACGAAGTCTCTACTAAAACCTAACTGTCTATGCCAGGTCAAGTCCCATGTTTGGACCATAAACTAAAAGAGTCAACATATGAATATATTGCCTTTTGAAAGATAGATGGCTCACCAACTCTGTCATATCCCAAATGTTCTACTGATGTGATGGACCATGGGACTATACCGCATAACTTAAAATATGGGGGGTCAATACTTGGAAAGTATTCGTATGCAGAACGATCCAAAAATACATATATTTTATATAACATACTCAAGAGCATTTTTTAAAACAACTTAACATAGTTGAGTTTTAAACACATGAGCATAATTTAAATCCAATGCACGTAATCAAATTCATAGTCACACACACACATATACACATATATATCACATGCTGGGAGAAGGAGCTGGGCCTAGCATGAAATTTAAAACCTAGTGTAGGTTATGTAGCTTGACCATCAGGAAATCCACTCATGGGCTATATGAGTCCAGTGTCACCCCTGGACGGGTCCTAGTGCATGTTAGCCGCATGAACCAGAGACCAATCCTTACATCGACAAATATGAGTTTTCAGTATCAGTCCTTTGGAATCACACCTTCATGGCTAGCTAACACAAGCCCCTTTAAGCCCAATTGAAAAATTTGACACATAACCTATCCATTACATTAAGGATTCAATCATTAAGGCATCATTAAGTGGTATCATCATGCCGACTATTGATGTGCTATAGAAATATAACACCTTTAATGCTTAAAACAAGCAAAATATATAGGTTTCTGAGGTTATTTTGTTAGATATGATCTGTTTTGGGTATGTTTTGCAGGAAACCATGTTTTGGATACTAAGTTTGTGAAAAAAGTGAAAAAGGGGTTTTGGCTACTTTTTAGAGCAATTATGGATGATCAAAATATTTTTTAGGCTTGATCGTGATCAAAGCATGTTCAAGAATTGAAGAAAAGGTGAAAAGATGATTCCCAAAACTTACTAAGACAACATATGGTTTGCAAATAGGACCTATGGACCACAGGGAGGCAAAGAAAGTACCATAAGTCCAAATATCGAGAACTGAACCTACAGGATTTTTGTAGTCCGAAACTTGCATCCATGCACATGACCATATGTAATACCAGCTCCCAGTAACAGAGCGCAGGTACAGACCCCATCTGGCCACCGATCCAGTTTTCTTCTATTTTGAACTGGCTTTGTTTTTAGGGTTTCCTTATGTACTATAAATACTTGATGATAGGCGAATTTACGCACCTATATCAATATATTTTGCCCATATTTTAGCCTAGTTTTGAGAACAAATTATATATTTCATGCACTTTTAGTCCTTTTTCCTGTAAATGAGCTAACGAACATGATTAGTAAAGTTTCAGGTATAAATGATACATAATTCAGCATTTTATGGCTTACTTAACGCTAAAGAAAGCTCACGAAGGAAGGGAAGGGAGTTTACACGCCTAAGGACCAAAACTGCTGCATGGAAAATCTGTCCCGGGCTAAAACAGCATTTCTGAAGACTTTGGGGGACCAAAACTGCTGCATGGAAAATCTGTCCCGGGCTAAAACAGCAATTCTGAAGACTTTGGGGACTTACAGACACAAAGCTGGATTTTGACAATGATACATTAACCTAGTACAATTAGGTTATGTATTTCATTATTTTATGTGGATTATGATAATGTTACCTTAACCTAGTACATTTGGGTTAAGGATTTCATTAGTCTAGTAGGATTTGGTTATTTATTTCATTAGCTTAGTAGGATTAGGATATGGGTATTATAAATACCCTATCATGCTAGAGATTTTAAACAAGGAGGGAGGAAGGAGGGAGAACACAATACTTTCTACCATCCCTCACATCTTCTTACATCTTCTAACATCTTCTACTCCTCTATTATTCTACACTACAAACAATTCTACAACTCTTCTAATCTTTCCATTAATTCTAGTTTTCTTCTATTCATCTATTCTTAATTTCCGCAACAAGAGAATCGTTACCTTTCTAAGGAATTCACGCCTCACGCCTACCACTTACGCTACACGAAATTAATCAATCTTATGGTATAACAACAATGTCAAGCGTGATCTCCTTCGCATTCATGGGTAACTAAACTTCTCTGTTGGGGTTATGGAAGCCGTATGAGATACTATCTATTGCTGTGAGTTTGTGAGTTCGAGGCACGTATATTGCTTATATCATTATTCTCTTCATCTTAATCTACATTCTTTGCGGTTGCAAACGCAAGAATACGCCAGTCTAACATTTAACTTGTTCGAGAGAAAAGTTATTTGTCTGGAAAAGAGATAATGTCAAGGTAGTAGGACACCCTTTCTTATTAAAAAGCTAGTGCCATAACTGGACTAACCTCTTGGAGAATTCGTACCGTTAGATACGCTTTAAGCTCGAGAGAGTTAAAGTGAAATAGTCCTTGTTTAGGTCGAGAGACGCTTGGATTTACCATCGACTACAATCCTCTATAAGCAATTGCATGACAGAATTCTACACACTCATAGCCAATAGAGACGTATACCTCAGAAGGTGGACATAACCCCAACGCTTCAATTCTCATTGTTTACAACCAACGTAACAATCTCTCTCTTTTTACTTTATTATTTTCAGCTTTTGTTTACATTACTTGCAAAACAAGAATCCCCCCCTTCTTACGAGACTTGCACCAAAAGTTTAGTAATTTTACTTACTTGTTGGCCAAGGTATTCCCTGTGGGATCGACACCCAACCCAGGTTGGGTTCTATATTTGCTAACGACCGCTTTACACTCAAACGAGAGTTGTAGATTGAGCGTTATCAATACTCCTTATGTACTTTTAGTAAGAGTTACACACTTTTGATACTCAGAAATATATTTTGATTTCAAGATTTGATTTTGATCTTGGAATTCTTTTGTATTGACTTTTGTTGATTAATCCAGTTATGATTGTGGATTTTTACACTTATTATTATTGTGATTTCATCTACGCTTTCAATTATGATTGTTATTGATTGTTTCACAACTATGAGTTGCTAAAACCCATATATAGGGTTTTGTAAATCCTGGTGGATTGACGAAGTAGGGGAACTGTGATTATTGATCTAAACCAATACCCATGACATGCATTGCTTTATCTTTATTATAACAGATTTTTTAATGGGTGCACACATTAGGATCCCGCCTAGATATTGCTACTTACTCCAAAAGAGGAGTAGTTACCAGGAAAATATAAAGAAAATAGTAATTTAGAGTTTAACTATCTATCCATGCTTCTAGGTCATATCTTAGTAAGATAGTTAGGTTTCATCTAATAACTAGAGACTCAAAAGGTAATAGCTAACTAGGATCAAGATAAGGGTTAGTAATGCGACATCCTGAGACTCAAAAGGTAAAAGGTGAAATCCTTCTACTCGTCCAAAAAGATTGTAAAAGGTACATAACTTATTAATTCTGCATAAAAGGTATTGGGTTGGTTCAACAATGCACGATAAGCCTATGGAGTTGAGAAGAAAGGGGGAATGCAATCCTAGTGTTCACCTACACTAATTATAATCGAAGTTAATACAGCTCTTTTCTCAATATTACAACAAATAAATCCCCTTATTTACTTTTCCTGTTCTACTTATAGACCAGAACTACTGAGATCTGTAAAGCCACACTTTCTCTTGGGATTTGACCCCAACCTTTGTTGGGTTACTATATCTTGACAGTGATCATATCATTATCTAAAAGGAGGTGTTGCTCAAAAATCATTAAGAAATTGACGGCATTGCCGGAGAACATGGTGTTGATTCGTGATTTGAGGTTATTGCAGTTTTTGGGTTTTTCTTTTTGTTATGTTCTTTGTTGGTCATACACTTGTGTTTGGGTAGCATACGGAGTAGAGAAAATCCTTTTCTCCCACTGAATCTAAATCCATAGAGGATACTATAAACACCTGGTGAATGTTTGAGAAGAAAAGAGCTGATAATCTTGAAGGGGTTTGTGATGTTGTACCTCCCCTACCTCTCGATGGAGTACATAATTTTGTTGATCATCAAACTGGTAAGCTTATAGATCAAGATGAATCCAAAAAGACAGCAACGGATGAATCTCAGAGGGTAGATAGGGAGGCAGATCTAGATGAGCAGAGACAAACAGCAGACCATCGAGTAACACTTAGTGAAAATCAGAATAGAGTTAGAGGTGCCCTTGTTCAAGTGATCCCAGCATACTATTATGTGCATCCATATATAGATGATGAATAATATCTAGGATACATTGAGACAGCTGAGACTGGGGCTATTATTCCTCTTGTTTTACCCCAGGCATCAAATTTGACATCATGAGTGTAATGATCCAACTTCTACATTTGAAGGGTGTGTTTGCAGGTCTGCCTATAGATGAAGAAAATTTCCTTAGGATCTGCACCTCGTATACTATTTTAGGGGTGGATCAAGAAGCACTTAGACTGAGGCTATTCTCCTTCTCACTTACAGAAGAAACATATCTATGGTTAGGGGAACTGGCAAAAGAATCTATCACTATATGGAATAAATTACACATGCAATTCTTAAATAAGTTCTTTCCCCCATCAAGGATGTTGCAGCTCAAAGATGAGATTTATAATTTCAGGTAGCTACAGTTAGAGTCCATGTACGAGGCTTAGTTCAGGTTTAAGAAGAAGATGAGCAAGGTGCCAAATCATCATTTATCATAGAAGAGCTTATCAGAAATACTCTACATATCCTTAACCATCAACTCTAGAGACATGGCATACACCATCTCTGGAGAAGCTTTTTATGAGACTACATTGGGAGATACCTTCGAAAATATTAGACCAGATTTCACTCACTAATCGAGGGTGGAAAACTCGAGAGGCTAAGAAAAGATCTGGCACATATGCTATTAGTGCCTCCTACAACCAGAAAGTCATTGATGATTCAGTAGCACATGAAATTATGTTGCTAAGGACTAATTTAGGGGTAATAGAAAAGAAGTTTGCAACAATGACTTCTAAGAAAGTGAATGGAGTAGAAGCACAAGGGTTAGCTTTCAAAGCATATGAGTCAGAATTAAATGAGGATGCAAATTATCTGGATCGTCAGATGGAGGGTTTTCGAGCCCAAGGGCAAGGGAACCAAGGTCGTAACTATTATGAAAAATAAAAGACCATAGTAGAGATCAAGATGGTGAGTGGCGAAAGAATAATGACTATAGAGAGAAGAGAGACAGTTATATTCCACCTGAAAGATTAGATACAGATTCCAAAATGGAGGAGATGCTGGCTAAGTTGGTGAAGGGTCAAGAAAATTAGGAGGTTAGCCTTAAGGAGATTATGGCTGATATTTCAGGGTTGAACTAGAAGGTCGAGTCACATGCCACTGTTATCAAGAAGTTGGGGTACCAGTTTGGGCAAATGTCTACAAATCTGAACTAGAGATAGCTAGGTACCCTTCTGAGTAACGCAATGCAAAATCCAAAAAACGATGGTCGTGTTCTTACTATTACCATGAGGAGTGGTATCACTACTATGGATCCCCCACTACCTGCTTTAGAAGATTTTGATGATGAAACACCTGCTGTTGAGTCTGAGAAGACGACAAGTGATATAGGTAAAGCTGTTGAAGACAAAGTTAAGGGTTCGATCATGGAGATTAAATTTGGAAAAATTCTGAGACCACCCCCTATATTTTTTGCAACGACTAAGAAAGAAGAAAGAGGAATGCTGACATAATTGAGCTTGAACATACCTCTTCTTGAGGCATTGGAGCAAATTCGTGGTTATGCCAGGTTCATGAAACAACTGGTCACAAGGAAGAAAAGAGAAACTATTGAGGATGTTAATAGTGTACACCACTGCAGTGCAGTTATGACTAGGTATTTGGAACAGTAAAAGAGTAATCCCAGGGCATTCACTATACTATGCACTATTGGGTCATTCCGATTCGCCCGAGCCTTGTGCGACTTAGGAGCTAACATTAATTTGATGTTGCAGGTCGTGTTCAAGCAATTGGGCTTGAATCCTCTTAAACTGACTTTGATGCAGCTATTAATGGCTGACCGTGCAGTGAAAAAGCCTGTGGGAATTTCTTTTGATCTGATCATGAGGTTGGATAACTTTATCTTTCTAGCTGACTTCGTCATCTTGGACTGTGAGGTTGAAACCATGGTGCCCATTATCTTGGGAATACTATTTATGGACACAAGTAGAGCTATGGTTAACATGGAAAAGGTGAGCTGAAATTTAGAGTCAACGGTAAGGAGACGACATTCAACATTTAAAAGTCAATGAACCAGCCAAATGATATGAGGGTAGTGTTGGTAATTGATTGTTTTGATAACCCTGGAGGATACTCCTATGGGTATCTTGATGAATTCTGAGTAGTCAAGTTACCCTCATTATGCCCCGACATTAAATCAAGTATTGCATGGGAGGCAACCCATGGGCTTGTTGGTGATGTTTGAGTAACCAACATAGTAACGTTGTGTCGCGATGTTAAATCATGCACTGAGTGGGAGGCAACCCACTATTTTAGTGTTCACATTTTTGTTGTTTGTCTTTTTGTAGTTTTTAGCTTTTGAAACTTACCCGGAATACAGTAAAAATTGCTACATTCATCAATTTTCAGGTAAGGGGACTGTGTGATCAACCCATTAAGGTCAAAAGTCTCACACGGTAAGTTGAGTAATGAGTCAAAACATTGAAATTTTGAGAATGAAAAATGGTAAGTTACAGACTTTGGCATCTAATTTTACTTTTGGGACCTAAGACTTAGGTTGTGGGACCATAAGTATCTAAAAAAATATCAAAATTCCAAGTTCGGTTGTAGAAAAGTGGGCCAAAATTTTTGGCCCGACACCTGCGCCCACTGCTTGGCCGTAGGTGTGGAGCGCAGGTTGATGCCGTGAGTTGGTCTTTCATGGGCCTAATTTTTAATTAAAATTTTGGGCCCCACCAATACTTAAATATGACCTAAAACAGCACCCCCACCAATATAAAAACATCTTACCCTCATTCTAACTCATTCTAATCCTTAAAACCTCACTTTTATCTTTGAATTCAAACTTCTCACTTAAAACATAAACTAATTCCGCACTTGAGTAAAGGCTAAATTAGCACTTATTTGAGATACCAACTTGTCCCAACACGCTAAAAACAAGTTTCAACTTTGGTTTTGCTTGAGTCCTTAATTATTCACTTTTGAATCTTCATAAGATAGGTAACTTTCTTGGCTCCTAATGGTTATATATTGGTTTATCTATTGTTTAAACAAGTTGATATGTGTATTCCTTTGCGAAATATATAGAATCTATCATTCTTGTATGTTGGATACTTGAAGTAGTCTAAAATCATAATGTAGGGCCTTGTTTTGAATAAAAATCTAAAGTTAGGCCCTAACCGAAAGTTGAAATTGAATGAATAGAGTAATTCCACAAGTTGAGCATACTTGTTTTCTTTAAAATTCATGATTATTGATTGGTGTGTTACATTGGACATGTTGGTATTTCAAATAGGTTATAGGGGTGTGAAAATTGAGGAAAAACTTGAACTTTTCAAATTTGAGTTTTTCTTCAAATTTGGCTCTCCCTCACTTTTGTTAGAAACTATCAACTGGTTTTTCAGGTACATGTGACACCTAAAGCGGTGAAGAATATAAAGGTCGATACTTCGAGGAGACGGGTAGAGCCTCCTGAGCCTAGTGGTTCAGTGGAAGAGTACTTAAAGCAGTGACATAGAGACACTGTCATTGGGGTGACATGCAGAGTTATGAGAGGACAGACTCGGCAAGCTGCTCAGACAGCTGCAACCCATCACAGGATGAAGTCCGCACAGATATCACCCCCACATAATCCTCCACCTGATGAAGATGATTATGATGAGAAGACAGAGTCTGAGTCTGGGTCTATATGCATAGAAAAGACTGTTCAAACTATAGCCCAAAAAAGCGGGGTGTTACAACCAACCGCCCCACACCCTAGAAACATCACATAGCAACCACGAAGAGGATATTTCACAGAATAAAGTCCTTAAAAGAACACACTAGTAAATTCTTTAACTAACAAAGGTTTTAATTTTACAGGTGTACAATTCAGCTTTCTATATTTTCTAAGCTACCAAGTACATGAAGGAGAATATCGAATATGGATAAGCAACAAATACCAAACCTTAGAACAAAAAAAAAAAAGAAAAGGATATAGAGATGCACAAGACTCTCTATAAATTAGATACTAACAAATCTTCTAATGGTGGTATTAGATTTGACTCATTCCATTGTCAACTTATTAGTAAATGAGAAGCACTTTTTTGCATTCACTATGTTACACCTAGAACAATGTTCCTACAGGTCAACTTAAACAACTATGAAAGCAATCAACAAGAACAACAAAAACTATAAGGGGTGGATGATAATCAATAACCATCAGCTCATAGACCTAAATAATAAATTCAATCTCAAATCAACAATCATAAGAAAGTCGGAGACCAAGAGATTTATAGATTCACATTCTATTCTATATTGAAATAAGAAAAAATCAAAGCTTACAACCTTACTTGCAGGGAATAGCTTGATCGTTTAAATTTTTTCTACTTAGTTATGGATACATAACATCAGGTAAGATATGACCTTATGGTTATTCAAAGATCCTTCCATGCATTATGTTAGATATCAAGGAAAATCAGTTCTCAAATCATGCGGAGTTCATAATCTTAGGGAAGATGAAGCATTAGCCTGGAGTTTTCAAGTTTTGCACCTTTTGTTTACAACAATTAAATGAGACCACTATATATGTATAACAATACCTACTATAGTAGTCATGAAACTTTCAGATAAACAATGTCACTATAGAGAGGTTTGAATGTTATTAAATTTAGGACCTTTTTGCATTGACTTATTTTAAGTGCATTAAGCCGAAATAACATTAAATTATGTTGTCTGGAAAAGGATCCAATCTAATACTTAATGATCCAGTAAATTTCAATGGTGTCTCAGATAAAAGTCACCTGCTCAATTAGAGTTTTAATGGTTTAGATGCATTTGATTTTTGGAAAAAGGGTTAAAAATACCCCCCTCTACTTTAGTTTATAGGTTAAATTTGCCCCTAGTCATACTATTGGTTCAAATATATCCTTCTCGTTAAGAAACTTAACAAAAATATCCCTCTTTTAGTAATTGTCCAATAAGGATTGATAAAATTCTAAGTGGCATAACATCTGGGTGAGGTGAATATCACGTGGCATGCCACCTTAGCACCAACTTTTTAATTAAATATTAATAATATATTTTACTTTTAGTTTTTATTTCATTTTTTCTTGTCGAATTAATAAATTTACCCCCTAAATACCCAACCAGATCCATAATTGTCTCCTCTTTTGTCGCTACCACCACCGTCACCGCGATCACTGCCTGATCCACTATTAAAGATAAATTTAAATTCCCCACCAGATCCACCATTCTCACCTCCTCCACCACCACATCTGATGAATAGATTGAGCACCATGATTTCTCCTCTACATAACTTCACTTGCCCCATATTTTGTACTACGTATTAAAAATCATTACTAGTTCAACTATTTTGAACCCATTTCCACAATTTGAATATTCTTGTTAAAGTTGGTAGCTTGGATTTTTGTAAGGTGTAGGTTTAGTGGTGAAAAGGTGTGATTTTGAAGAGGGATTGTGGTATTTATGTTTTTTATTTTGGCATTTTGGGACGTGATTATGCATAGTTATTACTGTACTATACTCTTTTTTGATTATTTGACAAACCTACTGAGCAATCAGATGAAGAACCAGATACTCACACTAGGTTGATCTCAGAAGGTATAAGGAAATTGGGTTCTAAGGGGGGACAGGTTGTAACTATTCCTCAGATGAGTCTTCTTTCATATGGGCCAGATGAGAGACTCGATCCATTAATCATTAAACTTTCTAACAGTCAATAGTACAACTGACAACTGTATTTTTTACAAAAAATTTGATGCAGAACAGCATAGGAGCGATAACTTTTATCTCGACCAATGAGATACTTTCAAGGTTTCTCTCATATGGACAGATGAGGGAC
Source organism: Capsicum pubescens (assembly GCA_030864215.1). NCBI lineage: Eukaryota > Viridiplantae > Streptophyta > Magnoliopsida > Solanales > Solanaceae > Capsicum > Capsicum pubescens. Next base: position 94,323,526 of record CM061538.1, on the reverse strand, counting down.
AAGGTCCCTCGGTCATTGAACTTTCTGACAGTCAACAGTACAGATAGAAATTGTACTTTTTGCAGAAAAGTTAGTGCACAACAACAGAGGAACAACAGCTTTTATCTCAATCGATAAGAAACTTACTAGGTTTTTTTCTCCCATTTGCTCTATATATATAGATCATTATATGGGAGGAAAACCTAGTTCTTGCAAAAGATAAAAAGATTTACCTTCTAAAGCAAAATTCACTCTTATAAGAAGAACATTGCTCATTCAACAAATGAACTTGATTGACTTGCTGCTTTAGTCTTTATTGTAGTTTTGAGTCTTGTGTCTTTCATTCTTAAATTGTAAATCTACTTCTACGGGGGGTGGGCGGGGGGAGTATTTTTGACTCTTTTTTATCTCAAAAAGTTCAAAAAGATGTGTATTTTCAATAAACCATAAAATATGTGTTTTCAATAAACAAGTTTCACATATGATATTCTATATTGACCGTGTTCTCTCCACCTACCAAACATATTTTATCTTTACTCTCGCCTTTGTAGACCTCAATCCCCACTATCCCAGGCCCCTATCTTCATTGTCGGCTCATAATACTTATTTGAATCATACAAAATACTTTTGAAAAAATATTTTTATTTATGTAAACACAAATGTTAGTATCAATCAGTGTGTTAGTTTCAGGGGCAGATCTATGTATAAGGTTGGGGGTCTCACATCACTCGAACGACTCAATTGAAACTCTAGGTATATATCTATATATGTATACATAGAGCCCGTTTGGATAGGATTAAAAAAATTACTTTTTAGCTTAAGTGACTAAAAGCTTAAAATAAGTGATTTTAAATTAAGTAGATAAGTGTTTGGATAGAAGTGCTGAAACTGGAAAAAAAATGTGTTGATGTGTTTGTTAAACAAGTGTTGTCCATCACTTTTTTGTTGTCAAAATGACTTAAATATCCATAAAGCTGTTAACACATAATAACGTGAATTATTTATGATTTTTAATTCTAATACTTCAAAAATAATTTCTATTTAAATACACTTTCAACATAAAGTGATTATGTCAGGTCAATTTATAAATATAAGTTACTTTTTTATTTTTAAATATTAAAAAATAAAAATTTTAAGATATTTTTAATATAAATATAGTATTATATTGTAATACAACATAAATTTTTTAGGAATGAAACAAACTATTAAAAAGAATCAATTTTTAAAATTTAAATAACATGCAGAGATTCTATATGAACGGATAGAGAAGAACATACCACAAGCTCGATTTGACGGTAAAATTTTTGAATGTTTTCTTATGTAATGATGGATTCTCTGAAAATAATGGAGAAAGATAAAGAGAAAACTGGAGGGAAAAGATGAAAAAAAGCAGCAGAAAGAAAAAAAAAAAAGAAAAATCAATAAGGGTTACAAAGTTTAGGGTATTATTGGAATTAAAAGAAAATATAAGGGATAAAAAGGTAAATATTTTGGTCAAACCCCAAAAAAAATTAATTTAAAAAGTAAAAAACTGGGGGTATCCAGCTTCTCAATTTTTACTTTTTTTAATCCACTTTTATCTTTTTTAAAGTTTTTTTTAATTTTACCAAACACCTAAAAAATTAAAAAAAAAATAATTAAAATCTACTTTGATCAGATTTTAATCCTATCCAAAGACCCTCATAGTATAAAATAATTTAGTGGCACTTAGAGAAACAAGATGGCGCCTATTTTCCCGTGGCACGCGCCATGTTAAAACATTCACTCGCTATAATCTTTTTCCTAACTTGTTTTGAGACCCACCATGTTGGGAAAATGTCATTTTTTTTAAAAAAAAAAAAATCCTATCTAATTACTTTCTCCGTTCCGTTTTACATGGGCCTTTTACTAAATATATATGTTTCAATTTACTTGTCCAATTTATGAAATCAATAGAAGTCTATCATATTCTTTCAATATTATCTCTATCATTAAATGATTATATAAAGTATATAATATTTAAATTTATATTTTCAAATTTAATTAACAAGAATAAGCACCAAACAAATATTTTTTTTAAAAAAAGTGTCAAATCAATAAGGACAAGGAAAACAGAATGGATGGAGTATATGTACAGTGTCTCTTTGGAATATTTATAAATAATAATCTATATCGCTACATACTCCTAGGAATATATAAATTTTCATTTTGTCATCAAATATTTGTTATTGTACTTTACTTCATTAGACGATGTTTAATTCCTATTTCTAACCAATTAAATTATGAGGAAATGAGTTTTTTTGGCACATTCAATTATTGAGTATAAGAAAATGAGGTTTTCAAATCTCTTACCTATGAAAATGAAGATTGCATATAAAAGTAATCGTAAACTTTAAAAAGATATTGTAAATGAACTACAAAATAGTTAGTTAATTCTCTTGTAATTATACTAGTCACCAGATATTAACCCTTCTTGTGAACCATTGGATTTTGTGGTATTATACTAAAAAGGGAACCTCCATAAGCGAACTAAATAAGGTGCCTTTAAATTTAGTTTGTTACCTAAAATGTGAAGTGCTGATGAGTATAAATAATCAATCCATGAATGATTGTGTTAAAAATAAAACTCGATGACCGTAGTTATAAATGAATGATATGTATATTTGTGATACTTGTAATATCGTTAAAGGTTTTTTTACTTTAGATCATATTGTCTATAAAAATTGAAAAGACAAGTCTGAAACGAAGCTCAAAGTTGATAAAACTGACCAACCATTTATCATATTTGGACCGTGTAAATAACAACATGTTTATGTTCAAAATATTGTGGCACCCGAACCTCAAAATTCTAGATCCGCTTTTAATAACAATATTGAACGACCAAAATAGCCTTAAAATATTGATGATTTTTATATTCTTATATTCTAATTCTACCATATTTCTATTATTGTTCAGTAACTAACAAAAAAACTCCATATTAAAAAGAAAAAATTACCTAAATAAACAAAATAAGTTTCTAAACTTTTAAAAATCTCCCCACTTCTAAAAAATTACTTAAATTCCAACATCTCATATGTTTTGCTAATTTTGAGATACAAGTTAACCGTACAACTAAAAAATTGGTTATTTACTCAAAATACTCCACATCTCCGCTTTGAACGGTGCAAAATCTGATGCATTTTCTATCCATCTTCTTCATCTGATTCAAAAATTTCAATCAAGGTAATTTCCCCCCATAAAATCAGCTTCAATTTATTTAATTCCTTTTTTACGTTTTTATTTTTCAAAAAAAAATTGGCGCAAGTAAAGCTATGTGAAATTTGAGTCTTTTGGTAGAGGAATTTCTTCAATTTCACTTTTTTTATGCTTCATTGTTTGAATTATCAATATGAATAGAGAGTCTGAACCTTCTTTTAGTCTTGGATTTTCTCAGTTAGAAAGTATCATAGAATTTCAAGAAGTTGTAAACTTTGTTTCAAAAAATTTTAACTATGAAATTGATGGTTTTCATAAAAACAGGTCAAAACATAGAAACGATCCCCAAACTATGAAGAAATTACGTCAAAAGCTTGCTAAGAAGGGCAAGAAAAAAGAAAGTGGTTCTAAGAAAAGAGGACCCAACAATCCTGCAAGTAAAGCTCCCGCCAAGAGAAGAAGAATTGTCGAAGAAATTTGGAGAGATAAGCTTCCTAAGGTAATTGCATGTACAAATTTGTTCAATATTATGTCGAGATACATATGTTGTGATGGATACGTTTGTAAATTCATTGTTTATCTGGTTCTTTGTTGCTAATTTTATATGTATCTTGTGATTTATTTTGATATTGTAATTAATATAATAAAAGATACAAGTTTTTTGTCCTTAGATACATGTTATGTTGACTTGTATCTGTGAATTGTTGTTAATACTTTGATATGTATCTATTGGTGTTTAAAATTGACTGAAAATTTTATTGTAAGAGATACAAGTTATGACTTCCTAGATACATGTTGTGTTAACTTCTTAAGCTTAATTGTTATTGAAAGTCGTATTACAAAAGATACAAGTTTATCATAGATACATGTTATGTTGACTTGTATCTGTGAGTTGTTGTTAATGCTTTGATAAGTATCTATTGATGTTTAAATTTTACTGAAAGTTTTATTGTAAGAGATACAAGTTATTACTTAATAGATAAATGTTAACTTGTATCTGGGACTAATTGTTAATTGCTTGAAATGTATCTAGTGTTATTTAATTGTTATTGAAAGTCATATAACAAAAGATACAAGTAATACCTACATACATACATGTTGTATTAACTTGTATCTAAAGTATGATGTTATTAGAGTATTTGTTTTTATTGTACTGTCTTAATGTAGAGTTGTTGCATCTCGACTAATTTTTTCATCATTATTTCTTTTTGTTTGTAGAATTGAGTTATATTATAAAGGAAATTCCAACTCATCCTCTTAGATTTGTAAGTTCATGCAATTTAAGATTTAAGAATGAAATTAAAGAAGTTATCGGGCAAGAAGTTTTAGACTTATTTGAGAAGACTATTTTCGAATGTTATCTCAACATACCTCTTTCTTATTATATTGGACAAATAACAAAATGTCTTCTTATGCTCGAGATCGAGCAACCAAATCAAGAAGAGATACATGTGTTTGTCAAAGGCCAGATTCTTAGATTTTTTATCTATGAATTTACTTTGATAACTGGCTTAAATTATTTCGGTAATGTTGATGATTTCAAATATGAAGATTCTTCTTCGAGTCGGCTTATGAAAAGGTATTTTCCACAATCAACCAATGGTGTAGATAAGGAGGCATTGGTGGAAGGTTTTCTGAAGGAAAATTTTAAAAACAAAGAAGATGCCCTTCAGATGGAAGTCCTATATTTCATCCACACTTTTATCTACTCACAACTGAATGCTTCTCCCTTGCCATTTTCTGATTTCAAAATGGTTGAAGATGGAAAATATCAATTCTTTTTTTGGGATAAAGTGTCTTTCTCCAGGTTGATGGCCTCACTTAGGCAAGAATTTTCAATGGAGAAGCAGCTTTATAGGTTGGGTGATATCCCTCAGGTTCTTAATGTGTGGATATTTGAACTCTGTTCAAATGTTTATACCAAAGTTGCTGTGAAGGAGGGAAATAACATACCTCGTATATTGAATTGGAGGGTTGTTGCAGTCCGGCCTCAATTTAATCATTTTATGACCGAAATATTTAGCAAGGTACGATACTGATTGGATTTTTTTTTCATATATTGCATTATAGTATTTTTAGTTTTAATCGTAATAATATTTAATGGATAAATTTTTTGTATATAGTATTCATATGCCAACATTGTTTCTACTGCGGACGAATTTGAAAAACTTGATTTACCGCGCACTAGTTTTGCATCTGATCATCATGGTATATCTTCGATGCCATCGTCAACTGAAAATCAAGATCAGATGAGTTACAAAGTGAATTTACCCCAAGTTACCGAAGATCATGACAACTTTGATGACTTCAGTAGTACCCCTCCATAATTTTTGATGAGGGAGTCGATACATGTATTTTGTACAGTATCTGAACCTCTGACAAAGAGTGAAAAAGATGTTCCTACAAGAAAAAGAACATATCGTAAAAAACAAATGCAGATTCGAAATGCAAAAGAAAAACAGACAGCAGGTATTTTTCATATCAACATATGTTATATTTTTCTCATAATAAAAACGTTTCTATATCGTGTTGTTTTTCATACTTAACAAATACTGACGAATCCAGTAGATACAGAAGAAAAGAGTAAAGTGGATGCTGATTCAACAAGCACAAAAGGAAAGGGCTTTTGGTTAAAGTTGACCTACATTTGTTAGAGTTCGAAATGAAAACATATGTGAAGACATACATAAGGATCTATAATTTATTACTGTGTAAATTTATTATTTGTATGCATTTTAACTAATCAACTATGAATATTTACTAGATTGACCAAAAATTTAAAGATTTGGAGTGTGTGATGAACGATAGATTCACTGAAGTTTTGAAGTCATTGCAGCAGAAAAATGATGCTGTGAAGCAAGTAACATGCTTTGAAACAACACACATTTATTAACGATTATATTAAATTTATTCATGCTGCTCATCCTTATGTTTTAGAAAAAAATTGTAAAACAAAGTCCGAAAGAGGGTCAACATTCAGATGATGTTGTTGATTTTGAATGCCATACTAATCCCATCAATCCACATTATGTCTCGAAAAAAATAGAGAAAATAGAGGTGCCCATTAGTACATATTTACTATTTTAATTGTCTTATAATGTTTATATGTCTCAATATTTACTTACCTCTCAAAGGTACTAATTAACAATTATATTGTATTAATTTTTTTTATTCTCTAATAAAAAATCTGCAAAAAACTATTCTAAAATAGAGCTGACAAGAATGTGATCCTTCAGATGACATTGTTGATAATGCAGGACCTACTAGTATTGACAATGTAGTGAAAGAAACTGTCAAACCGGTTGAAATGGAGGATGATAAATCCAACCAAGCACCATCATTTCTCAAAAATGATGAACAACATGAAAAGGTAATTAACATTCATTATGTATTTTGTAATTAACATGATTATTTTGACATGCTTGAAATGATAAATGTAAACTAAGACATATATGTAATCAACATTTAGGTATTTGTACAGTTTAATTAATTTAGTAGTTAGAATCTAATTCATTTAAAAAAAAATTGAACAGAAAGTTATGTTATTAATATTTCAAATTTAAAAGAATGTTTACATACAAGTTTAAACACAGTTGAATTACAATTTAAAATAAAGCTGACATACAAGCTAAAATAAAGTTTAGATACAAGTTAAAATAAATTTTAAAGTAAAGTTGAGATACAAGTTAGAATGAAGTTTATATACAAGTTAAAATAAAGTTAACATACAAGTAAAAAGAAATTTCAGATAAAAGTTAAAATAAAGTTCAGAAATAAGTTAAAATAAAGTTGATATACAAATTAAAATAAGTTTAGATACATGTTGAATTAACGTTTAAAAACAAGTTAAAATAAAGTAGAGATACAAGTTAAAATAAAGTTCAGATATAAATTAATATAAAGTTGAGGTACAAGTTCAAGCTGTGAAACCATCCTCCTTCAGAAATTCATATAGTACACGGGCTCCTTTTTTCTTAACCATGCTATACAATCAATTATGACAACCAAAAGTCTTCTTATATAATTCTGAAAAACAAGTTCAAGATGTCTTTATTAAAATCTTTTTCCAAATATTGGGCATAACATAATCTTCAATGTATCGGGATGTCTTTTCAGACATTAGTGTGTGATAACTGGAAAAATCTTAACTTAAGAATAACACCTGCACTTATCTAAAAAAAGAATACACAAATCTTGGCTCTTTTTGTTTTAAAGGAACCGAGAATAGTAACACAAAAAATGATTCATCCTTAATTGGGGCTATCATGGTTCTGCACATTATGCAATATTTAATGCTTAAGATATAATCATCAAATGCCTTGAATTGTGTTGGCTTTGTTTGCAATTTGGCAAATGACTTAATTCCTACACCGTTAATACTTGATATACAAGAAACAAACAACAGGTACCAATGATTATCACTTTAATAGAATGCACTCTGTTTTAAAATATAATAGAGATACAAGTTCAAATAAAGTTGAGATACAAGTTACTGCTTATTGGTAAAGTTAAGATACATAAATGGACATTATTGGTACTATTTTAGTTTTAAAATAACCGGACTTTCTTGATAAAAAATTTCTTAATATTTTAAATCATTTTCAGGATGTTGGAATTGAGAAGCAGAGTGACATTGTTGTTTAATAAATGTAGCCGCTTGAAAGTATTATTTCAAGTCGAGAACATGATTTGGCATTGACGGTTTACAAGCCTCCACCAACAACTCCAACAGAGTATGAGATTAGTGACACCGTGATTTTATCTGTTTTTTTTACGCCAAAAAAAAATGTGTCAGATGATAAAAATGCACCTGCATCATGCTCAAGAAAGCCATCGAAGATTTATCGTTATCCCTTTTTGACCCATTTTGAATTAAGTTCTAAAGAAAAGAAAAAGTTGGCTTCTAAAGAATGAAAAAAATACCCATTCGAAGGTTATCACAATACTGGAAATTCACCTATTGTAGAGATGAAAATATTTGAAGAATGAATTAATAATGGCCTTTTCAAGCAACACACAAAAAAGTAAGCAACACATGTCTTATTCTAAATTCGAAAGTAATATACAACTTACTATTTTTTTTTTCAAATCAACTGTACTTTTATGTTACAGGAAAGATAAGAACGATCACTACAAGGTTAATTATTCAACACTTGAATTTCGTCAACTAGATTTTGTAGTTGCTTTTTCAAAATTCAAGAACTGATTTTACTTGATGTATCAACAAAACAAGTACTGGAATGATGAGGTATTTTCATTATGGATAACAAAAATCTCAAATTGTGACATCGTGAAAGTATATTTTCATTAGTTTATGCATTTCGTATTGCATGCTATATATGATGTATTAAAGTCTGTAACATGAAATTTTTAGATAGTCGACATAAATTAGATGAATTCTTTAATTAAAAATTCATACTAAGAAACTTGTTTTTAATTTTTATTATTTTCTGCATTTTAGATGTTGATTTTTTTATTATGTTCATATATTTTATTAGATACATGCTAACAAAAGATCTAACATTATATATTAACTTGATTGCACAAGTTATAAAAATTGTTTAAGCTAAACATCGTGCTAACGAAATTTGTTTCAGTCACATTTGTATCTTTACTGTAGTAAAGATATTTGGAATGTTTTAGACGAATGTACTTTGTATTTGATACATAATAACAAAAAAGTATCATTCTATATGAATATATATGCTGTTCATTTGTTACTCTTACAGTTATCAGAATTTATAAATTTATTACATTAGATACATAAACAATAATTTGTATCTAATTACTAATTATTATAGTTGATTGCTATAACATACTAATTTATTACAATTTTAACAACATCTGGATTTCATTATGTACTACTTGAGGAAGAAGTACAAGAACACGAATTTTTCAATCACCATATACACTACCACACATTGCTTTTTCAAAGTGTACATCGATAAGGCTTATGTGAATTACTATAATTCAGACATTGCTAAGGATCTTGCAACTCAAGATGCATCTGTCAGGACTGATGAGGTTGTTGATATGGAGATGTCATTGATTAACACCATCAAGGGATTAAGTACGCGCGCAGGTCACCCTTGACATATGGTTAATGAGGTATTTGTCCTAATTAACTGTGACGGTGCCTTTCACTAGGTATTGACATTCATTGATTTAAAGGATTGATTTATTCATGTGTATGATTCAATGGCCTCTTCACAGAAAAGAACACAAATAAGTGAGATTGAAAAGTTGCCTGTAATGATTCCAACTTACCCTCAGTATAGTAATTTTTTGAGCACAAGGTATCCACTGATTGGGCTGCATTGAAATCATACGAGGGAATGATCGAACGGAATCCATTTCAAGTGGAATATGTATCTGAGATAGAAAAAAAAATAGTGGAAGCTTGTACGTATTACATTACTTTTTTGTTTGTTTTCATTACCGTACTCATGTATATTGATGTTTTAAATTTAATTATTCATTGGAATGCAGGGATTATGGTGTATTTGTGATTGTCTATGCCGAGTATCTGAGTGAGGAATTAGACATTTCATGTTCGGGTATTAATACTCAATGCCATCGTCTGAGATATGCTTCTCTTTTGTGCAAGTATGGTTCTGAAAAAGTATAGAACGGATACTTTAGTGAGAACGACGATCCACCAAGGCCAAGGAGCAAGTTCGCACCAAAAGAAACAAATCGTGTTTTGCATATTAAGTAGTTGTTTATTTGTTTGCTTGTTGGATATTACAAAACTAGTAAGTTGATAGAAACTTTAATGATGTTTTGATGATGTTGGTAATGTTTAGATACTCATACATTATATTTTTTTAATGATTAAATAGTTTTATTTTGTTACCCATTATAATGCAATGGTCAAGCATTTCAGATATATTTATGTTTTGAAATACGTTGTTCTTGCACTTTATAAAGATATTGTATTAGATACATATTTTATAATATTTTATAATCATATGTATCTAAAATAATGAAACATAAATTAAAATATAATGATAGTAACCTTCACAACATTACATTATTTAGTATCTATAACAGTTTTTTGTTCCAACTAATACCTGTTGTCTCTAAAATGTATAACAAATTATAGCACAACTTAATGGTACTATATCAAAAAACTAATGACATATTAGATTCTAGAAGTGAATATTTAAACTTGTATCTATAAAATTAACTGAGAAATATCTTATTAAATTATATGTATCTAGTAAAAAAAGACATATTTTACTATATAATAATTGTAAATAACAAAATATTACATTATTATGTATCTATAATCATTTTTATTTACTCAGAATGCATGTTGGACTTCAACCTGAATAACACATTATAGCAAAACTTATAGTCCTACATGATACAATTATATTTTGCAATTGATACAAATTGTGTAAACTTGTATCTATAAATTTATGAAAGATACAACCTATAAAAGTATAAATCTTTTCAATCTTTTACTACAACATAGCAACTAAAATAAAATTTAATAACATTATCAGTTCAATATATCTTTCTTTATATATGATGTGTCACGATAATTTCAATCTTCAAAAAATAAAGGTAAATAATTAACGAAGGAGCGAAAGCAACTGTTTGTTTCAGAAACTATTTTTCTTAAAATTCTTAAAAAACAACAATGTCATCAATTAAAACATCGCATTAAAAAGGTAAGAAATTCAACTACAAGATAACAAATTATTTCACATTATTAATCAGTCAGCTGCAATGCCACTTCTCCTTTGAAAAGAAGTTACAAGTACGCCTGTTGTGACCTGCATAACCACATCTCATGCAATAATTACTGCTCGATGTCATTATTTCACTTGATTTCTTGTGCTTGTTTTTCTTTGGCCTTCCGGGTTGACGCTTGTATTTTGGTGGTAACACAACTTCGTCCATAATTTCTTGTGGCACAATCCAGTCCTTCTTATCGGGCATTGGAAACATAGATTCTTCATAGTCTTCCTTAATATTTTGGAATAATAAAACTCTGAAAAATAAGGCTTCATATCAACTACATGCTTGCTTTTTAGAACTGCAATCGCGTGTTCACATGTTATCTTGTCCAATTGGAATCTACCGCAAGTGCAAGTCCTCCTATCAAGACATACTATGTACTTCCTCCCATCATCGTAAACAGAATATACTTATATTGATGACGCACTAAACTACAAGATTAGTCATAGTATGTTTACACATAAATATGTATTGATCTTTTTTAGAATATTTTGTTTAACTTCAACAAAAAAATTGATTAAATTACTGTAACATTTTTTAGAATAAAATTTTTAAAACAAATAGTATCCTGTATTATGAATAAAAAATTCTATAATATGTAAAACTAAACAAAACAAAACATCAAAACTAACCTTAAGCCTTGCAGATTTTGAAGTATTTAGCTGAAGAATTCCTTCAAATCTACTACCAAGTGACGCGTTTGCATAAGATGCTCTTTCTCTATTCTTGAAATTCCACTTTTCAAATAATTTTCTAGCCTGCTCCAAAAATTCTATTATCGACAACTCACGTGCTAGCTTCAATTTACCATTTATGCACTCCGCTATATTTGATGTCATCATTCTACCACGGTTAACAGGTGCATACACGCATGCCCACTTTTCAAATGCAACATCCTCAAGATAAGACTTTACCCTCTGATCAATCTTCCCAACTTGATTCCAAAAAATATCAAACTCATCCACAAGTGTCAAATGCATGCGAGGTGCGGCACATTTGGATATACAACACTCACAATATTTATTATGCTTTCATAATGGTCGGATACAACACACATACTATCGCGCTCTCCAAAAGCAATTATGAAATTCTCAAAAAAAACAAGTCCACGAATTATCATTTTCATTGTCAACAACACCACACGCAATCGGCAGAATGCGTCCTACAATTTTGATAATAGAAAAAAAAATTAATTAAGCAGATACAAGTAAATGATTTTTCAAACTGAAAAAAGAATTAACAAAAATTATGATCTGAATTACATCACAAAATAAATATACATACAAATAAATATAAATTACCTTCTCGATCAAGAGTGCTTGCGGAAACAAATGTACCTTTATATGCTCCACTCAAATGCACACCATCAACCACAACTACAGGCCTGCAATACTCGAATCCATTCTTCAAAGGTTGCAATGCCACGAACAAATACATAAATTTATTATCCTCTAATTTATGCATTCTAATATATGAACCTGGATATACGGAATTTAACATGTATAAATATCGAGCCATTTGTCGATAACCGTCCGCAGATTTCTCTCTTAACATCTCAATCGCACGTTTTTTAGCCCTCTAAGACTTCTGATAGTTAATGTCTAAATCGAAAGTATTTTTAATATCTTCGATTATATCTTTTGGGGTGTGTATTCTCTTATAATTGATAAGTTTTGGTGCAGTAAAACCACTAACAAACCCAACTGTAGCTTGAAGTTGAGTAAAAACTCGATCTTTCAACGGTCATGTGTGAACATCTTGGAAAAATCTACCTTTAAATAGTTTTGTCCCCTGACGACATGATGCTTTAAAGATCCAAACACAATCCTCCGAACGGTATCGTAGGACATAGCTGAATTAATGAAAACAAAAGTTCAAATTATTTTTCTTCGCACACTGAGAAAAAACAGATTTCTATATTCATTAACTGAATTAAATACTTGTACAACATGTATCTAGAAAATTTACAACATGTATCTAAGATATTTCTATGTATCTAGGACATTTCTGTTATATATGTGAAACTAATACACAACAAGAAACATAATTAAACATAACTTCATAAACTGAGATACAAGATGAGCAAAATGTATCATTTTCATAACAAAATGTATCATTTTCATAACAAAATGTATCTCGGCATGAAACTTGTACAACATGTATCTAGGAAATTTACAACATGTATCTAGGACATTTCTATGTATCTAGGACATTTCTATTATATATGTGAAACTAAAACACAACAAGAAACATGATTAAATATAACTTCATAAACAGAGATACAAAATTAGCAAAATGTATCATTTTCATAACAAAATGTATATCGACGTTAATAACATAAAGACACAAAAATAATCTGTAAAATAATCATCAACCAAACATTGAATACAAAATTAAATTAACGTACACAAAATTAACAACACTTGCTACATAAAAAATATAACATACCATTTCTTGTCCGGTCTTTTGGCATAGTAATTGAAGGAATGCTCAATTACAAATCACGCCATAACGAAAATGAGAGTACACTTGTCCTTGTAGATTTGTCCAACCGTAACATCACTATGTTTGCAATCAGTAATGATCTTGTTCCCCTTGCTATCCAACAAAGGCATAGGAGAAGTAGAATTAGATTTATAACTAATTATTTCTGCAACTTTTTCTGATGGACTTTCCAAACACATTACAGCACCAACTTTCCCATCAAAAAGCATTTCACTAGCAGACTTATCTAATGTAGTGATGATAAGAGGATACTTCCCAAATCCACGCTCAGTATTTTTTATTTCGACGTACAGCTTCACGCTCATTTCGTTCCGAATCAACAACGGACAAGCATTTCTTTCAACAATGTAACGAGCTTCAATTTTTTTCCTTGTTTCGTCGATTTTCAGTTCTCCCGCAATTGTAGAAATCAGCTTTTCGTAAGTAACATGTTCACTGACCATAATTTCATCACTCTTATAACCAACATACTCGATGTCATTAACCCTAACAACGAAATGACGTAACAACACCGAAATATTCATATCAAACAAATGAAATTAACAAATCAAATAAAAAAAATGGTATGTTTTCTCTGCAAATTTGAGACTTTTGCTCTTTACCTTATGTTTTCTCTGAACAAGAAGAATGGAGATTTTTCAATTTCAAAAAAAAATTATTACAAAAACGTTTATGTTTTAACGTGGTGGAATAATAAACTGATTACCATAAATTGTGAGATTTCATTTTATTTTTTACCTTAATTAGTTAGCTTAAATGTTGTTTTAATGCAAACTTATCTGTTACATTCCTTAAAACATGCTGATTTAGTTAATTAATACTTGTATCAATAGTATGTATCTAATGTGATTAACATGTATCATCAGAGGTCAAATGTTGAGATTTTAGGAGATTTTGAAAAAAGTTGGAATTTTTAGTAATTAATAGTAAACATATCGTTATATATGTAATTTTTACTATTAAAAGCGGAGTTCTAGACCAATACTACTAAATTTTGATTTCTAACTTGATTATAATTAACGAACTTAAACTATTGCGCCCAACTGTAAAAAAAAAATATTGAAAAATACCCAATTTTATTTATAGTGAACTTCTATTGGAATTTCTTTTATAGTTGGTACCTTTTGTTTTGCCAATATTTAGGATATAAACTAAATTACTATTATGTCTATTTTATCAAGGAGTTTTCATATATTTTAGGAATCCTTGGTTTGTTCATATATTTTAGGAGTACATAATTTATTAATAATAAATTGAGGCAAAAAAGTTAAAAAGCTATTTTTTCTATTGCTGATTCTTTTAATGAAGGACAAAAAGTTCAAACATAGAGTCAGAGTAAAGCATCTAGTACCCTCTTCAACTATGACCAAATTTTCTACGACACGCTCCAACTTCATCGGGTTCCTATTACCCTGAACTAAATTTTAGCGTATTTTTGTCAATATTTTTAGCTGACGTGACACCTTTGACATGGGTCTCATTTTTATGTAATCAAGGTGCCACATCAGCACTAGAGGGTGACAAAAATACGTTAAAGGGTGATAAAAATACGCTAAAATTGACTTCAGAGAGTATCGTTACAACTTTGGCCAAAATTGACTTTAGATATAATAGAGACCTGTGAAGTTAGAGTGTATCGTAACAACTTTGGCCATAATTCGAGGAGGTGTTAGATGCTTATCTCATAGAGTTATAAACTAATACTACTTCTAAATTTTGATTTCCAACTTAATTATAATTATAGATATTAAACTATTCAGTCCAACTATTAAAGAAGATACTGAAATATACCCGTGCAGAATATTTGATAAGGGATATTCGTCAATGGGTTTCGAGAAACTAGTCATAATAAAATCAGGTACAAACAGTAAAATCAATAATGCAGAAAAGAGTAAAAACAACATATGACAGTAAAATCGGTGAACAGAATCAGTAATAATAACAGTCCCACTAAGCGGATCAAGACATCGTTCTCGGCTATCTACTACTTTCTACTCTAATTTTCGGCCTCTGTATCTTTCAATCAAGAGATATTGATTTTGATAAGCTGCAAGTGTGTCATGTAATGTTGATGAAATCCTTTGATCATTCATATATCTCTGTTGTAGGTTCATCAATATTCATCACAAGTTGTAGTAAACAGACCATGCTCCGAAACCCAAATATCACCAAAAGAACTATCATTGATCAACTGATCTTCATTGTCACAAGTAATTGCATTCTGAATAAAATAATGATTAATTAGTCCATCCCCAATATTCGATATTAGACCACGAAAATCACAAAGCAAACAGTTGATCACAAAATCTTTAGCCATAGGTGATAGTTGATCCATAATCTCCTCACCAAAATATTTGCTAATCTTTTTCATATAACAAGTAGGATCCCCATTGAGCATCTTTATAACAGCATACCCTACAACGCGTACATCGTAAACTTGATAATCATCGCGAGTTGTTACTTCTGTGGCCGTTTCAAAATCAGCCATCTTTATTAATTTGTTAGTTGGAAAAACAAGTATGTTGCTCAATTTTATATCGTAATGAGAATACCCTTTATTATGAATGCGACGAATGATCATTAAGAGTTGATACGCATAGCGCGCTGCCTATGGTTCTGGAATTTTCCCATTAAAAGGATGTAATCTCGTAAAGTGCCACTAGGGGCACATTTGAGCAAGAGATTGTACGTATTTTTGCGGTATTCCACACTTTCATCTTCACTGAAACATCGAACGATGTAGGGCGAACCATTTAGTTCGTTCAAGCTACATCGTTCTATTTTTAGTGCAAACGATGTTTCAACCAGTGCAGATTTGACAGCTGCTGCTATTACATAATTCGTGGAGGAAGAAGGCGTAGCCAAATGTCTGGACCGTTTGATCCAACCCCAAGAACGTACTGTTTTTTTCAATGCATGTTGCAATCTTACTTCTTTCAATTTAGAATTTTGAATGAATGATGGAATTAAGAAGTTGTAGGTAGGTTCTTATATATATATATATAGAAAGAGGTTTAACCTTTTCCAACTCACAATGGACCACCTTTTCCTACATCTAATTGGATTGTATCTTCCTGTGGAAATATGTGAGTTAACTAGTAAACAACCACACACAAAGCAAATAGCCAAAGATAAATCACGGTGGGGACTGGTCGGGTCACATATTCCGGCGAGGTGAAAGGAGATGGGTGGTGGTCAACTGGTTGTTGTTGTTGTTTTCTGGTGGGAGTCTACTGAATCGGAACAATGGATCGGTTTTCTGATCGCTGATTTTGGAGTTTAGTGGGCGGCACTAGAGCTCTGGTGATGGCCGGAGTAGTTTTGGTGTTCGCGGGTTAAATCAAGGGAGTTGGGGGGTCGATTTTGCGTCAATGGAGAAGCTTCTCTTTAGGGAGTCCGTTCATGGCTTCTCCTCCTATATGTGTGTATGTAGTTGCAGTTTATATGTTATTCTCTAATGGAGATTTTTTTCCCCTAAAAAATTATGTGATGAGAGTATATTTGATTATGTACCAAGTCTTGATGGGCAAGATAAAAATAAAATAAATCAAAATTAAAAGATATTTTTTGGATCAATAAAACTACGCCAAGTGGCATTATTTAATTCGTCATTATTTTTAGAATTTTTAAAAATTCATTCGAAAAGTAAGCTAATTAGATAAAGTCAACAAAACTTGAAATATGAAGCTCGAGAGATCAAAATTACGTGTCTACACTTTGCATCTCAAAAATTAAAAAAAAAAAAAAATTAAAATAAATATTTATTTTTCCTTTTGAACCAACGGACTTCGTGTGGTTAAATTAGAGAACTCTATAAAGAAAACTAAATAAGATGCCTCTAAGTTTTGTTTGTTACCTAAAAGGTGAAGTATCGATGACTATTAATAATTAAGCCACCAATGAGTGTCTTAATAATAGAAATCTTGATCATAATTGTAAATAAATAGACTGTATATTTGTGAATTATGGTACTTGTAATATCTTCAGATGTTTTTCTACTATAGATCATACGATTTATAAAAATTGAAAAGACGAAGATTCTGAAACAAACCTCAAAGTTGATCAAATTAAGCAATCATTTATCAAATTTGGAAAATATAAATAACATGTCTATGTTCAAAACATTGTGACACTGAAATCTTGAAATTCTAGATCATGTTGAATGATCAAAATTGATGAACTTTTACACCCTTTTAATCTAATTCTACCATAATTCTATTGATTAATTTAGTAAATCACAACAAACCCCATACTAAAAATAGAGTTCTAGACAAATACTACTTCTAAATTTTGATTTTTAACTCAATTATAATTAAAGAACTAAAAATATTCAGTCCAATATTAAAAAAAGATATTGAAATATAACCGTGCTTCTAGTTCTATACCAACTTTGATACCCATGTGCTTTAATTTGTTAATAATAATTTATTTTATTTTATATATGGGATTACAAGTTATGCATATTCTCAAACCAAACATACATATTCTTAGACCATACACATGTCCAATACATGTATTATATTATCGTAACTATTATAATATTTGATAATGGATATTCGTGCAATACGTTTCCAGAAACTAGTCATAATAAAATCAGATATTAGAAGTGAAAGATGATAATGCTGAAAACAATAAAAATAATATGTAATAGTAAAATTGGTGATCCAAAATAGTATTTGAGTAATAAAAACAATCCCGGTAAGGAGAACTAGGCACAGGTCTTGACCTATATCTTCTAATCTAGAGTCTTATTGATTTCGATAAGCGACAAGTGTGTGATGTCATATTGGTTTTGGTCAGGTCTATATTGATGGATTCCTTTGATCAATCATATGGCCCTGTTGTAGGTTCATCAATATTCATCACAAGTAAATAGACCATGCTCTGAAACCAAATTATCACCAAAAGGATTATCATTGATCAACTGATCTTCATTGTCACAGGTAATTGCATTCTGAATAAATAGATGATTAATTAGTCGATCCCCAATTTTCGATATTAGACCACGAAAATCACAAAGAAAACAGTTGATCACAAAATCTCTAGCCATCAGTGATAGTTGGTCCATAATATCCTCACCCCTGATATTTGCTAATCTATTCCATAGACTAAGTAGGATCCCCATTGAACATCTTTACAACAACATACCCTACAGCGCACACATCATAAAATCGATAATCATTGCGAGTTGTTACTTCCGTGGTTGTTTCAAAATCAATTTTATATCGCAATGAGAATACCCTTTATTATGATTGTGACGAATGCCCATTAAGAGTTGAAACGCATAGAGCGCTGCCTCTGGTTATGAAATTTTTCCATTAAAAAGGATGTAATCTCGTAAAGTGCCACTAGGAGCACATTCAAGAGATTGTACGTCTTTTTTATCGTATTCCACACTTTCATCTTTACCGAAACATCGAACGATGTAGGGTGAACCTTTTAATTTGTTCAAGATATTTCGTTCTACTTTAAGGGCAAGTGACTTTTCAACTAGTGCAGATTTGACAGCTGCTGCTATTACATAATTCGTGGAGGAGGAAGGCGTAGCCAAATGTACAGGGCCGTTTGATCCAACCCCAAGAACGTACTGTTTTTTCCAATGCATGTTGTAATCTTACTTCTTTCAATTTAGAATTTTGAATGAATAATGGAATAAAGAATATGTATGTAGGTTAGGGGTGTCTAACGGGCCGGGCCGGGCCAACCCGGAACCGGCCCTCCCATTTTACCCGGGTTCCGGGCCGGTTTCGGGCCGGGTTTAGCATTAACCGGGACGGGCCGGGCCAAACAGTAAAAAAATTAAAACCCACCCGGACCCGGCCCACTAAACCCAATCCGGTTAAACCCACCAAGACCCGGTCAAAACCGGTTAAAAACCGGTCAAACCCGTTTAAAAAATAAATAAAAAATCCAATATACACTATATACACTCCAATATACAACATATATTTTTAAAAAAATATATAAAGTATAAACAATTACACATATATACGTACCATTCAATATATAATTATATATGACTATACGTACTACTTTAAATAAAACATTTGCTATAATAGTATAATATATATATATATACACTACAATATATATATATACTAATTTATAAAACATATACACATGTATACGTTAAATATATACTACTTTAGAAGATATATACACATATATATGCACCATTCAATATATATGTACTACTTTAAATAAAATATATACTACAATATAGTGATATACATATATATATATACAATAATATGTATATATATATAGTTACATACTAATTTATAAAACATATACACTTGTATACTTTAAAGATATACGTCTATAGAAGATATATACACATATATACGCACCATTCAAAAGATATGTACTACTTTAAAAAAAGTATATACTACAATATATATACTAATTTATAAAACATAAAGTAATGTATACGTTAAATATACACATCTATACAAGATCTATTCACATATATACACTCTATTCTATGTATATGTAATACTTTAAATGAGATATATGCAATATATATACATTACAATATATATTTGTATAGTTATATACTAATTTATAAAATATATACACATGTATACGTTAAATATACACGTCTATAGAAGATCCATTCACATATATACACTCTATTCTATGTATATGTAATACTTTAAATGAAATATACTATAATGTATATACATTACAATATATATTTGTATAGTTATATACTAATTTATAAAAAATATACGCATGTATACATTAAATATACACTTCTATAGAAGATATATACACGTGTATACGCACCATTAAATGTATATATACTACTACTTATAAAATATACTACATTATATATACATTACAATATGTATAGATATACTTATATACTAATTTATAAAACATATACACATGTATACGTTAAATATACACTTCTATAGAAGATATATGCACAAATATTCAAAATTTATTCAAAAAAAAATAAAAAACAACGACTAAGGACTGAATGAATTTGGGGAATTTTATTGATTGCAAAATGATCCAAAATTTATAATTTACATGAATGAAAAATCTATAAATTATGCATCATTTTTTCCAACTCATTCATGTTAATATTAATGGGAACTTGCATAGGATAATCAAAGTCAACGGGGGCAAAACCATGCATTGGACTTGATTCTGCTGAGTTCTCCCGTGAAGTCATAATTTCTTCTAGTTTCAGCTCGTCGCTCGGCTCCGGTTCCATTCCTTGGTTTCTTCTTTCCGCTCTAATCCAATCTCTGAGGCAAACTAGAACATTCATTGCATTGCTTCCCAATGAGTGTCGGTTGTCTCCAAGCTGCTGCCGTCCCTGACTGAAGGCGCTCTCTGATGCAACGGTTGACATTGGAACATTCAAGATATCTTTAGCTAATCTTGAAAGCACAGGATATTGTGATTCATTATTCCTCCACCAATCCAGCGTGTTGATTCGTCGTCTGCGATCCTCTGGTGCCGTCCGAAGATAATATTTCAGCTCTTCCCGATAAGTTGATGTGTAAGTTCTCTCATCAACACTGTTCCAACAATTTAAATCATAAAACGAATCAGAAAAACCACTATGTGCCGGCCTTTTAGAAGATGAAGGCTCCTCGGGAGGATGAGGAGCGACAGTTGGAGTGATATTTGTAGGTACGGCTGAATCAAATAAATCAGCATAGTGATTATATAATTTTTCTATATAATCTTTTGCATCAGCCGTAGCCGTCCACAAATCAGGCTGTACTTGTTCAGAATCATGGTTAGTATTTATTTCTAAGTTAGTATAAATAAGAGTACTAAAGTGACACATATTATTATATTTCATGCACGGATTTAGCATAGCACCAACCAAGTAAATAGGGGGAATCGGGAAAAAATATTTTTTAAATTTTGTAAACATGGCGCCAACAGCTTCTTTATAACCTTCTTTATTTTTATATTGTTGGAGCAAACCAGAAATATCGGCTATATATGCCAAAATATTACAAACAGTAGGATAGTAAGCACCGGAAAATTCAACCGTAGCTACATAAAATTTTTCTAAAAACATAACAAGATCATTAATTACAACCCAATCAGAATTATGTAGCATGCAATCAGCAGAATCAGCAAATGAACCGCAATGTTGGTTAAAAGCTAGTGTAATAGGAATTCTATATTTATAACAAGTTTTTAAAAATTCATACGTAGAATTCCATCTAGTATCAATTTCCTCAGGCATCAAAATCGGTGTAAGTCCATTTTCTTGACATTTAACTTTAAATTCTCTAATTCTCGATCTACGATTATTTCCTTGAATAAAACCAACGGCAAGACGAATTTTTTCAATATAAAGCTCAAAAAACTCAAGACCATCTTTTACAATTAAATTATATATATGACATGCACACTTAATATGAAAAATTTCAGGCAAGGACGGAGATAGCGTAGATTTTATTTTTGTTATAGCAGTCTTGTTGTTAGAAGCATTATCAAAAGCAATACATAAAATTTTATTTTCTATACCATAGTATCCGGCAATTTTAACAATAGAATCAGCAATAAATTGTCCAGTATGTTTACGATTTTCATCATATAAAAAAGCAAGAATACGTTTTTGCATCACGAAATTACTATCCATCCAATGACAAGTAACGGTTAAATAATCATTTTTATTTACAGCACGATCAAGATCAGAAGTTAGGGACAATCTACATTGAATATTTTTTAACAATGTTGATAAATAAAAACAATATTGTGAATGGAGTCTAAAAATATCAGACCGACAAGTAGTTCTAGGAATACCATTAAACATAGGATTATAAATTGCTTGTATATAACGAATAAAAGCATCAGAAGAAGGAAAACTAAAAGGCAAACAACCCACAGCTACCATTTTAGCTATTTCTTCCCTGTCCCTCAATTTATTATACTTTTTCGCTACTTGACCGGTTGTTGGGTCCATTCTAGTTTGCGTTGACCCACCAACATCCCCACCACCTTTTGCAATATTTAACTCTCTTTTGTGATCTTCATCTATATGTCTCATTAACGTACCCGTACCCCCTTGCTTGCCTCCACTTCTATGCTTATATATTTGTTGACAAATATTGCACTGCACCTCAATATCTGATATACGTTCAAAAAATTGCCATGCAATACTAGTTCTTTTACGAGGTTTTGGGGCACTGGGAGGACGGGAAGGGAGATTAACTGATTCAGATCTAACGTTAGCATCTCCTACTGCGGGTGTTTCAGCAATATTTTCATTATCTTCGTCTAAATTAACTGCATCTACTTCATTTTCTTCTTCTATACCATAATTTTCCTGAGCTTCTACATAATCCATATCGTGAGCACCTACACCTATTTCTTCCTCAAAAGGTGTACCAAGCGGTACCGGAGGCGAAGGCACACGGGTATATCTATTACTTGAACTACCTCTACCACTAGTAATTCGCTTTTTACTACCACTACCGCTTCCGGGACAAAAAATTTTAACACCTTTAGCAGCGAGGTTTTTTAATTTATCCATAATATAAATTAAATTAAACTAAAAATGTTCAAAATACACAAATATAATAAAATTAAATAATAAACAATTAATAAAATAAATAAAAATTAAACGTAAGAGATGGAACGACAATACCAAATTTTGGAAGTATCCGAAGATTGCGACTTTGGAAACTTCCGCTCGTACTTTGTAAACGAAAATTAAAAAATTAAAGTGAACACTTTAAGAAATTAAATATATTGAATATTAGAGAATTGAGAATTGAGATTTGAGAGAGAATGAGATTTGAGAGAGTGAAAAATTGTGTGAAAAATGATTTGAAGTTGTAGGGTATTTATAGATTTTTTTTGGGGATCAAAAAATATTTTTTAAAGTTTTTTTTTTTTTTAATTAAATGGGCCCAAACTAGCCGTTTGGACCCAAAAACGGCTATATGGCCGTTGGGCCAACAGCTAGTTGGCCCAAAATTAATTTTTTTTTTATTTTTTTTATATTCCGGGCCGGGCCGGGCCGGTTAACCGGCGGGCCTGGACCGGGCCGGGTTAACCGGGCCCATTTTAAAAAAAAAACGGCCCGGGACCCGGAACCCTTAAGCCCTAGGGCTTACCGGGCCGGGTCAAACCGGGCCGGGTTAGCTAATAGGGCCGGGTCGGGCCGGGTCAGCCCGGCCCGTTTGACACCCTTAATGTAGGTTCGTGTATATATAGGAAGAGGTTTAACCTTTTCCAACTCACAATGAGCTACCGTTTCCTACATCTAATAGGATTGTAACTTCTTGTGGAAATTGTTAGAGATTACATACTTAAGATGGTCCACATTCAGTCTCTAACACCCGTGTTAAAATTTATAGAGAAACACACCACAAATTTACATAAATAAAAAATATCTATAAAAAAATAGAATATGCGAGAGGAAAGGTGCGTACCTTTATCCGTGATTGCAACACGTAAGCAAAAACGAACTAGGTTGAGTCTTTCTCTCCTTTGCTTATGACGGCTAACAACTTATGAAAATACGTCTTTTATGTTAAAGCTAGGAAAGGGGATCTAGCCTTAGATTTATAGGCTTAAAAACCTTAACCTATTGCGCACCTCACTGTGGCAGGTTTACTACAGGCCTACCCTATTTCCAGCTCACACCAATAACATGAAATAGATACAGGCCCATATGAAATCCGCATGAATACATGACCTATGTCTTATCCACCAACTAATAACATCAGCCCGTTGTACTTTAACATAATAAAAAGTTAATGTTAAGTCCACATAAAATAAATAATTCTAACATTCTCCCACTTGGACAATGTCAACTTTTAAAGAAAAGTTTAGGAAAACTTATTTTTATGAAAATGACTCTCGGGCTGAATAGACAGTGGCCGTAAACATTTAGTGGTTGAATGTCATTTCCAACATAGTTCAGTCAAGCAAAACATCACTGTTGAACTGCAGCATTACTTGCATCAACCAACGACACAAGACTAGTCCTCAATTACTAACCCTGAAGTTTTGTAGACATAAACAAAATAATGCGGTAGTGTCGCAAGAAATAGCCAACATGGACTCCAAATCGAGGCTATTTCATTGTTAGTCCTTCAAACGATTTTTCATATCGATATGTACGCTTAAAATCAACATGAATACCATAGAAAAATCGTCACCACAGTTTTCTGTTATAACATGTATGAGCATTAAAACAACTGTGCTCCACTAGAAAATCTTGATTTTCAAGGTTCAACGTGTGCAACATATTACATGGTGCAACAACCAAAAAATCCACAAGGTAGAATGATATACAATATATGTCTCCAAAAGAAAGATCCAATAAAACAACAATATGATCTTATCAATATGAGACATAGCGAACATATAAGGCAAAAAGCCTTAATATAATAAAACAATATTAAAGTGTGCACAATAACAATCAACAACATAAATGATAGAAAAATCTACCATACCATAAATGTAAATTCAATAGATAATATCACCATAAGCCTGAAAAAATAAGGTGAATAGTCTAATGATAAATGAATAACAATATTAAATACTCCCACTAATCTAGCAAATCAAATGACTCAACAACACCTATATTCTGAACATGTTTTATTAAAAACCATGGGTCTTAGCCCCTTGGTTAGTAGATCAGCAAGCATCAAATCAGTAGGTATATTTCAATCACAATGTCCTCTATTTTAACCATATCTCTAACAACCAGATATTTTATTTCCATATGCTTAGAAGCTGAAGAAGATTTATTATCTTTTGAGTAAATCACAGTTACCTTGTTGTCACAATAAATCTACAAGGTCCTAGAGATGGAATCAACTACCACAAGCCCTGAAATAAAATTCTTAAGCCAAATGGCTTGTGTAGCTGCATCATAACATGATACAAATTTTTCTTGCATAGTGGAAGATGTTGTAAGAGTTTGCTTCACACTCTTCTAAGATATCGCACCCCCTACAAACATAAAGATAAAGCTAGAAGTGGACCTCAAATCATCAGGACACCCAGCAAAGTCTGAATTTATGTAACCAATTACCTCAAGGTCGTCAACCCTTTTGTACATTAACATATAATCTCGTCTTCTTCAAGTACCTCATTACTTTCTTAGAAGCAACCCAATGGCTTCTTCATGGATTAGTTTGATAACTTTCAAGAGCATTGACAATGAAAGCAATGTCAAGACGAGTGCAAACTTGTGCATATATAAGACTTCCAACAGAACTTGGATAAGACACATCTTTCATAGAATCCTTCTCAAGATCATTTTTAGAACACAAGTCTAGGCTTAACTTATCACCTTTCACCACAAGGACATCACCGGGCTTATAATCTTTCATTTGAAATCTTTTCAAAATACGATCAATATAGGCCTTTTGTGAAATCCCCACTAACTTACGAGATCTATCTCATCGAATCTCAATGCCTAGAATAAATGATGTCTTTCCTAGATCTTTCATATCCAACACTTCGTTCAATGAATGTTTAGTTTTATGCAACAGTCCCAAATTATTTGTAGCAAGTAAAATATCATCAACATAAAGAGTAAGAAAAATGAACTTCCTCCCATTGATATTGAGATAGATGCAATGATCAATCTTGTTCTCTAAAACCTCATAGAAGTGATAATTTTCTCAAACTGCAAGTACCATTGTCGAGAAGCTTACTTCAAGCCATAGATAGATTTATTCAATTTACACATTAGATGCTCACTGCCTTTACCAACAAAACTTTGGGGTTGTTGCATGTAATCCTCTTCATTAAGATATCCATTCAAAAAGATTATCTTTGCATCCATATTATGTAGCTTAATATCAAAATGGGCTACCAATGCCATAACGATCCTAAAAGAATCCTTAGATGACACCGGTGAAAAATTTTCATTGTAATAAACTCCTTCTCGCTGTGTGAATCCTTTAGCAACTAATCTCGCCTTGAATCTTCAACATTTCCATTTGAATCCTTCTTGGTCTTGAAAACCAGCTAGGTATATTAAATAATTATCTGATAGCAGTGATCGTCTTGGTCTACTTGTTCTCCTTACATTCTGAACCACTTGATCAACAAAAATAGGTGCTTGAACTACTTTTTCAATAATAGGCACCTGAATTTCTGGAGGTACAAAGTTATCAGTTTGCACATGTATATGAGGTTTATCATGTATAGGTGCAGACCCAAATGATTCTGAGGTAATAGTAAGGGGAATTATGAAAACTTCATTACTTTTAGTTTGCTCACGAGAAATATTCTGAAAACAATCCTTATCTGCAATATCAAATTCAAGAAATTTTGCATTTTGAGATTCAACTATTCTTGTTCCCCTTGTAGGATAGTAGAACTTGTATCCTTTAGAATAAGCTGGATAACAAATGAAAAAATAATGTGAGGTTCTATGTTGAGTCTTTCATTTCTTAAGGACTATATATCTTTACCTCTGCAGGACATTCCCAAACTCTAAAATGATTTAAACTGGATTTTTTACTGGTCCACAACTCAAAAGGGGTTTTAGGCACTTACTTGGAAGGGACGTAATTAAGATTGTACATGAATGTTTTAATAGCTTCACCCTAGAGGAACTCAGGTAAGTTAAATCTACTCATCATACTTCTCATCAAATCTTTTAAAGTACGATTTCGCCTTTCGACTACATTATTTTGGCCAGGGATGTCAGGAATGGTGTACTAAGCAACTATGCCACAATCTTGTAAATATTTGGCAAAGGGTCCCATATGTTTCCCAGTCTCAGTGTATCTATCATAGTACTCACCTCCACGATCATACCTCACTATCTTAATAACCTTTCCCAGTTGTTTCTCTATTTTAGTTTAAAACACTTTGAAAATTTTAGGAGAATCTGATTTTTCTTTAATAAGAAAAATATAACCATACCGAGAAAAGTCATCAATAAAGGTGATAAAATAACTTAAACCACATATTGTAGTAGAATATGTACCACTTATGTCTGCGTGAATGATTTCCAACAAACCAGAACTATGAGTAGCATTCTTTTTTCTTGTTTTAGTCAACGTTTATCTAATGCAATCAAGACATGTTCCTATGTCCCCAAAATCAAAAAAAGGTAAAATATTAGACTTAATCAATCTATCAACTCGATATTTAGAGATATGACCTAAACGCCTATGCTACAACATGTCTGATTTTTTATTTAAAATTAATCGTTTAGACCCAACAATTTTAGAATTAAAAGAGTTGTATTCAAAATTAGAAGTCAAGGAAATTGTAAAAAAAACATCAGATAGGATTCTATGACCAACAACTCGGAAGTTCAATAGAAAATTAATTTTTCCATTACGAAAATTAAAACCATAACCAAATCTGTCTTAAACTAGAATTGAAAGCAAATTTTGTCTAAAAGTCAGTACATAAAGAGTGTTTTCAAGTAAAAGCTTATAGCCAGTTTATAAGTCTAAAACTATAATTTCTATGAACTTTAATTCAACTTGGACATCTGTGGCAACTCTAATTCTTGACTTTGTTTTTTTTGGCTTTATTTTATCTTTGAACCCCTGCAAAGAAATGGCAACATAAGAAGTAGCTCCACTATAAAACCACCAAGAATTAATGGGGACATCTACAAAGTGTGACTAAAAAAATAAGATCTAGGTGATTACCTTCTCTTGACTCCTTTTTTATCCAAGAATGAAATTCGGTGCAATCTCTCTTCTTGTGACCAGGTTTCTTACAAAAGAAGCAATTATTATTTTTTGTAAAAAATATGTTATTGGACCTAGGATAATCAGTCTGATCTATATCATGCCTTTTGTTGTCCTGGCCCTTCTTACAAGTATGATTATTAGATCTTTCAAACTTCCTAGGTCCCTTGCTAGAGCTTGCTTTGGAATCATGAGAAGCTAACATGGCAACCTCATCCTTCTCCTATTTATTTTTTTCCTCTTCAACAACACATTTAGAAATGAGATCATTGATTGATCAAGATTCATCCTGAGTATTATAGTTAGTTTTTATTTGGCTAAACTCAGCAGACAAAGAATTAAGAGCAGAGTAAACAATGTAAGTATCAAGAAGAGTTATTTTAAGAGTTTTCAGTTTGGACTAAATGTGGACTATCTTAAGTATGTAATCTCTAATACCCCCAGTAAAGTCATACCTCATCCCTGCAAGTTTATTCATTAGATCTCTAGTCTCAGCCTTGTTGGATACAAGATACCTTTCTTTCACTTGGGCAAGAGACTTTTTAGCATTGGTAGTTTCAGGCAAGCCACTTTTAAGGTGCTCAGCAACTGACCTCCTAAAGGCAAGGATGAATAGACTATTAGATCTCTACCACTTAGAATAATATTGTTTTTTAGCTGTTGTACTAGAATCAGTGAAAGCGGAGGCTCATCCTCACACAAAGCTTGATCTATGTCAGTCATGCCTAAAGCAAATTCAAGATCATCTTTCAATCGCTTAAAGTTAGAGCCCGACAGAACAACAACTTCAACATTGTTATTGTTCAAATAAATGGTAACTATTCACAACACGACATGACTGAATTTATCAAAATAGCAAGACATAAGAATAATAATCTTATCACAACGATGAGTCCCACAACATTAAAAAGTAGCCCCCTTTGGGCAGGGCAAGAAAATATTTTAAATAGTAAAAACCTATCCTCTTTGGGCAGATAAATTTACTAAAATCAAAATATTTTCATATAATGGGGCTTATCACAATACTAATTTAAAACACACAATAAATCTCTTTTGGGCAGATCATTGTATGTTCTAACTTAGTGATATCCTTCAAAAAAGATTAAACAAGTCTCATAAAGTAAAGTAAATAGGTCACTTTGGTTTACACTATTTACCCTAATTTATAAAACAAGTTCAATCTCAGGGATTAAACATGTCATTGCTTAATTTGCTCATGTGACACAATAAGTAACCACACAATAAAAATATTATAAATAAAATTAACACCCTTTAAACAAGAAACGCAACGAAAAAAGAATTAAATTAGTGATAATATTAAACAAATTTCAAAACTCAATCATATTGAGGTTCTCAAAAAATACATCATAGTATTCAATCATAGAGTTCAAGATCTATGTGAAAAGTTCTTGATATCAAGTGTTAAAATTTATAGAGAAACACACCACAGATTCACATAAATCAAGAACACATGGAATATGCGAGAAGAAAGGTGCGTACCTTTGTCCGTCATTTCAACATGTAACTGAAGATGAACTAGGTTGAGTCTTCCTCTCCATTGCTTATGATGGATGGCAGATTATGAGAGTACGTCTTGTATGTTAAAGCCAGGAGAAGGGACCTAGCCTTATATTTATAAGCTTAAAATCCTTAACCTAGTGCACCCGTCATTATGGGATCACAGGTCTATTACAGGCCTACACTATTGTCATCCCACACCAATAACATGAAATGGATACTGGTCCATATGGAATTCGCATGAATACACGGCCTGTGTCTTGTCCACCAACTAATAACATCAATCTGTTTTACTTTAACGTAATAAAAAGTTAATATTAAGTCCACCTAAAATAAATAATTCTAATAGAAATATGTTAGTTAACTAGTAAATAATTACACACAAAGCAAATAGAGAAGAAAAATCATACGGAGGGGGGGGGAACTGGTCGGGTCACATTTTTCGGCTAGGTGGAAGGAGATAGGTGGTGGTCAACTGGTCGTTGTTTTTTGGTGGGAGTCAACTGAATTGAAAAAATGAATTGATTTTTGGGTTGCTGATTTCGGAGTTCAGGGGGCAGCACCATAGCTGGTTTATCGGAACAGTGAGCTCCAGTGATGGACAGAGTATTTTTGGTTGTTGTTTCTGGTGTTCGCAGGTGCAATCATGGGAGGTGGGGGGTCAATTTTGCACCAATGGAGAAGTTTCTCCATAGAGGGTCCGTCTATGGCATCTCCTCCTAAATGTGTGTGTGTATCTGTTGTATATATGTTATTCTCCCATGGATATTTCTTTTTTTCTTGTTTCTTCAATTCTTGGTAGATAAAATTAGTTTAATTGTCTTTTACTGAAAAACTATGTGATGAGAGTATAATTTGTTTACGGTATCTGTGGGTACTAACGTACCTAGTCCTAATGGGAAAGATAAAAATAAAATAAAATAAATCAAAACTAAAAGTTAGTTTTTGGATCAATAAAATTGCGCTAAGTGGCATCATTTAATTCGTCATTATTTTTTATTTTTCAAAAATTTCATATAAAAAGAAAGATAACTAGATTAAGCAAACAAAAATTGAAATATGAAGCTCGAAAGATCAAAATTACGTGTCTACACTTTGCATCTCAAAAATTTTAAAAATAAATTTTATAGAAATAATATAAAATTTTCCTTAAAAGATATTGTGAATGACCTACAAAATTGATAATTAAATCTTTAGTTATTATACTAGTCACTAGATATATCACCAGATATCAACCCTTCTTGTGAACCAACGGACTTTAGGGTGTTAAACTAGAAAACTCTATAAGCAAACTAAATAAGATGCCTCTAAGTTTAGTTTGTTACCTAAAATGTGAAGTATCAATGACTATCAACAATTAAGGCATCAATGAGTGTGTTAAAATAGAACTCTTGATCATAGTTATAAATAAATATTATATATATTTGTGATACTTGTAATATCTTTAGATGTTTTTTTAACTACAAATCATACGATTTAGAAAAATTAAAAAGACGAAGACTCTGAAATAAAGCTCAAAGTAGATCAAATCAAGCAACCATTTATCATATGTGGAACGTGTAAATAACATTTCTATGTTCAAAACAATGTGACACTGAGATCTTAAAATTCTAGATTCTCTTCGAATAACATTGTGAACGATCAAAATATCCTTAACATATTAATGGAATTTTATACTCTTTTAGTCTAATTCTACCATAATTCTATTGACCGATTTACTAAATCACAACAAACCCCATACTAAAAATAGAGTTCTAAACAAATACTGTTGTTTCCAACAAAGTTTTACAGTGACAGAAATAAATTACAATCATAAATAAAAATATGAA
The DNA here is from genome assembly GCA_030864215.1 of Capsicum pubescens. Classification (NCBI taxonomy): domain Eukaryota; kingdom Viridiplantae; phylum Streptophyta; class Magnoliopsida; order Solanales; family Solanaceae; genus Capsicum; species Capsicum pubescens. Next base: position 94,292,106 of record CM061538.1, on the reverse strand, counting down.
GAAACATGATTTTTTATTGATAAACGATGCGGGTACAAATTTGTTCCTCCCTTGATTCTTCTCTCATGATTTTCTTCATAATTCTAGGGATGTCAATAGCGTATATGAATTTGATATGGATTTCTCCGTAGTTCGCGGGCCGTTAGTAGCGGATTTCTCGAACGTAGAAATATTTGAATTTGATCACCATGAAAGGAGGATTTATGGATTTTCTTGAAGTATTGATCTCATTATAAATATCCCATGAATTTTTGTGATATTGAAGACCATGGAGATACCTTTTAAGGGGATATATGCCCCTTTTATACAGGCGTAATTTAGGGTATGGGATATGTAAACACCTAATTTTTTACTAAACCTAATGTTTTTATATCATTTTAATGCTCAATTTATTTAATTTTTATTTTTAGGGCTAAATTAGATATTTTAAGTTTATATCTCATTTTACAAGGTTTGTTAAATTTTTTGGAAAACTACAAAAAATAGAGTCACATTTTAATAAGCTTTTATTTTACTACTTATTTATTTATTTATTTATTTTAAAAAATTATATTTGTCTTGTTATTTTAACTTTTAATAAAGAATCTAGTGATATTAATATTTTTTTAATCATATTTCTAAGGCTAGCTATTTAACTTATTTATATTTTTATTAAATTTAAATAGATTTTATCATTTTTATTTTTATTTAAAATATTTAAAAAAAAAAAAAACCTAGACAACTCCATCACCCATTACCTCCACTACATAACACAACTCATACCCCATTATCCCATATTTTTCCTCTACTCCACATGACACAACTCCTACACATGCACTATATAAACACAAGCACATAACAAGGAAGGGAAGATGACACGGGAAAACAAGAAAAACATTAAGAAAATGAGAAGACAACAAGGAGAAGAAAAAAAAATAAAGCAAAAAAAAGGGGATTAGAGAAAAAGAAACAGAAAGAAAAGACGAGAAAAACAAGAGAAAATCAGTGTTTTAGTTTAAGAAAAACTAAAGGAAAAAGAGTGGCGATTTGACTTGAGTTCAAGTTCGGGTTTCGTTCGAGTTACCGAAGACGACGTTCTTACTTCGATACTTGGTTTAATTTGTCATAAAGGTCTCTATCCCATCTTGTATTATTTATTTTATCAATGTTGTCGTGAATTAAAGCATGAATGAAATGGCTTACTTGATTTCATGTTGATCAATTTATCAAAATTGTGGATATGTATATGTCTAGAGTTGCTGCTCGGCTTATTTTAAATTACATTGGCAATACAGATACCCAACCTATGCTAATGGAGAATTCAAACAATTCATTATTGCTGCAAGTAGACACACGTGAAAAGAATAAAAATTGGATAGAATCTGTATATTATTTGTTACCTAAGAAATAATATTGGCTACCATCATTATTACCTTATGATTATCTATCATTAGTTTGGCATTATGCATGCCAATGGTTATCCTAATCATATCAAAATAATTGCTTCTTTCATGGTTCTTTGTAACCATTATTAATTGACCAGAAAACAATTGAAAAGAATCATCAAATAGTGATCGACTGGCATTAGAATAAATTTATGGATTAAGCATCTTCATCTATTTTCTTTTAAAAAAAAAATGACAACTTAAATACCAATGAACTGCATTCCATCATATTTACATAATTCTTCAAAGTGTCATTAATTTTTCTTTCTTTTAATTTGATTTAATTATATACGTGAGTGGATGTCCCGTTAGTTAGGTCTTTTCCCATCTTCTTAGTGTATGTGTGTATGTTTGGTTTAAGTTCAAATTGACTAATTAGTTGCTTGCATATTTTAACAAAAATGTCCTCTAACGATAGTTTGGTAGCAATGTTACGTACTAGTTATGTATCCTAGTTTAATTAATTTTCTTTCTACGTAATTATGTCTAGTTCAAGATTCATTTTTTTGTAATTTCTATTAGCATTTATAAGGATATATTAGTGTCATGTTAATTAGTTAGGATCTTAGAGTTTAAATTTATAGGCTCCTTTAGTTTTATATCCAGAGAGATACCAAATGGTTATGTATAATTGTAGTTTAGTTGGTTTTGGATTTATTTCAGTTAACGTTGAAGTTGGAAAGCCCTGCTACTAACCATTCGTTATAATAAAAATCAACATACTATTTTAAAGCCGATCTAATTGAGTTGGGTAGATTCTAAACCTATTAGTTGCTTATCTAGACATGGAAAATGGGACTATTCATAAATGCCTCAAAGGCGCGAGAAATATATCAAAACTCATGGTAAGATCGAAAAGTACTACTATCGGTAAGCCATGCATCAATATAATAAATATATTTCAAAATAAATAAAAGCGGGATAGAAGTCACTTTTAGGTTAACAAATATTTTAGATTAATTTAAGCCAGATGTAAGTCATTACAGCGATCGTGCTAGAACCACGAGACTCGAGGAGTATCTCACACCTTCCCTCGGTCAATAGAATTTTTTATCCAGATTTCTAGTTCGCAGACCAACAACATAGAGTCATTTTCTTTTGAATAGGGATTCAATAAGGTGACTTGGAACACCCAAACTCAATTTCAAGTGGCGACTCTGTAAAATAAATAATCCCTTTTCTTAACGTCACTTTAATTGGAAAAACCCATTTTCTCTAAAATCAACTCCCTAGCGGGGTCAGATGCGGTGAAAAATAGGGGTGTGACAGGATAGAGTAACCACCAAGTTAGATTTAGGGTAAATAGCTTCCAAGAACTCTAATAAAAATTGAACTCTTCTTGTAGAATCCTCAAAATTTCAGTATCTACAAATGCCCCCTACTTCAAGGCTTGTCGGAGAGTAGACTTGATGAAACTTAAATACAGGTCTTGAATTACCCATACAACTTCCATCTTTACGGGCTTGCATACTACAGATATGCGAGAATAGATGAAGGACAAATTTAGTCCCACTAGGCGTGTTTACAGTGACAAAAATAAATTACAATCACAAACAAAAATATAAAGAAACATGATTTTTTATTGATAAACGATGTGGGTGCAAATCTGTTCCTTCCTTGATTCTTCTCTTCTAATTTTCTTCGTAATTCGAGGACTGTCAGTAGCGTATCTAGATTTGATATGGATTTCTCCATAATTCGAGGGTCGTTAGTGGATATTTGCTCCCTTTATACAGGCGTAATTTTGAGTTTTGGATAGAGTTGCCACCAAACTAGATTTATGATAAGTAGCTCCCAAGAACTTTAACAAAAATTGAATGCTTCTTGTAGAGTCCACAAAATTTCAATATCTAAAACTACTTAAGTTTTGTTTTTTTAACTTAATTGTAATTAAAGAAGTTAAACTATTCAGTTCAATATTAAAAAAAGGTATTGAAATATAGTCGTGCTTCAAGTTCTGTACCAACTTTGATACCCATGTGCTTTAATTTGTTAATAATAATTCATTTTATGTTATATTATAATAATTTATTCTTTTGTTATCAAATTAATTTAAAAAATAAAGGGAATTAGAAGTTATACATATTCTTTAACCAAACATACATATTCTTGGTAGACCATACACATGTACAATACTTGTATTATATTATCATAACTTTTATAATATTTGATAATGGATATTCGTGCAACACATTTTTAGAAACTAGTCATAATAAAATCAAGTATTAAAAGTAAAATATAATAATGCAGAAAAAGAACAAAAATAACATGTAGTAAAATTGGTGATCAAATTAGTACATGAGTAATAATACCAATCCTGGTAAGGAGAATTAAACATCGCTCTCGACATATATTTTCCTATCTAGAGTCATATCAATTTAGGTAAGCTGCAAGTATGTCATGTCATGTTGATTTTGATCAGGGTTTATATTGATGAATTCCTTAGATCATTCTTATATCTCTGTTGTAGGTTCATCAATATTCATAACAAGTTATAGTAAACAGACTATGCTCTGAAACCCAATTATCACCAAAAGGATTATCATTGATCAACTGATCTTCATTGCCACAAGTAATTGCATTATGATTAAAAGGATGATTGATTAGTCCATCCCCAATATTCGATATTAGAACACGAAAATCACAAAGCAAACAATTGATCACAATATCTTAAGCCATCCGATATAGTTGGTCCATAATCTCCGTACAAAGATATTTATTAATCTTTTTCATATATAAAGCAGAGGCGGTTTCAGTATTTTAAGTATGTGGGTTTCCAGCAAAATATATAATACTCCTAGAATTAGGATATAAGTGTGTGAGGCACTTCTTCAAGTCCCTTTTGAACCACTAAGCCAACTAACAACTCTGTTAATGAGTTCTTCACTTATTATTCTTATATATTTAATAAATTTTTAATATAATTACATGATATACGAAAATGCTTGGGGGTCCCGGGAACCCCCAACCACAATGCTTGGTCCTCCCTTGATCCCAAGTAGGATCTCCAGTGAGCATCTTTACGACAACATACCCTACAACAAGCATATCATAAACTCAATAATCATCACGAATTGTTACTTCTGTGGCTGTTCCAAAATCAACAATCTTTATTGACTTGGAAAAAGAAGTATGTTACTCTATTTTATATCGCAATGAGAATACCCTTTATTATGAATGTGACGAATGATCATTAAGAGTTGATACGCATAGTGCGCTGCCTTTGGTTCTAGAATTTTCCATTAAAACGGATGTAATTTCGTACAGTGCCACTAGGGACACATTTGAGCAAGAGATTGTACGTCTTTTTACAGCATTTCACAGTTTCATCTTCACCGAAACTTTGAACGATGTAGGGCGAACCTTTTAGTTTGTTCAAAATTTTTCTTCCTAGTTTTAGTTTAAACGAATTTTCAACTAGTGCGAATTTGACAGAAGCTGCAATTGCATAATTCGTGGAGGAAGAAGGCATAGCCAAATGTACCGAGCCGTTTGATCCAACCCCAAGAACGTATTGTCTTTTCCAATGCATATTGTGATCTTGCTTCTTTTAATTTGGGTGGTTTGATGGTTTTGAGGTGACACCGTGGGGTACTGATCTATTTAGAGACTCGTTAGAGAAGGTCAGTTTTATTCAGGAGAAACTTATAGCGGTTCAAAGTAGACAAAAGGAGTATATGGATCGGAAAGTTAGAGATATGCACTTTATAGAGGGTGAGCAAGTGTTGCTCAAAGTTTCACCCATGAAGGGTGTCATGCGTTTTGGGAAGTGAGGTAAGCTCAGCCTTAAATATATTGGACCGTTTGAGATTCTTTAGTGCGTGAGGCCAGTAGCCTACAGGTTGGCATTTCCTCCGAGCTTATCGAGAGTTCACCTTATATTTCATGTTTCTATGCCAGAGAAGTTTCATGGTGATGGTAACTACATAATTCGTTGGGATTTGATCTTGTTGGATGAAAACCTCTCCTATGGAGAGGAACCTGTTGCTACTCTTAATAGAGATGTTCGTAAGTTGAGGACTAAAGAGATTGCATTTGTGAAGGTCCAGTGGAAGAATCGTCCTATTGAGGATGACACTTGGGAGACCGAAGCGAACAAGCGTTGCAAGTATCCAGATCTTTCTGCGGATTCAGGTAATTCCTTGTTTTCCCTTCTTATCTTGTGTTTGTCCGTTCGGGGATGAACGATTGTTTATTTGGTATCTGATGTAACGATCCTCCCGGTCATTTATGAAATTTTCTCATTTTTCTTATTTTAGCTCTCTGTGTACGTGAATTATGACTTACAGGATGGTAGTACCAATTCGTGAGGTGTTCGGAGGTGATTTAATTCATTCATTGAGTCCTTGAGTTTTAATACAGTTGAACTCGATAATAGTCAAGTTTTGATCAAGACGACCTCAGATTAGTGGTATAGTGTTTTCAATAAGTCCGGAATGTACTTTTTAGTCAATGTACATATTTGGTTTTTTTATGTGGAATTCTGACCCAATTTTGAGGATTTAGTAAAAGTTTGGGTATTAGATAATTAATTTAATTAGAAGTAGTGGGTTAAATCTACAACTATTTTCTTCTAAAGTAAACCACGTTCAAGGTTATTGAAGTTAATAGGGTTTAACCCTTTGAACGATAAGTAAATATTAAATAAAAGGGATAGGAGATTTTAATAGAGAGCAAATTGTGGCGACGTCGGCACCACAGGTAAGGAATTAAATTTCCATAATTGTCAATTATGGATAATTCATGTAATGTTTTGTAACTAATTATAGTTGTGCGTGTAGAATATAGAAGCAATGTTGACTAACTTACAGTTGTTTGTTTCCTTATCTAAAGGACAAAAATTAATGATTAGGAAATGATGGCCTAATCATTAAGGAATTATCATGGAAATTAAGTGATTTCTTACCAGTTATGGCTTTCGAAACCCATTGTTAGCTTCCGCTATTTAATGCTCTCATATGGTTTTCTATATGTCGCATTTTTTATGGATTAGGTATTAGATTCTTCTTTTTAGTGTAAGAATTCATAAAATGGGTGTCAGTTGATTCATTCTCTTATGATAATTATATATTTAATCAGATTTCGAACGTGCCAAAATTTTGAGGAAGGGCAAGGCATCTGTGGACTAGTGACATTCGAATTCTTTGGTTGAGATAGGTTACGGTTTAATTAGATTTTAGAATCAATTTAATTGTGTGTATTCTCCTAAATTAGATACTTGTTGATTGGTATTCGGACATGCTTGAAATTGATGATGTTTGGATTGTTGAGGCGAGTATATATAATTATTGAAAATTTAATTGATGGAATATTCTTATGACTTTTAAGTTTACTTGTAAACTTGGTACATCATATTGTATGCTGTGAGTAGTGTAAATTTGATATTAATATTGCTTGTTTACGGTGGATCGGGTACCACGCTGGTACGGATGTGTATATTGATATTGCTTGTTTATGGTGGATCGGGTACCACGCCGGTACGGATATATATATTGATATTACTTATTTATGGAGGATTGAGTACCACACCGGTACGAATATCTATATTGATATAACTTGTTTATGGAGAATCGGATACCATGTCGGTAGTATATGTATATTGATATTACTTATTTATGAAGGATCGGGTACCACGCCGGTACGGATATGTATACTGATATTACTTGTTTATGGTGGATCAGGTACCATGCCGGTATGGATATGTATATTGATATTACTTATTTATGGAGGATCGGGTACCACGTCGGTACGATATGATATTGATATTACTTGTTATTGAGGATCGGGTACCACGCCGGTACGGTACATGAACATAGATTGTTTCCTGCAGGTCATGGTTATTTGGGCAAAAATAAGTCTCATAGCATGTGTGTACATATTTGTGTTGATTCTATGGGTGTTTATTGTATGGTTGAGACTCTTAATGGTTATGTGGCTTGGTTGTGAGTACATTTGACCTGTTATTATTGTATTGTTGATTCATTGAATTGTTGTTATGTGACGATGTCTGTCTACTTGTTATTTAATTTATGTTGTGTACATGCTATTAAGTTAAGTTGGTCTATGATACCTACCAGTACATTGTGGTTTGTACTGATACTACCTTGTACTCTTCTTTCGTTAAGTGTAGAAAGTATTCCAGAGGCTCAGACACGACCTCACCTAAAAATCATTATGCTTTCACTCCTAACACTTCCAATGCCTCATCCAGTCATACATACGATGCCATGGAATACAAGATTAAAATGTTGAACGACCCTGATTCCAGTGTTATTAGACTCATCCACATAAAATGCCACTCCCCCCCTTCGTAAAGGCATCAATAAACTGAATATTGATGGCTCATATAATACTAATAAAGCAGGTTGTGGGGGAATTTATAAAAAAAATTCAGGGAAATAGGATCCTCGGTTACACTACAGCAAAAAGTCCATAGTACCACATTCTCTGAATTTGAAGCTTTTCAGAAAGGAATGGAGATTGCCCTATCAAAAATTTTATGTCCTCCAGAGATTGAAACTGATACAGTATAAGTTTTGCAATATTTTCAATCCCCTACACCAATGTTTGAATATATAGTTTCATTCTGTAGGTTGCTTATGAGGAAATTGAAGAATCCAACAGTCCACCATAACTTAAGAGAATCCAACCATTGTGTTAGTCTTTTGTCAACACTTAGGTCCCAGTTACCAGCTGATGTATCCCCCCAAATTTCGTATTACCCCTATTGCAAGCGGATCTAGATGTTTTGGCTCTACTAGGCTAGTTTTATCATTTACATGTAATAAATTAGCTTGTTTTGGGAACCTTTCAGTTATCTCTAGTACATCTACTTCTAGTTCTGCTTCTTCGAGACATTTTAGGAGTTATACATTTTGTGGGAAGCTTTGAAGGTCAAAGAGTAAAGGTGTGGAAGGATATCAGATATCAGGTGATTGCTCTTTTTGTGGGAGAGGTGGGGGATTCCTTTTGCTTCTTATTAATAGTTTCTTTTAATAATTTTAGAATTTATTTTTCTTCATATATGTTACTATTTGTTGTTAGGGTGTGTATTATTCATATTAAATCGATAAATCAAACCAAATTTTAATTTGGATTATTTTTTTTTGTTTGGTTTCGAAATTTAAAAACAAAAAAAAAACAAAAAATCGAAGAAAATTGAATTATTTAATATACAAATAGAATATTTAAGTATAGAGTTAGAATTGAGTTAATTTCCACGTTCAACCCATTTAATTATTGTCTTTTTTATTAGGGTACTATCATATTTATGTATTAGCCTAATGCATTTAATTATTGCCCAGTTAATTACATTGAACTTTCATAATGATTAAACTTTATGTTTCAATGTCTTTTGGTATACTTTTTAAGTATTGTATTTTAAAATTTTGCTCCTGACTTATATTAGAAAGTATATTTAAGAGATTCAATATTATTACTTTACCTTGAATCAAATTTTTAATTTCTTTCGGCATGCAAAGATAAATTTTTTTATGTTATTATTTGGTAACATAACCAAAATCGAAAACAAAAAATCAAACCAAATCACATTTATTTTGGTTCGAATTAGGTTGCACTTTCTCAAAATCAAAAATTGAAAGACCTAAACTGAATAACACAACCAAATGGAAAGATCGAATGCAGATTCTGATATAAAATTATATAAAGTGTAAATAAAGTAGAGTCTTTCTATATTGATCTTTTCACCCCCAAATTTCTACATAAAGCATGGACTATTTATAGTCCATGCATGGAAACTTATATAATATTTTTATTAAGAGGTGGGTTATGAATAGGCTATAAGACTAACTCAATAGTAGTCATATGGCATCATTCACTTTACATATGGCATCCATAGTGTTTTCATAACACTCTCCCTTGGATGTCCATGTATAGAGAAATTACTGAATACGCATTTGAGTGTTGCCTCATTAAAAATCTTATCAGAAAAAATCAAGTAGGATAAAAACTTTGGTTAAGGAAAAAAGAGTACAGCGCGTATTCTTACTCCCCCTAATGGAGACCCTGATTCAACTGGCTCAGTCTTCACATCCCAATCCTGTATACCATCATCTCAAAGGTTGAAGTTGGTAAATATTTGCTGAACAAATCTGCTGGATTGTCACTTGAATGGATTTTTTGTACATCAATATCGTCATTCTTCTGGAGATCATGCGTGAAGAACTTTGGCGAGACGTGCTTCGTTCTATTTTCCTTTTATAAAGTCTCATTTTAATTAAGCTATGCATGTTGCATTATCTTTAAATATGACCGTGGGTACCTTGGTATCGAGCCTTAGGCTACATCTCTCTTTGATGGAGTGTACCACTGATCTCAGCCATATGCATTCTCTATTTGGTTCATGGATCACTATTATCTCAGCATCATTAGAAGGAGTAGCAAGTATGGATTGCTTTGTCGATCGCCATGATATTGCAGTACCTCCGCATGTAAACACATAGCCTATTTGAGATCGTGCTTTATGTAGTTTAGATAAATAACCTGCGTCTGCATGACCAACAAGATCTGGACTAGCTTTGTTAGTATAAAACAGACTCATATCAATAGGCCCCTTTAGATATCGCAATATATGCTTACCTCTGTTTCAATGTCTACATGAAAAAAAATTGTACCTGACTAGCAAATTAACAGAATGGGCTATATGAAGCCTTACTGATGATAGGCGAATTTACACGCCTATAGCACTATATTTTGCCCATATTTTAGCCTAGTTTTGAGAACAAATTATATATTTCATGCACTTTTAGTCCATTTTCCTGTAAGTGAGCTAACGAACATGATTAGCAAAGTTTCAGGTATAAATGATGCAGAATTCAGCATTTCATGGATAACTTGACGCCAAAGAAAGCTTCACAAAAGGAGAAAAGCCAATCTTGGACGCCAAGGACTAAAGATGGCGCATGGAAATTCTGTCCCAGGCTAAAACAATATTTTTGAAGACTTTGGGGACTAGCAGTAACTTATTAGGATTAGGATAATGATACATTAACCTAGTACAATTGGGTTAAGTATTACATTAGCTTGTTAGGATTAGGATAATGATACATTAACCTAGTACAATTGGGTTAAGTATTTCATTAGCTTAGTAGGATTTGGTTAAGCATTTCATTAGCTTAGTAGGAATAGGATATGGGTATTATAAATACCCTATCTTGCTAGAGATTTTAAGACATCTTCTTACATTCAATTCTATTCTACTCTACTTCTAAGACATTCTAGTTCTAAACAATCATTCTTCCACTAATTCTATTTTCTTCTTCTATTCATCTATTCTTAAATTCCACAACAAGAGAAACGTTACTTTGCTAAGGGATTCACGCCTAACGCCTACCACACCATTACAAACGTGAAATCTTTATTGTGGTATAACAACAATGTCAATTGTGATTTCCTTCGCACTCATGGGTAACTAAACTTCTCTGTTGGGGTTATGGAAGCCGAATGAGATACTATCTATTGCTGTGAGTTTGTGAGTTCGTGACACGTATGCTGCTTATATCATTATTCTCTTCATCTTAATCTAAACTCTTTGTGGTTGCAAACGCAAGAATACGCCAGTATAACATTTAACTTGTTCGAAAGAAAGGTTATCTGTCTGAAAAAAAGATAATGTCAAGGTAGTAGGGTCCCATCCCCTATTAAAAAGTTAGTGTCGTAACTTGATTAACCTCTTGGAGAATTCGTACCGTTAGATACGCTTTAAGCTCGAAAGAGTTAAAGTGAAATAATCCTCGAATAGGTCGAAAGACGCCTGGATTTACCATCGAATACAATTCTCTATAAGCACATGCATGTTTAAATTCCGCACACTCATAGCCAATAGAGACGTATAACTCAGAAGGTGGACATAACCCCAACTTCTCAATTCTCATTGTTTTACATCCTACTAAACATTCTTTCTTTTTGCTTTGCTATTTTCCGTTTTTACTTTAATAGTTTGGTTACATTACTTGCACAACAAAACTCCCCTTTTTTTACGAGACTTGCACTAAAAGTCTAGTAATCATTGCTTACTTGTTGACCAAGCTATTCCCTGTGGGATCGATACCCAACCCAGTTGGGTTCTATATTTGACAAACGACCGCTTTACACTCCTACGAGAGCTGTAGATTGAGCGTTATCACTTACGCTATTAGCAAAATACATAAGTGAACCAATAACATTGAGATATGGTTCTTCAGGATCAAAAATCTCTTCACCCTCTTTTGGAGGTCGAAATGAATCTTTACTCACTTAAAGTAATCGAACAATCATTAGATTATTTAATGAATGTGCTTTTTCCGAGTAAAATTGTTTCACGACATTCTCAGTATAGGTAGATTGGTGAATGAAGATCCCGTTTGCTAAATGTTCAATCTGCAGACCAAGACAACTTTGTCTTTTCAAAATCATTCATTTTGAATTCTTTTTTTTGGATATTCAATTGCATTTGGATCTCTTCTGAAGTTCCAATGAGATTTATGTCATCCACTTAAACAACGAGTATAATAAACTCTAGTGTCGTTTTCTTAATGAAAATATAAGGACAAATGACATCACTTATGTAACCTTCATTTATCAAGTACTCACTAAAGCAATTATACCGCATACGCCCTGATGGTTTTTAATCGTATAGTGATATTTATAATTTGATTAAATATAATTCTCGAGACTTTAAACTATATGCTTCAGACATCTTTAATCCTTCTGGGATTCTCATCTAAATTTCATTATCAAGTGAACTATTCAATATTAAATACATGACATCTTCTAGCGTCAGGATCGCAGGCCAAATAAATCTTATGCTTACCAAGAAGTATATTTCACTTGATAATTATTTCTACGTCAGCATGCTTAAATAAACATAGAATTCAGATCCTCATAATACTATACAATATTGTGTTCTATTGTACTAAAGATGTCATTGATGATATATCATTTGTATCGGTTCACATTACGACATAACTTATTGAGATCTCATCACATCATTATTTTCAGGTACCTGAACCTTTTCTGGAGGTTTCACGAAGCGTTATGTCGTCGCTCTTCAAGAGTATATTGTCTCTTTATTATGATCATTTGCTCCATTTTCTTTTCAAGGATTATTTTATTTGGAATCGATTGATCTACCATGCTTCATGCATGCTATAGACCCTTTCCTTCAAGGACACATAGTAGGAGCATCTGCAACTAAATATAAAATCAATTTTGAGTCAGCAAATGCTTCTGGCATTTTACTAGAATTATTTTTTAAATGAGGATCGTACTAACGATAATTCTCAATATATTTCTTAGTTGCTTATTATCTCCCCTTATGTTAGGAAAACTAACATATACTCCAATCTACTTTGGAGAATCCATCCTTGTGAATCATGGTATATCTTTTAATTATATATTGCATATCAAAAAGCTATTAGATAGAAAATATATGGTTCCTGAACTTGAACCAATTAAGAGGGGAGAATTGATCATAATTTATTGGTCTAATGCACACAAGTGCTACTATATGCAATATATATTTCAGATCAATATTTTTTATCTTTGTTCTCATAAGCAATGGTTTAGCTATTTATATGAGGCATTCAATGCTAAACCATCTTAAATATAATCAGCATTATCAAGATCAATTGTCTTGATTACGTTATCTGAAAATCATGCTCTTGACTCAATTTAATTGAGAAGGCAACTTTATGAATGTCAAACTGCAGGTTGACGATAAACATAGATGTGATCATATTATGGATGCATCATATCAAATGACGGTTGAATGTGCCCTTATTCACCTATTACGTTTTTCAGAATTTAGGGAATTCAGTCTCAACATTAGCTGGTTCAATTAACTTATCATGAGAACAAGTAATAGATTTTGAAGAATCTTCTAGCTCTTCATTATATGTCTAAAACTCAATATGCTCATCTTCAAGATGACAAAATTATTTACGCAATAAATAAAACTAGTAAACTTCAAATTTATCATGGCATGAGTTATTTACTAGAGTAAAAGGTCTACTACTTCGAGAGTAGTTTGCAAGATTTTACTATTGCACAATCTTACTACTTCGGAAGTAAATATCAAATTTACTACTTCACAAGTAAATATCAGATTCACTACTTCTGGAGTAAATTTCAAGGTTCTATTATTTCAGGAGTAGATTTAAGATAAATTTCAGACTTACTATTTCGGGAGTAAATTTCAGAATAATTCTTTCTACTCCTTCTGAATGTGGTTTTCACAATCAAGTGCACATTTATATACCTTACTAAATATCACATTCACCTCAGGGAATGGATCTATAATTGTCACATTTATCAAAAATTCTCATTCCTTGAGAATGAAAGATAATTAACAATTTATCAAAAGTTTTCATTCTTCAAGAATGAAATATAATTATTACAATGTGCCTTAAGCCTATCAAACGATGATACCTTAGGACTTCTTTCAATATTTTGCTACTTCAGGAGCAAATCGAGGTATACATATAGCTGTAGAGAATTATCTCTATCATTATCTTTAATTTCAGATTTACTACTTCAGGAGTAAATTTTTGATTTTCTACTTCAGGAGTATTCATATATTCTTCAAGATGAAAACATAAACAATGTAAACATTATGATATTACTAGCACATAACGTATTACACAAACTTTATTAAGTTACAAGATTAGTGAGATACTATTAACAGAAATGTAAACTAATACAACTTAACAGGAAAGTAAAACAATCAGACTACTTTATATTCATCATCTACAGGATGATTAACATATCCTTCGGGGATTGTAAAGAAATCTGAGGCATCTAAATTCATGGGCTCAACATTATCTTCAAAGATAAAGTTTTCCTCGACGTCATTATCTGTTTTCTTAAGGGGCCTGATAGAGTTTTATCAAATGCTTTGGCATATGACAGGTACGCGACCAGTGCCCCTTTCCTTCACATCGATAACATTTACTTTCAGAGTTCGTCCTTGGCGCTGCTTTAGGAGCTTCCCCCTTCTTTTTGCACTGCTGGTGCTGAGGGTTATTATTTATTGCAAGGCGATCACCCTGATTAAAATACCTTCCTCGACCATGACCACGACCAGGACTAGGGCCAGGACTTCTTTCACGTCTGATTGGGTGAAAATTTATAGCATTCACTTCAGGAAATAGAGCAGTACCAGCAGGTCGACTTTCATGATTTATCATAAAAAGATCATTATGTTGTTCAGCAACAAGAAGATGAGAAATTAATTCAGAATATTTATTGAATCCCATTTCTCAGTATTGCTACTGCAGGAGCATATTCGAGGCGGAAAAAATAGAGAATATTTTCTCTAACATGTCGTGATCAGTGATATTTTCTCTGCATAAATTCAACTGTGGTTTAATTCTAAACATCATAGAATTATAATTAGTTATACTCTTAAAATCTTTCAACCTCAGATGGGTCCATTCATAATGAGTTTGTGGAAGGATGACCATCATCAGGTGGTCGTATCTTTCTTTTAAATTGTTCCACAATATAAGGAGATCTTAATCGTGAGGTATTCCATTTTCAAACCTTCGTCAAGATGATGATGAAGAAATATCATGGTCTTGGCCTTGTCTTGATTTGATGTCTTATTGTCATTTTTTATGGTATCTGCCAGACCCATCACATTTAAATATATTTCGACATCTAGTGCCCAGGACATATAAGTTTTGTCTGATATATCTAGGGCACTAAATTCGCGTTTGAAAATATTAGACATTATTTAAGAAAAATAAACACTAACATATATTACTTGTATTTGCTCAAAATGGTAGAGACTCATGTTGATAACGTGATATAAAATTATAAAAAGTGTAAATAAAGTATAGTCTTTCTATATTGATCTTTTCACCCCCAAATTTCTACATGGACTATTTATAGTTCATGCATGGAAACTTATAGAATATTTTTATTAAGAGGTGGATTATGATTAGGCTATAAAACTAACTCAATAGTAGTCATATGGCATCATTCACTTTACACATGGCATTCATATTGTTTTCATAACACATCCTTATTTATTGCTCCATTTGTCATGTATTTTGCTATTTCACTGTTATACTATTTTTGTAACCATGCTTCAAAAAATAGTGTTTAAAGTCGAGAATTTATTAGAAACAAATTAAAGTGTCTAATCATAAATCTCATGTCCTCCCCATATCCCAATTAAAAAACAATACTGAAACTTCCTCTATTCATTTTTACTTGTCATTATTTTGCTTCTCGAGATCAATTTGACTAGCTAAACTTCAAGGTTAAATTGAAGTAGATTAATTTAATGTTTTAAATTTAAGATTTAAATGGTCGAAAACTATACGAAAAATGCTAGAAGTTGTAATCCTTCTCATATTAGATGATTAAAAAATATATCTTAAAATATTAGTCAAAGTTCATGCAGCTTTAACATCAAAAAATGAAATAATGACAAATAAAAGTGAATCATATTAGGCAGGCGTTTGGCCATGAAAATTAAAAACATATTCACTTTATTTGAAATTTTTGAAGTTCAATATAGTTGGAGTTGTGTGTGACCATAGTATTTTGGAGTTAGTATTTAGAATTCAATGTATTTTCTTAATAAATATAAAAAGTGAAAATATATTTTAAAAAATTTATGAAAATGGGGTTTACTTTACGAAAAGAAAGGGTTTAGAATTTTTTTTTTTCAAAAAAGAATAAATTAAAAAGTGCTAAATCCAAATTACCAAATTCAACTTCAATTTGTACGCGGTTTATTGATTGCCAAACAAATATTCTAAAATAGAGGAAAAATATATTTCTATGCCAAACGGGTCGTAAATCAAAACTACATGCACCCGCGGAAGAAAATTTGCACTACTATATAAGTAGTTGAATTTTAAAATTATGTCTTCATTCATTTCCATTTTCCGTCCACTCCTTACTAAAAAAACAAAAAAAAAAAAGGCCTTCCTACACGCTCCCCGCGAAGCACACCCTCATATCTGAATCTTGTGAATTCTCAGCTATGATTACTGATGAAGTAGCTCCAAATCTGATCAAGATTACGATAAGACAAGTCTGGGCTGATAATCTTGTATCCGAATTCGACCTTATTTCTTCCATAATTGATCAGTATCCTTGTGTATCTATGGATACAGAGTTTCCCGGCGTCATCTTCAAGCAAGAAGGCAATGTCCCTTTCATAATGCAGACTCCGGAGGCGAAGTATAAATGGTTGAAATTAAATGTCGACGCCTTAAAACTTATTCAAGTTGGGATTACGCTTTCTGATAAAGAAGGGAACTTTCCGGATTTGGGATCTGTAGATCACCGGTATATATGGGAGTTCAACTTTTCCGACTTCGATGTGAATCGTGACCGTCAAGCGCCGGAGTCAATCAATCTCCTTCGAATACAGGGTATCGACTTCGAAAGGAATCGGATTTCGGGGATTAAATCCGTGGATTTTGGTAAGGTGATGATTTCTTCAGGGCTTGTATGCAATGACTCATCGGTAAAATGGGTAACGTTTCAAGGCGCGTATGATTTCGGGTACCTATCGAAGATCCTCACAGGCCGGGGGTTGAATGATTTCTTAAGAATTCTCAAGGTGTTTCTCCGAAATGAAAGTTAGGATGTGAAACATTTGATGAGCTTCTGTAATGGACTTTACGGTGGTTTACGCGACGTGGTGGAAATACTGCGTTTGAACAGTGAGGTTGGAGATGAACATCTGGCCGGTTCAGATAGTTTGCTGACGTGGCGCATCTTTCAAAAGATCGGGACTTTTTACCCACTCTAACGCCCCCCTCACGCCCAGGCCCAACTGGCACTGGCGCGTGGACCGGGAGCCCAAAACGGCTCAACCTCAAAAGCTAACTCAAGAGGTGAGGATTACCCAAGTCTATATAAGCAACCCACCAGTCCATTTCCCAACCAATGTGGGACTTTTTACCCAAATAATGGGGAGGAGAAATATGTAGGCGTCTTGTACGGATACGAAAAAGAAGTGTAATTAAGGATGAGTGATTTGTTCTTTTAAGTGTTAGTAAAGTAGAAGTAATTCTTTGTGGATAAGTTTGACGTATCAGAATGAATTAAATGGTTACTACACAAGTCAATGATGCACGTTTAGTTTATATCCTTTTCTTAATTTTCTTAAAAGTTTCTTAATCCAATTAACTGCCTATTGTTAAATTAAGTTAAGGGAGTATTTATTTGGTAAGATACAGGTCATGTGACAAACTATTTGGTATGGAGCCTGTAAGATGCTTTTGATGTTGTGCTTAAGATTAAACTTAGCTATCGAGCTGTTATAGTGGAAGAAATAGTTTTGGATTAGGAGAAAGCAATTAATTGCAGGATCAATTGAAGCTGCTTTTTGGGAAGATACTAATGTCAAGCTTCATAAAAGGAAAGAAGACAAAGATTAACTTGAAAACAAGGCTAATAAAGCAAGTCGAGGAATCTCCGCCTCGGGTCCAGAACCTCCTCAGATTTTTCCTCTTTGGACTCATGTCATGCTGGAGTGTGATAACTCTGATGAAGCTGGCCCTGCATTCCAGGTAGCTTTATCATTTGGAGCTTGTGTGTTCTATGACAAGACAAAGAGCTTAGGTAGAGCTGCGCGCTGAAAGTCTTGTGGCAAGCTTGTTTTGTGCTTCACTGTTGGTTCCCATGATACCTTCATTTCTGCTGCAACCAGCATGGCGTCTTAAGCTCTTAACGTCTCTCTTCGTACATATATTTCCTTTTATCTGTCCTGTACTTTCTCAAGTGAGACGCTAGCTAGAGAACCTGTTTTGCTGCAGCAGTTTTGGCATGTGGCCTCTTGCTTAATTCATGGTGTTCCTTCAATACTTTGTACCTTCGAGCTAGTTTTATGGCGATTAGAAATTGTTGTCACGCTTGTAGGACTTAAGATCAATATTTATCCTTCCTTTACTATTGAATTTTCAAATGATGTAAATGGAAGATACATGTATTTGGGCTAGTTGCTCTCCTTTCACTAAGTTAAAGTAAAATTATTTCCCATCGTCTTTTATCTCTGGAAACTCCAAGGAATAAAAAGCAATTGTATTAGTTTATCAATTTGATGAAGCAGAGAAAAAAGTAGTAACTATGAGTGAGTAAACAACAAATGCACTAGTGATATCAGTGATGGATTTAGATCATTTAAGGCATAGAAATGCATGCAAAAGTCTCCAATCCTTTGAGTTCATAAGCAATTTAATCTAATTTACTCCATCATTCGGTACCTTAACTTACGCTGATTGTCATTTTTATGACAAGTAAAAGAATATGGGAATCCTCAGGAAACCTACGCTAGGTAATTTTTTTCCATCTGTCTTATGTAACGTGAGCAGAGTTAATGTACTTGCTGGTGAAAGTTAACAGATACACCAGCGGAACAGTCAAATTTCCATTTTCCATGAGCGAGGGCGTGTGCAGTTATAATGCCTATCGGACTAATGATCCAGGTACAATTGTACACTTCCATCTAGAGCTCACTAATCTTTGATCTAACGTTAACAATGTTTCATTGAACAGGGAAAGATAGACGTTTCTTGGCTGCGGCTATTATTCCTCTTTCTGGAGTCATCGGCATCTGCCTTGGAGCATTTTGTGACCGTTCTCGGGCCCTGGCTGAGGCTGTAGCTGCCATGTAACTTGGCTGATGATCAGCTGCAGGACAACAGTTGGATGAGTTCCTGCTAAAGCCATTAACATGATTCGCTCTATCGGAGAGAAGAGTCATTCGGTGATGGCTCTTCTCTTCCTTTCTGCAGCGGGGACTAGCAGAGTGAACTAGGATATTTTTCATCTTAAATGGTGGTGTCATGGGCAAGCCGTTGAGAGGAGAGGGGAATGCATATGAATAGAACTTCTTTTGCTGCTCCTGATAGTACTGATGATGTAATCTCCAAAACTCGGTATCCGAGTCAGAATTATAAGAACAAGCCGTGTCGATTTCAATGTTCTTTATGCTATTTCTTGGCTGATCACATGAAGATCTGCTGAGAGTTTTGCAGCTTTTCACATTTGTCATGTGAAAATTTCTGAAGTCCTCGTCAAGCTCTGCATCGCTACTCGAGTGTTCATTCTTGTTCGAGGTCCACATCTGTAATACAATTTCATAGCTATTAGTATTTGAGGTCCTAACCAAGCCTCCACTACCTCAAGAAGTGAAAGATCGGGTGATGAAAAAAATGTTTTTTGAATAATAAGGAAAGCTTAATTAATACCTTCCGAGAGAATGCATGAGTAAGGGTATTTTCGCGCTTTTTAGCAGCTTCCCTTGCTCTTTGTAACAAAACTTCAACTTTTTCTAGTGCATGAAAATGATCATAACCATCATTATCCAGAGTAGTAGCTTGATTTGTTGACTGCATTAACATAGGCAAAATTCATATATAAGAATATTTTTTGTGTTGGTCCAATTTTATCTGATGAGACTATAATTTATGTAATAAAATATAGCAACAAAGGCTAACTTAATTAAGACACCCACAGTGGACTCCTTGTCACTTAGATAAAGCTCCGGAATGCTTTTTGCCTCTCTGAATAAGGAACCACAACTAATTCCTTCACAGGATAACTTTCTACGTTGATCACACACCTGAGAAAAGACATAGATATGACTTTTTAGTTTATGAATTCTGAAATAGTAATTGGTTTTACTTGCTGAATTTTGTAGAGTCCATAGCTACCTGAGTTTGCACCCGAACAAGAGATTGCATGCATTGGAGGGTCATTTTTGTTTGCTTTCGAACATTGTACCCTCTAATTAAAGCTTGCAACTTTACCACACCCTTGAGCGCTCCAAGTGCTTTTCTTGCCTAACATGTACACACAAAAGCCATTCAAAATGTGCGTATGATTAAACGAAAAATCTATCGATCTATATAGAGAGAGAGGCAGGAGGGGGGGGGGGGGGGGGGGGGGGCAAGGATGATCTATTACAAGTCCTAAAACAGCCCTAACCACTTCCTTGGCTTAGTTGGATATTTTAACACGAGTTCCGACATAGCTTGGGCCGTTTGCCTGAATTATTCTTGTATTATTGGATGATAAGATTGTATTAAGGAATTAACATCATGCTATATTAGTTGTTTAGTGTGTCATAGTTCAACACAGAGGTATTTAATCTATCATTTAGCCTAATTAATAACAGAAATAATATACAGAAAACTAAAGTACCTTCGATCCAAAGGTTGTGTCCAGAACCTTTAGAAGATAAACAAACTAATGTATTACTTGAAGGAAGTTTTTACAATAAGGGAAGAAAAAACAAGAGGGGGGGAGGGAGGGTTGTTTAAACCTGCCTCTAAATGAAGCAGAAAAAATGATGCCTATATAATACTTTCTCCGTTTCATTTTACCCGTCCCAAATTGAGATGACACAGCTATTAAGAAAACAATGATTGGTAATATAACTTTATCATTTTGTCCCTCTTAATTGTGTTTTGTTGTTAGTTCTAATATTGATGGATGGCTAATACCAAAGCACCATTTATATTTTTAATAGTATATTTTTAATGGTACTACTTTTTGTAATATTTTTCAAGAATACTAATAACAAGGAGTAATCAAATATACTAAGGCTATAATGGGGAAAAAAATTGTCTTGTCTTGATAAGTAAAATAGGACAAGTAAAATGAAATATCAAATTAAAAAATTTAAGACGGATAAAATGGAACGAAGGAAGTAGGTCATTCAAATAAAAGGACAAAACTAAATAGCAACGTGGCAGGTTTTGATAAAATAGTCATCTTGACCCTACAACTTAAATAATTATATTCTTCGTTATAAAAGGAGCCCTTTTATTAAAGTTACTTGTAGGGTGTACATCGGTCGGTTCGGTTTTATATATTATTGATTCAGTTTATTGATTTTTGATTTTTAAATATGGTAAACAAATAATCAAACCAATAAGATATTTTTTATCAGTTTTCGGTTTATTGATTTTTAGTCCTTAACGGTTCAGTTTTCGGTTTAATCGATAAGAAAATACTCATAAAATAGAAATAGTAGTAACTAATATGAAAAAAAAATCGAATCTTAGTTGCAGCCAAAAATCCTACATAATGTGTTTTAATTTACAAGAATCTTCAAGTTTGTACTAAATGTTATTAGGATAAATTAAGAGTTTGTATAATTGAAATAATAAGTTTGTTAATTGGTAGAAATTAAAGAGAAATTAAGAGAAATATATAATAAGCCATATATATATATATATATATATATATATATATATATTCTTATTGAGTTATTGGTTTACCCAATAAGAAAAAATCGAACCGAACCAATAACCCAATTTTTTTTTTTATAAAACCATTAACAAACCATTAACCCAATAACCCAATAACAATAAACCAATAATATTTTTATCGGTTCGATTTATCGATCGATTCAGTTTTTACACATCCCTAATTAGTTGTCCATATTTTTCAGTAATTTCTAGTATGGGGGTCTTCTTAGCACTCAGCTATTCATTTTTCTTTATCATTGTTTTGCTGAAAAATTATTTTATATGTGTCTTTAATTGTTGCAAGAATAATTCAGTATTGTTAATATCAGTTTTTCCGATGCTATCGTGCATTTTTAAATTCTCCTTCAAGATAAGCTTCACTCTCTTTTGTGGTATGACCTACAAATGTCATGAAAATATCATTTGATATTTATATGTAAGGGTGTCAAATAGGTAAATTGGATTGAGATTAAAAATATTGAATGAGTTGAATTAAATATCAGACTGTGGGGCTGATCATGACTTGTCCAAATTCATTTTGAATTGAAATGAATAAAAATTAAATCGAATCTTAACCCGTTCAATTTAATGCGTCTAATCTAAAAAATACTAACATATTAATATTTACCTCTTGTAAAGAAAATAAATTTGAATGGGCTTGAAAAGTTGGGTGGGTGAATAGAGAGTAGGGATGGGGTAAGAATATTTTTTAAAATTTTAATTTTTTAAAAAATAAAAATTCATTTTAGGGAGGGGTATGGGGTAAGGGGTAAGGGGTCGGGGGTAGGAGGGATGAATTTTAGGATGGGAGTTGAGGTAAAGAAAAAATTAA
The DNA here is from genome assembly GCA_030864215.1 of Capsicum pubescens. Lineage (NCBI taxonomy): Eukaryota > Viridiplantae > Streptophyta > Magnoliopsida > Solanales > Solanaceae > Capsicum > Capsicum pubescens. The sequence continues at coordinate 94,269,628 of CM061538.1, read as the reverse complement.
AAAAAAATTATTTTTTTTTTTAAATAAATATTTATTTCTTCAAAAAATAATTGGGAGCGGGCGAGGTGTAGGGCTGTGGGTGTGAGGGGTAGGGGTTAGGGAAAAAACTGGGATTGAGGTAAGAGTTTTAAAAAAAAGAAAAAAAAAATTAGAAAAACATATACATTGGGGTTGGGTGGTTGGGTGGTTGGGGGAAGGGGATATGTCGTATAGGGGGGGGGGGGTTGGAGTAAGATTAATTTTCTTGTTCAAAAAAAATATTTATTCATTTACTTTTAAAAATTAAAAGTTTTTTAATTTTTTAGGGTGGGGTTAGGATTGGGGGTTCGGGTTAGGAAGGGGGGAATGGGAATGAGGTGAGATGAGGACAAGAAGAAAATTTATAAAGAGTTTTTTAAGAAATAAAAATAATTTATTTAAAGAAGGCGGGGTGGGGGTGGAGTAAGTTAGCTTGTAGTGGGGTTGGGGTAAGGTGGGGGTGAGGTGAGGTGGGTGGATGATTTTGAGAGTGGGAGGACACATTTTCACTTTTTTTTCTATTTTAATTAAGAAAATATTTTTTCTATAAAATGGGTTGAAGTAGATATTGATTAGACTCATTTGAACCCAATTTGAAAATGAGTTGGATCTTAATGGGTTGAGATTTACACAATAACAAATTATCTTGAACCCAACCCATTAAATTTTGGACTCATATTCTTTGAAAGTACTTAGCCCCTCATTCATCAAGAGAGAAAAAATTCTTGATTATAATCTTTGAAAAGTCATAAATATTATTAATGTTTGCAAGGTTAAAATATTAAAACTCGGCAGACCATGTTGATGAAAGTATCGTCTCATAGAGTATAAATAGTGGTGGCATATGATGTATCAAAATACATGTTCATGATCTACCATGAATCATCTTTCTATTTTAGGTTATTTTCTTCGAGAAGTATAACTTTCCTTTTGTCATTGTATTCATATACTTTAATATTTTCATTGCTATCATAGGTTAGAGCTATGGAATATGAAGGAACATTATCATTCTTTTCTTTTTTCAAATTTAATAAAATTCATGAACTCCTTGTACATCGGAGTGATATTTATTTAGAATAGATTTGTACGTTTAATATTTTAAGCTATTAGCTTTTGATTTTAAATCTGAATTAAAATATGCCTATAGCTATTAGTTTTTGATTTAGTGTAATGCATATTCATGATTTGTCATGGATCATCTTTTCATTTTAGATCATTTGTTTAAGAAAAAGTATAACTTTATTTTTATCATTTTGATCGTATACTTCAATATTTTCATTGCTATCATCAACAAGAGCAGCGAAATATTAAGACGAATTATCATGCTCCTCTTTCTGAATTTAACAAAATTCATGAACTCCTTATACATTGGATGATCTTTATGAAAATCAGAAGTTCATGTATTATTCGAGATTGTTAGCTTTTGATTTCATATTTGGTTTAAGATAGTGCCTCTAGCTATTGATGCTCGTCCTCTTTTCCGTTCTATATGAGAGAAAGTTGAAATTTGTGACTTCATCCAGTTGATATATAAAAGGAAAGTTATTAATTTTAAAATCAGAAAGACTATTATCATATACTTTCATTTATTGTAGTTCAAAATTAAATGACGCTAGTAAAATATGTCATCTTGCAAACATTTATTTATAAACATTATGTTTGCAATTTTTATGAAATTAAATTTTGTTTTTTGGAAATCAGAAATTATTTAAAACTTTTGATTATATAATTCTCCTTAAAAAATTTCAACACACTTTACTATAACAAATATTTTTTTTGTAAAAAAAAGATAGCTCGGTGCATTAAAACTTTCGATATATGCAGGGTTTGGAGAAGAACTCCATCGCAAGGGTATCTTTTTTTTTTTTTTACAATAATTGCATAATTTTTTGGCTATTATTTTATTTTTCAGAATAAAATTGAGCGAGATATTCTTATATATCTTCTCGAGAATATTGCTTTAACATTTCACTATAGCCAATATTGGAAGCATCTCTATCCATCATTCTTTTTTAATTAAAATTGACTATGGTGAGACATGATAGGTTATTTAAATTTTGCCTTAATATTATTGACTGATTGAGCATGATTTTCAGTTCAAGTTTTTAAATTTTTCTTTAATCTATCATATAAAATAGTTTTAAAATTATTATGAAATTGCTTTAAGGCATAAAAATGTCATTCATAATCTTTTGAAATTCAAAGGAAGCATACATTTTTCAATTTAAATGGCATGATATTTCATTTAGATTGAGTCATTAAATTAAAAGCAATTTCATATTTGTCTGCTTCAGAAATTTAGATTTGTCAATATCTCAATTTTAAATCAAATTTTAAAACTATAATCATATTATATAGTTTATTGAATAAATTATATTTACTAAGTATCAGATACCTGATTTGTTTTAAAACCTCATATAAATTTTGTGATTAATAATCAATCTTAGAACTTATTGTTCTTGTTCAACCTATTTATTAACATAGAAAGTAGCACATAACCATAACGATTTAGAATGTCTTATAAAATTTTTGTACAATAAGAATTAATTCTTTTTACATAATTTCAAATATTCTGAATTTATTTGACATATTGACTTTTCTGGAAATATTATCTTCAAAAAAATTCTCTTTATATAAAGGCTTACTACATGTTTCTATCTTTCCCAAAAAGTATTTGGATGATCTTCATAAATTTTAAAAGTAGATTGATTTTAATAAAAATTAATTGCTTCTCCTAATTTAGGATTTTGTAGAATTTCTTAAATGGTCAAACTATAAAATTCAATATTAAGAAAATTGAGTTGATAATTTTTTAAAATAATTTTATCTTTTGTACATTTTTAAATCTTAAAAACGATTGGGTAATAAAATTAATTTCTACTTTTTATTATCAAATGCTACAGTTATTTCAGTGGCATACTATCTAGTAATGGAATATATATGTACAAAAAATAAAACTCCCAAATAACTTTACTTGAAATGTCTTTTCCCAGAATAAAGATTTCAGGCGTGTAAATTTTATTTTGACAAATATAGATTGTGAATATTTTATTATCACCTCCCATTTTATAGTTACTGGTATTTCTAAGTCTATGAACAATTTATGAAAATACTTAAAAGGTATTAATGTTCTAAGAAAATTATTCTCAAAAAAAATTCATTTGAATTTAAACAACTTATTTGAGATCCTTTTTCAAGTTAGGAAAGATTAATACCTCCCAAGTATTTTCACAAAATCACTCATAAAATTCAAATGTTAATGGTCATAAAATGAGAGTTGGCTATAAACTACCCGAAGCTTATATTTGCCAAAATAATATTTGCATTCCTGAAATCTTTATTTTGGTAAAAATATATTTCAAATGAAATTATTTTGAGAGTTTCATTTGAGGCTAAAAATCAAATTATTTTACCATCTTTTATTTTATACTATTTGTATTGTTTTTGATATTGTCTTGAGCTTAAATGATAAGATTTATGCTTGTATTTCATGAATTTCTTATACAGGAGTATTGAGGTATTTGGAGTTTAAACAAGAAGAAAAAGAGCATCAAGAAATCAAAAGAAATCGAGGAAAAATCTACGTCGCAATGCATTGCAAAACGAACGTGGAAGGGTTAAAATTATTATGTCTTGCACCACTGTCACAAAGCAAGTAGTGACGCAAATGTGTGTTGTGCAAGTTTAAGTGTCAGGAAAATATTTAAGGCTTGCGCCACTCATCCAAAGCAAGGAGTGGTGCAAGTTTAGTCACTGGTCTAAATATCAGGTTATTCTTTGCGCCACAGCTTCACTTTTAACTTATGGTGCAAATTGAAACTTATACTAATTTGATTGAGATAGATTTTTGACAATCTAAAAATTCCTTAACTCTACATAAACTTCTCTGCACTTTTTTTATCATTAAAAACTGATTTGGAAAAGCCAAAAGCTAGGTAAAGCACAAAAATAAGGTTTAATTTTATTTTCTTATTTTATTTGAATTTCTACTTTATAAACTCGTAAAATCTCTTATTCCAAAAAGATTTATGAGTAGCTAAACCTCTTAATTTCTAGGATTGTGATTGAACATGAAAGTTGTGGCTTGAATATCATATTATATATTTCAATTTTCATATATTAAATTATTTATTTCTTCTTACTTTCAATTATTCGTTTGATTGATCACCTTGCGAATATTATCTAGGGCTTGTTTGTTCGACTTGAAAAAGAAATTGACAAGTGTAAATAAAAAATAGGGCTAGTTTGTGAAACTTATGGAGAAAGAAAATCGGTTCCTCACTGAGGACAGACCCTGTGACCCAGCTTAGTTGATATAGACGATATCTTTATGCACTTTACTATTAACCGACAATCATAGAAATATAAGTGTTAGGATAGTCGAGTAGGCTTAGAGTTGCTGAAAAACGCTCAATATAGTTACAATTAACCTGCAACTAGTAACTCAGAAAATCAATTCAGATATATGATTAGATAGCTCAACTGAAATATCAAAGTACTACAACCCTAGATCTTTTCTCAAATCTAAATTACAACACAATCAATCTACGACTTATTTACAATTATTTTTATTTATATTCAAAATACACAAATCACTCTTTATTATTTGTCACCTACTGAATAGATCACATAAGAATTTAAAGTAGAATTTCAATTTGTCAAATTCCTATAAGTACGGTATCTGTATTTACATCTGTTATTATTTGTATGACCACGTACACTTGCGTGTGTGAAAGAACGCAACACACACACACAATCATTTTTCATTTTTAGATGGGACTCACTGACATAATTGAATTTTTTGATAATATAAGATTTTATTTTATTATTCAAATATTTTTAAAGATAAGATTATTTCAATAATCGTCAAGTCAATTTTTTAAAAATTGAAATTTATAGTTTGACTATTGAAGAAATTCTACAGAATCTTAAATTAGGTAAAAAAAAAAAAATTAAAAAATAATTTTCTTTACAAATTTGTGGAGACCACCCAAATACTTTTTGGAAAAGGAAGAAATATGTATCCAGTCTTTCATATGAAGAGAATTTTCTTGAAGTCAATATTCTCGTCAAAGCTCAATCATGTTAGATGAATTCAGAATAGTTAGAATTATTGTTAGAAACGTTGATTCTTTATGATATAAAAGTCTTATAAGACCTTCTAAATCGTCATAGTCATGTACTGCTTTCTGTCTTAATAAACAGGTTAAGCAAGGACAACGAGGAGTTTCAAGATTGATTATCAATTAAATAATTTTAAATAAAATCTTAAAATGATTCAAGTATTCAATATCGAATAAAAAAAAGTTATTTGATAGACTGAATGATGCTATCATATTTTCAAAGTTTGATCCAAAATTAAGATATTGACAACTTCATTTTTTGAAGCAAACAAATATAAAACTGCTTTTAAAGTCCCAATGAATCAATTGAAATTGATTGTCATTCATTTAAATTGAAAAATATTTCCTCTGGATTTTAAAACTAATGAATGATATTTCATGTCTTAGAGCAATTTCATAATAATTTGCATTGATGATATATTGATATTCAAAAACTGTGATATATGTGTTAACCTCTTGATTTATTTTAAAAAATAATTATACAAAATAAATTAGTAAGATCTAAACTCGTAATATCTTTTTTTAAAAAAAGATAAAAAAATTTAGGACATCTAAAAAGAAAAAAATATTTTTATAAATAAAAACATTGAATTTGTTTTAAAGTTTTGATGTTATAATTTATAGACTCAGCTTCAGAATTTTTTGAAAAAATTACATTATATTTTTATTTTAAAAGATCTTGCTAGAGATAAATCTGTTATATATGATAGATTTAAAAACTTGGATTGAAGATCATACTTAGTCAATCAAGAATATCTAGACAAAGATTAATAAGCTACCATGTCTCATCCCAGGATATCCTAACTGGACAAAAAATGCTAGAGACAGATGCTTTTGATATTGAATATGATGAAATTTTAAAGCAATATTCTTCAAAAGATAAACAAAATTTTTTTATTTAATCTTATTCTGAAAAGTGAAATTTTAAAGCAATATTCTTCAAAAGATAAACAAATTTTTTTTATTTAATCTTATTCTGAAAAGTGAAATAATAGCCAAAAAAATTATGTAATTATTGTGAAAAAAATTCTTTCTATAGTAAAATATGTTTTGAAATGTCAAGGAAAATTACATAATCAAGAGTTTTTAATAAAAATTGATTGTCAAGCAGTAAAATTTATATTTAATAAAGACCATAAATATGATGCTTCTAAATAAACATTTGTAAGATCACAAGTTTATTAGCGGCATTTGATTTTGAAATACAATTTATGAAAGAATTTGATAATAGTTTTTTTAATTTTCCCACAAGGGAATATTTAAGTTAATAACTCTCCTCTTATATATTAATAGTATGAGGCAACAATTTTCAACCTCCTCTCACAGAGGAAGGAGAAGAGGACAAACAGGAATAAGCAGAGGCAATGTCCTAGTCCAAATAGAAAATCAAAAGCTAATAGTCTCAAATGTTACAGGAACCTCTAATCTTAATAAAGATCACCCAGTGTATAAGTAGTTCGAGAATTTTACTAAATTTCCAAATGAAAAGAATGATGATTCGCTTTTATATTCCATTGATCTTTCCCATGATAGTAATGAAAATATTAAAGTATATGACCAAAATGACAAAAGTAAAGTTAAGATGAAAATGTCAAAAAAAACAAAAAAAAAGCATTTTAATTTATCAAAATATGTTTTCATATTTATAAACAAAATATATCATAAATTGATTTAGCCAATGATGAATTTTATATGATCCTTTATTAAACGTTTTATCAGAAATATATAAAAAATTATATACTCAATGGATTGATGTTTTTTTTTTAAATTAATTAATTTTAGAAAAAAACTCTTTAATGGAATGACCATCATGTGCTTCTTTGTTGAGTTTTCTATTTCTTGAATTATGACGTGTTTCACTAAACTTTGATGAATTCTCATGCTTATAAAGAATTTTTTATACAAAATTTTGAAACAAGATGCTTCAGAAAATTGCTGAAGGAAAGATCTACAGCGAAGACATTATAGACTCTATCAAAACCTCTATTAATACACACAGAGGTTTAGCAGAATTCACATCACAAATGAATAATTCTTGCACATTTAAACAAATGACAAGAAACTTCAAATGAAGAAACGCATCATATCGAGATCTGAGATAATTGCCTTTTACATGAAAGAGATCAAAAATAATTTGGTGAAGAATCTAGACATAGAAATATCATATGATATTTTCATATCATCTTTAGATCATACCACAGAAGAAAATGGCACATGTCTCGAAGGAGAATCACAAAATGCTCATATCACGAAGAAATTGATATTGACAATATTGAATCATTGTTGCAACAATTCAAGACACATGTGGAAGAATCATTCAGAAGCAAAAACGACAACGAAAAAAATCGATAAAAGCTAAGAAGACTCCATACTCAAAAATTCTTGGAGAGTGTGCTCAAACAAGGGATTCTTTTATACAAAAAAAATATAATTATTAAAACTGTAGGGCTAAATAATTATTTTTATTTTGTTAGCCATGTTACTTTTTAATTTTGTTCTTTTGTTTGCATGGACCATTATATAAGGATCATTTTTTTCACTTAGAGGCAGCCCCCTCGCTCTCTCCCCCGCTGTGTTTTTCCTCTGTTGTAGAATCTCCCTAAAGAATTAAAAATTTATAAGTGTGTTTATCTTCTAAAGTATGGACACAAAACCTTTGGCTCAAAGGTACTTTAATTTTCTGTATTCTATTATTGTTTCTATTATTAATTAGTCTAAATGATAAACTAAGTACTTCTGTGTTGAACTATGACACACTAAATTACTCATATAACATGGTGTTGATTCCTTGATAAGAATCTTATCATCCAACGATACAAAGGTAGGACAAGAATCAGTATTGGAGTCAGAATTTTTACCAAGGGGTTCACAAGTGAACATACGAACTAATCGAAGGAGGTTCGACATCTACCATATATACAAACAAATTAATTTTAATTATGTATATGTAGCAGTGGAGGAGCCAGGATTGACACCAAGGGGTTCACAAGTGTACATACGAACTAACCGAAGGGGGTTCGACATCTACTATATATACATGAAAAATAATTTTAACCATGTATATATATTACAATTTTCTGTCGAAGGGGGTTCACCCCCTCCCTTATATGTAGCTCCGCCACTGATATGTAGTATAATTTTTCTTCAAAGGGGATTCGAATGAACCCCCTATCCTATATGTAGCTCCGCCACTGACAAGAATAATCTAGGCAGATGGTCCGGTCTATGCCGAAAGTCCTGTAAAAGTGCCCAACTAAGCCAAGGAAGGCGTATAGGGCTGTTTTAGGACTTGTAAACGAATCATTTTTGCCAGGACTATTTACTCTTAAAAAGATCATGTAATGTGTGTGTATATATATATATGTTCCTTTGTATGAAATTTTTAGGTTGTCTTAGATTATATTGGGTAGATTTAATTTTTCCCTCATCTACTAAACATACTAAAGAGTCCAACCGAAACGTGGGCTAATTAATTAGCAATACAAATATACATAGACAGAGGGACTCGTGAAATATAAATTAAATCATTGAAAATCATACAAGAACTAAGTTATACACATACGCGATTTTGTGCACTTACCTATATAATTTAGCATGTGAAAATACCAAATATTATATAAGTGACCTCATTACTGCTAAAGAATTTTTTTGCACCATTGCTATAAAACATGTATAGAGAGAATTGTAAAGGCATCTATATACATACCAAGTACCCTCTGAATGCTGTCTGAATAGTAAGGATAGCACGCTGTTGTTCAACTAAAACAGGAGGCCGTGAGAGCCGAATGATGTCTACAGACGCCTGTGCTGCAGCGACAGATGCCTCAGCCGCTAGCATAGCCGCTGAGGAATTCAAAATGTGAAAGGTTCATGAGTTTCTATAATAATTTCTTAAGATTTATAATCAGTTTGGTCAAATTTATTAATTTTTACAAGTGCTTGTTTTTTTTTTTATAAAAAAATATTTATTTTTAAAAAGTGATGTGTTAGGTAAGCTTCTCAGAGAAAATAATTGTTTATAGGGAGTATAAGCAATTATTTTTCATAAGCTAAAAAATAGCTTCTTTTCAAAAAAACTTGTTCGAAATACGCTTTTGAAAAACATATACCTAAAACATTTTTAAAAAGTTTGGTCAAATACTAATTGTTACTTAAAGGTGTTTTTCTAACAAAAATTTTTTGCCGGCGAAATGATTTGGTGGACCCTTGTACTTGTCCTGATTTACAAAGTAGACACTTCTACTTGTCTTTTTGTCATCTGAACCCTTAAATTCATCAAAACATAATATTTTAAACTTTTTTGCCCATCAAAACATAATATTTTAAAGAGATAATACATAAATATGACCCTAAACTTGACACCAAATTATAACTTTGACCTTAAACTTTGATAGTGCACAAATAGGACCTTTAACTATTCAAAACCTGAACAAATATGACCTCCAATTTTGCAACCCCATGCGTGAGTTTCACTCGCGCCTACGTGGAAAGGTAATCCAATCACACGGTGCCACTTCGTTAAAAGGGCTGACTTGGAGGGAGGTCATATTTGTGCAGTTTTGAATAGTTAAAGGTCATATTTGTGCACTGTCAAAATTTTACTTTTTGTGTTAAAACGACGTCGTTATTATTATTATTATTATTATTATTATTAATTTTTTATTATTATTATTATTTTTTCTTTCTTTATTTATTTCTATAGCAGCAAAACCTATCTTTTTTTTTAATTAAAAAATCGAACTCGCGCAGTAGGCTGAAGGAAGTGCCCAAGAAGAGCAAATAACATCACTGGGCTATCTAAGTGCATTGTTTCATGTGGTTCAACATTAATATATGTACATAAATATAGATTTTCTACCTTATATTGTATAACGTAATTTTTTTACCGAAGGGGTTCGGGTGAACCCCATGGCAACTATGTAGGTCCGCCCCTGCGTTAATTTAATAACGTTTCAATAACATTAATTTAATAACATTGTAATAACGTTAATTTAATATACTACTACTATCCTTAATAACGTTAATTTAATAACGTTTTCATATGAGTCTGACTTATCTAATTAATAAATCTTCAATATTGCTCTTTTTCGGCAATGACAAAAGAAATTAGATGTCATTTTCATCTTTGAGCCGAAAATAATGAAAAAATAATAGTGAAAAGTCATTTAAAGGTCATATTTGTGCAGTTTTGAATAGTTAAAGGTCATATTTGTGCACTGTCAAAGTTTAAGGTCATATTTATGTATTATGCCCTTAGATTTTAAGCTGGACGCGCCCAGTTTTGCGTGTTCAACACGCGTTTTGCCACGTAGGATCGAAGGTCATATTTGTGCAGTTTTGAATAGTTAAAGGTCATATTTGTGCACTATCAAAGTTTAAGGTCAAAGTTATAATTTGATGTCAAGTTTAGGATCATATTTATGTATTATTTCTATTTTAAACCCTTTCTTCATTCAGTTAATATGGGTGTAATACACTGGTTTACACGTGGTATGCCACGTCATTTTTAAGTGACACATAGGAAATAAAATATTCAGAATATATATAAAATATAAATAATATTTATATTTTAAAAAAAGAAACTCCCCCACCCCAACCCCTACCCCCGCCCCCCTCATTCTTGTCTTCTTCATACCACCCTTAATCCAACAACACATTCAATCAACGGAAAATTCACATTCAATCAACGAAATAATTAAGAAAAACTGTATGTAAAGTTTCATAAATGCAAACTCCAATAAACTCCAATTATAATTTTGGATTGATTTCACAAATTCACAAGACCCATTTGTTATTCTTCAAGCCTTTTTAAGCTTATTAATGGAATTTTTTAGTTATTCAATATCCACCATTATATCCATATCCATACTTTCTTTTTGAATCCAACTAACACAAACAATAATCTTATCTTTTTAAAAAATTAAAAAATTAAAAATTTAGAAAAAGAGGAGTGCATTTGGATTATTGAAAACAAAATAATTTTGTAATTTTTTTTAAAATTTTCATTCATCAATTGCAGAGAAAGGGATAGAGTGCTGGGGTGGGTGGGGGTGATGAAGATGAAGTGGAGAAGAAAGGGAGAGAGATTGGAGTGGGTGGGGTGATGAAGATGAAGTGGAGAAGAAAGGGAGAGAGATTGGGGTGGGTAGGGTGAAGAAGATGAAGTGGATGGTGGGTGGGTTTTAGAGGGGGACAGAGGGGGAGGGGGTGGGGGGTAGGGACAAGTTATTTATTTCTTTTTTTTTTTTTTATAATTTTAATATTATATTAGTAAAAATAGTGTGCTTAAAAACGCATGTTACGAGTGTAAAACACATGTTTTCCACTTCATCAATTTAATGCCACATATACAAAAAGTGTTAGGATTTGTCCTGAATTTCTTACCTTACTTGTATTCTATCATAATTGTGTTTTACTTCAGAAAGGATTTCTTAGTAGAAAAGGGTTCCCAGTAGAAAAAGATCTCTTTCCTATTAGATTTCTATTAAGTTTATTCTTTCTTAAAAGAAGAGTTTTGTAACTCTATAAATAGAACAACTATCTTCTCAAGTCATAACACATATAACATCCACAATTCAGTCTTTAAAGAATTTTTGTTTAGGAGGAGATTTCTCCCAATAAATTTTAGATTTTTTAATTTTATTTTTAATATGTAGGCCATTTGGCCAAATCATATCAATAATATAACTTTTTAGTATTGTTTTTTTGTGTCCTCTGACTTATCGTCTTATGGTTTGCAAACTATAAGCTTCCGCATGACGCCCGCTCGATTTCGAATCCAACAAGTGGTATCAAAGTTTATGGTTCAAAGGTCCAATGATGTGGTGAGACGAGATTAAATAAGTTCAAAGCAGTTTCAAAATCAAGCTGCAACAGTTTAACGATAATGAAGATTTTTGTTTAGCTACATGTGGAGAAAGAGCTTAAAGCATATTTTCAACATTCCTGTTGTTGTATCTTTAAAAATAAAAAAATAAGATATTTTTTAAACCATTTTAAACCCATAATATTTTAAATTTTATTTTTAACCATAACAAGCAACCGTTATGAAGATTACACGAAGAAAATGATGATGAACAATTTTACCAGAAAATTTAGGCTAAGGGGAGATTTGTTAGGATTTGTCATGAATTTCTTACCTTACTTAGATTCTACCATAATTGTGTTCTACTTCGGAAAGAATTTCTTAGTAGAAAAGGCTCCCTAGTAGGAAAAGATCTCTTTCCTATTAGATTTCTATTAGGTTTATTCTTTCTTAGAAAAAGAGTTTCGTAACTCTATAAATAGAACAACTCTCTTCTCAAGTCACAACACATATAGCATCCACAATGTAGTCTTTAAAGAATTTTTGTTTAAGGGGAGATTTCTCCCAATAAATTTTAGATTTTTCAATTTTATTTTTAATATGTAGGCCGTTTGGCCAAATCATATCAATAATATAGCTTTTTAGTATTATTTTTTGTGTCCTCTGATTTATCGTCTTATGGTTTGCAAACTATAAGCTTCCGCATGACGCTTTCTCGATTTCGAACCCAACAAAAAGGGATTTAAAATATTCTATTTTGATGGATCAAGGGTTCAAATGACAAAAAGATAAGTAGAAGTGTTTACATTACAAAATAGGACAACTACAAGGGTCAAACCAACAACAACAAGAAGAAGAAACCCAGTGTACTCCCACAACATGGGATCTGGAGAGGGTAAGATATACGCAGTCCATACCGCTACCTTCAAAGAAGTAGAGAGGTTGTTTCCGATAGACCCCCGGCTAAAGATAAAGGATAATAAACAAGGGTATGGATGACATAACCGAAATAAAGAATAGGAAATAATAGAATAAAATCACAGGAATATGAAATAAGAGCAATACGGAATAAGAAAAATAGGAACTAAGCAATAGAAAATAGTACACCCACCTAGTAGTGACATACACTCACATCCCAAAGACACTTATGTACACTGACATATGATTACTAAATCCAGCTACACAAGAATTCTCCTGACTGCTAGCTACAACCCACACACTAACACTAGTCTTTTACCCTAATCCTCGACCTCCACGCCTTTCTATTTAGGGTCATGTCCTCAGTAAGCTGAAGATGCTCCATGTCATGTCTAATCACCTCCCTCCAGTATTTCTTTGGCCTATCTCTTCTCCTCCTGAATCCATCCAACGCTAGCCTCTCACACCTCCGAACCGGGGCATCCGCGTCCCTCCTCATCACATGCCCAAACCATCTCAGCCTTCCTTCCTGTATCTTGTCCTCCACCGAAGCCACTCCCACCTTATCCCAGATAATCTTATTCCTAACTCTGTCCCCTTTAATAAGCCCACATATCCAACGCAATATTCTCATTTTCGCCACCTTCAATTTTTGGATGTGAACGTGCTTAACTGGCCAACACTCCTTTCACATTTTTTGGCTAAAGAGAAGTTGCTCCTTACCAAAGTCCTTTTTTGGAAAAACACTTTTGAAATATATATTTTTTTCCAAAATAAGCTGATTTTTAAAGTTTGATCAAACAAACTATTAATTTTCGTTTGATCATAGATTTTAAATTTGAAATTTGAAAATTTGAGTTTTTGAAGTTGTGACTTTTTGAATTTGACATTATGCTTGGAAATGCATTGAAGTTTTTCAACTCGAAGTCTCAAAAAGTGGTCAGAACACGTTTTGGAACTTGAAAATATTTAAGGATTATATTTTGAAAATGTGATCAAATTTCATGGTCAAATAGGTCTCTCTCTCTCTATATATATATATATTATAAAGCAGAGGACGAAGCACCATAGTTAGCCCCGTGATGAGCTATTAAGAAGCCACATAGCAATTTTTAGGACAAAGTTAATAATGATGTAATAAAAAATTTGAATTATTTGAATATTAAAATATATTATTCCTTATTTAAAAAAAATCATTAGCTTAAAAATAGAAACTTATTGTTGAAGAGTTCTAAATGAACTTTTACTCTTTCATAAATTAATTTCTTTTAAAATTTAAATGTTATAAAATGTGTCTGGATATAATTTATTTAATTATGAAATAAAAGATAAAAATATATTAATAATAATAGTAATAATAATGATAATATGATAATAATAATAATAAATAATAGAAGTAGTACGTATATACTAATAGTAGTAATAGTGGCATTAGTAATATATTATATTATATTACATTACATTACATTACATTACATTACATTACATTACATTACATTACATTACATTACATTACATTACATTATATTATATTATATTATATTATATTATATTTTATTATATTATATTTTAATATATTAGATTAAATGTTAAATAAGATAGTAGCAGTACTGATAGTATTTACGTAGTAATAGTAGAAGTATCGGTAGTATTTAACCAACCAAAAAAAAAAATAGTACTGGTAGTAATAATAACAATAATAATAATTTAAAAAATAGTAATGATAATAATGATAATATTAAAAATATTTGAATTGATTTCAAATTTTTCTCTTAATTAAAATTTATAGGATAAACACACGTTATATTTGAAAAACTAAGGAAGAAATTGAGATGATATTTTAATTTAAATGTAAACAGAGAGTTTGAATTGAAATGAAATTCTAACTTCTTCACCTCTCATATATATAATGCTACATATCACAGTGATAAATAATGTTAAGATTTTACTTTTGGGAGGTATTATTCATTAGTTTTTTAGCGAATTTGTCTGTATTTTTTATATTCTTCATTTTTTAAATTATGTTTTTTATTTAACAATTTTATTTTTACATACATAAAGGTTATGATATTTTCTTCATCATCTTCCTCTGTTAATGCTTAAGGTTATGGTGTTAGTATCTTTTTTTTTTTATGATTCAATTTAATAAGTAAATTATTGTTATTCTTCTTCTTTTTCACTATAATTCCTAATATGTATATCATGTTTATTAAGATTCATGACAATTTCTTTATCTACATACACATATTGAGTTTTTTTTTTGTGAATTTGTTTTAGAATAGATTATTGAATATTTATTCATAATCTTTGTGCATTTTTTGTCATTATTTTTAATGTTGTATGTTTAGATATTTTGTTTCATTTCAATGAATCAACTAATCTAATATGTTATTGCTTTAAATGATTTATTTGCAGATATAAAGCATGCTTGAACTCAAGCAAGTAATGCTGAAATTTTTTTCTCACGAATTTAGTTTTTTAAATGCTACTTTTTTGTTATCATTTTTATATTAGTATGTTATTAAAATAAGTGTTCATTTGATCTTATGTGTTTTTATTTTTTATTAAATGGTGATCTATTCATTTAATTTATGAGAAACTTATGATAAATTTTGAATCAAAATTATAAATTGGAGTTAGTTTAAAAGTAAAATGCATTATGCTCCCTTCTCCTATTTAATCTCCTGAATCATTGTCAATTCACACAAAATTTGCAATGTCATATTTTTTATTTGAATCGAGCTTAAAATTTTTATGTTTACAATTAATCGATGTTTTTTTTTGTGCAGAAGGATTGTAGCAAGATCTCTATAATTTTTGTAAAAATCACTTTATTTCAAAAATATAACTGATTTTAAGTGTGATTTTTACACATGCATTTTTTTTAAGAAAAAATAATCAATTTAAATAAACTCACGTGATTTGTTATGCATAACAAACTTAAGTTTGAAGCTTTCATTTATCTTGGAGTCTTCTCCTAAGCTATATATTATTTATTTGTTGTGAATAATGAAACTTATATATTCTAATATTTGTATTTTGAGATTAGAGACAAGAAAATTTAACTACTAATGTGTGTAACACACACAAAAAAATTAATTTAAAGTCGAATTAGAGAAAAGTAAAGTAATAAAAATATAGTACCAAAAAAAAGCACATTGAGAATAGGTCAGGGGATTTGAATTAATTAAGTAATTAAAAAATAGTAGAGAATTAACTAAGTAACTAAAAAATAGTAGAAAAATATGTACACTACGAATAAGCAGGAAGAATTTGAATTAATTTTGAGAATATAGTGAAATAATTAGATATATTGGGTATGTTGTTATTGTTTCCAATGAAGTAATAGATAATATATATGTTGTTGTAGATAAATTTTAAACAAAAGAGATGGAGAATGAATAAAAGTTTAAAAGTTAAAACGACTAATATTAAGAATTTGAAATCATTAAATTATAAACAATACGTTAAAAAAATATAAATCAAAAAAGCTTTTACACAATTACATGATTGTTTTTTCTCATATAGATTTGGTTAGAAGTGAGGATGGGACGGACGGGGGTGGAGGATATTTTAAATTGAAAATAATATTAAGAAAATATGAAGCATATATTTTTCTTTTTCTAAAAAAGTTACATGATTATTTTTTCGTATAGATTTAGTTAGAGACAGGGCATTGGTGAAGGGGTGGTTTAATGTTTTTTTTTTTTAAATAAATTGAGAGGGGAGGGAGGGAGTGTGGAGATGGAGGCGGGAGGTGGGGGCGGGGAGGTGGTAGAATTTATTTTTTTCCGCATATCATTGAGAAATAATGTGATAGTTGAATTTTTGTAAAATAATATGATCTAGCATGCTCGAAAAAGATATTTTAATATAAAATAATTAAAAATAATGCTTAACTTCGCGCATCGCGCAGGTACATACACTAGTTTGAAAATACATTGCAAAGATTATTTTTAAAATCTATGATCAAACCTAGCTTAATATAACTAATCTCTGAAGCTAATCACAATATTTTTAAAATTAAAATTTAATATTCAAAAATTATATGAAAAAATTAAGTTACTATATCTTTTTATCATACACACACAAAAAAAAAAAGAATATTCAAGATGCTGTGAACATTGACGTAATTTGAATATCGAAAACGTCGGGTGAGACAAATAAAGTACAGATACAGGATTTGAACAACCTGATAGAGTAGGTCCATCCCTGGTCTTGGCTACTCCAGTTGCTCGTTTTTGCATCAATTCAGCTTTTTCTGGCAGTAAATTTGTAGCCAAATTTCCTTTGCTAATTGTACTTGATGAGATGTTGGTAGTAGCTGCTTCAGCTTGATCTTGATTTTGATGAATTAATGTTGTCTCCTGAAGTGTAGGCTTCCGGAAGAGCCATCGTCGTTTTCCCCTCTTCTGCAAGCAAAAATAAGAGCTAGAATAATTAGCTATTTCCTCCGTCTCATTTTACCCGTTCCAAATTAGCTAAGTTGATGTCCTATTTTACTTGTCTCATTTTACTTGTCAAGATAAGACAAATTTTTCTTTTCATGTTTTACCCTTTGCATTAATTACTTTTTTTAAAAATTAAAATGTAAACATCATTTAATAGGGGTACTTTGGTAAATTAGCCATGTTATTTATTATTTTTCTTAATTATTGTGTCATCCCAATTTGGGACAGGTAAAATGGGACGGAGGGAGTACTTATTTTATCACTAGTCTGTTGCTAAATTGTTGTTTGATTCTAGAATTTATCAATAGTTGATTCTTATATTTTTAATAGTGAAATGATGAGCAGAATAACTCTAGATCTGCATTTATGTCTCTAATTATTGCATGTTTCACATACTTTTAAAGGATTACTGGCAGCGACAAACAAAATTCTATCTAAACACAAATCTTACAGCTAAACAAGAAAATTTGTATTAGCAATGAAGTTCGTAATTAATTGCTGGTATAAATATGTTTAGCTTCACATACTTCTTAAGGAAAATGTGTCGTCACTATCAGAAATTACCAACAAAATTGTAGACGAAAAAGTTTGCCATTAATTTTATTTAGCGTGGGGTTAACAAAAAATATTGTTAGCTACGTAGGAGCATCTCAGCAACACATTAACAACGAAGTTCGTAGCTAATTCTCAAAATTTTGGGAGTGTTCTAATAAATTGAGTAGTGTAAACATGTTTAAGTACTTACCTTTTCTTCTTCCTCTTGTTCATGAGCATCTTCTCTTCTTCTGATACTTTTGATAGCATTTTCTTTGACAGGCGATCTAAAAGCCTTTTTCATTAAGCCTATCCAAGAAGCCCCCCCAGTAGTACTCTTCCCTATGAAACATTTTGTTAGCAAAGTTTCACCTTGTGTTACTAAACTTAGCTGATCTGTTGTTGTCCCAGCTTGTGTATTCTTGCTATATGATGGGATATTATGCTTCTTCTTCATAATTCTGTTAGAAAAATGATAACTCAACAGTAATATTATTAAAAGCAGAAAACTATAGTTTCACCTACATATTATATGTAAAAACACTTGATTCCTTAAAAGATAGATTGTTTCACTATGCGGATGATATATAGACAACGATATCTCTGATTACGTATGTATGACATGTTTCTTTCTTTACTTTATGCCAAATGAAATTGAATCCAAGACCTTATTAATTAATAATTAAAAATATGGAAAAGGTGAAATTATAATTAAAAATATGTCTTTACTATATAGTATATATTAATCATGTACATGAAACAATATCAAAAGATTGATATATGTAAGTTGAAAAATAAAAAATCTATAATACTACAATATAATATTACTATATCAAACGACCAAGAGGAAGCTCAAATCATATATGTGGGCATTCCAAAAACATAATGTTTTTATATGTCAGATAGTTGGATACAGCGACGTCACAAATTGTGTTTTATCGAGATAGCAGAAAGCTGCAGAAAGCATATATAATTATATGGAATTGTTAGATGGTGTTGGCTTTTTACTTTTTTGTTCTTTTTATTAGATGTCTGATATTAAATTTTGATTAATTTAATTTTATGTTAAAATATTTTATTATGGTGTAAATACGCTTTTTATTAAAAACGATTTTATATTCGATGCTCGATTCAAAATCTCTAATTAAAAATAAATAAGTAATTACTACTTCATCATAATTTATGAATGTTCTTTGGTTTTTTAGTTTTTACTATAGTCTACAATACTTACTTTTTGTGAATTGTTCTGGAAAAGACGACTGACTATATTCTCTTTGGCTTCGCATGTTATAAATGTTGTTAACGCATGAGCGTACCCTCGTATTTCGTACGTCGTAAATTATTTGACATTGTTTAAACTTTGAGCGTTAATTAAACAATTTTGACCACAATTTATTTGCATGTTCTTTATATATATCCTTAATTAACCGCTCAATCATGTAACAGTATAAAAAATATTACACAATAAAAAGGGATAGTCATTAATTAATAATCTAGTATAAAATTAACTGATCGTGAATCGGTACTCAAATATTATACTTAATATGCTAAATTTTATAAATACTAATTAAATAGTGCCAAACATGATGTTAGTTTAATTTTCTTTTTCTCGATCCCGATTTCTGTGATACAATTCAAATTTTAAGAGTCAAATCAAATTTTAAGAGTCAAATAATTTAATTTTAATCATAAATTTGGTTATGAAATCTTTAAATTATTTAAAATAAAATTTGTGTACTTAGAAATTACGTAAATGTACTATCATTCTCAATATTGGAAATTTTAAAATATTCTAAAAAATAAATTAGGTATATTATTATTGTTGTTTATGAAAAAAGTTATGATTAAATAGAAAATTTGTTTTAACCTTAAAATTCGAAAGGTGCTACGGAGACTACGGGCTCATTTGTTTGCACTTAACAGAGGTCTGAATCTGAATGTTTCAGACTTCAGACCATTAAGTGCATTTGTTTTTTATTAAGATTTTAGCTCTTAATAGGTCTTAATCATTCAGATCTAAAATCAAGTCTTAATAGGTTTGAAGAGATATTCTGGTATTAGATAATATTCACCGCCACTCTATTCATAATCATCAGTCACCACCTCTGCCACCGCCATCATTGTCAACCACGACTAACCACCTCCACCATCACAACAACCATCAATAACAAATATCGCTAGCAATCACTATTGGTAACCACTACCACACCTACTACTAGGGGTGTCTAACGGGCCGGGCCGGGCCAACCCGGAACCGGCCCTCCCGTTTTACTCGGGTTTCGGGCCGGTTCCGGGCCGGATTTGGCGTTAACCGGGCCGGGCCGGGCCGGGTCAAACAGTAAAAAAATTAAAACCCACCCGGACCCGGCCCACTAAACCCAATCCGGTCAAACCCACCAAGACCCGGTCAAACCCGGTTAAAAACCGGTCAAACCCGTTTAAAAAATAAATAAATAATCCAATATACACTATATACACTCCAATATACAATATATATTTTTAAAAAAATATATAAAGTATAAACAATTACACATATATACGTACCATTCAATATATAATTATATATGACTATACGTACTACTTTAAATAAAACATTTGCTATAATAGTATAATATATATATATATATACACTACAATATATATATATACTAATTTATAAAACATATACACATGTATACGTTAGATATATACTACTTTAGAAGATATATACACATATATATGCACCATTCAATATATATGTACTACTTTAAATAAAATATATACTACAATATAGTGATATACATATATATATATACAATAATATGTATATATATATAGTTACATACAAATTTATAAAACATATACACTTGTATACTTTAAAGATATACGTCTATAGAAGATATATACACATATATACGCACCATTCAATATATATGTACTACTTTAAAAAAAAGTATATACTACAATATATATACTAATTTATAAAACATAAAGTAATGTATACGTTAAATATACACGTCTATAGAAGATCTATTCACATATATACACTCTATTCTATGTATATGTAATACTTAAAATGAGATATATGCAATATATATACATTACAATATATATTTGTATAGTTATATACTAATTTATAAAATATATACACATGTATACGTTAAATATACACGTCTATAGAAGATCCATTCACATATATACACTCTATTCTATGTATATGTAATACTTTAAATGAAATATACTATAATGTATATACATTACAATATATATTTGTATAGTTATATACTAATTTATAAAACATATACACATGTATATATTAAATATACACTTCTATAGAAGATATATACACGTGTATACGCACCATTAAATGTATATATACTACTACTTATAAAATATACTACATTATATATACATTACAATATGTATAGATATACTTATATACTAATTTATAAAACGTATACACATGTATACGTTAAATATACACTTCTATAGAAGATATATGCACAAATATTCAAAATTTATTCAAAAAAAATAAAAAACAACGACTAAGGACTGAATGAATTTGGGGAATTTTATTGATTGCAAAATGATCCAAAATTTATAATTTACATGAATGAAAAATCTATAAATTATGCATCATTTTTTCCAACTCATTCATGTTAATATTAATGGGAACTTGCATAGGATAATCAAAGTCAACGGGGGCAAAACCATGCATTGGACTTGATTCTGCTGAGTTCTCCCGTGAAGTCATAATTTCTTCTAGTTTCAGCTCGTCGCTCGGCTCCGGTTCCATTCCTTGGTTTCTTCTTTCCGCTCTAATCCAATCTCTGAGGCAAACTAGAACATTCATTGCATTGCTTCCCAATGAGTGTCGGTTGTCTCCAAGCTGCTGTCGTCCCTGACTGAAGGCGCTCTCTGATGCAACGGTTGACATTGGAACATTCAAGATATCTCTAGCTAATCTTGAAAGCACAGGATATTGTGATTCATTATTCCTCCACCAATCCAGCGTGTTGATCCGTCGTCTGCGATCCTCTGGTGCCGTCCGAAGATAATATTTCAGCTCTTCCCGATAAGTTGATGTGTAAGTTCTCTCATCAACACTGTTCCAACAATTTAAATCATAAAACGAATCAGAAAAACCACTATGTGCCGGCCTTTTAGAAGATGATGGCTCCTCGGGAGGATGAGGAGCGACAGTTGGAGTGATATTTGTAGGTACGGCTGAATCAAATAAATCAGCATAGTGATTATATAATTTTTCTATATAATCTTTTGCATCAGCCGTAGCCGTCCACAAATCAGGCTGTACTTGTTCAGAATCATGGTTAGTATTTATTTCTAAGTTAGTATAAATAAGAGTACTAAAGTGATACATATTATTATATTTCATGCACGGATTTAGCATAGCACCAACCAAGTAAATAGGGGGAATCGGGAAAAAATATTTTTTAAATTTTGTAAACATGGCGCCAACAGCTTCTTTATAACCTTCTTTATTTTTATATTGTTGGAGCAAACCAGAAATATCGGCTATATATGCCAAAATATTACAAACAGTAGGATAGTAAGCATCGAAAAATTCAACCGTAGCTACATAAAATTTTTCTAAAAACTTAACAAGATCATTAATTACAACCCAATCAGAATTATGTAGCATGCAATCAGCAGAATCAGCAAATGAACCGCAATGTTGGTTAAAAGCTAGTGTAATAGGAATTCTATATTTATAACAAGTTTTTAAAAATTCATACGTAGAATTCCATCTAGTATCAATTTCCTCAGGCATCAAAATCGGTGTAAGTCCATTTTCTTGACATTTAACTTTAAATTCTCTAATTCTCGATCTACGATTATTTTCTTGAATAAAACCAACGGCAAGACGAATTTTTTCAATATAAAGCTCAAAAAACTCAAGACCATCTTTTACAATTAAATTATATATATGACATGCACACTTAATATGAAAAATTTCAGGCAAGGACGGAGATAGCGTAGATTTTATTTTTGTTATAGCAGTCTTGTTGTTAGAAGCATTATCAAAAGCAATACATAAAATTTTATTTTCTATACCATAGTATCCGGCAATTTTAACAATAGAATCAGCAATAAATTGTCCAGTATGTTTACGATCTTCATCATATAAAAAAGCAAGAATACGTTTTTGCATCACGAAATTACTATCCATCCAATGACAAGTAACGGTTAAATAATCATTTTTATTTACAGCACGACCAAGATCAGAAGTTAGGGACAATCTACATTGAATATTTTTTAACAATGTTGATAAATAAAAACAATATTGTGAATGGAGTCTAAAAATATCAGACCGACAAGTAGTTCTAGGAATACCATTAAACATAGGATTATAAATTGCTTGTATATAACGAATAAAAGCATCAGAAGAAGGAAAACTAAAAGGCAAACAACCCACAGCTACCATTTTAGCTATTTCTTCCCTGTCCCTCAATTTATTATACTTTTTCGCTACTAGACCGGTTGTTGGGTCCATTCTAGTTTGCGTTGACCCACCAACATCCCCACCACCTTTTGCAATATTTAACTCTCTTTTGTGATCTTCATCTATATGTCTCATTAACGTACCCGTACCCCCTTGCTTGCCTCCACTTCTATGCTTATATATTTGTTGACAAATATTGCACTGCACCTCAATATCTGATATACGTTCAAAAAATTGCCATGCAATACTAGTTCTTTTACGAGGTTTTGGGGCACTGGGAGGACGGGAAGGGAGATTAACTGATTCAGATCTAACGTTAGCATCTCCTACTGCGGGTGTTTCAGCAATATTTTCATTATCTTCGTCTAAATTAACTGCATCTACTTCATTTTCTTCTTCTATACCATAATTTTCCTGAGCTTCTACATAATCCATATCGTGAGCACCTACACCTATTTCTTCCTCAAAAGGTGTACCAAGCGGTACCGGAGGCGAAGGCACACGGGTATATCTATTACTTGAACTACCTCTACCGCTAGTAATTCGCTTTTTACTACCACTACCGCTTCCGAGACAAAAAATTTTAACACCTTTAGCAGCGAGATTTTTTAATTTATCCATAATATAAATTAAATTAAACTAAAAATATTCAAAATACACAAATATAATAAAATTAAATATTAAACAATTAATACAATAAATAAAAATTAAACGTAAGAGATGGAACGACAATACCAAATTTTGGAAGTATCCGAAGATTGCGACTTTAGAAACTTCCGCTCGTACTTTGTAAACGAAAATTAAAAAATTAAAGTGAACACTTTAAGAAATTAAATATATTGAATATTAGAGAATTGAGATTTGAGAGAGAATGAGATTTGAGAGAGTGAAAAATTGTGTGAAAAATGATTTGAAGTTGTAGGGTATTTATAGATTTTTTTTGGGGATTAAAAAATATTTTTTAAAGTTTTTTTTTTTTTTTATTAAATGGGCCCAAACTAGCCGTTTGGACCCAAAAACGGCTATCGGCTAGTTGGCCCAAAATCCATTTTTTTTTTATATTCCGGGCCGGGCCGGTTAACCGGCGGGCCTGGATCGGGCTTGGTCCGGGCCGGGTTAACCGGGCCCATTTTAACAAAAAAAAACGGCCCGGGACCCGAAACCCTTAAGCCCTAGGGCTTACCGGGCCGGGTCAAACCGGGCCGGGTTACATAATAGGGCCGGGTCGGGCCGGGTCGAGCCGGATCGGCCCGGCCCGTTTGACACCCTTACCTACTACCCTTATTTTTCTAATTATATTTGTCACATCCCTTTTTCGCTCGAAGGGACCGAGTCGAAGTATTTTTCCAATTAAAGTGACGATAATGAATAGGGATTATTTTATTTACAGAATCGCCACTTGGAATTGAGTTGTGGTGTTCCAAGTCACCTCATTGAATCCCTAATCAAAACGAAATGACTCTTTATTATGGTCTGCGAAAATAGTAGACCGAGTAAAGAATTTTGTTGACCGAGGGGAAGGTGTGAGGCACCCCTCGAGTCCCGTGGTTCTAGCACGGTCGCTTTTATCCACTTATACTTAACTAAAACTATTTTGATAAATTATGTTAAGGCCTAAATTCGCTAATTTTTTAATATTCTAAAACTATTTAAAACTTTGTATTAAACTAGTAAAATTAATTTAAAAATAAATAAATAAATAATTGTCAAGGTGCATTATTGCATCCTTGAATTATTTTTAAAAATATCTCAAAAAAAATGCGTACGCCGCATTCTTAATTGAGACGAAAATTTTGAACGTGCCTAAAATTTGCCTAGCATTAAAAACGTTGATGCATCACTTGTAAACTCGTAACAATTTTATTCTATATATTTTTATCCTCTTCATTCTTTTTTATTTTTATGCGATGGGGTATAGGATAATTTACTAAGAAGGTGTGAATTTACTAAGAAAACCACAACTATGCTAAAATATACGAGTTAATCAAAGCATATATTAAATCTTCAATTGCTAGTATGCGGGAAAAAAAAATTATTTGTAAATCAATTGTCCAACAAAAGGACAAAAAATATATGGCATCTTTTAAGACAAAACAAAGAGGACGTAATATACCAAAATTTATTTTTTTAACAATATACAGTGGCACATTAATTTCATTTAAAATCAAATAATATAAACATAAGACTAAAAATATAATTTTTTTAATAAAAATACAAATCTAATGTTGCTTTAAAATTCTTATACGGATGAAAATAACAACATATAGAGCATCCACAGAATAAATCTAATCAAACATAAGTTTCACATTCCATTTTAATATTAAAAGAAAATTCAAATTTTCCAAATAGCTTCTTAGTTAAACCAAATTTAAATAAGCAAATAAATTAAAAGTCTGTGATTTAATGAACTATCTTTTAGAAAGTTACCCAAACTTTCACATAATATTCATGACATTCACAAAATAAAATAGAAGAAATGCTGCAACGTTTAGTTAACAAAAGTAAAGAAAGGAAAAAAGAAAAAATAATCATCCACTTTGTATGAATGGCATTCTTATACTAACAAGCAAAAGAATGAATAAAAAAAAATGATAACATAATTGAAATAGAACCTATATAATAAGGAATGGATCTCTCATAATAATCGACTTTATATATACTAAACCATACATGAAATCATTCAAAAACTTCGTTCATACTTTGATTCACAATAAATTTTATAAAATAATAATACAAGATTGAATAAAAACCTGTGTGAGAAACTAATCAAATATAAAAGCAAAGTCATCATCACCGGAATCTAGAAATTGAGGCCGAACTCCAACTCTAACTCCCCCTTAAGGATACTTTTATCTGAAGTTTTTGATTTTCACTCCTTGTTGATTTTTTTTTTCTCAGTGTCTGAGGTAGTTTTAGATAATAGAATAATGTACGTAGAAAATAATCTGTTCTCCCTTTTTTTTTTGTCTGTAGAAGAGTCCTTAAATAGGGGGGTGTTTGGTGGGGGGGGGGGAATGGGGGGAGTAGTTATCTCTTAGGATAGAGTTATTTGAATTTTGAAAATAATATAATAATTACTTTTTTAAAAAAAATAGAAGACAATAATAATAAAAATAATAAATAAAAATATTAATAAATATAATAATAACTAATTAATTTTATGTTTAAAAAATATAATAAAATTTATAAATAGTCAAAAATAAATAAAATAATATTAAAATTACTAATTTATTTATTAAAATTTTATAAAAGAAAAAAAATATTTTTAATTTTTATACTATATATTTTTTAAAAAAATTAGAATAAGAAGATAAACAAAATATATAAAAATTAACCTTATTTAGTTAATTATTATTTAAATTAAAAATTTATTAAAATAAAATTAATATTTAAATAATATTATATCAAATATAAATATTTAATAGTGAAAATAAGTAAAAATTCAAGGAGGATCAAAAATCACGTGTCTACATTTTTGCCCCTCTTTGTGTGAAATCTCGGAGAATTTCCATACAAAGAAGTGGACAAGATATGATTTTTGATCATCTAATGATTTGAAAACTAAGGATAAAATAAAATTAAAATTAAAATAAAAGAAAAAATGTGACCGAGTCCTTATTTTGGACATTCTACCTATCCTGGGTTATAAGGGAATCAGGTCACAAGTAGTTCAGAGGTAACATGGTGAGAGAAAGAGTAAAAAGTCGAATGAGATTCCGTCAAGTTTTCAGTTAACGACTTCTGCCTTTTACATTCAAATGACTAACAAAAATAAAAAAAAATGAAATGAAAGTTACAATCTCTAGAATCTTGATTCAAATCTTCATGACTTGAACTTGAAAATTCACCCTATTCTTCAGGCGGGCTCCTGACTTATCATTTCTCTCACCCTGTTCTTCAGGTGGGTTCCTGATTTTTTTCTTTTTACCCTGTTCTTCAGGCGGGCTCCTGGACTTTCTTTTTCTTCACCCAGTTCTTCAGGCGGGGTCCTAGACTTATAATTTCTTCACCCTGTTCTTCAGGCGGGCTCCTGAACTTGCAGCTGAAAATGTTCACCTTATTCTTCAGGCGAGCTCCTGAACTTCTTTTTTCTTCACCCTGTTCTTCAGGCGGGCTCCTGGACTCACAAGTAAATAGTGAAACAAAAAAATAACATCCCATTCTTCAAGAGGGTCCTGAGCAAAAAGTAAATTTCCATTCTTCAGGAGGGTTCTGAGCAAAAAGTAAATTCCCATTCTAGGGTCCTGAGCAAAAAGTAAATTTCTATTCTTCAGGAAGGTCCTGTCTCATTCTTCAGGAGGGTCTGAGCATAAAATAAATTTTCATTCTTCAGGAGGGTCCTGTCCCATTCTTCAGGAGGGTCCTGAGCATAAAATAAATTTCCATTCTTTAGGAGGGTCCTGTCCCATTCTTCAGGAGGGTCCTGAGCATAACATAAATTTTCATTCTTCAGGAGAGTCCTATCCCATTCTTCAGGAGGGTCCTGAGCATAAAATAAATTTCCATTCTTCAGGAGGGTCCTGTCCCATTCTTCAGGAGGGTCCTGAGCATAAAATAAATTTTCATCCTTCAGGAGGGTCCTGTCCCATTCTTCAGGAGGGTCCTGAGCAAAAAGTAAATTCCTATTCTTTAGGAGGGTCCTGTCCCATTCTTCAAGAGGATCCTGAGCATAAAATAAATTCCAGTAAACACGAACAAAATTTTTCCCCAGTTTGCACTAGTAAATTTTTCGAGTGTCATCAGATCACGACTTTTGAAAAGTACAGTACAGAGCGTGAATCAAATCCCTGCTAAAGAAATGCGTCTCATCAGAGTAAAACTGATGACCAAAATTAGGAAGTGTTTCTCCTAAGAGTTAAATTGAAGGACTCGACTAGAAAGTGTGTCTTCTAAGAGTGAATGTTCAAGTTAGGAAGTGCTTCACCTAACAAATGAAAACTGACTTATTCAGACAAGGAAATGTGTCTCCTAAGAGTTGAATGAAATGACTCGACTAGAAAGTGCGTCTTCTAGGAGTGAAGGTTCAAGTTAGGAAGTGTTTCACCTAACAAATGAAAACTGACTTATTCAGACTAGGAAGTGCGTCTCCTAAGGGTTAAATGAAATGACTCAACTAGAAAGTGTGTCTTCTAGGAGTGAAGGTTCAAGTTAGGAAGTGCTTCACCTAACAAATGAAAACTGACTTATTCAAACTAAGACGTGCGTCTCCTAAGAGTTGGATGAAATGACTAGACTAGAAAGTGCGTCTTCTAGGAGTGATGGTCCAAGTTAGGAAGTGCTTCACCTAACAAATGAAACTAAACATACTCTGACTAGAAAGTGCGTATCCTAGGGTTAATTGAAATGACTTAGCTAGAAAGTGCATCTTCTAGAAATTAAAGCTCAAGTTAGGAAGTGCATCACCTAACAAATGAAAAATGACTTACCCAAACAAGGAAGTGCATCTCCTAGGGGTATAGGATGATGAGTTTTCACTATGATTGTGATTACTAAATATGTGTAGAAATATTGCCTCTTGCATTTGCAAAAGTGAGAAATTTCATCTTGTTGATATCTAAACTTTAAAGCATTTGAATTGAAGGCAAATTTCTCTCTATTTCAAACAAAGACCAATTATAATTTAAAAACGTGGTGGTTGATTTGTGGCATCTGGATATTGAGGTGACCACTCTTGCATTTGTCATACTCAACTCCATTTCAATCATTGATAAGTATCGTTGACTTGTTGTAGTATTGACCCCAATTTCTGACTATCAAAGCCGTTTGACTCAAATCTTATTTCTCTTGCATGATGCCTCTAGGTTTAACTTCAAATATGTCCCTTATACTTTCATGAGTTCAAAAACCGTCGGGTGACAAGCATTCTTAAATATTTTGCTTTATTTTTTAAACATATCATCTTTGTGTGTCGGCCCTTTGTCTTGCTTTGCACAACTGAAGGAGTTGGTAGCAAGTTTTGAAGTTCTTTCTCACTTGTCTTGACATAAATTTGACTCAAAATACGTGAAAGATAACGATATTGATTTTTCATTTGACGACAGAGACACAAAATCAAAAAAGAAAAATAATAACAAAAAGAAAAGAAAAAGATAATAGATATCCTTTTTTTTTCAAAAAATGAAAGAAAGAAAAACTTCTCCGAGTGTGGTAGCAGATTCCAGTGATTATGACATGCATTTTGAATTAAACAACCTGATCTACCCAAACTAATCATTTTCAAATCTTACCCACTTATTGAATATAAAATGAAGTCATTCTTGAACATGCTCCCTTTAGATCACAATCCTCCTTCGACTAGTGACACCTTGATGGGTTTTGCCTACGAGCTGATCACATTTTTATCATCATTTTTTTTCAGCTCACCGTCGCCTTATGGTGCCCAAGGGGTTTTCACCAATAAGACTCTCTCATTTTCATCATTTTTTTTCACCACTTTTTTTTTGTCATTTTTTGTTAAATAATGTCCAACATACGAAACATCATACACCCATAACATGTTTAGCCTTGACATTCTCAAAGATCGATCTAAAGGTCTTTCTTTGATTGTAACTTGACTTTTGAAAAAGGTTAGAAAGAAAGGGAGACATGAGGCTCAAAAATTTTCATAATATTGGGTGAAACATACAACTTTTGGAATCGTCCCTTTTAAGGAAATAATTTTTTCCCCAGTTTCATTTCATTATGGGTAATTTATTTATTTTTTTGTTGGACCGAACCCCAAAGTAGGGTTGCCTATGTATCTTGTCATAGCAAGAATCAGGTTAAACGTACTTCATGACTTTTTTTTTCTTTGATTTTTTTTTCTGTTTCTTGTCTTTTCTCTCCTCCTCTTCTTCTTCTTTCTTTTTTTTTGAGAGAGAGAGATTTTTCCTGACTCTATTTATTTCTTGACACTTTTCTGACTCTATTCTTTTTCTTGACAGTTTTTTTTTTTTTTTTTTTTCAGACTCTTTTTTTATTCCAAAAGGGGTTTATGAAAGAAAATAAAATTCAAGCACAAAGAGGATAACAAAGGAAGACACAATATTTGGATAGAAGAATGAAATGCCTTCGTCATATCAATCTTTAAAAATACAAGTACATAACATGCAATGAGAGAGAGCAACATAAAAATCATGCACATCTTTTCAACATTGACCTTGACTGAGCACGTGCACATGCATCACTTCTTTTAAGTTTGTGAACCATACAAGTCTACTTATGTTGTACTTTACTCACAACAGATGACTCTTTTTTTTTAATTTTATTTTAGCTAACTTCCTTTTTCTTTTTATGACCATAGAAACTAATGCTTGAGTTGAACCTTCTCATTGAAGACTAAGTCTTTTTTATTCGCAAAGTAATTGCCTCAAAACATTCAAGTGAGGATGTAACTAGGTCCTCAAACATCTCAACACTTTACTTATTTTTCTTACATTTTTTTTTCAACTCTAGGTTTTTGATCGAATGATTCAACATTAGATTGGGTTTTAAGATCTGGCTGAAAATTCGCCAGGCATGTCATAACACTAGAATCAACATAAAATGTATTGTGTAAAGAAAACAAACAAACAACTTAAAAATAAGATAAAATAACAAAGACACCACATTTTATTAAAAGAAAAGTTTGAAGGGTTTAAACGAAAACGACAAACATACAAAACAAGATAGATTTCAAACTACGATCTTGAAATTATTCGAAAACAAAAATAGAAAGAAAACAAAACAAACTACCAACAATCCTTCAAAGTAAGGGAAGAAGAGTGACTTCCCAATTACCGAGCTTGACATTTTAGCCGCTGATTTGCATATTAACATGACTAGAGCTTTACTCAATGTCAATGTTCTGTACCATAAATGATCTATCTTGAATCATCTTTTCAATTTCTCTTTTCAAATCTCGACAATCTTCAATACTATGATCCTGAGCATCAGAATGATACGCACATCGTGCATGAGGATCAAAATTTCTTGAACGGGGATTAAGAGTGTGCCCAAGGAGAGGAGTAATCATTTTCTCCTATACCAATCTCTGAAATAAACTGCATATGACTCTCCAATCGATGTGAAACTATCTCTCATTTTCTGCCTCATTTAATTATTTGGCTTGGATAAAAAATTAGACCTAGAAAGACTTTAGTATATTTGTGGAATTGGAGGATGACTCTGAGGAATTGGTGTGTGTCATTGTTGGTAAGATGGGGGTTGAACACGTGGTTGTGCATTATACACTGGATATGGAGGTGGAGGACTAGAGTATAATGGACTTTGGGAGTGATTATGTGGAGCTTGGGCATGAATTTGGGCTTGATCCTGAGAGCGACGACGACTTGATTTTCTTGACCGTTCACTCTTTCCAACTACAATAGTAGATACATCTTCCTTATTTTTCTTCTCCTCAACAAATCCTGAACCCGTTTGAAGTGCTTGAGTATTTTCTTTTAATATTGCAAAACTCATAATGCGATCGGATTTAATTCCATCTTCTATCATCTCTCCCATTTTAAGGACCTCAATAAATGGCTTGCCTAATGCAGGTAACAAGTGTTGATAATATGTTTCATCTACGCTTGAATAAACGCCTCCACTATCTTGTTTTCTTTCATTGACAGTTTCACCCTAGCCGTTTGTTCACGTCATCTAATCGCATACTCTCTAAATTTTTCATTGTTCTTCTTCTTCATATTAGTCAGGGATTTCTCATCAGGATTAAGCTCGATATTGTACTGAAATTATTGCACGAATTCGTTATCCAAGTCATCCCAACTACTCCACTTGTCGATGTCTTGATCCACAAACCACTCTGAGGCTAGATTTGTAAGGCTCTCACCGAAATAAGCCACGATTAATTATTCTTTACCTCCAACACCTCTTAATTGGTTACAATAACGCCTCAAGTGTGCCACCGGATCACCGTGCCCTTCGTACTTGTCAAACTTTAGCATTTTGAACCCTAGCGGCAAATGAACGTCAGGAAACATACATAAATCTTTGTATGCAACACTTTTTGGTCCTTTTAATCCTTGTATATTTCTCATACTCTTCTCTAAGCTCCTCACTTTCCTGGCCATCTCTTCTTATTCCTCATTTCTAATAGTCTATTCCACTTCATTTCTGACCCTATACCATTTTCTGTGGGTTATCTTGCCTTTTCTTTGGACCTAGTGTTATATGGATGAGATGCCAATTTAGCCATAAACCAACCACCTTAATACTATTTTGATTTTGGAGATAACAAATATGTCAAGGCTTTACATTTTTAAAACTTTTTCTTATGAATGTCACCGAACCCTATATGGGTTGCCTACGTATCTCATTAATATGAGAATCAGGTGTACGTAGTTCGTGATATATGTGCTGTACAAAACTCAGCCTCAAGACCCCTAAAGGTTCAGGGCTGCTAAGATTTATAAATATTTTTATTTGGTAAAAACTTAGCCTCATGATCCTTAAAGATTCAGGGTTGTTAAGATTTATATATTTTTATTTTGTAAAATTTTAGCCTCATGATCCCTAAAGATTAGGGCTATTAAGATATATAAAAATTGAACTTGAGGATTAGAAAAATAATTATGAAAGTAATCATATTTTCAAAATATTTCCCAATAAGTCTGTGAATAATTTTTCAAAAGATAGGGTCGTATCCTGAGAAGGACTTCCTACGTATCCCACTAAGATGTGACAATCAGACCCTCATAGTTCATGAAGATCGTAAAACTATGTTGATGTATATAAATTTTTTTTCTTAATAATAAAATTTTTCTTTGAAAAATGATTCACTAAATTTGAGGATAATATAATATCTTGCATTTTAAAGTTGCCTAAAGCCGGTCAACAAACAAACAACCTTCCAAACAAATGTCAAAGAGCACGAAGGATGCACATGTTGGTCTTTATAAAGTAGGTCACCTGTCCTAGACAGACCCGGCCTCTGTGCCGAGTCCCGCTAAGTCAAATGCATATGATGCAAATAAAGCGGCACCTAATAGGGATAACCAGATTTTGAGTTTTCAGTTCTTCTAAATTTAAGCCTAATAGGAATAGATGTCTAGACTGGCTTACCCGAGCGGACACTTGAGTTGGGGAGGGAAAACTTGATCGGTAGCATGGCAACACCGCCTTCATTGTCGATCCGAACCCCGCCTAACATGTGTGACTATAATCCTTCACCAGGTGCCTTGACACTCTGGCTATCTCAAAAGAAAGTTAGGATGCATACGCTGCATTCCTTCTATCCTATTTCAGAGACTTAGAGGGGATGCGCAAGAGAAGACAATTTATAATACAGTTCAAACAATATCAAAGCGGTAAATGAGCGACAAGTAGCACATAAGGCCAACAAAAACAATATCAACAATAATTAAAGCAAGTATAAGTCAATATAAAAAGCTCAAATTCTTATTAGTCCCCAGCAGAGTTGCCAGAGATATCACACCCTTTTTTCGCTCGAAGGGACCGAGTCGAAGGTTTTTTCTAATTAAAGTGACGGTATTGAATAGGGATTATTTTATTTATAGAGTCGCCACTTGGAATTGAGTTATGATGTTCCAAGTCACCTTATTGAATCCCTAATAAAAAAGAAATGACTCTTTATTATGGTCTGCGAAAACAGAAGATCGGGTAAGCAATTTTGTTGACCGAGGGGAAGGTGTGAGGCATCCCTCGAGTCCCGTGATTCTAGCACGGTCGCTTTTATCCACTTATACTTAACTAAAACTATTTTGATAAATTATGTTAAGGTCTAAATTCGCTCATTTTTTAATATACTAAAACTATTTAAAACTTTGTATTAAACTAGTGAAAATTATTTTTTTTAAAAATAAATAAATAATTGTCAAGGTGCATTATTGCATCCTTGAATTATTTTTAAAAATATCTCAAAAAAAAGATGCGTACGCCGCATTCTTAATTGAGGCAAAAATTTTGAACGTATCTAAAATTTGCCTAGCATTAAAGACGTTGATGCATCACTTGTAAACTCGTAACAATTTTATTCTATTTATTTTTATCCTCTTCATTCTTTTTTATTTTTATGCGATGGGGTATAGGATAATTTACTAAGAAGGTGTGAATTTACTAAGAAAACCACAACTATGCTAAAATATACGAGTTAATCAAAGCATATATTAAATCTTCAATTGCTAGTATGCGGGAATTTTTTTTTATTTGTAAATCAATTGTCCAACAAAAGGACAAAAAATATATGGCATCTTTTAAGACAAAACAAAGAGGACGTAATATACCAAAATTTAATTTTTAAACAATATACAGTGGCACATTAATTTCCTTTAAAATCAAATAATACAAACATAAGACTAAAAATATAATTTTTTTAATAAAAATACAAATCTAATGTTGCTTTAAAATTCTTAAACGGATGAAAATAACAACATATAGAGCATCCACAGAATAAATCTAATCAAACATAAGTTTCACATTCCATTTTAATATTAAAAAAAAGTTCAAATTTTCCAAATAGCTTCTTAGTTAAACCAAATTTAAATAAGCAAATAAATTAAAAGTCTGTGATTTAATGAACTATCTTTTAGAAAGTTACCCAAACTTCCACATAATATTCATGACATTCACAAAATAAAATAGAAGAAATGCTGCAACGTTTAGTTAACAAAAGTAAAGAAAGGAAAAAAAATAATAATCATCCACTCTGTATGAATGGCATTCTTATACTAACAAGCAAAAGAACGAATAAAAAAAATGATAACATAATTGAAATAGAACCTATATAATAAGGAATGGATCTCTCATAATAATCGACTTTATATATACTAAACCATACATGAAATCATTCAAAAACTTCGTTCATGCCTTGATTCAGAATAAAATTTATAAAATAATAATACAAGATTGGATAAAAATCTGTGTGAGAAACTAATCAAATATAAAAGCAAAGCTATCATCATCGAAATCTCAAAATTGAGGTCGAACTCCAACTCTAACTCCCCCTTAAGGATACTTACATGTGATGTTTTTGATTTTCACTCCCTATTGATTTTTTTTTCTCAGTGTCTGATGTAGTTTTAGATAATAGAATAATGTAGTAGAAAATAATCTGTTCTCCTTTTTTTTTTTGTCTGTAGAAGAGTCCTTAAATAGGGGGGGTGTTGGGCGGAAAAAAAATGGGGGAATAGTTATCTATTAGGATAGGGTTATTTGAATTTTGAAAATAATAAAATAATTACTTTTTTTTTAAATAGAAGACAATAATAATAAAAATAATAAATAAAAATAATAATAACTAATTAATTTTATGTTTAAAAAATATAATAAAATCTATAAATAGTCAAAAATAAATAAAATAATATTAAAACTACTAATTTATTTATTAACATTTTATAAAAGAAAAAAAATATTTTTAATTTTTATACTATATATTTAAAAAAAAAAATAGAATAAGAAGATAAACAAAAGATATAAAAATTAACCTTATTTAGTTATTTATTATTTAAATTAAAAATTTATTAAAATAAAATTAATATTTTAATAATATTATATCAAATATAAATATTTAATAGTGAAAATAAGTAAAAATTCAAGGAGGATCAAAAATCACGTGTCTACAACATTTACCGCCACCACCGCCGTCAACAACAGCACCATCATCAATCACTATCGGTCAATCTCTACTATCGACCAACTCATCTATCACAACTAGCACTAGCGCTAACTACCACTAATATATCACAACCTCCACACATTTTTCGGCGGCCACCACCATTGTCACTAGTAACGCCACCTCTACCATCACTTCAATCACTATCATCGCTACAATTTATCTCTACTAACAATCATCTCCACCATCCCAACTAACAACATCTCCAACTAGCACCAACACATCATCAACCATCATGCATTCATTTTTCAGCCATCACAATCAACACCTCCAACTACTAATATCAAGCAACGTCATATCACAACCACCACCACCACCACTATCAACCGTCACCATCATAACAGTCATTACAATACCAATCATCACAGCTATCACCTCTAATATTACTAATCACTAACATCAATCATTGTCACCGCAACTACAATTATAAACCATCTCCACTATTACTAACAAATATAAATATTTTATTTTTTAATCAAATAATAATTTTATTGTATTAAATTACATACTTTTCTGATATATAATTAGTTATTTATTTGAATTGTATTTTTTATTTTATTATATATACAAATAAATATTTTTTGCACGTTCAGATATTGAAAAACAAATAATTTTAATCATTCAATTTTTAAATTTAGAGACATCATTTTAATTATTCAGACGTGCATTTAATTTCAAATGTATGAATCTTTAAAAAAAAACAAATGCAGCCAACATAAATAGGATGAAGCAAGGTATCAAAGGGAAAAAGGAACTCCAGTGCCTACTCTCTAAGGAGCAGGACAAGCAGTGTCCTTAAGTACTTTGTTCTTTTTCTTAATGGTCAATATTCTTAGTTCTTTTTAAATTAAAAGGCAGGATCTTTTTTTTTTCCCACCTTATTTTGATACTACTAAATTAAGACTACTTGAGAAGTAGAAATTAATCTTTTACTTATTAAGGATAGAAAAAGAAATATTTATCTTAAAATTTGGATATACTATGAATATCTGATCAATATTCATCAATAAGAAAGTAAATAAAAAAGAATGTTAGGAATGATTTATATAAGTTAAAACATAATTACTATGTCTCGCAGACATTCAAATACTGATATGACACTTAAATTTTGAAGGTGTTCAATTGATCATTTATAAGTTAGATGTTCAACTGATACAGTAAAGACTATTTGATGTGTCTATATGTAGATACTCAAAGTTGAAGCATTTACTTGTCGTAAGTTTACATATTATGCCTAAATTAAAATTAGTTAGAAATTTAATTATTAATTAGCCATCAAATCATCTGCAACTAAAATCTTTTTTGATTATGCTAATCCATCACTAAATACCAGTGACGAACCCAAAACTTTTACAGTGAGATTCAAACCTTATACGTTTTGGTGCATTTTGAATGTTCTAAACCGTTAAAGCTAATCTGTTGCATCTTACTCAAGAGATCCAAAATTCATATATATACCTAAATGTGAGAGAAAAATCTACTCTATATACATAAAGCAGGTAGGAATTCGAGTAAACAGTGTCCTCCTCTAGATCCACCCCCCCGCTAAAAAGAATTAGCGGGGAACTATAAAATTGTCCTATCAGTAATTTTATTTTTATTTTAGCTATAGCAAACTATGGATAAGCCAGAAAGCAAAGTGTCCCCTACCATTATCCATTAAAACTAAAGCATGCAAGACCACAGAGAAGAAAGATAAAGGTTACATCCTCTTTAATTAGTGGGCAAAAGAAAAAGATAAAGAAGAGGAATATAGCTTTTGAAAATTGTTGTAGCTATTTGAGCTTAGAATTTTACAATAAGCAATTGAATGCTCCCGTTGGCGGAAATTTTATTACATCGAGTTTTGCCCTTTTTTTAAAAATAAAAATAAAAATAATTGCATCATCTTTCATTTTAACTATTATGGTGACACTAGTGATTTTTTTTTTTTTTCACCTCTTAATGGCGACTTATCCTACAGAATATCAATTTAATATCATTATAACATCAAGTCAAAGTAAGGGTGTCAAGTGACCCTTGTAACTAACTCGACCCGGTAAGCCCTAGGGCTTTAGGGTTTCGGGCCTCGGACCGATTATTTTTTAAAAATGGGTCCGGCTACCCCGGCCCGGACCAAGCCCGGTCCAGGTCCGCTGGTTAATCGGCTCGGCCAGGATACCTTTTAAAAAAAAAAAAAAAAAAGGGATTTTGGACCAAACTAGCCGTTTGGACCCAAAAACGGCTATATAGCCGTTGGGCCAACGGCTAGTTTGGGCCCATTTATAAAAAAAAATAAAATTTAACTTTGAAAAATATTTTTTAATCCCAAAAAAATTTCTATAAATACCCTACAACTTCAAATCATTTTTCACACAATTTTTCACTCTCTCAAATCTCATTCTCTCTCAAATCTCAATTCTCAATTCTCAAATATTCAATATATTTAATTTCTTAAAGTATTCACTTTAATTTTTTAATTTTTCGTTTACAAAGTACGAGCGGAAGTTTCTAAAGTCGCAACCTTCGGATACTTCCAAAATTTGGTATTGTCGTTGTAGACACCTAATTTCGTCCCTCCCCGATATCGTTTTACCTATTGTTTACCCTATCCTACCGTGTA
Organism: Capsicum pubescens; assembly: GCA_030864215.1. NCBI lineage: Eukaryota > Viridiplantae > Streptophyta > Magnoliopsida > Solanales > Solanaceae > Capsicum > Capsicum pubescens. Next base: position 94,231,124 of record CM061538.1, on the reverse strand, counting down.
CCCTCACCCGTGTGATAATCCCTCCATAAAATGACAAAAATAACTAACCCTATCTTATCCTAACCACATACCCAATAAAAACATAACACCTCATGACTACCCCCTACCCCACGTTACCCCATCCCCCTCTTTTTTTCTTGTCAACAAAGAAAAGACTCAACACAATATATACCCACACATACACATAAAAAAGGGGAAGAACTACAAGGAGAAAAAAAAATCAAAAAATTTAATCAGCACTCTCTCAGATTCTCTCTCTAAAACTCTCTCTCTCTCTAAACTCTACTTCCTCTCTCTAACCTCCATTCACCGCCCTCGCCGCCGGCCGGCGATGCCATCGTCTGACCAACGACGGTGACGATAACACCGCTCCTACTCTCGATCTCTCTCGTCTCTCCGACAAATCTGCCATCCGCCGAACTTCCCTCCGTTCGCCGACGAAACAGCCGACGCAGGAGAACTCCGTTCGCCGACTGGACACGGACAGATCCGACCAGATCCTACAGCCTGCGGCGCGTCGACAACAACCCGTCACCGCCTAGATCTGCCGCCGCCGTCTCCCTCGGTTCCGATCTCTCTTTTCTCTCCCCGGTAAATCTGCCGCCGCCAGCAGTTGTAACTCACCCTTCTGGCAAAACAGTCGGCGAACCGGCGCCGCCACTGGAGAGCAGGCGTTGCCGCCGTCTCTCCGTCACCGGAACTCCCCGGAGCCCGATCTACGTTGGGTTTTGGTTTCCTGCTGTTTGTTGGTTAATCTTGGTTTCGTCTATTTCATGTTTCGACGTCGATAGTGGGTTTCGAGTCGCCTTTATCGAATCTCGTCATCGTTCTCGATTGTGGGTGTCGTATAGTAAAGTTTTTATTCGCGGGTTTTGGAGCTGTCCGACTATTATTTTAATACCGAGTTTGATTTGTTCGTCGTGAGGTTCTCCGATCGAGTTTTGGTCTTCGAATTTCTTTATTATCGACAAAAGCAAGTGTCAGTGAGGTCCATTTCTTTAACCCGCTCTCTTTTGTTTATCCTGTTATATTGAATTGGTTGTGATTATGTTTGTTGTGATTATGTTTTGTTGCACTTTGTTTATGTTGATGTTATGATATTGATGCTTGGTTGTTTGGTTTTGGTAGATTAAGGCATAAACTTGATCAGGTTCTAATGGATGGATAGAAAGAAAGTCGGGGGACGAAATTGAAAAAATTGACAAAAGAATAGATTCGGTTTAATTTGATTTATTGTTGGTATGAATCATGATGGAATTATGTCTTTAGTCGAGAACGCATAGGCAAACGTAGGCCGGGTAGGCAAATTAAGGAATAACAATTTGTTGGAGTGTTTTGAATATGTGCTTGAACGACACTTTCTACTTTATTGCACGAAAAGTTTAAATTGTACTCATTTGGCCGGGGAATGCCCCGAAGGATTTGTATAGATTTATCCGGGGAATGCCCCGAAGTACCTTGTACCCGGAGGACGTTCGCGATGAAGGCCCGAGGCATCGGGTAAAGCATTAGTTTAGGATTAGCGTAGGTTTAGTTTTAGTCCCTTTTTATTTCGGGTTGTAATAATTGGACTGGACTTACATTTCAGTTTGTTTTTGTTTTGTTGTTTTGCGTGCTTTTTCTGTGGTTTATACACTTCATAATGCTAAAATGGTCGACACACTCCACCAAGCGACCGTGGTCGAACCACGGGATCGAGGGGTGCCTAACACCTTCCCCTCGGTCAACAGAATTCCTTAGCCGGAATCTCTGTTCGCAAACCGGTTTAAGAGTCAATTGGTTTCGAAAAAGAGATTCTCCGAAGGTGACTTGGCACACCGAATTATGCCAAGTGGCGACTCTGAGTTCAAATATAAATAATCCTTTTCGAAATAAATTTTTTATTTTTTGTCACTTTAATAAAAACCCTTTCGAATCGTAAAATCAATTCTTTCGGAGTACGTAAAAAAGGGGTGTGACATCTTCTGGCGACTCTGCTGGGGACATGACAAGTTTTCAGAATTCGAGCTATTTTTGGAGTCGTATCGGCTTTGTTTGGCATTACGAGTGTATAAACATTATTTGTGGGTATTGTTTGTGTTATTTTCACTTTTTGTGCTTTTTCGTGCTCTTTGTTTATATTATTTTACCTTATGTGTTACCGTTTTATATCTGTCATCATGAGTCCACCCCCCGGCCTTCTTTCTGCAACAAGTCTGTAGTACACGTGTTGTACACAACCTCTAGTTGAGTCACCCTTATTTTAGGGGAGAGCCGTCGGTGTTATGGAGTAGGTGGAAAGCAAAGCAGCCACTATCGACCATACGCTCCCCGAACAGCCTTGTTAGTAAACCACAACGTAGGTCAGCCTTTAGGTCATGCTTATGTGCATCATGCGGAGACCTAGCGGGACCCACATGGCCCTTTGTAGGAGACTCCCCTTTAAAACATCCCTACATGCTAACTGTTGCATTATTAAGGGTAACGTGGTTATTTGACAGACTGATTTTTGAAAAACAAAAAAAAAAATAAAAAAAATTAAATTAAATTAAATTAATTTGTTAGGAGTAAGGTGTGTAGGCAAAAACGAAAAAAAAAATATAGAAAAGTGAGTCGATAAGAACAAAAAAAAAAAGAGAGGAATGTCGTAGTTTATTTTAGAATTCGTTTTGGCTTTTGTTTTTTTCACAATCCAAAAAACTCAAAAAAATTTTTTTTTTACGTTTTGTAAAGTACCGCGAATTCAAAAAAAAAAATGAAGAAATTTTTTTTAGGAAGTTTTATTTGTTTTTTCTACTTAATTGTCAAATTTTTTTTTAAAACAAATATAAAAAAAATATCAAAAAGATTTTTTTTGTATAATTAGTGGTGTCAGTCTTGGTTAAAGCGTCTAGTTGAAAAAAAAAAGGAAACAAAAAGTTTTATTTGTTTGTTTTTTATTATGTCTTTTAAGTTAGGGTTAATTTATTAGTTAATCGTTAATTGTCCAATCTGAATGAACTACGCATACCTGATTCTCTTCCCTCGGGTTGGGATACGTAGGCAACCCTCGGTGGGTCCAAAATTTTTTTGTGTCAGCCTTGGTCTTAGTATTAGTCTAAGTCTCTCGTCCCGTAATCTAGAGTTGTTTGCCAAGTAGACTGATTTCGCTCAGTACTTCTGTTCGGCAAATTGGAGTCATGAATGTGGTCTGTCCCATCGACATATGTTGGCATAAAAATCCCAAGGGTTGGGAATCTTCTACTCCTGTTGAATTTTTGAGGTAACGTCTTGTGTGTTATTACATGATGGATTTGTCCACCAAGTCTAGAGTCCTGATGGTTGTCAAAGTGCCCAAAAAGTTAATCAAATGGTGGGAAATATTTAACTATGTTGATCAGCAGAAACTGACTAAAATATTAGGTGATCTTACAGAACTTCTGCATGTTACCCCTTGTCCAGATTTAATAGAGGCCTTGTTGACCTTTTGGGATCCGAGTAGTTTGGTGTTCAGGTTTGGGGAATGTGAAATGACTCCTACTTTGGCAGAAATATCCGGTTTGTTGCATTTGCCCTATATCGAGAAGGATATGATCCGAGCGCGAAATCATACTGGCGTGAGATTTTTGCAGTCTTGTGGTTTAAAAAGTAAGGGTATCCGTTTGGGTTGTTTAAGTGATTCGTGGATTTCCTTAGACTTTTTGTTCGCTAGATTCGGGCCCTCCGAAGGTTTTGATTGCTTTTGGGATGAATTTCATGTGACTAAAGAGAAGTGGGAAAAAAAACGCCTTGAAGTCTTCACCCTCGCTTTGCTAGGAACTTTAGTGTTTCCACTAGAAAAAAAACATATCAATACCCGCTTGCAATCTGTGGTGATGGCCCTATTTCATAAGGATCAAAACAACCAGGGCATTAATCAAAAGGGCAGGTTCACTCTCATACCCATGATCTTAACAGAAATATATAAGGCTCTAACCGAAGTGAAAATGGGAAGGAGATTTTTCGAGGGCAGTAACCTGATATTGCAGTTATGGATGATGGAGCACTTGCATGCACCTTCTTTAGTTAGATCAGATGTGCTAGATCGTTGTATTCCCAATCGAGTGAAAGCCATGGATTCCAGGTTGCGTTTGGATAAATTCTCACTGCCCGTGGGAGTCAAGGCTTAGATTGAATTTCTTGAATTAAGAACCAGGGACAACATTTTGTGGACTTATCTGTGGCTTCGACCAAAGGTAGTATTGTTGGGTTGTCAGACACAGTTCCCTTTAGTTATGTTAGGGCTCAATTGCACTAGACCATACAATCCTTCCAGGGTAATGCGCCAGTTAGGTAGGCTACAGGACGTGCCACCAGCAGTGAATCTTTTGAAGGATGTTGAGTACTTCAAAGACCAAGCCTTAGGTGAGAGCAGGTATGAGCAGTTTTGGAAGCATGCAACAAATCTAGGTGTGGACACATTCAAAGAAAGTTTGGATAATCCGGGCCATACTCAGGGATATGAGGTCTGGCTTCAATCTGTCCCTCGGGGTATCAGTCAACCTTTACCAGCGCAGCTTAGAGGGAGAATACAGGAAGAATGCATAATAGACGATCATCAGGATGAAAGTGTAGGGTCCAAAATGGAAACACTGAGGTTTCAGCTAGCAGATTTGTTCAAGACAGTAGAAATGTGTCAGAATAATCTTTTCAAGTGCACTCCTCATGAAGCAGGAATACGGGCTTGAAACTTTTTCCCCGGTATCAGGGTATCTTTACAGGATATGCTACAAGGCTTGAATGGGAGAAAGAGAACTTCAGAGGCAGGTCCATATCAGCCAGGGTCATCGTGCAGAGCGCCAGTCTAAAACAACACTTCTTATCTTTATTTCAGTTGGAGTCTTTTTTTTATGTGTCTGTCATTGCAGGGCGGTGTCTGTTTTAAGTCGAGGTCAAGTTGTTTTTGGTATTAGAGTCTCTATTAGTAATTTCACCTGTGTTGTCTTAGGGGTCTATAATGTTGTTTCGTATTCATTTTTTTTAGTTTTACAGTTGTCCCAAAATTTTATACGTTTTGTTGACAAATTGTTCATTTTGGCAAGGCCCGAACTACGCAAGATCTGATTCATGTACAACATGATACGTAGGTAACCTACTTTTGGGTTCGATCTAATCGTTTTGTTTTTGTTGTTTTCCATTATTTTTCCTCTTTTAAGGAAAACAAAAGTCATAAAGAATATTAAAATAAAGGTAGATAACGAGAGAAGTGGAAAGAATAGAGGTGGATACGAAAAAAAAAGTGTAGATAAAAATTGGGATGACGTTAAAATGACTTCGCTACCCTTGAAAGCTGGTAGAAATGAACATGAACTTAGGGCAATCTTACCAACGTGATTTCCATGCTTTTTGTATACCCTAATCCTAACGGATGTCGTCTTTGATGAGCATGTTCTTTCAGATAACAGTGGTAGGTTTGCAGCACTCTGGCTAGTCACCCATACTTCACTAGATCCAAAGCAAAGCTCGCCATGGCTAGCAGGGAAATTGAAAATTCGCTCATTGACCCGGATCAGGATCACAGGGAAAAAAGTTTAGAACACAATGATGAGGTAGTAAGGCTCAGGCAACAATTGATAGATTTGCACCGGGCATGGGCCAGCGGAATGCCTCCTCCTCCGCTCCCTGAAGGTCTTGGGAATATCTCTAATTGCCCACCGCTCTCTTAGGCACAATTCTCTGCTCCTACTGAGTCACCTGAGCACGCGCCAGGATTCACTCCGCGACATTATCATCCTGGTAATTCTGGTGTGCCCTTGGCAGCTCCCCAATCAAGACCATCTGCTCAGCCAGCGCCACCGATCACACCGGTATTCGTGGCCCCGCCACCACATGAAACTCCCATATATGCTGTGCGTCCCACAATGAGGCTTCTTCGATCTTTCAGTGGGCCAGTACTGAAGGTTTCAGATGGTCAGTATTATGCTACGGAGCCTACTCTGCAATTGAATGAACCGTATGGGTACACTCAGCCGCCTGCATTTCTATTTGATACGGAGAAACCTGTCGCAACGGAGGAACAGGATATCATAGCCCGGAAACTGAAGAGTTTAGAGCAGGCTATAAGGAATTTGCAAGGAATCGGAGATTATAGAAGTGTTTCCTATAAAGACCTGTGCATGTTCCCAGACATCAACCTGCCTCCCGATTTTAAGATGCCTAAGTTCGAGAAGTACGCAGGGCACGGTGATCCTGTTGCACACTTGAGACGTTATTGCAACCAGTTGAGGGCTGCAGGAGGAAAGAAAGAACTACTCATGGCCTTCTTTGGTGAGAGTCTTTCAGATCTGGCTTCAGAGTGGTTCATCGATCGGGATATCGATAAATGGAATAGTTGGGATGATTTGGCTTCTGAATTTGTTCAACATTTTTAGTACAACATCGACTTGATTCCGGACGAAAAATCTTTGGTCAACATGAAGAAAAAGAGCATTGAAGGTTTTAGGGAATACGCGATAAGGTGGCGTGAACAGGCCGCTAGGGTAAAGCCTCAAATGAAAGAAAGTAAGTTGGTAGAAGTTTTCATTCAGGCGCAGGATGAGACCTATTTTCAACATTTACTTCCGGCAATGGGAAAGTCTTTTATGGAAGTCCTCAAAATGGGGGAGATGATAGAGGACGGGATTAAGACCGGTCGAATAGTGAGTTTTGCTGCATTAAAAGCTACCACACAAGCGATTCAAGGTGGATCTGGCGTATTTGGAGGCAAAAAGAAGAAAGAGGACGTTGCGACTGTCGTAGCCGGAACCCATTCTTATCCTAAAAGACCACCTCGCCCCTATCCCCAATCCCAAGCCCAAGTCTACGCCCAAGCTCCATATATTCCTCCCCACCATTACTACCCTCCACAAAACCCTTTATATTCTATTCCACCACCCCCTTACCCAGTATATAGTGCGGAACCATATGCCCAAACCCCTTCTTACCCGCAGTGGCGTACGCAAACCCCACAAAATCGCCCATTCGCTCCACCAAATTACCAAAATCCCTCCAGACCCAGTTTTCAGCCTAGGCCCGAGTATAAGCAGGAGAAAATGGTCAAAAATCAATTCACACCTCTTGGGGAGTCATATGCTAGCTTATTTGATAGGTTGAGGAAGTTGAAGGTTTTAAGCCCAATTCAAGGAAGGCTTTCTAATCCACCACCAAGGAATCTCGATTATTCTTTAAGGTGTGCGTACTGTTCCGATATGCCAGGCCATGATATTGAGAAATGCTGGCATTTAAAGAGAGCTGTCCAAGATTTAATTGACACAAATCAGATGCTGGTCCAGGCCCCGGAGGGTCCTAACATTAACTAGAATCCGCTGCCAACTCATGCTGAAGCCAATATATTAGAGTTGATATATGATGGGAAAGAGTCTTCGAGGGGTTATAAGCCTATTGTCAAGATACAGACCATTGAGGAGAAATCGGTGAATGTAGCGGAGTCTTTAAAAGCAATGTGATTGAGCCAGGAAGGAGTGAGAGAAGATGAAGCTCAAGGAAGCACCAAGAAGCCCCCGATCACAGTACAAGGCGCCAGAAGGTATGGTGATTCGAGTCAGGATAAACCTAAGTTGACAGTGGTGGGAGCTTTGAGTCAGCCTATCTTGACGGTGAAAGGAGCACTGGCAGCGCCTATTGTTCTCAAACCGGTGACCCAACCTCCGATAGTTGATACGAAAAGGATTCCCTAGAATTATGGGCGGACTGTGATGACCTATCACGGGAAAGAAGTTGTGGAAGATGTAGACGAGGTAGGAGGTTTGACTAGGTCAGGAAGATGCTTCATGCCTGAAAGCTTAAGAAAGTCCAAGCCAACAGTGAGTGGACCGTCATCTATCAAAAAGCCTATCACCGAAGAAGAAGCCGAAGAATTTTTGAAAAAAATGAAATTGCCAGAGTATTCAATATTAGACCAGCTGAAGAAAACCCCTGCTCAAATTTCCCTTTTATCTTTATTGTTACACTCCAAGGAGCATCGTGATGTTTTACTGAAGGTATTAAATGAAGCATATGTTCCAAGGGAGATTACAGTTAACCAGCTTGAGAAAATGGTTGGAAAAATCTTTGAGGTTAATCGAATTAGCTTTTCTGACGATGAATTGCCTGTTGAAGGTATAGGGCATAATCAGGGCCTTTACATTACAGTGAAGTGTGAAGATTTCTATGTCACTCATGTTATGATTGATGGAGGTTCATATGCAAATATTTGCCCTATTTCTACTTTGCAAAAGTTGAATATTGATGCGGAGAGGATCAGGCCCAATAATGTATGTGTCAGGGCTTTCGATGGTGCAAAATCAAATTCCATTGGCGAAATAGAACTAATGTTGACCATAGGGCCTGTTGAGTTCGCCATAGAGTTTCAAGTATTGAATGTAGAATCCTCTTATAATCTGTTGTTGGGAAGGCCGTGGATCCACAAGGCCAAGGCGGTTGCATCTACACTGCACCAAATAATTAAGTTTGAGCATGACAGGCAGGAAGTAGTTATTCATGGTGAAGGAGATTTGTCAGCCTACGAAGATTCTCCCTTGTCTCTTATTGAAGAAAATAACGTAGAGGAGACATTCGTCTATCAAAATTTTGATACAGTGCCAGTGAATCGTATCCTTGAATGACAGGCTATACCGGGACCGCAATTTTCTTCTGTTTCTATCATGATGGTGAGTGAACTTTGGAAATACGGATTTGAGCCAGGAAAGGGTTTGGGAGCGTCTCTGCACGGTATAGATCACCCCATATGTCCGAGTGAGAACCTGGGCACGTTTGGTCTGGGATTTGAGCCTACAGCTAAAGATCTGAAGAAAGCCAAGGGAAGAAAAAAAGAAATATGGTCACTCCCTCGCCCAATGCCACTACTCAGTGAATCATTTGTTAAGAGTGATGTCGCGGAGCATGTGAAATCTGAAGTTGAATTAGTTGATGACTTCCAGAACCTTTTTATCGAAGTTGATATGGTCGAAGTAGGAGAAGGTACCAGTATGGCAGACGTGCAATTCATAGGTCCAGCTGTCCAGCTCAATAATTGGTAAGTCACTCCTCTCCCCGTCAGGAGGGAGTTTTGGTAGTCTATTTTGTTTTTCTTTCTGTTTATCCGAGTTATTTCAGGATTGTAATTCGGACTTTAGTTTGTTTATGTTATGTTGGCGTCTATGTTTAAACCCTTCTATCTTTTATTTAATGAAATGCAATGTCCCTTTTGTTTTGTGTCTAATGTATTTTGTTTTTCTTTTCTTACACAGTTCTCTTTATGCTGATTCTAATGACATGACATGCATGCGGAATTTTCAGCCTGATTTTAAAATCCAAACTAATCAAGATGTAATGAAGCAGGATGGGGAATATGATGAAGAACAAACACTAGAAGAAATAAGCAAAGAGTTGGACCAGTTTGAAGACAAACCGAATCCTAATTTGAATGAAACTGAGTCAATAAATCTAGGGGATCAAGAAGATGTTAGGGAAACTAAAATCAGTGTACATGCTTTGCCACAGCTAAAAGAGGGAATGATTCAAGCATTGATTGATTATAAGGACGTTTTTGCATGGTCTTATGATGATATGCCCGGTTTAAGCACTGAATTAGTGGTTCACAAGTTGCCAATTGATCCCGCATTCCCCCCTGTCAAACAGAAGTTGAGAAAGTTTAAAACCGATGTGAGTCTTAAAATAAAAGAGGAAATCATGAAACAACTTGAAGCCAAAGTAATTCGAGTGTCTCGTTATCCCATGTGGTTATCCAATGTTGTTCCCGTACCAAAGAAAGATGGCAAAATTCGAGTGTGTGTTGATTACCGCAATTTGAACAGAGCAAGTCCGAAAAATAATTTTCCGCTGCCCAACATCCACATTTTGTTAGACAACTGTGCTAAACACGAGGTTGCCTCTTTTGTGGATTGCTATGCCTGATATCACCAGATCATTATGGAGGATGAAGATGCGGAAAAGACGTCTTTTATCACACCATGGGGAACTTATTGTTATCGAGTGATGCCGTTCGGTTTGAAGAATGCTGGAGCAACATACATGAGAGCCATGACCACTATGTTTCATGACATGATGCATAAGGAGATTGAGGTCTACGTGGATGATGTGATTATTAAGTCAAAAAGTCAGGTCAACCATGTTAAAGATTTAAGAAAGTTCTTTGAGAGGCTTCGCAGGTATAATCTCAAACTAAACCCGACCAAACGTGTATTTGGAGTTCCATCTGGAAAGTTGTTAGGGTTTGTAGTCAGCCGTCGGGGAATTGAATTGGATCCCTTAAAGATCAAAGCTATTCAGGATTTACCCCCGCCCAAGAATAGAACGGAGGTGATGAGTTTGCTTGGTAGACTGAACTACATTAGCATGTTTATTGCTCAACTCACAACCACTTGTGATCCCATATTCAAGTTGCTGAAAAAGAGTGTTGCGGTAAAATGGACTGAAGAATGTCAGGAAGCGTTCGATCGAATCAAAAGATATTTGTCAAATCCGCCCGTGTTGGTACCCCCGGAGTCTGGTAGGCCTTTGATCTTGTATTTATCAGTCATGGACAATTCTTTCGGTTGTGTCTTGGGTCAACATGATGTTACAGGCAAAAAAGAGCAGGCTATTTATTATCTTAGCAAGAAGTTCACCGCATATGAGGCCAGGTATACTCTTCTTAAAAGGACGTGTTGTGCCCTAACCTGGGTAACGTAAAAGTTAAAGCATTATCTATCATCCTATACTACTTATCTTATTTCCCGCATGGATCCTTTGAAGTATATCTTTCAGAAGCCTATGCCGACGGGTCGATTGGCAAAGTGGCAAATATTGCTTACCGAGTTCGACATTGTATATGTGACTCGAACCACCATGAAAGCCCAAGCCTTGGCAGATCATCTTGCTGAGAATCCCATCGATGAAGAGTACGAGCCGTTAAAGACATATTTTCCTGATGAAGAAGTGTCATGTGTCGATGAAGTTGTTATAGAGGCTGATCCAGGTTGGAGGTTATTTTTTGATAGAGCTGTCAATATGAAAGGAGTCGGAATAGGTGCGGTTCTTATCTCTGAATCGGGACAACATTTCTCGGTGACCACACAACTTCGATTCTACTGTACTAATAATATGGCAGAGTATGAAGCCTGCATTCTTGGTTTGAGGTTAGCTGTCGATATGGGAGTCCAGGAATTATTAGTGTTGGGAGATTCGGATTTGCTCGTCCATCAAATTCAAGGCGATTGGGAGACGCGAGATTTGAAGCTCATCCCGTATGGATAATGCTTGCAGGAGCTATGTCAACGGTTTGTGTCAGTAAGATTTAGGCATATTCCAAGAATTCGTAATGAAATTGCTGATGCTTTAGCCACTTTATCTTCAATGCTCCAACATCTTGACAAAGCCTACATCGATCCAGTGCATATACAGAGTCGTGATCAGCACGCTTACTGTAATGCGGTTGAAGAAGAGCTCGATGGAGAACCTTGGTTTTTGGATATCAAGCGGTACATTCAGTCAGGAGAATACCCAGCATATGCCACCAACGATCAAAAGAGGACTATTAGGCGTTTGGCTAGTGGATTTTTCTTAAGTGGGGGAATCTTGTATAAGAGGACCCCAGATCTGGGACTTTTAAGGTGTGCAGATGCAAAAGAAGCCTCGGTAATCATGGTTGAAATACACTCTGGAGTATGCGGGTCGCATATGAACGGTCACGTCTTGTCAAAGAAGATTCTTCGAGCAGGTTATTACTGGCTTACTATGGAGAGAGATTCTATTCAGTTTGTTCGAAAGTATCATCAATGTCAGGTGCACGGCGATCTAATACGTTCTCCTCCTGTTGAGTTGCATGCAATGGCCGCTCCATGGCCGTTCGTGGCTTGGGGAATGGATGTGATTGGACCGATTGAGCCGAAGGCATCAAATGGACATAGATTTATTTTGGTAGCCATTGATTACTTCACAAAGTGGGTGGAAGCAGTAACTTTCAAGTCAGTGACAAAGAAGGTTGTGGTCGATTTTGTTCATGCCAATATCATTTGTAGATTTGGAATCCCTAAGATGATCATTACAGACAATGCTGCCAATCTCAATAGTCATTTGATGCAAGAAGTGTGTCAACAGTTTAAGATCTTACATCGAAATTCCACTCCATATCGTCCAAAGGCCAATGGTGCTGTAGAAGCTGTCAATAAAAATATTAAAAAGATACTGCAAAAAATGGTACAAGGTTCTAGACAGTGGCATGAAAAGTTGCCGTTTGCATTGCTAGGTTATCGCACCACTGTTCGCACTTCAACAGGGGCAACTCCATATTTATTAGTGTATGGGACAGAAGCAGTCATCCCTGCAGAATTTGAAATTCCTTCTCTTTGAGTCATTGTAGAAGCAGAGATTGATGATGACGAATGGGTAAAAACCCGACTGGAACATTTGAGTTTGATTGAAGAAAAAAGGCTAACGTCCATGTGTCATGGCCAGTTATATCAGAGGAGGATGGCTCGTGCGTATAACAAAAAGGTCCGTCCCAGGAATTTTGAAGTTGGTCAGTTGGTATTAAGACGTATCCTTCCTCACCAGGTTGAAGCGAAAGGAAAGTTCTCCCCTAACTGGAAAGGTCCCTTCGTTGTGAAGAAAGTGTTACCCAATAGAGCCTTATATTTGACAGATATTGACGGCAAAATGGCAGAAATGACTATCAATTCTGACGCGGTCAAAAGATACTATGTATGATATTTGATTCTTTGTTGAGTTTATTGCATGTTTAGTACTTGCATTTTTGAAGATTGATATGATGAAGGCATTTTATTCTTCTATCCAAACATTGTGTCATCTTTTGTTTACCCGTTTGAGCCTCGTTTATTTTTCTTTCATATCCCTCTTTTGGAATCAAAATAGAGTCGAAGATAAATGTCAAGAAAATAAGAATAAAATAAAGAGTTCGAAAATAAAAGAAAAAAAATCAAAGCAAAGCAAAGGACAAGCTGATGGAACTACGTGCGACATGATTCTCCTCTCTCGGGAGTGAGATACGTAGGCTGCCCTATTTCGGGCTCGGTCCAACCAAATAAATATTTAAGATTCACCCAGTCAACAAAACTGGGGCATGAGTTAATGCATTGTTTGAGTCGATTCCAAAAGTTGTAAGTCCCACCCCCACTTCAAGTATCGTTTGAGCCTCTTACCATCTTTTTTAACCTTGACCAAAAGCCAAGTTACAACCAAAGAAAGTCCTTCAGATCAATTTTTGATAGTGTTAAGGCTAAGCATGCAATGGATATTGATGATACATTGCGAAGTACCGTTTGTCTCCCTCAGCATAAGAAATCAGGAAAGAAATACAAAAATGAAAGAGTCTTATTGGTGAAAACCTTTGCAGGCACCATAAGGCGATGATGAGTTGTGAGAAAACAAAAATGAGAGAGTCTTATTGGTGAAAACCTTGGCGGGCACTTTAAGGCGATGGTGAGTTGAGAGAAATACAAAAATGAGAGAGTCTTATTGGTGAAAACCCTCACGGGCACCGTAAGGCGATGGAGAGTTCAAGAGAAAAGTGAAAAGTGAAAAGAAAAAGATTTGTTGGCGAATGTCTTTTTAGATGTCGTCAGTCGAATGTGATGTATGAGTCCAATGGATTTGGAGAAGCGGCTCAGCGACAAAAGGCACGAACTCAACAACAAATGGGGAGTTTGGATAGGAAGATCAGGCAGCTGAATCCAAAATGTATGTCATACTCATTGGAGTTGGTTGTCGTATTTAGATAAGTTGTCTTTTTGAATATGGGACATTGCCCTTTTCTTTCATTTATATATTCATGTTTTTGTCTTTTCTTATGTTATTTATCAAAACAAAAGTCACCATCATTTCTTTACATTTTTAAGTCAAGTCTGTGTTAACACAAGCGAGAAAGGATTTCAAAATTTACTACCAGTCTTTCAAATTATATGAGGATAAGCCAAGGAACAACACAGGAAAGAAATATGATCGTAATTCAACACGAAGCAAAGGAAGTCTATCAACCGACAGGCTATTGGATTCGTGGAATCATTCAGATTTGGGAAAAGAGTGCACCTCAGGGGCATGGTAAAATGAAAACCCATTGTTTGAGTCAGAACTCATTTCCCTCAATCTGGATCCGGGTCAATGATGCGGCAAGACAGGACAAGCGTCAGCGATATGGAAGAAAGATGAAAGGAACGAGTACTGGGGCAGATACCTGAGAAGCCAAGAGCTGCAAGCCACCACTAAGTTTTAACTGACCAACTTTTTTTTGATTGAAACAGGGGCAAATCCGTTTCACTTGATTCAGATACCATTGGAAATGCATATCCAAGGGATTTTACTTTCGGTTCAGGACCCTCCTGAAAAATGGGATTTTACTTTCTGTTCAGGACCCTCCTGAAAAATGAGATTTTACTTTTGTTCAGGACCCTCCTGAAAAATGGGATTTTACTTTTGTTCAGGACCCTCCTGAAAAATGGGATTTTACTTTATGTCCAGGACCCTCATGAAAAATGGGAATTTACTTTCAGTTCAGGACCCTCCTGAAAAATGGGACTTTACTTTCTGTTCAGGACCCTCCTGAAAAATGGGATTTTACTTTCTGTTCAGGACCCTCCTGAAAAATGGGATTTTACTTTATGTTCAGGACCCTCCTGAAAAATGGAATTTTACTTTATGTTCAGGACCCTCCTGAAAAATGGGATTTTACTTTATGTTCAGGACCCTCCTAAAAAATGGGACTTTATTTTCTGTTCAGGACCCTCCTAAAAAATGGGATTTTACTTTCTGTTCAGGACCCTCCTGAAAAAATGGGAATGGGACTTTATTTTCTGTTCAGGACCCTCCTGAAAAATGGGATTTTACTTTCTGTTCAGGACCCTCCTGAAAAATGGGATTTTACTTTCTGTTCAGGACCCTCCTGAAAAATGGGAATTTACTTTCAGTTCAGGACCCTCCTGAAAAATGGGATTTTACTTCAGTTCAGGACCCTCCTGAAAAATGGGATTTTACTTATGTTCAGGACCCTCCTGAAAATGGGACTTTACTTTCTGTTCAGGACCCTCCTGAAAAATGGGACTTTACTTTCTGTCCAGGACCCTCCTGAAGAATGGGATTTTACTTTTGTTCAGGACCCTCCTGAAAAAATGGAATTTTACTTTATGTTCAGGACCCTCCTGAAAAATGGGATTTTACTTTATGTTCAGGACCCTCCTGAAAAATGGAATTTTACTTTATGTTCAAGACCCTCCTGGAAAATGGGACAACGCTTTCAAAAATGAAATACTAATTATTTATAATTTTTGTTTGGGATAATTTTCGTTCTAGTTTTAATTTTGAGTTTCAGGAGCCCGCCTGAAGAACAGGGTGATGAAATAGCAAGGCAGGAGCCCGCCTGAAGAACAGGGTGATGAAATAGCAAGTTCGGAGCCCACCGGGAGAACAAAGTGAAGAAAATGAAAAGTCAAGCAACAAAGTGAAGCAATTGAAAGCCAAGCAACAAGGTGAAAGAAATTGCAAGTCAGGAGCCCGCCTGAAGAATAGGGTGATGAAAAGTCGAGTCAAGAATCAACAGAAGCTGTATAGATAGGATTTTTGTAATTTCATTTATGTTTTAACTTATAATTTTCATTTTTGATGTAATAACAGAGCCGCAGACCAGAACCTCGACGGAACCTCACTCGACTCTCCAACTCGGTATAGTCCACCTCCTTCCAATCCTTTGAGATACTTGTCACTTGATCCCCTCATAATTTGGGTAGGTAGGATATCCTAATTCAAGACCCGGTAGTCCTTCGTTCTCTTGTTTCTTTCTTTGAATAATGGTCGGGACAAAATTCTATCTCGCTGTCTACTTCTTTGCCTGAAAACACTTCATGTTTACATTCAAAGGGGGCATGATGTAGACACCTAATTTCGTCCCTCCCCGATATCGTTTTACCTATTGTTTACCCTATCCTACCGTGTACCCTCACCCGTGTGATAATCCCTCCACAAAATGACAAAAATAACTAACCCTATCTTATCCTAACCACATACCCAATAAAAACATAACACCTCACCACTACCCCCTACCCCACGTTAACCCACCCCCCTCTCTTTTTCTTGTCAACAAAGAAAAGACTCAACACAATATATACCTACACATACACATAAAAAAAGGGAAGAACCACAAGGAGAAAAAAAAAATCAAAAAATTTTATCAGCTCTCTCTCAGATTCTCTCTCTCTCTAAACTCTACTTCCTCTCTCTAACCTCCATTCACCGCCCTCGCCGCCGGCCGACAATGCCATCGTCTGACCAACGACGGTGACGATAACACCGCTCCTACTCTCGATCTCTCTCGTCTCTCTGGCAAATCTGCCATCCGCCGAACTTCCCTCCGTTCGCCGGCGAAACAGCCGCCGCAGGAGAACTCCATTCGCCGACTGGACACGGACCGATCCGACCAGATCCTACAGCCTGCGGCGCGTCGACAACAACCCGTCACCGCCTAGATCTGCCGCCGCAGTCTCCCTCGGTTCCGATCTCTCTTCTCTCTCCCCGATAAATCTGCCGCCACCAGCAGTTGTAACTCACCCTTCTGGCGAAACAACCGGCGAACCGGCGCCGCCACCGGAGAACAGGCGTTGCTGCCGTCTCTCCGTCACCGGAACTCCCCGGAGCCCGATCTACGTTGGGTTTTGGTTTCCTGCTGTTTGTTGGTTAATCTTGGTTTCTTCTATTTCATGTTTCGACGTCGATAGTGGGTTTCGAGTCGCCTTTATCGAATCTCATCATCGTTCTCGGTTGTGGGTGTCGTATAGTAAAGTTTTTATTCGCGGGTTTTGGAGCTGTTCGACTATTATTTTAATACCGAGTTTGATTTGTTCGTCGTGAGGTTCTCCGATCGAGTTTTGGTCTTCGGATTTCTTTATTATCGACAAAAGCAAGTGTCAGTGAGGTCCATTTCTTTAACCCGCTCTCTTTTGTTTATCTTGTTATATTGAATTGGTTGTGATTATGTTTGTTGTGATATTGTTTTGTTGCACTTTGTTTATGTTGATGTTATGATTGTGATGCTTGGTTGTTTGGTTTTGATAGATTAAGGCATAAACTTGATCAGGTTCTAATGGATGGATAGAAAGAAAGTCGGGGGACGAAATTGAAAAAATTGACAAAAGGATAGATTCGGTTTAATTTGATTTATTGTTGGTATGAATCATGATGGAATTATGTCTTTAGTCGAGAACGCATAGGCAAACGTAGGCCGGGTAGAAAAATTTAGGAATAACAATTTGTTGGAGTGTTTTGAATATGTGCTTGAACGACACTTTCTACTTTATTGCACGAAAAGTTTAAATTGTACTCATTTGGCCGGGGAATGCCCCGAAGGATTTGTATAGATTTATCCGGGGAATGCCCCGAAGTACCTTGTACCCGGAGGACGTTCGCGATGAAGGCCCGAGGCATCGGTTAAAGCATTAGTTTAGGATTAGCGTAGGTTTATTTTTAGTCCCTTTTTATTTCGGGTTGTAATAATTGGACTAGACTTACATTTCGGTTTGTTTTTGTTTTGTTGTTTTGCGTGCTTTTTCTGTGGTTTATACACTTCATAATGCCAAAATGGTCGATACACTCCACCAAGAGACCGTGGTCGAACCACAGGATCGAGGGGTGCCTAACACCTTCCCCTCGGTCAACAGAATTCCTTAGCCGGAATCTCTTTTCGCAAACCGGTTTAAGAGTCAATTGGTTTCGAAAAAGGGATTCTCCGAAGGTGACTTGGCACACCGAATTATGCCAAGTGGCAACTCTGAGTTCAAATATAAAAAATCCTTTTCGAAACAAAATTTTCATTTTTTGTCACTTTAATAAAAACCCTTTCGAATCGTAAAATCAATTCTTTCGGAGTACGTAAAAAAGGGGTGTGACAGTCGTTCCATCTCTTATGTTTAATTTTTATTTATTGTATTAATTGTTTAATATTTAATTTTATTATATTTGTGTATTTTGAATATTTTTAGTTTAATTTAATTTATATTATGGATAAATTAAGAAACCTCGCTACCAAAGGTGTTAAATTTTTTTGTCCCGGAAGCGGTAGTGGTAGTAAAAAATGAATTACTAGCAGTAGAGGTAGTTCAAGTAGTAGATATACCTGTGTGTCTTCGCCTCCGGTACCGCTTGGTACACCTTTTGAGGAAGAAATAGGTGTAGGTGCTCACGATATGGATTATGTAGAAGTTCAGGAAAATTACGGTATAGAAGAAGAAAATGAAGTAGATGTGGTTAATTTAGATGAAGATAATGAAAATATTACTGAGACACCCGTAGTAGGAGATGCTAACGTTAGATCTGAATCGGTTAATCTCCCTCCTCGTCCTCCCAGTGCCCCAAGACCTCGTAAAAGAACTAGTGTTGCATGGCAATTTTTTGAACGTATATCAGATATTGAGGTGTAATGCAATATTTGTCAACAAATATATAAGCTTAGAAGTGGAGGCAAGCAAGGGGTATGGGTACGTTAATGAGACATATAGCTGAAAATCACAAAAGAGAGTTAAATATTGCACAAGGTAGTGGGGATGTTGGTGGGCCAACGCAAACTAGAATGGACCCAGCAACCGGTCACGTAGCGAAGAAGTATAATAAATTGAGGGACCGGAAAAAAATAGCTAAAATGGTAGTTGTGGGTTGTTTGCCTTTTAATTTTCCTTCTTCTGATGCCTTTATTCGTTATATACAAGCAATTTATAATCCTATGTTTAACGGTATTCCTAGAACTACTTGTCGGTCTGATATTTTTAGACTTCATTAACAATATTATTTTTATTTATCAACATTGTTAAAAAATATTCAATGTATATTGTCCATAACTTCTGATCTTGGTCGTGCTGTAAATAAAAATAATTATTTAACCGTTACTTGTCATTGGATGGATAGTAATTTCGTGATGCAAAAACGTATTCTTGCTTTTTTATATGATGAAGATCGTAAACATACTGGACAATTTATTGCTGATTCTATTGTTAAAATTGCTGGATATTATGGTATCAAAAATAAAATTTTATGTATTGCTTTTGATAATTCTTCTAACAACAAGACTGCTATAAAAAAATTAAAATTTACGTTATCTCCTCCCTTGCCTGAAATTTTTCATATTAAGTGTGCATATCATATATATAATTTAATTGTAAAAGATGGTCTTGAGTTTTTTGAGCTTTATATTGAAAAAATTCGTCTTGCCGTTGGTTTTATTCAAGGAAATAAATGTAGATCGAGAATTAGAGAATTTAAAGTTAAATGTCCTACATATGAATTTTTATAAACTTGTTATAAATATAAAATTCCTATTACACTAGTTTTTAACCAACATTGCGGTTCATTTGCTGATTTTGCTGATTACATGCTACATAATTCTAATTGGGTTGTAATTAATGATCTTGTTAAGTTTTTAGAAATTTTTTATGTAGCTACGGTTGAATTTTTCGGTGCTTATTATCCTACTGTTTGTAATATTTTGGCATATATAGCCGATATTTCTGGTTTGCTCAAAGAATATAAAAATAAAGAAGGTTATAAAGAAACTGTTGGCGCCATGTTTACGAAATTTAAAAAATATTTTTTTCCGATTCTCCCTATTTACTTGGTTGGTGCTATGCTAAATCCGTGCATGAAATATAATAATATGTGCCACTTTAGTACTCTTATTTATACTAACTTAGAAATAAATACTAACCATGATTCTGAACAAGTACAACCTGATTTGTGGACGGCTACGGCTGATGCAAAGGATTACATAGAAAAATTATATAATCACTATGCTGATCTATTTGATTTAGCTGTACCTACAATTATCACTCCAACTGTCGCTCCTTATCCTCCCAAGGAGCCATCATCTTCTAAAAGGCCGGCACATAGTGTTTTTTCTGATTCGTTGTATGATTTAAATTGTTGGAACAGTGTTGATGAGAGAACTTACACATCAAGTTATCGGGAAGAGCTGAAATATTATCTTCGGACGACACCAGAGGATCGCAGACGACGGATCAACACGTTGGATTGGTGAAGGAGTAATGAAACACAATATCCTGTGCTTTCAAGATTAACTAGAGATATCTTGAATGTTCCAATGTCAACCGTTGCATCAGAGAGCGCCTTTAGTCAGGGACGACAACAGCTTGGAGACAACCAACACTCATTGGGAAGCAATGCAATGAATGTTCTAGTTTGCCTCAGAGATTGGATTAGAGCGGAAAGAAGAAACCAAAGAATGGAACCGGAGCCGAGCGACGAGCTGAAACTTGAAGAAGTTATGACTTCACGGGAGAACTCAGCAGAATTAAGTCCAATGCATGGTTTTACCCCCTTTGACTTGGACTATCCTATGCAAGTTCCCGTTAATATTAACATGAATGAGTTGGAAAAAATGATGCATAATTTGTAGATTTTTCATTCATGTAAATTATAAATTTTTGATCATTTTGCAATCAATAAAATTCCCCAAATTCATTCACTCCTTAGTCCTTGATTTTTATATTTTTTCATTTAACGATTTAAAATTTTAAATTGAATTTCTAGTTTTCTACTTTAAATTAAAAACTTACTTCTAATATATTATTAATTTACTACCAAATATTATTAATTTATTATATTAAGTAGCATATGTTTTGTATATTTGTGCATATATCTTCTATAGAAGTGTATATTTAACGTATACATGTGTATATGTTTTATAAATTAGTATATAAGTATATCTATATATATTGTAATGTATATATAATGTAGTATATTTTATAAGTAGTAGTATATATACATTGAATGGTGCGTATACACGTGTATATATCTTCTATAGAAGTGTATATTTAACGTATACATGTGTATATGTTTTATAAATTGGATATCTTTTATAGAAATGTATATATGAGTATATATCTTCTATAGACGTATATATTTAACATATACAAGTGTATATGTTTTACAAATTAGTATATACTATATATATATGTATATTGTAGTATATATTTTATTTAAAATAGTACATATATATTGATTGGTGTGTATATATGTGTATATATCTTCTACAGATGTATATATTTAATGTATACAAGTGTATATGTTTTACAAATTAGTATATAACTATATATATATACATATTGTAGTATATATATATGTATATTGTAGTATATATTTTATTTAAAGTAGTACATATATATTGAATGTTGTGTATATATGTGTATATATCTTCTCTAGACATATATATTTAACGTATACAAGTGTATATGTTTTACAAATTAGTATATAACTATATATATATATATATATACATATTGTAGTATATATATATGTATATTGTAGTATATATTTTATTTAACGTATACATATATATTGAATGGTGCGTATATATGTGTATATATCTTATATAGATGTATATATTTAACGTATACAAGTGTATATGTTTTATAAATTAGTATAATATAACTATCTATGTATTGTAATCCATGTATATTGTAGTATATATTTTATTTTAAGTAGTACATATACATTGATTGGTGCGTATATATGTGTATATATCTTATATAGATGTATATATTTAACGTATACAAGTGTATATGTTTTATAAATTAGTATAATATAACCATCTATACATTGTAATACATATATATGTATATTGTAGTATATATTTTATTTAAAGTAGTACATACATATTGAATGGTGCGTATATATGTGTTTATATCTTCTATAGACTTATATCTTTAACGTATACAAGTGTATATGTTTTATAAATTAGAATATAAGTATATATATATATAGTAGTATATATATATATATATATATATATATATATATTGTAGTATATACTTTATTTAAAGTAGTACATATTATTAAATGGTGCGTATATATGTGTATATATCTTCTATAGACGTATATCTTTAACGTATACAAGTGTATATGTTCTATAAATTAGTATGTAACTATATATATATACATATTGTTGTATATATATATGTATATTGTAGTATATATTTTATTTAAAGCAGTACATATATATTGAATGGTGCGTATATATCTTCTAAAGTAGTATATATTTAACGTATACAAGTGTATATGTTTTATAAATTAGTATGTAAGTATGTATATATATATTGTAGTATATACTTTATTTAAAGTAGTACATATATATTGAATGGTGCGTATATATGTGTATATATCTTCTATAGACGTATATCTTTAACGTATACAAGTGTATATGTTTTATAAATTAGTATGTAACTATATATATATATATATATATATATATACATATTGTTGTATATATATATATATATATGTATATTGTAGTATATATTTTATTTAAAGTAGTACATATATATTGAATGGTGCATATATATGTGTATATATCTTCTAAAGTAGTATATACTTAACGTATACATGTGTATATGTTTTATAAATTAGTATATAACTATGTATATATATATATATATATATATATATATATATTGTAGTATTTGTTTTATTTAAAGTAGACAAGTAGTACATAAATATTGAATGGCGCATATATATGTGTATATATCTTCTATAAGCGTATATATTTAACGTATAAATGTGTATATGTTTTATAAATTAGTATATATATATATATATATATATATGTATGTATTGTAGTGAATATATATATATTATACTATTATAGTATATGTTTTATTTAAAGTAGTACGTATAGTCATATATAATAATTATATATTGAATAGTACGTATATATGTGTAATTGTTTATATATTTTTTTAAAAATATATATTGTATATTGGAGTGTATATAGTGTATATAATTGTAGTGTATATAGTGTATATTGGATTTTTTTTTCTTTTTTCAAACGGGTTTGACCGATTTTTAACCGAATTTGATCGGGTTTTGGTGGGTTTGACCGGGTTGAGTTAAGTGGGCCGGGTTAGGGTGGATTTTATTTTTTTTACCGTTGGGCCTGGCCCGGCCCGTCTAGCGTCAAAATCGGCCCTCACCCCGGTTAAAATAAAAGGGCCGGTTCCGGGTTGGCCCGGCCTGGTCCAGCCCGTTTGACACCCATAAGTCAAAGTGTATTATCACCACAATCCAAACCTTTTACAACAATCCTAGATTGTTGCTATCCTTTCTAGCTTCCCTTAATTAGCTTGGAAAGAAAAACGACAATCACAGAACGTTTTTCAACCTTAACAAATGCCTTTAAGAAATTAGATGGTAAGAAATACAATTCAAAGCTATTACATTGATCCCTAGAATTGTATACTGGATTGCTTTTTGGACTAAAGATTTGTAATGTAAATTTTTGGCTAGTTTTTGTAATATAAGTTAGTTAAGTGTATATTTTTGAAATTATTCATATTATTATTCTTTTAAGAGATAAATACTGATTCTAGAAATTTATCTGTGACAACCGTTATATGTTAATTGTGTGAATAACTTTTATAACATCAGCATAGAGTTGATCAAGATCTCTTAGGTATTTCCACTATGGCGGCAGACCGACTTCATAACCCCGATTGGTTGTAAACATATTAGATAATTGACTTAAGACATCGATAGCTCTTAAAATTGTCTTGAAAATTCATTTAGACCCCTCAACTAAGGCTTGTTTATCATATCCTTAACCCATCTAAATTTTGATTCAATCAGGTCTTTTTTATTTACATGACACACCACATGCAATATACTCACGAGGGCACGTAAAGAGTATTTTTTTACCAAATCATGAATAGAAAGGTGTCAAGTGGCACTGAGGGCCCCCAAAAATTATTAATTAAAAAATTTATATTTAAATTATTTTATTAATATAATTTTTAATTATTATAATTTCTTATTTTTTTTTTGAAAAAAGCACTCCACCCCCCGTGTCATCTTCTTCACAGCACCCCACCCCACGCCCGCATCTTCGTCGTCTTCACAGCACCCCACCCCCACCCCAGTTCGTCCTTTTCACAGCACCCCACCCCACCCGTCATCGTCGTCTTCAACCCCCACTCCATTATTGTTAATTCTTTCTTCACAGCACCCCACCCCACGCCCACATCTTCGTCGTCTTCACAGCACCCCACCCCCACCCCAGTTCGTCCTTTTCATAGCACCCCACCCCCACCCCGTCATCGTCGTCTTCAACCCCCACTCCATTATTGTTAATTCTTTCTTCACAGCAACCCACCTTTACTCCGTCATTACTAATGTCGCCATTGTCGTTAACTTTTTCAGGACAACGACAATTAAATAAATCATTAATTAAAGCTTTTCATCAAAAGAGTTGGACTAACAAAGATTTTCGTTAGATTTGTTTTTAAATTTTTCGACGAGTTTTCATTATTTTTTTTATAAGATTCATACGAATTTGAAAGGTAATTTAAATCTTAAAGAACCCAATTTATATTGTTGCTGCGACTGTGTGTGTGTGTTTGTGAGAACTGTGTGTGTGTGTTTGTGAGAACTGTGTGTGTGAACCGTGAGGACGTCGGGGGAGGAACTGTGTGTGTGTGAACTGTAAAGACGTCGGGGGAGGGTTGAAAATGATGACTGGGTGGGTGGGTGGGGGCGCTTTTTTTTTTTCTTAAAATTAAAAAATTATTATTAAATAGATATTTAAATAGAAAAATGGACAAATCAGCAACTCCATCTTTTAATTATTTTTTTTGCCACGTATTTTTTTAATTGATTATTTTTGTCACGTCACGCGAGTGTGTTACACACACTCTATACTTGTTGCTGATTAGACAAAAAAGGTCCGATTGGATCAAAATTTAGGCGGGTTAGAGACTTGATAGGTACAAACCTTAGTTGAGGGGTCTAAGTGAATTTTCGGGATAAATTTGAGAGTCTATCGATGACTTAAGCCTAGATAATTAATCTAGAACTGCATGCGAAGACTATGTCATAGATATATTACGTTAACACATCCAACAGGTAAAAAGACCAATCATAATTTAAAATTTATAATTTTTTTTAATATTTTTAACTATTATAATCATAATTAGATTTACAGTTAAATATTCACAAGTATCTATTATATTTCTTTATATATCAAAAATAAATAAATTAAGTTCATGTAAATTCGTAACTGGACTTATAGATCCGCTGTTGAACCCACACAACTCGTGAATCATTGCTTCACTCATCACAAAATAAAATCTTCAGAATTGTTCCTTTTCTAATTGCTTCATTTTCAATCTTTCTTAATTGAATCATGGGTTCTGCAGCGGATTTTTTTTCTTTTTCAAAATATGTTTGTCGTCCCATTTCTTTTGACAGACCCAGTGACTAACCCTTTCAGAAATATAATATATCAAGGGATATCAAATATGAAAACACAAATATACGAAGGAATTAAGGGGATACAATATAACACATAGTATATGTAATATATGTAGTGTAATTTCCGGGTCCGTTGCATTTTGCACCTCAATATGTGTTCATTTTTTTAACTTACATTCTGTCCTTTTTTTTTTTTTAACAATTTACACCCTAATCTCTTTATTTCCTTACAAAATAGTAAAACCACTCTTTTAATAATTTTTTTATGAGGGTAACATAGAAATAATAATATTTTTTTTTAAAATAAATTTATTTAATTTATAGTGTAGGAGGTTAGATGAAATAAATCCTTCCCGCCATTTACTTTTTCATTAGTAACTAGGTTAAACTCTCCAACCGTAAACAAAGCAGCAATTCATATTTTTCTGAAGATAAATTACAAGACGAGTAAATATTCAATGGATGAAAATAAAAAGAAAATGCAAGATCGACTGAAGGAGGAGAAATTGAAAGGTAAAAAATTTAGGATTATATGTTTCTTGCCCTGCTCTCTGTATTTTTTATTTTTGTTTTCGTATAACAACTTTTATCTATTTCTCTCCTCTTTTTCTTTTCATATGAAGAAATAGATTAGTTTGCCTCAGTATATATAATAAGAGTATTAAACTAGAAAGAAAGATTCTTATATATGCCGAAACATCAAACAATTCGAATTCTTTTGTACAGGATGAATTGATTACATTGATGTTAGTATCAAAATGTTACTGCAGACACTAGAAATTTTGAATTTGTTTACTAATTTTTTTTTTGTCATTGTAACAGGTAAAGATAAGAATTTTTTTACGCTGAGAATTCACCATGGAGGTAAATCTTTAGATGCACAAGAGAGAATTTATTTGGAAGGCAAGATAGATTATATTGACAAATGTGATCCATGTAAATGGTCATTGCAAACCTTGAATTTGATTGGAACAACAACATTAGGCTACAACAATGTTCTTGATTGACACTTCAAATTACATATGACAGACACTGGTATTGGTTTTATTCAATGTTTGACTGATGCTAATTGTGATTTAATGATAAACACTCTTCCAGCTAACAGGGTTGCTGAAGTATATATTACAAGGGCTGACAATGCGCAAGTAGATTTTGATGTATTTGAAGATGGCGGAGGTAATAATTTTTTCAAATTTGCAACGACAAATATTTTCTTAAATGACATTTATTTGAAATGAACAGAACATGATGGGGATCAAAATAATGATATTGAGCAAGAATTAGAGCATTTTGAAAATGATGAATATCATATGAATGAAAGTGAAGAAGAGTTCAATTGTTTGGAGATGGATTCAGACAGTGAATGGCTTGGTGTATGGGACAACATTGAAATAGATGAGGCAACTGTGCAAGTGATAGAGAAGAAAAATCTAAAAGATAGTGCAAAATGGAGAAAAATAGAGAAAAAGAATGATAAAGTGATGGAAGAATCTAAGAACACCAATTTTGCAGAGTTGCTATTGGAGAACTCATGTTCGGAAGCTGAGAATGGTAATATTTCTTCTGAAAATGATGAATCAGAGGATATGGGGGAATGTTAATAGTGATGATGATCGGGTTGAGAATATTGCATTTACGGCAGATATAGACATGACTAATCCAACATTTAGCTTGGGAATGACATTCGTTAATGCAACAGAGTTTAGAGCTGCTTTGAGATCTTACTCTATTAAAAATAATAGAGAAATCTCCTTGAAGAAGAATGAATTTGATAAAATTTCTGCAAAGTATTCCGATGGATGTCCATGGCGCCTATATGCCTCAAGAAAGGCACCAGATGACCCTACCATCATGATAAAGACTTTGGTTGAGAAACATTCTGAGAATTGTTTGTTTGTTTATGTCAACAAAAATGTGAAATCTAGAATGATTGCCCAAAAGTACCTACATTATTTAAGAAAAAATTTAGATGTATCGATCGGTGATTTTAAGGAGAAAATACATGAAGAGATGAATGTTGAAATTTCAACGAGTCAAGCATATAGAGCAAAGAGAATGGCTAAAGAGATGATTGAAGGTCACTACAAAGAACAATATGCAAAATTAAAGGATTACTGTGCAGAACTCAAGAAGAAGAATCCCAGATCAACTATATTGTTAGAAACAACAGCTAATGAAGAAGATGGTAAACCTATTTTTGAAAGAATTTACATATGTCTTAAGCCCTGCAAAAGAGGTTGGAAGGCAGGTTGTAGAGGCCACTTATTGGGATGGATGGGTGCTTTCTTAAAGTTCCATATAGTGGTCAACTTTTGACAGCAATTGGGATAGATGCTGATAATGGTATGTTCCCTATAGCCTATGTTGTAGTTGATGTTAAAGACAAGCATAATTGGAAGTGGTTTTTGAATTTGCTAGTAGATGACTTACAAATTATAAATCACGATAACATATGCCTCATTACAGACAAGCAAAAGGTAAGATTCTTCTTCAGTTATATTATTATATTCTAATCGCTGGGTCGTGTCCTGTTCTTGAAGTTTTCGGGTATTATTTATGATTTATGGTAGATTATTGGTGGTATTATTTGATGATAATCACATTTCTGCTATTGTCCGTTATTTTGCCACTACTTTTATAAAGAAATCAAATCGGACAAAATGCACGTAGTTGAGCGACTTCAACTTTTCCTTTTAATGACCCTGCTAGGATGACAATGTGAAGAATGTCGCTAGTTTGTGGACGACTTAAAAGTTGTTGGTTACCAATCAACTTCTAAGTCACTAATTATCAACCAACATCATGTTGTTGATGGCTGCACAACCTACAAGAAATGGCCATATTTTTTTCTGTTTTGGTCTAACAATTCATTTTTGTAAAAAACCTATCTAGTCAAAAGAACAAAGCTAGCAAAATGTAACCATATATTTAGCCTCCATCTTATTTTTCAAATGTAGAAACATTCTAGTAGAACACAAACAAAATTTAGGAGTAGTTCACGTTTTGAGATACTTCTAACTTATAAGTTATGTGTTCAGATAACATAGCAGATTCAGCAACATGGAAAGTATTTCTTGGTAATCAGAGACTTAGAAGTTGCTTGGTAACCAACAACTTTCAAGTCGCTTGGAGACCAACAATTTTCTGCATATTTCTGTCAAGTCTAAGTAGGGCCATTAAAAAAATGATAGTTTAGGCTATGAACTTTACATTCTAACCTCTTCGGACTGCACTTTGTGAGAATATATGAGGTATGTTGTTGTTGTTGTTCAATTATCAAAAATTAATTATATTTTCCTATTTTTCACTTTTGTAGGATTTGGAGGGAGCTATTTATGAGACTATTCCTCAAGTTGAGCATAAACATTGCGTAAGACATTTGTACAATAATTTCAAGAAAGTGCATAAGGGTTTATCATTGAAGATAAGAGTCTGGAAAACTGCTAAGGCAACTTATGTAAGCAAGTATTTATATGAAATGAACATGCTTGAAAAGGAGGACGAAGAAGCTAGAAATTGGTTCAACGATAAACCACCAAAATTCTGGAGCAAGTCACATTTTAGAACAACAACAAAGTGTGACATGCTTTTGAATAATCTTTATGAGTCATTCAATGGGTTGAAACCAATTTTAAAAGTGTGGGAGAAACCTATACTTGGATTGCTTGAAGGAATTCGAATATACCCGATGAAAGGAATGAATCAAAAGAGGGAGGTTGTGCTCAAATACAAAAGTAATGTTAGTATAACTTATCTAAAATCCAAAATAGTTAACATGAAATTTAACAATTTTTTACTATAACAGGAACTTTATTCCCTCGAATACGGAAACTAGTAGAAGAAAAGAAAGAACAGGCAGCTACATCAATTCCTACTAGGGTTGGATAATTGCTATTTCAAGTACAAACTATGTACGGTGAGCAGTTTAGTCTTGACTTGAATGGAAGAACCTGTTCTTGCAGGGGATGGGACCTTACAGGAATCCCATGCTTGCATGCAGTGAGCTTCATCTTCCATGTTAGAGGGAATCCAAAAAATTTCACAAATGATTGTTACAACAAGGCTACTCAAATGAGAATTTATGAACCAGTGATTGCTCTAATTGCTGGACCTGATATGTGGGAACCAACTAACCTACTTTCCGTTGAACCTTCTAACTATGAGTCAAAGAAAGGTAAATTGGAAAAAAATAGAAGAAAAGAACCTGATGAAATTGAAGCCTCCAAGAGAAAAGCAGTTGAGATGAAAAAACAGAAAATAAAGAGAAAGAAAAAGTAGTCTGCATCAAGTGAAACACATGGTGTAACCATGGATGTTACTAAATTGAGTAAGAAAGGAAAGTTAGGAAGGTGTAGCAAGTGTTTGCAAACTGTTCACAATAAAGCAACTTGCAAGAAGAGTAATGATTCTCAGGATTCAACTACTTCATTTCATGTTACTCAAACATCTCAAGATTGGTCCAAAAATGGTACAAATTAATTCTGTTCAAGTAAGAAAATTCATTTTGAGTTCACTTACCGGGTTGGCCATACAAATGACCCTTCCAAGCTCAACGTAAGTATAGAACCTTAAATATTAGTGATTTAATGGAGTGAGAGGCAATTACAATTGTTTGCGTTATTTTTATTTGCAGTCAAGAAGGACAATGGAGGATAATTACTGAGTGAGCATAAATGGGAAGTTTGAATTTTGATACAACCAAGTATTCCCTGCTATCTAGAAGAGGAGAAAATAATGGTGTCTCTTATGCTTTGGTGGTGAAAATTGAGTTCTAGCGGACTGGTTATTCTCCTCCTCTTTACATCTATAATTGAAAATACAATCGGATGCAGCATAGAGAAACAAGATGTCTTAGCTTGATTAGAGTACATTTATGTGATGTTTGAATTTCAAGTCAAGTTCAAGAATAATCTTGTGCTATATTTTGAGTGTTTTGTTAAAGATTTCTGGAATGGTGTGTTTTCTCTTCTTTAGCATTTGTCTTTAATCCCAACTTTCAATGTTTTTTTTTTTGGATAAAACCCAACCTGGAGTGTTCTTAGACTTCAACATGGTTTTAGAGAATATATCTGAAGATTTAATGCTTTACTTTCCATAGAACTGTGTGATTTATATTTTAAGTGGTGTTTTTTGTCTAGTCAAGTCTTGAGCCGGGCGTCTATTGGAAACATCCTTTCAACGTCTTCGGAGATATTGGTATAGACTGCGTATATTTTACCCTCCCTAGACCCCACTAGGTGGGAATACATTGGATGTATTGTTGTTGTTCTTTCTGGGAGCAATGCCCTTGCAAACTGGAATGGGAACACTGAATTAGACTCTGAACTAATTCTTATTCCAAAGCTTGTAGTTAATTCTGCAAGCCTAAGTTCTCCTACCATTGCAAAATGAATTAAAGGTCTACCCGACAGTATTATTCCTGCTTCTAAATATGCTCGTGGTTGCTACTTCACACTTTCAAACACTAAATCCCCTTTCAAGCACTTGGTTTATCCTATACCTATGGTCGATGGCCTTGGAGTGCATGTTACCTTGGATTTGAATGGTCAGGTCAAGTTTGGTCCTGATGTCGAATGGATTAAAGAAATTGATGATATTTCGAGCTTCCTCAACATGCAAGTTCTCATCGAGCACACATAATAACAACTCATATCCATTCTTCTAAGATATTTTTATGTGGATAAATTTGACAATGTTGATTCTTAAACTAGCTAGTTCTATATCAGCTGTTAACATTCTTTCTATGTTTTAGACGCTTAAAAATTCTTTATTTTTTCATCAATTCCCAAATTTGAACTCTTTTTAGCTTCAGCTTTCTTTCTATTAGTTCAAATTTATAAGAAGTGTATTAAAGTTTGTCTGAGATTGTATATTTTTCAGTGGGTAGACGTGGTGGTTTAATATTTAGGAAATTTCAATTTGTACTTTCAAGTGACTTAAAGAGTAAGTTTCACATGCATTAGCATTTGTACACAGCAATTTCTAGAAGCAAATGGATATGATTATGAAGTTACCATTCTCATATTTGATTGTGAATTTTTTAGCACTTAAATCATTTGTATCCGTCAATAAAATTTGTTTAATTGTGGTAACTGCTTGTTTTTTATTTGGAGATCTCTCTCTAAATATGAAATCATTATTATTGTTATTTCTATTTTGCCCTCATGAAAAAATTATTAAAAGAGTGATTTTACTATTTTGTAAGGAAATAAAGAGATTAGGGTGTAAATTATATATAAAAAAAAGATAGAGTGTAAGTTAAAAAAATGAACACACATTGGGGTTTAAAATGCAACGGACCCTGTAATTTTTCCTCAAAAGAGTGTCAGTTGATACCCCTCGGATCCATGTGAATCCACCACAAGATTGCTTGTGACAGAGGAACCCAAAATTTTAATGGCATCTTTACATGAGCAGTCGGGCAAATCTACTATGTACTTTTTCTAGTCGGTGTACATAAATTATACATTTATTATACACAATCACACATGAATTGTACATATATCATATCCGTCGGCTATTTTTAATTTAATCGATAAAATGTATAATTATTTAGGTTAATTATTTAATTTTTTTAGTAAGGAAATTTTGGGAAAAAAGAAGAAGATAAAGGTCACATGTGATGTTCAAACTTGTGACATAAAATCTTATTTTAGTCAACTTTATCACTAAACAAGAAGCTTCACTTATATATATTTATAAGAAATTCAACAATTTGAATAATATTATATAATTAAAAGATTATCTTATCAAATTTGCAAGTATATGTTTTTAATGAAGGAGATTCAATTGAACTGCAACGAATGCTGCGTTTTTCCAGGTCCCTCTGAGA
Organism: Capsicum pubescens; assembly: GCA_030864215.1. NCBI lineage: Eukaryota > Viridiplantae > Streptophyta > Magnoliopsida > Solanales > Solanaceae > Capsicum > Capsicum pubescens. The sequence continues at coordinate 94,199,068 of CM061538.1, read as the reverse complement.
TAACTTTTCAATTATTATTCAAGATTTCCATGAAGGCTTGAATGATAATGTAATGATGAGAAGGAGAATTCAACTTTAGAAAATAATTCAAGAGCTCCTCTAGATCTTCAGATGAATAGATTTCTTTCTCAGAGATCATTTGGAGCATGGATTTCTTGAAATCTTGAAATGGATCATCCGAATTAATCACGACGGCAAGAGTATTGCCAGTTTTTGAACATGTATCAATTTTGGACTCGGAATTCGTTTCTGATTGAGACAAATTAGTGCATGCATTTTGATTGGAACTAGGTGGAGATAATAATTTTGTGTTAAAGGAGTAGGTGCGGCAAGTGTGGTTATCATGAAATGGATTATCCAAATTCTTGACAAGAGCAAGACTGCTGCCAAATTTTGAGCATGTATTGACTTTAAATTCTGAATTTGCCTCAAACTGTGACAAATTGATATCATCATTTTGCTTTGACTTTGGTGGAGATAATGATTTTGTCTTATTGGATAAGGTGACAGAAGTGTGGGTCATGAAATGGATCATCCAAATTCTTGGCGACAATAAGACTGACGTCAATTTTTTGACATGTACTGACTTTAACTTCTGAATTTGTCTCTGACTGTAAAAAATTGGTGCCATAATTTTGATCAAAATTTAGTGCAGATAATGAATCTATGTTAGTAATGGAGAAGAGTTTGGAAGTGTGGTTATCTTGAAATGGATCATCCGAATTCGTGACAACAACAAAGGTGTTATCAATTTCTGAACATGTATAAGTTCTAGATCCTGAATTTGCTTCTGATTGTGACAAATTATTTTCATTTTGGTAAGAACTTGGTGGAGATAAGGAACTTATGTCAATAGAGAATGTGGTGGACGTCTGATCATCTTGATCAAAATCATCATTTTTATCATCAGCCATGGAATATACATGACCGTTGATCTCACAAGAATTTGTAGAAGTGTGACAAATATTGCTAGATGATGGATTTGTCTGAATAGGGATTTTGGGCTTTGGTTCTACTATATCTGCTAAATTTGGTTTGTTGCAACCACTACAGCCTGCTCCATTGGATATGCATAATTTCCCGAAATTCCATTTCTTAATCTTTGAAGACATTATAGAAGTAGATAGGAAGAAAGAGGACAAATGGAGTTTAGTTTTCTTTTTTCTAGCCTCTTTCTTATTAGAGGGGGGTTAATATATCTTTTGAAGAGAAACATGGGTAGGTGGGGTGAGTAAAAATATAAGATTATGAGAATTTGGTGGAAGAAAAGGATTTTGAGGATTGTTTTTGAAGAAAAGTTATTTATACCAAATGATATTTAATTTAAAACTGTAGGATTCAACCGATACACTATAGTTAGGAGAATAATGGGATTTCTCCTTAGCAAAAGTCGATGTGCAACAATCACGATTTGTATCACTGATCGTTCAATTTTTCAAAAATCACCAGGAGGTAAATAAACTCTCCTAATTAAAATCCTACTAACCCCTCAGAGATAAATCTTTTGTGAAAATCATACTTGTTTCTATTATATAATTAAAAACGTTTTCTTAAACCCTCATAATTAAGTGTTTATATAAGGGGGGTCTTAATAGCTTGTTGACTATCTAAATTTTCATCATTTTAGTGAGAGTTTGATCCTCCATCTTGTAATGTATTAGTTGGGTAAATTACATAAATGATTCTTATATAGTTATATTGGGTGGTTTTGTTTTTTCGTCCCTTATAAGAATGGTCTTATGAAACTAGCCTCCATTCTTTTTTTATATAACACAATTACCTATTTTCCCTCAATATCTCAAATATTTTTAAACAACTTCATACTTATTTATCTTTGAACTTTTATTTTACTTTAATTCTCATCTTTTGTTTTCTCTCTCTCTTTTTTTTTTTTTTAGTTTTTCTCGATCCTTACTCTTTTTCCCGTTTATCCTCTTAACTTCTATTTAAAAAAAAAAAAACTCTTTTTTTATTTTACTTTGATATTTTTTTTTTGTTTTAGTTTTTCTCAACTCTTATTTTTTTTTCCTTTTCTCCTCACAACTTCTATTTATTTTTTAAATTTTTTCTCTTTTTTTTTTAAAATTTTTTCTCAATCTTTATTTTGGTTTTGTCTCTTCTTTTATTTTATCTCAACCTTTATTTTTTTTCTTTTCTTCCCCCGACTTCTATATTTTCTTTATTTTTGTTATTTTCTTTGATTTTAACTTTTTCCTTTTTAATATTTTTCTTCATTTTCTTTTTTTTCATAATTTTGTTAATCTTTTCTTTTCTTCGATTTCTTCTAATCAAGTTATGCCCATGAGCAAGAGTTGACACTACTACATTTTAGAGGCAAGACTTATGACTTTCAAACAAGAAATTACACTTCATGAGCAAGAGTTGACACTATTACATTGTGTTTTGATTTATGAGATGCTCTATAACTCTTACCTTAGAGGCAAGACTTATCTCATGGACTTTCAAACAACAAATTATGCCCCAGGGACAAGAGTTGACTCTACCACGTTTTGTTTTCATTTATGAGATGTCCTACAACTTTTTTCTTAGAGGCAACACTTAGCTTAAGGACGTTCAATCAATAAATTATGCCCCACGGACAAGAGTTGGCACTAACACGTTATGTCTTCATTTATGAAATGTTCTACAACTCTTTCCTTAGAGGCAAGACTTAGCTCAAGGACTTTCAAACAATAAATTATGCCCCATGGGCAAGAGTTGATACTACCACGTTATGTCTTTATTTATGAGATGTTCTACAACTTTTGTCTTAGAGGCAAGACTTATCTTAAGGACTTTCAAACAACAAATTATGCCCCACGGGCAAGAGTTGACACTACCACGTTATATATTCATTTTGAGATGTTCTATAACTCTTTTCTTTGGGGCACAATTTATCCCAAGCATTTTCAAACAAGTTACGTACATTGGGTAAGAGTCAACACTGACACATAGTATTTTTTACTTATGAAATTCTCCATAACTCTTGTCTTAGAGGTACGACTCAGCCCAAGGACCATCAAACAATAAGTTATGCCCCATAGGCAAGCGTTGACACCACACCACAATGTGTATTAATTTATGAAATGCTTTATAACTCTTTCCTTAGAGGCAAGACTTAAACCAAGGGCTTTCAAGCAATAAGTTATGCTCTATGCGCAAGATTTGACATTATCATACTGTGTTTTGATTTATGAGATATTTTATAACTCTTGCCTTAGAGGCAAGACTTAACTCAAAGACTTTCAAATAACAAGTTACGCTCCATGGGTAGGAGTTAACAAGAATTGACACTGCCACGTTATATCTTCATTTATGAGATGTTCTACAACTCTTTTCTTAGGGGCACGATTTATCCCAAGAATTTTCAAATAAGTTACATACATTGGGTAAGAGTCAACACTGACACATTGTGTTTCTTACTTATGAAATTCTCTATAACTCTTGTCTTAGAGGTACGACTCAGCCCAAGGACCATCAAACAATAAGTTATGCCCCATAGGAAAGAGTTGACACCACCACAATGCGTATTGATTTATGAAATGCTTTTATAACTCTTCCTTTAGTGGCAAGACTTAAACCAAGGACTTTCAAGCAACAAGTTGTGCCCTATGGGCAACAGTTGACATTATCATATTGTGTTTTAATTTATGAGATATTTTATAACTCTTGCCTTAGAGGCAAGACTTAACCTAAGGACTTTCAAACAATAAGTTACGCCCCATGGGAAAGATTTAACACTATCACATTATGTTTTAATTTATGAGATGCTCTATAACTCTTTTCTTAGAGGCAAGATTTAGACCAAGGACTTTTAAACAACAAGTTATGCTTCATGGACAAAATTTGACATTATCACATTGTGTCTTGATTTATGAGATATTTTATAAATCAAAGACTTTCAAACAACAAGTTATGACCCATGGGTAAGAGTTGACACTACCACATTATATCTTGATTTATGAGATATTCTATAACTCTTGCTTTAGAGGCACGAATTAGTCCAAGGACTTTCAAACAACAAGTTACGCCCCATGGGCAAGATTTGATACTACCACTTTGTGTATTGATTTATGAGATATTCTATAACTCTTGCCTTACAAGCAAGACTTAACTCAAGGATTTTCAAGCAACAAGTTATGCTTCACAAGCAAGATTTGACACTACCTCATTGTGTCTTGATTTATGAGTTATTCTATAATTTTTTCCTTAAAGGTAAGACTATCACGACCCGATTTCCTCAGATCATGATGGCACCTACCATAATTCATCAGTAGTCAAGCCAACCCGTAGTCCAAAATGAATAATAACGGACTACTCAATAATATAAGGAAAAGAATGCGGAATATATGAAATAAAAATCAATACATAGAAGAGTTCCAAAACCAGGTGGTATCAGTACAAAAACTTCTAATATAAAAAAAATACAAAAGTGAAATATCAAGATACACTGATACAACTTAGAAACTAGTCTAATACATAAGAGAGAGATAAGTAATACTCCAAACGACCGGAGCTCACTCTAAGTCTCTGAACCATGGTTGCTCTGCACAACGCATACATTAACTACGATAACCCGTACTATGATTTGCAGGTTGTAAAAGTGTAGTATAAGTACCAAAAAAATGGTACTCAATAGGCTACTGCCAACTGAGCTCCAAAGATAAAACAGATATATAAAACATATAAACAAAATGAAAACTACATCCAAGAGTCCAGAAATCATATGACAAGTCAATGAGATAGTAAAGAACAACTATCCTGTTCATGTCCAAGAGTCTACCATAAAACTAAGGAAGTATCAGGGTAAACTATCCTATTCTAGCTACATTCAATATAAGTCAATGCTATACTTTATATCCCAGGTCAATATACGAATAAAGAGCGAAAGAAAAATATATATAATATACAAGGCAAAGAAATGACTATACCACATGAATAACGAAGGAAGGGATATACAGTAGTTTCATATCTTCATATAGCTATATATATATATATAGGTACATATACATATAAATACGAGGTCATCTCAAAGCATAACCTACATCATCATATTCTCATTTTGAGACCTCATTATAATAGAATCGGGATTTAAATACTATAGTACTTGGGTTTTTTAATCCACATGGCTAGACATGAAATAATCGTGCATAAAAATGCAATCATAAAATAGGAGAGACCGAAGACATACCTCAAATCCCAAAATCGGATCAAATACCAATCTGTCATAAGCTAGCCATAATAATGATCATAACAATGATAACAACACTATCAATAACAACGTGAATAACCGGCTACTCCGGACAACCAAATACCTAGCCGAGCCTATGCGTACCCCTACCGCCCCAGGCTTGAAAGGTCCAATCAACTTACAATAACACAAGGTATATTCTTCACCCATATCTATGCAACCATCCCATACTGGTTAATAGACATAGGTGCATGCTGGTGATAGGCAATGCGCATGTAGGAATGAATGAAAAATACACAATCAATATCACAAATGATCATAACTGTCCTCATCAATACCATCATCATCGTAATCAACCTCCGGCCTTGCCGGGTATCAATATATCCTCCGGCCTTGTCGTATCAATATCATCACAACAATATCCTTCGATCTTACCGGGTATTAATATTATCATAATAGTATCCTCCGGCCTTACTGGGTATTAATATCATCACAATAGTATCCTCTGTCCTCACCGGGTATCAATATCATCATAATAGTATCCTTCGAACTTGTCGAGTCTCGATATCATCACAATAGTATCCTCTGGTATCGATATCATCACAATAGTATCCTCTGTCCTTGTTGGGTATTAATATCATCATAATAGTATCCTCCGGCCATGTCGGGTATCAATATCCTCACAATAGTATCCTCTGGCCTTGTCGGGTATCAATATTCTCACAATAGTATCCTCCTACCTTGCCACGTATTAATATCATCACACTAGTTTCCTCCGAACTTGCCAGGTGTCAATAGCATCATAATAGTATCCTTCGACCTTGCCAGGTGTCAATATCATCACAATAATATCCTCCAGCCTTGTCGGGTATCAATAGCATCACAATAGTATCCTCCAGCCTTGCCGGATATCAATTGCATCACAATTACCATAACCGAATAAGATACACTAAAATATTCATAAACATAGACATATCAACATAAAATATCTATCTAGTTAATACTTCCCAACTACTCGTTATTAGTTGACCAACCTTTATTATAATAGAATCACTAGTTCAATAGTCATCACATAACCTCTAGTTATTATCCTAAAATTATCCTTCACATAATCGTTACTCACGGGTTAACAATTAACCACTATTTATTAATTAGACAACATCTATCATCTAGTAAAGGTTCATTACTACACCAAAACCACTATTTATCCACCATTCATTATTATCAAATAATCATCCTATATCATGAATAATTACTAGACAATACCTTACTACTTGTCACCTAACCATCTTTTATTAACTGAGACCATTCATTAACTAACCATCGTTAGCTACCATGTTTCAACTAAGCAAGATTCATTAACTAATACATTAGATTCCTAGCCATCAAGTGCTATTGTCCCCTAATAGACAACTAGTTACCACATAGCTTAACCGTCTAACAAGAAGAGTAGTCATAAGATCACATTTAAGCTATAATACCATTATTTATAATGGTAAATAGTCATGAACGTACCAAATCTATGCATTCATACACAAGTATTTAATCAGTGGAATAATAAGAATCATACCGCATCTTCCTCCATCCCATACTATAGAGATGTGTATACAAACATATACATATTCATATTCATAAACTATAATCACATAATTTATAATGATAAATAGTTTTTGGCGATTCAATCAATATCATAACATAGCCCTTGGCCTATTAATTTATCCAAAATAAGCACAACATCATAGTCATGGCCTTAGGCCCATACATATATCCGAGACTCATATCAATAATCATATTCATAAGCCGTAGCATATCTCTAATCATCTCATAAATAGGAGGCATCTCACATATAAGAGACATAATATCAATAAGCATGTAATCATCTCTCACACAAGAGGCATCTCACATCTAGGAGGCTTAATATAGATAGACATGCAATCATCTATAGGATATCTTATTTCAATAGGTCATACATCATGAATACGAGGAATATCACTTCTCTATACCAATTTACTAAATATACAATCATCCAAGAGGAACATCGTCTCTATAGGTCTAACAATCATGACTAAAGGAAATAGCAACTCCATAGGCCAATCATCAAGTCTAAGAGGAAATAACATCTCTATAGGCCATATGACGTATCTAGAAGGAATATCATCTCTAAATGCCCAATATCACTTTCACAAGGAGTATCATAATGATAACTCAAAAACCACAATCTGAGAACATCAATACAAGTTACCAAGTTACGAAGTAACCTTATTCTAAGGTTACTAGCCTCATCTATGTCTAACATCCGTACTAAGAGCACAAGACTTAACACAAACTTTGGTCTAAGTGGGCCAAACGATCCCACTTGTAATCCACACTTTCTATAATTAGGCATACTATGCCCCTAACTAGGATAAGGTAGCTAGTTCATCTTCTAAATGTCAAGTAAGCCATATTCAAGCCTAAGATTACAACTTCAACCTGAAACAAGGGTACTCTAGTCAACTCTACCCAACTTACGGTTTCAAAACTACTACACTAGCCAAATAAGGCTAACTATACAAATCATGCTTCAAAAGCTAAAACCATATTCCAAACATAAAATTGTATCATATCCATGCTATACTAATCTAAACTATAGAGGGAAGACTGTAAGATACTAAAGGGTTATAAACATGTAATCTTACGAGTCCAAACCCTCATCTAATCCCCAAATATCAATATATCAAGGCCAAGTTATCCTACTCATAATCAAACCTAACATCCATATTCACACGCAACATATATAACACATCATCTATGAAGAAAAGTAGACAAAAGCCTACCTCAAGGCCAACCCACAAAACCTCACTTCATGCATCACATGCTCGTCTTCACTTTATAATCCTCAAAATTCCATCACACTATAAAAATCATAATCTACTCATCAATACATGTCTAATGATACCCATATTGAACTATTGTGCTTTGAGTCCAAAAATGACACCAAAATCTCAAGTGGGTCCCACATATGGAAAATGAGTTTCCGATAACAACCCAATGTTCACACATGAATAAGGAATCATCACCCTCAAAAAATGGATGAAAACTAAGAATACTTTGGGCTAAAATCAAGCCCTAAGATAAATTGGGGTTTTGGGTCTAAACTAACAAATTCAAGCACAAATTCAAGACATTCCTACCTTAATCTTGAAGATAATTGTGATACAAGATGATAATTACGCTCCCAAGTCACCCCATGACCGATTTTGAGTTATACACTCATTTTGGGATGTTTAGGTCTAAATAGTGATGGAAAAATACCTCAAACGCGTCTTGGGTCCTTTATATAGCCCCTACAGCTAAAGAGATGCCGCTATCGCGATCATATAAGTTTTTGGCCCTCGGAACTCTTCCGAAATCCAAAGAACATGATCTAATAGTGAATTTTGAGTGTAAACTACATTTCAAATCCATTGGAATCATCAAAACTTTTATCGGAGATCGTTTAGGCAAAAAGTGGGACCCACACCTATAGATTCATCACTTTTCATAAAATTCGCTCACTAGCCAAAATATGTTTGGGAGCCTTGGGACCTGAACCAAGGTTCTCCCTAGCCTAAAATCAACATTTTGGATGTGATGGTGAAGTCGGATTTTTAATTCGAGGTCGTTTCTACCAAATGTGGGTCTCACACCTATTCTTTCCAATTTTTAACTTTCTGACCAATAGGTCGAAATGAGCTCGAGTGCATTGGGACCCGAACCAAATATTTACCTAGAATAAAATTGACATTTCGGAGCTGCTGGCGTAGTTGGAGTTTGCATTCGAGATCATTTCACTTATGTTTTCACCTGTTAGCCATTTGGAACCAGTGAAGACTTTAAAACAGGGAATTGGCTCTAAAAACCAAACAAATTACCCAATAATTGAACCGTCAGTTCCAGCAAGTCATAAATGATTTGGGGAAGCAATGAAGAATCTCAAATGGTGAAGATAAGCATAAATATGGAAAATGACCTGAAGGGTCCTTATAATATCCACTACTAAAAGAACTTTCGTCCTCGTAAGTCAATGGATAAAAAGAATCTTAAAAGCTTGAAAAGATTAGGTACTAGGCCCACATGCTCCAAGCATGATTTCTTAGATAACCTCTACAGAGAGAAAACACTTCTAAGGGATTTCACCACAGGTATCCCTTTTTCAACCAACATTCTTATTCTACTTCTGAAATAGCCAAAACTCAACTTCGATCGCTAACTGGCTTCCAAATGAACTGAAAAGGTTGATAAGCATAGACTGAACCACAACATACTAATACCATCTCTATTTGCACATAAATCCACAAAGGCCCATCCAAGCAAAAAGCAAACTAAGACATGAGTCATAAAACTGACTCAAAATCCAAAAATAACCTTCTTTTACCTTTTTGCACCTGCTATCTACTCCAAGATAGAAGGAAAATCACTTGAGTCTCATCCACACAGTCTCATCATAAAGAACTCAAAGAACTGAAGATGATCCATTGAAAGTACATAAGGCAAACATGCGAATAAGCTCATAAGTCTCTATCTGGGTATACCAATGGAGATAATCACGAAACACAATCCATGCCAATGCTGCAACCAGTCCGGATGAAAATCAAAATAAAATTTCGAAAGCCAAGGTATAACTACTCATCATTGGATATTCCACTCCAGGATATCTCATCCACTGAGAATGAAGACATACTAAATCTAACTCGAGAATATTACTACCGCCGAGTAAATCATCCAAAATTTCCAAAGAAAGCAGAAACTCGAGGTCAAAACTGAATAAAACAATACGAGGCCTATGGGCTATTATCTGAACACTTATTAACTATATAATCCAACCAAAGTCTAGAAGACCGAATAGGCAACCACGGAGTAGGCTCAACCAACCTATAAATGAAATTTGAACAAGGACAAGTCTAAAACAAAAGTTACACGCAAGCTTTACAACACCAAGATGAAATCTCAATACTAAGGCTAAACCACTCATTCTCAATTATCTAAATCAAAACTAAAAATAGGTAGGCATTAATCCTCCAAATCTATCATACTTCCCAATCACCTTTCCATGGAGACAAAATCCAAAACTAGGCCAATAAGGCTATATCAATGTCAACTATCTCAAATTGACTCTAGAATCCAAATCTGACATATTCGAGATAAATCATACCAAGCCACAGTCAAGACATATCTATAGAGAAAAATCACCACAGGGATAACCACTGACTGATAACACAAGAAACCAACTCTCTATCAGCTAGAGGGAATGAAACACAACCACAAAATAAAAGTCATGCCAAAAAAAAATCACTGGCTGAAAATGCATATAACCTACTCCATATCCACTGGAGGGCATGACCTATCCAAACATACTCAAAACTTCTCAAGGATGAAAGCCACAACAGTGAAGGAAAAATCTTTAGCAACTAGGAGAAATGCAACTTAAGCTGGGAACTAACCAATCAATACTCTATCTAGGCAAAGAAATAGCCACAGGGTCATATCATCGAGGAGAATTACTTCACCAAGGCTCACTAAGCCAAGCAAATGCTGAAACAAAGATTTCTTGAATCCACCTAAGAACAACATCATCGACGAAGAAATACCAATCTCAAAACCAAGGTCAGAGTTGAGAGCACCACCAGAGTACCAACAACTTGAGATAAAGAGTTTCTAATTTTCCAACTTAAGAAGCGATCATAAGAAAGGCCACCTGCCTTTAACTCTCTAACACCACTTAAGGAAAAACCATATCACAACAACAAATAAGTATCTAATCTCCATACTAACAACTATGTAAACAATACCAAGGGTACGAACCCAACATACCTATGAGATGAATCCACGACATCTCAACATCAATATTAAAATTGCTATTGAACGATGAAATAGCCACAAATAAAGAACGAACCTCAAACTGGTTAATATCACAAATGGGTTATACCGGAAGAGATAGACAAAACAAAATCATTCACAATCCAGGAGGCAAGTCTAAGAATCTCAAACTCAAAAACAGGCAACGTAACTAAATTGTCAACTCAAAAACACAAAGAACCATGGAAGGTCAACTTATCTTCGATTCCACATACATCCTCAAAATTGATCTAATACAGCTAACCAAAAGGGAACACAGTCAACCTCACCACGCTAGGGGAAAGAAATTATCAAATTGGGCTATATCTACTCAAGCCACCAAATAATATCACAAGAAAATATAAGTCTAACTAGATAACACTAGTTTATACAGCTACCCAACAAGAGTCAAATTTATCATGTAACAATCATCAAGTAATATCAATAACCTCACATAGTTATAGTAGTAGCAACAACAATATCAGTATCAATATACTGAACAAGAGGTACCAAAATAAATTTCAATATCATTTACCACTCAATGGACACAAATGGGCTAATATGCCAAGATAAATAGAACTCGAACCCAAAACTACTCCTATAAGGGAAAAACGTCAATATATATCTACTCCATCCACTACTACAAGAAATAAACCACGGAGTAGTAACATAATCATGAATTCAACAATAAGGCACAAAATGACAAATATAAATTCATCAAGGCATACAATCATCAATGGGTATGAAAACCCCAATACACATAATAAGAGATAAATACGAGAAATAAAAGCACACCAATTGTGGTAACATCCACAGTCACATGCCTGACGGGCATAGGGAAAATAAATTTGAATGGGTCTAAATCAAACCGACCGATTGAATCATCAACTGAGGCACCAAGCGCACCATCTCTAACTGAAGATGTCACAACATTACAAGCTGATCTAACTAAGATAAATGAATAGAATCTCATGTCAGGGACACACTCTAGATTAGTAGTCGGTCTCTCTGTGGCCGTAGAAATTCCTGAAGCATCAATATGGAGAGAACACAAACTGAGCCCAAATGGCTGGCCAGCTGACGCTTAGAGAAATTTGCAAAATTATGTCCAAACTTCTAAAATTACAACTTGTCTTAGGAACTCTAGGATGGCGGGGAGTACAGGCTAACTCTAGCTGATCATCTATCTCATACCAGAGGTATTCTCTGACCAGTGTCTTATCATAACACAACCAAACCAAGATCCTAGAATACTTTGAGATATTGCCTTCATAATCTAGAATGGCCACCATGGTCAAAGAACTATATCACACCCTTCAATTCAAATGGGGACTCTTCTTAATTTTTTTTAGCTGCTACTGGAGATCTTTGATATCCATCTCTGACTCTCTAGTTCGATGTTGTGCTTAAATTTTGGAAATGCATGTTGAAGTCTTGTCCCCATCTATCGATAATATCGCATCATCCTTCGGGGATAGAATAGAGTCAAAGAATGTGTTCTAGGTTCATAGGAATACAGATATACGATAAGGAGTCAAGAAGTGAATTTACTAAAATGTCACTATTGCCTCCCGAAGATAGGTTAAGGATGTTTCCGTACCAATCCGCAGAACACTACGAACACTTAGCTCTTGTACTAACACACCAATGAAACTTAGTCTCTGATATCAATTTGTCATGACCCAATTTTCTCAGGTCATGATGGCGCCTACCATAACCCTCCAGTAGGCAAGCCAACCCGTAGTCTAGAACAACTAGTAACGGACTACTCAATAATATAAAGAAATAAATGCGGAATATGTGAAATAAAGGTCAATACATAAAAGAGTCCCAAAACCAGGTGGTATCAGTACAAGAGCTTCTAAAATAAAAAGAGTACAAAAGTGAAATATCAAGAGAAATACACTGATACAACTTAGAGACTAGTCTAATACATAAGAGAGAGAAAAGTAATACTCCGAATGTCAGGAGCTCACTCTAAGTCTCTGAACCAGGGTTAGTCAACACAATGCACACCTTATGTAAGACCCCGTAAAATCCTAAAGCTTAATTCAGTCCTTTAAGCTTGTCAAGAGGTCCCAGACTTAGAAAATTCTAGCTAGGTTCCCAGACATAGCCTATTATTGTCCTTCGAAAGTTGGCAATCACATTTTTCCACCTTAACATCCTTTAATGGTCTGTGTTTTTATTAATTCATGATGAGGAAGGTCAATATGTGTTCCCGGATAAGTTTTAAATTTTTTGAAATACGTTTAGATTATGTTTGGAGTCCCAAAATAGTGGACCAACGCGATCATGGAGCGCCGCATCGCCAATCACGTTGGTCAACATCTGTACAGGCTTCCATAGCCAAAACTTCTAAGGCTCGACATGATCATGGTGCGACGCGTCGAGTATAGCATCACAGCCATCAATGCGCCGTGTCGCTTGTAGCGTCGACACTCAGTTTTTAATCATTAAATGGCCGCATCCTCAAGGGCAAATGGGTCAATTTCCCACCCCTATATAAGTCTAAAACACGGGATTAAGCCCCAATTCAACCTAAATACACTTATCTCTCTCAAAATTCATTAAGAACAAGCTTAGGGTTTTCAACTAAGGTCCAATTTCTAGAATTTCACCATTAGTTTTCAAGAATCTTCAATCCAAGGTATGCATAGTATTGATTTATGGATTTCTTTCACCCATAAAGCCCAAGAACCCTATTTCAAATTATAAATCATGATGTTTATGTTGTGGGTTGTTTTGTAACCATATTTATCTTGTTGTACGATTCCCAAGTTGGAATCTTTACGTGTTTTTCATTAAACTACGTTAACATGCAAGTTGAAATCCATGAATTTAGTTGTTTATGATGTGTAATTTGATGATTACACCTATGCCCTAAGTTGTGCATGTATGGCGTTTGATAAAATGCCTAAGAGGATAGAAATTGTGTATTATAGATCAATTGTGACCCATATGATAAATGTATGTTTTACCCTTATGTTCAAAGGACTCCCATGCTATTACCGTGTAATGTAGATGTTTGTTGGAATGCTCATGATGTTAGAGTATGAAATTATGACATTGATTATATGCATTCCTACCATGTACAGGATTATGATAATCATGTACTTTATGAAATCCCCAACTTATTGTATTATGGATTGTTGGTCATGTATTCAAGAATGTCATGCCTTGTCAATTTCATTCTATCGAGTCCTGGGGGTACTTGTACCCGATAATTTAGCTATGTGTCTAGAGCCAGTGTCATGTTTTCAAGATACTCTCAGTCAAGCCATGATCTATAGAACTCAGTCAGTTATGTGACCCAGAAAAACTCAGTAAACTCAGTAATTCTAAAAACCTCAGAAAGCTCAATAATTCAGTAATCTCAGTAGTATTCTATTAGTCAATGAAACTTAATGAACTCAGTCCAGTTCAGTTTAAATAATCATGTTCAATATCTATTAAGATGGGAGTAGGATTTAGCACCGAGTGAACCCAAGGATGGGAACTCCCTGCCAGTTAAGTGTGTGATTCTTTGAAGTATTCCTTACATTCCAGAACTACATAACCAGTGTTCTCAACCTACCAGTCGAGGGTTAATGAGGTGGCTTAACCTGTCAGATAAGGGTTCCACCATTCTCATTAGAGTACCTGCCAGATGAGGGTCACTCATAGCTTGTCTTTTCTAGTGGCGCGGTATTGGCACCCTTCCAATTGGGGTTACAGATTGGACCCCAACTTAGCTATATTGCTTTATTTGGGGCATGTCGGTTACATGAATACTTCCTATAGTTACATTTTCTATCTCTATCTTAATAATAGAACTCAGATAGTTCTATAAAAATTAGGACTGTCAGATACAGTCGCTCAGCTCAGTACAAAACTCAGCTAGTCCCATCAGAACTTAGACTTTCAGACACAGTCGCTCAGTATCAGTTATATCTGTTACCAGTAACTTATGTTATCAGCATTCAGACTAAGTAGTCAGTATCATCACCAATTCAGTTATAATAACTTATTCATGCATGTATTTTCACGTTCATGTTATACAGTCAGTTAGCATTGTTCATGCATATAAACCCCTTGCATTTAACCCATCTCACTTGTATACCATTATATTCATCGTACTAATGCATTTACTCTATGGTGTTTTATACCATAGGTTCGAAAGTACGATCTCCAGAGCATCCTTAGTAGACCAGATATTCAGCAGCCAGACTAGCAGTGAGTCCTCATCATTCGAGGATAGCATGATTATTTTATTACTTTATTATTTTAGTAGTTCGAAGTTAGTTGGGGACATGTCCCGTCAACGCTACCATTTTTAGATAGTTTAGAGGCTTCCAGACTACAATATGTTCAGACAGTTTATTTTAATTTTTCTTTTCGTATTGATATACCGTACTCTCAGATGTTATGTTTTATCTATTATTTGAACATTATGGCCTCTCAGCCTTTATTTCCATATTTATACAGTATATTAGGCAGTTTTCAGGTACATATATAAGTCATGGGTTAGTTTGTGGCCTTTCGGGATCATGAGCACTGTGTAGCATTCCGGTACCAGATTCGGGGCATTACAAACTTGGTATCAGAGCCTAAGGTTCAGCAGTGTCCTAGGAAGTCTGAAAGTCGCATCTAGTAGAGTCTTGTACATCAGTTTGTTGCGCGCCACATTTATGTGTAGAAAGCTATAAGATGTTTTTTTGAATAGTTTCCCATCTTTTAGTATTCATGTCATGCCAGTGAGCATAATCTCAAGTTATCTCTCAGTATAATCCTTTTCTCTTTCATTTACATAATATACCTCCCAAGAAGAGAACTGGAAATCAGTCAGCCCCTCAGCCCGAAGATTCTTTAGGCGAATATGTCTCTCATATTGAGTTCAGAGCTGCATTCACTACTCTTGCTCAGTCATTTGCTGCTCAGAATGAACGACCAGCTATCGTTCCAGCCAACCCAGTGGCCAATTCAGCTGCAGCCAAGATTCAGGACTTCACCCGAATGAATCCTCCATCCTTTTTTGGGTCTAAGTTAGGAGAGGATCCTCAGGAATTCCTTGACCAAGTTTAAAAAGTTATGGACATCATGGGGGTTACTTCTAGGGAGAGTGTTGAGCTAGATGCATATCAGTTGCAGGACGTTGCTCACACTTGGTTCAAACAGTGAAAGTCAGAGAGGTCAGTTGATGCAGGATCCATAGTATGGCAGGAGTTTGTCACCACATTCTTAGATAGATTCTTTCCCCTAGAGCTGAGAGAAGCTACGGTATTAGAATTTATCAACCTCAGGCAGGGAAACATGACGGTGAAAGAGTATTCTCTTAAGTTTACTCAATTAGCCAGATATGCTCCTCATGTGATTGCAGATAACAGGGCCAAGATGAGTAAGTTTATTTCTTGGGTGAATGATAGTGTGGTTAATGAGTGTAGGTACGTAATGTTAAATAGTGACATGAATGTATCCAGGCTTATGAACCATTCTCAATAAATAGAAAAGTAGAAAATTAAGATAAGGGAGAAGCAGAATAAGAGAGCAAGGACAGGTAGTTTCAACTTTGCTCAGCCTAAGTCAGAGAGAGGAAACTGTTCTCAGTTTCGTCCTAAGTCATCAGTTCCAGCTCCTTTTTTAGCTAGTGCTCCAGTGCTGAAATTCAAGGACGACAGCAGAGATATGGTGCCAGGCTCTAAGTCTCGGGGCAGTATTGGCAGTGCCTGAACCAATCCTCTTTGTCATACTTGTGGAAAACACCATCAGGGTATTTGCAGAGCTGGCAATGATATTTGTTTTGGATGTGGAAAGACAGGATACAGAGTCAGAGATTGTCCTCAGATAGGTTCCCAGAGTCAGCAGAACCGTTCCTCAACTAAGACCGATCTCTCAAATCAGTAGGGTGCCACTTCCAGTGCTACTAGTGGACAATGCCCAAACAAACTTTATGCTCTCTAGTCCCGACAAGATCAGGAAAATTCTCCTGATGTGGTTACTGGTACGTTACAGATTTTTCACTTGCATATTTATGCTTTGCTAGATCCAGGAGCCTCTTTGTCCTTTGTTACTCCTTATATAGAATTTGATTTTGGAGTCAGCCCCAAAATTTTAGCAGAGCCCTTTTTAGTCTCTACTCCAGTGGGTAAAACCATCATAGCCCGGCAGGTATACAGGAACTGCCCGGTTATGATATCTCAAAAAGTCACTTCAGCAGACTTAGTCGAATTAGAGATGACCGATTTTGATGTCATTCTTGTCATGGATTGGCTTCATTCCTGATATGCCACAGTCGACTGCAGAAACAGAGTTGTCCAGTTTCAATTTCTGAATGAACCTGTCCTAGAATGGAGGGGTAGTACTTCAGCTTTCAGAGGTCAGCTTGTTTCCTACCTTTGGATAAGGAAAATGATATCTAAAAGATATGTCTATCATCATGTTCAAGTTAAGGACACTAGTTCTGAAACTCCCAGTCTTGAATCAGTCCCAGTTGTGAATGAATATTCAAATGTCTTTCCAAAAGATCTTTCTGGAATTTCTCTCGAAAGGGAAATAGACTTCGGCATTAATCTTTATTAGATACTCAGCCTATATCTATTCCGCCATACAGAATGACACCAGTAGAACTCGGGGATTGAAAGAGCAGTTAAAGGATCTCTTAGAAGAGGGATTCATCTGACCCAGTATTTCCTTGTGGGGTGCACCAATTTTATTCGTGCGAAAGAAAGATGGTTCTCTCAGAATGTGCATTGATTATCGTTAACTCAATAAAGTCATGATCAAGAGCAAGTATTCACTTTCTAGAATCGATGACTTGTTTGACAAACTTTATGGTGCCAGCTATTTCTCTAAGATAGACCTCAGATAGGGATATCATCAGCTCAGAGTCAGGGAATGTGACATTTCAAAATAGCCTTCTAAACTCGATATGGTCATTTCAAATTCTTAGTCATGTCCTTTGGGCTTACCAATTCCCCAATAGCTTTCATGGACTTGATAAACCGGTGTTCAAGTAGTACTTGGACATGTTTGTTATAGTCTTCAGAGATGATATCCTTGTCTATTCCCGCAGTGAGGATGATCATGCAGACCATATCAGAATAGTGCTTCAGACTCTCAGAAATCATTAGTAGTTCGCTAAATTCAGTAAGTGTGAATTTTGGCTTCGGTCAGTAGCATTTCTTGGACATATGATTTTCGGTGATATCATTAGAGTAGATTCTCAAAAGACCGAAGCAGTAAAAAACTGGCCCAGACCTGTATCTCTATAATATATCAGGAGTTTCTTAGGTTTGGCTGGCTATTGCAGACAGTTTGTTGAGGGATTCTCTTTTATTGTATTCCCTATGTCCAGATTGACTTAGAAGAAAGTCAAGTGTTAGTGGTTAGATCCTAGTGAGAAGAGTTTTTAGGAGTTGAAGACTCGACTTACCTCAGCTCCAGTCTTAGCTCTTCCAGATAGTTCAGATGGGTTTGTGGTGTACTGTGATGCCTCCAGAGTACGTATTCTCTCAGAAAGATCTTTACCTCCATCAGAAAAGGTGGTTAGAGCTCTTGAAAGACTATGACATGAGTGTTCTTTATCATCCGAGCAAGGCCAAAGTAGTGCCCGATGCTATCAGTAGACTGTCTATGAGTAGTGTTGCTTATGTTGAGGATAATAATAAGAATCTAGCTTAGGAAGTCCATCAACTTTCTAGACTAGGTGTTCGCTTAGTCGATACAGAAGAGGGTGATATATGGGTTCAGAGTAGTTTAGAATCATCTCTAGTTTCCGAGGTGAAAGAAAAACAAGTCCCAGTCTAGTCAAAAGAGTCAGTCAAGGATAAAAAAGTATAGGTTTTCTCCCAAGGGAGAGATGGTGTAATGCATTGTCAGGGTCGTCTGTGTGTTCTTGGTGTAGATGACTTGAGGCAACAAATTCTTGCAGAAATATATGGGGCACATTACTCTATTCATCCAGAGGCCACAAAGATGTAACGCGACTTGTGGGAGATCTATTGGTGGAGTGAGATGAAGAGAGATATTATAGAGTTTGTGGCTAAGTGCTCTACATGTCAGCAAGTTAAGATAGAGCATCAGAAGCCTAGTGGGTCCATGCAGGAGTTTAATATTCCTACTTGGAAATGGGAAGAAGTGAACATGGACTTCATGATGGGTTTACCTCGTACTCATCATCAACATGATTCAGTTTGGGTCATTGTAGATAGGATGACCAAATCAACTCATTTTCTTCCAGTCTATACCTCCTATTAAGCTGAGGATTATGCCAAACTCTATATCATAGAGTTGGTCAGATTACACGGTGTTCCATTGTCTATTATCTCAGATAGAGGTACCCAGTTCACCTCTCATTTATGGAAAGCATTCCAAAAGGGTCTTGGTACCTAAGTTCATCTCAGTATAGCTTTTCATCCTCAGATAGATGGTCAAGCAGAAAGGACCATTCATACTTTAAAAGATATGCTAAGGGCGAGTGCAATTGATTCCAAGGGTAGTTGGGATGACCACTTGCCTTTGATTGAGTTTGTATACAACAAAAACTATCATTCCACCATTTGGATGGCTTCATTAAAAACTCTCTATGGTAGGAGATGAAAATCCCTAGTCGGTTGGTTCGAAGTTAGTGAGGCTTTAGTTATAGGGTCTGTCTTAGTATTCGATGCCTTAGAAAAAGTCCAGTTGATCAGAGAAAGACTCCGAACTGCTCAGAGCCGATAGAAGTCTTTTATAGATGTGTGTAGAAAGGATCTCGAGTTCGAGATTGGTGACTATGTATATCTAAATATCTCTTCCTTGAAGGGAGTGAAGAGATTCGGCAAGAAGGGAAAGCTCAATCCCCGATATCTTGGTCCCTTCAAAATTCTCAGTCGCTTCGGCAAAGTAGTTTATGAGCTCGAGTTGCCTTCAGATCTAACCTCAGTTCATCCAGTTTTCCATGTCTCTTTTCTCAAGAAGTGCATAGGTGACCCAACAGTTGTAGTCCCTATTTAGAGCATAGATGTTCAGAAAAACCTTTCTTATAAGGAGATTCCAGTCAAAATCCTTGACTATCAGACTCGTAGACTGAGGAACAAAGAAGTCCCTCTAGTCAAAGTTCTTTGGTGGAATCAGTCATTTGAGGGAGATACTTGGGAAGAAGAAGCGGACATGAATACAAAGTATCCTCACCTCATCTCCGCTAACTCAGACTCAACCCAAGGTAACAGTTCTCCTTAAGCTTTAAGTTTCATGTTCAGATTTCAGCCACAACTTGGTATCCAGTTCATGATCAGAATTCCATTATAAACTCGATTCAATTACTATTGCATATTCAGTCATGTATTCATGTATCAGTTAAGTCATATAATTATGCATCAGATATGCATTCTCATTGTAAGAAACTCAGTTCATCAGAACACTCAATTATGCATTCATGAATCAGTTACACATGTATCAGATATGTATGCTCAGTATGACATATTCAGTTATCAGTCATGTCAGTTATGGAATTATGTTTCATTTGTTCATGTTCAGTATGTACGTCAGTTTATATTTTCTCCCCTCTTAGTCAGTCTTATTAGAGGATGAAAGTTCTCAAGGGGGAGACATTGTAAAACCCCATAGAATCCCAAAGCTTAATTCAGTCCTTTAAGCTTGTCAAGGGGTCCCAGACTTAGAAAATTCTAGCTAGGTTTCAAGACTTAGCCTATTATTGTCCTTTGAAAGTTGGCAATATCATTTCGCCACCTTAACGTCCTTTAATGGTCCATATTTTTATTAATTCATGATCAGGAAGTTCAATAGGTGTTCTCGAACAAGTTTTGGATTTTTCGAAACATGTTTAGATCATGTTCGGAGTCTTAAAACAGTGGACCAATGAGATCATGGCGCACCGCATCGCCAATTGCGTTGGTCAACATCTGTGCAGGCTGCCAAAGCCAAAACTTCTAAGGCTCGACGTGATCATGGAGTGACACGTCGATTATCGCGTCGCAGCCATCAACACGCTGCGTCTCTTGTAGAATCAGCACCCAGTTTTTAGTCTTTAAATGACCGCGTCCTCAAGGGCAAAAAGGTTTATTTTCCACCCCTATATAAGTCTAAAACATGGGATTAAGCCCCAATTCAGCCTAAATACACTTGTCTCTCTTAAAATCCATCAAGAACAAGCTTAGGATTTTCAACTGAGGATCTAATTTCCAGAATTTCACCATTTGTTTTCAAGAATCTTCCATCCAAGGTATGCATAGTGTTGATTTATGGATTCCTTTCATCCATAAATCTTAAGAACCCTATTTCAAATTATAAATCATGATGTTTATGTAGTGGGTTATTTTGTAACCATGTTTAGTTTGTTGTACGATTCCCAAGTTGGAATCTTTACGTATTTTTCATGAAACTACGTTAGCATGCAAGTTGAAATCCATGAATTGAGTTGTTTATGATGTGTAATTTGATGATTACACCTATTCCCTAAGTTGTGCATGTATGGTGTTTGATAAAATGCCTAAGAGGATAGAAATTACGTATTATATCTCAATTGTGACCCATATGATAAATGTATGTTTTACCCTTATGTTCAAATGACTCCCATGCTATTATGGTGCAATGTAGATGTTTGTTGGATGCTCATGATGTTAGAGTATGAAATTATGACATTGATTATTTGCATTCCTACTATGTACAAGATTATGATAACCATGTACTTCATGAAATCCCCAACTTATTGTATTATGGATTGTTGGTCATGTATTCAAGAATGTCATGCCTTGTCAGTTTCCTTCTATCGAGTTCTGGGGGTACTTGTACCCGATAATTTAGCTGTGTGCCTAGAAAAAGTGTTATTTTTTCAAGCTACTCTCAGTCAAGCTATGATCTATAGAACTAAGTCAGTCATGTGACTCAGGAAAAACTTAGTAAACTCAATTATTCCATGAACCTCAGAAAGCTCAGTAATTCAGTAATCTCAGTAGTATTCTGTCAGTCAACGAAACTCAATGAACTCAGTCCAGTTTAGTTCAAATAATCATGTTCAGTGTCTATTCAGATGTAAGTAGGATTTAGCACCGAGTGAACCCAAGGATGGGAACTCACTTGTCAGTTGAGGGTGTGATTCTTAGAAGCAATCCTTGCGTTCCAGAACTACGTAGCCACCGTAGGTTGATACATCAACCTGCCAATCAAGGGTTGATGAGGTGGCTTAACCTGTCAGATGAGGGTCCCACCATTCTCATTAGTGTACTTGCCAGATGAGGGTCACTCACAGCATGTCCTTACCAGAGGCGCGGTATTGACACCCTTCTAATTGGGGTTACAAACTGGACCCCAACTCAACTATATTTCTTTATTTAGGGTATGTCGGTTAGATGGATACTTCCTACAGTTATAGTTTTAGTCTCAGTCTCAGTAATAGAACTCAGATTGTTCTATAGAACTCAGGACTGTCAGATACAGTTGCTCCGCTCAGTATAGAACTCAGCTAGTTTCATCAGAACATAGACTGTCAAACACAGTCACTCAGTATCAGTTGTATCAGTTACCAGTAACTCATGTTATCAGCATTCAAACTCAGTAGTTAGTATCATCACGAATTTAGTTACAATAACTTATTCATGAATGTATTCTCACGTTCATGTTATACAGTCAGTTAGCATTGTTCATGCATATAAATCCCTTGCATTCAACCCACCTCACTTGCATACCAATACATTCAATTGTACTGACGCATTTGTGCTATGATGTTTTATACCATAGGTTCGTAAGTACGAGCTCCAGAGGATCCTTAGTAGATCAGACGTTAAACAGCCAGACTAGCAATGAGTCCTCATTATTTGAGAATGGCACGATTATCTTATTACTTTATTATTTTAGTAGTTCGGAGTTAGTTGGGGACATATATCATTAACTCCTCAGTTTTTAGATAGTTTAGAGACTTCCAGACTACAGTATGTTCAGATATTTTATTTCAGTTTTTGTTTTGGTATTGATATACCGTACTCTCAGATGTTATGTTTTATCAGTTATTTGAACCTTATGGCCTCTCAACCTTTATTTCCGCATTTATACAATATATTATGCAGTGTTCAAGTATAGATATCAGTCATGGGTTAGCTTATGGCCTTTCGGGGTTTTGAGCACCGTGTAGCGTTTCGGGTTCCAGATTTGGGGAGTTACACATTAATGGTGATAACTCGTACTATGATCTATAGGTTGCAGAAGTGTAGTATGAGTACCAAATGAATGGTGATCAGTAGCTACTACCAACTGAGCTTCAAATATAAAGCAGATATGTACAACATATAAACAAAATAGAAACTACACCCAGGAGTCTAGAAATCATATGATAAGTCAATAAGATAGTAAGAAACAACTATCCTATTCATGTCCAAGAGTCTAACATAATAAAACTAAGGAAGTATCAGGTTGAACTATCCTATTCTATCTATATTCAATTTACGTTAATGTTATACCGTATATCCCAAGTCAATACACGAATAAAGAGCGAAATAAAAATATATATAGTGATATAGAAGGCAAAAAAATGACTATACAACATGAACAACGAAAGAAGGTATATACGGAAATTTCATAGCTTCATATAGCTAGATATATATATAGGTACACATACATATAAACACGAGGTCATTTCAAAGCATAACCTATATCATCATATTCTCATTTTGAGACCTTATTATAATAGAATCAGGATTTAAATACTATCATACTTGGAGTTTCTTATCCACATGGATAGACATAAAATAATCGTGCATATTAATGCAATCATAAGATAGGAGAGGCCGAAGACATACCTCAAATCCCGATACTGGATGAAAGATCAATCTGTCATAAGCTATCCATAATAATGATCATAACAATGATAATAAAAATATCAATAACAACATAAGTAACCGGCTACTCCGGACAACCAAATACCTAGCTGAGCCTATGCGTACCCCCACCGCCCTAGGCTCGAAAGGTCCAATTAACATACAACAACACAAAGTATATTCTTCACCTATATTTATGCAACCATCCCATACCGGCTGATAGACATAGGTGCATACTGGTGATAGGCAATGCGCATGTAGGAATGAATGCAAAGTACACAATCACTATCATAAATGATCATAAATGTCCTCATCGGGACCATCATCATCATAATCATCCTCTAGCCTTGCTGGGTATCAACATATCATCAATATATCCTCCGAACTTGTCGGATATCAACATCATCACAAAAATATCCTTCAGTCATGCCGGGTATCAATATTATCATATAGTATCCTTCGAACTTTCCGAGTATCAATATCATCACAATAGTATTCTCCGACCTTGCCGGGTATCAATATATCACAATAGTATCCTCCACCCATGTCGGGTATCAATATCATCATAATAGTGTCTTAGGCCTTGCCTGGTAATAATATCATCACAATAGTATCCTCCATCCTTTTCGGGTATCAATATCATCAAAATAGCATCCTCCGACCTTGTCGGGTATCCATATCATCACCATAGTATCCTTCGGCCTTGTCGGGTATCAATATTAGGACTAGTATACTCCGGCCTTGTCAGGTATCAATAGCATCATAATGGTATCCTCCAGCCTTGTCGGGTGTCAATATTATCAAAATAATATCCTACGGCCATGCCGGGTATCAATATCATCACAATAGTATCCTCCGGCCTTTCCAGGTATCAATAGCATCATAATAGTATCCTCCAGCCTTGCCGAGTACCAATTGCATCACAATTACCACAACCGAATTAGATACACTAAAATACTCATAAACATAGACATATCACCATAACATATCTATCTAGTCAATACTTCCCAACTACTCATTATTAGTTAACCAACACTTATTATAATAGAATCACTAGTTCAATAGTCATCACATAACCTCTAGTTAGTATCCTAGATATTATCCTTCACATAATCCTTACTCTCGGGATAACAACTAACAACTATTTATTAATTAGCCAATATCTATCATCTAGTCAAGGTTCATTACTAGACCAAAACCACCATTTATCCACTATTCATTATTATCAACTAATTATCCTATATCGTTAATAATTACTAGACAACACCTTACTACTTATCACCTAATAATCTTTTATTAACTGACACCATTTATTAACTAACCATTGTTATCTACCATGTTTCAACTAATCTAGATTCATTGACTAATACATTTGATTCCTAGCCATCATGTGTTATAGTCCCCTAATAGACAACCAATTACCACATAGCTTAATCGTCTAACAAGAAGAGAAGTTATAAGATCACATTTAAGCTATAATCCCATTATTTATAATGGTAAATAATGATGAACGTACCAAATCTATGCATGCCATCACCAGTATTCAATCAGTGAAATAATAAGCATCATACCGCATCTTCCTCCATTCCATACCGGAGATATGTGTATACAAACATATACATATTCATATTCATAAACTATAATCACATCATTTATAATGATAAACAGTTCTCGGCTATTCAATCAGTATTATAACACGGACCTTGGCCCATTAATTTATTTGAAATAATCACAACATCATAATCACGACCTTAGGCCCATACACATATTTGAGACTCATATCAGTAATCATATTTATAAGTCGTATCATATCTCTAATCATCTCACAAATAGGAGGCATCTTACATATATGAGGCATAATATCAATAAGAATGTAATCATCTCTTACACAAGAGACATCTCACATCTAGGAGGCATAATATAGATAGACATGTAATTGTCTATAGGATATCTTAAATCAATAGGTCATACATTATGACTATGAGGAATATCACTTCTCTAGGCCAATTTACATATCCAAGAGGAACAACGTTTCTATAGATCCAGCAATCATGACTAAAGAAAATAACAACTGTATAGGCCAATCATCAAGTCTAAGAGGAAATAACATCTCTATAGGCCACATAATGTATCTAGGAGAAATATCATCTCTAAATGCCCAATATCACTTCCACAGGGAGTATCATAACCATAACTCAAAAGCCACAATCTGAGAACATCAATACAAGTTACCAAGTTATGAAGTAACCTTGTTCTAAGGTCTACTAGCCTCATCTATGTCTAACATCTGCACTAATATCACAAGACTTAGAACAAACTTAGGCCTAAGTGGGCCGAACGATCCCACATCTAATCCACACTTTCAATAATTAGGCATTCTACGCCCAAAACTAGGCTAAGGTACCTAGTTCATCTTCTAGATGTCAAGTAATCCATATTCAAGCCTAAGATTTCAACTTCGACCTGAAACAAGGGTACTCAAGTCAATCTACCCAACTTACAATTTCAAGACTTGTAATACCCCGGGAAATTTTTCGTTGAAATTTTGTGCGTAAACGTGTTGGGTTCTATCTTCTAGAATGAATTATAATTTTTTCATGAAGAATATATTAGATTATGACCCACCATTACGTAGAGTATCGAATAAGATTTCCAACGATATGTGGATCATCCAAAACAGACACCCGAGCGACGAGTTATGAACATTCCGATCGAACCGTGAATAGTAGTGAACAATAAAACGTGCAGGAAAAAAAGTACTGAGGCCTGGCGTATTTTTGCTCCAACTTTAAACGATCATAACTCCTTGTACATAATGATCTGGGTGATCTACTATATATCAACGGAAATCTCTACGAGTTCTCTTTCCGATGAAATTGGTTTCATCCAATTTTTATATCGGAGCAAAAAGTTATGGTCGATCTACTTCAGCCTATCAAAAGTGAATTTTTGAGTCAACTTCAAATGATCATAACTCCTCGTACACAATGATATGGGTGAGATACTATATATCAACGGGAATATATGAGAGTCCTCTTTCTAATGAAATTGGTTTCATCCAATTTGTATATCGGAGTAAAACGTTATGGTTGATCTACTTCAGACTATCAAAATAGTCTACCAAAGGACAGATGAGAGAATTATTTTATTTTTAGAGGCGTTTTGGTCATTTTCCCTCACCCAAAATCCATCCAAACCCTATATTAAAGCCTATTAGAAGCATTATATGTTATATTTCATCAAATTCCCTCAAAAAGAAAACCCTAAGATCCTACATCCAACTTCAAGAACCTCCAAAGTTCACCATTAATTCTGCAAATTTATTCAAGATTCCAAGTTCCTACTTCAAGAACTTCAAGAACCTCCAAAGTTCAACATTAATTCTGCAAATTTATTCAAGATTTCAAGTTCCTAGTTCAAGAACTCCAAGAACCATCATTCAAAGGCACGATTAACATCTCAAAAATGAGTATCGATCTAAAGTTCATCATTCAAGGTATGTGGGGTTTTTCAACAAGAACTCTCTTTCGTTCTTGTGCCCAAAAGTAATTTTCTTTACAAAGGCATGATTTTTATTTGATTTTTATGAATTTGAAGCATGAACCCATATCTTATGATGATTATTATGAAATCTTGATGTTTATGATTTTGAAAGATGAATTTACATGTGTGGTGATATAAAGCATGAATCTTGAACGATATTTATCATGATTTTGATATTTGGGTCGCGAACCCCATTTGAAATTATATTTTTGAGAAAATATGTGTTATAATCACGTTGATGTTGAATATTTAAGATGTTTTGAATGATTTTACCTTTTGATCGTGAATGAGTTATTTTGAACTCGATTGTGAAAGAAATTCACGTTTTTATTGATTATGATAAAGGGGTAGCAAATTGGCTCCCGATGAAAATTGTTGAAGTGTTTATAGTGGATTTTCTTTAATGTGAGCCTGAGACTGATTTAAATTTCTGAGCTAAGTCCGGGAGTAATCTTTAGCACCGAGTGGGAGGTATAAAGTGACCTTACTTCCCTAGAACTACGTGCCCCCATAGGATGTGAGCCTGAGGCTGATTTATATAGTGATCACTAGTGTTTTTGAATTGATACTGGAAGTCCTACTCCGATGGCAAGGATAGGACGACTCTCCCCAACGTGGGTTGTACGTTGGACTCCATGTAGCTCACATGGTTTATGTCGGTTATAGGATCTCCCAGTGTGTGTGTGTTTCCTTGTGTCTATGGTGAATGGTGAAGTGATTTGAAAGTGGAATTGTGAAAGTTATTCTTTCGAAAGATTTAAATGATATTTACATTATGAGAATTGATATTCTTGATGAACTGAAAGTGATTGACAAATTATATGATGACTCACATGTGTTATTATACTTATTTCATCCTCTCATGATTATGATGTTTTTCTTCGGGCTATGTGAGTCTTTCATATATCCTGCATATTTCTTATAAATATTTATGATGATGATGTTTATACAACTGCATACACCCCCATATACTCGGTTCCTTTCCATGGTACTGACCCACATATTCGTATGTGGGCTACATTTTCTCGGAATGTAGGTAAAAGGTATAGTTGCACCTTCGGATCCAGTCAGTTCGTGGTATCCAGTCAGCAGGTGATGAGTTCTTTTGATTCAAGGGCTTGGGTTAGTTATGCAGAGTTATAGTGTTGTATTTTCTTTATTCAGTCGTATTGAGTTGGGGTAGTCGGGAGTCATGACCCGGATACCTACAGTCAGTGTAAGTTGATGTATTTTGTTTCAATTTTGGTTGTAAAGGCAGAATTATAATCCTGTAAAATTCTATTTTTGTATCGATCAAATTCAGAAAAGAGTTAATTTCTGCTGATTTGTATGGATTTGTATTTTTATTCAGTTGCTTATGAGTTATGCCAGTAGAAGGATAAGCTTGGGGTCACTTATGACCCTAAGCACCGTGTGACGTCTCGGGTCCCAATTTCGGGGCGTTACAAGACTACTACTACACTAGCCAAATAAGGATAAATGTAAAAATCATGCTTCAATAGATAAAACTATATTCCAAACATAGCATTATATCATATCCATGCTATAACTGATCTAAACTAAAGAGGGAAGACAATAGGATACAAAAGGGTTATAAATATGCCATCTTACAGGTTCAAAACCCTTATCTAATCCCCAAACATCAATATATCAAGGACAAGTTATCCTACTCATAATCAAGCCTAACATCCCTATTCACACGCAATATGTATCATACATCATCTATGAAGAAAAGTAGACAGAAGCCTACCTCAAGGCCAAACCGCAAAACCTCACTTCATGCACCACATGCTCGTCTTCACTTTACAATCCTCAAAATTCCATCACATTATAAAATCCATAATCTACTCATCAATACGAGTCTAATGATACCCATATTGCATTAGTGTGCTTCGGGTCCAAAACGATACCAAAACCCCAAGTGGGTCCCATATACGGAAAATAAGTTTTCGAGACCAACCCAATGTTCACACATGAATAAGGAATCATAACCCTCAAAGAATGGGTGAAAACTAAGCATACTTTGAGATAAAATCAAGCCCTGAGATAAATTGGGGTTTTAGGTCCAAACTAAGAAATTCAAGCACGAATTCAAGAAATTCTTACCTTAATCTTGAAGATAATAGCGATACAAGATGATAATTAAGCTCTCAAGTCACCCCCCATGACCAATTTTGAGTTATTACACTCATTTTGGGGTTTCTAGGTCTAAATGGTGAAGGAGAAATCCCCCAAACGCATCTTGGGGACTTTATATAGCCCCTACAGTTAAGGAGATACCGCTATTGCGGGCATATGGGCGGAACTCACACTACCCGCGATTGCTACACTCTTGGCCGCGATCGCGGTTGCACCAGATGACAGCAAACTTAAAAATAAATTTTTGACCCTCGGAACTCATCCGGAATCCAAAGAACCTGATTCAATAGTAAATTTTGAGTTTAAACCACATTTTAAATCCATTGGAATTATCAAAACTTTCATCGGAGATCATTTAGGTAAAAAGTGGGGCCAGGCCCATACCTATAGTTTTATCACTTTTCATAAAATTCGCTCAATAGCCAAAAATAAGTACAGGAGCCTTAGGACCTGAACCAAGGGTCTTCCTAGCCTAAAATTGACGTTTTAGATACGATGGCAAAGTTAGATTTTTAATCCAAAGTTGTTTCGACCAAATGTGGGTCCCACACCCATTCTTTTTAATTTTTAATTTTTTGACCAATAGGTCGAGATGAACTCGGGTGAATTGGGAGCCGAACCAAAGGTCTACCTAGACTAAAATTAATATTTCGGATCTGCTGGTGCAGTCTGAATTTGCATTCGAGTCGTTTCACTGAATTTTTCGTCCGGTGACCATTTGGAACCAACAAAGACTTTAAAATAGGGAATTGTCTCTAAAAACCAAACGAACTGCCCAGTAATCGAACCGTCCGTCCCAACAAGTCATAAATGACTTGGGGCAGCTGTGGAGAAGCTCAAACGATGAAGATAAGCATAAACATGGAAAATGACCTGAAAGGTCATTACAAAGACCTATCCCAAAGGACTTCTTAACAACAAGTCATGCCCTAAAATTTATTTTGATGTCAAAAAAGAAGATCTCTTTGCCGATTATCCAACTTTTTATTTATTCGCAAAATATAATAGAAGTTGAGAAGAAATAAAAAAGAGAACAAACAAAATAGAGAAATAAAAAAAGAGATCGACAAAAAAAGACATGAAAAAAATAAGATTAAGAAAAAAAAGTAGAATAAATAACAAAAGAGTAAAAAAAAAAAGATTGAGCAAAACAAACATGAGAAGAAAACAATACAAATAAAGTTTGAGACAATGAAAACAAAAAAAGAGAAATAAGAAATGATAAAAAATAAAAAAAATAAAAAAAATAAAAAAAATAAAAAAAATAAAAAAAATAAAAAATAAAGACTGAAACCATGAATTAAAAAAAATAGAGAGAAATGAAGAAATAAATAATGTTTGATAAAAAAAATGAGGAAAAAAGTAAAAGAAAAATAAAAGTTGAGACAAATGAATTAAAATAAGAAAAAAATAAAAGTTAGGGTATAAAAAAAATTAAAATAGAAGCTTAGAGACATATGAGAATGAAACGTTTAAAATATTTGAGGTGTAGAGAGACAAAAATGTACTTGTACTATACATAAAAAAAGGAAGACTAGTCTTTAAAGACTTTTCCTATATAGGTCAAAAATTCAAAGCCACCAACTTTTGGGGTCATCATGTATTTTCGTGCTATTAATCCTTATGTAAAAGAGAGAGAGAGAGAGAAATAGTGTTTATATAAGTTAGCTTTGGGATTATAGGTGGAGAAAAAATTAAGGGGAAAGGACAGAAATGACACTTCAAATTAAACTATTTTTACGAAACTGGCCATGGAATTTAAATTCTACTTTCTAGCTATTTCAATTTGCTGGCTTGTTCTACACGGTTTCTACACACCTTCTATACAGTTTCTATACATATCTTATACATATAAATATTCCATACAAAAATTATATTATTTTGATACACAATTTATACAATAATTGTACATTTTTTTTTTACACATTTTATACAATAATTGTATAATTTTTATACACTTTCTATATATTTTTTCTATATATTTTATACATATACATATTTGATACATATATTTTATATAGATACATATTCTATATAACAATTATATTATTTTTATATAATTATATTTAATTATTATTTCTAAACAATAAAAATAAGTAAATATTTTTTCAGTTAAAAAATTTATAGCAAAAAATAAACTAAGATATTTTTAAAAGGATCGAATGACCCAAGTTGAAAACTGTATTAGTATTATATATGGACTGTATCTGAACTACGTGGGCCAAAATGATCCAAATTAAGAAATGACTATAAAGTAGAAATAATATATCCGACTAACCACTTTTTGGAAAGATATCAAACTTGAGCTATTTATTTTAAAAAGTGTTATAGAGTGTCCTTTTTCCAAAAAAATTAATGGGCTTGTAGCCCATCTACATCAGTCAGATCTAACTCAATAATATTTTTAAATAACAACAATGATGAAAATGAATTAAAATTGCTTCGATAAGAAAGTAACCATATTTGCTTTCATACCAAAAAATAAATAAATGGAAATTGGAAAAGATGCATGCCAACTGATAATCATTTTTCACACACACATATATATATACCAGCCGGCTTACGCCGTGCTACGCACGGCCCAATGTTGATTCTTAAAATTTTTACGTTATGTATAATTCTATTATTTAATTAAAAATTTTATTTGTTTGGTTGGTAAATTCTAAGTTAGACATATAATATTATATTTAGATTGATGAAATTTGCATAACGGTATTTTAAGTTGTTCAAACTTTTGTGATATTGATAGTCAATTATAGTTTTTAAATAATTTAAGTTCCTAATTATTGTGATTTATAATATTTTTTTCTATTCTACTAATTAGAAGTGACATAGTAAATTATTATAAAAAATACTTGTGAATTTTTTTTTTAAGTGGTTCCATATAAAACGTCATGTTAATTTAAAACATCAAAAATCAATTTATCATTTTACGTCTATTTTATCTTTTTTTAATTAAATATTATTAATTTTTTAATACTTAAATGACTTATAATAATTAAATATGGGTAATTTAGTAAAATTATGATTGAAGTAATTGAAACAATGATGTCATAAATATCTAATTTAGTTTTTTATTAAATATTATTAATTTTTAATGTGTAAATGACTTATAATAATTACTTAGAGGTAATATAGTAAAATCACGATTAAAACAACTGAGACATACATGTCGAACATGAGCAGTTTGCTTCAGTTACTTATTGTGACTTCTTATATACGATACTAATAATATAATTTTTTAATGCTTAAATAACCATAATAAGTAATTGGGGATGATATATTAAAATCACGATTGAAACCGCGAAGCTTACATGTATTAAAAGTGATATAACATAATAACTATAAAAAATTACTTGTGAAAATAACCTAAGTGAGCCTCATATAAGACATCAAGCTAATTTAAAACATCAAGAGTTAATTTATAATTTTACATCTATTTTTTTGTTAAATATACTTTTTTTTTAAATACTTAGATGACTTATAATAATTAATTAGGGGAGATATGGTAAAATTACAGTTAAAGCAGCTGAAGTAGCCATGTTAGAAATGTTTATTTTACTTATTTATATTAAATATTATTAATTTTATAATATGTAAATAACTTATAATAATTAATTAAGGGTGATACAGTAAAAACACGGTTGTAGCAGCTGAAGCAGGCATGCCGACCTGCTGCTTGCTTCGACATGAAACTTCCTCTTATATATAACTATTCAATTTAAGTGGCACAATGCTTAGATGAACATAATAATTAATAAGGAGTGATATAATTAAATCGTGATTGAAGCAACGAAGTAGACATGTATTGAATGAATTATAATAACTAATTAGAAGTGATATAACAAAATTAATATAAAAAATACTTTTGAAAAAACTTAAGTGGATCTCATATAAGACGTCAAGTTAATTTAATATTAATATTATTAATTTCTTAAAACTTAAATGACTTTATAATAATTTTTTAATATTAAACTTTAACACTTAGATGACTCATAATAAATAATTAGGGGTAATATAGTAAAATTATGTCGAACCAACCGAAGGAGGCATGTCAAAAATATTTCTTTTATTAAGTATTATTAATTTTTAATACGTAAATGACTTATAATAATTAATTATAGGTGATACATTAAGATTACGATTGAAGCAACTAAAGAAAAAATTTCAAATAATAATAAGTGAAACTTTGAGGAACTAAGTAGTCATTTTGAAAACATCTTTTTGTTAAATATTATTAATATTATAATACTTAAATAAAATAATTTATAATAATTAATTAAGAGTGATATAGTAAAATTACGTTTGAAGCAGCGGAAGCAGGCAGGTGGAGCAGCCAGGACGACCCCAAGCTGCTCAACATAATAATAAATGAAACTTTGAGGAGCTTAGTTATCATTTTTAAAAAATGACCCAAGCTCCTCATTTTAGTCCTCAAAATATAATTAATGAAACTTTGAGGAGCTTAGTTGTCATTTTTAAAAAATGACCGTAAGCTCCTCATTTTAGTTTTGAAGTTGTTCATTATTATTATTTATAGTATTTTTTATATTATTTTTAAATAGTTATCCCAATTTAAGCAACACTGCAAAAAAATTGAAAAGCAATTATTTTTTTATCATGCCTTTTAAATATTTTAACATTAATTATTATAATGTATAATATTTTTTTTTACATAAATTTTAAATAAATATAAGTAATTCTAAAAAATCCTCAAAATAATAATAAATAAAACTTTGAGGAGCTTAGTTGTCATTTTTTAAAAATGACCCCAAGCTCCTCATTTTAGTCCCTATAATAATTAATTAAGGGTGATATAGTAAAATTACGTTTGAAGCGGGTGAAGCAGGCAGGTGAAGCAGTCAGGACGACCCCAAGTTGCTCAACATAATAATAAATGAAACTTTGAGGAGCTTAGTTGTCATTTTTAAAAAACGACCCTAAGCTCCTCATTTTAGTCCTCGAAAAATAATTAATGAAACTTTGAGGAGCTTAGTTGTCATTTTTAAAAAACGACTGTAAGCTCCTCATTTTAGTTTTTAAGTTGTTCATTATTATTATTTATAGTTTTTTTTATATCATTTTTAAATAGTTATCCCAATTTAAGCAACACTGCAAAAAAATTGAGAAGCAATCAATTTTTTATCATGTCTTTTAAATATTTTAACATTAATTATTATAATGTATAATATTTTTTTTACATAAATTTTAAATAAATATAAGTAATTCTAAAAAAATCCTCAAAATAATATTAAATAAAACTTTGAGGAGCTTAGTTGTCATTTTTAAAAAACGACCCTAAGCTCCTCATTTTAGTCCCCATTCATGCTTATTATATAGAGTAATATATATATTAGAAGCGAATCCAGAATTTTATATCTACGAGTTTAATTTTTAATCTAATCTATACTTTAATATGAGTTCGTATCTACAGTCTACTAAGTACTAAGTATCTGGTACACTTTTAGTAAATTTTGGTACATAAATTTATACTCTTCACCGGAAATACTGAGTTTATTTGAACCCGAGAGTCCAAAGTTACGTACGCCTAATGAGATCGAGTACCACCATGTATTATCATTTTTAATGCTATGTTTTTGGTTGACCCTATAAAATAAATAATCTTTGCATTTTTCATGTGAGATATGAAATATAATTTGAACAAGAATATGTATTATTAAAACATGAATAATTAGAGTATCTAAAATAAAAATGCCTTTAAAATTGATAATTCCTGCATAATATAATCCTAATTATTTCATATATGATAGTATTAATTACTATTCTTGCATTATAATTCTTATATAATTCATCAGTAAACCAAACAATCCCTTAGATAACAATGGAAATGCTAATTAACAGGTTACTAAAAAAGGACAGCCTAGTGCACTAAAGCTCCTGCTTTGCACAGGGATCCGGGGAAGGACCCTACCAGAAGGGTGTAATGTACTCAATTTTACCTTACATTTATGTCAGTAGCTATTTCCAATTATAATCAATTAATATGGCATCTGAAAACAATAAGTTGAAATGGCAAATGTAATATCACTTAATTGACGCTTTTTGCAAGTATATTGGAAGTGTGAACCATAAGCACCAACAATTATCATGTCAGAATTTTTATTTCTTAAAGTTATTGCCCAAAAAGATAATGAAAGAAAATCATAATTTAAGTATGATAGTTGATGTTGGAAATTTCTATTTAATAAGGGGTCTTAATTAGTCCGTTAGCTCATTAGCTCGTCCTTCTCCTTATCTATAATCCTATTGTACACCATCATGAAGGTAGGAAAATAGGGCTTTTCATATTAGATGACGTCTAGAGTTAGTGAAACACTATGTATCTCTAAAGGATATTTAAGCTATGAACAAAGGGAGTTCATCCGCTTAGTGAGAATTTCCGATGATCGGTGGAACGAGTTATGGTTATTGCAAAATCTACTTCCGTAAGAAACCTTTAAGTCTTCTAAATTACTAGTATTTATTGATTCAAATACTACAGTTACAAAAGCCTAACATTTAAAAAGATTTTTGGCATATATATATATATATATTCCAAAAATGATTTATTTAGGAGAAATATCATGGTACATAAATGAGCATGTGAAGAGCGAAGTAAATTGTAAGCAACGGATGATTCTAAATAGTCCACAACGAGGCTTTTTTGATGTTAAAGACAGGTGCATTACAATAATTAAGTAGGCATGAACTTATTACTTAAAATTATAATTAGTTAACACAAGATACTAAAATTGGACTCATAAAATTTAAATTTAAATTTGCCTCCGTAAAACTTCTATTATGTGCAATGAAAAGGATAGAAGTTTTGTAGTTCATCTGCAAGTGAATAGATTTTTTTTTCCTTACCAGAATTTTGCCATAAGCAATGACTACTGTATTTTCAAGATTCATTTGCTTTCTTGATGGTTTACCATTACATAGGGAAATTCTAGGTCAATTTTCATTTCAAATTTAATGATAGTTAAGTGTTAAATCAT
Organism: Capsicum pubescens; assembly: GCA_030864215.1. Classification (NCBI taxonomy): domain Eukaryota; kingdom Viridiplantae; phylum Streptophyta; class Magnoliopsida; order Solanales; family Solanaceae; genus Capsicum; species Capsicum pubescens. The sequence goes on along the minus strand of CM061538.1, from coordinate 94,162,553 downwards.
TTTCCAAATTACGACCAACTTAAATAGATCTATCATGGTAAAGAGGGATGTTAATAATTTTTATTTTGTGGATTCGCATATTAATAGATTATACATAGATATGTTATCTCTAAAGAAGTTCAATTTATGATCTAATAAATTATTAAAGTTTTTGGGCTTAAAAGTAAATATTTACTAGTATGAATTTAATTGGAATTATAGAAAATCCATGAACCTTTTCTAATATTTGCTAGAAACTTATAGAAAACGTACCTTTCCTGAAAAGATATCTTTTCTAAAAGGTACTTAAAAGCCTTCAAATAGGCATGGTCCCAAAAAACAGAAGAAAACACTTCTTTTATTTTTCTCTCCATCTCTGATAAAGAACACCAGAAAGAGCGATCTTCAAGGTTTAAAAAATCTTGTCTTCTTTAAAATTTATTGCTATAATTAATCGAAAAGGTTAGACATAAATGAACATTTTTTTTTTGGAAAGAGTATTAGAATTAAGTTTTGCTTTGATTTTCATCAAAGATTTCATTTTATATCAAATATACAATTATACTCTCTGATGTTTTTGTCATGAATTGGAGTGGATTTATTCTTTAGAATGTAATAATTTTATTTATGCTTCTTGTTTAAAAGTAAGTAGATTGAACCAATATGTTGCCAAAGTAATCTCTGTAATGTAGATTTTTTTTTTACTTTGCACATGTAACCATGTTTTATCTATGCGGAATAATTATCTCAAAGAAAATTATTTTGGCCAGATTACGGATAGTTATGAACATGTAATACATTTGTAATACATGCTGATAATGTTTGGTCTAAAGAAAGACATATTATTAAGTTGTTTTAGTAATCAATGTTCATAAACTATGTATAAGAGTACAACTTATTATTTCTGTTCAAAGACTAAATGATAATGTTGTGCTAGGTATCTTGAGATGGGTCAACTTTTATATATATGTGTGTGTGATAAATATAATTTTTTATTTATTTATTATTTTTTCTTTAGATTTATTTAATTTAATTATTTCCATATATACATGATCTATCTGAATGAGTAATTGTGAGCATTATATATTTTGTCTTATAGTGTCTTCTATATCTGTCAATATGAATAATATTCTTGTGTCTAATGGCATAAACTTTAAGGACCAAACTTTGAACGAGCTTATAGATCTACGTATAAGAAGAGGATAGAATTAAAAAAGAGCCGATGGAATGTGCTCATTCGGGATCTACTTCAAGAATTAAAACTATTGCACATAAGCGAAAAAGGAGTAAGACTAAAGAAACAACAGACAAGGGAATATCATTATGTTTCTCTTGTGAGAAACTTGGTCACATAAAGAAAGAGTATATCAAGTACGTTGCCTTGCGTGAAAGAAAGGTAAACTTCTCAACTTTGTTTGTTCAGAAGTTAGTTTGGCTATGGTACATAGTGACACTTGGTGGGTAGATGCAGGTGTAACTACTCACGTAAGTCTCACTATGAAGGATTGAATAAGGAGTCAAATGACGATTGATGCTGAAAGATACATCTATATAGGCAACGACAATAAAGAAGTTATGGAGGCTATTGGTGTTTTTAGAATTTTATTAGATATCGATTTCTATTTGGAACTAGAGGAAACATTTATTGTACTGTCATTTAGATGAAACATAATTTTTATTTCCTGTTTGAACATATCTGAATACAATTGTTCTATTGAAAATGAAATTACTAGTATTTCTCTAAATTCTAATATTGTTGGAACTGATACTCTGACTGATAAGTTATGCAAATTAAACAACCAAGCCTCATGTAGCAATGAAAACCTGCATTCAAGTAACTTCGATATTAAGCGCTTATTAACAAATGAGAATTCATCAATGTTATGCCATAAACGATTGAGTCATATTTCTAAATAAAGAATACAAAGGCTTGAGTCCAAAGAAATTCTTAATTCCCTTGATTTATAAAATTTTAAAATTTGTATACAATGTATTAAGGGGAAACAAATGAATATAAGAAAAAAATGGTCCTTATAGGAGTAAAGAATTTTTGGCGTTGATACATACTGTGGTCCGTTTCCTAAGACTTCATGAAATGATCAATAATTTTTTATTCACTTTATAAATTACTCCAGTTATAGATATCTCTATTTAATTCACGAGAAGTCACAATCTTTGAATGTTTTTAAAATTTTCAAGGTTGAAGTTGAAACTCAATTAGGCAAGAAAATTAAGGTTGTCAAATTTGATCATGGAGAAGAATATTACGGTAGATACGATGGATTAGATGAACAACATCTAGCATCTTTTACAAAATATTTGACAGAGTGTGGGCTTGTACCTTAATACACTATGTCGGAAGCTTTAAATTAAAATGGTATAGCTGAGAGACGAAATTGAACTCTCAAGGATATGGTAAAAGTATGATTAGTCATTCTTCTATACCTGAATATTAGTCATTCTTCTATACCTGAATTTCTTTGGGGAATAGGATTAAAGACTGCAGTTTATTTATTAAACAGAGTTCCTAGAAAAGAGATAGTATTTTGGACTGGTAAGAAGCCTAGTATTAGGCACTTACTTGTCTGCGGATATCCAGCGAAGCAAGGTGTAATACCCCATAATATCTTAGCTCAGTTTAACTCTCAGTATATGAGTATTCTAGTATATAATTTTTAAAATACTCATAATTTTTCAATTTAGAGCTTACCATTGCGTAGAAAATTCAACCAACATACCAACGATATAAAATTCGCCCAAATTCGATACCCAGGTGAAGAATTATAGCCACTTTTGTATAACAGTATGCCAAATAGAACATCACTGCGTCGCGGTGAAGGTCCAAATGACATTTGGCAATTTTCAGTGAAGTAATGCGATTGCCCCGCATCGCGGTGAGCTCCCAGGTCCCAATAGTCAATTTTTAGTGAAGCTCTGCGATCCCACCGCATCGCGCCACCAGCTATTTTTCCAATTATCAATTTCCAGTATGGCAACGCGATACCACCGCGTCGCGCTACAAGGTCATTTCACGTTTGTCTCTTTTTACACAGTGCCAGCTATATTCCAATGGCTCACCGCGATGCCACCGCGTCGCGGTGAGGCCCAAAATTGGGCATCTAGTGACAAAAATTTTAATTATTTCCAGGGATAATTTGGTATTTTTTCACGGTCCTAATCAGTCTAAACATGAAATTAAAACCCTAAATAACCTATTATATCATCATTTAATCAATTTCTTTCAAGACTAATTCATTCTCTCTCAAAAAGGGCAAAACTCTTGTTTTCAAGAAATCAAGAACAAACTCAAGAATTCCTCCAAGAATTAATATTTCTAGGTATGTTAGGTGTTTATCTATGAGTTCCTTTCACCCAAAGAGACCAAGAATCCCTTTTTTAAACTATAAGCTTATTGATTCATGATTCACATGCTTGAAATTGGATTGTATTTATGTTAATGACATTAATTGAGTTTCAATCCATGATTAATTGTACATTCTATGAAATTAAAATAGCATGTATATTGAATTGTGTAATTTCCATGGTGTGATCCTTGAATTAGCATGTTTGGGTGTTGTAGTTACGATGTTTATATGCTGTCCATGATTATATGCATTAAGTTGTGCTCCCTATGTGTTTGATGGAATGTCTATGTGAATTAAATGGTGAAATCATGACATGCTAGTATATGTAAAAGCTTATGCTCTACAAGTGTTTGATAAAATATCTCTATGAATGAATTATGAACAAGTGGACATTGTTATGCTTTTCAAGATCATACTATGCTTTACTTTTCACGCTATCGAGTCCTGGGGGTATTCAATACCCGAAAATTTAGTTGTTTACCTCGAGCTATAGTACTTACAAAATAGTCTCAGTAACGTCACAATCAGTATTACTCAGTCAGTTACAGAACTCAGCAAACTCAGTCCAGTTCAGCCAGTCAATACGATCAGTAACAGTTCAGTCATACTCAGTACAGTCCAGTAATCAGTTCAGTATCTATTCAATTGGGAGTAGGATTCAATACCGAGTGAACCAAAAGATGGGGGATCACCTTCTAGTAGAGGGTGTGATCCTTAGAAACAGTTCTTGTGTTCCAGAACTACGTAGCCAGCATAGGTTGAGACATCAACCTGCTAGTTGAAGGTTGATGAGGTGTTTTAACCTTCCAGTTGAGGGTACCACCATTCTTGTTAGAGTACCTTCCAAATGAGGGTAACTCTTCAACTTGTCCTTAATCGTGGCACGGTACTGACACCCCTCCAACTGGGGTTACAGGTTGGACCCCAGTTATCTTATCTGGGGCATGTCGGTTAAATGATTACCTCCCACGATCTCAGTTTCAGTCTCAATATAGAACTCAGTTTAGTTCTACAGAATTAGGAGTGTCAGACACAGTCAATCAGTTTTAGTAACGCAATTATCAGTAATCTCAAATATCAGTTACTCAGTTATCAGAACTCAGAAATTAGCTTTAGTTAAATCTCAGATACAATATCTACATACATAAATGCACAGTATTGCATTCTCAATACTTACGTTAGTTTCAGTTATCCATGTATTCTTACTCAGTTATTCCATATCATTCAGTCAGTTATTATTCATGTATATGAACCCTTGCATTCAGCCTTACCTAATCTAGCATACCAGTACATTCCACGTACTGATGCATTTCTTTTTTTCCGCTATGATGTCTCATATCATAAGTTCGAAAGCTCAGGTTCCTGACTGTGCTTAGACAGATTCAGTTAGCAGTAGCAGATTCAGTAGTGAGTCCTTATCTATCGAGGATATGCTTTTATTTCCGTATTTTTAGTAGCTTCAGTATTTCAGTAGTCGGAGTTAGTTGGGGGCTTGTCCTATCAACTCTACATTTAGACAGTTCAGTTAGAGGCTTTTCAGACGAGACTAGTTTAGACAGTATTTAATTTTTAGCTATTATTGTCAGATGTTATTATTATCAGTATTCAGATTATGAACCTTATGGCATTTCAGCCTATGTTCCACATTATTACAGTTTTATTATTCAGTGCTCACAGCAGGTACCAGTCATGAGTTAGCTTGTGATCCTTCGGGGTCATAAGCACCGTGTGGCATCCGAGGTGCAGACTCGAGGCGTTACACAAGGCCTTGCAAGCCTAATAAAAAGAAGCCGAGTTTAAGAACTGTTAGTTGCTACATTATCAGTTACCCAGAAAGATCGAGAAGTTTTAAGTTTTACAAATCCTCAAATAGATCCTTTTTCAAAACATGGAATGTCAAATTCATTAAGGATATTGTTAAAGTGGGAGCAACCAAAACAAATAAATTGTGTTTGAAGAGAAATTTGATAATATTGATTCTCGTGAAAATGAACATGTTACTTTTCAAAATGTGTTTCAATCTGTAAGTAGGGATTATGGAGAAAACACAACAATAGTACCTCACATTCAACAACCTCAAGTTGAAGTGCCTAAAAGAAAATGTAGTAGAGAAAGGAGAATGTAATTTCGTATGATTACGTTGTTTATCTTTACGAACATGATTTTGACATGGGACTGAAAAATGATCCTATAACCGTTAGTCAAATAAAATTATGTCAACTTTTTTTTTAAATGGATCAAAACCATGAAAAATGAGTTGAAGTTTATGAAAGATAACGACGTTTGGGATCTTGTCAAGTTACCACATGGATCAAAATCAATTAGTTGTAAGTAAATTTTAAAAATCAAACGTGATTCGAAAAGTAACGGCAAAAGGTATAAAGCACACCTAATTGCTAAGGGATTTACTCAAAAGGAAGTGATAGATTTTAAAGAGACTTTTTCACCAATTTCATCGAAAGACTCCTTTAGAATTATTATGACACTTATAGCTCATAATGACTTAGAACTACATCAAATGGACGTAAAGACTACATTTCTCAATGAAGACATTGAAGAAACTATATACATGGTGTAATCAGAAACCTTTGAGTCTCATTGTAACACCCCTATTTTTACCCCCCCCCCCCCTCAAGAGTAGATTTTTTGAGAAAAATGAATTTTTTTCAATTTATTTGGTATTTAATAAGGGATTATTATTTTACAGATCCATCACTTGAAATTGAGTTTGGGTGTTTCAAGTCACCTTATGAATCCCTAATAAAAATAATATGACTCTCTATTTTTTATCAACAAACTAGAAATTTGGATAAGAAATTATATTGATCGAGGAAATGATATGATGCACCACTCGAGTCTCGTAATTCTAGCACAGTCACTTTAATGGCTTACATTGGCTTAAATTAATCTTTAGATATAAAATGCTTAATTTGAACATTTTCTAAGTCCTGCCTTTTTTGATTAGTTTTAAAATTGATTTGAACTGTTTTATTCTATTAATGTGTAACATGCTGGTAGTAGTGTTTTTCAGTCTTACCACTAATTTTTATTTCTTAAGAAAATGCTTAGCTAATAGACAATAAGAAAAGCAACCTAGATAGTTAAATTCAATCAAAATGAATTCTCGTTTTGACTAAATAGTTGCGAATAACTTGACAATTTTAATTCGAATCGATTTTTGAATTAATAACCCAACTCGTTGTTTTAGAATATTTATTTAAATAAATTTTGATATAAACTTGCAATGCATGTAGGGGTGTTCATGAGTCGATTTGGATCGATTATTGGTTAAAATCATAACTAAACCAATTTAGTCGGTTTTTGAATTTCTAAAATCAAATCAAACTACAAAAAAAAATAACCGTCGATTTGGATCGATTTGATTCAATTTTTTTCGATTATTGACTAGCCTACTCCAACCATCTCTAGCAAAATTTATCCTCGAACAAGTGCAATAAAAACTTGAATATTGAGAGAAGGCTATGAATGATAAAAACTTGGAGATTATATTTACCAAATGATGAGAGAATCATCAAACAAAGTGAAAAATTATAAAATATATTAGCAGGACACCTTACAATCCAAATGTTTGATTATGCCACAAAATCAACAAAAAAAATTTGAACTCTTAATTTTATGTGCAAGCAAACTACGTAGGGAGGTACACTTAAAAGTGTGACACCCTAAATCTCCACTGCCCTTCTACTGGATCATAAGAAACAAATTCTAATCTTGCTCTACTACTTTATTGATAAGTATATCTCTATACTTATTGACCACTTGTCCATCTTTGTACTCCCTCCCAGTCGATTTGTTGATGCATATAACATTAAAGAGAGTTTTCTCAACTGTATATTGTCAAATCTTGCAAAAACATCAGCTAAAATCATCAATCAAAAACATCAACCAAAATCTATTTAAATTATTGAAAGAAAGACAATACAACTGCTGACTTTTCAGCAAAAATATCAATCAAAAATCCAACAAAAACAACACTACAACAACTGAATTTCAGCCAAATCATCAACCAAAACCTATTTAAACAGTTGAAATAAAGACATTACAACAGTTAAATTTTCAGAAAAACATCAACAAAAAATCTAACAAAAACAACACTAAAATAGTCGAATTTCTAGAAAAAATATGAATCAAAATCTAACAAAAATAACTCCCAAGTTGCAACCATTTTTCAGCAAAGATAGCAATTGAATTTCAAAAAACACACCATTCAAATTGCAGTCATTTTAACAAAAAACAACAATTAAATTTCAACAAAAAGATCAGTCAACTTCCAGCATATTCTTTATCTTGATCTCCAAACTAATCAATGCTCAAAGTAGAGTCCGAATATTCTGAATTTTTATCATATTACACATTAAATGCCTATGAACATAAATATGATTTAACTTTTTTTCTAGAAAAAAAAGAGACAATGAGAAGATAAATAAAGATTTTTATTATGGTGTCAAATATAAAAAAAGCAAAAAAGGGGAAGATGAAATCAGTAAGTTGTAGTTGTTAGTACCTTTTTCAATTATTTCAAGATTTTGAATTTATTCTAAAAGATCTTCAATCGTGCACTCTTTAGATGTTGAACGTAACCATTGTTGACCACAAATAAGAGCTTCAGCAATCTTTGGTGACAAAGAACTTCGATAACAATAAAAAATTCGACCACTGATGCTAAAAACTAATTCTAAAGCAACAGTAGATGTAGGAATCGGAAGCACATCTCTTGAAATTCAAGAGACAATTGGATATCTTTCAGATGAAGCTTTCCACCAAGTCAAAATATTGAAATTCTTAATTTTTTCCACATCATCCTTCAAATACTTGTCAAAATCAGATTTATCACCAATATTATTCTCTTTTTAAAGATATTTATCCCATTGTGATTGCCACACAACAGAACTATTCACTGCATCAATTTAACTAATCGCACTAGTTTGACCTCCAATACTTTCACAAGAAGTTTCAGAAATAGAACTCTTGTAATGAGTATACAAGTTAGTTAAAGTATCTCGTACTTTATCAGACTTGATATATTCCTCCACAGAATTATAATAATTCTTAAAAAGAAATTTAACATATTTCATTTTGTAGCAAGGATTCAACACAACAACAATAAAAAACAACATATTCATATCATTAAAATCACCCCAATATTTATCAAATTTAACTTTCGTCTTCTTATCCATATCAGTTAAAATAGAATCATCACACTTTGAATAGTTGACAATTATGCTCTGAAGATTAAAAAGTTCATGAAATAAAGTATTTGAAGTAACTTGCAAAGTACTGAAAAACTTCAAAGTAGTTTGATAGAAAATCTCTAAAAACTTGAGAAAGATATTCATATCCTTCCAATTTTTCGAAGAAGGATGTTCTATCTTTTCATTTGAGTCAAAACAATAAAGTACTTATGATCATCAATATAGATTCTTGAAAATGCCTTTTTCAAATTTGGCAGCAATATTTAACATCAAATATTTAGAATTTCACCTTGTCTCAACATTTAAACTCAAAAGTTCATTAGTGTCATTTTAACCTTCTCAACATATGCCTTGAAGGAAGCTGTTCTTATATAAGAAGATTTAACATAATTTGCAATATTTCTTACCCGAGCGATGGACTTATTTTGCTCACTCAGTCCTTCTTTTACAATCAAGTTTAGGATGTGGCATTTTACCAAACATGTAGAAAATTATTTCTCATGATAACACCTTTTCAATCACCATTTTTTTCTTTAAGTGTGTGATTGCTGCATCATTAGCTGAGGTAGTGTCACTGTGAATAAATTTTCAATTCCTCAATCTAAAAAATAAGATTCAATAGTGGTGCAGTGGTCTTACACTTGTGATATGGAGTTTGAAAAAAATAATTTTTTTTTTTTGCAACTTTCATTCATCTTCAATCCAATGGGCAGTGATGATCATATACGTAAAATTTTAAAGTGAAGTCCAAGTGTTACTAGTAATACAAATGCGTTTCTCCTTAATAAGTCTTTTAAGCTTTTGTTTCTCTTCTTGATAAATTCTTAAATATTGTTGAGAAACAGTAATTTGAGAAGAAAATTCATAATTAGGCAAAATAATCAACATTAGTCTCTTAAAGACTCCACCCTCAATGACTTTAAAAGGTCATTCATCAATTATAACAAACACAACAATAACTCTCCTAACTTCAACAATATTATAAACAACCTTCTCCAAACCCGCTTGCCCCCTTCTTTAATTGGTTTGAGAGTTGTTTGCTTTCTATCAATGGACATGAAAGGATACATCAAACACTTAGAAAGTAAAATGATCATAAAGATTAGAAGTTCTATTTTTGCTAGCGCAAGAAAAATCTTAGAAGCAATACTTACATTTTCCCCTTAATTCACCCAATTTATTAGTAATCTTTGAATAATGATTTCAAACTTTTAATGTTTTTCTATAGTTACCATCGAAGCTAGGATCTCGAAGACATGAGTTGTTCTTTTCTATTTTTGAGAGGATTGTGTATCGAAGTAATATTTGACACTATCATGTTCCTGAGTTGCTTAAGGTGCTAGTGTAGTTGGAGTTTCTTCTACTTGAGTTTAAGCCTCTAAATCTTCAACATCTATTGTCTTTTTATCTGAAATTCAAACAAAAAAAATCAGTAAAAAAACATAATTTTCATGTCATGCATACTTTTAAATTCTTGTATAAAATTTTAATTAGCTAAGATAGTGTAACGCCCCGAGTCTGTACCCCGGACGCTACACGGTGCTCATAATTCTGAAGGACCACAAGATAACCCATGTCTGGTCCCTTTTGCAATAACTGAATAATAATACTGTAACTTTGCGGAAATAGACGGAAATTTGCCATAAGGTTCAAATATAAAATAAATACTGAATATGGAATCACAATACCTAACTGAATATCAATACTAAAAACTGAAGAACTGTCTAGAAATACTCTATTCCGAAAAGCCTCTAAACTGTCTGAACTATGGAGTTGATGAGACAAGCCCCCAACTAACTTCGACTACTAAAAATGAATTGAAATGATAAAAAATACTCATTTCCTCGAACTATGAGGACTCACCACTAACCCTGTCTGCTGAGAATCTAAACTGCTAAGGGTGCTCTGAAGCTCGTGCATCTGAGCCTATAATATAAGACATCATAGTGCAAAATAAAAACATGCATCATTACTTTGAATGTACTGGTATGCTCAGTGAGGTAGGCTGTGGGTTCATATGCATGAACAATGCTGACTGAATAACATGAGTATAACTGGATGAGAGTACATGCATGAATACATAAACTGTAACTGAGATCATGATAACACTGAATACTGAGTCTGAATACTGATTTACTGATATCTGAGTTTACTGATATTGTATTACTGATAATTGAATGATTGTATTTGACAGTCTTGATTGTTGGAACTATACTGAGTTCCATACTGAGCTGAGTGACTGTAATTGACAGTTCTGAATCTGTAGAACTGAACTGAGTTCTATACTGAGACTGAATCTGAAACTAAGAATGTAGGAGGTAATCATCTAATTGGCATGCCCCTTTCTAAATAGATTGGGGTCCAACCTGTAACCCCAGTTGGAAGGATTTCAATATTGTGCCACGGGTAGAGACAAGCTGTGAGTTAACTTTCTCTAGCAGAAAGCTCTTTCGTCAACCCTCGCTGGCAGGAAAACTCGAATGAGATGTATCAACCCTCATAATGTCTGGCAGGAAGATATCTCAACCTACACTGGCTACGTAGTTATGTGATGCAGGGATTGCTACTAAGGGTCAAACCCTTTGCTGGAAGGAATACCTCCATCCCTGAGTTCTCTCGGTGCTGAATCCTACTCCCAACTGAATAAACACTGAGTTGATTTCTAGTCTGTACTAGGCTGTACTGAAATGTTACTGATTATACTGTCGAACTGAACTGAATTGAGTTCACTGAGTTCCGTTGACTAACAGAATAGTACTGAATTCTGTTAACTGATAGAATTTACTGAGGTCTAAACTGAATACTGAATTGGATTAGACTAGTACTGAGTCTACTGAGTTTTTCCTGAGTCCTGTAACTGGCTAAGAGTACTACCGATCGTGACATGATTGAGATTATCTTGTAACTGACACTGGCTTTAAGTAAACAGCTAAATTATCGAGTATTAAATACCCCAGGACTCGATAGCATAAAAGTAAATCATAACATAGTCTTGAAAAGAATAATCACGTGTACTTGGTCACAACTCATTCATGGAGACATTTTATCAAACACTTGCATGATACAATTCACACATAAGCTAACATGACATGATTTCCTTCTCTTATTAGTTGACATGAGCAATTCATCAAGCACTTAATGAGCATGATATATATACATAACATTAAACACAAGTAAACATCATAATTCAACTCCAACTTTAAAATTTCAAGGGTTCAACATGGATTCACATGATATTATATATATATATCAATTAATCCCACATGAAACTTATCATAAAACATGGATTAGAATCCTAATTAACCATTATAAACATGAATATATTCAAACCCAATATGAAATTCATAAAATACATACACTTAAAGTTTAAAAATAATTTCTTGGAATCCAAGGGTGGAAGGAACCCTTGGATGAACACTTCACATACCTTAGTTACTGAATTCTTAAAAAATAGCGGTGGAATTTGAAGCCATGAATTTGAATTTAATTCACCTAGGGTTTTTGTTCTTGAGAAATTTGTGAAAGAATGAATATAACTTGCTAAAAGAGGGCTAAATTTCATGTTATGGGGGCTGAAGGGCGTGGAAGAAAGACTTAATTAACCCTAAGGACGCGACCTTTTAATGACTAAAAACAGTGTTATCGACGTGCAGACCAACATGCCGCATCGTTGACATCGATGCGATGTCCAACGCGCCGCATCGAGTCAGCATCGGTTTACTGGAATTTGCATTGAGCTGAGGAAAAAATTATTTGTCGATGCGATGGATGACGCGACGCATCGATTTCGCGTTGACTCACTATTTTGGTCACTGGAACATGGTCTAAACGATGTTCGAAAAATCTGAAACTTGTTCGAAAACACCTATTGACCTTCCTAATCATGAACTAACTCAAATATCAACATTTAATGGACGAAAAGATTGCAAAATAAGATTTTCAACTTTCGAAGGCTAAAATAACACTAAGTCTGAATACTTGGCTAGAATTTTCTAAGTCTGGAACCCCTTTACAAGCTTAAAGAAATGAATTGGGCTAAGAATTTTATGGGGTCTTACATTATCTCCCCCTTGGGAACATTCATTCTCAAATAAGACTGACTAAGCTAAGAATACTGGTAGACTAAACTTACTTACTGGACATGAATATCTGAAACATGATTATCTGACTGACATTACTGATATACTGAATTTCATACTGAACATGGTTAACAAATGTATGAGTACATGACTGAGTTATTTCATGAATGCATGATTGGGATTACTGATAAGCTGAGTTTCTCATACGAAACATGCATATCTGATGTACGAATACATGACTGAACTGACTCATGAACACATGACTGAATATGCAATAGTAACTGATACCAAGTTTTATAATGGAAATCTGAGGATGAAACTGAATAAGCTTAAGAAAAACTATTACCTTGGGATGAATCTGAGTTTGCGGAGAAGAGGTGAGGATACTTGGTCCACATTCCAGTCGCAAACTGAGGAATGTCTTGTTCCTGATTTCGACTGGAATTTCTTCATAAGAGAGGTTGTTCTGAACACCTATGCCCTCTATAGGGACTACGATTGCTGGGTCACCTATGCATTACTTTAGCAAGGAGACATGGAACATTGGGTGAACTGAAGCTAAGTCTGAAGGCAACTCAAGCTCGTAAGCTACCTTTCTGAAATAGATGAGAATTTGGTAAGAACCGACATACCAGGGACTAAGTTTTCCTTTCTTGCCAAACCTTTTCACTCCTTTCATAAAAGAGATTTTAAAAAATACAAAATTTTCGATCTTAAGCTCGAGATCCTTTACTGAATACGCATGAATGGGAACATGAGAATATAACTGAGCCTGAAATGTGATACATAAAATGAACATCATGAACTGAACTGAGCCCCTGGATACATGGAGTACGACTGAGATTGGGACTCGAGGGTCAATTTATGAGTACCCACTACTCAAATTGGATTCATTACGTGAAGAGAAAATGAAAGGTTTAGGTCATGAAAGCTCGGGGGCTTTGTAGCATATCTCTCCCTTGGAATATTATGTCCCTCGAAGAATACTGGCTGGGATGAGATACTGAGGAGAAGCTGGGACGATGCTCAAGGCACCTACGAACTAAGTCGTGACTGAATATATAGGATCTAAAACTAAGGCATGATAAATGAACTGAGCTGAACACGCACTACCTGATTGCCCCATCTTGGAATAATTACATTCATGAGACATTCAGACAGTGCGACTAAATGGAAAGATGGAAACCAAACCATATGGACCTGTCCGCCTGAATGCTAAACTGAATTACTGGCTTTACAGACTAATATATGCTGAAAACTCATACTCGACTGGAGCATTTCCTTGACACTCTTTCTATAGAGTTTTTGTGACCTTAGGGAGCAAATAATCTTGGCATGAGCTGAATAAGACATCTGAATAAGGAATCACATCCTGGAAAAATTTTGTAATATGAAGCGAGGACTACGAATCATCATATAAGATAGAGTGACTAAGCCTTTTTGCACTGCAACTATAAATTTTCAAGCTTAGACATATTCCTCGAACACTCTCTCAGCTCTACTCTCCACCTTAGTACAACACATCACCTGAGACTACTGAAAATATTCACATGGGCACTGAGCACGAATGCGTAAACGTACTAACTTATCTGATTAACTGAGTGGCTGATAGCTGAATACTGGTCATGTAGGATTGAATTGTACTTAGTTTGGACTAAAATTGCATAGTATTATGCATATACGGAAGAGACTGGCTGAGTAACATGAGATAACTGAGCATGAATTCGTGAAAACTATATTATCTAAGAATGCAAGACCAAGTTTATAACATGACTCTAAAATAGTTTGTAAACTAAGGTACTGAAATACTAATAACTAATAACTGTACGCTATGGTCAAGCAAACCTGAAAATGAACTGAGTTACTAATCTGATTACTGGATTGAGACTGTGATTGGGACTGTAACTAAGACTGAATACTGAGTTCTTATAACTGAGTGGCTGATAGCTGCGATTTCTGATAACTGAGTTACTGATAACTAGGTGACTGTTAACTCTACCTACTGAGGTCTGATTTGGACTGAATTCTCCCACCATATTTAAGCCTACTCAAATCTCTGAAATGCATTTAGCCACTTACACCTCAACATGACATTCAAGCCTATCTTCATAACTACAGCCTCATGTAAAATTAGCATACAATACCCTTTTCTTAACATGAAACACTTACTCTCTTCCTTCTAAGCAACTGCTCATTGCTACATCATTTCATAAGGAGAGTTCAGTAAAGGTTAAAACATGAGGACCTGAAGTATGTATGAATACTATACTAAACTCGACGCTTAACTGAGGCCGGAGAAATAGAATATCAACACCATGGATTTATCAAAATATCTAAACTGAAGGTATGTATGACGTAATCTGAATTTAGCTGACCGCTAGGAGTGTAACATGGGTCATGGGAGCTGAGCATACTGTAAAGCATGACATGAGTACATGAGTCATGAGCTGCATGACCTGAGTCTGAAGTTTTCTATATTCATGGAACATGATTCGTAACACTAAGTGAACTTGAGTTCCTTATACTAGGAACTTTAAGTGTGCATGATTGCTAACGTGTACGAATATAAACTATGATCATAGATCTGACATGCAAGACACAAATAGATATCATGATAACTGATAGGTTTTGATAGTCTGAAGTACAATTCTGAGATGATCTACGCGATCAACCTCGCTACGGGAATCAACAAGAATGCCATCGATGAAGACTATAACAAACATGCCCAAGTATTTCTTGAACACGCGGTTCATCAAGTACATGAAAGATGTTGGGGCATTGGTAAGACCAAAGGACATGACTAAGAATTAGAAGTGACCATACCGAGTTCTGAAAACTGTCTTCGAGATGCCACATTCCCTGACTCTGAGCTGATATTAGCCTGATCTGAGGTCTATCTTAGAGAAATAGCTGGCACCCTGAAGTTGGTCAAATAAGTCATCGATTCTGGAAAGTGGATACTTGTTCTTGACCGTGACTTTATTTAACTGACGGTAGTCTATACACATTCTAAAAGAACTATCTTTTTTACGCACGAATAAAATTGGTGCACCCCACGGGGACACACTGGGTCTGATAAATCCCTTATCTAGGTGATCTTTTAACTGTTCTTTTAATTCTCTGAGTTCTGCTGGAGCCATTCTTTATGGAGGAATAGATATGGGCTGAGTATCTGGGAGAAGGTCTCCGAGGTCGATTTCCCTTTCAGGAGAAACTCCAGGAAGATCTTCGAGAAACACCTCTGGGAATTCATATGCTACTGACACTAATTCAAGAGTAGGGGTTCCTGAACTAAAGTCCTGTACTCGAACGAGATGGTAGACACATCCCTTAGATATCATTTTCCTTTTTCGAAGGTAAGAAATAAGCTGACTCTTAAGTGCTGAAGTAATACCCCTCCACTCACAGACAGGTTCATTTGGGAATTAAAATTGGACAATTCTATTTCTGTACCCGACTGAGGCATAACAAGAGTAAAGCCAATCCATGTCGAGAATAACATCAAAATCAGTCATCTCTAATTCGACTAAGTCTGCTGAAGTGACTTTTTGAGATACCATAGCCGGCAGTTCCTGTATACCTGCCTGGATATGATGGATTTACCCACTAGGGTGGAGACTGAGAAAGGATATACTAGAATTTTGGGACTGACTCCAAAATCAATAGCTATATATGGAGTAACAAAGGACAAAGAAGCTCCTGGATCTAGCAAATCGTAAACATACAAATTATAAACTTATAACATACCAATGACCACATCAGGAGAACTTTCCTGATCCTATCAAAACTGAAGAGCATAGAGTCTATTTGGGTGTTTCCCACTGGTGGCACTGGATGCGGCACCTTGCCGATCCGAGCAACCGGACTGAGTCGGGGGACGGTTATGCTGACCCTGGGAACCTGAATAGGGACAATTTCTGACTCTGTGACCTGGATTGCCACACCTAAAACATACATCACTGCCAGCTCTGCAGATACCCTGGTGGTTTCTGCCATATTCCTGACAAAGGGAATTTGTTTGGGTACTCTTTGGCCTTAACATTTTGGCCCTCTAATTCTTTCTCCCCTTTCTTCTACGCCTCTCTTCCTTACTCTGCGGAGTATGAGCCATAAGATTAGATAGGATCATAGCCAGCTGATTGTTTTGAGAAAATACTGAATGAGCTAAGGTGCTGAAAACAACTCTAAATTCAGCATGAGAAACATGCTCATTCAGGGGATCTGCTTGAACGGGCGGAGGGGCTGACTGATTTTCATCACTTCTTTTGTTAGCTTCTCTGGAAGACATGTACTGGAAGCATAATGAAGGGATGAATTAAATTGAGATTTTAAATTGAGCTCATTCTCACTCCACGATATAAATACTGAAAGAAGGAAACTTTTCCTACAATATCTTGTAGCCTCCTGCCCATAAGTGTGGCGCGCTACACACCTATGCATAAGACTCTTCTAGATGCGGCTTCCAGACTTCCTAGGACTCTATTGAACCTTAGGCTATGATACCAAGTTTGTAATGCACTGAGTCTGTACCCTGGACACTACACGGTGCTCATAATCCCAAAGGACTACAAGCTAACCCATGTCTGGTACCTGCTGCAATAACTGAATAATAATACTATAACTTTGCAGAAATAGGCAAAAATTTGCCATAAGGTTCAAATATGAAATAAATACTGAATATGGTATCATAATACTAAAACTGAATATCAATACTAAAAATTGAACAACTGTCTGGAAATACTCTAGTCTGAAAATCCTATAAACTGTCTGAACTATAGAGTTGATGGGATAAGCCCCCAACTAACTCCGACTACTGAAAATAAACTGAAATGCTGAAAAACAATTATGTCCTCTAACTATGAGAACTCACCACTAACTCTGTCTGCTGAGAATCTGAAATGCTAAGGGTTCTCTGGAGCCCGTGCGTCTGAACCTATGATATAAGACATCATCGTGCAAAAGAAAAGCATGCGTCAGTACTTTGAATGTACTGGTATACTCAGTGAGGTAGGCTGAAATGCATAGGTTCATATGCTTGAACAATGCTGACTGAATGACATGAGTATAACTAGATGAGAGTACATGCATGAATACATAAATTGTAACTGAGATCGTGATAACATTGGATACTGAGTTTGAATAAAGTTTTATCTAATATCTGAGTTTACTGATATTGTATTACTGATAACTGAATAACTGTGTCTGACAATCTTGATTCTGTTGAACTATACTGAGTTCCGTACTAAGCTGAGTGACTGTAATTGACAGTCCTGAATCTGTAGAACTGAACCGAGTTCTATACTGAGACTGAATCTGAAACTGATATTGTGGGAGGTAATCATCTAACTGACATTCCTCTTTCTGAATAGATTGGGGGTACAACCTGTAACCCCAGTTGGAAGGGGGTCAATACCGTCCCACGGGTAGAGACAAGCTGTGAGTTAACCTTCTTTAGCAGAAAGCTCTTTCATCAACCCTCGCTGGCAGGAAAACTTGAATGAGATATATCAACCCTCATAATATCTAGCAGGAAGATATCTCAACCTACGCTGGCTACGTAGTTCTGTAACGTAAGGATTGCTACTAAGGGTCAAACCCTCTGCTGGCAGGATTACCCCCATCCCTGGGTTCGCTCGATGCTGAATCCTACTCCTAACTGAATAGACACTGAGCTGATTCTAGTCTGTACTAGGTTGGACTAAACTGTTACTGATTATACTATCTAACTGAACTGAACTGAGTTCACTGAGTTTCGTTGACTGATGGAATAGTATTGAATTCTGTTAACTAACTGAATTTACTAAGGTCTGAACTGAATACTGAACTGGACTGGACTAGTACTGAGTCTACTGAGATTTTCCTGAGTCCTGTAACTAACTGGGAGTACTACTGATCGTGACATGATTGATATTATCTTGTAACTGATACTGGCTCTAAGTAAATAGCTAAATTGCCGGGTATTAAATACCTCGAGGACTCGATAGCATGAAAGTAAATCATAATATAGTCTTGAAAAACATAATCATGTGCACTTGGTCACAACTCATTCATAAAGGCATTTTATCAAACACTTGTATGATTGATATGGGAATGACAACGGAAACACGAAATCACATTCCAAATCAGTCCACTAATCTTAAGGATTCGAGGACCAAGATGGAGACCATACTCGGATTCGCTACCAACAACAAGAATACAAGATACAAGGGTGTATTTCAACACCGAAACAGCTATAAAACGTGATGAACACTATCAACAACAATAACACAAGTTTCAGATTCAATAAATGACCCAAAACAGTCCACTACACAAGATAACAACAACAAAAGTAAAGGATAGATAGTGAGATCAAGATTATTACAAGATTAAGAACTAAAGAGTGTATTAAACTCAAAAATCCTTAATGAATGTAATAATCAAAACCACACTCTTATGGTGACTGCCAAGGAAATCAACTCACCTCAAGATCCACCGTTTCCAAGCAAAGAACAATGTTAGCTTTTCCAAGCCCTATACTAGAACTACACTAAGTTGGTCTACTCTCAAGAGAGAGGATTTTAAGTGTTTCAATATTTCATCTTTCATAAGCTAAAGAGAAAAGACCTAAAATGCACTACTTATAGTATATTACAAAAGTAGACAAAAAGACCACATTACCCTTAATGACCAAGGGTGGCCTTGGTATGTTGGAACACAATATGAATTATCCAAAATGCCCTTAAAGCTAAGTGACCAAAATGCCCTTAGTAAAGGGAACCAAAACCGTGAACCAACAAAGGTGGTCCAAACCCGAGAGTCATTAAGTCTTCAAGGCTCCAAGCAATCTTCCACACTTGGGTTTGATCAATGGTAGGCTGAAAACGTCCCCTCCAAGTATGATCCCATGCCCTCCATGCTACCAAAGCTTGATTCTTCACATAGTGACTTTGAATGATGTCGTCAAAAGCTAAGGCAACCATTATTCTTGTATCAATGATACAATTCGCACATAAGCTGACATGACATGATTTCCTTCTCTTATTAGTTCACATGAGCAATTCATCAAGCACTTAATGGGCATGATATATGTACCAATTATTGCAAATTGGTAGTCGCATTACAAAATCTAGTCTGACTAAAATAAATAATTGAAAACCCCCAATAATGTAATTATACAATAAACCATAACTTATTTGGATTAAAGTATACTTGAACTAGATTCTAAAAAATATCATTCAAAATTTTGTCGAACAATTCCAGTAGCCTTATGAAAATATTATGATATTTATGATTTTTAAAAATAAATTAGTTCTAAATAAAAATTAAATATAATACTACTTTTAAATCAACTACTCCATAAATAACAATATATGCAGTCAATTGAACAATACAAGAGCATGACAAGTTAAATGATAAAATATAATAAAGTGACATGTTACGGAAATAAATTTCGACCTAATCACAATTTTTCTCTTTTATTATATGTCTAGATCATGCAATCCCTTTAGAATATCAGCCAAATAAATAGTTAAATATGAACATATAAAACACAAATAATATGAAAGAAGTAAGAGGGGGGGGGGGGTGAATTACTCTTTTTCGACCACACAGTCGGCTTTCAACAACAGAGAGTCAACTGATGAATGTAGTAATGAGAACTTCAAAATTTAAACTGTTGAAAGTAATTAGCATTAGATATTTTATACTAGTTGGGAACTCTAATAGGTCTTATTCCAGTCCCCTTGAATTGCAAGAGGTTTTACTAGTTCTTTTGTAAATAATATTAAAGTACAAGATTAAGTCAATTTTTTTGGCTAGGACTCATACTTTATTCTTTTCCTTCACACTTTGATACAATGTTTCACCAATTATGTGTTTGTATCCTGTCTTTGAATGACACAATAATCCTTTAAAGAGAATACAATACTTGTGTAAATTAGAGCAAAGAACTATAGAAGGTTGAGACAAGTATATGTCTTTTTCTTTGACTCTAGTGCTTATATAGTAGTGATTGAACCACTACTAGCCGTTGGAAGTTGCAAGACAACCTAAAGGATTTTTCTGTTAAGAAGATTGAATAAAATTATTCCATTTTCAAAGATAAACAAAGACTACGGAGAAAAATCTAATCTAAGATATTATGTACACAAATGGAGAAGCATTATTCCCATATTTTAAGCACCCTAATTAATACAACAAATCTTTTCTCCTTTTCTGGAATGACATGTCTTTTTATCCTGCTTCTGAGGAGATTCTCTTTCACCTATTTAGTGGTATAGGATCGTTTCCTTTTGGACAGAACTCATGAGCATCCTGTAATATCTTCAAAGATGCTTTTCTTCCCTTTTGAGACCTGAAGGCTTTTTGATATGTTTATACATCCTTTCTCAATCTTCAGAGGTGCTTTGTTTCCTTGACTATTTCTTCTTTTACTGTTTAAGTTTCGATTGTTTTTCCTTTTCCTATCTCCCTGTAAGATGATACATCAAAACTTTAGCACTATCAATCTCCTCCCTTTTTGATGAATGAGAATGTTTAATTGAGTGAGTAATCAACTTTCCTTTTTAAGATGCTCCCTCTATTTAGTTGCATAATTAACTCCCATGAGTTATTTGTCTATTGACTAGCATGTACTGCCATATGTCATATTCTCCTACTTTGACATCAATCAAAAAAGAAAAGAGCAATCGCAGGAGCAAGGACAGGATAATGTATGCATAATATTAAAAAAATAGCAAAAGAAACAAAGCGTTATATTCCCCGATACAACCAAAACACAGGAGCCAAATCATATAGTTTAGGGAGCAAGAGGGGGATTTCTATGACACAAGAAGAAATAGGCTAGATCCTGTGGTAATTACTGAAGAGAGTGAGTCAGAGGTGGTCTGAATCTTGGAAGCCATATTGGTGGCCTCCTTGATTACCTGATCCAATCATAGCCTCAGATGAGCAACATCTGTGCTTACTTCCTTACTTATATTTTAATTTTGTCGAGTTGAAAGTGTGAGGCAAGGAGGAGATCCTTGATAGAGTTCAATTTCAGATCAATTTTTGTCAGGAGAGCAACAATATCAAGAGAGAAGAAACTGAGAATAAGTGGAGGAGAGGACTTAGACCTGGGAGATGAGGGAGTGTCAGTAGAGATACCTTCAGACTTAGAGACCCAGGTATCATCAATTAGCTTATACCCCATACTATAAAAAGTTTTAAAGTTATAGCACTATTTGAATACAACTGAGGGAATGGTTTCAAGAGGGATATTTCTTGCTTTCAGGATACGTGAGATAATTAGCCCATAAGGAAGGCTAGACGGTTCAAGAGAGGCTTCTATCATGTGATTAATGATAAAGGATGAGAGATTTATTTTATGTTGAGAGACGAGACAATATGTAAGAGTATCTCACTGAGGTAGGGTAGAGAGAGAAACAACATGGGGAAGAAGAGTAGTAGCAATTATGTGGGAAATGACATGAATTTTAAAAGACTAAAACTTTGGACTAAGAGCAGAATGTAAGGGGTTAGTGTCGTCAAGAGCAATGAATTTCTCTGCTAGTTCAAAAAAGACATCAAAATCAAAGAGCCAAGGATTTTTGAAGGAGGTGGAAAAACCATAGTAGTTAATGTTGAATAAGGCATCAAACAAGGTAAGATTTGCTTACCCATCATCCAGAGCACATGGAATGAAGATTGACATTGAACAATATGATACATGGTTCATATGCAACCTTGGGAGTATTTAAAAAGAAATTAGCTCATATTTGAAATGCAAACAGAGGTTTGATATGACAATGCAAGGATTCTAGTAGATCTAGATCTACAATTCTATCATGAACCATAGGGATTTCCTTTAGAGAGTGAAAAAGGATTTCGTTTGTAGGCCTCCAAAAGTCAATTTTAATATTAAGAGAACTATTAAAATTAATCTTGACCTTTTTTCTTGGAACTTTCAGAGATATCAAGGGCAGAGGAACGCTTACCCAGAAAAGAACCAGAAGAATCAGTTGAGGGTAAGGAGTTTTGGCCGGAGACATCAAAGTCCAGCAGAACTGGTGAAACAACCTTTTTTTCCCTTTAATACGAGAGCTTTTTAGACTACTAGCGGGAGGAGTTTTAGAATGCTTAGCCATGAGAAAAAAAATAGAAAGGGAATGGAAGGTTTGAGAGAAATATATAGGACAAGAGAAGAGAAGTTGAAGAAGAGGAGTCACCTAGGAAACTTAAGCGATGCCATAGACTTACCATATATCCAATCAATGTCAGGAGGCAAAACACAAGAAGTACGAAAAATCGTGTACATCAATCATCGTATTAAATAAAGACACTTTTACATACTTGTAAGAAAGGAAAAAACCAGAAGAAAAGATTTGCACTACACTTAGTAGTTTTAAAAAGGAAAAAATCTTTTCTTCCAAAACAAACATATCTGATACAGTAAAGAGTTCTTACCATAGAATATATCAAAAATACCATTTAAACAAACCCTGTTAAGAGAAGATGCTGTAAAAATTAGGTGCACAAATTTTTAGAGAATTTTTATAAAAAGGATTTCACATTATTTTGTCAAGTATCATAATTACTAAGTAAGCGATACTCAAATAACTCGAACACAACATAGGTAAAAAAATATAGACAGACTTAGTGGAGGAGAGAGAGTCACAAAAAATTTTACTTACTGATCTACGAAATGGGAGAATTCTCAATTTGTCAATGGTGTCATTTCCATCACTCTTGCCTCGCATCTAAAGAGATTTTCAGTAAAAACTGTTCAGACTACTAAAGTGCATGAAATATGATTCCAATCAATTTTCACACAATAACTAGTATACCCAATTGACTGACTGTAGGGAAGAGATGAAAGCCACTCATATCACAATATTTTCATCAATAGACATGCAAGCGTATAGCTAGTACTCACTATACCAGGTAATTCGATGAGCTCTTAAAGATTATTTTGACCAAGGAAGATCTCTTCAGCAAGCTGAAGTGATTGTAATCTCAAGGAGAGTGTTAATTCTCATATCAATCTCTTTTCTAATTTTGTTGATGGCTTAGAAGATATCTTGTAAAATACAACCTTAGTATTGATAAAAAGATCATAAAACATTTTTTTTAAAAAAATTACTTCAAACTTTCTTATCAAGTTTAATGAAAGAGAGTTGTGACATTTGAAGACATGATGAGGAAGAATTGGATATTTGAAACCTGATTTAACATTATCCTCTAAGCCAGCAACCCAGAGTTCATGACTTTGTGAAGAGCCCCTGAGGATTATTGGCACTTTTTCATGATTTGAGGATGTCTCTTGTTCAACTTGATTATGAAAGGCAGCAGTTTGGCTGAAGGTTATTCTATCAACTTTATTTGAATTGAAAATTTTTTGTTCTCTGTGAATTAAACATCCACTTGTTGAGATATCATTTTCTTTTTATATTTTGAGTGGAGTTTCTGAAAAATAATTGTATTACTTATTCCTAGGTATCTAAGCACTCTTGGGCCCGTCATGGCTAGTTTTTGAATTTGTTGACTCAATTTTGGATATCCAAATTCACTTACCAGAATTTCAAGATCGGAATCTGTAGTTATAATATTTTTGATCAGGCTTACCATAATGATAACATGTAATATAGTATTGTTCAGTAGTTGTATGATAGGTATTACGACTATGTTTGGTTTCTTTAGTCGACTGACTCGAGTTAGTTGACCGTTGAGAGTTATTACAACTATAATATTTTCTATTATGACTTTGCTTACTCTTTTTGGTTGACTTACTAGTATTCGTCGACTTTTGAGATCTTTCATAGTTATAAAATTTATTATTACAAGTACCACTATCAAATTTTTTGGTTGACACGATCGACTGATTTGATTTGACAATACTATGACTAGTGGATTTTTCAAAGCTCTTGATTTTCATTTTTAATGCACCAATTTATTTTTTCAAATATTTTTTTCTTGATTTCACAAGCCTCAAGCTTAAGTTTTCAGTCTCTTGTTTTTTTTAAATAAAGCCCCCTTTTTCATCATTAGCTTTATTTAAATCAGTTATGACATGATCTAACAAATTTTGTAGTTTACAACATTCATTATAGGAGTTGGTTCTTACCTGACTTGATTCTTCAATTACCACGAAACAATAATTTTCAATGCTATTGTTGTCATAGTCTGATTTTTCTTCCTCATCTCAGCAGTTGGAGGCCTTTTGAATTTTTTTTGTCTCTTTTGATTTCTTCGTGAATTGCTTTCATCTTATTCCATATCTCTTTAGCAGTTTTACAAGTGGAATACTTTCTCATATTCTTTTTTCACTAAGAGCACAATGAAGCAAGTAGATTGCTCTACCATTTGCTTGCATAATATCTAATTACTCCTTTGTGCAGTCAAACCTGATGGTCCTTTTATTAACCTTCTTTTCATTAGTTTTTGGAAGGGCCGTTGGCCCATTCTGAATAAGTAGCCAGGCTTCATAATCCGTTGATTGAACATAAGTGTTCATTCTTGCCTTGAACACACAAAAAAGGAGGGGGGCGAATTACTCTTTTTCGACCACACAGTGCTTATATAGTAGTGATTGGACTACTGCTAACCGTTGGAAGTTGCAAGACAACCTATAGTATTTTTCTCTTTAAGGAAATTGAATAAAATTTATTCAACTTCCAAAGATAAACAAAGACTACAAAGAAAAATTTAATCTAAAATATTATGTACACAGATGGAGAAGCGTTATTCCCATGTTCTAAGCTCCCTAATTAATGCAGCTAATCTTTTTTTCTTTTCTGGAATGGCATACCTTTTTATCGTGCTTCTGAGAAGATTCTCTTCCACCTATTTAGGGGTATAGGATCGTTGCCTTTTGGACAGAACTCATGAGCATGCTGTAATATTTTCAGAGATACTTTTCTTCCTTTTTAAGACCTGAAAACTTTTTGATATGTTTGTACAACATTCTTACTCAATCTTCAGAGGTGCTTTGTTTCCTTGACTATTTCTTCTTTTTCTTTTTGAGTTCCGACTATTTCTCCTTTTCCTATCTTCCTGCAAGATCATACATCAAAACTTTAGCACTATCACAACAATAGTATAAAAATCAACACGTCAAGCATAAAAAATTATTTAAACATGCAATAAAATGTGGAATGTGATAATGTTTTTATACTAAATTTAACGTTAGTAAAATTATAGCATGCTTCATGTTTTTATATCAAGAATAATAATCGATTTGATAAATACGAAATATGGGTAACTTCATAATATTGGATTCAAATCTTGCATAATTGCTATATAAAACTATACAAAAAAAAAAATCAAAAAATACCTTTTGAAAAGATCAATTCACAACAATAAAGGCACAACAATCTACTAATTTTAGAAGCCACAAACTTCAAACAGCGAATGAAAAAAACCTCCAAACTTTCGCTTTTTCCTCTAAGATTTCCCCCCCTTTTGCTTCGTCTCTTTCTTACTTTTTTGCCATAAGTTTTCTTTTCTTTTTTATAATTTGTGATGCTCTTAGTTTATTCTCTAAGCTTTTTGTCTTTTTCTGTTTCTGTTTCTAATCTTTGTTGCTCTTTTTTCTGCTTTTCTGTGGTCTTCGTGTGTGTTTCTGCCTCTTAAAAGTTGTTTATTCTCTATACTCATTTTTTTTGGAAGTGTTGTATATTTTGTGTTAATATTCTCTTATGTAATAAGAGGCAGTTGAGAAGCTGATTGAGGAGCTTTCTGTCGCCCTTTTTTCGATCAATTCAGCTGTTTGTTCCGTAATTTTAATATATTATTTTTAATTAATTATTATATATTATTTATACATTAAAAAATTAATAATATTTAATAAAAAAATAAAATAGACAATTATGATATATCTGTTTCAACCATAATTTTACTACATCGCCCTTAATTAATTATTATAAGTCATCTAGAGATTAAAAAAATATTATAAAGTCATCTAATATTAAAAACATAATAATATTTAATGCTAAATTAACTTAACGTCTTATATGATGTCCACTTATTATTTCGCAAGTATTTTTATATGATAATTTTGCTATGTCACTTCTGATTAGTTATTATAAGTTATTTAAAATATTTCTGCATTGTTGCTTCAATCGTGATTTTACTATATCACCCTAATTAATTATTATGGTCATCTAAGCATTGTGTCATCTAAATTGGAATAGAAGAAAAAGTATTATAAATCATAACAATTAAAAAATTAAATTATTTCAAAAGTATAATTGACTATCAATGCCAAAACATTTTGGCCAAAAAAAGTAATATATATTATTTAAAAATTACATAAAAATTATTATAAATTACGATAGTTAGCAACTAACAATTTCTTAATTTTTTTTAATATATTATATGTTTCAAAAAGTACGTATAAAAATACTATAAATCATAATAATTAACAACTTAAATAATTTAAAGGTCAATCTATCTGTTTGGCACAACTTCATTGGTCCTTCCCATTGCCTTCATTTTTTTATCCATTTTATTTTTTTGTCTTATTTTTTTTAATTTGTTGTATATTTTAGAAAAATACAAAAAAAAAAATCCAGTAAATCACAATAACTATTAAGTTAAGAAATTAAAAGATATAAGATATTTGGCCGACTCTCAAAATTATATCAGTGTCATTTAAATTGAAATAGAAAAAATATATTATAAATCACAGTAATTAAGAACTTAAATTATTGTAAAAATATAATTGAATATTAATGCCACAAAAGTTTGGACAAAAAGAATAACATATATTATTTGAAAAATACATAAAAAGTATTATAAATTATAATATTTAACAATTTAAAATATAAAAAATATTAATCTATTATATATTTCAAAAAAAGCGTAACAAATACAATAGATCACAATAATTAACAACTAAAAAAAATAAAAGATATAAAATATTGGATGACTCTCAGAATTATATCAGTGAAACTTAAATTAGAATAACTAAAAATATAATTAACTATCAATTACACAAAAGTTTGGACAAGGAAAGTAACATGTATTATTTGAAAATTATATAAAAAAGTATTATAAATTAAAATAGTTAACAACTTAAAATATTTAATAAAAGATTTAATCTGCTATATATTTTTAAAAATACGTAGACACAATAATTAACATTTTAAAAAATTTAAAGATATAAAATATTTAATTAACTCTTCAAATTATATCAGTGTCACTTAAATTGGAATAGGAAAAAGATAATCAATAATTTAAAACTTAAATTATTTTAAATATAAGTGACTATCAACGCCACAAAAATTTAAATAGGGAGAGTAACATGCATCATTTAAAATTACATAAAAGATATTATAAATTACGACAATCAACAACTTAAAATATCTAAAGCATATTAAAAATATAATTATCTAAATTTTATTTATATCACATAAATTGAGACTAAAAAATAACATATATTGGGCCTATACTAGTACGGACCATCGACGTCAAGTAGGAGTGTTAAGAGGGAGTTGTGAGGGAGTTGGAGTGCCTAGAGATTGAGATGAATATGGGTGTGCAGAGGGAAAGTTAGGATAAGTTTTTTAATTTTTTTAAATAAATAATAAAGAATAAACTAATTATTTTTATTTTCAAAATACTTAAAAGTTAAAGGATAGTAAGAATATACGAAACTAAAAAAAATTACTAAAATTAATAGCTTATTTATTAAGACCTAAATTAGAAGAAACTATATATTTTTTTGAAAGTTTTCTTTTCATTTGAAAAAATAAAAATATAATTTATCTAAAATGAGACTTTATTTTTTTATACTTTTCAAATCTTTTAAAACAAACTTAGTAAAAATAAGATAAAATCAAATATCTAATTTAGACCTGAAAAAATATTTAAATACTAAAATAGCTTAAAATCTTAGATTTGGTAAAAAATTAGGTATTTACAGAATGCCTTATTTACTTGAAAACTGCCTTATTTACTTGAAAACATAGAGAGTTTTCAAGAAAAGAAGAGAACACGACTGATTTTTGATCAAAAAATTTATTCAAAAGTAAAAAAATAAATAATAGAAAAGAGATGCGACCGAGCCCAAGTTTTGAGCAACCTACATATCTCGAGTTTTAAGAGAATCAGATCACTTATAGTTCAAGTGAGTGTAAAAAGAATGAGTCAGAGAGTCGAGTGAGGTCTCGGTCTGTGGCTCCTTATATTACATCTGAGAAAAGAAAAAAATGAAACTATAAAGGAAAAATACAAGATCCTATCTATTCTACTTGTCTTGATTCTCTTGCTTCAGATCTTTCTTTTGGATCTTCAGTTATCGTCTCACCTTCTTCTAGTGGGTACCTTGATCTCAAAATTTAATCTTGAAGTCAGGATTTGAGTCTTGAACTCGAAACTTGGAGTGAGTCGTTGACACTCCCCCAAAGGACAATTCATAGAATATTGTTGGATGTTTTTTCTCTTGATCAGAAGCTAAGAAGATTACTCTCGAGATGTTGGACCGCTACATATGCTCTAACTATCGTCAAGATTCAACATTCTTCTCAATTCTAATTGGAGATGAGATTTCATTCTTGGACATCAAATCTGTACTTTGTCGAAAGACCTGCAAGCCATCAAAGAAAAACAAAACAAAGACGAACAAACTTTTTCTGCCCCAACTCGTACTAAGAAAATTTTGTGAGTTAATAGAAAAGCTATAAGCTAAGTACTTAAATGAAAAACATGAAAATGCTAGAAATCTAAGTGTCACGACCCAAATGGCCATAAGTAGCACCCACACTAATCTTTCTGTGGGAGAACCATCTAAACCGAACCATTACCCAATCATGTAATCAATATTAAGATGATATTATTATAAAATCAACATAATAACAATGATCCAGGACTAATCATTATTAATGCGAAAGTCAAACAAACTACTTACTAAAATTTCCAAGACCCGAAAGTTATCGTACAAGAACTACTAACAAAGATCATGTCTAAAGAGATATTCAAAAATAAAGTAATTAAAGAATGTGTCATTACCCGAAAATGGACAAAAATAAATAAGATGATCCATGGCAGCCTGGAGACGGAGTGCTCACCTTTGGATCAAGATCTGCTATCATACTCTAGAGGTGAGGTCATGTCTGAGCCTCTAGAACACTTTCTGCACTCAATAAAAGAAGAGTATAGGGTAGTATCAGTACAAACCACTATGTACTGGTAGGTATCATATATCAACTCAATTTAATAACATATACATAACATAAATCAAATAACAAATAGACAGGCATCGTCACTTAACAAATATTCAATAAATCAACAATTCAACAATAATAGGTCAAACAGTGCTCACAAATAAGCCACACAACCATCAAGAGTATCAACCATACCGTAAACATCCATATAATCAACACAAATATGTACACACATGCTATGGGACTTATTTTTTCCCAAATAGTCTTGACTTGGAGGGAACAATCTATATTCATCTACCATACCGGCGTGGTACACGATCCAATATATACATATCTGTACCGGCGTGGTACCCTATCCAACATATACATATCCGTACCGGCGTGGTACCCGATCCAATATATACATATCCGTACTGGCATGATACCCGATCCAACATAAACATATCCATACCGACGTGGTACTTGATCGAACATATACATATCCTTACTGGCGTGGTACCCGATCCAACATATACATATCTGTACCGACGTGGTACCCGATCCATCATATACATATCCGTACCATTGTACCGATAATATCATGGCCTTGTCTAACTTGCTAACCTAAAACACTTTACTGAATCGTCTAGCCGTTAACATGTTTGGCATCAGTAGAATTAGTTACTTACTCTAAGAATCCTAGACCAGAAGTCAAATTTTTTTATAAAATAATTACAATTAATGGAAGTCGGAAGAGAATTTTACAAGGCCATAACCTAAACGTTTCTACTGTATGATATGTCAAATTCCTAAGTTTCAAACCTTAGTATTACACCACCTTTATGAGCAATCACTTCATGCTTATTAAAAAGTGACAAAATTATTATATTAAATAACCTAACTTTAGAGAAAACCGTACACACATATGCTTGCTACTGTCATTCAATTAATTATTGCTAATATAGATGATAAAGTGGCAATCACTATAGAGAAGAAGTGACATCAACTGGGACGACTCCACAGAAACCAAGAAAATTTGTATACTAACCTGGATATGGTGTTTGCCGATAATTCCTTTTTTTTCCTTCACGCTTTGATACGAAACTTGTAACTTCTGTGTTCAACCGCTCCTAGTTGAGGGTTTTTGCTAATATATTTTTGTTTATAACATGTTAAATCCTTCCCACTTAAATTAATTCTTATACACAAGTCTTAAGAATTAAGAAAATATCAATTTAGCCCATTAATTACCAACTAAAATAATATATAAGATACCCAACTAATTATTTAACTCACTCGAAACACATCACGAATCAGTACTATCCATCTCCGTAAGTCATAAATCACATATACAAACTATGGAGAGTGCTAAAACAGGGAAGATGAGAAAATTTCACAAATGATCGGGAGGGTCGTTACATCAGATACCAATTAAACGATCGTTCGTCCACGAACGGACAAACTCAAGACAAGAAGGGAAAATAAGGAATTACATGAATCCGCAAAAAGATATGGATACTTGCTACGCATGTCTGCTTCGGTCTCCTAAGTGGCCTCCTCAATAGGACGATTCTTTCACTGGATCTTCACAGACGCAATCTCCTTAGTCCTCAACTTATGAACAACCAAATACATAGCTGAGATTATATGTACCCCCACCACCCCAGACTCGGAAGGTTCACTCAGTATACAACAACACAAGGCATATTCTTTACCCATATATATGTAACCTTCCTATACCGGCTGATAAATATAGGTGCATACTAGTGATAGGCAATGCGCATACAGGAACGAATGCAAAGTACACAATCAATACCACAACTCATCATAACTGTCCTCATTAGGACCATCATCATCATAATCAACCTATGGCTTTTCCAGATATCAACACATCATCAATAGTATCCTTCGTCCTTGCCGGGTATCAATATATTTTATATATATATCCTTCGATCTTGTCGGGTATCAACATCATCATAATGGTATCTCCGGCCTTGCTGGGTATCAAATATCACCATATTAGTCATTACCGAATAACATACACTAAAATACTCATAAAAAATAGTCATATCACCATAAAATATATATCTAGTCATTACTTTCCAACTACTCATTATTAGCTAACCAACACTTATTATAACAGAATTACTAGTTCGTTAGTCATCACATAACCTCTAGTTATTAGCCTACACATTACCCTTCACATAATACTTATTCACGGGATAACAACTAACCACTATTTATTTAATAGACAATATCTAACATCTAGTCAAGGTTCATCACTAGACCAAAACCGTCATTTATCCATCATTCATTATTATCAACTAATCATCCTATATCCGTTAATCATTACTAGACAAAACATTACTACTTATCACCTAACCATCTTTTATTAACTGAAACCATTCATTATCTAACCATCATTTACGAACTAATCCTCGCTTAACTATTCATTAGTAACCATTTAGCAACTATTCAAAGTTATTAACTAGTCATCTCTTATTACCAACATCCCTTATTATCTAGCTTCATTAACACACAACTCCTCATTTATCGACTAATCAACATCATGAACTTAGTCATCAATACCAACTAATCTTTACCTATGCTAGACCAGACCTCACCTTAAGTCACACATTAACCATCGCTAGTTACCATGTTTCAACTAAGCAAGATTCATTAACTAATACATTAGATTCCTAGCCATCACCAGTATCCAGTCAATAGATTCGTAAGCAACATACTGCATCTTCCTCTGTACTATATCGGAGAGATGTGTATACAATATATATGTATTCATAAACCATAATCGTATCCTTTACACTGATAAAGACTCCTCAGATATTCAATCATTATCATAACACAACCCTTGACCCATTAATTTATTCAAAATAATCACAATATCATAATCATGGCCTTAGGCCCATATACATAGCTGAAACTCATATCGATAATCATATTTATAAACCGTAGCATATCTCTAATCATCTCACATCTAGGAGGTATCTCACATATTAGAGGCATAATATAGATAGACATGTAATTATCTATAGGATATCTTATATCGATAGGTCATACATCATGACTACGAGGAATATCACCTCTCAAGGCTAATTTGCATATCTAAGAGGAAATAGCATATCGATCGGCCAATCATCAAGTATAAAAGGAAATAGCATATCTATAGGCCACACAATGTATCTAGGAGGAATATCATCTCTAAATGCCCAATATCACTTCCACAGAAAGTATCATAACTATAACTCAAAACCCACAATCCGGGGAACATTAATACAAGTTACCAAGTTACGAAGTAACCTTACTCTAAGTTTTACTAGCCTCATATATGTCTAACATCTGTAACTAATTCCACAAGACTTAACATAAGCTTAGGCCTAAGTGGGCCAAACGATCCCACTTCTAATCCTCAATTTCCATAATTAGGCACACTATGCCCCAAACTAGGCTAAGGTATTTGGTTCATCTTCTAGATGTCAAGTAAGCCATATTCAAGCCTAAGATAGCAACTTCGACTAGAATCAAGGTACTCAAGTCAACTCTACCCAACTTAGGATTTCAAAACTACCACACTCGCCCAATAAGGCTAAATATACAAACCATGCTTCAAATACTAAATTCACATCCCAAACATAGGTTTACATCATAACCAGGCTACAACTAATCTAAACTAGAGAGGAAAAATAATAGGATTCAAAAGGGGTATAAACATGCTATTTTACGGGTCCCAAGACCGTATCTAAACTCCAAACATCAATAATCGAGGCCCAAGTCATCATACTCATAATCAAGCCTAACATACATATCCACACACAACATATATCATACATCATCTATGAAAAAAAGTAGACAGAAGCCTACCAGAATCCATACTTAGAAAACTTTGCATCAAGCTTTTTCTCTTCTAATCGACCCAAAACAATCCTTAAGTGATTCTCATGTTATTTTTTTCTCTTAGAATAAACCAGAATATCATTAATAAAGATAATCATGAAAGAATTCAAGTAGGATTTAAATATCCCATTCATCAAACTCATAAAAGTAGTTGGGGTATTAGTCAACCCAAAAGACATCACTAGAAACTCATAGTGTCGATACAAGGTTCTAAAAGTAGTCTTGTGAATATCGTCAGGACGAATCTTAAGCTGATAATACCTGAAGCTCAAATTGATCTTCAAAAATACGGATGCACCCTACAACTGGTCCAATAAATTATTGATACGGGGCAAAGGATACTTATCACGGAATGTAACTTGTTCAACTACCTATAGTCTATACACATACGAAGACTACTATTCTTCTTATTCAAAAATAATATAGGATCACCCTATGGAGAGGCATTCGGACAGATAAAACCCTTACTAAAAAAATCATACAACTAACCCTTTAGCTCTCTCAACTCAGTCGAAGCCATCCTATAGGGAAGAATAAAAATAGGACTAGTACCTAGATCTAGATAAATGCAGAAAACAATGTCACAACCTGGTGGCATACCAGGCAAGTAGTCAGGAAAAAACTCTTGGAACACTCATGTAACGTCTCGAGAGTATACCCTAGATACCACAGGGTGCTTACGGTCACAAGTGACCACAAGCTAACCCATGATACTGGTATCTGCTATGAGAACAAAAGATCATATGCAGAA
Organism: Capsicum pubescens; assembly: GCA_030864215.1. Taxonomy (NCBI): domain Eukaryota; kingdom Viridiplantae; phylum Streptophyta; class Magnoliopsida; order Solanales; family Solanaceae; genus Capsicum; species Capsicum pubescens. The sequence continues at coordinate 94,128,152 of CM061538.1, read as the reverse complement.
TTTAACTGAAAAATTCCATAAGGTTTTAAATTATAGTTCTAATAATGTATGTAAAATAATACTGGAAATACTGATAAAATGGATGATAATAACGACTAAAAACTGACTGACTGTTTGTACTAGTCTGAAAGACTCTAAACTATATGACTGCGGAGATGATGGGACAAGCCCCCAACTAATTTCGACTGACTAGATAGCCGAACTACTAACCTAACTGAATATAAGATAACTCATCCTCAAAGGATGTGGACTCACCACGGCTGCTTCTTCTGCTGATGTGCTGGAAGGTCTAAGTACGATCGAGAATTCGAGCATCGGAACCTATGATATAAAATATCATAGTGCAAGAAAAGAGTATGCGATTAGTAATTTAAATGTACTAGTATGCTAAACAAGGGTAGGCTGATATGTATGGGTTTACGTGCTAGAGTAATAACTGATTGAATGTATAGAATGAGGTACTGAGTAAGAATGCATGTAAACTGTAAAGACTGAGAATGCATAACCAAGCATAAAACAAGTTCTGAAATAGTCATTAAATTAAAATACTAAAATACTAAAATACTGGTAACTGAATAACTGATACTGTATGTTGTGGTCAAGCAAACCTGAAACTGGATACTGAATTAAAACTGTGGAAGCTAGCTATAACCGACATGCCCTAATATACTATCAGGGTCCAATCTGTAACCCCAGTTGGAAGGGTGTTAGTATCGTGCCATGGGTACTAACAATGGCTGCGTGGATCCACTAATCTGATATCTCAAAAGACGAAAGTGTCATTTCTATCTGATGGGGGACCCCTAAAATCTACGATGGCGTTGTAGGTCTGGAACCTAGGGACTGCTACTAATGTCTCATGCCTACTGACCGGGAAGACAAGTTCCTCATGGCTATTGATGGGGGAGAATCCATCCCAATGTTCACTCGGTGTTAAGTTTTACTCCCAACTGGAAGTCATTGATTTTTGGACTAATGTAAGTTTGACTGCTTATGATAACTGACCAAACTATAAGTGTTGATGGTTTATCTGAAACCATTCTGGAAGTACTAAAAACTAGATAAACAGCTAAATTTCAGGTATTCAAACCCCCAGGACTTGATAAAAATAACAATAAGATCATAGTAAATCTTTGAGGATATGACATGTAAGCACTTATTCAAAACCCATTCTTGTAGGCATTTCATCAAACACTTGCAATTCATGGCTTAAGCTAAGCATGGGAATAAATTTAAAACTTGTAGTAATAGCATGATTACTAATATCATCATTCAAACGTTTGGGGTTCAATAACGATAAAAATACCTGTAAAATATGGTATAAATCAAAATTCATGAGAATTCGTGGTTAAAATCATCATAACATGTAAAAATCATATATTTGAATTTGAAATTGGGTTCTTGAATTCCATGGGTGGAAAAGGCCCATAAATGAGCATTTAACATACTTTGCTTGAAGAATTCGTGAAGTTCTTGGTGGATTTCTTGAGGCTTGGACTTGAACTTAATGAACCTAGGGTTTGTTCTTGAGAGAGAATGTCTTTCAATTGAGAGGATTTGAGTAAAAGATTACCAAATATGCTATTTGGGGCTTTGATCCCGTGTTATGGACCTATTGGGTAAGGAGGAAAATTACTCTTTTGCCCTTAAAATGTAAAACAAAGCTACAGAAAACACACGGTCCGAACTGGGCAGGGCGCCACACGCTCCATCGCGGGTTCCCCCAGCACCAGACTGGGTGGGGAGCCACGGGCTAATTGCCCTGGGTTGCTATTTTGAAAGTCCAAATACGTCCTTACGCTTGTCCAAAAATTCCAAAACTCACCCGAGACATACTATTGACTTCCCCGATCCTGAATCAACTTTAAAACTAACTTTTTGATATTTGGAAGATTAAACATAAATTCATCAAAGTTAAGGGATTTACAAATGACTAAGTCTTAACACTTAGTAAAATATTCTAAGTCTTGGACCCCCTTATTCCATACAAGAGTAAGCTGAAACAAGCTAGGATTCAGGGTCTTACAATATCTCCCCCTTGGAAACATTCATTCTCGAATGAGACTGATTAAGCTAGGAAATACTAAGGTACTGAGGTTACATGCTGAGTATGCATAATTGAATACATGTTTATATGGTTGAGTCTGAAACATAGTGACTGACAGAACTGATTCATGAATGCATAAAATGACATAAAGATGAGCATATAGCCGAGACTGAGAATGGAAAGGAGGTAATCTAAGAAAAACCGTTACCTTGAGTTGAGTTTGGGTTTTCGGAGAAGAGGTGAGGATACTTGGTACGCATGTCTACTTCTGCCTTCCAAGTAGCTCCCTCAACAGACTGATTCCTCCAAAGAACTTTAACCAAGGGAACTTCTTTTTTCCTTAGTCTGCGAATCTGATGATCTAAGATTTTAACTGGGAGTTCTTCGTAAGATAGGCCGTTCTGAATAACTAAGCTCTCTAAAGAAACAACGATAGAGGCTTTTCTGAATATCTAAGCTCTCTTAAGGAACAACTATAGATGGATCACCAATACACTTCTTTAATAAAGTGACATGAAATACTGGATTGACTGATGCTAACTCTGTAGGCAACTCAAGCTTATATGCTACCTTTCCAAAATGACTAAAGATCCTGAAAGGGCCTACATATCGGAGACTGAGCTTTCACTTTTTGCCAAACCTCTTCACTCTCTTCATGGGAGATATTTTCAAATATACAAAATCTCTATTTTCAAATTCGAGGTCTCTCCTCCTCACATCTGCATAGGATTTCTATCAACTTTGGGTTGCCTTAAGCCTTTCTCTGATTAGCTGAACCTTCTTCAATGACTCAAATACTGAATCTGGCCTTATCAACGCAGTCTCACCAGCCTCAAACCACCTGATAGGAGATCTACACCTTCTTCCATAAAGAGCCTCAAAAGGAGCCATCTGAATACTGGAATGATAACTGTTATTGTAGGCAAACTTAATTAATAGAATTTGATCATCCCAACTTCCCTTAAAGTCAATAATGTAAGCTCTCAACATGTCCTCTAAGGTATGAATGATCCTCTCTTCCTGACCATCTGTCTGAGGGTGAAAGGCTGTACTGAGACAAACTTGGGTACTAAGACCCTTCTGAAAAACTCTCCAAAAGTTAGAGGTAAATTGAGTACCCCTATCTGAAATAATGGACAATAAGACTCCATCTAACCTAACCTACTCTCTAATATAGATCTTGACATAGTCCTCGGATAAATAAGAGGTATGGACAGACAAAAAATAAGCTGATTTGGTCATTCATTCTACAATAACCCAAATCAAATCGTACTGGCAACGGGAATAAGGTAACTCTGTCACAAAATCCATGTTCACCTCTTCCCCCTTCCAAGTGGGATTACCGAACTCCTTCATAGAACCACTTGGCTTTTGGTTCTCAACCTTGACCTGCTAACAATTAGAGTACTTAGCTACAAGTTCTACAACGTCTTTCTTATCCCATTCCATAAATAGATCTTCCGCAAATCATGGTACATCTTAGTGGCCCCAGGATGAATAGAGTAACGCGCGTCATGTGCTTTTGCAAAAATCCATTACCTCAGATCATCTACTCATGGCACACATCAGCTACCATGGCAACGTAATACACCATCTCCCCCTTGGGAGAAAACCTCTACTTTCTGGTCTCTGATTGACCCCATCAACTTAACTAGACTAGGATCCCTATCTTTCTTTTCTTTTACTTCAGCAACCAAAGAAGATAGTGAACTGTTCAGGACCCATACACTACCCTCAGCTGAGTAAACAAAGAGAATTCCTAATCTAGATAATTGATGAGCCTCCTGAACTAACTTCTTTTTATTACCCTCAACATTGCCACACTACCCATAGACAATCAACTAAGGGCATCTACCACTTCATTGTCCTTTCCCGGATGATACATAATGTTTATATAATAATCTTTCAATAATTCTAACCAGTTTCTCCGATAAAGATTCAAATCTCTCTGCGAAAACACATACTGAAAACTATTATGATCCGTGAACACATCAACATGCACCCTATATAGATAATGCCCCCAAATTTTCATGGAAAAAACAATAGCTGCTAACTCAAGACCATAGGTAGGATAATTCTTTTCATGGGGCTTAAGCTGTGTAAAGGCATAGATAGGCTATGAACTTATCATTTTGCATCAAAACATAACCTAGACAAACTCTGGAAGCATAACAGTAAACAACAAACTTATCTGAACCATCTGGCAAGGTCAAAATTAGAGTTGAGGTGAGTCGAGTCTTCAACTCCTGAAAACTCTTCTTATAAAAATCTGACCACTAAAACTTGACTTTCTTCTAAGTCAATTTAAACATGAGGGATTCTATAGATGAAAATCCTTCTACAAACCATCTGTAATAGCCAGCCAAAGCCAAGAACCTGATATCTAATGGTTAAATGGGTCTGGGCCAGTTTCTCACTACTTTGGTCTTTTTTTGGTCAACACTAATGCCATCTCCAGAAATAATATGGCCAAGAAAATCTACTGATCTTAGCCAAAACTCACACTTACTAAATATAGAGAATAATTGATGGGTTCTAAGAGTCTACAATACACTTCTGAGATGGTCTGTATGACCTTTTTCATTACGGGAATAGATAAGGATGTCATCAATGAAGACTATAATGACCATGTCCAAGTACTGCTTGAACACTCGGTTCAATAAGTCCATGAAAGTTGCTGGGGCATTAGTTAGACCAAAGGACATGACTAGAAACTCAAAGTAACCATATTAGGTTCAGAAAGCTATTTTTGGAATATCACATTCTCTGACTCTGAGCTAATGATAGCCGGATCTGAGGTCTATCTTGGAGAAATAGTTGGCATCCTAAAGTTGGTCGAACAAGTCATCGATTTTGGATAGTGGGTATATATTCTTGATTATGACTTTGTTCAACTGACTATAGTCTATGCATATTCTAAGAGAACTGTCTTTCTTTCGCATGAAGAGGACTGGTGCGCCTCAAGGGAAAATACTGGGCCTGATGAATCCCTTATCTAGGAGGTCCTTCAATTGTTCTTTCAACTCTTTGAGTTTAGATAGAGCCATTCTATATGGTGGAATAGAGATAGGCTAATTATCCGTAAGAAGGTCTATTCCGAAGTCAATTTTCCTTTAGGGAGTAATTTTGGGAAGATCTTCAGGGAACACATCTGGAAATTCCCTTACTATTGAAACTGACTCAAGATTGGGGGTCTCTGAACTAGAGTCTTTGACTTGAACAAGATGGTAAGCACACAACTTGGATATCATTTATCTTTCTCTAAGGTATGAAATAAGCTGACCTCTAAGTGTTGTAGTACTACCCTTCCATTCAAGGATTGGTTCAGTTGGAAATTAGAAATGAACAATTCTGATTCTATAATTGATTGAAGCATAGCACGAATGGAGCCAATCCATCCCAAGAATGACGTCAAAATCTGTCATTTCCAATTCTACAAGGTCTATTGAAGTAACTTTCTGAGATACTGTAATCGGACAGTTTCTGTATACCTGTCTGTCTACAATAGAGACGCCTACTGGGGTTGACACTGAAAAGGGCTCTGCTAAGGTTTTGGGACTGACCCCAAAGTTGACTTCTATGTAAGGGGTTACAAAATAAAGAGAATCTTCGGGATCTAATAAAGCATAAATATATAAATGAAAAACCTGCAACGTACCATTAAACATATGAGGAGAACTTTTCTGATCCTGTCTATACTGAAGTGCATAAAGCCTGTTTTGACGCTGACCACTTGTAGCACTGGAAATGACACCCTGCTGAGTCAGCAACCTACATATATTGCTAATAAGTTAGTCTGGACCCGTGGGTGATCATTCCTACCCTGCCACATACCTGTCGGACACTCCCTTAACCTGTGGCTTGGCTTTCCATATCTAAAACATACATCGCTACCAGCCCTTCACACACCTTGATGATTTCTTCCACACTTCTGATAGAGAGGATTAGTACGGACACTTCCCCGGGACTTTATGCCTGGTGACCTATCCCAATTATCGTGTTTGAACTTCGGTACAGGCACACTAGCTGAGGATGGGGATGGAACTGAGAATTTTTTATGGGATTAAGGACGGTTACCACCCTCCGACCTTGGCTAATAAAAATTGAAACTACCTATTCTTGCCCTCTTGTTCTCTCTCTCTATCTCTTAAACCTTCTCCTCTTTAATCTGGTGATCATGGACCATCAACCTAGACAAGTTCATCTCCTTAATAAATATTGTGGTCCTACACTCCTTGACCACATTATCAGATACTCTGAATACAAATTTTCTCATCCTAGACCTGTTATCAGCTACTGCATGAGGAGCATAACTGGCTAGCTGAGTAAACTTGAGGAAATACTCCTTCACACTCATGTTGCCCTATTTCAGATTAATAAACTCCAACACTTTAGTCTCCTTCAGCTCCAACGAGAAAAATCTATCTAAGAAGGAAATAGCAAACTCCTTCCATTCTATAGGTCTTGCATTTACATCTCTATCCTCTTTCCATTATTTAAAACCATATGTGTGCTATATCCTGTAGCTGGTAAGCAGCCAACTCAGCACTCTCACTAGAATTTACCCCCATAATAGTTGTTACCTTCTATACCATGTCGAGAAATTCCTGTGGATCCTCTTTGGGCTTGGATCCCAAAAATTGGGGAGGGTTTATTTGGGTGAAGTCCCAAATCCTGGCTACGACAGTATTGGCCACTGGGTTGGATTGACAACAGCTGGCCAAATATTTTGAGCAGCTAAAGAATGAGCTAGAGTGGTGAATGCAGCTCTGAACTCTGCATAGGAAACATGCTCATTCAGGGGATCTTCCTGAATGGGTGAAGGTGTTGGCTGGTTTTCGATTCTTCTTTCGTTAGTCTTTTGGGATGCATATTCTGTAACTAGAAGGAAAAGTTAAATTAGATAGAGAGATTAACTTGAGATCCTGCTCATTCGCACGATATGAATACTGAAAGAAAGGAAACTTATCCTAAACGTCTTGTAGCCTCTTGCCCATAAGTATGGCGCACTTCAAACCCATGTACAAGACTCGACTCAATGCGGCTTTCAGACTCCCTAAGACACTTTAAAACCTCAGACTATGATACCAAGTTTGTAACACCCCGAGAGTACACCTTGGATTCCACACAGTGCTTACGATCACATGTGACCACAAGTTAACCCATGATACTGGTATTTGTTATTAGTATTGGGGAAAACTTATAACAAAAGATCATATGCGGAATTTATGTTGAAAAACTCCATAAGATTTTAAATTATAGTTCTAATAATGTCTGCAAAACAATACTGGCAATACTGATAAAATGGCTAATAATAACGACTGAAAACTGACTGATTGTCTGTACTAAGATGAAAGCCTCTAAACTGTCAGATTGTGGAGTTGATGGGACAAGCCCACAACTAACACTGACTGACTAGATAGCCGAACTACTAACCTAATTGAATATAAGATAACTCATCCTCGAAGTATGAGGACTCACCACGTCTGCTGTTGCTACTGATGCAATGGAAGGTCTAAGTACGATTGGGAATTCGAGCATCCCAACCTATGATATAATACATCATAGCGTAAAAAAAGAATATGCAATTAGTACTTTGAATGTACTGGTATTCTAAATGAGGTTAGGCTGATATGCATGGGTTCACGTGAATGAGTAATAACTTACTGAATATATAACATAAGGAATTGAGTAAGAATGCATGTAAACTATAAAGACCGAGAATGTATGACCAAGCATAAAAAAAGTTCTAAAATATTTTGTAAATTAAAATACTAAAATACTAGTAACTGAATAACTGATACTGTATGTTGTTATCAAGCAAACCTGAAACTGAATACTGAACTAAAACTATGGGAGCTGGCTATAACCGACATACCCTGATATACTATCAGGGTCCAACATGTAACCCTAGCTGGAAGGGTGTTAGTACTGTGCCACGGGTACTAACAATGGATGCGTTGATCCACTAATCTGATATCCCAATGGACGAGGGTGTCATGCCTATCTGATGGGGGACCCCTCAAATCTATGGTGGCGCCGTAGGTCTGGAACCTAGGGATTTCTACTAATATCTCATGCCTACTGACGGAGAAGAAAAGTGCCTCATGCCTTTTGACGAGGGAGACGCCATCCCTATGTTCACTCGATGCTATGTTTTACTCCCAACTAGAAGACACTGATTTCTGGACTAATGTATGTTTGTCTGCTTATGACAATTGATCGAACTGTTAGTGTTGATGGTTTATCTGAATCCATTTTGGAAGTTCTGAAAACTAGATAAACAACTAAATTTTAGGTATTCAAACCCCCAGGACTCGATAGAATTAACAATAAGATCATAGTAAAGCTTTGAGGACATGACATCTAAGCACTTATTCAAAACTCATTCTTGTAGGCATTTCATCAAACACTTGCAATTCATGGCTTAAGCTACGCACGGGAATAGTTATAAAACTTGTAGTAATAGCATGATTTTAATACTAACATCATCATTCAAACGTGTAGGGTTCAATAATGACTAAAATATGTGTAAAATATGATATAAATCAAAATTCATGGGAATTCATGGTTAAAATCATCATAACATGTAAAAATCATAGATTTGAATTTAAAATTGGGTTCTTGGATTCCATGGTGGAAAGGGCCCATAAATGACCATTTAACATATCTTGCTTGAATAATTCTTGAAGTTCTTAGTGGGTTTCTTGAGGCTTAGACTTGAACTTGATGAACCTAGGGTTTGTTTTTGAGAGAGAATGTCTTTCAATTGAGAGGATTTGTGTAAAAGATGACCAAATATGCTATTTGGGTCTTTGATCCCGTGTTATGGACCCATGGGGTGAGGGGGAAAATGACCCCTTTGCCCTTTAATATGTGGAACAAAGCTACAGAAAACACACGATCCGGACTAGGCAGGGCGTCGCGAGCTCCGGAGCACCACTCTAGGCAAGGCGCCGCGGGATCCATCACGGGATTCCTCAGTACCGGACTGGGTGGGGTTCAAACACGTCCTTACGCTTGTTTAAAAAATTCAAAACTCACCCGAGACATACTATTGACTTCCTCGATCATGAATTAACTTAAAACTAACTTTCCCATGCCCGAAAGATAAAAAATAAATTCATCAAAGTTAAGGGCTTTTGGTCGAAAATAAATTCATCAAAAACAAAATATTCTAAGTCTTGGACCCCCTTCTTACATGCAAGATTGAGTTGAAACAAGCTAGGATTATGGGGTCTTACAACACACATTACAAAAATTGACTCAATAGATGGGACCTCAACAGAAGTGTCCCAAAGATGTGGTAGAAAGACTAAACAACCTTTCCCAATTAACCTCTTTGCACGCAGAAAAGAAATAAGTTTTATTGGAGTAGGACTATAATCACCTTCCCACTCAATTCTATCGATTCCCAGCATAGCCACAATCACTGTCTTAGCATGACTGTCCAGTATAGCATAATACAGAGATAACAAACTCATACCCAAAATTTATATCAAAATCTACCATGTCTAGAATCATAAAATCTACCCAAGTTTGATACCACATAAATATAGTAGAACAAGAATGATAAATCCTATCAACAATAATAGAATCACTAATATGAGTAGATACGTGAATTGGAAAGTCAAGTAAATCACACACCATGTCTAAACCTACAACAAATTTTTCAGACATATATGAGAAAGAAGAACCAAGATCAAATAATACAGTGGCTATCCGATCACATACAAGAATAGTACATGTAATGACAATGTCTGATACCTCTGCCTTGGGACTACCTGGAAAAGCATAGATATGGGCCCTACCACCAATTTGAGAATTATTTTTATTAATATGAGAACCACCTCGATGAGACTGATTACCACCCCCACCTACATGATGACCGCCACGACCACTCTGTGAACGACCTCTACTATTACCACCACCTTTCCTACCTGCTAGAACTAGATCTCGAGGAGCCTGCTGCTGGCTAAACTAACCATAATGCCTCAAATTAGGATAAAACCTCCTAACGTAACTCACTCCACTAAACCAATACATAGTCTAACCCCTAGAATAAGAACCACTGAAACTAACTCCTCTACGAGCATTCTTTTATACTTCCTTGGCATAACCCTCTTGCTTTACTCCCTCTACCTTCTTAACAAAAACCAATATTTCCCCTACATCTTGGCATCTCATTGAAACTGAAAGGTAACCAGTTCTACACCATACCTCTCAACAACACCCATTTTTTAGAATAAGAATGAAAGAAGTCAGATACCAATTGGACTCGCCAGATAGCAATTGAAATCAAGTAATAGAACGTAAGAAAAAAAGAATTTGAATTTTTCTAGTTTCCTATAGCCTTTCAAAGAAAAGTATAAATATCTCCTTACCATTCTGCAAGACTCTACTAGACATGTTCTTGTACGTCAAGATCGACTAACCTAGGGCTCTGATACCAACTTTGTCACGGCCCAAATGTCCATGACTGCCTCCCAAACTAATCTTTCCGTGGGAGAACGATCCAAACCATACTGTTACTCAATCACTTAGTCACTATTAAGATGATATAATTATAAAATCAACATAATAACAATGATCCAGGACTAATCATTATTAATGCGGAAGTCAAACAAACTACTTATTAAAATCCCCAAGGCCCGAAAGTTATAGTACAAGAACTACTAACAAAGATCATGTCTAAAGAGATATTAAAAAATAAAGTAAATAAAGAATGTGTCATTGCCCGAAAGATGGACAAGAACAAATAAGATGATCCATGGCAGCCTAGAGACGGAGTGCTCACCTTTGGATCAAGATCTGCTATCATACTCTAGAGGTGAGGTCATGTCTGAGCCTCTAGAACACCTTTTGCACTCAATAAAAGAAGAGTACATGGTAGTATCAGTACAAACTACTATGTACTGGTAGGTATCATATGCCAACTCAATTTAATAGTATGTACACAACATAAATCAAATAACAAATAGACAGGCATCGTCACATAACAAATATTCAATGAATTAATAATACAACAACAACAGGTCAAACAGTGCTCACAAATAAGCCACATAACTATCAAGAATATCAATCATACCGTAAACATCCATAGAATCAACACAAATATGTACACATATGCTATGGGACTTATTTTTGCCCAAATAGTCTTGACTTGCAGGAAACAATCTGTATTTATGTACCATACTAGTGTGGTACCAGATCCAATATATACATATCTGTACCGGCGTGGTATCCTATCCAACATATACATATCCATACCGGCGTGGTACCTGATCCAACATATACATATCCGTACTGGCGTGGTACCCTATCCAACATAAACATATCCGTACCGACGTGGTACCTGAGAGAACATATACATATCCATTTCGGTATGGTACCCGATCCAACATATACATATTTGTACTAGTATGGTACCCGATCCATCATATACATATCCGTACCGGCATGATACCCGATCCAACATATACAGATCTGTATCAACGTACAACTAATATCATGGCTTTGTCTAACTTGCTAACCTAAAACACTTCACTACATCTTCTAGACATTAACATGTTTGGTATCATTAGACTTGATTACTTACTCTAAGAATCCTATACCAGAAGTCAAAATTTTCTATAAAATAAGTACAATTAATGAAAGTCGGAAGAAAATTTTACAAGGATATAACCTAAACGTTCTACTGTACAAATTTGTCAAATTCCCAAGTTTCAAACCACAATATTACACCACCTTTATGAGAAATCACTGAATGCTTATTAAAAAGTGACAAAATTATTATATTAAATAACCTAAACTTAGAGAAAACCGTACACACATATGCTTGCTACTGCCATTCCATTAATTATTGCTAATATATATATATGATAAAGTGGCAATAACTACAGATAAGAAGTGATATCAACTGGGACGACTCCATAGAAACCAACAAAATGTGTACGCTAACCTGGATATGGTGTTCGCCGATAATCCCTTTTTCCCCTTCACGCTTTGATACGAAACTTTTAACTTCTGTGTTCAACCGCTCCTAGTTGAGGATTTTTGCTAATATCTTTTTTTTATAACATGTTAAACCCTTCCCACTTAAATCAATTCTTATACACAAGTCTCAAGAATTAAGAAAATATCAACTTAGCTCATTAATTGACAACTAAAATAATATCTAAGATACCCAACTAATGACTTAACTCACCCGGAACACCTCACGAATCGGTATTATCCATCTCCATAAGTCATAAATCACGTATACATACTATGGAGAACTCTAAAATAGGGAAGATGAGAAAATTTCACAAACGATCGGGAGGGTCGTTACACTAAGCTAAGTAGGAAAATAAAATAAAATTCTTGTTCTCAATAATGCAACCAAGGGATGTTATACCTTATAAATGCATGGCAAAGAATTAGGATCCTTTCTTCTTAAAGTGTGATTAGGGAATATTGTACTGATATAGTACTAAACCTATTGATTTACTTATTTTAGCTTAACAGTTTCCTATCAGTAAAACAAATTGCTTAACGTGTTTCAACAAATCTAAAACAGTAAGTAAATGAGACAATAATTTTCACATGGAAAAAACCTGGCTAAAAAAGGTGTTAAAAAACACGAACTATACCTCTACGGAATTTTAGCCTAAAATTCACTAAACAACTTTGAGCCTCAAAAAATTGAAATTTACAAGACTTTTGTAATCTAGGAATTATAATTTCTAATTCCTACAGAACAGACAAACCTCCCAAGGTATGTGTTCCCAAGTCTTCGAGTTCCCAAACTTAAAGACAATGATCCTAACCCAGTTTATACTTCACTGAGACTAGAATTACATAAACATTACAACTCAAGAACCAAACCTAATACATAGAAATTAAGACATATTTTTTTTGAAGTAATAGTATCAGGTTCAACTATGTGTTTCTTCAAGATATGAACTCCAAGTCAATTTGCCAATTGCCTTGTTCTTTATAAGTGCACGAGTGACCTTGTAAGTCGCTCCGTCTATTTAACCACAACTCTCTAAAGAGTCATTCATCAGATAAGACTTCTTTTCCCAATCAAACTCTCAACTCTTTAGAGTTTATTGTGAAGTGGAAGTCCTTCTTCAAGTAATACTCCTAGTTCTAGTAAAACTCCTTCTTCAAATAAACCCCTCTTCCCTTCAAGTGTTGTATTCAAACTCAAACTCTTCTTTAGCACACATGATGTTTATCTTTAGATCTATCAGAAGTGTATATGTTATTTCTGAATTCAAGCAACCTTGTCTTCATGTTCTAGTGACCATAATTCTGTATATTAGTGAATCATCTATGGACCAGCTTGAGTAACACATTTCATTCATTTGTCAATCATCTAAACTTCTTTTATCTAACATGTAACCTAGGAAGACATGAATAAGAAAAATAGCAATTTTGTTTCTTAAAATGTGACAGGGAATATCATACCCTCTGAAGGCTTAAAGAAGAAAAGAAATTGGATTCTGCTTCGTAAAATGGAAACTAGGGAATGTCATACCCTATGAAGACTTAAGAAACAAGATTAGAGTATTTTGTTCTCTAAAATAAAAACTAGGAGATGTCGTACCCTATGAAGACTTAAAGAATAAAGCATAGGATATTTTGTTTTCTAAAATGGCAACTAGAGAATGTTGTACCCTGTGAAGAGTTAAAGAAGAAAATAGGGGGTTATGTTCCCTAAAATGACAACCAGAGGATGTCATACCCTATAAAGGCATAAAGAAGAAAATAGGAGGTTTTTTTCCTAAAATGGAAACTAATGAATATCGTACCCTATGCAGACATAAAGAAGAAAATAAGGGGTTTTGTTCCCTAAAATGACAACTAGGGGATGTCATACCCTATGAAGATTAAAGAAAAAAAATATGAGACTTTATTTTCTAAAATGGCAACTAGGAAATCTCGTACCCTATGAAGACATAAAGAAGAATATAAGGGGTTTTGTTCCCTAAAATGACAACTAGGGGATGTCGTACTCTATGGAGATTTAAACAAGAAAAATAAGATATTTTATTTTTGAAAATGGCAACTAAGGAATGTCGCACCCTACGAACACTTAAAAAAAGGATATTTTATTTTCTAAAATGGCAACAAGGGAATGTCATATCCTATGAAGACGTAAAGGAGAAAATAAGAAATTTTTTTTCTAAAATGACAACTAGAGAATGTCGTACCTTATGAAGACTTAAAGGAGAAAATAGAAAAATTTATTTCCTAAAATGACAATTAGGGAATGTCATACTCTATAAGGACTTAAAAGAGAAAATATAAAATTTTATTTCCTAAAATGGCAACTAGGGAATGTCGTACCCTATAAAGACTTAAAGAAGAAAATAGGAGGTTTTTGACCTAATACAAAATGCAACTAGGGAGGTTGTACCCTATGAACAGTTAAAAGAGAAAATAAAGGGTTATGTTTCCTAAAATGACCACCAGTGGATGTCGTAATCTATAAAAATTTAAAGAAGAAAAATAGGATATTATTATTTTATAAAATGGCACCTAGAAAATTTCATACCCTATGAAGTCTTGAAGATAGGAGAGTTTGTTTTCTAAAATGGTAACTAGAAAATGTCGTACTCTATGAATACATACAGATAGAAGAGTTTGTTTGTTAAAATGACAACTAAGGAATGTCTTGCCCCATGAAGATATAAAGAATAAATAGGGGTTTTGTTCCCTAAAGTGATAATATCCTATGAAGACTTAAAGAAAAAAAATAGAAGAGTTTATTTTCTAAAATGACAACTAGAGAATATCATACCCTATGAAGACATAAAGAAAATAATAGGGTATAACCTAATACAAAATAAAAGGAGTATTGTACGCTATGAAGATTTAAAAAGAAAGATCGGTATTTTTTTCATCTAAAGTGATAACCACGGGATGTTGTACCCTGTGAGGACTTAAAAAGACGCAAAATAGGATTTTGTTTCAAAAAATTATAGCTAGGTATGTCGTACCCGATGAAGATTAAGGAAGATGATTAGGGAGTTTCGTTTCTTAAACTGTAATCAGGGGATGTTGTACCCTGCTAAGGCAAGTTATAATACATATATTGAAAAGGAAATACCCCAATTTTAAATGTGAGGAACTTTGATTTTTTTTTTTTTAAAAAAATAATAATAATAATAACAAAAATGCCCCAATATTATATCTTTTAGGAATATAAAAACTTTTATTCAGTTAGATCGAATCCTATTGTAGGATTACCTAGTATCTTGTTGAAACAAGAATCAGGTCTAACATAAAACACAATTTTTTTCTTTCGAAAAAGGACATGCTATGTAAAGAACACAGAAAAATAAAGTCAATATATATATTTTTTTACTTCAATTGATACCAATAATTAGTATTATACAAATCACCTCTAATTACTTTCGGACAAAAATTGAGGTAAACTTAGAAACAATCCCAATAGTTTCAAATGATACTACAAATATACTTAAGTTTTGACAAAGATTGTTCATATGACCTCAATCAAGGGTATAAAATACTTATTATTCTTATGTTTCAAGTGCCCTTACGAAAAATAAAATCATAATCTGCTCACAATAGAAGTATTTAGATTACAGGATATTCTAGAAGCCACTCACACTCAGAAAATGTTCAATGCATGCATTGAGATACCAAATCTTGGCCGTCATGTAAGTATCCACTAATATGAGAACAATCAAAATGAAATCAAGTAGGACTTCTCATTGGCTTGAAGTGTAAGCTTAGGGATGATTAGGATATTCATTTGGGACAAAGTGACTATTTCCTCCTAAATCATTGCACTTTGTTTTGAATATTTTGCATTTTCGCGGTTGATCTTCATTTGATTTGTTGCTTCCTCTCACCATTTTTTTCCTTTTAGTCAAATTTAATTTTTAAGTATCTTTTTTTTGAATTTTTTTACTCCTTGTTGGAGTTTTTTCCTTCTTTTTTTTTTTGGTTAAAAATATCTGTTTTTCTATAGCTTTGTTTGAACATTTACAACTTCATCTTTTTCTTCGTTATCTGACTTAGATCTTTAGTAGTGTGCTCAAAGAGGTGGAGCCAAAACAGAGATTGTACATTTGTGCATTCATAATGATATATGCTAAGAAATGGGTATCCAATAAAAGGATTTAGGCTCAGAAGATAAATAATAGGGATTACATTTTATTCGGTAGCTTTGATGTCACCCAAATTATACCTCCAACAAAGTATAATGCGGTCGCTGCGAAATATAGAACCCAAAAAAGGTTGGATTCGAACCCACATAGAATAGGTCAAATCTGTGTCAAGAACTTGTTGATATGGTCAGGAAAATGCAGAAAGTAAATGGGGGGATTTTATAGTAATAATAATAGTAGAAACAAATCTTGAATACTTTAGGTTGAAATCAATAAGAGATGATCACTAGAACTGTGTTTTCCCTGACTTCCTAACTCCGCAAACTTATCGTGTTCGTCAAGCTCTCTCAACGCCTTGCATACAGAAGCTAACAAGTTAGGTATCACCAACTATCTCTCGACACCCTTTGGTGTATTTCACTCATATTCTCTTGGTTTTAGAGTGTTGCATTACTAAAACTTATCCTTGATCCCAGATTAACTATCTCCTCTCAGTCTCAAGTTAATTAGATGAAGGTTGGTAGCTTTAAATTACTGTTGTGATCTTCTTTTTCTATTCTCAATCCCTCTCTCGAGTTATTATCAAATACATATGGGATCTTAGAGTCTGAAGTCTCTAAGAAAATAATCAATATGAAGAAAACCACAATATATGCATCAACACCAATCAAGAAAGACTTCGCACTTCCTCTACTTCGTTATTCCATCAAGGTTCCCACAACCCTAGGTAAAAGGTTTAGCCTCTCATGTTTTCAAAAAACCCATATAATTCATGATAGAAAGCATATGAATAATCTCACAATAAATTAAGAATGAAAATAAGAATCTCAAAGTAATCTCAAACCGTAAAAGTCAAGAACAAGGATTCTAAAATTAAAAGTATATCTCAGAATCAATATAGTGTTGTAA
Source organism: Capsicum pubescens (assembly GCA_030864215.1). Lineage (NCBI taxonomy): Eukaryota > Viridiplantae > Streptophyta > Magnoliopsida > Solanales > Solanaceae > Capsicum > Capsicum pubescens. Next base: position 94,111,070 of record CM061538.1, on the reverse strand, counting down.
ATATAAAGAGTGTGTAACTAATAATAATACATCAATGGGGTATTTATAGGATACATCAAAAACCTATAAATTTTAACCAAAATAAAATAGAAAAACTCAGATCGTCATCCAGCTACCGATCTACTTACAGGCCATAGGTACTACCTACAGATCCTAGGTGGGTCGTAGGTGTCAGAAGGAATTAACAGCTTTTAGAACATCCATCTACGGGGTACCTACGAGGGTCGTAGTTGGCCTTAATGCCCCGTAGGTGCCTTCATAACTCTCAAACAAAACATCAGATCTTCAGAACCCGCCTCTTGACACTTATATGCCCATTTACGCCCACTGTATGTACCACTTACATCTACTATAAATACCACTTACTCCCACCATAAGTACCACTTACGGTTCGAAAGTGGATCCGTGAGTGTCCTTCTATAATTTTTCATCATCTTTTTCTCCTCTTTGGCTCCAAAATCTATTTTCTTGCAAAACCAACATAAAACACATTACATCTAACAAAAATACCTAAGTACTTGCATATTTTTTGTTTTTAACCATCGAAAGTGCCTTGAAATATTGACACATTAGGCTTCCAAGGCACAATTGAGTCAAAGAAAGCCTACAATCCTCTCCAAATTAAGAATTGCTAAAAATTTTGCCTCAACAAACATTCAAGTCAAGTTTTAGATTAGCAGAGCGATGCCATTGAATTTTCAATCTAAAGCTCACCACACAACACATGAAACACTGAGGTGAACGATTTATTTTAAACTTGACTTAGAGCTAGAAAAAATTACAATTGTAACCTAAGTACAATTAGAGGTACCAAAAGAATATGTAGTTTACAACAAAGTTGGTCCACTCTATTATGTCATTTAATTTAACACTTATTTTTTATTCATATTTTTAAGTATTTTGGTACAAATTACTATGTCAAGAATACTTTTTAGATGAGACCAAACCAAGAAATTAGTTGCCTACGTATCTTATTGAAACAAGAATCAGGTCAAACGTAGTTCAGGAAGCTTAAAATATGAAGTAAGTTTTTTTTTTTTTGAATTTTGAATAAGCAGGAAAACTTAAAATATATATATGTATATGTATATATATATATATATTGAAATTTTTATATAAGGATTTATTTTTGAGCAAGACTAACAACTTTTTTTAAAAAAATTCAATAAGGATTTTTGTTTTAATTGAATGAGGATTGCCAAACTCGAGGAGGGTTGCCTATGTATCTCATTGAGATGAGAATCAAGTGTGCATAGTTTGTGAAACTAGAGATATGAGCAAACACCCTAATTTTTTTAATAATGAGAAAGAAAAATGATTTTTTTGTTGAATTTATTAATAACGATAAAAATATCTTTTAAATTTTTTATTTTTTTTTGGTATAGGGATCAAAACTCTCTTTTTTTTTCAAAAGAAAAGACAATCTATTTTTAGGGATCACAAAAATCATAGAGGGCTGCCTACGTATCTTACTGAGATGAGAATCAGGTAACACGATTTGTCCAAATTTGAGCAAACTTGACAATTGATTTTTTTTTATTTGTGAGAGCAAACATCACACCCCATTTGAATTTTGATAAAGAATAGATATTAGAGAGCAATTTTCACCATCTCTTGCGTTAATGGATTCACTCTAAAGCCAACCAGTATTTAAAATAGCCTAACTGTTAATACAACTAGTACCACAAAAAAATGATAGTCTTAAAAGAGGATACTTTTAGACATATTGAGACTGTTGTCGATCCTCCACTAAGTCAAAACATATGTGATATAGATAAAGAAGATCCTATTATGGATAATCACAGTCTGGGACTTGTTCTACTAGGTTTAATATCCTTATATAATAAGTGTCCAGATTGGCTTACTCGAGCGGATACTCAAGTCGGGGAGGGACAACTTGTTAGAAATTAGTGCTATTCTATCTTCATTGTTGGTCCAAATTCAGCCTAATATGTGACTAATAATACTTCACCAGGTGTCTTGACACTCTGACTTTATCTCAAGAGAAAAGTAGGATGCATACCCTGCATTCCTTATATCCTATGTTTTAGAGACCCAGAGGAGTTTGCGAGGAAAGAAAGTTTATATTGCAATCTAAATAATATCAATGTGGTAAGCAAGTAGACAAATAGAACATTTAGGAAACAGATACAATATTCAAAACTTAAATAAAGACAAACAAGTCAATATAAAATTTCGAATTCTGATTATTCCTAGCGGAGTCTCCATCTATTACACCCCTATTTTTTATCCCATCCCCTGCTAAGAGTTGATTTTTTAGAGAAAAGTAATTTTTTTTAATTAAAGTGATATTTTGAGAAGAGATTATTTATTTTACAGAATTGCTACTTGAAATTGAGTTTGGGTGTTCCAAGTCACCTTATAGAATCCCTAATCAAAATAAAATGGCTCTTTATTTTTGATGTTCGAACTAGAAATCTGGATAAGGAATTCTATTAGCTGAAGGAAAGGTACGAGGTACCCCTCGAGTCTTGTGGTTCTAGCATGATCGCTTTAATGACTTCTATGCGTTTTAAATTTATCTTTGAATATAAAGTTCTTAACCTGAACATTGTTTAAGTCATGCCTTTTTTGATTTGTTTTAAAATTGGTTTGAACTATTTTATTTTATTAATACGTAACATGCTGGTAGCAGTGTTTTTCAATCTTACCACAAATTTTTATTTCTTTAGAAATTTTCACCATCTCTTGCGTTAGTGGATTCACTCTAAAGCCAACCAGTATTCAAAATAGTCTAACTATTAATACAACTAGTACCACCAAAAATTGATAGTCTTTAAAGAGGATACTTTTAGACATATTGAGACTGTTGTCGATCCTCCACTAAGTCAAAACATGTGTGCTATAGATAAAGAAGATCCTACTATGGATAATCACAGTCTGAGACTTGTTCTACTAGGTTTAATATCCTTATATAATAAGTGTCCAGATTGGCTTACTCGAGCGGATACTCAAGTCGGGGAGAGACAACTTGTTCGAAATTAGTGTTATTCTATCTTCATTGTTGGTCCAAATCCAGCCTAATATATGACAAATAATCCTTCACCAGGTGTCTTGACACTCTGACTTTATCTCAAGAGAAAAGTAGGATGCATACCCTGCATTCCTTATATCCTATGTTTTAGAGACTCAGACGAGTTTGCGAGGAAAGACAGTTTATATTGCAATCCAAATAATATCAAAGTGGTAAGCAAGTAGACAAATAGAACATTTAGGAAACAAATACAATATTCAAAACTTAAATAAAGCCAAACAAGTCAATATAAAATTTCGAATTCTGATTATCCCTAGCGGAGTCTCCATCTATTACACCCCTAATTTTTATCCCATCCCCCGCTAAGAGTTGATTTTTTAGAGAAAAATAATTTTTTTCAATTAAAGTGATATTTTGAAAAGGGATTATTTATTTTACAGAATTGCTACTTGAAATTGAGTTTGAGTGTTCCAAGTCACCTTATAGAATCTCTAATCAAAAGAAAATGGCTCTTTATATTTGATGTTCGAACTAGAAATCTGGATAAGAAATTCTATTAGCTGAAGGAAAGGTACGAGGTACCCCTCGAGTCTTGTGGTTCTAGCATGATCGCTTTAATGACTTATATGTGTTTTAAATTTATCTTTGAATATAAAGTTCTTAACCTGAACACTGTTTAAGTCATGCCTTTTTTGATTTGTTTTAAAATTAGTTTGAACTATTTTATTTTATTAATACGTAACATGCTGCTAGCAGTGTTTTTCAATCTTACCACAAATTTTTATTTCTTTAGAAAATGCTTAGCCAATAACCAGTAAGGAAAGCAAACTAGACAGTTAGATTCTATCAAAATAAATTCTTGTTTTGATTAAATAAGTGAGGATAACTTGACAATTCCAATTCGAATAGATTTTTTAATTAATAACCCAACTCATTGTTTAAAGTGTATTTATTTAAATAAACTATGAACTCATCTTGCAATGCATTTCAGTCCCTGCTACTTTTAATAATGATTGGACATTGATAGTCGTATTACAAAATCGAATATGACAAACAAATAATTGGGAACCCCCAATAGTGGAATTATATAATACTTTGTCGAACAATTCTAGTAGCCTTAGAAAAACATTATGATATTTATGATTTATAAAATGAATTAGTTCTAAATAAAAATTAAATATAATATTACTTTTAAATCAACTACTTCATAAATAGCAATATATGCGGAACAAGCTGTTAGGGATTTTCTTGATTTTCTTACAAAAATTAAGTTTTAATTTTATTAAAAGGAAAATCAAAATAATACCACAGTTACTTTTATTTTTCTAAAAAAAAAATCTAAAACTGTTCTATATTTGGCTAACCTCTTTTAAGAGGAAAGGTTTTGGACCTTCTTGCATAATTGCAATATCAAATTATACAAGAAAAGTTAAGAGATACTTTTCAAGAAGATCAATTCTCAAAAATAAAGTTACTATAATCTATCGATTTTAGGAGCTACGAACTTGAAATTACGAATGAGAAAAACTTCCAAACCTTCACTTTTTCCTCTAAGCTTTTTCCCCCCTTTGGCTTCGTCTCTTCCTTCCTTTTTTCTTTAAGTTTTCCTTTCTTTTTTTGTAATCTGTGTTGCTCTTATCTTTTTTCCTCTAAGCTTTTTGTTTTTTTTCTTTTTCTATTCTTTGTTTCTCTTTTTTCTTCAGCTGTCTGCGCGTGTTTTTTTTTCCTCTCTTCTCTTTTTTTCTGTACGTGTTGTATATTTTATGTTAATATAGGAGTGTTGAGGGGGAGTTGTGAGGGAGTTGGAGTGTGAAGAGGTTGAGATGAACATGGATGTGCAGATGGGATGGGAAAGTTAGGATAATTTTTTTTTTGTTTTAAAAATAAATAATAAAGTATTACCTAATTATTTTATCCTTTAAAATATGTGAAAGCTAAAATGATAATAAAAATATATGTAACTATGAAAATTACTAGCTTATTTATTAAGACCTAAATTAAAAGAAACTATTTTCTTTTGGAAGTTTTCTTTTCTTTTGAAAAAATAAAAACACAACTTATCTAAAATGTGGCTTCATTTTTTGTACTTTTCAAATCTTTTAAAACATACTTAGTTAAAATAACATAAAATCAAAATACCTAATTTAGATCTAAAAAATATATTTGAACACTAAAATGGTGTAAAATCTTAAATTTGTTAAAAAATTAGGTGTTTACACTCATTATTCAAAGCACATTGTATGTAAATTTAAGAAGTTCATATATGGTTTAAAACAGACATCCCGTCAATAGTACCGAAAGTTTGAACAGGTGATAACGTCTTTTGATTTTAAGGAAAACATCATTGATCAGTGCATATGTCTCAAGTTCAGTAGGAGCAAATTTGTTATCCTTGTGCCGTATGTAGATGACATTTTATTGGCAAGCAGTGGTGTAGGTTTATTGCATGAAATCACAAAATTTCTATCCAATAAATCTGAAATGAAAGATCTTGATGAGGCGTCCTTTGTCCTAGTTATAAAGATCCATAGGGATCACACTAGAAACATTCTTGGATTGTCGCAAAGGACCTATATTGATAAGGTGTTAAGCAGCTTTGACATGCAAAATTGTGCACCAGGAGATATACCTGTGGAAAAAAATGATAAATTTAGTTTGCGTCAATGTCCAAATTTGGACATAAAGAAGAAACAGATGGAAAAAATCCCATATGCTTCAACAATGGGAGTCTCATGTATGCACAAATTTGTACGCATTTATATATAGCATACATTGAGAATGTTGGGCCGATATTTAAGTAATTCGAAAATAGATCATTGAAAAACTGCGAAACAGATTATGAGGTTTCTTCATATAACTAAAAATTATATGGTCACTTATCGAATGTCAGATTATTTAGAGATTGTAGGATATTCCGATTTAAATTTCATGATGGATGGAGGAGCTGTTTCTTGAAAAATTGTGAAACAAATATTAATAGCTTCCTCTACAATTGAATTCGAATTTATGGCCTACTATGAAGAATCAAATTAGGAAATATGGTTAAGAAATTTTCTCACTGAAATAAAAATAATCGGTGACATAAAAAGACCATTGAAAATTTATTACGATAATAAATCTGCCGAGTTATATTCGAAGAACAATTAAAGTTTATCAAATTCAAAGCATATATACATTTAGTTTTTGATTATGAAAGAAAGGGGTGTGAGTCGTGTTATGTCGATTGATCATATTGGTACAAACCTGATGATTGCGGATCCGCTCATAAAGCGTTTGTCACCTAAAGCGCTTCATGGACATGTGGCTCATATGAGTGTTGTCAAATTTGATGATGATCTATTTTAGTGGGAGTTTGTTATTTTACACTATTTATATGTTAAAGTTTATTTTCTATACAGACTGAAGTTTTATGAAATTTATGAATTTCGTGTGTTTATTGATAACTCTAAAAAATAAAGATATTAACGTTTTACTACAACTTTGCATAAGGTATAGGAAAGTGATTTTGGACTGTTAAAGTCATAAGGTAAAATCATTTAGAAATTGTCATGTCTATTATCATTTTACATGTAATTTTTGTATCTGATCTATGTGTTTGGTATGCTGATATTTGTGACCATTGATGAGTTTAGTTTTTCATAAGGTATAAGAAAGTGATTTAAAATGTTAAAGTCATAAGGTAGAACCATTTGAAAATAGGCATGACTTAGATCATTTTACGTGTAATTTCTGTATCTGATCTATGTAATTGGTATTGCTGATATTTGTGACCATTGAAGGGTTTAGTTTCGAATATATGTTACTAAGACCGCTTTGATACTATATTGGTAGTATCAATGAGCCAACTTTTTTTGAGATATTTAAATCAAGGTAGCAAAAGTTTGTGCGTACTAAAGTTTCATCTACGTATGATTAATCACATATATATGTGGTTCAACTGGGAGATTATTAGTAATATCTATTTTGTGGACTCACATATTAATATGTTATACATAGATATGCTATCTCTAAAGAAGATCAATTTATGATCTAATAAATTATTAAAGTTTTTGATCTAAAAGTAAACATCTATTAGTATGAGTTTAATTTGAATTATAGAAAATGCATGGACCTTTTCTAAAGTTTGAAGGAAACTTATAGAAAAGGTACCTTTTATTAAAAGTCACTTCAAAGACTTTAAATAGGCGTGGTGCCCATATCATATGAAAATATTTTTTTTTCTCTCCAACTCAGATAAAGAACACTGTGAAAAACAATCTTCAAGGTTTAAGATCTTGTCTTCTTCAAAATTTATTGCTAAGGATAAAGGTTAGTGTTTCTACTATTCTTCTAATTTTGATTCTCTATCTAATGATTTTCATGCGATTTTGGGTGAATTTTCTTCAAAGTATCCCAACAAGGGATTCCCAATATATGCATTTTGATACGATATTTTTAAAAAAAATTGAAGGTGCTATGAGACCAAAATATATATTTTAAGTTATTATTTATTTTACATTAAGTATTTTTATATACTTTTTAGCAATGATTTTATGGATTGTGCCTAATATTATATTTTGATATGTATGATTAAAATAATGTGAAGATGAAGAAATTTGGAGCATAAATAAATAAAAACAGAAGATTATAGAAGGGAATCAAGCAGATAGGTTAATGGATTAAAGTTATTATTTTAAAGGAATTGAAAAGTTTGTTGCATCCAGAATTGATGTAATATTTTAGTTCCTTTAATTCCTTTAATTTTTTTCAGTTCATTTTAAACTCAGTTATTTTATTTAGGGTTTTTACTACACCTAAAAATATTTTATAAAATTAGCATTTACATAACTTTTAAGCTAGAGAGAGCAAGGAGTCGCCATGGAGGTCGAAGAAAATTGATTTCATCTTTTCTTCTCCTTATTTATATATTTTTGTAAGACCCCATAAAGTCCTAGCCCCTTCCAGCCCCATATAGCATGCCAAAAGAGGTCTTACACTTAGAAAATTTCAGCCAAGTGTTGATACTTAGTCTTATTTTTGGCCTCGATATTTCAATGGTTACATTTTCAATCTTTTCGGCCTTTGATTGTCGATTTTTATATTGATTCATGATCAGGGTTATCTATAGGTCATCTCGAGTGAGTTTTAAAATTTTCAGACATCGTTTGAGTCACGTTTGGATGACCAAAACAACAAGCCAACGCGATTAGGATGTGTCGCGTTGACTATCGCGTCGTCACCACCGACGCGACGCATTGGTAATTGCGTCGTCACCATCGATGCGGTGCGTCGCTTATCGCATCACTGGGCTTTTTCAACTCATTTAATCTCGAGTCTAGATGGGTATTTTAGTCTTTTTCCCTCACTTTAGCACGAGATTTAGGTCCCAAAACAACATTATTGCCTCATCTATCACAATTCTCTCAAAATCAAAAGCATTCCCTTTCAAGAATAAACCCTTGCCCCTTTAACATTCAAGTTCAAATTATAAGAAACCTCTCTATAACTTTCGAGAATTCGTCAATTGAGGTATGTTAAGTGTTCATCCATGAGATCTTTTCAATCATGGAGTCCAAGAAGCCAATTTTAAGTTTAAAGTCATGATATTTACATATTTCCTTGAAGTTGCCTATAAATTTTCATGAATCTCAAGTTTATATCATGTTTCCAAGAAATTGTTGTTGTTATTAGACCACGCATGTTTGAACAATATTATTTTCTAATTTAAATCATAATTAGTAGTGTTGATGTTGGAATCATGCTATTACTGCAAGCTTTAAACTATTCCCATGCTTAGCTTAAACTATGAATATCAAATCTTTGATGAAATGCCTAGAGGAATGAATTTTAGACAAATGCTTTCACATTATGTCCCCAAGTTTTAGTACTATTTTCTATTATTGCTATCGAGTTCTGAGGGTTATGAATACCTAAAAACATAGTTGTTTACTTAGTCTCAGTATCTTCAAAATAGTTTTTAGATATGGTATGAGCATTATCAGTTTAGTCAGTTATCATAATCAGTTACACATAGAACAATTCGGTATTCTGAGTCAGTTCAGTTAGGAGTCGAATTTAGCACCGAGTGAGTGCAGGGATGGTGTCTTCCTGGTCAGTTAGGCAGAGTCATTTGTGGTAGTCCCTGTATTCTAGAACTACGTCGTCAGCGTAGAATTTGGGGAGTCACCCGTCAGTTCAGGATTGACTAACTCCCAGGTGTCACCCGTCAATTCAGGCTTGACACCCTTAGTTCTTTGGGATAGTACATCACTGGATCCACACAACCAGTGTTAGTACTCATGGCATGGTACTGACACTCTTCCAACTGGGGTCACAGGTCGAACCTCAATTTTCTTATATTGGGGCATGTCGGTTAGATGATAGCTCCGACAGTCTCAGTCTAGTAATCAACATAGTAATTCAGTTTCAGATTTGTCTGACCATAGCATACAGTTATCAGTTATTCAGTTATCAGTATTTTAGATTATAAATTATATTCAGAACATGTTTTATGCTTGGTCATACATTCTCAGTATTTACAACTTTTATGTATCCTCGTCAATACTTTATTCTATTCATTCAGTCAGTTATTACTCATGCACATGAAACCATGCACATCACCCTACCTCATTTAGAATACCAGTACATTCAAAGTACTGATCACATATTCTTTTCTTGCACTATGAAGTAACATATCATAAGTTCAGACGCTCAATTCTCAGATCACGCATAGAACTTCTAGATTATTAGTCGTAGTAGTGGTGAGTCCTCATATTTCGAGGACAAGCTATATTTATTTTCATGTTTTTAGTTTAGTAGTTTATTGGAGTTCGTTGGGGCCTATCCCATCAACTCATATTCAGTCAGTTTTAGAGGCTTTCAGACATTTAAGACAGTCAGTTAGTTTGTCTTTATTTTATCAATTTCAGATATTTTCAACAAATGTTTTCCAGATTCATGATTTTAAAATATTTTAGCATTTTAAAAACTTATGGTATATTTAGTTATTCTGCGTATGTTTTTCTATTGATTATTATTCAATACTCACAGCAGGTACCAACTCATGTGTTAGCTTGTGGTCCCTCGGGATTGTAAGCACCATGTGGCACCCAGGGTGTACTCTTGGGGTATTAGAAACTTGGTATCAGTGCCTAAGGTTTTAAAGTGTCCTAGAAAGTCTGAAAGACGCATCAAGTAAAGTTTTGTGCATGGGTGTGAAGCGCGCCACACTTTTGGACACGAGGCTATGAGACATTTAAGAAACGGTTTCCTTCTTTGAGTGTTCATGTCGTACGAGTGAGCATGATCTCAAGTTAAACTCTCAGTGTAATACATCTTTTCCTTCCACTTACAGAACATGCCTCCCAAAAAGACTAACAGAAGAAGAACTGGGAACCAGCCAACACCTCCGTCCGTTCAAGAAGATTCCCTGAATGAGCACGTTTCACATGCAGAATTTAGAGCAATATTCACCACTCTATCCCACTCTGTCACAGCTCAGAATATTTGACCAACTGATGTTTAGGCCAACCCAATGGCCAATGCTTTTGCAGCTAGAATTCAGGACTTCATTCAAATAAACTCTCTTTCATTTTCAGGGTCTAAATCTGAAGAGGATCCATAGGAATTCCTCGTTATGGTGCAAAAGATAACAAAAATTATGGGGTTAAATACTAGTGAGAGTTTTGAGTTAGCTACCTATAAGTTGTAATATGTAGTTCATACGTGGTTTAAACAGTGGAAGGTAGATAGAGGAGCATATGCAGGTTCTATAAAATAGGAAGAGTTTACTACTGCCTTCCTAGATAGGTTATTTCCATTGGAGTTGAAGAAGGCCAAGGTGTTAGATTTTATTAACCTGAAGTAGGGCCATATGAGTGTGAAAGAGTACTCCTTCAAGTTTACTCAGTTGGATAGGTATGCTCTTCATGTGGTAGCTAATAGCAAGGCTAAGATGAGAAAATTCGTGTCTGGTGTATCTGATAGTGTAGGACTGTGATGTTGATTAAGGAGATGGACATATCTAGGATTGTGGTCCATGCTCAACAAATTGAGGAGCAGAATCTCAAGGGGAAGGAGAGATAGAACAAGAGAGCTAGATCAGGTAGCTTTAATTTCACTCAGCTAAAGTCAAAAGGTGGTAATCATCCTCAGTTTCATCAGAAATTTTCAGTCCCAGCTCCATCTTTATCTATTACCCCTATGCCAAAGTTCAAAAATGATAGTTGGGATAGTGCACCAGGCTCTAAGTCCCAAGGTAGTGTGAATAGTGGCCGCACAAATCCTCTGTGTAAGAAATATGGTAGAAACTATCATGGTGAGTATAGAGCTGGCAGTGATGTATGCTTTGGGAGTGGTAAGACAGGCCATCGGGTCTGGAAGTGTTGGGTAGTTTCTTATAAAGGAAGGTACTTACGACAACAGGGCTAGTCCCATCCATCATCGACTACAGCCAAACGCTCGGCTCAGCAGGGCACCGCTTCCAGTGCTACCAGTGGTTAGTGTTAGAATAATTTTTATGCACTTCAATCCCGACAAGATTATGAAAGTTCTCCTAATGTGGTTACTGGTACGTTGCAAGTCTTTCATTTAAATATTTATGCTTTATTAGACCCTGGAGCTTCTCTTTCTTTTGTAACCCCTTAAATAGCCATCAACTTTGGAGTCAATCCCGAAATCTTAGCAGAGCCTTTCTCAGTGTATACCCCAGTGGGTAAGTCTATCGTAGCCAGACGGGTATACAGGAACTGCTCGGTTACAATGTCTTAGAAAGTTACTTCAGTTGATCTCATGGAGTTAAAGATGGCAAATTTTGACATCATTCTTAGCATGGATTGGATCTACTCATGTTATGGTTCAGTTGATTGTAGAAACAAAGTGGTTCATTTTTAATTTCCAAATAAACTAGTCCTTGAATGGAAGGGTAGTACTACCGCGCTTAGGGGTCAGCTTGTTTCGTACCTTAGAGCAAGAATGATGATATCCAAGTGATGTATTTATCATCTTGTCCGAGTCAAAGACTTTAATTCTGAGACTCCAAACCTTAAGTCAGTTTCAGTAGTGAGGAAATTTTCAGATGTGTTTCCTGAAGATCTTCCTGGAGTTCCGCCCGAAAGGGAAATTGACTTCGGAATAGACTTTCTTCCATATACACAACCTATCTCTATTCCGTCATACAGAATGGCTCCAACCGAACTTAAAGAGTTGAAAAAAGTTGAAAGATCTCCTAGATAAGGGATTCATCAGGCTCAATATTTTCTCGTGGGGCGCACCAGTTCTGTTCGTGCGTAAGAAAGATGGTTCCCTTAGAATGTGTATTGACTACTGTCAGTTGAATTAATTCACAATTAAAAACAAGTATACACTTCTTAGAATTGATGACTTGTTTAACCAACTTCAGGGTGCCAGTTATTTTTCTAAGATAGACTTCAGATCCGGCTATCACCAGCTCAGAGTCAGAGAATGTGACATTCCAAAAATAGCTTTCAGAATTTTGTTTGGTCACTTCGAGTTTCTAGTCATGTCTTTTGGTCTCACGAATACCCTAACAACCTTTATGGACTTGATGAACCAAGTTTTCAAACAGTATTTAGATATGTTCATCATAGTTTTTATTGATGATATTCTTGTCTACTTTTGTAATGAGAAAGACTATGCAGACCACCTCAGAATAGTATTGCAGACTCTTAGAGCCCATCAGTTGTTCGATAAGTTCAGTAAGTGCAAATTTTGGCTAATATCAGTAGCTTTACTTGGCCATATTATTTTCGGTGATGGCATTAGAGTTAATCCTCAAAAGACCGAAACAATGAGAAACTAGCCTAGACCTATCTCTCTATCAGATATCAGGAGTTTCTTGAGTTTGGTTGGCTATTACTGGTAGTTTGTTGAAGGGTTTTTATCTATTGCGTCCCCTATGTCCAGATTGACTCAGAAGAAAGTTAAGTTTCAGTAGCCATATTCTTGTGAGAAAAGTTTTCAAGAGTTGAAGACTCGACTCACCATAACCCCAGTTTTGACATTACCAGATGGTTTAGACGGGTTTATTGTGTATCATGATACTTTTAGAGTTGGTTTGGGGTGAGTGTTGATGCAGAGGGGTAAGGTTATGTCCTATGCTTCTAGACAACTTAATCCCATTAAAAGAATTATCCTACCCATGATCTTGAGTTAGCAAATATTGATTTTGCCTTACAGATTTTGAGGCACTATTTGTATGGGGTTCATGTTGATGTGTTCACAAAAACTTTCAGTATATGTTCTCACAGAAGGATTTAAATCTGGGTCAGAGGAGATGGTTAGAGATTTGCTGAAAGATTATGATATGAGTGTTTTGTACCACCTGTGGAAGGCCAATGTAGTGGCAGATTCCTTATGTAGGTTGTCTATGGGTAGTGTTTCTAATGTTGAGGATGATAAGAAGAAGTTGGTTTGGTAAGTTCATCAACTTGCTAGGCTAGGTGTCCGTTTGGTTGATTTGACTGAGGGAAATATTTGGGTGCAGAATAGTACAAAATATTCTTTAGTTTCCGAGGTAAAAGAAAAGTAGGATAGGGATCCCAGTTTAGTTAAGCTGAAAGAGTCAGTTAGAGACCAAAAAGTAGAGATTTTCTCCCAAGGGAGAGATGGTGTGTTGTGTTTCCAGGGTAGGCTATGTGTGCCATGTATGGATGGTGTGAGACAATGAATTCTTGCTGAAGCGCATGGTGTGTATTACTTTATTCAACCAGGGGCCACTAAGATGTACCTCCATTTGCAGGAAGTATATTGGTGGAGTGGGATGAAGAGAGACATTGCAGAGTTTGTGGCTAAGTGCTCTACTTTTCAGCAGGTGAAGATTGAGCACCAAAAGGCTAGTGGTTCCATGTAGGAGTTCAGTATTCCCACATGAAAGTGGGAAGAAGTAAACATGGACTTCGTTACGGGTTTTCCTCGTACTCATCGTCAGCACAATTTGATTTGGGTCATTGTAGATAGGATGACCAAGTCTGCCCATTTCTTGCCAGTCCATACTTCCTATTCAGCCAAGGACTATGCCAGGCTCTATATCAGAGAGTTGGTTAGGTTGTACGGTGTCCCTTTGTCCATCATTTCAGAAAGAGGTATGCAGTTCACCTCTCACTTTTGGAAAGCCTTCCAAAAGGGTCTTGGTACCCAAGTCTATCTCAGTACAGCCCTCCACTCTCAGACAGATGGTCAAGCAGAAAGGACCATTTCAGACTTTAGAAGATATGTTGAGAGCGTGTGTCATTGACGTTAAGGGCAGTTGGGATGACTACTTACCTTTGATTGAGTTCGCATATAATAAATGCTATCATTCCAGTATTCAGGCTTCGTTTAAGACTCTTTATGAGAGGAGATATAGATCTCCCATTAGTTGATTTAAAGTAGGTGAGTCCATGATGGTGGGGCCTGACTTGGTGTTTGATGTCTTAGAGAAAGTAGAGTTGATCAGGGAGAGTCTTAAGATAACCCAAAGTCGACAGAACTTATATGCAGATGTGAGAAGGAAAAATCTTGAATTTGAGATTGGAGACTTTGTGTATTTGAAAATCTCTCTTATGAAGAGAGTGGAGAGGTTTGGTAAGAAGGGGAAGCTTAGTCCCCGATATGTTGGTCCTTATAGTATTTTGAGTCGTTTGGAAAGGTAGCCTATGAATTTCAGTTGCCTGCAGACTTAGCATCAGTGCAACCAGTGTTTTATGTCTCCTTGCTAAGGAAGTGCATAGGTGACCTAGCAGTTGTAGTCCCCATAGAGAGTATAGATGTTCAGAATAGTCTCTCTTATGAAGAAGTTCCAGTCGAAATCCTTGATCATTAGACTCACAGACTAAGGAACAAAAAAGTTTTCTTTATCAAAGTTCTTTGGCGGAACCAGTCCGTTGAGGGAGCCATGCGATCTAAGTACCCTCACCTCTTCTCTGCTAATCCAGACTCAACCCAAGATTATAGCTTTCCTTAAGCTTATTTAGTTTCATGTTCAAATTTCAGTTACAAACCAGTTTCATGCTCAAATTCCCATCATAAACTTGGTATCAAATACCATTGCATATTCAGTCACGTGTTCATGGATCGCGCATAGACCTTCCAGATTATCAGCCGTAGCAGTGGTGAGTCCTCATATTTTGAGGACAGGCTATATTTATTTTTATGTTTTCAATTTAGTAGTTAGTTAGAGTTAGTTAGGGCCTGTCCCATCAACTCATATTCAGTCAGTTTTAGAGGCTTTCAGACATTTCAGACAGTTAGTCAGTTTATCTTTATTTTATCATTTTCAGACAGATGTTTTCAGATAGATATTTTCTAGATTCATGATTTTAAAATGTTTCAGCATTTTAAAACCTTATGGCATATTCAGTTATTCAACATATGTTGTTCTATTGATTATTATTCAGTGCTCACAGCAAGTATCGGCTCATGGGTTAGCTTGTGGTCCGTCGGGACTGTAAGCACCATGTGGCGCCCAGGGTGTACTCTCAGGGTATTATAATTTTTACATTAATTCTTTGGATGATTCATTGTAATTGCTCCATGTCTATGTGGAGTTAAACTTCTCTTTCTTGGATTATGACAACTAATAAATGATTGTTTAGTTAATTTTGATTTAATTCGTTTGATAGCATAATTAGTTGTTCTTATACTTTTGCTTTACAATTTTAAAGATTGGTGAACTTTAAAATAAATCTTTGAGCCTGAAGTAAACTGACCTAGGGAACAGAGGGGAAGAATATAAAGAGTAAGATCTCTTCTTTAGTAAAATAAGAAATTATTTTTTGACTAGGATAAAAATATACCAAGATCACCTTACTTGATTACAAAACGGGAAGATGAATTGCATTTTTTAAATGTATATTCTCCCAGGCTTGTTTGAATGAGCTTCTGGACTAATTACAAATTAGATTGTCAGTGAGAGGTGTAAGAGAAATTTGGACAAAGCTTGCACGGATGACAAAAGGAAGAGTCAGTAGAGCCTTTATATGGGAAATAACGACGATAAGAGGATGATCATTTTCGAATAATAAAATCAACCCCATAAATCAACAATTAGACAACTGAATAAGTTGATAAAATTGATATTAAACATGATTGTTAGAGAAACCGTAATCCTAGATCGATTCATCCATTGGTTGTGTAAGAATCCACTCTTTTTTTGGGTTAATATTCATTAGTTAATTTATTTTACTTTTAGTTTAGTTAATTTATAAACATATTTTAAAATCCACCTCTTGAATAAATAATTAGCATTAGTCTAATTTAGCAAATACTTGTTAGTATGATATCTGGACTTAAAAATCTTATATTGCTTGTACGGCTACGTACACTTGCTTGTGCTTTGACGCAATAAAAGCTTACAACTTCTAACTTTAATTATTGGTTGATTTTAATTTTAACATACTTTTAATTTAAAAGAAATAGGGGTGGGCCGGGTAGACTTGAAGGCTGATATGGGCCCATTTCCATTTACATTTTTCGGATTTAGATGGGTTGGTCCATCATTGTAGAATTTTTATTTGTTCTTTGATTTTATATATAAATAAATCCGAAAATTAAATTAAAAAAAAAAACAAAAAACAGATTAAAGAACGTAAAACTGAAAATCTATCTTACGTTAATTAGTTTACCTAGAAGTTGTGAACTAGTTGCTAACTATCAACAACTAATTTTACTTTTTGAGAAAATAAAATTGCCATTTATAAAATCTGTTTATATGGGCTTCTCACATTTCGATTTCAAACTCAAATAAAGGAGAAAGATTTTGTTAGGTTCGAAGCCTTAGAAAATTTGCTAATTCATAATGAATTACATAAGATGGAGAAGTTTGTTACGGTCCAATTTAAACATGTTAAAAACATATTTGTAACTTGACTTAATGAATAGATCATCACCTAAATACGTTTTCGAAATTAGGAACCCCGTTTGGAAAATATTTTTACCTTAAAACATTTATTTTGACCAAAATTTGGGATAAGAATCCAAGTGATTTCCTAAGGAAAGTGTTAGACACCCTAAGAAATTCACAAAGGCGATTACTGGAGTAGGTTAAAATCGAGGCTAACAATGTGACTTTCTTTGAAAATAGTTTGAATTTAACCGATAACTCATATGTCCACAAGTTATCCAATGTGTTTTCCTTAAGTATAAATGAATCATAATTGATACCTCTTCGGTCCCAATTTATATGACTTACTTATCCTTTTGGTAAGTCTCAAAACAAATGACACATTTCTACATTTTGTAATAATTTAACTTTAAAATATCTATTTTAATGTTAATGAAATGATTTATAACCACACAAACATGTTAGACTTATTTTAGATCATAAATTTCAAAAATCTTTCTTTTTTCCTTAAACTCTGTATCAAGTCAAACTAACTCACATAAATTAGGATGGAGGGAGTAATTTAGAGCTTAATCACTTAAATTAGCTCAACTAGTGAGGTAATTCGAGCGATTTGGCCTCTAAAGTAGCACTTTTTTATTTTGAAAACATTTTGTTTAATCATACTTATTCAGTTAATAAGAAGAAAATGATGAAAGTATTGAGAGAATATGAGATATATAGTGTTAGGCAAAATGATTAATTTGGAGAAGAGTTTCGTATATTTACATGAGAAGGTGCCATTTGGAGTGAGCAATCTTTTCAAGTGGATTACAAGAGTAAGATAGGGATCTTTTCCTTTAATCTATCTTGGATGTCTTGTATTTTATGGGAGAAAGATAAAGGACATTTAGAAGAACTGATCAAGAAGGCAATGGAAAGACTGAGCATGTGGCAGAATAAACTTTTGTCCTTGGGAGGTAGGTACTTCTTGATAGCACATGTACTACAATCTATAGTTGTTTACCTATTATCTGTAATGAATCCCCCAACATGTATCATAAATCAGTTGCATAAATTATTTGCCAGATTTTTCTGGGGAGACGCAACTAGTTCAATTAACAAACATTGAATTTCATGGGAAAACATCTGCTATCCTAGGAAAGGAGGAATAGGGTTCAGATTACTACATCTTGTATCTAGGGCTCTTTTTGCTAAGTTATGATAAAATTTCAAAGTTTCCACATCCTCAATATAGAGTAAATTCTTGTGGAATAAATATTGCAAAAAGTTCCATCCAATAATGGTTAGTGGTTTTGGAGACTCTCATTCATGGAGAAAGATGGTGAAAGTTAGAGAGGAGGTGGAACACAACATATGAGGGTAGGTAAAATCAGGCACTTTCATCTTCTGGTTTGATAACTGGATCAAACAAGGAGCCCTTTACTATGTAGAGAAGGATAATGTAGTGGAGGACGAACTGGAGGTGAGGGAGTTTTGTAGGGATGGAGTACGGGACATACAAAAGCTACAGAGCAAGTTGAGGAGATGACAAGTAACATTATGAAAATTATAAAGCCTCCTACAGATTTGTAGGTAAATTATACACTTTGGGTTTCTTGTGTAGGCCGGTTGACCAAATTATATTCAATAATATATTTTTAGTATATTCTTACTTGTCATTTGAATTATCACCATCTTGGTTTGCAAACTTTAAGCTTCCGCATGACGCCCTCTCGATTTCGTACCCAACAAGTAGTATCAGAGCTTATGGTTCAAAGGTCCAATGGTGTGGTGAGATGATATTAAACAGGTTCAAAGCAGTTTTAAAATCAAGCTGCAACCAGTTTGTCAATAATGACGATTTTATTTAGCTACATGTGGAGAAGAAGTTTTAAGCATATTTTAATAATCCTGTTGCTGCATCTTTAAAAATAAAAATAAAATATTTATTTTTAATTCACTTTTAACCATAATATTTTATATCTTACTTTTAACCATGACAAACAACAGTGATGAAGATTATATGAAGAACAAAGATCAAGCACCCGAAGAAGGTGAATCAAATTATGTCAAGAAAATCAAGTCAAAAGGGGAGATTTGTTGGGGGGTTTTCCCTGATTTTCTTACCAAACTTAAGTTTTATTTTTCTTATAAGGAAAATAAAAGTAATACCAAAATTACTTTTACTTTTTTCTGAAAGAAAAATATAAAACTTTTCATATTTGGCAAACCTCTTTTTAAGAGGAAAGATTTTGAAACTCTATAAATAGAAGACCCCCTTCTCATACAATAACACAAATAACATTCACAATGTAGTCTTTAAAAAGTCTCATTTAGGGAGAGATTTTATCTCAATAATTTTTATATTTCTTTAATATTAGTTTCTTGTGTATGCCAATTGGCCAAATTATATTCAATAATATATTTTAGTATAGTTTTATTTGTCATCTGAATTATCACCATCTTAGTTTGCAAACTTTATGCTTCCGCATGAAGCTCTCTCAATTTTGAACTCAACAGTTCTCAAGGAATATTCACAGTCAAGTTAGCCTGAGAAATCACGAGACAAAAGAAAGAGTAAAAAGAAGAGCTGTAATGACCTGAATTTGTGAGTTTCTATTTTTACATGCTTTAACTATTTTTCCCTTTTCGTAGTTGCCACATGTTGTTTTAGGAGTTTGGTGATGTTTGGCATGATTTTTAATGCTATCAGGAATGGTTGCGAGTTTTTAATTTTTATAGGCTTGAGAAATTGTATGATTGACTTCGATCAACATTCATCGTTCTAAGTATAGGATGCCAATTGAAACTATGTTAAAAGATTCAAAATATAGAATTTGGGTTAGTAGCAGAGTTGGTTCAGTTTCGGGACCTTTATATCTCATTTTGATCCTTCATATGAGAAATAACGTAAAGAAGTTTCGAAGGTTAATTATGTGAAAATAATCTTTTTTTTGAAAATCTAACGTCGTCATAGAGTTAGGAATGTAAAATTATACTATTAGTATGTTGATATATATTCACGGAATTTTAAATGAATTTCGAGGGGTCAACTGGCAACTTTGCACTTAGCAAAGTTGTTGGTGAAACTACTTTAGCGGTGTTCGCCTAAGCAACAGAGCACTGCTTTTGCTGTCATGCATGGCCCGACGCCTACCGCTAATATAAATTTTTTACCTCTTTTAGCAAAAGAAAACCCCTCAAGAAGGTCTATCACGTAGGCCAGACCGCTTTAGTGATCACCCATTGCCTAAGTGATGATCGCTTAAGCAGCCAAAGTTGTATCATTTTATATACTTTCTTTTATATTTTCCTTTATTTTGGGATCTTTGAACTTCGATTTTGGGTGATTCTTGAAGATTTCTTCACCATTTGAGTTTGGGTAAGCTTCAAAACCTTAACCCATTATTTTTCATCGGTTATATCATTAAAAATACCTTTAAATCATGATTTCAAAATAAAAAATTGAGGTTTTCAATGTAAAATTTAAAAAGGATTTTTCTTTGATTTGGACCTTATTTTTAACATGTTCTTGCATGAGTTTCTCCTATAGACTTCTATAACATTGAGGAATGTGTTTTTTTTTTAAATTATTTTTACCACCTTTTTTATCAAACTCATTTTGGACTCAGTCAAATATGAATAATATTGGTATCATTAACTTTGTTTTCATGCATAGATGCTATATTTGATTATTGTAGTTGATTTTGTGGTCATTCATAAAGGGAAGGTTTCATGTTGAAGCACCTTAGATCGATATTTCATCATTTCAAGGTAGGTTATGGCTTAACTTCTTCCAGATTAAGCTAGGTGGTTAATTGTAATGACCCGATTTTCTGGAATCAGAATGTCATACGATGCTCATGATCCCGAAGGACTATAAACTAACCCTCTACTTATATCTGTACCTGAACACTGCATAATATAGATAATAAATGCAGAAACTGACCATAAGGTTCAAAACATAAAAAAAATTTACTCAAAATTGAAAACTAAATACTGATACATCTTTCCAAAAAACCTCTAAACTATCTGAACTGTAGGGTTATGGGACATGTCCCCAAATAACTCCGTCTACTAAAAATAAACTAAATCTGATGCAATAATAAACTAAGGATCATCCTCGAATGAAGAGGACTCACTGCTACGTCTACTGCTGCTGACTGGGACTGAGCTGCTAGGGGTACTCTGGATCTCGAGCCTCTGAACCTATGGTGTCAAATAAAACACCATAGCGCAAATGCGTCAGTACGGGAATGTACTGAGTATGAAGATGAGGTAAGGCTAAATATAAGGGCTTATGCTTGAACAATTACTTAACTGAATAATCATAAGACTACTGAATGAGGACATATGCATGAATGCACAAACCATAACTGAAAACATCGCAACTCGAAATATTGAAACTTGGGTACTGCTTTACTAACATCTGAACTCACTACTGATGTTGAGATACTGAACAACTGAATCTTCTGATATTGATAACTGAGTACTGGAGTTGAGATCAGTCTTATCTAGCGAGTGATCTCGAAAACTAATGATACTAAAACTGATTAACTGAATCTACTCATATCAATGACTGAATTCTGAGCTTTCTACTCTCGACTGACTGCATCGGAGATCAAACCTCTCTAACGGATGATTTCGAAATCTACTATCAATGATAAGAAAAGATTATATCTGAGATCAAACCTATCTAGCAGAGATCTCTGAATCTGATAGTGAGAATAATTACTGAATTTGAGAATGAGATCAAGCCTATCTGACGGGTAATCTCTGGATCTGATAATAAGAATACTCAACTAAATATGAGACTGAGATCAAGCCTATCTAACGGGTGATCTCTGGATCTGATAATGAGATTACTCAACTGAATCTGAGACTGAGATCAAGCCTCTTTAACGGGTGATCTCTGGATCTGATAATGAGATTACACAATAACTTTATATGGGACCATGCCTATCTAGCGGGTGGCCCATGAATCAATGGAACTATCTAAGTTCCTCACTGAGATAGATGACTGTATTTGACAAATCCTAATTTCTGAGTTCTTTTCTGAAGACTGATACTGAAGCTGTAACTGTGACAGTGCTCACTTAACCGACATGCCCCGAATATAAACTGGTGGGGTCCAACCTGTAACCCCAGCTGGAAGAGTGTCAATACCGTGCCACGGGTAAAGACAGACTCTCTGGTCAAGCCTTTCTAACGGGTGACCCTTACAAGAAGTCAAGCCTAAGGCAGTATAATAGTCAAGCCTCTCTAGCGGGTGACAAGCCTTTTTCTAACGGGTGACTCCTGCATCCTGCGCTGGCTACGCAGTTTTGGAGTTCAGGGATTGATCCTAACAACTCTGCCTCTCTAATGGGGAGCCGCCATCCCTGCACTCACTCGGTGCTAGCTCCTACTCCCAACTGAAAGACTCTGAACTGATTCTTAACGAAAAATAAACTAAGATAAATCTGATACTGATAATGTTTCTCGAATGATCTAACTAAGTTAATCTGAATTCACTTAGTTACGTATCTGATGGAATACTACTGAATCTCGTTATCTAACTGAACGATACTGAACTTAGGATAGATTACTCGAATACTACTGAGGACTGAACTGAACACTTGAATACTACTAGATCTGAGCTAAGTACAGAAATGAGGCTAGATTACTAGCGATACTGAGATTACAGAGATTACTTAGATTTCTTAAGTTCTGTATTTGTCTGAGAGTACAAAGTTCTATAACTCACTGAGTTCTGAGAATCATGGCTTGACTGAGATTATCGGGAAAACTGACACTGGCTCTAGACTGCAGCTAAATTGTCGGGTATAAGTACCCCCAGGACTCGATAACATAAAAGTAAAGGTTAATAATTCTTGAATTATCAAGACCATGGACATTCATTCACCATCACAATCACTACAATATCTCTTCAAGTATTTAAGAATCATAAACATGTGGTAGTATAGGGAGACATGATATTGGCTCGTACTCCATTCAAGAAGGTCTTGCATCAAACACTTAGCATGTATTAAAATCTTAAAGTGTATCGAAGAGCACATAATTGGGGGGGGGGGATTTCATGCTATCGTGTCACAATTCATTCACTAAGGCTTTTCAACAAACACTTGGCATGCATGGGCTTGCACATAATTGGGGAATTCTAGTCAACATGCTATAATGGCTCTAATTCTTTCACATAAGCATTTTATCAAACATATGAGGAGCATGCTTTGCTTATTCAACTGCTCCTACACTTAATTGACATGAACACATCACTTAACAAGCAACTTAAAGAGGGTTTATCATGGACATCACATGAATATCACATACTAGGGTCAAAGCTTGAAACCTCATATACAAAACATGAATTAAAAACTCAATAATAGCATGAACTCCAATTTCAATTCACATGAATCATGAAAACTCATAAACATAAGATCTTTGAAATTTAGAAAAGGATTCTTGAGCTTCTTGGATGAAAGAGACCCAAGAATCAACATCTGCATACCTTAGGGAAACTCTTTCTTGAAGGCTCTTGGAGAGATTCTTGATTTCTCTTGATTTTTCTTGAAGAAGAAGGAAGGATTTTGATTTTGTAGAAACCCTAGTTTTTGATGTTGAAGATGAGAAATAAGGTTGTGATCCTTGATCGGGTATAAATAGGGGCTGAAAAGAGTGGAAAAAACCCAAAAAGTCCTTTTAAAAATTGACTTAAAAGGATCAATCGGAGACTGCAACGGTCGAAGTGATGGTCCATCCATCGGATTGTTCGTCGCACGTTGGCCAGGAAAAGGATAAACTGCCTCGAGGTGACGGTCTCAGCGACGGTCCGTCGCAGCCTTGATGGTCCGTCGGATCATCCGTCGCACGCTGGCCAGGATGAGGCCACACTGCCTCAGCGACGATGGTCCCAGTGATGGTCCATCGCAGTCTTGACGGTCCGTCGTCCTGGCCATCTCACTTGGGCGGTTCCGACTGCTTTCAGTAAAACGACCATAACTTCCTCGTTCGATGCCGGATTTTGACGAAATTGGTATCGATGAAAAGCTTATTCAATGCTCTACATGACAAAAAGTTGATATTAGGGAAATTCTACATGGTTCAAAATATTTTTCACTTAGGAAGACACTTCTTACCCTTTTAGGACATGATTTACGCTTCACTTGACACACTCTAAGACTCAGACTACTAGGAAATTTTGTGGGGTCTTACATTAATAAATAAATAAAGTATGCTATGAACTGAGATATATAGCTATGAGGTTTATATTTTGAGATTATTTTTACTATTGTATGTACCTCTTTAGGGACTTATATTTTATCGTGGTTGGTTTGTGATATCTTATATTGTGTGTTACCCATGTGGGGGCTTTATTTGACATCACTGGGCTTGTATGTGAATTTATATGTCTTTATTATAGATATGATGTCATGCGAGGGCATATTTTTCTAATATAGGCCTTATTTGAGCATTCAATGCCATTATCTTGATAGAAATACTTGAGTTAGGGGTTGATATGATATTAATGATGTCTTACATGCAGAAAATTCTAATGGTGCCTAATTAGAGTTGATGGTCTTGAATTGTGGACATGGTGAGTTGAAGTCTGAACTCACTTATATACATACGGTTTGATGTTAGATATCATCATATTGAGTTGATTATGAACATTTCATCCTTATTCCATACATATACTATTGAGAGACAATGTTTTTGGGAAAAAATGAGATACTTTTATGAAAATCCTCTTCGTGAACACAACTGGAGAGGTGAGTTGATTTTGAGATATGAGATATAGTATATGGGTCGCGAATCCCCATGGGTTATACCTAGGAGCCGTGATCTCATTTGGTGTATACATAAAGTCATGCGATGACTTTCATCATTCATCCCATCCACATTGCATTGCATTGCATTGTATTTGTATATGCATATTTCTTGATTTCTTTTATTTTTTTACTTGTGCTTAGTTTTAGTGTATTTTTGTGTATGTCTGTGTTGTTTCCGTGTCTCTCTCTGTGTGTGTATGTGTGTGTGTATATATATATATATATATATATATATATATATATTATATTGGAATTGTTAGTGAAACGACGTGAGCTACCATTTGGGAATTTTCTGTTTGCAGGTGACGTGCTCATAGTATATTTTACTTATCTTATTTTCTTCTTTGCTCAGTTGGCTTATGATATGTATTGAGTACAAGTGGATCGTACTCTCCCCTATTGTGCCCTTTTAGTGCAGATCCTAGCACGAGCACCTCTCATGGCGGTTGACTTCGTAAGGAGAGTCCAGAGTTTGAGGTACTGATCCGCTCTAGGGTTCGAAGCTGATTCGAACCCCATCTATCCTGTTTTGTCTTTATTTTGGTTATCAGAGATAGAGGTGTATTATTAATATTTTAGATATCGTATTAGATGCTTTTACACTACGACACCAGATCTTGGGATTGGATGTATGAATTTCTTTCATGTTCTATTTTAATTTATTTTTGTTTGGCTCAACTTTATTCTAGAAGTCTCGCCTTGGTTTATATTATTGTCAATATTGTGTTTCCTTAATTAGTTTGAGTGATTGAATTATTTATCAAGACTAAGTCACGATAAGTGCTATCATGATCCCAGATTTTTGAATTGTGACGAGTAAAAACAGATTTAGGTTATAGGGCTTCCATTTAAGATAAACTTTTTCATGTGGAAGGTTGGAAGAGAAGGACTGCGACAGATGATAATTTGAAAAGAATGAGGATCAATATTGTGTCTAGATATTAGTGCTGTGAGGAGAAAGAGAGAAAAAAATGGCACACTTAGTTCTAACAGTGCCCGTAGCCACTAGGCTATGGAGGCAGTTTGCTATTTTTGTAGGGATAGACATTGAAGACATGCATTTGCAGACCACCTGGTGGACAATGAATGCAGCATCAAAACTAGAGGCAATAGACAAAGCTATCCCAACAATCATAATGTGGACTACATGGAAGAGAAGAAATGGAATAAAACATGGTGGGCAAGTTACATTACTTCAGTTCTTTGGGGATAACTCTGACTACCTAAAAAGAAGAGACAAGGGTCATATCTGAGCTACGATAGCAAATTGAGAGGGGAAAAGGTTAGCTCATCAGATACATGTGAAGATGATAGAAAAAGCATGGACATCAATAAGCAACGATGGAGCTTGAAGATAATCCAAAGGAGGAACAAGATGAACTGTTGATTCAAGCTCGGAGGGAACATTCCATAAAGGCAGCGACGGAGAGAAATAAAGAGTACCGAGTACTCTTGGACAATAATGAGTATTTTTACTACTTTTAGGAATCTTTTGTATTCCTTCTTTTGGACTGGGTTATTACTTGGGCCCGTGTCCTATCTTGTATTTGTTTTTGATTTTGAATTTCAATGGTCTAGAAATGGACCTAAAATTTAATGAAAAGAGATTAGTACTTTGAATTAAATACTAAATATTATACAAATACACAACTTATGTTTTCAATATTATAAAAAATTTCAACTCTCTAAACATATTACAAAAATTTCAACATATACACAGAATGCTATGTATATGTCGGTTATTTTATGTATATTAATAGGGAGAGAGAGTAAAGTAATTTAAAAAGTGGGAGAGAGTGTAATTACTTCCCAAAAAATTGGTATTTATGTTATTTATACAATAATTAATTCAACCTTTAAATCTTATCACATATGATTATTTGATTTCTTGTTTAACAATTTAAGAAGACATTACAAGCTTGGGCTCACATCTTGTGTGCAAGTTAAAAGTCACTGTCTTGTCTTCAGTTGGAAGCAAGATTGTTTCAAGCCCAATTCAAAACTCAGGCAAACCCAATAACTTATATTTGTTAGACTTTTTTTTTTTGAAATAACTCTTTGAAAATTGAATTTGCAATTGTCAAGTGATTTTGAAAATCGAAAAAGAGAATTTCAAACTGTTTCTTGTTTGAACTCATATTACCCAAACACTATGTTGATATTTAAAAGAAATATGTGAGAGATTTGAATCAAAAAATACATTTTGAAATAACAACAACAATAAAAGTTTGCCAGTGTGTTAAAACTCTCGCTATGTGTAGGGTTTGAAGAAGAGTCAGACCACAAAGATTTATATCTTACCTTACATTTCTGTTAGAAGTTGTTTCCATCGCTTCAACACGAGACTTCCTCATCACATGACAACAATTAACTGTTAATTCAAGATAACAATAATGAACTGAAATTATTTCCGAGTTTAAGCAATATTTTGTTGGAATTAGAAATCATTACAATGGTGAACGGGGTGACACAAGAAGTTTTAATCAAATTTAATTCCAGCAAGATATAATTTCTTGTGCCACCTGTTGCTTTGGGTTAGTAGTGAAAGAGGTTCTGCAAGCCCACTGGATCTGCGCCGCTGCTTGCTTTACAGCAGTGGCATAAGGCAAATCACCCTTTGCCTTTTGTGCTCATTTTGCAATGCATTGCAACATTGATCCACATTGATCCTTCTTTAATTTCTTTTGGTTTCTTGGTGCTCTTTTTCTTTGTGATTAATATTCAAATATCTCAAGACATTTATACATAAATAAACATAAAACACCAGTATTCACCATATTTGAGCTTAAAATGATACTAAAAAGAGAAAAAAAGTGAGGCGAATGATGGTAATATAACACGATTTTTCGCGTCACATCAACGCCCCTAGTTAAACTCTTGCTCGTCCTCGATTAAGATATACACTAATGACTTATACTCTACTATGAACTATATTTAAAACAAGTTTACTCAAGCTTAGACTACAATGACTATAATGTATGCCAAGTTCTTATTAAATACGCTTCATTCATACCATTACTGCTTTGGATTATCCTCTGTATCACTTGCTAATGTACCTCTAGGTCTTGCATGTTGTGATAAAGATAGTTTCCCTACTTGGCGTTCAAGTTCAAGAATGGACTTTTACATTTTATTCACAATCTAAGCTTCATGTCCCATTAACTGATTCTTTATCTCCTTTAGAGAATTAATCACTTGTGGATTTGGTTATGTATATGTTGTCTTTGGCCCTGCTGGTTTTCACCCCAAGAGAAGTTAGGTTGGTTCTTATAATTCTACATATACATATATATATATATATATATATATATATATATATATATACACACACACACATATATATACATACATATATATATATACACACATATATATACACACACATATATATTCAATTTAAAGGGCATCCAAAATTAGCATAATGTTTACCATACTTTTCACAAAATAATACAGCTGCATAAACCTGCTGTACTTATTGACCTTGACCTACATTTGGAGCCAGTAAACTCTATTTCATTTTGTCACAATCCAGGACTAGGCCCTGAACGTAACGATCATCTAGGTTTAGTAAAGGCTTGAGAGACCCTTTAGAATATCATTTTGAGAAACTTATTACCATTTGTGGAAAAGAAAAGACCCTATAAAGGCGGAATCCAACTTAAATGTAAAAGTAGTTTGTTCAAATTTTGAAATAACACATATATGGCATCCACTACAACAATTTAAGAAGCCTTGCAAATGAAAAACCTAATTTGTGATATGGCCCGACGATACCATAAAATGGATAACCAAAGTATAATATAAAGAAAAAACATATGCCTTTCGGAAGATGGAGGGTTTACCAATTGCTTAAGTTGTACCAAAGAATTCTACTGCTGTACAGAACCGCAAGAAAATTCCTCCAAATGTACATAATAAAATGAAGTAGCATCCATGGACGGTCACCACGACGAGTACTGGTATGCAATCTAGGGGAAAGGACAATAAAATGGATAACCAAAGTATAATATAAAGAAAAAACATATGCGTTTCGGAAGATGGAGGGTTTACCAATTGCTTAAGTTGTACCAAAGAATCCTACTGCTGTATAGAACCGCAAGAAAATTCCTCCAAATGTACATAATAAAGTAGCATCCATGGACGGTCACCACGACGAGTACTGGTATGCAATCTAGGGGAAAGGACAATATAGTTTGTAAAACAAGTAATATAACTTGACATAAGTCATGAGATGGAAATATAGGAAGTGACTAATGCATAACATAAACATATGTAAACCTTAGAGCTGAATAAAGTAGTTTCACCGACATCAAGTAACCCAAAATATAAATGGTCTGGTCCATACCTAACCGATTATGCATTAATCTATGTTTGCCGCATGGACTGAGATATACATTATTTGGTCATTATATAATCCTCAAAGATGAACATCACAAGGTTACCCAAGCAGTGAGCAAATCATCCCTATGTCGGAAAAACATAGGTTTCAGGTATTGGGTCACGAAGACTTACCACCTTCTCGGTGAACTACATAATTTTCTTTGAGCCTATTTATAACATTTTCATGAACATAAATCATTTGACATAAAATAAGTCTTTCATAAGGGCAATTATTGAGTTAGTATCATCATACCAAGACTTGTAAGTCATATGTATTATGCCAAAATTTTTTATATACTCGTTAGCTCATTAGACCCACTATCTTGAAGAATTAAAATAAATACATTTTATAATTTATTATGAGTTTTAAGATTTGTCATAAGTTCATTATTTTTGCAGAAGTCTAAGGAATGGGGGTAAATCTTTTTTATCACCACAAGGTTTAGAATATCAAAAATGATTTATTAAAAACACGATTTCCTGACCCCAATTTAACCCAACTAAAAATCCATAATAGAAAGGTTTCATGATTCAAGTAACTATCCCAACTCCCAAATTCAAATAAAGAATCGAGACGATTTCACAGGAAAAGGCTCACAAGGTTTAAATCAGTTCATCTCTTGTAAAATCATTCCTAAAAAACCAAATTCAAAATTCATATGTATATGTGCGTGTATATAGCCTAACTTCGTTTGGAACATAATTGTTCAATATGCCTTTTTGTCGGAGAGAATTTTAAGAAATCTTTGGAATTGAGCCTTGAATGTTGATCCCTTGGTGTTATTATTTCTAAGATTTTTAGGGAGAAGTGGAATTTATTTTGATTGAATAATTCATGCCTTTGGGTTTGGGATCGTTTTGTATAAGTGGAAAATGGTTTTAGCCGAGGAAAGGACCAAAAGACCCTTCAAATATAGAAATAAAAAGAAGTGTTCTATCAGGAGTGAAGGAGGGTGTGCAACATTCCCCCAACTCGTTGTCTTTCCTTGCGTGTCAAGCAGGGACAATAGAGGTGAACCAATAGGTTTCCCCACTTAGTTGTGCGGCGCAGATCTATAGCACCCCGAAAATCCAGGTCAATATTAGTATCATACTTTAAGTAAATGCAAAAATCAAAATCATATTATCGTAGTTTGATAAGTGATTTATACGTATATTAATACCATAAATAGCTTCTACCTTATAGACAAGTCAAAATATCCTTTACTGATTGAATTTTTGTGAAGAATATTGCTATAGTCAATTTCAAACGAGAATAACTTTTATATTACTAAAAGTTTTTGAGCCCCACCAAAAGATATATAATTAAATTGTCTTTCCAAAGTCACCAGTTTAACCTTAATCCAATATCAGAGTAAAAAGTTATGTCCAATTTACTGAAGCACTATCCAAACTGTCAGTGACTACGACTCTAGGCTACGACTTATAGCCAAACCCAATGAGTTTCAAGGAGGACTCATCTTCATGGCAGTGGGACAAAAGTTTGAGTCCCAGATGATGATTGAAGCCACTATTCATCCCCAGGACCTACGAATAGTCACCAAACTCATTAGGATTGATACCAACAACTTTTTGGATGATTTTAAAAGGGTTCTTTTGTATTTCCCATACTTTTAACCCCAAAACTATGTCGTTTCAGCTGTTACAAGAGGTATAAGTCTATTTAATCACCCCAAATCCCTCATTATTTTCTCCAAACTCATACTAAGTTAGAAAATCAAACGATTCAACTATCAAGAAAGCCTAAGCCTATGGTTTTTTTCAAAGCCAAATTTCCAAGGTTTCAGCCCAAGATTTCATCAGTTCAGGTATGTGGGTATTTAGTAAGAGATTCCTTTCATTCTTATCCCCAAAAATATAGTTTTAAAATATGAATTTCAATTATGATTTCTATGATCCCATGAACTAGGATTTTTTATCCAAATAAAATTATTCTAAGCTTCAATACAATTCTCCTTTATATATTTACATTCTTAAACATATTTTCATGATTATTTATGATTCCTCATGACTATATTACACCATTCACAATATTTTCATGTTCATGCATAATTTACATGATATTACCTTAGATTTAAAGCATATGATCAAGCTATCTGTGATGTATTAGTTTTCAAGACTATTAAGCATTATTTATCATAACTTTGTGGATTTCAGGCCATATTAGTTGACATACCATGTGTTCCCATGAAAATTAGTATTTTCACATATTTAGAATTATGAACCCTTAGTACATTGGTAAATTCCTGATTTTGGACTTGTATTATAAAATTTCATATTTCTCTTCAAAGATGGCGGGTTATGATCACCCGATGACCTAGGATATCATGTATTGTCAATCAAATATTCAATCCTTCAATTTTCATGTATTAGAATTCTTTTAAGAAAAGAACTTATCTTTGAACCGCAAGACTTCAGTATTATCGAGCTATTTAGTATATTAGTTTATATTCAGTTGGGAGTAGTACTTACCACCTAGCGAATGCAGGAATGGAGGCTCATCCACCAGTTAGGCTGAGACCTTTAGTAGAAGTCACTAAGTCCCAGAACTACGGTGCCACCGTAGGTTCTAAAGGGTCACCCGTCAGATGAGGATTGACTCCTTAGTCCTTTTGGACATTAATTTAGTGGTACCACGTCAGATCAACCCTTATATCCTTGAAAGGTATATTGGGCCTTTTTCGATGGAGTTTATACATCGAACTCCATGTTTAGATCACATAGTTATTAGTAGGTTAATAGTTTCTCCCATACTGAGTTAAAAGGGTCTTGTAATCAGTTTATTCAGTATAGTATTGATCAGTTACAAGTTTGTTTACTTGGTCATTGCATCAATTCACATCTCACAGTTTCAAACCCAATATTTATACATGACCCTTAGTTTAGTTTCACTTTCTTTTATACTATGAATTTTCAAACTATCACTGCACATCAGTATATATGTATTTTATATAGGGTCATTTTACTAAAGTTCAGCTCCATGCGTTCAGTTTACACGCAAGTTCATCTCTTTATTTTCAGTTAGCATTCACTACAGTTTTACATCATATTCAACATTAACTTGAGATTTAAATATAATAGATATGCTTCTACTGCTTTCCAGTTTATAGAAATATTTTAGCTCATGATTTAGAGATTCATTATGCCTCATAACTTTTATGTAAAGACATGTTTTAAATGTATATTTTAGCAAATGACTTATGTCCTTAATTTTAAAGTATTTTAAGTGTTTTAATGACTAGTGCATATCTCACATATTCAGTACATTCCAAAGAACTGATCGCATACCTCTTCATCCTATATTTTTCATTAGTATGATAGTCAAGAAGATCATAGAATTTAGCTAGAAGGTGATGAGTTCTCTTATTTTGAGGACTTAAGTCAGTTGCAGTTCCAGTATTACATATTTTATTCGTATGTATTGATCAAGGATAGTTGGGGTCATATCCTGACTACTTATGGTCAGTATTAGTAGAGGCTTCATAGATAATCAGTTAGAGTTCTTGCAATCAATTTCTCTTTTATTTCAAAATATAAATGTTGTAACTAAACTTTCTAATACTAAATTTATTGAACCAGTTTATTCCATGATTATGTTTCCACTCAATCAGTTTAGCTTTTATATATGTTTTAATCAGTTGCTTAAACATTATGCCAGTATCATGGGTTAGCTTGGGACCACTTATGGTTCTAAGAATCTTGTTACGACTAGAGGGTAGTCTCAGATTGTGACAAACTTGGTATGTGTGCTCAAGGTTCAAGTGGCCTAGCGTGTCTATGAAGTCGTGTCTATTAAAGTCTTGAAAAATGGTATCGAGACGTTTTTACTTTTCTGTGAGAGACTATAAGGCATTTAGGAAATGATTTTCTTCTTTCATATTTCAGATCGAGCAGTAGAGATATTCTCTAAGAAGTTTATACAAATTCTAGAATTATTCCATTCCTGCTGACTAAGCCTTAATTTTTGAGGTA
Organism: Capsicum pubescens; assembly: GCA_030864215.1. NCBI lineage: Eukaryota > Viridiplantae > Streptophyta > Magnoliopsida > Solanales > Solanaceae > Capsicum > Capsicum pubescens. The sequence continues at coordinate 94,078,093 of CM061538.1, read as the reverse complement.
ATTAAAATAGATACGCTTAAATTCTTACTGATAGAGTATTCTCAAACAACCCCTATAGAAAGTTATGAGATTGCACGCAGTCTTGAAAGGATCCCATTAGTGCTTGTAAGTTTCAAACTTTTGAAGAGTTTATTATTATTCATGAAAATAGTACACTGAGCCAAAGTCAAATGTTCCCTCAAATTCCTTCTCAAAATCCTATGGAAGCATGACATAAAGTTAGAAGCATGAGCCTAGAAGTGTAGTAGAATAAACTGGGGATAATGTTTATCTCAATTTAGTAGATTATGTATCCATAGAGTCAAAAAGGTGTTGTGTAGATTGTATAATAGCACTTTGATGGATATTTACCAATTAAGGGGACTTAGAGTATGTTAGTTCTTTAGACAGGATCAATATTAAATAGCAACTAGAAAGATAGAGAAGCTTGTTAAGGTTGGGTTTGTTCAAAAAATTTTGAGTGAGTTAGTAATCTTATCTAGTAGTAGTAATTTAGTATAGTTCATTAAAAGATTTGGGGATATCTATGTTAAGCATTAGAATCTAAGTTTGAATTATGGATGATTAAGCTAATAGATAGAAGAGTTTTAAATTCTAGTAGGAAAAAGTTTGAACTCAGGGAATTGCGATAATTCAGAAGGTTCAAATTTAATAAGCGTTTGAGTTATTTTCATGACTATTAAGGAAATAGAAAGTTAAGAGTTGTATCTCAGAGGGAAGTACTAGCAACAGGTTTTATATTTCTAGGTACAATCTTTCAGGAGGAGTTTTAGTATTTATGTGTACTATTGTATTTCAAACTCTAGTGTAGAGTGATTGTAGTTCACTTTAGAGTTTATTGCATAGGTCCACAAACTTATAATGATGGATTTAATCTAACGGGGAGATGACTGAACAAGGAACTAAGTTAAGTTATGCGATTATAGTAGTGTTGCTACTGAGTCCCAAAACAACACTAGGGGAGGAAGATACCCAACCTATTCTTATCTCAGGATAAATTTTTGTACTTCTATCATTACGACACTCTACACATGCCTTTAAAGTCATATCCATGATCATAGCTCATATTCATGCACTTTGTATAGAATTAGGCCTACTCCCAATTCCTAGTATAAGGAGTGATAGTTCAATCAGTAGAACGAATCATATTCCATGAATTTATGAATTAAATCTCAAGTCATGTAGATCATGACTCATGTACTCATGTTCTCATGTTTTACAATATGCTCAGTTTCAGATACTCATGATACATCCTTAATGACTAGTGAGATCATACTATGTCATGTATGCTCTCAGATCAAATCTCTTGAACAAGTTTATTCCAATTATATTTTACTCCTTAGGACTAAATAACATGCCAAAATCAGGAAAATTCATAATTCAAAATTTCACAGTATCCCTCTTGTATTAGACCCTAATGTTTTAGTTCTTCAGTGACCCTTCTTATTCTTTGAAGGTGATGTTGTTGGTAGTAGAGTGATAGGCTTGAATGATTTATTGAAATACCTACAGATAATGGTTTATGGTGGTTAGTCACTCTTTTAGAACATAAGATTGATTGTTTTTGGAAGCAAGAAGTTTATTAAATTGAGCTTAACCTCTCCGAGTGGGTATAGAATATTGATTCTCATAGTGTGGATAGTTTGGTCATTTTAGAGGTAGAGATTTGTATCTCTGAGTTAGGTTTGAAGAGTGTAAGAAATATATAACTAGACTTAGAATCCAACAACAAATTATGGTTTATCCCTAAGAGAGTTAGAAAATTTCATCTAGTTAAGTGTAGTAGGTCCGTAAGAAGAGCATGATTGAAGAATGTTGCTAAATTTAATAATTATCAGTCACATCGCTTAAGCTATATTAGTCTAAAACTTATTTTTATCCGAAGATACTCCTTTTCCATGATATATAACTTCGGCCTAGAGGTGTCTTATCTTTAATTCTAAGTCATTCCTATTCTACGAGCTCAGACTAGCAGACTTGGATGCTCAAACTATGTTATAATACTTATTTAGATATCTTCCTCAGATCACACCAAAAATTCTTCTCTCCCTTATGTTATTAGAACTTCTGACAAGGATCGTTGAAGGTAACAAATATTCCTTTCTCATTGACTCTTTGAAATTTTATGTCATTATATATCACTTTACAACTACAAATATATGTTCATTCCAAGATTTCTTTAGTTGAGTTATAAAACACTTAGTATGATTCATTCCATATAGCTAGCAATTCAGTTCAGTGATCAGACAGGCAAGCTCTTATAGTTTCTCATCTCTTTATCTAGTCTTACTACCCTAAGTTTTATGTATATGCCTATCCAATTCATTTTATATGTAAACTTGGTTAAGTCCTTTCTCCCAATCTAAAGAAATCCCAATGATAACAATACCCAAATTTAGAAATCGGTATCAGGTTAGTTATCCAACTTCAAAAGTCAGCCAGACAGTACTAGTGAGTTCCCTAATTTTAATCTAGTCAAATTTTTATTTGAAAATTTAGTCATCATATCCATATTCAGCTCTTAGAATTCTATGTCTGGGATTACAACTCTTTCCATATCCTTTCAACTTAGTAATCTTCATTTGAGGACGAATGATCCCAAGGGAGAGATATTATAGCATCCTAAAAATCTAAATCAATATTAGAACCATACTTCAGGTGCCTGGAAAAATAAAAAATTCATGTTTTCATAGTTTGATAAGTGATTTTGACACATATTAAGGCCATAAATAGCTTCTACCTCATAGAAAAGTCAAAATATCCCTTACCGATTGAATTCTTGCGAAGAATATTGTTATAGTCAACTTCAAACGAGCATAAATTTTATATTACTAAGAGTTTTTTTTAGATCAAAACCAACCAAAAAATAGGTAATTGAATTAGCTTTCCAACTCTGCCAGTTTTGCCTTAATCGTATATCGTAGTAAAAAGTTATGGCCAATTTACTAAAGAACTATTCAAGCTGCCAGTGACTACGACTCTAGGCTATGACTCGTTGCCAGACCTTATGAGTCGTTAGGAGGACTTGTCGTCACGACAATGGGGATAAAAAATTGAGTCCCAGATTACAATTCAAGCTAAAATTCATCCCTATTACCTACGGATAGTCACCAAACTCGTTGGGACTGATACCAACAACTTTTTGGATTATTTTAAAAGGGTTTCTTGGTCTTTTCTCACTCTTTTTACTCCAAAACTACTTCGTTTCAGCTATTACAAGAGGTATAAGTCTATTTAATCATCCCAAATCCCTTATTATTTTCCCCAAACTCATACTAAGTTTGAAAATCGAGCGATTCAACTCTCAAGAAAGCCTAAGCCTAGGGTTTTTTTCAAAGCCAAATTTTCGAGCCTTCAGTACAAGATTTCATTAGTCCAGGTATGTGGGTATTCAATAAAGAATTTCTTTCACCCTTATGCCCAAATATATAGTTTTAAATATAAATTTAAATTATGATTTAAATGATTTCCATGAATTAGGGTTTTACCTAAATAGAATTACAAACTTTAATACAATTCTCCTTGTTATATTTACATGCATGAGCATATTTTCACGATTATTTATGATTCGGTAACGACCTGAAATTTTGATAAAATATGTGTTTTTATCTGATTTAACTGTGTTACCCCTTCTCATAGTTGCATTATAGTATTTCTGATATGTGTGTGTGTGTGTGTGTGTGGGGGGGGTGATTGCCACTATTTTTGATGCATTTTGGTGCCATTTATGCAATATTGTGATTTTTTGGTGGCTTCAAGAGCCTTATTATGGACTTCTGTGGTTATATTTTGATTCGTATGATGGACGGAAAAATAAACTATACCAGTAGACCCAGAATGTTGATTTTAGGGTGGTAACATAATCTCATTTTGACCCTCGGTTGGAAAATTGTGATTCTGGATTTTGGAGGTCAACTTTGTGAAAACGATGTCTATTAAAAAATATAATATTTCCATTGAGTTCGGAGCATCGAATTTGATAGGGTTACATATTTCATTTGCGTTCACGGGATTCTGGATGAATTTCTAGGGGCCCGCGGGAACTTGGATCGAACTAAATCCCCTATTGGTGCACCCGCGATCGCGAGAAGATGATGCGATAACGATAGGGACAACAACTGGTATGTCATAATAGTGACTCCTATTCCATGATCACAATACCACTGATAGAAGAGATACCATGATAGAGATCCATGGTCCGCGATCGCGGGTGCTAAGTATAAATACCAAAGTTTCGTTATTTTTCACCATTTTTGAGACTTGGAGCTGAGGTTTTTGTGGTTTTGTGCAACTCTCTCCATTTTCAAGCTTGGTTAAGCTCAATTACACTCATTTCAATAAATTTCTTCCATCTTTATCATTAGATTCTTGTTTTAATACGAATTTCAAAATGAAAATTGGGGGTTTTGGCCCCGAAGGCCCAAAATTGTATTTCTTTGTATTAAATCCAATTTCACTCCTTTTCCTTGAATAATGTTCCTAACCCTATAATTACTAGTTTTTTCTCAATTTTAGTTTCATAATAATCCAATTTTGATTTTAAAGCGGATTTCGAAGGTTTTTCCTGGTAAAGCTTAAAAGTGGTTTTTCTTTGATTTGGACCTCGTTTTTAACTCATTTTTGCTTGGATTTTTAGCTTTAGACTCCTAAAAATATGAAAAACATATTTTTTAAATAAAGTTATAATTTTCCCTTCTTTTTTGAAAAACCCATATTGGGGGTTTATTTTGACCTCGACTAAAAAATAGACAATATGGGTGTCGTTGGCTTTCTTTTGACACATAGGTTCTATATTTTGATATTTTAGATGGTTTTGAGACCATTTTTGAGATGTGAAGTCATGGATTAAAGGCTTTTTTTTTTTTTTTGGACTTCGAGGTAGGTTATGACTTAACTCTTTCAGACTTTATTGGGTAGTTAATTTTTATACAAAATGCATGTTTAAGGGGTGGGAATTAATCATGAAACTTTATATATTAATGTGTTGTATCTGTGTGGCGACCTTTATATGATATAATTGTGGGTTTTGAGATATTATGTGATATGCGTGACTGTGTAGGGTCTTATGTGATTTTGATAGCATTATACACATGAGAATAATTGTATCTTATTGATAAAAAAACGTGTTGTGGTATCATTTGCGTACTATAATATATTCATACTTTATTGGCATATGAAACATGTGGAAATTCAAGGATGGTTGGAAATAATGAGTGTATATTGTCTCATGTTGTTGTGAAAATTTATCATTATGGTTGGTTTTGGAAATACATCATATGGTTGGTTGTGGAAATAGTCATTGTGATTTAATGTGAGCATTACATCTTCATATCATACTCATTAATAAAATATTGGATCCACCATGAAAATACCTGAGAAACATAGACAACACCTTTTTAAAACCCTCCGCAAGTGATGTACCAAGGAGGAGATATTGTGACATCTTGTAAACCCTTCCTGAGGGATATACCAAGGAGGATATATGATATATGGATTGTATATGGGTTGATGAACACCCCATGGGTCCTATGTCGAGAAGCTTTAGATCCATAGGTGTATTTAGAGACTGTACTATAGTCTCGAAGGTTGCGCGATAACCTCTATATCATCATCATCATCATCATTCTTATTGTTCTTATTTTATTATGTTTGTGATATGATTGTACTACTACTTTAACTTGCTACTTACCAAATTGTTCTATCTTCTTATACTTATACTTGATGATCTTGTATGTATATTGTCCTTACTTATATATGGTATATTGTATACTTGTGGTCTTTTTGGTGCTTGTTGCAATATATGTGATATATTAGAATTGTTAGTGCAAGTGGTGTGGGCTACTTTTGTGGGATATTTTCTTATGGCAAGTGACGTGCCCTTAGTATGGATTTTGTATGTTTTATTTTCTACTTTGCTCGATCGGCCTATGATACCTACTGGTTACAAGTGGATTGTACTCACTCTTACTGTATGCTTCTGCTGTAGGTTCAAGTCTGAGTGCGCCCCACATTGCTTGATTTTGGCGGTATTTAGAGCATTCAATGTAGTTGGTGATTTTCAGGCATCTGGATGTCTTCTACTACCTTTCTTATAGACTATGTCTTTACTTTAATTTCAGATAGAGTTTTTTCTTTGTTTAGACATCTTATGGATCTCATTTTGATTCGAGTTGTATTACATATGTTCTTACACCGTTGACATCAGGTTTTGGGAGTTATGGTTGTATTTTTTATTATATTTTCCACATTAATTATACTTATATGGTTTGACTTTATTCTAGAAGCCTTACCCCTTGGTGTATCAGTTTGGGTGATAGGCTTACTCGTCACGGTTTGCCGTGACGAGTGCCATCATGACCCTTGGTTTTTTGGTGGTGACAAAGTGGTAGCAGAGCATCAAGGTTTATTGGTCTCAATAGTGGAAGAAACAGATGTCTAATAGAGTCTAGCTAATTGGTATGTAGATGTCCATATCTATCTTTGAGAGGCTATAGGATGTCTTTTGGAAAATTCCCTCATTTTATTCCATATCATGAAAATTTCATGTATACCTCATGTTTTGAGTTGTGTTTCACTCTTTTTACAAAGATGGTGTTGACTAGGTCTTGAGAAAGTAGAGATAAAAAGCCTTCTCTCAGAGGGCATTTCTTAAGCTGTGGATGAACTCGAGGGAGTAGACGGGACCATGGATTAACCCCATCTAGGAGAAGTTCTAGGATACTCTCCAATGATCCTCATGTTGAGAAGGTTGGAGGGGTGGGTTCTATTCCAGTTTCTCAGAGTTTATCAGCCCTAGTTTTGGAGGGGTTGTTGATGCATTTGCTGGCCTGCTTAGAGGGTTCTCCTTTGGTTATGACGGGTGTTCCTCCAGCCCCCAGTGTGGATCCTGATATGGCTCCTACTTCTATTTTGGACACTTCTCAGACCCCAAGTACTATTCCTCTATCAGCATCAATATCTGAGTATGTTACTCCGAGATTAAGAGTTCAACCTTCATCTATATTACCTCCTTAGATGGGATCTCAGCCTGCCAAATTCACTATGCTTTTTTTTACTACTAATACAGTATGTCTTCTAAGGATAAAGAGAGGTTTGAGAGATTTACTCATTTGGATCCTCCTAGATTATAGTAATATTGTAGGCGAGGATTCCTATGAGTTCTTCATTGATTGCCGTGAGAAGTTGCATAATTTGGGTTTACTTGAGTCACATAGTGTGGCTGATACTACCTATCAGTTGAGAGAAACTGCGAGAGATTGGCGAAGATTATTTGTTGGTTGTAGTTTTCTTAATTCTCCTGAGATGACTTGGGATCAGTTTGCTGATGCCTTTGTAGAGAGATTCATTCCTTTCTGTTTGAGTGATCAAATGAGGGATAACTTTGATCTCCTGGAGTAGGGCTCCATGACCGTTGTAGAGTATGAGACATGCTTTCATGCCTTATCTAGATATTTCTATGCTAGTATTTCCACCGAGTCTGAGAAGATTCAGAAGTTTGTAAAGTGTTTTGACGCTTCCCATTAGTTAACTACATCTCAGATGTTTGTATTTGGAGCATTTTTCCAAAGCATATTAGACCATGCTAAGATGATAGAGGGTATTCTTTGAGTATCTCAGGGAGGCACCAAGAAGGTGAGACATTTTGGTAAGTTTAGAGGTTAGGCTTCTCGTGGTAGAGATTTTAGAGGTTCTTATAGGTACCAAGGTAGGCCAGTACATGCAGATTTATAGAGTTTAGGTGGTGGATTATCTAGTTCAATAGCTTAGGGTGGCCGTTTGGGCCTAGTAGTACCTCCTCTGTAGAGTTGGGCCATAGAGTTTTATGTATATGATGAGACTATCCATGTAGACAATAAATGTCTCAACATGTGATTAGATATACTCCTATTTAAGATATGAGAGGTAGATGTGCTACTAGAGATGTGAGGGCCAGGGGTAGAGGAGCCCGTGGTGATAGTTGTGGGGCTACTCAGCCAGTTAGTGGTCTAGTGAGTGTTATGCTATACCCACCAGGCTAGAGATGGAGGCTTCTGATACTATGATCATAGGTATCCTGCTCATTTATTTCAAACATGCATATGTGTTTTTATATTCCGAATTAACTTTTTCCTCTATGTCTGTATTTTTGCTTTGGGTTTTAATTCTATAAGTGAGCCTCTTGCCAGGACTATTTGTGTATCCACCCCTGGTGGATTGGGTGTAACAATATTGTGTTGTGACTTTTTTTGGCCGTGAGACTTGGGTAGATTTGCTTGTGTTAGATATGGTTGATTTTGATGTTATTTTGGGTAGGGATTGGTTGGCTCCTTATCATGCGGTCCTAAATATTTTTTGCTAAGACATTGACCTTAGCTTTGCTGGTTGTTCCATGGATAGCTTAGAAGAGTGCACTTCATTTAGGTCCTAAGAGGATTATATCTTATGTTTATGCTCATAGATTGGTTGAGAGGGAATGTTTATATTATTTGGCTCATATTTATGAAACTAGTGTCATTTTGCCCCCTTCTTTGGATTCTATTTGTGTTGTTCGTGAGTTCATGTGTTCCCTACAGATTTTGCTGGTATGCCTTCGGATTGTGATATTGATTTTTCTATTGATGTTAAGCGGGGAACCAGGCCTATTTCTATTCCTCCTTATAAGATGACCCAACCGAGTTGAAGGAATTGAATGATTAGTTGTAGGAATTTTTGGATAAGGATTTATTCGACCTAGTGTATCTCCTTAGGATCTTCCTGTCTTATTTGTTATGAAGAAGAATAGGTCTATGCGTATGTGTATTGATTATCGACAGTTGAACCAAGTGATGATTAAGAATAAGTATCCTCTTTCTCGTATTGATGATTTATTTGATTAGATTTAGGGTGGTGTGGTGTTTTCAATGATTGATTTGAGATTCGGTTATCACCAGTTAAGGATTAGAGCTTTAAATAGTTTAAAGATAGCTTTTTGGACTCCATATGGTCATTATGAATTCTTAGTCATGTCTTTTTGATTGACCAATTCCCGTATCGCATTCATGAAGTTGATAAATTGGGTGTTTCAATCATATCTCGACTCCTTTGTTATTGTATTTATAGATGATATTTTGATTTATTCAAAGAGTGAAGTGAGCATGAGGAGCAGTTGTAGATTGTGCTTCAGTATGCTAAGTTCTCTAAGTGTGAGTTCTTGTTGGAGTCTATTTTTTTTGGGTAATATGGTTACTAAGAAAGGTATTATGATTAATCAAGCTACGGTTGCAGTGGTCCGTGATTGGGATAGACCTACTTTACCCATCGAGATTTAGAGGTTTGTTGGACTGACAGGTTATTATTTGTGTTTTGTTGAGGTTTTTTCATCCATTGTAGCTCTGATGACCAAGTTTACTCAAAAAAAGATTTCTATCCAGTGATTCGATGCTTGTGAGGAAACTTTCAAAACCTTAAGGATTTGTTGACTTCAGCTCCTATCTTCACTTTGCCCAAGGAGGGCATGTGATTTACCATGTTTTGTGATGCTTTAGGTGTTGGTTTAGGTTCCATGTTGATGTGAGAGAGTAAGGTGATTGCGTATGCTTTTTGCCAGTTGAAACCCCATAAGAGGAGTTATCCTACCCATGATTTGGAGTTGTACATGGTGATTTTTGCTTTAAAGTTGTGGAGGAACTACTTGTGTGGAGTCCCTTCTGAGATTTTTTTTGGATCATCATAGACTTTAATATTTCTTCACCCAGTGAGATCTTACTATGAGGCAGTGTCATTGGCTTGAGTTTCTTAAGGATTATGACTTGACTAGTCTCTATCATCTAGGCAAGGATAATTTGGTTGCGAATTCCTTGAGTTGGAAGTCGCTAGTACAGGCATCTTGGCGCATCTTTTGATCTAGGAGAGGCTTGTGGACTTAGAGGTTCAGTCTTTACCTAACTAAATAGTTAGGCTTGATAAGGCGTGTTTTGGCATTCGCGGAGGCTAGGTTTTCTTTGATGGAGTAGATTTGATCTCATCAATTTTATGATGTGGGATTGAGATTGATTTGAGATAAGGTATTGAGTGGTGAGGTTAAGGAAGCCTCACTTTATTCATATGGTGTTTGAAGGTTAGGGGCTGAGTTTGTGTGCAGAGAGTAGCTGATTAGATTAGATTGATTTTAGCGGAGGCCCATTATTCCATGTATTTTATCCATCTAAGAGTGACTACGATGTATCATGATTTGAGGTAACATTACTGGTGGGGTAGCATGAGGAAGGATGTAGAGGACTTTGTAGCTTATTGCCTTTGTTGTTACTAGGTGAAATACGAGAATATAAGACCTGGTGGATTGCTTTATAGGTTACCCATTCCTGAGTAGAAGCGGGAGCAGATCACTATGGACTTCCTGTCTGGTTTTACTCATACCTCATATGGTTCGGGTAATGATTAGGTCATCATGGATCGATTGGCCAAGTTTTCTCATTTCATTTTGGTTTAGGTTTTCTTTAGTGCCAGAGTTTGGCCCGTATCTACATTCGTGAGATTGTGCGCCTTTATGGTGTGACATTGTCCATCATTTCAGATTGTGGTTCAGTGTTAACATCTCACTTTTGGAAGACTTTTCAGGATAATTTTGGTATTCGAGTTGATCTAGCATAATATTTTACCCCCAGACTAATGACCAATCAGAGTGGACTATTTAGGTTTTAGAGGATATGCTCCAGTGTGGGTGATGGATTTTGGTGGCCAGTGGGAGTAGCATTTGGCTTTTGCAAGGTTTGCATATAATAACATCTACCATTCCAGTATCAATATGGATCATTTTGAGGCATTTAATGGTAGGCGTTGTCGCTCTCCCACGGGTTGGTTTGATGTTTCTGAGGATAGACCTCGAGGTATGAATTTGCTTTGTGAGTCTTTGGAGAGAGTTTAGATCATTCAAGATAGACCTCGAGCGGCTAAGAGTAGGCAGAAGTGTTATGTAGACTGTATACTCTGTGCCTTGAGATTTGGTGTTGCTGATCGTGTTTTCCTTCAAGTTTCACCTATGAAGGGTGTGATGAGGTTTGGGAAAAGGGGAAAGCTTAGCCCCATGTTTGTTAGTCCATCTGAGATTCTTCAGACCGTTGGTGATGTGGCTTATGAGTTAGCTTTGCCCCCTGATTTATCAACTATTCATTCAATTTTTCATGTTTTTATGCTTCGCCGTTACATTCCTGATAAGTCTCATGTTATTCCTTGGAAGTCGGTTTATTTAGTTGAGTGGTTGTCTTTTGTTGAGGAGCCAATATCTATTTTGGCTAGGGATGTTAGACGACTGCATTCTAGAGTCATCCCTGTGGTTAAGGTTTAGTGACGACATCGATCAGTAGATGAGGTTATTTGGGAGGTCGAGTCTGATATACGTAGCTCTTATCCCCAACATTGTGGTACTTCTGGAGTATGGGGGTGATTGGCACGGTTCTAGATGCATTTTGGTGCCATTTATGCGATATTATGGGTTTTTCACCCATCACAGGTAGAAGTTGACCATCTACCTCTAATTATCTAACTCTCAACATCATCCAGTTCTCACTACCTATAACACTACATAAGAAAGCATCACCAATTTGTACACACTTCTAAGAAAAGTAATTTAGTTTGTGTAGTACATTCCTCTAGGTTGCTCTATGTCTTCCCTGTATGTGTAGGTGCATGACTATACTATAGAATGTGTGATCAACCACTGCCTATCCCTTCTTGAACCTCAATGTGTTTATGTCATGGCATATGTTGTAGACGACCATCACAAATGTGCAGCAAATGGTTTCAGCATAAGCTCCCTTCTTCTTAGCTACTTTGCCCATCTAGTCAAGTTCCTGCTGCCATATGCCAATGCTTCTTCTGAGTTGCAGCCAACTTTACATTCTTCTCCACACCTGGTTACTGTACGGGCATCTGAAGAACAGGTGGTTAAAAGTTTCTGTGTCCCCATCACAAAATATGCAGTTCATTGGAACTTGGATTCCTATTTTTTGAAGCCTCACTACTGTTGCCAACCATTGTTGCACCGCCAACCATAGAATGAATTTGAACCTCGGGTGCACTTGCTTGTGTAATGTATATTCTTCCATGGAACCTTAGGCAGTTAAGGCATCATGGATTGATATGCTTGTTTGATTTTGAACTTGCCACCTTGTACCATCTTCTCTAATACATTTTGAATTGAGCCCAGGTACTGTTGCTGTGACATCACCACTTGTCTACTGTCAATAAATTTTTTCACCACCCAAGCTGTATTTTTAGGACTTGGCATCATTTGCAACTCATTATTCTTTATATAGTAGTAATGTACCCACTTAATCCACATTGTATCTTTCTTCATAGATTTACCCACAAGTGCTTCAAAATGGCTTCTTTGTTCCACTTCTTGAGATTAATGACATTCAATCCTCCTTCTGAGCCTGGATAAAATTTTTTCTCCCATGCCACTTGGGCCTTTCTTGAGATATCACCTTTACCTGTCCAGAGGAAGATTCTGCATATGGACTCCAGCATTTTGATCACTCATTGTGGCAGGACAGATTTGTAACTAGTAGCTTTGCATTCCAAATAAGACAAACTTTATGAGTTGAATCCTTCCAGAATATGAAAATAGTTTAGCTGACTAGTAGTTTATCTTAGCTGTAAAATTCTCAACTAAGGACAAATATTGAGCCACTGTCAGCTTTTTCATGGACAGAGGAACCCCTAAGTACTTGAATGGGAGTTGTCCTTCCACATAACTCAACTTTTGTATGATCTCTGTTCTCAGGCTGCTTGTAGTTCCTTCTATATATATTGAGATCTTCTCCTAATTTGCTTTCAACCTAGATGCATTAGAGAATTTCTAGAAAGTATCTTGCGTCAGTGTTATAGAAGTTAAATCAGCCCTGCAACATATAAGCAAATCATTAGCAAACACATATGTATCATTCAAAATCTCTTGCACCTAGGATGGAAGTGGAATTTCTTGTTGATCACCATCTGAGTCAATCCCCTATTAAGTATTCCATTACAATAACAAAGAGGTAGAGGGACATGAAGTCGCTTTGCCTCAGTCCTTTCTTTGCTTGAAATGGTTGTGTTAGTCCTCTATTTAGCATTAGTGAATAAGTAATAGTTGGCACACATTCCATTATCCAGTTTATGAACTTCTGAGGGAACCTTAGTTCTGTCATTGTTGCTCTTAAGAACTGCCACTCCAATGTATCATATTCTTTCCTTATATCCACCTTTAGTATACATCTAGGTGAGATCCATTTCCTGGTGTAGCCTTAAAATAATTCATGACTTTGAGAGTATACATCTAGGCTTTAAGAGTCTTATTACGGAATTCTATGGTTATCTTCTAATCCATGCAACAGATGAAAAAACAGACTGCGCCAGTGGATTCAGAACGTCGATTTTAGGATGGCAACATATTCGGTGTGGTTTTACGACTTTTAAATCTCATTTTGACCTAGGTTTGAAAAAATGTGATTTTGGGTTTCGGAGGTCAACTTTGTGAAAACAACATTTTTTTGAAAATCTGATATCGCCATTGAGTTCGAAGAATTAAATTTGATAGGTTTGCATAGTTCATTTGCATTCACGGGATTTTGAATAAATTTCTAGGGGCTCATGGGGACTTGGATGGAACCAAATCCTCATCTGTTGCACCCATGATTGTGAGATAATGATACGATTGCGATATGGACAATAGCTGGGATGTCCTGATTGCAACCCATGGTCTACGATCATGATACCTATGGCAAATGAGATACTGAGATCGTGACCTGTGGTTCACGAACGTTGGTGCTGAGATAAATACCCATGTTTCGTCATTTTTTACCATTTTTGAGACTTAGAGCTTAAGGTTTCGTGGTTTTGAGCAACTGTCTCCATTTCCAAGCTTTGTTAAGCTCCATTAAACTTATATCAACTAATTTCTTTCATCTTTATCATTAGATTCTTATTTTAATTCGAATTTCAATAAGGAAATGGAGGATTTTTGCCCCGAAGGCCCAAAATTGTATTTCTTCGTATTAAACCCCAATTTCACTCCTTATCACTTGAATAATGTTCCTAGTCCCACAGTTACCAATTTTTCCTTAATTTCAGCCTAATAAAACTTCAATTCTTGATTTTAAAGCGAATTTTGAGGATTTTTCCCAGTAAAATTTAGAAATGGGTTTTCTTTAATTTGGAACTCATTTTTAACTCATTTTTTCTTGTGTTTTTAATTGCGGTTTCCTAAAAATATGGGAAACATGTTTTTAAAATAAAGTTATGATTTTTCCTTTTTTACGAAAAATCCATATTTGGGGTCCGTTTTGACCCATAATAAAAATAGGCAATATAAGTGTCATTCGCTTTCTTTTGATGCATAGATTTTGTATTTCTATGTTTTAGTTGGTTTTGGTACCGCTCGTGAGATGTGAGGTCATGGATTGAAGGCTTTTGTTTGAATCTTTTGGCCTTCGAGGAAGGTTATGATTTAACTCTTTTAGGCTGCTTTGGGTAGTTAATTTGTATACAAAATGCATGTTATGGGGATGGGAACTAATAAAAAAATTGGATATCTTAATGTGTTGTACCCGTATGGGGGCCTATATGTGATATAATTTTAGGTTATGAGACATTATATGATATGTGTGATGGTGTGGGGTCTTATGTGATATTGATGGCCTTATACACATGTGAATAATTGTATCTTGTTGATAAAAAAACGTGTTGTGGTACCATTTGTGTATTGTGATATATTCATACTTTATTGGCATATAAAACATGTGAAAATCATGGATGGTTGGGAATAATGAGTGGATATTAGCTTACGTGGTTTTGGAAATGTATCATTATGGTTGGTTTTGGAAATACATCATGTGGTTGGTTGTGTATACTCTCATTATGATTGATTGTGAGCATTACATCCTCATATCCTTCTCATTCATACAACGTTGGTACCACCATGGCATCATCTGAGAAACACTGACAACACATTTTTAAAACCCTTCCCAAGTGATATGCCGGGGAGAAAATATTGTGATATCTTATAAAACCCTCCCTGATATATGTGATAGGGAGGAGATATGATATATGGATTGTACATGGGTTGATAAGCCCCCATGGGTCCTACGATGGGAAGCTTTAGATCCGTAGGTGTATACGAAGAATGTGCGACAGTCTCAGAGGTTGTGTGACAACCTCTTGCATCATAATCATCATCATTATTCTTATTGTGTTTATTTTGTTATGTTAATGATGTGATTGTACTATTGCTTTCACTTGTTACTTTCCTATTTGTTCTATCTTTTTATACTTTTATTTGACGATCTTGTATGTATATTGTCCTTACTTGTTTGTGGTATATTGTATACTTGTGGTATTTTTGGTGTTTATTTCAATATATATGATGTATTAGAAATGTTAGTACAAGCGGTGTGGGCTACTGTTGTGGGATATTTTCTAATTGCAGGTGACGTACCCTTAGTGTGTATTTTGTATGTTTTATTTTCTACTTTGCTCAGTCGGCCTATGATACCTACTGAGTACAAGTGGATCATAGTCACTCCTACTATACCTTTCTACCACATATTTTGGTGTCGGTGCGCCCTACATTTCTTGATTCGGGCGGTATTCGGAGCTTTCAAAGTAATGGGTGATTTTCAAGGGTCTAGATGTCTTCTACTACCTTTCTTATAGACTATGTATTTACTTTTATTTCAGAGACAAAGTTTCTCTTATATTTGGACATCTTATGCATTTCATTTGGATTCGAGTTGTATCAAATATGTTCTTATACTTTTGACATCAGGTTTTGGGAGTTATGATTGTATTATTGATTATATTCTTTCTGCATTAATTATACTTATATGGTTCGGCTTCGTTCTAGAAGCCTTACCTTGGGTAATTTTTGTGTTTTTCTCCTTGGTGTATCAGTTTGGGTGATAGACTTACTCGTCATGGTTCTCTGCGACGAGTGCCATCATAACCTTTAGATTTTGGGTTGTGATAGATTCCTCATGACTATATTACACCATTCACAATATTCTCTTGTTCATGGATTATTTACATGAAATTACCTTAGATTTAAAGCATATGATCAAGCTATGTATTATTGATCAAGGCCCAAAATGCACTTCCAATAGACGATAAAATGGTCGCTGTCAAGTAAAGTATCCAACTCAGGTTGGGGTCGAACCCACAGGAAATACATGGAATTATATCTCTCACTTATTGGAATCAACGGGCAGAACTGAAAGTAAATAGGGGGTTTGTAGCAAAAATCTTGAACTAGTAACAGAAATCAACTTTGGTTGAACTAGTAACAGAAATCAACTTCCCGCTGGCTTGTCAACTCAGTAGGCTTATTGTGCTTTGTTGAACCAACCCGGTACCTTGCATGTAAAACCTAATAATTTATGTACCATCAACTGTCTTGTGGAATCATTGATGGACTTCATCCTTTACCTTTTGAGACTCAGGATGTCACACTACTAACTCTTATCCTAGATCCCATTTAACTATTACCTTTTAAGTCTCAAGTTGTTAGATGATAGATAACCGTCTTACATAGATAATACTGATCACCCTAGATCAATATTTAATCTTCAAATTACTGTTGTGATTATCTATTCCTAATCCCTACTCCTTTTGTGAAGTAAGTAGTGATATACTAGGCGGTAGATTAACGTTTGCTACCACTAAAAAATCTATTAAATTGAAGACAACCACAATACATTCAAGAATATTGGTTCGAAACAACTTAGCACTTCCTGTACTTCGTTAATATGCTAGGGTTCCCATAATACTAAATCCATGCTTGAACACATTAAATAATATCACAATGATCAACAAGTAAAAATCCAAAGTCTTCAATTGAATTATCAACCAAAATCAATACAAAGCATTTCCAAGATTAAAATTGGATCTCAGAATCAAATCTAGGTTTGTAAGTATATAGAGTTTCTAAACTAACTAAAAACGTCAAATGGGTATATATAGAGTATAAGGAAACCCTAGGAATCCGTTCTCGAACCAAGAAGGAAAACTGAGGTCAGTGGCCACCTATTGGGATGCCTACGGGCCGTGGGTGGCACCTACGATCTGTAGGTGGTCCACGTAGGTGGCTTCCTTCTCCAGAAGCTCTTGAACTCTCTGGATCATTCTCCTACGCAACCTACTCTATACTCTATGGATCATTCTGCTACGCAACCTACTCTATCGCCTACATACCATAGGTGGCACCTAAGGGTCATAGGTGCCCTCCGTAATTGATAGGGTTTTCTTTTCAGCACTTCTAAGCATCTGGATCTCAAATTTCTGACACCTACTTTGGAACCTATTGGCCGTAGGTAGCACATACATGCCATAAGTGCCCACTTTTGTGGCCAAAAATTTCATCTTTACTCCCTTCTTTCAACATAGTCTTAAAACCTGATTTCCTACAAAAACATAACAAAAACACATCATATCTAACAAAACAACCTAAGTAACTTGCATATTTTCATCGTTTTAAGCATCGAAAGTCGTATGAATCCATAGCACATCAACACCCACAACTTAGA
Organism: Capsicum pubescens; assembly: GCA_030864215.1. NCBI lineage: Eukaryota > Viridiplantae > Streptophyta > Magnoliopsida > Solanales > Solanaceae > Capsicum > Capsicum pubescens. The sequence goes on along the minus strand of CM061538.1, from coordinate 94,060,577 downwards.
ATATTTGTATGTCCTCAGGAAATTTAACAAAATAGAACAGAACAACGACGCTTAACTAGGAGAACTCTAAGATATCTAAGGCAGTCAATCAACACTTAAGCTCAAACACATTACACCCTCCTATTTCAACCTTTAAAAACCAACTGTGTATATACATGAAGCACAGGAATGTGAGATAAGGAAATCAAAATACGACATTAAATTAGCAACAGAAAACCATACATATATACAAGTTACACTACCCAAACCAGCAATCAACTAGGAAAACAACCCATGTGCCATCACAACAAAGAAGTCCCACTCACTCATATGAAATCATGCATGTCAATGAAGGGACGGTTAAGTGACACTCACACTCACAAGAGAAGTTCCAATCAATGTGCATCAAATACCATAGGCTTGCCCTTATTTTCTGTCTTAGTTTTCAGACAGCAAGGTAGGATCACTATAGGACTTTATTCGGCTTGTAATGTAGGTTTGGGGGCTGATATGGTATGTATGGATATATTTAGTGACTTAACCTCCTTGGCACTACACTTACTTGGGGTCCACTTATCAACTAATCTCTTTTATTGCACCCTTATTTCTCCCTTTTTATTCTTTATTGCACATTAAGGTTGGGTGTGGTTTCCTTTATTCTTTCTTTTTCTCCTTTTCATAATTTTTCATTTTCTTTTTATACTACATCCAACCCTACTACCTTTTCTCTAATTTTACCCTTCTTCATACGCACTTTACATTACACACCCCTATGATACCCATCTTCAACTTAAGTAATTTTTTGAGTTGAGGTACACAATATCTAAGGAGAACCCGAGCCAAAACAGGTTCATTGTAGCAAAAATGGGAAGGTGAAAGATGTAACAAGAAAAATAGGCTATACAGGCTCAAAAATAGGGATCAAAGGATACTTACTCACACATGGAAGGTCATTTAGGTTAAAAGTGTGCGAATATTAAAAACAACCTATAATCCCTTCCCAATCAACTATCCTACAACCTAGGAAAGACTAATGACCCGACCCGACCGGGGGCCTTATCATAATGGGCATCCCCAGTCCATCCAAGATCGGGGACCACCCGCAAATACCCAACCAACCGTACAATGCATACCCTATGTGGATGAATTTTGAAGATATAAAAAGATAGCGTATAACTATCCAACTATAGACTCTGGGATAGGTCTATAATCGCGACCGACCTAAATGAGTCCAACTGTCCCCAAACCAACCGATAGCCGTAACCAAACCAAACCATTATCCAAACGATAACCATATGAGTTTCATAATAATTATATATAATCCTAAAATAAAAGAGGATGGAACAACCAACAATCTCGTTAATCGGTATCAACCCCAATACCAATACCAATACTAACGCTAACACCAATACTGATCCCACCCATTCCAACCTATATTAGTTCCATAAAAGAATCTAACCAAAAGAATAACAATATACGATTGGGACATTCCCCCAACCATAGAAAAAACAAATATCCATAATTAATCTAGAGTATGAAATAACATCCATGAAATGGAGCCTTCCGAAAAGATGGAAGCTCACCCTTCAAGCCAAATGCTAATCCCAAAGTCTGATCGCTAAGCAAGTGGAGTAGAATGGTTGATTTCGGCATCACGTCGGGATACAGCCGCCCAAAGATGGGTTAGCAAGTGAACGTTAGCATGAACTCAGGATAAGGATAAAATAGTGCCATTTAATGGAACCAAGTATAACCATCCATATGCACATAAAGGGAATCAGATTAAGCATGAATTTGAAACCATTATCCTGGGTATGTGTAGCTTAACCTTCCTTAACCACCCACGGGTTATATGGGTCCAGTGTAACCCTCTAAATGGGCCCTGATGTGTGTCGCCGCATGAACCGGAGATACCTAAGGAGTAAGGGATTCCCAAGTACCGTCACCCTTCATGATACATATTTGCAGTGTGCTTAGAGGATTCTTGTGTACCTACCCCTTATGTCTGCAAACATGAGTTTCCAGTGTTTGTTCATTGAACTCCCACCTTCACGGTTAGATATCACACCCCGCCATTATTGCCCAATTAAAACCATTTCCAACAAACTAATTGATTATTCCATTTATATTTACCAAGGCTATTAATAGTGGTATCATCATACCGACTATAACTTGCAAGTATTTTCCTTAGAAAAACCTTTTAAGGTAAAGGGATTCCCGTGTATCCATTCACAAAGTTTACTTGGGGGAGTCTCATGTACCCCGAAAGCATCCTATTATTCTATTATCTTGGGGGATTCCATTGTACCCCACAAGTGTTCCATTATGTTTGCTTGGGGGATTCCATGTACCCTGCAAGAATGTTAATTAATCAAACCATTACCACCAAAACCATTCCAAATCATTTGAATATAAACCATTTAGAGTTCCATTACCAAGTTTAAACCATGCAATAGTTCCATTAAAAACCCAATAACATAGTGAAATCATCATCATAGGCATTTTATCAAACATATTGGGGGCATATATTTCCAAAATCAAATCCAATTACCAAACAATCATTTCCATGCAACCAATTATCAAAAACCTCCATTAATTCATATAAACGCATAAATTAAACATGGGAAAACCTTAACCAAACATTTATAACCAAAACCCCCAAATTATATTTGAAAACCCAAAAGCATACAACATTCAAATCATGAAAACATTGTATAAAATCTATGCCTTTAATTGGAACTAATAATTAGAGAAGAGAACATGCCTTAAACCGAGAAGATGATTGAGAGAAATCCCCAACACAAGCCCCAAATTAATCCTTAAGATGAAACCCTAGCTTCATTCGCCCAATAACATTAGAGAGGATTATAGAATGTTTTCTAAGTCTTAATGAATAAAATTATAGGGAAAATAACCTTCCAAGTGAGTTAAAAATTGAGGGGCTGTGTTAGGTTAAGTGGGGAAATATCTAGATTTCCCTCACTTAGACAACATTTAATTCCCGTCATGGGGTACGACTGATCCATATGGCTCGCACTCTCCCTGAACGAGTGGTACCCACCACTCGTACCCTAGGCCTCCCGCTTGGACCCAACACTGTCCAAGGTATGACTACGACTAGTACCTATAAACCGTACCCCTGGAAGAATAGAACCAAAAGAGGATTGAACATTGTCCATCATATGAGTCCATAGTACGACTCGTACCTCAGCTTACGACTCATAGTGATCCACTCGTACTTTGATTTATCCTAAGTCACTGAGTCTAAGATTAAGTAAGTGACCAACCAGCCCATACCCATCGATACGACTAGTACCAAATAGATCGTATCCATTCCAGTAACCAAATCAAACCTACCAACCAACACTAGTCAGCATACGACTAACCCATACCACTCGTATCCCAGTGTACCAGTCATTTCCCCTTGTCGTACCCTTTCCAGAGACCGGAAATCTAGGTAATTTTCTAAGGTTCAGAAACTAGGGTGTTTCAGTCTTTCCCACTAGGTTCATTCATCCCAAAGACGGACAAGGTAGGGTAAACACAAGCACAGTTCATTTGCATTATCTAATATCAATCCTACCTTTAACCAAGTTAGAAAACAATGATATAAATATATTAATCTTTCCGTTAATGAAGTTTTAAAATAAAAGTATGTTGAAGAACATTCCTTCCGCACGAATCCCAGGAGCAGAAAAAAATATGGATATTTGGACTTTATGTCCTCTTCTACTTCCCATGTAGCTTCTTCCTCTTTATGGTTCTTCCATAGAACCTTAATCAAAGAAATATCCTTGGTCAATAACCGTCAAACCTATCTATCCAATATTTCAACCAAGACCTCTTCATAAGACAGAGAATCTGAGATACCCAATCCTTCCAAAGGAACAAACCAAAGAAGAATCACCAAGACACTTCCATAACATAGAGATGTGAAATAACAGATAAATAGAGCTCTATATGGAAGGTAACTCCAATTCATAAGCCACATTACCAATCCTTTGCAAAATCGCATAAGGACCAATAAACTTGGGACTGGGCTTCCCCTTCATACAAAATACAATTACTCTCTTCATGGGAGATACCTTTAAGAACACCCTTTACCCAACCTCAAACTCTAAGTCTCTACACCTTATATCTGCATAGGAATTTTGTCAACTTTGGGCAGCCTTAAGCATATCCCGAATTACCTTTACCTTTTCCATAACCTGATAAACCAAATCTGGACTGAACATATCCAACTCATCGAGTTTGAACCAACCAATAGGAACCTATACCTCTTACCATACAATGCATCAAAAGGGATCATACCAATACTAGATTGATAGCTATTATTGTAAACAAACTCCACCAAAGGCAGATGCTCAACCCAACTACCACCATAGTCAATCACACACGCCTAATAGATATCCTCCAATGTCTAAATAGTCCTCTCTGCTTGCCCATCCATGTGTGGATGAAAAGTAGTACTTAGACTAACCTTAGTCCCCAATCCCTTCTAAAAAGACCGCCAAAAAAAGATGAAAACCGCATAGCACAATCAGAGATAATAGAAACATGTACCCAATGCAGCTTCATAATCTCATAAAGATACAACTTACATAGTCCTCCACCAAAAAGGTAGTCCTCACTGGCAAGAAGTGAGCAGACTTTGTCAGCCTATCCACAATGACCCAAATCTAATCAAATTAGTTCTGACACCGAGGAAGACTAGTGATGAAATCTATATTAATTACCTCTCATTTCCATTTGGTCAAATTAATTTCTTGATACAACACACGAGGCCTCATGTGCTCAACTTTAACTTGTTGACACAACATCCACTTGGTTATAAAATCAACCACATTTCTTTTCATATCATTCCACCAATATATCTCCTTGAGATCATAATACATATTTGTCAAACAAGGATGAACAACATAGCACCATTCACGTACCTCAACCAAAATCCTTTGTCATTACCCATCGACATCAGGAACACACAACCTCCCTTGATATCATAAAGTACTATCGCCACTGGTCTCAAAGACTATTACGTTTTGTCCACCAACATCACTCTTGATTTTCATCAAGACAGGATCTAGCACTTGTTTCTCCTTAACCTCTATACCAAGAGACAACCTAACCACTTCCTGAACCATCACACCACTATCTTTGGAGCCCAAGAGATGAACTCTAAGATTGGCCAAGAGGTGAATATCCTTCACTAATACCTGCTTTCCTTTCTCCACGTGGGCCAAACTCCCCATGGACAACCTGCTAAAAACATAAGCAACCATGTTAGCTTTACCTGGGTGATAGTGAAGACTCATATCATAGTCCTTGAGAAGCTCCAACCATCTCTTTTACCTTAGATTTAGCTCCTTCTTAGTGAACACATATTGTAGACTCCGATGATCGAAAAAGATGTCTACGTGCACTCCATACAAATAGTACTGCCAAATTTTCAATGCAAAAACCACTACCAATATCTCTAAATCATGAGTATGATAGTTCCTCTCATGCACCTTCAACTGCCTGGAAGCATAGGAAATCACCTTCCTTTGTTGCATGAAAACATAACCAAGTCCCTCCCGAGATACATCAAAATAAACCACAAACCCCTCATTGCCTTCAGGAAAAGTAAAAACCAGAGCCAAAGTTAGCTTATCCTTAAGATTTTCAAAAAGTCCCCTCACAAGAATCCGACCAAGAAAACTTGACCTTCTTCCGAGGTAATTTGGTCAAAAGAGCAGTTATCTTCGAAAAGATTTCCACAAACCAACTATAATACCCAGCCAAACCCAAGAAACTCCAAATGTTGGCTGAAGTCGTAGGCCTAGGCCACCCTTTTAACCACAACCACCTTTTGCGGATCCACCATGATCCCCTCGCTAGAAATAATATATCCTAAGAAAGTTACAACGTTCTACCAAAATTCACACTTAGAAACTTGGCATACAACTGTTGTTCCTTCAAGGTCTACAACACCACACGGAGGTGATTAGCATGATCCACCTCACTTTTAGAATAAGCCAGAATCTCATCAATAAACACAATGGCAAAAGGATGCAAGAACTGTCTGAAAACGCTATTCATCAAATCCATAAATGCTGCTGGGGCATTAGTCAAACCAAATGACATCACCAAAAATTCAAAGTGCTCATACCGAGTATGAAAAGCCGTCTTAGGGATATCCTCCCCCCTAATCTTAAGATGATGATATCTTGATCGAAGATCTATCTTAGAAAAGAACTTGGCACCTTGCTACTGATCAAACAAGTCATCTATCCTTGGAAAAGGATACTAGTTCTTCACGGTTACCTTATTTAACTATCGATAGTCAATGTACATCTGTAGGGAACCATCCTTCTTATGCACGAACAACACCGGTGCACCCCACAGGGATACACTAGGACGAATAAACCCTTTATCCAAAAGATCCTTAAGTTGCTCCTTGAGTTTTCTCAACTCATCTAGAGCCACTCTATAAGGAGGAATAGATATTCGACAATTGTTCAAAACCAAATCACCACCAAACTCAATTTCCCTTATCCGGAGGAACACCAGGAAAATCAATTGGAAAGACTTCAAGAAACTCATTTACCATCGGAAATGAATGTAAATAAGGACCATCCGAGTTAGAATCTTTAACCTAAACCAAGTTATAAAGACACACTTTGGATCTAAGGAACCACCATACCATTCTATAACCGGTTCACCAGAGAACCTAAACACAAACTTACAGTTCTGACAATCTAAGCGCACATAATAAAAGTGTAACCAATCCATCCCCAGGATAAAATCAAAATCCAACATATTTAATTCAAACAAATCCACCTAGGTCTGCCTACCACCAATAGATACCACACACCACCTATAGACTCTTTTAGCAATAATTGAGTCACCTACCGAGGTAGAAATGAAAAAAGGATCCGAAAACATCTCAGGATCAAAACCAAGACATACAATCAGATTTGGGGTTACATAAGAAAGAGTGAACCCCAGATCAAGTAGACAATATATGTCATAAGGAAAACGTTATAACGTACCAGTTACGACATTAGGTGATTCCTAAGATTCCTAATGAGATGAAAGATCATACAATCTGTTTCTACCAGCATCAGTACCAAAAGCAAGAGTAGACACAAAAGTCATACCACTAGGTATAAGAGTAGAAGATGAAGAAACTAGAGCCTTTACTACTCCCGATGCACCCTTACCAATTAGAAAATTCCTGAGCATATGGCCTGGCTGACCATATTTAAAACACCTATACCTTTCTTCATCACAAAAACCTTTATAAAGATGACCAAAGAACTGGAAAGAAGGGCATGAAGAAGTTGACTGTGCCCCAGTTGCCTAAGATTGGGCACCTTGTTCCTAGAAATTATCACTACCTCACTGACGGCTATCACTCAAATACTTTAGGAAAAGAGAGCCAGTAGTAGAGAAGGAACCAGAACTTCTCCACTTTTCTTTGGCCATTTGACGTCATTTTAACAACCCTGTAGTTGAGCACCACCTTGCTCAGAGAACCTGCTTCTCTTACCCTGCCTCTCTCCAAACTTCATTAATTTTTTTTATCCTCCACCTGTTGCCTGTGGACAACCAGCCTCAAAATGTCCATATTCTTTATTAGTAATGCAGTCTTGGTTTCAAGGATCAAATCCCGAGATAGTCCAGAAGTGAACTTCTTATCCTCGCTGTCGTATCAAAAACAAAATTCGGAGCATACATTGATAGGTAGTGAAACGTTAGGGCATATTCCTTGACAATTATCTTTCCCTGCTTAAGATTCACAGACTCCTCCATCTTTGGTTTCCTCAGCTCCTGAGCAAAGAAACAATCCAAAAAAGCATCAGAAAAAGGCCTCCCATAAGGATAATTCCTTAACATTACCTTTATCCCTATCCTACTCTTCGTACTATTGGTACACAACATCTTTGAGCTGATAAGCCTCAAAATTTACACCTTCCATATTTTTGGCCTGCATCACCCTAAATATTTTCTCTATTTTATCCAAGAAGCCCTGTGGATTCTCCTCCACCTTCACTTTAATAAAAGTAGGAGGATTCATCTTCATAAACTGGCCAACCCTTGTGGATTCAGCAGATAAAGCACCAAAAGCATCCCGCTCATCCTGAACAACAACCAAATGAGCAATAGCATGAACAGATTGGTGAAATTCTGCATTAGTCACCTCTCCTTGAGGAGGACTAGTAGCAATCAGAGGAACTTTTGAATAATCAGGGATAGGAACCTAAGATCTAGTATGAACTCCAGGTGTAGGGTGTACCCCATCAACGTCATCTCTAGATAGGATAGTAGAATTTTCTTGTGTTCCAGATCATCAAGGCTTGATATGAAAATTGAACAATCAAGGATTATAGAAGATTCCAAGTCACAGACTCCAAGCTTGAAAATAAAATACAAATAAAGTGAAACATTCCTAAATGCACTGTAGCATCTCTCTTATGAGTGTGGCGTGCTGCATACCCCTATAAGAGTCTCTATTAGACACAACTTTGTTGACTCCCAATTGACCATGAACCTAAAACTCTTCTACTAAATTGACAAGACCCATCGGGGGCCTTGTTGTAATGGGCATCCCAAGTCCATCCAGGACCGGGGATTACCCCTAAATACCCAACCCAACCGTACAACACATACCCTAATGCAGATGAATTTTAAACATATAACAAGATAAAGTATAACTATCCAACTCCAGACTCTGGGATAGTTCTATAACTGCGATTGACCCAAATGAGTCCAACCATCGCCAAACCAGCCAATAGGCTTAACTAAATCAAACCATTATCTAAACCATAACCATACGAGTTCCATAATAATTATATATAATCCCAAAATAAAAAAGGATGGAATAACCAACAATCCTATCAACCAGAGTCATCCCCAATAACAATACCAATACTAAGGCTAACACCATTACTGATCCCACCCATTCCAGCCCATAGTAGTTCCATAAAAGCCTCTAACCAAAAGAATAACAATATTCGATTGGTACATGCCCCCAACCATAACCAAAACCAATATCCATAATTTATCCAGAGTATGAAATAACATCCATAAAATAAAGCCTTCCAAAAAATAGAAGCTCACCACTTCAATCCAAATGTTGATCCCAAAGTCTGATCACAAAGCAGAAGAAGTGGAACAACCAATTCTTGCAAAAAGGATACAAATGCTTAAAGATGGGTTAGCGGGTGAACACTAGTATGATCTCAGGATAAGGATAAAATAGTTTCATTTAATAAAACCAAGTGAAACCATCCAAATGCACACAAACCATATATATATATATAACCATGCCAGGAAAGGGAATCGGGTTTAGCATGCATTTGAAACCATTAACCTGGGTATATGTAGCTTAACCGTCCTTAACCACCCATGGATTATATGAGTCCAGTGTAACTCCTTGAACGGGCCCCGATGTGTGTAGCCGCTCTAATTGAAGATACCATAAGAGTAAGGGATTCTCAATTACCCCCACCCTCCATGATCCATATGTACAGTGTACTTAAGAGGATTCCCGTGTAACTCATAGTATCGTATAAAGTTGCCATTCCCTATCCATCATGTTGGCAAAAATGAGTTTCCAGTGTTTGTTCATAGATCTCCACCTTCATGGTTAGTTATCTCACCCCAGAATTATTAATCAATTAAAACTATTTCCAACCAACCCATCCATTATTGTATTTATATTTACCAAGGCTTTTTATAGTGGTATCATCATACTGACTATAACTTACAAGTATTGTCCTTAGCCAAACCTTTTAAAGGTAAAAGGATTCCCGTGTACCTATTCACCAAGTTTACAAGTATATCATACCGACTATAACTCAAAGGAATGTTTATTAACCAAACCATTACCACCAAAACCATTCCAAGCAATTTAAACTATTTAGGGTTCCATTATCGAGTTTAAACCATACAATAGTTCCATTAAAAATCCAATAACATAGTGAAATCACCATCATAGGCATTTTATCAAACATATTGGGGGCATAGTATTTCCAAAACCTAATCCAATTACCAAATAACCATTCCTATGCAACCAATTATAAAAAACCACCATTAATGCATATAAAAGCATAAATTAAACATAGGAAAACCATAACCAAGCATTTATAACCAAAATCCCCAAATTATACAAAAGATTACAATATTCAAATCATGAAAACATTGTATAAAATCCATGCCTTTAGTTGGAACTAACAATGAGGGAAGAGAAAATGCCTTAAACTGAGAAGATGACAGAGAGAAATCAGCATCACGAGCCCCAAATTAATCCTTTATATGAAACCCTAGCTTTCTTTGCCCTAGAACTTTAAAGAAGAATTGAGAGTGTTTTCTAAGTGTTAATAAATAGAATAATATGACAAATAACCTTTCAAGTGAGTTAAAAGTAGTGGGTCCTTGTTAGGTTAAGTGGGGAAATATCCAGATTTCCCTCACTTAAACTGCATTTAATTCCCGTCATAGGGTAGGACTGAGCCATATGGCTTATACCCTCCCTGTACGAGTGGTACCCACCACTCATATCTTAGGCCTCCCTCTTGGACCCAACATTGTCCAAAGTATGACTCACCTAAACTAAAATCATACCCAAGTATATGACTAGTACCCATAAAGCGTACCCCTGGTAGAATAGAACCAGAAGAGGATTGTACTCTATCCACCATGCGATTCTATGGCATGACTTGTACCTTGGCTTATGGCTCATAGTGAGTCACTCATACTTAGATCCAACCTAAGTCACTAAGTAAAAGATTAAGTATAGTGACCAACCAACCCGTACCTACTGATACGACTCATACCAAATAGATTGTACCCATTATAGTAACCAAATCCAACCCACCAACCAACACTGGTCAACATATTACTAACCCAAACTACTTGTATCCCAGTGTATGAGTCATTTACCCTAGTCATACCCTGTCTAGAGACCAAAAATCCAAGAAATTTTCTATGTTCTAGAAACTAGGGTGTTTCAACAAACTAGGCAAGTTCTGGATTCAACACACAAATAGAACAAAGTAGTATCTCACACACACATGGCATAGGGTCACATCACAAACTACTACCTTATCCGATTCATGCAATTGTTATCTATGATTACCATGTCACTCCCCCTAATACTATAACAAGATTCAACATTGTCACATATTTATACACATCACACAATTTTAAATCAAATTTTTAGAGGGGTATTATTGTTCTGAAAAATTAACAACAAATATGTCAATTGCTCTAAATACTCAAGAAACTCCTAATTACACAAACACACAACACAATATGAAACAAAATACAATATGAGACAAAATTAACCAAGACATGCTGGTTCTGCAACTATACCATGGTGGATAGGAAAAAATGCGACAACTAAAACCCACCGTGGTTATGGTACACCTCACCCCAATCATAAGACTGCGCACTCACAGTTTCTCTCAAATTATGTGTGGCCCATCTTAGAGCCTGGCAAATAAAATGTCGTGCTCCTGTAAAACCTTCTATCTACCTCTCTTGGTCCCAACTATAGGGACTACCTCATCATCCTCCACGAACAATTCAAAGCTTCTAGGTCCATGCGGAGGTATTGACTGAACAGTTAGAGTTATAACTGGAAGGGTGGCCAAATTATTATCTCAATAAGAGAGCGAGTCTTTTCCTATAGTATGGCTACCTTCTCTCTAATTTACCCAGATCGCGTGCATCGTTACTACTATATTGTGCTAATACTCGGCCCTTGAAAGCATTTATACGATTATGCACCTTTGCTCAAAACTCTGACATCTCAGCCCTGTGTGTAACCTATAATCTTATCTCTGCCACCTCAAGTGTTCTCAAACCCAAAGTTGGATCAGATCGTACGATAATGACACCTTGGCCTAAACATTCTCTAGCCGGGTAGTGGTAGCACTCCGACTGTCTACTAAGCTCTGTAATTACTCACGTGATACAAAAACTATACCTGATGTAGCAGCTATAGTAGAGGGGTAAAGGGGCAATGTAAATGTCCCAACTGGTTCCGAAGTGGAGGCTAGAACAGAAGTTGATGTGGTAGGGTTTCCCTCACCCTATGTTCTCATCTCGAAGGCCTCTCTCTGTTCCCATATCTCAAGATCCATGCTAACTCCAACATCTCCTCCCTCTCTATCACTTTATTTTGTAGGAATTGATTATCCCTTAGACTGGGATGAAATTACTATAAGAAGCGTACGGGATCTTTGTGCAAGGACCGAGTTTGATGGATCCTTAATCATACTAGTACGAGCCACTCTTGTTGCAACTACTCTCATATAAACACCAAATAAGGAAATAAAAGCGTAGTAGTATCCCTAAGCACCTGATTATGTATCTCATATCTGATGGTATCCTCAAAGTCAATATCATATAACTAGCTTCCATACTCATAATTAGTGTTGTTCCATTCCAAGCATGCAAGTTGTCTGCCACTATTAGATATAAGTGATAACGCAACAACAGCCACAAGAACTTCACGATAGAATTCAGTGCCACCTTCTTAATCATACCTTACCCATTGACCCAAGAGGTATTCACTCCAAGAGGTAAAATATAAATGGTGATCCACCTCACCAAATTAACCCACTCACTTCTGTGCTCAACCTCTATCATTGCGTGTTCATCATATGTCAATCTCAATTAGTGATGACACTCAGCTGTAGATGCAGGAGTTATATTATTTGGGCCAAAATGAACTCGACTGATGGTTGTCTCAGAAATATCAACCATGACCCCATTCATAAGTTTCTGCTCCAGCTGAGATTCTCAGCATTCCTCCTACCTTTAGGCATAGTCAAAGATATTGTGACATGGTAGGATTCAGAGAACTCACACACTAATGCTGGGCTGTATGAACCTATGGGTCTAGTCATCCACCCCAGCTGATACCTCTAAAATGTAGCCCGCAACAAAGGTGATCCATCCAACGCAGACAACTCGACCTATCTCGGTCACAAAGCTTTTCCACTCATATAAAGTCTAAAGTCCCTCAATGCACTATCTCGGGTTTACCTCATCAATAGGCTCGACAGAGATGTGGATAGGATTGAAGGTCTAGTTAGTCAGAGATGGTGGCTTTGTATCTGGTATAGGATCCTGATGTGGAGTTTGGTTTGTAGCTTCCTCAGATTGGGGTATTGCTAATGTTTGCACATGATCTGTTGCCTCAGACTCATACTAGGACCCTTCCTTAGACTGGGGTCTTGTTCATTCATATATGGTGTAGCTTAAACTCTACCTCCTCTTTATTAGCATCATCATCCTCATCATCCTCATTATCTCCCTCCTTAAACTGGGAAGAATGTCGAAGTAACATCCTAGCCTTCTTCATTCTTAGCCTGATAAATGATGTAGTGACCTATGGCTGAGCTCTATGCGAAGTACAAGTAGGTCATTTGACACATTATAAACGCTCTGTATGTGGTATACCTAAGGTAGCCTGAATGATAGTATCGACTATAGTATTTTTCTAGGCCCTATCAGTGACGACATCACTCTTGTTGGGGCTGCTCTAGTCGGGCAATAGGGTATTCCTCCATTGATCCACTACTCTGAAGTAGTCATCCCTTTGTATCAAAGGTACAACCTTATTCTTTTTAGCCTTTGGTGTCATATGTACCTAAAAAACAAAGTGTTAGTGTCTGACAAATAGTGAGGGACTGCAAAATTTGAAGAAAAGCTCACAATTTGAAAACTTTGAAATTTTCCTCAATTTTTGCATCCCTATAACTTATAACCAGTCCCAACAAGTCCAAATGCATAGATTCTACTAGAATCAATTTTTAAACACAAAGTAGCAAGCAAGAATTTTTGGCTTGCTCTAGCTTTTCAAATTCAACTGCCATTTCTGACATGATCTTAGGGTTTAATTCTAGAATAATGCTCCACATCAATATATTTAGGATAATTCAAGGATCCTATATACAAGTTTTTTTATTTCTATATATTTTGCATGAAAATAAACATACCAACTGACTTATTTCAAGCTTAGCACAAGATACCACTATTAGGAGGCAAAAATGTTACCTTTTCTTTGAAGAATTGAAAGTGAAATATGAGAAAGTGAATTGAAACCTAAGATTGAATGCATACTTAGTGATTCTGTACAAGTTGGTGCCGAGAACTATTAATATTTAACCTTTACTCATGTATGGCAGTGGGTAGTTTGAATTTTAAGAGGGAAAAGGATTTTTTGAGGATTTATAAGTTTAAAAGTGGGTTAGGAGTCTTAAATAAGAAAAAAAGGGTTGGTGTAGGGTTATATTAGGTCAAGATGGCCCCAAATTTTTAAATAAAAAATTGGCCCAACCTTGGCCACTTATGGTAGACACCTATAGACTGTAGGTAGTACCTACAGCCTATAGGTTTCCATCGTAGGTGTGCCTAAATTTTTGACCATATTCCCTACTCTCTGGACTTTGTATTCAGACACTTACTGCACTAGTTACTAAGTCATAAGTGGTATTTACGACCTCATAAGTATGTTCAGAAGTTCGAGTCCAGAAAATCCCCAAAAATTCTCAAATTTTCTTTAAACATTTAAAGCACAAGTTACCTAGTTCACGTAGGACTGTGACCTTCATGATTTGGCCATAAAGTCCCCTTACTTGGAATATCATGAATTAAGCATTGTATTACTATGTTTCAGGTCGTTCCTCATGCCACTGTGCCTACAAAAAAAGAAAAACACTCTTGAACACTAAAATAATAGGTTGCCTCCCACCTAGAACTTGATTTAATGTCGTGGAACGACGTGGCTAAGTTGGTTACTCAGACTTCACCAACAAGCCCATGGGTTGCGTCCCATGCAGCGCTTGATTTAATGTCATGGAATGATGTGGATACCTTGACTACTCAAAATTCATCAAGTTAACCAAAGGAATAACCTCCAGGATCATCAATATGATGGATAACCGACACCACCCTCATGTCAGCTAGCTGCTTCATAGTTTTTCAGATGTTGAAAGTTACTTCCTCACCATTGACTCTGAACTTAAGCTCCCCCTTCTCCATGTCACCCATTACCCTACACGTGGCCTTAAATGGTCTTCCTAATATGATAGGTATCTCAAAGTCAACCTCACAACCTAAAATGACTAAGTCGGCTGAGAAAATGAAGTTATCAACTTTTACCAACACATCAAACAAAATACCCACGGGTTTCTTTACAGTGCAGTCTACCATCAACAACTGCATAGTAGTCGGTTCTTAAGGGCTCAAGTCCAACTGCTTGAAAAAAGCCAAGGCATCAAATTAATGTTGGCTCCTAAGTCACACAACTCTATGGAGAATTCGGATGTCCCAATGGTACATGGGATTGTGAATACGTTGGGATCACCCTTTTTCTGGGCGAGAGACTTAGAAGTGACTGCACTATAGTGGTGCAATGCACCAACTCCCTCAAAAAAAGTTTCCCTCTTTCTTGAACCTAAGTCTTTCATAAACCTATCATATCTAGGCTTCTAGTCCAGAGCCTCAAGAAGAGGGATGTTCAAGCTCAACCACTTTAGCATCTGGATAAATTTATTAAACTCCCATTTCTCTTTCTTCTATTTCAGTCTTTAAGGAAAAGGTGGGGGCGGTCGTGAAATTTTTTTCACTACCGGCTCATCAACCTTACCCTTATCTTTATCCTCTCCAACCCTAACATTAGCAAATACCGCCTTGTCTGACTCAATGACAGGTGTGTCAACAACTATAGTACTATAATCTTTTAACTCATCCATAGGAGGCACCGAGGGATCAAAAGTAGACTTACCACTTCGAATGGTAATAGAAAGACAATGTCCATCATTCTTAGGGTTCTGGACCGTATTTCTTAGAAGGGTACTCCAGCTGGCTTTGATTCAAAGTGGCAGATATCTTCCCATACTGATGCTCTAACTGCTTGATATCAGTTACATTAGACTCAACCTTCTGGGTCAAACCTGATATATCATCCCTAATATCCTTAAGGCACGTTTCTTGATTTTCTTGACCCTTCACCAGTTTAGACAACATCACCTCCATTCTCAATTCAGTATCATGCCTGCCTAGCCAAACAAACCTATCTCCCTTCTCCTTGTAGTCATCTTTCCATCTCCTATCACCATCATATTCCCTACTGCGATCTCATTATCTATCTCTATAATAGGTTTGACCTTGGTTTCCTTTCCCTTTGGCTTGGAAACCCACCAGTTCTTGATTAAGATACTTAGCCTCCTACTCTATTCAGACTCATAAGATCTAGAGGCTACACCCTAAGACCTTACTGTGTTCACCTTCTCAGAATTCACTTTTGCTAACTGCTTAGTTAACAACCCAGTATCAGTCCTCATCTATGTAATCTCTTGCACTATTGAGTCATCAACCACTCTATGGTCACTAAAAGCTCCAATGGTATATGTACCAACACCCCTATCTACCTCCTGAGTATACCATACTCGGTTGGTGAGAGAGATCTGGTCAAGAATATCATATGTTATTTCCCAGCGTAATATCATGGTTGCTTCTCTAGTGATTGTTTCTATAATCACTTTTAAACTAATGGACAGGGTGCTATTAGAATATCTCCAACAAATTTGTCCCTAATATGTGATGATTAGGAACCATACCCAACTTATTCTTAAACTGAACCAAGCCTCATACATTGACTTAGAATGTAGCTGTATGAAGTTATGTATGTCATTTTTTAGCTGCAACATCCTGTCCGGAGGAAAGAATTGGTCTAAGAATTGCCAGCGACACTCATTCCAAGTGGTGATAGATCCTCTAGGAAGTTCCCCTAACCACAAAGAAGCTTCTCCAGTTAATAACTCAACACTGTATTCACCGAAAACGTTGCCAAAATTTTGATCAATGCCTAAACTACACTTTTAATAGAAGATACTGTTAAGTAAAGTAACCTAACTCAGATTGGGTTCGAACTCATAGGGAATACGTGGAATTATATCTCTCACTTGCTAAATCAACCAGAAGAACTCAAAGTAAATGGGGGGTTAGTAGTAACAATCTCAAACAAGTAATAGAAATCAACTTTGATTGTAATCAGTCGTAAACAAACACTAGGATTTTGTTCTTCATGGTTTCTCAACTTAGTAGGCTTATTCGTACATTTGAGGATGTAAAGTAGAGCTAAGATTCACTTGCATATCCAAACCTTTCTAAAAAGATCTCCAAAACTAAGAAGTAAGTTGTATGCCTCTGTCATATATAATAGATACAGGTGCACCATGCAATCTAAAAATCTCCTAAATATACAACTTTGTTTAGTCCTTTCCTGAATAAGTCATTCTCACAAGTAAAAAGTGAGACGACCCAAATGGACATGAGTGGAACCTACACTAATATTCCTATGGGATAACCATCTAAACCAAATCATAACACAATCATTTAGTCAATATTAAGATGAGGTTATCATAAAACCAACTTACTGATAATAATACAAAGCTAATCATTATTTATGTGAAATAAAAAAATTGCTATTGAAATCCCCAAGACTAAAAAGTCATTACAAGAACTTCTAAAACGAAAATCATGTATAAAAAAATATCCAAAATAAATAAAGATAAAGAGTGTCTCATTGCCCGAAAAAAGAACAAGAACTAATATGATAATTCACAGAAGCCTGAAGATGGAGTGCTCACCTTTGGATCGAGATAAGCTATCAAATGGTATAGATGAGGTCATGTTTGAGCCTTTGGAACACTTTCTACACTCAACAAAAGAAGAGTACATGATAGTATAAACACCAGCCACTATGTACTGGTAGGTATCATAGTCAACTTAATTTAATAGCATGTACATAACATAAATCAAATAACAAGTCGAAAGGCATCAACACATAGAAATTATTCTATGAATCTGCAATTACCTCAATGATAAGCCAAACAATGCTTACAAACAAGCCATGTAACCGTCATGTATATCATCATATTGTAAAGCACAAAATCAATAGTAATATCGTTAGCAGAACTATGTCCATTTCAATCTCACAACAAGATCACCATAAGCTCGTTATTAGCTTACTTAACATACGATCTCTCAAAATGAACACTAATCTGTACACACTTGCTAAGGGACTTATTTTTACCCAACTAGTCATGACTTATAGGGGACACTATAAGTCCATGTACCATTTTGGCGTGGTACCCAATCTTTCATAAATAAGTAAAATCAATAATCATATTCGTACCGACGTGGTACCCAATTCTCCATAATTGTATTATATACATTTTACTAAATTTACACTATCTTTCAAGATACAATACAACGTACTAAATTTACAAGAGCACTTAAAATGATAAGGCTATTCAATCAAGTTCAATTTTCAGTAATTATTCATACAAGTGCCAACAATCCAAATATCATCAAATTCAAGTATGCTCGGAGATCAGTCAGCAAACATCCAATTTAGAAGCAAACACAAAACTAAGTTGAGTTTAGACTCTAGTTAAACCGTAACCTACCTCAACCGAAGAATCCAAATGTCACTAGTCAACAAGTGGCCTGCCCTTCCTCAAAATTTTGGAACGTTCAAAATCTGTTCAAATATATAATCCTCAAAAGAATATGAATCTAATGACACCCATTTTATAAATTCTTACACTATAAAGCCTAGGCCTTAAACCTAATTAGTCAAAAATTGATAGTTGATCGACAATCTTATGGAAATTCCCGAAAGCCTAAGCCTAAACACAAAAATAATAATTTCAAATCATCAAACTTACAACAACAATTAGCCCAACTCTTTCTATCATAATTACCTAAAGTGCCATGATAATCCTACGAGAAACAGTAGCAATAATACTATTTAATAGCTTGAAAATTCTTAGCCATGCTACTGTTATATCCTTAGCCTAATGGTTAGTGTCATTATTACTTAATTATTATGTAATGATTACCTTACTTTAGTTTTCATAGCCTACACGTTACGTTCTAATGCACTTTGACACTAGAATTCAATTTACTCCATATCATTATGGCCTAATAATGAGAAATTATAATCTCAGCATTAATGCCCAATCATTAAGCCATGATTGCTTCATTATTGTATTTTTATAAGTAAAAGTAAACAAGAAAACCATTAATACTATACAATTGACTTTGAGAGAATTATCTGTATCCTAGTACAAATTAAAATTAGAGCTCTCATTTGAAATCTTTGTTTCCTCGAAGCCGTGCAATCCAAGCTTCTCGAAGAATCCTCTTGTGTTTCAGTTGTTGTTTTTATACAGAGGATTTAAACCTACTTTTAATTAACTTGAACGTAGGTTATGGGATATAGGGAAAAATTTTAATTTTGATTGATTAACCTACTAATTAAACTAATTATCTAAAATATCCAAAAAATTTAATAAATCCTCAAAATTTGTTGGAAACCCCATAAAAATAAATTAAATATATAATTTGACCTAAAAGTATATTCCGAACCTATTGAAAATATTACAATACTAAATCAAGAATCTTGATCCAAAATTGACCGTGATCGAACTTAACTTTCTTAAAACTCAATAACTAAACAAATGACTTAAATTACTCCTGAACATCTCAAGAATAAGTACTATCCATCCTTGTAAGTCATAAATTACGTATATAAACGACAGGGGAAAGACAAGTAAAATTCACAACATAACTAGAAGGGTCATTACATCAGATACCAATTAAACAATTGTTCATCCCCGAACGATCAAACAAGAAATAAGAAGGGAAACTAAGGAATTTCCTGATTCATCAAAAAAATTTGGATACTTGATATGCATGTCTGCTTCGGTCTCCCAAGTGGCCTCCCCCATAGGACGATTCTTCCACTAGAGCTTCACAGATGTTATCTCCTTAGTCCTCAACTAACGGACCTCTATATCAAGAATAGCAATAGGTTCCTCTTCATAAGAGAGGTTTTCATCTAATAAGTTCCAATCCCAATGAATTATGTAATTACCATCACCATAAAACTTCTTTATTATAGATAAATGAAACATGGAATGAACTCCCGATAAACTCGGAGGCAATGCTGATCTATAGTCCATCGACCCACATACTTATGAATGTCAAATGGCCCAATATATCTAGGACTAAGCTTACCTATTTTTCCAAAATGAATGGCACCCTTTATTAGTGATACCTTGCTAAACACCTGCTTACTATCCATGAAGTGCATATCTCCCACTTTCTTATCTGCATACTCTTTTTTCCTGCCTACAGATGCTATAAGTTTCTCCTAAATTAACCTAACCTTCTCCAATGAGTCCCTCAACAGATCAATACCCTACAGTCTTACCTTAAAGGAATCAAACTACCCAATGGGAGATCTACACCTTCTCCTATACAAAGCCTCAAAAGAAGCCATACCAATACTTGAACAATAAATGATATGATATGAAAACTCGACCAAAGGTAGGAACTGATCCCAGTGACCTCCAAAATCATCATACATACATATAGCATATCCTCTAATACCTGAATAGAACCATGCTTCTCCAAAGTATTGGGTAGACAATTAATGAAATCCATTGCTATCCTCTCCCATTTTCATTCAGGGATAGTGTAACGCCCCGAGATTCCATCCCGAGATGTCACATGGTGCTTATGACCCTGAAGGTCCACAAGCTAACCCTTTACTGATATTTGTACCTGTACACTGCATAATATCTGAAATAAATACAGAAACTAGACACAAGGTTCAACACATCTATGAATACGCATAATATAGATAACTGAATACTAATACATCCATATGAAAAGCCTCTAAATTGTATGAACGGTGGAGGTGATGGGAAAGGTCCCCAATTAACTCCGTCAACTGAAAATAAACAAAGTCTGAAATAATAATAGTAAACTGAGATTCATCCTCGAAAGAAGAGGACTCACTGCTACTACTGCTGACTGGGACTGAACTGCTGAGGATACTCTAGATTTTGTGCCTCTTAACCTATGTTTCAAATAAAACACCATAGCACAAATGCGTCAATACAAGAATGTACCGAGTATGTAGATGAGGTAGGACAATGCAAGGGTTCATGCATGCACAATATCTAAACTGAATAATCATGAAAATGCCGCATGAGAACAAATACATGAATGCACAGACCATAACCATAATCATCGCAACTCAAGCTACTGAAACTCAGATACCACTATACTTCAGACTGAACTCACTACTGAAACTGAGATACTGAATCACAAACTCATCTAATACTGATAAGTGAAAATCTGGATGTACTTACATCAAGGACTGAATTCTGAACTTACTGCTTTCGACTGACAGGATTAGAGATCAACTTTTCTAACAGATTATTTCGGAAGCGGTTATCAAAGATAAGAAGTATGATTATATTGAATCTGACAACAAGAATACTCAATAGAAATCTGATACTATGATCAAGCCTGTCTGGCGGCATATCTCTGAATATGCTATCAAATAACTGTATATGATACCAAGCCTATATGACATGATGGTCCATGAATCAATGGAACTATCTGAGTTCCTCATAAAGATAGATGACTGTATCTGACAGTCTTGATTTTTAAAGATTGATACAGAAGTTAAGATTGAATCTAAAATTAAAACTGTACATGTGGGAAGTAGCTACTTAACCGACATGAACCAACCTACCACAGGTGGGGTCCAACCTGTAACCCCAACTGGAAGGGTGTCAATATCGTGCCACAGATAAAGACCTCTCTCTGGTCAATCCTTTTTGACGGATGACCCTTACTAGAAAGTCGACCTAAGGCAACATAATAGTCAAATACTCTCTCTCTGGAGGTGATATCCTTTACTGATGGTGACTGCTTTATCCTGCACTGTCTACGCAGTTTTGGAGTTCAGGGATTGCTACTAACGACTCCGGCCTCTCTCGCTGATTGGAATAACCGCCATCTCTTCCCTCGCTCGGTGCTAGTTTCTACTCCCAATTGAAAGAATCTGACTGAATCCTTAACTGACCACAACTGAACTATATCTAATACTGATCATGTTTCTCAAAAGATCTGACTGAGTTACGCTAAGATTACATAGTTCCATATCTGACAGAAAAGGTATCAAATCATGGTATCTAACTAATAATACAAAGCTTAAATAGATTACTCGAATCGCTTCTGAGATTAGAATTGAATCACTTGAATACTATTAGATCTGAGATGATTACAGGACTGAGGCTAGATTACTAGCGATACAGAGATTACATAGATAACTGAGATTACTGAGATTTCTTAAGTTCTAAACTTGTCTGAGGATACAGAGTTCTATAGTTCACTGAGTTCTGAGAATCATGGCTCAACTGAAATTATATAAAAACTGACACGGGCTCTAGACAATTGCTCTACTGTCAGGTATAAATATCTCCAGGACTCGTTAGCATAAACGTACAGCATAATCATTCGTGGCTAGTCATCACCACAATCATTCATTCATCATCACAAGCATTCGTTCATCATCACAAGTATTCATTCATCATCACATTCATTAAAGCATCTTCATAATCATTAAAGCATCTTCACAATCATTAAAACATCTCTTCAAGTAATTAGGAATCATGTCATATATTTATTCCCACAATCATTAAGACATCACCTCAAGCATTTAGGAATCAGAAACGTCTATTCATCATCACAGTCACCAAGGGGTCACTTTAAGCATCTCGGAATCATAATCATATAATAACGTAGGGGAAACATGCTACTAGATCGTACTCCATTCAACCAGGGTTTACCTCAAATATTTCATACCTATATCAGTCTTGACATATGTTTGGATAGCACATGGCTTGGGGAAACTTCATACTATCATGTCATAACTTACTTGCTAACCACTTGGTATGTATTAAAAACTTAGCATATATCAAAAGCACATAATTGGGGAATTTACTACTCTCACATCTCCACTTGTTCACTAAGGTCCTTAACAAAACACTAGACATGCACGGGTTCACACTTATTTTGGGGATTTCCTACTACCATGAAATAATTCATTTACTTGGGCATTTTATCAAACACTAGGCATGCATAAACTAACTCACAATTTGGGGTTTCCTATTCAACATACTATAATGGACCTTATGCTTCACCTAAGCTCTTTATCAAACCTATGGGGGACATGCTTCGCTTATTCAACCATTTCTACACCCAAAAGTCATGAACACATCACATAGAAAGCAACGTAAGGAAGATTCATCACAAATATCACATGGATTCCACCTACTAGGGTCAAAGCTCATGAATCTTGTAAACAAACACGAATCAAAACTTAACAACACATGTAATATCAATTTCAAATCATACAAATCATGGAATCTCACAAACATAAAATCTTCATATTTTAAAAAGGGTCCTTGAGCTTCTTGGATGAAAGGGACCCAAGAATCAACATCTACATACCTTAAGCTTTGAAATTGGATGAATTCTAATGCTTCAGACTCTATCCGCACTTGTAATAAATGATTCTCAAAGCCCACACTATGAGGAACTTGATTCTTGAAGAAATCTTAAAGAATTTATGGATGATTTTTGGAAGATTAGGGTTCTTGAATAAAACCCTAGATATTTTCTCTTAAGGGAATTGGAAGAGTAAATGATGAAATTAGGGTTTGGATGGGGTTCCTCATATTTATAGAGACCTCCAAAAGATGGGAAAGGACCAAAATACCCTTGCAAAAATGTCCTTAAATTTTTGGAAAAAAAAGCCGAGGACATCCGTGACAAGCCCTCAAACTGGTGATAAATCGTCACGAAATGTCGTCACAAAAGGGTGAAGTTTTGATTTTCTGATTAAGGTTGACGACATTGGTGATAGGCCGTCACGGGTGTGACAGCTTATCATAAAATATCGTCACTAGGGGTAGAAATTTGCCCAGGGATGACGACATTGGTGATAGGTCATCACGGGCGTGACGGTTTATCACGAATGTCGTCACTCAGTTTTCCAGCCTGACATGCTGGAGTAAAATGGACATAAATCCTTGATCCAATATTATTTTTTGATGAAATTTGTATCGTTGGAAAGATAATTCAAATAGATTTCATATGATATATAATAGGACTTATAATTCGATATATACTAGGAATTATGGTCGATTGAAGTTGACCCAAGTTTTGACGCTCACTAAAACTTGAATGATAGAAAAGCTTTCATCTCATCCTCGAGTTAGGGGACCTCTATGATCTTAATTTATTCTCAAATAGATTCCCACACTACATAATTTATTAACACACTAAATTACATAGGATTTGAGGCTTTTTGAACATCTACACATATGAATGATGGATTTTTATTCTAGTCCAACATGTGGGGTATTACATTATCTCCCCCTTGGAATTATTAATCCTTGAATGTCGCTTGATAAGTTACGAGTACTAATCAACTGAAATTACTTAAGGGACATGAATATATAGAACATGACTATGCAACTGGAACCACTGGCATATAGAGTTATCGCACTGGGCATGCATATCTGATGCATGGAATACTCGACTGAATCTACTCATAATTGAATTCTCATAACACTCATGCATATCTGATGCATGGACTCATAACTGGGCTGATCTCAAGAATTCATGACTAATCACACACTGACAAATTGAACTCATTTCTACTAAATGGGCATATCTAATGCATGAATGTCCGGCTAAGCTGACTTTTGAAAGCACGACTTGACAATGCAATAACGACTGACGCTAACTTCATAAAGAAAATCTGAACATGCATCGGGATGAATCTAATGGCATACAACATCATAATACAATAGGGTATCTCCCCCTTGGGACTCTATGTCCCTCTAAACACACTTCACTAAAATACTGGGGCGGTGCGCGGGGTACCTACAGACTGGGTCATGATTGACCGATCAAGATCTGAAACTCATGCATGAATTATTCTAACATATAAGCTCAAAATGGAAGCAAAGGATCTATCAATGTATATAATAAAGATGAAGGGCTCATAATATACCCGAGTCTATTTTAGGGAATCCTTCCCAATCAATGCGAGCCTGAAGCTCATGGAGTCTACCCTTTTGAGTCAGCACTCTATATTCTCGCCTTCTATGTCATGGCTCACCACACCCAAAGCACACATCACTACCGGATCTACACACACCTTGGTGGCGCCTGCCACACTCTCCACAACGTGGATTGGTACGAACACCACTAGCACTACTCTGGGCTTTGGAGCTTGGCGCTCCCTCAGATCTGACACCTCCGAACATAGGTGCGGGTACACTAGCTGAATATGGAGATGGAACTAAAAATTTCCTACCATACTGAGAACTACTACCACCTCGATACCCTAAATGCGAGAAACCATGACTACCTGTCTTGGCTCTCTACTCACTCTCTCTCTCTCCTTCATCTTATCTATCTCAATCTGTTGCACATGAATCATTAGCCTAGAAAGATCCATATCTCTATTGAGCATAGAAGCTCTACACTCTTTCAACACATAACTCGACACCCTAGACAAAAACTTACTCATACTACCTCTAGGGTCAGCTACCAAGTCGGGAGCATACTTAGCTAATTGGTTAAACTTAAGACAATACTCTTTCATAGTCATGGAACCTTGCTTTAGGTTCATGAACTCTTCTACCTTAGCTTCTATCATCTCTAGCGAGAAAAAACCAATCTAGAAAGGCGCTCTAAAACTCTAGCCAAGTCATGGGAGCTGCATTCTCCCCTTTACTCTTCTCCCACATCACTACCCAATCATGAGCAATATCTTTCAGCCTATAAGATGCTAACTCAATACTTTCCTCCTCAGAAACATGCATAATCTGGGTGATCTTCTTCACCTTATCTAGATAAAGCTGCGGATCCTCACCTACTACTGACCCATAGAATTCTGGCAGGTTTATTTTCATGAAATTTCTAACCCTGGCTGCGGCGTAATTCCTATCTTGCTGAGGTGGGGCTGTAGCCTGACGATTTCCCTGAAAATTAGTCACAGCTTGGGCTAGCGCTTGGAAAGCTGCCCAAAACTCTACATGTGACACACTCTCATTCTCAGGATCTATTGGATGAGGGGGTTGATCATCAACCCCATGGAAAAAATCTCTGCAAGGAGGCATACTCTGTAATTGGAAGAAAGAAGTGGATTAGACTGAGAACCAACTTGAGCTCATGCTCACTCACATAAAATGATCACTGAAAGAAAAGAAACTGCTCCAAAGAACATCCTGTAGCCTCTTGTACATAAATGTGACGCGCTACACACCCATGCACAAGACTCTACTAGATGCGGCTTTTCAGATTCCCTAGGACACTTTTGAACCTTAGGCTCTGATACCAAGTCTGTAACGCCCTGAGATTCCATCCCGAGATGTCACACGGTGCTTATGACCCCGAAGGACCACAAGCTAACCCTTTACTAATATCTGTACCTGTACACTGCATAATATCTGAAATAAATGCGGAAACTATCCACAAGGTTCAACACATCTATGAATACTCATAATACAGAAAACTGAATACTAATACATCCATTTGAAAAGCCTCTAAACTGTCTGAATTGTGGAGTTGATGGGACAGGTCCCCAACTAACTCCTTTAACTAAAAATAAATAATGTCTGAAACAATAATAGTAAATTGAGATTCGTCCTCGAAAGAAGATGACTCACTGCTACTACTGCCGAGATACTCTGGATTCTGTGCTTCTGAACCTATGGTGTCAAATAAAACACCATAACGCAAATGCGTCAGTACAGGAATGTACCGAGTATATAGACGAGGTAGGCTAATGCAAGGGCTCATTCATGCACAATATCTTAACTGAATAATCATGAAGATGCCGCATGAGAACACATACATAAATGCACAGACCATAACCACAATCATCGCAACTCTAGATACTGAAACTCAGATACCACTTTACTGTAGACTAAACTCACTACTGATACTGAGATACTGAATCACTAACTTATCTGATACTGTAACTGAAAATTTAGATGTACTTACATCAAGGACTGAATTCTGAGCTTACTGCTTTCAATTGACAGGATTAGAGATCAACTTTTCTAATAGATTATTCCGAAAACGATTATCAAAGATAAGAAGTATTATTATATCTGAATCTGACAACAAGAATACTCAATATAAATTTGATACTGTGATCAAGCCTGTCTGGCGGCATATCTCTAAATATGATATCAAATAACTGTATATGAGACCAAGACTATCTGATGGGATGGTCCATGAATCAATGGAACTATCTGAGTTCCTCATAAAGACAGATGACTGTATCTGACAGTCCTGATTTCCGAAGATTGATACTGAAACTGAAACTGTGGGAAGTAACTACTTAACTGACTTTCCCCAACCTACCACGGGTAGGGTCCAACCAGTAACCCCAGATGGAAGGGTGTCAATACTGTACCACGGAAAAAGACCTCTCTCTGGTCAATCCTCTCTGATGGATGAACCTTATCGAGAAGTCGACCTAAGGCAACATAATAGTCAAATACTCTCTCTCTGGAGGTGATAGCCTTTACTGATGGTGACTCTTGTATCCTGCGCTGGCTACGCAGTTCTAGAGTTCAGGGATTTTTACTAAAGACTCCGGCCTCTCTTGATGATGGGAAGAGCCACCATCCCTTCCCTCTCTCGATGCTAGTTTCTACTCCCAACTGAAAGACTCTGACTGAATCCTTAACTGACCACAACTGAACTATATCTGATACTGATCATGTTTCTCAAAAGATCTGATTGAGTTACGCTGAGATTACTTAGTTCCGTATTTGATGGAAAAGTTATCGAATCATGGTATCTGACTGACAATACAGAGCTTGAATAGATTACTCGAATCGCTTCTGAGATTAGAATTGAATCACTTGAATACTATTAGATCTGAGATGATTACAGGACTGAGGCTAGATTACTAGCGATACAGAGATTACCGAGATAACTGAGATTACTGAGCTTTCTTAAGTTCTAAACTTGTCTGAGGATACAGAGTTTAATAGTTCACTAAGTTCTGAGAATCATGGCTCGACTGAAATTATCGAGAAACTGACACGGGCTCTAGACAATAGCTCTATTGTCGAGTATTAATACCCTCAGGACTCGATAGCATAAAAATACAGCATAATCATTCTTGACTATTCATCACCACAATCATTCATTCATCATCACAAGCATTCATTCTTCGTCACAATCATTAAAGCATCTTCACAATCATTAAAGCATCTCTTCAAGTAATTAGGAATCATGTCATATGTTCATTCCCACAATCATTAAGACATCACCTCAAGCATTTAAGAATCACAAACGTCTATTCATCATCACAGTCGCTAAGGGGTCACTTTAAGCATCTCAGAATCATAATCATATAATAACGTAAGGGAAACATGCTACTAGATCGTACTCCATTCAACCAGGTTTTACCTCAACTATTTCATACCTATATCATTCTTGATATGTGTTTGGATATCACATAGCTTGGGGAAACTTCATACCCTCATGTCATAACTTACTTGCTAACCACTTGGCATGTATTAAGAACTTAGCATATATCAAGAGCACATAATTAGGGAATTTACTACTCTGACATCTCCACTTGTTCACTAAGGTCCTTCAACAAAACACTAGACATGCACGGGTTCACACTTATTTTAGGATTTCCTACTACCATGGGATAATTTATTTACTTGGGCATTTTATCAAACACTAGGCATCCACAAACTAACTCACAATTTGGGGTTTCCTATTCAACATACTATAATGGACCTTATGCTTCACCTAAGCTCTTTATCAAACCTATGGGGGACATGCTTCACTTATTCAACCATTTCTACACCCAAAAGTCATGAACACATCACATAGAAAGCAACATAGGGAAGATTCATCACAAATATCACATGGATTCCACCTACTAGGGTCAAAGCTCATGAGTCTTGTAAACAAACATGAATCAAAACTCAACAACACATGTAACATCAATTTCCACTCATACAAATCATGGAATCTCACAAATATAAAATCTTCATATTTTAAAAAGGGTTCTTGAGCTTCTTGGATGAAAGGGACCCAAGAATCAACATCTACATACCTTAATCTTTGAAATTGGATGAATTCTAATGCTTGAGACTCTATCCGCACTTGTAATAAATGATTCTCGAAGCCCACACTATGAGGAACTTGATTCTTGAAGAAATCTTAAAGAATTTATGGATGATTTTTGGAAGATTAGGGTTCTTGAATAAAACCATAGATATTTTCTCTTAAGGGAATTGGAAGAGTAAATGATGAAATTAGGGTTTGGATGGAGTTCCTCATATTTATAGAGACCTCCAAAAGATGGGAAAAGACCAAAATACCCTTGCAAAAACATCCTTAAATTGCTGGAAAAAAAATAGCTGACGACATCTGTGACAAGCCGTCAAGTTGGTGATAAGTCATCACGAAATGTCGTCACAAAAGGGTAAAATTTTGATTTTCTGGTTAAGGTTGACGACATTGGTGATGGCCATCACGGGCGTGATGGCTTATCACAAAATATCATCACTAAGGGTAGAAATCTGCCCAGGGATGACAACATTGGTGATAGGTCGTCACGGGCGTGATGACTTATCACGAATGTCGTCACTCAGTTTCCCAGCCTGATATGCTGGAGTAACATAGGCATAACTCCTTGCTCCAATATCATTTTTTGACAAAATTGGTATAGTTGGAAAGATAATTCAAAGAAATTTCATTTGATATATAGTAGGTCCACTAATTTGATATATACAAGGAGTTATGGTCGATTGAAGTTGACCCAAGTTTTGACGCTCACTAAAACTTGAATATAGGAAAGCTTTCAACTCGTCCTTGAGTTAAGGGACCTCTATGATCTTAATTTATGCTCAAATAGATTCCGACACTACATAATTGATTAACACACTAAATTACATAGGATTCGAGGCTTTTGGAACATCTCCGCATATGAATGACGAATTTCCATTCTAGTCCAAAATGTGGGGTATTACAGATAGGCATCATTTGAGGAGTAACTCCAGACTCGTAATTTATCTGTTGGAAACTCTAGCATTTAGCAACAAAATAAACTATGTCATGCTTTCTCTGACTCCACCAGTAATGTTGTCTCAAATAATAATACATTTTTGTTACACCAGAATTTATAGAGTGCTTCGAACAATAAGCCTTAACTAGAATATTAGGAATCAAATCTTCAACACGGGACACACAAACTCGCCCCTTAATCCGCAACACACTATCTCCATAAAGAATGGCCTCACCCTGCAAAACCTTTTCACGAATCTTGCTCAACTTAGGATCCTTAAATTGTTTAGCCTTTATTATCAAGGAATGTGGACCTTGCCTCTATACTGGCTAGAAATATTCCTCTGTCGGTCACCTCAAATTGTATGAACTTGTTATCTAGAGTATGTATCTCTCTAGCTAATGGACACTGGCTAGTATTCAAATAAGCCAAGCTACCCAAACTTGCTGACATTCTACTCAATACATCAACGACCACCTTAGCCTTTCTCGGATGGTAGAGAATGGTGATATCATAATCTTTAAGCAACTCTTTCCATATATACTATCTCAAATTCACATCCCTCTGTGGAACACATGCTGTAAATTGCGGTGATCAATAAATATTTCGCAACGAACACCATCTAAGTAATGACTCTATATATTAAGAGAAAAAACCACAACAGCCAACTCCAAATCATCAGTGGTATAATTCTTCTCATTGGACCTTGATTTCCTCAAAGCATAAGCAATCAGATTCATTTTCGGCATCAATACAACACCTAAATCGGAATATAAGGTATCACAGTAACTAATAAAATCTTTACCTTCTACAGGCAAGGTAGAATAAGAGCGGTAGTCAACAAGGTTTTCAGCTTTTGAAAGCTCTCCTTACACTCATCAGACCAAATAATAGGTACATCCTTCTGAGTCAATCACTTCATATGAGTAGAAATAAAAGCAAACCCATTCACGAACCTATGATAATAACTTGCTAACCCTACAAAGCTACGAACCTCTATAACTGAAGTAGACCAAGCCCAATTCTTAACCACTTCAATCTTCTGGAGGTCTACCATCACCCTTTTTTTTGAAACCATATGCCCCGAAATGGATACAGAAGCCAATCAGAATTCACACCTAGTAAATTTCACGTAATGCCTTTTTTTTTACAAAACCCAAAACAATCCTTAAGTGATTCTCGTGTTCCTCTTTTCTCTTAGAATAACTAGAATATCATCAACAAAGATAATCACAATTCACTCTAAGTAGGGCTTAAATATCCCATTCATCAAACTCATACAAGAAGCCAGGGCATTAGTTATCCCAAAAGTCATTAAAAACAGCTCATAGTGCCCATACCTTGTTCGATATGAAGTCTTAGGAATAACATCGACTCGAATCTTAAGTTGATGATATTCGGACCTCAAATAAATCTGTAAAAATATGGATGCACCCTTCAAATTTTCAAATAAATTATCGATACAGGGTATAGGATACTTCCTATGGATCCTAACCTATTTCTACTGCCTATAGTCTATACATATATGAAGACTACCATCCCGCTTCTTCACAAACAAGACAAAAGCACACCATGGAAATTTACTCAAATGGATAAAACCCTTACCCAATAAATTCTACAACTGATCCTTTAGCTCCCTTAACTCAACCAGAGCTATCCTATAGGACAGAATAAAAATAGGACGAGTACTTGGCTCTAGATGAATATAGAAATCAATGTCACGGTCTAGTGGCATGCTAGGAAAATCTACAGAAAACACCTGTTAACTCATACACCACAGGAACTGACTCATGATATGGGAACTCTGTAGTAGTGTCCTAAAGATATGCTAGATAGGCCAAATAACCACTTCTAATTAACCACTTGCACGTATAAAGGAAATAAGTTTCCTCAGAGCAGAGCTATTATCATACTCCCACTCAAGTCTATCCATCCCTGGCATAGCCACAATCTCTGTCTTAGCATAACAGTCTAATATAGTATGATAAAGAGACAACTAACTCATCCCCAATATTTTGTCAAAATCAACCATGACTAGAATCACCAAATCTGCCTAAGCTTACTACCTCATAAACATAAAACAACAAGAACGATAAACTCTATCAACAATAACAGAATCACCAACAGGGGTAGACATGTGAATAGGAAATTCAAGTAGATCACACACAATGTTTGACTCACAATAAAATTGGCAGATACATATGACAAAGTAGAACCAGGATCAAATAATACAGTGCCAACCGATAACTGACAAGTATAATACCTGTAATAATAACTTCTAATGCCTTCGCCTAGGGGCTTCCTAGAAAAGCATAGATATAGGACTTACCACTGGTCTGAACATCACCTTTGTTGATGACCATCGCGTGTACCCTGTGGATGACCTCTACCATTATCTTCTCTCCTACCAGATGGGATCAGAGTTCGAGGAGCATGATATTAGCCATACTATCCATACTGCCTAAAATTGTGATAATACCTCCTGTGTGACCAACTCCATTGCACTCATAATATATACGATCTAAGGTGGGTCATTGAGCTAATGAATATGAAGAAAGGTAAACACCAATGTCTAAAGATGTATGACTAGCCCCTAATAAACCCCCAACAGACACCTACATCGCTGACTAAATAGGGAGAGTAGGGTATCCCTATGAACTATGACCTCTAGAATAAGAACCACTGAAATTTCCTTCTTTGCGAGCCTTCTTTTCTACCACCTTGGTTTAACCATCTTGACTTACACCCTCTTCCTTCTTAACAAAATCAACCATCTCCTAAAAAGACTTATCTGAAGATGTTATCTGAAGAGAAAAAATCTGGAGCCCTATATTCAAACCCTTCACAAAGAGTAGAATTCTCTCCTCATCATTTTTTAGCAAATTAGGTGAATACCGAGATAATGAATGAAATTAGGCCTCATAGGCCACAACTGAGATACTCTCTTACTTAAGATTAGTGAACATCCTTTTTTCTATCTCTTAATGTATGAGGCACATACTTCTCTATTAAAATTTAGTAAAAGTGATTCCAAGTCATTGGAGGCAAACCTGCATCCCTACACTTTATATAAGCTCTCATAAAAGAACTATTATGATATAGTCTATCAATAATAACCGAATCACCAATAGGGGTAGACATTTGAATAGGAAAGTTAAGTAAATCACGCACCATGTCCAAACCCACAATAAAATTGGCAAATACATATGGGAAAGTAGAACCTAGATCAAATAATACAGTGCCAACCGATAACTGAGAAGAATAGTACCTGTAATGACAACGTCTAATGCCTCTACCTCGGGCTTGCCTATAAAAGCATAGATATAGGCCCTACAACCAGTCTGAGCATCACCTTTGCTGATGACCACCTTGCGCACCCTATGGATAACCTCTACTATTACCAACTCTCCTAGATGGAACCAGAGTTTAAGGAACAAGATATTGGCCGGACTATCCATACTGCCTTAAATTATGATAATACCTCCTAATGTGACCAACTCCACTGCACTGATAATATATATGATCCAAGGTGGGTCATTGAGCCAATTAATATGAAGCAAGGTAAATATTAAAGTCTAAAGATGGATGACTTTCCCCTAATAGACCGCCAACAAACACCTATATCGTTGACTAAATGGGGAGCGTAGGGTATCCCTATAAACTCTAACCCCTAGAGTAAGAACCACTGAAACTTCCTTCTTTGCGAGACTTCTTTTATGCCACCTTGGCATAACCTTCTTGACTTAGACCCTCTACTTTCTGAACAAAATCAACCATCTCCTAAAATGACTTACCTGAAGATCTTATCTAAATAATAGAAATCTGGAGACCTATATTCAAACCCTTCACAAAGAGAAGAATCCTCTCCATATTAGTTTACAGTAAATGAGGTGAACACCAAGACAATGTATGAAATTTGGCCTCATAGGACACAACTCAGACACACTCCTACTTAAGATTAATGAACATCCTTTTTATGTCTCAATGTACGAGGCTCATGCTTCTCTATTAAAATTTAGTAAAAGTGATTACAAGTCAATGGAGGCAAACCTGTATAACTACACTCTAGATAAGCTCTCATAAAAGAACAAGAATGATAAACTCTATCAACAATAATAGAATCACCAACAGGGGTAGACATGTGAATAGGAAAGTCAAGAAGATCACACACCGTGTCCAATCCCATAATAAAATTGGTAGATATATATGAGAAAGTAGAACTAGGATTAAATAATACAGTGCTAACCGATAACTGACCAGAATAGTACCTGTAATAACAACGTCTAATGCCTTTGCCTCAGGCCTGCCTAGAAAAGAATAGATATAGGCCCTACAACTAGTCTGAACATCACCTTTACTGATGACCACTGTGCGCACCCTGTGGATGACCTCTTCCATTACCACCTCTTCTACCAAATAGAAAAAAAGTTTGAGGAGTATGATATTGGCCAGACTGTCCATAATGCATCAAATTATGATAATACCTCCTGATGTTACCAACTCCACTGCAGTCATAATATATACAATCCAATGTAGGTCGTTGAGCCAATGAAGATGAAGTAAGGTAAATACCAGAGTCTAAAGACTGATGACTAGACCCTAATAGACTCCAATCAGACACCTATATCACTGACTAAATGGGTAGAGTAGGGTATTCCTGTGAACTCTGACCCCTAGAAGAAGAACCACTGAGACTTCCTTCTTTGCGAGTCTTATTTTTTGCCACCTTAGAATAACCTTCTTAACTTACACCCTCTACCTTCTTAACAAAATTAATCATCTCCTAAAAAAGACTTACCTGAAGATGTTATCTGAAGAACAGAAATCTGGAGACCTATAATCAAACCCTTCACAAAGAGAAGAATCCTCTCCGCATCAGTTTTCAGCAAATGAGGTGAATACTGACACAATAAATGAAATTTGGCCTCATAGTCCACAACTCAGATACTCTCCTACTTAATATTAGTGAACATTCTTTTTTTCTATAGCTTAATGTATGAGGCACATTCTTCTCTATAAAAATTTAGTAAAAGTGAGTCCAAGTCAATGGAGGCAAACCTGCAACCCTACACTCTACATAAGCTCTCCATCACATTTATGTATCACCCTGAAATTATAAAGTGACCAATTCAATGCCATATATTTCAACCACACACATCTTGTGAAGTCTCTCATACCAATCAATAATGAACTCATAGGCATCCTCAGACTCAATGCCATGAAAAATAAGAGGCTTTATCATGATAAACTTGCAAAACAAATTATTCTCATCTCTAATCATCACTGTACCCCCTACTTGTCCCAGAAAAACATCTAACCTTGACATCTCTTTCATTTGAGGAGCTACAACAACATCATGTTGTACCCTCGAATGCTGAACTTTAAGTATCGCAGGCATAGTCCCAATTTATGCAAACCCACTCAAAAAGCTCAAAACCTGTTGAATTACATCGTAGGATATCTGAATTAGAGCTACACCTTCCTAAGCTGATGTGACCTCATCATGAACTGGCAAACCCTCATTCTATACTGAAATCACCCTATCCTCTACTATCTTAGGCATATACTTATGTGAGGAAGGAGATATTGATCTCTTTATAGATGGCCTCATGGCCTGAGCCCTACTCTTAATAGGCACTGCTCTCCTTCCTCTACCTCAACCTTTGTTCGCCTGTGCCCTACCATAAACTACATCCCCAGTAGCCTATCTGGGGACCTAAACTCTTCCTATATTTGCTCATGTTCTCTCTATATGTTAGAATAAGAATAAAATAAGTCAGATATTAATTAGACTGCTCAAATACCAATTGAAGTCAAGTAATGGCCCGTAAAAAAGAAGAATTTAAATTTTCCTAGTGTCCTGTAGCCTTTCGAAGAAAAGTACAAATGTCTTTATAAAGTTTTGCAAGACACTGCTGGACATGTCCTTTTTACAATGTGATTGATGAACCTAGGGCTCTGATGCCAACTTTGTCACGACCTAAATGGCCATGAGTGGCACACACACTCATCTTTCTATGGGAGAACTATCTAAATCGAACCATAACCCAATCACTTAGTCAATATTAAGATAAGGTTATCATACAACCAACTTAATGATAATAATCCAAATCTAATCATTATTAATGTAAAAATCAAACAAACTGCCTATTGAAATACTACAAATCTACAAGTCACCCTAAAAGAACTTCTAAAATGAAAACCATTTCTAAAAGAAATATAAAAAATAAAGAAAGATAAAGAGTGTCTCATTGCTTGAAAGATGGACAAGAACTAATATTATAATCCATGATAGCTTGGAGATGGAGTGCTCGTCGTTAGATCAAGATCAGCTATCAAATGCTATAGATGAGATCGTGTTTGAGCCTATGAAACATTTTTTTTCACTCAACAAAAGAAGAGTACAGTTTAGTATCAACACAAGCCGCTATGTACTGGTAGGTGTCATAGGAAACTTAATTTAATAGCATGTACACAACACAAATCAAATAATAAGTAGAAAGTCATCAACGCATAATAAGTATTCAATGAATCAACAATTACCTCAATGACATGACAAATAGTGCTTATAGATGAGCTACGTAACCATCAAGTGTATCATCATATCGTAAAGCATAAAATCAACAATAATATCATAAGTCGAACTATGTCCATCTCAGTCTCAATACTAGAACACCATAAGATTGTTATCAACATACTAAACACGCGAACTCTAAAAATCAACACTAATCTACACATATACTAAGGGGCTTAACTTTGCCCAACTAGTCATGACCTGCAGGTGATACTCTAAGTCCATGTACTGTACCAACGTGGTACCTGATCCTCCATAAATAAGTAATATCAATATTCATATTCGTAGCGCCTAGTACCCGATCCTCCATAACAATATTATATGTATTTTATAAATTTCACACTATCTCTCAGGATACAATACAACAAACTAAATTTACAAGTGCAACTAAAATCAAAAGGCAGTTCAATCAACTTCAATTTTCAATAGTTATTCATACAAGTGTGAACAATCTAAACATCATGAAATTCATGTATGTATGAAGATCCATAAAAAATAATCCAATTTAGAAGAATACACAAAACTAAATCGAGTTTAAACTCTAATTAAGCCGTAACAACCTCAATCAAAGAATTTAAAAGTCACTAGTCCACAAGTGTCTTATCCTTCCTCAAAATTTTGGAACGTTCAAAATATGTTCAGATATATAATCCTCATAAGAGTATGAATCTAATCACACTCATTTTATAAATTCTTATACTAAAAAGCCTAGGCCTAAACCTAATTTATCAAAAATCGATAGTTATTCGACAAACATATGGAAATTCCCGAAAGCCTATGATTAAACACAAAAATAATAACTGCAAATCATCAAACTTACAACAACAATTAGCCCAACTCTTTCTATCATAATTACCTAAAATTCCATGATAATCTTACTAGAAACGGTAGCAAAAATACTATTTAATACCTAGAAAATCCTTAGCCATACTACTGTTCTATCCTTAGCCTAATGATTAGCGTCATTATTACTTTGTATTATGTAATCATTACTTTACTTTAGTTTTCATAGCCTACAGGTTACGTACTAATGAACTTTGACACTAGAATTTAATTTTCTCCATATCATTATGGCCTAACAATGAGAAATTATAATCTCGACATTAATGCCCATTCTTTAGGTCATGATTGCTTTATCATTGTCTTTTACCCAAGTAAATATGAACAAAAGAACCACTAATACTATACAACTGACTTGGAGGAAATTATTTGTATCCTAGTTGAAATTATAATTAGAGCTCTCACCTGAAATTATTGTTGCCTCAAAGCCGCAGTGTCCAAGCTTCTCAAAAAATCCTCTTGTGTTTTAATTGTTGTTGTTATAAAGAGGAGTTAAACCTACATTTAATTTACTTGAATGTGGTTATATGATACAGGGAAAAACTTTAATTTTGATCCAGCAACTCACTAATTATCTAAAATACCCAAAAATTTTAATAAATTCTCAAAATTTGTTGGGAACTCCATAAAAATAAATCAAATATATAATTTGAACTAAAAGTATATACCAAACCTATTGAAAATATTGCAATACTATATCAAGGTCATCTTGACCCAAAGTTGACCGTGATTGAATTTAACTTTCTTAAAACTCAATAACTAAATAAATGACTTTAATTACTTTTGAACATCTCAAGAATCGGTACTATCCATCCTCGTAAGTCATAAATTAAGTATACAAACAACAGGGAGAGATAAAATAGGAAATACAAGTAAAATTCACAGCATGACTAGGAGAGTTGTTACATCAGTAGCACATGTTCTTTATATTTATTACAACTTCTAAATAATATGCTCCGTTTATCCGTACGTTTGAGGATGAAAAGCAACTCTAAGATTCACTTGCGTAGCCAAACATTTCTAAAAATACTTCCAGCACTATGAAGTAAATTGTATGCCTCTGTCATATATAATCGATACAGGTGGTCCATGCAATCTAAAATATCTTGAATATACAACTTTGCATAATCCTTTCCTAAATAAGTCGTTGTCACAAGTAAAAAATGTGCAAACTTATTTATTTTGTCGATAGTGACCCAAATAGATTCATACTGGTAGTGAGTATGTGAAAGCCTATGATAAAATATATATTTACCTTTTCCCATTTCCACACTAGAATACAACTAGGCCTTAAATATTCAACCTTAATAAATTGATAGTTTGGGAACTTAGCAACATCTCTTTTCATATTATTCCACCAATATATATCTCTCATGTTATGGTAAATCTTAGGTAGAGCCATGGTGAACAGTAAACTTGAAAATATGGGCTCCAGCCAAAATCCTCTCATAAAAATCATCAACATTGGGAACACATAACCTTTCTTAGTAACGCAAGGTGCCATCTCTCCCTATTTCAAAACCCATAATCTTCTATTGGCCAACTCTCTCCTTAATTTGCATCAGTATAGGATCATTAATTTACTTTGCCTTCACTTCAGCACCTAAAAAAAGACACATCCATTTCATGAAAATTTACTCCCCTATATTTGGAGTCTAAAAGTTGAACTCCCAAATTATAAATCCGATGAATATCCTTAATCAATCCTCTCTGTTTTGCCTCTATACCATTGACAACCTACTAAGAGCATCATAACTAAGGTAGCATTACCTAGGTGATAATGCAAACAAATGTCTTGCTCTTGTAATAGATCAAGCCACCTCTTTTTCTTGAGATTCAATTCTTTCTATGTGCAAACATATTGTAGACCCTTGTAATTAGTGAAGGTGTCCACATGTAATCCATATAAATAGTGATGCCAAATCTTAAGTGTAAGAACAATTGATGCCAGCTCAAGGTCATAGGGTGGGTAGGTTTTCTTATGCCCCTTAAGTTTTCTGGAAGCATATTCCACAACCTTGTCATGCTTCAGAAGTACACACCCACATCCCACCTAGGATGCATCACAATATACCATGAATTCATCGGTACCCTCGAGTAGGGTCAAAGTAAGAGCAGAAGTCAGATGATCTTTTAATTTCTCAAAACTACCCTAACAACTATCACACTATTTGTAGTGTCTCTTTTTTGTCTCAACGTTGTCAATAGGGTGGCTATAGATGAAAAATTTTCCACAAACCACTATAATAACCTACCAAACCCTAAAAACTCCTAACCTTAGTCGGGGTCATGGGTTTGGTCCATTTCCTTACTGTCTCAACCTTTTGGAAATCCATCTTAATTCCTTCTGTAGAAACAATGTGACCAAGGGAAGCCATAAAAATGAGCCAAAATTCATACTTGAAAAATTTAGCATAAAATTTTGATTTTTGAGAGTTTGAAATACAATTCCAAAGTTTTTGGAATGTTCCTCCATAGTCTGAAACTAAATCAAGATGTCATCAGTAAAACTAATTATGAACATATCCAAAAACTACTTAAATACCCTATTCATAAGATCCATAAAGGTTACAAGAGGATAGTAAAACCATAGGACATAACTAGAAATTCAAAGTGGCCATACCAGATTCTGAAAGTAGTCTTGTGAATATCAACTTCCCTAACCTTCAACTGATGGTAACTTGAAGGGAGATATATTTTGGAGAAACACTTGGCACACTGAAACTAGTAAAAAAGATCATCTATTTTAGGAACAGGGTACTTATTTTCACTGTGACCTTGTTCAATTATCAATAGTCTATACACATACACATAGATCCATCTTTCTTGTGCATAAAATGTACAAGAGTTCCCCTAGGAGAAATACTGATGGATAAATCCTTTAACAAGGAGGTCTTTTAACTATTCCATACACTTCTATAATTTTGCGGGAGCCATTCTATATGGTGGGATGTAAATTTGATAAATATTTGGCAAAAATTTAATCTCAATGTCCATTTCCTTATTAGGAGAAATTTAGGGGAGATCTCCAAGAAAAATATTAGGAAATTTATTAATTGTAGGAACAAACTGGAGTGGAGAAATTGCAGTACTAGAATCTTTGACCCAATCTAAGTGGTGCAAACACCATTCGATATCGTTTTGCGAGCTCTATGATAAGAGATGAATATTTCTATGGCACTATAGAGCTACCCTTCCATTATAGGACTGGTTTATTTGAAAAAATGAAAGTTATATCTTTTGGTTTTATTGTTCATAGAAGTATAACATGAATGAAGCCAATCTATCTCAAAACAACATCAAAATCTACCATATCTAGTTCTACCAAATCCATCTTTGTATCCCTATGAAAGATAGTCATAATATAATATTTATAGACCCTTTTAGATATAGTGGACTTACCAACAAAGGTATAAATTGAGAAGGGTTCATAAATATTTCTGGGAGAAAAACCAAAACTCACAATACTACAAGAAGTCTATTTTTTAGTGGCGACAAAAGTCGCCGCAAAAGAACCAAAAGTCGCCACTAAATATATTTAGTAGCGACATTAGAGTCGTAGCAATTACTTCCGTAACTAAAAGTATTTTGTGATGACATATGTAAGTCGCCACAAAACATACATTTTGTGGCGACAAAAGTTGACACAAAAAAGCAAGCAAATACGCCACAAAATAATGATTTAGTGGTGATCTTTTGTCGCCACAAAAGGTTGAATTTTTTAATTTTTTTTTAAAAATAACTTTTTGCAGCGACTATGGGTCGCCACTAATACTCTCTGTTTGTGGCGACTACGGGTCGCCACTAATACTCACTTTTTTGTGGCAACTATGGGTCGCCACTAATAGTCGCCACTAATACTCACTTTTTTGTGGCAACTATGGGTCGCCACTAATACTCACTTTTTTTTCCAAAAGAAAATATAAATTATATATTGTCTACTTCGTTGCCAATAATACAACTACAGTACTTAAAGGTACAAAGAGGATATTAAAATATATTTCTCCAGCAGAGAATTATATAGTTTTTAATGGGTAACAAATCAATGTGATATACATATGAGAAAGAAAATCACAAAATATCTTCAAACTTCTCATGGCTAATAATTTCCATCATGAAATTACCTGTCCCTGAAATAAAAAATAAAGTGAAGTTTCAATTCTAACTTGTTAAAATGCAAGAAATGATTTGAGAAATCTTAATGTTGTTTTGTAAAAGAGATGACAACAATATCTTTGAATTAAAATACTACAGAATACATTAGAGATTCCAGAATGCACAAACTAGTTTTCCCCCTGTGGCAATCTCCCTCAATACTCATCTTACAAATGGGGATAAAAACATACTTATCAGAATGACTCTTCCAAAATGATAAGACTTTTAATTCCTCAAATGATGAATTACATTAAGAAAGCTTAGGAACTTTGACTCAATAAAAATTCTGGCCTTTTCTATTTTCCAAGAAATGAACTTCTTTTTTAACTACTCTTAGTTAAACCAAAATAGACTAAAAGGACAATGAAACTAACAAAAGGATCTGGTCAGTAAAAAAGAAAGATCTCAATTCAGCTAACACCACCAAACTTATTCATGCTAGGCATATCAATTCCTAACACATTTTTTCTTAAGGATTTACTTAAGAATTATCTAAGACACTCATGAAATCATTTACTTAACTTCCACTTCATTTTATCCATTATCTAGTCCTAAAATTCTGTTAACTCTTAAAATTTTTAAAAAATTTTGCCAGAGTTTCCTTTGTAAATAGGCCTATCAAAAACCTGTCAGCTAACCAGAATACATATAAATACACTTCACAGAGCGTTACAACAATGGATATTGTAATGCCATATTGGTACAAGACTATGTGTGTATCAACAGATTCCAACCAACACAATAACAACAAGATGAACAACAAGGTGCTAGTGAATCGAAATAGGCCTCACACGGCTTCACTAGACTTTGAGTTTATGTATTTGAACAAGAAAATTAGATGAAAGACAACGTAACAATGCTAGTGAATTGAAATAGGTCTCACACGACTTCACTAGACTTTGAGTTTGTGTTTTGAACAAGAAAATGAGATAATAACAAGGCAACAATGCTAGTGAATCGAAAGAGTCCCACATGGCTTCACTAGACTATAGATTCAACAACACAATGTTAAAACGATAAAAATTGCTCAATAGAGTACTTACACAAATCTCTTTTGCCATTTCATTAACATATGATCCATCTTCTTTGGTATTGAGTTATTTACACTGAAACGAGATAAAACTCAGTAGGGCAATAAACTTGACAAGGCTACCAAAATTTGTGTATATATTATTATTCTATGCAAATTGATTACAGAAATAAGGAAAATTTCTTAAACCAGATATGAATCTTCTTTAATTTTACAATCTGTGCAAACGAAAATTATATGTTTATCAAAGGATAAGAAGCCCCTCCACCCCCCTCCAACCACAACCAAAAATGAAGTTCTGGTTTGCTCATTCCAGACTAAACCAGTAGCAGTAGAGCAGATGTGAAGAGCTGAGAATTAGCCTTGTAGCTAAGCCTTGTCTAGGTAAGCTATTGTTCAATGAAGAACCAAGGCGAAAGCCGTTTTCAATGAAATTAGTAATGTAGCCAACTAAGTAAAACCCACATGCCAAAATGAACAAAACAACATTAAAACAACATCCAAATCACAAAAAGTTCATAACATTCAAGAATACCTGCTGAAAAAAATATAGAAATAAGAAGACTTTAATGGTGTGATTAGACCTTAATATGCTATCTTTTTTTTCTGGTCAGTTACTAAATCAGTGCACAGCCAAAAATAACTAAATCCGACATGCCAAAATGAACTATATAACATTAAAACAACACCCAACAAATTACATAAAGTTCAAAGCCAAAACTAAGCAAAACCCACATGAAAAAATGAATAAAACAACACTAAAAAAAATCCAAATCCCATTAAGTTCACAACTTAATGCTGAAAATATAGGAACAAAAATACTTTGATGGTGTGATTAAGCCTTAATATGGTAAAACTAAGTAAACCTCAACAACACAAAAATCAAATAAGGTTCACAACTTCAACAATACTTACTGAAAAATATAGAAACAACAAAACTTTGATGGTGTGGTTAGGCCTTAATATGCCAAAACTAAGCAAACCCCAAATGCAAAAATGAACCAAACAACACCTAAATCACATAAAGGACTGCAAACAGACACAACTCCTAAGCTGGGAAATGTAAGTGCGGGCATAGCTTTCTGCAGTTCAGACAGAAAAAGGTATACATTGTAATTCATTCAAATCCAAGATACCATCAGTGTCCAGTGAACGCTAGGATCTTATTTCATTGCAACATCTGTGAAGATAATTTGATCTAGTTATAGGCCTTGTGCAACAGAATCTGTATAAGCAAGCTG
Organism: Capsicum pubescens; assembly: GCA_030864215.1. Taxonomy (NCBI): domain Eukaryota; kingdom Viridiplantae; phylum Streptophyta; class Magnoliopsida; order Solanales; family Solanaceae; genus Capsicum; species Capsicum pubescens. The sequence continues at coordinate 94,016,763 of CM061538.1, read as the reverse complement.
AATTAGCAAGAATTAACGTTTGCCTACCCGATCTATCATTTGCCTACCAACTTCAACCTATCGTGATACTATCTCAAAATCAATGAAAACAAAATCCACACAATATGAATTTAACACAACAAAATATCAAACAATTATAATTAATTAAGAGAGAGATATGAAATGGACCTCAATTTATTTCAAATCAAACTTGTTCGACGTCGCCATCGGAATCTCGAACAAACGTCAACAAAACGAACAAATCCAACTTCGATCTAACGCCCTTTGCATTGCCTCGCCAAATGGAATCAAGAATCACAAACTAAAAAGACCAGAACCTATCCCGTGTCGTTTTTCAATGGATTTTTTATGAATAGTCGCCGAAAAGGGAACGAGGTGACTGTTCTTGTTGAATATTGGCTGGGTTTTTTTCAATGGGATTTGGAGTGCGTTGAAGTTGGTTTCGATCAGGTTTTGGGAAGGGACGTTTCTGGTGATGGTTCGATCGGAAAACATGGGGAAGGGGGCTGGTGGTGTTTCTCGACGGTGGATGACCCCTTTTCTGGTGAGATTCAGGAAAAGACTCGCCGGTCTCCGACCCCCCTCTCTCTCTCTATGTCCGATCTCCCTCCTCTCACTGTTCTCTCTGTACCTCTCTCTTTCTCAATTTCTCTCTCAAATCTCCATTTATCCACTCTTTTTTTTGTTCTGGATATAGATGAAATGGAAAGATTATATGAGTTTGTTGCTGCCTATTGTAACTACATTTTTTATTTTCATCTTGTATGTTATTGATCTTTTTTTTCCATTTTATAATTTTAATAAAGTAAGACAAAGAAAACATTTTTTACTAGATACCCAATAATTGTATTCATCAAAATTTTGGTAAATAATAAATAACATAATACTTCTCTACAAAAATTAAACACAAGAAAGAAAAATTGGATAAAAGTGGCTGCTAGTTTAATAAATATAGTAATCATAATAATAATGAGACGTCCTATTAAAATAAATTAATGTTATGTAAAAATTATTATAAAAATTATCGATAATAATAACAAGAACAATAACAATTATAGTAAATATAATAATAATAGACAATATATTTGTAAATTGTTAGTGTGAACATTTACGTAAAAAAAAATTAATAAATATTAATAAAATTATGTAAAATATCATATTTGAATTAATAAATTTTTAAAAATGATACTAAAAACTATCAGAATAATTTGTACATTTTTAAATCATGAATGTGGATTGTCTATATATAAACTATATATCCAAAATATATTTACAAATAACTTAATTTATTTTTTTAAGAAAAAAACAATGCAAAATGAAAATTTGAACTTTTGATTTGGTTTATATTTTGAACTTTTCGGCCTTTTAATTTATATCATTAATTATTCTATATTTTTATTATTATCGTAAATAATTTTTATTTGTAACTAATGTTGTAAAATATCTCGAGCTGAGAGTCTTATCAGTGGTAACTTTAACGGTTGCCCCTAAATCATAAACCTTTTGTGGCGACCTACGCATAGTCGCCACTATATAGTAACTATTAGTGGCGACTTTAACGGTCACCCCTAAATCTTATACCTTTTGTGGCGACCTACGCATAGTCGCCACTAAATATTTCACTATTCATATACCTTTTGTGGCAACCTATGCATAGTCGCCACTAAATATGTCACTATTAGGGGCGACTTTAATGGTTTCCCCTAAATCTTATACCTTTTATGGCGACCTATGCATAGTCGCCACTAAATATGTCACTATTAGTGGCGACTTTGACGGTCGCCCCTAAATCTTATACCTTTTGTGGCAACCCTTATATGTCGCCAAAGAAATGCTAGATTTTGTGGCAACTGTTTGTGTCGCCACTGAAAGTCATCACAAAAAACTGTATTTCTTGTAGTGCAACTAGATAAAGGGACACACAAGATAAGGTAGAACTTGGATCAAGTAGCACATAAGCATTATAGGAGAAAACCTATAATGTACCCATGACAATATCAGACTAGGTGTTAGAATCCTTGCAAGTAAATAAGGCATATAGATGGTTGTGACCCCCATCTACTCCGAAAGTAGCTCCTTTTACTGCTGGGGATGAAGAAGTAGAAGTTGGAGTTTATTGCCCCTAAATTCTCCCTTTGATGAGGGGCGTTCCCACTGAATATGACTAGGATACCAGTAATTATAACCTATATGCTTACCCATACAATAAATTTAATGGTAAAGCTTTCCACAAATCTAAAAAGAAGGATAGGATAAAGTTGATTGTGCTACACTACCCTGAGACTGAGTACTTTTAATCATAGGACCATTACAAGGATGGAGTCACTAATCACTCATAGGTCTGTGTGCAGGTGAAATATTGGATGAATGAGCATGCCCCCAAGATTTTTTTCTGAGAAATTGCATGACCCTCTTACTACTAATCTATGTCTCACTTCTCGATCTGTGGTCTTAGCCCTCTAACTTTGTTACTCCTCAACTTTTGCATATTTTTTTTATCACCCTCTACCTGGTGAGCATACACCACCAACATAGATATATCCATATTATGATTCAACATTTCTCTTTTACACATGAGCACCACATCATTAGAAACTTCAAACACAAGCTTGGTTATTTTAACCCTTATATTCAACACCAATTTTGGGCATAGTAAGACAATTGGGTAAATTTCAAAGACACTAATTTTGAGTTATAATAATACATTTGGTAAATTTCAAAGCATAGTCCATAAGACTCATCTTCCCTTACTTTTGATTCACAATTTTCCTCAGCCTTAGCTTTCCTCAAGTTGTGACAAAAGAAATGATCAAGAAAGGCCTCAAAAATATCCTCCCAAATAGCAGGTTAACCATCCACACCCATATTCTCCTCATACCGATCATACCAATAATAAGCCACACCTTTCAACTAATAAATCACCAGTTCAACTCTTTTTATATCACTGACATGTATGTGATGTGTGAGCTAATGCTAACATATTTGAGGCTTTTAACTAAGAATAATTGTGAAGTCTTAAGCAACTTTTGTCATTTTTGATTGCTTTATTTTTGATTTTGCAGTAGAAGCTAAGATGCTAGAGAACCAACAAGAATGGAAGCAAATGAGCTGAAATTTGAAGTAAATAAAGGCGAAGTATGGATGATGACATTTGTGATAAGTCGTCAACCCTGTGATAATCTATAAGCTTTATCGTCAGCAGTAGATTGAGAATTGTCCTAAGTTGAAAGCTGTGACAACATTTTGTTATAGGACGTCAAGGAGCTGATAAGTCGTCAAGATTGTCGTCAGCCTAAGGCAGAACATGAGAGATGAGGAAAAGCATTGACGATATTTATGATAGGTCATCAAGGAGATAATAGGGCATCTCCATTTTTCATCAGCGTTAGGCAGCGAGTACCAAAAGCATAAAGGAAGCTGACAACATTTGTGATAAGTCGTTAGCCTCCTGATAGGCTATCACAAATGGCGCCACCTAATCCGAGGAATTTCTAAATTTTATTATTTTGGTTTCATAATTAGGGTGAACTATTTAAAGCCTTGTTTAGGGTTTTCTTAAGAATTACGAACCTTGAGTTTTGAGACACGATACTTTGATATTTTTCTCTCTTCTTTTAGCTTGAGAAAGCAATTACTTTAAAGAACTATCATCATTATTTTGGGATTTTCTTTGGTGATTTAATTTGAAAATCTTTATTTTCTATTCATCTTTTGGTAAGTTCATCTTACAAAGCATGAATTCATCTAGTTGCAACGATTATTACATCATGAGCAGCTAAATTTCTTTAACCTGAATTATGGGATCTAGGGGTAGGTCTTGATAAGGTGCTGAGTATTAAAGATTAAAAAGGTGGTAGGGCTCCTTGATAATTCTGATGTTTTAATTATTGTCTGTTGGTTGCAAACGATAGATAACACCTTCTTTGATTTGCTTGAGAAAGAAATCAAATATAGTGGGAAGTGAATTATCAATAGGGACTTGGAAACACTAAACTTCCGTTGAATAGCCAACACTATAACAAGGTTGGTTAACCTGAGGTAAAATTTGGGCAGTGAATATAAATTCCCTACGTCTGAGAGGATTAGGTAATTAAATGCTTAAGTAAGTCGAGAGACATTTAAGGATAACTTTGCTAAAGATAACTTGTTGTCCTACCTACCGTGAGAATCTTGAACCACTAGTAGCATCTATCAAGTACCAAAACACCTAGTGAACATTATTTTGGTTTTTTATAAACTCTTGATTACAAAAATTTAAACTAAAGTGACCAACAATTACTTGTTAACTAAAACCCCCCTTTTTCTGGAAACATCCAACTATCAGTTGATTAAATCGCAAACGACTTACGTTCACACCATATTCCCTGTGGGATTCAACCCCAAACTAGTTGGGTTTTATATTGACAATGTTCGCTTACATTATCGTTGAGAGGTGTAGTTTGAGCGTTATAAAAAATGGCGCCGTTGCCGGGGAATACGGTTGAAAACTGAAGTTTGTGTGCGCTAATTGACTGTTAGTCAAGTTTCCTAGTTTTACATTTATTTGTTGTTTTTGTTTATTTGAAGGATCTTTATAGTGTACGCGAAGAACCAGAAGTTCTAGAGAACCGTTATTACCACCTAATCCGGAACCGTAACGAATTGGAAGAATGGTAGAACAGCAAGAGGCTGACAGATTGGTAGCCTTAGCTAGAGCTCAGGGGAATGTACAAAATGCCGGGCAACAAGCATGACATCAAAATCCTGAGGATAAAGATTTGGGAGATGAGGAGTTGCTGAATCCTAGTAACCCAAGGCGTGTAGAGCAAATAGCTGCACCAGTACGACGTAATGTTAGCAGGAACCATCCATTATGAGAAAGGCAAGAGTATCATCTAGTCTAGTATGATCTCAATGATGATAATGATGGAATGGACGGAGTAGGTGTAATGGGTGCAATTATTCCTCCACCGTTGGCACCTGGGGTAAAATTCAACATTACGAGTACTATGATTCAACTCTTAAATCTTAAGAAGGTTGTTTGGTGGCCTTCCTGGGAATGACCCGAACTTACATCAGGTGAATTTTGTCACCATCTGTAAATCTTTTGATAATCCAGGAGTAGGACAGAATACTATCCGGTTGAGATTGTTTCCGTTGTCTCTGTCTGGAGAGGCAACATTGTGGCTAAATGAGCTGACACCCGATTCTATAACTAACTGGAGGCAGTTGAAAGGAGATTTTCTAGAAATATTCTTTCCAGCTTCCAGGAGGGTACAGTTGAGGGACGAGATCAGCAACTTTAGGCTGCTCCCAACTAAAGCCTTGCATGAAACCTGGGAAAGATTCAAGAAGAAGCTGACACAGTGTCCGAACCATAACATGACAGACATACATTTGCTGGAGACTTTGTACAGGGCTCTTAACTCCGTTACAAAGCCAATTGTAGACAATGCCGCTGATGGTTCATTTGTTGATCTTATATTCCCAGAGACTTCAGAGATGCTGGACAAAATAACCAAATAAAGTTGGGCATGGCATACCAGAGACTCTGTCGTGGCCAGCCTCACTGCTTCTGTAGGTATTACTGCAGAACAAGGCAAAAGAGAAGAAGAGTGTTACCAAGACATGGCTCAACTTAAAACACAGATGGACTTACTAACCAAGCACTTGCTATCAGGCAAGATTGAAAAGGTGAAAGCTGTGGGATATTAGGATAGAAGTGAGGCTGATGCAGATGAAGAGGCTAACTATGTTAATAATCATAGGGGTTTTTGAGGCAATAGCCAAGGGAATCAAAGTCGGACTTACTATGATAAGCCTGGTTATAAAGATAGGGAGCAAGGAAATTGGAGGAATAATAATGATATGAGCGGGCTATATGTTCCTCCTAGAAATCGTGAGACTGTTTCAACAAGTTTTGAAAAGATGTACATGGAGGACATGATGGCTAAGTTTCTGAAGAGAGTGGAGGCTACCAACTCTAGTGTGACCACCATGAAGATCGATCTGACATCCATCAATCAGTTGGTGCACTCACACTTCACCACAATCAAACAATTGGAGCAACAGATGAGCCAACTCTCCGCAGCATTCAACTAGTGGAAGAGCGGAATGTTACCAAGTGATATAGTTCAAAATCCACGGAATAATGGCTCATGCATAGATATTACCACTAGAAGTGGTAAGATATTACCTGGACTTTCTGTGGGAAAACCTGTAGTTGATGAGGTAGTTGATGTTAAACCAGAAGAAAGTGGTCCAGTAGAGTTTGAGAAGCTGGATAATTCTGATGATTCTCTGGATAAAGACAAAGATAAGGAGAAGGAGGTGGTGCTGAAAACTATCCCAAGACCACCACCTCCATTTCCTCAACGGTTGAAGAAAAAGGTTGATGATGAAAAATTCAGCAAATTCATGGCAATGCTCAAGCAATTAACAATAAATGTGCCTTTGGTTGAGACACTTGAGCAAATTCCAGTATACGTGAAGTTCATGAAAGACCTTGTGACTAAGAAATGGAAGGTTATCCATAAGCTGGAGGATAATCACTTTCATTATGGCACTATCTCTACAAGGTCTTTAGTGCAGAAAAAAGTAGATCCGGGAGCGTTTACCATCCCGTGTACTATTGGGTCCCTGAATTTCACAAAATCACTATGCGATTTGGGAGCCAGTATAAACCTAATGCCACTCACTGTGTACAAGAAATTGGGTTTGGGGGATCCTAACCCGACGAACATGCGATTGGTGATAGAAAATAGGTCTGTAAAGAGGCCAGTGGGTATATTACACGATGTATTGGTAAAGGTGTCCGACTTCATTCTACCTGCTGATTTTGTAGTCCTGGACTATGAAGTGAACTTCGAAGTGCCCATCATTTTGGGTAGACCATTCCTTGCAACTGGGAGAGTGATAGTGGATATGGAACTAAATGAGTTGAAGTTTAGGTTCAATGACAAGGAAGCAAGATTCAAAATACACTCATCCATGACACCAGCAAATGAGATAACTGTTTTCTCAATCGTGGACGTATTCTATGATGATGGTAAAAGGGTATCAACAAGTTGTCTTAGTGAAGTCTGAGTAGTCAAGATAACCAAGTCGTGCCACGACAGTAAATTAGGAGCTATTGGGAGGCAACCCAAAATTTTTATATTCCAGCAAATTATTTATTTTTGTAGTTAGGTTCTAGTTCAAAGAATGTGGAATCAATATATCCAACCAAGTGCTCCTGACGACATAATTTTGATGGGCTATCACAATTGTGATAAGCCGACAGCTTTATCGTCAGAAACAACAGCTCTGAGGCAGTTTCTGTTAAGGCTGACGACATTTGTGATAAGCTATCAAAATTGTGACAGCTTATCATAAATGTCGTCACAAAAAGCCCAACATTAGCTGAAAATGTGGGCCAAATTAAAAAGACCCGACCTGGCCCACAGCTTGGCCTTTTCACCTTCCCGCTTAGTTTTTATTTCCTTTAAGTTATTCTCTTTCCATTTTTGATTTATTTTCTTCCCTTTTCAAAGTCTCTCCAACTAAAACAAAAGAAAGCTTCCTTGTATGTGTGGGTTTGCTATCAAAATCAAGAACCTCTGTTTATTTTCTCTTGATCGTGTAACCACATTGAAGGCTCCCATCAGGTCTTGAAATGGCACCCAAAGGAAAGAACTCAAAATCCACAAAGAAAGTGACCAAGGGAAGCGTACCTCAGAGACTCTTCAACGAAAAGTCTGATTATGAAGAGGAAGAGCCTCTGCTCAGGAAGAGAAAAAAAAGCAAAGCACTAAAAAGACTCCACCACCCCTACCAGTTGAGGTGGAGGAGAGTGAATAAAGTGACACTGAGCCAACAATATCCGAGCATACAACTTCTGAGCAGACGCTCTCTGAGCAACAAGAGTCTGAACATGATGAATCTAAAGAGCATGATTCAGATTATCCTGATTTCGAGGGGCATGAGTCTGAGGGACCATCAACTGATTCCCCTTCTATTGAGCCACAAGATGATGAAGAGTGTCCAATTCGTGGAACTATGGTCAAATGCAAGAATCCTGACGTCCGAGATGGCACTAGATGGAAGATTCCCAAAGCTCAAAAAATCTTTTTTGATGGGCTTTGCAGAACCAACAGAAGAGCTGTCAAGAGGACAATCTTTGAGGAGAAGAGAATCATCACTAAGGGGTTGAGCAGGTACCCGGAGGTGGAGCAAAAATTTCATGGATATGATTTGGGATGGACTACACAAGGAGGAAATTCATTTTGCCCTACACTAGTTAGGAAGTTCAATGCAAACTACCAAGGTCGCTTGGAAAACATATGTAGAGAAGGAGAGAAAGAAGCTGACCAACCTTTGTTGGATAAAGTATCGGTACGGGGCGTAATGGTGGATATTTTTGAACCAACAATCAAAAGGTTCCTTCATGGCCCAAACTTCACTCCTCAATCCACTTCACCTACTTTCTATGCCCGGTTAAAGCATCTGGAAAATTAGCAGAATTGGTTAGCCACACTCATAGCCGATGGAGAACTAGAATAGCTAACAAATTTGAGTGAAAGGATCTTCAAGGCCTCCCTGACTTCAGAGGAAAGATTTTGGTGGGGTATTGTACGTACATGGTTGAAGCCCACAGATGGTGATAATATCCTCGGGGATGACAGAGAAATATTAGTCGCAAGTTTTGTGGCTAACCTCAAATTAAATTTTGGAGAGATTATCGCCGAAGAGATAAAATTTGGGTCTCGAGGTCTGATACAGCATATCCATTCCCTTGTTTAATTACAAGGTTGTGTAGGAAAGCAAATGTGCCGAAGATTGTAGGGTTAGAAGAAGAACTCTTTGCCAGGAAGACCCACAATCCGATCCGAAATGAGGAAAATCAGCCAAGGCTAATGCTTGATAGGGGCGCAGAGATTCCAACTGATCCACCGGTTATAGGTACTAGTTCAACACCTAATGCAGAGGTTCTTGATTCTAAAGTTGTACCTCCAACATCCGCAATAATGGCAGAATCATCAGTGCAGAGAACTGAGACAATTCCTCCAGCTACAGTGCCTACAACAGAATTTACCTTCAACCCTATGAAATTTAAGAGAGTAGCAAAGCAATCCAAGTGGTGCGAGGCTCAGTTTAAACTCTTTGCCAAGCAATTCGCAGCTGCAGTTGACAAAATAGTTAAGGCTGTAGTTGAGCCTTACAAGGCTTTGCTGGGCCGGATTGATGAATTGGAGAACTGCTTCAATGTGCAGTCGAGAGAGAGGTCAGCTCCAGAGATGGAATTATTCAGATCAGACCTAGACAAAGTAAAGTTGGAGGTTGGAAAGTTATAGCAACACCACTTTATGGTGTCAGTAGATCCATTAGCTGAGGAGTTTAAGACAGAAATCCCAATGCTTGATCTCATGGAGGAGCCAGTGAAGAAGAAGAAGAATAAAGGTGAGAAGAAAGGAAAAGGAAAGAGAGAGAGGCCCGACAATGATAAAGAAAGAAAAGTAGAAAAAAGGGCAAAAAAGAAGTCTGAAAAGGAGGAGATGAAAAAGGCGAGAATTAGGTCCTTAGTGGACAATGAGAAATGGGAGGAAGCCATCCGAGTAAGATCTGCAGGTGCCTCTACTAGTAGGCGTTCAGAGACTGATAGACCAACTGCACTAGAACAGAGAGAGGCTCCTGATGGAGATGCGGCAATAGGGTCAGGAACCCATGAGCCCAGAGATTGCTCTATTCCAGGTATACTCTAACCTTTAGTTTATATTTTCTTTGATTTTAAGTTGAGGAAGTAGGGTAAATTTGTTGTTGTAAAATTTTATAGTCAACTAGGAGAAATACTTGTACTTGAGGTTGTTGAATTATTTTTGTGATTTTTGTACACCTCTTCAAGTGGTCTACTACTTTAAACTGAGTGATTTTCATTTAAGGGTGACCACTGTGCATCTTTGTATGACATTAGTTCTAGTAACATAATAATCATTGCTAAACAGCTACACAAACTGTATGAGTAGTCGAGTGCGATATACCTATATGCCAAGTGTATGTGTGAGATGTTACTCAGTTCCCTCTGTATGCTTAAGCCAGAACTTGCCCTGTTAGTCTTACCTAGGTTGAAGGATAAGGGTTAGGAAAGGATCATAGGCCATATTAATATTAGCTCACTTTAGCCTAAATGACCTTCCCTATGTGTATCATATCCCTTGATCCCTATTTTGAGCCTAATTAGCCTATTTCATTGAATGATACCTGTCACCTTGTTATTTAGATCATAATGAACCTGTTTTGGCTTTGGTCCTCCTTGGACACTGTGCATCTTGACTTAGGCAATTGTCCTAAGTTGAGGGTGGCTATCATAGGGGTACGTGATATATAATGAGTATGAAGAAAGGTAGCATAAAAGAAAAGAATAAAAATCTGGGTGCAGAAGAAAAGAGCAAGAAAAAGAAAAATTGTGAAAAAGAATAAGTAATTGAGAAAAAACTGCACCCATCCTAAATAATTGTGATCAAGAAAAGAGAAGAGCGGAAAAGGCTGATGAGTGAAACCCCAAAAAAGCTAGTGTAGTGTCAAGGAGGCTTAGTCACTTTAAATACCATCGAGTATCATACCGACCCCTAGCCTACATTACAAGCCTAAGAGAAGTCCTATAGTGATCCTAGCTAACCTGTCTAAAGATTTGGGTAGTGAAAATAAGGGCAAGCCTATGGTACTTGGCATAAACTGATTGGAACTTCATTTTGAGAGTGAGTGTTTTGAGTGTCCCCATGGTTACAAATATAATTCCTGATATTAGATGAGGGGGATTTCTTTGCTGTTAGGGCACACTGGTTACATTGCTAGTTACTAAATTGTTCGGGTAGTGTAATACTGGTCTATGCAAGTTTGCTATAGCTGAATTGATGCCATATCTTGATTACTGTGTGTTGCATTGGTGTTCTTCATTGTACTTGAATTGACTGACTTTAGAGATGGTGAAAGTGTTTTGAGATGATATGGATAATTGACTGCCAAATGTGCTTTGTATTCTTTTAGTTGTTCTGATTAGCTTGAGGGCAAGCAATTGTTTTAAGTTGAGGGTGTTGATGTGTGAGCTAATACTAACATATTTGAGGCTTTTAACTAAGAATAATTGCGAAGTTTTAAGCAACTTTTGTAGTTTTTGATTGCTTTATGTTTAATTTTGCAGTAGAAGTTAAGATGCTAGAGAACCAACAAGAATGGAAGCAAATGAGCTAAAATCTGAAGTAAATAAAGGAAAAGTATGGATAACGACTTATCACAAAAGTCGTCAGCCCTGTAATAAGCTATCAACTTCATTGTCAGTAGTAGACAGAGAATTGGCCTAAGTTGAAAGCTGTGATGACATTTTGTGATAGGACGTCAAAGAGCTGATAAGTTGTCAAGATTGTCGTCAGCCTAAGGCAGAACATGAGAGATGAGGAAAAGCCTTGACGATATTTATTATAGGTCATCAAGGAGCTGATAGGGCATTACTGTTTGTCGTCAGCATTAGGCAGCGAGTACCAAAAGCATAAAGGAAGCTGACGACATTTGTGATAAGTCGTCAGCCTCCTGATAGTCTATCACAAATGGCCTCACCTAATTCGAGGAATTTCTGAATTTTATTATTTTGTTTCCACAATTAGGGTGAACTATATAAAGCCTTGTTTAGGGTTTTCCTAAGAGTTCCGAACCTTGAGTTTTGAGACACGATACTTTGATATTTTTCTCTCTCTTATTTTGGCTTGAGAAAGCAATTACTTTAAAGAGACTATCATCATTATTTTGGGGTTTTCTTTGGTGATTTAATCTGAGAATCACTTTTTTCTATTCATCTTTTGGTAAGTTCATCTTTCAAAGCATCAATTCATCTAGGTGCTTCAATTATTACGTCATGAGCAGCTAAATTCCTTTAACCTGAATTATGGGATCTAGTGGCAGGTCTTGATAAAGTGCTGAGTGTTCAAGATTCAAAAGGTGGTAGGACTCCTTGATAATTCTGATGTTTTAATTATTGTCTATTGGTTGCAAACGATAGATAACACCTGCTTTGATTTGTTTGAGAAAGAAATTAAACATAGTGGGAAGTGAATTATCAACAGGGACTTGGAAACACTAAACTTCCGTTTAATAATCAGCCCTGTAACAAGGTTGGTTAACCTGAGGTAAAATTTGGGCAGTGAATATAAATTCCCTAAGTCTGAGAGGATTCGGTAATTAAATGCTTAAGTAGGTCGAGAGACATTTAAGCATAACTTTACTAAAGATAACTTGTTGTCCTACCTACCATGAGAATCTTGAACCACTAGTAGCATCTGTCAAGTACTAAAACCCCTAGTGAACATAATTTTGTTTTTTCATAAACTCATGATTACAAACATTTAAACTAAAGTGACCAACAATTTCTTGTTAACTAAAACCCCTTTTTTCTATAAACATCCAACTATCAGTTGATTAAATTGCAAACGACTTAAGTTAGCGTTATCAGTATGACTCTAAAAAATTTCTCCATCTTATCAACAAATCCTTATAGATCTTAATGTGCTATGGTATAATAGTACTTTTAATGCTTAAAACTATGAAAATATGTTGTTACATAGGCCATTTTACTAGATATGATGTGTTTTTATGTCGTGTTTTGTAGGAAACTAGGTTTTGTGAGCTGAATGGGTGAACAAAAGTGAAAACTGAATATTTTCCCTACCTACATGGGCACCTATTGCCCGTAGTTACTACCTATGTGGGGTAGGTGTGGGAATATGTGTTAGAAAGTGAAATTTTAGAGAACCATAAGTTGAGATTTTGGCCTTGCTACCTATGATGGGGAACCTATGGATCATAGGTTCCACCTATGGCCCGAAGGTACCACCTACGACCGACAGGTACCACCTATGGCCCACAAGTACCAGCTATAGCCCGTAGGTACTACCTATGGCCTACAGGTACTACCTATGACCCACATGTGTCAGAGTAAGTACCAGGAGTTGGAGATTTAGAGAGATCCTGCAAAGTTTCGACCATGTCACCTACATGGGGCCACCTATGGCCTGTAAGTTTCACCATAGGTGTCCATTGATATATGTCATTGGAGGTGAAATTTACACAATCATACTATTCATAAACATATTTTTTATTTCAAGATTGACTTTTGATCTTAGGATTCTTGTATTATTAGTTTATGACTAATTAATTGATTTGAGACTTTTCGTTTTCTTAGTATATTATTGTGAGATTAATTCTATGCTTTCAATTATGAATTCCATGGATTATTTCACAACTATGAGTGGCTAATTGCCTTAGTTAGGGTTGTGGGAACCCTAGCAGATTAACTAAGTTGGGGAAAATATGCAATCCTTCTAAATCATTATTGTTGCATGTATTATGTTCTATTTTATTTAATTTCTTTTTTATGGTTGAAAATATTAGGAACTCGTATGTATTTGATACTGACTCTAGAGAGAGGTAGATATTGGGAAAAGAAGATCACAACAGTAATTCGAGGCTATCAATCCTCGTCTAATAACCTAAGACTGAGAGAAGATTGTTAAACTTAGATCCAAGATAAGAGTTAGTAATGCAACACTCTAGGCGGAGAGGAGATAAGTGAGATTTACCAAATGATGTCGAGAGGCTGTTGGTGAGACACAACTTGTCAGAATTTACATACATAGCAGTGAGATAGTTTGATTCAGCATGAAAAATTGATGGAGTTAGAAACATGGGGAACACAAGCCTAGTGTTCGTTTCAAGCTATTTGCAACCAAAAGCATTTAAATCTTGTCAGTTTTACTAATAACTAGAAATACCCTATTTACTTTTCTCTGGTGCCTAATTGCTTCAACAAGTTCAAGAGATAGTTCTGAACTATTCCCTGTGGGTTCGACCCCAAGTTATTTGGGTTACTATATTTTGACATCAACTATTGTACACCTCTAAAGAATTGTAGTTTTGGATGACATCAAAATTTTGGTACCGTTGCTGGGGAATACCGCTGTGAGTTATTAATTGGAGTTGTTGAAGTTTTTTGGGTATTTTTCTTATATTTTCCTACTCTTCTTGATACGACATCTACAAGAGAAAGTGTGAAGTTATACTGATTCTCTTTTTATTGATCCTAATCCTTTTGATATAGTGCATTATTATAAGAATGTGTTAGATATATTATGGGAGAACAATGAGATCATGATACAAACATTGACACTCCTTGCAAAATAAAACCATGAGCATAGTCAAAAGGTTTAAAAAAATTTCTTGGAATTCACAACTTAATAGGAGACTGAAATATGAAGGATGATGCGTGTAACGCCCAACAATTCAGTTATGAGTTGTGTGAGACTAAAAAAATTCTTATAAATAGAATTAAGGAGATAAAATTAGGAATCAACACTTGATCATACTTTTATTGATGTTGTCACTATTTAGAAGAGTACACTAGAGTTATGTGAGGATGTAAATAAGAATACAATTCATGAGTTGGGATGTATTGGACCTCATTCTAACTATTTTTACGCATTATGTATGGATAGTAAGATATTAATAGAGCCATCCGAGCATATAGAAGAGTACAAAACGGAGGAATAATATGCCTATATTATTGATTTTTTTGTGCCAAAATCATAAAATTATATTCCTCGCTTAAGAGACAAGAATTGCAACATGTCACATCTATTGCTTGGTTCCTTTATTTTTTTACCATCGCCCCTGGGGCATAGTAAAAGATTAGAGAAAAAATTAGGGATTCAATTAAAAATTTCAAATTAGAAAGAAAATAACTAGAGGCCATTTCCTACCTTGATGAAGTCTAAATAATCAAGGTACCCACGTCATGCCGCGATGTTAAATCATCGTTGCTTGGTAGGAAACCCAAGGTACATTGTTATTTTTGCATTCATTCATGTTAATGTGATTGATGCCATGTATGCGCATCTAAGGTGCCACAGGTATGTTCCTAACTCTCTTTCTTTGTGTAACCCAATGTATTAGGGATAATGCATGTTTTTTATGGCGGTGGGGATACTTGTGGGTCTAGATGTTCTCTTGGGATTTTTTTCGTGTCTCTTTTTCCAAAATTTTGTTCTTAGTAGAACTGGAATGTTTAGGACATATTATGTTTTATTTCATAGTATATTGTGTTTTCATTTAAATTGGAGAAAAATGAGTATCTAAGGCAGTTGATGTATCATGTTCTGATTCTTGAGAAATATGATACCCCTCTAAAAAAATTATTTTTGAACTGTGTTATATGTATATGTATGTGACCATTATAAATCTCATTATAGTATTAGGATTAGAGAGATAATAATCATAGCTAATATCTGCATAAACTGAATAGGTAGTAGTTGGTGACATAACTGTAACACCCCAAATTTTTTGCCTCTAAAATTTCTAAGTTTTAAGCTCACTACCCAGGCTACGACTGGCACCTCATGAGTTGTAAGGTATGGTCATGAGTCGTAGGGAGGGTCTTGTGACCAAAATAATAGAGTTTGCCAATGTTTCTGACCTGAGTATGACTAGACCCTCACAAGTCACAGTGAGACATAATGAATTGTAAAGTGGGACTCATAGTCCCACCAGTATGGATTTTTTTTTTGTGGTGACTATGACTAGGACTCTACAAGTCATAAGGTCTGGACATAAGTTGTAGGGTGTGTCTCGTGACCAAACCAATGAAGGATGTCAAAGAGTTTACTTAGACTATAATTTTAAGACTCGTACCCAGTCGTGATATGACCTATAATGACTGGGTGTCTTTTATTTCACTTTTAAGTAAGGGAATTCTTGTCATTTTCCTCTTTCCCCAATTAAAACCCACGACCATAAAACACCTAAAGTGGGTTATTTTCATCACTTTAACTATCATAAACTGCTCTCTACTCTCTCAAATTCCCCAAGTCAAGAACAACTAGGGTTTCTCAAGATTGATCATCTAGGGCTCTAAGATTGGTTTTTTGTCTATAACTCTTGATATCTTAAGAATGTATCTCTTCCCCTAAACTTGTTTTGCCTAAAACATATGTTTAAAATTATTATTTATGTGATTAATTTATGGTTTTGGAAATTGGGTTGTGGTCCTTTAAATGTTATTGATGTAATTGCTTTTCCCATGGCTTTTGTGAATTATTCATTTTTTGAATTAATAGTTTTGAACTTATTGGGAAAATAGACATTGTAAATTGGAATAAGGGTCGTGGATTTCCCTTAATAAATAGATTTGAAATTAAAATTGGTAATAACCTCAACCTACCGTATGAAATTGGCTTAGAAACATGAGTTTATGCACATTGTAATCACTTTTGGAACTATCACACTGCATAAAAGGTTAATGGAACATATATGGTTTTAAATTGAACCTTAGGGGTCATGGGTTCCCCTAAGTTAATGTATAATTAACATTGAACCTCGTGGGTCATGGATTCTCCCATATGGATGAATGATCGGAGAATGTGGGGTCGTGGATTCACCTAAGTGATGATAATTAGAATGACATATTGATAATAGCTTGAAAATGTAGTTTGTATGATGATACCAATGGGTTATGCCTTAATTAATGAATATTGGTTCAATGAATAGAAATGTGTAAATGTTTTAATTGGGCTTAAAGGTGGTTGTTTAGCTGAGCTGTGAAAGTGAAAGTCTCGAGGGACTGATACTAGAAACCCATATTTGTCAGTTTAAGGGTTGGTCTTGATGACCATGTGCTTATATCACACTTTATATATTTGTATCTTAGATGACGAAGGGTTGTAGATTCCCCGACCTTCCTTGATACCCTGGTTAGGTGGTTAACATGCACTGGGACCCTTTTAGTAGGGCGAGAGCTGGACCCATATAGCCTGTGGGTATAGATAACGATTTGAGCTATATAGTCTAGATTAATGTTTTAACTCTCATGCTAAACCTTGTTCCCTGTCTTGGCATATTTTTTATATATGTATATTATTATGTGCATTTTGGTGTTGGAATGATTGATTATGGTATTATTTTATACCCTCCCTGAGTTACATGCTAGAGTTCACCCTACTAACCATTCCTGGACATTGTATCCCTATGTAATGTAGGGTCTAAAGATTCTTCCATTTCTTTTCACAGTGGTAGGTGGTTTTAGGATGAGCCTCCATTCTTTGTAAGGCCCCTATTTCATGTTACTTATGTATTAGACTATTTCGGTGGGTTTTGGCTATAATCGGGGCATGTCTCGACTTTGGTTGATATTTAGTTTTTAGAGGATTTTGTGGACAAAAGGATTTGGGTGGATTTGGTATTGTGGATTGTAAGATCCCTTTAAGTTGATTTATCTATCTTGTTTTATGTCCAAAACTTAGTTCTATCTTATTATATATTTGAAATTCATCCACTGCTAGTTATATTGTGTTCTAGTTGGCTAGGGTGATAGGGGAGGTCTTCGGTCCTTGTAAAACTTGAGATACTCATCATGACTAAGCCCTAGTCCAGGTCATGACAAGCTTGGTATTAGAGGTAAGGTTCATGGTCATTGGGTGTCCATAAAGCCGTGTCAAGTAGGATCTCTTTTATGGGGGTGTAGCGCATCACACTTATAAGAGAAAAGATATGAGAAATTTTGGAATGTTTTTCTTTCTTATGATCTATTTTTTTGGACTATAGAGTCTAACGTCTTGAAATCTCCTCTAATTCTGTTTGTTCATATTTTAGATTATTCTTCCCCAAAGATCTAATCCTCGTAGAAACTCCTTCTCCCACCTAAGGATAATGTGGATGGTGATCATTATATTTATGGAGTACAGACTTGGTCTAGGGTCCCTGCTCTTGATTTCCCACACGGAGTTCCACCGGTCCCTACCAGTCCTTCTCGGGCATCTCAAACTAGTGATCTTTATGCTTACAACCCCAAGGAGACATTTATAATGCCAAATTCCTTTGATCTATTCATCTGCTAACTCAGTTGGTGACTTCTCAGTCTCATCAGCCTGACCGTGTTAGTTCTGTTGTTCTATCTTCTAAGGTTACTCGAGTTGGCCAGTTTATGAGGTTGAGTCTTCGACCTTTACTGGCTCTAAGGTTGAGGAGGTCCTTAAGGGTTTTTTGATGAAATTATGAAGATATTCAGGGTGATGCATGCTACTGATGTGGAGGATGTGGAGTTTGTCTTATATCAATTAAAGGATGTGGCATATCAGTGGTATGAAGAGTAGGAGTAGTCAAGGGGTGATAATGCTGAGAAGAATGTGGGAGGAATTTTTTGATGCTTTCGTTGAACATTTTTTTCCTCAGGAGTTGAGGGAGGATAAAGATGAGGAGTTTGTGAACTTGAAGCAGGAAAAGATGACTATGAAGGAGTATGCTTTGAAGTTCCACTAGTTGTCTAGTTATGCCCCAGAGATTGTGTCTAGTATAAGGGCAACAATGAGGAATTTTGCTTCGGGTTTGTCTCAAGACTTGGTACTAGAGTGTAAGGCAGCATGTTGAATAATGACATAAATATCTCTAGGCTTGTTATATATATGCAGTACATTGAAAATGAAAAGAAGAAACACGCAGAGATGGGAAAGAGACAGAATAAGAAGTTCAGGTATTCAAAATAGGCCGAAGGTTAACAAGCTAGTGGCAGAGATGGTAAGCAGTGGGGTAATAAGAGGACTTACGAACATATTCTACGGATAGTGCTCTATATCCTAAGCTGTATGGTGATCGTCATTTTTAGACTAATAGTGGGTTTAAAGCCCAAGGTGCCTAGTGGAAGGAAAGTAGATCTCAGTCAGCCCCACCTCACCCTCCTTATAAATTCTGTGGATAGATGCATTGTGGTCTGTGTGATAAGGGTGGGAATAGGCTCTATAATTATGGTCATCTAGGGCATCTGCAGTGACATTATCTAGCTAAGGTTACTTCTGGATCTAATAAGGTTTTGGTTGCTACTTCATTAGCTCCTACACCAAAAGGTGCTACTTCTGGTGACAACACTGGTTGAAATCGTCTTTATTCTTATGCCACCCTTCAGGAATCTGAGGCATCTCCTGATGTCGTTACTGGTATGTTGAAATTTTTCTCTAGTGATGTATATTATCTACTTGATCCGGGTTCTACACTTTTTTATGTGATGATACAAGTATGATCATGACCATGGACACTTTTTGAGCATTTTTGAATACCACCTAAAGAGTGCACAAGACCAAGTGTGAAGGAGGCCCAAAACCGGTTTTGAAGAGCACTCCATGGGGCAGCTTTGGAGCCTTTTAATGTAAGCGATCTTTTGTCTTTTGTCCACTACTTGTATTGTAATATAAATATAACATTCTAGGGTTTTATGTCTTTAGATTATGCTTGATATTATAAGAACACTCCTCTTATAGAGAGAGAAAGAGACTCCAACCTAAACTAGGGCCTAAGACAAAGGTGAAATCATTTGTGTGTGGTGTATTACTTGATACATTGGTTCTTGAGAGGTGGACACTCCTCTTGTGTCATTGTAAGAGTTAGGTACATGTTGTGTGTGGTGTTAAGAGTCCAAGAGTGGAATAGGTTCTGCATTCCTAAGATTACAACTTCATTGTGTCTAACTATCTATCCTTGTTTCTTGTTTTCTGTTTTGGTTTCCATATTTTGTTGTTGAACCTGTAGGTTCTTGTTGGTGTAACCTTGTTGTTATTCATTATATTGTGTTAATATAGTTTTTTGGTAGGCAGGCTTCGTGTGTAAAACACTTGTTATTCTCCCTATTCTAGTTATAAGTAGCGAATCTGAGAGTGGTCACCTAGATAGTCCATAGTTTCTCTCCTTATGGACTGTTTTTGGTGTTTGTTTTGTTGTTTTCTAGGTCATCCTTGTATCATTTGGTATCATATCCATCTTTTATTTTGTTTTAACAAGATTAATCTTGGGTTTGAGAGTTGAAAATACAAAAAAAAAAGTGTTGAAATCTGAAAATTCTAGAAAAACGAGAAATCTGTCGATCTTGTTCTTGGCCGTGAAAATTGTGTTGTGTTGTTGTCTTGACTAAGATTGGTTTTTGTATTTTTATATCTAGGTGTTATTTTGTTTTCCTTGTGTATTTATTATGTTTATATCTCTTTCACTAGAACAAAGAGTGTCAAGATCTAAAGTTGAGCTAAATATATTGACCATATTGAAGTGAACTTGGAGTTGGCCGAGCCTTGAAGACGTTCTTTGCCGTATATAGTGTTGTTGACGTTCGGATGAACCTTTTTGTTGTGTTGTTGTTGAGTTATTTAAGGTTGTTGTGGTGTTCATATTTTTCTTCATCTATTCTTGTAACTTAAGACAACCAAAAGACTAAAATAAATCCAAAAAGTTGTAAGACAAAGATTGTAAAGTTGTTATGAGAAGACTTACACACATCACTTCCTAGACTTGACAACCACTTTTCTTTAAATCAAGGAGCCTTGTTTTGTGGGACTAGTAAAGTCAAATCTCACCCTTTTTAGTTTGAAAGGTTGACAAGGAGTACAAGACTTTATTTTCCCTCCAATATTAAGTCATCTATTCCAAATGGTGTATAAGGACTAAAAACTTCAAGTTGTTGAAAATTTGTGAGGGCCATGACCAATTAAGTGGTGCCACATCACCAAAATTACTGTTCACACGACCATTTTAAGCTCAAAATTAGATCTTCTAGTTTCGTTTTGTTGTTTCTTTTGTTGATTCCATTACTAACTTACGTGTTAGCACTAATTTGAAAGTTAGTTTTGTAGCCGTTCTTCATATTTACGATCCTTCGTGTGTCCTTTTGTTATTGTTTCCTTGAGTCGATATAGAGTTATGGTTCACCCCTCAAGCATAGAATACAATAAATCTTTCCAAACTTGTGTGATGAGTGAAGAAACCGAGAGGCAAAGAACTAAAGAAAGAGTGTGGGGATCTTTCTTTTACAACTAACTCGTTTATTATTTTGTAGGTATTTTTCTTAGGTACATTGAAATGGATGGAACGACCTCCCAAACCGTGGGCAACAATGATACCAATTTCCTCATAGCCTCTATTTAGGGCCTCAACCGCACTTTGGAAAGAATGCAAGTGAGTCTTGGGAAATTAGAAACAGATATGTCTTCGGTGAAGGAGATGTAACATCGTTGAAAAGGGATTTATCTACTATGAGTGGGAGATTGGAACGAGTGGAAAGACAAAGGATCCGCCCCTCTACACCTCAATAATATCATGTGTCCTCTGATAACGCTCAAACTACACCTCTCTAATGAGAATGTAAGCGATCGTTGTCAATATATAACCCAACTAGGTTGGGGCGAATCCCACAGGGAATACGGTATGAATCTGAGTTGTCTACGAGTTAATCACAGATAGTTAGTAGTTTTCGGTAAATTGGGGGTTATGAGAATTTAGAAAATAATTGTTGGTCACTTTAATTTCAGTGTTTATAATCAAGAGTTTATGGAAAACCAGAATTATGTTCACTATGGGTTTTGGTACTTGACAGATGCTAATAGTGATTCAAGATTCTCATGATAGGTAGGAACAAAAGATTGTCTTTATCAAAGTTATGCCAAAATGTATCTAGACCTACTTAAGCATTTAATTATGTAATCCTCTCGGACTTAGGGAATTTATATTCACTGACCATACTTTACCTCAGGTTAATTAACCTTGTTACAACGTCAATTATTAAACGGAAGGTTGGTAGCTTCCAAGTCCCTGTTAATAATTCACTTCCTACTATAGTTGATTTCTTATCTCAAGAAAATCAAAGCAGGTGCTATCTATTTATTGCAACCAACAACAACAACAACATACCCAGTGTATTCCCACCTAGTAGGGTCTGGGGATGGTAGAGTGTACGCAGACCATACCACTACCTCAAGAAAAGTAGAGAGGTTATTTCGATAGAACCCCGAATAGACAATAATTAAAACCTTGGAATTACCTAGGAGTCCTATTACCTTTAGAATCTTGAACACTTAGTAACTTACAAAGACCTAACCCATAGATCCCATAATTCGGGTTAAAGGGTTTTAGCCACTCATAATGTAATAATCGATACAACAAGTTGAATTCATAATTTGAAAGATGAACTTACAGCAAGATGAATAGCAATGAGTGTTTCTCAGATTAGATCAAAGTAGAAATCCCAAAATATTGATGATAATATCTTCAAAGTTAATTAGTTTGTTCAAGCCAAGAAACTAGAGAGAAAATAACATAATACGTACATCATAAAATAGGTTCAGAATTCTCTTTGAAAACCCTAAACTATGCTTTAAATACTTCATCTTAATTATGGAAACAAATTCACAGAGTTCAGTGTTCTTCTCGGATTAGGTGACGACATGCATGACGCCTTATTAGGAGGCTGATGACTTATCACGAATGTCGTCAGCTCCTCTTCAATTTTGACAATTTTTGCTTAAGGCTGACGGTGAATCCTAACGGCTTATCAAAACTGTGATGACATATCAGACAATGTCGTCACTTCTCCACCTCAACTCCCATGTTCTTTCTAAGGCTGACGGCGACTCTGACGGCTTATCACAAGGCTGACGGCTTATCACATGTCGTCGTCACTTCTTCCAACTAAATCACATTCTCTGTTTAAAGCTGACGACGAAGATGATAACCTATCAGAGTGCTGACGGCTTATCAGGAATGTCGTCATCCACAATTCTCTTCTATTTGCTTCAGATTTCAACTTTTTTACTTCCATCATTGTTGGTTCTCTTGCCTCTTGACTTCCATTGCAAACTCAAAGATAAAACAATCAAAAATGACAAAAGTTGCTTAAGACTTTGCAATTATTCTCAGTTAAAAGCCTCAAATGTGTTTGCATCTGCTCATACATCAACACCCTCAACTTAAAACAATTGTTTGTCCTCAAGTAACTAAAACACAACCAAGAGAATACAAAGTATATTCAGCATTCAACTATCCATATTATCTCAAAACATCTTCACCATCTCCAAGGTCAATCAATTTACAAAAAACTATGTATGTTATTGAAGAGCAACAATATGACACGCAGGAATCAAGATATGGCATCAAATCAGCAACAACAACCATGCATGTATCAAGCTTACACTATCCAAACAAGTTAGAAACTAGCAATGTAACCAGTGTACCCTCACTACAAAGAAGTACTATTGCACTTATATCAGACATCACATATGTAACCATGGGGACAATCACAGGACACTAACTCTCAGAATGAAATTCCAATCAATGTATGTCGAATACCATAGGCTTGCCTTTATTTTCATTACCAAGATCTTCAGACAGGTCAGCTAGGATCACTATAGGTCCTCTCTTTGGCGTGTAATGTAGGATAGGGGCTGGTATGATACTCGATGATATTTAAAGTGACTAAGCCTCCTTGACACTACACTAGCTTTTGGGGTTTCACTCATTAGACTTTTTCTATTCTTCTCTTTTCTACAATCACTTATTTTTTTTTACAACTTTTCTTTTCTTGCTCTTTTTCACCGCACCCAGCTTTTTATTCTTTTCTTTTACTCTACCTTTCTCCATACTCATTTTATATCACGCACCCCTATGAGATCCACCCTCAACTTAGGCCATTTTCCTAAGTCAAGGTGCACAGTGTCCAAGGAGGACCAGGGCCAAAATAGGTTCATTATGATATAAAAATGGGACGGTGATAGGTATCATAAAAATAAATAGGTTATTCAGGCTTAAAATAGGGATCAAGGGATATTATGCATACAGGGAAGGTCATTTAGGCTAAAGTGAGATAATATTAAAATGGCCTATGATCCTTTCCTAACCCCTTCCTTCAACCTAGGTAAGACTAACCAGGAAAGTTCTGAATTCAACATACAAAGGAAACTAAGTAGAATCTCACATGCACATGGTACACAAGTATATCACAAGTTACTACTTATCCGGTTCATGCAATTTTTTAGCAATGGTTATCAAGTAACTAGAACTAATACCATACAAAGATGCACAGTGGTCACAATGAAATGCAAATCGCACAGTTAAAGAATTAGACCACTTGAGAGGTGTTCCCAAAACAACAAAGCCATGTTAACTACCTCAGGTACTTGTATTTATCCTAGTCAACTACAAAATGTTACAACAACAACTCATCCTACACCTCAACTTAAAATAAAAGAAAAACTGAATTAAGGGTTAGGGTATACCTGGAGTAGATCAAGAATGGGGATCATGGGTTGCCTCCCATGTAGCGCCTGATTTACACATAGCGGGACGACTCAGGTGTCTCTATTACTTCAGACTTCATTGAGACATATAGTAGCAGTACTTTTCATCAAATATTTTAGACCAATATAAAGTTTGAATCATTTCCTATTTACCTTAAAGGTGTTACAGTCTTCATTTTCAAGTTTTACTACTCCAGATGAGTAGACTTGACTAACTCTAAACGGGCCTGACCACTTGGATTTAAGATTACTTGGGAACAGTTTGAGTCTAGAATTGAACAGAAGCACCAAGTCACCTTTTTGGAATTCTCATTTCTCAATCCTCCAATCATGATACTTCTTCATTTTTTCTTTATATAGGAATGCTCTTTCATATGCCCTGAGATGAAATTCATCCATATCATTCAGTTGTCTCAGTCTTAGCTTTGTTGACTCCTTCCAACTCAAATTTAACCTTTTGAGTGCCCATAAAGCCTTGTGCTCTAGCTCGATTAGTAAGTGGCATGCTTTGCCATAGACCAACTGGAATGGTGACATACCAATGGGTGTCTTGAAAGCAGTCTGGTATGCCCACAAGGTATCATCGAGCTTTCGAGACCAGTCTTTCTGACTAGCGTTCACCATTTTGGCTAGGATGGCTTTAATCCCTCGATTTGACAGCTCCACTTTCCCACTAGTTTGTGGGTGATATGGAGTGGCTACTCTATGCTGTTTCACCCTATATTTTGCTAAGGCAGCGCGAAACACTTTGTTGCAAAAATGAGATCCTCCATCGCTTATAATAGTATGTGGTACTCCAAAGCGAGAAAAGATGTTCTTCTTGAGAAAAACAACAACCCTCTTTCCTTTATTATCAGCCAAGGCAACAGTTTCTACCCATTTCGAGACATAGTCAGCAACAACTAAAATATACTTCATCGAATAAGAGCTTACAAAAGGACCCATGAAATTGATGCCCCAGACGTCAAACAATTCCACTTCAAGCATCTTAGTCAAAGGCATCTTATGTCTTTTGGAGATCGACCCCTGCCTCTGACATTGGTCGCATTTCAGCACAAACTCATGAGTATCTTTGAACAATGTTGGCTAATAGTAGCTGTTCTTCAACACCTTCCTAGATGTTCAATCACCTGCATGGTGACCTCCAACTGGGGAAGCATGACATGCTTCCAATATACACAATACATCTACTTCTGGCACACACCTCCTTATAATATCGTCAACACATCTCTGAAAAAAATACGGCTCATCCCAGAAGTAATGTATCACATCATGAAGGAATTTCTTTCTTTGATGGAAAGAAAGATTTTCTAGAATGACCTCACTCACAACATAATTTGCAAAATCAGCGTACCAAGCCAATTTATCCACAGCAGCAGCCAAGATCTCCTCATCAAGAAATGCATCAATTATCTCCATTTCATCACTAATTGCCTGCTCACAACCCTTGTATGTTTAACTTCAAAGTCAAATTCTTGTAGAAGAAACACCCATCTAATCAGCCTTGGTTTTGCATCCTTATTAGCCATTAAATACCTCAAGGCTGCATGGTCAGTATGGACCACCACCTTGGTCCCAAGAAGATAAGCCTTGAATTTCTCAAAAGCATACACTACATCTAGGAGTTCCTTCTCAGTGATGGTGTAGTTCTTTTACGCTCCATTTAGTGCTTTGCTGGCATAATATATTGAATGAAATAGTTTTTCCTTCTTTTGTCCCAATACATCTCCAAGAGTAACACCGTTTGCATCATATATGATCTCAAATGATTTTGACCAGTCCGGTGCAACAATGATAGGGGCCTCAACCAGCTTCTTTTTAAGGCATTCAAATGATTTCAAGCAATCATTATCGAAGGAAAATTTCACTTCTTTCACTAAAAGTTTGCAAAGGGGATTTGCAACCTTCATGAAGTCTCTTATAAACCTCCGATAAAAACCAGCATGTACAAGAAAACTACGCACTCCCTTCACTGAAATGGGATGTGGTAGTTTCTCAATAACTTCAACCATGGCTCGATCAGCCTCTATCTCTTTTGCAGAAATTTTGTGCCCGAGAACGATGCCCTCCTTTACCATAAAGTGGCATTTCTACCAATTAAGCACCAAATTGAATTCAACACATCGTTTCAAGGCCATACTCTGTTTTACCAAACACAGCTCAAAAGAATCTCCCACCACAAAAAAATCATCCATAAATACCTCTATGGTGTCCTCCACTATATCTGAGAAAATAGCCATCATCCTCTATTGAAAAGTAGCGGGCGCATTGCATAGCCCAAACGGCATCCTATTAAATGCAAAGGTCCCATATGGGCATGTGAATGTCGTTTTCTCCTGATCTTCAGGAGCAATACAGATCTGGTTATATCCATAATAACCATCCAAGAAGAAATACCAACCCCTTCCGGCCAATCGATCAAGCATTTGGTCCATAAAGGGCATCGGGAAGTGGTCTTTCAAAGTCCTTGCGTTTAGTTTGCGGTAGTCCATGCAAACTCTCCACCCAGTCATAGGCCTAAGTGGAATCAACTCATTCCTTTCATTTGCAACCACAGTCATGCCCTCTTTTTTTTGGCACACATTGAACTGGGCTCACCCAGTTGCTGTCAGAAATAGGGTAAACCACTCCTGTATCAAACCACTTAATAATTTCCTTCTTAACCACCTCTTGAATTAGTGGGTTAAGACGGCACTGGTGCTCGATGTTTGGAATACAATCTTTCTCAAGTTGTATTTTATGCGTGCAGATGCCAGGGGGAATGCCAATAATATCTGCGATAGTCCATCCTATTGCTCTCTTGTACCTCTGAAGTACTGAAACAAGTGCTTCTACCTATTATTTTCCCAAATTGGCTGCAATAATAATGGGTAGCGTGTTTCCATTGCCCAAAAACACGTACCTTAAATGCCCAGGCAATTCTTTCAATTCCAACACTGGTGGCTCTTTAATGGATGGCTTAGCCGGTGGTGTTGGTCGATTAGCAAGATCAAGGTATAGCTTCATAGGAGAATAAGAGTATGAAACCTATCCTGACAAAGCACAAACAGTCTCTTCGTACTCCTCAATGCCTTCACGATCAAAATTCATTAGAACTGCGGCTAAAGGCTCGACAACAAGTTTCTCCTCTATTGGTACCTCCTGTTCATCCTCATAATACACATCAACAACAAGGAACAGACTCATTAATTTATACTACTTCATTGATTGGCACACATCAAATCACACCACTTCATCATTCATCTTGAATAAGAGCTCATTAGCTCTCAAATCAATCAACACACTTCCGATTATGAGAAAAGGTCGACCCAAGATTATGGGCACCTTAAAGTTCACCTCGCAATCCAAAATGACAAAATCCGCAGGGAATATGAAGCTAGATACCTTCACCAACGCATCATACAAAATACTAATAGGTCATTTTACTAACCTATCCGCCATCACGAGTCACATGTTGGTGGGTGTAGGATTTCCCAAACCTAGCTTTTTATATATAGCCACCGACATCAGATTAATGCTCGCTCCCAGATCACATAATGCCTTAGTAAATTCCAGAGAACCAATAGTACAAGGAATGGTGAATGCTCATGGGTTTGGATTCTTCTACACCAAGGTCCTCGTAGAAATAGAGCTACAATGATAGAGATTATCCTTCGGTTCATAGATCACCACTCTTTTCTTAGTCACAAGGTCCTACATGAATTTAGCATACCCTGGCATTTTCTCAAGAGCCTTCACCAAAGGAATATTCACTATCAATTGTTTGAGCATTGCCATGAACTTGCTGAATTATGCATCATCAATTTTTTTCTTCAATCATTGCGGAAAGGGAGGTGGTGGTCTTGGGAGAGTTTTCACCACTACCTCCTTCTCCTTCTCTCTCCTTTTTTCTAGAGCATCATCAGAACCATCCAGCTTCTCAGACTCCACTGGACCACCTTATTCCGGTTCATCACCGACTACCTCATCAACTATATTTTTACCTACAGAAGGGCTAGGTAATTTCTTACCACTCCTAGTGGTAATCGCCATACATGGGCCATCATTCTGCTGATTTTGGACTATATCACTAGGTAATGTTCCACTCTTTCTCTGATTCAGCACTGTGTAGATTTGGCTTATTTGTTATTCTAGCTGCTTGATTGAAGCGGAGTGCGAGTTTACCAACTGACTAATAGATGACAGATCGGTCTTCATGGTAGTCACTCCTGAGTTGGTAGCCTCCACTCCTTTTAATAATTTAGCTATCATGTCCTTTATGGACATCTTTTTAGAACTTGTTGTAGTAGCCTCACAATTTCTAGGAGGGACATATAGCTTGATCCTATCATTATTGCTCCTCAGATTTCCCTTCTCCTTATCTTTATAACCAAGCTTATCATAATAATTCAAACCTTGATTTCCTTGGCTATTTCCTCGGAATCCCCCTGATTATTAACATAGTTCACCTCTTCTTATGGATCAGTATATACTCTATCTTAAGATTTCACAACTTTCACCTTCTCATTCTTGCCTGATAGAAAGTTCTTGGTTAGCAAGTCCATCTGCGTTTTTAGGTTAGCCATGTCTTGGTCACTCTTCTCGTCTCTTCTGTATTGTTTCGCAGTCATACCCATAGAAACAGTGAGGTTTGCTACCACAAAGTCTCTGGTATGCCAGGCCCGACTCTGTTTGGTCATTCTCTCTAAAATTTCAAAAGCCTCTGGGAATGTAAGATCAATAAATGAACCACCAGCAACATTATCTACAATTGGTTTTGTCACAGAGTTAAGAGCCCTGTTCAAAGTCTCCATTAAGTGTATGTCCGTCATATTGTGGTTCGGACACTGCGTCAGCTTTTTTTTGAATCTCTACCAGGTTTCAGGCAAGGTTTCATTTGGGAGCTATCTAAAGTTTCTGATCTCATCCCTTAACTGTACCCTCTTGTAAGGTGGAAAGAACCTTTCTAGAAAATCTCCTTTCAACAGCCTCCAGTTGGTTATAAAATTGGGTGTCAGTTCGTTAAGCTACAGTGTTGCCTCTCCAGATAGAGACAACAGAAACAATCTCAAATAGATAGCATTCTGACCCACTTGTGGGTTATCAAAATATTTACAGATGGTGATAAAGTTCACTTGATACAAGTTCGGGTCATCCCCAGAAAGGCCACCAAACAACCCCTTCAAATTTAGGAGTTGAATCATAGTACTCGTAATGTTGAATTTTTCTCCAGGTGACAATGGTGGAGGAATAATTGCACCCGTTGCACCAGATCCATCTATTCCATCATCATCATCACTGAGGTTATTTTGGACCGGAAGGTAATCTTGCTTTCCTCGAAATCGACGGTTCCTGTTAGCATTACGCTGTACTGGTGCAGCTACTTGCTCTGCACGCCTTGGGTTACTAGGGTTTAGAAACTCCTCATCACCCAAATATTCATCCTTGGTATTTGGATGTCGTACTTGTTGACTGATATTTTGCACATTCACCAGAGCTCTAGATAAGGCTGCTAACCTATCAACCTCTTGCTGGTCTGCTATTCTACCAATTCATTGCGGTTGCGGATTAAATGGTAATAATGGTTCTCTAGAACTTCTGGTTCTTGGCATACACCACAAAGATCCTACAATAAACAAAAACAACAAATAAACGTAAAACTAGGAAACTTGACTAACACTTAATTAATGCACACAAACTTTAATTTACAATCATATTCTCTGGCAACGGTGCCATTTTTGATAATACTCAAACTACACCTCTCTAATGAGAATGTAAGTGATCGTTGTCAATATATAACCCAACTAGGTTGGAGTCGAAGCCCACAAGGAATATGGTGTGAAGCTGAGTTGTCTGCGAGTTAATCAACTAAAAGTTAGTAGTTTCTGGTAAATTGGGGGTTATGTGAATTTAGCAAATAATTTTTGGTCACTTTAATTTTAGTGTTTGTAATCAAGAGTTTATGGAAAACCAAAATTATGTTCACTATAGGTTTTGGTACTTGGCAGATGCTAATAGTGATTCAAGATTCTCATGATAGGTAGGAACAACAATTGTCTTTATCAAAGTTATGGTTAAATGTATCTCGGCCTACTTAAGAATTTAATTAGATAATCCTCTCAAACTTAGGGAATTTATATTCACTGACCAGACTTCACCTCAGGTTAATTAACCTTGTTACAACATCAATTATTAAATGGAAGGTTGGTAGCTTCCAAGTCCCTGTCAATAATTCACTTCCTACTATAGTTGATTTCTTATCTCAAGCAAACCAAAGCAGGTGCTATCTACTTTTTGCAACCAATAGACAATAATTAAAACCTCAAATTATCAAGGAGTCCTATTACCTTTAAAATCTTGAACACTTAGCAACTTACCAAGACCTAACCCATAGATCCCATAGCAACTTACCAAGACCTAACCCATAGATCCCATCATTTGGGTTAAAGGGATTTAGCCACTCATAATGTAATAATCGATACAACAAGTTGAATTCATAATTTGAAAGATGAACTTACAACAAAATGAATAGCAACGAGTGTTTCTCAGATTAGATCAAAGTAGAAATCTCAAACTATTGATGATAATCTCTTCAAAGTTAATTGATTTGTTCAAGACAAGAAACTAGAGAGAAAATAAAAAAATACATGCATTACAAAATAGGTTCAGAATTCTATTAGAAAATCCTAAACTATGCTTTAATTACTTCAGCCTAATTATGAAAACAAAATCACAGAGTTCAGTGTTCTTTTCGGATTAGGTGACAACATGCGTGATGCCTTAGCAGGAGGCTGACGACTTATCACGAATGTCTTCAGCTCCTCTTCAATTTTGACAATTTCTACTTAAGGCTGGCGGTGAATCCTAACGGCTTATAAAAACTGTGACGACATATCAGAAAATGACCTCACTTCTCCACCTCAGCTCCTATATTCTGTCTAAGGATGACGATGACTCTAACGGCCTATCACAAGTCTTCCGGCTTATCACATGTCATCGTCACTTTTTCTAATTGAATCTCATTCTCTGTTTAAGGCTGATGATGATTTGATAACCTATCAGAGTGCTGACGACTTATTAGGAATGTCGTCAGCCACACTTCTCTTCTATTTGCTTCAGATTTCAACTCTTTTACTTCCATCATTGTTGGTTCTCTTTCCTATTGACTTCCACTACAAAATCAAAGATAAAACAATCAAAAACGACAAAAATTGCTTAAGACTTTGCAATTATTCTTAGTTAAAAGCCTCAAATGTGTTAGCATCTGCTCACACATTATCCTTGAGTGGACATGATCAAATCAATTTCCCTACCATCTCCCCTGAAATGTTACACCAAATGATTAATCCACCGAGTCAACCACCAAATACTTCCCAAAGCCGATCGTTTGATAGACCAACCTACCCTCTACTTCACCAAGTCCAACAAAAAGGATTTGGAACCCAAATACCAAATACCAACACCAAACCTGATCCATCCACTAAACCAAAGGCCTCACATTCTAATTCAAGCTTCATTAGACCAAAGACCTTACTTTCTACCCAATCCAAACCCAGCCAACCCGAACCAACCAAACCCCATAGAAGGATATGGTGGGGAAGAATGACATAGAGGGTATGGAGTCTATGGTAATACTTACTTAAGGGTAGAAAGAATGAGGGGTATACATGGGGAGCTAGGCCGAGATGTGAGGGAAGGCCACCAAAACCGAGACATGGGCATAAACTCCATCAAAGTTAGTCTCCCAATCATCAAGGGTGAGATTGATCCCGAAGAGTATCTTACTTGGGAGTCATCGTGTGACAAGATATTCCAACTCAATGACCTCACCAAGAAAAAGAAGAGTTGTTATGCGATAGCTCATTTTGAGGGGTATGCTAATACGTGGTGGGTGTATGTTAAATGGTTTGGGAATGAGATGATTGGGGGATAACCTCCTTATTGGTTTTGGTTGAAGACCTTATGTGGTAAAGGTACTTTCCCGAGACTTATAAGCATAAGCTCTTTTCTAAATTGTACAATTTGAGGTAAGGGAGCAAGAGTGTCGTGGCTTACTACGATGAATTTCAACAATTGATGTTGAAACTTGACCTTCGGGGAGAGCAAGTAAGTTATGACATTGTGCACTTCAAGGTTGCATTAAACAAGGATATCTCCACTCGCATGATGCTTCACAAATTCTACACCATAGATGGCATCTTCCAAGAGGCTTTAGAGGTGGAGAGGGAGCTCAAAGAGAATTCATTCATGGTAGCCCAACCCGAGATCCCCAAGGCTGTCCAAAAATAACCTCTAAGGTATGAATGTAAATTTAATTCTACTTCCAATTACCAGGGGTTTCAATGCTTTAAGTGTCAAGGGTAGGGGCACAAGGCTAGTAAATGTTCAAACCGGAGGAATGTGATCCTAAGAAAGGGGAAGTTATACTACCTAGGAGAGAAGGTGGTGATTGAATCAACAAAGATTGATGGAAATCCCTATATGGAGAGAAAGAAGAGGTTGAGATTCAATTTGAGGAGAAAGGAGAATATGTGTGGTAATTTGAGATACCTCTCTAAAAGAGATGAAGTCATGAATTTGTGGGCAAATTCATATCAAGATGGAGAGGATGATCCAAGTATGATCATGACCATGAAGACCTTTTGAGCATTTTTTAATACCACCTAAAGAGAACACAAGCCCAAGTGTGAAGGAGGCCCAAAACCGGCTTTAAAGTGCACTCCATGGGGCGGCTTTGGAGCCTTTTAATGAAAGGTCACTTTTATCTTTTGTCCACTAATTGTATTGTAATATAAAAATAACATTGTAGGGTTTTATGTCTTTAGTTTATGCTTGGTATTGTAAGAACACTTCTCTTATAGAGAGAGAGAGAGACTCCAACCAAAACTAGGGCCTAACACAAAGATAGAATTGTTTGTGTGTGGTGCATTGCTTGATACGTTGGTGCTTGAGAGGTGGATACCCCTCTCATGTCATTGTAAAAATTAAGTACGTGTTTTTTTTTGTGTTAAGGTTCCAAGAGTGGAATAGGCTCTTGGGTTCCTAAGATTACAACTTCATTGTGTCTAACTATCTATCCTTGTTTCTTGTTTTCAGTTTCGATTTTTCGTGTTTTGTTGTTGAACCTATAGGTTATTGTTGGTGTAACCTTGTTGTTCTTTATTATATTGTGTTAATATAGTTTTTTGGTTGAATATCTTCATATGTAAAACACTTTTTATTCTCCCTATTCTTGTTATAAGTAGCGAATCCGAGAGTGGTCACCTAGATAGTCCATGGTTTCTCTTCTTGTGGACTATTTTTGGTGTTTGTTTTGTTGTGTTCTTGGTCATCCTTGTATTATGTGACCTATTATGTGGCTATTCATTTTGGTTTCAGTTTTGAGTGTATTTCCAATACCTTCTCTTTGTCTACCCCAGTGGGTGATTCTATTGTTGCTAGAAGAGTATATATAGGTTGTGTGGTATCTATTGGTGATAAGGAGACCTTGGGGGATCTGATTGAATTGGATATAATAGATTTTGATGTGACCTTGGGGATATATTGTCTCTATGGTGCTATGTTTCTCTCGATTGTAGGACCTTAAGGGTCAGTATCCAATTCCTAAATGAATTGGTAAGAGAATGGGAGGGAAGTTCCTCAATTCCTCAAGGAAGGTTCATTTCATATCTTAGAGGCCGTAAGATAAATTCCAAGGGGTTTCTATACCATCTAGTTTGGGTCAAAGATTGTAGTTCTGAGGTTCCCTCTATACAATTTATCCCATTTGTTAACGAATTTCCTATAGCGTTTTTCGATGATCTTCCGGGCGTTCCTCCCGATAGAGAAATAGACTTTGGGATTGATCTTCTATCAAATACCTTTCCTATCTTTATTCCTTGATATAGAATGGCTACGGATAAGTTAAAAAACTAAAGAAGCAGTTAAAGGATTTGCTTGATAAAGGTTTCATCCATCCTAGTGTATCCTCGTAGGGTTCTCCCGTGCTTTTCATGCGTAAGAAGGATGGTTTCCTTTAGATGTGTATAAATTATCAGTAGTTGAATAAGGTGATGGTGAAAAATAAGTATCCTCATACTAGGATAGATGATCTCTTTGATCCGCTTCAGGGTACTAGATGATTTTCTAAGATAGATATTCGATTACGTTATCATCAGTTGACGATTAGGGAGTCGAATATCCCTAAGACTATCTTTGAAACTTGATATGGTCATTATAAGTTTTCGGTGATGTAATTTGGGTGACTAATGCTCCGACTGCATTTATGGAAATGGAGTGTTCACACAGTTCTTGGATTTGTCCGTTATTGTGTTTATTGATGATATCCTGGTATATTCCAAGATTGAGAAAGATCATGCCAATTACCTCCGAGTAGTAATGCAAACTCTTAAGGCTCAACAATTAAATGCCAAGTTTTTGAAATGTGAGTTTTGGTTGAATGTTGTGACTTTTATGGGTCATGTTGTTTATAGTAAGAGGATCATGGTAGATCCATAGAAAGTTGAAGCGGTTAAAAAGTATCCTAGACTCACGACTCCAACCGACATTCGAAGATTCTTAGGTTTATCCGAGTGTTATAGGAAGATTTTGGAGAGCTTCTCTTCTATTGTTGCTCCATTGATGAAGTTGACTCAGAAAAAGGTGAAGTTTTTGTGGTCCGATGCTTGTGAGGGTAGTTTTGAGAAGGTAAAGGATAATTTTAATTCTGCTCCAATTTTGATTCTACCCGAGGTACTTATAGTTTTGTTGTGTACTATGACGCATCATGGGACGGGTTTGTTTGTTGATGTAGTAGTATGGTAGGGTTGTGGCATATGCTTCTTGGCAGTTGAAGGTCCATGAAAGGAAATATCTGATGCATGATTTGGAGTTGGCAGCTATTGTGTTTGCTTTGAAGATATGGTGCCAGTATTTGTATGGGGTTAATGTTGATATCTATTCAGATCTAAAAGCTTACAGTATATGTTCACCCAGAAGGGGTTGAATCTCAGGCGAAGGAGATAGGTTGAGTTTCTCAAGGACTATGATGTGAGTTTCCCCTACCATCCATGACATGACCTAAACCAGGGCCTTGTCGTAATGGGCATCCCAAGACCAACCAGGACCGGGGATCGTCACCCAACTGACCTATGCATATCCTGAGTCGGAAGAATTCTGAACATATAATAAGATAGCATTATTGCATAATCCAAGACTCTGGGATAGGTCTATATCTGTGACCACCCAAATGAGTTCAATCGTCGAATACCGAACTGGTAACCAATACCAACCAAACCATAACCATACGAGTTCCATAATAATTATATATAATCCCAAAATAAAAGAGGATAAATCAACAAACAATACAGTCAACCGGTGTCAGCCCCAATACCAATACAAATACTAAGGCTAACACCAATACCGATCCCGCCCATTCAAACCCATATTATTTCCACAAAAGCCACTAACCTAAATAAAACCAATATTCGGTTGGGACATACCCCCAACCAAATCCAGATCCAATATCAGTAAATAAATTAAAGTATATAAAAATGTCCATAACATGAAATGGAGCCTTCCGAAAAGAGGGAAGCTCACCACTTTAATACAAAAGTTGATCCCGAAGTCCAATCACTATGCAGGAGGAGTATAACGGTTGATTCCTGCATTGCGTAGAGATACAGCCGCCCAAAGAGGGGTTAGCAGGTGAAATCTAGCATGAACTCAGGATAAGGATAAAATAATGACATCTAGTAAAACCAAGCAAACCAATCATATGAATTCAAACCATACATATATATAACCATGCCGGGAAAGGGAACCATGTTTAGTATGAATTTGAAACCATTAAACTGGGTATGTGTATCTTAACCATACATAACCACCCACAAGCTATATGGGTCTAGTTTAACCCCATGAATGGGCCCCAATGCGTGTAGCCAAACGAAATGGAAATACCATAAGAGTAAGGAATTCCCAAGTACCCTTCACTCTCCATAATACATATGTACATTCTACTTAGAGAATTTCCGCATACCTCATAGTATCATATAAGGTCACCATGACCTACCCATCATGTCAACAAACACGATTTTCTAGTGTTCATCCATTGGACTCCCACCTTTACGGTTAGCTATCACACCCTGACTTTATTGCCCAATTAAATCCATTTCTAACCAATCCGAAGCATTATTATTAATCGAGGCTATAGATAGTGGTATCGTCATACCGAATATATCTTTCAATTAATATCCTTAGCCAAACATTTTAAGGTAAAGAGTACCCATTTACCAAGTTAACTTGGGGGAGACCCATGTAACCCACAAGTGTTCCATTATTATATTTTCTTGGGGGAGCCCTTTGCATCCCACAAATATTCATTATTATGTTTTCTTGGGGGATTCTAGTGTACCCCACAAGGATGTTTATTAAACCAGACCATTCCATTTAACCATTCCAAACCATTTAAACCATTTAGGGTTCCATTACCAAATTTAAACTATGCATAAGTTCCATTAAAAGTCAAACAATGTAGTGAAAACATTCTCATAGGCATTTTATCAAACATATTGGGGGCATAGTATTTCCAAAACCAAAACAAATTACCATGTCACCAGTACCATGCAACCAATTATCCAAAACCACCATTAAAGTATGTAATAAGATAATTAAAACATGGGAAAATCATAACCAAGCATTTATAACCAAAACCCCAAAGTATATTTGAAAACCCAAAACCATACAATAATCAAACCATGAAACATTGTATAAAACCATGACTCAAGTTGGAACTAACAATGAGGGAAGATTACATGCCTTAATTGAGAAGATAATGGAGAGAAATCACCAACACAAGCCCCAAATTAATCCTTAAGATGAAACCCTAGCTTTCCTTGCACAAGAACTTTAGAGAGGATTAGAGAGCGTTTTCTAAGTGTTATTGAATAGAGTAATAGGGAAAATAAGCTCCCAACTGGAATATAAGTCGTGGTTCCTTATTAGATTAAGTGGGGAAATGTTTAAATTATCCCTACTTAAACTACATAAAATTCCCTTCATAGGGTACGATTGACACATAAGAACTGTATCCTCCTATACGAGTGGTACCCACCACTCATACCCTAGGCCTCCCCCTTGGACCCAACACTGTCCAAGGTACGACTTACCCAAAACCAAGTTGTATCCAAGTATACGACTAGTACCCTTGACCTGTACCCTTGATAGAATAGAATCACTAGAGGATTGAACACTGTCCACCATACGAGTCCCTGGTAATACATACCTTGGCTTACGGCTCATGGTGAGCCACTCGTACTCAGATCCAACCTAAGTCACTAAGTCTAAGATTAAGTGAAGGAAAGACCCTAGTCCAACAACCTGTATCTACCAATATGACTCATACCACTCAAGTCGTATTAATACCAGGAACTAAATTCAACCCACTATCCAATACTGATCAGCGTACGACCAACCCATACCACTCGTACCCCAGCGTACGACTCATTGCCCCTAGTCGTAACTTGTTCAGAAACTGGAAATCCAGGAAATTTTCTAAGTTTTGAAAAGCCAAGGTGTTATAGTCTCCCCTACTAGGAACATTCGATCCCAAATGACGGACAAGGTAGGGTAGGCACATTCACGATTCATTTGCATTATCAAATATCAATCCAACCTTTACCAAGTTAGAAAATAAAGACACAAAGATATTAATCATTCCTTTGACAAAGTTTTAAAACACAAGTTTGTTGAAGAACACATACCTTCCGCACGAATCCCTAGATCAAAAAACAGATGCGGATACTTGGACTTTATGTCCTCTTTTGCTTCCCATGTAGCCTCTTCCACCTTGTGTTTCCACCATAAAACCTTAACCGAGGCCACATCCTTGGTCTAAAACCAATGAACATGGCTATCCAATATCTTCACCGAGACCTCTTCATATGACAGAGAATCTGAGATACCTAATCCCTCTAAGGGAACAACCAAAGAAGGATCACCAATGCACTTTCTCAACATAGAAACATGAAATATCAGATAAACAGACCCCAAAATAGAAGGCAACTCTAATTCATAAGCCATATTACCAACCCTCCACAAAACTACATAAGGACCAACAAACCGACGACTGAGCTTTCCCTTTTTACAAAACTCCATTACTTTCTTCATGGGAGATACCTTTTGGAATACCTAATCTCTAATCTCAAACTCCAAGTCTCTATGCCTTACATCTGCATAGGACTTTTGGCAACTTTCAGCAGCCTTATGCCTACCCCAAATCATCTTTACCTTTTCCATATCCTGAAAATCCAAATCTGAGCCTAACATATCCATTTCACCAAGCTCGAACCAACCATATAGTGCCTCAAAATGGGCCACACCAATGATAGAATGATAGCTATTATTTTAAGAAAACTCTACCAAAGGTAGATGCTCAAGCAAATTGCCACCATAATTAATCAAGCACGCCCGAAGCATATCCTCCAACATCTGAATAGTCCTCTCTGTTTGCCCATCTATCTGCAACTGAAAAGTAGTACTCAGACTAACCTTAGACCCCAATACTTTTTGAAAAAACCACCAAAAATAAGATGAAAATTGTGTACCACAATCAGATATAATCGAAAAAGGTATCCCATGAAGATTCATAATCTCCTGAAGATATAACATCGCATAATCCTCTGCCGAACAGGTAGTCCTCACTGGGAAGAAGTGAGCAGACTTCGTCATCCTATCTATGATGACCCAAATTTAATCAAATTGGTTCTAAGATTGAGGAATACCAGTAACGAAATCCATATTGATTACCTCTCATTTCCATTCAGGCAAATTAATTTCTTGATATAACCCACCGGGCCTCATGTGCTTAACTTTGACTTGTTGACTAACCATACACTTGTTCACAAAATTATCCACATCCCTTTTCATACTATTCCACCAATACATCTCCTTGAGATCATGATACATCTTAGTCGAGTCGGGATGAACAACATAGCATGATTCATGCACCTCAGCCAAAATTCTTTGGCCCAAACCGACGACATTAGGAACACACAACCTTTCTTGGTACCGTAAAGTACCATCACCACTGATCTCAAATACCATCATATTTTGCATACTAATATCACTCTAGATTTTCATCAAGACAGGATCTAGCACTTTCTACTCCTTAATCTCTATACCAAGAGACGATCGAAACAATTCCTGAACCATTACCCCACAATCCTTAGAGTCCAAAATATAAACTCCAAGATTGGCCAATTCCTGCTTTCCTTCTCCACTTGAGCCAAACTCCCCACGGACAACCTACTATGAATATCAACAACCACATTAGCTTTATCTGAGTGGTAGTGAAGACTCATATCATAGTCCTTGAGAAAATCCAACTATCTTCTTTGCTAAAGATTTAGCTCCTTTTGTGTGAACACATATTGTAGACTCTTATGATCAGAAAAGATGTCCACGTACACTACATACAAATAATGCCACCATATTTTTAAAGAAAAAACCACCGCCAACAACTCCAAATCATGAATAATATAGTTCCTCTCACGTACCTTCAGTTGCCTAGAGACATAAGCGATCACCTTCCCATGTTATATTAAAACACAACTGAGTCCTACCTAAGATTTATCATAATAAACCACAAACCCCTCATTGACTTCAGGCAATGTCAAAATTGAAGCAGAAGTTAGCTTATCTTTAAGCTTCTCAAAACTCCATTCCCACGCATCCGACAAAACAAACTTGACCTTCTTCTGAGTCAACATAGCCAGAGGGGCAGTTATTGTCGAAAAGCTTTTCTCAAACCGCCTATAATACCCAGGCAAACCCAATAAGCTCCAAATATCGGTTGGAGTCGTGGGTCTAGGCCACATATTAACCACAACAACTATTTGTGGATCCATCATGATCTCCATACTAGAAATAATATGACCCAAGAAAGTTACAGCATTCAACACAACTCACACTTGAAGAACTTGGCATAAAACTGTTGTTCGTTCAAGGTCTATAATACCACACAAAGGTGATTAGCATGATCCACCTCACTTTTAGAATACACCAAGATGTCATGAATAAACACAATGACAAAAAATATCTAAGAACTTCCTGATAACTTTGTTCATTAAATTCATAAACGACGCTGAGGCATTAGTTAAGCCAAATGACATCACCAAGAATTAAAAGTGCCCATATCGAGTACAAAAAGTAATCTTAGGGATATCTTCCTCCCTTATCTTAAGCAGATAATACCCATACTAAAGATCTATCTTAGAAAAGAACTTGGCACCTTGCAACTGATCAAACAAGTCATTTATCCTTGAAAGAGGATACTTATTCTTAACTGTTACCTTATTCAACTGCCGATAGTCATTCCACATCCAAAAGGAACCATCCTTCTTGCGCACGAACAACACTGGTGCACCCCACAGGGATACACTAGAATGAATAAAACCATTATCCAGAAGATCCTTAATTTTCTCCTTGAGTTCCCTCAACTTAGTCGGAGCCGTTCTATATGGAGGAATAGATATTGTATGAATGTCCAAAACCAAATCAATACCAAACTCGATTTCCTTATTCGGAGTAAAAATAGGAAGATCATTCAGAAACACTTTACGGAATATACTTCCCACTGGAATCGAATGCAAAAAGGGACCTTTTGAGTTAAAATCTTTAACACAGACCAAGTGATAGAGACAAACTTTAGAGATTAATCTCTAAGATCTAAGATAAGAAATAAACCTCCTTTTAGGATCTAGGGAACAACCCTCACACTCTATAATAGGTTAACTAAGGAACCTAAAGACAATTTTACGGGTCCGACAATCTAAGGACGCAACAAGAGTGTAACCAATCCATCCCCAAAATATTATCAAAATCCACCATATCCAATTCAAACATATATACCAAGGTCTTCTTGCTACCAATAAATACATACACACCCTATAGACTCTTTTAGCAATAATCGAGTCACCTATCGATGTAGAAACAGAAAAAGGATTTGAAATAACCTTAGGATCAAAACCAAAACATACAAACACATATGGGGTCACATAAGAAAGAGTGGACCCCGAATCAAGCAGAAAATACACGTCATCAAAAAAGAGTTGTAACATACCAGTAACGACATTAGGCAATGCCTCAGACTCTTATCGAGATGCAAGAGCATATAACCTATTTTGACTTATGTCGGTACCATAAATAGAAGCGGATACAAAAGCAATACCACTAGGTGCCAGAACAAAAGATAAAGTAATCAAATCTTTGACCTCTCCCGAAGCACCCTTGCCAACAGGAAAATTCCTGAGCACATGACCTGGATGACCATTTTTAAGTCACTTGTACCTCCCTTCATCGCAAAAATTCCGATGAAGATGACCACAGAATAAGCAAGAAGGGCATGAAGAAGCCAACTATGTCCCACTCGCTTGAGGAAGGGCACTTTGTTCCCAGATATTATTGCTACCTTATTAAAGCCTATCACCCGACTACTTCAGGTAAGGAGCACTAGTAGAAGAGAAGGATACAAAACTCCCCAACTTCTTCTTTGGACACTTACCGCCATCCCGACCACTTTGCTACTGAGAACTACCAAGTTCAGAGAACCTACTCCTCTTACCCTGCTTTTCCCTAGACTCCACCTATTTTTTCTTTTCTTCCTCCACCTATTCCATATGAGCCACCATTCTCAAAATATCAATATCATTAATCAACAATGCAGTCTTGCTTTCAAGGATCAAATCCTGAGATATCTCGAAAGTGAACTTCCTCATCCTCGCTCTCATATCAGCCACCAAATCTAGAACTTACCTTAACAATTAATGAAACTCTAAGGCATATTCCTTAATAGATATTTTCTCATGCTTGAGGTTTAAAAACTCTTCCATCTTTGCTTCCCTCAGCTCTTGAGGAAAGAAGCGATACAGAAAAGCATTTGAGAAGGTCTCCCATAATGAAAAATCTTCAACATCACCTCTATCCCTACCCACTCCTCGTACCACTAGTACGTAATATCCTTGAGTTAATAAACTACAAAATTTACCGTCTCCAAATTCTTGGCCTGCATCACTCAAAAGATTTTCTCCATTTCATCCAAGAAACTCTAAGGATCCTCCTCTAACTTTACTCCAGTAAAAGTAGGAGTATTTGTCTTCATAAACTGTCTAACTATTGTGGCCTCAGTAGATGAAACACCAAATGTATCCCGCCCAGTCTGAGCAACAACCAACTAAGCAATAGTATGAATCGATTGACAAAACTCCGCATTCATCACCTCAACTTAAAAAGGACTATTAGCAACTGGTGAAACTCCAAAACAATCAGAGACTAGTTATCTAGATTGAGTATGGATCCCCTGTTTCCCTTCCATATTATCCCCAAATGGGACAAAAGAGTTTCCTTGTATTTTAAATTATCGAGGCATAATCTAAAAAGCGAACAAACAAGGATTAGAGAAGATTCCAGGACTTACACTCCAAGCTTGAAAATAGAATACCAAGAAAGTGAAACATTCCTAAATGCCTTGTAGCCTTTATCTTATGAGTGTGGCTCTCTACACACCCCTAAAATAGAATCTACTAGACACGGCTTTGTGGACTCCCAATTGACCATGAACCTAAAGCTATAATACTAACTTGACACGACCCAAACTAGGGCCTTGTCATAATGGGCATCCCAAGTCCAACCAGGATTGGGGACAACCCCCGATACCAAACCCAACCGACCTATGCATATCGTAAGTTGGATGAATTTCAAACCTATAACAAGATAGCATTTTTGCATAATCCAAGACTCCAGGATAGGTCTATATTCATGACCACCCAAATGATTCCAACCATTCGATACCCAACCGGTAACCAATACCAACCAAACCATAATCCCGAATCATAACCATATGAGTTCCATAATAATTATATATAATCCCAAAATGAAAGAGAATAGAATAACCAACAATACAGTCAAATAGTGTAATCCGCAATACCAATACCAATACTAAGTCTAAAACAAATATCGATCCCACTCATTCCAACCCATAGTAGTTCTAAAAAAGCCTCTAAACAAAAGAAAACCAATATCCAGATGGGACATGACCCCAACCATAGCCAAAACCAATATACATAAATAAACCAAAGTATATGAAAATGTCAATAACATGAAATGGAGCCTTCCGTAAAGATGGGAGCTCACCACTTTAATCCAAAAATTGATCCTGAAGTCTTATGACTATGCAGAAGAAGTAGAACAGTCGATTCCTGCATCGCGTGGGGATACATTCGACTAAAGATGAGTTAGTGAGAGAACACTAACATGAATAACGCATAAGGATATAATAATTCCATCCAGTAAAACCATGTAAACCAAGCATATACATTCAAACCATATATATATATATATAACCATGCCAAAAAAGGGAATCGGGTTTAACATGCATTTGAAACCATTACCCTGGGTATGTGTAGCTTAACTATACATAACCACCAATGGGCTATATGGGTCCAGTGAAATGACTTAAATGGGTCCCAATATGTGTAGCCACATGAATCGGAGATACTATAATAGTAAGGGATTCCCAAGTACCCTTCACTCTACATGATTCATATATACAGTGTACTTAGAGGATTCCCAAATACCTCATAGTATCATATAAGGTCGCCATGACCTACCCCTCATGTCAGCAAATATAAGTTTTTAGTGTTTATTCATTGGACTCCCACCTTCATGGTTAGCTATCACACCTTGCCTTTATTGCCCAATTTAAGCCATTTCTAACCAATTCGAACCATTATTATTAATCGAGGCTATAGATAGTGGTATCATCATACCGACTATAACTTGTAAGTAATTTTCTTAGCCAAACCTTTTAAGGTAAAGGGATTCCCGTGTACCTATTTACAATGTTAACTTGGGGTAGTCCCATTTACCCCACAAGTGTTCCATTATTATATTTGTTTGGGGAATTTCTTTGTACCTCAAAAGTATTCATTATTATGTTTACATGGGGGATTCCAGTGTACCCCACAAGGATGTTTATCAAACCAAACCATTCCATTTAACCATTTA
Source organism: Capsicum pubescens (assembly GCA_030864215.1). Classification (NCBI taxonomy): domain Eukaryota; kingdom Viridiplantae; phylum Streptophyta; class Magnoliopsida; order Solanales; family Solanaceae; genus Capsicum; species Capsicum pubescens. The sequence continues at coordinate 93,972,649 of CM061538.1, read as the reverse complement.
AGCCGTTTAGGTTTCATTACCAAATTTAAACCTTGCATAAGTTCCATTAAAAATCCAATAATATAGTGAAAACATTCTCATAGGCATTTTCTTAAACATATTGGGGGCATAGTATTTACAAAACCAAAACCAATTACCATGTCACTATTCCCATACAACTAATTATCCAAAAAACACCAATAAAGTATGTAATAACATAATTAAAATATGGAAAAACCATAACCAACCATTTATAACCAAAAACCCCAAATTACATTTGAAAATCCAAAACCATACAATAATCAAACCATGAAAACATTGAATAAAACCATGATTCTAGTTGTAACTAACAATAAGGAAAGAGTACATGCCTTAATTGAGAAGATAATGGAGACAAATCACCAACACAAGCCCCAAATTAATCCTTATGAGGAAACCCTATCTTCCCTTGCCTAAGAACTTTAGAAAGGATTAAAGAGTGTCTTCTAAGTGTTAATGAATAGAGTAATAGGGAAAATAACCTCCCAACTAGAATATAAGTCATGGCGCCTTATTTGGTTAATGGGGTAAATGTCTAGATTACCCCCACTTAAACTACACAAAAGTCCCATCACAGGGTACGATTGACCTATACGAACTGTATTCTCATGTATGAGTGGTACCAACAACTCATACCCTAGGCCTCCCCTTTGGACGCAACACTATCCAAGGTATGAATCACCCCAAACCAATTTGGATCCAAGTATACGACTAGTACCTTTGACCCGTACCCCTGGCAGAACAGATTCACTGGAGGATTAAACACTGTCGACCATACGAGTCCCTGGTATGACTCGTACCATGGATTATAGCTCATGGTGAGCCACTCATACTCAGATCCAACCTAAATCACTAAGTCAAAGATTAAGTGAAGAAAAGAACCAAACCCAACAACATGTATCCACCTATATGACTAATACCACTCAAGTAGTATCCATTCCAGGAACCAAATTTAACCCACCATCCAACACTGATTAGCATATGACCAACCCATACCACTCTTACCCCAGTGTATGACTCATAAACCCTAGTCATTAACTTGTCCAGAAACCAAAAATCCAAGATATTTTCTAAGGGTCAAAAACCTTGGGTGCTATAATCCAAGTAAGGCTAATGTGGTTGTCAATGATCTTAGAAGATTATCCATGGGTAACTTATCTCATTAGGATGGGAAAAAGCAAGGATTAGTAAAGGATATTCACGGATTATCTAATCTTGGAGTTCATCTTTTGGATTCTAAGGATAGAGGTGTGATTGTACAAGATATGGTAAAGTTATCTCTTGGTAAAAATGTGAAGGAGAAACAAGTTTTCGACCCTTTATTAATGCAGATTAAGGATGATGTGGATCAGCAGAAGGTCATGGCATTTGAGATTATTGGAGATGGTATCTTGAGATACCGAGGTAGATTGTGTGTTCCTTATATTGACTGGCAACAAGAAAGGATTTTGACTGAGGCTCACGAGTCGAGGTATACGATTCATCCTAGACTAATGAAGATGTTTCATGACTTGAAGGAGATTTATCACTGGAATAATATGAAGAGAATATGGCTAACTTCGTGGCTAAGTGCATGGTCTATCAGCAATTGAAGGTTGAGCACTTGAGGCCTAGTGGAATATCTCAAGATATTGAGTTGTCTTTATGGAAATAGGAAGAGATCAACATGGATTTTATTAATAGTCTTCTGCAAATTAGAAATCAGCATGATTTGATTTGGATCATCGTAGATAGGATGACTAAGTCTGCTCACTTCTAGCCGGTAAGGACTACCTACTCTGGGGAGGATTATGCGAAGTTATTTCTTGAGGAGATAGTTAGATTTCATATGCTCCAGTTACCGTTATTTTGGATTAAGGTACACAGTTCTCTTCTCACTATTTTCATTCATTTTAGAAAGGTTTGGGGAATAGGGTGAACCTTAGCACTGTTTCCACCCTCAGACGGATAGATAAGTGGAGAGAAATATACAAACTTTGTAAGATATTCTACGGGCCTTTGTGATTGATTTTGGAGGTAGTTGGATAGATCATTTGCCTCTCACTAAATTTGCATATAATAATAGTCATCACTCTAGTATTGGGATGAATCCTTTTGAAACTCCTTATGGTAGGAGGTGTGGATCTCCTATTGGATTGTTTGTGGTTGGTGAGACTAGATTGTTTTTTCCTGACTTGGTTCACCAAGACATAGAGAAGGTGTAGGTGATCGGCGATAGGCTTAAGATGGCTCATAATCATAAAAAGCCCTCCGTGGATGTAAGGCGAAGAGAGTTGGAGTTTAAGGTTAGGGTTTGGGTGTTCTTGAAGGTATCTCACATGAAGGGAGTGATGAGGTTTGGGAAGAAAAGAAATCTCAATACCCATTAGTTAGTCCGTACTTGATCTTGAGGAGATTTGGAAAAGAAATACAAAAGTCACTTATGGAAAATCGAGTCTATTGAACTTAAACTAGATTTTCCATGTGTCGATGTTGAAGAAATGTGTGGGTGATGCTTATTTTGTGGTACCTATTGAGGATATTGGTATTACGAATTCCTTGTCTTATGAGGATATTCCTGTTGAGATTTTGGATAGGCAAGTCCATCATTTGAGTACTAAATATGTAGCTTCGGTGAAGGTCCATTGGAGAAACCATAAGGTAGAAGAAGCTACTTTGAAAGCCAAAGAAGACATAAAGCCTAAATATTCGTTCTTGTTCCCCGAGTTGGTTAATCGTGATTAAGGTATGTGTTTTCCTACTCTCTTTGTTTTCTGACATTTTACAGGTTTGTGATTTCATTCATCATTCGGGGATGAATGATCCTGGGGGAAGGGAAGAATATAAAACCCCAGATTTTTTGCGTCTGAAATTTTTGAGTTTTAAGCTCACTGCCCAGGCAACGACTGTCTCCTCACGATTTTTAAGGTGTAGTCACGAGTAGTATGGAGGGACTCATGACCAAACCAGTAAAGTTGACCAATTTTTCTGTACTAAGTACAATTGGACCCTCATGAGTCATGGTGAGACATTATAAGTCATAAGGTGGGACTCGTCGACATGGACCGAACCCAGGCTATGTCGTATGGGCACCTCAATAACCTATGTACCGGAGGTCACCCCTTAACCCACCATAATCATCATCACAACAACCATAAAGGGCGGATGAATCCTGACCTTATAATAAGATAGTGGAAATATAAGGCTAATAGTCAACACTTAGACAATAACTAACATTTCATTAATGCCAATAGTCTAGAAAAAATACCCAAGTCCACAGTAATCCACAAAACCTCTAACCAACCAAAGTCACTAATATGTTGGGACAAGCCCCCAACAATAACCAAGTACTAAATGTATACAAGTCTACGACATAGAGTAACGTGACTATGAAAGGTAGGTCTTTCAGAGTATGGAAGTTCACCACTTCAAGGTCAATTCCTGAACCGGTCAAATACCTATTCACTACGTAGAAGAAGAAGAAGATGCTCCGGCCCTTATGTCGCATAGGTACATAACATCTGAAGATGGTTAGCACTTGGAGCGCTAGCATGTAACCCAAGGATAGTGATAAAATAACTCATTTGTTCAATCCAAGTTAAATAGTTATATGCAATCACATTTACACAAGTATAGGAATATATGAAGGTACATGTATATGTATTAACACAACAAACCAAAGCAAGGGACAAGTTATAACATACATCCTCAAATCATTCATTCATGAGACATAGAGTGAAGAACTTTCAATATTCCACCATACCAATTTTATAACCTTAAGATTCATCGTTACATTAGTCATAGGGATCCAAACCCCAAACCAACACAACCACCATATTACATTCGATCGAGTCTACTAAGTTAACCGATTCAACAAATTTAACAAATTTCATTGAGCGAGGACTCAAGCTACAAGACATCTCAGTGGAATAGGAACTCCAATTACTAGTCATCACATTGGACTAGGAACTCGAATCACTGGCCGTTTCATTAGATGAGGAACTCGAATCACTCACCGTTTTATTGGACTAGGAACTCGAATCACTAGCCGCTTCATTTGACAAGGTATTTTAACCTCAAGAGATATATTTAGACTAGGAACTTAAATCATTAGTCATTTTACCAGTCTAGGAACTCGAATCACTATCTATTTCTTTAGACGAGGAACTCGAATCACTCGTCGTTTCATTAGACCAGGAACTCAAATCACTAGTCATTTCATTAGACGAGGAACTCGAATCACTCGCCGTTATTAGTCGACACTTCAACTCTTGACCCATTAGTTCATACATTAACATAAATATAATTCATTTAACATTTAAGGACTTCAGCTCAATTAGCCAAATCAACACTATACACGACCACGTGGTCCTCATGGGAGCCTTCATTGCTTAACCATTTCAATAGGCCAATGCCTTAACACATTTCATCGTATAATTAAACTCATAGTCATCAAGACCCACACGGGACCATAAGGTCTTCAGGGAAATATTTATCGATTAAACACTTTATTAGTCCAACGCGTCAATTCAAGTCATCATTCAATTCTTTCAGCGGTCATCAAGACCCTTACTAACATATTCATTCATCATTAACATTTCAATGCCACATTTTAGTTCCACACATAATTTTAAGTTCAAGCTTAGGGAATTGAACCCCTTTCTTAGCCATCAAATAAACATGGTCATAGTTTAACCAATTATATGGCTAACAACATCAACAAAATATCAATTATGAACCATTCATACTTATGGGACCACCACCCTATTTAAAGTCGTAAGCTAACTCATTACATGATTAACAAGGTTCTTATCGACCGTTTACCAAGCATTTACAATCATAATAACTCAATACATGGCCAACAAGGCCTTTACCATCCATCTACAAGTTCTCACATTCATTTATCCCTTATTATCACTTATTCATGTTCACTAGACTAATTTCACAAACATACATTAGACCTTCACAAAACCATTTAACCACTAATCACTTCAATAGACTAAATGCCTTGATTCAACTCATGATTAATTACAACTACGATCATCAATACCCACATAACCGTTCACATTTCATTAGCAAGATTACATCACGTTCTCACCACGTTTAGGCTCAACACACACATCAAATTCTTTTTCATGTTTAAAGGCTTCAACCCCTTATTAGTCATTAACCCAATAATGGCATCCATTACACAATATATGTCTCACAATACCTGATAGCACCCAAGAGCACATGCAAGTGTACGTGGTCTTATCAAGTAGTAAAGTGTCCTTAAAGAAGCCAAGTATCGATCTCACAGAGACTTGATTCAACAACAATTCTATTTTAGTTCACAATTTTGATTTAGCTAACGCAAGCGTAACCGACAGGAAAGTTTGTAATTTATAACTCGAGAAAAGTAAACAAGGTATAAAGTAAAGATATTGAAAAAATCAATAGGATAAAAACCCATGTTTAAAGCACTTTGAACAATCATACTATGTTATTGAACTTCATTCGTTAACTTGGTTATCTTGGTTGTTGAATCGTAGGGTTAATTGCATGATTATAGTTTCCCAACCTCTAATACTTTACCTAAGTTGAACCTTACAACTACATCGTTGAGCGGGAATGTAATAGTTCACTTAAGTTCTTCAAGTTATCATCCTACATTTGAATCAACTAAGGCATCTAAGTACATCCCTGTCCTAGATACTAATTTGAATTTCTTATTTAATAAAGAAATACAAACTATACTTTGTTTTTTACCATATTCTATCTCCCTGTTACCTCTCTTGAGTTTACAAGGTTGACAATAGATGAATTCTAAGGGTCGCGAATCCTTAAAATAGTTAAAACAAGAATAAACAAACAACCAATAATGATAAGCAAATCAAATGAATTTAATACAAAATAATAATACTCAGTGTCTTGGATTTAACCCCGGAAAGGGAGTTTTTATCTACTTATAGACATAATCAACATCCAAATAATTGTATGAATAATTAAAACCATAAATAAAGCTAGATTAAAGAAATAAAAACAAAAAAATAAGTTTTGGTAGCCTCCAATGTTGTTCCAATCAATCTAGGGGTTCCAAGATGATTAAAACATGATTTAACACATTATATTTATATTAAATTAGTCAAAACAGACTTGGATTGGGTTTCCAAGTTATTTCCTTTCAGCTCGGCAGTTTTTTTTCGCTTTTGATGGCCACCGCATTGCGATGTCGAGTCAATCAACAATAATCAATTTCTAGAATCTCACCGCGTTGCGGTGCCTCATTAAACTCCACAAAAGTCTACACGCGCAAATGGGTCACAAATTTGGGCCTCTTCTGAATCCAGTGGTGTTTTGTACGAGTCCATTAGACACTTGTACAGCTAACACGCGCCCCATACATTTGAGGGGTCCAAATTGCATCAATTTTTTATTTGAAGCTTGTATATCCTTCATATATCAAGAATCCTATAGCATTAAAATCAACAATTTATATCTCAAAACAATACAACATACAAGGCGGTGAATCAAAAACACGTGCTAAGCATATGTTAATTTCACATTGAGCTCTCACTCATTGTTTTGACCCTTGGCTTGATCCAATTGAACCTTGAGCATTATCAACAAGATTTTTCACATATAAATACATAATAAAAACCTTATGAACTCATTTAAACTCATTAGAACCCAACACAAGAGACTAGACAACACCTAGCTCAAGCTAGTCACACTAGTTTGCTTGGTTGAACTCTAAATGGTAGATTTAAATCAAAACTTGTGTGGAAACACCATTAAACATTTTGAACACATACTTGGACACATAAATACTCATTTAATGTATTTTCAACACATATAGAATAAGAATCATCCTCAAAATAAGGCTAAAAAGGTTAGGATAGTAACACTAGAATACATAAATACACCCAACATCACCACCCCACACTTAAAGCCTTGTTCGTCCTCGAACAAATCTTAACTATAAATACCATGAGATGAAAAAACTCCACACTTCCACTACGATCAAGAACTTCAAGCTAGCACTATAATGACTACATGGAATGCAAGTTTACAACACTAAGCATGTTATAATCAATTGAAAGCTCAAAAACTCTACTTCAAAACATCCTAGCCTCAAGAATGGACTCCAAAAGTGGAAAACTTATGCATATTTCTCAATTAAAGATATCATAAAATTCACGCACATTCATCAAAAATGTGCCCCTCACCACAAAAGATTTGCTGATAATCACTCACAATAATGCAATTAGGACAAGATGGGTATAAGAATCAAGTTATGTTCACCTTCACAAAGAATTCACAAATTACACATAATGAACCATAGGATTTCCCTTAGTGTAGTGCTCCACTAATATTAGAATGTAAAGCTTAGGATCAATTAGGACTTTTTCGGGTTGTAATGTAGGCTAAGGGATGGGTAGGAACTATTTGGGAATAGTGACTAACCTCTCTAAGAGATTTAATACACTACATTATACATTTAAAACCAATCTCGAACAAACAAATTACACATTTTCATCCACCCATATCTTTTGTTTTTTTCCCACCTCTTTTAAGCATTTTCACAAACACATGGTGGATGTGTTGCTTATTCCTATACGATTCAATATTTTTCTTTTTCTACAATCATGGAAATATTTATAACACCATTTATATCACTCCCAACAATCACACATCAATTATAAACACAAATAACTATAACCTTGGGGCATCAATTTGCCCTTTTTCTTCTTCAATTGCTCAAAGTCCTTTCTCAATTATTATTATTTTCAATTAAAGAACTTAGGAGCTTTTGGATCAAATTACGGTCTATAAAAGAAGGGTATCAGGCTACATATGAGGCTACCAAAGAAAATAAGTTGAAGGCTCAATGGAGGTTAACTAGGATAATACACAAAGGGTAGAACAAATAGAAAGTATAAAACAAGGCTATCAAAGAAATGCCTATATCATCTCCTAAACCCACATTCTTTAGTTCGCTTCACACACACACCGGGCAAGCACATCCAATATGGAATATACAAGAACCTTACACTCACATGGCACATGCTCAACTCAATAGGATCATCATATACTATCAACCAAACAATAGCATGAATTCAAAATTAAGCCACAAAGTACAAGAGTTACAAAAATGAGCCTAAGAGTTTCAACAATAGTAATTCATTCATTCCACATGCTTTTACCAAAAAAATACTTGCACCATGTAATAAAAAATATCACCAACAAGAATATCTTACACCAAAAAAATTTAAATTGAGCAAAAATTTAGGAATTTCCCCACCCCACACTTAAAAATCTACTTTGTCCCTAAAGTGAATTTAAAAGTAAGAGATATAAATACTTCCTGAGGCCTTTAGTCCAAGATAGTAGCATCTTTACTCATAAATGAGATCCATAGGACCCCATACTCAGTTTTTTCCATGCTCCTTAGCTCAAGTTTTCAGTACTCAAACTTTTCATCAACCTGTGACTCAATCAAAGACAAAAACTACGTGAAATAAAAAATAAAAAACTGAAAAGAAAACATACCTACTTAACTTGTATTGCCTCCCAAGGAGCGCCTGATTTAGTGTCATGGAATGACCCAACTCAACTCAACCATATTCCTTCACCCTTTTACTCCTTTTTGGGAGCAATTTTTTCATTCATTTCTGACCTCTTAAGTCTGCACTCTTAAGGTCACCATCTCTCTTCACTTTAACCTTTATCATATTGGGAAATAGTGGATTCAACTTGTCCCTCTTAATCAAGTAATCCGGAGAGATTTTTTGTGGATTAACCACCCTACACTTATCCCCTTAAATCACATTGATCGCACACAAATCTTTAATTTGGGATTTTATGATGGGTGTTTTGTAAACATCAAATACCACCTCTTCATCATATACCCTCATTTTGAGTGTGCCTTTTATAACATTTATCAAGGCCCCTCCAGTTGCTAAGAATGGATGCCCCAAAATAATTGGTACTTGTTCATCTGCCTCAAAATCAAGAACAATAAAGTCAGCAGGTATAATGAATTTATCAACCTTTATGAGGACATCCTCAATTATTCCATCTGGATATGTAAATGTCTCATCTGCCAGCTGCAACACCACAGTGGTCGGTCTCGGTTCTCCCAAGCCCAATATTTTAAATAAAGACAGGGGAGTCAAATTTATGCTTTCCCCTAAGTCACTCAGTGCATGGACTGCTTTACTCCTAATTTGAATAGGGATAGCAAACTTTCCCGGATCTTTTAATTTCTTGGGGATTCTTTGTGTCATCACAGCACTACACTCTTCAGTGAGTGTCCTCCTTCGCTTTAAATTGCCTCTGAGGGAATGGTAATGACAGTGTCTTCTTTACTTTTGGTTCAGCACCTTTCGATCTCAAGTACTCAAACTTTCTTGAATTTTCAGCAACTTCTTTGGGAACCTGTTGGATCACCACATCAGCAGCTACCTTCTTAGTTGTCCTTGGAGGTCCTCCTTGAATATCTTTACCACTTAATAAGGTGATTTCAATAACCTATTTTAGAGTTTCTGTGTCAAGTGGCAAACCACCTTGTGCTCTAGTATTTTTGCCTGTGATAATTGGCCCACTTGCAACTCTAAACTTTTTGTGGCTTCTTGCTGATTCTCTAATTCTTCCTTTTGACTTTTCATATCCACAAACAATTATGCTTGACCAGCTAAGAGTTACTTAAATATCTCTTCCATGTTGCTCATTGACTAATTTGATTGGGTCTGCGGCTGTGGGGCATTCATGGCTGGTTTGGTGGCTGAGTTTTCCACTTCATGTTGTAGGCATTACCATAATTTGGCCTATGTGCATTACCTACATACATCACAGATTTCTGATTTGAAGCACACATGGCCACTGCATGATCACTATTTCCGAATAACTCACACCAGCCTGCAGCTTGTTGGACGGCATTGACTATGGATGCAGGTTATGCTACTCCCAACTTTATGCTGCTGAATGATGTGTTGATCAAATTCTGTAATGCAGAAACCTGTGCTAATAAAGTTGTAAATTGGTCCACCTCTAATATACCCGCAATTCTTTTCATGGGACTTTTAGAATCTGAATGCCACTCGGGATTTCCTTGTGCTATGCGGTTCAGTAATGTTTACAACTCATTATCAGTCAACTCCAGTGCTTGACTAACTGCGGCTGAATCTAGTAAAATTTTCACATTGTGATCAAGAGTTTCAACAAAAGTAAGAGAAAGTACCTCATTGGACTGTTGGTGGTGTGGACACTTCCTAAGAAGAGCCTTGAAGCATTCCCAAGCATGATAGAGGTTTTCATCAGGCTTCTATTTGAAGCTCACTATCTCACTGCTAAGTCTTGCAGGCTTGCCTAATGGAAAGAATTTGATGAGAAATTTTTTGGCTAAGTTATCCCATTATGTAATTGAATTTGCCAGCTCCGTATTCGACCACCTTTTAGCTTCCCCCAAAAGTGAATGGGGAAATAGTGTCAACCTCACATAATCTGGACTCACCCCAGTTGGAGTAAATGTATTAGTAAGCTCAATGAAGGTTTTCAAGTGAAATTGTGGATTCTCGTGTGAAAGCCTTGCAAACTATCCACTACTAATAAGAAGTTGCACCATATCGTGTTTTAACTCGAAATTCCCCTCAGCTGTTGGTTTTTGAATTGGGAAAGTCAAGTTCTTCGGAAGTGGGACTACCACTTCCCTAACTGTCCTTCGGGCTGGTTGTTCTTCATCCATTGGAACAATATACTCTTGGCCTTCTTGGATTTACAGAATTTGGGGGAGAAGAAATACTTCTCTCCTGCTTTGATGGAAAATTTGCTCAGGTTCAGAGCTTGGTTCAACCGAATCCCGAGCCCTTGCCAGCTTACTACTTTAAAACCTATTTCTTGCAAAAAAAAAAACCAAGCATAAAAACACCAAATAAATCTAAAAGTTAAAACTCAAATAAACAATTGGCAAATAACAAGTCCCCGACAATAACGCTAAAAAATTAATAGCACCCAAGCACACACACAAGTGTACATGGTCGTATCAATTAGTAAAGTAGCCTTCAAGAAGCCAAGTATTGATCCCACAGAGACTTGATTCAACAACAATTCTATTTTAGTTCACAATTTTTATTTAGTTGATGCAAGCGTAACCAACAAGAGAGTTTGAAATTTACAACTCGAGAAAAGTAAACAAGGTATAAAGTAAAGATCTTGAAACAATCAATAGGAGAAAAACCCAGGGTTAAAGCACTTTGAACAATCATACTATGTTATTGAACTTCATTCGTTAACTTGCTTATATTGGTTGTTGATTCGAAAGGTTAATTACATGATTATGGTTTTCCAACCTCTAATCCTTTACTTAAGTTGAACCTTGCAACTACATAGTTGAGTAGGGATATAATAGTCCACTTAATTTCATCAAGTTATCATCCTATGTTTGAATCAAGTAAGGCATCTAAGTACATCCCTGTCCTAGTTACTAATTTGAATTTCTTATTTCATAAAGAAATACAAACCTTACTTTATTGATTCCTATGTTCTATCTCCCTATTCCCTCTCCCGAGTTCACAATGTTGCCAATAGATGTATTCTAAGGGTTGTGAATCCTTAAAATATTTAAAATAAGAATAAACAAACAAGCAATAATGATAAGAAAATCAAACAAATTTAATCCTAAATAATAATACTCATGTTTTTGGCTCTAACCCCGAAAAGGGAGTTTTTATCCACTCATAGCCATAATCAACATGCAAATAATTGTATGAATGCTTAAAACCATAAATAAAGCTAAATTAAAGAAATAAAAACCTAAAAAGAAGTTGTGGTAGCCTTCAATGTTGTTCCAATCGATCTAGGGGTTCCAAGAAGATTAAACGTGATTTAACACGTTATATTTATAGTAAACAAGTCATAAACCGACTTGTATTGGGTTTCCACATTATTTCCTTTCATCTTGAAATTTTTTTCTGCTTTTGATAGCCACCGCATCGCTGTGTCGAGCCAATCGACAATTGTTAATTTCCAGAATCTCACCGCGAATTCACCGCGTCTTGGTGCCACATTAAACTCCACAAAAAGCTACACGCACCAGTGGTTCACAAATTTTGACTCTTCTGAATCCATTGGTATTTTTAAAGAGTCCAATGGACACTCCTACAGCCCACACGTGCCCCATAAATTTCAGAGGTCCAAATTGCGTCAATTTTAGTATTATGCTTTCGTTGAGCCATTCAGAGCCTTTTTTAGTTGCTTCCACTTGATTTGAAGCTTGTATATCCTTAATATATCATCATAATCCATTAAAAAATAATATTAAAGAATTAAACACAACAATTTAGAGATCAAAACGATGCAACATCCAAGTCGGTGAATCAAAAACACGATCTAAGCATAGGCTAATTTCACATTGAGCTCTCACTCATTGTTTTGACCCTTGGCTTGATCCAATTGACCCTTGAGCATTATCAACAAGTTTTTTCACATATAAATACATAATAAAAACCTAAGGAACTCATTAAAATTCATTAGAACCCAACATAAAAGACTAGACAACACCTAGCTCAAGCTAATAACACTAGTTTTGTTGGTTGAACTTTAAATGGTTGAATTGAATCAAAACTTGTGTGGAAACACCATTAAACATTGTGAACACATAATTTTACACATAAATGCTTATTTATATAATTATCAACATATATATCATAAGAATCATCCTCAAAACAAGGCTAAAAAGGCTAGGATAGTAATGCTAGATTGCATAAATACACCCAACATCAATACCTTTACGATATCATTCAACAGTCATGCATGCTTATTGGTCCATTTCCCTAGTTAAAAACATCACAAACAAGTGGCTAGACAATTCACTTAGATATTTTCACAAACACCTTATGTGCATACCTTTAACAAGGCCATTTTCATGGTAAAAATCATTGAGATTAGGGTTTCTCAAAACCCCTATGTTAAAATACATAAAACAAGAACCCACATAGGTGAACCATTATCAATAACATGTATTAACACAAGTCTAGGCAAGAATCATTATTATTCATCATTAGGCAACTAAACCCTCTTTATTTTATTTCAAAATCACCATGTAAACTTACTAATCCAAGTGTGAAATACATGGGTATAGAGATATTTAATAAGGGGAAGAGTTACATGCCTTAAACAAGTTGATACACCAAGAACTTGACTCCTTTTTATCTTTTATATGAGCTCGCTCCAAACCCTAGCCTCTAATCTTGCTTCAAGAAACTTTTAGAGTGTTTTGGAATGTTTGAGTCATGTAAATGAGGGATTAAAAGGCTACAATGCCTTATATAGTGAGAGGAATTATGGTTTTAGGAAAGGTAAATGACCATAAGTCCCTTAGTTAGAATTTGGAAAATGACCTCGTCTAGGGGTACGACTCCCCTATACGACTCTCAAGGGAATCATACCCTAGGGTATGAGTGGTACCCTAAATTATACATAAGGCTTTTACTAGGCCTTGTCCACTGATTAGGGTATGAGTAGACACCCTTGAGTTGTATCCAAAGGGTATGACTCATGCCTTATTCGTATGCACCACTCGTATAGAAAACAATCCACTCAACATTAAGTGTCATGCGCCATTCGACTCACTTAGGTATGAATTATATATTTAAGATACGATTGAGGAGAGTCCAAGTCATATAAAGGATAGAATACCATCTTTCTAAGTTACTTAGGGTATAAGAGGGAAGGGATAAATAGATACGAGCCATATACAAAGGGTACGAGTGGCTTGTCCAATCGTACCTCGGTCAACATGCTCATGCTCAAAACTCAAAAAAATTTGTAAGGCCACAATCTTGGGAGTTTTACTTGTAGTCCCACCAGTATTATGGTTTATTTTTCTGTGGTTATTATGACTAGAACTCTACAAGTCGTAATGTCTGGTCATGAGTTATAGGCTGTGACTCGTGGCCAAACTAGTGAAGGGTGCCAAAGAGTCTTCCATACTATGAGTCTAGGATATGACTCATACCAAGTCGTGACGTTACCCATAACGATTGGGCTTTTTTTTTCACTTTTAAGTAAGGGCATTCTTGTCATTTCCCTCATTTTCCTATTAAAAACCACAACCATAAAACACCAAAAGTGGGTTATTTTTATCACTTTAACTATGATAAACTATAATCTACTCTCTAAAATTCCCCAGGTCAAGAACAACTAGGGTTTCTCAAGGTTGATCATCTAGGGCTCTAAGATTAGTTTATTCTCCATAACTCTTGATATTTCAGGCATGTATCTCTTCCCCTAAACTTTTTTTTAATAAAATATTGTATTTAGAATTGGTATTCATGTCATTAATCAAAGGTTTTGGAAATTGGGTTGAGGGACTTTGAATGTTATTGATGGAATTGTGTTTCCCATGGATGCGAATCACTCATGTTTTGAATTGATAGTTTTGAACTCATTAGGTACACGGGCTTGGTAAATAGGAAAGAGGTTTGTACATTCCCCCGAATAAATAGATTTGGAATTTAAATATTTAATAACCTCAACCTGCTTGACGAAGTTAGATTTGAAACATGAGTGCATATTGTAATCAGTTTTGGAACTATCTCTCTACATAAAAGGATAATGGAACATATATGGTTTTAAATTGAACCTTGGGGGTTGTGGATTCCCCTAAGTTAATAGATAATTAACATTGAACCTAGAGGGTCTTGGATTCCCCCATGTGGATGAATGTTTGGACCTTATGGGGTCATGAATTCCCCCAAGTTATGATAATTAGAATGTCATGTTGATATTAGCTTGCAAGCGTAGTTGGTATGACGATACTAATGGGTTATACCTTAATGGATAAATAATTGTCCAATGAATGGGAATGTTTAAATGTTTAAATTAGGCTTAAAGGAGGTTGTGTAGCTGAGCTATGAAAATAGAGGTCCCGAGGGTCTGATACTAGAAACCCATGTTTGTTGGTGTGATGATTGGTCTTGATGACTGTTTTCTTATGACATACCTTATATATTTGTATCCTATATTAGAGAAGGTTCATAGATTACTCAGCCTTTGATACCCCAATTTGTGTGGCTAACATACACTAGACCCTTTCAGTAGGGTAAGAGCTGGACCCATATAGCCTGTGGGTTTAGATGATGTTTTGAGCTACACAGTCCAGATTAATGTTTTAACTCTCATGATAAACCTTTTTCCCTATCTTAGAATATTATTTATATATATATAATTGTGTGCATATTGGTTTGGAATGATTTGGGACTGACTGATTATGGCATTACTTTATCCTCTCCCTGAGTTATATGCTAGCGCTCACTCCACTAACCATCCCTGGATACTGTATCCCCATGCAATATAGAGTTTGATCAGACTCACCTATATTGTTATTTTTGTATAGTATGATCGCTGTCAATAAAGCTCAACTCAGATTGAGCTTAAATCCTCAAAGAGTAAGTCTAGTCTTCAAGCCCTATAGGTGTCGATAGCTTCTAAGTGTATGCCCATTGTGTAATCAAAGTAAAATATATAAAATAAAATTGGAGGATTGGTTTGGAAAGCTCTTTTGTCAAAATCAACTCAAATTACCAACTCAAAGCGACAATTGTGGTTAAGATTTCAATATAGGATGAGTCTTGGGATTTTGTCTTCCTTGGGAAAATAATCCACGGGTTTATCATAATTGAGTGCAATTTCTAGTCATCAACTACGTGGATAGGCTTGGTTAGGAGTTCTTGAGGCTAATCTTTCAACCAAACCTCAAGATTATCATACATGGATCCTTTCGGATACCTCATGGATGTGGCAAACAAAACCACCTAATACCTCAATTAGGCATCTCTATTTCTAGGAACATGCCCTAGATCTAGCTAATTTTCAACTCACCCTTATTTCAAAGATGATGAAAAGATCATAACTATATCTAACTATTGTTCACTAATGCCTTGTCATCTATATCTCTCTTTCAAGGATGATATAGGATCCAAAAGTTCCTTCATATCCCTCTTTCAAAAATGATGTAAGCTTTTGAGAATTTTGGTTTTTCACTCACAAATCCATTTTGGGAGATTGGGGTTTTCACCCATAAATCCCAACTAAATAAATCAAGAATTAGTGAAACCCACAAGTAATGACCAAGAATCTACATCAATAAAACACAACCCACAAATAATTGCACCTTATTTCAACATAATCCCAAGATAAATTGTTTAGCTACTCATGAAGTTAGGAAGAAGAAATATAAAAAACTGGTTGTTCAATTCTTCCATTGAAACTGCAATTAAGATTAATCCAGAATCCAACTTCAATTACAATCAAAACTAATTGAGAAATTAACCAAACTAAGTTTCCCTAATTTGGTAGGGTTTACAAAGTCTCAAATTTCAATTTTCAAAATTGATGAAGATCAAATGGGAAAGGTGTTTTTCTTTATAATGGATTTAGGAAAAGCTATGTAAAATTATAAAATTTCCCCAGGGCATTAACACGCATCACCGCGATTGCCCCACTAGGACCGTAATCGCAGTTTTGTGATTGAGATAATTCTACCGCGATCACAGGTTTTGGATGATATTGACTCTCCGCGATTGCAGGCCTAATACCACGATTGTGGTAACTAAGACCACTTGCTGCTCAGGGTATTCTAGCTTTTGCACTTCTCTTCTCTTGTTGATCTCTTTTAAGATCAATTCCACTTCTATGGGTTTTGGCTATGGTCGAGGGCATGTCCCGACTTTAATTGATGTTTGATTTCTTAAAGGCTTTTATGGACAACAGGATGTGAGTGGATTTAGTATTGTAAATTCTTAGATCCCTTTTATTTTATTTATCTATCTTATTATATGTTCGGAACTTAGTTCTCTATCTTATTATATGTTCAAAATTCGTCCATTGCTAGTTATATTGTGTTCTAGTTGGCTAGGTTAAAAAGGGTGGTATTTGATCCTTGGAGGACTTGATATACCCATCACAACTAGGCCTTGGTTTAGGTCGTAACAACAATCCTTTTCAATGTGTGTGTGAGTGCTTGCTTTGTTCCCATTGTATCTCGAATCAAGAACTTTCATGATTAGTCTTGCCTGGTATATAGGGTAGTCGGTTAGGAATGCATCATAGGTCATTCTTGAATTAGTCCACTTTTAGCCTAACTAACTTAACAAATGTGAATAGTATCACTTGATCCCTATTTTGTGCCTATATAGACTATTTTTCTTGTTTACCTTTCACCTTCCCATTTTAGTTTCAATGAACCTATTTTGGCCTTGGTACTCCTTGGACATTATACACCTCAACTTAGGAAAATCACCTAAGTTGAAAGTGGCTATCATAGGGGTGTGGGATTTGAAGTAGGTATGAAGAAGGACGCGAACAAGAGAAAAAAAAAGTAGGGTTGGGTGTGGTAGAAAAAATAGAAAAAAAAAGAACAGCAAAAAAATGAAATAACTAAAAAGGAAAGGAAAGAATAAATGAAACCACACCCAACTTGAATAAGTTGTAAAAGAATAAAAAGGGAGAAATAAGGGTGTAATAAAAGAAAATTGGTTGATACATGGACCACTAACTTAAGTGTAGTGTTAAGGAGGCATAGTGACTAAATTCTCATATGACCATACCAGCCCCTGAGCCTACATTACAAGTCGAGTAAAGTCCTATAGTAGTCATAAGCCATCTGTGTTAAAGCTAAGGTCAATAAAATAAAGGCAAGCCAATGATATTTTGTGCATATTATTAGAACTTCTTTATGATTGTGAGTGTTTATCTACATATTGAGTGAGTGGGACTTCTTTGTTGTGAGGGTACGTGGGTTGTGTTTCTAGCTACTTATTTATTTGGGTATTGTAACTTGTACATATGTATGATTGTTTTTTTCTAATTTAATTCCATATCTTTATTCCCTTGTGTCACATTATTGTTCTACATTGATACACACAGTTGGTTTTGAAGTGTTAAAATTAGAGGAGGTAATGTTCTTGAGCTTAAATTTGATGATTGACTATCATGGGTATCTAAGTTTCTCTTGGTTAAATGTCATTGTGTTGTTGATTGTGTTTTATTGCCTAAGGACATGCGAACTTCTAAGTTGATGGTGTTGGTGAGTTATGGTTTCATAGCACTTTCGACGCTTAAAACTACATAAAGATGCAGTTACTTAGGCCATTTTGTTAGATATGATGTGTTTTTGTGTTGTGTTTTGTAGGAAACCAAGTTTTTGGACTTAAACAAGAGAAAAACAGTGAAAATTAAAGATTTTCCCTACCTATTTGGGCACCTATGTCCCGTAGGTACTACCTACGTGGTGTAGGCGCCAAAATATGGGTCATAAAGTGAAATTTCAGAGAACCTAAAGTTGATATCTTACCACTGCTACATATTAGGGGAACCTATGGCCCATAGGTGCTAGAGTAAGTTTCAAGAGTTAGAGGTTCAAGGAGATCCTGGAATGTTTTGGACCCTGTAACCTATGTGGGGCTAGCTACAGCTTGTAAGTGGACACCGACTCAAGTTTTCTTCTTTTGTTTAGGATTTAATTTCTAGGGTTTCTATGTAATCTATAAATACCCTTTTGATGTTTTTGTATTCGTTTATGCTAGTAGAGGCCGATATATTCCCGTGGAGGAGAATTTTACGAACTTATACTATTCATAAACATATTTTTGATTCAAAGATAGACTTTTGATCTTAGGATTTTTGTGTTCTTAATTTTTGGTTAATTTAGTTATTTGAGACTTTGGGTTTTCTTTGTATATTATTTCAAGATTGACTTGATGCTTTCAATTATGAATCTATGGATTGTCACAACAATGAGCGGCTAATTCCCTTATCTAGGGTTATGGAAACCCTAGTAGATTAACAAAGTAGGGGAAGTGTGTAATCCTTCTAAATCATTGTTGTTGCATGTATTGCCATTCTCTTCACTTTAATTGCTATCTTAACAGTTGCAAACATTAGGAACTTGCCTGTATTTGATACTAACTTGAGAGAGAGGTAGACATTGGGAAAAGAAGATCATAATAGTGATTCGAGGCTATCAACCCTCGTCTAATAACCTAAGATCGAGAGGAGATGATTAAATCAGGATCTAGGACAAGGGTTAGTAACGCGACACTCTGAAATTGAAAGGAGATGAGTGAGATTCTCCAAAGGATATCGAGAGGCTGTTGATGAGACATAACTTGTCAGATTTTACATGTATAGCAGTGAGATAGTTTGATTGAGAATGATAAACCAACAGAGTTAAAAGCCAAGGGGAGACACAAGCCTAATGTTTGTTTCAGACTATTTACTACCAAAATCATTTAAATCTTGTCACTTTTACTGATAACTACAAATCCCCTCCCCTCCTCCTCCCTCATTTACTTTTTTGCACTACCCAACTATTTCAACAAGTTTGAGAGATAGTTCTGACCTATTCCCTATGAGTTCAACCCCAACCTAGTTGGGTTACTATATTTTGACATTGATCAATGTATACTTCTAAGGAGGTGTAGTTTTGAGTGTCAGATCTTCTTATGGTTTAGATACAGTAAAAACTGATGGATTCTGTTGCATGAATTGTGTTTTCCTGGTAATATTTGTAGAATCATAAGCAAAACTAGCATTACATGATCGGCAAGATTGAGATAACATAATCTGAGTAAGTTGATCTAATTCACCAGTGATATTATACATTTCGGGACTAGATCCTCATGACCTTAAAAGGAGTAAGTCATGCTTACTTATATTTAAGTCCCAAACATTATTTTGTGGTTTTCATGGATGAGAAAGAAAATATGCTACATGGTGGCTCATATTCTATAGTCAAGATTATTTGGGTCATAAATAGTACTGTTCAGAGGATTATTAAATTTAAGTTTAATTATTCATAAATCTCTGACACATGGCCTGATATGGTAGCTATTCTTGATTCTTATAAGCTAAGTTTTCAATATAAAGTGGATATATGGTTCCCTCCACCATTAGGATCGTGGAAATACAACACTGATGGGGTTTTTAGAGGAAATCTAGGGACTAGTGTGACAACCTTTAATGTTAAAAATGTTTATGGGGATCTAGTGTTTGCGAAGTGATTGAAGATTTCTAATATTACTAATCTATTGGTAGAATTTATTGGTATAAGAGAGGGATTGCGATTTTTTAGGAGAATAATTTCTCTAACATCTTTCTTGAAACATATTAATGGTTGTGGTGTATATCATTAATGGTGTGTGGTAATTACCTTGGAGTGTGATAATAGAGGTTAACACTATTATGAGGCTGACAAATGTTTTGTCAGTACGAGTACAACACTCCTTAAGGGAGATAAATGCTCTTGTCGACTATTTTACTAACTTGGTTTTTAATTTTGCAGGTACTTATGAAGTTAGCTACTTTTTGGAAGTTCTTACCAAAGGTATAAAGCTCATAAATCTCATCAATCCTTTACAAGAAAAGTTCCCCAAATTTGAGGATTAGGCAGAAAGGTCTCTAAGTATAACCTCATTTATCTGCTTAGTCTAATTAATTTTTAATAATGAACGCTAAGGTATTGAAGCAGAAATTAACTACCAATTTTATCTATGATATTTAATATAGTTTTGATTGATTACTATAAAATGAACCTATACAAGCTTTGGGGTGTTGAAAATGGTACAAAATCAGGACTCACAAGTTAATAGTATTGTTTTTGTGTCAAATATACTCTATTTTCATACATAGGTTTGTAGTATCCCCAAGAATTGCTTAGTCTTGAGATTCTTTTCTTATATGGTGGAATCAAGATAATGGGATTTAGTCCATAAAGAGGAGAGTTAAGGGATTAACTAGTTCTTAGAGTTATAAAATGTACCTTCATCATCTAATTATTCTCAGTTGCTTCTGAAGGTGAAAGCTATAATTTTAAGTTCATTCGATCTCCTATAAGGCAGTGGGTGTCAATTTCAATATTTTGAACATCAGTGACTAGTATTTACTAATATTTATTCCAAAGCAAATACACTAGACTGGTTCACCTATTTTTTTGAGTTTCTATCCTCAAAGCTACTGGTCACATAACTCGAATAGGCCACAACTTGCAGAGCTTTAATTCCTAAAAAGGGTTGAATTAGTATTTTTCTCAAGGATTTAAACAATAATGTTGGTATTAATCTTTGTTGGGATTTAACCCATTGATGATTAGATCTAAGAAAAACTTGATAGCTTATCTAAGTTGGATGTGAAAGCTTCACCTCTATATACTTTTGAAAACATTTACAAGGAGGTAAATGACAATGTATTAGAGTGAAGATAGGTTCATCTTGGGTTTGTATTATTTATCTATATTACAGTTTCATTACTGGTTTCTATTAGAGTTAAGTTTGATTAAAGAGCTCCATGTTCATGTTTGAGAAGAGATAGAAGCTAGCTTTCCAAACTCCCTTTTCTCCTTTGATAGTTCTAGATCTTTCCCATTTTTGTTATTCTAATTTTATTTCTTGGGCTGGGTATCCTCTGTTAGGGTACCCAGTTTCTACACATATATTTTCTTCCTAGTAGAATTGGCCCATATGGCCCTTTAAAAAGGCATTCTTACTCTTATACCCAATATTTCTCCTATATTTTGCCGAAGTGGGACTTCTTATCCTAAGTTGAGTGTCACATACACCCCCTCTTATGGACTCAATATCCTTGCGGAGGTTTGCCTCACTATATGGGATTTTCTAAGACTCGGGAATGAGGTTTATCCCAGCTTATTGGAATTTGCCTAAATTCAGTGCAAACTCTGATCTTAGTAAGCATAAAGGGAAGAGACTGTCAGTTCGAATGGTCATCCATAATATAGTTAGAAATTTACATATACTTCTCAGAATAAGAAAACCTTATAAGGAGTTTCCAGGACATTGGCCAGGAATTCTGCAGGATCTAGAAGAATTTGAGCCACGGGTTAAAATTCTCAAAGTTAATTGGGATTTTCCACCAGTAGGTTGGGTCAAATATAATATTGATAGGGCAGCTGGAGGAAACCCAGGGGTGAGTTCTTTTGGTTTTTGCCATAGAGATGAAAAGGGTTACCTTGTGTATGCTCAAAGCACTAATATAGAAGACACAACAAATACAATAGTAGAAGCAACATCTATGTAAAAAGGAAGTAATTATTGCAAATGTACACAGTATAACATGGTCATCTTTCAAACAGATTCCATGTTGATTTAAAAAGTTTTAGAAGGTGAGTGGGCATGTCTATGGAGCATGATAAATATAATACATCAGATAAGGAATAACTTTTAAACCAAAAAAATAATGTTTTAACACATCCTGAGGGAGGGAAATAAATTAGCAGACAATTAGGAAAATCTAGCAATGGATAATAGAGACTGTAGTTTCATTCATATCAACAACATGGAAGCAACAGGGAGAAGAATCATTCACAGTGACAAATTAAATACCCCATACTTGAGAATATCTCCTATAAGGGGATGAGGGGTTAGGTAGGGTAAGTCTATAGCACAATGTTTTCACATAACAAATATTTACAGTACCATTAGATCCTAAACAAGTGAAATGCTAGCCTATCTATTTCAATCATCAAAAGAGACTCGACAAAATGGGAAAGTCCAGGGTCACATTAGGAACAAAAAAAATGGAGGGTATATCCCTACTATGGGGTGGTAATACTTAACTTACCATGCTATCAATCATGAACCACCTACAACATCAAAGGAGTTAGAATCGATGCAAAATGAGCTAAATCAATTTCAAAGTAAGATATGTTCTTACCCAGTAGAGCTAATACCCATCCAAGATAGGACTTTAAGGAAAAGAATAAGCATATCCACCCACAGGAGAGCACAGTTGAAAACAAAGAACAGGTTAGTTTAGTATTCGAATAAGAGATAGAAAAGTAGAGAGTACTCACTATTGAAAGTTGATTCACAAGAATTCAGATTCCCCCAAAGCAAAACCATTAATGATATAGAGAAAAAAAAGCAAAAGTTGGTGATTGAATAGTGGCGGTAACATCATAAGTAAGGTGTTAAGGGTGAAAGGAAATAAAGGCCGAATTAGGAAACCCTTGCTTTTTAGGTATATGTAATAGAGATAGTTGGGCCAGTCGGGTTTTATGGTTGGGCCATACATTAGACTTTTGCTTTTTAGTTTAGTTATTTTTTTTATTTGGGGTCAGTTGGCTTTGTTATGTATTTGATTTTCTTAATTAATTTTCTTAAAAAGAGTCTAAACTTTGGCCCATATCGAGAAGGCAGACACATAAGTGACTCTGATACCATTTTTGTCACAACCAAGGATTAGGCCCTGAACATATTGGGTATCTAGGAAAAGTAAAGGACTGAGAGACCCCTTAGCATATCATCCTGAGAAATTTATTCACATTTGCGAAAAAGAAAGACCCAATAAAGGAGAAATCCAACTTAAGTGTAAAAGCAGTTTATCCAAATATGAAATAACACATTATGACATCCACTACATTAGTTTATAAAGCCTTAAACTTGCAAGTGAAAAATAAATTTCGAGACATGTCCTCAAGGATACCATAAAAGGGATAGTCACAATCTAATAAAAAAAAAGAAATATATGTCTTTCAAAATATGGAGGGCTCACCACTTGTTTAGGTTGTCCTAAAGAATCCTACTGCTACACAGAACCATGATAAAGTGACTCAAAATCTACATTATAAAATAATGTAGCATCTGGGAACACCTAGTACAATGAGTACTAGTATGCAACCCAGTGTAAGGGATAAACAGTTTATAAAGAAAGTCATATAACTGGACATAAATCATGAGAAGGAAATCTAAAAGTGACTAAATAGATAAGAAATAAATATTTGTTAACTTTATTTCTGAACTAATTTGTTTCATCGACATCAAGTAACCCAAGGCTATATGGGTCTGGTTAGTACCCAATCGGTGGTGCCTTAATCCATGTTCATAACATGGACTAAATATACGTCATTTGGCCATAACATCATCCTCATAAACGAAAATCATAAGATCAACCAGTTAGAGACCAAACCATTCCTATGTCGTCAAAAATGGATTTTAGGCATTGTGTAATTCTCCTTAAGCCCATTTATTATATTTTCATGAACATAAAACATTTGACATAAAAAAAGTCTTTCATGAGGGTAATTTTTGAGTTTGTATCTTCATACTAAAACTTGAAAGTCATACATATCATGTCCTAACTTTTCATATACTCTTCGGTTTATTAGCCACACTATTTTGAAAACTTAAAATAAATACATTTGAAAATCCATCAAGGGTTTTATCACGACCCAAAAACCAAGGGTGATGATGGCACTTGTCGCGGTAAGCTTTGACAAGTAAGCCTATCACCCAAACTAATATAAAATGAGAACTAATCACCAATACCCAAGGCTAGGCTTCAAGAACAAATCTGAACTACACAAATATGATAAAAGCAAAGATAAATAATCAAAGATATTATACCAACATCCCAAAATTTGATATCACAGAACAAGAACTACCTAGTACAACTCGGGATCAAAATACATAAGATATCCAAATAGGAACAACTTTGTCTCTGAATACAAATAAATACATAGTTTGAATAATGGAAGGCAGTAGTGTGATACCTCGTATTTTAGGGCTAGTCCTTAAACCATCGTTCCTACGTGTATAAGCTATAATATAAATGATTATCATGTAAATATGATTTTCATGATCTTTATCCTCATGTTTTATTTGCTTTTGAGGTGAAAAATATTCATAAGAATCACTTAGAACAAAGTTGAGCTTAGAGTCTTTGATTCATCCAAAGTTTGGTATTCGATTCTACAAGATTCCACATTAAACGTGTTTTACTTTTTATATATATAGTATTTTTCAGCTTAAGATCCACCAAATTGTAGATAATTAAATTAGATTTCCAACGATACCAATTTTGCAAAATTTTGATACTCGAGCAAAAAGTTATGACATTTTCCGTGTGAGGCAGTAAGCCAACGCGATAGCGATGTGATGCATCAGCCAGCATGTTTCGGAACTGTTTCACATGCTAATTCAGTTTATAAGGGGTCTAGGGGCACTTTGGTCACTTTCTCTCACCCAAATCCATCGATAACACTTAATTTCAGCCCCCAAAAGTAATATACACTCAATTATTCATCTTTTCTCTCAAAGAAAAATCCTAGCCTCCTCAAGAAGACCAAGAACTTCATCAATTTTTCTTCAAGAAAATCAAGAACTCAAGTTTCCTAATTCAAGAATGCTTTCAAGATTGTGTTTCTCCTTCAAGATTAAAGCTTTAAGGTACGTGGGAGTTCATCCATGGGTCCTCTTTCACCCATGGAGCCCTAAAACTCTTTTATTTTAATTAAAGAATAAATTTTCCATTATTATGGTAGTTTGTATATTCAAGAAAGGTTGAATTTCAGGTTTTCATGGTGATTTTAATTCAAATCAGCCCATGTGTGATTCCATGCAAGATTTTAAATTCCTCCTGCTATGAATTTGAATTTTCCATGCTTTATTCAAGTAAATTCCATGATAGATCCTAAATTCATGATGTTTAGCAATTTTCCCATATTTTACATTCATGCCTTCCAAATGCTTGATGAAATTCCCATATCATGTTAAGTCAATTTCAAGATGAATCCCCAAGTCATGAATTTTTTTCATGTAACTCTATTGTTCCCTCATGTTTAAGACATTCTTATGTTTAAGCTATGAACTTTACATATTTTAATGAAACGCTCATGTCCTATTTCAAGCGAATTACATGTAAATTCCACAATTCATGATCTTAGTTATATAATCATGTCATACTCCCATGTTTAAAATATTCTCATGTTCAAGTTCATGATCATGACATGTTATCATGTGGTCCCATTCATGTACAAGTTCATGCCTCTCAAGTGTTTGACAAAAAATTCTAAATGAATGCGTTATTAGTAAGCAAGTACTAATGTGCTACCAAAGTCATGCAGTATTTTACTTTTTATGCTATCAAGTCCTAGGGGTATTTAATACCCAAAAATTTAGTTGTTTATCTAGAGCTACAGTAGTTACAGAATAGTATCAGTCCTGTTACGATCAGTAGTACTCAGTCCATTAACAGAATTCAGTAAACTCAGTCAATTTCAAAACTCAGTAAAGCTCAATATCAGTCCAGTTCAATTCAATTTAATAATCTGTGTCTTTCAGTTAGGGGTAGGATTTAGCACCGAGCGAGTGCAGGGATGACGGCTTCTCCGTCATAAAAGCGGAGTCGTTAGTAGCAATCCCTATACTCTAGAACTGCGTAGCCAATGCATGATAAAGAGTCACCCATCAAACTAGGCTTGACTACCTCCCAGGGGTTACGCATCAGATTAGGCTTGACTCTGACCAGGTGTCACCCGTTAGTTAGGCTTGGCATCCTGGTTTCCCAGAGTTAGTAACTGTGGCACAATATTAGCACCCTTCTAACTGGGGTCATAGGTTGGACCCCTATCAGCTCAAATTTAGGGCATGTCGATTAGATGATTACCTCCCACAGTTTCAGTTTCAGTCTCAGTATAGAACTCAATTCATTTTTACAAAATCAGGACCGTCAGACACAGTTACCCAGTTCAATATAGAACTCAGTTCAGTTCTACAGAATTAGGACTGTCAGAAACTATCACCCAGCTATCAGTAATACAGTTATTAGTAAATTCAGATATCAGCCACCCAATTATCAGTAACTCAGTTTTCAGTAATCATAGCTATCAATTAATCAATTATCATAACTCACTATTCAGTTCCAGTTACAGTCTTAGTTACAGTCTCAGTTACAATCTTAGCTATAGTCTTAGTTACAGTCTTAGCTACAGTCTCAGTTACCATCTTAGTTACAGTCTCAGTAACAGTCTCACTCAAGTAATCAGATTAGTAACTCAGTTCAATTTTAGGTTTACTTGAATATAGCGCATAGTTATCAGTTATTAAGTTATCAGTATTTCAATACCTCAGTTTACAGACTATTTTAGAATCATATTATATGTTTGGTCTTTCATTCTCAGATAATACAGTTTTCATGAATTCATGCTCAATTATCTCATGTTGCTCAGTCAGTCCCTTCCTCATACGCATAATACTCTATAGTTTCAGTCCAGTTATTCATACTATGTATAGTTCAGTCTTACATGCCCACTATTCATCAATCAGTCATTCAGTTAATTAGATAAGGTAGTATGTTTATGCATACATGCTCAGTGTGATTGTCTATTCAGATCCTCAATCTATGTTAGTCTTTATCACGTAGTTTCAGACCCAGTATTCATATAGTAACCATGTTTTATCATATTCCAGCTTCAGTTATACTTATATCATTAAAGCAAGTTTATAGAAAATTAGTGTAGAGATTCACGTTCTTATCAAAGAATGTTTATCACTCATGCTTTAAGATATTTTAGTTTTTAGTTTATTCCAGCCTATTGGTGAGTCTACTTACATTTAGCATGCATGTTTTATGATTACATATTAAATCAATTTTACTTATTACATTTACCCCTACATACTCACTACATTCCCGAAGCAGTGATCCATGTATATATCTATATGTCTACATTGTTTCATAATGTAGGTACTAGTTGTAGCTCGCACATCACGATCAGACAGTTGCATATTCCAGCCAGCAGGTGATGAGTTCTTCTACTTCGGGAACTCCAGACTGTTTTAGTTCATGTACAGTTCATTTACTTTCATGTGTATTGTTTAGTGGTAGTTGGAGGCATGTCCCAGCTATCTATAGTTAGTATAGTAGAGTCTTCATAGATGTCTGATGTGTGAGCAATTGCTAACACATTTAAGGCCTTTAACCTAGAATAATTGCAAGGTCTTAAGCAATTTTTGTTATTTTTTGATGTGTTTATGTTGATCTTACAGTTTAAGATGATGGAGTAGAGAACCAACTAGAATGGAGGCAAAGAAATTGAAATCTGGAGAAAGCTGAAGAGAAGTATGGCTGACGACATCTGTGATAAGTCGTCATACCCATGATAGGCTATCATATTTTTCATCAAACGTAACTTAAAAGTTGGCATGAATTGAATACAATGACGATATCTGGTGATAAAACGTCAAAAGTGTGATAAGCCATCAGGGATATCGTCTGCCTTAACTAGAGAATGAGATTTGCTGTAACTTTGTAACGACATTAATGACACGCCGTTAAGATGATGATAAGGAAATTTGAAGCTTGAATAGGTCAAGAGACATTTAAGCATATCATCGATAAAGATAGCTTGTGATCCTAACCATCGTGAGAGTCTTGAGTAAATTTTAGCATCTGTCTTGTACCGTGAGCCCTAGTAAACATAATCCTAGTTATTTCATAAAATCTTAGTTATAAACATCAAATTCGAAGTGACAATCAATTATCTGCAAAACTTAAACCCCATTTCAGGAAAGAGTAAACTACCAGTGAATTAAATCATAAACAACTTAAGTTCACACTTTATTCCCTGTGAGATTCAACCCCAATCTAGTTGGGTTTTATATTGACAACGATTGCTTACACCCATTCAAGAGTGTAATTTGAGCGTTATCAAAAATGGCGTCGTTGTTGGGGAATACGGTTGTAAACTGAAAGTTTGTGTACGCTAATTTAATGTTACTTACGTTTTCTAGATTTACTTTTGTTTGTTGTTTTTGTTTATTTACAGGATCTTAATAGTGTATGCCAAACACAGCTCAATCCATAACTCCAACGCATAACAAGGAATGGCAGAACAGCCGTTGAAGTATGAGTTTAATGATGACGATGATAGTATGGATGGAGCAGGTGCAAAGGGTGCCATTGTTCCTCCACCGTCGGCATCTGGAGCAAAGTTCAATATTACAAGAACGATGATCCAACTCTTGAACTTGAAAGGGTTGTTTGGAGGCCTTCCTGGGGATGACCCTAACCTGCATCTGGTGAATTTTGTCACCATTTGCAAATCTTTTGATAACCTAGGAGTGAGCCAGAACGCTCTCCGGTTGAGGATGTTCCTGTTGTCTCTGTCTGGGGAGGCAACATTATAGCTGAATAAGCTGACGCCTGATTCTATAACTAACTGGAGGCAGTTGAAAGGAGCTTTCCTATAAAGGTTCTTTTCTCCTTCCAGGAGGGTACAGTTGAGGGATGAGATCAGCAACTTTAGATAGCTCCTGACTGAGGCCTTGCATGAAACTTGGGAGAGGTTCAAGAAGAAGATGACACAGTGTCCGAACCACAACATGACGGACATACATTTGATGGAGACTTTATACAGGGCTCTTAACTCTATAACAAAGCCGATTGTAGATAACGCCACTGGTGGTTCATTTGTTGATCTATCTTTTCAAGATGCCTCAGATATGCGGAATAGGATAACCAAATAGAGTCGGGCATGGTACACCAGGGATTCTATGGTGTCAAGCCCCACTATTCATGTTGGAATAACTACTGAACAACGTAGGAGAGATGAGGAGCGGGATCAAGATATGGCCTATCTAACGACTCAGATGGAATTGCTCACCAAGCACTTATTATTGTGGAAGACTAAGAAAGTAAAGTCTGTGACTTCTCAGGATCGACTCGATGTAAATCCTAAAGAAGAGGCTAATTATGTTAATAATCAGGGGGGTTTCTAAGGAAATATCCAAGGGAATCAAGGTCGGAACATTTATGACAAGCCTGGTTACAGAGATAGGGAGCAAGGGAACTGGAGAAGTAGAAATGAAAGAAGTGGGTTATATGTTCTTCCTGGAAATAGGGAAGCTACTGCAACTAGCTCTGGAAAGATGTGTATGGAGGGCTTGATGAAAAAATTGTTGGAGGGAGTTGAGGCTACCAACTCAGGGGTAAATACTATGAAGAGTGAATTTTCTACTCTGAGTCAGTTGGTTAGTTCACACTCAACTTCTATCAAGTAGTTAGAGCAGCAGATGAGCCAACTTTCCGCAGCGCTGAACCAGAGAAGAATTATTTCTGTTTCTAGTGAAACAGCTCAGAATCTGCACACTGTTGGCTCATGTCTGGCTATTACCACCAGGAGTGGTAAAATCTTACCTGGCCCTTCTGTTGGCAAATCTGCGAATAATGAGGTAGTTGTGGATAAACTAGAAAAAAGAAATCCAAGGGAGTCTAAGAAGATGAATAGCTCTGTTGATGCTTTAGAGAAGGAAGAGGAAGTAGTGTTGAAAACTATCCCAAGACCACCACCTCCCTTTCCTCAACGATTGAGGAATAAGGCTGATGATGCCAAATTCAGTAAATTTATGGCAATGCTCAAGCAATTGAAAATAAATGTGCCTTTGATTGAGGCACTTGAGCAAATTCCAGGATATGCGAAATTTATTAAGGACCTTGTGACAAAGAAACGAGCAGTGAGCTGCGAATTGGAGGCAGATCTCCACGTTTGTAGTGATATCTCTACAAGGACCTTAATGTAGAAGAAGCCAGACCCAGGTGCAGTCACGATTCCCTACACAATTGGAACTATGGAATTCACCAAGGCACTATGTGATTTGGGAGCAAGCGTTAATTTGATGCCATTGTCTATTTATAGAAAGTTGGGTCTGGGGAATCCCACACCCACCAACATGAGACTGGTGATGGCGGATAGGTCAGTAAAGCGACCTGTCAACATTCTGCATGATGTGTTGGTAAAGGTTTCCAATTTCATAGTCCCTGCATACTTCGTCATTCTGGACTGTGAGGTGGACTTTGAGGTGCCCATAATCTTTGGTCGACCTTTCCCCGCAACTGGAAGTGTGTTGATCGATTTGAGAGCGAATGAGCTCTTATTCAGAATGAACGATAAAGTGGCACAGTTTGATGTGGGCAAATCAATGAAGCAGCATGAGGAAATGAGTGTGTTCTTAGTAGTAGATGTGTATTTTGAGGACGAATAGGACGTGCCCATAACTGAGCAACTTGTTATCGAACCTTTGGTTGCGGTCATGATGAATTATGATATTAAAGGCAATGGGGAGTACGAAGAGACAGTTTGTGCCTTGACAGGCATGGGTTCATATCCTTATGCTCCCAAAAAGTTATACCTTGATCAGCCTAATCGACCAACGCCACAAGCCAAGCCATCTATTGAAGAGCCTCCAGTGTTAGAGTTGAAGGAGCTTTCTGGGCATTTACAGTACGTGTTTCTGGGTAAAAGGAACACGTTACCTGTTATTGTTGTAGCTGATTTGGGAGAACAACAGGTGAATGCACTTATTTCAGTACTTCAGAAGCATAAGAGAGCGATAGGGTGGACCATCACAGATATTATTAGTATTCCCCTAGGCATCTGCACGCATAAAATTCAACTTGAGAAAGATTGTATTCCAACCATAGAACATCAGCGCTGTATTAACCCACCAATGCAAGATGTGTTTAAGAAGGAGATTATTAAATGGTTTGATGCAGGAGTGATTTACCCTATTTCTGACAGCAAGTGGGTGAGCCCAGTCTAATGCGTGCCCAAAAAAGGGGGTATGACGGTGGTTGCTAATGAAAAGAATGAGTTGATTCCACTCAGGCCAGTAACTGGGTAGAGAGTTTTCATGGACTACCATAAGTTAAACTCTTGGACTCTGAAGGACCACTTCCTAATGCCTTTTATGGACTAAATGCTTGACCGATTGGCCGGTAGGGGTGGTATTTCTTCTTGGATGGTTATTCTAGATATAACAAACTCTGTATTGCTCCTGAAGATCCGGAGAATAAGATATTCACATGCCCATATGGCACCTTTGCATTTAAGAGGATGCCATTTGGGCTATGCAATGCACCCGCCACTTTTCAACGGTGCATAATGTCTATCTTCTCTGACATGGTAGAAGACACCATAGAGGTATTCATGGATGATTTCTTTGTGGTGGGTGATTCATTTGAAAAGTTTTTGGAAAATCTGAATGTGCCCTTGCAAAGATGTGTTGAATTTAACCTAGTGCTTAACTAGGAAAAATGTTATTTCATGGTAAAGGAGGGTATCGTTCTTGGCCACAAAATTTCTGAAAAAGGGATAGAAGTTGATCGAGCAAAAGTGGAAGTTATCGAGAAACTACCACCTCCTATTTCAATGAAGAGAGTGCATAGTTTTCTTGGTCATACAGGCTTTTATCAGAGATTCATAAAAGACTTCTCTAAGATTGCAAATCCACTTTACAAGCTTTTGGAGAAGAAAGTGGAATTTTTCTTTGATGACGCGTGCTTGAAGGAATTTGAGTGCCTTAAAAAGAAGCTGGTTGAAGCACCTATTATTATTGCACCTGACTGGGAAAAACCATTTAATATAATGTGTGATGCAAGTGGTGTTACCCTGGGAGCTGTATTGGGATAAAAGAGGGAAAAACTATTTCATCCGATATATTACGCCAGCAAAGCACTGACTAGAGTGCAAAATAATTACACCGTCACTGAATAGGAACTTCTGGCTGTGGTATATGCTTTTGAGAAATTCAGAGCTTATCTGGTCGGGACCAAAGTGGTGGTCCACACACACCATGCTGCCTTGAGGTATTTGATGGCTAAGAAGGATGCAAAACCAAGGCTTATTAGATGGGTGTTGCTGCTGCAAGAATTTGATTTTGAGGTCAAATATAGTAAAGGTTGTGAAAACTAGGTTGTGGATCATCTATATAGAATGGAAGGTGAACAGGAAGCCAGTGATAAAACAAAGATAAATGATGCATTTCCTGATGAGGAGATACTGGCGGCTGCTGTGGAAAAATTGCCTTAGTACGCGGATAATGCAAACTACATTGTGAGTGAGGTCATTCAAGAAAATATTTCTTTTCACCAAAGGAAGAAATTCTTGCATGATGTAACACATTACTTCTGGGATTAGCCTTACCTTTTTCAGTGATGCGCAGATAATATCATATGGAGATGTGTACTGGAAGTAGATGTATTGTGCATATTGGAAGCATGTCATGCCTCCCCAGTTAGGGGACACCATTCGGGTGAATGAATGTCATAGGCAGGGGTCAATCTCTAAAAGACATGAGATTCCCTTAACTAAGATGCTTGAAGTGGAGTTGTTTGATGTCTGGGGCATTGATTTCATGGGTTCGTTTGTAAGCTCATATGGGATGAAGTATATTTTGGTTTCTGTTGACTATGTCTCTAAGTGGGTTGAAGCTGTGGCCTTGGCTGATAATGAAGGAAAGAGGGTTGTTGCTTTTCTCAAAAAGAACATCTTCTCTCGCTTTGGAGTACCACGTACTATCATAAGCGATGGAGGATCTCATTTTTGCAACAAATTGTTTAGAGCAGCTTTGGCAAAATATAGAGTGAAACAACACAAAGTGGCTACCCCATACCACCCAAAAACCAGTGGGCAAGTAGAGGTGTCAAATCGTGAAGTTAAAGCCATCCAAGCTAAAACGGTGAATGCTAGCCGGAAAGACTGGTCTCGAAAGCTTGATGACGCATTGTGGGTTTATCGGACTGCTTTCAAGACACCCATTGGCATGTCACCATTTCAGGTGGTCTATGGAAAATCTTGCCACTTGCCAATAGAGCTGGAACACAAGGCTTTATGGGTGCTCAAAAGTTTGAATTTGAATTGGAAGAAAGCAGCAGAGATGAGAGTGGGACAACTGAATGAGATGGATGAATTCCATCTCAGGACATATGAACGAGCAGATCTGTATAAAAAAAAGATAAAAAAGTACCAAGATTGGAGAATAGAGAAATGAGAATTCGAAAAAGGGGATTTGATACTTCTATTTAATTCCAGACTCAAATTGTTCCCAGGCAAGCTGAAATCTAAGTGGTCAGGCCCTTTCAAGGTTAGTCAAGTCCACTCATCGGGAGTAGTAGAACTCGAAAATGAAGATGGCAGTACCTTTAAGGTAAATGGGCAATAGGTCAAGATTTATATTGGTCTGAAGGAATCAGTGAAAAGCATCACCATTATCTGCCTCGATGAAGTCTAAAGTAATCGAGATACCTGAGTCGTGCCGCGATGCTAAATTAGGCGCTGCATGGGAGGCAACCCATGATCTCTGAGATCGATCCGGTCCAGGTATACTCTAACCCTTAATTTAGCTTTTCTTTGATTTTAAGTTGAGGGTGTAGGGTAGTCTGTAGTTGTAACATAGTTGTGGTAACTAGGAGAAATACAAGCACAAAAAATAGCTGACATGTTTTTGATTGACTTTCGAACACCTCTTCAATGTTTTGTTTGATAAACTGTGTGGATTACATTTACTTGTGACCAATGTGAATCTTGTTGTGGCATTAGTTATAGCTGCTTGATGATCATTGCTGAACAATTGCATGAACTAGATAAGCAGTGGTCTGTGATATACTTGTGTGCCAGGTGTGAGTGAGCTACTACTTGTTTCCCTCTATATGCTAAAGCCAGAACTTGCCTGGTTGGTCTTGCCATGGTCATAAGATAGGAGTTAGGACAGGATCATAGTCCGTTGTTGATTAACCCACTTTTAACCTAAATAGCCGTCCCTGTGTGCAAACACCCCTTGATCCCTGTGCAGAGCCTAAATTGACCATTTCTTTCGTATGACACCTTTAACCTTCCCATTTATACCACAATGAACCTATTTATCCCTGGCCTTCCTTGGACACTGAGCACCTTAACCTAAGCAAACAGCCTAAGTTGAGGGTGGCAATCATAGGGGTGCATGGTTTAGGATGAGTATGAAAATGGGTGGAATAAAGGAGAAAGAATAAAAGCTGGGTGCTTAAAAAAATAATATATATATATAATAATAAGAGGGGGGGAAAAGTAGAACCCAAATTGAATATGGATGATCAAGAGAATAGGAGAAGAGAAAGAGGATAATAAGTGAGCCCCAAGAAAGTAGTGTAGTGTCAAGGAGGCATAGTCACTCTAAATGACCTTGAATATCATACCAGCCCCAAACACAATTATAAGCCTAAAATAAGTCCTATAGTGATTCTAGATGGCCTATCTAAAGATCTTGGTAACGAAAATAAGGGCAAGCCTATGGTACTTGGCATACACTGACTGGAACTTTCTTTTGAGAGTGAGAGTTTTTTGGTGACCCCTATTTTTGCATTTTTGGATTCCTTATATGAGAAGAGGGGGATTTCTTTGTTGTGAGGGCACACTGGTATCGTTGCTAGCTACTCGCTTGAGTCCTTTATGTTACAGTATTGTTTTTTTTCAATGATATGCCCAGTTGGTATTAGTTGGTTTGGCATTGGAGGAATAACTTTATATTGAGCTTAAATGGAAAATTGGTTGTTGAATGTGCTATGTGTTATCTTAGTTAGATTAAGTTTCTTGAGGACAAGCAATTGTTTTAAGTTGAGGGTGTTGATGTGTGAGAAATTGCTAACACATTTAAGGCCTTTAACCTAGAATAATTGTGAGGTCTTAAACAACTTTTGTCATTTTTTTGATGTGTTTATGTTGATCTTATAGTATAATCTGACGGAGTAGAGAACCAACAAGAATGGAGGCAAAGAAATTAAAATCTGGAGAAAGCTGAAGAGAAGTATGGCTGACGACATCTGTGATAAGTCGTCAAACCCATGATAGTCTATCACAGTTTTAGTCAAACGTAACTAGAGATTTGGCATGAATTGAATACTGTGACGATATCTGGTGATAAAACGTCAAAAGTGTGATAAGCCATCATGGATGTCGTCAACCTTAACCAGAGAATGAGATTTATTGTAACTTTGTGACGACATTCATGACACATCGTCAAGATGATGATAAGGCATCATCGTTGCCGTCAACCTTAAATAGAATATGAAAGAAATTTTGTGACGACATTCATGACATACTGTCAAGATGATGATAAGGCGTCAGCGTCATCGTTAACCTTAGGCAACAGAAGCTAAACTTGCAGAGAAGCTGACAACGTCCGTGATAGGCCGTCAAACTCTTGATAGGCCGTCACGAGCGTCGTCATCTATTTTGAAGAAAATCTAAACTTTCATTTTATTTCCTTATTTAGGGTTAACTATTTAAAGCCTTGTTTTAGGTTTTTCTTTTATTCATTTGATCATTATCGATTGACATATCCCACAAGAGAGAAGATACAATTTTTCTCTCTCTCTTTCTCTAAGATGAATATGTTAGAGCTTTGCCTGGTGATTCAATTCAAAGTATACTTTTGATTTTCTTTATCATTGTAAGTTAATCCTTTCAGTTATGAATTCAATTTGCATACTTATTTCTTGCATCATGAGTGGCTAAACACCTGTAACCTGGATCATGGGATCTAGGGTTAGGTCATGATAAGGTGTTAAATACTCAAGATTTAATAGGTGTTCAGATTTTTTGGTAATTCTGAGATTATAATTTACGTCTGTTGGTTGTAAACAGTATTCGTACCTACTTTGGTTTGCTTGAGAAAGAAATCATAAACAGTAGGAAGTGAATTATCAACAGGGACTCGAAAAGGCTTCATTTAATAATCAGCGTTGTAACAAGGTTGATTATCCTGAGGTAAAATCTGGACAATGCATAGCGATTCCCTAAGTCCGATAAGATTAGGAAATTAGACGCTTGAATAGGTCGAGAGACATTTGAGCATATCATCGATAAAGATAGCTTGTGATCCTAACCATCGTGAGAGTCTTGAGTAAATTTTAGCATCTGTTATGTACTGTGAGCCCTAGTGAACATAATCCTGGTTATTTCATAAAAACTTTGTTACAAATATCAAATTCAAAGTGACAATCAATTATCTGCAAAACTTAAACCCCATTTCAGGAAACAGTAAACTACCAGTGAATTAAATCGTAAACAACTTGAGTTCACACTTTATTCCCAGTGGTATTCGACCCCAACCTAGTTGGATTTTATATTGACAACGATTGCTTACACCCATTCAAGAGTGTAATTTGAGCGTTAAACCCCGGCAACGGTGCCATTTTTGATAACGCTCAAATTACACTCTTGAATGGGTGTAAGCGATCGTTGTCAATATAAAACCCAACTAGGTTGGGGTCGAATCCCACAGGGAATAAATTGTGAACACAAGTTGTTTATGATTTAATTCACTGGTAGTTTACTGTTTCCTAAAATGGGGTTTAAGTTTTGCAGATAATTGATTGTCACTTTGAATTTGATATTTGTAACCAAGATTTTATGAAATAACCATGATTATATTCACTAGGGCTCACGGTACATGACAGATGCTAAAATTTACTGAAGACTCTCATGGTGGTTAGGATCACAAGCTATTTTTATCGATGATATGCTCAAATGTCTCTCGACCTATTCAAGCGTTTAATTTCCTAATCCTATCAGACTTAGGGAATCGCTATGCACTGTCCAGATTTTACCTCAGGTTAATCAACCTTGTTACAGCGCTGATTATTAAACGAAGACTTTACGAGTCCCTGTTGATAATTCACTTCCTACTGTTTATGATTTCTTTCTCAAGAAAACCAAAGTAGGTAAGCCTACTGTTTGCAACCAACAGACATAAATTATAATCTCAAAATTACCAAAAAATCCTAACACCTATTAAATCTTGAGTATTTAACACCTTATCATGACCTAACCCTAGATCCCATGATCCAGGTTACAGGTGTTTAGCCACTCATGATTCAAGAAACAAGTATGCAAATTGAATTCATGACTAAAAGGATTAACTTACAATGATGAAGAAAATCAAAAGTTTACTTTGAATTGAATCACCAAGCAAATCTCCAAAATATTCATCTTATAGAGAAAGAGAGAGAGAAAATTGTATCTTCTCTCTTGTGGGATATGTCAATCGATAATGATCAAATGAATAAAAGAAAAACCTAAAACAAGGCTTTAAATAGTTAACCCTAAATAAGAAAATAAAATTAAAGTTCATGTTTTCTTCGGAATAGTTGACGACGACGGTGATGCCTTATCATCATCTTGACGGCGTGTCATGAATGTCTTCACAAAACTTCCTGCAACTTCCATCTTCTATTTAAGGTTGATGGAGATGATGACACCTTATTATCATCTTGATGGTGTATCATGAATGTCATCACAAAGTTACAGCAAATCTCATTCTCTGGTAAAGGCTGACGACATCCCTGACGGCTTATCACACTTTTGATATTTTATCACCAGATATCGTCACAGTATTCAATTCATGCCAGCTCTTTGGTTACGTTTGATGACAACTATGATAGCGTGTCATGGGTCTAACGACTTATCACAGATGTGGTCAGCCATACTTCTCTTCAATTTTCTCCAGATTTTAATTTCTTTGCCTCCATTTTTGTTGGTTTTCTACTCCAATACTGTAAGATCAACATAAACACATCAAAAAATGACAAAATTTGCTTAACATCTCGCAATTAATCTTGGTTAAAGGCCTTAAATATGTTAGAAATTTCTCACACATCAATGTCAGTCAGAATCAGTCATGTAATTCCAGTTTCATCTTTCACATTAATTAGATTGTAAAGCTTTATCAGTATTGTATCTATTTTAGATTTTTAGTATGATTATGTTCTGCACAATTGAACAATTATTTATTATGTAATAATTCAGTCTCTTAATAATATGCCAGTTCATGGGTTAGCTTAGGATCACTTGTAGTTCCAAGCACCGTATGACGAATAGGTGGTAGTCTCGGGTCATTAAAAACTAGGTATCAAAGCACAGAGTTCAAGTGTCCTAGGGTTTTTATGAAGCCGTGTCTAGTAGAGTCTTGTGGAATGGTACGAAGACGTCTGTACTTTTCTTTGAGAGGCTACAAGGCATTTAGGAATTATTTCTCTTCTTTAAAGTCTCAGATCGTGCAATAGAAGTATTGTCTAAGAAATTTATGTTGATCTTCATCTTGTACTATTCATCCAAACTCCGACTTAGTTTTTAGAAGACAAAAATAGTGAAGCTTAAGTTCGTACAGACAGTGTTTCCTCAACCAGTCTTCACAAACAGTTATGGGATTTTATGCTGGCTCAAAAAGTATCCCATTAGTGCCCTTATTTCCTAAAGTTTGAAATATTCCATTCATGTTCATGAAAATTGTGCATTAAGACAAAGTTAGATGTGCTTTCAGATTTCCTTCTCAGAATCCCTTTTACAGTATGTGATTTAGAGTTAAAAGTATGAACCCAGATGTTTAGCAGTAGTAAAGTTGGGATAGCGTTATCCAGATTGAGCTAATTATATATTCATGGGGCTAGTTGTACGAAAGGTGAATCAGTAGTCTTAAACAGTGTATGTAGGAATTTAAGTTTGTTGATTCGAGATTAAGTATGATGGTATGGATGAATTTATCATTCATGTGTATTATTATACCCCAGACTCTAGAGTAAAATGATTGCAGTTCATTTTAGAGTTTAGTAAAGTGGTCACAGACTTAAGATGATGGCTTAAAAATAAGGAGGATATAATAGAACAAGTAACCAAGTCAGGTTCTCAGATTCTAGTAGTAGTGCCAGTGTGTGTAGAAAAGCAGTAAGGGAGGACGATTCCCAACCTATTCATATCTTAGTACAAAGTTTTTCAGTCATCATGATATCTACTCATGCCTAGCATATCATCTCTCTCATCACAGCTCGTATCCATGCACTTTATAGAAAAACCATGTACACTTTCAGTTTCTAGTATGAGGAGTTCTAGTTCACTCAGCAGTATAAATCATGTTCCATGAAATCATGAACTCCAAACTCAGGTCATGCATCTCATGACTCATGTACTCATATTTTATAGTATGTTTAGATCCAGATACTCATGCTACACTCATAATGTTCAGTGAAATTCAGTTTATGCCATGTATGTCCTCAGTTCAGACCTCTTTGACTAATTCATGTCATTGATACTTTATTCCTCAGGCCTCAGTTGAGTGTCAAAGTTATTCTATCATGATTCAGGTCCTCATGTTCTAACTTTCAATGACCTCTCCTTATGTCATGATTAGTTGAAATTCTATGTGTGTTTTCTTGGTCTAGTGCATGAAAGTTTTAAGAATAGAGGTTTAGAGTAAATGAGAAAGGTGCTTTTGTGATTGTTTTCCTACAAGTTCATGTGTGATAATGAATATAGGCTTGAATGTCATGTTGGTGTACAAGTAGAATGTATAGTTGAGTATAAGATTTAGCAATCCAGTCTGGCAGTCAGAAAGACAAGTTCCTATGATTTCCCATATTTCATATTCATGAGGTAATTCATTCACGACCATGCAAGTCGTAAATTCAGTTCAGTTCATGCATCATGCATCAGTTTCAAATCTTTAATATTCAGTCATGATTCAGTCTATAAGTTTTTGTGCATCATCTCAGTCTTTTCGTAGTATCTTAATCAAGTCAGTACCATTTAGGAGACGAAGTAACCCAAGGGGGAGATGTATTGTAATACACTTATTCATGTCCTAGAACTTTCTATTTACTTCACAAAATGGGATCCATCTTGAAGTAATGGTTACTCATCAGTTGAGTCTCTCGTTTCTATCTCAGCCTTATAATCATTCTCATGTCATTGCATGTATTCAAGAAATCAGTTCAGTTCATGATATTCGATTCATTCATCATCTTTCATAATCAGTTATGAAGTCATGTTCCAAGTCATACATATTCAGAATATGATCTCAGTTACCTTCATATAGTACTCTCAGTCTAACCAGTCTCATTCGAGGATGAATGTTCCCAAAGAGGAGATAAAGTAATACCCCGCATTTTTAGGCAAGTCTTTGAACCGTTTTTTATACGTGTATAAGCTATAATATAAATGATTCTCATGCAAATATTAGTTTCATGATCTTTATCCTCATATTTTATTTGCTTTTGAGGTAAAAAATGTTCATAAGAATCACTTAGAACAAAGTTGAGCTTAAAGCCTTTGATTCGTCCAAAGTTTGGCATTTGATTCTACAATGGTCTACTTTAAGCATGTATAACTTTATATATATGTAGAATTTTACATCTCAAGACACATCAAATTGTATATAATTGAATCATCTTTCCAAATATACCAATTTCACAAAAATTTGATACCTGAGCAAAATGTTATGACATTTTCCGTGTGAGGCAGTAAGCCGATGTGATAGCGACGCGACGCATCGGCTAGCACGTTTCGGAACTGATTCACACGCTAATTCAGTTTATAAAGGGTCTAGAGGCACTTTGGTAACCTCCCCTCACCAAAATCCACCCATAGCACTTAATTTCAGCCCCCAAAAGCAATATACACTCAATTATTCTTCTTTTTTCTCAAAGAAAAACCCTAGCCTCCTCAAGAACACCAAGAACTTCATCAATTTTTCTTCAAGAAAAGCAAGAACTCAAGTTTTCTAATTCTAGAATGCTTTCAAGATTGAGTTTCTCCTTCAAGATTAAACCTTTAAGGTATGTGGTAGTTCATCCATGGGTCCTCTTGCACCCATGGATCCCAAAAACTCTTTTCTTTTAATTAATAAATGAATTTTTCATTATTATGCTATTTTGTATATTCAAGAAAGATTGAATTTCAGCTTTTCATGGTGGTTTTAATTCAAATCAGCCCATGTGTGATTCAACGCAAGATTTTAAATTCCTCATGCTATGAATTTGAATTTCCCATGCTTTATTCAAGTAAATTCCATGATAGATCCTAAATTTATGATGTTTAGCAATATTTCCATGTTTTAAATTCATGCCTTCCACATGCTTGATGAAATTCCCATATCATGTTAAGTCAATTTCAAGATGAATCCCCAAGTCATGACTTTTTCCATGTAACTCTATTGTTCCCTCATGTTTAAGACATTCTTACATTCAAGCTATGAACTTTACATGTTTTGATGAAACGCTCATGTCCTATTTCAAGAGAATTACATGTGAATTCCCCAATTCATGATCTTAGTTATATAATCATGCTTTGCTCCCATGTTTAAGATATTGCCATGTTCAAGTTCATGATCATGACATGTTATCATGTGGTCCCATTCATGTACAAGTTCATGCCTCTCAAGTGTTTGACAAAAATATCTAAACGAATGTGTTATTAGTAAGCAAGTACTATTATGCTACTAAAGTCATGTAGTATTTTAATTTTCATGCTATCGAGTCCTGGGGTGATTTAATACCCAAAAATCTAGTTGTTTAACTAGAGCTACAGTAGTTACAGAATAGTATCATTCATGTCACAATCAATAGTACTCAGTCCGTTAGCAAAATTCAATAAACTCAGTCAATTTTTTAACTCAGTAAAGCTCAGTATCAGTCTAGTTTAGTTTAATTTAATAATCAGTGTCTTTCAGTTGGGAGTAGGATTTAGCACCGAGCGAGTGCAGAGATGACGACTTCCCCGCCAGAGAGGCAGAGTTGTTAGTAGCAATCCCTGTACCCCAAAACTGTGTAGCTAGCGCAGGATGAGGAGTCACCCGTCATACTAGGCTTGACTACCTCCAAGGGGTCACCCATCAGATTAGGCTTGACTTTACCCAGGTGTCACCCATTAGTTAGGCTTGGCATCCTAGTTTTCCAGTGTTAGTACCCGTGGAACGGTATTAACACCCGTCCAACTGGGGTCACAGGTTGGACCCCTATCAGCTTAGATTCGGGGCATGTCAGTTAGATGATTACCTCCCACAGTTTCAGTTTCAGTCTCAGTATGGAACTCAGTTCAGTTCTATAAAATCAGGACTGTCAGACAAAGTGACCCAATTTTGTATAGAACTCAGTTTAGTTCTACAGAATCAGGACTATCAGAAATAGTCCCCCAGATATCAGTAATACAGTTATTAGTAAATTCAGATATTAGTCACCCAATTATCAGTAACTCAGTTATCAGTAATCACAGCTATCTATTACTCAGTTATCATAACTCAGTATTCAGTTCCAGTTACAGTCTTAGTTACAATCTCAGTTACAGTCTCAGTTAAAGTCTTAGTTACAGTCTCACTTACAGTCTCAGTTACTATCTTAGTTACAGTGTCAGTCACAGTCTCAGTCAAGTAATCAGATTAGAAACTCAGTTCAGTTTCAAGTTTGCTTGACCATGGCGTACAATTGTCAGTTATTCAGTAATCCATATTTCAATACCTCAGTTTACAGGCTATTTCAAAATCATGTTATACATTTGATCTTGTATTTTAGATAATACAGTTTTCACGAATTCATGCTTAATTATCTCATGTTACTCAGTCAGTCCCTTCCTCATACGCATAATACTCTACAGTTTCAGTCCAGTTATTCAGACTAAGTACAG
Source organism: Capsicum pubescens (assembly GCA_030864215.1). Classification (NCBI taxonomy): domain Eukaryota; kingdom Viridiplantae; phylum Streptophyta; class Magnoliopsida; order Solanales; family Solanaceae; genus Capsicum; species Capsicum pubescens. The sequence continues at coordinate 93,929,619 of CM061538.1, read as the reverse complement.
TTCGGTCTTACATGCCCAATATTCAGCTATCAGTCATTTAGTTAATCAGTTAACTTAGTATGTTTATGCATTCGTGCTCAGTATGATTGTATATTCAGATCCTCAATCTATGTCAGTCTCTATCACATAGTTTCAAACTAAGTATTTATATAGTATCTATGTTTTATCATATTCCAGCTTCCGTTATACTTATATCATTAAAGCAAGTTTACCGAAACTAAGTGTAGAGATTTACCATCTTATCAGAGAATGTTTATCACTCATGCTTTAAGATATTTTAGTTTTTAGTTTATTCCAGCCTATTGGTGAGTCTACTTACACTTAGCATGCATATTTTTTAATTACGTATTAAATCAGTTTTACTTATTGCATTCACCCCTACATACTCAGTGCATTCCAAAAATACTGATCCAGATATACGTCTACGTTGCTACATTATTTCATAATGTAGGTACTAGTTGTAGTCCGCACATCACGATCAGACAGTTGCAGATTCCAACCACCAGGTGATGAGTTCTCCTACTTTGGGAACTCCAATTAGTTTTAGTTCATGTACAGTTCATTTACTTTCATGTGTATTGATTAGTGATAATTGGAGGCATGTCTCAGCTATCTATCTATATTCAGTATAGTTGAGGCTTCATAGATATCAGTCAGAGTCAGTCATGTAATTTCAGTTTCATTCTTCAGATTAATCTGATTGTAAAGCTTTATTAGTATTGTATCTATTTTATATTTTCAGTATGATCGTGTTTCCGCACAACAGAACAGTTATTTATTATGTTATAATTCAGTTGCTTAACAGTATGCCAGTTCATAGGTTATCTTGGGATCACTTGTGATTCCAAGAACCGTGTGACGACTAGGAGGTAGTCCCGTCGTTACAAGTAGTCAACTCCGAACGCATAAAATCAACTGCCACCTCAAAAAGCTCCAAGTGTTGCCCGAATCAACCATTGTGAGGCACACTAAAACCAAGATCTGCATGAAAAGGGCATAATAGGGGTGAGTATGGTCCACTTATACTCTATTGGTATCCTAGACCGACTGAGCAAAGTAGAAAATAAAGCACACAAATTATACACTAAGGGTGTGTCACCTACAACCAGAAAATGTCCCAAATGGTAGCCCACACCATCTCCGCTAAAATTTCTATAATATTTACATACACCATAGAAAATACGAGAAAGGAATACAAGTATACAAAGATGACACATATAAGTACGAAGGAAAAAATACACATAGATAGGTATCATGTCAAGAAAAATACATCACTGAAAAGTACGAAGTAAATACAAATGCAATGGAAATAATAATGATGATGATGATGATAATGATGTTATGCATGAGGTGGTCACACAATCTTTGTATGCACCTACGGAGCTAAATATTCTTGACGTAGGATCCATGGAGATTCGTCAACCCGTATAAAACCATTATCAATTCCAATATCCATATCTCCTCTTTGGCATATCCATCGGTAGAGGGTTTTCATGATATCACATTTTTTGTCAAAAAAAGCTTATGTTTCCTGTATTTACACGATGGTACCAATATTTCATGAATTTATATAATATAAGGATGTAATGCTCTTAACCAACCAGAATGAGAATTTCCATATTCAACCAATATACAACCAGCTAAGCCAAGAATCCACTCAATATTTCCAACCATCCATGAAATCCAACATAATCCATATGCCAATAGATAAAATACATTAAAATGCACCATTGATACCCCATGAGTCTCTTTCATTAAGCAAGATACAACTAACCTTACATACACAAGGCCAACAATATCATATAAAACCCCACACGGTCACACATAGTAAATAATATTTCAAAATCAACAAATAACATCAATGTAGGCCCCACACAGGTAAAGCACTATAAATATAGCCATTACCATGGTTAGTTCTCATACCTTTAACATGATTTTGTATCAATATTAACTACCTAGCCCAGTCTGAAGAAAGTTAGGTTATAACCTACCTCAAATGCCGAAAACTGGTCTAAAGGCCTTGATTCCGGAGTCTCTCTCTTATGAATGGATCCAAAATCAACTAAAACATACAAACAAAGAATCCATGCATCAAAATAAAGTCAATGATGCCCATATAGCCTATTTTTTGGTAGGGGTCAAAATGGACCCTCAAAATGGATTTTCAAAAAATAAGGATAAAATTATAATTTTATTTTATAAATATGTTTCCCATACTTGTAGGAGTCTACATCTAAAAACCCAAGTGAAAACGAATTAAAAATGAGGTTAAAATCCATGAAAAAACTTTTTCAAGCCTTAAAGGTGAAAACCCCAAAGCCCATTTTTAAAATCAAAATTGAAGTTGTTTTTAAAGATGAAATTGAGAGAAAAGTAGATATTTTAAGATTAGAAACTCACCCAAGTGAAAAGGGGTTTAAATCAGGTTTAAATCAAAGAACTACAACTTTTAGGCCTTCCTGGACAAAATACCCAATTTCCCACTTTTAAATCAACATTTAAATAAGAATTAAATGATAAAGTTTGAAGAAGGTAGATGAAATAGGTGTTTAGGAGCTTACACAAGCTTAGAGATGGAAGAAATAGCTCAAAAATGCAAATCCCCAAGCTTCAAATCTCAAAAATGGTGAATAATACGAGAAAAAAAGTATTTAAATCTATACATGTGCCACTATAACGGGACCTGGGTGACTTTAGAGGTAGGATCTAACGCGCCCAGGTGCCCCTAAAGTGGTACCCCCGCTCAGGTGCAGGTGCCGCTAAAGTGAGCCCTAGCCGCTTTAGCGATAAGCGCTACAGCACCTGGGCTACCACTAAAGCAATAACTAGAGTCTGTTCTAGGGCCACTAAAGCACAAAAGGACGCTTTAGCTCCCTCTGCTAAAGCTCCCTAAGGGACACTTTAGCGGTTGCACCAGATACTGCACAAACTATAGAGACTTGAAAAATTCAACACCAAGTCTCTGTGGACCCCTCGGGATTCACCCAAAATCATGAGAACGCAAACAAACTACGCTACCCTATCAAATTCAATACTCTGGACTCAATAGCAGTATCATATTATCGAAAAAAAATCATTCTCACAAATTTGACCCTCAAAATCCAATTTCATAACTTTTCGAACTGAGGGTCAAAATGAGATTTACAAGTCGTAGGACCACACCAACCATGTTACCACTCTAAATTAATGTTTCGGATATACTGGCATAGTTTATTTTTTCATCTGACTCACAGATCAATAAATTTTGACCATAGTCAACTATAAGGCTTTTTAAGCCACCAAACACCTTAATTTCACATAAATCACATCAAAATACACTGGGAACCCATGCCAATCATCCTCACACCCTAGAAGTACCACAAAGTAACCATAGGGAGAGGTAAAATGTTCAAATCACACAAAATTAAATATTTCACATAAATCATCAAAAATTGAGTCGTTACATCATCCACCACTAAAAATCTAGTTTGTCCTCGAACTAAAGGCAAGGGAAATACCTAAAATAGCAAAATGTTAGGGATAAGAACTACACATATCAGACTCAACCTCCCAAGTAGCCTTATCAATAGTCGATTTTTTTCTGGATCATAACTACCAAAATATCTCTAGAACGTAACTGTCTAACATCCCTAGCCAAGATGGAGGCAAGCATCTCAAAAAAAGACAACCACACATCTAACTGAACAGAATCCTAAAAAATGACATGAGACTCATCCAAAATATAACGGCGAAGCGTGGAAACATAAAAAAGACTTGATAAACAACTGATAAATCTAGGGGCAAAGCCATCTCATAATCCACGTCACCAATAGTTTAAAGAACCTCAAATAGGCCAACATACTTGGGCCTAATCTTGCCCATCTTCCAAACCTCATCACACCCTCTATGGGTAAAACTCAAAGGAAAACACGATCACCTATACCAAATCTCAAGGCACAAAGTTTATGATTTGCATAACACTCCTACCTACTCTGAGTCGTTTGAAGTATATCCTAAATGATCCAAACTCTATTTAGTAACTCACGAAGCAAGTCCATTCGTCAAGGTCAAATCTCAAAAACCTCAAACCAGACAACAAGAGAGCAACAATGCCTACCATACAAAGCCTCAAAAGGAGCCATATCAATACTGGAATGGTAGAAACTAATATATGCATATTCTGCCAAAGAAAGATGCTTCTCCCATTGACCACCAAAGTTCACCTTATCCGGGATCAATCTCAATCCAACATCATTAAATTGATGAGCTCGAATCTGCTACATCAATGAAGACCTAGCCTCCACGAATTCCAAAACACACCCAGATATCAAAATATCAATCCTAACCATCTGTTTAGCTAAAGACTGAACCTCTAAGGCCAAAGGCCTCTACGGGGTCAATAGATGCATCAAGATACCCATGCTAGTTGACTTTCAGCTCATGGCGTCTGCAACTACATTAGCCTTGCCTGAATAATAGAGAATAAATAGGTCATAATCCTTAAGCAAGTCAAGCCAACGACACTATCTCATATTAAGATCTCGCAGGGTAAAGAAGTATTAAAGGCTATGATAATTCGAGAAAATATCACAAACTACATATAAGTAGTGCCTCCACAACTTCAAAGCAAAAACAACCATGCACAACTCCAAATCATGGATAGGGTAATTCTTCTTGTGGGGCTTCAACTGACAAGAAGCATATGCAATAACCTTACCCTCAGGCATCAACACAACACCTAACCCAACACTTGAGGCATCACAAAAGATGGTAAAGCCCACGCCCTCCTTGTGCAAACTCAAGATAGGAGCTGATGTCAACAAATCCTTGAGCTTTTGGAAGCGTGCCTCACACGAATTGGACCACTGAAAGGAAATCTTCTTTTGAGTCAACTTGGTTAATAGAGTTGTGATAGATGATAAACACTGAATAAAACACCAATAGTAACCTACCAAACCAATAAAACTCTAAATCTTTATGACCGACGTATTCCTAGCCCAATCACGAACTGTTGCAACCTTGGCTGGACAAACCATAATACCATCCTTAGTCACCATATGACCCAAGAAAGAGATAGGCTCCAACCAAAACTCACACTTGGAGAACTTAGCATACAATTTCTCATCCCTAAGTCTCTGAAGTACAATCTACAAGTGTTACTCATGATTTGCCTCACTCTTGGAGTAAACCAAGATATCATCTATGAATACAATAAAAAAAGGTGTTGATATATGGTCGAAATACATGATTTATCAACTTTATGAATGCGGAAGGGGCATTGGTCAACCCAAAAGACATGACCAAGAACTCATAATGACCGTATCGAGTCTAAAAAGCTATCTTTGGAATATTTAAAGCTCTAATCCTTAACTAGAGATACCCGAATCTTAAATCAATCTTCAAAAACACCAAAGCACCCTAAAGTTGATCAAACAAATCAATAATACGAGAAAGATGACACGTATTCTTAATTGTCACCTTGTTCAACTACCGATAATCAATAGACATATGCATAGAGCCATCTTTTTTCTTTACAAAAAAGACAGGCACACCCCAAGGTAGTACACTAGGTCGAATAAAGCTTTTATCTAATAACTCCTTCAACTGATCCTTAAATTCCTTCAACTTGGCTAGGGTCATCCTATAAAGAGAAATAGAAATGGACTTGGTGCCCAGCTCGACATTCATGGCAAAGTTAATATCACGATCTGGAGGCATAAAAGGAAAATTCTTAGAGAACACATTCATGAACTCACATACAACACGAACAAAATTCAAAGAAAAAGGAAACACAACACTAGTATTATGGAAATAAGCTAAATAAGATAGACATCCCTTCTCAACCAAGAGACGAGCCTTAATATAAGATATAACCCTCTTGGGACCTAAATGAAGTTCACCCTTACAAGTTATCCTTGCACACTAGGTGAAGCTAAGGTCACGGACTTAGCAAAACAATCTAGGATAGTGTTGTAAGGAGCCAACCATCTATACCCAATATGATGTCGAAATCAATCATATCTAAGATAAGCAAATCTACCCAAGTCTCATGCCCAGCAAAAGTCACAACACAGGATGAGTACACCCAATCCACCACTAAAGAGTTTTCTATCTAGGTAGATACATAAATAGGCATGGCAAGTGTATCACTAGTAGAATCAAAACCCAAAGAAAAATATGCAAACATATAGGAGAAAGACGATCCCGAATAAAATTATGCAAATATATATTTGAAACAAACGAGGACGATACCCTTGATAATAGCATTGGAAACCTCTACCTTTGGTTTGGTGGGTATAACATAGCACTGTCCACGAGCACCAACTGGTTGAATAGCTCTGCTACCACAACCACGGGATCCTATACCTTTTCCTCGCATACCTCTAGTAGAATCCCTGCCTCTCATACCTAAAATAGGAGTAGACTTAAATTTACAATGGGGGACAGTCCTTGGCTAGATGGCAAGTCTCATCACACACATAACAAACCCTTTGGCCTAACTCAGTAGGAGGAGGTACGGCTAGGTTGATATGGATACCCAAAACTGCTAAACCAGAAAATCCACTGCCTAAACTCAACAATGCTGCCTACACTGGTCTACTATGATCCCCAAAAAAACCTCGAGAAGTATGACCTCTGTACTCGCCCAAAAGGCGTACCTTTTTTGCACCTCATTGAGATGCTCAAAAAATACCCTCAATCATCTTAGCATGATCCATTATGCTCTAAAGTAAGGCTATAATCACTACCATCTAAGATGTATCTAGCTGAAGAGAAACATCCAACACCTTCACAAACTTTTGAATCTGCTCGGATTCGGTGGCAATGCTGACATGGGAATATCTAGACAAGGCATAGAAGTGTGACTCATACCCTACAATTGTTATGGAGCCTTGTTTCAGTTGATTAATCTCATATCTTATCTAATCTCTCAGATTGTAAGGCACAAACCTCTCCAAAAAGGCCTCATAAAACTGATCCTAAGTCATCTCAAGAGCATCAAAAGGTCTACAACTAACAAGTGACCTCCATCAATCTCTAGTGGCATCCATGGTGATGTCCAAGCTACACATCCACTTCGAACATGTTACAGTTGCTACCAAATATATTAACCCAACCAAGGTTGGGGTTGAATCCCAAGAAAATACATAGAATATTGTCTCTCAGTTGTTGTAATCAACAAGCGGAAATGCAAAAGTAAATGGGGGTTTTTGAATAGCAATATCAAAAAAGTGGAGAATATCAACTTCAATTGTAATCAGTCATAGGTGAACTCTAGGATTGTGTTCCCCATGGCTTCTCAACTCCATAGGCTTATCGTGAATTGTTGAACTAGCCCGATACCTGACATGCAAAATCGATAAATTATGTACCTTCTACAGTCTTTTGGACCAGCAGAAGGATCTCACCCTTTACCTTTTGAGTCTCAGGATGTCACCTTACTAACCCTTATCTTGATCCCAGTTAACTATTACCTTTTGAGTCTCAATCTATTAGATAAAATCTAACCATCTTACTTAGCTAAAATCTAGTAGCATGGATTGACAGTTAAAATCAAAATAACTGTTGTCATTATCTTCTCCTAGTCACTACTCCTCTTTTGGAGTAAGTAGCAATAATCTTGGTGGGATCCTAACGTTTGCAACTACTAAGATAACTGTTAAAGTAAAGATAATACAATACATGCATGGGTATCATTTTAGAACAACAATAGCACTTCTCCTACTTCATTAATCCACTAGGGTTTTCACAACACTAGCTAAGGGTTTTTAGTCACTCATACTTGTGAAGTAATCAACATCATTTATAAGTGAAAGAATAAGATGAAATCATAATAAGAAGAAGTACAAATCAAAAACCGTAACTGAATTAATCAACCAAAGTCAATACAAGTGAATTCCAAGACTAAGATCAAATCTTGGAATCAAAATATATTTGTGAGTATCAAAGTGGGTAACTTCTACTAAAAAACACATAAGGGGTATTTATAATACATGAGGAAACCTTAAAATCAAAGCCCAAATGAAATAGAAGAAAAAATGGTTGGTGGCTACTTACGATCCCTATTTGCGCCCTGACCCTTGGCACAGGTAGTACTTGTTGCCTGCAAAGTGGGCGCAAGTGCTAGACCCAAATTTCCTGGACTTCTAACACTTGCTTTGCCCATATGTGGTTCACATGTACTAAATGTGGTCTGTATATTCACTTAGCAAGTGTCGGGAGTCATTTTTTTAGCTCTTCTTCAATTCTCGCACATGTTTTGATCACGAACAAGTCGGAAAGTATCCCGAACATTAATATTTGCTTCCATAATTATCAAAAAAACACCTTTTCATTTTTTTCACGAAATTAGAATTCAAAAATTATTTCCTACCAAAAATACCCAAAATGCATCATATCTAACAAAACAACCTCAGAAACTTGCATATTTTCCCCATTTTAGGCGTCGAAAGTGCTATATTTCTATAGCATATTAACACCCTCAACTTAGAACATTTGCATATCCTAAGACAATAAAACACAACAAAACAAAATGAGTAGGAGAATCTAAACTATTCAAGGCAGTCAATCAACACTTTAAGCTCAAAACACAACACCCCATCCTATCTTACTTTTGAAAACCAACTGTGTAAAAACATGAAGCACAATAATGTGACGTAATGGGATCAAGGTATCATTGCATGAGCAAAAGAAAACCACACATATGTAAAAGTTATACTACCCAAAACAAGCAAATATCTAGCAATATGACTCATGTGCCCTTACAACAAAGATGTCCCACTCACACATATGAAATCATTCATGTCAATGCGGGGATAGTCAAGAGCCACTCATACTCAAAAGAGAAGTTCCAATCAATGTGCATCAAATACCATAGGTTTGCCCTTATTTTCTTTACCTTAGCATTCGAACAGTCAAGTTAGGATCACTATAGGACTTTTCTCGGCTCGTAATGTAGGCTTGGGGGCTAGTATGGTACATATATACATATCAAGTGACTAACCCTCCTTGGCACTACACTAACCTCAGGGTGTCACTTGTTAGCCAATTTTCTTTTTATTGCACCCTTATTTCTCCCTTTTTACTCTTTATTACACATTCAATTTGGGTGTGGTCTTTTCTTCCTTCTTTTTTTCCTTTTCACAAATTTCTCCTTTTTTTATTTTTTTTCTTTTGCTACCACAACCAGCCCTACTAACTTTTTCTTATTTTACCCTTCTACATACCCATTTTACATCACACACCCATATGATAGCCACCCTCAACTTAGGCGATTTGTCTGAGTTGAGGAGCATAATATCCAAGGAGTACCGGGGCCAATACAATTTTATTGTAATATGAATGGGAAGGTGAATAGGTAAAAATAAAGAAACAGGCTACAAGACTCAAAACAGGGATAAAGGGATACTATTTCACACATGGAAGGTCATTTAGGCTAAAAGAGGACTAAAATCAAAATGGCCCATGATCATTTCCTCATCAGCTATCCTACAACTTAGGCAAGACTTACCAGGCAACTTTTGAATTCAACACACAAAGAGAACTAAGTAGGATCACACACACATGGCACAAAGTCAATATCCCAAGCTACTACTTATCTGGTTTATGCAATTGTAAGCAAGTGATTATCATATCCCTAATCCTAATGCCATAATAAGATCCACAATGTTCACACAAATATACATTCACAGAGTTCTAAAACACAATTTGGAAGGGTATCAAAAATAAATCAAAACATGACAACTGCCCTAAATACTTAAAAGTCTCATAATTACACAAAAAGACAACACAATACAAAACCAAACACAATATGACATAAATTATCCTAGATATGTTGTGTAATACCCCAAAAAATCCAACTCAATATTCGTTCCATGTTTCAAGATCATGCATAGTACATCATGGTTACTTGGTAGTTTCATGATCATGGTTTATGTGAATTAAGGTCTAAAATATGTCCTAGCTATTGTGCGAATCAAAAAATTCCATACCAATTGAATTCTTGAGAAGGATATTGGTATCATCAACTTCAAATGAGTATATCTCTCATTATACTAAGAATTTTTTATCCCATGACCTACCAATGGATAGATAGTTTAATAAGTTTTTTTTCGATACCAAATTCGCCTAAAACGGACACACGGTGAAGAAGTTAAGGCTATTTTAAGTTTTTGTTGTAAGATGAATGCCATTTCAGTGCATGGAGCATCACGCCGGAGTCCAAAATGGCACTCGTCAATTTCCATAGAGCCTACGTGATATCCCCTCTTTGAAACAAGCTTTCAGGTTGCAATAATTGGCATTTTACGAAGCTCTACATCGCGTCGGGGCCCTAAATCGGGATAAATTTTGCGTAGTTTTCAGTTTTCATTTTAAACTCCTCAAGGTCATTATGGTAACTTTCAAAAAAACTATATATACTCTTTAAACTAGGGATTGAAGACCCAAAGCAAACATTTACATTAATTTTATCAAAATTCACTCAAGAACAGTCAAGAACAAGTTTAGGGTTTCCATTAGGGGTTTCAAGCTTCAAGCAAATTCAATCGTAGATTCCACGAATTCTTAATCTAAGGTATGTATAGTGTTAATCTATGGATCCAATCCGTTCATAGAGCTCAAGAACCATGTTTTTAAATAGTATTTTGTAAACTTTTTGTGGTGATATAAGTATGTACATGTTGATGATTGTTGTTTAAGTTTCAAAATGATATCTAAAGATGTTTTCATGAAATATATGTGGTTGTTAGTTGAAAAAACATGAAATTTAGGTGGTTTGATGTGATGCAAGTATGAAATCCACCTATACTTTAAGGAATGCATGCACGGTGTTTGATAAAATGTCTAGGATGCTAGAAACCCATAATTACATGATTCCATGATATCTAAATGACAAATCCATATTAGCTATACACTTCCATATGAATTTCCATGCTATTTATGGGTTGTTATTGTTGTGGCATGAAGCATGTGTGATAATGGAAATATAAATTATATACACGAAATGTATCCATGCTCTCCCTACCATGTTGAGATGTGAATAAATACATGAAGTATACTATCCCCTACTTATAATATTGTGAATTGTGGACTCTAATCTTATGATCAAGTCATTCCATGTGTGCCAAATTTCATCTATCGAGACCTGGGGGTATTCGTACCCAAAAAATATAGTTGTGTGCCTAGAGCCATGTCATGTGCCACAATAAATATCAGTCAGTCATGTGACTTAGGAAACATCATAAATCTCATGATCTAAGTTAACTCTTAGATAATAGTACTACTCCATCATTCAACGAATGTCAGTTATTCAATCTATGTACAGCCATTTGAATCATGTTCAGTCTCTTTAGATGGGAGTAGAAGTTAGCACCGAGTGAACCCAAGGATGGGAACTCACCTGCCAGTTCAGGGTGTGATTCTTAGCAGTCATCCTTGTGTTCCAGAACTACATAGCCAACGTAGGTTGATACATCATAACCTGTTAGATTAGGGTTGATAAGGTGGTTTAACCTATCAGTTTAGGGTCCAACCGTTCTCACTTTGAGTACCTTCTAGATAAGTGTCACTCACAATTGTCCTTACCAGTGGCGCGGTATTAACACCCCTCCAGTCGGGGCAGAGATTGGACCCCAGCTTAGACGTAATGGTATACATAGGGAATATCGGTTAAACAACTACCTCCCACAGTTTCAGTATCAGTCTTAGTAAAAGAACTCAGAAAGTTCTTCAGCTATCAGTATACCAGGACTATTAGATACAGTCAAATTCAGTTATAGCATGGGACTCAGAGAGTTCTACAAGATTCAGGACTGTCAGACACAATCGCTCATGTTATCAGAACTACAGTTCCAATCATGCATTAGCATACAGATTTAGCTACCACGTACTCACGATCTCAGTTACTATGTATGTATGTTTTTACTCTTACATTCATATCAGTTAGTCTATTAGCATTATTCATGCATGTAAACCCTTTGCATTAGCCTACCTCACTCTTATACTCAGTACTCCAGTTGTACTGATGCATTTGCGCTATGGTGCTTTCTTTTTATGTTACACCATAGGTCTAGTGCCACGAGTTCCAGACCAGCAGTAGCTTTTGAGTAGCAGTGTTGCAGTGAGTCCTCATCCATTCAAGGATAATATAATTTGATTTATTCATTTATTACTTCAGTTCAGTTTTACGGAGTTAGTTGGAGACATATTTCTTCAACTCCTTATTCAGACAGTACATAGAGGCTTTCAGATTTAGTCAGATTTAACTATCAGATTCAGTATTCAGTTTTATATTCACTTGTTTGGGGTATTCATTACCCCATGGATGTTACTATATCTCTTCTGTTGAATCTTATGGCCTACATGTTCAGATTTTCCACATATTATATGTATATTATGCAGTGTACAGGTATAGATATCAGTCATAGGTTAGCTTATGGTCCCTCAGGGTCATTAGCACCGTGTAGCATTCCGATTCAGAAAATTGGGGTGTTACAAACTTGGTATCAGAGCCTAAGGTTCAATAGAGTCCTAGGAATTTTGAAAGCCGCATCTAGTAGAGTCTTGTGCATGGGTGTGTTACGCGCCACATTTATGTACAGGAGGTTATAAGATGTTTTAGGAATAGTTTCCCTTCTTTCAGTATTCATATCTTGCTAGTGAGCATAATCTCAAGTTAAACTCCTAGTCTAATCCGTTCTTCTCTTGTTTCAAATATGGCCCCAAAAGGAAGAAACCAGCCAGCTCCTCAGCCCGAAGATCCTTTGGGCGAACATTTTTCTCATGTGGAGTTTAGATCCGTATTCACCATACTTGCTCAGTATGTGGCTGCCCAAAATTAAAGGCCACCAGCTATTTCGGCCAATCCAGTGGCAAACTCCGCAACAGCTAGGATTCGGGACTTCACCCAAATGAACCCTCCATGTTTACATGGGTCTAAGTCTGATAAAGACCCTCAGGAGTTCATTGACCATGTTCAGAAGGTCAGTGACATCATGGGTGTTACTTCTGTTCAGAGTGCTGAGTTAGCCGTATATCAGTTGCAAGATGTAGCTCACACTTGGTACAAATAGTGGAAGTCTGAGAGGGCAGATGGCATAGGATCCATTGGGTGGGAGGAATTTTTCATTGCTTTATTAGACAGATTCTTTCCCCAAGAGCTGAGGGAAGCCAAAGTTCTTGAGTTCATCAACCTCAGGTAGGGAAATATGACAGTTAGGGAGTTTTCTCTAAGTTTTACTCAGCTAGCCAGGTATGCCCCTCATGTGGTTGCAAACAATAGGGATAAGATGAGCGAGTTTGTGTTAGGGGTGAACGATAGCATGGTGAATGAGTGTAGATATGCGATGTTGACACATGCTCAGCAAATAGAGGAGCAGAAGGTTAGGACTAGAGAGAGGCAGAACAAAAGAGCAAAATCAGGCAGTTTCAGTTTTGCTCAGCCCAAATCAGAGGGAGGGAACTGTTAGCAGTTTCGTCCCAATTCAGCATATCCATCTCCTTCCTCTGCTAGTGACCCAGTGCCTAAATTCAGAGACGGCAGCAGAGACAAAGCGCCCAGCTCTAAATCTCAGGTTAGTGTTAACAGTGCCTGAACAAATCCCCTTTGTCAGGCTTGTGGTAAGAACCACAAAGATATTTGCAGAGCCGGTAGTGATGTCTATTTTGGTTGTGGCAAGCCAGGCCACAGGATTAGAGAGTGTCCGCAGTCGGGTCTTCAAGGTCAGCAAATTCGTTCCGCAGCTCAGTCTGGTCGTCCGAACCTGCAGGGTACCACTTTCAGTGCTACTAGTGGGAAACGCCCAAATAGACTCTATGCTTTTCAGACCTGACAAGATCAAGAAAATTCTCCTTATTTCGTTACTGGTACGTTACAAATTTTCCATGTTCATGTTTATGCTTTGCTAGACCCAGATGCATCCTTGTCTTTTGTTACTCCATACATAGCAGGCAATTTTGGAATCAGTCCTAAGATCTTAGCAGAGGCCTTTTCAATCTCTACCCCAGTGGGCAAAACCATTATAGCCCGGCGGGTATACAGGAACTACCCGATTATGATATTTTAGAAATCCACGTCAGCAGATTTAGTCGAGTTAGAGATAAAGGACTTTGATGCCATACTTGGCATGGATTGGCTTTATTCCTGCTATGCCACAGTCGACTTCAGGAATAGGATAGTTCAGTTTTAGTTCCCGAATGAGCCCTCCTTAGAGTGGAAAGGTAGTGTTTCAGCGTTCAGGGGTCAGCTTGTTTCCTACCTCCGGGCAAGGAAAATGATTTCTAAGGGGTGTGTGTATCATCTCGTACATGTTAAAGATTCTAGTTTTGAATCTCCCAGTCTTGAATCAGTCCCAGTGGTTAGTGAATATCAGATGTCTTTCCCAAAGATCTTCCAGGCATTTCTCTTGAAAGGGAAATAGACTTCGGCATAGACCTTCTCCCAGATACTCAGCCGATTTCTATCACACCATACAAAATGGCACCAGTAGAACTTAAGGAACTGAAAGATCAGTTGAAGGATCTATTAGATAAGGGATTCATCAGGCCCAGTGTATCCCCATGGGGTGCGCCAGTCTTATTCATGCACAAGAAAGACTTTTCTCTCAGGATGTGTATTGATTACCGTCAGATCAAAAAAGTTATGGTCAATAATAGGTATCCACTTCCGAGAATAGATGATATGTTCGACCAACTTCAGGGTGCCAGTTATTTCTCTAAGATAGACCTCAGATCTGGCTATCATCAGCTTAGAGTTAGAGAATGTGACATCCCAAAGACAGTTTTCCATACTCGGTATGGTCACTTTAAATTTCTAGTCATGTCCTTTGGTCTAACCAATGCCCCTGCATCTTTCATGGACTAGATGAACCGTGTTTTCAAGAAGTACTTGGACATGTTCTTCATAGTCTTTATAGATGATATTCTGGTCTATTCTCGCACTAAGCATGATTATTCATACCATCTCAGAATTGTTCTTCAGACATTCAGAAATCATCAATTATTCACCAAGTTTAGTAAGTGCGAGTTTTGGCTAAGATCAGTAGCATTCCTTGGACATATTGTTTTCGGTGAGGGCATTAGAGTGGATCCTCAGAAAACTGAAGTGGTAAGAAACTGGCCCAGACCCGTATCTCTAATAGATATCTGGAGTTTCTTAGGTTTGGATGGCTATTACAGACGGTTTATCGAGGGATTTTCTTTTATTGCATCTCCTATGTACAGATTGACTCAGAAAAAGGTCAAATTTTAGTGGTTAGATTCATGCAAGAAGAGTTTTCAAGAATTGAAGACTCAACTCACTACAGCTCCAGTTCTAGCTCTTCCAGATGGTTCAGATGGGTTCGTAGTATATTGTGATGCATCCAGAGTGGGTTTAGGTTGTGTCCTCATGCATCATGGTAAGGTCATAGCCTATGCCTCCAGACAATTAAAGCCTCATGAGAAGAATTATCATACTCATGAACTTGAGTTAGCAGCCGTAGTTTTTGCCTTAAATATTTGGAGGCATTATCTTTTCGGAGTTCATGTAGACGTCTTCACAAATCATAAGAGTATCCACTATGTCTTTTCTCAAAAATATCTCAATCTTCGTCAGAGAAGGTGGTTAGATCTCTTGATGGACTATGACTTAAGTTTCCTTTATGATCCGATCAAGGCCAACGTTGTGGCCGATGCTCATAGTAGACTCTCCATGGACAGTATTTCTCACGTTAAGGATAGCAAGAAGAAGATAGCTCAGGAAATCCATCAGCTTTCCATACTAGGCGTTCGCTTAGTTGACTCTTCATAGGGTGGTGTATGTGTTCAGAGTAGTTCAGAGTCATCTCTAGTTTCCGAGGTGATACTAAAGCAAGACATGGATCCTAGCCTTGTCAAGCTGAAAGAGTCAGTTCAAAATCAGAAAGTTTAGGTTTTCTCCCAAGGGGGAGATGGTGTTCTTCGTTGTCAGGGTCGTTTGTGCGTTCCAGGTGTAGATGACTTGAGGCAATGAATTCTTTCAGAAGCACGTGGTGCATGATACTCCATTCATCTAGGGGGCACTAAGATGTACTGCAATTTGTAGGAGATCTATTGGTGGATTGGGATGAAGAGTGATGTTGCAGAGTTTGTGGCTAAGTGCTCTACATGTCATCAGGGTAATATAGAGCACCAAAAACATAGTGGTTCCATGCAGGAGTTCACCATTCCTACTTGGAAGTGGGAAGAAGTGAACATGGACTTCCTGACGGGTTTGCCTAGAACTCGTCATCAGCATGATTCAATTTGGGTCATTGTAGATAGAATGACCAAGTCAGCCCATTTCCTTCCAATTCGTACCTCCTATTCAGCCTAGGATTACGCCAAACTCTACATCAGGGAGTTGGTCAGATTACACGGTGTTCCTTTATCTATCATCTCGGACAGAGGTACCCAGTTCACCTCTCACTTCTGTAAAGCATTCCAAAAGATTCTCGGTACCCAAGTTCATCTTAGTATAGCATTTCAAGCTCAGACATATGGTCAAGAAGAAAGGGTCATTCAGACTCTTGAAGATATGCTAAGGTTGTGTACAATTGATTTCAAGAGAAGTTGGGATGACCACTTGGCCTTGATTGATTTTGCATACAAAAATAGTAATCATTCTAGTATACAGATGGCTTCATTCGAAGCTCTCTATGGTAGGAGTTGTAGATCTCCGATCGATTGGTTTGAAGTTAGTGAGGCCTCATTCATATGTCCTGACTTAGTATTCGACGTTTTATAGAAAGTCCAGTTGATCATAGAGAGACTGCGGGCTGCTCAGAGCCGAAAGAAGTCTTATGCAGATGTTCGTAGGGAGGATCTCGAGTTCAAGTACAATGAATATGTCCATCTTAAGATCTCTCCCGTGAAGGGAGTGAACAGGTTTGGCAAGAAAGGGAAACTCAGTCCCCAATATGTCGATCCCTTCAGTATTCTCAGTCGCATCGGCAAGTTAGCTTATGAGATAGAATTACCTTTAGATCTAGCCTCAGTTCATCCAGTCTTCCATGTCTCTTTGCTCAAGAATTGCATAGGTGACCCAGCAGTTGTAGTCCCAGTTCAGAGCATTGACATTTAGAACAGCCTCTCTTATGAAGAGATTCCAGTCAAAATCTTAGACTAGCAGACTCGTCGATTGAGGAACAAAGAAGTCCCTCTAGTTAAGGTTCTTTGGAGAAATCAGTCTCATGAGGTAGCTACTTGGGAAACAGAAATAGATATGCATACCAAGTATCCTCACCTCTTCCCCGCAAATTTAGATCAAGCTCAAGGTAACAGTTCTTCTTAAACTTATTCAGTTTTATGTTCATGCCCCCAGTTTAAACTTGGTATCTATTACCGTTGCATACTCAGTCATGTATTCATGTACCATTTCAATTATAAGGTCATGCATTAGATATGCATTCTCACCTTGAGAAGCTCAGTTTATTAGATTGCTCAGTTATGCATCCATGTACCAGTTATCCTTGCGTTAGATATGCATGAGTTCAGTATGTTTAGCACGTCAGTCATGAGATCATGTTTCAGTCCTTCATGTTCAGTTCATGTTTGGCTTGTCTCATTCTTCGCTCTCAGTTAAGTCTCATTCGAGGACGAATGTTCCCAAGGGGGAGATATTGTAATACCCCATAAAATCAAACTCAATGTTAACTCCATGTTTCTAGATCATTCATAGTACATCATGGTTCCTTGGTAGTTTCATGATCAAGACTGATGTGAATTAAGGTCTCAAATATGTCCTAGCTATTGTGCAAATCAAAACATTCCTTACCAATTGAATTCTTGAGAAGGATATTGATATCGTCAACTTCAAATGAGAATATATCTCATTATACTATGAATTTTTGATCCTATGACCTACCAACGGATATATAATTTAATAATCTTTCCTTTGATACCAAATTCACCTAAAACGGACACCCAGTGAAAAAGTTATGGCTATTATAAATTTCTGTTGTAAGACGAATGTCATTTCAGTGCATGGCGCGTCGTGTCGGAGGCCAAAATGGCATTCGTCAATTTCTGAAAAGTCTCCGCGATAGCCCCACTTCGCGCCAAACTTTCAGGTCGCAATAATTGGCATTTTACTAAGCTCCGCGTCGCGCCGAGGCACTAAATCGGGATAAATTTTGCGTAGTTTTAAGTTTTCATTTTAAACTCCTCAAAGGCAATATGGTAACTTCCCAAAACCCTATATATACTCTTTAAAAACAGAATGGAATCCCCAAAGAAGGCCTTTACATTAATTTTATCAAAATTCACTCAAGAACAGTCAAGAACAAGTCTAGGGTTTCCATTGGGGTTTCAAGCTTCAAGCAAATTCAACCGTAAATTCCACGAATTCTTAATCTAAGGTATGTGTAGTGGTCATCTATGGATCCAATCCATTAATAGAGCTCAAGAACCATTTTTTAAAATGGTATTTTGTAACCTTTTTATGGTTATATAAGCATGTACATGTTGATGATTGTTGTTTAAGTTTCAAAATGATATCTAAAGATGTTTTCATGAAATATATGTGGTTGTTAGTTGAAACACATAAACTTTAGGTGTTTTGATGTGATTCAAGTAAGAAATCCACCTATGCTTTAAAGAATGCATGCAAGGTGTTTGCTAAAATGCCTAGGATGCTAGAAACCCATAATTACATGATTCCATGATATCTAAATGACAAATCCATATTAGCTATACACTTCCATATGAATTTCCATGCTATTTATGTGTTGTTGTTGTTGTTGTTATGGCATGAAGCATGTATGATAATGTAAATATAAATTATATACATAAAATGTATCCATGCTCTCCCTACCATGTTGAGATGTGAATAAATACATGAAGTATACTATCCCCTACTTATAATATTGTGAATTGTGGACTCTAATCTTGTGATCAAGTCATGTCATGTGTGCCAGTTTTCTTCTATCGAGTCCTGGAGGTATTCGTACCTAAAAAATATAGTTGTGTGCTTAGAGCCATGTCATGTTCCATGATAAATATTAGTCAAGCTATACTTTATAGAACTCAGTCAGTCATGTGACTCAGGAAGCATCATAAATCTCATGATCTCAGTTAACTCTCAAATAATAGTACTACTCCATCATTCAATGGATGTCAGTTATTCAGTCTATGTATAGCGAGTTGAATCATGTTCAGTCCCTTCAAATAGGAGTAGAAGTTATCACCGAGTGAACACAAGGATGGGAACTCACCTGCCAGTTTAGGGTGTGATTCTTAGCAGTCATCCTTGTGTTCCAGAACTACGTAGCCAGCTTAGGTTGAGACATCTTAACCTGTCAGATTAGGGTTGATGAGGTGTCTTAACCTGTCAGTTTAGGGTCCCGCCATTCTCACTTTGAGTACGTTCCAGATAAGGGTCACTCAAAACTATCCTTACCAGTGGCACGGTATTTACACCCCTCCAGTCAGGGAAGATATTGGACCCCAGCTTAGCCGTAGTGGTATACATGGAGCATGTCGGTTAAACAATTACCTCCCACAGTTTCAGTATCAGTCTTAGTAAAACAACTCAAATAGTTCTTCATATAATAGTATACCAGGACTATTAGATACAGTCAAATTCAGTTATAGCAAGGGACTCAGAGAGTTCTACCAGATTCAGGACTATCAGACACAGTCGCTCATGTTATCAGAACTACAATTCCAGTCATGCATTAGAATACAAATTTAGCTACCACGTACTCACGATCTCAGTTACTATGTATGTATATTTTTACTCTTACATTCATATCAGTCAGTCTATTAGCATTATTCATGCATGTAAACCCTTTGCATTAGCCTACCTCACTCGTATACTCAGTACTCCAGTTGTACTGATGCATTTGCGCTATGGTGCTTTCTTTTCATGTTACACCATAAGTCCAGAGCCACTAGTTCCAGACCAGCAGTAGCTTTCCCATAGCAGTGTTGAAGTGAGTCCTCATCCATTCAAGGATAATATGATTTGATTTATTCATTTATTACTTCAGTTCAGTTTTATGGAGTTAGTTGGAGACATGTTCCTTCAGCTCATTATTCAGACAGTACTTAGAGGCTTTCAGATTTAGTCAGATTTAGCTATCAGATTCAGTATTCAGTTTTATATTCACTTGTTTGGGGTATTCATTACCCCATGGATGTTACTATATCTCTTCAGTTGAACATTATGGCCTACATGTTCAGATTTTTTGCATATTATATGTATATTATGCAGTGTACAGGTACAAATATAAGTCATGGGTTAGCTTGTGGTCCCTCGGGGTCATGAGCACCGTGGAGCATTACGATTCAGAAAATTTGGGTGTTACAAACTTGGTCTCAGAGCCTAAGGTTCCATAGAGTCCCAGGAATTCTGAAAGTCGCATCTAGTAGAGTCTTATGCATGGGGCTATTGCACTCCACATTTATGTACAGGAGGATATAAGATGTTTTAGGAATAGTTTCCTTTATTTAAGTATTCAGGTCGTGCTAGTGAGCATAATATCATGTTAAACTCCTAGTGTAATCTGTTCTTCTCTTGTTTCAAATATGGCCCCAAAGAGAAGAAACCAGCCAGCTCCTTATTTCGGAGATACTTTGGGTGAACATATTTCTCATGTGGAATTTAGAGCCGTATTCACCACACTTGCTCAGTCTGTGGCTTCCAAAAATGAAAGGCTCCAGCTAATCCAGTGGAAAACTCTGCAGCTACTAGGATTCGGGACTTCACCCGAATGAACCCTCCATCATTACATGGGTCTAAGTCTGATAAAGACCCTCAGGAGTTCATTGACCAAGTTTAGAAGGTCATTGACATCATGGGTGTTACTTCTGTTCAGAGTGTTGAGTTAGCCGTATATCAGTTGCAAGATATGGCTCACACTTGGTACAAACAGTGGAAGTCCGAAAGGGTAGTTGGTGCGGGATCCATTGGATGGGAGGAATTTGTCATGGCTTTGTTAGACAAATTCTTTCCCCAAGAGCTGAGGAAAGCCAAAGTTCTTCAGTTCATCAACCTCAGGCAGGGAAATATGACAGTTAGGGAGTATTCTTTAAGATTTACTCAACTAGCCAGGTATGCCCCACATGTGGTTACAGACAATAGGGTTAAGATGATCAAGTTTATGTTAGGGGTGAATGATAGCATGGTGAATGAGTGTATATATGTGATGCTGACCCATGATCAGCAGATAGAGAAGCAGAAGGTTAGGACTAGAGAAAGGCAAAACAAGAGAGAAAAATCAGGCAGTTTCAATTTTGCTCAGCCCAAATCAAAGGGAGGGAACCGTTAGCAGTTTTATCCCAATTCAGCATCTCCATCTTCTTCCTCCGCTAGTGCCCCAATGCCTAAATTCAGAGATGGAAGCGGATACAAAGCGTCAGGCTCTAAATCTCAAGGTAGTGTTAGCAGTGCCTTAACAAATCCCCTTTGTCAGGATTGTGGTAAGAACCACAAGGGTATTTGCAGAGCCGGTAGTGATGTCTATTTTGGTTGTGGCAAGCCAGGCCACAGGATTAGAGAGTGTCCGATGTCGGGTCTTCAAGGTCAGCAAATTTGTTCTGCAGCTCAGTCTGGTCGCCCGAACCTTCAGGGTGCCACTTCCAGTGCTACTAGTGGGAAACACCTAAATAGACTCTATGCTCTTCAGACCCAACAGGATCAAGAAAATTCTCCTGATTTCCTTATTGGTATGTTACAAATTTTCCATGTTCATGTTTATGCTTTGCTAAACCCAGGTGCATCCTTGTCTTTTGTTACTCCATACATACCAGGAAATTTCAAAATCAATCCCGAGATCTTAGCAGAGCCCTTTTCAGTCTCTACCCCAGTGGGCAAAAACCATCATAGCCCAGCGGGTATATGGGAACTGCCCGATTATGATATTTCAGAAATCCGCGACAACAGATTTAGTAGAGTTAGAGATGACAGACTTTCATGTCATACTCGGCATGGATTGGCTTTATTCCTGCAATTCAATAGTCGACTGCAGGAACAGGATAGTTTAGTTTCAGTTCCCGAATGAGCCCGCCTTAGAGTGGAAAGGTAGTATTTCAGCGTTCAGGGGTCATCTTGTTTCCTACCTCCGGGCAAGGAAAATGATATCTAAGGGGTGTGTGTATCATCTCGTACATGTTAAAGATTCCAGTTCTAAATCTCCCAGCCTCTAATCAGTCCCAGTGGTTAGTGAATATTCAGATGTATTTCCCGAAGATCTTCCAAGCATTTCTCCCGAAAGGGAAATAGATTTTGGCATAGACCTGCTCCTAGATACTCAGCCTATCTCTATCCCACCATACAGCATGGCACCAGCAGAACTTAAGGAACTGAAAGATCAATTGAAGGATCTATTAAATAAGGGATTCATCAAGCCCAGTGTATCCCCATGGGGTGCGCCAGTCTTATTCGTGCACAAGTAAAACTGCTCACTCAGGATGTGTATTGATTACCGTCAGCTCAACAAAGTTATAGTCAAGAATAGGTATCTACTTCCAAGAATAGATGATCTGTTCGACCAACTTTAGGGTGCAAGCTATTTCTCTAAGATAGACCTCAGATCAGGCAATCATCAGCTTAGAGTTAGAGAATGTGCCATCCCAAAGACAGCTTTCCGTACTCGGTATGGTCACTTCAAATTTCTACTCATGTCCTTTGGTCTAACCAATGTCCATGCATCTTTCATGGACTTGATGAACCGTGTGTTCAAGCAGTACTTGGACATGTTCGTCATAGTCTTTATAGATGATATTTTGGTCTATTCTCGCACTGAGCGTGATTATTAAGACCATCTCAGAATTGTTCTTCAGACCCTCCTAAATCATCAGTTCTTCGCCAAGTTCAGTAAGTGCGAGTTTTGGCGAAGATCAGTAGCATTCGTTGGCCATATTATTTCTGGTGAGGGCATTAGAGTAGATCCTCAGAAAACTGAAGTGGTAAGAAACTAGCCCAGACCCATATCTCCAGCAGATAACAGGAGTTTCTTAGGTTTGGATGGCTATTAAAGATGGTTTGTCGAGGGATTTTCTTCTATTACATCTCCTATGTCTAGATTGTCAAGTTTCAGTGGTCAGATTCATACGAGAAGAGTTTTCAGGAATTGAAGACTCGACTCACTACAGCTTTAGTTCTAGCTCTTCCAGATGGTTTTGATGGGTTCATAGTATATTGTGATGCATCCAGAGTGGGTTTAGGTTGTGTCCTCATGCAGCATGGTATGGTTATAGCCTACGCCTCCAGACAGTTAAAGCCCCATGAGAAGAATTATCCTACTCATGATCTTGAGTTAGAAGTCGTAGTTTTTGACTTGAAGATTTGGAGCCATTATCTTTTTGGAGTTCATGTAGACGTCTTCACAAATCATAAGAGTCTTCAGTATGTCTTTTCTCAAAAACATCTCAATCTTTGTCAGAGAAGGTGGTTAGAGCTCTTGGAGGACTATGACATGAGTGTCTTTTATCATCCGAGCAGGCCAACGTTGTGGCCGATTCTCTCAGTATACTCTCAATGGGCAGTATTTCTCACGTTAAGGATAGCAAGAAAAAGATAGCTCAGGAAATCCATCGGCTTACCAGACTAAGCGTTCGCTTAGTTGACTCTTCAGATTGTGGTGTATGTGTTCAGAGTAGTTTAGAGTCATCTCTAGTTTCCGAGGTGATAGAAAAGCAAGACATGGATCCTAGCCTTGTCAAGCTGAAAGGGTCTGTTCAGAATCAGAAAGTTCAGGTTTTCTCCCAAGGGGGAGATGGTGTTCTTCGTTGTCAGGGTCGTTTGTGCGTTCCAGGTGTAGATGACTTGAGGCAATGAATTCTTGCAGAAACGCATGGTGCGTGATACTCTATTCATCCAGGGGATACTAATATGTACCATGATTTGCAGGAGATCTATTGGTGGAGTGGGATAAAGAGTGATGTTGCAGAGTTTGTGGCTAAGTGCTCTACATGTCAGCAGGATAAGATAGAGCACCAGAAACCTAGTGGTTCCATGCTGGAGTTCACCATTCCTACTTAGAAGTAGGAAGAAGTGAACATGGACTTCGTGACGGGTTTTCCTAGAACTCATTATTAGCATGATTCAGTTTGGGTCATTGTAGATAGAATGGCCAAGTCAGCCCATTTCTTTCCAATTCGTACCTCCTATTCTGCCGAGGATTATGCCAAACTCTACATCAGGGAGTTGGTCAGATTACATGGTGTTCCCTCATCTATCATCTCAAATAGAGGTACCCAGTTCACCTCTCACTTCTAGAAAGCATTCCAAAATGGTCTCGGTACCTAAGTTCATCTTGGTACAGCATTTTATCCTCGAACGTATTGTCAAGAAGAAAGGGTCATTCAGACTCTTGAAGATATGCTAAGGGCATGTGAAATTGATTTCAAGGGAAGTTGGTATGACCACTTGGCCTTGATTGAGATTGCATACAACAATAGCTATCATTCTAGTATTCAGATGGCTCTATTCAAAGCTCTCTATGGTAGGAGATATAGATCTCCGATCGATTGGTTCGAAGTTAATGAGGCCTCAGTCATAGGTTCTTACTTAGTATTCGACTCCTTGGAGAAAGTTCAGTTGATCAGAGAGAGACTCCCGGCTTCTCAGAGCCGATAGAAGTCTTATGCAGATGTTCGTACGGAGGACCTCAAGTTCAAGTTCAATGACTATGTCCATCTTAAGATCTCTCCCATGAAGGGAGTGACGAGGTTCGGAAGGAAAGGGAAACTCAGTCCCCGATATGTCGGTCCCTTCAGGATTCTCAATCGCTTCGGCAAGGTAGCTTATGACCTATAATTACCTTCAGATCTAGCCTCAGTTCATCCAGTCTTCCATGTCTTTTTGATCAAGAAGTGCATATGTGACCCAGCAGTTGTAGTCCTTATTCAGAGCATTGCCATTCAGAACAGCCTCTCTTATGAAGAGATTCCAGTCAAAATCTTAGACTAGCAAACTCGTCCATTGAGGAACAAAGAAGTCCTTCTAGTTAAGGTTCTTTGGTGAAATCAGTCTCATGAGGGAGCTACTTGGGAAACAGAAATAGATATGTGTACCAAGTATCCTCACCTCTTCCCCGCATATTCAGATCAAGCTCAAGGTAATAGTTCTCCTTAAGATCATTTTGTTTCATGTTCATGTCCCCAGTTTAAACCTGGTATCTATTAATTTTGTATACTCAGTCATGCATTCATGTACCAGTTCAATTATAAGGTCATGCATTAGATATGTATTCTCATCTTGAGAAGCTCAGTTTATCAGATTGTTTAGTTACACATCCATGTACCAGTTATCCATGCTTTAGATATGCATGAGTTCAGTATGTTTAGCAAGTCAGTCATGAGATCATGTTTCAGTCCTTCATGTTCAGTTCATGTTTGGCTTGTCTCATTCTTCCCTCTCAGTTAAGTCTCATTCGAGGATGAATGTTCCCAAGGGGGAGATATTGTAATACCCCAAAAAATCAAACTCAATGTTAGATCCATGTTTCAAGATCATGCATTGTACATCATGGTTCCTTGGTATTTTCATGATAAAGGTTTATGTGAATTAAGGTCTCAAATATGTCCTAGATATTGTGTGAATCAAAACATTCCTTACCAATTGAATTCTTGAGAAGGATATTGGTATTGTCAACTTAAAATGAGCATATCTCTCATTATACTATGAATTTTTGATCCTATGACCTACTAATGGATATGTAATTTAATAAGATTTCCTTTGATACCAAATTCACCTAAAATGGACACCCGGTGAAGAAGTTATGGCTATTTTAAGTTTCTGTTGTAAGACGAATGTCATTTCAGTGCATGGCGCATCGCGCCGGAGGCCAAAATGGCACTCTTCAATTTTCAGAAAGTCTCTGTGATAACCCACCTTCGTGCCAAGATTTTAGGTCGCAATAATTTGAATTTTACCAAGCTCCGCGTCACACCGAGGCCCTAAATCGGGACAAATTTTGTATAGTTTTCAGTTTTCGTTTTAAATTCCTCAAGGGCAATATGGTAACTTCCCAAAACCCTATATATACTCTTTAAAAATAGAATTGAAGCCCCAAAGCAGCCCTTTACATTAATTTTATCAAAATTCACTCAAGAACTGTTAAGAACAAGTCTAGGGTTTCCATTGGGGTTTCTAGCTTCAAGGAAATTCAACCGTAGATTCCACGAATTCTTAATTTAAGGTATGCATAGTGTTCATCTATGGATCCAATCTGTTCATACAGCTTAAGAACCATTTTTTTAAATGTTATTTTGTAATCTTTTTATGGTGAAATAAGCATATACATGTTGATGATTGTTGTTTGAGTTTCAAAATGATATCTAAAGATGTTTTCATGAAATATATGTGGTTGTTATTTGAAACACATAAACTTTAGGTGGTTTGATGTGACGCGAGTATGAAATCCACCTATGCTTTAAAGAATGCGTGCAAGGTATTTGATAAAATGCCTAGGATGCTAGAAACCTATAATTACATGATTCCATGATATCTAACTAACAAGTTCATATTAGCTATACACTTCCATTTGAATTTCCATGATATTTATGTGTTGTTGTTGTGGCATGACGCATGTGTGATAATGTAAACATGAATTATATATGAGAAATGTATCCATGCTCTCCCTACCATGTTGAGATGTGAATAAATACATGAAGTATACTATCCCCTACTTATAATATTGTGAATTGTGGACTCTAATCTTGTGATCAAGTCATGTCATGTGTGTCAGTTTCCTTCTATCGAGTCCTGGGAGTATTCGTACCCAAAAAATATATTTGTGTGGCTAGATCCATTTTAATGTGCCATGATAAATCTCAGTCAAGCTATACTCTATAGAACTCAATCAGTCATGTGACTCAGAAAACATCAAAAATCTCATGATCTCAGTTAACTCTCAGATAATAGTACTACTCCGTCAGTCAACGGATGTCAGTTATTCGGCCCATGTACAGCCAGTTGAATCATGTTCAGTCCCTTCAGATGGGAGTAGAAGTTAGCCCCAAGTGAACCCAAGGATGGGAACTCACGTGGCAGTTCAGGGTGTGATTCTTAGCAGTCATCCATGTGTTCCAGAACTACATAGCTAGCGTAGGTTGAGACATCTTAACCTGTCAAATTAGGGTTGATGAGGTGTCTTAAACTATCAGTTTAGGGTCCCACCATTCTCACTTTAAGTACCTACCAGATAAGGGTCACTCACAACTGTCCTTACCAGTGGTGCGGTATTAACACCCCTCCAGTCGGGGCAGAGATTGGACCTCAGCTTAGCCGTAGTTGTAGACATTGGGCATGTTGGTTAAACAACTACCTCCCACAATTTTAGTTTCAGTCTCAGTAAAAGAACTCAGACAGTTCTTCAGATATCAGTATACCAGGACTGTTAGATACAGTCAAATTCAGTTATAGCACGGGACTCAGAGAGTTCTACCAGATTCAGGACTGTTACACACAGTCGCTCATGTTATCAGAACTACATTTCTAGTTATGTTGTAGGTTACAGATTTAGATACCACGTACTCATGATCTCAGTTACTATCTATGTAGTTTTGTACTCTTACGTTCATATCAGTCAATCAATTAGCATTATTCATGCATGTAAACCTTTTTCATTGTCCTACCTCACTTGTATACTCAGTACTCCAGTTGTACTGATGCATTTGCGCTATGGTGCTTTCTTTTCATGTTACACCATAAGTACAGAGCACGAGTTCCAGACCAGCAGTAGCTTTTGAGTAGCAGTGTTGCAGTGATTCCTCATCCATTCGAGGATAATATGATTTGATTTATTCATTTATTACTTCAGTTAAGTTTTACGGAGTTAGTTGGAGACATGTTCCTTCAACTCCTTATTCAGACAGTACTTAGAGTCTTTCAGATTTAGTCAGATTTAGCTATTAGATTTAGTATTCAGTTTTATATTCACTTGTTTTGGGTATTCATTACCCCATGGATGTTACTATATCTCTTCAGATTAACCTTATGGCCTACATGTTCAGGTTTTCCGCATTTTATATGTATATTATGCAGTGTACAGGTACAAATATCAGTCATGTGTTAGCTTGTGGTCCCTCGGGGTCATGAGCACCGTGTAGCATTTCGATTCAGAAAATCGGGGCGTTACATGTTTATTCTACAACCATACCATTGCCGATAGGAAAATAAGCACGGAAAAAACAAATTATGTTGGCTATGATATACCCCAACCCCTAACTAAAAACTGCGTACTATCCCCAATGCGCTAAAATAATATAAAATAAAGGGAATTGAGAACATACCTGGGATGTACTAAGTGTCTAACCTTGGGTTTCCTCCCAAGAAATGCCTGATTTACTGTAGCGACACAACTCAGCTTCCTTTGCAACTCAGACTTCGCCAAGGTCCATGTCAACACAGACTCTAACTTCCTCCAGGTTTCCATGTAGTGCTTCACTCTCTGCCCATTTACCTTGAACGGGATATCACCATCACGTTTTATTTCAATAGCACTATGTGGGAATACCTTAACCACAGTGAATGGTCTAATCTATCTAGATTTCAGCTTGCTAGGAAACAAGCGCAGTTTAGAATTATACAATAAGACCAAATCACCGGGTTTAATATTTTTTTATCAATTTTCTTGTCGTGATAAAGCTTCATTATTTATTTTTATATAGATGAGCTCTCATAAGCACAGAGTCGGAATCCTTCCAACTCAATCACCTTTCTCAACCATAAGTTTTCTACATTACGCCACTCAAAATTTAACCCTTTCAACTCCTATGGTGCCTTATTCTAAAGCTTAACCGATAAATGGAATGTATTTCCATATACAAGTTGATATGGTGAGGAACCTATAAGAGTCTTATAGGATTTTAGGTAGGCCCATAATGCATCATCTAACTTTCTAGACCAGTCAACCCTATTGGCATTCACAGTCTATGCCAATATGGACTTTATCTCTATTGGAGACTTCCACTTACCCACTAGTTTGAGGGTGATAAGGTGATGCCACCTTATGACTTACACCATATCTATCAAGCAGGGCTTTGACAAACAGTTGCAGAAGTGAGAACCACCATCACTGATAATTGCATATGGACTGCCAAATCGAGAAAAAATATTTTTCTTTAAAAGGGCGATGACTATTCTACCTTCGATATCTGGAGGTGCAATTACCTCCACCTATTTTGATACATAGTCAATCTCTACAAAAATATATCTCATGCCATAAGAGCTCATAAATATGCCTATGAAATCGATCCCCCACTAATCAAACAACTCCAACTCTAGAATGGGTATCATGGGGAGTTTATGGCGCCATAAAATATTGCCTTGACGCTGACAGTGGTCACAGGCTTGTGCAAAATCATAAGCATCCTTATAAATTGAAAGCCAGTAAAAAATACAATGAAGAATTTTGTAGGATATATGTTTGCCACTGTGGTGACCCCTAACTAGTGATGAATTACAAGCCCCTAGAATGCTCATTATCTCTATCTTTGGAATGCATCTCTAGATCAGACCATCAGCACAGATCCTAAATAGATACAGCTCATCCCAAAATAACTTCCTTACCTCGTGCATCAATCTTCTTCTTTGCTGGAAGAATAGGTCTTCTGGGACAACATCGCTTTCCAAAACCCTTCTCGCATCAGGCACTAATAATTTTTAAACATCTAATTAGATCAGGAATCATTAGTTAGCAAAATTAGAAAACTAGGGAATCAGATCTTAAGATGCCACCAACACTCGCTCATCAGGAAAGGCATCGTCTATCTTAAAATCATCCCCTAATGTCTGTATAACCTCATACTCAAGTCAGGAAAAATGGTCTGCAACTTGATTTTCTTTCCCTTTCCGATCCTTTACTTCAAAATCAAACTCTTGAAGCAAGAGAACCCAATGAATTAATCTTGTCTTGGCATCTTTCTTCGACATCAAGTATCTCAAGGCTGTGTGGTCAATGTGCACTATGACCTTAGTCCCAATAAAATAAGACACAAATTTTTCAAAATCAAAAACCACCACAAATAGCTCTTGCTCTGTAATTGTATAATTTTCTATGTAGGGTTTAAATATTTGTTGGCATAGTAGATAGGATGCTGTATATTTTCTCTTCTTTGGCCTATAACATCTCCCAAGTACATTCTGCTAGTATAGGACATTATCTCAAATGGTTCAGACCAGTATGCAGACATAATAATGGGAGCCAAAATCATCGCTCCTTCAGGCATTTGAAAGCCTTGAAGCAAGAATTATCAAACACAAATTTTACCTCTTTCTCTAAAAGCTTGAATAGAGAATTTCAGATTTTAGAGAAGTCCTTGATGAACCTCCTATAAAAACTTGCATGCCCTAAAAAGCTTCGTATGCCTCTGACTAACACTGGTGATGGTAATTTTTCAGTCACCTCGATCTTTGTTTTGTCCACCTCAACACTATTTTTTGAGATCTTATGCCCTAGAACGACACCTTCTTTCACCATGAAGTGGCATTTTTCCTAGTTTAGCACCAAATAGTACTCTTCATATTTCTATAGTACACTGGTCAAATGGGTCAAACAGTCATCAAATGAGTCCCCAACCACTAAAAAGTCATCCATGAATACTTTGATAGTGTCTTCCATCATACCAGAGAATATTGACGTCATATATCTCTGAAAAGTGGCAAGCACATTACATAACCCGAATGGCATCCTCTTGAATGCAAAGGTCTCATGGGGGCAAGTGAAAGTATACCCAACCCCTGCCTGCTAATATACCCAGGATCTAATCCATTAATGGCATAGAGAAGTGGTCCTTTTGTGTCCACTTGTTCATCTTTCTGTTATCCACGCATACTCTCCAAACGGTCACTAGACACATCGGTACTAATTCATTCTTTTCATTTGGAACCACTTTAATTCCACCTTTCTTTGGCACGCATTGAATCAGGCTTACCCACTTGTTGTCTACAATAGGAAAAACTACCCCAGCATCTAACCACTTGATTATCTACTTTTTCACTACCTCTTTCATTGGAGGATTCAGTCGTCTTTGGTTCTCAATAATGGGAATTTTGTCCTACTCAAGCTGTATTTTCTGTGTGCATAAACCTGGTAAAATCCCTACAATGTCTGTAATGGTCCACCCAATTGCTCTCTTGAATTTCTGCAATACTAATGTCAAATCTCCCACATGATCTCCTACCAAATCTACTGCAATGATCACCGATAAAGTTTTGTTGGCCACCAATAATGCATACGAAAAATGTGAGAGAAGGGACTTCAATTCTAATACCAGTGGCTCCTCAATAGATGGTTTTCCAGGAGGTGTAGTTCTATTCTTTAAGTCAAGATCTATCTTCTTAGGGGCATATTTGTAATAACCTATGCCATGTAGTGCATGAACCATATTATCATATTCATCTATCCCGTCACTCTCAAATTTTATGATCACTACTGCTAATGCTTCTACCCTTAATCTTTCTCAATAGGCACATCTACTGCAACCACATCATCATCCACAACATCTATCACTGCTAACTCTCTCATGTTATTAGGAAGTTGAACTATCATGCATATATTTAATACTATTTGCTCATTGTTCCATTTGAAGGTGATCTCTTTTAGGTCCATATCAATCAACACCCAAACAGTGGAAAAAATGGGTCTATCCAAGATAATTGAAGATTGGGCATACACTTCACAGTCTAAAATCATGAAATCTATCAGATAAGTAATGATTCCACCCTCAATTCTATACTGCGCACAATACCTACTGAATTCTTTACAGATGAATCAGCCATCAATAGCCTTACAGATTTAGGCTTGAGTTCTACTAACCTCAACCCCATGTATATCACCAATGGCATTAGATTTATTACTGCTCCCGATCACATAGATCTTGATTAATATCATAAGGCACAATAGAACATGGGATGGTGACTGCACCAGGGTCCTCTTTATTTTCTACTGATGGTGTATAAGAATTCATGCTAAACTATTGCATTATATCTTGAGCTCTTCTGCATCCCAGTCATCACTTTCAAAATCAATATCACTACAAGTCATCTTCTTAAATTCTGCTTCAGGTGGCTCATCTGTAATAATATTATTCTTTTGCTCATTAGTAGCAGGCAAAAAGTTCTCATCAATTGGGGAACCACTCCTAGTGTTAATATCCATACAGTGAACAAGTGTCGGAGGATTTTCCATAGTATCACAAGGAAGGGTACCTGTCTATATTTGCTCCAAAGTGGTAGAGACTTACCCATACTTTCGCTCCAACTATTTGATAAAAGTTGCATGTGATTCAACCTTCTGGGTCAATCCTAAAATATCGACCTTGAGTTCTTTAAGGAAAGTTTCTTGGATCTCTTGACTCGTAATCATCTTAGTCAACATTTCTTCTATTCTTGATTCCACATCTCGTCTGCCAGGTGGAATGTATTTTTCTCTATCAGCATAAAGTTCTAACCTTGATTTCCTTTATCTTGGGCTCGAAAACCCACAAACTGACAATCCACATACTTTGCCTCATCTAACTCAGACTCATGTACCCTAGAAACTGCACCTTATGCCCCTATTACATCAACTTTTTTTAGAATTTATTATTACAAATTACTTGGCCAACTCGTCAATATCTATCCTTAATAATGAAATATCCTGAGCTATAGCATCCTTATTTACTCTCCACTCACCGAAATATCCAATGGAACAAATATTAGAACCTCTCTCAACCTCCCAAGTTCGCCACCCTCGGTTACTTAATGAGATCTGATCCATAATACTCAAAGCTATCTCCCATCGTAATCTCATAAAGGCTCTTTTGAAGATATTGTCTGCCATTGCTCGAGAACTAATAATCAGGGCTCTATAGAATATCTCTAACAAGCTTGTCCTTGAAACCGGTGATTGGGTACCATGCTAAGCTTTTTCTTGAAGCTAAACTATTCCTCATACATAGATTATAACAGTAGCTGCCTAAAATTATAAATCTCGTCTTTCAGCTGCAACATTCTAGATAGAGGAAAAAATCTATTAAAGAATTTTTTGCATAACTTGTTCCATGTAGTGATGGACCCTTTTTGAAGTTCCCCCCGGCCATAAAGATGTTTCTCCAGTAAGTGATAAGGAAAACAGCATCAGTCTCAGTGCCTCCTGATCTACCCCAGGTATGGTATATGAAGTGTAAATCCTCGTAAAATTTTCCATATGCATGTTTGTGTCGTCTTTAGGAAACACCGCAAACACACCCTTTAAGTATAAGAGTTGAATCATAACACTAGAGATTTTGAACTTGACATCAGGGCCAAAAGAGGAGGACTGATGGATCTAGTATATGCCGACTTAACGTATCCCATGTCTTATTTATCATCTATATATGGTTGCATATATTGATATGTTGGGATAACTTGAATACGGACATCTCTAGCTCTATTTTGATTTCCACCAAGTACTGCTCGGCAGTTTGCTGCTTGTCTCGGCTCAGTTAGCTCTGCCTCCTAAGATACCCTATAAGCTTCTTTTGTAACCCTTCTCTCTATTGTAGTTTGAAATAAAATCTCACCAGTCTATCGATCAACTATATCATGTACTCCTTCAGGAGGAGCGGGAGGTAAAGTATCACGAACCCTTTCATGATTATCTTTTTTCTGTTCAACCATCCGACTAGGTGTTTTTAGGATCCTCTTTGGATTCGGATTCTCTAGGAGTAAGGGATCATCTCTACTCCATGTGCTAGGCATACACAAGCGTATACCCAACTAAGAACAAAAACAAAAGAAAGACCCAAAAACTGCAAGTACTTAATTTTACAAATCAACACCGTATTACCCGGCAACGGCACCAAAATTTGGTGACGTCCAAGCTACACCTCCACTCTAAAGATTAAACGGTTTCTGCCAAATATAGTAACCCAATAAAGGTTGGGGTTAAATCCCAAGGGAATACGTAGACCGTGTCTCTCAGTTGTTGTAACCAACGGGAAGAAATAGAAAAGTAAATGGGGGCTTTTGAATAACAATATCGAACAAGTGGTGAATATCAACTTCGATTGTAATCAGTCGTAGGTTAACACTAGGACTGCGCACCCTATGACCTTACAACTCCGTAGGCTTATCGTGATTTGGTGGACCAACCTGATACCTTGCATGCAGAATTGATAAGTTATGTACCTTCTACAGTCTTTTGGACGAGCGGAAGGATTTCACCCTTTACCTTTAGAGTCTCAGGATGTCGCCTTACTAACCGTTATCTTGATCCCAGTTAACTATTACCCTTTTAGTCTCTAGTTATTAGATAAAATCTAAACATCTTACTTAGATAAAACCTAGTAGCGTGGATCGGCAGTTAAAATCAAAATAACTATTTTCATTATCTTTTCCTAGTCACTACTCCTCTTTTAGAGTAAGTAGCAATAATCTAGGCGGGATCCTAATGTTTGCAACCGCTAAGATAACAGTTAAAGTGAAGATAATATAATGCATGCATTGGTATCAGTTCAGAACAATAATAGCACTTGCCCTACTTTGTCAATACATTAGGGTTTCCACAACCTTAGCTAAAGTTTTTTAGCCACTCATGCGTGTGAAGTAATCAACAACATTCATAATTGAAAGAATAAGATAAAATCAACAACATGCATCGTGCTTACAGAGAAATGTATTGTATTTAATAACATAATCCTAGTGTTTCTCAACCATCAAGGACTAATTCACTTTAGTTCTATCGAATCAAAAGCGTTTACCAAAAACAATCCGAAATCTCCAAGTAGTTAATCCTGCTAAGGCATTAACATATGAAATAGGGATTGGAAATCCTATTGTCTTGTCACTACTCTCTTTTCTGAACAACAACCTTTCTCTCAAACAAGTTGTGTTTTAAGGCACATC
Source organism: Capsicum pubescens (assembly GCA_030864215.1). Taxonomy (NCBI): domain Eukaryota; kingdom Viridiplantae; phylum Streptophyta; class Magnoliopsida; order Solanales; family Solanaceae; genus Capsicum; species Capsicum pubescens. The sequence goes on along the minus strand of CM061538.1, from coordinate 93,894,824 downwards.
CTCTATGTTTGCAACCACGAGAATTCAAAATAAACGAAGAGAGTATGATGTAAACAAATCAATGCATAATGAATTCAAAACCCAAAGTAATAGATTGTATGCTACAAGGCTTCCATAACCCTAACTAATAAACTTAGTTACTAATGAATAAAATGAAAATCATCATAAATATATTCATCATACCAAAAACTAGAAGACGATCTTGGTGTGCGAATACTGAAAACAAGCGAGATAAACGTTTCTCTCTCTCTCTCCTCAAGCTAAGCCGCCTTTCTCCTCTCTCAGAATAATACAGAATAATGAAAAATGAATAAAAATTCAGCATTAAGCCTTTTAATAATATTTTCTCTCATAATTGCCTTCTAAGTCCCTGAACTAATTATAAATGACAAACTAGTCTTGGACATAGTTTCTAGGCACCACATTTGGTCCAGATTGCTACTCTCTCTTGTGTCATGTGCCAACCCCATTCCATAGTCTCATAATGTCTTCATCTACCTTATTAATACCTGAAATCATGCTAATCACATTGGTTATCTCAATTACATAGAAGTAGAGTAAAAACATAAGAAACTAGGCACTTTGTTCTCTAAACTTAGCTAAAATATGGATAAATTATGGTGTTTAGGCGTATAAATACACCCAAGATCACCACCCTACACTTAAAGCTTTGTTCGTCCTCGAACAACATATCAATTTATGCATACTAGACAAGCCTTAGCACCCACAAAGGAAGACAAGATGCTCAAATAGGCTCACACAACAATTATGAACAAGAAGTAGATTCATGGATCATTACTAAAGAAAACCTACCCTCAAGAATAGACTCATTAAGTTGGAAATTTCTTGCATATCGTTTAAGCAAAGAAATCATATAAATTACCCAACCTTCATCAACCATGTGCCCTCACAACAAGAGAGTTACCCATAATCACTCACAATCATGCAATTTCTAACAAAATGGGTACAAGAATCAAGTTGCGCTTACTCTCACAAAGAATTCTCAAATTACAACTGATGACCATATGCTTTCCCTTAGTGTAATACTCCACTAATATCAGAATGCTAAGATTAGAATCAATTAGGTCTTTTACGGGTTGTAATGCAATCTAAAGGATGGGTAGGAACTATTTTGGCCATAAATAGTAACTATCTTCCCTAAGCGCTTTAATCCACAACATTATGCAATTAAGACCAATCTCTAACAACCAATTTCCAATTTTGCTATCTTCACAGATTTGCTTTTCACCCCAACTCGTTAAGCTTAATTAACAACACTATGGTGGGAGTATGCAACCCTTTCAAATATTTTTTGTTTTGCACCCTTTTCATGTTATGCACCCCAATAATATCCACCCTCAACTTAAGCGATCTGTTTTAGTTGAGGTGCACAATGTCCAAGAAAGACCAAGGCCAAAACAGGTTCATTATAACAAGTCCGGGATAAAATTTGAAATTTTTTCAGCAATTTTTGCTACTCCCAACCACATCAATTTCACATGCCAATAACTAGACTTTGGGGCATCAATTTCACCTTTTTCCTCTAATTGTCAAACTCCTAACTCAAATTGATTTTACATTAAAGCGCTTAGGAGCTTTTGGATCAAATTACGGTCTATTAAAGAACAGAATAGACTACATATGAGGCTAACAAAAGAACAAGCTAAAGGCTTAACGGGGCTAGCAAAGATAATGTACAAAGGTAGGTCAAAAGAAGATATGAACAATGGCTATCAAAGAAATGCCTAAATCATCTCCTAAACTCACAATCTTTGTTTCGCTTTGCACACACACCAGGAAAGTTCTAGCATCAGTTGCAATAAGGGATATACAACAGTCTTACACACTCATGGCACATGGTCAACTCAATTAGGAGCATTATAGATTCTCGACCCAACAATTACATGAATTCAAATAAAACCAACAATCACAACAAGAGTCACAACTAGAGCCTAGGTGTTTCAAACGTAATGATCCATCACATACTTATGTTATAATGTCATGTGACCCACAAGAACAGTTTCATGTAATTAAATGACTAATTTTATCTTAAGACGGTTGTCATCCATCCATCATCGAGAAAAGCACCTAATTATGACTACATAACTAACAAAATAAACAAAATAATTAATCCTATCACCGAAGAATACTAAGGAGAAGGTCCTATTTTCTTACAAAACAAGTAGAAAAGTATCCAGCCACCCCACACTTAAGCTCAGCACTGTCCCCAATGCAAATAACAAGATAAAGAACTTGGCTAGTAGTACTCCTCATCCACATTCGGAGTCATGCCACCTGCATGGAGATCATCATTGGAGCCATTTTTCCTGTATTCATCCTATCATCCATGTCAGCCATATATAATGACTATAATTAAGATGGAGATGGTGAAGTCACCACCCCACACTTAATTTGTTAGTATCAACCAATTAAGTGTTTTTATCGGGTACTCAGACTTCACCGACATACACTTTGACATGGTGCATCAACATTAGTCACAATATAATTCATTCACTTCAATTCCCCCAATTCTATTTCAATAAAGCACTTTTTGAACAGAATCATGCTCTACACTTTCATCCATACAAAATATACAAAACACCTTCACTTTCACAACATCGCCAAGGAAAGAATTTAATTCGTAATCCTTAAGAAATCAATTAACAATAACATAGAGTCACAATAACTAAGGATTAAGAAAGTAAAACTTACCTTGAAGATGGAAGATCAATGAAGGACAAAGAGAATGGTGAGAGCTCAGTATTGTACGGCTTAAGGGTGAAATAAGGATGAATTTGGGAATTTAAGGTGTGAAGTATATTGAAAGAATGAAATATGGGTCGGGTTGATCCAATAAAAAATGGGTACTTATATTTAAAAAATTTCACAGCATATACGATTGGAAATGCGGCATATACCCTATCGCCTATATTTTCATGTGCGGCGCATAGGGTATCGCCTAGTTGAGGCAGTGGGCATAGGCGATTGGAAATGCGGCGCATACTCTATCGCCTATATTTACATATGTGGCGCATAGGGTATCGCCTAGTTTAGGCAGTGAGCATAGGTGATTTACAATGCGCCACATATCTAATTGTACACCTTAAGATGTGCGGCGCACTCTTGGTCGGAAAGGTCCATACCGCGGGATCAAAGCCCCCGTACCCCCATCGAGGTCAGTGGTGGGCTTCGGGATCAGTCCTATCGGCCCGATCCCTATGCTACCACTACAGACCTTATTGAAAGTCACAAAATAAAGTCGCACCGTAAAACTTTTTGGGTCGGATTAACATAATTCGAGGCACGACTCTAATGCAAATCATACTTGAGCCTTACACATTTGACCACTCCAACTTACCTGTAATGTTCCCATCACTCCTAAACTTACCACCATTGACATAGCTCAATTCCAAATCAAATTTGGTACTAATCTCCTCCTTAGTACTTCATGCACCTATACTTACTCAAAAATAACAAAAATGATTAGAATGATGGGTTGCCTCCCACCAAGCGTCGTAGTTTCGATCGTGGCTTGAATCTTCTTTTTGAATTTTTGTTTAACATGATAAAGTGAAAATAAAATCATGGGTTGCCTCCCATGTAGCGCTTGATTTAACGTCGCGGCACGACTCGATTATCTTGACTACTCATACTTTGTCAAGATACATCGATGATACCATTTGTACCTCATTTGTTGGATCAAGACAATACTTTATTCCTAGTCCAACCACTTTGAAGTCACTCACATCCTTGCTTGCAATTTCAACCAAACCAGCTATGGTCTCCACAAAAGACATATCCTTAACTGGTACATTTCACTCATCTTCGTAGAATACATCAACAATTGAGAATACACTCATCTCCTTTTGTTGTTTCATAGACCGACATACTTCAAAACTAACTTCTTTCTCATTGAGCCTAAATTTTAGCTCATTAAGCTCCATGTCAACTAACACTCTCCCAGTTGCTAAGAATGGTCTGCCCAAAATTATGGGTACTTCAAAATCCACTTCGCAATCAAGGATTACAAAGTCGGCAGGAAATATAAAATCAGCAACTTTTACAAGTACATCATGTAGAATCCAAATCGGCCTTTTTACCGATCTATTCGCCATTAGAAGCTGCATATTGATGGGCGTAGGATCTCCCAAACCTAGTTTCTTAAAAACCGTCAATAACATAAGATTTATACTTGCCCCAAGATCACAAAGGGTCTTTTTAAACTTTAGCAATCCAATCATACATAGAACAGTAAATGCTCCCGGATCATCTTTTTTCTGGACAATAGATCTTATAGCAATAGCACTACAATGATGAAGATTGTCTACCATTTCATAGCTCACAGTCTTTTTCTTCATCACCAGGTCTTTCAGAAACTTAGCATATCCGGGCATCTATTCCAGTGCTTCAACTAAAGGCACATTCACTGTCAACTGCTTCAACATAGCCATGAATTTGCTAAAGTTGCCATTATCTTCTTTCTTATTTAATCGTTGTGGAAATGGGGTGGTGGCCTTGGTATTTCAGTTCGAACAACTTCTACTTCTTTTCTTATGCCATGTTTCATATCACTAACATGTTTCTGCTTGGGTGGTTGTTCCATTTCTGCACTTTTCTTTTCTGAACCTCCCAACTTCACAGGCACCACTGGAGATTCATCAATCATCTCCCAATCCATTTCAACTACATCAGTATGAGAGGATGCTACCAATACTGGATTGGACAACATCTTACCGCTCCTACTGGTAATGGCCATACACGATCCATCATTCCACGGATTTTGAACTGTATCACTTGGTAGAGTCCCATTCTGTCTTTAATTGAAAGCTGCGGATAATTGGCTCATCTGCTACTCCAATTATTTAATAGCAATTAAGTGCGAATTTACTAGTTGACTCATGGAAGATATGTCACTCTTCATGGTAGTCACCCCAGAATTAGTCATCTCAACCCCCTTTAATAGTTTCTCCATCATGTCCTCCATGGATATTTTGCCTGAACTGGTAGCAGAATTATCACAACTTCTAGGAGGTACATACAGTCCACTCCTGTCATTTTTATTCTTCCAATCTCCTTGATGGTTCCAACCTTGGTTTCCTTGACCATCGGTCTGGAAACCCCCTGATTATGCAAGTAGTTAGCCTCTTCCTCTGTGTTTGATTCAGCTCCCTTACCGTAGGACCCTACAGCTTTTACCTTTTCTATATTCCTTGATAGCAAATATTTTGTAAGCAGATCCATCTGGGTTTTGATGTGAGCCATATCCTAATCACGCTCCTCTTCTCTCCTACGCTGCTCTGCTGATAATACACTAGACCCAGTATTTCTTGCTACCACAAAATCTCTGGTGTGCCAAGATCTACTTGTCTTAGTCATATTTTCTAACATGTCTGCAGCCTCAGTAAAGGTGAGCTCCATAAAATATCCTCCTACAGCATTATCCACTATTGGCTTTGTAAGTGCGTTCAAAGCTCTGTAGAAGATTTCCATCAAGTGTTCGTCAGTCATCTTATGGTTTGGGCATTGAGTCAACTTCTTTTTAAACCTTGCCCAAGTCTCATGCAAAGCTTCATTGGCCAATTGCCTAAAGTTTCTGATCTCATCCCTCAACTGTAACATTCTGGAGGGCGGAAAGAACCTTTCTAGGAAATCTCCTTTCAATTGCCTCCAGTTTGTTATTGAATCAGGAGTCATCTTATTCAAACCCATCGTTGTCTCTCCAGACAGAGACAGTGGGAACAATCTTAAACGAATAGCATTTTTTCCCACTCCAGGATTATCAAATGACTTACAAATACTGATGAAATTCACCAAATGTAGATTTGGATCATCACCAGGTAATCCACAAAAGAGTTCTTTCAGATTCAGTAGTTGGATCATAGTACTAGTGATGTTGAATTTCACCCCAGGAGCTAGTGGTGGTAGAATGATTTCCCCTGTAGATCCAGTTCCATCTAAATCATCCTCATCATTGTCAAAATCAAACTGTGCAGCTTGACGATCTGGTCTTCGTCTGAATGGACGATTTTGATTTACAGGTGCAACTACCCCTGCTGCACGCCTCCTATTAGCTGGGTCAATTAAATCATCATCTCCCAGTTCCTCCTCATCTAGATTAGGTACCCGACCTGGGTTATCTATATTCTGTAGATTTAATTGAGCATTAGCCAAAGCAGCTAATCTTTCAGCTTCCTGTTGGTTAGCCATTCTTTCAATGAGATGAGGTTCAGGATTGAAGGGTAATAATGGTTCTCCTGAACTTCTGGTTTGTGGCATAAACAACAATGATCCTATAATGAACAAAAACAATAAATAAACATAAAATCAGGAAACTTGACTAATAGTCAATTAACACACATAAACTCAATCGACAACCGTATTCCCCGGCAACGGCGCCAAAATTTGATAACGCTCAAATTACACCTCTCTTACGAGAGAGTAAGCGGTCATTGTCAAATATATAACCAAACTAGGTTGGGGTCAAATCCCACAGGGAATATGGTGTTAATTAAGTTGTGTGCATATTAGTTGACTTTTAATCGTTCGTTTTCGTAAAATAAATAGGGGGATTTGATTCAGTTCACATATTAATGGTTTCAGTTTAACAAGATGAAAAATGTGTAGTAGTATTCAAATTCAGAGAAATAGAAAGCTAAGGTTATGTCCACCTTGTAGCTTTCAATACTTTCTAACTATGGGCTTTACGAATTCATACATGCATCGTGCTTAAAGAGAAACGTATTGTATTTAATAACATAATCCTAGTGTTTCTTAACCATCAAGGACTAATTCACTTTAGTTTTCTCGAATCAAAAGCGTTTACCAAAAACAATTCAAAATCTCCAAGTAGTTAATCCTGCTAAGGCATTAACATATGAAATAGGGATTGGAAATCCTATTTTCTTGTCACTACTCTCTTTTTCGAACAACAACCTTTCTCTAGAACAAGTTGTGTTTTAAGGTACATCCTCTATGTTTGCAACCACAAGAATTCAGAATAAACGAAGAGAGTATGATGTAAATAAATCAATGCATAATGAATTCAAAACAAAAATGAATAGATTGTATGCTACAAGGCTTCCATAACCCTAACTAATAAACTTAGCTACTCATGAATAAAACGAAAATCATCATAAATATATTCATCATACCAAAAACTAGAAGACGATCTTGGTGTGCGAATACTGAAAACAAAAGAGATAAACGTTTCTCTCTCTCTCTCCTCAAGCTAAGCCGCTTTTCTCCTCTCTCAGAATAATACAGAATAATGAATAATGAATAAAAATTCAGCATTAAGCCTTTTAATAATCTTTTCTCTCATAATTGCCTTCTAAGTCCCTGAACTAATTATAAATGACAAACTAGTCTTGGACATAGTTTCTAGGCGCCACATTTGGTCCAGATTGCTACTCTCTCTTGTGTCATATGTCATCCGCATTCCATAGTCCCATAATATCTTCATCTGCCTCATTAATACCTGAAATCATGCTAATCACATCGGTTAGCTCAATTACATAGAAGTAGAGTAAAAACATAAGAAACTAGGCACTTTGTTCTCTAAACTTAGCTAAAATATGGATAAATTATGGTGCTTAGACGTATAAATACACCCAAGATCAACCACCCCACACTTAAAGCCTTGTCGTCCTCAAATAACTCTTTACTCTAAGAATCATAAACTGAGGAGACTCCACACATCTAATACATGCAAGACGCTCAAGCAAGTACTATAATGACAATACAGAATGTAAATTTCTACACTAAGCATGCTATGTACACAATTGAAAGTTCAAGAACACTACTCAAAAACATCCTAGCCTCAAGAATTGACTCAACAAGTGGAAAACTCATGCATACTGATCAATAAAGGACATCATATGACTTACCCATATTCATCAAACATAAGCCCCTCACATCAAGAGAGTTACCCATAATTAATCACAATAAAAGCATTTTCCAATCGATTGTGTACAAGAATCAAAATTCATTCACTCTCACAAAGAATTTACAAGTTACAAATAATGAACCATAAGCTTTCCCTTAGTGTAGTACTCCATTAATATTACAATATTGAATATTAGGATCAAATAGGTCTTTAATGGTTGTAATATAGGCTAAGGGGTGGTAGGAACTATTTTGGCTTAATAGTGACTATCTTCCCTAATCGCTTTAACATATCACATTTTTACAATTAAATCACCTCTAACAACTAGATTACACCACTTGTGTCTACCCCATTCATTTGTTTTCACCCTATCTTATTAAGCTCATTTACAAAAACTATGGTTGGAGTACACTAGGTACATATCTTTCAATTTCATCCTTTTTCGCACCCACTTTATGATACGCACCTCTATGATAACCACCCTTAACTTAAGAAATTTGCCTTAGTTGAGGTGCACAATGTTCGAGAAGGACCTAGGCCAAAACAGGTTCATTGTAACACAATAGGGTTAAAAATAGGAACTTCTTTCAAACCATTTCGCTAACTCCCTACCACAACAATTGTACACACCAATAACTACTACTTTAGGGCTTTACTTTCATTTTTTATCCTCTTAATCTCAAACTCCTTACTCAATTAATTTTACACTAAAGAGCTTAGGGGATTTTGGATCAAATTTAGGTTTATCAAATAAAGGATTTAGGCTACGTATAGGGCTGCCAAAGAAAAAGCTAAAGGCTCAATAGGGCTGACTAAGATTAAGAACAAAGGTAGGTCAAAAGAGGTATGAAATAAGGCTATCAAAGAAATGTCTAAATCATCTCCTAAACCCACACTCTTTATTTTATATTGTACACACACCAGGCAAGTTCTAGCATCAAGTGCAAGAAGGAATATACAACAACCTCATATCACACATGCCACATGCTTAACTCACATAGGGTCATCATAGACATTCAACCACACAATAGCGTGAATTCGAAATTTAAGCCAATAAGTAGAAGAGTCATAATCATGAGCCTAGGATTCTAAAAAGTAGTAATTCACACACTCAACATGCTTTTTACAACCAACACACTTGCATCATCTAGTCAAATATAGCACTAACGAGAACATATTACTTATTCATAACCTAAAAAAATTTAAATTTACCCTAAAAATGGGAATTTCATCACTCCATACTTAAAAATTTACTTTGTCCCCAAAGTATACTCAAAAGGTTGAGAAAGAAATACTCCCTGAGGCCTGTAGGTCTAGCTTATAGCATCTTTATATTTCAAGAGGGTCCGGGGGACCCTATACTTAGTCTTCTCCATGCTCCTTAGCTCAGGTTTTCCTGGTACTCAGACTTCCCATCAACCTGTGACTCAACAAAACAGAAACTAGAGAAGTAAAACCTAAAAATACTAAAAATAAAACATACCTACTTAACTTGGGTTGCCTTCTAAGAAGCGTCTGATTTAGTATCGCGGCACGACCCAATCAACTTTTTCCTCCACCTTGAGGATATGAATTTCACCCCCAACTTCACATCCATCTTTTTGCATCACTCATTGGGTGGTGATACAAAGATTAAGGAACAAAGTAATAGATGGTGCACAATAAACCACTTGGCCTTGAAGTGATATGTGTTTTTATGTTGCTTATCCAGTGTAAAATCTAGAATATAGGATTCTTGTTCCGCATCTTCATGCTTTTCCACTATTTCAAATGATTCCACAGATAAGACATCATCTAAACATAATGTAGAAAAGTGCATTGAGTGAGGTCCAACCAATCCCACCTCAAATTTTACACTATCCACAACACCCTTACTTTAATTCACCTTCTCAATTTCAGTCTCAAGAGAAAAATGGCAGTTGAGTGGCTGCGATTCATGTTTTTTCCATAAATTGGGTAGTATCCTCCTCATATTTTTTCTTTTCTTAGTATATGTGGACATGGTGGGGGTGTTATTTTCTTAACATGTTCAAGAACTTTAGTTTTCGAGTACTCAGACTTCCTCGAATTATTAGAAACTTTATTTGCAACCAGTTAAGGAGTCAACTCTGCATATACCCCCAGGTGAGTATACACCTATATTGTAGCCACCATCTGGATCTTCAGGTCTATAACAATTGTACCTGAGATGCTAAAAGTTGTTTCAACATCTCTTCCACATTGCTAGTTTGAGTTGTGGCCTGTATGTTTGGTTATTGTTGTTGAAACTATTGCTGCTAGTTGTTCCATGATTTAATTTGTGGATGAGTCTGCAACATTTAATTATAGGTGTTCACATAATATAGCCTTTGATCATAGCCCAAAAACAACTCTAAATAGGGATTGACAGCGCAAATATCTGCAGAATGACCACTGTTGCCACAAACCATACACCACTTTGCAGTCTGCTCCACAAATAGAACAGTATCCACCTCATCTTGTAGAGGGCCCGTCCATGTGCTTCTATCAAAATCTGGAATATAAGCCTCATGATGGGATCTCATACAAAAACAACAAGAATCATCATCAATCAAAAACCATCTACCCAGGCAGACATCTCAAGAAGTATGAGAAATAAAAAAGAATAAAGAAACTAAAAAAATAAAATTACTAAACTATGTACAACTCAATATAGCAAAACTAAAAATAAGATAGTTACCCAATTTCAAGTCCCAATCAACAGCGTCAAAAACTTAGTAGCACCCAAGTGCACACGCAAGTGTATGTGGTCTCACCAAGTAGTAAAGTGGCCCTGTAGAAACCAAGTATCGATCCCACATCGACTAGTGTTAGACAACTATCCAATTCTAGTATAACTATTGAGATTTACTAGGTGTAAAATCAACCGACAGAGTTTAAGAGTTGTAAACTAAAATTAAAGTAAATAGTGTAAAAAAGTAAGAGCTTGGACAATCAATAAGGAGAAACATGGGGTTAAAGCACATCGAACAGTCATACTACGTTATTGAACTTTATTCGTTAAATCGCTCATCTTGGTTGTCGAATCGTAGGGCTAATCACATGATCATGGTCTCTCGACCTCTAATCTTTTACCTAACTTGGACATTATAACTACATCGTTGAGTGGGGATGTAATAATACAATTAAGTTCTTACAACTAGCATCCTACATGTGAATCAAGAAAGGCTTCTAGGTACATCCCTATCCTAGATGCTAATTCAAATTCTTTATTTCATAAAAGAATAAGAACCCTACTTTGTTCATCCCTATGTTCTATCTTCCTATTCCCTCTTTGGAGATCACAAGGTTGACAATATATATATATTCTAAGGGTGATCAATACTTAAAATAATTAAAAGAAGAATAAAAAAACAACCAAATATAATAAGCAAATCCAACGAAACTAATTCAAACTAATAGATGCTTATCTATATCAACATCAACACATAAATCCTTCAAGAAGTCCATAAAACAAGGCTAATCAAGCTAAAATAGGAACACTAAAGTGTATAAATACATCCAACATCATCACCCCACACTTAAAGACTTGTTCGTACTTGAACAACTCTTTACTCTAAGATCATAAGTTGTGGAGACTCCACACTTATACTACATGTAAGACACTCAATCTAGTACTACAATGACAACACAGAATGCAAGTTTCTACACTAAGCATGTTATGTACACAACTGAAAGTTTGAGAACTCTACTTAAAAACATCCTAGCCTAAAGAATTGGCTCAACAAGTGGAAAACTCACTCTTATTGATCAATAAAAGACATCATATGACTCACCCACATTCATAAAACATGTGCCCCTCGCATCAAGAGAGTTACCCATAATTACTCACGATAAAATCATTTTTCAACAGATTGAATATAAGAATCAAATTTTTCTCACTCTCACAAGGAATTCACAAGTTACAAATAATGAACCATAAGCTTGCCCTTAGTGTACTACTCCACTAATATCAGAATATTGAAGCTTACGATCAGATAGGTCTTTAATGGTTGTAATGTAGGCTAAGGGATGTGTAGGAACTATTTTGGATTAATAGTGACTATCTTCCCTAAGCGCTTTAACACATCATATTTTTACAATTAACTCACCTCTATCAACTAGATTACACCACTTTTGTCTACCCCATCCGTTTGTTTCCACCTCATCTTATTAAACTCATTCACAAACACTATGGTTAGATTATACTATGTCCATATCTTTTAATTTCACCCTTTTCACACCAACTTTACGCTATGTAACCATATGATTACCACTCTCAACTTAAGAAATTTGCCTTAGTTGAGGTGCACAATGTATGAGATAGGCCAGGGCCAAAACAAGTTCAATATAACATACCTGGGTTAAAAAAAGGAATTTTTTTCAAATTATTTTGCTAAATCCCAACCGCAACAATTTTACACACCAATAACTACTACTTTAGGGCTTCACTTTTACCTTTTCTCCTCTTAATCTCAAACTCCTTACTCAATTAATTTTACTCAAAGGAGCTTAGGATCTTTTGGATCAAATTTAGGTTTATCAAAGAAGGGATTTAGGATACATATAAGGCTGCCAAAGAAAAAGTTAAAGGCTCAACAAGGCATACTAAGATTAAGCACAAAGGTAGGTCAAAAGAGGTATGAAACAAGGCTATCAAAGTAATGCCTAAATCATCTCCTAAACCCACACGCTTTATTTAATTTTGTACACACACCAGGAAAGTTCCAGCATCAAGTGCAACTAGGAATATTCAACAACCTCACATCACACATTACACATGCTTGACTCACATAGGGTCATCATAGACATTCAACCACACAATAGCATGAATTTAAAATTTAAGACAACAAGTACAAGAGTCATAATCATGAGCCTAGGAGTCTAAGAAGTAGTAATTCACACACTCAACATGCTTTTTACAACTAATAAACTTGCATTATGCAGTCAAATATAGCACTAATTAGAATATCCTACTTATTCCTAACCTAAAAAATTTTAAATTTACCCTAAAAATTGGGAATTTCCTCAGCTCACACTTAAAAATCTACTTTGTCCCCAAAGTATACTCAAAAGGTACAGATAGAAATACTTCCTGGGGTATCTAGGCCTAGCTAGTAGCATTTTTATATTTCAAGAGAGTCCGAGTGACCCCATACTTAGTCTTCGTCATGCTTCTTAGCTCAGGTTTTCTTGGTACTCAAACTTCCCAACAATTTATGACTCAATAAAACAAAAACTAGTGAAGTAAAAACTAAAAATACTGAAAATAAAACATACCTACTTAACGTGGGTTTCCTTCCAAGAACTTAACAGTGCCCAACCGCAAACGCTAGTGTACATGGTCTCGCCAAATAGTAAAGTGGCCCTTTAGAAACTAAGTATCGATCCCACGGGGACTAGTGTTAAGGAACTATCCAATTCTAGTTTAACTATTGAGATTAACTTGGTGTAAAAGTAACTGACAGAGTTTAAGGGTTGTAAACTAAAAGTAAAGTAAATTATGCAAAAAAGTAAGAGCTTAGGCAATAAATAAGGAGAAACCCGGGGTTGAAGCACTTAAAACAATCATACTACATTATTGAACTTCATTCGTTAAATTTCTCATCTTGGTTGTCGATTCGTAGGGTTAATCTCATGATCATGGTCTCCCGACCTTTAATTGGTTACCTAACTTGGAAATTACAACTACATCATTGAGTAGGGATGTAATAATCCAATTAAGTTCTTAAAGCTATCATCCTACATGTGAATCAAGCAAGGCTTCTAGGTACATCCCTGTCCTAGATGATAATTCAAATTTTTTATTTCATAAAAGAATACGAACCCTAGTTTGTTCATCCCCATGTTCTATCTTCCTATTCCCTCTCTTGAGATCACAAGGTTGACAATATACATATTCTAAGGGAGATCAATCCTTAGAATAATTAAAACAAGAATAAACACGCAACCAAATATGATAACTGAATCCAACGAAACTAATTCAAAATGATAATAGTCATGTTCTTTGCTTTAACCCCTGAAAGGGAGTTTTTAGCCACTAATGGACATAATTATCATCCAAACAAGTGAATTGATGATCAAAACCATACAAAAAACTAAATATAAAGAATATTAAACCTAAAAACATGTAGCAGCAGCTCCCAATATTGTCCACGATTTCACAACGTGATTACAAGACGTATACAGTGTTGTATTTATAGTAGAACTCATCCAAGCCGTGTAGGGAAAGTCCAATGCGTCGCCTTGCATATCTCATGAACTAACCAATGCAATGCCCTGCATTTTGCATGGCAAGACAAATGCATCGCATTTTAAATCTCGTCAAGGGAGTGGTGTGTCGCGGCCCAAACGTGTTGGTTCACTAGAAATAGCCTCCATAATTTCGTCTAAGTGTTCAGTCCATCCTTTATTTTTTGTGTTATTTTTCCTTTAATTCCATATTTTTAAACATCAAAATATCATCAACTTTAACTCACCAAGCATCCTACATAATCAAACACCAAAGATTAGAGCTCAGATCAACAACAATCCATGACGATGAACCAAAAACACGAGCTAAGACTAAGCTAGTTCACATTGATCTTCAACTTATTATTCCGACTCATGGTTACCAATTGAACTTTACACATTAACAACAAGTTGTTCCACATAATATTACATATTTAAAAAAATTGGAATTCAATTAACATATTAGAATACATCGAGAGGGACTAGAACAACACCTAACTCAAGCTAGTAAAACTAGTTTTCTCGCCTAGACATCCAAATGATCCTTTTAAACCCAAACTAATTTGGAAAGACCTTTAAACATTGTAACCACATACTTAGCCACTTACATGCTTATTTATATCAATATCAACACATATAAACTTCAAGAAGTCCTCAAAACAAGGCTAATTAAGCTAAGATAGCAACACTAAAGTGTATAAATACACTCAACATTAAAGCCCAAGGACACTCAAGGAAGTACCCTCCAAATGGGTCAACAAGTGAACTAACAGCACCTCTAAGACTGGGGTAGAAAAACTTGGTGGAACCAAAGCAAGACCCATATCCCCAATACGCTCAACTCAAGGCTCAGTGAAGAGTCCCCTAGAGCTACTCCAAGATGGGGAAGATCCTCGTAGCCATCCACTACCTTGAGCCCATACACAACTTCCAACTCACTCTCTAGACTAGGTTTTCTCCTTAGATAAAGGTTCCATATATCTAACCTCATGAGATCTAGTCATCACCATTTGTGAAAAAAATAGACAAATATAACTTAGAACACAAAGTATGAAGGAACTCTGCACGATAAGGAACAAAATAAGGGAAATTTTCTAAAGATATCATGTAGCCTCGCAAATATAGATACGGATGTCAATGTACCAAGCCACGAAACTCTATTAGATATCCTATTCTTACACCATTAAGACTAATGAACCTAGATCTGGTACAAACTTATCACAACCCAAAAACCAAGGGTTATGATTGATACGTCCAGATCGGCCTTAAGGCTTTTGATGACATCATTCGAGGCTAATACAAAGACGTCCAAGCCATGATAAAGAAAAAAGATCATGGATACATTTGGAGGGACCCCTCTAAGCTCCTAAGCCCATAATTCCATGTTTGGATAATTGCTCGAAGCTTATAGTATGCTTTGAAGAGCCCATGTAGGTTATTTCCAAAACAGCTACTTTTGGGCTATTTTTATAATAGGCTAGTTTATGCAAAGGTAAAAACTATAAATATATGCCTTAGTCATTTCATTAGAAACTTTTGGATGATATATGAATGAATGCTCCTTTGAGAGTGAATTGCAAGCTTAGATTAGCTTGTGTTGACATCTTGTTTAGAAATGTGGGTTGCTCGGGAATTCGATTCCCTTGAGGTCTATGTAAGAAATTGGTATTTGAATCTATTATTTTTAGGGATCTTCGAGTTTGATACACTCATTGGTTCTTCATTCCTTATAGTTTCTTATGTCAATTTACCTATCTTTCTTTTCTTGCATTGTTTACATTTGTCTTCCTTTGGTGGATTTCCATCTTTCATAGCTTGATCTGTATTATTTGGTATCAAAGAAGAGATTGATTTCATTCCTATGAAGTTAATCTTGGGTTTTATACCTTAAAAATCACAAAAAGAAGTGTCAAAAAATGAAAATCCAATAAAAAATATTTATTTTTGTTTTTACCCCTAGGCTGAAACTTTGAGACTTAGATTTTTGTGCCTTTTATGTGTTTCTAGTATTAGATTCTTGTTCCCTAACACTAATAGAGTCTAGATCTCGAATTTGACCTTATTCCGAGTTGATTTGAGTCATCCACCATTGTTGAGCTTTAGTTGAAGAAGCTTGAAGGTGGGATCTCAAATTTAGAAGGTTTTTGTTTAGATTTTGAGTTGAAAAATGTGTTGTTTGTGTTTGGGAGTTCAATGTGTTCTTGGATCTCGAAATTTTATCCAATTCCAAGGTCATTTGCTTAGGGTTGAAGTTTTAATGTTCTTGGTATTGTTCATCATCTTTATATATTGTTAAAAAAGAACATTCAAAAAAGTGGTTGTTTGATCCAAAAAGGAGGTGAGAAAAGGTGTGAAACTTGTTTGTCTTAATGAATATTCCAAGGATATTCCAAGTCTTCCAAAGGAAGAAAGAATCAAAAAGCATCAAAAGGGAATATTCTTAAGGAAGAGTCAAATAAGAGTACAACGAAGGGACAACAAGAAAATACAAAACTCTATTGAGCTTGAAAGAATAATTAAAGGGTCCAATTCCTTGTGTTTCTTCCATCCATTGCCTCCTACAACACCTCCAAGATGAAGAGTGATTGAAATACAAATTGGAAACAAGTAATCTCCAAAAAGTCAACCAACATTAATCGTCAAGTGAGACAGCCACGTCATCAACCCGTCCCATTTCCTTAAGCTCAAATTGAGATTCTTAGTTTCTTTTTTTTATTCTTTAACTTCTTTTCTTTGATTCTAACACTAATTAAAAACTAGTAATCAATCTACTTAGTTGTGAATTAGTTTTTGAGTCCTTTCTTTCATTGTCCTATTTCTTTCTAGCTTTTCTCTTTTCACTTCGCTTTTAGTTATTAATTCACATCTGTTTGTAATTTTTATTTTTTTAAGTCCTTCAAACAATAATACATTCCAACCTCTAGCTACAATTGGGACCAAGTCATCTCATTGGAGTACAAACGAGCTATCAACACTTGCAACACCAATTGAATGACAATCAAAGGTGTGAACTTTGAGAGCTTGTGAGGTTGATTTTCTAACCTTTAACTTGTTTTTTGTTTTTGTTTTTGTTTAGTATTTCTTTTGAAAGGTAAAATGGCAGATGAAAGTGAGATGCCTAGTTGGGTTAGTTATCTCATGTAAAATCTTATCAATACTATGGATAATCGATTGGCATCTTTTGAAGGAAGAATGAAAAGAGTGGAAGAAAGGATGGAAGGGACGGAAGGGTCTCTTTCAAGGAAGATGGAAAATATGATAGATCATCTAACTTTTTCTAAATCCACCATTCCCAATCCACCAAATTGTCAAGATCCCTTGAGTGAACATGCCCCAAATGAACTTTAAGGTAGAAAAACTAACTCTTGCACTCTAAAGAATGCGGCTAGTAGACAACTAAGTATGAATGATAGCTTATATTTAGGTGAGACTAATGTTCCTTTACTTCATGATAATAATGTACAACTTAAGATTTTGGATACACTAGTTGATCCTAATGATGACAAAATTAATTTTTCTAGCAAGATTGATTTGTTTCCACCTTGTGTTGAAGCCAATGTGACAAGTGATAGTACATTGTCTTATGGATGTCATGAAGACCAACTTGTGTGTGAAGCTAGCCCAACACTTGACAATGTTTTTTAAGTGTTTAAAGGACCTCAAGTGAATGGTGATGTTGAAAATATTGGTCAATTGAATGGGAGTGACCCTCTAATTGCCTTTGTTGTTAATCATGCTAGTATAGAGGGCACAAATAATTGTATTGGTGGTAATATTGGGGGAAGAAAGTTTTTCCTAAACCCATGGCCATGGCCACTCTACCCGTTTGATACCGGTGATCATTTGAAATGTGGTGGCTCTTCTCCATACCACTTGGTTCTTGGGCAAGAACACAAGCCAACCATGGGTGAGGGTGTTGGAACTTATACCTATGATGGAAAGTCTTTCTTGGAGATTTCTAATCTACTTGAGAGACTAAATTTGGGTAAGGGAAGGGTCTCCAACAAAGATTAGTGTTATAGCGAAGTTATAAGCTTATTGAGACTTGGAATCCATGTGACCCTTCTTGAGTGGTTGGTTAATTACCATGGTTCCCTTAGCATACCCCTTTGTCCAAATCTCTTGAATGACCAAGTAGCTTTTACCTTGTGGTGTTATACACCCTTAGTTGATCATTTTGATACTTAGTTATGTTTTAAGTGTGTGCAACTTTGTCATGATGCTATGATTGATTTTCCTAACCCTAAAACTCATGCCATGAGGAATTTGTGATTATTTGACCTTCCTTTGGTTTTGCAAGGTTTGGATTAAAGGATAAATCCTTTTTAAGAAGGAGAGGATGATACAATCTGGATCGGCCTTAAGGCTTTTAATGACATCATTAGAGGCCAATACAAAGAGGTCCAAGCCATAATCAATGAAAGAGATCAAGGATGTATTTGGTAGGCCCCTTCTAAGCTCCTAAGCCTGCAATTTCATCTTTGGATAATTGCTTGGAGCTTGGAGTATGCTTTGAAGATCCCATGTGGGTCATTTTCAAAATAGCCAGTACTGGGTATTTTTGTAATAGGCTAGTTTATGCAAAGGCAAACACTATAAATTGATGCCTTAGTCATTTCATTAGCAAATTTAGGATGATATATGAATGGATTCTCCTTTGAGAGTGAATTGCAAGCTTGGATTAGCTTCTTTTGACATCTTGTTTAGAAATGCGGGTTGCTCGGGAATCTGATTCCCTTGAGGTCTACATAAGAAATTGGTGTTGGAATCTATTAGTTTTAGGGGTCTTCGAGTTTGATACACTCATTGGTTCTTAATTCCTTATAGTTTCTTATGTCAATTTACCTATCTTCCTCTTCTTGCACTATTTATGTTTTGCTTCCTTAGGTAGATTTCCATGTTTTGTAGCTTGATCCATATCAATGATGGCACTTTTCGCAGAAAGCCTTGACAAGTAATCCTATCACCTAAACTCATATAAAATGAAAACTAATCACCAATACCCAAGGCAAGGGTTCTATAACAAAGTCGAACCACACAAATATGATAAAAACGAAGATACATAATCAAAGATATCATACTGAAATTCCAAAATCTGGTGTCACAGTGTAAGAACTGACTAGTAAAACTCAGGATCAAAATATATAGATATCCAAATAGGAACAACCTTGTCTCTAAATACAAATAAGGACATAGTCTAAATAAGTAAAGGTAGTAGTCAACTCTGAACGCATAAAATCAACCACTACCTTGAAAAGCTCAAAATGTCGCTCGAATTAACCACCGTGAGGTGAACTCAAACTAGGATCTGCATCAAAAGGGCACATTAGGGGTGAGTATGTTCAACTTGTACTCGTTAGGTATCATAGGTTGACTGAGAAAAGTAGAAAATAAATCACATAAAATATGCACTACGGGCATGTCACCTGCAACCAAAAAATGCCTCAAACGATATCCCACCGTCTTTGCTAATACTTCTATAATATTGACATACACCACAACAAATATAAGAAAGGAATACAAGTATACTGATATAACAAATATAAGTATAAAGGAAAAAAATAAACATAGACAGTTATCACATCAAGAAAAATACATCATAGAAAAGTATGAGGTAAATACAAATGCAATGGAAATGATGATGATGATGATGATGTGATGCACGAGGTTGCCTCACAACCTTAATAAACACCTAAAGATATAAAGCTTCCCGACGTAGTATCCATGGGGGGTTCGTTAACCAGTAAACAACCAATATCCAATACCAATATTTATATCTCCTCTCCGACATATCCATCGGTAGAGGGTTTTTAAGATGTCAGATTTTTTATTAGAAAAGCCCAGTGTTTCTAGTATTTCCGCAATGGTACCAATATTTCATGAATGTATATAATATGAGAATGTAATTCACTCAACCAACTAGAATGAGAATTTCCATATTCAACCAATATACCAACTAAGTAAGCCAAGAATCCACTCAATATTTCTAACCATTCATGAAATCCAACATAATCCATATGTCAATAGATAAAATAAATTAGAATACACCATTGATACCACATGAGGTTCTTTTATTAAACAATATAAGACTAACTTTAGAGACAGAAGGCCAATAATATCACATAAGACCCCACACAGTCACACATAGTAAATAATATTTTGAAATCACCAAATAACACCATTATAGGCCCCACGCGGGCATAACACGATAAATATAGACATTTCCATGATTATTTCCCTCACTCTTAACATTATTTTATATCAATATTAACTACACAACCTAATCTAAAGAAAGTTAAGCCCTAACCTACCCAGAATGCTAAAAAACAGTTCAAAAGCCTTCAGTCTGGAGTCTTTCTCTTACAAATGGAACCAAAATCAACTAAAATATAAAAATATAGAATTCACACATAAAAATAAAGCCAAAAATATCCATATAGACTATTTTGAAGATGGGGTCAAAACACACCCCCAAAATGAATTTTTAAAAGAAGGTTGGTTATCTTATTTGTGGGTAATGATTTACCTTTTTATTTTAGTATTTCATAATAGTGTAATTGTTTATTCTACTTGCCTGATTACCTTTTCTGATTATTGTTACCTGATTTACTAGCATATCTACTTATTGTGGTAGTACAGTTCAAGTTATTGATTGTTGTTTATCAAAACTTGCGCTATATTATTGGTTTTGTTTCTTTATATATATTATAAATTATTGTCTGTGTCCTTAGTATATAGTGGGCATAGATTCAAGCTCCTATATTGATTTAATTATAATAAGTGTGTCCTTTTAGCCTTTTTCTTATCCCTCTTTGTTATCTTTCTTCCATTTTTTTCATTCTTCTTCCCCTATTTGTGTAGTGGTTGTGATTGGCAATGGTAGACTAGGGTCATGTCATATGTAAGGGTCGGGGTCGGTGTTGGATGGTGTTGAGTCTGGGTTGGGTCTAGGATAGAGTTTGGGGTTAGGGGTAAGGGGTAGTAAGGTTAGGGGGATAAGAGAGCATCTAGGTTGTGAGTTGGGTCATGAAACATAGGAACTTTGCAGGGTAAGTCTATAGAGCTGATGAAGATTCTTAGAAAGAGGAGGGTTAGTATAGCGTGTGTCCAAGAAACTAAATAGGTAAGTACTAAGGCGAGAGATATGGATGGATATAAGTTGTGGTACTTGGGTAGCGTGAGACAAAGAAATGGGGTAAGTATCTTAGTAGATAAAAACTTAGGGAGCAGGTGGTTGAGGTTAAGAGAGTTAGTGATAGATTGATGTCTATTAAGTTGGTCATTGAAGGTTCTATGGTGAACATTATTAGTGCCTACACCCCGCAAGTAGGTTTGGACAGAGAGGAGAAGAAGGCTTTTGGGAGGTTTAAGATGAGGTGGTAAGTAGCATCCCGAGCATTGAGAGGCTTGTTGTGGGAGGGGATTTCAATGGGCATATTGGGTCTTTGTTGAGAGGTTATGATGAGGTGCATGGCAGTTTCGGTTTTGGGGAGCGGAATGAAGGAGGAACTTATCTTTTGGATTTTTCTACGGATTTTGGGTTGTGGATAGTGAATTCGAGATTTCTGAAGAAGAAGGAACACCTTATTATGTTTTATAGTTCAGTGGACAAGACTCAAATAGACTTTTTTTCTTCCGAGGAAAGGGGATAGAGCGCTATTTAAAGATTATAAATTCATACCTAGCAAGAATCTTTTGACTCAGTATGGGTTGTTGGTGATGGACTTGGTTATTAATAAGGGAAAAAGGAAGAAAAGTGTGAAGGCTCGGCCCAGGATTAAGTGGGGTAGCTTAACTTTGGCTGTAGCCTTGGAAATTGAGGAGAAGTTGAAGAGTAGGGGGGCTTGGAAGAGTAGAGAGGGTGTGGATAGTATGTGGAAGATGACCACCAATTGCATTAGGGAGACAGCTAAAGAGGTGTTGGGTATCTTAAGAGGTCGATCTAGCAAGCATCTAGAAGAAAGTGGTGGAAAAAAAAGGTTAGGAGAAAGGTAGAGTATAAGAAAGTGGCTTATGCTAAGTTGGCTGAGATCAAGGATGATCTGGAAAGGCAAAAATATAAGAAGGAGTATAAGGTAGCTAGAAGAGAGGCTAAGTTAGCAGTTACGGTGGTTAAGACTACAGTGTTTGAGAGCTTGTATGCGGCTTTAGAGGAGAAAGATGGAGATAAGAAGTTGTATAGGCTTTCCAAGGCCAGAAAGTAGAGGGCTCATGATCTTGATCAAGTAAAGTGCATCAAAAGAGAGGATGGTTCAGTGTTGGTTAAGGATGCCCTTATTAGGGAGAGGTTGCAGTCCTATTTTCATAATTTTTTAAATGATGAAGCGGACAAAGGTTTTATTTTGGGGGACTTGGGGAAATTTGAGAAGTGTCGCAATTTTGGTTATTGTAGGCATATCAAGGTCGAGGAGGTCAAGGGAGCTATTTGCAGGATGTGGCGAGGTAGGGCGACGGGGCCAGATGAGATTCCAGTAGATTTTTGAAAGAGCAATGGTGGGGCAGGTTTGGAGTGGTTGACAAGGTTGTTTAACATTATTTTTAGGGAAGCTAAGATGCCTGAAGCATGGTGGTGGAGTACGATCATTCCAATGTATAAGAACAAGGGAGACATCCAGAGTTGCAACAACTATAGAGGTATTAAGTTGTTGAGTCATACTATGAAGGTTTGGGAAAGAATGGTAGAGTTGAGGATGAGAAGAATCGTGATGATCTCTGAGAATCAGTTCGGTTTCATGAAAGGTCGCTCGACCATTGAGGTCATTCACCTTGTGAGGAGATTAATGGAGAGTTTTGAAAGAGGAAAAAGGACTTGCACATAGTGTTTATTGATCTTGAGAAGGCATATGACAGAGTTCCCAGGGAGATTCTGTAGATGTGCTTGGAGGCTAGAGGGGTGCCCGTGGCATACACTAGATTGATTCAGTACATGTATGATGGTACAAAGACTCGTGTGAGAATGGTAGGTGGAGATTTGGAGCACTTCCCAGTTTTGATAGGGTTGCACCAGAGATCGACTCTTAACCCATTTTTATTTGCCTTAGTGATGGATGTTTTGACACAACATATTCAAGGGGGTGCCTCGATGTATGTTATTTGCAAATGATGTGGTACTGATTGACGAGACTCGGGGTGAATTTAATGATAAGTTGAAGATTTAGACACAGACACTTGAGTCTAAAGGATTTCGGTTAAGTAGAACCAAGATGGAGTACTTGGAGTGTATGTTCAGTTATGCGTCGTAGGAGGCTGGAATGGTTGTGAGGCTAGACTCTTAGGTCATTCAAAAGAGGGAGAGTTTCAAGTATCTGAGGTCTATGATTCAGGGCAATAGTAAGATTGACGAGGATGCCACGCATCATATTAGGATAGGGTGGTTGAAATGGAGGCTCGCTTTAGGAGTTCTATGTGATAAGAAGGTACCCCCAAAGCTTAAAGGTAAGTTCTACAGAGTGGTAGTTCGGTCGGCTGTGTTGTATGGAGCAGAGTGTTGGCCAGTTAAGAACTCCCATACCCAAAATTTGAAGGTGGCGGAGATGTGAATGTTGCGATGGATATGTGGACATATGAATGAGATTATTCGGGAGAAGGTGGGAGTTTCTTCGATGGAGGACAAAACACGAAAAGTGAGGTTATGTTGGTTCGGGCATGTGATAAGGAGGGGCTCTGATGCTCCAGTGCGGAGGTGCGAGACACTGGCTATGAATAGTTTTAGGCGGGAGAGAGGTATTCCAAAGAAATATTAGAGGGAGGTGATTAGACATAATATAGAACAGTTACAGCTAACAGAGGACATGACCCTTGATAGGAAGGTGTGGAGGAAGCGGATTAGAATAGAGGGTTAGAGGGTGGGAGTGCATCGGTAATAGTAGGGGAGCATATTTTTGTGTCTGGAGTTTCTTGTTCGTGGTGTTGTGGCTGTAGTATTATCGTGTGGCTATTTTGCATACCGTACTATTTTATATGCACTTATATTTGGTGTTTGTTATACGGTTAGTTTATTTTGCATACCATACTAGTTTATATGCATTTATTTTTGTGTGTGATATACTGTTATCGGTCCTAAGCCAGGGGTCTATTGGAAATAGCCTCTCTACTTCACCTGAGGTAGTGGTATGGTCTACATATGCTCTACCCTCCCCATACCCCACTATGTGGGAATACACTGGGTATGTTGTTGTTGTTGTATTTTAATAACAATTTGACCGTACTCGTAGGAGTCTACAGCTGATAACTCAAGCAAACACAAGGTTCAAATCTGTGAAAAACCATTTTCCAGATTTACTGGCAAAAACCAATTTGAAAATGGAGAATTGAAGTTGTTTTGAAGATAAAATAGAGATAAAAATGATAATTATAAAACTAGAAACTCCCCCAAGTGAAAAGGGGTTGAATCGGGGTTTAAATTGTAGAACTACAACTTTTAAGCCTTTCGAACCAAAATCTCCTATTTCCCACTTTTAGATCCGCGTTTAAACAAGAATTGAATGATAAAATTTAAAGAGAATTGTTGAAATAGGAGTTTTGGAGCTAACTCAAGCTTAGAAATTGAAGAAACTACTCAAAAATACAAAACCCCAAGCTTCAAGTCTCAAAAATAGTGAAGAAAATAAGAAAAGGAGTATTTAAATCTACCCAGATGCCGCTAAAGCAGTACCTCACTCAGGTGCAGGTGTTGCTAAATTGGGCCCTAGACACTTCAGCGGTTAGCGCTAAAGCTCCTAGACTACCCCTAAAGCAGTACCTGGTACCTGTACTAGGGCCTCTAAAGCACCCAAAGGCCACTTTAGCACCTTTGGGAACTTTAGAGAACATTCCAGATACTGCACCAGTTGTGGAGACTTGGAAGTCTTTATGGACCCCTCGATATTCACCCAGAATCCCGAGAACATAAACAAACTATGCCACCCTATCAAATTCGACACTTTAGAATCAATGGCGATATCATATTTTTGAATAAACATCGTTCACACAAAGTTAACTCCCAAAAACCAATTTCACAACTTTTCAAGCCGAGGGTTGAAATGAAATTTAAAAGCCATAAGACCACACCAACTATGTTACCGCCCTAAAATCAATATTTTGGATCTACTAGTGCAGTTTAATTTGCCATCTGACTCACAGATCAATAAATGTTGACCAAAGTCAACATAAGGCTTTTCAAGCCACCAATAACCATAATTTCACATCAATCATACCAAAATGCGTCAAAAATCGTGTCAATCATCCCCATACCTTAGAAATACCACAAAGTAATCATAAGGAGGGGTAAAATGGTCAAATTATATAGAATTAAATATTTTACATAAATTATCAAAAATTGATCATTGCAGGTTTTAATAATTACCATAATTTCATTGGTTTTGCAAAAGTTCAAAGAACGGGGGTAAATCTTCTTTTATCACCATAAGATTTAAAATATGAAATATGATTCATCAAAAGCACAATTTCTTGACTCCCAACTTAAAATTCATAATAAGAAGGTTTCATAATTCAAGTAACTATCCCAGCTCCCAGTTTCAAATAAAAAATCGAGACAATCTCATAGGAAAGGGTTCACAAGGTTTAAATTGTTTTATCTCTCGTAACATGATTCCTAAAAATCAAATTCAAAAGTCATACATGTACATACATATATACTAAGAAACTATTATAGTATAACTTTTTTGGGAAGAGAATTCTTCAACATACCTTTTTGACAGAGAGAATTCAATAATACTTTGGAATTAAACCTTGATTCTTGATCCCTAGGTGTTATTGTTTCTAAGAATATTAGGAAAGAGTGGAACATATTTTGACTGATTAATTTATGTTTAGAGGTTCGGGTCATTTTGTATAAATGGGGGATGCTTTTAATTAAGGAATGGCCAAAGGGACCTTAAAATATAAAATACAATAAAGCCTCATTAGGAAAAAGAGGGTATGCAATGCACCCCTAAGCGTGTTGTCCATTCCTACGTGTCGCACAAGACATAAAAGAGGTGAACTAATAGGTTGCCCCACATGGTTGTGCAGCATGAATCCTAATAAACTTAGTTTTTTATGGTATGATGCACTAGTCTAATATAACGTACAAACCTTTCTTAACATCCTAAGCAATTCCAACTCCATATAAGGGTCATCTGGGTTCATTTTTATGCTTCAAAGAGGCCTATTAAGGTATGATGAAATTACGGTGAGTTACACATGAAGGTACACAACTACCCAATATCAAGCTTGGATGGTTGACACATTATCCAATACTAGCTTATCCTATATTTTTTTATGTAGAGTTGAATACTATACTGAGATTTGTAGAGTCTCAATGACCTACAGGCATAAGATTGAGCAATGCCTCTATTGCATCTTAGCTCTTGGAAAAAAGTTTACCCGTTAGTTGTAACATCTAATAAAGACTTAGAATATGAACTCAATACTTCAATATATACCCAATAATCTCCTTGGGCTGGTGATGGTATGGACAATTTATCAAGTATCCCTTGTATCTCTCCTGAGATTAGGGAAAAGATTCAATATCTTTCTGAACAAACCTGGAAATCCTACTTCTGAGTTATTTTGTTCTTCTAGATGATAAGAACCTATGAAGAAACTTTTCATACAAGCATCCTAGGATGTGATAGGTCTTATAGGTTTATTCTACAACTATTGCTTGGCTTCCCCAATTAGTGAAAAGGAAAATATTGTCAACTTCACGTGTTTATCTGAAATATTTTTGTACTAAAAGTTGTCATTCAACTTAGTAAAGCCTTGCAGGTGCTTGTGTGGGTATTCATATGTTTACCCACATATTGATAAGTGTTTTTGCACTAGTCGCACTGTGTCCACTTTAAGTTTAAAATATTTAATTGTATTCATCTTTAAACTAGCTCTGGAGGTATTTTACTGATTCTACCTAGCGAGTAACACTGAAACATATGGTATAGGAGTAGGCTAGATTACATCCCTATGTACCATAACTCTTGAGGCATTTTGGTTGTTTAAATTACACTCAGCTCTCTGGTATTACCTTCAAGTTTGTGGTCAATAGAATCAAGGGATTGTCTTGACTCCGAATGTTTAACATAAACTAACATATATCCTAAAAGAAACAAACACAACAAATAAAAGTGAATTCTAAATGATTCAATTAAAAAATTAAAATAACATCAGTTTTAAGTCAAATCCCCGATAACGGCACAAAAATTAGTTTAATCCTTTCACATGTATAAGTGTACATGATCATAAAAGTAATAAAAGATGTAAGTCCAGATATTATTTCCATCAAGATTTAACAAACTAAAGTTCTAATTTGAAATTTTATTTAAACTATTCAGTAGGTGACAAGTAATTAAGAGTATTGTAGATAACTAACAAAGTGTAAATAAGCCTGAGAATTGTGTGTTTTGATTAAGTTGAGGAAAAAGATCCAGGATTATGGTATATTAATAGTCTAGTTGAGTTGTTCAACCATACAACTAATTTGATTTCCTAAGTTACTAGTTGTAGGTTAATTTTAGCTATATTAAGCATTTTGCAAATAGCTATAAGCCTAATTGACTATCCCTAACATCTATATTTCTATGATCGGTTAATAGTAAAGTGCATGAATATATTGTTTGTATCAACTAAACTAGGTCACAAGGGTATATTTCTATGCTCAATGATGAATAAATTCCCTTCCCCACAAGATTCATGGACTCTCCCTAAATCCTCATTTTACACTTCTCATTCTCTTTTTCAAGTCCAACAAATAAGTCCTAGGCAGTAATTGTAAGGATCAATCAAACAAATAGTTACAATAAAGAATGAAATAAGAAACTCAATAAATGACAATTGAAATCAATAATATGAGTCTCTTTTGAAGAAGAGATTTTATGAGTTTACAAGGAAGAAATCAAACTATTAAATTAAAAAATAAATTAGACCTTGTTCTTGAGCATTGCCCTACATTTTGGCTTCTCAAAATAGGATGTATATGATTATTAAAATATGGGAGAGAGATATTTATAGAGTCTAGTAACCTATAGAACATTAAATATAATCATAATCAAGTTAATATAGTTCCCCGCTCGCTCCACTGTCCAAAACCGATGTGGTGGCATAAGGAACAAATAAAATTCCAGAAAGTTACAATTTTTTGTGCCACCGCTTTCCTTGGGTGAGTGGCATAAGAGGTTATGCAAGCCTAATGGATTTGTGCCACTTCTTTCTTTGCAGCAGTGGTGAAAGGAACAATACCCTTGGCTTTTTTTTGCTTGTTTTACAATGTGTTACGATGTTGATCTATCCTTATTTTTTTTGGTTTCTTGATTCTATTTTTATTCTTGTTTAAGCTCCAAATAACTCTAGACATTCCTCATAATTAAAACATGAAACAAAAGTGTAATTCACCATACTTAAGCTCAAAATAATATGAAAGAAACTCGCAACATACTACCCTTTAAAGCAGGAAGAAGGCACCAATCAGTGAGAAGGACGTCCATAACAAGACAAGAGGGAGCAAAATCTCAAACATGAGAAAAGAGAAAGTATCATACTGTTACTAGAAAAGGCCACGCCAAAAGAACAGTCCCTTAATAGATTTTGGATAAGAGGATCAAGATCATTAGGGGAACCCATAAGAACTCTCTTGCAATATTGTTAAATATAGATGGTTGCAATCCAAAGCGAGTGTTGGTAGACTCAGGAATCTCAGCCAATATCATACACAAAAGGGTCTTTAATCAAATGAAGTCGAATACCTGGACTCACTCTTCCTCAAACTCCACCAAAGATCTCTAATTTTTCATATTTCTCATAAAAATCATACTTAAACACCCCAAGGGAGCTAACTTGACCCAAAAAAAATCTGCTTCAGCCTGAGCAGTCGCGTCTTTAATAGATTTTTTCTTTAGAAGGGTTTGCAGATGTAATAATTCTTCATATACATAATTAGCCCTCTTATCTGCACTTTTGGCCCTATCATTTAGCCTTTCTTTTTTATAAAGGTTGAGAAACTTTTTGTCAGTGGTAAAGAAATCCTCTAAAGTCTAAACCTGCTTGTTTAAAATTGCAACCCTTTCTTTAAGTTGTTTCATGTTCAACTCGTCCTCCTCTCAAATAAGGTTTCACATATAAAATGATGTCCCTACCTGAAAAACAAGAGGGGATTAGTTTTTAAAGAATACAAAGAAGGTTAAGAGGAACAAAAGTCATGAGAATCTGGACTAACTTATACTAATAAGGCCCGAAAGGTACCTTTGAAAAAGGTTTGGTCGTTTTACTATGACAACCTCTCCATCTCCTAAGGGTACATACTCTATGGGACATAGAAATAGTTCTTGCCAGTACCTAACTAACTAACATATAGGGGCCACCAGATAGGAACTCATTTTAGTAGAAAATTTACAAGAGGAAATCCTAAATTCCCTTTTGATGTTCCTATCTGTGGATGATGTCTCAACTAGAATGGCATCTACCAAAGGTATAGTTGGGACCCCCATAAAGGACTAGGGTTCCAAATCATCGACTCCAAGTGTCAAAATGGAAGTTTTCACCTGCACCCACCCCCCTTTCAATAGGGTGGTGATCCCGCTCGTCCCCAATTTTTTTTCCTAAACATGAGGATGCCATAGTTGATTTTCCCTTTCTTTTTTACCAAGGATCTGCCTCACAGAGATTATTCGCTTCTTCGACCTAACGAATAAGCAAAAATTTAAAACCTTCAAGAATATCAAAAGAAAATTATGCTAATGGACTAAAGTGACACTGACTTTGATCCCTAGAAAGAAAAATCAATTAATATGAATAAGGGTGGAAAATATATGAATAACGATGAGATGATGCTTACCGTAACCATTATAGAGCCACCCCTTCATAGTGGATATCTACTCTCAGCTACACTCATCTTGGCCTACGGACCCTGGGAATCCTCCGGACCTAGGGGCGGATATCAATAAGAAGAAAAAAACAAATCTTAGTTGAGATAAGAAAGGATGATATGAGGAAAAGATAAAAGGTAAAATCCTATAAAAAAAAAGAAAAGAAAAATTTTGTCAATAGTTCTGCTCTTTCAAGAGAATGGTTTCACCAAGAACGAATATGGAACAAAAAAAAAACACATTTATCTTTCCATTGGCGGGTTTCTTCATCCATATTAGAAAGTACACTCTTATTACCTGTAACACCCCGTATTTTCATAGCATAATCTAAGTCTCAGTACATGAGTGTTCATATATAAAAATTTTAAAATACTCATTATTTTTCAATATAGATCATGCCATTATGTAGTAAATTGAATTAGCTTTCGAGCGATATAAAATTTTCCCAAATCCAATACCTGGGTAAGAAGTTATGGCGATTTAAAGTTTCAGTCTTTAAACACCGTCATTTTAACCTCTAGTGCATCGCGGAGCAGGCCAATATCCCATTTGGAGAAATCTAGTAAAGGTTCGTGATCCTAGCACATCTCGACATAGGTCAATTTGACATTTGTGAAATTCAAGTGGGCCTCCGCGATCATGGAGCATCGCGGAGATGGCCAAAATGGCATCATCAGGCTTACCGCGATGGTGGCGCATCGCGGTGTTTATCCAAATCCCAATTGTCCCTTTTTTAGTGGCTTGGCACAATTGTGGTGCATCGCGCCATAGCCAAAAATTGGGATTTCAGTTTCCATCTTGTGTTTTAAATTCGTTTAAGGGTATTTGGATCTTTTTCCTAAGCCCTAAACACACCCTAAATACGAAATTTAACCCCTATTTGACCTAAATACTCATCATTATTCACTTTCTCTCAAATTAAAAATTCCCTCTTTCAAGAACAAGAAACCCTAGCTCTCAAGAATCAAGGTCAAATTTCAAGAACTCTCCATCAGTCCTTCCAAATTCATCATCCCAGGTATGTTAGATGTTCATCCATGGATTCCTTTCATCCATGGAGTCCAAGTCTCCGTTTTAATTATAAATCTATCATTTTTTTAAGATTTATGATATTAAATTATAATTTAAAACTATTAATCTCCATGAACTTCCATGAATATTGATTTTATACCATACTTTAATGGAATTATTGTTGTTATCATATCCCTCATGTTTTAATATTGTCATTCTTTGAATTAGATCATGATTTAGTGTTATAAATGTTGAAGTCATGCTATTATTTCAAGTTTTATACTATTCCCATGAATTGACTAAACTATGAAGTACAAATATTCGATAAAATGGCTACAAGAGTGATTTATTTAATAAGAGCTTTCATGTTTTGGTATTCAAGCTTTAGTGTCTTTTCAGTATTATCGTTTTGAGTTCTGGGGGTATTGAATATCCGAATACCATAGCTGTTTATTTAATCTAGTCTCAGTACATTACAGAATAGTCTTCAAATTATATTATGAGCATTATCAAAATAGTCAAATATCAGTCATTAAACTCAGAAACGTCTAGTATCTCAGTGTCTTTTAGTTGGGAGTAGGATTTAGCAACGAGAGAGTGCAGGGATGGCATCTTACCTATCAGATAGGCCGAGTCGTTAGTAGAAGTCCCTATACTCTAGAACTATATAGCCAGCGTAAGATATGAGTAGTCACCCATCAGATTAGGCTAGACTATCTCGCATAGGTCACCCATCAGTTCAGGCTTGACACCCTTAGTCCTTTCGACATCATATCAGTTTAGTGGATCCACACAGCCATTGTTAGTACCTGTGGTACAGTATTAACACCCTTCTAACTGGGGTTATAGGTTGGAACCCGATTAGCTCAAATTGGGAAATATCAGTTAAATGATACCTCCCATAGTCTCTGATATAGTCTCAGTTACGGTCTCAGCTCAGTTATTCAGTCTTAGTGTTGTTTGACCAAGGCATGTAGATTTTAGTTATCTCAGTATATCAGTTTATAGATTTTACCCAGTTCATGTTATATGCTTGGTTATGCATCCACAGTATTTATAAATTTTCCTGCATTTTCAGTATCTATAGATTCTATGCTCTTTATTCAGTACTCCATGCTTTACATGTATGTCCAGTTAATTATTATCATTCCTATTCATGAGAACATGCATATCAGCCTACCTCATTTAGCATACCAGTACATTCAAAGTACTGATCACATACCTTTTCTTTAGCACTATGATGTCTCATATCATAGGTGCTGACGCTCAGTTCTCGGATCGCACCTAGATTCTAAGATTATCAGAAGTACGGTAGCAGTGGTGAGTCCTCATCATCCGAGGAAAGATTATATTACTTTATGTCTTTATCTCAGTAGTTAGTAGAGTTAGTTGGGGCCTGTCCCATCAACTCGCAGTATCCAGTTAGAGGCTTTTCAGACACTATAGTTAGCTATTCAGACTATTCAAATTTCAGTATTTTTATCAAATTCATAATTCAGTAGTTATTTCATTATTAAAAACCTTATGCCATTTTAGTTATTCTTCTGCATTCATAATTATATAATTCAGTGCTCACAGAAGGTACCAGCTTATGGGTTAGCTTGTGGTCTCTCGGGACCATAAGCATCGTGTAACGACTAGGGGGTAGTCTCGGGTCGTTACAAACTTGGTATCAGAGACTAAGGTTTTAAAGTGTCCTAGGAAGTCTGAAAGCCATGTCGTGTAGATTCTTGTACATGGGTGTATAGTGTGCCACACTTATGGATGAGAGGCTTCAAGGCATTTAGAAAAAGTTTCCCTTCTTTCAGTAGTCATGTTGTACGATTGAGCATGAGATCAAGTTAAACTCTTAATCTAATTCGTTTCCTCCTTCCGTTTACAGAACATGCCTCCCAAGAAGAATGGAAAAAGAATAGGAACTCAGCCAGCCCCTCATCCTGTTCAGGTAGATCCTCTATATGAGCATGTCTCTCACGCAGAATTCAGGGCTGCATTCACTACTCTAGCAAACTCCGTAGCAGCGCAGAATGAATGGACAGCTGCGTTTCTGGATAACCCAGTGGCCAATATTACTGCAAATAGAATTTGGGATTTCACCCAGATGAATCCTCCTTCTTTCACGGGGTCCAAGTCTAAAGAGGATCCACAGGAATTCTTAGATATGGTTCAAAAGATAACGGATTCTATAGGTGTGACGTCTAGTCAGAGTGCTGAGTTGGCTGCATATCAATTGAAGGATGTAGCCCATACTTGGTTCAAGTAGTGGAAAGTTGATATAGGTATTGATACAGGGCCTATAGAATGGGAAGAGTTTGCCACGGCTTTCTTGGAAAAATTCTTTCCATTAGAGTTGAGAGAGGCCAAGGTGTTAGAATTTATTAATTTGAGGTAAGGCAGCATGAGTGTGAGGAAGTATTCTCTCAAGTTCACTTAGTTAGCTAGATATGCTCCTCATGTGGTAGCTGACAGTAGGTTCAAAATAAGTAAGTTTGTGTCTGGCGTGTCTGATAGTGTGGTTAAGGAGTGTAAGACCGCAATGCTGATTAGTAAGATAGACTTGTCTAGACTGATGGTCCATGCTCAACAGATAGAGGAGCAGAAGATTAAAAAGAGGGAGAGAGAAAATAAGAGAGCTAGGATGGGTAGTTTTAATTTCAATCAGCCAAAGTCATAGGGTGGTAATCGTCCTCAGTTTCATCAAAGGTATTTATCCTCAGCGCCCTCTTCAGCCAGTGCCGCAGTACCCAAATTTAGAAATGATAATAGGAATAGGGAACCAGGATCTAAGTCTCAGGTTAGTGTTAGTAGTTCTCGTACTAATCCTTTATGTCAGAAATATGGCAGACACCATCAGGGTGAGTGTAGAGCGGGTAGTGATGTGTGCTTTGGGTATGGCAAGCTAGGCCATCAGATTTGAGAGTGTCATGTAGATTCTCAGAAAGGTAGGTATGTGTACCAACAGGGCCAGTCCTATCAGTCATCAGTTCTATTCGGTCGCCCGACTCAGCAGGGTGACGCTTCCAGTGCTACTAGTGGTCAGCATCCGAATAGATTATATGCTCTTCAGTCCTACCAAGATCAGTAAAATTCTCCTGACATAGTTACTGGTACATTGTAAGTCTTTCGTTTACATGTTTATGCTTTACTAGACCCTGAGCTTCTCTTTTCTTTGTAACTCCATATATAGCAATCAATTTCGGAGTCAGTCCCAAAACTCTAGTCGATCCCTTTTCAGTGTTTACCCTAGTAGGCATTTTTATTATAACCAGACAGTTATATAGGAACTGTCCGATCATAATATCTTATAAAGTTGCCTCAGTTGATCTCACGGAGTTAGAGATGATGAATTTTAACGTCATTCTCGGCATGGATTGGCTCCACTCATGTTATGCCTCAGTTGATTGTAGAAATAGAATAGTTTATTTCCAATTTCCAAATGAACCAGTCCTTGAATTGAGGGTTAGTACTATAGCTTTTAGGGGTTAGTTAATTTCATACCTTAGAGCCAGAAAAATGATATCTAAGGGGTGTGTCAACCAACTTGTGCGAGTCAAAGACTCTAGCTTAGAAACTCCAACTCTTGAATTTGTTCCTATAGTAAATGAATTCTCAGATGTGTTTCCTGAAGAACTTTTCGGAGTTTCTCTTGAAAGGGAAATTGACTTCGGAATAGAACTTCTCCCAGATACTCAGCCTATATCTATTCTGCCATACAGAATGGCTCCAGCTGAACTCAAAGAATTAAAAGAACAGTTAAAGGATCTCTTAGATAAGGGATTCATCAGACCTAACGTCTCCCTATGAGGCGCACCTATTCTATTCGTGTGTAAGAAAGATGGTTCTCTCAGAATATGTATTGACTACCGTCAGTTGAACAAGGTCACAGTTAAGAATAAATACCCACTTCCTAGAATTGATGACTTGTTTGACCAACTTCAGGGTGCCAGTTAATTTTCCAAGATAGACCTCAGATCAGGCTATCATCAGCTTAGAGTCACAGAACGTGACATTCCAAAGACATCTTTCTAAACTTGGTATGGTCACTTTAAATTTCTAGTCATGTTCTTTGGTCTTACCAATGCCCCAGCAGCCTTTATGGACTTGATAAACTGAGTGTTCAAGCAGTACTAGACCCATCTCTCCATCAGACATCAGGAGTTTCTTGGGTTTGGCTGGCTATTACCGACGGTTTGTTGAAGGGTTTTCTTCTATTGTATCCCCCATATCCAAATTGACTCAGAAAAAAGTTAAGTTTCATGGTAGATTCATACGAGAAGAGTTTTCAGGAGTTGAAGACTCGACTCACCTTAGCCCTAGTTCTTACTCTACCAGACGGTTCAGATGGTTTTGTTGTGTATTGTGTTGCATCTAGAGTAGGTTTGGGTTGTGTCCTCATTTAGAGAGGTAAGGTCATAGCCTACGCCTCCAGACATCTTAAGCATCATGAGAAGAATTATCCGACTCATGATCTCGATCTAGCAGCAATATTTTCTTTTAAGATTAAGAGGCATTACTTGTATGGGATGCATGTAGATGTGTTCACAGATCACAAAAGCCTCCAGTATGTGTTCTCTCAGAAATATTTAAATTTGCATCAGAGAAGGTGGTTAGAGCTATTGAAAATTATGACATGAGTATTTTGTATCATCTGGGAAAGGCCAATGTAGTGGCTAATTCTCTCAGTGGATTGTCTATGGGAAGTGTTGCTCATGTTGAGGATGGTAAAAAGAAGTTGTCTCAAGAAATTCATCAGCTTGTCCGACTAGGTATCCGCTTAGTTGATTCAACAGAAGGTAGTATGTGGGTGCAGAGTAGTTTAGAATCATCTCTAGTTTCTGAGGTAAAAGAAAAGCAGGATAGAGATCCTGGTCTAGTTAAGTTGAAAGAATCAGTCAGAGATCAGAAAGTGGAGGTTTTCTCCCAAGGGGGAGATGGTGATTTGTGTTGTCAAGGTAGATTATGTGTGTCTGGTGTAGATGGTTTGAGGCAACTAATTCTTGAAGAAGCACATAGTGTGCGTTACTCTATTCATCCAGGGTCCACTAAGATGTACCGCGATTTACGGGAGATCTATTGGTGGAGTGGGATGAAGTGATATATTGCAGAGTTTGTATCTAAGTGCTCTACATGCAAAAAAGTTAAGATTGAGCACCAGAAACCTAGTGGGTCTATGTAGGAGTTCAGTATTCCCATGTAGAAATGGGAGGAAGTGAACATAAATTTTGTGATAGGTTTTCCTCGTACCCGTCATCAGCATGATTCTATATGGATTATCGTAGACAGGATGACCAAATCAGCTTATTTCTTGCCAGTCCATACCTCTTATTCAGCCAAGGACTATGCCAATATCTATCTCAGAGAGTTGGCTCCCGGCATTCCCATAGCTATCATCTCCGATAGAGGTACTCAGTTTACCTCTCACTTCTGCAAAGCATTCCAAAAGGGTCTTCGTACCTAAGTTCATCTCAGTACAGCCTTCTACCCTCAAACAGATGGTTAAGTAGAAAGGGACATTCAGACTCTTGAGGATATGCTAAGAGCAAACGTTATTGATTTCAAGGGTAGTTGGGATGACCATTTGCCTTTGATTGAATTCGCATTCAATAACAGTTATCATTCCAATATTTGTATGGCTCTATTTGAGGCTCTCTCTAGTAGGATATGTAGATCTCCAATTGGTTGGTTTGAAGTAGGTGAGGCCGCAGTAGTAGGACCTAACTTAGTGTTTGATGTACTAGAGAAGGTGCAGTTGATCAGAGAAAGTCTTAAGGCTGCCTAAAACCGACAGAAATCGTATGCAGATGAGAG
The DNA here is from genome assembly GCA_030864215.1 of Capsicum pubescens. Classification (NCBI taxonomy): domain Eukaryota; kingdom Viridiplantae; phylum Streptophyta; class Magnoliopsida; order Solanales; family Solanaceae; genus Capsicum; species Capsicum pubescens. The sequence goes on along the minus strand of CM061538.1, from coordinate 93,858,056 downwards.
GAGAAAGGATCTCGATTTTGAGGTCAGGGATTTTTTGTACTTGAAAGTCTCTCCCATAAAGGGAGTGAAGAGATTCGGCAAGAAGGGGAAGCTCAATCCCCGATATATTAGTTCCTTTAGAATCCTCAGTCATTTCATAAAGGTGGCTTACGAGCTTGAGTTGCCTTCAGATCTAGCCTCAGTATACCCAGTGTTCCATGTCTCATTGTTGAAAAAGTGTATTATTGATCCAGGTGTGGTTGTTCCCTTAGAAAGTGTAGATATTCAGAATTGTATTTCCTATGAGGAAGTTCCACTCGAAATTCTTGATAATCAAGTTCGTAGACTAACGAACGAAAAAGTTCCATTGGTCAAATTTCTTTGGTAGAATCAGTCCGTTGAGGGAGCTACTTGAGAAGCAGAAACAGACATGCGGATCAAGTACCCTCATCTTTTCTCTGCGAATCCAGATTAAGTATAAGGTACCCATCTTCTTAAAATTTTCTCTATCATACTCAGTTTCAGCCACACATCATTTTTATGTCAGTCGTGCATTCATGAATCAGTTCAGTTATGCATTCCATGCATCAGATATGCATATTCAGTGTGTAAGCTCAGTCTATTCGTTTTCTCAGCTTAACCAGTTTCATTCGAGGATGAATGATCATTAGGGGGAGATATTGTAACACCCCGTATTTCCCTAGCATAATCTAAGTTCCAGTACATGAGTGTTCATATATAAAAATTTTGAAACACTCATTATTTTTCAGTTTAGAGCCTGCCATTGCGTAGTAAATTCAATTAGCTTTTCGGCGATATTAAATTTGCCCAAATCCGATAATCGGGTAAGAAGTTATGGCGACTTAAAATTTCAATCATTAAACACCGTCATTTTAACCTCTAGCGCATCGCGGAGTAGGCCAATCTCCCATTTGGCAAAATTCAGTAAAGGTCCGTGATCCTAGCGCATCGCGCCATAGGTTAATTTGACATTTGTCAAATTTCAGTGGGCCTCCGCGATCATGGCGCGTCATGGAGATGGCCAAAATGGCATCCTCGGGCTTACCGCAATGGTGGCGCATCGCGGCATTTATCCTGGTCCCAAATGTCTCTTTTTTAGTGGCTTGGCGCGATTGTAGCGCATCGCGCCAAGGCCAAAAATCGAGATTTTAGTTTCCAACTTGTGTTTTTAAATTTATTTAAGGGTATTTTGGTCTTTTTTCTAAACCCTAAACTCGCCCTAAACATGAAATTTAACCCCTAATTAACCCAAGTACTCATCATTATTCACTTTCTCTCAAATTAAAAATCCCCTATTTCAAGAACAAGAAACCCTAGATCTCAAGAATCAAGGTCAAATTTCAAGAACTATCCATCAATCCTTCCAAATTCATCATCCCAGGTATGTTAGATGTTCATCCATGGATTTCTTTCATCCATGAAGTCCAAGTATCCATTTTAATTACAAATCTATCATCTTTTTAAGATTTATGATATTAAATTGTGATTTAAAACTATGAATCTCCATGAACTTCCATGAATATTGATTTTACACCATACTTTAATGGAATTATTGTTGTTATCAAATCCCTCATGTTTTAATATTGTCATTATTCGAATTAGATCATGATTTAGTGTTATAAATGTTGAAGTCATGCTATTCTTTTAAGTTTTATACTATTCCCATGAATTGACTAAACTATGAAATACAAGTGTTTGATAAAATGCCTACAAGAGTGATTTATTTAATAAGAGCTTTCATGTTTTAGTCTTCAAGCTTTAGTGTCTTTTCAGTATTGTCGTTTTGAGTCCGGGGGGTACAGAATATCTGAATACCATAGCTGTTTATTTTGTCTAGTCTCAGTACATTACAGAATAGTCTTCAAATTATATTATGAGCATTATCAAAATAGTCAGATATCAGTCATTAAACTCATAACAATCTAGTATCTCAGTGTCTTTCAGTTGGGAGTAAGATTTAGCACCGAGAGAGTGTAGGGATGGCGGTTTCCCCGTCAGATAGGCAGAGTTGTTAGTAACAGTCCCTATACTCCAGAACTACGTAGCCAGGATAGGATATGAGTATTCACCCATCAGATTAGGCTTGACTATCTCGCAGGGGTCACCCATCAATTCATACTTGACACCCTTAGTCCTTTGGACATTATATCAGTTTAGTGGATCCACACAGCCGTTGTTAATACCCATGGAACAGTATTAACACTCTTCCAACTGGGGTTACAGGTTTCACCCCAATTAGCTCAAATTGGGGAATGTCGGTTAGATGATACCTCCCACAGTCTCAGATATAGTCTCAATTATGATCTCAGCTCAGTTATTCAGTCTTAGTGTTGTTTGACCAAAGTATGTAGATTTCAGTTATCTCAGTATATCAGTTTATATATTTTACTCAGTTCATTTTATATTCTTGGTCATGCATCCATGGTATTTACAAATTTTCCTGCATTTTATGTATCTACAGATTCCATGCTCTTTATTTAGTACTTCATGCTTTACATGTATGTTCAGTTAATTATTATCATTTATATTCATGAGACCATGCATATTAGCCTACCTCATTTTGCTTACCTGTACATTCAAAGTACTGATTGCATGCCTTTTCTTTTGCGCTACGATGTCTCATATCATAGGTACTAACGCTCAGTTCTCGGATCGCACCTAGATTCTCAGATTATAAACAGTACGGTAGCTGTGGTAAGTCCTCATCATCTGTGGACAGATTATATTACTTCATGTCTTTATCTCAGTAGTTAGTAGAGTTAGTTGGGGCGTGTCCCATCAACTCGCAGTATCCAGTTAGAGTCTTTTCAGACACTACAGTTAGCTATTCAGACTATTCAGATTTTAGTATTTTTATCAGATTCATAATTCAGTAGTTATTTCATTATTAAAAACCTTATGGAATTTCAGTTATTCATCCGCATTCATGATTATATGATTCAGTGCTCACAGCAGGTACCAGCTCATGGGTTAGCTTATGGTATCTCGGGACCGTAAGCACCGTGTAACGACTAGGGGATAGTCTCGGGTCATTACATTACCCTAAGACTTAATCGTGAAAAGTTTCTCATAAATGATTGGGGAGCGTACAAAGAAACAAAATGTCTTGGTGTGAAATCTAATCCTAAGTTGTAGGTGATAACACAGAGGCAGTTGGTGGCCCTCCAGATCGTATGGGCCTTCTATTCTTGAGATTTTGTAAACCACATAAAGTATGAATTGGTAACGGGGACCACGACCAAGGACCATGATAAAAAGATAGGTATAAACCCTCAGGAAGTGATACAATACTAAGTGTGTATCAAGAGATTCCAACCAACACAAAAACAACAACATGAACAACAAAGTGCTAGTGAATCGAAAATGGCCACACACGGCTTCACTAGGCTTGCAACACTTGTTTGAGCTAGAAAAGTGAGTAAAACAACAAGAAAAACAAAGACAATATTGCTAGTGAATCGAAAGAGCCCCACACGGCTTCACTAGACTTTTATATTCAACAACATAATGTTAACAAGATTTACAAAGAAAGAGATAGACACTTGACACACAATATTCATTAATCTAAGAACCCTAACAAGAGAAAAGACCCTAAGACTAATAAATATCAATATCAAGTTCTTACTTAGACCAAGAGGACTCAAAGAACCCCAAGAACCAAGTTTCTAGCCAAGATACAACACTAGTATCACTCTACTAGTGAGAATTCGGTTTTGGCCTCTCCAAATGAGAAAGAGAAGTCAAAAATTTACAAGTCTTTTGTTTCTTGAATAATAGGAATGAACTAAAGCAAGACTAGCCCTATTACATGGCTTATATAGTCACTTAGAAAGGAGGGACAATGACCAAAATACCCTTGGCATTTAAGTGGGTGGATTTGGGGTGTCTTGGTGGGCCTCTTCACATTTTTTTAAATATAGGCCCTTAGATGGGCTCACAAGGGCCTCACACATGGACAAGAATGTGAACAAGGTTTGGAGTCGTTGCAACTCATATGCTTGGCTTCATGTGAAAGGTCTCGAGCTAGGAATTCGCGTATCATCCTCTCCATCTTGAAGGGAATTTGTCCTCAAATTTGGATCATTGCCATCCTCCACCGTTTCCACCCGACAGAGATCACACACATTAAAAGTGTTGTGTACTTGATATTACGGGGGTAGATCAATCTTGTAGGCATTGTCGTTGATACTTTCTAATACTTGGAACGGGCCATCACCCCGTGGCATCAACTTAGCATTCCTTTGAGACGGGAATCTATCCTTCCTTAGGTGTACCCACACCCAATCTCCCGGTTCAAGAATGAGCTTTCTTCTTTCTTTCTTGGCTCGCCTCGCAACTTCTTGGTTTTTCTTCTCCAACCGCAACCTCACCTTCTCATGTAGCTTCTTCATGGCCTCGGCCCATTTGCTTCCATCTAAGCTTATCACAAGATCACTTGGCAAAGGGGTTAAATCCAAAGGGGTGAGGGGGTTGATGCCGTATACACACTCAAAGGGTGTCAACCCCGTGCTCGAGTGTATAACACGATTATAAGCAAACTCAATCAACGGTAAGTGCTTCTCCCAAGAAGTCATTTTTCCTTTAACCATGGACCGTAGCATAGACCCTAAGGTCTTATTTACTACTTCCGTTTGGCCATCGGTTTGTGGGTGGCATGAAGTCGAAAACAACAACTTAGTACCGAGTCTACCCCACATGGACTTCCAAAAATGGCTTAGGAATTTAGAATCCCTATCACTCACTATGGTCCTCGGAACACCATGAAGTTTTACAACATTATCAACAAACAAAGAGGTTACACTAGGCGCATCATCACATTTAGAACAAGGAATAAAGTGAGCCATTTTCAAAAACCTATCCACCACGACAAAAATACTATCCCGCCCCCTTCTATTCCTCGGCAATCCCAACACGAAGTCCATTGATATGTCAAACCAAGGACGTAAAGGGGTGGACAATGGGGTGTACAACCCGTGGAGTTAGAGCCATGACTTGGCTCCTTTGCACTCAACACATTGGTCACAAATCTGAGCCACATCCTTGTGCATTCTAGGCCAATAAAATTATTCTTCCAAAATTTGAGGGTTTTCTCGACCCCAAAATAGCCCATTAGACCACCATTGTGTGCTTCCCTCATAAATAATTCTCTCCACAAACTTGAGGGAACACACAATCGTCTACCTTTAAACAAGTATCCATTAAATTTGGTAGAGGGATGGGAAACCCTATCCGTAACCCATCTATCCCTATCCAACTCTTCACTTTCCCTATAGATAGGAGAGAAGTGAGGGTCCTCGAGATATTAAAACTTAAGGCTTTCAAACCCCATCAACTTAGACGACAAATTAGACACAAGCACATATTTTTGGGATAAAGAATCGGCAACCACATTGTCTTTACCCTTCTTGTATTGAATAACATAAGGGAAAGTTTTAAGAAATTCAATCCATTTGGCATGCCGTCGATTAAGCTTGTCATGTGCCCGTAGATGCTTCAAGGATTCATGATCTGTTTGGATCACGAATTATTTACGCCACAAATAATGTTGCCAAGTGGCCAAGGCTCTAATCAAGGCATACAACTCTAAATCGTACATAGAGTAGTTTAGAGTTACTCTTTTGAGCTTTTCGCTAAAGTAGGCAATAGGCTTCAATTCTTGCATTAAAACCGAGCCTATGCCGACTTTGCTAGCATCACATTCGACCTCAAAAGTCTTGTCAAAATTCAAAAATTATAGCAAAGGGGCCGAGATGAGCATAGCTTTCAAGTCCTTGAAGGCCTTAGCTTGTTCATCTACCCACTTGAAAGGTGAATCTTTTTTAATCACTTCGGTCAAGGGGGCGGCAATGGTGGTAAATCCTTTGACAAAACGTCTATAAAAACTAGCCAACCCATGGAAGCTTCTCACTTCACCTATGGTTTTGGGAGTTGGCCAATTTTTAATGGAGTCAATCTTAGATTCATCCACTTCGACCCCTCTTGATCTCACCACAAATCCAAGAAATACAACCTCATGGACACCAAAAGAACACTTTTCTAGATTAGCATATAACTTCCCCTTTCAGAGGACATCAAACACGTATTATAAATGCTTTACATGAACATCTAAGGACTTACTATACACCAACACATCATCAAAGTAAACAACAACAAACTTTCCGATAAATAGCTTCATCACATGATTCATTAGCCTCATGAAAGTACTTGGAGAATTTGTTAGGCTGAATGGCATAACCATCCATTCATAGAGACCGAATTTGGTCTTGAAGGGAGTTTTTCATTCATCACCCGATTGCATACGAATTTGGTTATAGTAACTCCTCAAATCAATTTTAGAAAATAAACACGAACCACTCAATTCATCAAGCATATCATCTAACCTAGGAATAGGGTGACGATATTTTACCGTTATCTTGTTGATGGCTCGACAATCAACGCACATATGCTAAGTCTCATCTTTCTTGGGAACTAGTAGCACCGGGACCGTACAAGGGCTCATACTCTCCTTAATATACCCTTTTTTGAGGAGTTCCTCAACTTGGCGTTGCAATTCCTTGGTATCTATCGGGTTGTTCCTATAAGCCGATTTGTTGGGAAATTGTGAACCCGGCACAAAATCTATTTGGTGTTTAATTCCCCCAAGTGGGGGCAATCCTTGCGGTAATTCCTTTGGGAAGACATCCTCGTAATCCTGCAAAACATGAGAAATAGGAGGAGAAATGGAAATGTTAGTGGCGTTAGTATTAAAATAATGAGCCAAGAGAAGCATCGGAGTGTCCTCGTCATGATCCACAAATAATTCTTTCCTCCTAGACATCATCACCTCACTTCGTTGCCCCTTAGAAATTAGGAGCCCCTCGATTTCCCCTACACCCTCACTCTCGGGTTCCCCTCTTTTCCCCTCACTCTCGGCCTTATTTCCCTTTTCCCTCAATTATTGCATCTTTTGGTGTAATTCATTCACTTGGGAAGGCAATAATGGATGAAGAGCGACTTTGCGGCCATCCTTCTCAAGTGTATACCGATTGGACCTTCCATCATATTTGGTCTACCGATCGTATTGCCAAGGCCTTCCTAACAACAAGTGACAAGCTTTCATTGGTATCACGTCACAAAGCACCTCGTCATGGTAGTTGGCTACCTTAAAACGTATCACACATTGCCTTGTGACCTTTAACTCGCCGCATTTATTCAACCATTGCAACTTATAAGGACTAGTGGGAGGTGTAGTCGGCAATTTCAAGAAGTTCACCATTACAACACTAACCACATTCACACAACTTCCACTATCTATCACTATAGTGCACACACTTCCTTTCACAAGACATTTTGTATGGAATAGATTCTCCCGTTGGCTAGGATCATCTATTGCCTTACTAATCATTGCACGCCTTACTACAAAGTTTGGAACCACGCACTCACCTTCTTGCGGATAAGCATCCTCACAATCATCATCATCATGTGGATCATTTTTTAGTTTCTCTCCATCTTGAGGCTCGGCCTCATTCTCTTCTTTTTTAAGACCCACTTCCTCACCAAGGTAATACAATCTCCCTTCCCTTAGGATCACATTATGCCGGTTTGGACATTCATTGGCTTTATGTCCCCAACCTTGGCACTTGAAACATTGGAACCCTTTAGGATTAGGATACTTGTGAGCTTCTTGCCGGGGAGGAAATTTGTGGACTGTTTTAGTCTCGGGCAGCTTTGTAGTAGCAGGTTGGTCCTTGTTTTTGGGCCAACCCAAAGATGGTTGAACCATATCTTTGCTCCTCGGCCAATCCGAGGTTGATGGTCCATTTTCCTTGAACGACGACCTCTCTTTAAGCTCTCTTTCAATCTCAAGAGACGCTTGGAAAATTCCTTCAACGGTATCAAACTTGTGAAGCGTCAAATGGGTGGAGATCTCTTTGTTCAACCCACACTTGAACCGAATAATTTCATGGCCAATTTGTTCTCCCCGATGATCAAGCTTCAACATGAGTTGTTGAAACTCGTCATAGTATGTCATAACACTTCGATTCTCTTATCGCAAATTGTACAACCTAGCAAGCAACTCATGACGATAACTTTCGGGAAGATACCGTTGCCTCATTAGGTACCTCAACCGAAACCATGGTGGTGGTTGTCCCTCTACCAACTCGTTGCCGAAACGCTTGACGTATTCCCACCAAGTGTTAGCATAGCCTTCAAAATGAGCTATGGCATAACAACTCTTCTTCTCCTCTGATATATCATTCACTTGAAACACTTTATCACACGCCGACTCCTAAGCAAGATACACCTCGGGGTCACTTTCACCCTTAAAGATAGGTAGGCTCAATTTGATGGTATTGATGCCTACGTCTCTCTCTACGTGTCGGTTTTCCCTTTCTCCATACCCTCGGTATCTCGTTGGATCCACACGACCCCCTCTTATCTCTTCCTCCCTCATGTAGGCATAGTCAAAGGCTCCATACCCTTCATAATCCTCTCTACCATATTCCTCAAAGTGGACGGGACGGTTTTGGACATTTGGAACTTGATTCGTAGGAATTAAATTTTGTGGAGATGGTGGTCTTTGATTTAGTGGAGCTTGGAAGGGGGTTCGGATTTTGTGGAGGCATTTGACGTCCGAGTACCTCTTGCGGAACTTGAGGCGTTTGGGAATGGGTTGGTCTATTGGAGTTTCGATTTAGAGGGTTATAAATGGTTGGCTTGCGGCATTTAGTGGAACGAGTGAAAGATTTGGCAATTGTGGCCATGTTTCCGAAGTAACGGTGGCGGAGGAATTTCTATCATGTCCACTTGATGAAACATGTCGAGGAGTAGAAGGACGAGATTTACTTTGACTCTCCACTTGTTCTAACCTCCCACTAATAGTCGTCACTTCTCCCCTTATGGCTCCCACTTTCGTACTCAACTTTTCAAGAGCTCGGGTCATAGCCTCAAGAATGACCCTCATATTCTACATTTCATTAGAATCCACGGTTTGAGACGTGGTTCCCTCCATTATTAAGGTATCACCTACACAAGCAACAAATAAGTTAGTTTAAAATCCCTCTCCTCACTCACACTCTCTTGGTTCACTCACACGCAAGTTCCACAAGTGTTGTAGATTGGCTAGGAACTCGTGAATCCATAAGGTATGAGTATGCTCTTGTCCAGAATGGATTCTTGTTTGAAACTCAAAGAATTCTCGTAGGACTAGAGCCAAGATTTACAACGTATTCAAACGACAAAAGAACACAAAAAAACAACGTTAACACGAAAAACGTACACAAAACTAACTTACAAGCTAGTAGGGTATTACTAGGTTGTCAATTAGTGTTGAGCAAACAAACGAAACTAGGAAACAATAAAATGAAACAAAAATATTGCGTGAACAGTACTTTAGTGACGTGACAATCCACTATTGGCCTCGATTTTTATCAAAATTTTATTTTCCAATTTCAAGTCTTGATCAATATACAATTTGAAATTGGTGGATTTGGTTAATGGAGGGAAAAGTGGTCTTGGAGCCTTTTTGTTCAAATTTCAAAAGCAAAACTTGACTTCTTTGAACTTTCTCCTTGAAACAAGGTCCTTAAATCAAGAAAAAATAGATGAAAAATCTTTGAAGTGATAAGGACAAGTCTTTCACTAACAACTACTACAAGCTTGTCTTTTACCTTTTTAGATCTAGTTTGCACTTTAAAGATTAACAAGATGATGAAAGGGTGAAGAACCTTAAGAACACAATAACAACTCCAAGAACAACAACAATTTTAGTTTCCAACTCCACTACAACAAGACCATCAAATCGGCCAAGGTTTAGGTAACAACAACATTCAACTCGGCCACACCTTGTTCACATCTACAACTTCAATAAGTTCAAGTTCAATCTTATATTTGGACACTTTTTAGTGTTGATGAGAAAGAAATCAACATTAGAAACACTCTAAATAAACAAAAGACTACAAGTTCTATACACACAACAAACAAATCTTGGCCAAGATAACAACAACACAATTTTCGGCCAAGAACACAAAATGAACAGATTTGCACTTTTCTGGAAAAAAATTCCAGCTTTCAGCTTTTTTTTTTTTCTTAGTAAGAAAGCCCAAGATTGGTATTGTAAGAACAATATCAAAGATGGCTTTGATACCAAATGATACAATACTAAGTGTGTATCAAGAGATTCCAACTAACACAAGAACAACAACATGAACAACAAAGTGCTAGTGAATCGAAAATAGCCACACACGGCTTCACTAGGCTTGCAACACTTGTTTGAGCTAGAAAAGTGAGTTTAACAATAAGAACAACAAAGACAATATTGCTAGTGAATCGAAAAAGCCCCATACGGCTTCACTAGAATTTTATATTCAACAACATAATGTTAACAAGATTTACAAAGAAAGAGATAGAAACTTAACACACAATATTCATTAATCTAAGAACCCTAACAAGAGAAAAGACCCTAAGACTAATAAATATCAATACCAAGTTCTTACTTAGACCAAGAGGAACTCAAAGAATCCCAAGAACCCAGTTTCTAGCCAAGATACAACACTAGTATCACTCTACTAGTGAGAATTCGATTTTGGCCTCTCCAAATGAGAAAGAGAAGTCAAAAATTTACAAGTCTTTTGTTTCTTGAATAATAGGAATTAACTAAAGCAAGACTAGTCCTATTACATGACTTATATAGTCACTTAAAAAGGAGGGACAAAGACCAAAATACGCTTAGCATTTAAGTGGGTGGATTTGGGGTGTCTTGGTGGACCTCTTCACATTTTATTAAATATAGGCTCTTAGATTGGCTCACAAGGGCCTCACACATGGCCAAGAATATGAACAAGACTTGGAGTCGTTGTAACTCACGTGCTTGACTTCGTGTGAAAGGTCTCAAGCTAGGAATTATCGTATCAAAAAGCCAGGCTTGAAGGTGAAAATTTCCTCCGAAGAAAGAGGAGAGAGGACTCGGCATCATTTAGCCAGCCACCGTCATCTTTAACCTTCTGGATGGTGCTCTCATCTACTTAGGATATGAAGTGGACAGTGGAATGCTTTCACGGCACAACCAAATAATCCCTTAAATTATGGTGTTTGCAGTCACTCTAAAAATTGAACTGTTTAGGGGTCACCGAGTCTACTAAGGATTCGGCCCCATACACAAACTCTGCCAAGGTATTGAAAAACTTCTCATCAATAGGAGTAGAAGGAGAATTGATGCCACACGCAGCATCAAAGTTGGCACCAATAATCTCAACAAGGGCAGCACTATATCTATTTCTGCAATAGAGGATGTTGGATGTGGACATTATTGGGCACAGAAAAAAGGCACTTTAGAAGGAAGCAGGAAGCAGAAGGTGGTTGAAGGCAAAAGGAACACGAGACTAGATCTCTACTTAGAAAGAAAAGAGAAATAAAGAAGAGTAGGGTAGAAAAGATTGGTATAAGTACTAAAAACTGGTAACAGCTACTCTTTTTTAAAAAACAAGGGGCCACCACATATATCATAGAAGTAAATAAGTAACCAAAGTAGACGAAGCACCTCAATAATGGTCTTGGATAAAGAAGTACTGAATCTTTTGGCTTCTCAAGGACATTTGGCACTATCCCCAAAAAGCAAATGTACTATCTATATGGGGGAAAACGGATTAGTATAAAAAATAGCATCACGGGTCTGGTTGCCCCAAAAACAACATCCTGATAAGTTGGCATGAGGACGTCCTCTCGTTCTAGCATCGAGAGTGCGAGAAGTTGCCAGCCTTAATTACTCTACAAAGGACAAGCAGGGACCAACGTGTCAGGCTGCTCAAGTGTCCGAACATTCCTTGCATACCTATACTCCATTGAAAATATATGGCTGACAATCCCCACGATTTCAATAGAAGGAGTTTGACCATTGGTCATGGAACTATAAGACTTGGCATTCTCCTATGGGTCTCATGCCAAAGCATCATCTAATTTCATCTCCGTGCCTCTAAGAAAAAAAATTATTTAGTTTTGCCTCCAAGTTTTCTCTATTTTAGCTTCTTTTTAGTCTTACTTTGTCGACGTCGGTTGAGGCCAACGCGTGGTTAGCTAGTCTCAATTATATGATCTGCTCGGTGAGTTATTATTTTTAGTCAGTCTCAAAAAGAATGACAAATCTCTACATTTAGTGACAAATTAACTTTAAATATGTCACTTATCCTTAATGAAGTGATTTATAGCTACACATACTTCTATGATTTAGTTTAGACCATAAATTTTAAAAATCTCTTTTTCTTAAACTCCATGTCAAGTCAAGGTAACTCATATAAATTAAGATGGATGGAGTCTTATTTAGCGACGGATTAGAGATAAATTATTTGTTACTGGTTATAGCAACAAAGTTTGTATTTAATACTCTCTTTGTCAAAATTTATATGATTCACTTTCCTTTTTACTCAATTCTAAAAAAAACCCATTTCCATATTTAGTAATAAGAGATACTCCCTCCGTCTCATTTTATCTGTCCCAAATTTTCTAATCTGGTGTCCCATTTTACTTATCTTTTTTTACCTATCAAGACAAGACAAAAAAAATTTCTCATATTTTACCCTTTGCATTAATTACTTTTTCTTTAAATTAAAATGTAAACATCATTTAATAGGGGTACTATGGTAAACTAGTCATGTTATTTATTATTTTTCTTAATAACTGTGTCATCCCAATTTGGGACGAGTAAAATGGGACGGAGGAAGTAAGATACTACTACACTCCAAACTATAGTCAAAGTTGCTATGAGACACCTCAACTTCAAGGAGGTCCGATTATTCCCCCTCCCCCTCCCTCTTCTCAAACTCAATTTTACTGTATTATTGTCCATCTTTTATCCTTATGTGGCACATTTTGTGCTTACGTGTCACCTTTTACGACACACCTTGATTGTAATTTTTTTAGGCCATGTAAGCACAAAAGGTCGATAATAATACGGTAAAATTGAGTTTAGGGGGGTAATAGGACTCCGTGAAGTTAAGGTGTGTCGTAACAACTTTGGCTATAGTTTGGAAAGTTGATGATGTTTTAACTCTAGTAATAATTTAACTTTAAAATGTTTATAAATAAAATGATTTCTAGCCTGACAAACATGATTTATTTTAGACTACAAATTTCAAAAAAAAATAATTTCTTTTAAATATTTTATGTCAAGTTGAACTAACTCATATAAATTAATTGAAAAAGAGAGTATCATATTTTTTTTTGGAAGACTATTAGGACTCCTATCAGGAGGTGTATAAACACACCAAGAATGTGAAGTGTGAAAGCAACCAACAAAGAATTTTTTTTCTATAACTTGTCTTATATTAAATTTCTTCACGGTTTAAAAAAATTATATTTATGTACCTAATTAGGCCATTAATATATAACGCATCACATGTGTAAGTCTGTATTATGGAAAAAAAATGATAAGAGAGAGAAAAACAGACAAGTAACCAGTTGAATTCGATCAAATTGTATCTTTAACAAATATTTCTATACTGGATAACTTAAAAGGCATAACATATGAATATTATGTGCCTTTTAATTTTACCTCAGCTCATATTTATATTCTTCAACTTTGATGTCTACAAGTATACATTTAAATTTATATAAAATTAAATAAGTAGAAATAAGCGTCCTACGTGGTAATTCGTATGAAATGCCACAACAACGTGCAGATTTTCTTGTTCAACTTTATATAAGTTTAAGTATCTACTTATGAACACTCAAAATTAAAAAAATATAAATAACAATAAAGGACAAATTAACAAACATATTTATGTATTATACCTTAACTTAAAAACTTAAAAAAATGAAGCAAAAGAAGTGTTGAAAAACTGAGGCAGCTACCATGAAATGCGAAGGACCACACAGGTCTATCAGCGCCTGTCGGCACCCAGCATGGCAGCCTGCGTTTATTCACGTTCGTTTATTGAGGATAGACGCATGAAATTAGTTGTTAATTTTGTATATAAATGATAATAAATATTATGTCTGTTTCAATTCATGTGACACTCTTTCTTTTAGTAATACCAAATTCCCCTCCGCCCTCTGCTCGGTCAAATTTCCCATAAGAGAACTATGAGTACACCATTGTTGAGGCGCCCTGAAAATGTCAGTCCTAAAAAGGATGATATCTTTCTATATTGAGTTTTAGTAATAATTTAATTTAAAATGTTTATTTTTGTTGGGTACAATTGGTGTGAATGGAAAATGAAAGGTTGCTTGGAAGGGACACAACTCTTTGAGTAAAAGAATCACTTTTTCGGGAAAAGGTATGACTGTTTTGATGGTTGTGGCTGTTCGAAAAAGACACACTCTTTTGAATGGACAGACATAACTATTCAGAAAGGATACACCTTTCCGGTGAACCATTGCCACCTTTCGGAAGGGGCACTTAATGGCTATATAAACCTGCATTTTTTCATAGGTTTAGTACGAATTTTTCTGCACTTGAAAACATTTCTATTCTTCTAAAATACTCCGTGTGATCATCTAACTGTTGAGTGAGTTCGAAGAGAATCCAATCGTTTGAGGTACCACTACAGTCGGATTGTTAGGTCATTTTATCCTGTGATAAAAATTCTGTAACCTCGGATACTTGAGGGAAATTATTTCCTTAAGGACACTCCGTGAAGTCGGAGGACTTGGCCTTTTTTCTACTTCATCTAATTTTCTTTAAAATACAGAAAACACACTTCTTTGAAAAGTAGTTTTTGATCTTGTGTTGAAGGTGTTAGAAACTTCATACGTGTTCTTGATTTATTCTTGAACTTGTGTTGAAATTGTTTTGCCAAAATACATATTTTTGTGTACCCAAAAACAACAATCTTAAGGAAATAATTGAAAAAAATATATATTTCTTTGCTTGTTTGGTGAAATTTTCTTTTCACTAAAGTTTTTTTTTTCATAATCTGTATTGTTTGGTTTCTGGAGATTAAAGCTTTAAGTTTTCTACTCCGTTTGAAATTAACAAGTGATTTGAAGAAATAAAATCTTCATCACAAGTTAGAGGTCATTCGGTTGACGATTGAAAGTCATAAAAACTTCATCGTTAAACTAGAAACAAGGGGTGTTTAAAGTTTCTGCAACTTTATAAGTAGTATTTTGATATACTAAAATTTATTGTATTGTTGTGACAGGAAGATGACTACTGACAGTCAAGTGAATGATACTGCAACGACTGTGGCAGCAACTAATGTTGCCATAATGAGTCGTACGAGTGCTCCGCAGACAATGGCACCAGCGGAGAAACCTGAAAAATTCACGGGTGTTGATTTCAAAAGGTGGCAACAGAAGATGTTCTTCTACCTTACAACTTTATGTCTTCAACGATTCACATCTGAAGAAGATCCAAAGGTGCCCGAGGGAACTTCGAACCAGGAGAAATTTGTCGTTATGAAGGGGTGAAAACACTCCGATTTCCTATGCAGGAATTACATTCTATATGGCCTCCAAGATGAACTATATAATGTGTATAGTGGAATGAAGACGGTAAAAGAGTTGTGGGGGGCGTTAGAAAGAAAATACAAGACTAAGGATGTTGGAACCAAAAAGTTCTTTATTGCAGGATTCCTTGAGTTTAAAATGATTGACAGCAAGTCTGTTGTATCTCAAGTTCAGGACTGCAAGTTATCATCTACGATCTCCTCGCGGAAGGTATGAGTTTGATGAATACTTTGTTGAACATATTGAAAATGTTCTTAATGTTCACATGAACTTAATTGTAGCTATGGTTGTGAACGAGGCATTTCAAGTCTCGGCAATAATAGAGAAGTTACCACCTATGTGGAAGGACTTTAAGAACTACTTGAAACATAAGCGAAAGGAGATGACAGTCGAAGATCTTATAGTAAGACTGCACATTGAAGAAGACAACAAAGCCGCGGAAAGAAGGTCAAAAGAAAATTCTGCAATAAGTGGAGCAAATATTGTAGAAGACGACCACAACAACTCCAAAAAGCAAAAGAAAGTTGGACATGAAAGCAATCAACCTAAGATAAAATTCAAGGGAAAATGCTTTAATTGTGGCAAGATTGGCCACAAATCAACAGATTGTAGTCCCCCAAAGAAAAGAAAAAAGAAGGACCAAGAAAATATGGCTAAATCCAAGAAAGAAACAGACAATCTGTGTGTCATGCTGTCTGAATGCAACTTGGTGGGAAATCCTCGAGAATGGTGGAAGAATTTCGGTGACACCCGCCACGTTTGTGCAAATGTCAAACATGTGTGGAATCAAAGTATGCTAAGCACCCATATAAGTTCGTTGAAAGAAATACCAATTCCTTAGACTTAATACACACTGACATTTATGTTATGAAGTCAACACCATCTCGTAGCAGAAAAAAGTATTTTATAACTTTTATTGACGATTGCACTAGATATTGTTATGTCTATTTGTTAAACGGTAAGGATGAAACAATAGATGTGCTTAGACAATACAAAACAGAAATTGAAAATCAGTTAGAGAAAAAGATCAAAACTATAAAAAGTGATAAGGGTGGAGAATATGAATCTCCCTTTGTGAAAATATGTGTAGAGAATGGAATTATCCATCAAACTACGGCCCCGTATTCACCTCAATCTAATGGAATTGCGGAAAGAAAAAATCAAACCTTGAAGGAAATGATGAATGTCTTACTTATAAGCTCAGGTTTACCGCAAAACTTGTGGGGGGAAAGCTATCCTTATAGCTAACTGAATACTCAATAGGGTGCCCCATAGTAAGAAACAATTAATTTCATATGAAAAATGGAAAGAAAAGAAACCCAACTTGAAATATTTTAAAGTATGGGGGTGTCTAACGAAGGTCCAAGTTCCTATGCCTAAAAAGGTAAAGATAGGACCTAAGACGGTAGACTGCGTGTTCATATGATATGCTAAAAGTAGTAAAGCATATTGGTTTTTGGTTCATAAATCCGAACATCCGAATATAAATGAAAATACGCTAATTGAATCAGATAATGTTGAATTCTTTGAATACATTTATCCATATAAAACTAGACATGAACAGTCTAGTGGGGGCCTAAACGACCTCGAGATGAACCAACTGAGGATGTACATAATGATGAGAATCCAAGATGTAGTGCACGTCAAAGAACGTCAACTTTGTTTGGATCAGATTTTGTAATAATTCTCTTAAAAAATGAGCCTCAAATGTTTAAAGAAGCGATGTCGTCATCAGACTCATTCTTTTGGAAAGAGACAGTCAATAGTGAGATTGATTCAATCTTAAGAAACCATACGTGAGAATTGGTTGATCTTCCTCCAGGAAATAAACCTTTTGGTTCTAAATGGATCTTCAAAAGGAAAATAAAGGCGGATGGTACTATTGACAAATACAAGGAAAGACTTGTAGTAAAAGGCTTCAAACAGAAAGAAGGTCTTGATTACTTTGATACATACTTTTCTGTAACAAAGATAACGTCTTTTTGAATATTAATTTCCTTGGCGGTGGTATATGGTCTTGAAATTCATCAAATGGATGTAAAAACAGCATTCCTGAATGGAGAATTAGAGGAAGAAATCTACATGGAACAACCTGAGAGTTTTGTGGTTTCAGGAAAAGAAAATAAGGTGTGTAAACTTGTTAAGTCACTTTGTGGACTAAAACAATCACCTAAACAATAGCATGCGAAGTTTGACCAAACTATGTTGGCAAACGGGTTCAAGATAAATAAATGTGATAAATGTGTTTACATTAAAGACACTCCAAATCACCAAGTTATTGTTTGTTTGTATGTGGATGATATGTTGATCATCAGTAGAGACATTTCTGACATAAATACTACGAAATGAATGCTCAAGAGCAAGTTTGATATAAAAGACCTTGGAGTTGCAGATGTGATCTTAGGAATAAGAATTCATAGAACTCCACAAGGGTTGGCATTGTCACAGTCTCATTACATCGAAAAGGTACTTGACAAATTCAAGTATTTGGAAATTTGGTATTGCCAAGACTCCATTGGACATGAGCTTTGCACTTCAAAAGAATGAAGGTGAAAGTGACTCACAGTTGGAGTATGCAAAAGTGTTGGGATGTTTAATGTATATAATGAATTGTGCACGACCAGACATAGCATGTGCTATTAGTAAGTTGAGTCGGTACACGAGTAATCCCAGTAAAACTCATTGGATGGCAATGAAAAGAGTTTTGGGGTATCTTAAATACACTCAAGACTATGCTTTGCACTATCATAAATATCCCGCGGTACTTGAATGATATAGTGATGCAAATTAAATCACCGGATCAAACGAAGTAAAATCCACGAGTGGATATGTATTTACTATCAATGGAGGAGCGGTCTCTTGGAAATCATCCAAGCAGACATGTATTGCTCGCTCTACAATGGAATCTAAGTTTATCGCATTGGATAGAGTCGGTGAAAAAGCAGAATGGATCCAAAATTTCTTGGAAGATATTCCTTATTGTCTCAAACCATTGACATCAGTATGTATACACTGTGATAGTCAAGTAGCACTAGGTAGAGCAGGGAGCATGATGTACAATGGTAAATCTCGTCACATAAAAGGAGACATAATACCATTAGAGAACTTCTCTCTAGTGGAATTATCACTGTTGATCATTTAAAGTCAAAGTATAATGTGTCGGATCCACTTACAAAAGGCCTATCTAGAGAAGGAGTTGAGAGAACATCTAAGGGAATGGGTTTACGGCTAGGACAAGTCAGCATGGCAGTAACTCTACCTAGCAGACTGGAGATCCCAATAGCTAGGTTCAAGGAGATCAAACAAAGTTGTGTCTGACAGGTTCAACATTGTCAATGTATCTAACCCATTCTCATGATATAGACAATGTTTAGTAAACAAGTATAAGAATTATGGAGTGAAGTCTTTTAATGATTATCTAAATTTGGCAGATTTGACAAAATATTTTAATCTACAGGATTGAATGTTTAGAAATCACCTATGTGAGGCGAAGTCGAAGCAACTTCAAGGAGAATGTTAGTAAAGTCCTATTCTCTAAGCTCTCATGAGACCGGGACGTGTTCATGGCTGAAATGAACAAAACCGTGAGAACCATAAACGGCAAAAGGTTGGTTGTGTGACATGGGTTGTCTAGGTCTACATTAAAGCTCGACGGTTCAAAGATATCAAATCTACCAGTT
Organism: Capsicum pubescens; assembly: GCA_030864215.1. Classification (NCBI taxonomy): domain Eukaryota; kingdom Viridiplantae; phylum Streptophyta; class Magnoliopsida; order Solanales; family Solanaceae; genus Capsicum; species Capsicum pubescens. The sequence continues at coordinate 93,838,953 of CM061538.1, read as the reverse complement.
GACAGAGTGCATCCGATGCATGTTCACTACGGAAAGTTCAAAGGAAAACTCACTTATTCGAATGCAATCATTCTTTGCTTGATGATCACATACTTGTCCGTAAAGTTTTACAAAGAGTAGTCATTCCCCATTCATGTGGGGGATTGTTGGGTTCAATTGGTGTGAATGAAAAATGAAAAGGTGTTTGGAAGGGACAACTCTTCGAGTAAAAGACACACTATTTTGGGAAAAGGTATGACTGTTTGGATGGTTGTGGCTGTTCGAAAAAGACACACTCTTTCGAATGGACAAACATGACTGTTCAGAAAGGATACACCTTTCCGGTGAACCATTGCCATATTTCGGAAGGGGCACTTAATGACTATATAAACCTGCATTTTTTCACAGTTTTAGTAAGAATTTTTCTGCACTTGAAAACATTTCTTGTCTTCTAAAATACTCTGTGTGATCATCTAACTGTTGAGTGAGTTCGAAGAAAATCCGATCATTTGAGGTAGCACTACAGTCGGATTGTTAGGCCATTTTATCCTATGAGGAAAATTTTGTAACCTCGGATACTTGAGCAAAACTATTTCTTTAAGGACACTCCGTAAAGTCGAAGGACTTGGCCTTTTTTCTGCTTCATTTAATTTTCTTTAAAATACTGAAAACACACTTCTTTAAAATATCGTTTTTGATCTTGTGTTGAAGGTGTTGGAAACTTCATAGTGTTCTTGACTTATTCTTGAACTTGTGTTAAAATTATTTTACCAAAATATAAATTTTTGTGTACTCAAAAATAATAATTTTATCCTTAATGAAATGATATATAATGACAAAACTTTCTAATGGATTCAAAATTGTGACCAAGCATCTCTCATTAATTCTATACGCAACTCATAGGTTGAAAATTTTCTCTGGTCCTTTTCTAATCAAGGCTAGCACTCGGGAAATGAAAAAAGCTAAGATAGAAATAGTGATGTAAATACTACTTTAAATTATAAATTTTAAAATAAAATTATATATTTAATCAAACACCGCTACATAAATAGGCCGGTTAGAGTATACTACTAAACAATAAATCTTTTCTTTCTCCAAGCAATAGATCAATTCAAATCAAAAGATCAATAAAGATGTACCTCAGCCGTGAACACGCAAACCAACAACAACGTCTTTCCTCCAATGTGTCGCGTACATGCACATTAATTCATCCCATCCAATAAGTCGTCTCTTTGTATTTCTACTCCCTCCGTTTCATATTAGTTAACCCCTATTAACTTGACACATTTATTAAGAAAATATTAATTAAGAGTTTATTTTATCAAATTAATCTTATTAATTATACTTTAAAAATACAAATTTGAGTAAATACACCTTATTTAGTCATTTAATGTGAAGGATAGTAGTGAAAAAATATAATAAAATCCTCTTAATTTTATCAAAGGGACAACTAAATTAAAATAAAAATTATTTTTAGAAAGAGAATCAACTAAAACGAAACGAAGAGAGTACAATTTTCTTTTTTCTCCTTTATCTTGTCTAAAAGAAACTACAAAATAGGAGACAAGATTTCGAATATCTTGGTTTTGAGGGAATGAATTTTTAGAAATGATGAATTTATATTAATTGCCCGTTTTTCTCATGCAATTATAACGCAAGTTTTACGTGGGTTCCATTATTTATGGCGATTTTTTTTTTTTACATAAACACCATTTTAGACTTTTTTTTTTCTTTTTTTTTTTTAAATTGGAGGTAGAGGAAGGGGAATGGCGGAGAGGATTAAACTGTGGGGAATCGAATCCTCACCAATAAGGTGGAAGTTCAGACAACTAATCAACTAAGCACTAAGATTCCCCTCAAACACCATTTTAGTCAATTGTGAGTTCAAAGACTAAATTGAAATTAAGGGTGTTAAGTGGGCCGAGTCAACTTGGAATCGGCCCATGAATTTTAGCCGATTAGTGGGTCAGTTCGGGCTGGATTCGGGCCTAGTTAAACGGACCGATCCGGTTCCGAGTCCAACAGTAAAAAAATTAAAAATAACTCTGAACCGACCCACTTAATCCAACCCGGTCCAACCCAGCTAAACTCGGTCAAAATCGGTTAAAAATTCGGTCAAAACCGATCAAAAATAAAAGAAAAAGTTTTTTCTCCAATATACATTATATATACCCACCTATATACATTTTAAATACGTTAAACAATATATTTACACTATATATATAGTATATACTACATTAGACTTTAAAAAATATATACACATAATACATATACACAATTACACATGTAATCGTGTATACGACTATACGTTAGTTAAATATATATACTATTCTAAATAAAACATATTCTACAATATATATACTACAATATAATGATATATATAATAATTTATAAAACATATACACATGTATACGTTAAATATATACTACTTGAGAAAATATATACACATATATACGTATCATTCAATGTATGTACTTCTTTAAATAAAACATATACTTCAATATATATATATACTACAATATATACACACACTAAATATATAGTTATATACTAATTTATAAAACATATACACATATACACATATATACATTAAATATATACTACTTTAGAAAATATATACACATATATACGTACCATTCAATGTATGTACTTCTTTAAATAAAACATATACTTCAATATATATATACTATAATATATACACACACTATATATATAGTTATATACTAATTTATAAAACATATACACATGTATACGTTAAATATATACTACTTTAGAAAATATATACACATATATACGTGCCATTCAATGTATGTACTTCTTTAAATAAAACATATACTACAATATATATATATAAACACACTAAATATATAGTTATATACTAATTTATAAAACATATACACATGTATACGTTAAATATACACTACTTTAGAAAATATATACACATATATACGTGTCATTCAATGTATGTACTTCTTTAAATAAAACATATACTACAACATATATATATATATATATATATATATATATATATATATATATATATACTACAATATATACACACACTATATAAATAGTTATATACTAATTTATAAATCATATACACATGTATACGTTAAATATATACTACTTTAGAAAATATATACACATATATACGTACCATTCAATGTATGTACTTCTTTAAATAAAAATATGCTACTTAATATAATAAATTAATAATACTTGATAGTAAATTAGTAATATATTAAAACTAAGTAGTTAATTTAAACTAGAAATTCAATTTAAATCATTAAATGAAAAAAATTATAAAGTAAGGACTAAGGAGTGAATGAGTGTTGAATTTTATTGATTGCAAAATGATCCAAAATTTATAATTTACATGGATGAAAAATTTACAAATTTTGCTTCATTTTTTTCAACTCATTCAAGTTTATATTAATGGGAACTTGCATAAGATAGTCAAAGTTAACGAGGGCAAAATCATGCATTGGACTTGATTCTGCTGAATTCTCCCGTGAAGTCATAATTTCTTCAAGTATTTGCTCGTCGTTCGGCTTCGCTTCCATTTCTTGATTTCTTCGTTCCGCTCTAATCCAATCTCTAAGGCAAACTAGAACATTCATTGCATTGCTTCCCAATGAATGTCGGTTGTCTCCAAGCTGTTGTCGTCCCTGACTGAAAGCGCTCTCCGATGCAATGGTTGACATTGGAACATTCAAGATATCTCTGGCTAATCTTGAAAGCACGGGATATTGTGTTTCATTATTCTTCCACCAATTCAATGTGTTGATCCGTCGTCTGCGATCCTCTAACGACGTTCGGAGATAATACTTCAGCTCTTTTCGATAAGTTGTTGTGTAAGCTCCCTCCTCAACACTATTACAACAAGGTAATTATAAAAGTAATCAGGAAAACCACTATGTGCCGGCCTTTTAGAAGATGGTGGCTCATCCGGAGGATGAAGAGCGACAGTTGGAGTGATATTTGTCGGTACAGCTAAATCAACTAAATCAGCATAGTAATTATATAATTTATCTATGTAAGCATTCGCATCACCCATAGTCGTCCACAAATCAGGTTGTTTTTGTTCTTCATCACCATAATCATTGTTAGTATTTATCTCTAAGTTAGCATAAATAAGAGTACTAAAGTGGCACATAGTATTATATTTCATGCACGGATTTAGTATAGCACCAACCAAGTGAATAAGAGAAATCAAATATTTTTTTTTTTTAAATTTAGCAAACATGACACCAACAACTTCTTTGTAACCTTCTTTATTTTTATATTCTTTGAACAAATCAGAAATATCGACTATATATGCCAAAATATTACAAATAGTAGGATAATAAGTACCGAAAAATTCAATCGTAGCTATATAAAATTTTTTCAAAAACTTAACAAGATCATTAATTACAGCCCAGTCAGAATCATGTAGCATGCAGTGGGCAGAATCAGCAAACGAATCACAATGTTGGTTAAAAGATAGTGTAGTAGGAACTCTATATTTATAACAAGTTTTTAAAAAATCAAACGTAGCATTCCATCTAGTATCACATTCTTCGGACATCAATTTTGGTGCAAGTCCATTTTATTTACATTTAAGTTTAAAGTCTCTAATTCCTTTTTTACGATTATTTCCTTGAATAAAACCAACGGCAAATCGAATTTTTTCAATATAAAGCTCAAAAAACTCAAGACCATCTCTTACAATTAAATTATATATATGACAAGCACACTTAAAATAAAAAAATTCAGGTAACGACGGAGATAACTTAGATTTTAACTTTGTTATAGCAGTTTTGTTGTTAGAACCATTAACAAAAGCAATACATAAGATTTTATTTTCAATACCGTAAAATTCTGCAACTTTAGTAATCAAATCAACAATAAAATCTTCAGTATGTTTACGATCTTCATCATATAAAAAAGAAAAATACATTTTTGCATAACAAAATTACTATCTATCCAGTGACAAGTCATGGTTAAATAATCATTTTTATTTACAGCACAACCAAGATCAGAAGTTAGGGACATTCTACATTGAATATTTTTTAACAATGTTGATAAATAATAACAATATTGTGAAAGAAGTCTAAAAGTATCGGCCCTAAAAGTACTTCTAGGAATACCATTAAACGTAGGATTATAAATTGCTTGAATATAATGAATAAAGGCATCACAAGAAGGAAAACTAAAAGGCAAACAATCCACAACTATCATTTTTGTAATTTCTTTTTGGTCCCTCAATTTATTATACTTCTTCATTACCTAACCGGTTGCTGGGTCTATTCTAGTTTGTGTTGGCCCACCAACATCCGCACCGCCTTGTGCAATTTTTAATTCTCTATCGTGATTATCACTTATATGTCTCATTAAAGTACTCGTACCCTTTGCTTGCCTCCTCTTTTATGCTTATATATTTGTTGGCAAATATTGCACTGCACCTCAATATCTGATATACGTTCTAAAAATTACCATGCAATACTAGTTGTTTTACGAGCTCTTGGGGCACGGAGAGGACGGAGAGGGAGATTAACCAATTCAGATCTAACGTTAGCATTTCTTACTGCGGGTGTCTCACCAATATTTTCAGCATCTTCATCTAAATTAACCGTTTCTACTTCATCTTCTTCTTCTATATCGTAATTTTTTTGAGCTTCTACATAATCCATAGCGTGAACACCTACACCTATTTCTTCCTCAAAAGGTTCACTAAGTGGTACCGGAGGCGGAGACACACGGGTATATCTACTACTTGAACTACCTCTACCACTAGTAATTCACTTTTTACTACCACTACCACTTTCGGAACAAAAAATTTTAACACCTTTAGTGGCGAGGTTTCTTAATTTATCCATAATATAAATTAAATTAAAAAAATTCAAAATACACAAATATAATAAAATTAACTATTCAACAATTAATACACTAATTAAAAATTAAACATAAGAGATGAAACGACAATACCAAATTTTAGAAGTATCCGAAGGTTGCGGCTTTAGAAACTTTCACTCGTACTTTGTAATCGCAAAATTAAAAAATTAAAGTGAGTACTTTAGGAAGTATATAGAATATTTGAGAATTGAGAATTGATATTTGAGAGAGAATGAGATTTGAGAGAATGAAAAATTGTGTGGAAAATGATTTGAAAGTGTAGGGTATTTATAGGAATTTTTTGGGGTTTAAAAAAATTATTTTAAATGATTTTTTTTTTTTTTAATAAAAGTGGGTTAAGTAGCCGTTTGGACCCAAAAACAGCTATATAGCCGTCGGGCCAACGGCTAATTTAGGTCCCAACAGTCCAATTCCATTTTAAAAAAAAATTAATCCGGACCGAGCCGGACCAATTAATCGGCGGGCCTGGATCGGTTTTGATCCGGGCCGGATTAACCGAGCCCCAAAGAAAATTAACCCAGCCCGAGACTCGATACCCTACAGCCCGTGGGCTGATTGGTCCGGGTCAAATCAGGTCGAATTTACTAAATGGGCTAGATCAACCCGGCCCGTTTGACACCCTTAATTGAAATTATAAGCTTTTTAAAACTTTTTTTTTTGAGTTTCATCTAGTTTATATGCAATTTTATTGAACTCGCGATTAAATATATTTTTCTTGTATGTGATAAATTTTCTAATATGAATACATAGTCTAAATAAATATTATGGGTTAGTACTTGGTCAGAAGCTGTAATTCTGTAACTAATACTCTCCCTCTACCTGAATTATCATATACCACTTTAACCTAGTAAATAAAGCTAGATTAAGTGGTCAAGAATTTATTTACTCTCTCCATCTCAAATTATTCGTTCCAAATTTTTTAATTTGATTTCTCATTTTACTTATCTTTTTTCATTAATCAGGAAGAGACAATTTTTTTTTTCATATTTTACCCTTTGCATTAATTACTTTTTCTTCAAATTAAAATATAAATATTATTTAATTAGGGTATTATGGTAAACTAGACATATTATTAATTATTTTTCTTAATCAATGTGTCATCTCAATTTAGAACGGAGGGAGTATTTAGTTGTTATGTATGTAGACGCCATGTGAAAGATTGCAATGAAGCATATTAAATTGAAGGAATCCCCCATTAGAATATGAACCTTTTTTGTTCCCTTTTGGTAATTCGTGTACTTCTCTTAAAAATATTATATTCATTTTTTTTTTTCAAAGGATAGTGCTAAATGGTCATAAAAATTTGATCATAATTTGATCATAATTATAAAAAGACTGTCATGACCTTTCTTTTTTAAAACAAACTAATTCTTTTTTCTTTTTCTTAATTTAAAAAAATTTAAAGTCTTTGTCACTCCCTAAACTTAAAAGTCAATTCCCACATTGGAAAATGATAATAAATAAATGGCCATTCATTAAAATAATAGAATGTATTTATTTATTTTAAATAAATTATATTTTAAATAAGTTGTATTTTAATAGGATATGATACAACTTAATAGGATATTACAACTCATTTTAAAATATCGGGGGCATTAATGCACGTAGTTAGGTCGATTAGGACAATTGGAATTTGAAACATTACAAAATGCAATCCCATAAATGGGAAATTGTGTGTGTGTATATATATATATATATATATGATTAGTATTGAACACTTTATAATATGAATATACTTTCTAAATTTTAAAATGAAATGCTTACACATGTACTTTGATCATTCTATACTTACACCTCCTATGAAGTGTCTCTACAATTAAATATATAATATAATTTTTAAACGATAAATTATAACCATAAATATAAATAAAATATTTTTGCAAAGTTATTCTAACGAATATTTAAAACAAGGGTATTCAAAATTATTCAAACATTTGATTAAAGAAAAAACAAATATTTTAAAAATAGGATATGATACAACTTATTTAAAAGATATACCCACTATAAATTATAACTTTCTATGGCTTTAAGTACGTAATTTTTTTGTAATTTTACTAACTATAATATTTTATTATATATAATCTCTTTTTATTGTAGTTTTTATTTATTTTTCCCTTGAAAATTATCTATATATAACTAGTTAAATAAAGTTTCAATTACGTAGGATCTTCATTATATGCAAGGTTTAAATGTTTTTAGCAAAAATAGGATTAACGTTTTTGGGGATGTAACTTTAAGATTTTCATAATATAGAAGATGTAAGTGTTTAGTGTAATTAATTATTGTCGATATTATAAAGTGTTTTGAGCTTTGACTATCTTTATTGATATATTTAAAAAATATTTAAATATGTAGTTTCTAAATTTATTTAAATATAACAAATAATAGTATTACTTAATTAGAGGTTTCATTAATTATAAAATTAACTAATGATTCACAAGTTATCAAATCGGCTTAATATAGAGAGCAAGACTACAATATTAGCGCGTGAGTATTCTCTTAGGTCGATGTTAACTAGAGTCATCATTAATTATTTGAATTCTTATTGTACTTTTTCAAAGCTGATAACTAATAAATATGTAAAACGTCAACATTTTTTATTGGTAAATAAATGATTTTATTTAACCAAGTGAGCGTTTACAACACTAGGAAGCTATAAAACTTCAACATTAATAAGTGACTCGCTTGAGTTGTTATAAAATAGGATTGACACTTATGGATCAATGATTTTTACGATTTATATAGAGTGGCGATTTCTACCATGTCTAAAATGTTTTTAGTTTAATTTCTACTGTCGTTATTGTATTATTTTCAAATTATGTTTAAATATTTATTTAAATATGTGTTTTAAATTTATTTAAACATAATAATTTATAAAATTATTTAATTAGAAGTCATAATAATAACAAATATAAGTAATGATTCTCAAATTATCAAATCAATGTAATAAGGATGCAAGACTACAATATAAACGTGTCTCTCTTGGTTTGTTGTTAACTAGAGTCGACGATAATGAATACTTTAATTTTTATAACTTGTCAATGTCCACCACATCTAAAGTGTTTAAGTCTTGACTGTTGTTATTACAATATTTTCAAATTATTTTTAAAATATCGTTCAAATATAAAAAAATTTAGATTTAAAATTTTACAAATAAAATATATGTTCGCAACAAATTTTCTTTAACGCTGAAAATTAACTGCAAGCAAAAAATAAAATAAACAAAAAGAATAATTTTATTTAAGGTAATTTTGCGGGTACAATTCCGTTATTCTCTCGATTCTTCTCTCCTAAGTTTTTTCGTGATTCGAGGGCCTTTGCAGTGTGATTCTCGAATGTAGGATTATTTGAGTCTCCTAGAAATGTGTTTGGATCTCCAGGAATTGTCTGACAGCACTTCGTCTTGTCGAGTTGATCTCCGGGCAGAACTCTGTTAGTCAATTCGTTGAAGAGTTGTGTAGTCAATGCAGAAGCTTCCTCCAATGCTTGCAGAATGTCGTCTTTTTTCTTTTTCTCCTCTTAGAATGTTATGTTACCCCCTATTTATAGTTGTGGGGGTAGGCCTAGTTGCTTGTGATTGGCCGAAACATGTCAATTTGACACTTGACACCTTTTGACTATTTGTTAAATTTGAATGAGATTTCCACATCATTTGTACATATGGCGGCATCTCATTGGTTTTGAATTTGACTGGGATGCCACGTCACTTGATGAGTTTGGGCTTCAAAGTGAGATGGACCTTGATGGAGAATAAAATAGGCTTTTTTTAGCCCAAAATAAGTTGAAACCCAATAACATATGGCTCAAATTCAAATTTTATATGAATTTGATCCAATAAATTTTATGTGTCTACAGATGCCCCCTACTTCAAGGTTGGTCGACGTGTAGGCTTGCCGAAACTTGGCGGCGAGACTTGAAGTACTCATGAATGTGTTTTCATTCTCGTGATTTCAAAGGTATTTGTTTCTCCCAATGTTGATCATGCCAAATTGAAGCATCGTTCGTTTGGTACCGACACTTATTGCCAGATTGAAGTTTCACGTAGTTGGCATCAATCTGCATAGAACCGAGATACTTCATCCGGTCAACACTGTAGATGTGTTACATCTTTATTTTTTTGTGTAGGTTTATGCAAATGGTTTTGATGTCAGACCAAAAAGGTAGACATGATTGATGTTGAACCATTTAGTGCACTACTTCCTTACTGCTTGATAAGAAAGTGACTTGGAATGATCTGATTTTATTCTTGACGACGCTGGAAGTTTTCCATTTTAGCTTCAGTGAGCACGTACTTGGTGTCATTCTTGCGACCTTGTGATGATGAAGTTCTGAGTGTCTGCAGTCCATTGTTGCAAAGCAAGCATGCGGTGCATCTCATCCGTGGGGCTCGGCGATAAAGAAGCTTCAAGTGAGAGCATTCCATTCTTTTCAAGGAGCGCGTACGTGGTGCCATCCAGCTTGATAATATTGACACAGGGAGTAGCCTTTTATGACTTTGGTGAGCAAGTACTAGGCACACGTCCACAAAAATATTTATTCTCCGATGGGAGAAAAAAATATGAGTTGTTTGATTCATAAAAATGGAATTCAATGTCCTTCTTTATCAGCTTTGCGCAGCGCCACGATAAATTCCATATCTTGATGTGAAAGTATCGGAATCAGGTTCTATTTTTTGCACTGGAAAGTAGATTCGCAGATCTACGTCTCACATGGAAACCACAATTATATTGCATCCGAATCATCCCAGATGTTTCTCCAAAAACAACCTTCTAATCTTGGTTCGCTGGTTATTTCAGCTTTGCGCAGCATCACGATAAATTCCATATCTTGACGTGAAAGTATCAGAATCAGGTTCCATTTTTTGCATTGGAAAGTAGACTCGCAGAGCTACGTCTCACGTGGAAACCATAATTAGGTTGCATCTGAATCGTCCCAGATATTGCTCCAAAAATAGCCTTCTAATCTAGGTTCGCTGGTTATTTCAGCTTTGCGCAGCGTCACGATAAATTCCATATCTTGACGTGGAAGTATCGGAATCAGGTTTCGTTTTTTGCATTGAAAAGTAGACTCATAGATCTACGTTAAGAATTAAATATATCAGCATATAACCGCTATATTTTCTCAGGTACTTTTTCAAAGTTGCAGCCTAAATCTTGTAATATTCTATTTCTCTTCAGATTTTGGATACTTCGTGAATTTCATCATCTACTTCAAGTTTTGGGCCGCATCACTTCCGTAATATGTTTAAGGCCAGACTAGAGAAATATTCAAAGTACCACAAGTCTTTTTCTTGTCGAGAAGACTTTATTTCTTGAGAGATAATGAAGAATTCTTTTGCTTTAAGACGACATCTTCAAAGGACTCCAAATATTCATTCAAGCTTCATACTTTTCCTTTCTTTTTTTTAGATCCATTCACAGTTTAGACTCATGCGGGCAAGGAGTGACATGCATTTTAAGCTCGTGCCTTAAGGAGCGTTTGGACTTGCAGTTTAGGCTCGTGCGTCGAGGAGCGTCTTGACTTGCAGTTTAGGCTCTTGCAGCAAGGAGCAGTTTTGACTTTCAGTTTAAGTTCGTGCAGCAAGGAGCGGTTTTGACTTAAATTTTAAGCTCGTGTAGCAAGGAACGGCTTGAGAAAGAATTCTTGTAATGTAGCTTTTTTTTCAACCCTTTGTAATGAAGTATTGTTGCACTTCAATTTGGTATTTATTGCCCCCATTGATTGAAGCAGATATGTATTTGATCTTGTGTCATCTTTTGAAAGTTGGAGTTTAGAAGCTCTTTGACAACTTTTTCTTTTGTGAGCGATCAATGTTCAAGTGTCACCCTTCTTTCTATTGGAGAAGTCGTTTTCCATGAATTTACTTGTTGTCTTCTTTAAGGCTGGAACCTCAATTGGGTCAAAGCTCCCAAATTATAGCATGATGATTTCTTCAACTTTTGGTGATTCCACGGAGCGCGTAGCTTGTAGAACTTTTGAAATTGAACCTTTTTTATGGTCCAGTTCGACGCTAACATGATTTGCATCAGCTGTATCGCCATCATTGACGATGATCTTTCCCTTTTGCATTAATTTCATGATGTTTTCCTTCAGAGTGAAGCATTTTGTGGTGCTATGACCAATAATGCAGTGAAATTTGTAGTACTTAGGATCCTCGACTTTGTTTGATTCTTCAGGTCGCTTTGACTTAGGAAGCTCAATGACTTCTTTAGCTAGCAACTCGCCAAGAATTTCAGGAACATCAGAGTTGGGAAAAGGATATATCCTTGCTTGTAACTCCTTCACGGTTGGTTGATTTTTCACCTCTCACATTTGTTGCTTTGGAGCTTTCTCTTTTAACTTTGGTCTTGTGGAGGCCTTCGTAAAACTCACAGTTGTCATCATAGATTCTCCAATTTGGTCTTCATACGAGTCTTTGAATTTTGTGACTTCCTTCCTAAGATCAAAAATAGGTAACGCAATTTTATGACTTGCAATACTTAGCTCCATGTCATGAGCGCGCGTAGTTAATTCTTCAAAAGTTTGAGGATTAATTCCTTGGAGGATATACACAAGGCCCCAGTGCATCCCTTCAATGCAAATTTCAATCGCAAAAGTTTCAGAAAGTTGATCCTTGCAACTGAAGCTCAATGTTTGCCAACGATTTATGTAGTCTACTGCAGGCTCATCTTTACTTTGTTTTGTGTTTGTCAACTCCATCATGCTGACCGTACGACGGGTGCTGTAGAAATGATTTAGGAACTGACTTTCTAGTTTCTCCCAACAATCAATTGATTTAGAATCCAAGTCTGTGTACCAATCAAAAGTGTTGTCTTTCAAAGAGCGAACAAACTGCGTGACAAGAAGATCACCATGTGTACCAGCACTGCTACAAGTCTCAATAAAATGAGCGATGTGTTGCCTTGGATTTTTTTTTTACATCAAATTATTGAAACTTTGGTGGTTGATATCCAATTGGCATCGGTAAACCCTCGATTCTCTTAGAATACGGCTTTGGGTATCCTACGAAACTTTGTGACGGACCGCCATATTGGGCCTTGATAGTGTTTGCAATCATATCTTGCAGTTGTTGAACTATTTGAGTAGCCACAGAAACGGATCGATCATCGCAGTAATTGTCACTCATCTTGATGAGAGATTCACCATCAACTTTTTCTTGCGGTGTTAAATTATAATTTGACTCTCCAGGATTGTAGAAATCTAACTTGGTTATAAGTCGGACGATTTGATGATCTTTCTCATCAATGTACTTCTTCAAGGCTTCAATGGTCTGCTCCATCATTGCAAACTTCTCGTCCAAGTCAATTGCATCAACCATGAACGTGTTGACTTTCGTTAAAGTTGGAGAATTCATTAAGTTTTTAGATTCTCCAAAGTTGCAGCCAGTTTTCGACGATTCATCTGATAACATAGATGGAAAGTTTCCTCCAAGGGTTATAGTTATTGCCAAAATTTGAGATGTTCTCTTTTTTGTCATCTCCAAAAAGGTGAAGTATTGGGATCCATCCAAAACAGAAGCGTTGAGATTGCGCCGATTGATGGGGCCAACAAGTTTGATCTCAGTAGACGTGGCAGTAGTAGACTTCTTGCACGAAACTTCATTGATTTTTCTGAAGTCCATTATAGTAGTTGAACTTCATTTTGCAGGAAGACGAGATGGAGAGCAGAACTTGTCCCACCGGGTGTGCCAATTTGTTCGCAAAAAATTTTCGTTAACGCTGAAAGTTAACTGCAAGAAAAAAATAAAATAAACAAAAAGAATAATTTTATGTAAGGTAATTTTACGGGTACAATTCCGTTATTCTTTCGATTCTTTTCTCCTAAGTTTTTCCGTGATTCGAGGACCTTTGCAGTGTGATTCTCTAATGTTGGATGATTTGAGTCTCCTACAAATATGTTTGGATCTCCAGGAATTTCTTAACAGCACTTCGTCTTGTCGAGTTGATCTCCGGGAAGAACTCCGTTAGTCATTTCGTTGAAGAGTTGTGTAGTCAATGCAGAAGCTTCCTCCAATGCTTGCAGAATGTCCTCCTTTTTCTTTTTCTCCTCTTAGAATGTTATGTTATCCCCTATTTATAATTGTGGGGGTAGGCCTAGTTGCTTGTGATTGGCCGAAACATGTCAATTTGACACTTGGCACCTTTTGACTGGTTGTTAAATTTGAATGAGATTTCCACATCATTTGTACATATGGCGGCGTCTCATTGGTTTTGGATTTGACTGGGATACCACTTCACTTGATGAGATTGGGCTTCAAAGTGAGATGGACCTTGATGAAGAATAAAATAGGTTTATTTTTGTTTTAGCCCAAAATAAGTTTAAACCCAATAACATATGGCTCAAATTCAAATTTTATATGAATTTGATCCAATAAATTTTATGTGTCTACAATATGCTCAAATATAAGTAAATGATTTACAAATTATCAAGCCAATATAACATAAGGGTGCAAGACTACAATATTAATACACGACTTTCTTCGATTGATATTGACTAGGATCGATATTTATGAACTATATATTTTTTTACGATTTTTATGATACATTAATGTCTACCATGTTTAAAGTATTAGAGTTTAACTTTCGTTATTAATATATTTTCAAATTACATTTTAAAAATTATTTAAATTATGTAGTTTAATTTTTTTAAAAACATAATAATTTTATACATAATTTTTAAATAATATATGTTATACCCTTTGTCTCAATTTATGTGGTATTGATACAATTTTGAGAGTGTACTAATTTATTTTATATATTTTTTAAATATTTTTGAGAAAATGGTCTGTTACCCCCCCAACCTTTACCTCAAATCTCAACTACACACTCAACCTTTAAAGGTGACCTATTACCCCCCTGAACTATTTTAAAGTGGAATTATTAAACCCCCCAAAACTGACAACCAGTCATTGCAAAAATGATGTGATGCACGCGCCGCCACGTCATGCCACGTCATTTTTTATTTTTTTACTCTAAAAAAATAATAATTTAACATTATTATTTCCCAATTATTATTTTTATTTCTTGTTCTTCTTCTTCTTCTTCTTCTGCTTCAATTCTTCTTTTTTATTTCTTCTTCTTCAATTCTTCTTCTTCTCCAATTCTTCTTCTTCTTCAATGGCACCCAAGAACCCATCAATGGCAATTATTATTTTTCTTTCTTCTTCTTCTTCAATTCAATTCAATTCTTCTTCTTCTTCTTCTTCTTTTTCTTCTTCTTCTTCTTCTCCTCCTCCTTCTCCTTCTTCTCCTCCTCATCTTCCTCCTCCTCCTTCTCATCTTCCTCCTCCTCCTCTTTCTCCTCCTCCTCTTTCTCCTTCTCCTCCTCCTCCTTCTTCTTCTCCTTCTCCTTCTCCTTCTTCTTCTCCTTCTCCTTCTTCTTCTCCTTCTTCTCCTTCTCCTTCTTCTTCTTCTCCTTCTCCTTCTCCTTCTCCTTCTTCTCCTCTTTCTTCTTCTCCTTCTTCTTCCTCCTCTTCTTCTTCTTCCTCCTCCTCTTCCTCCCCTTCCTCCTCCTCCCCCTCTTCCTCCTCTTTCTCCTCCTCTTCTTCTTCTTTTTCCTCCCCATCCTCTTATTCCTCCTCCTCCTCTTCTTCTTCTTCCTCCTCCTCCTCTTCTTCCTCTTCTTCCTCTCCCTCCTCTTCTTCTTTTTCCTTCTCCTCCTTCTCCTCTTCCTCCTCCTCCTCATCTTCCCCTTCCTCTTCCTCTTCCTCTTCTTCTTCTTCTTCTTCTTCTTCCTCCTCCTCCTCCCCCCCCTCCTCTTTTTCCTCTTCCTCTTCCTCCTCCTCCTCCTCTTCTTCCTCCTCCTCTTCCTCCTCTTCCTCTTCCTCCTCTTTTTCTTCCTCCTCTTCCTCATCTTCCCCTTCTTCCTCTTCTTCCTCTCTCTCTTCTTCTTCTTCTTCATCTTTCTCTTCTTCCCCTTCTTCCTCTTCCTCTTCTTCTTCTTCCTCTTCCTCTTCTTCTTCAATGGCATCCAAGAACCCATCAATGGCATTTCTTCATCAATGGCATCCAAGAACTCATCAATTGCATTCAAGATTAATTTATCATCTTCATCATCTCCTCATTCAAGAATGCAAGTTCTTAAATTTTTTCAAGTTAATTCGGGTTCAATGGCATTTCTTCTTCAATATCATCCAAGAACTAATCAATGACATTCAAGATTAATTTATCATCTTCCTCATCTCCTCATTCAAGAATTCAAGTTCTTAATTTTTTTCAAGTTTTTTGAATCGAAGTTCTTAGTTCAAGTGAGAACTCATTAATGGCATTTCTTCTTCTTCTTCTTCAATGGCATCCACGAACTCGAATTATGTGAGAGTGTTGAATCAAAAAAGTCGAATGCCATTGATTACGTGAAGCTGAATCGAATGTTGAATCAACGTGTTGAATCAAAATGTTGAATCGAATTACGTGAAATTCATCAAAAAAAAAGTCAATGGAATTTTGAATTTTCTAGCGCCGTCACTGTTCATCGGCATTTCACCATTGAAGCTGCACCATTGAAGGCATTGAAGAAGAAGAATAGAAGAAGAAGAAGAAGAAAAAAAAGAAAAAGGAGAAGAAGAAGCCATTGAAGAAGAAGAATAGAAGAAGAAACCAATATTTATTAAGAAAAAATAATAATTATTAAAAATAATGACGTGGCAATAAAAAAATAATGATTTTAAAGCGAAAAAAATTCAACTGACGCGCCTATGGGCGCGTGTAGTCACGTCCAGTGACACGTCAGCATCTGGGGGGTAATAAATTCGGTAAAAATAAGTTCAGGGGGGGTAATAGATCACATTAAAAGGTTGAGTGTGTAGTTGGAATTTCGACTAAAGGTTGTGATTTATATTACATGTTCTTTTGTCTCGATTTATGTGGCAGTAACAAAATTTAGAGAGTCAATTAAATTTTTTACGTCGTTTAAATTATTTTAATTTGTTAATTATTATGATTTATAATACCTTTACGTAATTCTCAAATTATGAATTATTACTTATATTAGTTGAACCAAGGATTAATAATTGAACATAGCTATCACAAAAGTGTATTTGTACAATAATTTATATCTAAATAAATAAGTAATTAAATTTTGTTATTTCTTAATCAACTTATTGTCACACCCCTTTTTCGCTCGAGGCGTCGAGTCAAAGAATTTTTCCAATTAAAGTAACGATATTGAATAGAGATTATTTTATTTACAGAGTCGCCACTTAAAATTGAGTATTGGTGTTCCAAGTCACCTTTTTGAATCTCTAATCAAAAGGAAATGATTCTTTGTTATGGTCTGCGAAAACAGAAGACCAGGCAAGGAATTCTGTTGACCGAGGGGAAGGTGTGAGGCACTCCTCGAGTCTCATGGTTCTAGCATGGTCGCTTTTATTAACTTATACTTATCTTAAACTATTTTGAATAAATCGTTTGTAGGCCTTAATTTGCTTATACTGCGAATATCTGTCTACGTCTCTTATATTAAACTAGTAAAAAATAATTTTCAGGAAATCTTTGTCGAGGTGCAACGTCGCATCCTCGCATTATTTTTAAACATCTCGAAAAAATGCGTACGCCGCATTCTTAATTGAGACAAATATATTAAACGTGCCTAAAGCTTCTATAGCGTTAAAAAAAATTGGTTTGTTTCTTGTAACTCGAAACAATTTTTCTTATCTAATTTTACTCTCTGATCTTTTCAAATTTATAACAAAGTTTTGGATTAATACGCAACAACTCATCTCGCTCATTCTCACCTTAATTAATAAATAGGCCTTACATGTCGAATCAGACCCCACAAAAAATCTATTAATAAGAAAGGATGAATTAATGAAATAACTATTATAACAAGTCAAATATATCTTAACATTTCTTGTATCTAGGAATTAATTACAATAACATACTAAAAGAAAATTTACAGAAAAATCGAAGCATGCATACTATTTATATATTATTTTCATACAACCCATGTTATTATACATATATTATTATTTCTATGCAGCCCATTCTATTATCCATTCATTACAACTTAATAGGTCGTAAAAATATATACACTATAATTTTTTTTTATTTTTTTTCATTTTTTATTTTAAAAAAGTCCTCCTTAACAAAATATGTACACATATACTATGAAAACAAGAAACTCTAATTACCAAACACTTACATGCATGACTATCAAATGACGAGAAAGAAAAAAATAAATAACATGAAATATTAAATTATGCTTTTAAGAATTACTTTGGATAAACTAAACACATCATTAAATTTTTAAATAACATTTAAGTAAAGCCATCGCAATTATCTAAGCATACGACATATTTATCAACTAAATTGAAATGCTTTCGAATACATATGAATATGATAGAATGAACTTTATGCCGGAATGAAATCATTTAAGCAACTTCATTCAAACTTTGATTCACAATAAAACTTATAAAATTATAACGCAAGATTAAATATGTAACAAATTAAACTGGGTATGAAAGCAAGAACGTCGTCACCGAAAGACTCAAATGGATTCCGAACAAAACCCCAACTACATACCAATTTGGCTTCTAATTTACCCTCTGTTGTCTTTTTTTTTTTTTCTTTCTCTTAGCTTTTGGTTTTTCTTTCTTACTGTTTTCGTTTTTTTTTTTGGTGTTCTTTGCACGAATGGGAGGGAGTATATTTTTGTTTTCTATTCTTTTGGTTGACTAAAGAAAAAAGAAAATGTTCCCTTTTTCTACTTTTGATCTTCTTTTAGATTTTTTTTTCTGTGTCTTGTTATTCCTTTTGTTTCTTTTTTTTTTTCTTTCGTTTTGTTTCTTGGTTTCTCTTTGTTTCTTCTTTAGTTTTTTTTCTTGATCACTCACTGTTTTCAAATTTTAAATCTTTTTTTTTAAAGACAATAATAATAACAAGTAAAAATAATAAATAAATAAAATAAAAACAATAATAATAATAATGTAATAATAACTAATTAATTTTATATTTAAGAAAATACACTAAAAGTTTAAAAATAGTTTAAAATAAATATAATTAAGATAGTACTAAAATTACTAACTTATTTGTTTAAAATTTAAAAAGAAAATACTTTTTTTAAAAAATATTGTATTATTTTTAAAAAATTAGTAGAAAATAAAATAAAACAACTCAAAATTAACTCTATTTTTTAACTAAAAATTTATTAAAATAAAATAAGAATTTAAATAATATTAGACCGAATATAAATATTTAATATCAAAATATATATATATATTAAACTCGGGGAGGGTCAAAATCATACATTTTGCCCCTCTTTGTTTGAAATCTCAAAGAGTTTTCATACAAAGAAGTAGACAAAGAGATGACTTTTGACCCTCCTCCGATTATTCTAAAAGTAAAGATAAAATAAAATAAAAGATGTGACCGAATCCTAGTTTTGGACCGCCTACATATCCCGAGTTTTAAGGGAATCAGGTCACATGTAGTTCAAAGGTAACATGGTAAGAGAATGAGTTAGCGGTCGAGTGAGATTCCGTCGAGTCTCCGGTTTGCGACTTCTGCTTTTTACATCCAACTAAAATAAAACAAAATTGAAAATGAAGATACAAGTGATCCTATCTATGCAGCTCTTTTGAAATCTTGACTTGAATCTTCATGACTTTCAAGTGGTGAGACAGTCGTTATTTCAAGTTGAACTTGAAAAATGAAATGTTCCTCTATGTCGACTCTTGATATTGGGGAGGAACTTGAAAATTGACTTATTCTTCACACTTTTTCTGACTTGAATTTGAAAATCTTCACCCTATTCTTCAGGCGGGCTCCTGGAATTCCTTTTTCTTCACCCTGTTATTCAGGCGGGCTCCTGAACTTATAATTTTTTCACCCTGTTTTTCAAGCTGGCTCCTGGACTTTTTTTTTCTTCACCCTGTTCTTCAGGCTTCAGGCGGGCTCCTAGACTTTCTTTTTTCTTCACCCTGTTTTTCAGCTGGGCTCCTGGACTTACAATTTCTTTACCCTGTTCTTTAGGCGGGCTCCTAGACTTCTTTTTTCTTTACCTTGTTCTTCAGGCGGGCTCCTGGACTTTCTTTTTCTTCACCATGTTCTCCAGGCAGGCTCTTGGACTTTTTTTTTCTTCACCCTGTTCTTCAGGCGGGCTCTTGGACATTCTTTTTTCTTCACTTTCTTTTTCTTCACCTTATTCTTCAGGTGGGCTCCTGGACTTTCTTTTTCTTCACCCTGTTCTTCAGGTGGGATCCTGGACTTTCTTTTTTCTGGTTTTTCAAAATATGTTTCTGAACTCAAAATAAAAGGTCAAATAGAAAAATAACATCCCATTCTTCAGGAGGGTCCTGGACATAAATTAACTTCTCATTCTTCAGGAGGGTCTTGTCCCATTCTTCGGGAGGGTCCTGATCATAAAAAATAAATTCTCATTCTTCAAGAGGGTCCTGTCCATTCTTCAGGAGGATCCAGAGCAAAAAGTAAAATTCAATAAACACGAATAAAATCTTTTGCCCCAGTTTGTACTAGAAAATTTTGTGAGCATCAGATTACAATTTTGAAAAGTACAGAAAGAGTGTGAATCAAAGCCCTGCTAAAGAAATGCGTCTCGTCAGAGTAAAATTGATGACCAAAATTAGGAAGTGTGTCTCCTAAGAGTTAAATTGAAGGACTCGACAAAGAAGTGCGTCTTCTAGGAGTGAATGTCCAAGTTAGGAAGTGCTTCACCTAACAAATGAAAACTGACTTATTCAGACAAGAAAGTGCGTCTCCTAGGGGTTAAATGAAATGACTCGACTAGAAAGTGCGTCTTCTAGGAGTGAATGTTCAAGTTAGGAAGTGTTTCACCTAACAAATAAAAACTGACTTATTCAGACTAGGAAGTGCATCTCCTAGGGGTTAAATGAAATGACTCGACTAGAAAATGTGTCTTCTAGGAGTGATGGTTCAAGTTAGGAAGTGCTTCACCTAACAAATGAAAACTGACTTATTCAGACTAGGAAGTGCGTCTCCTATGGGTTGAATGAAATAACTAAACTAGAAAATGTGTCTTCTAGGATTGATGGTTCAAGTTAGGAAGTGCATCACCTAACAAATGAAACTTGAATTATCTAGACTAGGAAGTGCGTCTCCTAGGGGTTGAATGAAATGACTCCACTAGAAAGTGCATCTTCTAGGAGTGATGGTTCAAGTTAGGAAGTGCGTTACCTAACACATGAAAACTGACATACCCTGACTAGGAAGTGCGTCTCCTAAGGGTTAATTGAAATGACTCAACTAGAAAGTGCGTCTTCTAAGAGTAATGATTCAAGTTAGGAAGTGTGTCACCTAACAAATAAAAACTGACTTATTTAGACTAGGAAGTGCGTCTCCTAGGGGTTAAATGAAATGACTCAATTAGAAAGTGCGTCTTCTAGGAGTGATGGTTCAAGTTAGGAAGTGTTTCTCCTAAAAAATGAAAAATGACTTATTCAGACTAGGAAGTGCATCTCCTACGGGTTGAATGAAATAACTCAACTAGAAAGTGCGTCTTCTAGGAGTGATAGTTCAAGTTAGGAAGTGCATCACCTAACAAATGAATCTTAAATTATCCAGATTAGGAAGTGCGTCTCCTAGGGGTTAAATGAAATGACTCAACTAGAAAGTGCGTCTTCTAGGAGTGATGGTTCAAGTTAGGAAGTACATCACCTAACAAATGAAACTTGAATTATCCAGACTAGAAAGTGCGTCTCCTAGGGGTTGAATGAAATGACTCCACCAGAAAGTGCGTCTTCTAGGAGTGATGGTTCAAGTTAGGAAGTGCGTTACCTAACACATGAAAACTGACATACCCTGACTAGGAAGTGCGTCTCCTAGGGGTTAATTGAAATGACTCAACTAGAAAGCCCGTATTCTAGGAGTAATAATTCAAGTTATTAAGTGTGTCACCTAACAAATGAAAACTGACTTATTCAGACTAAGAAGTGCGTCTCCTAGGGGTTGAATAAAATGACTCGACTAGAAAGTAAGTCTTATAGGAGTGATGGTTCAAGATAGGAAGTGCTTCACCTAACAAATGAAAACTGACTTATTTATACTAGGAAGTACGTCTCCTATGGGTTGAATGAAATAACTCAACTAGAAAGTGTGTCTTCTAGGAGTGATGGTTCAAGTTAGGAAGTGCATCACCTAACAAATGAAACTTGAATTATCTAGACTAGGAAGTGCGTCTCCTAGAGGTTGAATGAAATGACTCAACTAAAAAGTGTGTCTTCTAGGAGTGATGGTTCAATTTAGGAAGTGCATCACCTAACAAATGAAACTTGAATTATCCAGACTAGGAAGGGCGTCTCCTAGGAGTGAAATGAAATGACTCAACTAGAAAGTGCATCTTCTAAGAGTGATGGTTTAAGTAAGGAAGTGCGCCACCTAACATATGAAAATTAAACTACCCAGAAAAGGAAGTTCATCTCCTAGGGGTTAAAATGATGAGTTCTTACCTTTATTGTGATTACTAAATCTATGTAACAATATTGCTCTTGCATTTGTAGAAGTAAGAAATTGCAGCTTTTAATATTTAAGCTTTGAAACCTTTGATTTGAAGGTAACATGTTTTTGTTTCATATAAAAAAAACTTTTTAATTTAAAAATATGCTGGTTGATTTGTGGCATTTGGCTATTGAGACGATCTTTTGCACTTGTCATGCTCAGCTCAATTGCAAATCATTAATAGGTATTGTTGATTTGTTGTAGTATTGACCCCAAATTTTGAATACTAAAACCTTTTGACTCAAATTAAATTTCTCTTGCATGATGCCTCCAGGTTCAACTTCAAATACACCCCTTATACTTCTATGAGTCCAAAAACTGTCGGGTGACAAGCATTTTTTAATATCTTACTTAAGCATGTTAACTTGGTGCATCAACCCTTTGTCATGCTTTGTGCAATTGAGGAAGTTGGTAGCAAGTTTTGAAGTTCTTTCTCACATTTCTTGACATAAATTTGACTCAAAATACGTGGAAGATGACGATATTGATTTTTTATTCGACGACAAAGATACTAAATCAAAATGAAAAATATTAATAAAAAGAAAAGAAAAAGACAATAGGCATCTCTTTTCAAAAACATCAAAAATGAAAACTTATCTGGGTATGACAGATAATTTGAGTAATTATGACATGCATTTCGAATTAAACAACCTGATCTACCCAAGCTAATCACTATCAACTTTTAACCACTTATTGAATTTGAAATGGAGACATTCTTGAACTTGCTCCCTCTAGATTACAATCCTCCTTTGGTTAGTATCACCTCAATGGATTTTCGCCAAAGAGCCTATCTCATTTTTATTTCTTTCCCAACTCACCGTCGCCTTATGGTGTCCATGAGGATTTTCACCAATAAGATTCTCTCATTTTTATTGTTCTCACAACTCACTATCGCCTTATAGTGTTCATGAGGGTTTTGGCCCATAAGACTCTCTTATTTTTATTGAACTCACAACTTACTATTACATTATGGTGCCCACAATATGAAACCTCATATACCCATACATGCTTAGCTTTGACATTCTCAAAGATTGATCTGAAGGTCTTTCTTTGATTGTAACTTGACTTTTGGATAGGGTAAGAAAGAAAGGACGACATGAGGCTAAAAAATATACATACATTAGGTGAAACATACAACTTTTGGAATCGACTCTTAAGGAAATAAATTATTGCCCCAGTTTTATTTCAAACTGGGTAAATTGAATTTTTTACTTTTGGTTGGACTGAACCCCAGAGTAGGGCTGCCTACGTATCTTGTCACAGCAAGAATCAGGTCAAACGTAGTTCCGACATTTTGTTCTTTTGCTTTTTGCTCTTTTTTTTAACCGAACCTTGGCTCTCTTGTTTTTCTTTTCATTGATTCTTCTTTTTTTGGGACTTTTTCCAACTTCAAATTTTTTGACATTTTTTCTGACTCCATTTTTCTTGACACGATTTTTTTTATTTTGTTTTTTTGATCTTCGACTTTTTCAAATTCTATTTTGATTCCAAAAGAGGGGTACGAAAGAAAATAACACTAAAGCTCAAAAGAGGTAATAAAGGATGACACAACATTTGGGTAGCTGAATGAAATGTCTTTGTCATATCAATCCTTAAAAACATAAGAACATAACATGTAATCTGAGAGTAGAACATGAAGATCATACGCATCTTTTTCAACATTGATCGTGACTCAGCTCATGTACTTGCGTCACTTCTTTTAAGCTTGTGAAATATACATGTCCACTTATATTGTACTTTTTTTTCTCGATGGGTGACTCATGCCCTTTTGGAGCTAACTTCCTTTTTCTTTTCCTTATAGTGGATACTATATATCCTCCTATCGACTCCATTCAAAATTCTTGAATTGAATCTTCTAATCGATGATCAAGTTATTTCCTGATTCACAAAGTGATTGCCTCAATACATTCAAGTGAGGTTGTAACTATCTCCCCAAATACCTGAACACTTTACTTATTTTCTTATATGTTTTTTTCTTTCAAATCTATCTTCTTGGTCAAATGTTTCAAGATTAGATTGGATTTAAAGATCAGTCTGTGAATTCAACATGTATATCACATCACTAGAATCACCATAGAAAGAGCTCTCTAAAGAAAAGAAAGACAACAAAATAATATATAACAAAAAATAAAATAAAAATAAAAAGGACACACATTTGTTGACCAAAAGATAGAAGGATTTGAATGGAAGTTATAACAAAATAAGATAAGATATATCCCAAATTCCAATCCTAAAATAATTCAGGTAGTAGAAAGAAAACAAAAAAAAAAACTACCAAAAATCCTCCCTCGTGGGGACCAGATTGACTTCTAAATTGCCGAATTTAATATTTTAGCCATTTAATTGCACGTCGGCCTTAATGGAGTCTCCAAATCATTGCTACACCATGTTTTTTTTCTTTTTGAACTCAATCATTTTGAATTTATCACCTCAAATTCTCTCCAAAGTAAGTCGTCAACAGTTTCTCTTTTCCCCTACTCCTCTTAATTGATTTCAAAACCTTTTTAGATAAGTCAAAGGATCACCATGACCCTCTTACATGTCCAACTTTTGTGTTTTGAACTCTAGAGACAAGTGAACATCATGAAACATGTACAAATTCTCGTAAAAAAACTCTCTTTTTTCTCTCCAAGTACTTGCATGTTTCTCATATTTTGCTTCAAATTTTCACCTTCCTAGCCATTTATTCTTATTCCTCATTTCTAACAGTCTACACCACCCGATCTCAGACATTATATCATTTTTTGTGGGTCATCTTGCCTGTTCTTTGAACTTGGTGTTGTATTGGTGAGATGCCAATTTAGCCACAAGCCAACCACTAAATATTATTTTGATTTTGGAGAAAACTAATGTGTCAGAGTTTAATTTTTTTTTAAGACCACCGAATCCATGAAGGACTGCCTACGTATCTCATTAAGATGAGAATTAGGAGTGCGTAGTTCTTGAAGATTGGAGATACGAAAAAGCACATTTTTCTTTTAATTTGAGAAATGAGAAAGATTTTTTTATTTTTTTGAATTTATTAATAATGATAAAAACACATTTAAATTAATTTATTTTTATATACAAATCAAAAACTCTCTTCTTTATTTGTTTAGAAGGAAACACAAATATATATTCTTTTCTTTAAAATCACCGAATCCATGAAGGACTGCCTACGTATCTCATCAATGTGAGAATCAGGTGTGCGTAGTTCTTGAAATATATGTCGTACAAAACTCACCCTCAAGACCCCTAAAGGTTCAGGGCGGTTAAGATTTATATATATTTTTATTTTGTAAAAACTTAGCCTTATGATCCCTAAAGATTCAGGGCTATTATCATTATTATTATTATTATTATTATTATTATTATTATTATTATTATTATTATTATTATTATTATTATTATTATTATTTTTATAAAAGCTTAGCCTCATGATCCCTTAAGATTCAGGGCTATTAAGATATCTATGAAAATTAATCTTAAGGATAAGAAAAATAATTATGAAAGTACTCATATTTTTTTTTAAAACATTCTCCGATAAATCTATGAATAATTTTTCAAAAGATAAGGTCGTATCCTGGTAAGGACTTTCTACGTATCCTACTAAAGAGTGAGAATCAGACCCTTGTAGTTCATAAAGACCATAAAACTATGTTATCAAAAATTTTCCTTTCTTTTAAAAATAAAATTTTTCTTTGAAAAATGATTCACTAAATGTGAGGATAATTTAATCTCTTGTATTTTAAAGTTGCCTAAAGTCGATCAACAAACAAACAGCCTTCCAAACAAATGTCAAAGAGTTTGTAGGATGCACATGTTGGTCTTTATAAAGTAGGTCACCTGTCCTAGACAGACCCGGCCCCTGTGCCGAGTCCCGCAAAGTCAAATGCATATGATGCAAATAAAGAGGCACCGAATAGGGATAATCAGATTCTGAGTTTTCAGTTTTTCTAAATTTAAGCCTAATAGGGATAGGTGTCTAGACTGGATTAACCGAGCGGACACTCGAGCCAGGTAGAGACAACTTGGTCAGTAGAAGGGAAACACCGCCTTCGTTGCCGATCTGAATCCCGCCTAACATGTGTGACTATAATCCTTCACCAGGTGCCTTGACACTCCGGCTATCTCAAAAAGAAAGTAGGATGCAGGCGCTGCATTCCTTCTATCCTATTTCAGAGACTCAGAGGGGATGCGCAAGAGAAGAAAGTATATAATACAGTCCAATCAATATCAAAGCGGTAAATAAGCGACAAATAGCACATAAGGCCAACAAACACAATATCAACAATAATTAAATCTAGTATAAGTCAATATAAAAAGCTCGAATTCTTATTATTTCCCAGCAGAGTCGCCAGAGATATCACACCCCTTTTTCGCTCGAGGCGTCGAGTCGAAGGGTTTTTCCAATTAAAGTGATGATATTGAATAGAGATTATTTTATTTACAGAGTCACCACTTGAAATTGAGTTTTGGTGTTCCAAGTCACCTTTTTGAATCCCTAATCAAAAGAAAATGACTCTTTGTTATGGTCTGCGAAAATAGAAGACCAGGTAAGGAATTCTATTGACCGAGGGGAAGGTGTGAGGCACCCCTCGAGTCCCATGGTTCTAGCACGATCGCTTTTATTAACTTATACTTAGCTTAAACTATTTTGAATAAATCGTTTGTAGGCCTTAATTTTCTTATACTGCGAATATTTGTCTACGTCTCTTATATTAAACTAGTAAAAATTAATTTTTAGGAAATCTTTGCCGAGGTGCAACGTCGCATCCTCGCATTATTTTTAAACGTCTCGAAAAGATACGTACGCCGCTTTCTTAATTAAGATAAATATATTAAACGTGCTTAAAGCTTCTATAGTGTTAAAAATAAATTGGTTTGTTTCTTGTAACTCGAAACAATTTTTCTTATCTAATTTTACTCTCTGATCTTTTCAAATTTACAACAAAGTTTTGGATTAATACGCAACTCATCTCGCTCATTCTCACCTTAATTAATAAATAGGCCTTACATGCCGAATCAGACCCCACAAAAAATTTATTAATAAGAAAGGATGGATTAATGAAATAACTACATATTATAACAAGTCAAGTATATCTTAACATTTCTTGTATCTAGGAATTAATTACAATAACATACTAAAAGAAAATTTACCGAAAAACCGAAGCATGCATACTATTTATATATTATTTTCATACAACCCATGTTATTGTACATATATTATTATTTCTATGCAACCCATTCTATTATCCATTCATTACTACTTAATAGGTCGTAAAAATATATACACTATAATTTTTATTTTATTTTTTTATTTTTTATTTTAAAAAGAGTCCGCCTTAACAAAACATGTACACATATACTATGAAAACAAGAAACTCTAATTAACAAACACTTACATGCATGACAATAAAATGACGAGAAAGAAAAAAATAAATAAAATTAAATATTAAATTATGCTTTTAAGAATTACTTTGGATCAACTAAACATATCATTAAATTTTTAAATAATATTTAAGTATAGCCATCGCAATTATCTAAGCATACGACATATTTATCAACTAAATTGAAATGCTTTCGAATACATATGAATACGATAGAATGAACTTTATGCCGGAATGAAATTATTTAAACAACTTCATTCAAACTTCCATTCACAATAAAACTTATAAAATTATAACACAGGATTGAATAAGAACCTGTGTAATAAATTAAACTGGGTATGAAAGCAAGAACGTCGTCACCGAAAGACTCGAATGGATTTCGAACAAAACCCCGAACCACATACCAATTTGGCTTCTAATTTACCCTCTATTGTCTTCTTATTTTTTTTTCTTTCTCTCAGTTTTTGTTTTTTCTTTCTTACTGTTTTCCTTTTTTTTTTTTTGGTGTTCTTTCCACGAATGGGAGGGAGTATATTTTTGTTTTCTATTTTTTTGTTTGACTAAAGAAAGAAGAAAATGTTCTCTTTTTCTACTTTTGGATTTTTTTTCCTGTGTCTTGTTATTCCTTTTGTTTCTTTTTTTTTCTTTCGTTTTGTTTCTTGGTTTCTCTTTGTTTCTTGTTCTGTTTTTTTTCTTGATCACTCAGTGTTTCTAATTTTCTCTTTTCTTGTTCTCTCTGTTTCTTTTCCTTTTATTTTTTTCAATGTTCTCTTCCTTCTCTTTTTTTCAAAATGTGTCCGTGTGTGTATATTATAGTGTGTAGGGGGGTTGGAAAGTTGACGGAGGTTGAGTGAAATTAGGAGGTGGTTGGGTAGTTTAGAATAAGAAGTAAGTTTTCAAATTTTATTTTTTTTTCTTTTTCTTTTATTTTAAAAAAACAATAATAATAACAAGTAAAAATAATAAATAAATAAAATAACAATAATAATAAAATAATATAATAATAACTAATTAATTCTTATATTTAAGAAAATACACTAAAAGTTTAAAAATAGTTTAAAATAAATATAATTAAGATAGTACTAAAAGTACTAACTTATTTGTTTAAAATTTAAAAAGAAAATACTTTTTTTATAAAAAAATTGTATTATTTTTAAAAAATTAGAATAAAATAAAATAAAACAACTCAAAATTAACTTTATTTTTTAAATAAAAATTTATTAAAATAAAATTAAAACTTAAATAATATTAGACCAAATATAGATATTTAATATCAAAAAAAAAATAAAAATAAAAAAATAAAAAAAATAAAAAAAATATATATATATATATATATTAAACTCAGGGAGGGTCAAAATCACGTGTCTACACTTATTATAAAAAATTTAAACAAATTAATTTACTAAATTTTACTTTAGACTTGTTTCATCGAAATAATATCTTTATCGGTCTAGTTTAATTAGTGTTGTCAATATGCGATTCAATTTTATAACTTGTAAGTTTCAAATATAATTTTTAAAAAAATAAATGTCTATATTAATGATCTATTAACTTCAATTAACTAATTATAAAGAATTTTAAAAAAAAATTAACATGTGTCACTCAAGCTTCATCGTGATCAAGTGTTTTAAGAATTTTAGAGGTGTTTATTATTTGGCTTAATTCAAATTTATAGGATCTTATTTATAAGTTTTAAATATAATTTGAATAAATAAATTATAATATATAATAATTTTATTAATTAATATACTTAATCTAAAGAAAATTTTATAAATTCTCGCTAATTATATGAAGATAGATATATATTGTAAAGTAAAATTTTCTTTATAACTACTGTCTACAACATAATAGATTTCATAGAAATAAGTATAAATTCTTAGTCATCATGGACCATATAAATAAAATATGTATATGAATTTTAGCCACATTTATTGCGACAAATGTTACGAAAAAAATATTGTGGTTAAATTATTTAGCAAAATAACTTTTTACATTTAACCACGACGTATTTTGTTGGCTGTGGATGTGTGGATATTGCGTTGGATGTGTGGTCTCACTATAGGGGATAGAGTCAGAAATAAGATTATTCAAAAGAAGGTGGGAGTGTCTTCGATGGAGGACAAGATGAGAGAAGGCAGGTTGAGATGGCAAGGGCATGTGATGAGGAGGAGCACAGATGCCCCTGTTCGAAGGTATGAGAGACTAGCTTAGGATGGCTTTAGTAGGGGTAGAGGTAAGCCAAAGAAATACTGGAGGGAGGTGATTAGACATGACATGGAGCAACTGCGGCTTACTGAGGACATGACCCTAGACAGGAAGGTGTGGAGGTCGCGAATTATGGTTGAAGGCTAGTGTGAGCGTGTGAGTTGTGGCTAGGTGCTTGGAGAGTGTGGGGGTGGTAGTCCTTTTAGGTCTGTGAGTGTATTTTTTACTACTAGGAGAGTATCCGTTTTTCTATTTCTTATTTCGTATTGCTTGTACTTTACTTATTTTGTATTTTCTTGATATTTACTGTTATCATTTTATCGCTTATTTCTGTTGTGTTATACATTCTGTTTCGAGTTGCATTACGACCTTGCTATACTATTCTCTCTCTTGAGCCGGGGGTCTATCGAAAACAACATCTCTACTTCTTCAGAGGTAGCGGTATGAACTGCGTACATTTCACCCTCCCCAGACCTCACTGTGTGGGAATATACTGGGTTGTTGTTGTTGTTGCTGTATTTTGTTAGTATATCTATCTATAGACAAATTTAAAATAACAAAATTTTAAACAGGCCAAAACATGTAATTATTAAAACTCTGAGTGAATTTGAGAATTTCTTTCAAATATCACTTATATTTTATTTAGGACCACAATATTACTCAACTATCACTCTTTTCCTAACAAAAGTACTAAACGCCTCAAAAATATTCTTCTCTCTTAGTTGACATGCCATGTCATTAAAATCACATTTTTTAAATAATAAATCATTTAATTCATCAAACTCATATACTCAAAATTACAACTTTATTCTTTTAAAAAAAATACATTATTTTAATTTTCCTGTTTAGAAATTCTTCACCGTACTTAATCTTTATCATATTATTTTAAATGCAAATTAAAATCTCTAGATAACTTATGTAATTTAGTGATATTATTTTCTTTAGAAAATAACTGATCTTTATAGGCAGTTATATATAAAAACCTGAATGATTATTTAGGAAAATACTCTAGAAAAAAAGTATAAATACCTAAGTATGAGAATTTCTTCTTAATAAATTAATATATATTTTTAAGAAGATAAAACTATTATTCTGGTTAAATGAGTTTGCGGAGTTAATATGTTTATTTTTTTTTTCAAATGATGGTTTACTGACATGACATGCTAATTAGAAGAGGAGGAAACTTTCAAGGTACTTAGGATGTGTTTGGTATGATGGAAAATATTTTCCTGGAAATTTTTTTTCTAGAAAACAAGTTGGTTTTCTATTTATTTTCTCATGTTTAGTTGGCGAGTGGAAAATATTTTATGGTGTTTGGTTGGTGAGTAGAAAATATTTTTTAGAAAAATATTTTTTAGTGTTTGATTGGTGAGTGAAAAAATATTTTTTAGAAAATACTACTAACTGTTAACTAGTATATCAGTGCATCTAGCAACTCAACAATTTGTAAGAACTAATTTAAGCATAACAAATAATATCAATATCGAATACTAAAATATTACAATCACTAAATTTAATCAACTACTAATTAGCAAATATAGGAGACATTTTTCAACATTTTGTTAGGACAATCTCAAGATACCACAATCAATAGAAATACAACGGAACGACAAGCTTATTCAACCTTGTGAAACAAGCTACATCGATAACAAAATGAAATATGCAATTAGCAAAAGTAACGTAGGTAAGTCTTCCTCTATGCATATAGAAATAACAATACATTCAACAAACATTGGAAAATAAAAAAATTCGGGCTTCACTATTTTTTATTTCAAATAGTAAAAAATTGAAATAAAGCACAGTGAAAAAAATATTTCTGAGTAATGTGAACTTTTTGAGAAATATGAATATGAGTGTTGTTGGGGTGGGGAAGAGGGGTGGGGGTGGGGTGGGGGCATAAGTCACATTTGTCATTTTCTGAAAAATGACTTCCCTTGGCTCATGAGGGAAGTCATTTTCCCTCAAATGAAGAAAAATAAGTTGTTATGGAAAATATTTTCCCAACATTTAACTACAACCAAGCAAGGAAAAATAAGAAAACATTTTCCATCATACCAAACACACCCTTAGTGATTTTTTGAGAAAAAATATTAGCAACTGAGTGATATTATTGTCTTAGCAAAAACAAAATGTGATTTTTATAAGCGACTCCAAAACTATTTATAACAATCCAAGAAAATAACTTTAGAAAAAAATTGAAAGTTTAAGTAATGATAAAAGATTTCTAAGCATGAAAATTTCTTCTTAATAAATTAATATATTTTTTTTCAAGAAAAGAATAAGAATATAATTTTGACTAAATAAGTTTGATGAATTAAATAAATCTATTATTAAAAAAATAATTTAATAACATGGGCCGTCAATTAGAAGAGAAAGAGACATAAGATACTTGAGAAAATTGAAGGAAAGGTGTCTTTTAAGTCTTGAATGAAGGATTGGTAACATTGACCAACAGATAGGGTCAAACATTATTAGGAAACTTGATTAAGTTAATTGTGAATTTGATTAATATTTTCAAAATATTCTAATCTTTTCAAAAATACAAATCAACCCAACTCACACCCCTCTTCAATCCAAATCAACCACTCTCTCCTCTCTCTCCAGTTTCTCTCAACTTTCTCCCAACCAACAGTTCTGCAAAATTTCTCCCTTCAACCCCCACGACTTCTACCTCCGGTGATAAATATTTGGGCTTCAAGTTTCCCTCTTTTCTACCTTCAACCCCCAGCGACTTCTACCTCCAGCGATAAATAGTTGGGCTTTGAGTTACCCTCTTCAATTCAATCAACCTATTTCTCATCCCTCTCTCGACAACTTCTCTCAACTCTTTCCCAACCAACTGTTCTGCAAATTTATCATTTCAATCCTTGGCGACTTCAACATCCGACTACAAATAGTTGGGCTTCAAGTTCCTTTTCGACTTCAACCTTCCATCGATGTGACAACCTTGATCTCCGGCCACAACAACTTCGAATTCTTTATCGTTTCTTTTCTTCTTTCACAGGTAAAAATTTATAGCCTTTTTAGTTTTGAAGAAAACGAGAAACTTGAGCCAACTTCTCTTATAGTATTGGTTAACAATTAAAATATTTGTTGCACTAATTTGAAATGCGGTCTGAAATGGCCTTTTTATTGTTTGTGTTTATTAAAACAAAACGACAATTTGGTTTGATTTGTTTTGTTCTTGTTCTTGGTAAAAATAGTGAAATTGCTGTTTTTATTAAACAAAATCATGCTACTATTTTTTGTTTCCTCCGACAGATTACCCATCTGGTACAAC
Organism: Capsicum pubescens; assembly: GCA_030864215.1. Classification (NCBI taxonomy): domain Eukaryota; kingdom Viridiplantae; phylum Streptophyta; class Magnoliopsida; order Solanales; family Solanaceae; genus Capsicum; species Capsicum pubescens. The sequence goes on along the minus strand of CM061538.1, from coordinate 93,805,756 downwards.
ATATTAACCACCTGATGCAACAGATTTATTATATGATGCACCATATCAACCATCTGATACACCAGAGGAACCATCAGATTATAATTCTGATGCAACAGATTAATAATATGATGCAATAGATTAACTATCTGATGCTACAACTTTATACCATATGTTGCAACAGATTAAGCATCGGATAAAAAATTTGATGCAACTAATTAACCATCTGGTGCAATGGAAGAACCATCAGATTAATGATCTGATGCAACATATGAACCTCCTGTTGGGTAAAATCCCATCAACTCTTCCTACAGAAAATGTCCAAGACTTGATTTTTCCAACTGATCATTCATCTGCCACGATAGATGACCCTATATTAGAAGAAATCTAAAAAATATTGACCGTTGATAACCGTTCCAACAGATCACTCATGTGTTGCAACAGATGTGTGACCTATTGCACAGACCATTCATCTTTCTCAACAGATGAGTGATATGTTTTGTATTGTCGCAACAGATTACTCAGCCGTTGCTGCAGGTTAGTTAACTGCTCTGACAGATCACTCATATGTTGCAACAGATGTGTGATCTGTTGCACAAACCATTCATCTTTCTCAACAGATAAGTGATATATTTTGTATTGTCACAACAGATTATTTAACTATTCTAACAGATTACTCATATGTTGCAACAGATAATATCACAACAGTTGTATGATCTGTTGAACAAACTATTTATCTGTCTTAAAGATGAGTGATATGTTTTGTATTATTGCAACAGATTACTCATCCGCTGCAACAGTTTGATTAAATGTTGTAACAGATATACTATCTGGTGCAACAGATCGGTGATCTATTTCAACTGTTATTTTACTGTTTTGCTTGTTTGATTTACTGTTATCCCTTTTTAACGATGCATTAATCAATAATAATATATTATTTTATGTTCCTGCTAATTTTAGATAATATGGTTCCTAAAAGAATAGAAACCGAATCAAGTCCAAGTAAAGGAACAAGTAAAGCAGCTAGGCTACATCCACCACTCTATGAGCTTGCTTTACAAGCGTCATCTCAATCGGGAGAAGAATATGATGAACACGGGGAAGAGGGATATTTCAAAAGAGATGATGCAGATGCTAATATCCCTTCCACCGAAGAACTGGTCAAAGCCTTCAGCATTAATCGTTATCCTATGAGAATGCAGTGCGATGGTGCCGCAGATTTAACAGGTGATTTCATGGTTAAGTCAGCCATGGTAAAATCTTTCGACGCCTTCAAAAAAATACTTCGAGAACATAAATTGGATGCTTATTTCAGGTACAGATGCTTTGGGAAATATCTGGATTTGCCGGAGGACAACAATGCTCGTTTCCAAATTAAAATGGTATATGAACTACTCAATCGTAGGTTTATATATGAAAACAAATATAAGATGGATGAGGTGTGGATAAATTACTATGCCATGCCTGTTTTTTTTGGTTGGAAGGAGTTTACCATAGTTACTGGACTAAAATGTTATCCTCCTTCTCAAGTTATACCTATTCTAACCCAAAAAAAACACACCGCATACCCAAAAAAGGCAAAGGCAAGTCGTGTGATCGTGATGACTTGGTGTCCATTATTGGTCAAAAATAAAAATTTGATAGAAGCGTTGAAAGGTAAAGGACTTTCAAAGAAGCAAAAATAGTTATTGTGCTTGGTTTGGTTTGTACATAATATTCTTTGGGCGAGAGACGTTAACAACAACATAAGCCTTGGTTTAATAAAGCTCTCCGAGGATCTTGAGGCATTTAACAGCTATTCATGGGGGTATGAAAGCTTCAAATGGTTGTCAAATATTTGTTGACTCCGTTAGCGCCAAAGACAGTCAACTTATATGGCTTCCCATGGGCTTTCATGGTAAATGTTTCTTTCTTCTATTATGATATCATTCATTTTTTTAGCTCAATAATGATTTTAATTTATTGGCGTTATTTTATAGGCTTGGGCGTTTGAAGCTATTCCTTATTTGAGACAATAAGTTAACTACCAGGAAGGAGTTTCCTGTCCAAGAATCTTGAGATAGTTGTCGACCAAAACTGATAAAAGTGTAAAATTTCTTGATCTCTTCAACCCCTCGAAGGATGCAGTAAGTATAATTATAATTAATTTTTTCTTTTAATTAATGATTTTTTTTTAATGATCTAATCATCATTCTAATATATGTAATGATTTATATTAGATTGTGCATCCGTCGCTAGTTCCGACCAATCGAGAGTTGAAGATGCCATTTTATCTTACTTTACGGTTTGTGTAAACTTTATCGGACCCTAAGGTCATTGACAAAATAAAAATGGAATTGTTTGGAGCAATAATCATTACAAGAAAAACAATTTTGGAGGGTGGGCTTGTTGTTGTTGATGATGGTCTTAGTGGTGATGGAGCTGTTGGTGGTGGTAGTGGTGCTGTTGTTGGTGCTAATGATGCTCCTCTTACAGTATTTAAAGCAAATCATTATGAGTATAATCATACTGGTTATACAGATTTTGCCTCTCCCAGCGAATGTTCTACATGCAAATGTCAAGACTGCAGGGCGAAATATGATGTAGTGATTAATGCTATTAATGCATTAACTGCTTCTGTAAAGGAATTGACATCTAAGAGGGGTCTCATTCCATCAAAGAGGATTTTATTTCCATTCGCTCCATTAGAGATTAGGGCTAAGAGGAGAAGGAGAGTGATCTCCAGGGCATTATCAAGCATCCAAAAAAGCGAAAATTATAACTCCTCTGTCTGTGTGTTGCACTGAGCAACGTACAATGTCCAAAGGAGAGCAGCACGAGCTGAAGAAGGTGAATATATTATATGTCTTCCAACTGACAAAACAAACAGACACATATCTGTTTCAACAGATGACACATCTGCTGAAAATTATCAAACAGATATATACATCTGTTGCAACAGTTGACTAACCTGTTGCACCAGATACTTTATATGGTGCAACATATGTCTCGTCTATTTTAGCAAATTAAACAGCTCATTGTACCTCTTTTATTTGTACCAACAGATGACCTATATGTTGTAACAGATGATTCATATGTTGCAACGGATGGTTCATCCGTTGGAAATTATCACACAGGGTCTTCCTCATGTAGAAATTTATCCCAACAGTTGATTTATTGTTGCAACAAAAATATAATTTGTTTGGGATAATTTAAAATAGGAGGAAGACCTATTTGATTTGCTAGAAGATATGAGTTATCCTTTTCCATTTTGTTGTATCTCTGTGATTAGGATTTACCAATTCTGGCTTTCCAGGTGGATGTAAAAGAAGCTACTACTGAACAACATTAACAATATGCTACTCTTTTTATGGAAATACGGAGAACAGAAAGCGCAGAAACCGTACGTAAGCGACAATAAAGATCCACGACGAGCAAAGCCGAATTCCATAGCACCGGATGAAGAACAACTTTCCCATACTGAGTAGATCTTTATAGCTTGAGCTTGTCAAATCAAAGCAATCCTTGGCAGTATACTTAAATTGTTGTTGATGTATTTGTTGAGATCTGTACCCATAATAATTTTTTTATATTTCATTTATTCGTTGACTTATTTTAGCTAATTTATGAAGGGTTCGATTTATTTTATTTTTTCTACGAATTTTATTTATTCCTTAGATTTGAACTTATTAATTGAAAAGGAATCGTAGATTCGAATATTGTAACAAATAATATATCTGTTGCAACAGACGACACATCTATTGAAAAAATCAAACAGATTTAGACATTGTTGCAACAGGTAGGTGATATGTTGGAATTTATCAAACAAGTCTTCCCACTGTTGCAACAGATGGACTTTAGATAAAAACTTCGAGATAATGCAACAGATGACCAACCTATTGCAACAGATAAACTATATGTCAGAACATGTAGGATAACTGTTACAACGGATGGAGAATCCATTGCATTATAGAAATTCAACTTTCATTGGACATAAAAAATTGCCACTACGTGTAAAAAGGTTAAAGTGAATTGAATTGAAATAAAAAAAGCGCAACCCATCAACGGTGTTCAGTTCAAACACCTAAAATAAGATAGGCTTCAAGTAAACAGTATTTATTTTAAACACGTAAAATAAAATAGGCATCAAATGTGTCAGTGTCAGTCTGGCACATTTCGTTGACTTGCTGTCACTTGGCCCCCAACGACAATTTTTTTTCTCCCCATTGTCTTATATATTCATCTTCCTCCTAAAATTTAACCCTAAATTCCTAAATCTTCTTCTTCGTCGTCATCTTCTTTTATCTATTCAAATTATTTCTTTCTTTTTTTCCAACTGAGCTTGACAATGTCGAGCGCATCTTCCACTATTTTTTGTGATAAATATTTTTGATATTGTAAGTGCGGTTATGAAGCTCTGTTAAAAACTTCTTGGACTCAACAAAATCCGGGTCGTATGTTTTTTACTTGTAAGATTTCAAAGGTAATTTTTTTTTATTTAATTAATTGATTAATTATTGACTTGTAATTATTTTGTAATTGTGTTCTCTTTTTTATAGAAATTGGGTGAATGTGATTACTTTGATTGGTATGAAGAACGACACCCTTCACAAGCAAATCGTGTAATCTGGGGTTTGTTGAACAAAGTCAAGACTTCTGAAGAGAAACAAAATCGAGCAAGAAGATACTACATTGTTGCCGTTATTGCTACTGGTTTGGTGTTATTGGGCACATGGATATTCAAGCCTAATTGCTGAAATTTTCATGGTGGTGTGTATATTTGCTACTGGTTGGTGTTGTCAAGCACATGGATATTCAAGCGTAAATCTTGGAAAATATCAAAAAGATTTAGGCATATGTTGTAAAATTTAGGTCATCTGTTAGAAATTATCAAACAGGTCTTTCCACTGTTGCAACAAATTAGACTTAGATTATTAGATTATTCATAGAAATAACATCGCCGTAATGTAACAGATGACCAACCTATTACAACAGATAAACTATCTGTCAAAACGGATTAAAGATATTTTACTAATGATTTACAATCTAATCTATTGCATTATAAAAAACTCAACTTTCATCAGAAAAAATTATTGCCACTACATGTACATGTACTAAAGTGAAGGGTGACTTGAAATTAAAAATTTCTATTTCACAGGCTCTTCTATATACACAGGCTTCAAGCGTCCAGTTAGTACCCCATAAGCCCAGACCCTTTGCAGGTTTGCCCCAGCGTTGTCGCACAGAAAAGTCATTGGCTCGGCCATTTCGGTATTAGTCAGCAAACATTCGATGTGTGCAAGAGCATACGAGCCACTCGCTTTAGCGACATCATCTTTTGGAAGGATCATTCCCCTATTTAGACCTTCAAAATCCCATGATTTGTTCATCAACACTTCCTTTGGAAAATGATTCATCAGTTTACTCTCCCTCAACAAGATGGGCAACAGCACCATCAGTGGCTCCACGAGGAGAAAAAGATTGAAATCATCGATGAGAGGTACGTTGGAGTCATAACATTGATGTTTTCCTTCTCGAGTTGTATCTCAACAGCTTGATAATGCATGTCGTTCACGCTAATGACTACAAGAATCCTTTTTGCCTTGGTCCAGCTCTTGCTGTGTGGATTTGGCCTGTCCCCTCTAACATATCTTAACGTTTCTTCTTCATCCAAGACCAACGTAGGAATGAGGAAATCCAGTCCCACGCCAAGGGCTGATGCCTCTCCATCGAGTTGATCGTACCTATCCTTGAGCTTCTTGCAAAAGTCGAGGTCCATTATTCTATCGGTAGCGTCATAAGCTTCCCGTTACGTTAATTATCTTTTCCTCATGAGGCAGAGAATTATGTCAACATGTTGTGAGATAAGAAGTCAATTTTTAAATAGGTTAGTAATTGTAAAGATGCAACGGATGGTCCATCTGTTGCATAGGGTTCTCTGAATCAATAATCCAATGCAACTTATGCAACAGATGGATAATAAGTTGCAACAGAACCACTACCAGTTGCACCAGTATACCCAGTTGTTGTAACAGATGTGAAATCTGTTGCGTAGCTTCTTCTTAATGGGGTATATTAGAAGGGCTAGGTTAGGAAAAGTAAACTTGCCTTGTCTTTGTACGGTATACGCATATCAATCATAGTCTGGAAGTATTGGGGGAGGGGGGAAGGGAGGCTTGGGGTAATCTGGTGCACCTGGCTTGGCATTCTTAGCCTGTCGTAGATCCCTCTTCTCTTCAGCACCAAGTTCCACGTATATGTCCACCTTCTTGACTGGCCCCTGAACTTCAACAGCTTTTGGAGAGGGAGGAATTACAATTTCTTTTGATTTTCGAGCGGAGAGTACGTCTCTAATTGCTCTTTTCTTTCTCCTAACCAATGTTGTAGGAATGTGTGGCTCCCTCACCTTTTTGGATGGTATGACATACCTCTTGGATTTGAATTCCTCGATAGCTTTAGAGATAGGCTCTACTTTTTTAAAGAGTTTATCCTGTCTTTCCTTGCACTCATCGCATTTACAATGAGAACACGAGGGTAAAGAGGGGTGAGAGGGACCTGTGTAAGGGCAAAAAGGGGTGTTTTCAAACATATTTATTCTTTCTTGAGCATCAACATTCTCATCATCACAAGTGGTAGCAGCATCAGCATGCCTTCCACCAACACCAACAACTCCACCAGAAGAAGCACCCGGATCTTCCTTAGTAAAAGGTTGGTCATGAAGAGCCTCAACATTAGGCTGACCTAACTACTCTTCTTATAGTTGTTCCTCCAGCCAATTACTTCTTTATTAACTCAACCGTTGGGTCTGCAATAGTATCAACATGACCTAGAGTAATATAAGAAGTCATCACCGACTCCTCCTCAGTAGGCACGATCCATGGATGCACAACCTATAAAAAAGAAAAAAAAAGACAGATGCATTTAAATCATATAATATAATAATTTTCACAGTTGGGATACATTTAAAAAAAAAGAACTATCTGTTGCACAGTTTGCAGTATATGGTTAAAATCCGTTTGAGCCTGGTTTGGAGAAACAGAGCAACACATGGATAATCTGATGCAAAATATCAATCATCTGTTGCAACAGCAGTACAAGACAGTTAATCTGTTATGCAACAGATGATCTGTAAATCGCAAAAGATGAATGATATGTTATCACATTAAATATCTGTTGCATAATTTACAGTAGATGGTTAATCTTTTAGGAGTCAGGTTCAGAGAACCAAACCCCCAGATGGGTAATCTGATGCAAGATATACCCCGTCGCAACAAATGTCTCATCTGGTGCATCAAATATAACATCTATTGCACTAGATATAACATCTGTTCAATATCTTTCTTATCTTTGAGTAGAATTATTTTACTTGAAGAAGACGTACTGTATCATCCGGAGGGTTAAAAAGATCATCCTCCTTAATATTGGTGTTGCTTTTTGCAGCCAACCACCTAAACATCCTTGGATGAGAAACCTCATCCGGGTAATCCATTAACTGCTTTCGGAGAGGAGGAATGACTTCAAATGCCCAAGCCTAAAAAATGTAAACAGGAAGCAAGAAAAAATAAATCATAATAACTATATTCAATATAAATTAATGGATGAGTAAAATTAGTGATTAATTTTACAATGAAAGCCCAAGGAAATCCGTATAATATGGTCGTCCCTGAGGATAGCTTTGTCAGTAATTATTGGACAGTCAAGTAGAAGTTGTCATATCCCCAGGGATAATTGTTGAATTTATCAAAATCCTCAGCACGCGCCAACAAATCATCTTCTATGACCTTGTTGACATCTCTTACCAATATAACCGAATGGGCAAACCAAACTAAGCATAATTGCTCCCTGTACTGCTCTGGTATAGTTTTATCCTCAAGATCTATCAACAAATCCGATGCTTTGTAGCCACGTCGAGCAATGTCAAACAACCCATCTATTTTTTCCTTGCATTTTCTTGCCTTAGATATTTTGCGGGGTGGTGGTCTTTCTGGACGATGGCATCTCAAGCCCGTCACTATGAAAAACTCTTGCAAGCTAAAACAAACAGGCAAGCCACAGTAGTTGATCCAGATTTCATCCATCTTTTTTTTGCCCCCTCCTCCGGGTTTTTATCATCCCCTACGTACTTGATCCTGCGCTTGAGAAGATCATATACTATCGTCATAGGGAAATGGATACGGGCAGGGGGTCCTCAGGCAGCTCGAGAAAGCATCCAAAGCAGCTCTTCTTAAAAAGTCCGCCTATGTTTTCGTTCTTCATAATTTTCATAAAATGTTCAAAAAATTTCCCCATCTGACATTTAAGTACAATTTGATCAGTTAGTTGTTTTTCTTCTGGGTCATTTATCGGCATCACAACTTGAAACCTGTCAATACTAAAAGTTTTGACAGGATCATGCTGGGATGTCGATATTAACTCACGCCCCATCGGTGATCCATTATCATCATGTTGATGAACATCCTCTTTCTCTTTCTGACTCTCCAATTCCTCCTCTTTTTCACTTTCATTTTCTTCATCACCATCTACGGACCCTTGTCCACCTCCCTCAATGTTGTTTTCACATCTCTCCTCAACTTCACTTTTCCCTAACTGAGATTGTTCAGGAAGCTCCTCCGAATCCCTCTGTACTATAGCCTTTTTTTTTAGTGGTCAAACGTTGATCCACTTACACTTTCTTTTCTTTTGGGAGACATGTTTTACCTACAGACAAAGAAAAATAAAAATTACATTACAGTTAATGTATGCATAGATTTTAAAAAATACATTACAAACACCACGAATATCGACACACCAATAGCCACCACCACAAACACCACCAACAAATGCCAACAAATAAACAAACACCACGAATACCGACACCACCACAAACACCACCAACCAATGCCACCACCGGTGCCGCCACCGCGACCACAAACACCACCACCACCAACACCAAAAACACCATCCAACTATACCACGACAGTCAACAGAATACTGTGATGGAAACTAGGGATTTCTCGAGTTCTTCCTACGATTTTACCATCAAAACTCAAAATTGCAAACCCATTCTCGAAGATAATACAACTAAAAGTTTTATTTTTCATCATTAACTTAAAAGCCCTTATTTTTTTATAAAAATAAATAAATATAGAGCTCTTCTCGAACTCTGTTGCCTACGAAGACAAAGAAAATGACTGATACAAGAAAGAATAAAGTCGAAAATAACACATATGTGGTCGAAAATGAGAAGAAAAGTGATCTGTTATGGAGGGATGAGCAAATTTATTGAGTAGTTGTTGTCTGTATTGTATTGTTGAGTGAGAATGAGAGATAAAGAGCCAGACCTCAAAATTTGAAATGATGAAATATTTTGTATGGGTTGATTTGTATTTTGGAATAGAATGACAAGTAGTTTTGAAAATGTTAATTTGGTCAGAAATGATCTTAATTATTTTTAAAATCATAAAATATATGCGTAATTTTTATCCCTCTCATTATGCAATTGCCAAAAGGGTAATTCAATTGAAATTGTATGAAAACAATTGAAGTTGTAGTTGTCCGAGAACTTTAGGAGGTGACTCTGTGAAAACTCACCCTTAGTCCTAGATTAATCAATTTAGGTACTATTATTCTAACATATGAACTCAATTGAAATTGTAAAAAACAAATGTTCAATATGTTGCGTCAGATTTCTCATCTGTTGTAAATTATCAATCAGATTAGGTAACAACAGATTATGAATCTGATGTAAATTATCAAACAGATTCAGTCATCTGTTGCTACAGATTACCCATCTATTGTAAATTATCAAATGGATTGTCATATGTCGCAATAGATTACCCATATATTGTAAATTATCAAATAGGTGTTGCCATCTGTTGTGGCTGACCCTATGAGAACTCTCCCCTAGTCCTAGATTAATCGATAGTTTACCCTATGAGAAATCACCCCTAGTCCTAGATTATTCAATTAAGGTATTAGTACCCTAGTCCTAGATTAATCAATTAAGGTATTAGTCTAACATATGAGGTAGTAAGAATTGGCTCGTCTTAGAGTGATCGATCAACGACTTTGTAGGGAGGAACGCAGTACCGTCTCATTATGCAATTGAAAAAGGACTCAATTGAAGTTGTAGTTGACCCAATGAGAACTCACCCCTAGTCCCAGACTATTCAATTAAGGTATTAGTACCCTAGTCCTAAATTAATCAGTTAAGGTATTAGTCTAACATATGAGGTAGTAAGAATCGATTCGGCTCAGAGTGATCGATCGACGACTCTGTCGGGAGGAACGCAATACCGTCTCATTATGCAATTGCCAAAAGACTCGATTGAAGTTGTAGTTGACCCTATGAGAACTCACCCCTAGTCCCATACTATTCAATTAAGGTATTAGTACCCTAATCCTAGATTAATCAATTAAGGTATTAGTCTAACATATGAGGTAGTAAGAATCGGTTCGGCTCGGAATGATCGATCGACGACTCTGTCGGGAGGAACGCAGTACCGTCTCATTATGCAATTGCCAAAAGACTCAATTGAAGTTGTATTTTACCCCATGAGAACTCACCCCTACTCCTAGACTATTCAATTAAGGTATTAGTACCCTAGTCCTAGATTAATCAATTAAGGTATTAGTCTAACATATGAGGTAGTAAGAATCGGTTCGGCTCAGAGTAATCGATCGATGACTCTGTCGGGAGGAACACAGTACTATCTCATTATACAATTGTCAAAAGACTCAATTGAAGTTGTAGTTGATCCTATGAGAACTCACCCCTAGTCCCAGACTATTCAATTAAGGGATTAGTACCCTAGTCCTAAATTAATCAATCAAGGTATTAGTTTAACATATAAGGTAGTAATAATCGATTTGGCTCAGAGTGATCGATCGATGACTCTGTCGGGAGGAACGCAGTATCATCTCATTATGCAATTGCCAAAAGACTCAATTGAAGTTGTAGTTGACCCTATGAGAACTCACCCCTAGTCCTATACTATTTAATTAAGGTATTAGTACCCTAGTCCTAAATTAATCAATTAAGGTATTAGTCTAACATATGAGGTAGTAAGAATTGGTTCAGCTCAGAGTGATTGATCCACGACTCTGTCGGGAGAAACACAGTACCGTCTCATTATGCAATTGCCAAAAGACTCAATTAAAGTTGTAGTTGACCCTATGAGAACTTACCCCTAGTCCTATACTATTCAATTAAGGTATTAGTACCCTAGTCCTATATTAATCAATTAAGGTATTAGTCTAACATATGAGGTAGTAAGAATCGGTTCGGCTCAGAGTGATCGATCGCCGACTCTGGTCGGGTAGAACGCAGTGTCGTCTCATCATGCAATTGCCAAAAGACTAAATTGAAGTTGTAGTTGACCCTATGAGAACTCACATTCAATTAAGTTACTAGTCTAACATATAAACTCAATTGAATTATATATAAATAAATGTTCAACCTTTTGCAATCGATGTCTTTTCTGTTGGATCAAATCAAACAGATTATGTAATCTGTTGCAACAGATCACGAATCTATTGCAAACTATCAAATAGATTAAGTTATTTGTTGCGACAGATTATCCATCTGTTGTAAATTATTAAATAGGCGCTGTCATCTATTGTAGTTAACATTATTAGAACTCACTGCTAGTCCTAGATTAATCAATTAAGGTATTAGTTAAACATATGAGGTAGTAGGAATCGGTTCGGCTCAGAGTGATCGATTGACGACTCTTATCAGGAGGAACGCAGTCCCGTCTCATCATGCATTTGCCCAAAGACTCAATTGAAGTTGTAGTTGACCCTATGAGAACTCACCCCTAGTCCCAGATTATTCAATTAAGGTATTAGTTGAACATACAACGTAGTAAGAATCGATTCATCTCAGAGTGATCGATCGATGACTCTTGTCGGGAGGAATGCAGTACCGTAAGAATGCAGTACCGTCTCATCATGTAATTGTTAAAAAACTCAATTGAAGTTGTAGTTGACCCTTTGTGCTCATTCTCCCATCCCTAATTCCACCTAGATCAATGTAGGTACTATTATTAATCTTAACATTAAGTTAATGAGAAGATATTTTAACTCAGAGTGATCGATCGATGACTCGGGTCGGGATGAACGCAATACTAACACTATGCAAATGCAATGACTCAATTGGATTTGCAGTTGACCCTGTGAGCTCATTTATTCATCCCTCGTTCCACCTAGATCAATGTAGGTACTATTATTAATCTTAACATTAAGTTAATGAGGAGCTCATTCTTTCATCCCTAGTTCATCCTAAATCAATTACAATGAAATCTGTTACAACAAACAACTGAGCTGTTGGAGAATTTCAAACAGATAACAATATCTGTTGCAACAGATGACATTTCTTATTTAATTATCAAATAAACATTTGCATCTGTTATGACGGTTGACTGAGCTGTTGGAAATTTTCAAACAGATATTGATATTTGTTGTAACAGATGACGTTTCTGATTTAGTTATCAAATGATATTTCCATCTGTTGTCACAGATGACTAAGCTGTTGGGATTTCTCAAACAGATATCTAAATCTGTTACAACAGACGACATATCTGTTTGAAAATCTTTTTGTTTTCTTTTAATTTTAAAGCAAGCTGCTGTCCGAGTAAATAAAGTAGTAGTACTACTAAAGGTGGTAAAAAATATTTCTTAGATAACTCAAAAATCTCATTGAGTAGTCCTGTCCTATCTTTTCAATTTCACCCGTTTTCTTCCTCGTGCCCCTCAAATTATTAGTGAATATTAACTAATGAATATTGAAACCCCTATACTTCTTTCGTTTCATATTGACTTGGCACTCCCATCAAGAAAATATTAATTAGGGGTTTATATTACTACCAAATTAGCCTTATTAATTATGCTTTGAAAATATAAATTTGAATAAATACACTTTATTTAGTCATTTAATATTAAGGGTAGTACATCTAGAAATTAGAATTATCTCATCTCTCTTTTTCTCTCCTTCAGCCCTAAATCTCTCATCTTTTTTCTTTCTATCCTCTTTAGGGTTATCACAACCTTTTTTTCTCTCCTCTTTCTCAAATTTTTTCGTTCGGATCTAAACCGATCGATATCCATATCTTAGATTCCTCGACTGAAATTGCTGTTTTGACCCCCTTTTGACATTAAGGTATGATATGATTCACTATTGCTCTTTCATTCTCGTCTTCTTCTTGCAACTTTATTTACATCTTTTTGTTTATTTAATTATCATTTTCCCATATCATATTTATTTAAAAAATTTGAAGGAATTTTTATTATAAGATGCGAAAAAAAGTCATCTGTTGGGAGAAGTTTAAAAGCCTTGTTGGCAGTATCATTTTTTTTATGTATTTTATTTATTTCTTTGTTGTTGATGCTGTTATTGATGTTGTTGGTGGGGTTGGCGTTGTTGGAACTTGTGGTGTGGTATGGTTTAGACGGTGGGTGCTTCTTAGCTTAAAAATAGTGGAGTCCGAAAAATCAACACAAGGAGTAAGGGAGAGAAAAATAAAAAGTTTAAAGTGAATAAGAAGAGAAGAGTTGGTTACCAAAATTAAAAAAATATGTGTTGAGTGGGAATTGAACTCAAGACCAAAAGAAATAAATAGCCTTAAGCACCCATAAACAACAACTAGGCTAACCAAACAACTCTTACTATGGGTGCTCACTGATTAGATTATATACGTTTTTTTCTTTATTTCCACATACATATATAAAGTTCGATACGAGTTCAGTCTGTGCTCGTGCACCTGGAGGACTCCATGCGGGTCCGTCCCTTGTTGTTGATGGTGTTGGAACATAGGATGTATGCTTTTTTGTTGTTGATGATGTTGTTGGAACAAATGTTGTTGTTTTCTTTATTGTTGATATTTTTTATTTGTTGTTTGTAGTTTATGTTGTTGTTGATGTTGCAACAGATGGAGCAACTGATGGAACAAATCAAACCACCATCAAGGCTGCTATGTATTCCAACAGACTATATATCTGTTGCATCAGACTCCATATCTGACGCAACAGACTCCACATCTGACGCAAACTATCCGATATTTAATGTAATATTGCTGAAACTATCCGGGATTTATGTGTTGTGTGTGTTACTTAAATAAAATTGGTGACTTTATTAATAAGTAAATTAAAAAAAATGGATCTAAATACAATATTTTATCTTTTTGTTGTATTTCCGAAATAGACAGATTGGTAATCTGTTGCAAAATATATTCCACCTGTCAGATAACTTACAACATATGGATAATTTGTTGCAATAGATGGATATATCAGTTTGCTTTTCCATCAGCTGTGGCGTCTATTGGAACTTGCTAGTCATATGTTTATTCAATTTCATCGAGAGCAATAGATTTTTCTAAACACTTCTTGACCAAACTCAATTTTTGCTCTTGGGTTGCTTTTTTTCTTTCTTTGCATCCTTCAAGATGGCCTCCAAATTTAATTTTGGCCCTCAATCCAATAGCAAAAATTTAGTTTGGTTGAACGATGCAAAGAAAAAAAGAGAAGAAATCCAAGAGCAAAAATTGAATTTGGCCAAGAAGTGTTTAGAAAAATCGATTGCTCTCGATGAAATTGAATAAACAGATGACTAGCAAGTTGCAACAGACGCCACAGCTGATGGAAAAACAAACTGATATATCCATCTATTGCAATAGATTGTCCATATGTTGTAAGTTATCTGACAGGTGGAATATATTTTGCAATAGATTACCAATCTTTCTCTTTCGAAAATACAACAAAAAGATAAAATATTGTATTTAGATCCATTTTTTTTCTAATTTACTTATTAATAAAGTCACCAATTTTATTTAAGTAACACTAACACACACAACACCTAAATCCCGAATAGTTTCAGCAATATTACATTAAATCCCGAATAGTTTGCTAATTACATCATATCTCAGAATTTCAAATTGTGATACATATGTTAAGCAGTGATACATATATGGACTAGTGATACATATGTATATGTATCACTAGTAAATATGAATCCGGGATTTTATGTAATTTTTTAAAACATTAAGGGATATTGTGTAATATGGTGTCTTAAATATGGAATTTGTGTAATTTTTCCTTTTAAGGGATATGAACAGTCGTGGATTTTTGTTTGACTAAGTCCAGTCCCTTCCAATTCAATCATTTTATAAATAGGTCCCTCCGGCCTCCTCACTCACTCTCACTCACTCTCACTTACTCTCGTTCATTCTACTATACTTACAATACTAATGTGTCATATCCAGATTCGTACAAGAAGGTTCATATCGAGTCCTTGCAGGAACTTCAAAGGCAGTTTGATGAACTCCAGAGGGATTTGGCCGACTTTCGAGCAAGGCTGAGGAGGGCCCTGCTGCTGCCGGATGAAAATTGCCAGGTTGACAATAATAATAGTAATAATAATAATAATAATAATAAAACGGTTATGTTTTTTCTTTCTTTTAGCGTATGTATTTCCCTTTTTTATATCCGATCTACCTATAAGGGATTCAAAAAAATCCATGTATATGTTTGGTTTAGTTTGATTTGGTTTGGTTTGGTCGATTTTGAATTTTTAATTCTTATTCAATATTTAATTATCATTCTATTTATTTTCTATTCTTAAGATGTCAGCGGTTGGAGTTAGGGATACGGTCATGATGAGAAATTCTCCTAAAATGGTTCGTTAATAAATAATAAGGAACTAAATGATATTATAATCGTAAAAGAAAGATTATTTAATTTTAAAAAAGTCACAACATTGGATTAGTTTAATTAAGATATATATATATATATATGATGATATGATTTTTAAGAAAAAAGTTAATGAATAGTCGTGATTGTGACTTTTGTCTAAAAACATTCAACAAACAAACAAAAACAAAAAACGCTTCTGATGCATCAAATTCCTCATCTGTTGCGACTTATGAATCAGTTAGAAGAAATCAAAAAAGCTCCTTAAACAGATGGTCGATTTATAGCAACAGGTGGTATATCTGTTGAAATAGATGGGTTATCTGATGCAACAGATATACAATCTGTTGCCATAACTCAATTAATAAAAATGGTTATTAAAGAAACGGAACGGTTATTGAAAACCAGGTATATTCGATTTTTAAATTGAGAAAAAGGTTATTTAAATTTAATAAGCTGAAAAGTCATGGCTTGTCACAATAATAAAAAAACTCACCACCAGCTTGATTTAATTAAGTCATTTCTTTTCACATAAAAGAATAAGAAAATAAATGATAAACACAATTTAAACCGTAAAAAACTCACCAGAAATATTCTTGTTTTTAAATCTTCTTTATTAATTTATATAATTAAAAAGTCAGAAAATTTGGATGTCATGAAGATAATTTTTTTTAAAAAAAGATATATATATTATATGTTGCAACAGATATATTATCCGATGCAACAGGTTAACTATTTGTTGCAACGGATGATATATTTGTTGTAACAGATGATTTATCTGATGCAACAGATATATAATCTGTTATCCAACTCAGTATAAAAAAAATGGTTCCTGGAAATAACTAATTATTAATAATAATAAAGCTGAAAAGTCATGACTTATCATAATATTGATTAAGTTAATTAAGTCATAACTTTTTACAGTAATAAAGAATGTCATTAATAAATGGAGATGAACAGTTGTGCCTTTAAATATGCTTTATTAATTTATATAATTAAAAAGTCAAAAAAATTGGATGTCATGAAGATAATTTATTTATTTTTTTAAAAAATATATATTATATATTGCAACAGATATATTATCCGATGCAACAGGTTATCTATTTGTTGCAAATCATGATATATCTGTTGTAACAGATGATTTATCTGATGCAACAAATATATTATTTGTTGTCCAAAACAGTATAAAAAAATAGTTTCTGGAAAGAACTAATTATTAATAATAATAAAACTAAAAAGTCATGACTTATCATAATATTGATTAATTTAATAAAGTCATAACTTTTTACAGTAATCAAGAATGTCATTAATAAATGGAGGTGAATAGTTGCGATTTTTTGCCTAACTCATTCAAGTTCAATCCTCTATAAATAGGTCCCTCCCTACTCAATCGTTCGTTCTACTACACACTATTTATTCCTCGCTCTTGTTACACCTTCAACTATTTTCTCTTCAAGGACTTGATAGCTTTTTCCTGTCTCTGGTAAGTTTTTTTCTTGATTTTTGTGTAAATATACATTGTATTACATTACATTTGAATTCTTTCTTTTCTTTACTTTTGTGTTTACGTGTGTGTTTTGTCAACTTATGCGTTTTTTAGATATGACTGATCCTGTGTGGGATGTCGCTATTTTACGAGACGCCATGAGGGAACTGCAGAAGGAGGTTCATGACCTGCATTGAGAGTTGGCTGCCGTCAAAGTAAGAATGTTGCGGGAGATCCGCAGGCTGCAGAGGGCGCTGTTGCTGCCCTTTGAAGATTGGTCGACTGGCCATACAAATAATAACGATGTTAATAATGATGATAATAATAATTAAGCTTTTTTTTCAGTTATCTATGTATTTTTTTTGTTTGTTTTATAAAAAATTATGTTTGATGCACTTGACTTTTTATTTCTTATTTAATTTTCGTGTTGTCTATTTCTATTTCTTAACGAATGACATGTCTACAATTAAGGAATAATTTGATTCTAGTATCAATAGCAAGAACATATGAGTTATCTGTTAGGTTTTGTGTGTGACAGGAGTTGTATCTGAATTTTATTGTTCGAAATATATTAGTAATCTGATGAAACAGATTATTTATCTGTTGAAATGGATTACTAATCTGGTGCAACAGAATACCCATCTATTCGATTCATATTACGGGCACCTAAAACCCTTAAACATGAATCCATCCAACATAAGTCTATTGTTACAACAGAATATTTATTTGTTGCCGCAGATAATGGATCTGTTTAAACTGATTGCTCTTGTATTGCATTCATGTTCGCGTGCAAGCTATTGTTGAAAAAACAATACACTAGCAGTTACCCAGATTCAACTAAAAAGCATAATCCGACTTACCAAAGTCTCCTCTCAAGTAAATTCTAAAGTTTAAAGTGATTTACGAAATAAAATTTGACATAAGAATTTGGTCAAAGAGCAGCAGTTGGGGTAACAACAACAACAACAACAATGGTCAACAAGAAGAATATGAAGATGATAATGAAGTATAAGATGATGATAATGAATCAGAAGATGATGAATAAAGCAACAACAACAATGAACAACAAATATCGCGAAGAGAGAGAAAATAACAACGGATGAGGAGAGAGAAAAAGACGTCTTTTTTCCCTTCGTTTCCCGTTATATATTAACTAACATTTGGATCAAAGTGTAAATTTTAAAACTTGTGGGTTATTTTGAAATTTTCAAAACTTTCTTAAACCATAATTAAGTAATTGTCACCTCTACTCAATTATTAAGACTTGTGTCACTTACACCTCATTTTAAAACTCTTTTGTCACCTGTGGCCCAAACCCCCAAGATACTTACGTTTTTTTTTTTTTAGAATAATAGTGATAGTTGAGTCATATTATTATCTCTAAAAAGATAAAAAATAATTTTTGTAGGAAATTCAAAAAATATGAGTGGCCATTGAGAAAAATAACCCTTGAAAAAATATATGTCAAGTTTTTGTACCGATAAAGTTTTTCTAAGTATATATTTTTTTTAATAAACTAATGTATTTTTTCAAAGAAAAAAAGAAATATAGTTTGATTAAATGAGTTTGATGAGTTAATTGGTCTAGTCTTTTAAAAAAAAAAAAATTTAGTGACATTCATGTCAACTAAAGGAGAAGAAGACTTTTGAGGTGTTTGCTATTTTTTGAGGAAAAAAGGGATAGTTGAGTGATATTGTGATCCTAAATAAAACATAAGTGATATTTGAAGAAAAAATTTAAAACTTAGCTGACTATTTAGGAAATTTACCCTTAAAACTCTATTTTCATACAATAATTTTCATATTCATTAAAAAAAAGTCATAAAATCGAACTAAATAAAAAATAAATAAAATAATTTAATTAAATTTCTCAAAATATGTACAAAGTATAAACTATACTACATAATTAAAAGTTGAACTAAAATTAAACAACTACAAACGTAAAAAAATATAACTAAAAATTAATAAATAAATTTGTACTAATTAATTTATTTATTTTTAATTACATATTACTAAATTTGGTAATTATTTAATTGTGTAATTGTCAATTAAGAAAATTAAATAATTATAAATAGAATACATAAATTGTTCAGTCCTATGTATTGTGATAGTTTTGAATGTATTGGAAAATGGTATAATAAATAAAATAATATTAAAAATTTAAATTTAGGATGAAAAGGATAAAAATATCTTAAAACTAATTAGTTTATAATGTGAATAGAATTTATTATTATTATTGCCAAATTATGGCCAAAAAGTTTTTTTCTTTTTCAAAATCTTGGAAAAAGTACATTAAGAGCACCTTACTCCTTGTCATGATTCACTTTCTCTCTCTTCTGAATTTCCGTATGTTGACTTACTTTCCTTTATGGCTTCATCAATTTGCATGCGCCCCTCTTTACTTCTCTTCACGAGTATGGAGTATATAAGAAACTAATTTTCCTCGTTCTTTCCATACAAATCCATCACCAACATTCAATTCTTTCAATCTCTCAAAAGCCAAAATTCCATTACGGAATTCAAATTTTAGTTGTTCTTGAAATAGGAAATCATTCTTTTGGTTAACCATTCGATCAGAAGCTTATTGACCCAACTTATTAGATTATTTTCACGGATAGAGTCATGGAGGAGTAAAAAGTACTCCGTACCAAACTTTGTTTAACCATCCGATAAACAAGAAGTATACGTTTTCCTCTTTTTTCCACACAAACAGTTACCAACATTTCAATTCCTTCAACCTTTGAAAAGCTTCACTTTATTTCCATCTCAATATACTCCTTTCTTTTCCCTTCCCTTCACGAACTTTGTCTACTTCTCCTTCAAGAGATCTATCTAGCTCTTTGCTTCTTGAAATCGGAACTTTTTTATTTAACCATCCGATATCAAAAGCTTTCTGTCTTTTATTCTCAAGCTGAAACGTGGAATATCTGATTAGGAGTGGAGGGATCCCACCAACAAATATGGAAGATGTTGAAGTTCCCGATTTTTTCCTTTGTCCAATATCAATGCAACTAATGAGGGATCCAGTTACAACATCAACTGGAATAACCTACGATAGGGAGAACATAGAGAAGTGGCTAGTCAAGTGCAAGAACACAACTTGTCCAGTGACCAAACAAGAGTTGTTGACCACGGATCTCACCCCGAACCACACTCTTCGTCG
Organism: Capsicum pubescens; assembly: GCA_030864215.1. Lineage (NCBI taxonomy): Eukaryota > Viridiplantae > Streptophyta > Magnoliopsida > Solanales > Solanaceae > Capsicum > Capsicum pubescens. The sequence goes on along the minus strand of CM061538.1, from coordinate 93,785,487 downwards.
TCTAATCCAATCTTGGTGCATCATGAATTCTTCACATGGTGTTGAAAGGATTCCAACTCCAAAGCCTCAAGTAACAAAATCCCATGTTTTAAAACTCATTAAAGAAGCCATGGTATCACAAGAGATGCAACTTTCTTGCTTAAGGAAACTTAGATATATTGTCCATGCCAATGAGAGCAACAAGAGGTGTCTAGAATCATGTGGGATTGTAGATTTCTTAGCTTCAATTATAATGAAGAAAGAAGTGTTTTTTATTGAAGATTCAGAGTTCATGATCAGTGGCGAAGACACCCTTTCACTAACAGTGTCATCCGATGGCATTGTTTCACCAAAAGATTCTGAACTGGACGAGTTAAGTTGTGATAATAATCAGACTCCACGTGTACACGAGTACTTCACTAAGACAGGTGATGAAGCGTTGCATATTCTTTTCCATCTAAATCCTTCTGATGAGGATCTAAAAAAGTTGGTCACCAAAGGTGGAGACGAACTTTTCTTGGATTCTTTATTACATTTCTTGAAATGCGGGAATTATCAATCTCGAGCCTATGCAATAATGCTATTAAAATCAGCATTCAATGTGGCTGATCCAGGGCAATTAATTGGTGTAAGACAAGAATATTTTAAAGAAATATTGTCTTTTTTGAATACTAACAAATTAATGTCACAACCATCTATCAAGGCTGCACTCAAATTACTAGTGGAACTTTGTCCATGGGGAAGAAATAGAATCAAAGCAACTGAAGTTGGAGGTGTTTCAACCCTAATTGAGCTTCTTCTTGATACAACAGAAAGAAGACATTGTGAATTGATCCTTATAGTTTTGCACCAACTTTGTAGTTGTGCCGAGGGCCGGGCCGAGTTATTGAGCCATGGGGCAGGACTAGCCATTATTTCCAAGAAAATTCTTAGGGTTTCTCAAGTGGCAAGTGATAGAGCAGTGAGGATACTTTCTTCAATTTCAAAATTTTCAGCAACTCCTAGGGTTCTTCAAGAGATGTTGCAAGTGGGAGTAGTGTCAAAGTTGTGTTTGGTAATTCAAGTTGATAGTCGTTCAAAGACCAAGGAGAAAGCAAAAGAAATTCTAAGGCTACATTCTAGGGTTTGGAGAGATTCTTCTTGTCTTCCTCCTCATTTGCTCTCTTCTTATCCATCGTAGAGAAAATTAATGTTGTTTTTGTCCTTTTCAACTTTTGAATCTAACTTACATATATCGATGGTGTAAGAAAATTTTACACTTTCAATGTACTTTGACTTGTTATGATAAATTAAACGGCTTATAGTACTTCTTAGGTGACTAATTTTACTTATTATAATGGACAGTTATCTATAAGTAGCATTTAGATATCTAATCAAATAATTATTGACAAAGTGTGTGATTATCTTATTAATTCTAACTTAAGTTATTAGAGAGAGTTTTTTAATTACTTAACTATGTAATGTTTCAACACCTCTTTATATATGGACCTGATTCTTTTCATTAGTGAAGCACGTGGAATTTTTTTTTTTTTTAGGGTGACAAGTGAGATTTGAACCCAGGACATTTTGTCTGCTCTAATATAATGTTAAAGCATGTGACCAATCTCATTTAAAAGTTTAAGTTATTAAATTAAACACACTTTTTAGTAATTATGGTATATATGTTTCAATAAAATGCAAAAAGGACTACGCTCTGAGCGTATATAAATCAAACTTTTCCTTTTCTTTATGTAGATAAATACAAGGACTCCAATGTGTAGAATCTGAAGTTTGACCATTTAGGGTTAATTGGCTTCACAAAACAACAAACATTTGAACGGTAAAATATTGATCATTGGAGCAGTTTATTGAGATGCATATCTTTGGATTCTATCTACTGTTTTTCAATAATACAACTTTTATTGAGATATATATATATGAGTTTTTTTTTTAACAAAGTCATTCTAAGTAAGTCCACCTAGACATTCTAAAGTTCAAAATTTTCCCAGGTCCTCTATGTGACATCCTCAATGTTTCTTAAGGTTCGATCATATTCAAATTCACATGTCGCAACATTCATTTGATGATGAACACTTTTAACAAGATTGTTAAGATACTCGAAATTTCTAATTAAGATTAAAAAGAATTTCAAACTGTTTCGCCATAACCAACATAGATCTAGGGGGCCAGCCATGATAGTTGGTATAAGTATAACATAGATCTGAAGTTTTGTCCGAAGCTCAAAAGGTCAAAGTCCCATCCTTGTGATTTAGATAAGTGCCCCATGTTGTTTTTTTGGTTGATTGATTATCCTTGTTCTTATTTTTTTCTTTCTAAAATATTTGTCGCCATATGAAGTGGCGGTTTCATCTGTCCAATAAATAAAAAACACAAACAGAAAAATAATTGTGAAAAAATAAAAAATTTCATTAGAAAAGTTGAATTATATTTCACAATTTTTATTTTTTTAAGTAAAGTTGAAATCATAAAATTTATTATTAAATTTTTTTGAACTTCAAAATTAAGTAAAGTTGAAATTATAAATTTATTATTAAAATTTTTTAGGCTAAAAATTTTAGGAACTTAAAAACAAACGTTTTACAAATCCTATTTTTGAGCCACTCCTCTGTGCTACTTCCTATAGCATAATTAGATCTAAGCTATATTCTTTTTTTCTAGTGATCTAGAAATTGGAATGGAAGCATTAACTTTATTTTGCTCGCAAATGTTGAAGTTAATTACCAGTAGGGTCGTCCAACTTGTACTAATTGATCATTAAAGTTTTTTAATCTATTTTTTGTTTTCTAAAATTTATTTTATCTTATCTAGTTAGACTACATGATCATTTTAGTCAAAACTAAAACTTCAAAAGTATTTATTTAATACGTGAAACATATAATTTTGTAAAAGAAATACTAATGTAGAAAGATTAAAATCAATACTTAGATTTCTTCAAGACCCAATGTCCACCCTAAACTCGACATAATATCTTGCTCGCCTCACTTTTCTGGGTTGACTATATAAACAGATGCTCATAAATGTTTTACTAACTAGTTTAACCGCACGTGCCTCGCATGTGTAATGTTTGATTATTTATAATTTAATAACATATTTGATTATTTAAAATTAAATGATTTTATTTATTACAAAAAAAATGTAATGAAGTGTAAATGTTTAAATCACGTTTCAAATATTCTTCTCACTTTAATATAATAATATAAACATAAGCATATTTTTTAGTATAAGCACCTATATATTTTACATCGCCACTTTTGCGTTTTTCATGCAGTATTTCTTTCCCTTGCCGTCAGAGGCTAAGAGAAACACATCAGTTTGAACCATATTTGTGGTACGGTTATTTTTCTTTTTTCTTTCTATATTTAAAATCTTTCCTTGTTTTGAAAGTCAAATCTTTACAAAATCATTGATTAAATTCTTATTACATACAAATTGATCTATAGAATTTCACACAACTAAAAATACGAATAATCCATAGATAAAATCTTTTTAGTACACTCTCGTTCATCGTTTTTGAGTCTCAAAAAGAAGAATAATGATATTCACATGAACTGCATTATCTAGTAAGTTCAAACTCATGATATACCCTTAGAATACGATTTTTTTTAACATAGAACTCCATTTATCAGTCATTAGAAACAAAAATTAGTCACTAAACTAGGAAGAAACTTAAATCCCTTTATGCACAACAAAGACACATAAAGAGTTATAATCAAATAACCTTTTAAAGAGAAAAAGGGCAATAACTATAATAATAGTGCTATATAGTGTTGCCTTTAAAATTTGCATAAAAACTATCAAATACCTTTGAAAGGAGTAAAACTTGCAGCAATCAAAAGAGAATCACCACGCATGTAATATAAACCTTGATTTTTTTCGGCGAGATAAACCTTTAATTTTTTTGGCTACTTCATTCAGCAACAAAATGCTTGTTTCATTCAATTTTTCTATCAAAAGTTTGCAACTGAAAGAGAAACACAAGAATTGTTAAAAGAGGACAATACATGCCAATTGTTGAATATACATAATTCATATATAATCTTTAAATTCATTAACTAAAAAGAATAAAGAAAGACAGAAGGATGACGATAATGGATGTAAGAAGATAACTTGAATTAAAATTAAAATCAATAAAATTCAAAATAAAAGGATAAGTAACAGTAGAAGAAAGTCTGTATTTTTGTAGTAAAGTATGATAAAAATATTACTTAAATAGAATTTTAGAAATTCTTTTTTTATATAAAGTAAAATTTTAATTGATTTAGGAGTGCTAAATATTATGATTTGTTACAAAGATAAAATAAGGACTTTAACTAATTTGTTAGTGTTTATGTATAATTAGAATTTTACTTGAAGAATATAGGAAAAAATCATTGAATTTAGAACTAAAAAAAGTAAAGGAAGTAAAAAATAAGGTACGTTTTTTCCTTTTTGGGTGTGCATGTTTTTGCTTCTTCTTTTTTGGGTATTATTAGTTTTGTGATATATATTAGTGTTTATGTATAATTAGAATTTTATTTGAGGAATATAGGAAAATATAATTTTAAATCTTCTTAAAATCAAATTTAGTTGATTTAGAATTCTTAAACTAATGGAAAAAGTATTAGTTGTCATCTATCCTGATGACTTCTAATAAGGAAAGGTTTTACCATAAATATATTTAATTAATTTTTAATTTTTAAATATTAGAAAAAATAGTGAAAAGACGATTTTGTCTAAAACAAAGATTTTTAATGAAGGGAAAAAAGTTCAAATGACATTTCTAAGGCCCTTCAAACTTTTAATATATTATATAAATATAAATTATAAATAGATTATAGATATATATTGTAGATAAGTGCATTGAATCAGGAATTGTGTTGAGTTTACTTTAGGATGGGATTGAGTCTTGAATGAACTCAAGTATTGATTTTAATTTCTATATTTTTTTTCTCTAGAACTTACAGCTGCCACATCACATAGGGTTCAAGACCCACTTGTTGATCCAAATACGACACTCCCGCATGCTCCAATTGATGCTCAAAATGTTGCAAATATACAAACACAACAATTGTTATAGCGAGAGATACAAGAAGCTGAAGAGGCTAGGTTAGTTGAAGAGGCTCGAAGAGCTAAGAATAGAGAACTAGTCTGGTCAAGACAAGGGGTGATCGAGTTCAGAGAGACAGAGGCCCATGACTCCATGCTTACCAGCCTATGCAGCCATATGAGAAAGACGGTGGGGATATAGGTTATGCTGAACCGACTGAGACAGGAGCAATCATTCCTTCACCTCTACCCCCCAATGTAAAGTTTGACATTACTAGTGCTATGATCCAGTTGTTGAACTTAAATGGTTTATTTTCAGAAGCAACAACTGATGATGAAAATCTGTATTTTGCTAACTTTACTGGGATTTGCACATCTTATACCCTTTCGGGGGTAAACCAAGAAGCTTTGAGGTTGAAGTTGTTCCCATTTTTGCTTACTGGATAAGAATCACTATCGTTGGGAGAACTTTCGAGAGGTTCAATTACTTTTTGGCATGAGTTGCAAAAATAGTTTCTTAACATATTTTTCCCTCCTGCAAGAATGATGTAGTTGAAAGATAAAATCTATAACTTTAGATAGTTACCTGCAGAATCTTTGTATGAGGCATGGTTTAGGTTCAAGAAGAAGCTGAGCATGGTACCGAACACAGAATCAGAGGGTTAAATTTGCATAAAATCTTATACAGATCACTGCTTGTCAATTCAAGAGCAATGGTAAATACTATTTCAGGAGGTGCATTTATGTGTCTTCGGTGGGACTATGCACAAGAGATGCTAGATGATATCTCAGTGACCAATAGAGGATGGCATATGAGAGAAGTTGAATGTGGTGTTGATGCATATGTTATTGGAGAAGACGATGATTATGAAGCGCATAATGACATAGTCAAACAATAGGTTGCTCAACTTCGGACAGATAATGGTCTTCTTACTAAGCAATTTACAGTAATGAGTACTGAAAAGGTAAATGTAGTTGGGACTCAGACATCTACTTCAAAAACTTTTGAGATTGAATCAAAAGCAGAAGAAAAGTATCTTGATTGGAGGTTTTCAGATTTTTAAACCTAAGGGCAAGCGAATCAAGGTCGGAACTACTATAATGATAGATACAGAGATAGAAGTAGAGAAAGAGATGGTGATTGGCATCGAAAAGATGACTATAAGGTGACGAGTGATAAGTTGTTCTACCTAGGAGTCATGATTCTGAATCCAGAATAAAGGCAGTTCTGTCAAAATTAGTCAAAGGAAAAGAAAGTTAAGAAAGCTGCCTTAAAAAGATTAAAACAGATCTGTCAGGGCTAAATCAAAAAGTTGAATCACACGCCACAATAATCAAACAGTTGGAGCAATAATTTGGTCAGATATCAACCACGGTAAATCAGAGGCAACTTGGCACTCTCCCTAGTAATACAGTTCAAAATCCAAAAAATGATGCTCATTGCCATGCCATTACTACTCAAAGTGGTAAAACCAATATAGACCCACATGTTCCTACTGTAGATGAACCCTATTTGAATTACGTAGTTAACAACGGGTTTGTAAGATCTAATGCACCTTGTATTTATAGATTATTGCTACACCATCGCTAGTGGAAAGAAACTAGTATACTATTACAGATCTCCCTCGAGTAGGGACCGACTGATAAGATTTTTGATTTCTTATAAGGGGTCCACTATTATTGGTTATTTATTGAAGTAAAATGTCACACTAATTACATGATTGAAGAGCCCTAGTCTTTGGCCCTTGAAATTTTCTCGAGCCTTGAGCTCACTGTTTTGTTGACAACTCATCATACGAGTCGTATAGTGTGGTTATGGGTCTAGGGACACAAGTTATAACCAAACTACTGTGTTATTGGCCAAGTTCTGTCCTGGTTATGAGAGACTCCTCATGATTCGTATGATTATGTAATGAGTGGTTAGGATTCAGTCGTATATTATCCAGTTTTTAAGCCTTTGGTGTTCCGTGATGGTCATGACTAGACCATACGAGTTGTATGGTCTAGTGACAAGTGGGACTAGGAAGTCATAAGTTGGATAGTATGTGGTATCCAATTCTCTATCTCGGTGATGACTCAATAATAAGAGTTGTATGTTGTGGTGACGTGTCAATGGCTTGAATCGTAACCATAGATGGGATTTTACAGCTTTTGGATAGGGGTACTTTGGACATTTTACACCCCAACACCTTAAGACCCCACATCTTATAAAACCTTTTGGTCATTCATTATACACTTTACAAGATCAAAATGCTCTCTAAACTCTCTCTTAAACCTCTCAAGAAAGATTGGGCTAGGGTTTCTTCAAGTTGTCATCTAAGGGCTTAAGGATCAAAATTCTCTCTGTGAATCTTTTTAACTCAGGCATGTGACTCTTCCCTCATTGTTAGTTCACTAAAATCATATGTTTAGAGCATTTTTCATGAGTCAATAATGGTGGTTTTGAAAACAATGGTTGAGGGTTTGAATGTATAATGTTGAGTATTATTTTCTCATGGTTTAAATTATGATTTCACATATTTTGATAATGGTTTTGCCCATGTGGGTACATGGGAATTGTTATTTAATGAATGGGTCATGTTTAATCCTAAATTTTTTAGATTTTGGCTTTGATAATGGTATGCCCTCAACCTGTTTGTGAAATTGTTGAGAATGATCTTGTCACAAGTTTAAATTGTGTTTTGAACTTATGCTTGGAATAAGAATATTAATGAAGGATGAATGGCTTGTTAAAGGACTTAATGACCATAAATTGAATTGAATAGTGTTTTGAACTAAGGAATTGGCCTAAGAATGATAATGATTGGTAAATGGTTTTATGAAGGCCTTGTTGGTCATAAATTGATTTGAAATACCAAATGGATTCGAGTCCCTAAAATATTGAATTTAATTGATGTCTTTGTTAAGACAATGGGTTCGTGTCCCAAGTTGATTAATAATGGTTATGGCATGTTGTATGCTTGGAAGTGGGGTTGGTATGATGATACCAACAGGATACCTTTGGTAAGTAACTGAATTAATGGTTGTGTATATGAAATAAATATTTTAATTGGACTTTAAAGTAGGATATGTAGTTGGGCCATGAAAGTGGAGTCTAAAGGACTAGCACTGGAAACTGTGCTAGCCGATGCGGGTGTCTACATGACCGGAAGGTTTTAGTCCCCTGAATGAATATAAGAATGGGAGGTTTGAGTCCCCCATATTATATACATTAGTTCTTAAGTCACCTTGATTATGTCGGGAGGTTTAAGTCCCCCATAAAGACATATACAAATATGGATATTCTCTGGTTTATGTAGCTACACACACTGAGGCCCTTCCAGCTAGGGGAGAGATGGGCCCATATGGTTTGTCGGTGCCTTATTTTATGATGATTATGCTACACAACCCAGGTTAAGATTTTCAAATTTCATGCTAAGCCTTGTTCCCTACCTTAGCATGTGGTATTATATATGTATATGTATTGAATGTTGTATTGGTTTTGGAACCGTTATTATGGCATTATTTTATTCCTCTATCCCTAAGTTACATGCTAGCTCTCCAACTGCTAACCATCTCCAGACGTTGTATCCCCATGCGATGTAGGTATCATAATCTCTTCTACTTTTCCCGCGTAGTGATCAGGTGCTCAAGTTAGTTCGTGAGTTGACATTGAAGTGGTGAGCTTCCATACTTTGGAAGGCTTCATTCTATGGTCCTTGTTTAATATGTCTTAGACTTTGTTTAGACTTTGTTTTGACTACTGTCAGGGGCATGTCCTGACATTTTATTGACTTTGGTTTTGTAGAGGCTTTGTTGGATTACAATGGACTTGGGTGGTTTGGTTGATTATTTTGGTGATGGACAGTTATCCGATTATCGGTGGTTGGTATAGACATATTATGAATTATTATTAAATTTATTATATTCTATCTTGTTAGATGATTTGAATTCATCTAACACTTGAGGTTTTTGTATTGGTTAAGCTAGATGAAAGGGGTGATCTCTGGTCCATATGGGACTTGAGGTACCCATCACGGCCAGGCCCTGGTTTGGGTCATGACAAAGTTGGTATCAGAGCCTAGGTTCATGGTCAATTGGGTATCTACAAAGCTGTGTTAAGTAGAGTTTTTTTATGGGTGTATAGCACACCACACTTATAAGAGAGAGGCTATAAGACATTTAAGAATGTTTTCCTTTCTTATTGTTCTATTTTGAGTTGTAGAGTCTAAGGTTTTGGATTCCTCTAATTCTTATTTATTTTCTTTTTAGATCATGCCTCCCCAACGATCTGAAGCTCATGGAAACTTCTCTATCCCACTAGAGGACAATGTTGATGGGACACGTCTTACTTTTGGGGTACAAACCTGGTTTAGGGGTCTAGTTCCTAATTTCCCTTCTGAAGTTCCATCGGTTTTCTCTATCCCTCCTCGAGCTCCTCAAGCTGATGTGATGAATGCTGAGTTTTTTCAGTCTATTCATATATTGGCTCAACTAGTATCTTCTCAGTCCGAGCATAGTACTCTATTTTTTGAGGCCACATGGGTTGGCCAATTCATGAGGTTGAGTCCTTTAATATTTATTGGTGTTAAGGTTGAGGAGGATCCTCAAGCTTTTATTGATGAGATAGAGAAGATCTTCTGGATTATGCATGCATTAGATGTTAAAGGTGTGGAGTTTGTTACCTACCAATTGAAGGATGTGGGGTACCAGTGGTACGAAGAATGGGAACAGTCTAGGGAGATGATGTTGACTCTACACTATCAGATGATTTTTCGAGTACCTTTTTGGAACACTTCTTTCCTCAGGATCTAAAGGAGGCGAAAACAAAGAAATGTATAAATCTGAGACAAGGTAGGATGTCGATCATGAAGTATGCCTTGAAATTTCATCAGTTGTCTAGGTATGCTCCTGAGTTGGTATCTAGCATGAGAGCTAGAATACGTAAGTTTGCTTCTGGCCTATCCTGTAGGTTAATTCTGGAGAGTAAGGTTGCTTTGTTAAACAAGGATATGGATATTTCTTGACTTATGGTTTATAAATAGCAGGTTGAGAAAGAAAAGAAGAAGCAAGTTGATATTGGTGAGAGGCAGAGCAAGAAATTCAAATTTTCTGATCAGGGTGAAGGCCAGTAGTAGAGTGATAGAATTGGGAGAAAGTGTCTTAAGAAGAAGTGGGGGAGTTCTAGTTCTTTCTCTACGGCTAGTACTCCTTACCAGAATTCGTTGGGTGATTATTTTTCTCAATATAGTGGAGGGTACAGGGCACATGGTTCCTAATCTTAGGCTGGTGGGGCTCAGTCTGCCCCATCAAATCCTCATTGTAGATTTTGTGGTCAGCCGCACCGTGGCCAATGTGAAAAGGGGAGAAATTAATATTTTAATTATGGTTAGATTGTCCATATGTAGTATGATTATCCTTCTTGGGTTGCTTCTGGGGCCAATAAGGTTCCTGTTTTCTCTTCATCATCTCCTACATAAAAGGGTATTGCTTCTGCTTCTGGTACCGACACTGGCTGAAATTGCTTATATGCCCTTGCTTCTTGTCAGGACTCTGAGGCATCTCTTAATGTTGTTACTAGTATGTTGAAACTCTTTTCCCGTGATATGTACTATTTAGCTGATTCGGGGTCCACTCTCACTTAGGTGACCCTATTTATGGTTGTGCATTTTGGTTTTGGTCCTGAGTATATATCAGACCCTTTTCCATTTCTACCCTAGTAGGAGACTTTTTGGTTGTCAGAAAAGTCTATTGGGGTTGTGTGGTATCTATAGGTAATAAAGAGACTCTGGTAGACTTGATAAAAATAAACATGGTTGATTTTGATGTCATATTGAGGATGGATTAGCTGCACTGATGCTATGCTTCTTTAGACTTTCAAACCTGTAAGGTCATCTTTAAATTCCCTAATGAGCCAGTTATTGATTGAGAGAGTGGTTCCCTAGCTCTTAAGGGGAGATTCATAGCATATCTTAGAGCTCGGAGATTAATCTTGAAGGGGTGTCTCTATCATCTGGTCTGGGTTAAAGATTCTAACTCAGATGGTCTTTCTTTATATTTTGTCCCGGTGGTGAATGAATTCCTGAGGTCTTCCCTAATGACCTTCCTGATATTCCTCTCAATAGGGTGTTTGATTTTGGGATAGATCTTGTTTCATACACTCATCTTATTTCTATTCCCCTGTATAGAATGGCTCCAACCAAGTTAAAGAAGCTTAAGGAGCTATTAAAGGATCTTTTAGACAAGGGTTTCATCCGTCCTAGTGTATCTTCATAGGGTACTCCAGTGTTGTTCGTGTGTAAGAAGGATGGTTCCTTTTGAATGTGTATTGATTATCGGTAGCTGAATAAAGTGACGATAAAGAATTCTGAGGATAGATCATTTGTTTGATCAGTTTCAGGGTGCTAACTTTTTATCCAAGATCGATCTTCGGTTCGGCCATCATCAGTTACAGATTAGGGAGGTGGATATCCTTAAGACAACTTTTCGTACTCGTTATAGGCATTTTGAGTTCTTGGTCATGTCCATTGGTTTGACTAATGCCCCAGCGGCATTTATGGATTTGATGAATAGGGTCTTTCATGAGTTTCTAGATTTGTTTGAGATTGTCTTCATTGATGATATTTTGGTATACTCTAAGAGTAAGGAGGATCATATCGATCACTTCTGCATTGTATTGTAGACCTTGAAAGATCAGCAGTTGTATGCTAAGTTCTCTAAATATGAATTCTAGTTGAACATTGTCACATTTTTGGGTCATGTTGTGTCTAGTGAGAGGATCATGGTGGATCCTCAAAAGGTTGTTGTGGTTAAGAAGTGGTCAAGACCCATGACTCCAATCGATATTCAGAGCTTCTTGGGTTTAGCTGATTATTATAGGAGGTTCATAGAATGTTTTTCTTCTATTGTTGCCCCATTGATCAAGTTAACTCAGAAAAAGGTAAAGTTCTTGTGGTTTGATGCTTGCAAGGGTAGTTTTGAGAAACTAAATGATAAGTTGACTTCAGCTTTAGTCTTGACTCTGCCTGAAGGCACTGAGGGTTTTATCATCTATTATGATGTGTCTCGGGTTGGTTTGGGTTGTGTTTTGATGCAGCATAGTAAGGTAGATGTGTATGCCTCTAGACAGTTAAAGGTTCGTGAGAAGAACTATCCGACTCATGACTTGGATTTATTAGCCGTGGTGTTCGCATTGAAAATCTAGCATCACTATCTATATGGAGTCCATGTTTATATCTTTTATAATCATAAGATCTTGCAGTATGTGTTCACTCAGAAAGAGCTTAATCTCAGGCAAAAGAGGAGGCTTAAGTTACTGAAGAACTATGATATGAGTCTTCACTATCATCCAGGTAAAGCTAATGTAGTTCTTGATGCTCTTAGCAGGTTATCCATAGGGAGTCTAACTCATGTGGATAAGGATAAGTGGGAATTAGTGAAGGATATTCACTATTTGGCTAACCTGGGAGTTCATCTCTTAGACTCTGAGGATAGTGGTGTGTTTGTGCAATAGGTAGCACAATCGTCTCTTAGTTTAAAATAAAGGAGAAATAGGTATTATACCCTCTCTTAATGAAAATTAAGGATGATATGCATAAGCAGAAGGTGATGGCCTTCGATATCGGTGGTGATGATATCTTGAGGTTCCAAGGGAGGTTGTATCTTCCCAATATTGATGGGTTACGAGGCAGGATTTTGGCCAAGGCCTATGAATCACGGTATATGGTTCATCCCAGCTCAACAAAGATGTATCATGATCTCAAGGATATGTATCGGTAGAATAATATGAATGTAACACCCCAAATCTGATACCCAGAACGCTACACGGTGCTCATGACCCTGAAGGACCACAAGCTAACTCATGTCTGATATCTATAACTGGGCACTGCATAATATGTTGTATAAATATGGAAAAGGGCTGAAAGGCCATAAGGTTCAAATATCTGATAAAATATAACATCTGGAAATACGGTATATCAATACCAAAACAAAACTGAAATAACTGTCTGAACATGCTATAGTCTGGAAGCCTCTAAACTGTCTAAAAATTGTGGAGTTGATGGGACATGTCCCCAACTAACTTCGGACTACTGAAATAATAAAGTAATAAAATAATCATGCTATCCTTGAATGATGAGGACTCACTGCTAGTCTGGCTGCTGAACGTCTGGTCTGCTAAGGATGCGCTGGAGCTCATACTTCTGAACCTATGGTATAAAACACCATAGTGCAAATACGTCAGTACTATTAAATGTACTGGTATGCAAGAGGTAGGCTGAATGTCAGGGGTTTATATGCATGAACAATACTAACTGACTGAATAACATGAACGTGAGAATACATGTATGAATACGTGAACTGTAACTGAGATCATGACATCACTAAATCTGAATACTAATAACATAAGTTTTGTATAGCTGATATACTATTAGCTGAATGACTGTGTCTGACAGTTCTATTTTTGATAGAACTAGCTGAGTTCCGTACTAAACCGGGTGACTGTATCTGACAGTTCTGAATTTTGCAGAACTATCTGAGTTCTATTAATGAGACTGAGACTGTAACTGTGGGAAGTAGTCATCTAATTGACATGCCCCAAATAAGATAATATAATTGAGTTGGGGTCCAATCTGTAACCCCAATTGGAAGGGTATCAATACCGCGCCACTGGTATGGATAAGCTATGAGTAATCCCTTATCTAACAAGTACTCTAAGGAGAATGGTAGGACCCTCATATAACAGGTTAAGCCACCTCAACTAGCAGGTCTGATGTCTCAACCTACGCTGGCTACGTAGTTCTTGAGTGCAAGGATTACTTCTAAGAATCATACCCTCTAATAGGTGAGTTCCCATCCTTGGGATCATTCGATGTTGAATCCTACTCCCATCTGAATAGATACTGAACATGATTAACTGAACTGAATTGCGTTCATTGAGTTCCGTTGACTGACGGAACACTACTAAGATTACTGAATTTCTGAGATTACTAAGTTTACTGAGTTTTCTTGAGTCACATAACTGACTGAGTTCTATGAATCATGGTTTCACTGAGAGTATCTGGAAAATATGATACTGGCTCTAGGCACACAACTAAATTGTCGGGTACAAGTACCCCCAGGACTCGATAGCATAAAACTAACAAAACATGACACTTCTTGACACATGACCATAGTCAACAATTCATAGTACAATCATTGGGGATTTTTATGAAGTATTCATATGCTACAAACTTACACATGAATAGGAATCCATGTAAACATATCATAATTTCATAAGCCTAATCTCATGTGCATTACATCAATCCATTACAAAGCATAACAATAATATGGAAGTCATATCAAACATAAGGGAGAAACATGGATTCATTAATTTTGGTCACAAATGAGTCATAAGGCATAATTCCTATTTTCTTAGGAATTTTATCAAACACCTTGCATGCATATCTTTAGGCTTAGGCATGGATATTGAAATAATACTTCATGGCAATATTTTACACTTCCAATGCAAGAATTTCAACCACATACTAATATATTTTCATGATAGTCATTAAAGACTTCAACTTGGAAATCAAACAACAATATAAACATGGATATAATTCAATTCTTACCATGGAATCCAAAGTTTATATTTCAAATAGGGTTTCTTGAGCTTCATGGGTGAAAGGAACCCATGAATCAACACTTGACATACCTGGATGGATGATTTCTAGAAAATTGGTGGAGGAAAGCTTGAATTCTTAACTTGGGATTAGACACCCAGGGTTTCTTGTTCTTGGGGAGTGATATTTGAGAGAAACCCTAATTTGGTGTTGTTGATGAATAATGAAGTTATGAGCTCTGGTCTAGTATAATTAGGGGCCAAAATGGGTGGAAAAAAGACCCAAATATCCTTTTAAACATGTCTTAAAATCGTTGATCAGAAGTGGCGACGGACCGTCGCTGTCTTGATGGTCTGTCGGTCCATCCCGTTGTACTTGTACAGAACTTGAACTTTCTACCTCGTCTGGGACGGTTTGGGTAATGGTCCATCGCTAGCTCGACGGTTCATCGGTCTGTCAGTCCTAACCGTTGCACTTGGACAGAAGATGGGTTCACTGCCTTAGTCGCGACAGCTTGGACGACGGTCCGTCACTAGCTCGACGATCCGTCGGCCTGACCTTCGCTTCTGGGCTGTTCCGACAGTTCTCTATAAAATGTCCATAACCTTTTACTCCGATACCAAATTTGGATGAAATTGGTATCGTTGGAAAGCTAATTCAATTTGTCACATGGTAAAAAGTTGAAATTAGGGAAATTCTATCTGATTTAAACACTAATCATTTAGGAAGTCATCACTAACTCTTCTGGAGACTAGATATGACTTAAAAAAGTTTAGGATATTACAATGAAGCAGAACGTAGCCAACTTTGTGGCTAAGTGTATGGTGAGTCATCAAGTTAAGGTGAAGCACATGATGCTCGGTGGGCTAATCCAAGAGATTGAACTGCCGGTGTAGAAATATGAGATAATTAAAAAGGATTTCGTTATCGATCTTCTACGGTCGCAGAACCAGTGTGACTCTATTTGGGTCATTGTGGATCGAATGAGTAAGTCTGCTCACTTCTTGCCAATGATGGCTAATTATTCTACTGAGGACTATGTAAAGTTGTTCCTTTGGGAAGTCATAAAGTTGCATGGTATGCCTGTCTCAATTATTTAGAATCATGGTACTCAGTTCTCATCGCATTTCTGGTGCTCATTTCAACATGGTTTGGGGACAAAAATGAGACTTAGTATCGCCTTTCACCTACAGTCGGATGGAGAAGCAAAAAGAACTTTGCAAACTCTAGAAGATATGATGTGAGCCTATGTAATTGACTTTAGTGGTAGTTGGTTCGACCGTTTTCCTCTTATCAAA
This sequence comes from Capsicum pubescens, assembly GCA_030864215.1. Classification (NCBI taxonomy): domain Eukaryota; kingdom Viridiplantae; phylum Streptophyta; class Magnoliopsida; order Solanales; family Solanaceae; genus Capsicum; species Capsicum pubescens. The sequence continues at coordinate 93,769,607 of CM061538.1, read as the reverse complement.
TTTGCCTATAACAATAATTACCATTGTAGCATTGGTGTGGCTCCGTTTAAGGCATTGTATGGCATGAGATATAGATCTCTTATTGGATAGTTTGAGGTTGGAAAAGTGAAGGTGTTTGGCCTGAATTGGTCCATCATGCTATGAAGAAGGTAAAGGTGATTCGGGATAGGCTTAAAACCGCTCAAAGTCACCAAAAGTCCTATATGGATGTAAGACGAAGGGACTTGGAATTTGAGGTTGGAGATTGGGTGTTCTTAAAGGTATCTACCATGAAGGGGGTAATGCGGTTTGGGAAGAGGAAAAAGCTCAGTCCCTGGTACGTTGTCCTAAACTTGGTTTTGAGAAGGGTTGGTAATATTGCATATGAGTTGGATTTGACCTCAAGTATGAATTCCATTCATTCGATATTCCATATGTCCAATATTGCAGAAATGCGTGGGTGATCCTTCTTGGTTTTTCCCTTGGAGAACACTGATATTTTGGATTCTTTGTCCTATGAGGTGATCCCGGTGAGGATCTTGGATCGGCAAGTTCATCGGTTATGAATGAAAGATGTGGCTTCGGTAAAGGTTCTATAGCGGAACCAAAAGTTTGAGGAAGCTACTTAGGAAGTCGAAGAGGACATGAGGTCCAAGTATCCGTTCCTATTCCTAATTTTAAAAATTTGTGCTTGAGGTATGAGTTGTTCTTAACATCTTTGTTGAAGGTGGATTAACAAATTTCCTTGGTATTCTATTTTTTGTCTTGAAGGTAAGAGTAGAGATATTTGGGGTTTAATCGTATTTGTATTGCCTTGACCCATTATTTGAGGACAAATGATCTTACGAGGGGGAGAATGAAACACCCCAGGCTTTGTCCCTTGAAATTTCCTCGAGCCTTGAGCTCACTGTCCTATTGACGACTCACCATACGAGTCGTATGGTGTTGTTATGGGTCTAGGGATCCAAGTTGTAACCAAACCAATGTGTTATTAGCAAATTCTGTCCTGGTTACGAGAGACTCCTCAGAAGTCGTATGATCATGTAACGAGTGGTTAGGGTCCTGTCGTATGTTGTCCAGTGTCTAAGCTCTTGGTATTTTGTGATGGTCCCAACTAGACCATACGAGTCGAATGGTTTAGTGACAAGTGGGACTAGGAAATCATAAGTTGGACAGCGTGTGGTGTCTAATTCTCTGTCTTGGTGATGACTCAATGGTAAGAGTCGTATGTTGTGGTGACGATTCAATGGCTTGGCTCGTAACCATAGATGAGATTTTACAGCCTTAAGTTGGGGTTACTTTGGACATTTCCCACCCCAAGCCCTTAAGACCGTACATCTTATAACAACTTTTGGTCATCTATTATACACTTTACAAGATCAAAACACTCTCTAAACTCTCTCTCAAACCTCTTAAGAAAGATTGGGCTAGGGTTTCTTCAAGTGGTCATCTATGGGCATAAGGATCAAAATTCTCTCTGTGAATCTTCGCAACTTAGGCATGTGACTCTTTCCTCATTGTTAGTTCACTAAAATCATATGTTTAGAGCATTGTTCATGAGTCATTAATGGTGGTTTTGAAAACCATGGTTGAGGGTTTGAATGTATAATGTTAAGTATTAATTTCTCATGGTTTAAATTATGATTTCACATGTTTTGATAATGGTTTTGCACATGTGGGTACATGGGAATTGTTATTTAACGAATGTGTCATGTTAAATCCTAATTTTTCTAGATTTTGGCTTTGATAATGATATGCCCTCAACCTATTTTGAAATTGTCAATGAGAATGATCTTGGCAAAAGTTTAAATTGAGTTTTGAACTAATACTTGGCATAAGATTATTAATGAATGATGAATGGCTTGTTAAAGAACTTAATGACCATAAATTGAATTGAATGGTGTTTTGAACTAAGGCATTGGCCTAAGAATTATAATGATTGGTAAATGGTTTTATGAAGGCGTTTTTGGCATAAATTGATTTGAAATAACAAATGGGTTTGAGTCCCTAAAGTGTTGAATCGAATTAATTCCTTTGTTTAGACAATGGATTCAAGTCCCAAGTTGATTAATGATGGTTATGGCATGTTGTACGCTTGAAAGTGGGGTTGGTATGACGATACCAACGGGATGCCTTTGGTAAGTCACTAGATTAATGGTTGTGTATGTGAAATAAATGTTCTTATTAGGCTTTAAAGAGAGATGTGTAGTCGGGCCTCCATCATTCAAAGACTAACTCCTGGAGGTAGATTCAAACTGAAGCAAAACATGGTGCAGCTCTTACACAGTAGTGGGCAATTCACCGGGCTATCACGTAAAGATCCATAAGTCCACCTACAAAACTTTCTGAAGATCAGTGATACATTCATACCTATGGGTGTGTCAACTGATTATGTGAGGCCAACACTCTTCCCCTTTTCACTTTTAGGAGAAGCAAAAATGTGGTTGAACTGTGAGCTGGCAGGTTCAATCATAACTTGGGATGACTTAGTCTGAAAGTTCCTCTTCCGATTCATCCCATCTAGCAAGACTTCACAGTGAGATTTTGAACTTGAAGTAGAGTCTAGATGAGAACATGAGTCATGATTGTGTGAGGTTTAAAGACCTTCTTCGAGACTGTCCATATCACCAACAGTACAATGAGGTACTAGCTCACACCTTTGTTGAGGCACTTGACCAAAATACGAAACTTTTACTAGATTCAGTTGCAGGTGGTTAGGCTTTGAAAAGACTTATGTGAGCTATACACCTTGTTAAATTAGTTTGCACAAGGAAATTTGAATTGGCATGGTGATACCTTAAGGATATTGGTGAAAAGGGTTGTGGGTGATCGAAGCTGATAGCATAACAACCTTAGCCGCCCAACTTTCAGCTATACATGATCAAATGATGAATCAATTCAGCAAGTATGGTATGCAACATCCTCAGGCTCAGGTTAATGTGGTGCAACAAGCTCCGGTATGGTTTGAAATTTTTGGCAGTAGTGGCCACTCCATAGACATGCGCAGTGCAAATCTTGAATCCATAAATTTTATGAGCTATGCACACAAGACAACATATGTAAATGCCTATAACCAAAAGTGGAAGACTCAGCCACCCAATTATTCATGGGGAAACAACCAACAACATCAGTTTCAGTAGCATCAACACAATACTCAGGCCAGTAACATCTAAGAGACTCTAAAAAAGATCCTAGCCAACCAAAAAGAGATGGCTGCTGAAATAAAAAAATTAGCAAGTAGTTTAGAAGTAGTTAGACCAACAGTTAGGGAAACCTCAAGGTGGTTTTCCAAGTGATAATGAACCTCTGAAGCAAGTTATGGCAATCACTTTAAGGAGTGGCAAGGATCTTAATGACAAACCTCCAAAGAAAATTAAGGAGGCAGATGCTGATAATTTAGGGAAGTTTGAGTACCTAAAAAATTAAGGTTACTGAGCATGTTGCTAAAAGACCACCCCCATTATTCCCTGAATAGTTCAAACGGCCTAAGAGAATGCTTGTTTCAAGAAGTTTTTTAACACATTTAGAGCACTTCATATTAATTTACCTCTTTTAGATGTTTTGTAGGGAATGCCCAAGTACACTAAGTCCTTGAAAGAAATGATGACTAACAAGGTAAAACTGCAAAATACTGAGACGGTGGCATTGGCAGAGGAGTGCAGCTCTGTGGTACTAAAAAAGATGCCCAAAAAGCTTAAGGACCCAAGGAGTTTCACCCTCCCCATACAGATTGGTGACAGTGAAGTGGTCCATGCCTTGAGAGATTTGGGAGAAAGTATAAATTTGATGCATCTATCAATGTTCAATACTCTTGGGTTGGCTGAGCCGAGACCATGCCCTTTGATGCCATAGTTGGTGGACAGGACCATAGTTAAGTGATGTGTTGTGGAAACACGACACTTTCGATGCTTAAAACCATTAATTTATGCGAATACTTAGGTTATTTTAGTGGGTATGATGAACTTTTATGTTTATTTTGGGTAAAACATGTCTACAATAGTGTTGGAATGAAAATAGAAGAAAAAAAACTGAAAAGACAAAGTCTGATCAAGATACGAGTTGCCTAACGAGTCGTAAAAATAGTATATGACTCATATGATGACTCATAAGCACACTACAACCAAATACCCAAGCAAAAGACTAAGTAAAGAAAAGATATGACTCAGCTATATGAGTCGTGTACTGAGAATACAGGTTGTGAATAGCAGTCATGAGCATAACAATGTACAAAGCTATAATCAAGAGTTAAAGACCCAGAAGGATACGAGTCAAAAGTCTGAGTACAATTCATATAGTCAAATCATAAGCAAACCAGTGTCCAATCTTGGAAGAAAGAAAGTACCGGGTTGATACGAGTGTAAGACATGAGTCGTATTCTCATGTACGAATCGTAATCAGGAGTCGTATACAAATCAGAAAGTTGAATCCTGGGGAGATCAAACACTGGAACGGTTGCGAGAAGGCATGGTATGACTCGTATGATGCTGGTATGAGTTGAAGACCGAGTCGTACTGAGTGTCGCCATAACTTTACCTTTCTCATTTTTATTGTTATTTTGAGATACTATAAATACCCTAGGGTTTATCATTTATTAGGTTACGTACTTTAACATTATTCTTACTACTTTTAACATACTTTGCAATAGATTTTGAGTTTTTATTCAATTCAAGACTTTGGAATTTATTTATCTTATTCTTGTGCAATTAATTACATGTTTTCTTCATTGATAATCATGGATTCTTGCATAAACATAAGAAACTATTCTCCTTAACTGGGGTTGTGGGAAGCCTGGTGGATTATCTACGTAGAGGAAGTGTTATATTTATCTATTCTAGGGTTTATGCATGTATCTTAACCTTCTTCACAATAATTAATCTCATTACTGCTGCAGAAGTTTGAGATAGCCTGTATTCACATTCATCTTCAGAAGGGAGTTTGTGATTAGGAAAAGAAGCTTAAGAAAGTAATTTGAGATTTAATTTCTCCTTATACTTTTCACCATATCATCTAATCACTAGATATCAAAAGGTGATAGAGAACTAAGGTCATAGCAAGGAGAAATAAAGCGATGCCTTAAGACTGAACCAGTAAAGGGTGAAATTTATCTTCACATCCACAAGATGGCTGATAATACCTATCTTGCAGACTTTACATGCATACCTATAGAAAAGTGGGGTTGATCATGAAATATTTACGGAGTTAAGAAGCCAGGGAGAACACAAGCCTAGTGTTCGTTTTTTATTCTTTACAACTCAAAATCACTCAAGATTAGGTTACTACTTGCGATTGATACATAATCCCCCCTTTTTCTTTTCTGCACTGCTCATGAATTACATCAAATCAAGTAACTGTTCACATTTTCCCTATGGGTTCAACCCCAACCTAGTTGGGAAATGATATTTGGAATCGACCGCAACATACTTTTAGGAGGTATCTTTAGGGCGACATCAAATTTTGGTACCATTGTCAGGGAAGACGTTGTTATTGTTGATTGGATATGGTCAAGTTTGTGAGTTTTATTTTTGATTTGGCATACGTCGGTGTATGTACAACACTAGGAGTAGAGGCAATACCTTGCTCGTTTTTTATCCAGAGCTAGAAAGGATACTTCAAATACTAAGAAGAATACAGAACACGTTGGTGATAGTGTTCCAGTTGGGGTTCAAGACCCATTTTTTGATCCAAATGTGGCACTCCTACATGCTCCAGTTGATGCTCAAAATATTGTAGATATACAGACACTAAAATTTTTAGATCGAGAGAAATGAGAAGCTAAAGAGGCTTAGAGAGCTCAGAATAGAGAACTAGTCGCGATAAGATAAGGGGGTGATCTAGTTCAGAGAGGAAAAGGCCTATTACTCATTTCTTACCAGCCTATGCCACCATATGAGGAAGACGATGAGGATATAGGCTATGTTGAACCGACTGAGACAGGAGAAATCATTCCTTCACCTCTACCCCTCAATGTGAAGTTTGACATTACTAGTGCTATGATCCAGATGTTGAACTTAAAAGGTGTATTTTCAGAAACAACAACTGATGATGCAAATCTACATCTTGCTAACTTTACTGGGATCTGGACTTCTTATAACCTTCCGAGGGTAGACCAAGAAGCTTTGAGGTTGAGGTTGTTCCAATTTTCTCTTACTTGATAAGCATTACTATGGTTGGGGAAACTTTCAAGAGGTTCAATTACTTTTTGGCATGAGTTGCAAAAATAGTTTCTTAACATATTTTTCCCTTCTGCAATAATGATGTAGTTGAAAGATGAAATTTATAACTTTAGACAGTTACCTACAGAATATTTGTATTAGGCATGGTTTAGGTTCAAGAAGAAACTGAGCATGGTACCGAACACAAAATCAGAGGGTTAAATTTGCAGGAAATATCATACAGATCACTGACTATCAATTTAAGAGAAATGGCAAATACTATTTTAGGAGGTGCACTTATGTCTCTTCGGTGGGACTATGCACAAGAGATGCTAGATAATATCTCAGTAGCCAATACAGGATGACATATGAGAGAATTTTAAAGTGGTGTTGATGCATATGTTATTGGAGCAGACGGTGATTATGGAGTGCATAATGACACAGTCACACAATAGGTTGCTCAACTTTGGACAGATATTGGGCTTGTTACTAAGAAATTTACAGTAATGGGTACTGAAAAGGTAAATATGGTTGGGACTCATACATCTACTTCAAAAACTTTTAAGATTGAATCAGAAGCAGAAGAAAAGTATCTTGATTGGAGGTTGTCAGATTTTCAAACCCAAGGGCAAAGGAATCAAGGTTGGAACTACTATAATGATAGATACAGAGATAGAATTAAAGAAAGAGATGATGATTGGAATTGGAAAGATGACTACAAGGTGATAAGTGATAAGTTCCATCTGGATGTCATGATTCTGAATGAACACTAAAGGCACTTCTGTCAAAATTAGTCAAAGGAAAAAAAAGTCAAGAAAGCTTCCTTAAGAAGATTAAAATAGATCTGTCAGGGCTAAATGATAAAGTTGAATCACACTCCACGGTAATCAAAAAGTTGGAGCAATAATTTAGTCAGATATCAGCCACAGTAAATCAGAGGCAGTCAGACACTCTCCTTTGTAATACAGTTCAAAATCCGAAGAATGATGCTCATTTCCATGCCATTACTACTCAAAGTGGTAAAACCACAATAGACACACATGTTCCCACTGTAGATGAGTATAAAGTTGATGATGATCCTATTGAGGCAGAAAGCAGTGGAAAAAAAGACAAAGAAAAAGACAAGTTTGAGAAGCCCGTGTTGAAGACTATTCCAAGACCTCATTCTCCCTTTCCTCAAAGGCTGACAAAGAAACAAGAAGAATATAAGTATCAAATATTTTTTTGTATGTTAAAAAAGTTGACAGTCAACATACCACTTGTCGAGGCATTGGAGCAAATGCCAGGATATTCAAAAATCATAAAGGATTTGATCACCAAGAAAAGGTCAATCAGCAATGAGCCAGTCAACAATATTCATCATTGCAGTGTTGTAGTTACTAGATCTTTGGTAGAGAAGAAGGAGGATCTTGGCACTTTCACAATACCTTGCACTATTGGATCTTTCAGCTTTACTCGAGCATTATGTGATTTAGGGGTTAGCATCAACCTCATTCCCTTTTCCATATTCAACCATTTAGGGTTGGAAACTCCCAAAACAACTGCAATGATACTAGAAATGGCTGACAGAACAGTAAAGAAGCCAGTTGGTATCCTTTATGACGTATTGCTAAGAGTGCCTTATTTTATATTTCTTGCTAATTTTGTAATATTAGATTGTGAAGTGGACTTTTAAGTCCCAATTATTTGGGGAAGACCATTTTTGGCTATAGGTAGGACGTTGATTGATCTAGAGTAAAGACATCTAATGTTGAGGCTCAATGATGAATAAGTGATATTCAACTTATGCAAATCTATGAAGTAGCCTGATAAGTTGAGACTGATATCTGTGATCGATGTGTATGATGATGAGGCAGATTTATTCAATGATATTAATGCAATTACTCTTTGGAATGATGGTTCTGTTGATACTGTTCCTAATGAAGAAAGGTTAGGTGTGGAAGCTTTTGCAGCTGTGATCATGAATTTTGATAGTGATGGTATTGAGGAGTATAATGAAATAGTGTGCGCACTCTATGGTAGTGGTTCCTATGTTTATATACCAAAGAATCTTGATCTGGATTTGAAGAATAGAACTATTCCACCTGCTTACCCATCTATTGAGGGGCCCCCTATCTTAGAGTTGAAAGCCCTCCCTTCTCATTTACAATATGCATTTTTGGGGGCCAATAACACTTTGCTAGTTATTATTGCATCTGATTTGATACAATTAGAAGTAGAAGAATTATTTTCAGTAGTGCAGAAATTCAATAGGGCCATAGGTTGGTCCATTCCAAACATTATGGCTATTCTGTTGGGATTGTGTACTCATAAAATTAAACTTGAGCCAAATTGTATCCCAAGCATAGAGCACCAACGCTGACTCAATCCTCTTAAGAAAAAGTTGGTAAAGAAAGATATAATTAAATGGTTGGCTGCTAGTGTAGTGTATCTTATTGCTGGTAGTAAATAGGTTAGTCTGGTGTATAGTGTTTTGAAGAAGGGCGGTATTACTGTTGTGCCTAATATGAAAAATGATCTAGTGTTAATGAGACCTATCACAGGGTAGAAATTATGCATGGATTATCAAAAATTAAATGCATGGACTTCGAAGGACCACTTTTCCATGCCCTTCATGGACCAAATGTTAGACAGGTTAGCGGGCAGAGGTTAGTACTATTTTCTTGATGGGTATTCAAGTTATAACCAAATTATAATTACACCTGAGGATCAGGAGAATACCACCTTCACATGTCCTTATGGGACCTTCACATTCAAACATATGCCATTCGGGCTATGCAATGCTCCACCCACATTCCGGAGATGTATGATGTCTATTTTCTCTAATATGGTAGAAGACACCATCGAAATTTTTATGGATAATTTTTCAGTCGGTGGTGTTTCTTTTGATGACTGCTTACTTTATTTGGCAAATGCTCTCCAAAGGTGTGAAGAATGCAACTTAGTACTAAATTGGGAAAAGTACCATTTTATGGTCAAAGAAGATATAGTATTAGGGCATAAAATTATAAAAAGAGGTACTAAGGTAGATAGAGATAAAATTAAAGTGATTGAGAAATTACCTCCACCAATTTCTGTGAAGGGTGTTTTTAAATTTTTGGGACATGCTGGATTTTATAGAAGGTTTATCAAGGACTTATCTAAGATAGCCAGTCCTCTTTGTAGGGTTCTTGAGAACGAGGTGAAATTTGAGTTCATAGAAGTGTGCTTGAAGGCTTTTGGATGTCCGAAAGAGAAGTTGATGAATGTTCCTATTATGGTATCTCTAGACTGGTCTTTGCCTTTTGAAATCATATATCATGCAAGTAGCTTGTCCTTAGGGGCTTTACTAGGCCAACAAAAAGAGAAGATCATTCATCCCATATAAAACGCTAGCAAAGAACTAAACCCTGCTCAGAAGAACTACACCATGATGGAATAAGCATTTTTGGCTGTGGTTTTTGCTTTTGAGAAGTTTAGGTCATATTTGAATAGGACTAAGATGGTTGTGCACACTGATCATGCAACATTGCGGAACTTGATGACTAAAGAGTATGTGAAGTCGAGACTGATTAGGTGGGTACTATTGCTGTAAGAATTTGATTTCGAGGTCAAGGATAGAAAAGGCACTGAGAATTAATTTGCAAATCATTTGTCTAGACTAAAGGAGGAAGCTATACAGAATGTGGAGAATGTACTTGATATTGATGACAGTGTTCCATATGAGCAGATATTAGTAGTTTTACAAGACTTAATCCCATGGTTTGCAAACTATGCAAACTACCTAGCCAATGATTTAATTCCAGATGATTTTTCCTTTCAGTAAAGAAGGAAATTTATGCTTAAGGTAAGGAAATTTTTCTGGGATGAGCCTTATTTGTTCAAAATTAGTGCGGATGGGATTATTCATAGATTCATACCTAAGGTAGAGATGATGAGCATACTTGAGGACATTCTTCACCAGTTGGGGGTCATTATGGTGGAACCCGCACTGCCGATAAAATCTTTCAATGTGGGTATTATTGGCCAACAATCTAAAAATATGCTCATAATTTTTCTTCTGCTTGTGATCAATGTCAACGACAAGGTAATATATCTAGATGCCATGAATTTCCTATGGCTGCTATCTTAGAATTAGAATTGTTTGTTGTATGGGGTATAGAATTCATGGGTCCTTTTGTAAGTTCGTTTGACATAAAGTATATACTTGTGGTTGTGGATTATGTTTCAAAATAGGTGGAAGCCGTAGCGCTTCCCAACAATGAAGCATGTAGTGTCACTGCATTCTGAAAAAGAATATCCTTTCTCGATTTGGCACCCCACGTGCCATAATTAGTGACGGTGGGTCACATTTTTGTAATCATCTATTTAAAGGTCTGCTTGAGAATTATGGATTGAAACACAAGGTGGGAACACCTTATCACCTGCAGATTAGTGGACAGGTTGAGGTGTCCAATAAGGAAATCAAGTCCATCCTGGCAAAGACAGTAAATGCCAATAGGATTGATTGGTCACGAAAATTAGATAATGCATTATGGTCTTACTGGACAACATTCAAGACCCCAATTGGTGCTTCTCCTTATTAGTTAGTGTACGGCAAAGCTTGTCACTTTCCAAAAACACTTTGGGCTTTGAAGAAGCTGAATTTTGAGTGGCAAGATGCAGCCAAGTCAAGAATGAATAGTATGAAAAAGATGGAAGAATTTTGACTTCGGGCGTACGAAAGCTCTACACTTTACAAGAAAAAGATGAAGATGCATCATGATCGTAAAATTAAGAAAAGAATCTTTGAAAAGTATGACCAGGTATTTCTCTACAACTCAAGGCTTAAACTATTTCTAGGTAAGTTGAGGTCTATATAGTATAGACCATTCACAGTTACAAAAGTTTATCCCGATGGTGATTTGGAACTGAAAAGTAATGGTAAAGCCCTGTTTAAGGTAATGGGGGAAAGAGTAAAGCACTATCTGGGAAATTATAAAGAAGTGAACAAGGTGTTTGAGATTGACCTTGGTGAAGTCTGAGTTACCAAGGCAATTACATAGTGTTGCGATGTTAAATCAAGCATGGGAGGCAACCCACGGGATAGTTGGTGAAATTTGAATACCCAACTTAGATATGTCGTGCCGCGATGCTAAATCAAGAACTGTGTGGGAGGCAACCTATGTTTTTGTACTTATTCATTTATAGGGTAATATGTTTGTTCAGTGTGCAGGACTAAGAAATGCAGAAAAGATCCAGAGAATTTGAAAAAGTTGGGTATTACGGACTCTTTACGAGTCCTATCTAGACGGTACGACTCGTAAGTAGGAGTCGTATGGACCTGGGAGAAAAATCAGAATTAGGCAAAAGTTTTTGTAATGGATACGATTCTCAGAATGAGTCATACCCTCAAGGTATGACTCATCACCTTGAGTCGTACCCACTCCAGAACCCAGGTAAGGTTCCAGGTCTATACAAGTTAAAGAAACCACCTGTAAGACTGGGTATGAGTTGTATACACAATTCGTACCCATTCTTACCAGGTCAGATCGCGGGTCAACCTGTCCAAAAAATTAAATTAAAATTAGGGTACCCGACAGGCACCTGATACTCGAAAACTAAATCCCACTCCATTTTTGCCCAAAACTCAAGGTTTCAACACAAGAATTCCCTTTCACTCAACTTAAATCACCTACCAACAAGTTCAAATTTCTCATTTTTCTTGAGTTGAACACGAATTTTAGGAAGAACAATGAGTTTCTCAAAACAAGTTTTGATTTCTTCAACTAAAGTAAGTAATCTGAACTTAAACTTCTTAATATCTTGCTTAAATCATAGATTGTGAGATTGCTTGAGCTTTTTTTGAGTTAACTTCACTTTGTTTTGGAATTTTTGAAACCCTAATTCTTAGTTTTTAGTTGAAAATGGGGAATTGGGAAAAACCTGAATGTAGTTGGTATGTTATATATCTCTGTGCTAAAAATAAATTATATTTTGCACAGAGTAGAGGGGTATTTTGGGTATTTTCTTTTGAATCAAACTTTAAAAGTTGGACTTCTATATTGCAGTTGATACGAGACCTTTTACGAGTCGTACCCACTAGTACGGAGTCATAATCAGAATCGTTCCCACTGACAATTTGGAAGTATAATAAGTTTAAGGTTCTGGAATAGGTATGACTTACCTATATGAGTCGTATCCAAACCATAAAACCCATATACTTAGAATTGTACTGACCTGGGAGGATTAAAAGTAGAATAAATGTTTCTGATCTGCTTACGACTGTTGGTAATGAGTGGTACCTTATCGGTACGACTTGTTAGGATGAGTCGTAATCTAACCAGTGAACAAATATCATACACTGTATATACACAACTCATGAATACTAGTCGTACCTAGTCGATACGACCTGTACCCCCTACTCGTACCCTAAACAGAGCATGCACACTGAACTTTAATTTTATTTATTTTTCCTTTATTTACTTACTTACTAATGCTAGTGTATATACAGGAAAAATGCCTCCTTAGAACGTATCCTAATCTATAAAAGCTGCTAAAAAGAAAGGAAACTAGCAGGTACTGGATATAAGCTTTGAAGCTAGTGATTCTATGTTCAATGTATCATTTAGAAGCGGTGAGTTGTACGATGATCCAACAAAGGAAAAGGTTACCCCAAAAGGGAAAGCAGCAGATAAAGGGAAGGGGAAGAAAATAGCACCCCCGAGGAGAAAGAATCATACTGTCTCTCCTCCTCACATACCACAGCCTTCGGATAACGATGATGAAGTTTAATCCAGTTCCATAAAAGCTAGTTCTACAGAATCCCAAAGTGCAGAAGAGGTTAAGGATACCCCGATAGACAAACAAGACCCCCTCACATGCACTTACCACTCCCTCGGTGCCCATCATTGAATGATCGGGGTACCTCAAGATGTAGGAGACATTCAGTAATGGGTTGTTTAGACTTTCATGTAGAAAGATAAGAAGAGTACTGTATCTAGAGCAGAGGTTGATAACTACTGGGATGTCAGAATTGCCCGAATTTGAGGAGTGCTTTCATCAGTATGGTTTTGAATAGATGACACAGGCATTTGAAAAGTATAGTGAGGTACTAATTCAAGAATTTTATGCAGCGTATAAAGGAGATCTTCATGGTCAATACCCACAAGGTCAGTTGTGAAAGGGTGGTGACCCAATTACTTCGCTGATGATTCAACGAGTCTGGTAGACATTTCCCCACAGACTATTGGGAGATTTTTATATGGACAAGAGTATCAGGCTCTGTCAAACACTGAGGAAATGGACTACAGGATGGAAGAAATGATGAAGTTAACTAAGAGAACACTTGGTTCGAACGACAAAATAATGATATTTAGGTGGATTGGGGAGCATATAGCTTTGAATGGTGAAAACATAGTTTGGGTTGTGGGAGGCCTCGGGGTGGTCTCGCAGAAGATTAAGAAGAGTACCCTCAACTTCAAGGGTACAGCATGGTGGACATTGGCCTGACACCAGTTGTGTCCAACTATTGGAGGTGATGTACTGAGCTCGATTCGGGAATCTATGATAGCTAGTTTCATAGTCAGCTATGAGTTTGATATGGTAGAGTTCTTATCCTGAGAGATGAGGGATCATGCGATTAGGGTGAGAAGTTATTATTGGCTTACCCTGTCTTGATTACAAAGATATATTTGGCTGCGGGAGTTCTGGAACTCCCTGGTAAAAATAAGATAATTAAGGCCACGAGAACTATTGATTTGGTCTTAATTAGAGATGTAGAAAATTCGTTAGCCCGATATACACGGCATGTAGTAGATTGGATAGCAGGTATGTTCCTGCAGAAAGGGCAGACTGATACTGAGGCTGCTGAGGCAGGAGAATAGACGGAGACTTTATATTCAGATATAGTGGGTACGTCTAGTGCCCCACCACCAGTACAGTCTGTGCCACCCAAGCCACAAGGTATGCCCTCCGATATTATGATGACTTCACAGGCACTATAAATAGATGTTATGACCAGGTTAGCCATAATGGAGGCTAAGGTTTGGCATATCGAATGAGGTTTTAGGCCATGGTTGGATGTACAGTTCAATAACCAGGATAGATGATTCCAAGGAAAGCTAGATACTTTTGAGTTAAGGATTAATCGACAGTTGAGTGGTAGGCAGACGCTAGATATTACTAAGGTAAAGACCAAGATGGATGAGATCAAGAGGATGGTGCACGAGCTATATGATAGACCGATGATTCTAGAGCCTGTGATTAAGACAGTGGTGCCCAATGTCCATGTTTTGAATGATTATATAATTTTGAAGCCAAGAGTTATGGAGACTGAAGATGAAAGACAAGTAAGAAAGAAGAGAAAGCATAAATAGAAACACGCCAGGGCAAAAATCATACAGAGCGAGCGAGATTGGGAGACATGGGTCTGTGAGATAGCATCTGGAGATGGTGGTTCAAGGCCACCAATTATTGATATTGAGTGGGATAATATTGTACCCCCAATTATGGTGATGATCTAATCCCAATAGCTGATGGGATGGTTGCAGTAGAGTGAGACCCGATTCAAGGTCCCACATATTGATATTGATGCGTTGGTGACTTGTGCGCTTAGGTATGACCTTCCACCCTTACTTTATTTATTTTTTTGTAGCACTGAGGGCAGTGCAATGATTTTTTTAGTTTGTGGTGGTGGTATATCTGATTGGAAAATCTGGGAGTAGTTGAAAAGTATAAGTAGCTGACAAGTTCTTTATAAATTGTAGGTTGGGTGCTGACAAGGTACTGAAATAGGGAGAATCTTTGCACCTATGGCATAAGATGTTTTTTAATTATTTTTATTACCGTTTAAGAGATTGTGAAACATTATTTGTAATGAATTATGGTTTTTGAACTAATTTAGAATGGTGGAAATATTTGTGGATTTTAAATGATTATGCTGAAAATGTGTACTTAATGAAGTTTTGTTGATTTGTATTTAAGGAAATTTTGTTGAAAAGCTAAGACCCCTCCTAAAATTTGTGTTGTGTTATATGTGTATGTGCGAGACTATTGTGAATCTTGAAATGTCATTAGGATTAGGGTTGGAACAATTAGGGACAAAAAGTTGCATAACTGGATAGCTAGTACTTAGTAGTGTAACCCCATGCAAGTGCGTGTGAGGTATACTGAGTTCCTGGTGTGTCAGAATCTAGAACTTTCCCAGTAGCTTTTACCTAGGTCTAGGATAGTTAAGTAGGAGATGATCATAGGCCCTTTTGTGTGAGTCCACTTGAGCCTAAAATATCCTAACCAAATGAATGAATCACTTTGATCAAAATATTTGAGCCCGAATAGACCAATTTTTGTTGTTTACACCAATTTTACCTTCTCGTTTCCCCTACAATGAACCTAATTTGGCCTCGGTCCTCTTTGAATACTGTACACCTCAACTCGAGCAAATAGCCTAAGTTGAGGGTGGCTATTATAGCGGTGAGTAGGAGAAAACGAGCATGAAGAAAGTGTGTTGAAGAAAAATAGTTGAAACTTGGACAAGTCTGATGAGAAGGAAAGAAAGAAAAGTTACAAGGAAAAGCAAAAGGAAAAGAAAAGTAAAAGTGAAAAAATTGCACTTGGTCCAATTTGAATGTGTTTTAAATAATAAGGGAGACATAAAGGCAGAGATAAAATAAATCGAAAAAATAAGTGGACCTCAAGAAATACGTAGTGTCTAGGAGTCTTAGTCTCTAAATGAATCCCAAAAGATATCATACCAGCCCCAAGCCTACGTTACAAGCCGAATAAAGTCCTATAGTAATCTTACCGTGACTGTCTGAAAAACTTAGGAAAAGAGCATAAGGGCAAGCCTATGAGAAAAAATGAATTCAAAATCACTGCCATGGGTAGCTTATGATCTTCTTGTGTAAGCATCATGTTGAATTATAGGGTTTAATTGTTGTTTTCCTGAGGTCACTCAAAATTTTAAGTTGAGAGTGTTGATGTTTCGTGGAAACACGACACTTTCGATGCTTAAATCCATAAATTTATGTGGACACTTAGGTTATTTTAGTGGGTATGATGCAGTTTTGTGTTTATTTCAGGTAAAATAGGTCTATAATAGTGTTGGAATGAAAATAAAAGAAAAAGACCCAAAAAGACCAAGTCTGATCAGGATACAAGTCGTCTCACGAGTTGTAAACACATTGTACGACTCATATGATTGACTCATAAGCACAACAGAACCAAATACCCAAGCAAAAGACTAAGTAAAGAAAAGATACGACTTAGTTATATGAGTCGTATACTGAGTATATGGGTCATGAATAGTAGTCTCGAGCATAACAATGTCCAAAGCTACAATCAGGAGTTAAAGTCCCAGAAGGATACGAATCGGTAGTCTGAGTATGACTCGTATAGTCAAATCGTAAGCAAACCAGTGTCCAAGCTTGGAAGGAAGAAAGTCCCAGGTAGATACAAGTGCAAGACATGATTCGTATTCTCATGTATGACTCATAAGCAGGAGTCATATATAGATCAGAAAGTTAAAGACTGGGGAGATCAAACACTGAAATGGATACGATAAGGTATGGTACGACTCCTATAATGCCGGTACGAGTTAAAGACTGAGTCATATAAAGTGCCAACATAACTTTACCTTTCTCATTTTTATTAGGATTCTTATGTTATTTTGAGATACTATAAATACCCTAGGGTTTACCTTTTATTAGGTTACGTACTTTGATATTATTCTAACTACTTTTCACATACTTTGCAATTATTTTTGAGATTTTGGGTTTTTATTCAATTCAAGACTTGGGAATTTATTCATCTTATTATTTTGCAATTAATTACATGTTTTCTTTATTGATAATCATAGATTCTTGCATAAAAATGAACAGTTAATCTCCTTAACTAGGGTTGTAGGAACCCTAGCAGGTTAGCTACGTAGAGGAAGTGTGATATTCAACTATTCTAGGGTTTATGCATGTATCTTAACCTTCTTCACAATAATTAATCTCAGAACTATTGCAGAAGTTTGAGATAGCCGAGATTTACATTCATCTTCACAAGGGGGTTTGTGAAGGAAAAGAAGCTTAAGACAGTAATTTGATATTTACTTCCACCTTATACTTTCCACCATCTGATTTAATCATTAGATCTCAAAAGGTGACAGTGAACTGAGGTCGTACCAAGGAGCAATAAAGCGACGCCCTAAGACTGAACCGGTAAAGGGTGAAATTTATCTTCACATCCACAAGACTGCTGATAATACCTATTTTGCAGACTTTATATGCAGATCTATAGAATAATAGGGCTGACCACGAGAAATTTACAGAGTTAATAAGCCAGGGGGAACACAAGTCTAGTGTTTGTCTTCTATTGTTTACAACTCAAAAGCACTCAAGATTTGGTTACTACTTGCGATTGATAAAGAATCCCCCCATTTTTACCTTTCTGCACTGCTCGTGAATTACATCAAACCAAGAAACTATTCACATCTTCCCTGTGAGTTCAACCCCAACCTAGTTGGGTTACTATAGTTAGTATCGACCACAACATACTTTTAGGAGGTATCTTTTGGGAGATATCATTAAGCCCGAAGAAATAATGGAAGACGTGCTCATAAAGGTTGGTAAGTTTATAATTCCTGTTGATTTTATTGTTTTGGATTATGATGTAGATAGCAGGGTACCAGTCATTCTGGGACGTCTATTCTTATCCACGGAAGAGCTTTAATAGATGTGAGAGAGGGCACCCTCACGATGAGATTGAATGATGAAGAGGTGATTTTCAGAGTTTATAATCTACTTAATCCACCTTCCCCTGCAAAGATTTGTGTATGATTATAGTTATGGAAGTGGATAAGTGTGGGGTGGAGTCCAAACCACCAAAGACCTCTTTGGACAGTCTCATTGAGTTACCTAAGCCACCACCGAAGCCCGAAGTGATGATGATTGATAAGCCTGAAAATTCCATTGTTGCGAAAGATGTTGACCTTAAGAATTTACACTCAAGAGGTTAGAAATGAATAAGAAGATAACCTCCAAGTAGGAAGAAGAGGATGAAGAAATTCAATTGAGTAGTGATGTTGGGTTGTTCCATTGATATTAAATCACACGTTGCTTCGAAGTCAACCCAAGTTAAGATGGGTATTTCATTTTCTTATTTTAGTTTTTACTTCATGTAGTTTTTATTTTTGTTGAGTCACGGGTTGATAGAAAGTCTGAGTATTGAAAACCTGAGCTAAAAAGCATGGAAGAGACTAAGTGGGGGTCCCTGGACCCTCTTGATGTATAAAGATGTTTCTAACTAAGCCTACAGGACTTAGAGAGTATTTTTATCCTTACTTTTGAGTTTACTTTAAGGACAAAGTAAGTTTTTACGTGTGAGGTGGGCAAATTATTCCCATGTTTCAGATAAAGTGATGCTGTAGGATCTTAGTTCTTAGTGTTTTTCTAGTTTTTGCTTAAATTTTAAGAAAATATAAAAATATATTCTTTTTTGTTTTTAGTTTTTAATTAGTTGGGTCAGTCTATGTGCACACTTGACCCACACCGTGATTGTTCTTTTTGGTTCTTTTTCATGGAGCGCCCCTTAAACCCAGTATGTTTTTTCTTTTTAGGAGTAAATTTTAATTTTTTGTGATTGGGATAAGTGAGATTTCCTTGTTGGTGCTATGTGTAATTATATGATACAAGTGGGTTTTGTGTGTAAAAGGATGTTGTTTGTGTGAATTACTACTTTTAAGACTCCTAGGCTCTGGTTCATAACTCTTGTGCGTTGTTAGCTTAATATTTAATTCATGCTACTGTGTGGTTAGGAGTCTATGATGATCCTACTCGATTTGAGCATGTTCCATGTGTGGCGTAAGGTTTTTTATGTATTCGTTGTTGTATTTATTGTTTAGAACTTGCCTGGTATTTGTGCAAAGCAAAATAAAGAGTGTGTGTTAAGGTGATTATATAAGCATTTCTTTGATAGTCATGTTTCATACCCTTTGTGCCTACCCTTGTGCATAATCCTAGTGAGACCCGTTGAGCCTTTAGCCTACTCTTTGGTAGCCTTATATGTAGCATCTTTCCCTTCTTTGTTTAACTTTAATTTGACCCAAAGCTCCTAAGTGTTTTACTGAAAACTTAATGAGTTAAGGAGTATGAAAAACAAGATGAAAAGTAGTGAAAGTGAGACCCCATGAAGTATCTATTGGTGTAGTAAATTAATTTGTTGTGATTTGGAGTTGTGTGATGAAAATATGGAAAGAAATTTCTAAATTGAATAAGATGTGAATGGAAAATACTCTCATTGTATTGTATGTGAACTAGCTTAAGCTATGTGTTGTTCTAGTTGATCTCGATGGATTCTAGTATGTGTAGTCAGCTAACAAGGGTTTAGTTATGTAATTATGTGTGGAAAAAAAAATTATAGTGTTTAAGGTTCAATTGAAACAAGCCAAGAGTCACAACTAAGTAAAGATCAAAAGGACCAAGCTAGTACTCTTAGCTTAAGTTGCTAGTTCATCATCTTGGATTTTATGTTGTTTTGAGATCTAGTTCATGGTGTATGATGATATAGTATGATTGGTGAGTTAATAATCATGATATATGTATGATAAACAATCTTTAAATCTAGTTCAAACAACACCAGAAGTCTTGGAAAGGATGGACAAACACATGGGACAAGACTTGACCAAAAATGGACGTTGTGGAGTCATTGGTGTGACATGGACCTTAGGCACCGTGTTAGGGATGTGAAATTACCTTGGGAGTATAATAAATGACCAATTTAAGTATATAACCACTATTAGGGAGTGCCATATACCCTAGGCATCTTCATAAGGGCGTGGCATGGCCCTATGTCAAAATCGGCAGCTTGTGTCCAAGTATAAATAGGACACTTAGTTGTTATGTTTCACACCTTGGAGGACCTTGAAACTTGTATATAGTCTATATAACACTTCAATTAGATTTTTTTATTCCATTAATTTGGTTTGTTTACTGATTTTAACATGTATTCATCTATTGTGATTACGGTTACATCCATGAGTGGCTAAACACCATTTTCTGGGGTTAAGTCCAAGAACATGAGTACTATTGTTATGAATTGACTTGGTTATTGTTATTTATAATTATTGATTGTTTATTTATCCTTTTTATTAATATTTTAAGGATTGAAACCTTTAGAATACATGCATAATCATATTGTGAACCCAGAAGGAGGAACAAGAGGATAAAACATGGGATAGATAGAATAGAAATGTAATCTTCTAATAGAATGAAGTTATAATTTGCATTTAGGATAGGAATATACCTATTTTATATATTTGGTTCAAGTACGGGATGAAATATGAATGTAGTTAACTTAGCTCTCCCATCCCCGCTCAACTATGTAGTTGTGGGGCTAAGTTAGATAATAGACTAGAGGTTCGGAAGGCCATAGTCATAGTATAGACCCCGTGAATCAAAAACCATGATACTTAATCTAACAAATGAAGTTCTATAACATAGCATGATTGTTCTTAGAGACTTAACCCTGGACTTGTCCCCATTGATTTTTCAAACCTGTATTTTATCGCATCATTTATTTTATGGTTACTTATAACTTATAAACTCTTGTGGTTACGTTTGCACCAAATTAATCTTGTTAGTATACTAGTGTTTGATAGTTGTTAACACAAGTATCTATGGGATTGATATTCTACTTTTTATAATGCCACTATATTACTTGGTGGGACCACGTACACTTGCGTGTGCGCTTAGGTTCAATACACTCAAGGGAGTTGTAATCCCAACACGACAAGTAACTCATCCTACTAATAGAAGTAATACTGGTACAAGAAACAAGGGTGTTATTATTGAGATATTTATATCTCAAAAGAAGGAAGTCATAGAGTGATGGACAGATTGGATAGAGCATACAACATAATATGGCCTAAGACTACACCTGTATAGATTTAGATTCTCGAAAGAAAAAAATGTAACCTTGAGTAATTCTATAGTTGAAACCACCAAAACTAAATATCTGATAGCTTCAGGTGATCTTTAAATATTCTTAGCTAAAAATACTTGAGGGATTATGAGTTCTATTATAAGTTTCATGGAGCTTGAAATTACAGATAGATGGTGTGGCCAATACATGGTATGATACCATATTATTAAGAATGCTGACATGAGCAACATCATTACCTTGAGGCAATTCACAAAGTTGTTTATGGATTGTTTCTTTCTTGACAGTTGAAAATATCTAGCTTGATTGAGAGTTCTAGAAATTGGTTCATATAATGAATTTGAATTGGTATATGACCACATATATTCCAAAAGGCTAGATATTCTCCCTCATTATTGTATAGCAAAGTATTTTAGGTTAATATGGTGGTTTGTTGGATGGTTGGTAGCCCCTTAAACAATCCCACAGAGGAAGACTTTAACCTATTTTAAGGTAGTTGATATTGATAAAAGGATTGAAAAATTCTAATGCGATTAATGGGAAATCAAACATTCATTTGGGACGACCAAAACTAAGAAATTTTCCAATTGGAAATTTTTCAGCGAGTCAAAGAGTTGGAAATTATGATTAGTTAAGACATTAGGCAACACTTTTACTGGTTGCTAATCCTGTGGGAAATGCTTTTTGTTTGCTGGACATGTATGTAAAGCTTGTTAGATTCGAGTAGAGAGAAGGGATAGCATAAATAATTAGATTGTATTATATGCTTAGCTTTGATATGTCATTGGGTAGGGATGGTTTACCTTCTCCCTAAAATACTTTTGATTGGCGTGGGAAGATAGATGTCTGAAAGTACCATGAATCCATTTTTTAGAGAAGAAGGAAAAGAGGAAAGGAGTTACGGAGACTAGAAATGTTATACCCTCTATTATAATGACTTAGCGACTTGTGAATTAAGGATTTGTTATCTTTCCTATCTATAGTAAAAGAAATAGATGCTCTCTTATCAATGTAAGGCGTACAATAGATCATAGACCTAGTTGGAAAAGTACCACTACTGAAAGAATTAAATAATGTATTTCCTATGGATTTTCCATGATGTGTATATATACGAGAAGTAGATTTTGGTTATGATTTACACCTGACACCTAGCCCATTTAATACCCCCATATATTATGGAACCAATGGGGTCGAGAGGCCTAAAAAACATTTGGCAAAACTACTGGAAATTCTTTCTAGAAACCAATTGTACAAAGATGCTTTTTGAAAAAAAAATCCTTGAGAGTATATTAACTGTCAACACTTGACCAAGGTATCAATATGCAATAAGTAACCATTTTCTCGTAAAGATGAAATGTTTGTTAAGTTACTAGTAATCACCTATTCTTTTGATGGTCTTCACTTTAGTTATCATTGACTTTAAATCAGAGAGTATATTCTTGAAAACAACCTCCAAAACTCGATACATGCATTAGAAGTTCTTTATGATATCTATATGACTGACTAATGCGCCAATTGCACTCATGGATTTAATGATTGAGGTGCTCAAGTCATTTATTAATAGATTGGTTTAGGATTATTTATTTGTCACGATCCAAGACTACCCCTAGTCGTAATAAGGTGCTTAAGGCCACAAGTGACCCCAAGCTAACCCATGAACTGGAAAAAGCTGTAAATACTGAAAGAAAGATAATAAAATGATGTGAAAAAGTCATTTAAAAAAATATATAAATAATCAAATCCATAACAAAAGGGGTTTGAAACACATCGCTAAAAAACATAACTAACTGTCTGAAAGCCACTAAACATGATGAGTTATTAGGATAGGTCCCCAACTAACTTTGACTACTGAAATAGCAGAAACTAGAATACTAGAAAGCATGATAAATAATATAACTAGTCCCTGACTGATGAGGACTCACCAATGTTACAATTGAATGATACAGGAATGGACTACATGCGATCTGGGAACTGAGCGTCCAAACCTATGTTATAAGACAACATAGCCCAAAAGAGAGTATGTGGTCAGTACTTTGAATGCACTGGTATACGGGATAGGGACTAGCTGATATATTTAGGTACATAGCATGAATTCATCAACATATAAGAACGTAAACAAGACCAAGCATAAACATGTGCTTAAATAATCAGAATAACTGAATAATTGATATATGGACACTTGTCCATACAAACCTAAACTGATATAATCTAAATGCTGAACTAAAACTATGGGAGCTAACATTTAACCGACATACCCCAATCTGGGCAAATTGGGGTCCAACCTATATCTCAGTTGGAAGGGTGCCAGTACCTTGCCAAAGGTACCAACACTGGCTATGTGGATCCACTAAACTAGTGTCCCAAAGAACTAGGGAGTCAGTCCTCTACTGGCCGGTGACCCCTAAGAGAGTGTCAGTCCTCAACTAGTAGGTGACCTCTTATAACCTACACTGGCAACGTAGTTCTCGAACTTAGGGACTTATACTAAAGGTCTCAGTCCTCTATTGACAGGTTAGACTTCATCCCTAGGCTTTCTAAGTGCTGAGTCCTACTCCCAACTGAACTGACACTAATATTGATAAAAGTTTAGCATGATTGACAACTGATAAATGCTCAACATAAATTTCATAATTTGAATATAGTGATATAATCATGATCTGAATGACTTGTGACTTGAAAATCTAAAACATGCATGAATATCTAGGTACCAAGTGTTCACAACCCACCAGCCCTGAATAATGCAAACTGATCATGGTAATTATGGAACTGGCCATGGTGTGGAAAATCATGAATAACATTCAATACTTTAATAACTGGTCATGATGTAGACATGTACATTATCAAACATATGGAGACACAATTTCTCATGAGGGAGTATATTTTCATGGTTCACAATCAAAATAATTGAGAGAAGATTCATTCAATTTATAGATATCTTGGAACCCCATAAAGGTGAAAAGAGTTTTACACTTAAAGATAAAGAGAGTTTCTTGGGACTCAATGGGAAGAAGGTACCCACAGATGAATATCCCACATACCTGGCAGTAAGAGCCTTGGGAAATTCCTTGGAATTTATCTTGCTCTTGAGAAACCTTAGTTTGTAAAAGAAAGATGGTAAAATAACCTCTTTGATATCTTTTGGGTGGAATAAGATTAACTGATGAATTTGGATCTTTTATACCACTCTTTGGGAAGCTAAAATGACATAGGTTTGGCTTTTAAGGAAGTGGGAAAGATATAAAAGTCCATAGAAAAACATGCAGGAAAACCCGCTCCTAGTCATTGCAACTCACCTCACGACTCGTTATGAATGGTTACGAGTCAAGGTCTGAGTCGTAACCTGGGATCCTGGGATCCTGGGTTCATTCTATTTTGACTATGACCCACCACCTAACGACTCATTATGACTGACTATTAGTCATTGGGTGAAGTCATAGTCTGAGACTGGGTCCTTGGATCATACACTGGCTTGGCCACGGGTCTATAAGATGACTCATAAGGTATGACTACGAGTCGTAGACTGGACTCGTAACCACTGGAAAAAATTCTTATCTGAACACTGTTAAGACTACGTATCCCTCCCAGTGACTTGTAATGTCTGATTATAAATCATGGAGTAGAGTCGTGGTCACTGGGTAGAACTTAGGACCCTTACTATTGTGACTATGACTTCTTGTAATGACTCGTAAAGTCTGGTTATGGGTTGTTAAGTGAGTCATTATCACTAGTAGTTGACAGACTCCTATAGGAAAATTTCCATAACTTTTTCACACGGTGTCAAATCGAGGATAGACTTGTGGCATTGGAAAGATAATTAAATGGCCAATCCCTTTGAGAGGTTTAGAACAAGAAAACTTGGGGTATTTCAATATCTCCACCTTTGGATCATTCGTCCTTGAATGAAATAGTCTAAGCTAGGGTACTAGGAAAAACTATGATCATGCGATGAACACATATAATTAATCATGACTTACTATCTGAATCTGAAACATGATGCATGGACAGGACTAAATTCAAGAATACATGTTATGACATGAGGATGGCTAAATAGTTGAGATAGAAAATGAGAGGATTAATTAAGAAACCATTACCTCGATATGAATCTGAATTCGTAGGTAAGAGATAGGGATACTTGGTTTGGATATCGGCTTCTGCTTCCCAAGTAGCTCCCTCAATGGACTGATTCCTCTACAAAACTTTTACTAGGGTAACTTTTATGTTCCTCAGCCTACGAATCTAGCGGTCAAGGATTTCAACTGGGCCTTCCTCATATGAGAGTCTATCTTCCACACTCACACTCTCTAATGAAATAGCTGAAGCTCGATCATTAATGATTTTTTTCAGCAAAGAGACTTAGAACACTGGATGCATGATGCTAACTCTGCAAGGACTAATCTTCCCTTTCTTACCAAATCTCTTTACCTCTTTTATGGGAAAAATTTTTAGATACACAAATCACAAACATCAAATTCAATCTCTCTTCTCCTCACATCTGTATAGGATTTTTGATGACTTTGGGTTGTCTTCAGCCTTTCTCAAATCAACTGAACTTTCTCAATTACCTCATATACTAAATCTATCCCTATCAAAGCAGCCTCACTAGCTTTAAACTAACCAATAGAAGATCTACACCTTCTACCATACAGAGTCTCAAACAGAGTCATCTGAATACTAGAGTGATAGATACTACTGTAGGCAAACTCAAAGGTAAGTGATCATCCCAAATACCCTTGAAATCAATAACACAAGACCTGAATATGTCTTCTAAGATCTGAGTAGTCCTCTCTGCCTGACCATCTATTTGTAAGTGAAAAGTTGTACTGAGATGAACTTGGATACCGAGACCCTTCTAAAAAGCCTTTCAAAAATAATAGGTAAAATTAGTACCTCTCTCTAAAATGATGGTAAATGGGACCCCATGCAACCTTACCAACTCCCTTGGATAGAGTCTAACATAATCCTTAGCTAAATACGAAATATAAACTAGCAAAAAGTGGGATGACTTGGTCATTCTATCCATAATGAACCAAAGGGAATCATGATGACAACACTTATGAGGTAACCATGTAACAAAATCCATATTCACCACTTCCCACTTCCAAGTAGGGATGTTGAACTCTTAAAGGGTACCACTAGTCCTCTGATGCCACTAGGCCTAGTGGTACTATAACACCCCATATTTAAGTATGTGTATTGGCGTATTCAAGTACGTGTATTGGTCTTATTTATATGGAATTAATTTTTTATTTTATTTATAACGGAATTTGCCCGTCGATGGTTCCATGCGAAGGTTATTGAATAAGCTTTACAATGATATAAAGATTTCCAAAAACAGATAGGTTTCGGATATAATTGAGCACGTTCGAAACTATAAAACGGTGGTCGGGATATTTGAGAATAGTAAATGTGCAGAAAAATTTCCTACACACAAACTACTGAGGCCAGCCGAATTTTTGGGTCAACTTCGAACGATCATAACTCCCTTAATATAATGAAGTGGGATATATTCTACCTATTAAAACAAATATCTTTGAGTCTTATTTCCAATTCAATTGGTTTCATCCAAATCCAACGTCTGAGTAAGGAGTTATACTCGTTTTACTTCAGCCTATCAAAACAGATTTTTAGGGTCAACTTCAAACGACCATAACTCCTTGTACAGAACGAACTGGGTGTCCTACTTTATATGAAATGAAATCCCTTTGAATTATACTTCCAATGATACCAACTTCACCCAAATCCGATATTGGATCAAAGAGTTATAATCGATCTACTTTAGCTTACCAAAACAGGCCACCAAAGGACAGATTTGACATTATTTAAATTTTAAAGGCATTTTGGTCATTTCCTATTATATTATGGACGGGAATATGTGTATATATACATGTATATGAGTTCAAAAAACTCATTTTCATTATCAATCATTGAGAAAGAACAAACCCTAGCCAAATTTGACCTTTAAATTACTTTTGATTCAATTGTAGAAATTCCAAAGTAATCCGATAACTGTGTTTGTCATATCGAGAGCTTCGAACGACACCTATTATTTGTGAAAACAGTACTGCATAATCAAGAGGTGAATTCTAAGGTATGAATATTATTTGCCTTTGTTCTTTTCCATAAGTATATGTGTGATAGAGGATTATATGTATTGGTTGTTATTGAAAGGTGATGGAAATACGGTTATGGACTATTTTGCATGGTTTGGTTGTATTGAATTGTGGAAGGTGGATATGGTAATTGAGTTATGGAAGGTGGATATGGTGATATACTATTGAATTGATGATTATTTATGTCTATGGCTCAATTTGGTTTAATGGATTGGTTGGAAGGATAAATGAATCCAAACTTGATATTGGAGGATGTTGTATGAATATGCATGGCATGTGAATGTAATTGGAGTATAAGAGGGTTAAAGTGATACCCTTTATGGTATAATTAAGTCTTACTACTTAACCACTAGTTTGGTGAATTCAAATAATTGAATTGTGACGTTTGGTTGCTAATACTAGATTGCTATATATGTTCATTGTAGATAAGTAATCCGAAAAGACGGGAAGTCCATTTGGGACTAGTATTGAAGGTTGACAATCAGGTATGTAAATCATACTGTATACCATATCTTTGGCATGAAAGTGAACAATTGTTCTATTAAGAAAGTTTCCAAAGTTATTCAATAACATGTGATCCATAATGGTTTTGTATGATGTCCTACGTTACCAATGAACTTGTTTCCACCCTACAAGATGTCAAGACATTCCAATACTTAATTGTTTTCCAAATCTTACATGTTTATTGTACTAATGAATGTCAGAAGGTATCCGGTTACTCAAACAAGATCCATGTGCTATTAATGACTCCAAAACGTTTCATTGATATACCAATAAGTTCCTACTTCATTGTTATGGCATTGATGACTCCAAAACACTTCATTGATGTGCCAATGAGTTCTTAATTCATTGTTATTGCATTGATGGTCTATTTATATGTCTCTTATTGATGTATCATTATTTCAAAGTATCAAAAATGTGGTGGCGACCGAAATAACAATCTCAAAGATTAATTGAACTAAGTGATGGAAGTTCTCTCTTATCGGGTGGTATCCCAGGGGCATAAGCCTATCATGGGTCGATCCCTATTTATGTGTTTATAGGTGGTATCCCAAGGATATAAGCCTATCATGGGTCGATCCCAGTTGATATGTACTGGAGGCAGCTTATTGGTCACAGTACTGTACAGTAATAATTAAAAAGATGATAAGAACAAAGGTAAAGTGATTGAATAAATACAATGTATAGGTTGTCACAAGTTCTAGTAAGTGTTGTCCACTCCTATTATGATTTATTCACTTGTTTCTGATTTCTATTGAGCTCCTATATCATATGTGATTATCTACAGCTTTACATACTCAGTACATATTTCGTACTGACGTCCCCCACGAGGGACCTGCATTTCATGCTGCAGGCACAGGTACCTTAGCTCATACACCGCACAAGTAGGATCCAGGATATCCAGCTACTTTTGGTGAGCTCCAGTTTTCTTTGGAGCTTTTCGTGTCATATCCAGTCACTTTTGGTATTGTATAGAAGTTAGTTATATGGCGGGGTGTGTCCCGACCTTAGTTAAACTCTGTGTATTGTCTAGAGGCTTTGTAGACCTAATGTACAGTCAAGGTGGTGTTTTGTTAATAGACGTGACGGCTCCAATGGCTAAGTATTGTATATACATATATATATGTGTGATCGAGCTTATACAGGTGATTATTTCCTTTTATATGCGACATGATGTTGTCCGAATTTTGAGTTGTCATAGAGGTATGCATGGGAAGTATAAGGTTATGGCCTGGTTCTCCCGGGCCTCCTCGGTTACGGGTGCCAGTCTGCCCCAATAGGATTTGAGGCATGACAAAAGTGGTATCAGAGAAGTTCGTCCTAATGAGTCTACAAAGCCGTGTCTACGTAGAGTCTTGTTTATCGGTGTGTCATGCACCGCATCTATAAACAGGAGGTTATGGACATTTAGGAATTGTCTTTTTTCTTCATGTCTTAGATCGTGCGATAGAGCCTATATTGTATATGAAGTCATAGTTGACCACTGAATCAGTTTGTTTCTCTTATTATAGTAATGATGCCGGTTACCAGAAGCAAGAATATCGATAAGCAAGTAGATGTGGCTGCCGGAGAGGGGACTAGTAAGTCACCGACTATACCAGCTAATCAAAGTGAGGTTCCAGCTGAGCATACATCAGAAAAAATTTTCACTCCGGAAGAAATAAGGGGAAGGAGAACTATATCCCCAGAGCCACCTATTAATGTTGTTGATCAAGATCTTAGAAATGCAGTGCAACTTTTGACTCGTATAGTTGCTGGGCAAGCTCAAGGGCAATCCATTCCTACCACGGGTCCTAGTGGTACAGATAGGGTGGATAGCCTTCGAACACAGGATTTTCTTAAGATAGATCCTCCCATTTTTACTGGATCAGATCTTAATGAGGACCCACAAGACTTTATTTATCAAATTCAAAGGGCCTTAGATGTTATGCATGTAACGGGCAGAGAGACAGTGGAGTTAGTGGCGTATAGATTCAAAGGGGAGGCTATATATTAGTACGAGGACTGAAAACGATCTAGGGGTATTGATGCACCCCCAGCTACTTGGAAAGAGTTCAAAGAGGCATTACTTGATCATTATCTTCCATTCGAGATTCGTCAGGACCGTGCAGATCAGTTTTTAAATCTTTATCTGGGGAATATGAGTGTGAAGGAGTACAGTCTCCGATTTAATTCCTTATCGAGATATGATCCTAATGTTGTAGCTACTATAGATGACAGAGTTCATTAATATGTGGATAGGCTGGATCCATATCTGGTTAGATATTGTACTATTGCCGCTTTGAACAAAGATATGGACATAGCAAGGATCCAAGCTTTTGCACAGAAAATGGAAGATCAGAGGTAGAGGAGAAGAACACAGGAATTAGAAAGAGGATATTCCAAGAGGTCCAGATCTACAAGGCATTTCATGGCATCCCAAGGAGGGTTCAGACCATAGTTTTCTGCTAGACCACCTAGGCCATTATCTTCTTATTCTGCAGCTAGTGCCTCACCACAGTTCCAAGGGTCCAGAGGAAATCAATTTGGGCACAGAAGTGAGAGTCAGAATTCGCGGATAGTGGGGTACCAAGGGCAAGGGAATATGAGCCAATCTAGACCTCTTCGAGAGCCATGCAATAAATATAGAAGGTATCACTTGGGCGCATATCGGCTGGGGACCAATATTTGCTTTAGGTGCAGTATGTTGGGGCATATGATAAGAGAATACCCATGAAGGGGCATAGGGGGTATGGAACGACCTACGGGGTCATTTGTTGCATCATCATCAATGCATTATTCAGGAAGGGGTGCACAACTAATGGGTCGTTTTAGAGGTGATAGAGGAGCCACAAGTTCTAGCAGGGCTCAAAATCGTACGTATGCTCTAGCGGATCGACAGAATTTAGAGGCTTCCCCAGATGTGGTTACAGGTACGTTGTCTATCTTTTCATTCTATGTCTATGCCTTAATTGATCCCGGTTCTACATTATCTTATGTTACTCCATTGGTTGCTGGAAAGTTCAAAAGAATAACCGAACTGTTAGTTAAGCCATTTGAAGTGTCCACACCAATTGGGGAATCTATTATCGCTAGAAGGGTTTATCGAAACTGCATAGTAACTATTTGTGGTCGTGATACGATGGCTGATCTTGTGGAGTTATAAATGGTACATTTTGATGTTATAATGGGTATGGACTGGTTGGCGTCTTGTTATGCCATAATTGATTGCTGCATGAAAAAAGTATATTTCCATTTTCCAAATGAATCAGTCCTTAAATGGAAAGGTGAAATTGGCGCGCCAAGAGGTAGATTTATTTCTTATTTTAAGGCAAGAAGAATGATTTCCAAGGGATACATATATCATTTAGTTAGAGTAAGGGATACAGAAGCGGAGCCACTAACTCTTCACGTTGTTCCGGTGGTAAATGAATTTTCTGATGTATTTCCTGAAGATCTTCCAGGTTTGCCTCCTGAACGAGAAGTAGAGTTTGGTATTGATGTAATACCAGGCACCCAACCAATCTCCATTCCTCCATATAGAATGTCCCCAGTAGAATTATGAGAATTGAAAGAGCAATTGAAAGATTTGCTAGAGAAGGGATTCATAAGGCCTAGTATGTCCCCCTGGGGAGCACCAGTATTATTTGTGCGCAAAAAGGATGGCTCGCTGAGGATGTGTATTGATTATCAGCAATTGAATAAAGTGACTATTAAGAATAAATATACTCTCCCAAGAATGGATGATTTATTTAATCAGTTACAGGGCGCCAAGTGCTTTTCTAAGATTAATTTGAGGTCAGGTTACCACCAAGTAAGGTTCAAAGAGAAGGATATACCCAAGACAGCTTTCCGAACACGGTATGGTCATTATGAGTTTCTAGTTATGTCATTTGGGCTAACAAATGCACCCGAAGATTTTATGGATTTGATAAATAGGGTGTTTAAGCCATTCCTGGATGTATTTGTGATAGTTTTTATAGATGATATTCTAGTTTATTCTAGATCAGAAGAGGACCATGCCAATCACTTACGACAGACATTGCAGACTCTTCATGATTGTAAGCTTTATGCAAAGTTCTCTAAATGTGAGTTTTGGTTAAAGTCGGTGGCATTTTTGGGTCATATTGTATCTAGTGAAGGGATAAAGGTTGATGCTCAAAAGATAGAAGTTGTGAAGAATTGGCCAAGGCCCACAACGCCTACGGAGATTCGTAGTTTTCTCGAGTTGGCCGGTTATTATAGAAGGTTTGTTGAAGGCTTTTCTTCCATTTCAGCACCCTTAACCAAGATAACCCATAAAGCATCCAAATTCTAATAGAATGATGCCTGTGAGAAGAGTTTTCAAGATTTAAAGAACAAGTTGATTTCTACACCCGTGTTGGTACTTCCAGAAGGCACCGAAGGGTATACAGTGTATTATGATGCTTCCAGAATTGGTTTAGGATGTGTATTGATGCAGCATGGTAAGGTAATAGCATATGCTTCTAGACAATTGCGGCCACATGAGAAAAATTATCCTACACACGATCTTGAGCTGGCAACAGTTATTTTTGCTTTAAAGATATGGCGCCACTACTTATATGGGGTTTATGTTGATATATATACTGACCATAAGAGCTTGCAATATATTTTTGATCAGAAGGATCTAAATTTAACACAGCGGAGATGGCTTGAACTATTAAAGGACTACGATATTGATATCTTGTACCATACAGGGAAAGCAAATGTGGTAGCTGATGCGTTAAGTCGTAAGGCTATGATGGTGCCTATAGAAAGGCAAGGGATGATTAAAGATCTTCACCAGTTAGCTAGTTTGGGAGTTTGCCTTCTTGAAACTCCGGATAAAGAGCTTATCGTACATAATGTTGTGGAATCTTCATTAGTAACTGAAGTGAAAGAGAAGCAATATGCAGATCCTATTTTATTACAGCTTAAGGAAAACGTTCAGAGTGGTGCGACCAAGGTATTTGAGATTACGCGAGAAGGAGTACATCAGTACCAAAACCGATTATGTGTGTCGGATGTAGACGGGCTAAGAAAGAAGATTATGATAGAGGCACATTGTTCAAGGTATTCCATTCATCCAGGATCAACCAAAATGTATCAACATTTGAAAGATATGTATTGGTGGAATGACATGATGAAGAGCATTGCAGAATTTGTAGCTGAATGTCCAAATTGTCAAAGAGTTAAAGTTGAGCACCAAAAACCCAGAGGTTATATGCAATGCATTGATCTTCCAAGCTGGAAGTGGGACATAATCAACATGGATTTCGTTATTGGTTTGCCTCGTACATCCCGGAAGTTTGATTCTATATGGGTGATTGTTGATAGGCTTACCAAATCCGCACATTTCCTATGAGTTAGGACCACTTACACAGTTGAAGAGTATGCAAAGTTGTACATTAAAGAGATAGTCCGATTACATGGAGTGCCAATCTCTATTATATTAGATTGGGGAACCCAATTTACCGCAAACTTCTGGACGTCTTTTCAGAGGTGTTTGGGAACACAAGTGAAGTTGAGTACAACTTTTCACCATCAAACAGATGGACAAGCAGAACGTACCATCCAAACACTTGAAGATATGCTATGAGCTTGTGTAATAGATTTTAAGGGCAACTGGGATGATCATTTACCTCTTATTGAGTTTGCCTACAATAATAGCTATCATTCAAGTATCAAAATGGCACCATATGAAGCTTTATATGGAAGGAAGTGTAGATCACCAATAAGATGGTTCAAAGTGGGTGAAAATCTTTTGTTCAGACCGGATCTTGTTTATCAAGCCATAGAGAAGGTTAAAGTAATTCAGCAACGACTGAAAATAGCCCAAAGTCAACACAAGTCATATGCGGATAGTAGAAGGAGAGGTCTAGAGTTTTCTATAGGTGATTGGGTATTTTTGAAAAGAAATATCTTTGAGTCTTCTTTCCAATTCAATTGGTTTCATCCAAATCCAACGTCTGAGTAAGGAGTTATACTCGTTTTACTTCAGCCTATCAAAACAGATTTTTAGGGTCAAATTCAAACGATCATAACTCCTTGTACAGGATGAACTAGGTGGCCTACTTTATATGAAATGAAAGCCCTTTGAATTATCCTTCCAAAAATACTAATTTCACCCAAATACGATATCGTAGAAAAGAGTTATGGTCGATCTACTTTATCTTAACAAAACAGTCCACCAAAGGACAAATTTGACATTATTTAAATTTTAAAGGCATTTTGGTCATTTCCTATTATATTATGGATGGGAATATGTGTATATATACATGTATATAAGTTCAAAAAACTCATTTTCATCATCAATCATTGAGAAAGAACAAACCCTAGCCAAATTTGACCTTTAAATTACTTTTGATTCAACCGTAGAAATTCCAAAGTAATCTGATAACTGCGTTTGTCATCTCGAGAGCTTCGAATGGCACCTATTATTTATGCAAACAGGATTGCATAATAAAGAGGTGAATTCTAAGGTAGGAATATTATTTGACTTTATTCTTTTCCATATGTATATGTGTGATAGAGGATTATATGTATTGGTTGTTATTGAAAGGTGATGGAAATACGGTTATGGACTATTTTGCATGGTTTGGTTGTATTGAATTGTGGAAGGTGGATATGGTAATTGAGTTATGAAAGGTGGATATGGTGATATACTATTGAATTGATGATTATTTATGTCTATGGCTCAATTTGGTTTAATGGATTGGTTGGAAGGATAAATGAATCCAAACTTGATATTGGAGGATGTTGTATGAATATGCATGGCATGTGAATGTAATTGGAATATAAGAGGGTTAAAGTGACACCCTTTATGGTGTAATTAAGGCTTACTAATTAACCACTAGTTTGGTGAATTCAAATAATTGAATTGTGACGTTTGGTTGCTAATACTAGATTGCTATATATGTTCATTGTAGATAAGTAATCCAAAAAGACGGGAAGTCCATTTGGGACTAGTATTGAAGGTTGACAGTCAGGTATGTAAATCATACTGTATACCATATCTTTGGCATGAAAGTGAACAATTGTTCTATTAAGAAAGTTTCCAAAGTTACTCAATAACATGTGATCCATAATGGTTTTGTATGATGTCCTACGTTACCAATGAACTTGTTTCCACCCTACAAGATGTCAAGAGATTCCAATACTTACTTGTTTTCCAAATCTTACATGTTTATTGAACTAATGAATGTCAGAAGGTATCCGATTACTCAAACAAGATCCATGTGCTATTAATGACTCCAAAACGTTTCATTGATATACCAATAAGTTCCTACTTCATTGTTATGCAATTGATGACTCCAAAACACTGCATTGATGTGCCAATGAGTTCTTAATTCATTGTTATTGCATTGATGGTCTATTTATATGTCTCTTATTGATGTATCATTGTTTCAAAGTATCAAAAATGCGGTGGCGACCGAAATAACAATCTCAAAGATTAATTGAACTAAGTGATAGAAGTTCTCTCTTATCGGGTGGTATCCCAGGGGCATAAGCCTATCATGGGTCGATCCCAGTTGACATGTACTGGAGGCAGCCTAATGGTCACAGTACAGTACAGTAATGATTACAAAGATGATAAGAACGAAGGTAAAGTGATTGAATAAATACAATGTACAGGTTGTCATAAGTTCTAGTAAGTGTGGTCCACTCTTATTATGATTTATTCACTTGTTTCTGATTTCTATTGAGCTCCTATATCATATGTGATTATCTACGGCTTTACATACTCAGTACATATTTCGTACTGACGTCCCCCATGGGGGACCTGCATTTCATGCTGCAGTCACAGGTACCTCAGCTCATATACCTCACAAGTAGGAGCCAGGATATCCAGCTGCTTTTGGTGAGCTCCAGTTTGCTTCGGGGATTTCCGTGTAATATCCAGTCACTTTTGGTATTGTATAGAAGTTAGTTATATGGCGGGGTGTGTCTCGACCTTAGTTAAACTCTGTGTATTGTCTAGAGGCTCTGTAGACCTAATGTACAGTCAAGGTGGTGTTTT
The DNA here is from genome assembly GCA_030864215.1 of Capsicum pubescens. Taxonomy (NCBI): domain Eukaryota; kingdom Viridiplantae; phylum Streptophyta; class Magnoliopsida; order Solanales; family Solanaceae; genus Capsicum; species Capsicum pubescens. The sequence goes on along the minus strand of CM061538.1, from coordinate 93,733,983 downwards.
TTTAATAGACGTGATGGATCCAACGGCCAAGTATTGTGTATACATATATATGTGTGCTCGAGCTTATACAGGTGATTATTTCCTTTTATATGCGACATGATGTTGTCTGAATTTAGGGTTGTCATAGAGGTATGCATGGGAAGTATAAGGTTACGAGCTGGTTCACCCGGGCCTCCTCGGTTATGGGTGCCAGTCCGCCCCAATAGGATTTGAGGCGTGACAGGTACCCTCTGATGCTGAACTCTTAAAGGGTACCACTAGGCCTCTAGTGGCACTGGAGGTGAGGCCCTGCTGAGTTGAGCGACCTGATGGAGCTAAAGAGAAATTAGCCTGACCCTATTGACAAAAATATTTACCCTTATGGGCAACCACTGGGCACTCCCTAATTCAGTGGCCTAACTTGCTACACCCAAAACATGTAACACTACCTGCCATGCACTCACCCTTATGATTCTTACCATACCTATTGTAGATTTGATTTGTACGAACATTGTTCACACTACCCTGGGACGTAGAGCCTGGCGCTCTATCACAATTATCCTGTCTGAATTTAGGCACTGGAGCAGTGGCAAAATATGGGGCTAGCACTAAAGTTTTCTGGTGAAATTGGGAATGATTACCGCTATCTGACCTCTGCTGAGAAAAGTTGAAGCTACCAATTTTAGCCCTCTTATTCTCCCTTTCCTTTTCTTTGAGATTTTCTTTCTGAATCTGCTGAGTGTGAATCATCAACCTAGAGAGATCCATCTCCTTAATTAAAATAGCTATTCTACACTATTTGACTACACCTTCAGAAACTCCCAACATAAACTTACTCATTCTGGCCCTAGCATCGGTCACCATAGTCAGGTCATACATCTCTAACTGGGTGAACTTGAGTGAATATTCCTTCACACCCATGTTACCCTACTTCCAATTTATAAACTCTTGCCAGGGGTACCAACACTGTTGTATGGATCCACTAAACTGGTGTCCCGGAGGACTAGGGTGCCAGTCCTCTACTGGTGGGTGACCATTAAAAGAGCGTCAGTCCTTAACTTGAGGGTGACCTCTCATAACCTATGTTATCAACATAGTTCTATAACTCAGGGACTTCTACTAAAGGTCTCAGTCCTCTACTGGCGGGTGAGCCTTTATACCTAGGTTTGCTCAGTGCTAAGTCCTACTCCCAACTGAACTGACACTAATACTGATAAAATTTTAACTTGATTCATAACTGATAAATGCTCAACATGAATATCATAATCTGAATATAGTGATGTAATCATGATCTGAATGACTTGTGACTTGAAAATATGAAACATGCATGAATATATAGGTACTAGGTGTTCATAACCTACCAACACTATATGATGCAAACTGATCGTGGTAATTATAGAAGTGACCATGGTTTAGGAAATCATGAATAACATTTAATACTTTAATAACTGGTCATGATATAGACATGTGCATTATCAAACATATGGAAACACAATTTCTTATGAGGGAATATATTTTCATGATTCATAATGAAAACAATTAAGAGAAGATTCATTAAATTTTGTAGATAACTTGGAACCCTATAAAAGGGAAAAGAGTTTTACACATGAAGATAAAAAGATTTTCTTGGGACTTAATGGGAGAAAGGGATCCACTAATGAATATCCCACTTACCTGGTTGTAAGATCCTTGGGAAATTCCTTGGAATTGATCTTGCTCTTGAGAAACCCTATATGTTTGAGAAAGATAGGAATATCACGTCTTTGATCTCTTATGGTGGAATATAGTTAACTGATGAATTTGGGATTTTGGGGTCTTATATATGACCCCTTGGGAATCCAAAATGACATGGGTTTGGCTTTTAAGAGAGTGGGGAAAGACAAAAAGTCCCTAGAAAAAACTGCTCACAATCGTTATGACTCACTTCACGACTAGTTATGAGTCATGGTCTGAGTTATATCCTGGGATCCTGGGTTTATTTTGTTCAGACAATGACTCGCCACCTAAAGACTCAATATGAATGACTATGAGTCATTGGGTGAAGTCGGAGTCTGAGGATGGGTCCTTAGATCATACACTGGTTAGGCTACGGGTCCACAAAATAACTCGTAAGGTCTAACTATGAGTAGTAGGCTGGACTCAGATCCACTGAGAAGGATTCTTGGCTAAACACTATTGAGACTACGAGTCCCTCCCAACGACTCGTGATGTCTGATTACAAATCCTGGAGTGGAGTTCTGGTCACTGGGCTGAAACTTGGGACCCTTACTATTGTGACTACGACTCCTTGTAACGACTCATAAAGTCTAGTTATGGGTATTTAAGTGAGTCGTGATCACTGGCAAATGACATACTCCTAGAGGAAAATTTCCATAACTTTTGCGACGATGTTGGATTGAGGCAAGACTTGTGGCGTTGGAAAGCTAATTAAATGGCCAATACCTTTGAGAGTTTTAGAAAATGAAAACCTGGGGTATTACATTATTATATTTTTGTATATTTGCTATACTAGGAAGAATACAAGGATCACCTCAAAACTATATCTCAAATGCTACAAGAATATTAGCTTTATGTCAAGTTCTTCATATGTGAATTTTAACTAAACTCAGCGGCACTTCTTAGATGTATTATATCGGATGATAGGATGATGGTGTATCCTAAGAAGATGAGATCTATTCAAAATGTACAAGACCTGGTATTACTATGAAGATTCAAAATTTTTAGGGCTTCACAGGCTAGTATAGGTGGTCCATGGGAGATTTCAAACATACAACTAACCAAGTTAACATAGAAAAATGTAAAGCTTTAGTGGAAGTATAAATGTGAGCAAAGCTCTACAAACTCAAACCGCTACACAATGTATTTCTTATAATTAAAATCTAGTTGGTTCACTTTGTTTTATGATGATTCGAGTTTGGGATTAGGATTTATTTTCTTTCTCATGTAAAATAATCGTATGATAGCTTACGCTTTAAGAAAGTTGGAAAAGCACCAAAAAACTATTTAATTCTTGATTTTATAGATAGATAAAGTGGTAACTATTAGGAAGGTTTGATGTAGCACCGATACAGCTGAACTTATGAGATATATCTTACCATAAGAGCTTGATGTATAATTTTTCAATTGATACCTAAATCGTTGACAACATCGGCAGATAAATTACTCAAAAATTATAATTGTACTATTTTTGTATCATCTTAGAAAAAACAATATTGGGACTAATGCACCGAGAAAAATAAATAAATTAATAATCTCTAGCTAGTTTGGCATATATAGCTCCTGAAAAGAGACAATTGGCAATGGATATGCAAAAATTTAAAGGCACAGGTGTCAGATTTAGTATGAGAAATTTAGAGACATTTTTGGCTTGTTTGCAAGCCAAATCTTCAATAGTAGGTGCATTAAGACCCTAAAATGAGGATGAACTATTTTTGAAAATACCAAGATGAGGTCACCGCTGGTAAAAACAAGAAGATGATTGATGAATGGAATGGTATTACATGACTAAGTAACCAGTTATGTGCACTAGATGTAGATAGACTGGGATGAACTATTCTTGAGGAAGACACATCTCCAGATCTACTAGACACCCTGATTCCACTAATATGTATTGTGGTCTGAAGTAATCGTATTGGTGGAATGATATGAAGTAAGATATTGCTATTTTGATTTCTAGTTGTTTGACTTGTTATCAAGTAAAAGCTGTGAGCATCAACGAATCGTAGACTTCTACCACAACTTGTCATCCCAGAGTATCAATGGAAAGAGTTACTTTGGATTTTGTGATCGCATAAAACAAAGCCTTAAAGTTCATGACTCCATATGGATAATTGTAGACTGACTTACTAAATCAGCATACTTTTTACCAGTAAAGACTACATATGGTGGGGTGAAGTATGCTCGGTTATTTATGGATGAAATTGTCCAGCTTCATGGAGTTCCATTGTCCATTATTTCTGATAGAAATCACAATTCATTTCACGCTTTTGGATATATTTTTCAGAAGAAATGGGTACTCGAGTAGATCTTAGTATTGCATTTTATTCGCAGACAGATGGATAGTCTGAATGTGCCATACAAATTTTGAAGGATATGTTGAGAGCTTGCATTTTTTATTTGGGGGGTAGTTGGGATGCTTACCTACCTTTAGTCGAGTGTTCATATGACTCCATAAGAGGCTTTGTAACATAGGAAATATTGTTTTTCTATCTGCTGGTTTGAAGTCGGAGAGGCTAAGATATTGGGACAACCTGGTATAAGAAGTTGTGAACAAGATCCAATTAATCAAATAGAGGTTGCTCATAGCTCAAAGCAAATAGAAGTCTAATGCAGAAACAAGTGTTTTATCCCTTTTAAATTTAATTTAAGAGAAAATGGTTTTGACCTTTTTAAAACTATTTCAAAAAAATATTCATGACTATTTCAAAACAACTTTAAGAAAATTACAGAGTCGCCACTTGATTTTTATAGAATATATCAAGAAAACTTAAAGAAATTTTAAAGATTAAAAAATAGAAATAAATATTTGAAATAAGTGCAATACCCTAAAATTTTAGGCTCTAGACCCACCACAAGGTAGACCATTGAATTAGCTTTCCAGCGCCACCAGTCTCGCCTTAACCCGATAGCGTGGTGAAAAGTTATGGCATTTTGCCTGAGGGACTATCAACTGCTAGTGACAATGACTTTGGTAGTGACCCATTGTCAGATACAATAAGTCATTGTGTGGATTCGTTGCCACAGCAGTAAAGGATCCTGGATTTTAGCCTAGTGATAATGACCCGATCCTATGGCTTATTATTAGTGATAATGAATCGTTAGGAGGAACTCGTCGTCACAATAGAAGGACACCCAAGAGTTCAGTCCCTGACCATGATTCTTTATGACGACTATTGTCAGATGTAACAAGTTGTTATAAGGACCCATTATCATAAAAGTGAAGGATCAGGTCTTTGAGCCTCAGGTCACGACTCCAGGCCATGACTCGTGACCAGTGATAACGATTCATAGCCTGAGCTGTTATGACTGTATCCCAGAAATTCTTGCATAATTTAAAAAGGGCTTTTAGATCTTTTCCCATTCTTTTAACCCCAAATCCATGTTTTTGGGCACTCCCAGACCAGTTATTGGGGGTTAATATTACCCTAACACCTCATAAACTTAGAATCATTAAACACTTAGCAAAAAGGGCAATTTTTTCTTCCTCAAAGCCAAGTTAGGGTTTCTAAATATCAAGTTTAAATTTTAAGGATTTCTTAAATGCTCTATCTCTACGTATGTGGGATTTTATAAATAGGTTCCTTCTACCCATTGAGTCCCAAATATTTCTCAATCCTCAAGTTTAATTTCCCATCAAGTTGGGTTCCTGGTCAAATATTGGTTTTACTTAATTCCTCCAGTTGTTCTTGTAAGTGTATCATGAATACCATCTTTCCTATATGAGTAACATCTTCTTATGCTCAGAATTATAATTTCCCCTGTATTTGAATGATTGAGTTTTGGCTTAAATTATGAATTCCTTATTATGATCAACTTTAATAGTATCATGTTCAGTTGCACTAGTCAGAGCTGGTGGGTTATGAACACCCGATACCTAGAATTTCATGCATGTATCAGTAGACATATTTTGAGCACTTCAGATTATGCATTTTTTGCTATTTTTAAGAATATTACTATATTGAGCGTATATATATAGTTTTCAGAGTCATTCAGTTGGGAGTGATACTTAGCACCGAGTGAACGCGGGGATGAAGGCTCACCCATCAGTTAGGACTAAGACCATTAGTAGAAGTCCCTAAGTTCTAAAACAACAGTGCCATCGTAGGTTATAAGGGGTCACCTACTAGTTAGGACTAACACTTTAGTCCTTCGAGACACCAAATGGATCTATGTCAACCAGTGTTGGTTCCCTTAGCAAGGTACTGACACTCTTTTAACTAGGGGTACTGGTTAGACCCCAGTTTGCTTAAATTACGATATGGTTTATTGTTAGCTCCCACAATCCTCATTTTATGGTTCATTTTATGTTCCGTTCAAATTTGCATTACCTTGAATTCAGCTATTCAGGTATGCAATTTTCATTCAGTACATGATAATACTTGGTCTTGCAATCAGTTTACCCTATTTCATGCATGCATATTCAGCTTATGTTTAGTTAGTTCTTTCATCTCGCATACTCAGTATATTTAAAGTACTGATCAGATATTGTTTGTCCTATATTATCTGATAATATAGGTTCAGACACTCAGTACCCAAATACTCTTAGCACGTTCCCGTACTACTCAACAGTAGTCATTAGTGAGTCTTCATCATACGCGGGCTAGCAATCAATTATTTATTTCATTTTAGTCTACTTTTATTTTCAATCAATTGGAGTTAGTTGGGGGTTTATCCCAATAACTCATCATGATTTAGATGCTTTCAGACAAATATGTAGATTTTCAGAATGATTGGTTGTCAAACAGTTCTATTTCCATCTTTGGTCGATATTCAGTTTTACATTATTATGATTTCCACCAGTTATTTTAGTTTAGCTTTTGCCTAGTATGTTGTTACTTTATCAGTGTTCTTAGAGTTATGCCAGACCATGGGTTAGCCTAGGTTCACTTATGACTCTAAGCACTGTATAACGATTAGGGGACAGTCTTGAGTCATGAAAAACTTGACATCAGAGCAGCAGGTTTAAAGTGTCTTAGGGTGTCTGAAACTCGTGTTAAGTAGAGTCTTGCTCATGGGTATGAAGCGTGCCACACTTATGGGTGAGAGGCTATGAGATATTTTTGGAAAGTCACACTTCTTTCATGATTCATGTCGTGTGATAGAGTGTGAACTCTATCAAAATCCTTCCTCTAACTTGTCCTCTATGTGTTTACAGAATGCCTCTCAAGAGAACCAATGGAAGAAGAAATGGGAACCAGCAAGCACCACCACCAATTCCCAAAGACCTTCTAAATAAGCAGGTCTCTCGTGCTAAGTCCAGGGTTGCATTCATGGCATTAGCCCAATCTATGACTACTCAAAGTAACCAGTAGGTTGTTGCTAGCCAACCCATTTATGAACACGGCAACAACTAAAATTTAAGACTTCACTCGAATGAATTCGCCAGGATTCTTTGGGTAAAAATCTGAAAAAGGTCCATAGGAGTTCTTGGATAGTGTTTAAAAAGTGATTTAGATCATGGGTACCACTTCTAGTAAAAGTGCTGATTTGGGTGCCTATCAATTGTAAGGAGTGGCTCATACCTTGTATAAGTAGTGGAAAAAAATAGAGGTGCAGATGTAGGGCCAGTAGAGTGGGATAAGTTTGTTACTGGATTTATAGATAGACTCTTCTCACTTGAGTTAAGAAAATCCAAGGTGTAGGAGTTCATAAACCTAAAGCAGGGCAACATGAGTGTCAAGGAGTATTCACTCAAGTTTACTTAGATGGCAAGGTATGTTCCGACTATGGTGGATGATTCTAGGGCTCGAATGAGTAAGTTTATGTCTGGTGTTTTTGAGGACGTGGTCAAGGAGTATAGGATAGACATTTTAGATAAAGAGATGGATATCTCCTGATTAATGGTTCATGCGCAATATATTAAAGAGGAGAAGATTAAAAAAAAGTGAAGGGAGAATAAGAGGCCAAAACTGGTAGCTTCAATTTCTCTCAGCAGAGGTAGGATGGTGAAAATCACGCTCAGTTCTACCAGAAATCTTCAGTTCCAGCCCCATCTTCTGCCAGTTCCCTAGAGCCCAAGTTTGAATAGGATACTCGAGATAGAGCGTCAGGCACTAAGCCCCAGGGTAGTGTGAATAGTACTTGCAGCAACCTGATTTTCAAGAGATATAGTAGGAACCACAATGGTGAGTACATATCTTATAGTGATGATTGCTTTAGGTGTGGTAAGTTAGGCCACAAAGTGAGATAATTCCTAATGAATATGCAGAGGGGTAAAGATATTTGTCGGCATAGTCAATCTATCTCTTGTCGGCCTAGTCAATCTAACTCTTCAACAGTTCCAGCAGGTCGCCCGACTCAGTAGGGTGCCACTCCCAGTGCAACTAGTGGACAACATTAGGGTTACTGGTATGTTACAAGTCTTTCACTTTTATATTGATGCATTATTAGAGCTCAAAGCCACATTTTTCTTTGTGACTCTCTTTATAGAAGTAGATTTTGGTGTCAATCTTGAAATCCTAGCAAAACCTTCTCAGTTTCTACTCCAAATGGTAGTTTAATCATATCCAAATGGGTGAACAGAAATTGCCTAGTCATAGTATCCCAAAAGGTCATATTAGTAGGCCTTGTAGAGTTACAAATGACTGATTTTGATGTTACTCTTGGCATAGATTGGCTCCACTCTTGATATGCCTCTATTGATTATAGAAAAATAATTGCCCAGTTTTAGTTTCCAAATGAACTAATCTTAGAGTGGAAGGGTAGTACCTCCGTACCTATTGGTCGGTTTATTTCTTTCCTTAAGGCAAGGAAAATAATTTATAAGGGGTGCATATATCATCTTGTTTGAGTTAAGGATTCAAGGTCTGAAGTCCCAAGTCTTAAGTCAGTTCCTGTAGTAAATGAATTTCCAGAAGTGTTTCCTAAAGATCTTCCCAGAGTTTCTCCCGAGCGAGAAATTGATTTCGAAATAGATCTCCTTCTAGATACCCAGCCTATTTAAATCCAACCTTACAAAATGGCTCCAGTTGAACTTAAGCAATTGAAAGATCTTCTAGATAAGGGTTTTATACGGCATAGTGTCTCTTCATGGTGTTCTCCCATTTTTTTGTATGCAAGAAAGACAATTCTCTGAAAATGTACATTGAGTACCGTCAGTTGAACAAAGTCACAATCAAGAATAAGTATCCCATCCCCAGGATTGATGAATTTTTCTACCGACTTCAGGATGCTAATTATTTCTCTAAGATAGACCTCAGATTTAGCTATCATCATCTCAGAGTCAGAGAATGTGAAATTTGATGACGGCTTTTAGAACTCGGTATGGTCACTTTGAATTTATTATTATGCCTTTCGAACTAATGTATGATCCTACAGATTTTATGGGCTTGATGAACAGAGTGTTCAAATAGTAATTGGACATGTTCATTATAGTCTTCAAATATAACATCCTCGTTTATTCTCGGAAAGAAGGTGAACATACATATCATTTGAGGATTATTTTGCAGACTCTTAAAGATTACTAGTTATTTGCTAATTTTAGCAAGTATAAATTTTGGTTTAAATTAGTAGCATTCCTTGGTCATATTATCTCCGGTGAAGGCATTTGATTTGATTCTCAAAAGATGAAAGTAGTAAGGAACTGGCCTAGACCCATCTATCCATTAGATGTCAAAAGTTTCTTGGGTTTAACCGATTACTACCAACGTCTTGTCAAAGGATTTTCCTTTATTACATCTCCCATGTCTAGACTGACTCAAAAAAAAGTCATATTTCATTGGTCCAATTCTTGTGAGAAGAATTTTTAGGAGTTGAAGACTCGACACACCTTTCCTCCAGTTTTAACTCTACCAGATGGTTCATATGATTTTATGGTATATTGTGATGCTTTTAGAGTTGGGCTTGGTTGTGTTTTGATACAGCGTGGCAAGGTTATAACATATGCACTAGGCAACTCAAGCCTCATGAGAAGAACTACTCGACTGATGACCTTGAGTTGGCAGCAGTCGTGTTTGCCTTAAAGATTTGGAGGCATTATATTTATGGGGTTCATGTTGATGTGTTCACTGATCATAGGAGTCTTTAGTATGTGTTCAGCCATAAGTATCTAAACTTTCATCAAAGAAGATGGCTAGAGTTGTTGAAAGACTATACTATGAGTGTCTGGTATTATTTGGGTAAGGCCAATGTTATGGCTGATGCCATTAATAGATTATCTATGGGGAGTATTGCTCACGTGGAGGATGATAAGAAAGAGTTAGTTCGGAAGGCTCATCAGCTTTCTAGGTTGGGAGTTCTGTTGGTTGATTCAACCGAAGGTAGAGTTTGGGTTCAGAATGGTTCGGAATTGCTTTTGGTAACCGAAGTGAAGGAAAATCAAGATAGAGATCCTATTTTGTAAAAGTTAAAAGAGGAAGTTCAAAATCAGAAGGTAGAGGCTTTTTCCTAAGTGGGAGATGATATTTTTCGCTGTCAGGGCAGATTATGTGTTTCGGATGTGGATGGTTTGAGGTAGAGTAAATTAGTGGAAGCTCACGATTCTCGATATTCTATTCACCCAAGAGCCACTAAGATGTATTGTAATTTGTAAGAAGTCTATTAGTAGAATGGCATGAAGAAGGATATCATGAAATTCATGGCTAAGTATCCAAATTACCAACAGGTTAAAGTTGGGCACCAGAGGCCTAGTGGTATGTTTCAGGAATTCAATATTCCTACTTAGAAGTAGGAAATGGTAAATATGGACTTCGTTACAGGGTTGTTTTGTACTCGTCGATAGTATGATTCTATTTGGGTTATCATGGACCGAATGACTAAGTCGGCTCATTTCTTGCCAAGTAATACTTCAGACTCAGTCAAAGAATATGCTAAGCTCTATCTTAGGGAGTTGGTGAAGTTGAATGGGTCCCTTGGCCATTATCTCATATAGAGGTACCTATTTCACCTCTCGATTTTGAAAGACTTTTCAGAAGGGTCTTGGTACCCAAGTTCACCTTAGTACATCTTTTCACCCTCAGATAGATGGTCAGCTAAGAGGACCATTTAGACCTTAGAGGACATGCTGAGGGTGTGTGTAATTGATTTTAGGGTAGTTGGGATGATCACTTACCTTTGATTGAGTTTGCTTATAATAATAGCTATCACTCCAGTATTCAGATGGTCCATTTGAGGTTTTTTAAGGTAAAAGGTGTAGATCTCTTATTAGTCGGTTTGAGGTTAGTGAATCTTTCTTGATAAGGCCAAATTCAGTGCATGAGCTGATGAAAAAGTTTCAACTGATTAGACAAAGGTTGAAAAGTACTCAGAGTCGTTAGAAATCTTATGCAAATATAAGAAGAAGAAAGCTCGAGTTTATTATTAACAATTTTGTCTACTTGAAAATTTCTCCCATGAAAGGGGTGAAGAGGTTTGGTAAGAAAGAGAAGCTCAATCCCTGTTATGTTGGTCTTTACAAGAATTTAAATCAGGTCTTTGAGCCTCACGACATGACTCCAGGCCATGACTCGTGACTAGTGATAACGAGTTGTAGCCTAAGTCATTACGACTGTATTCCAAAAATTCTGGCATGATTTAAAAAGGTCTTTTAGGTATTTTCCCATTCTTTTAACCCAAAACTCATGTCGTTTGGGCACTCCAAGACCAGTTATTGAGGAGTTAATATTACCCTAACATCTCATAAACTCAGAATCATTCGACATTTAGGGAAAAAGGGTGATTTTCTCTTCCCCAAAGCCAAGTTATGGTTTCTAAATTTCAAGTTCAAATTTCAAGGATTTCTCTAAGGCTTCCATCTCCAGGTATGTGGTATTTTATCAATGGGTTCTTTCTACCCATTGAGTCCCAAATATTTCTCAATCCATAAGTTTAATTCCCCTTTCAAGTTGGGTTTCAGGTTAAATATAAGTTTTCCTTAATTTTTCAATTGCTCTTGTAATTTTATCATGAGTACAGATTTTCCCATACGAATAACATTTTCTCATACTCAAAATCATAATTTCCCCTGTATTTGATAAATAATTGAGTTTTGTCTTAAACTATGAATTTTCCTATTATGATCAGCTTTTAATAGTATCATATTCAGTTGCATTAGTCAGAGCTGGTGGGTTATGAATGCCCGATACCTAGGATTTCATGCATGTATCAGTTGACATGTTTTGAGTACTTCAAATCATGCATTAGTTGCTATTTTCAAGAATATTACTATATTAATCATATATATCAGTTTTTAGTGTCTTTCAGTTGGGAGTGATACTTAGCACCGAGTGAATGCTGGGGTAAAGGTTCATCCGTTAGTTAAGACTGAGACCTTTGGTAGAAGTCCCTAAGTTCCAGAAAACTGGTGCCACCGTAAGTTATAAGGGGTCACCCCTTAGTTAGGACTGACACCCTAGTCCTTCGAGACACCAGTTTAGTGGATCCGCGCCAGCTAATGTTGGTACCCTTAGCAAGGTACTGACATCCTTCCAACTGGGGTTACAGGTTGGATCCCGATTTTCTCAAATTAGGGTATATCGATTATTGTTAGCTCCTACAGTCCTCAGTTTATGCTTCGATTTATGTTCCATTTAGATTTACATGACCTTGTATTCAACTATTCAGATATGCAGTTTTAATTCAATACATAATAATAATTGGTCTTGCATTTAGTTTACCATGTTTCATGTATGCGTGTTCAACTTATATTTAGTTAGTTCTCTTATCTCGCATAGTCAGTATATTCAAAGTATTCATATTTTATGCGCTATATATTCTCATAATATAGGTTTGGACACTCAGTACTCGGATAACTCTTAGCACGTTCCGGTACTACTCAGCAGCAGTCATTGGTGAGTCCTCATCATGCGAGGGCTAGCTATCAGTTATTTATTTCTATTCAGTCTACTTTTAGTTTCAGTCAGTTAGAGTTAGTAGGGGGTTTGTCCCAACAACTCATTATGATTTAGAAGCTTTCAGACAGTTGTTTAGATTTTCAATATGATTGGTTGTCAGACAGTTTTATTTCCAGTTTTGATCGATATTCAGTTTTACATTATTATGATTTTCACCAGTTATTTCAGTTTAGCTTCCGCCCAGTAGTTTGTTACTTTTTCAGCGATTTTAGAGTTATGCCAGACCATAGGTTAGCTTGGAGCCACTTGTGACTCTAAGCACCGTATTACGACTAGGAGTAGTCTCGGATTGTGGCAGTAAGAGAAAATGAGTAAGGATTCAATTAACGCTCTAAGAAGATTTTGAAGACACTTAGGAGCATTAGTTTGAAAATCGATTCACCAAAAAAAAAATTACTAACATAAGAATGGCTAATTTTATAAACACTCAATTTTATAGAAGCTATCAAAATTATTAACCTAAAATGGCACTTATTTTTCCAAATAAAAATATTCTATTTGAATTAAAGAAATATCCATTAAACTAAATGGCAAATTTTTGAATTTCAGAGGAAAATAAATTTATGCTTTAATGAGAAAATTGGATTAGGTGATTATTTTCTTCTTATTATTATTATTATTATGAGCACCACCACCACCACCATTATTATTATTATTTTAAAAATTATTATTACTATTATTTTTAGGAAAGTCGATTTCAGTATAAACAATACCTTTGGAAAACGTTGTTAAGAGAATATCAATTTATGAGTATTTAATTAATTACGAAAAAGTTAGAATTTGCAAGAAAAAATAATTTCTTAGGTTTGAAGAAAATTGTTTTAATCAAAATAGACTATTAGTTATATGAACAAAACAAATACCATCTTGAAATAAAATACTTAATTTTAGAAGGCTTGTTTTAAGGAGAAAAAATGAAGGAACCAACTTTAATCCATTTTTTACCAGATAAATTAGGTGAGAAAATTATAAATTAAGTAATAAAGTCAAGATAAAATAGAATGGGATCACTTAGTTTAATTAAATAAAATTAGAATTAATACAAATAAAGAAGAATAAATACAATAAAAAGGAGCAAAGGTTTACGATATGGGCCCCTGCTGGCCGATCATAGCAAGTTGTCCAGCTTTTGGACCTCATTCTCATGGACTTTGATCCATTTTCCTTTAATATTTGGTATATCAGTTGTATATCACAACTTTCTTCCACTTTTTTATCCTATATATCCAATGTATATTGGGACGTATATCATCCTAATGTGAGCCTTAACACCAGCATTTACGGGTTCTTGACCCATTTTCCATCTTTGCAACCTGTATATCAACATCTCTCTCGTATATCAGCTGTATATCACTGCAAATCAGTCCCGTTTTGGAACTTTGGCATGGGGTTTTGACTCGGAGATATGAGAATTAGTCTCGTAGATCATGCAAGGATGGAAATCTCCATTGGACTCATTCGAAGGAAGTTCATGCAATAAAGGAAGATAAAGATTAGGATCTAGTTCATGGTCAAGGTCTCCAAAGAAGAAAAGATAAATTGTTTATTATTATACCTTCTAAGAAACACTTGAACCACAAAAATAAACTTAAATAACCAGCCTTCACAAGATTACCAAAATGGGGACAAAACAAAGTGCAATAGACTTGCACTTATACGTAGAAATGTAGAAATCGAAGCACTTTAATATGAATTGACGGTTAACGGATCAAAAGTTAAACCGAACAAAAATGCAATTTTTAGAGTCATAAGATACTATTAGGCACTAAGAATCAGAGGGGGGGAAAGGAAAAGTGATGGCACTCAATCATTTGAAACATTGCTAATTGCATACGTGTATTATCAAGGCTTAGTGAAAATAAAACATGGCATAAAGAAGGCATTGGAACGAAATAGAAAATAACAGCAGTTAGGTAAGTTTCGAACAAAGGACTAATTTGTCGAAAATCCAATAGGCAAAAAGCTAAAAATGTCAAGAAAATCTGCTAAAGTCTATACCTTTCAATGTATTACTAACATCATCCTTTGTTGATAATCAATGTATTACCATCCAAACAAGTAAAGATGACTTATTTGTGTAGTATAAAAAAAGTACTCTCTCCGTCCCACTTTACTTGTCCCAAATTGGAATGGCACAACAATTAAGAAAAATAATAAATAACATAGCTAGTTTACCAAAGTACCTCTATTAAATAATGTTTACATTTTAATTTTAAAAAAAGTTAATTAATGCAAAGAGTAAAACATGAAAAGAAAAGTTTGTCTGATAAGTAAAATGAAACAAGTAAAATGGGAAATCAACTTAGCCAATTTGAGACGGATAAATGGGACGGAGGGAGTATATTGGTAGCAATAGTCGTTTTTGTATTGCTATTCAAGTTGAGATTGTTGCAAATTAGTGCATATTTAAGTCATAAAGAAAATCAAGAACATTGAAGTAGCTGAATTTCACCCGCTACAACAGTTAAAAGTCACAAAGCTGCAAAAGTCTAATCTTTTCATAAGTAATAGATGCAAAGCTAGAAGACATTTTTGAGATTAAGAATTAGGCCACGGGGATGAGCCTATCATATCTCGAGTTTTTCTCTTTAGAGTCAATAATGAATGATCTCAAGAGAAAGAAGTTCTCTTTATTTTTCTTGACAGTTCCAAATTAACAATGACGCAGATAAACTATAAAAGAAAGACCTTTGCATCTTAGAACTCC
This sequence comes from Capsicum pubescens, assembly GCA_030864215.1. Classification (NCBI taxonomy): domain Eukaryota; kingdom Viridiplantae; phylum Streptophyta; class Magnoliopsida; order Solanales; family Solanaceae; genus Capsicum; species Capsicum pubescens. The sequence goes on along the minus strand of CM061538.1, from coordinate 93,718,749 downwards.
TTCCAATAGCCCCTACAGCACTGTAAACCAAAGGGACACTCAAAACACAACTCCATATCCAATAATTAATAAATAATTGAGATTAAAGAGTAGGAAAATAGTCTGAAATTAACAATAAAATGAATGTCATGGGTCTGCCTACTTATACAAAATCCAACAACAAAAATATGCTAAATATCAGCTAAACCAAAATGAGTGGTGACACCGAATGAATAACGAACGATGAATCACAACGATGAGCAAACCAACGACTGAAACTAAGCTAACATAAATGAATTAAGATGAGGAACAAATGATTACCTTTTTTCCGGGCAGGAACGGAGAAAACGAGCTTATAACGATGAAACTTCCACCACTAAAACTTAGATTTGGCTTCATTGAGTTCAAACAAGTTCATCTGATTATGATTTTTTTAAGTTATCTTTTTGAATTCTTTGGTTACATAAAATTAGAGGAATGCTCCTCCCGAATCTCCAATTTTCCCCAAAAAATCCTTCTTTTTTTCCTGAGGAATAATTGGCCCTGAACTTCATGTATTTATAGCAAAAATATTCATTTAAATTTTAAAAATAGTTGTTTTAGCGGGGGAATGAGAGATTGATTGAGAAATATGAAGAAAAATACTAGTGGGAGAAAAATATATCCTCCAAAATTTAGATTCAAATAGATAGATTCTGACTCGAATTAGATTGTGGGGGTGAGAAACACATAATCTTGAACCAAAAGTGAGTCAACAACGATGGCTCTAGGTCTGAGAATTTCAGAGAAAAGATGGAGAGAGACATTTTCGTGATTCGTTTAGTTGAGTTTGTCAGTTGCATATTGATGTCGTTGTCTACTGTTGATCATTTGGAATTGGGTACCAGTGTTGCTGTACGGGTAGGGGATGAAGTATAGGGTGTTTGTTGGGCCGGGTTAAGGGGTTATTGGGCCTGGCGAGTTGGGTTGATTTGGCTTTTAGTTCTTGAATCTTAAAAAGGATAGTCCAATTAGAATTGTAGCCAAATTAAGTTAGTTGGAATTAAACTGAGACTAAATCGACTTCTAATTAATTTAACGAGCTTCTCAAACTCAATAATTTTAAAATAAATATTTAATAAAGCATAGTTATTTTATTTAAAAATTAAGAAACTAATTATGGCATCAATTTCTTATTTTATTTTATTTTTTCAATCAACTTTGAGAAAAGTATAGTATTTGCAATTTGAACAAACTTTTCACTCAAACTAAATTCTAAAATATTTCTTTAAGTGAGAATTTTGTGATTCTATGTAATTAAACATGGAATACATTAATTTCACCCAAAATTCAAAAAGTAGGCTTAGAATTTAATTTCAAAATAACTTAAATAAATATTTTAAAATTCTATGAAACTAAGAAACTTGAAAACTAATTTTGAATGGGAGGACAAAAATTAGGTGTCAATAACTGTCCCCTCCCTTTGGGTAAGGAAAATACAAGTAACCTTGGGCAAACGGAGTTTGACTTTTCTAATTTTCTTCAATCCCAATTTATTTCTTGGGAGCGGTTAGTTTCTGCACAATTTTCAGGGAATCATGTCCGGACCTCGATATTGAATTTTCTACACATTTCAGGTTACATGAGAATTATTGTCACTTGTAGTTCGTAACATTTAATTTTTGAGCACGATTTACAAAGAATTCACAAGCTATTTCGATTTTTAAATTTTGATGAAACTGAAAAACTGGGGAATAAGAGGATTGGGAAAAGGTTGGAATGCAGTCAAATTTTTCATATTGAGCTCAGCCTAAATATCCCTGAGACTCAAGGAATCATACTTTTTATAGTTTAGGCTGATTAGTAGAAAAAACGGTCTTTTATTTTAAATGATATTTGATTCAAAATGAGTGGCAAATACATGGAGTCATGGCAAAGAGGCTTGTAATTATCTTAATTACGAGCATGAGGCCCTTTACACTCACAATTGAGAGCTACATGGACATAATTTTTAAAGCTCTAGGTTTGTTGTCACCCGAATTTTCAAAGACGAGGAAGGCTACCTCCGATGTGAGTTTAAGAATGCCTTAGAGGTGAAACTAAAATCAAAAACATCTTAAAATACCCACATGCCTTCTAATAGGGGTGTAGACACCTAATTTTGTCCCTCCCAAAGACCCAAGTTACACATTTTTATCCCCATCTTACCACGTGCCCTACGCCGTGTAATTATCCCTCCATAAAATGACCAAAAAATAAAAACCCTTAAAAAATTTTATCTTGTTTTAATCTTATCCTAACATCCTTTCCAATTAAAAGACGACACCTCACCTACCCCCATACACCTACACTACCCGTACCCTCTACCTTTCACGCGATCCTCTCCTTTACTTTAATAGAACATATATAAAAGAGGGGACCCACTCCATTTTTGCCATTAAAAAAACAACATACCCAAATTGATCTTGACCAGGGAAGAAAACATATACTAGACCTTTCTTCTTCAGGATTCCCGCAGGAGAAACCACCATGAACGCACACTCATAGGGGCCCCGATAAAAAAATGGATCATCACGGGGAGCTCAATTTTTCTGGGTAACAATAATCACATACACACGGACATATCGAGAAGGGGATCGAGAGAGAGAGAAAAGGGAATTTAAGGGAGATTTGAGAGAGAATCTGAGAAGAGATGAGAGAACCAGAAAAGGGAGTACGGTTCCAGCGATTTCATCCAAGTGTGGTCGGAATTCGGTCTATTTTTCTTGGTTTTCATCGTTTTCTGAGTTCTTCAAAGCTCCGGCGATGCGAAACAACGATCTCAACCTCAAGTAGATTTTATCTAAGCCGATAGTCACTTTTTCTCCCCGGTTTTCCATTAAAACTCGCCGGAATCCATTTGTTGTTCGACGGATTCGAACATCGCTGACTTGAGTTTCAGTCTGTGTTGCCAAAAATTTTTGTTCCGATTGGCTGTTCGTTCTCCATCTTCGGTTTTTAAATTTCTTGATACGAGTTGGATCCGCTGCTGAGGTTTCTATTCGGGAGTTCAAAATCCGGGTTTTCTTAAATATTATTATCAACAAAATTAATTCTTCAAAGGTCCAATTCTATCTTTTCTCCATTTTAATTTACGTAATGTGAATGATTTATTGTTTGGTATGTCTGAATCCTTGTTGTGTGTTGGTTGATGCTGGTTTCGAATTTTGAAAAGTGAATTGATAATCGAAGCATGGGTGCGATTGATAAAAAATAAAGTTGGGGTGAGAATTGAAAATTGACAAAAAGGATAGATTCAGTTTAATTTTGATTTATTGTTGATATGAATCGTGATAGATTTATGATGTGTTGAAACGGATAGGCAATATAGGTTCGGGTAGGTAAATTTTAGAACTTGTTGTTTTGGTTGAATGTTGGAATGTGCGTGTGAATTTTTCTTTCTAGTTTATCGTATATAATTCAAATGTATTCATTTAGCCATGGAATGCCCTGAAACACATTGTATTTATTCACCGGGGAATGTCCCGACGTACTATGTTGGGAGGAAGATGTTCATGATGAAGGCCCGAGGCATCGGGTAAAGCATGGGAGCGTAGTTAGGATTAGCGTAGGTTAGATAGGATTTATTTTTGCATTTTTCTATTTTGGACTGTATAATTAGATTGGACACTATATTTTGGATTTGTTTTGTTTGGTGTGTTTGATTGATTGTTTTATGTTTTTTTGTGTGGTTTATACATTCGTAATGACAAAATAGCTGATACACTCCACCAAGAGACCGTGGTCGAACCACGAGATCGAGGGGTGCCTAACATCTTTCCCTCGGTCAACAGAATTCCTTAGTCGGAATCTCTATTCGCAGATCAGTTTAAAAGAGTCAAAAACAGTTTTGAAAAGGATTTTCCAAAGGTGACTTGGCACACCGGATTATGTCAAGTGGCGACTCTGAATAAAAAATTGTAAATAATCCTTTTTCTAAACAACCTTCATTTTGTCACTTTAATAAAAAAAAAAACCTTTCAAACTTAAAATCTAATTCTTTTTTTTTGAGTTAAAAAAAAAGGGTATGACAGCTCTGGCGACTCTGCTGGGGACTTGTTCAGAATTCGAGCTTATTTTGGAGTCGTATCGACTTTGTTTGACACTATAGGTGTATAAACATTTTGTTTGTGTTGTTTTGTGTTATTGTTTTATCATTATGGAATGTTTTCGTGCTCTTTGTGTACAGTATTTATCCTATGTGTTACCGTTTTTATATCTGGCATCATGTGTCCACCCCCGGCCTTCTTTTTGTAATAAGTCCGTAGTACACGTGTTGCATACGACCTCTAGTTGAGTCACCCTTATTTTAGGGGGGGAGCCGTTGGTGTTATGGAGTAGGTGGAAAGCTGTCGCAGCCACTATCGACCATACGCTCCCCCGAACAGCCTTGTTAGTGAACCCCAACGTAGGTCAGCCTTTAGGTCATGCTTATGTGCATCATATTGAGACCTAGCGGGGCCCACTTGGTCCTTTGTAGGAGACTCACCTCTAACGCATCCCTATGTGCTAAATATTGCATCTTTGAGGGTAATGAGGTCATTTGACAGACTGATTTGAGGAAAACATGTGTTAGAAGTAAGGTGCGCAGGCAAGAACTGTTGAAACAAATAAAGAAAAAAAGTGAAATGAGTCGAAAAGAATTAAAAAAAAAGAGTGTCATAGCTTTTAGTGTTCTTTATGGCTTTTGTTTTTCACAATTCAAAAAGATTTCTTTAGTTTTTTCACTCATTCGTTCAAAAAATAAAACATCAAAAGATTTCTCAATTTGTCTCTTTTAACATGCATTCATGATTCAAAATTTTCAAAAAAAGATTTTTTTAGTAGTTCTTATAAAAGAAAATGAAAAATGGTAGAAGTTTTGTTCATTTCATATAATGAAAATACCAAAAAGATTTTTCTTCATAATTGTTGGTGTCAATTTAGTTGAAGTGTCTAATTAAAAAAAAAAAGATTTTATTCGTTTGTCTTTGATTGTGTCCCTTAAGTTAAGGTCAATTTGTTAGTTAATCGTTAATTGTCCAATCTGGACGAACTACGCACCCCTGATTCTCCTCTCTTGGGAGTGAGATACGTAGGCAGCCTATTGTTGGTTCGGGGATCTTATTTGAAAAATCCAAAAATATTTCTTCACTCTCCATTTAGAGTAGGCGTTTCATATACGTCTTTAAAAGAAAACTACAAAAAGATTTTCCTTTAATAGGTTCAAGTTTTATTTTCACATGAAATTCAAAAATCGAAAACTCAAAAAGATTTTTCTTTGGTAATCACAGGTTTCATTTTGTATAGAGATTTAAACCTAAAAAAAAAATGCAAAAAGATTTTCGTCAATTCTTTTGACACTTTGTTTCAAGAAAGAAAAAAGAGTTTAATTGGCCATTTTGGCAAAACTTCACGAACTACGCACACCTGATTCTCCCCTTTCGGGAGTGAGATCCGTAGGCGCCCTTCTAGGGTTCGGTGATTTTTTCAAGAAAAAAAAAGGTTTTGAAAAATCGTTGAACTCTAACGCATTTGCTATCTCTTGTCCATTTAGTTTAAGGTGGTTGGTCTGTGGCATTTTGGCTAGTCCTCCATATTGCTCCAAGTCACAGAGAAAGTTATGGCCAACAAGGATACCGAGTTTGTTGTCACTAATCAAATAGGGAGATTGGGGAATGAGAATGTAGGAGCTAATGAAGAGATTCGGAAATTGAGGCAGCAAATGATAGAAATGCATCGAGCTTGGGCTAATGGGTTGCCGCCTCTTCCATTTCCCGCAGATAATCTGGAATATCTTTCTAGCTTGCCTCCCGTGTCACATGTACAATTTCCTATTTTTGTTGATATGTCATAACATGCATCGGGATCGACTCCGGGGCAACAATATCCAACCACTTCCAATGTTCATTTCCTCACTCCCCAATCCAAGACTACCACATACTCGGCTCCAGCTGTTGTTCATGTTTTTGCGGCGCCACCCCCACCTGAAGCTCCTACTTTTGATGTTCATCCACAAGTTATGCCTCCCTACTCTACAAGAGAGCCTGCATTGAATATTTTTAGTGATCAGCATTATGCTCTCTAGCGCACATTTAAGTCGACTGGTCCTTACGATTGCCCTCAACCGCCTGAATTTCCTCCTAACACTGAGAAACCTGTTATGACAGAAGAACAAGAGAAAATAGCCAGAAAATTGAGAAGTTTGGAACTGACTATGAAAAACTTACAAGGACTTGGGGGGTACAAAAGTGTCTCATATAAAGATCTGTGAATGTTTTCAGGTGTACATCTTCCTTTTGGTTTTAAAATACCAAAGTTTGAGAAGTATGATGGACATGGAGATCCTGTAGAACATTTGAGACGCTATTGCAACCATCTAAGGGGTGCTGGAGGGAAGGAAGAATTACTCATGGCATATTTTGGTGAGAGTCTTTCAGATCTAGCTTCAGAATGGTTTGTTGACCAAGACATCGACAAGTGGAACAAATGGGATAACCTTGCTAATGAATTTGTGCAATAATTTCAATACAATATGGAGTTGATTCCTGACGAAAAATCCCTGACTAATATGAAGAAAAAGAGTACTGAAACTTTCAGAGAGTATGCAATTAGATGGCGTGAACAAGCTGCTCGGGTGAAACCGCCAATGAAAGAAAGTAAAATAGTGGAGGCATTTATTCAAGCGCAGGATGAAACATATTATCAACACTTGTTACATGCATTAGGCAAGACATTTATTGAGGTCCTCAAAATGGGGGAGATGATAGAGGATGGAATTAAGACTGGTCGAATTGTGAGTTTTGCAACATTGAAAGCGACTACTCAAGTAATTCAAAAGGGTTCAGGAAGTGTTGGGGAGAAAAAGAATGAGGAAGATGCATCTGCAATTATAGTTGTACAGCAAGAAAGGTCAAGAAGACCACGTCGTCGTCGATCTCAGGCTCAAGCTCAAATTTATGCCCAGGCTCCACATAATCACTCCCAAAATCCATTATACTTTGTTCCTCTACATCCATATCCAGTGTATAATACACAACCACATGTTCAACCCTCATCTTACCCACAATGGCATACCCCAATGCCCCAGAGTCATCCTCTAACTCCATAAACATACCAAAACCCTTCTAAGCCAGATTTTCTATCCAAGCCAAACAATGAAATAAGGCAGAAGTCGAGAGATAGCTTCACACCAATTGGAGAGTCATATGCCAGTTTATTTTAGAGATTGGTACAAGAGAGAATGATCACTCCTCTCCTTGGGCACACCCTTAATCGACGTTCAAGAAATTTTGATCCTAAAGCACGATGTGCGTATCATTCTGAGGCTCAGGGTCATAGTATTGAAGATTGTCGAGATTTGAAAAGAGAAATTAAAAAGATGATTCATGATGGATCAATTATGGTGCAGAACATTGATAGTGAGGGAAGCTCTAGTTATGCTGATATGCAAACCAGCGGCTAAGTTGTTAGGCTGAGCAATTGAGAATTCACCCATCTCCCTACTGGGAAGAGGTCTGGTAGTTTGTTTTGTCTTCTTTTCTATTTTCCGAATTATTTTAGGGTTGTAGTTCGGGATCTATCTTGTTTTGTCCCTTTGTCGTTTATGTTCAAACCCTTCTATCTTTCATTTTTATTAAATGGAGTGTCCCCTTTTCCTTTATGTTTTAAATTTGTGTTGTTGTTTTTTTCTTTACATAGTACATTTTATGTTGATTCTTCGTGATATGACATGCTAGCAAAATTTTCAGCCAGATCTTAAAATCCACTTGATCAGGCAGCATTGGATCAGAGAGTTAAAATTAGGAAAATAAAGTATCTGAGAAAATAGATAGAGTGCTGGGGCATTTGGTGACAAGTTGAAGCCTTTCCTGAAAATTAAGGCACTTATTTTGAGAATCACAAGAATAACTTGGTCATCAATTGAAAGACATGTCTCAATTAGATCAAATAGTGGTCGCGTGAACAGAAAGAAAATCAGCTCCACAAAATCATGAGTCATTCAATGTCAGGAATGTGCAATAAAAGTGGAGTTGTATGCCATATAAACAGAGAAGAAATAGTGATGCACAGACTCAGTTAAAGTTAATGTTGTAAAAGATGTCAAAAAATCTTCATCTTTCACTTTCATATTGCATGATATGAACCTGCATTTTCAAAGATTGATATGACGAAGGTATTTCATTCTGCTATCCAAACATCGTGTCATCCTTTGTTTACCCCATTTGAGCTTTAGTTCTATTTCTTTCATATCCCTCTTTTGGAATCAAGATAGAGTCAACAAAGCTCAAAAAGAAAGTGTCGATAAAAAAAAAATAGTGTCAAAAAAATTTCAAAAAAGAGAGAAGAAAAAAATGTGTCCAAAAAGAAAAGAGAAAAGAAAAGTGTCAAGGAAAATAGAGTAAGAAAAATCCAAAGAGAAAAAGAGTGTCAATAAAAGAAAAAAAATCAGAATCAAGCAAAAGAAGAAGATGCCAAAACTACGCATGACCTGATTCTCCTCTCTCGGGGGTGAGATACGTAGGCTGCCCTACCCTGGGCTCGGTCCAACCAAATAAATAATTTAGAATTGCCCAGTCAAAAGAAACTGGGGGCATTGAGTTAATCCTCATTGTTTGAGTCGATTTCAAAAGTTGTAAGTCCTACCCCACTTCAAGTGTCGTTTGGGCCTCGTGCCATCCTTTCTTTCTAACCTCATCCAAAAGCCAAGCTACAACCAAAGAAAGACCTTCAGATTAATTTTTGAGAATGTTAAGGCTAAGCATGCAATGTATATGGTGACACATTTTGGGAACTGCTTGTCTTCCTCAGCATAAAAAATCAGGAGAGAAATAAAAATGAGAGAGTCTTATTGGTGAAAACCCTCACGGGCACTATAAGGCGATGGTAAGTTGAGACAGATAAAAATAAGAGAGTCTTATTAGTGAAAACCCTCACGGGCACCATAAGGCGATGGTGAGTTGAGAGAAAAATGAGAGAGGCTTGTTGGAGAAAACCCTTCAAGGTGCCACTAGCCGAATGAGGTCTCCGAATGCAATGGGTCCAAGTAAGTAACTCAGTTTCAGGGTCATTAATTCACAACAATTGGTAGAAAGTTTGGATGAAAAGATCAGGCTGATTAATCCAAAATACATGGCATAATGATTAGAGTTGACTGTCATTTTTAGATTAATTTTTTGTTTCTTTGTTTCAAATGAGGATATTCATTGTCTTTCCTTTCTTTTCTTTATTTTTGTTTTATCTTTCTTGAGTCAGTTATCCAAATAAAAATTGTCATTTTTTTTCTTTTCTTGTCTTTGAGCCAAGTTCATGTAAACACAAGTGAGAAAAGATTTCAAAACTGGTTGTCAGCTTCTTCAATTGCACAAAGCAAGAGAAAAGGGCCAGCACATGCAAAAAACATGATTGTGAGCCAAAATAAGGCATACAAAAATTGTGTCAACAGACGAGTTTGGGAACTCATGAAAATACCAAGGTTCAAAAGGTTTATCTGATGAGCATGGTGAAGTAGAGATACCATGTTTTGTTTCAAAGTCACTCTTAATAAACTAAGTTGGGTCAATGATGCAGCAAGTCAATAACATATGCTAATGGTTGGAAACAAGGTTAATTGTGATGACGGCAAGAGCGTTTGCCACGAAAGACAAAGCCACAAACCAGCCACCATGTTTTAAACTCACAAGTTTTCTTTGATGAAACAGGAAACATATTACCTTCAAATCAAGGATTTCAAGGCCAAAACATCAAGGCCCGTAATTTCTTTCTTTTACAAATGCAGGAAGCGATGTTGCTGCACAGGTTTGATAATTAAATCATGGTAAAATTCATCATCTTATATCCCTCGGAGACACACTTTCTTGTCCAAGAATTTCAGTTTTCATTTGTTGGGTGATACACTTCTTAAATTGAACCTTCACTTCTAGAAGACGTACCTTCTAGTCGAGTCATTCCCTTTGATTCCTATAAGACGTACCTTTTAGTCGATTCAACTCCCTTGATTCCTATAAGACGTACCTTTTATTCGAGTCATTCTCTTATGATTCCTATAAGACGTACCTTTTAGTCGAGTCATCCCCCATGATTCCTAAAAGACGTACCTTTTAGTCGAGTCATTCCCCTTGACCCCTAGAAGACGTACCTTTTAGTCGAGTCATTCCATTGATTCCTATAAGACGTACCTTTTAGTCGAGTCATACCCCATAATTCCTATAAGACGTATATTTTAGTCGAGTCGTTCCCCTTGACCCCTAGAAGACGTACCTTTTAGTCGAGTCATTCCATTGATTCCTATAAGACGTATCTTTTAGTCGAGTCATCCTTCATGATTCCTATAAGACGTACCTTTTAGTCGAGTCATTCCCCTTGACCCCTAAAAGACGTACCTTTTAGTCGAGTCATTCCATTGATTCCTTTAATACGTACCTTTTAGTCGAGTCATCCTTCATGATTCCTATAAGACGTACCTTTTAGTCGAGTCGTCCCTTATGATTCCTATAAGACGTACCTTTTAGTCGAGGCATCCCCCATGATTCCTATAAGACGTACCTTTTAGTCGAGTTATTCTCCTTGACCCCTTGAAGACGTACCTTTTAGTCGAGTCATTCCATTGATTCCTATTAGACGTACCTTTTAGTCGAGTCATCCCTCATGATTTCTATAAGACGTACTTTTTGGTCGAGTCATTCCTTTTGACCCCTAGAAGACGTACCTTTTAGTCGAGTCATCCCCCTTTGATTCCTATAAGACGTACCTTTTAGTCGAGTCATCCCCCATGATTCCTAGAAGACATACCTTTTAGTCAAGTCATTCCCTTTTACCCCTAGAAGACGTACCTTTTAGTTGAGTCATCCCCCTTGATTCCTGTAAGACGTACCTTTTAGTCGAGTCATCCCCCTTTGATTCCTATAAGATGTACCTTTTAGTCGAGTTATTTCCTCATGATTCCTATAAGACGTACCTTTTGTTCGAGTCATCCCTCATGATTCCTATAAGACGTGCCTTTTGGTCGAGTCATTCCCTTTGACCCCTAGAAGACGTACCTTTTAGTTGAGTCATCCCCCTTTGATTCCTATAAGATGTACCTTTTAGTCGAGTTATTTTTTTTCATCCCTAGAAGACGTACCTTTTAGTCGAGTCAATCCCTTTGACCCCTAGAAGACGTACCTTTTAGTCGATTCATCCCCCTTGATTCCTATAAGACATACCTTTTAGTCGATTCATCCCCTTTGATTCCTATAAGATGTGCCTTTTAGTCGAACCATTTCGTTTGATCCCTAGAAGACGTACCTTTTAGTTGAGTCATCCCTCTTGATTCCTATAATACGTACCTTTTAGTCGAGTCATCACTTGATTCTTATAAGACGTACCTTTCTAGTTGAATCATTCACATTAACTCATAGAAGATGTATTTCTTTATTTGGGATTAAAAAAATTATTTTGATGTGATTTCAGGAGCCCGCCTGGAGAATAGGGTGAAGAAACGAAATAAAAGCAACAAGTTGAAGAAATATCCAGTCAGGAGACCGCCTGAAGAATAGGGTGATTAAATTAAAAGTTGATGAAACTGCAAGTCAGGAGCCCGCCTGAAGAACAGGGTGATTAAATTGAAAGTTGATGAAATTGCAAGTCAGGTAGCCCACCTGAAGAACAAGGTTTATGAAATTGAAAGTCAGGAGCCCGCTTGAAGAACAACGTGAAGAAATGAAAAGTCAAGCAACAAAGTGAAGAAATTGAAAGCATAGCAACAAGTTGAAGAAATCACCAGTCAGGAGCCCGCCTGAAGAACAGGGTGATGAAATTGCAAGACAGGAGCCCGCCTGAAGAATAGGGTGATGAAATTCAATTCAAGAGTCCAAAAGAAGTTGCATAGATAGGATTTTGTAATTTCATTTATGTTTTAACTTGTAATTTTTATATTTTTGATCTAATGACAAAGTCGCGGATCGAAACCTCGATGGAACCTCACTCGACTCTCCAACTCGGTATAGTCCTTCTCTTTCAAATATTTTGAAATACCGGTCACTTGATTCCGCCATAACTTGGGTAGGTAGGTTGTCCTAAGTCAAGACTCGGTTGTTCTTCTGTTCTTTCCTTTGAATAATGGTCGGGTCAAAATTCTGTCTCGTTGTCTACTTCTTTGTCTGAAAACACTTCGTGTTTACATTCAAATGGGGCATGATGTAGACACCTAATTTTTTTCCTCCCAAAGACCCAAGTTACACATTTTTATCCCCATCTTACCACGTGCCCTACGCCGTGTAATTATCCCTCCATAAAATGACCAAAAAATAAAAACCCTTAACAAATTTTATCTTGTTTTAATCCTATCCTAACAACTTCTCCAATTAAAAGACTATACCTCACCTACCCCCATACACCTACCCTACCCGTACCCCCCACCTTTCACGTGATCCTCTCCTTTACTTTAACAGAACATATATAAAAGAGGGTACCCACTCCATTTTTGCCATTAAAAAAACAACATACCCAAATTGATCTTGACCAGGGAAGAAAACATATACTAGACCTTTCTTCTTCAGGATTTCCGCAGGAGAAACCACCATGAACGAACACTCATAGGGGCCCCGATAAAAAAATGGATCATCACAGGGAGCTTGATTTTTCTAGGTAACAACAATTACACACACACAAATATATTGAGAAGGGGATTGAGAGAGAGAGAAAAGGGAATTCAAGGGATATTTGAGAGAGAATCTGAGAAGAGAGGAGAGAACCAGAAAAGGGAGTACGGTTCCAGCGATTTCGCTTAAATGTGTTCGGAATCCGGTCTGTTTTTCTTGGTTTTCATCGTTTTCTGAGTTCTTCAAAGTTCCGGCGATGTGAAACAACGATCCCAACCTCAAGTAGATTTTATCTAAGCCGTTAATCACTTCTTCTCCCCGATTTTCCATTAAAACTCGCCGGAATCCATTTGTTGTTCGACGGATTCGACATTACTGACTCGAGTTTCGGTCTGTGCTGCCAAAATTTTCTATTCCGATTGGCTATTCGTTCTCCATCTTCGGGTTTCAAATTTCTTGATACGAGTTGGATCCGCTGCTGAGGTTTCTATTCGGGAGTTCAAAATCCGAATTTTCTTAAATATTATTATCAACAAAATTGATTCTTCAAAGGTCCAATTCTAGCTTTTCTCCATTTTAATTTACGTAATCTGAATGATTTATTGTTTGGTATATCTGAATCCTTGTTGTGTGTTGGTTGATGCTGGTTTCGGATTTTGAAAAGTGAATTGATAATCGAAGCATGGGTGCGATTGATAAAAAATAAAGTTGGGGTGAGAATTGAAAATTGACAAAAAGGATAGATTCAGTTTAATTTTTATTTATTGTTGATATGAATCGTGATAGATTTATGATGTGTTGAAACGGATAGGCAATATAGGTTCGGGTTGGCAAATTTTAGGACTTGTTGTTTTGGTTGAATGTTGGAATGTGCGTGTGAATTTTTCTTTCTAGTTTATCGTATATAATTCAAATGTATTCATTTATCCATGGAATGCCCCGAAACACATTGTATTTATTCACCGGAGAATGTCCCGACGTACTATGTTGGGAGGAAGATGTTCATGATGAAGACTCGAGGCATCGGGTAAAGCATGGGAGCGTAGTTAGGATTAGCGTAGGTTAGATAGGATTTATTTTTGTATTTTTCTATTTTGGACTGTATAATTGGAATGGACACTATATTTTGGATTTATTTTGTTTGGTGTGTTTGATTGATTATTTTATATTTTTTTGTGTGGTTTATACATTCGTAATGACAAAATAACCGATACACTCCACCAAGCGACCGTGGTCGAACCACGGGATCGAGTGGTGCCTAACACCTTCCCCTCGGTCAACAGAATTCCTTAGCCGGAATCTCTGTTCGCGGATCAGTTTAAAAGAGTCAAAAACAGTTTTGAAAAGGATTTTCCAAAGGTGACTTGGCACACCGAATTATGTCAAGTGGAGACTCTGAATTAAAAATTGTAAATAATCCTTTTTCTAAACAACCTTCATTTTGTCACTTTAATAAAAAAAACCTTTCAAACTTAAAATCTAATTCTTTTTTTTTGGGAGTTAAAAAAATGGGGTGTGACAAGGGGTGTGGTTTCATAGCGGTGGAAGTCATCCTTTATATCGCCTCCAAAGAGTTTGTTGTCCCTCTTCGGACTATGTCGTCCTAGTTTGCTACTAAGAAAAAGTTTCACGTTATGTTGTGCCCTTTCTGAAGTCGTCCATGCCTGGGATTTTGATTTGAGAATTTCATCCTTTTGGATGCTCTCAACAATATCTCAAGCAAAACAGTTAGTTGTAAATATATCATGACACAAACATAATTTGGCACAAACCTGTTTGAACATGTTATACTGAGATAGTTGATGAACCAATTTGCACAACCTGTTTTAAGATTATCATGCCACTTTGAATGGGGTGACAACCCAAGGTGTACCAGTAAAAGGCAGACTACCTATCTTGAATATTTTCTGCCACTTTCAATGGGGTGATGACCCAACATGTCTCATTAAAGGAGGATGGCCTATTTTTTGTGTCACATTGAACGGGGTGACAATCTAATATGTCTTATTAAAAGGCAGACGACCTACCTTAATTATTTTTATGTCAGTTTGAATAGGGTGAAGGCCCAACATGTCTCATTAAAAGACGGATGACGTATCTTGAATGTTTTGTGCCACTTTGAATGAGGTGGTAGCCCAACGTGTCTCATTGAAAGACAGATGATCCACGTGTCCCATTAAAATATGGATGACCTACCTTGAATGTAATGTGCCACTTTGAATGGGGTGACGGTCCAACGTGTCTCATCGAAAGGTGGACGACCTAACTTAAATATAACGTACCACTTTGAATAGGGTGATGACCCAACGTGTCTACTAATCACCTGCACTAAACTTATCAGTATCAAATACAATGAAAGGACAACTGTGCAAACCTTGTTTTAATATGCCATACTGAAGGAGGTGACAATTCATAATATAGTAACATATCACGTTGAAAGAGGTGATGAACCATATAATAATGTGCCACTTTAAAGAAAGTGACAGTCTATAACATAATAACATGTCACTCTGAAAAAGGTGATGGTCCATAACATAATAATATGTCACGCTAAAGAAGGTGATGGTCCATATCACAAAAATATGTCATGTTGAAAGAGGTGATAGTCCATAACATAATAGAATGTGACTCTAAAGAAGGAGGTAGTCTATAACATAATAATATATCCCATTGAAGGAGGTGAAGATCCATATAATAACGTGTCACTCTAAAGGAGGTGACAGTCTATAACATAATAACATGTCACTCTAAAGGAGGTGATGGTATATAACACAATAGCATGTCACGTTGAAGGAGGTAATGGTCCATAGAATAATAATATGTCACATTGAAGGAGGTGACAGTCCATAACATAATCACATAGCATCTCAAATGAAGTGATGGTCCAATGCATCCTTTTAAGGGGTAGAAAATCCAAATATAATAATAAGATATCACCTCAAATAGGGTGACAATCCGATATGTATTCTTAAGAGGGCGAATGACCCAAATACAATAAGATATGTCACCTCAAATGGGGGTGACAATTCGATGTGTCTTCTTAAAAGGATGGATGACCCAAATATAATAAGATATGTCACCTCGAATGGGGTTGAAAATCTGATATGTCTTCTTAA
Source organism: Capsicum pubescens (assembly GCA_030864215.1). Classification (NCBI taxonomy): domain Eukaryota; kingdom Viridiplantae; phylum Streptophyta; class Magnoliopsida; order Solanales; family Solanaceae; genus Capsicum; species Capsicum pubescens. The sequence continues at coordinate 93,703,076 of CM061538.1, read as the reverse complement.
AAGGGTTGATGACCCAAATATAATAGGATGTTTTCTTTTAAAAAGGCGGATAACCATAATATAATAAGATATGTCAACTTTGAATAAGTGCAATCCAACTCATCTTCTTTAAAAGATGAGTGAACTTACTGGCACTCACAAAACTTGTTAATATAATAACAAATATATTAATATAATTGAACTATTTAAATAGGTTATAACTATTTGATAACCATAAAAAGCTTACAACCCTATACAGACATATTGAGAGGGACTCTAGGGTCGTTTAGGTATGTCTCATGAGGTGTATCCCCGCTTTAGATGGAAACTTTTACAAAGAGGATATTGCTGATGAGGAATGTTTATTAAGTTTAAATTTGAATGGAGATTTTTAAATCATTGAAAATTTTCAAAAGGTTGCCCCTAAAATTCATCCTTTACATCGGGAAGTCCTTTAAAGGATTTGTACATGTCCTAATCTTCTTAATTGAATCCTTAAACTTTGAGAGGACTCATTTGTGGCTTTCTTATAGGTGGTCTTGCATAACATCACCTTAATCGCTATGCCCGATCATTTCCCTACAAAATCAAAAGAAGTATTAGAGATTATAACAAAGTAATAGAAACATAAATCAAGAGGAAAAATGAGAAGAGAAGTTTTCGGCAATGCCAAGGTGAGTCTGGTAATGCCCTTTGTCATGCTTAACGTTGTCAACTTTATTATTCCTGCATTAAAAGAAAAATTCTTAGTTTTGAGAGACTGACTATGTCTGTTTCACCTTGCTCTCCTAATGCTCCTTATTTATCATTAATTTACAACTTGATTTGGCTTTAAAAATACAGTCTTGGTGGAATATTTGAGGACTTTCCTCAAAAATTCTTCCCTAGTGAACACATAAGACCTCCTGTAATTTTCTTATGTTACTCCTAGTAGAATTTTGAGGTTCCTTTTCAAAATTTTGTCCTAGTTTTATACTTTGATAAATCTTCAGACTTGATCTGTAGGAGAGATATTATTTTGTGGGATTTTTGAGATCTTTTTTAAAAAATTCTTCCCCAATCTATAACATAGAAACTCTCAAACTTCCTTGTAACTTTGACATCATTTAGTATGGAATTTTTTAGATCCTCTCAAAAATTCTGCCCTAGTGTAAAATGTAAAATACTTGAGTTCTTTCAAACGTACTGTAGCTTGAAATTTTGAGAACTTCTAAAAATAATTTTTCTAATTTTAGCTTTAGTAATGTTTGGTGTCCAACTTACAACAAATTTCAAGTTTTTGTGAAATTTTTGAAACCTTCTCAAAAATTTCTGCCCTAGTTTCTATGAAAGTATTATGGAAGATATGACCGAGCTAGTGTGGAACCTATGTATCTCATTAAGGTAGGAATCAGGTCAAATATAGTTCCAACATACAATGAAAAGATAAATTTTCTACAGGATTGACCGAAGCGACATAGGCTGCCTAAGTATCTCATTCATGGAAATTCAAGTCAAAAGTAGTCCATACAAATAAAAAAGATATTTGATATTTTTGATAATGTGATCAAAGACAATACAGTCCGCCGACATATTCCACAAGAAAAATTAGGTTGAACGTAGTTTATTACAACTAAAAATTACAATTACAAGAAAATCAATCATAAAGTGCGATTACAAGAAAATAAAGTGTCAAAGTGTGACTACAAGAAAATAAAACAACAAAGTATGGTTACAAGAAAAGAAAATTATAATTTTAAAATACAAGATAGAAGGACGCCAAAGTCTGCCTTTGAGAAAACTTCATTCTTTTTTACGATTGATGGTGCCAACAACTACTTCTCGTGATTAGGCAATGGATTGTTGTTCACATTCGCTGGAGCTTTTGCAAGCGTTATCACCTTGTTGTCAATCAAATCTTGAATTTTGTATTTGAGAGTGATACATTTATCAGTATCATGTCCAACAACTCCAAAATGGTAAGCACATCGCTTGTTTGGATCATACCAATTAGTGAAAGTGTTCACAGGCTTTGCTTTTACTGAATGGTAGCCCTATTTCATTCAATCTTTCATAAAGCTGAGTAAGTGGTTTTCTAATAGTGTGAAGATCCTAGGAGGCTTCCTTTCATGGTTGGAACGAGGTGCATTGTTTTGGTAGTTTTGTGATGAAGGTTGAGCATGATATGTTGTTTCCGCATTTTGGGTTGGGTAGTGAGTATGCTGAGCATTGGTTTGGTGTTGATGGGATAACTTATAGTTGGATGAACTTCCTTGAATCATTATTTCCATTACTTTCTTCTCCTTTTTCTTTCCATTTTCGAAAGATCCAGACTGGATGCCCATATGAGTGGATTGCAGTTATGTCAAATTCATTATCCTTCCTATCTTGAGGTCATCCTCAATCATTTCTCTTGTCTTGATAATTTCAGTAAATGTTTTACCAGCCATCATTACCATGTGATCAAAAAAATTTAGATTTAGTGCATGAATGAAGTAACTGATCATTGCATCTTCTTCCATAGAAGGATGTACCCTAGTCGCCTCTTCTCTCCACTGTATGGTATATTCATGAAAATTCTCATTTAATTTCTGCCTTAGTTCTGTGATAGAGATACTGTCAGGTATAATATCAACATAAAACTTGTGGTAATCTACAAAAGCATTTTTCATGTCATCCCAAGTGCGACACTTAGTCGTATCTTGTTTAACGTATCATTCTAAAACCTTTCCTCTCAAACTTTGACTAAATAGCTTGACCCGTATTTTTTCATTTTTGCCCACACAAATCAACTTTACACAATAAGTTTTAAAATGAAATATGGGATTTTTTGACCCACCAAACCTTTTTAAATTTTGAAATCTTGTAACCAAGAGGCAACTCGATCTTGAGAAATGCACACAACTCTTCATACTTCACAGTTTCCCCGAAGGCTTCTCGTTACATCTTCCAAGACATTGAATTTCTATTCACAGTCTATCAGTGTACATTCTTGGATCATTTTTTGTTTCAACAAAGTGATTAGCATCTAAACGATATAACCCTTGAGTTTGTATCACGGGTGGGGCGGTAGTATAGGTGTATATTGGCTGAGCATGGTGTGACAATGATATATTCTAAACCTTTGGAGGAGTAAATGCATATAGAAAAAGAGAATTTTGAGAAGCATGAGCATTTTGAGAAATGGTGAAATGACCTCCCTGATCAACTCCTTCTGATGTTGGAACATAGGCCCTTTTTGTTGAGCATCAGGAGGCAGAGTCATGTTTGGGGGAGTCTGAGATAGTGTTTGATTTTTGCATCACCATGAGGCTTAGCTCGATTTGTTGTTCCAAACCAAGAACGACCTCTAGGGTTATTTCTTTTCCTATCTAGGCACTAGGGTATATTTCCACAGAGAAGGTGGAAAATAACTTGGATAAAGTATTTGTGCTGATTAAACTAGGATCCATAGTTGAATGAGTCCTCTTGTTAGCCCAAGTAAGAACTAATGAGTCTGTAGTTTCTTTCTTGACCTTAGACCATGTGAAATACTGATGTTCTGCCAGCGATTATTTTGCAATTGATTTGTTTTTTGGTCTTTGTAAAGCGAGTAAGTTTGATTACCAACACAAATCGGCCTCTCTAAAAGGAAAAAAAAGGAAAAAAGTAAAAATGTTAGTTCATGAATTGTAATAATTGATCAAAGTAATATATGGAATAAATAACATTTGTTTGGCTCGAAACAAAATAGTCCATAATTTGAAGAGTAGGACACTTTAGAAAATGACTGAGTGATCTGAACATTGATCATTTGACGGGTTTTCAATTTGATGAAAAAAACAAAATTTCTAACAATTTGAAGAGGTCGGGAGTTTACGAACAAACATCCTAAAAGGCTTATCTGTAAAGTTCTTTGGAAAATAATGAAGACTTACCATTAATAGAATATTTGGATAACTCTAGTTATAATTAAGTGAGAGAAAAAGCAATTTATCAAAGCAAGGTGGTCAATGTGAATTAGACAATGACGTGATGGATTTTTTAATAAAATTCGAGTGAATTGGAAGGTATTTTATCGATGGACTTTTAAATGCATTTTAGTAAAATTCATGTTATGAGTCGTATATGGCTAATAATGCTCTCAGACTTTGAAATGGACTAGCCTTGATTAAACCCAAATCAAGCAAATATAGATAAAGCAAAATAATGAAACACTTTAGCACATAAATACTCTTTTGCGTGTCCCAGCATTCATGGGACCTTTTAAGCCTAATGTAATCTTAGCATTTGAAGGATATACATTTCATTCGTAATATGTTCCATTGCCCCGAAATACTTACAAATTTCATTGATAAATCAAATAGGGATAAAATGAGGAAAATGAGAAATAAATGATACCAATCCCACGCAGAGGAGCAACTCTAAGATAAATCTCCTTGGTGGGTTGGGGGGTTCTTCAATCTTGAACTTCTTGAAATTTCTAAACACCTCTTGAATTAAGATCCTCTCTAGATTACAATAAAGAAACTATCTAAATAAAACCCCCAAACCTAAGGAACAATGGTCCGTACAATCCGACATTAAATCCTTCAATTAAAACACACAATAGATGACTGTCTCTTATTGACTCAAGGTCAATAGATGCAAGGTGGGTTTTTCTAATGAGCCCAATACCTCCCCCTCCCCCCCCCCCCCCCCAGGTATTGGATCATCCTAGGATCATGCCTAAAAGGTTGTTGATTTTGCTCTATCCTACGTATCTAGAGTGGGTTGTGACCAAGTTCCCTAGTAGACAACTTGAGTTTGAAAATTCAAGCAGTCATCGAATGTCTAATATATTAATAAACTATTAGATTTTCAACACTTTCATTTGGGATTGATCAATAGGGGCCACGATAACCGTGAAACCCCAAACATTTTAATAATCAAAATATGAAAATATTCCATGAAATGCAACAGTTTAAATTCTGCAAAAAATTAAACACATAAACAAATAGACAATTCAAATATTACAAACCTGAATAGTTAGTCAAAAAATTAGTTAGTTCAAATATTTGGTTAGAACCTAGTAAAAGTCCCTAGCAGAGTCGTCATTTTTGTTTTATCCCTTTTGGATTTCATTTAAAAGAAAATGATTAAATTATTTTAAAAAAAAAAAGATTCAAGACTATTCCAAAATAATTTTAAGAAAATTACAAAGTCACCACTTAATTTTTATTGAAGATATCAAGAAAACTTAAAGAAATTTTAAAGATTTAAAAACAGAAATAAATCTTTGAAATAAGAGAAACTGGGTAAGAGTTCAATTAATGCCTAAGAAGGCTTTGAAGGCATTAGGAGTGTCCATTTGAAAAACTATTTACCAAATAATTTTTGACTAACTTAAATGGCTAATTTTGTAGACACTCAATTTTATAGAAGATATCAAAACTATTAACCTAAAATGGCACGTATTCATCCAAATAAAAGTATTCTATTTGAATTAAAGAAAGATTCGTGTAAACTAAATTGCACAATTTTGAATTTAAGAGGAAAATAAATTAATGGTTTCGTGAGAAAAGTGGATTATGTCGTCGTTGTCCTGGTCGTTGTTGTTGTCATCGTCATCATCATTGTTTTAAAAATTATTAGTATTAGTATTTTTAGGAAAGTCAATTTTAGTATAAATGATAACTTTGGAAAACGATGTTAAGAGAATATCAAATTACGAGTATTTAATCAATTACGAAAAAGCTAGAATTTTCAAGAAAAAATAATTTCTTATGTTTGAAAAAAATTGCTTTAATCCAAATAGACTATTAGTCATATGAACAAAACAAATGTCATCTTGAAATAAAATACTTAATTTTAGAAGGCTTGTTTTAAGGAGAAAAATTGAAGGAACCAATTTAATTCATTTTTTATAAGATAAATTAGGTGAGAAAATTATATATTAAGTAAGAAAGTCAAAACAAAATAGAGTGGCAACAACATAAGGGGTAACATAGTTTAATTAAATAAAATTAGAGTGAACACAAATAAACAAGAATAAATACAAGAAAAAGGAGCAAATGAATAAGATTTGGGCCCCTGCTGGCCCATTAGCAAGTTGTCCAGCTTTTGGACCTCATTCTCATGGACTTTGGTCCATTTTATAATCGTTCTGAACTCATCAATCAACCTTGACCTTGACTCTCACTACGTACTCCAACTCTATCTATTAATGAAGACGTTTTATCTAATGAAGCAGGAAGAAGACTAGGAAAGCAATCGAACAGACAAGGCTCTGTAAGAGAAGAGCTAATATCTGGTATATTAGTTGTATATTACAACTTTCTTCCACTCATTTTTTCTGTATATTCAATGTAAATTGGGGTGTATATCCGCCCAATGTGATCCTTAACACTAGCATTTAAGGGTTCTTGACCCATTTTCCATCTTTGCAGCCTGTACATCAAGATCTCTCTTGTGTATCATCTGTATATCGCTTTAGATTAGTCCCAGACTTTAGCATGGAGTTTAGACTCGGAGGAATGAGACTTAGTCCCGTAGATCATGCAAGGATGGGATTCCTCATTGGACTCATTCGGGGGAAGTTCATACAATAAAGGAAATAAAGATTAGGATCTAGTTCATGGTCAAGGTCTCCAAATAAAATAAAATAAATTGTTTATTATTATATCTTCTAAGAAACACTTGAACTACATAAATAAACTTAAGGAACCAACCTTCACAAGATTACCAAAATGGGGACAAAACAAAGTGCAATAGACTTGCACTTATACGTAGAAATATAGAAATCGAAACGCAATTTTTATCAAGGTCAAAAATTAAACTGAACAAAAGTGCAATTTTTAGAGTCATAAGATACTATTAGGCACTAGGAATCAGAGGGGAAAAAAAGAAAAAGGAATGACACTCAATCATTGAAACATTGCTAATTGCATACGTGTGTTATCAAGGCTTACTGAAAACAAAACATGGCATAAAGAAGGCATTGGAACGAAATAGGAAATCATAGCAGTTAGGTATGTTTCGAACAAAGGACTGATTTGTCGAAAATCCAATAGGCAAGAAGCTAAAAATGTCAAGCAAATCTGCTAAAGTCTAGACCTTTCAGTATATTACTAACATTATCCTTTGTTGATATTCAACGTATTACCATCCAAACCAGTGAATATGGCTTTATCATTTGTGTACTAAAGAAAAATAATATTGGTAGCAATAGTTGTTTTTGTATTGCTTCAGAATTCAAGATGAGATTGTTGCAAATTACTTCATATTTAAGTCACAGAAAATCAACATTGAAGTAACTGAATTTCAACCACTGCAACAGTTAAGTCACAAAGCTGCTAAAGTCTAGACTTTTCGTAAGTAACAGATGCAAAGCTAGAAGACATTTTTTAGAATAAGAATTAGGCATGGGGACGAGCCCTATCATATCACGAGTTTCTTCTATTTAGAGTCAATAATTAATGATCTCAAGAGAAAGCTCTCTTCACTTTTTTTGACAGTTCCATATTCACAATTACTCAAATAAACTATAAAAGAAAGACCTTTGCATATTAGAACTCCTTCCAATAGCCTCTGTAGCATTTGTAAACCACTGGGACACTCAAAACACAACTCGATATTCAACAATTTCCATAAAAAAACCTGGATTAAGGAGAAGGAAAATAGTATGAAAGTAACAACAAAAGGGATGTCATGTGTCTGCTTACTTATACAAAATCCAATAACGAAATTATGCTAAATGTCAGCTAAAATAAAATGAGCGGTGACAACAAATGATTAAACGAACGTCGAATCACAACGATAAGCAAACCAGCAATAGAAACTAAACCAACATAAATGAATTAAGATGAGGAACAAATAATTACCTTTTTCCGAGTGGAAACGGAGACAAACGAGCTTATAACAATTAAGCTTCCACCACCAAAACTCAGATTCAACTTCACCAAGTTCAAACAAGTTCATCTAATTATGATTTATTTTTTTTTAGTTATCTTTTTGAATTCTTTGATTGCGTGGTATTAGAGAAATTCTCCTTCCGAATTCTCAATTTTCCCTAAAGAATCCTCCCTCTCGCCCTGAGAGAAAATTGGCCCTCAACCTCATGTATTTATATAAAAAATATTGATTTGGATTTAAGAAATAGTCGTTTTAGCGGGGAATGAGAGATTGATTGAGAAAGATGAAGGAAAATACCAGTATGAGGAAAACATATCCTTCAAAATTCGAATTCGAATTAATGGGTTCTTATTCGAATTATATTTTGGGGGGTGAGAAACACATAATCTTGAATCAAAAGTCAACAACGGTGGCTCTACGTCTGAGGATTTCAGAGATAAGATGGAGAGAGAGATTTTCGTGATTCCTTTGGTTGAGTTTGTCAGTTGGATATTGATGCCATTATTTACTGTTGATCATTAGAATCAGGTTCAGTGTTGTTGTACGGATAGAGGATGAAGCATACGGGTGTTTGTAGGGTCGGGTTAAGGGGGGTTGTTGGTCCTGGTGGGATAGGGTGTCATGTGGGCTGCTATTATGTTGAAGAAGAGGGAGGTTAAAAGGGTGGTTGGGCCGATTTGGCTTTGAGTTCTTGAATTTAAAAAAGGATAGTCCAATTAGAATTTTAGCCAAATTACATTAGTAATATAGCTGAAATTAAATTATTTGGAACTAAATTGAGACATAAATCGACTACTTATTAATTTAACGAGCTTTTCAAACTCAATAATTTTAAAATAAATATTTAATAAAGCATTATTATTTTATTTAAAAATTAAGAAATTAATTATGTCATCAATTTCTTATTTTATTTTATTTTATTTTATTTTATTTTATTTCAATCGACTCTGAGAAAAGCATAGTATTTGCAATTTGAACAAACTTTTCACACAAACTAAATTCTAAAATATTTCTTTAAGTGGGAAATATGTGATTCTATGTAATTTAACACGAAATATATTAATTTCACCTAAAATTCATAAGGCGGGCTTAGAATTTATTTTCAAATTAACTTAAGCAAATGTTTTAAAATTATTTGAAACTAAGAAACTCAAAACTAATTTAGAATGGGGAGAGCAAAAATTAGGTGTCAATAATGAGGAGAAGAGATTTTATGTTCACGGTTGAGGAGAATGTCTTCTACGAGTCTCTCCTTTGAAAGGTGTGATGAGATTCAGAAAAATAGATAAATTGAGCCCGAGATATATAGGACCATATGAGATACTTGATCGAATAAGAGGTGTAGCGTATCGTTTGGCACTTCCTCCTGAGATGTCTTTCATCCATCCAGTATTTTATGTTTCTATACTAAGAAAGTGTATATCAGATTCTTCTCGTGTGCTCGAAACACCGACCTTGCAGCTTGATGAGAATTTAACGTATGAGGAGTAACTAGTGGCTACTATTGATAGGCAAGTAAGAAACGGTCAAAGGAGTTTGTGTCCATGAAATTCATATGGAGAAAGCATACCATTGAAGAAGCCATTTGGAAATTTGAGAATGATATGCGTGTAAAGTACCCTCAATTGTTTCAGTCTGCAGGTATAAACTTGTTTAAATTTGGGGATTGAATTTTTTAAGATGGAGAGAATGTAATACCCAACATGAGAGAATATGTATTTATATTTTTATCAAAAAATAAAGATATAAATGAATAACTTTCCAACAAAGACTAAAAGTGGAAAAATATGAGTAAAATGAGTCCAAGGGACTAAAGCCCAAAAGGTGAGCCCCATATGGCAAGGGTAAAAAAGGGTTTAGGGGCTTTCATTGCTACAACATCCTAATAAGGGACGACCCGGTTCATACCTACTCTGTAGGTGTCGGGGAGGGGGGGACCGGTCCTGGCCTCACCTACGCGTCCTCACCCCAGCTTCGCTGGAGGGACGTTTCGAACCCCCGACCTAGGCACACCACGGCAAGCAAGCTTACAGCTGAGCCAAGGCCATCCCTCAACATCCTAATAGAAGAAAAAAAATTGTTTAGAGAGGAGAAAGAGATAAAAAGTACGGAACTTTGAAACAAGAAAGAAAGCATATGCGCCAGGAGAAAGAAAAATTCATAAGAGATTTCTTATGGACTTGGGGTAATCTTATTGTTTTCCAACTTTCTCATGATTCTTAGTCTAGATAATTTACATAGGTACCGAATAATTAATCATCAGAGACAAGTATAGAGCAGTAAGGTATAACTTTAGGATACAATATTAACGGAATTTGATTATATAATTTTGATGTGGCTTGAACATAGTGAGAATTCTATTAATTTAATTTAGTGTGATATTAATCATAATGGGTAACAGAGGTACTAATTGAATTAAAAAAACTAATGGTTAGAGTTAAAGAATTTAAGTCTAGTACTACTTGAATTGAGAGAGTTTGGAGATTCTTTATAATGGGTAAATCATAAAATTTTTAGCGCTGGGTAGTTTAAAGTAGTTCGATCTTAGCCTAAACGAAAAAAATTAACACAAGATATGACATGATTATAGATTTGATCGAAGGAAATCATACCAATTATTCGAGGTGACAATTTTGGTATTTCGACAAGTGTACCGTGAGTAATAACTTTACCATAATTTATATTTTCAGAACTTGCATAGTTTATACATGATTTTTAAAAACGATATTACTGAATGCTTTGAATTTACACATGGGGCAAGTCTTTTACTTGATATGATACTGAAATGGTTATTTGAGATCTTCTCACTGTTATAAGACATATTTATCATTATTTGAGACATGATTACTGATGTTATGAAAGTTCTTCACTTACTTAAGAAATAAGTATTTTGACATGTATTTTATTCAAGTTTATCTGCAATATGTTTGATATGAACTTAAATGTCTTGTATTATTTTGCAAATGTTTTCATATGAGTACTTACTGTTTACAAAGAAAGTATATATGGGAGTAGAACTTGATTTGAATCAGTAGCAAATGGTGGGTTCGTTAGGTCTGGTGCACCTTGTATTTACAGATTACTGTTACAACCCTCGCTAGTGGGAAGGTAGAACTAGCATACTGTGACTGATCTCCCTCGAGTAGGGACCTACTAATAAGATTTTGACTCCGTTATAAGGAATCCATTGTTATTGGCTATTTCTTGAATTATAATGCCACACTAATTACATGATTCATTCTTGGAAACCTCCCAAAGGTTAAGACTTGATGTGATGGTATTTATTGATTCTTATCAAATTGTTAATCGATTTCTGATATGATGGTTATTACTTTTTGAAAGAATATTATTTTATGATATTTTTTTATTTTCGTGCTAACCTGTTTATGACTTGTCCCCATTAAAATAATTGTGATTAAGTGTTATTACTTACTGAGTTAGCGTCTTACTCCTCGCTATTTTTTTCAGAGAACACGGATGACAGTGAGGATTTCATTAGTTAGAGCTTATGAGTTGGCATATTCCTTATGAGCCCCGCATTTGTTCGCGTGGGTGAAGACTTATTTATGTGTTATGATTTTTTTGAAACTCTTAGAGTCTCTCCTTAGTCATTTCCTCTATTAGTGTCATGAATATTCTTTCATATTATATACTTATGAAGTATTGACCTTCTTCTTACTTTTGGAGATGGATTTAATTTTATTACGTAGTGAATGAGCCATTGATGAATAGTGTATCTTATTTGGTGATGTTGAATAGTGGTATTGTGAATTCGTAAACAGGAGAAATTTTTGATAGGCTTAAAAATAGAAAAAACTCTATCTGATTTTCTATAGAATATTGATGAGGCTTTCTTTGGAGTTCTAACCTCCTTAGTGCCGGTCATGATTCTATTTTGGACCGTGACAAACTAATACCTTTGTATGGAGAAAGCACTTGAACATTAATTTTTCCTAATTTTATATTGAAAAAAAAAGTCAAGCTACTCACAAGCACAATTCTTTTATGGAACATGATCGAAAATGCTCCTCCATTCATTCATATATAGCATAAACATGACACTTTTCGTACTATTAAATATCTTGATATTTTTATGAAATATTTATATTCAAAACTAAAATTAGCCCAACCTACAAACAAAGTTGTTAATATAGCTATAGTTAATAAAATATATTATCTGACCATCTAGTTTATTAAAAATGATCGAAGTATACACTACATATAATTAAGTTGTACATATTGTGTATATTACTTATGTATATTATGTGTATAATACATGTATTAAATGCTTAGGTATGTATAGATATGTGTATTATATGTATAGGTGTGTCTACCATAGGTAAATATAAGTGGACTTAGCCCAATCAAAAATAAGAGAGGAGACCCAAACTATCTAACTCAGTAATGCCGTTTGCATATATTCCAAACAAACGGTTAGTGATGACCTAATATATTGTTATTTCCGTTTATACAAAAGATGAATATACTCTTGGGTCGTAGCTAGTTACAAGCTAAATTATTCATGTATTAAATTTTGCATAAGTAATATAATGTTTGATAACTTTTCTTTTCTTTATTTTTTTTAATCTCTCGGAGACCCGCAACTGCTATATTCCTTTAGGTGCGTACTAGGTAGCATTTCGCTATGTAACGACAAAAGACCCTAAATTTTAAATCAACACATAAATTTTCAATTTTGTTAATTCTATAAATACTTGGCGTTTTATAGTAGCATCGTGGCTAATCCTGTAATCCGCATAATAATAATTTTATGGAAGGTAAATTTTACCGTAAGCACTTTATATATATGTCCAGAAGGAAGATAGGGCAAAAACAGAAAAGTGAACTAATGGTGTAAGTAGGTGAAGTTTCTCTTCTTTTTTTGTTTCTCATCCGGTATCTGGTACTCGCATTGAAATCCGATTAATTCGAATTCGTACTGCGTGGGGCTCCATTCGAGGGGAAGCGCTTTCTACCAAGGGTTTTTCCTTACCCAGGGCTCGAACCCGAGACCTCTGGTTAAGGGAGGAGCAGTCTCATCCGCTGCACCACACATCCTTTGGTGGTAAGTGGGTGAAGTTTCTCGGTATATCCAATAGAATAACCACAACGAAAATTAAAATAAAATTTTATAAAAATGTTATCCTAAAAGAAATTACATTATTGAAAAGTCTTACACGTTTATACCCGTAATATTATTTTTATCAAAATTCTATCCTAAAAAAATTAGGGAAAAGGACATCTACTGACCATTTTTAAAATAAATGACCAGCATTTGATAATTTATCAAATAATGATCAGTCGGTCAAACTATTACCATTTACTAGTCATTGGGCTACTTTGGCCCTCTCTTTCCTTCTTGGGTCATTTCGGTCCACCTTTTAAAAGGTTATTATTATTATTTTTCTTTTAGTTTCGCTTTATTCATTTAAAAAGAAATGACCCATGTTTGGACAACAAATGACCTATGTTTGGGCTATTGGACCTAAGCTTCTTCGTACTCATTGATTTCAAGATGGAATATTTAAACAACTTTAAATACTCCGTCTTGGAATCAGTGAGTACGAAGGAGCTTAGGTCGAAGTTTCATAATGACCCAGTGAAGATGGCTGATATTTTGAAAAAAAAAAGGTTAAAAAAAAATTCCTTCTCCAAAAGCCACAAAATTACAAAAATATGAGAAGAAAAGAAAAGCAAAAGAAATTGCAGATGCAAGCAATGTTGTAATGATGATGTTGAAAACTCTTCCGGTAATGAATCGGAAGAAGGTAAGAAGGAAGAGGTATTTTTCGATGTATATGTAATATTATGTACTGATATGTATTTAGGGATTTCAGTAAAGTTGATATCATTTTAGGGTAATATGTATTTTGGTGAAGCTGATATGTATTTACTGATATGTATTTTGGTGAAGCTGATATGTATTTACCGATATGTATTTTGGTGAAGCTGATAGCTTAAATATACATTTTGGGGTAATATATATTTATTTGTATTTATATGTTAAATCCATAAGTTAATTTGCATGTATGAAAAATACATTTATATATGAACTATTTATGAAGAAGTATTTGCCTATATGTAGTTTTTTATAATTGTTATGTATTTTTAGTATATTGCAATGTTGAAATATACATTTGGATATTCTGTTTGTTTAAATATGCAGTTGGGGTTATGGATTGTATATGGTTACATATGCAGAGTGCCTTTCTTATGGACAAGCCGTTCCTTCGGTTGAGTTCAATCCCAACGTACTTCGTACAAGATATGTTTTACTATTGTGGAACTATGGTATGAGAAAACAAGAAGCAAAAGTTTAAAATGACGATGAAGAACCATTGAGGCCTATTAGGGAAAGAAAGATAACAAGTGTCAAAGAAGTATTTGAAGTCTGATTGTTGATGATTTTATTCTATTTTGTATTTGACAAGATTTAACTGGATGTTGATAGTAATTTAGTGCAGTAGTTTTTGAAACTTATTTTTTGTTTTGATATTAATGAAAGTTAATCATTTTAGTCTTTTATGTTGAATATGTTTTCGATAATTATATAGTATGTGTTTTATTCAAGTTTACAGTTCTATATATAAGGATGCAGTTTACACTTCAATATATACATATGCAGTTTTCAGATTTATCTTCAAAATACATATGCAGTTTACATTACATAAACGTGTTTAATACATATAAGGTTTCACATATACTTATGTACTGTATATATGTATTTTAAGTTGATTTATATATGTATTTTATTCTGTGTTCGTATAATTTCAAATACATATGCTGTTTTATATATGTATTTTTCTCTGTTTTCATATAATATCAAATACATACTCTGCTGGATATATGTATTTTACTATGTGTTCACATAATATATAGTTTACTCTGTGTTGCTATAATATATATTTTAGCAAATATATTTAGCCAAATTCATAAAAAAAACTATATTGTTAACTGTGACGCCTAATACAAATAGACAACTATATAAGTAAATATTATAACAGAGGTTGAAATACATAGAGGCGACAAATATATTTTCGCATACACATCTTTTGTAAATAATTATGGGAGACTGGGCATGTATTTGATATCAGAAATACATAGAGATCATCATATTTGAATAACAAAACAGTTATCAAATACATTTACCCAAAAGCATATATTTTTTTAAAGCAAAAGTATATGTATTTTCATTCAAAGTTAGAAATACATAACTGTATTACTTATTTTCATTTATAATTCATTATAGTAAATGAAACATAAATGTCATAAAACACGTTTAACAAATGAGTTTATTATACTGAAAAGTGTAAAATAAATTATAAAGCAAGAATACATTAGAACAAATGTATCATTTACGATATTTTCTACACGAAGGTCGATTGTGATCCTTAGACCCACAACCACTACATGAATTGATATTCTTCTTTTCAAACATATCTCTTTCCAATTTTTCACAATCTTTCTTTGCAGGTCTTCCAGGAGGTCGTTTGTACTTTGGACGCAATACTATTTTACCAAGTATGCTATATGGAATTATCCAGTCATCTATGTGTGGTAAAGGATAGATTGGAACATAATACATTTTCAAGACTGTTTTTGGCTTATATAGATTCCAACAATATGGTCCCTTGGTGAAATTCTTGCTATCCAAGACCGAACAAGCATGTGCACAAGGTATCTTATCTAGTTGAAATGCATGACATGAACATATTTTTTCCTTGAGGCAAACAATAACATATTTCTCTCTGTCAAGCACCGTGTAAATATACTCTGTGGCTGGTACAACTTGTTATTATTTAAAAAAAAAAAATTTAGTCAAACGCAAATCTATAAATGTATTGCTACAAACAGATGCGAAATGTATATTTGATTTTTTGGAAACACAGCTGCAAAATACAAATACACATATTGCTTACTGCATATGTATTTTTTTACTTACTGCATAGGTGTACTTATAAATACAACTACAAATAAATTCATACCAACAAATATCACAAATATACATATTGCTTACTACATATGTATTTTCTTACTTACTGCATATGTGTGCTTATAAATACAACTACAAATAGATTCATACCAACAAATACCATAAATATACATATTGCTTACTGCATATGTATTTTCTTTCATGATAGAGATTAATGCATATGTATTTAACAGATAACATTGATTACTGCATAGTGCTTACTGCATATGTATTTTTTGAAAAAACAAAGAACATTGATTACCTTAATTTTTTGTTAAAGCACATACGTCCATAGCTATTTATGCATACAACTACAAATAAATTCATACCAACAAATGCCACAAATGTAAATGATCATACCGTCATACGAGTACACGCTACAATTACATACACAACCAAAATGTTTCGTTGAAAATACAATTACAATATATTTGTACAACGTAAAATACAGACACAGCCACAACATTCATATTCGAACAAAATCAAAATATCCATAATCGAACCTTACGGAAATACGAATATAATCTTAAATTTCGAGAATCAGAACTCCAAAAAGTCGAGTTTGAGCATTTTGAAAAATAAATTTTGATCACTATATTGTTCGATCAGTTCAATTTACTGTTGCATTACTTTTTTTTCGAAATTTGTTTATAAAATATTCAAAAATAATTTAACGAAGAAATAAAAAAATTGAACGAAACATCAGTAAGTGCTCAAAAAAATTGAACGAAATAACAGTAATGATTCAAAAATAATTCAGAACGAAATTTTTTGATTGATTTCAAACAACTGATGAAATTCATATAACCGTAATTCAGAAATTTTTTTGATTGATTTCAAACAACTGATGAAATTCATATAAGAAAATAATATTACGATTAAATACCTTCAACAACAGTAATGGTTTAATTTGAATTTTCGCAGATATTGAAGAGAAGAAGTTTCAGTTGAATTTGATTTTGATTTTTTTGGGATGAAAAAGATAATGTCAAACTGAAATTTGAATTTTAATTTCGATTGGTAACAAATAACGAAAATCACGTTAATTAAGATGTACTACTGAAAAAGGAATCTCCACATTTAATTAATGGATAATTATACCATATTTAACTCAACTTATTTGATTTAAATATGAGCAGTAAAACGATTTATATATGTATTTTTATAGTAATAGTTTCTTCAAATACAAAATACAACTTGCTAGCTTAAGTAATTATAAAAGTGTTGCTATGAATCTCATAATTATGATCTTAAGTATGTTATTTATGAATTTTTTCCAGAAGAAAAATATACATGTTAGGATGATTATAGGATTATACGTGCTAAAGTAATTGACACTAAAAATTAAATAATAAAATAAAAAAAGACAAAAAAAGAAGAAGAAGAAGAAGAAGAAGAAGGAGGCAGTAGCGGCCGACGAAAAGGCCGGAATGGCTATCTTTGGATTGCCAAATCAATGGTTATTTTTGATGGAAATAATTTCAACCGACAGACAATTTGTGTCCTTTCGCCAAAAAATTACACTATTAAAAATCTTACCCGTTTTTACCCAATAGATTATATTTTATCAAAATTCTATCATGAAAAAAAATCACTAATCAATATGGAAAAGTCTTACACGTTTTACACAATACTTCAAGAGTCACAAATTCTTTGTAACTATTCTTCAACTTCTTGTGGTCGGTTTTATTTTAGTTATTAATTCTCGATTTTATTTTAGTTATTAATTCTCCGAAAATTCAGTATATTAGGGTATGATTTTATACACTTGCATAAGAAAATTATGATTTCAATAATGAAGTCCTTAAGTCAAACAATATTGTAGCAATTATGATTTATTTGACTTGAAACTTTCTAGATCATTTGAACATCATGCGAGAAGACATTAACTTATTCCATGCATCCCACTTTAATTGCATCATAGACTAAAAATTACTTCTAATTGATAAAATAGTTTATAATAAAATTTACTGTTAGATACTTTCTTCCGTCATTTAAGAATCAGATTAAGTTCATTTAATGGTAACCACACACACCATATATATACTTACATGTATAGATATAACTGAAATTATATGGAGATTATAATATGAGTTGAAAGTTTAGTGAAAACAATTTCTTTATCTTTGATGCATGAATAAGGTTTACGTACATTCTACCTTTTTTAAACTCCATTTTGTGAAATTATATTGAATATGTTGTTATTACTGAAATTATAATACGAGCTTTAAATTGTTACTGAAACTATGTCAGTTTTAAATTTATTATCTAATCCCCCCTCCTCCCCCCACCCCACCCACTCAAGAAAATAAAGAAAGAAAGAAAGAAAGAAAATAAATTTATTAAAAATATTTATTATTATTTAAACTCCATAATATAATCTCTTTATTATAATTTCAATATAATTTATTCTCTAATTAGATAAACTCTTACTATATATTAAACTAATATTGAATAAGTATACATACCCACTTCCACGATCACAACACATCTTATTTAGACCGCATAAAACGGCATTATGTCCACCTTTAAAGAATTACAACAAAGTATAGACAAGCTCCACGTTTTGACATTTTAGAAAAGAAGAAAGTAATTAATGGTCGACATAACAAAGTATTCAAATTTATGTGAGCTGAGAATTTATCAGAAGCATATGTATATCTTCAGAAGATTAAAATGAGGTTGTTGTACACCACTCTTTCTCTTGTCTCATTTGTGGAAAGTACACTCGATATATTGTTACTATTGATGTTATTGTATAAGAAAATATTCATATACATTCATTGATTTTTTAACAAAAAATCCTTCTCTTTTAATTTTGTTTTAGAAAAATGAGAAAGTGTCGTAATTATGAAAACACACTCATTAACAATTAATGGTAGGGTTGTCGACATCGAGTCGTAACTGATAATTCAACATAGTTAATTGATTTATTGGTAACAGATTTATATATATAATAAATGATAGTAGTTAATTTAAAATTAAGCTATGTGACATCTTGATAACTAGTTACTTGACATTTTATAATTAAAAAATTATTTTATTAATTATTTAATAGTATTTCATATCTATATTATCTATAATCTATAATATATTAAAAGCCTGAAGGTCCTTTGAAAAGTGAATTGAACTTTTTGCCCTTCATTAAAATAATTCGCTTTAGACAAAATTATCTTTTACCCTTTTCCCTCTAATTAAATTCTATAAAATAAATATACTAAATTTTCCTACAAACACCCATTTTTTTTTTTTTTTGTAAAATTTTCCTTACCAAATTTAGCTACTTTGGTTCCTGCTTTCTTGCAAACACCCGGTTTTTTTTTTTTTTAATTTTCCTTACCAAATTTAGCTACTTTGGTCCTACTTGATTTACAATTAAATCCACCTTTTTTTTGGTTCCTACTTGGTTTACAATTAAATCCACCCTTTTTTTGTAAAATTTGCCTTCCACCGTTTTCCATTTTTAAAAATTCAATTTGGTTCCTACTTGGTTTACAATTAAATCCTTTCCAAATTTAGCTATAATTTTTTTTAATCCTATTTGATTTCTACTTGGTTTCTTTCAACCAAGAAACATACGGCTTTTTCAGTCTTCTATATAAACAACTGTCATCTTTTATTGTTTTTCGTCTCATCATAGTTTCAACAATTTTATTTCCAGATTTTTTATCGTTATATCATCTCTCCCTTTTTACATTGTTAATTTAAACACAATATTACTTGCTATGCCAACTTAAATTGCTTAGTTTAATTTAATTTAGTGTGTAGCTTAATGTGACCTATTAATTCAATATATTATGAATTCTACCTTGTTATCGTTCTATGTGTCATTTTAATTATTATAATTTCTGTTGCTCATAACTAACTTCTTTATCTACCCGCCTACCAAGAAGATTCATATATTCAGGTATCATTCTTCTCATCTCACAAATTTACCTCTATTATGAAATTTTACGTTCTTATCGTTCTAACTTTTATTTTCTTAAAGATTATTTAATGGATCCTATCACCGAAGTTGTGAGTATCAACACTTTGAAGCCAAGGGATTATATCTGGATGATCAAAGTCTTGGTCATCGGAAGCGGCCCAACGAAGCTGTTTAAGAATGGAGGCGGTTCTCGAAAAATGGTGATATTAGTTGATGAAGAGGTAATTAAATTACTCTTGAATTAATTTATCCCACTTGAAAAGCGGAATAAAATAATGTCACGTTTAGTGGAACAACTACACGTTATTCTTTTTACATTTAGTAGTTGGTCGTTCCGTAGCTATTTACTGATAACTAAAAGTAACCTCATGATTGCTTCATACACATCAACAAATACATATTTCTCACTTTCTGTTTTACTCTTATATCTATCAATTTCATATTATACTTTTTTTTTTCAGCGTACAAAAATTAATGGTACACTTTTCAATGAACATATTGAAACGTTTGAACATTCTTTACAGCAATTCAAAGTTTGCTATATCATAAACGGTCGCATTACTGGGGTCAATCCTAATTTTCAATCCGTTAATAAGGACATTGAACTTGGATTCTTAACCTCCACTATAGTTCAAGAATGTCACAGCCCTTTTTCTACATTTTTTTTTTCTAAGAATTTTATTTCATTCGAAGATGAAAAATTGCATACCAAAGAAACAATAGTAGGTAATTCCTTTAACTTTCATCAAGTAATTACCATTGTCATAAATTCAACTTTTTATTATTATTTATCTACTCATACATACTTAATATTTTTTTCAGATATATTTGGCATCTTCGTCAGTTCTAAGTTGTTCACAAAAGGCATAATCCGAAGAGAAATAGTACTTATGAATGAAGAGTAAGTTAAACTTAATTTTTTTTACGAAACGAAAGTGTTTGTATAATACATAAACTGTCTTATTAATTTACTAATTTAATCTTATTTTCTTTGTTTGAAAAATAAAGATGTGACAGAAAAACTATCACATTATGGGATGAATTCTCTAAAATAAATGACGCGTTGCTAGAAAAGTTATCTGTAGAAAATTCTGTCATGGCATTTTGTGATTTAAGGATTACATTATATCAAGGTAGGTACTATCTTAGCAATTACAACATTTACACTAAATACTGTCTTATTTTCTTCTCCTAACATTTTATGTTGCAGGAAATTTTGGCCTATCTTCTACCTATGTCAGTAGTATGTGTGTGGACCCCACATTTGAGAAAGTAACGTCTCTCCAAGAATGGTAATATGTCTATTCATATTCATGCAAACAAATTATAGTAGACTACTTTTATTATAATACACTAAGTAACAAACATGCAGGTCTATTTCCCAGAAGAAAACTCATAATGATATTACTTTACTGCCAACTAAACAAATTAAAAGGGCCAAAGAAATGACAATTGGTGAAATCGCATATTGTTTATCTTGTGATAAAGAGGTACTATTTTCAATTACAATAATTTAATGTTTTATTTTTGTCTTAGTATGACGCCTAACTTTTCTTTCTTCTCTGTAGGTTAAGTATGGCAAATTTACCGCAACTATCGCATCTATAGTGAATAGTGATGAACCCTACTATGATTCTTGCACCAATTGCTATAAAAAAGTGAAAATCAATGATAACATTGCCAAATGTCCTGGCTGTCCCACCGAAAAAATTACTTATGCGGACAGGTAACACACATAACAACCATCAAATTACTTTCAGCCATTTGAAAATTCAGAAAATGAGATAAATGTCTAATTTCCACTGACTTTACAGATTTCTTCTAAAAGTTGATGTATTTGTTGGGGATGAACGTTGTTCTGTTACATTGTTTGAGGCTGTAAAATACTTGATTGGTTGCGATGTTACAACATATAAGCAATCAATTTTGGAAAAGGTCATATTACACTATTCTTTAACATCAAGCACTAAAATAATCTGCTTTATTTTGAATTCAACGAATTATCCTTTGCTTAATTAATACATTCTTTTCATTGATACAGAAAGAGGAATCCTCATTTTATCAGAACTTGATGCTAAGTATAAAAAAAGGCTTCACATTTCTTATCAAAATTAATGCAAAAAGTGAAGGAGATCGAGCAGGCAGGCACTTCATTGCAGAAGAAGTCCAAGAAGTTAAAAAGATTGTTACAATTGACATAGTAGATGAAGACGTCAACTCAGAAAACTCAGTCAACGAAATCAGAAAAAATGAAAACCCTGATGACACATTGTCTCATAAAAGAATCAAAGTAGAAAAGGATTAGTCATTTTTTTTCTCTAGGAATAGGTTAATATTTTTTCAGTCTCGATAGTTAATAGGTAGTTCTTCATTCTTTGTTCTTTTTCCTGTTCTAAACACTAAGCAAATTCTGTTGGCATAACAAATAATATTGATTATTAGATCTTTATCTAACTTCATCTATCTATACACCATTTATTTTCACTTACTTATAATATGTTTTTAGTAGCTTATTCTATATAGCAGGTTATTATTCGTTAAGCACATGGCACAAGGTAGCTTTTAAAACTAATTGATGCATATAATACTTTAATTCATTTTTCATCTCTTTTTATCACTTTAATAAATAATTTTATTATTTTTTCTATATAGATCAAGCAAAAGTTAATAAATTTATTTGAATGCATAACAACTATATTGTTGCACTTGCAACAAATTTAAATGCTGCAATCAACAATTCTGATGAACAAGAAGATTCAGGTACCCACTTTAAATTTAAATCTTCCATAATATAGTTTTGACTAGATAGAGAAAACACATAAAAAAACAGTAAACTTAGCTCTCTACTAACAATAATAAATTCACTCCTTTACAAAATAGAAATACATTTACCAATAATAAGAAATTAACTAGATGTTCATTACTAACCTCAAAGAAGATAAGGGAACCCTTTTAGTGTAGAGATTTTATTTTTGCTAGCAGCTAAGACCTACAAAAAAATATGCGTACTATAGGTTCTAACCATACAAGCAGCAATAAGGAAAAAAACATGAAAATGAGATATTAACCTGTAACCGAGGTTGACTGGCCATTGAAAGAAACTTCAACTTATTCTGAACAATAAGTTATTACTACTGCATAATAACATGTATCTTCTCATCGTCCAAATTTTCACCATTCAACTCTTTGCCCTGCATATTCAACTTAACATTCCCCTCAAGATAGTTGTTCATCTTCTCTAATACCATGAATGAATAGATCACAATCATCAATATCATCCCCAACCGTCTCAACAAATCATCCTTCACTGTAAACATCACGATTACAAAAATTTTTACCCAACCAAAAATACTTAAAAATTCATGTTCTTTCATAATAACACCTTTCTCAAAATTCGCTTTTACCTTTTTTCCTGAATGATTTGGTAGAAAGATTACATTCTTTTTAGAGACCAATTAAAAGGGACCCAATTATGCAGTATATACCCTTTCTGCATATAGAATGGCTGATTATCAAGTTAGAAACTTTCTACACTAAAAGGGTAATTTATAATGTTCAAAAACTTTCAAGTCAGAAACTTTGACAATTATGCAGTATATCACAGTTAATGTCCCTTACATATGCAGTATTGCCAATTTAGATGGTTGGGCCATTTTGTGATTTTGAAAAGTCCGAGCAACTTAACCTGCAAGTATATTGAGAAAATGAACAAGCAGAAACCACAGATGTTTTGATGGAATCTCAATTCCCAGAAACTTCCTTAAAGCTAGATATCTTCTCAACTTTTTTTGCTGGAGTAATTCAACTTTTTTGAGTAACATTAATCTTTTTTAAAAAAAATTATTAACTGTGATCACAATTTAGACGGTATAAATGTATAGGAGCTAACTATTTTTTGCACTTGCTGCATCTTCTTGATGCATATCAACCAATCACTTCATTGAAAAAAAAGGTCTCTACTGTCTACGACAAACACTTGAGCCAAGAGTCTTTCAGAAATAGACTCTTTACCTCTCCGAGGTAGTGGTAAGATCTGTGTACACTTTACCTTCCCCAGATCTCACTTGTGGAATTTTGAGATTTTACTAGGTATGTTGTTGTTGTTATTGTACTGTACGAAAAAAGCAAACTACAGAGTCACAACTGCAATATCTTCTTCTTCTTCTTCTTCTTCTTCTTCTTCTATTTCGAGGGGTGAGGGAGGGCATAGGTGAGGATAACATTTTAGCATATAAAACGAGCATCAACGTTAACCATGAGTTCAAAAAAGAGGTCCTAATTAGAACCATAATAAGACACAAAGTGATGAAACATAAGAATAAGATATCACAACACATACTTCCACAACCCATTTCTTGCACCTACAGACTCTTTTTTAGCTGATAATTAGCACTAGATCCCAAAAAAGTAGTGTCCTATGTATCATGTGATGTTTAAGGTTAAAAAATGCATAATTACCTGATCTTCCACTGCATATAAAATAACAACAATACATGGTAGACAGTAACAAACAGTTGGTAACGCTTATCTAACAAATGAGCATCTATTCTGTAACAATTTTAGTCACCAGGGATATGTTCCTAAAGTCATAAGAGTCCAAAAGTAACACTATTATATGCTAGGTGCAACAAAATGCATGTGTAAAAATGTCGACAATGCCTGCATATAAACCCAAAGTAATATAATATCAACTACAATGGCTAGCTTGGAGTGTATGATTTATAGCAAAATTTGGAAGATTCTACGTTTTAATTCATCCCTCTTTCCCTTTTCTGTATCCTATCATACAAAAAACTGTCAAAGTAATTGTGTCTTATCCCTGCAGTAATTGCATATAGACCATAAAAAAAAATGAAATCAATACGCGAGGAAATAAGGGATACTTTACCTTTTCTATATGACCAATAGTATTGCTGTCTGTAACCTTATTGACATGTTGATCGGTAACATGAAAAACTGTTAATGTTAAAAATAAATGAAATTAGTACATATTTTCCCAACTGAGTTTCCTAAGTCTTTAGAATATTATATGCAGCTAAGGTCTGCGTACACTTTACCTTCCCCATATCTCACTTGTGGGATTTTGAGATTTTACTAGGTATGTTGTTGTTGTTATTGTACTATACGAAAAAAGCAAACTACAGAGTCACAACTGCAATATCTTCTTCTTCTTCTTCTTCTTCTTCTATTTCCAGGGGTGAGGGAGGGCATAGGTGAGGACAACATTTTAGCATATAAAACGAGCATCAACATTAACCATGAGTTCAAAAAAGAGGTCCTAATTAGAACCATAATAAGACACAGTGATGAAACATAAGAATAAGATATCACAATACATACTTCCACAACCCATTTCTTGCACCTACAGACTCTTTTTTAGCTGATAATTAGCTTTAGATCCCAAAAAAGTAGTTTTCTATGTATCATGTGACGTTTAAGGTTAAAAATTGTATAATTACCTGATCTGCCACTGCATATAAAATAGCAATAATACATAGTAGACAGCAACAAACAACAATTCCAATGAGACATACAAAGGCAACACATATAACAACAAAGAACACATCGAATGCTAGGAATGTGAGACAAAGCCTGCAAAGAACCCAAATAAACATCACAAGAAAGTAAATAACAACAAATACAGAGACCAGAGATTCGCTTGGGACAAACCAGTAAATTGAGGTGCATCATAGGTTAACAACAATGAAGAGTATCAAAAATGAAGAAGAATAACTACGTACCCAGTATATTCCCACAAAGTGGCTATGAAAACTGAATAATACAAAACTAACCAACACTTTCTGTGGATTCTTTCTGTGAATCCAGGGGCAAATGTATGCCTTTTGTCCCGTGCTGATACATATTAGCTCTGTTGCATAATCTACCAATAACACAAATCGCCGCTCTAATCTTGTCATTGCAGATCTTTAAAATGCAAAATGATAACATATTTATCAGATTCCTCCAATTTTGAATCAAACTGAATGTAGTGTTTACTTCTTTTTAAAGGTAATAAAAGGACTAAATCCATAGAAGATCTCGATATTGAAGAAACAAGGCCAACAAAAGACGCAAAATCTATTGGTTCCTAAAGGCTCTATCGCAAAGATGTGAAATTGAAGGTAATGCAATACTATTTTATTAATTTAAGTTACTTACATTCTATTTTTGCTCGCTTTATTATTTATTAACATTTCTAACATTTTACACAATAAATTTAGGTGAAATTGACTACATACCATCAATACCGTGTATTCAAAAGTTGAAAAATGTTCCTGAATGCACTTATTGTCATGCTATGAGATTTCAACACGAGACTCCAACATTTTTGTTGCGACAGTGGATCAATAAAACTTGCAAATACTGCAGTTCCAACTCAATTATATGATTTATTCTTCTCTAAATCTAAAGTAGCAAAAGAATTTCGTAGACACATTAGAGCATATAACAACATATTTGGATTTACATCTTTTGGTGTTAAACTTGACAATGATTAGGCATCTTCGCGAAAAAGGAGTTTATACATTTCGAGCAAAGGGTCAAGTATATCATGATCTCCCCTCATTACTACCCCATGATAATAATCCATGCTATTTTGAGATGTACTTTTTTGATACAGAAAATGAGTCACACAATAGGATTTCAAAAGTCAAAGAAACCAATTTATCTGAGGAAGTTTTCGCAATAATTAAACAAATTATGGATGGCAATCCTTATGCACAATTGTTTCGCTAGCTAAAGGATCACTCAAACTTTAAGGATTTAGAAATTTGAATTGTTTCCACTGCTAAATTAGATCAACGTGTCTATAATAAACCATCAGTAGATCAAGTTGCTGCAATTTGGATAGTTTTCAGGATGCACGTTGGGTTGCTGCACCAGAAGCACTATGGAGAATTTATGAATTTGATCAAAGTGAAATGCAACCTCCTGTCATTAACCTTCAACTACATCTTCCAAATAAACAAACAGGTAAACAATTAGGATTCCTTAAGCTATCTGAATTCTACATCATTACCCTTCTGATAAAACAGTCATAAAATTCAAATTGTAATAAACTGTTTTAGCTATGAATTTATCATGAAAAGAAATACATAAAATTATGTTGTATAGAATATTTTGTTAATCTTTTTAATATTGTTTGTTCACATTATAGTGTGCTATTGGAGCAACCAAAATTTGAAAAATGTTGTTGCTTAGGAATATGCCTCAAAAACCATGTTCACCGAGTATTTTCACAAATGTTCAATAGACAATGAAGTGCGTAAATACATATACAAGGAATTTCCAAAGTACTATATTTGGAACGCTCAGGGTAAGATTTGGACGCAAAGAAAAACAAGATCAGTAATTGGTCGAATTGCTATCGGTAAGAAATTCAACACGACCACTCTTAATATTTGTGACTATTCAAATATCATTTATTTACTCTTTCTTCTTTAATTCACAGCTAATCCAGCATAAGGCGAAAGGTATTATTTGAGATTATTATTAAATCACGTACAAGGACCGACTTCGTTTCAATACTTGCTAACTGTTAATAGAAGGTTGTGTGACACGTTCAAAGAAGCTGCAAAAGAAAGAGGTTTGCTCGAGTCAGATAACAACATTTCTGAATGCTTACGCGAAGCTGTCGTCTTCAAAATGCCATCGGCTCTTAGAAATTTATTTGCAACAATATTGGTTCATTGTAATCCGATGGATGTTAGAAAGCTATGGGATACATATTATGATGACATGTCAGAAGATTTTAAGAGAATACATAAAAATTATCCTACTGCTCAACTTCAATGCACACGGAAAAACATTAACCATTTCTTAGAGAGCATGGGTAAGAGAATTGAAAATTATGACATACCTAGACTTGAACAAAGTATGGATGATGAAATTATATCAGAATGCAGAGAAATAATGGAAGAAGAGTCTATAATAGTGCCTTCAGAAGATTTGAATACACAAACAAAGTTAAATCGCGAATAAGAGCAAGCATTCAAGATTATATTACAAATGTTAGAATCTGTCCAATCGAGATTATTCTTTGTTGATGGACCCAGAGGAACCGAAAAAACGTTCCTATATAGTGCATTACTTGCAAATATCAGATCTAGGGCCATGATAGCATTAGCGATGGCAACAAGTGGTGTAGCATCGGCTCTTTTATCGGGAGGTCGTACGTCTCATTCTAGATTTGAGATACCGCTTCAGACAACTGATACAACAGTCACACGCATGTCAAAGCAGAGTGGTAGAGCTAAATTAATAAAAAAAAGCCAAGCTGATTATCTGGGACGAAACGCCTATGGCTAGGCGTTGGACAGTTGAAACAGTTGATAGGAGCTTCAGAGATATACTGGATGTTGACGCACCCTTTGGTGGGAAAGTAATGGTTTTCGGAGGTGATTTTCGTCAGGTATTACCAGTAATTCCAAAATCTACAAGGGTTGAAATGGTAAATACAAGTTTGGTAAAGTCGTACTTGTGGCATCAGATGAAAAAGATTAAGTTAACAAGAAATATGAGGGCGAGAACAGATTCATCATTTAGTGAACTTTTACTACGCATAGGTAATGGGGAGGAGCCTACAATAAGAGATGATTTGGTACTACTTCCAAAATAATTAGTTATTGAAACTAAGAGTGATGGTACTGGAACAGATGGTTTAATAGAGCAAATATTTCCAAAGCTGGATAAAAATGTTGATTCTGCAAAATACATGACTGAATGTGCTATCCTAGCTAGCAGAAATAAATATGTTGATCAGCTAAATGAAATGTTAATTTCCAGATTTCCTGGTGAAAGCAGAACGTTTCTTAGTTTTGATTCTGCAGAGGATGATACCAACAACTACTATCAGGAAGATTACTTAAATACTCTAACACCAAACGGTCTACCTCCACACAGGTATCTTTTTCCATATTTAGTAATATACAATTGTATTATAGATATCAAAATTCTGTCTAATAACAACAATTAGAAATATTTCAATGCTCGAGCAATATAGGATAAAACCAAGCTACTAAAAGACTATTGAGAAAAATTGACATTCTTTTACCTAGCTATCGAATTGTTTTGCCAAGAATGGATCAGACTCCCGGTATCCACTTCATAGCATGATGGATTCTGCTCATAGAAATAATATTGTCTTCACTAGAGAAGCCAGAATATCAATAAATTCGCTATAATTCTCAGGGACCATGATCTGGAGTATAACAAAATAGTCATAATGAGCAAAAATTGTTATAACATATAAGGTAATACAAATTGAATATAAAGTAACACAATATAATTATGCAAAAAGTATATAGCGATCACAATAATACAAATTAATCTAAATGTCTGTATACAAATTATAAAGCCTTGAAATATAAAAATCATAAGACATTGGTTATACTGAAATATGTTCTAATTTGACTTAACTGACAGAATTTTACAGTGAAGTAAATGTCTGTATACAAATGCTAAAGCCTTGAAATATAAAGATCATAAGACACTGGTTATACTGGAATATGTTCTAATTTGACTTAACTGACAGAATTTTACAGTGAAGTAAATTTCTGTATACAAATGCTAAAGCCTTGAAATATAAAGATCATAAGACGCTGGTTATACTGGAATATGTTCTAATTTGACTTAACTGATAGAATTTTACAGTGAAGTAAATTGATAAATTGTAGCATTTATTAAAATATCTTTCACTTATATGCAGATTGGTGTTGAAAAAAATGTGTCTATCATGTTACTGAGAAATTTAGATGCTTCCAACGGCTTATGCAATGGCACGAGAATGATATGCAGAGGTTTTGACAATAATGTCATATGTGCAGAAATAATGATGGGCCAAAATGCTTTTAAGTATGTCTTTATTCCACGAATTCAGCTATCACCTCCCGAAAATGAAGGTTATCCATTCAAATTCATTAGAAAACAATTTCCAGTGTGATTGTGCTTTTCAATGATGATAAAAAAATCACAAGGAAAAACAATACCAACTGTTGGACTGTACTTGCCGCAACACATTTTTTCACATGGTCAGTTATATGTTGCACTTTCAAGGGGAATATCAATGACAACAACAAAGGTTTTGGTCAGGATGGAATAGCCTAAGCGAAGAAAAGGGACATACACCAAAAACATCGTCTATAAAGAGATATTAGGTTAGTTACAATACATGAAAATGCATGATACAAATATTTTTATACACTTCCAAATATACTATAACTCACTCACGTCAATTATTCTTTTTTATAGGTTCAGAAGATACGTAGTGTTGATAGGAATACACTTACACAGTGTTGATAGGAATACACTTGCACTTTGAAAGATCTTTAATCAAACGAAAACTAATTTAGAATCAGTGTGCTACTGAGAACTAAATTCAAACAAGCCTGCAGTCACTTGATTTTAATTTTTTCCTTATGATTTTAGTAGAAAACAGATTATTGGTTCCCCTCCACAGTTTTGTACATGTTTATTAGTATTAATATTAGTATTTTTATTACTATAATCATATAGCTAGCATCGAAGAAATAGACTATGTATGCATGTGTAAAGTATTGGTGGCTCCTATGTTCTATCCAAACTTAGACATTTTAAAGCAGCTTTAAGTATTTACATATACTAGCATTTTTGCATTAAAAGGGATTCAACTAAAGGGTTCATACCTATGAAGAGAATCATTGGCATGGTCTCTGCCTTTCATGAAGTAGACATTCAAATTTAACGTCCAAGCTATTGTCTGCACTTCATGAGCATATTCCTCATTTCCAAACACGTCCATATTAAAACCATCAAGGTCACTTTTATGCTTTGCTAACAGGTCTATCAACTCCCTATAGCCTTTCGCCCAAACCATTTTTCCTAAGAAGTATGCACCTTTAGAGAAAACTTGCTGACCACTTTGCCTTTCTGCGGCCATTTTTCTCCAATTTTTAGAAAGTTCGGGTTTACACCATGAACATTGCAGACCACAGACCTGGGTAAATCCTGTGTAATAGGAGAGAGGATGTGATTTGAACTGTCATTATATATAATTTAAATAGAATATTTATACAATGAATGATTAATGGGTAGTAAAGAAAGAAAACTGACCTAGCAGCAGTATTGAACCCCACTGTAACCATGAACATCAACCCATTCACTGCCATGCTACAAATAAAAAAAGTAAAAAGATACTATTTAGTTCATTGTCAAGTCATTTTTAACTTTTCATGACAAAAGAAGTGGATCCACAATTTAAAGCTCAGTGTATGCGTGTAGAGTACCATTGCAATCATTTCTCCCTAGCGACAAAGGATCAAAACTCTGTATAAATACATGTATCAAAAAATAGTATATATGTATGGTTTGAGTAGAAGGCAATGGGTGTAAAATATTGACCAAGAATATCTGGTTCACTTGAATCACAGACCCTCAGTAAAAGATCTGCAGGTTGTGTTTCTTTTAGCTGTTCATACGGAAATAGGTATACCACCTGAAATTTTTATCACCTTTGCGAGAAGTAGGGGTGATTTAGAGCCTCATCAACACTTCATCGATCTTCCTGAAATGAAAGATGCAGTCCAACATAATACAAAATCAACAGCCCAAAACACAAATAGACAACATATGCATCAAATTTAGGTTTTATCATTGACTTTTTAAAGACAGCTTACAGTATTCCATTGTAATAATTCACGTACTAATCGCAATGCCCATATGTTTGGAAACCTGCAGCAATCAAATAATATTTGAGTTGGCAATTTAAAACTTTGTTGTGTTCCTCGGTCATTATTCATCAGCCTTACACAAAAATCAGATCTTCAACCAAACAGTTAGATGTTAGTCGATGCTATACCTTTCTTTTTTTGGACCTATTAACTTGTAATAGTCCAGAAAACCTTGGAGCCTTGCATTTTCACGAATAGGGAGAACTCTATCTTGTAGTGGATGTATTATGGTCTGAAAGGAGTACAAGAATAAAAGACAAGGCTTTACGATGATACAAGCTAATTCTATGGATTGAATAAGATGGCAAAGATAAAAAGATGCCTGATTATGTAGTTCAACTCTCGTCACAACTGTTGGGACAGTTTCATCCCACCACAAATGACCAAACGGTCTGCATATGTAACATGTCACACAATTAAAAACAGTATTTAGCAAGATGAAAAGGAAGGTGAAAATGCAAAATGGATATTAAATCAGAAAAATAGTAGATGTATCATTACTTTGAGGAACTACCACCAACGAACCTCATGGCATACTCAGGGACATGCTGATTTTAAGCATCATAAGATCTAGAAACCAAATAACACAATAACTATGTCATTCCATTAAATATTAATTTAAAAAATCATACCAAAGGCTTTCCTGAAGGTAGCAATACTCTTTCCACATCTGGGTCCCATTCAACTTTTTTATCTGAACTCCAGTCAAGTCCCTGAATTTGCACCCTACAATCAAAGAGCTCAAGAATTCAGCACCACAAGGAGCTCATCACTTAATTACCACCAATGGCATGACAGAAAAAATTTATACCTTCCGCTTGGGAATTTGGCATACACGTTGATGGTTATCGTCATTCAACTGAAGAGGACGATGGTCATATAAAACATTTCCCAGCACCTCTACAAAAATGACCAGACTGCATTAGCAAAACTCATTAATGCAGTGAACATTTCAAGCTCAACATTAGTTACGGCAAGAAACCTCTCAAAATAAGAACTAAATATTGTTTTTAAAGACACTTCTCAGATGACCACAACATTAAACCATGAGGTGCAACACATGCAAAAACATGGAACTAACTGGCACAATTACATTACACCTACACACAGTATGTGAACTCACCATCCCTCCCCATTCTTATAAAATGCTATAAATCAGTTTTGGGCTCATCAGTGTAAGACATTTCGTCTCTTGGCTCACTGTTCTCCACCTAAAAGGAAAATCACTGAAAGACAAAAGAGACATGTCGAATCTTAGTATTGTTAGCAAATGAAGTATAGGTTGATACTGAATATCCTTTTCGCCTTTTATATTTTATTTCAAATATGCCAGAAGACTATTGCACATTAGTTCAACAACTTACCCTTGATTAAAAAAAGTTAAATTACTGAAGTCATATGCTGATTTTAAAGACTCGAACAATGGACCTATATGCCCTCGTTGTTAAAGTTTAGGAGCAAATATACCCTATAACTTTGCGAAAAGGTCCAAATATACCCTCCGTTACAACCTATAACCCGACCCACAAATTTGGACCAACCCATAACCCGACCCACATTTTGTTTATCAAAATTTCAATCTTATAATGTTATCGAAATATTTCATCAGTTCAATGACTCTTCAAATATTATGTTAATGTTGCATTTTTCTTATTACCAGTGTGTTCTACTTAAATATTGTGTTGATATTGCATTTTTTCAAACTTTGGTTTGTTTCCATATTGTTTGATTTTATCGTGAAGGACTCTAATCTACTGAAATATTTCAAAATATTTGTAAAATGTGGAAGAATCAGGGTCATGGCTTCTCCAGCTGTTTTAGCTCCTAAGAGAGAGACAAACCCTAAAAAAAGGATTGTCATATCCGAAAATAGTCCTTGTTTCAATCTTTGAAAGTAATATTGATAATTTTTACAACAAAATTCTCGAGGGGCAGAGTAGAATTACTTTAATATACAGATTTGATGCCTCAAGTTACACAGTTAGGTTCGCGGAACAGATTCATAATTTCTCCTCTGAAGGCTAGATAGACGGAAAGAATGATCCTCGTTTAGATGACTACTATAGATATGGGTTGTGGGTTGGTCCAAATTAGTGGGTCGGGCTATGGGTTGTAGTGGAGGGTATATTTGAACCTTTTCGCAAAGTTAAGGGGTATATTTGCTCCTAAACTTTAACAGTGAGGGCATATTTGGGCTAAACTTGTAACGGAGGGTATATTTGGACCTTTTCGAAAAGTTTAGGGGTATAGTTGCTCCTAAACTTTAACAGTGAGGGCATATTTGGACCAAACTTATTACGTAGGGTATATTTGAACCTTTTCGCAAAGTTGAGGAGTATATTTGACCCTTTTTCTAAGTTTAATTTCAAAAAAAAATATTTAATATTACGAAAACCGACCACATGTGGTCGGTTTTCAGAAATATTCTCAGAAAACCGACCACATGTGGTCGGTTTTGTAATATTTTTTTTTAAAATATTTTCGAATAACCCGACCCGATCCAATTTTAAAATTCCTCTCTAATTACCCTAATCAGAACTACCCACCCTCACATTCCCTTCGTTCCAATTAGCAGCAACAACACATTCCCTTTGTTCCAATTAGCAGAAATCGTTACACCAATTTCACTAATTGTTACCCAAAATTTTGGATCTCTATTTGGGCTTCAACGTTGTTCAGGTACAAATGTTGTTTTGCCATTGTATATTTGTTACCTGAAAAGCTTCTTTTTTTCCAGGTACTATGTTGTTTTTGTTTCCTAATTATAGATAAAGATTGGAACACACCCTTTTAGTTTCTGTTCATATGTGTTGTTAATATATACTATATGATGAAATGCTTCACCACAATCCTTTGTGTTTTTCATCATTTCAAAATGGATTCTTCCTTCCTCATTATAGTTAAAGATTGAAGTTTTGTTCTCTTTCTTGGCACTCTTTAAATTTGTAATTACCTTCAAGTAACGTGATTTTAGATTTTTCTTGTTATTTTACCTCTATTTGTGTGAAATTTTGGAGTTTTGTAGTGGTAATAATGCTGTATTTGTTGTTATTTTCTTGATTTTGGTTGTATATTGGTAAAGTACAAGAAAAGAACTGAACTTTTTGCTATTTATTTGTTGTTTTGCTTCAATGTTGTGTGAAACTTTTTTGGGTTACTATTTTCTTGATTTACTTATATATAGACAAAGTACAAGAAAGTCCATTAAGAAAAAAGCTGAACTTTTTGCTATTTATCTGCTATTTAGCCCCAATTTTATGTGAATTTTAAATAATATTATATCTGTTTCTTATTAGGGGGAAATCTTATTCCTATTTCTTTTCGATATTGCAGCTTCCCATGAGAGAATCTATAAGCAGATTGAAGCTGCCATTTTGAAATATCAAGAAATTAAGGAAAATATCAAAGGCATGTTGACATACTGAAGTCGTGTGTGGCCTTGTGCGATTCACTATGTTCATATTGAAGTCTAGTGAAGCCGTGTGTGGCCTTGTTCGATTCACTAGCATTGTTGTTATCTTCTTGTTATTGTTCATATTGAAGTCTAGTGAAGCCGTGTGTGGCCTTATGCGATTCACTAGCATTGTTCTTGACATCTTGTTGGTATTTTTGTTGCTTGTTTCTTGTATTGTGAACTTGATCTTGTATCATTTGGTATGAAAGCTCAAGGCTTGGTTTTGAATGTGTAGGGACTTGGTAGGTGTTTTTTTGTTTTGAATGTGATTATATTTGGTGACTTGGTAGGTTGAAAATTTTATGGCATGAGGGGATTGAAACTTGGGACATCTCCCTTAAACAAAATTTCAATCTGCGTGCATATCTAATGTGGGCTGTTAATGATTTTTCTGCTTATGGAATGTTGTCTGGGTGGATAACAACTGGAAAACTAGCTTGTCCATACTGCATGGAAAAAATAAAATCTTTCACATTGAGACATGGCAGGAAAAATTCATGGTTTGATGGTCATCGTTGTTTCTTTCCATCTGATCACGAATTTAGGAGACTCAAGAATGCATTCAGAAGGAATAGAAGGGAATATGATGGTCCACCTCCAAGACTGTCTAGTCATGACATCTGGGAGATAGTTCAAGATTTGCCTAAGGCCAGCGAAGAACCATTGTACAGGATTGATGGATATGGCATTTCGCATAACTGGACTAGCAGAGTATATTTTGAGAGTTAGAGTATTGGCCAGATAATTTACTTAGAAATAATGTTGATGTCATGCATTCTAAGAAGAACTATTTTGACAACTTGTTCAACACAGTTATGGATGTCACCGGCAAAACAAAGGATAATCCTAAGGCCAGACTTGACTTATCAGAATATTGCAAATGCAGAGAATTACACTTACAGCAGGGGCCCAATGGCAATATTCTTAAGCCCCAGGCTAGTTTTACATTCAAGTTGGACCAAAAGCATCAAATATGTAAGTGGGTCCAAAGTTTGAAGATGCTGGATGGATATGCCTTAAATTTGGGAAAGAAAGTTGATATGGCACAGGGAATCTTACATGGAATGAAAAGCCATGATTATCATTTTTCATGGAACAATTACTTCCAATTACTTTTATTGGTTTACTTGAAAACATATGGAAACCAATAGCAGAGATCAATTTGTTCTTCAAGGACTTATGTGCCACCACATTAAAAGAAAAAAATTTGGCGTGAATGAAAAGCAATATTGTTGTTATCACCAACAAGCTGGAGAAGATTTTTCCGCCAACGTTCTTCGATGTGATGGAACATCTTTCCATTCACCTTGTGCACGAAGCTCGGCTAGGCGGTCCAGTTCAAAGTAGGTGGATGTATCCATTCGAACAATAAGCAATTGCAACATATTTAAATTCATGCTTATCTTTTTTTTAATATAGTAAACATCTAACCTTAAGATTGTATAGGGCAATTGAAAAATTAAAAAGGGGTCCCAAAAACAAACATAGGGTAGAAGGCTCTATAGTTGAGGCATATCTTTTAAGAGAAACTTCTCAATTTTGTTTATACTACTTTCGTGATGAAGTTTCTTGTTCAAGAAACCAACAGAATCATCATCAGGATGATGTGAATGAGCCTTATTTGCAACCGATATCAATTTTCAATCAATCTGGTTGTAAGGCTAAAAAGACCATATGTCGCCGGCTCACTCCCACGGTGCGCAAATCAGCAACTTTGTATGTCTTTCTTAATTGCCCGGAAGTTGAGCCCTTTCTGAAGTAAGGAGATTAAAATTTTAACATATCTTATTTGTTTACTCTTTCCCATAAAGAAACTAATTGTATTTTGCATGTTGGATCTTCAGTTCATTTAAGACTCAATTGCACGAAAATCAAGTGTATGCATCCTTTGCAACATGGTTTACAAATGAGGTTCATAAATGTGTTAACATTTCTACAAATTTTAAATATTTACACATTCCTCAACTAACATATATATATATATATATATGTATAATATTTTTAGGTACACCAGCCACCAAATGCATCTGCATACGATCAGCTCTTAAGAGATATTTTTTTGGGTCCAGTTAAAGTTCATGCAATGTCCCATTACACAGTAAATGAGTTTAAATTTTTCACCGAACAATACTCCGGAATAAGGAAAACAAACAATAGTGGTGTCTGGGTTAAGGATGATGATGATGTCGATTACTTTGGCATCATACACGAGATCTTAGAACTGGAGTATGCTGGTTTTCCAATAAAAAAATTGTCAAATTTCGATGTAAGTGGTTTGATCCAAGCACAAAAGTACATAGGGAGCATAACATCATTGAAATGAAGCACAATAGGTCGTATCTTGTTTACGATCCATTTATTCTAGCGCAACATGCTAAACAAGTGTATTATGCTCCTTATCCTTTACGCAGTGACAGATCTGATTGGTGGGTTGTAATTAAAAAAAGCCTATAGGACGGGTCGACATTGAGAATGTGCTGGAGACTGCGTATCAAAATGAAATACAGATTGATCACCAGCTAGTGGGCGTTCACTTAGTGGATACTTTGAATCACCCAGAAAATATATTTGAAGAAATTAACATTGCGGAAGAAGAGGCTGAGTGGGAAGGAGGTGAGGAAACTTCCGACGAGGGTGAATGGTTTAGTGGAGAGTCTTCAGAAGAGGAGGATTAGTTTGTGTAGGTTGTGTTTACTACTTATTGTTGTCTTTATGCTTTATGGACTATATATTTACCTTTATGTTTCTTGTTTAAGATTGATATGTAATATACCTTTAAGATTGTTGTTTTCGCTTTTTCATGATTTATATAGTAATAAAAATATTTTTGTCTATCTCGTGTTGTTGGAGTGATTTGAAATGTGAATTAGTAAATTGTAATATTTTCTTATATATTCATTCTGTAAGAACTAACTACTTGTTAACTTTACGTAATTTAGATGTCAGACAGAGGTGACAAAGGTAAGGAAAAAGTTGTTCTTACGAACACAAAAAATAGAAAACAACCTCCGCCATATAGATGATCGACAGGTATTCATATATTTGAGGGTCGGTTTGCTAACGCGACAACACGGCCTTTATATTCTAGGTCGTCTTAGCATTCAGTTCCTACACTTACACATGTAGGGCCACTTCATGGGTCTACACCGACTCATTCTGCTCCTATCACCATGCCACTGCTATCACAACACCATCGGTCGACCGCTGGCACATCCTCACATCTACCATTGTTAGTACCCTCCTGTAGCAGTCACGCAGCTACACACAGTGATTCCGCTGGATCGATTGGGTTTTCGGATCTTTATCTTGGAGGCACTCCATTTGGTGCTTCAGATTCGCCTACGCCGGTGCATCCACCATCTCTTGCTCCGCAGCCAGAAGACAAAGATGATTCTGGTAGGATTTATCTTATTCCATATGCGACAGGGTAAGATTTCTAAATATAATAACATTATTTATTTTTTCATCACTATATTATTATGCTCTATGAAATTACTGTTTGATCTTGTGTTGTAGGTTTAGGCTAGATGCTGGAGTTGGACAAAATGCGAGAAAATGCATTTGTCGAAATTTCAATGGCTACTGGACCAGTTGGCAAAAGGTTTCAGAAATTGTCAGGGAAAGAATGTTTCAAGAATTTCATGTAAGGATTTAACTTATCGACTACTTATAAACACTTTGTTATAATAAAAGATTGAATATTATATCTTTGTCTTTGTTGTAGAAATTTTACTGGTGGGATGATGCGAATACATTTATTATAAAGAGAAACTTTTTTAGAAGATGTAGAGCAAGATTTAACGGGCTGTTGGATTATGCTCGAACCAAGTTGGTAAAACCCGACTGGATTGCTGAACCCATATGGCAACAGTATCTTCTCCATTGGAATAGCGAAGAATACCAATTGCTGGGGAACAAAGTGAAAAAAGCCCGGGCATCATCCAAGGGTGGCTTCCTACATACTGCGGGTGCCAAAAGTATGCTTGCTGTGGAGGAAAAATTGGTATGTCACTTTTACAGTTTTAGTAATTTGTTTCTATTTAAATTTTTGATTATTTGAACTTTGATAATTTTTTCATATGCAGGAAAAAGAAAAGGGTAGGAGCATACCACAGGATGAGCTATTCGAGGAGACACATCTAAAAAAAGAAAAAGACCCCAACTGATGAAGATGTCTGGGTTGAACCTCGTGCAAAAGATGTCCATGTAAGAATCAAATTTTTAATTTATGAATCTTTTTCTCAAAGTTGATATTATTCAAGTATAAGTACTTTAATATTATTAGACTAGTAATTTTAACTTTACTTTGAATATAGGACAAACATAGGCAGCTCATTAGTGAGTATTGTAGTAGTCAACCTCTTGAAAGTCAGGGAGACCCAATACCCCAACATGTAGAGGAGGAGTTATGGGAACAAGCTGTGGGTCCTGTATTTAGAGTCCATTTCAATGGATACCATAATTTCTTTTTTGGTGAGAATATTAGGTGTTCGTCCGTCCTTGCATACTCTACCTCTTCAGTTGATAGAGAAACCATTGAAAAATTATAAAATACGGTTTCTAAACTCACTGGAGAGCTTGCTGAACGGAGAGAGAGGTTTGCTGAACAGAGAGAGAGGCAACAGAAGACAGGGGAGGAAACAACAACACAAATTAGGATGCTGCAGTAGCAGTTCAGCTCTTTCATTCAGACTGGAGGGATAATTCCTCCGTATCCTGGTGATGCAGTTCGGGCTACAAAAGGTCTAGGCACCCTGGATCCTATCAGCTCAGATGAGGATGCGGAAGACGAGGACGATTATGATGACGATGACGGTGAGTTTTAGTTTGTTTTTTTTACTTTTGTATGTTTTGTACTTCGGATTTGGACATTTTGTTGTAGATTCTACATTTTTACAATTTTGTTGAATATTTTGTATGTGTTGTAGTGCATTTTGTATGTTGAGTGGGAATACATTTGGGTTTTTATTGTTGTTGTATTGTATTGTTTCATTTGCTGCTTTTTATTTTAAAAAAAAAATCAGAAAAATCGACCACTTGTGGTCGGTTTTTAAAAAAAATAATCAGAAAGTGGTCAGTTTCTTTTAAAATTAATTAATTAATTTTTCAAAAAACCGACCACTTGTGGTCGTTTTTTTAAATTTTTAAAATTATTTTTTTCTATTTTAAAAAAACAATCATGACTTTTAAAAATATATATATATATATATTTTTAAAAAAATGACCATACGTGGTCGATTTTTAAAAAACTACCACTGCATTACCGATCACGCATTTTGGTCGATTTTGTGGTCGGAATTTTAGAAAAATCTACCACTTGTGATCGGTTTTTGTGGTCGATTTTCTCTGTTTTTCGTAGTGATTCTTCTGCAACAATACAATAGCATCTTCAATGAACATATGAAAAATAAAAAAAAATATTTTTGGTCTTAGATCATTCTTTATTGTTTGCTTTAGAATTATTTTTTACGTCAAGAAATATTTTTGTAATATTTAATTTACTTTAAGGTGTATTGATTTTTTAGGTATCTTGAAGATGGATGATGATGATAATATTTATAGACAGTTGATGATCCGAATTTTGAAAGGTGATGAATTTCATGTGACAATTTTTAGTTCTGAATGATATAAATTATTGTAGCTATTCATTTAACGATTTTTTCTTTATCTTCTTTTATGATATGATATGATATGATATGTAGTTTATCAAACTTTATGATAAATAAAAAATTAGTATGATGAAAAGCATAATTAAATCTGGCCGTAAAAAAATACAATAATGGACAAAGTGACACAACAAGAGACAAAGAAGAGAACGAGTGAATGTTTCTCCAAAAATATTCACACTACAGAAGAGTTGATAAGCATTTCTCCAAAAGTATTCATGAATGAAGTAAAAATTCAATGTATAGTACAATCCTTGAGTCTAGTTAAGTCTATTTGGCAGGACATATGAAGCACGAGGTTTGGCTAAATTAAACTCAGCTTTTGAGATTATTATTTTTTAATAATATTTTGAAAGGTGGAAATGAGAATATTCATTATTATATGGGAATAATTTCTCTTTTGGTTAATTTTTTTCATCTCATATATATTTAACATTACATGAATTAAGAAGTAGTGGTTGATAGATGTTGTCACCAAGGTAAGTTAAAGATGCTAGGCATTATGCTTTGGTTCTGTTAAATATGTGTTAGGATTTTTCCAAAAGTATTCACAGTACAAAAGAGTTCATAAACTCTTCTCCAAAAGTATTCATGAATGAAGTAAAAATTCAATGTATAATACAATTCTTGGGTCTATTTGGCAAGACATACGAAGTAGGAGATTGGTTAAATTAAACTACATCTACAATATATTAAATTCACTAATCACTTGAAACTTCTGGTGATAAAATATATACGTGCTTATAATAAGATATATATTTTGAACTTTTTACACTTCATTAAAAACCTTTATATTAGATAAAATCGTCTAATTTTAAATATTTAAAAGTTACACGTGCGATGCACGTATGCCTAAACTAGTCTATAGTATATTAAAAGTGTGAAAGGCCTTAGAAATGTTGTTTAAACTTTTTTCCCTTCATTAAAAGTCTTTGCTTTAGACAAAATCATCTTTTCACTATTTTTTTCTAATATTTAAGAATTAAAAATTATTTAAATATATTTATAGTAAAACCTTTCCTTATTAGAAGTCATCACAATTAATGACAACTAATATATTTTTTCATTAGTTTAAGAATTCTAAATCAACTAAATTTGATTTTAAGAAGATTTAAAAAAATCTAAAAATAAATATAAAAGCGTTTGAATAAGAAAAAAAAGTACCAAATTCTTAAAAGTTTTAAGTACGTAATAAGAATGTAATCAATGATTTTGTAAAGATTTGACTTTAAAAACAAGAAAAGATTTTAAATATAGAAAAAGAATCGCACCACAAATATAGTTTAAATTGATGTGTCTCTATTAGCATCTGGAAGAGAAAGAGGCAGTGCATATGCAGCAAGGGAAAGAGGTACTGCATGACAAACGCAAAGTATTATTTCGTCGATCACTTGAAATTTCTAATGGTAAAATATATATTTATTTATTATTTATATTAAATATATATGCATAAATAACATAAATACCAACCCTTTTAGAAGTAATTACACTCTCTCCCACTTTTTTAATTACTTTACTCTCTCTCCCTATTAATATACATAACATAGCCGACATATACATAACATTCTGTGTATATGTTGGGATTTTTGTAATATCTTTAGGGGGTTGGGATTTTTTGTAATATTGGAAACATAAGTTGTATATATGTGTAATTTTTAAAATATATATTTATGTTTACATTACTATATTAAAGCGTGAAGAATCTTTGAAAATTACATTTAATTTTAAACAATTAAATGTTAAACTTGTAAATTCTCCACAATAGACAAGATCATTTAATTTTAAATAACAAAATATTATACGTGTGAGGCACGTACGATTAGACTAGTATATAATAAAAGAGGATAGCTAGTTTAAGCTTAAGTCAAATGGCATCTTGAGAACTACTCACTTCACATTTTACAACAAAAAAACTATCATTTTACAACAAAAATTATTTTATTAATTATTTAATATTATTTCATCTTATATATAATAAAGGAGCATAGTTAGCCTAACATTAAGCCAAGTGACATTTTAAAAACTAGACACTTCACATTTTACAGCAACAAATCATTTTACAGTTAAAAATTATTATATTAATTTTTAATATTATTTCATATTACGATAAAAAATTAATTAATACAATTTCATATTGTGATAGAAAGTAATTAACTTTGACTCCTACTGGATGAACACTTTTATAATTGTTCAATTATTTCACATTCAGATTAATATATAATTAGATAATTTTATTTCATATTTTGTTAAAATTTATGCTGCTTTATTCTACCCAAAATCAATTAACATCGACTTGGCCGGGAAATAATACACATATTACTATGACAATTTTAAATTGGGAATCTTATATACCTAAGGAAATATAATTATGATATATTTATTTTTGTGTAAACTGTAAATAATTTTTATTAGTTTCATAATATATAGAAGTGAATAATTGATTGACAATCAAGAGACATATAAGAAGCCAATTAAGTTTGAGTCTTATTTGATGAACACTATCATAACTGTGCAATTATTTTATATTAAAATTAGTATATAATTAAATAATTTATTTTATATTTTATTAATTATTTAATCATTTCATTTATTTATTTTTGGTAAATAAGATAGCATTAATATAGATAATCGAAGTTACAGAGTTAGGGAGCTTAGTTGGCTCCATTACAAAAATAGTTGGGCGTTGCCCTACATAATTTGAGTAAGGAACATTTCGAGAGTAACATTTTCCTTCTAAATCCGCCGATACATCATGGGTTACAAAATGGGGTGGGGTTACAAAAACTTTATAGCTCTCATAGTAATTCATCCTTGCTCTTGTCTTTGCCATGGTATCGACGACCTTGTTTTGCTCCCTGTGGCTATGGTGAACGGGAGGTCTGCCCAATCTTCTTATCAAAGACCTGCATTCATCAATAATGGGACTATAGAATAGGTTACCTTTCGTCAACCAGTTAATTACCTCCTCTGAGTCAACATAAATCTCCACAGGGCACAAGTTGTGCTCTATAACTAGAATAAGACCATGTCTAAGAGCCATGAGCTCCATAAGATTATTGGAAGCATCATAGAAGCTTTGCATGAAACCCACCACCCAGTTTCCTGAAGCATTCCTCACTACTTCCCTAATTCTCCCCTTTCCTGGATTGCCCAGACAAGATCCATCAGTATTTAACTTGTAAGCATTCCTGGAGGGAGGAGTCCATCCATGGAGATAGTGGTATGGGGGTTGCTATTGGAGAGTTTGCTGATATGGAAGAATTCCACAGCTTTCAAGTAGGCATTTTTGAAAGAGGGGAGACACTGTTGTTGAAAACATTAATGTTCCTGGATTTCCAAATAATCCAAAGACAAAAGGGAAGAAGGGTAGGCCAGTCGACTTTAGTGTCGAACCTGATGTGATTGAGTTCTCTCCAGGTGAATTTCCAGTTTGTGGGAGAAAAGATAAGGATGGTGATGTTAGCCTCCCCATAGTAATTTTGCATAAGATCCCTCCATAGGGTATTGGCATGATTGCAATAAAAAAAGAGGTGTTGGATATCCTTTTGGGGGTAGTTACAAATGTGACAATTGGGATTGGTGTTAATGCCCCTATTGAATAAGATTGCTTTTGTAAGGAGGCTCTTATGATTCAAGAGCTAAAGGAAATTTTTTAGTTTTTTAAGGATGGTAGCCTTCCAAATCCAACCTCATGAGCTAGAGGTGTTGGGTGAAAAAGATTTCCTGCTATAGATGTGCTCGTAGGAACTTTTTCAAGAGAACATCCCAGATCCACTTAAGAGCCACATGGGGATGTCCTGCTGGATCGTTTGGTTGGGAAAAAGGTATTTTTGATGGTATAGAGGATGTTAGGGGGACCTCAAAAGGTAAGGATTTCAAATTCAAGCTACCATTTTGCCAAAGATAGAGAGATTTAAGGGGGGCATTGGTATGGGACAGGCCCCTGGATGATGCTCCTGGGAGGGGGGAGGTTGGGAATCCAGCAGTCTCTCCAGGCATCAACTTTGTTGCCATTGTGGATGGACAAGCAAATGGCATCCTTGCAAAGATCTCATCCCCTTTGGATGTTTTTCTAAGTTCTAGAGTTGCCAGGTGTGTTGATTCTAGAGGTGTGCTTGAATTTATGGGTTAGAATTGTGGCCCAGAGGACAAAGGGATTAGAGTTCAATCTCTAGGCTAGACTGTTGAGAAGGGTATTATTTTTTATGCTAGCTCTCTGGATCCCTAACCCTCCCTCCTTCTTAGGTCTAGTGATGATGTCCCATTTGACCATGTGCATCCTTTTCCTAGAGTTAGTAGAACCCCAGATAAAATTCCTTTGGGATCTGTCAATCAGCTTGTGGATTTTGCTGGGAGGAGAATGTATTGCATAACATGGTT
The DNA here is from genome assembly GCA_030864215.1 of Capsicum pubescens. Classification (NCBI taxonomy): domain Eukaryota; kingdom Viridiplantae; phylum Streptophyta; class Magnoliopsida; order Solanales; family Solanaceae; genus Capsicum; species Capsicum pubescens. The sequence goes on along the minus strand of CM061538.1, from coordinate 93,658,141 downwards.
TGACATGCTACCCAGACAAGCTTTTGCTAGGGTAGTTCTGCCAACCATCTTGAGGAACTTAGTTTTCCAACCTACCAGCTTGGAGTTCAAGTTGTCAAGAAGGAATTGGAAGTCTCCAGGGGTAGGCTTCTTGTGGAAGGTAGGGAAACCAAGGTGTCGACGGCTAATTTTTGCCCTCCACATTTTAAATTAATTCTTGAATTTCTCAAATTTTAAATAGTTTTAAAATATTTATTTAAAAAATATATTTAGTGTTTAATTATACATGATTATATAATTATCGGTTAAAGAAAATGCTTTAAAATTTATTCACAACGAAAATTTTGATTAAATTACAAATATTCTACTTTTCTCTAGATCGATCAAAAATAAGAAATTGATGGCATAATTAGTCTCTTAATTTTTATTTATTTATTATTATTATTATTGAAAAAAAGAAATAAAATAAAATTGTGTTCTATTGAATATTTATTTTGAAATTATTGAATTTGAGAGATTCATTAAATTGATTAGAAGTTAATTCCATCTCAATTTTGTCTAATTAATTCCATTATGGCCATTTTATTAATATGAAATGGTTATAATTTTTAAATTAGACTCTTTCCCTTTATTAACTAATCTAATTTACCCAACCCCCATTTTCCCTTTTAAACTTTTATGGGCCAACTGGCAGCCCAATACACCCATAACAACCGGCCCAAACACCACAATATTCGGCCCACTTAATTCCCAACTTTCCTTATACCCGGCCCAACACCTCAATTTCCCCTTTTCTTTTTTACCAAATAGCGACCTTAACAGCAAGAAAATGCTAAAACAGCGTACAACTTTCCCAACGACACCTTCAACATTAACAACCCACCATTTCAATGCAAAACAGTAACCAACCAATAATTTCAACGTCAACGACAGCAACAACAATCGACAACTGCTGCAGCTCAGAGATAACGTCCCATTTCATCCAATTCCAGGTCAAACATTCTTTCAAATTTTGAAATTTCGAATCTCAATTCGTTTTCCCCTTTTTACCCCCCTGTTTCCCCCGAAAACAACCAATTATTCTTCTATAAATACCTACCTATGTCGAGAAATAGGGAGGGAGATTTTTGGGGAGAAAAATTGAGGATTCGAAAGGCACATTGATGCACTCAAAAAAAGATTTATTCAATTTCAGGAGGAAACCTCGAGAAAAAGGGAAAACTGACTCAGGAATTTAATCTGAGATAACAGTTAATGGATGAGAGTTTGAAAGAATAAGAGAGTGAACTGTATTGATATGATCAGTAATGAGTATGTGTATCTTACATTGCAGCTTATATGCTGAAATTGGAATGGAATGACTACTAACTACCTTAACAGAAAAATGGAAATAACTATCATTGCTACAGTGTTAGCAGTTACACTAATATCAGAATTCAAACTGTAACTGCCTAGCTATTTTACTGCTTGCCTACTTAATTCCTTGATTTCCAGCTCAGCTCATTAGCTTCATACACGAATTGAACACCATGAACTTGCATCACTACCCCCCTCTAAAGAACATTCTTGACCTCAAGAATGAAAGGAAGGAAATCTGGTTTGAACCTTAGACAAGAATTCCCATGTAGCCTGTGCAACGTCTATATCAGTCCACTTGATGAGAACTTGAGTGGTAGCCTTGTTACCCTTCTTGACCATCCTTCTATCAAGAATAGCCTCAGGTAAAGGACAGTAAGGACTTGAGAGGTGGAGAACAAGAGGATGAGAAATGCTACTAGGCACAGCATGACACCTTTTCAACTGTGTGTCACATGGAATGTGGGATGAATAAGTACATCAGAAGGAAGCAAAAGTCTATAAGCAACAGTTCCAATCTTAGCCTCAACTACATAGGATCCATAATACTTGGCTGCTAGCTTGTTAAAAAGCCTAGAGGCAACAGAAACCTGTCTATAAGGCTGCAATTTCAAATAGGCCCAGTCACCAACTTCAAAGGACCTATCAGATCTATGTTTATCAGCCACATCTTTCATTCTTTGTTGAGATCTAGCAATGTGAAACTTGATTAACTGGATGATAGCCTCTCTAACTGCAAGATCTCTGTCCACCATCTCAACTGCACTTTCTCCAACCAGGTAGGGCAAATGCACAGGAGGTTTCTGCCCATAAAGCACCTCATAAGGAGTGCATTTGATAGTGGAATGGTAGGTAGTATTATACCACCATTCAGCTAGTGGTAAATAAGTAATCCAATCCTTGGGACAATCTGAACAAAAATACCTCAAGTAAGTTTCCAAGGTTCTGTTTACCACTTTAGTTTGTCCATCTGTTTGAGGATGATAAGTTGTTGATCTTTGGAGGTGCACACCTTGAAGTGTGAACAATTCTTGCTAAAAAGAACTCAAAAATACAAGATATCTATCACTAGTCATAGTAATAAGCATTCCATGTAGTTTAAAGACTCCATCTAAGAAACTTTTAGCTACTGACTGTGTTGTATATGGATGCTACAAACTCAAGAAATGAGCATACTTACTCAATCTATCCACCACTACTAATATAACATCTTTTCCCTGGGACTTTGGAAGGCCTTCTATAAATTCAATACATATATCAGTCCAAACACCTTCAGGTATAGGGAGGGGCTGAAGATAACCTGGAGAAGCTGCAACATCATACTTGTGTCTTTGGCAAATGTCACACTGGTTAATAAAAATTCTAATATCTGAGATGAGTGATTTCCAATGAAATAATGATTGTAACCTCCAAATGGTAGTATCCATAATAGAATGTCCCCCTCGAGGACTGCTATGCCAAAGTTCGATAATAGTTCTTCGGAGTTGTGGATCATCTCCCACCACTAGTCTACCATTTCACCTTAATTGATCATTGCACCAAGTGTATGACTTGAAGTTTTGGGTCTGCAGTTTCTCAATCACCAACTGTAATGTAGAATCAGTACTCCAAGACTCCTTAATTTTGTTATACAAATCATCATGTGGTGTGAGTAGGGATATGGCTAAAACTTCTGCATCAGGCATTCTAGAAAGAGCATCTGCGGCCTTATTCTCTGAACCCTTTTTATATTCAATTGAGAAGTCAAAAGCCATTAATTTTGAGATACATGCCACTTGGAAGTCTGTATGAATCTGTTTCTCTAAGAGGTGTTTCAAGGCTTTTTGGTCAGTTTTCACAATAAAGTGAGTATTCAATAAGTAATGTGACCATCTTGTAACAGCAAGGAGAAGTGCTAAAAACTCTATGTCATAAACAGATAGAATATGATGTTTGGGAGCCAATGATTTGCTTATATAAGCAATAAGATGTCCCAACTACATTAGAATAGCACCAATTCCTTTGCCGCTAGCATTAGTTTCAACAATAAAGTTCTGAGAGTAGTTAGGCAATGCTAAGATAGGTGCAGAAATCAAGGCTTGCTTCAAGGTTTGGAAAGCTTGTGTAGCTAGATTTGACCAATAAAACCCTTTCTTCTTTAATAGGTCATGAAGTGGTCTGCAAATTGTCCCAAATCCTTTTATGAACCTCCTCTAATAACCAACCAATCCTAGAAATCCTCTCAATTGTTTGAGATTGATAGGAATGGGCCAATTTTGCACAGCTGAGATTTTTTTCGGGTGAGTTGAAACACCAGCAACACTAATATAATGCCCCAGATATTCAACCATTTCCACTCCGAAAGTACACTTAGGCATTTTAGTATACAGTTGATGTTGCTTCATTAGAACAAACACAGCTTCAACATATTGCACATGATCAGATAAAATCTTGCTATAGATTAATATATCATCAAAAAAGACCAAGACTAATTTCCTTAGTAGTGGTTTAAACACAACATTCATGAGGCCTCGAAATGATGAAGGAGCATTGGTTAAGCCAAATGGCATTACCAAAAACTCATATTGCCATTCATGAGTCTTGAAGGTTGTTTTGTATGCATATTTTTTTGACATTCTCAGTTGGTGATACCCTGCCGTTAAGTCTATTTTTGAAAAAATCACAGGTCCTCCTAACTCATCAAGTAAGTCCTCTATTATGGGAATAGGAAACTTATCCTTTATATTCATCTGATTCAAGCTTCTATAGTCCACACACAACCTCCAACTATCATCTTTCTTCCCTACCAAGACTACAGGAGAGGCATAAGGGCTGGTACTGTTCTAAATCACACCTTGATCCAGCATTTCCAGCACTAATTTTTCTATAATATCCTTCTTGAATGTAGGGTATCTATAGGGTCTTTGACTAACAGGGTTAGATGCCTCAATTAGTGGAATTTTGTGGTCAAAAATACCTCTGTGAGGTGGTAATATTGTGGGCACTTCAAATAGGCAGGAATAATGATCCAACAAGGACTTCAATACTAATGGTAGATCATTACCTTGACTGGCTTGAATGTTGAAACACTGAATAGTCTCTGCAACATCTGGTGCTAAAGTCATCATGAAAAACTAAGATTCACTCCCTTCTAGGTTCTCCCATGCCTTGGCTTTAGAAGTTTTGATCAAGCTAGTTGCTCCTCTTAACACATGTTTCTGTCCTTTGTACAAAAACTCAATAGTTCTATGCTTGAAATCAAACAATATTCTGCCCAGGGTATTTAACCACTGCACCCCCAAAACTATATCCATATTACCCAAAGGTAGTAACAAAAAATCAGAAGCGAAAGTTGTTCCTTGTAATAACCACTGCAGGTTTTTGCACACATAAGTAGTCTGCACTTTTCTTCCATCAGCAACACACACAGACTGCTCAGTTATAGGCTCAGCCTTACAGCCTAATTTCTTGGCCACTTCTTAGTCTATGAAATTATATGTACTACCAGTATCAATCAGGACTTGCAAAGGTCTTTTTTCATGGTAACCAGTCACCCTCAGAGTCTGATAACCCGTAACACCAGTATAAGCTTGAAGTAAAATTGTCATGAATTCATGAGTGGCATCCTGATGTTCTTGCTCTTGGATTAATTCCACCTCTTCTGCTCTTTCTTCCTCCTCGACTATATCTATCAAATATAACTATTTCTTAGCCTTGCAGACATGCCCCATAGTATATTTTTCATCACAGAAGAAACATAATCCTTTATCCCTCTTCTTATTTATTTCAGCAGAAGTTAATCTTCTTCCTCCAGTAACTGTATTGTGATGGTTATTCTTATTCTCACCTACATCAATAGTCTTCTTGAATATTGGATTTGGTGTGAAATTCTTCTTAAAATTGGGAATCTTATTGTTAACTGGAGTAGGAAGCAAAACATCTTATGGCCTATTAGCTCTCAAACCCCATGTTTCAGTTTGTGCCTCAAAAACTTCCTCCTGTAACCTAGAAATTTTGTAAGCCTGCATCAGTGTTTTGGGGTTCTAAATTCTGACTGCCTTATTCAGCTCTAACTTCAATCCACCCAAGTAACAACTGATCTCATTCTCACTCGACAAGTTTACACCAATTAAAAGCCTATCAAACTCTTCTTGATACTCTCTTACTCCACCCGTTTGCTGCAAATTATTGAAGGCTTCCATGGGATCTTTAAAATTATCCCTAAACCTTTCATTAAGGGAAAGAATGTACTCAGTCCAAGTAGGTTCTACCACTGAATTCCTGGACTTAATAAACTCCCTATGCAATGCAATAGCATCACCCTCCAAATGCACAGACGCAACCTTTACTCTTTGATTGAATGGAATTTCATCCGTTGAAAAGAGTTGATCAACCTTGTACAACCATGTACTCAAATCTAACCCCAAAAATTTTGGAAATTCTAATCTAGAATATCGAGAGAAGAAATTACCTCCACGTCCATTTCCTTCTCTCATTCTTACTTCCTGCATATCATCATTGTGCTTTCTTCCTTCTTGAATTCCGGCATTGGAACCTTCTCCACCATTGGAATACTCGACCCTCTCCTTTTATTTGGAATTCATAGTTTCAACCACTCCTCTAAGTTCCAGTAACTCCTTCTCATTTTGAAGACTACGATTATTGATATTGGTCATTGCATCCATTATTTTCTGCAATTGCTCTTGGATTTGTTGGAACCTGTCATCCGTTTCTTCCATAGGTCGATCTTGTCTATCTTGAGTCTTGTTTCTTGCCATTGACACACCAAGGAGCGATGGCTTTGATACCACTTGATGCACTCAAAAAAAGATTTATTCAATTTCAGGAGGAAACCTCGAGAAAAAGGGAAAACTAACTCAGGGATTTAATCCGAGATGACAGTTAATGGATGAGAGTTTGAAAGAATAAGAGAGTGAACTATATTGATATGATCAATAATGAGTATGTGTATCTTACATTGCAGCTTATATACTAAAATTGAAATGGAATTACTACTAACTACCTTAACAGAAAAATGGAACTAACTGTCATTGCTACAGTGTTAGCAGTTACACTAATAACAGAATTCAAACTGTAACTGCCTAGCTATTTTACTGCTTGCCTACTTAATTCCTTGATTGCCAGCTCAGCTCATCAGTTTCATACACTAATTGAACACCATGAACTTGCATCACGCATGCTTCTAATCCCACGTCAAAAGCTATTCCGACGAAAGCTTTGGAGTTTAAACTCCGGTGGTGAAAATCATCATCAAAGCTCGTTTGTCTCAAATCGCTGCTCCGGAAAAGGTAAAAACTTAAATGTTTTTCTTTTCACACTATTCCTTGTTGAAATTAGTGATTGCGAGTGAATCTATAGGTCGGTTTTGATTAATTTTTGGTTGTTATGACTCGTATTATGTGTGTTTAATGCTATGAGAATTTCAGAATTGAAATTAGTAATGCTTGATAATGTCTTATGTTGTAGCACTGTTTTATTCCTCTTAAAATTAGAGAGAGTGATTCACTATTTGTAGAGCATACTGATGTTAAAGATGAATATTTAATAATGTATTGGCATGTTATTTTTGTTCATTGAAATTTGTATTGGAGACATAATTTGAAAAAAAAATTCCAGCATTTTTTTTGTTTCCAGATTCTGAAAATCATAACTTTTGTTTAAATAGAGCCTTTTTTTCTCTTTTAATTTACATGAAGGTCGATCTTCACGCTCGTTGTGCTTTAATGTGATTGAATGCTTAAACTATCTCTTTAAAGTTGTGAACTCTGCAATAGCGTAAAAGTCCCCTCTCTTCTCGTTTCTCTTGTTTTGGCTACATGAATTATGTTGGTTTCGCTTTGACTTCTATAGAACTCGTCTCCTGTTCGGCATCTAAGGATGTTTCTTGTTTAGATTTTATGTCCGGAGATATTTTTGACCTGTTGGGTATCTATTCAAAAGTAAATTTGGCTTGCTCATATAAGTGTTGGGTCTATTCTTTTTATTTGAACAATACTCCCATGGCTGCATCTTATATATTTGGGTTTAGCCATAGTCTGCATCTTTTCTCATTTTTTGAAGGCTTGGGGTTGGTTTCTAATAGCGTCCATAGAAGTATTAATGATGTTTTACGGCAAGCAATTTTTCCTTGTCGCGGTAAAATTGGGGTTTTGCCTTTGGGTTGTAAACTTTGTGATGTAGTTCAATTAGTAAAATTAAGATGAATCTCTTTGATCAACTTATATTTATTAAGCGTACATATAAATAGCTTAAGTTACGTACTAATCCTTATATTTTCTTTATTTTGCATGAACTCATCTTGAATGAGTCCACTTGGACTCCATTTATCCTCGCATTCGAACTCCGCCATGTTCGAGCTTCAGCCAAAGTCCCGAAAATGGACTAAGAGACAAGTATATAAGCTGGTATACGCTGATATACAGTGCATATACACTGAAAACAGTAGCCAGGCATTATCCCGCGATGTATAATAAAATATGGGGAAGAAATATGCCGATTTCTACACTGATATACAGTGTATAATTGGAGATATACATGAAAAAATGAAGAAAAATGAACTGAAGTCCATATTCAAAGCCCAAAGCTGGGCAACCTTATTAATTGGCCAATTAAGGGCCCAATTCCTATTCTTGTACTCCCTCCGTTTTGGAATAAGTGAATTGTTGGGGTATTTATTGGTGTTTCAAAATAAGTGAATCATTGAATTTTTTTTCAAACTTGCCCTTATGATTTGACAACCAATTGACTTTTGAAAAAGTATTACAAGGTCAACTTTTTTTTTTTTGGAGTAAAAATAGAAAGTTGTGTTAAATTTATGTCTTTAATGTTTTTTTCTTAATCTGTGTGCTAAAATTCAACAATTCATTTATTATGAAACTGAGGGAGTATTATTTTTGTAGCTTATAATTCATCTTTGTTTATGTGTACTAACTTTTTAAGCAATTAATCTAGACAAATCACCCAAAATATTGTCATTTTATTTTATCTTAGTTTTCTTTTACTTAATTCATAATTTCTTTTTTTTCGCCTAATTATTTTGTCTAAAAAAAAATGGTTTAAATCGGCTTGCTCGATTTATGTTAGCAAGTCTTTAAAAAATTTCAAGTATTTTATTCTGAAATGGCATTTGTTATATTCATAATAGTCGATTTGGATTAAAATAACTCCCTTTAAACTCAAGAAACTAAATTTTCTTAGAAATTTCAACTTTTCATAATTAATAAAGGTTTTTAATTCAACACTCTTAACATTTTTCAAAGGTATTATCTATAATATAATCAACTTTTTCTATAACGACTAATAATAAGAAAATAATTCCATAATTTTCTTCTTTTACGAACCACTTTATTTAGTCAAGTTAGTTCTTTTTGGTACACCGTTTTAAACGGACGCTCCTAAGTGCTTTAAAAATTTTCTTAGGGTGTTAATTGAATCCTTACACATAATCTCTAGTTTTAAAGGTTTATTTCTGTTTTTGAACCTTTGAAACTCTTTTAAGTTTTTTCTTATTTTTTTTTCTATAAAAATCAAGTGGAGACTCTGTAAATCCTCTTAAAATTATTTCAAAATTTTCTCGATTTTTTTTGAAATAATTTTAAGATCAAAACCATTTTCTCGCCAAAAAAAATTCGAAAGGGATAAAACACAAGGTATTTCCCAAAATTGTTGTTGGTTTTGATACCAAGGATAGATGACAGGTTAAGCTTAGAAGCAGCACCACAATTGTGGAAAAAAACACTTTAGATTTGTTGGTGTTAATTCTTTGGCCTGAGTTCTTGCTGAAACTGTCAAGGGTGTTGATAATGGTGTGACAGTTATGAACATTAGCTCTGGAAAAGAGTGTAAGATCATTAGCAAAGAAGATGTGGAAAATTTGGGGCCCTCTTTTGCTTATAGAGATAGAGGACCATTGGAGAGTATGAACTTCATGGTTGATTCTTCTTAATAGGAGATCCATACAAAGGATGAAGAGGTAAGGTGACATGGAGTATCCTTGCCTTATCCCCCTAGTTGGATTGAAGTTGGGGGTTATGTTCCCATTGACAAGAAACTAGATAGAGGATGAGGAGATACAGGAGAGGATGAGTTTAGACAACCCAGGGGGGAAGTTAAAGAAGGCTAGAGATTTTCTGATGAAAGACCATTCCAACCTATCAAAAGCCCTTTTCAGATTAATCTTTAGGATCATGTTGGCCTTTATGCCCTTCATTCGTTTAAAATGGTCCAGGTATTCCTGAACAATGATTGCATTGTCACAAGTTCTTTTTTTTTTAAAGAAAGCTTGATTGATTGTGCCCAATAATGGATTAGAGAAAGGACTTCAATCTGTTAGTAATGATTTTGGTGATGATCTTGTACTGGGTATTACAGAGCCCTATAGGTCTGAAATTTTTCAAGGAGGTTGCATCTCTGCACTTGGGAATTAGGCACAAGTAAGTAGTGTTAACTGTAGAGTCGATAGTCCAGGAGGTGAAGGTAACTCTGCAGAACTCCTGGAGGAGGAGGGCCATGGTGGACCAATACTTCTGGTACATGAATGGGTGCATCTCATCAGGCCCAAGAATTTTGGTAGGTGCAAAGGAGAACACAACTCTCTTAGTTTCCTCTAAGCTAGGAATGGAGTCAAGGAGGGGATGACTAGAGGAATTAAAGAAGCTATGGTTAGAGGGGTTGGTCTGACACCTAAGGAGGGAGGATATATTGTCAGAAGAGTAAAGAGAGTTGTAGAAAGAGATAATGGCTTTTGTGATCTCTGCAGGTTTATAAATCCAGCAACCATTATCTTGGAGAGAATTAATTTTATTTCTTCTTCTCCTGTTAAGGGTAGAAGTATGGAAGAATTTAGTGTTTCTATCCCTATCAATGAGCCAGTTAATTTTGGATTTAAGTTTCCAGAATTCATTTTCCTGGTCCAGGATGTAGTTAAACTCTTTGGTAAGGGAACTTTCTAGCTCTTGAAAGAAGGGGCTAGTTGGGTAGTCAGGGGATTTTTAAATCCCAGCCAACCTTGATATAAGGTGATTTTTTTTTTGAAAATATTTCCAAAAGGTCTCCTTGTTCCAGGATTTTGCTATGTCAGCAAAAAGATAAGTGACATTTGTGAGTTCAGCCCCCTCAGAAAAAGAGTTTTTGATGAGATTACTGAACTCTGAGTGGTTATACCATATGGATTCCACTTATAAAGGTCTGGGAAGAGGATGAGGGGTTCTAACTAGACTAAGAAGGAGGGGAGAGTGGTTAAAACGAATTCTTGGGAGGTGAAGAACAGAGGCCTCAGGGTAAAGATGGATCCAGTGATCATTGGCTAAGAATCTATCTAGACTTTTAAGGATCAAGCCTTGCCTGTTCCGATATCTCATGTTAGACTAGTTAAATTTACTACCCCTGAACCCAAGGTCTATTAGGTTGCAGTGATAAATACAATTCCAGAAAAGAGAAGACTTGTGGTTGCTAATATGATTACCACCAAATTTCTCACTAGCCCTTAAAATTTTATTGAAATCCCCACCTACTAACCAACTATTACTACCCAAGGAAGACAGGTTGTCAGCCAACGATATTAGTTGATCCCAATGGAGTTTCCTAGTATTAAAGTTAGTGATTAGCATAAACAATGTTAAGGACCCAATTAAAGGGAGGAGAACAAACCTTTACAGAGGCATGGATAGCCTGGGATGAAATGGAGAGACTATTGATAGTGATGTTGTCTTCCTTCCACATGATGATAATGCCACCTGAGTTGCCAGTGGCAGTAGACTCAATAAAGTTGTCAAAACCTAGTTCTTTTGAGAGGTTCTTATGATCCACCATCTTTGTTTCAAGCAGGGCTAGGATACAAGGCTAGTGGATGCTGATCATGGACTTTCACTGTTTCTTAAACTCTACACCATTGGCCCCTCTAACATGCACTTCTGACCTGGTGAAGTAAGGATGTTCTGCCAGCTTATTTCAACACGGAGTAGTTTTCTATTTTCTGTAAAGTAAAATAACTCAAAGGCGGATGTGTTAGTTTCCATATGTGATAAGTAATACAAGATACTTGACAAGAAATAACCACGTAGAGTAGTTTGTGTCATAGCCAAATTGATCCACATGAGCATAGTGGATAAATTTGCCTTTGATTCAAACAAACGCACATAAACACATAAGGCAGTTATATCGCATAAAATATTATAATAACGCGTATCCTAACTAGGGAGACCTTTTTGAGCCAAGGGTTTAGGCCTGACGAATTTTGAAGAAAATATATGCCTTTTTAAAGCCAATCAGTTATCCCCAAAACCTTCATAGGTATACATAAATGACAAAAATGCCTACAAAAGTTACACAAAAGGGATACAATTGTTAGGGAAAGGGAAAAAAATAACATGAGAAAAAGAACAATGTTCCGCGCAGGGGATAGAAAATACTAGTTCCTGAATGCTTTTTTATCGGCCTCCGCCCTCTTAGCTTTGTCCATTTCTTGCCATTGGCAACATTCGTTGATGATCAAGCGATTTTTGTATGACTGTACTCTAGATGCAACCGTCCAAATTTATTAATTTCTTTCTTGGCTTGCTCCAATTCCTTCCTCAATTGGTGTATGATTGAGGCATCCTTACACGAAAGTAAGCAAAGCAAGCCTTCTCCCGACCCTCCAAAGGATAATGGATTGAATTAAACAAACATATATTTTTTCAACACATAAATATGATTCTTCTGTAATTGACTCAAGGTCAATAGGCGCAGGGAAAGTTTTCTAATGGGCCCAATACCCCCTCGAGTATTGGGTCATCCTAGGCTCATGCCTAAAATAGGATTTTGGTTTCGCTCTATCCTAAGTGTCTAGAATGGGTTTGAACCAGGTTCCCAAGCGGACGACTTGGGTTTGGAAATACGAATAGACATCAGACGACTCACGTGCTAATAAACCATCGTATTTCCAACACCTTATTTGAAATTGAACAACAGGGGCCGGGACATCCACGAAATCCCAAAATAATTTAATAAATCAATGCAGGATTATGCTATGAGATACAATAATTAAATACCGCGAAATCAAAACATATAAACACGTAAGAAATTTAGATAGTTAGTCAAAAGATGAAATCAAACATTTGGTTAGAACTTAGTTAAAGTCCCCAGCGGAGTCGTCATTTCTGTTTTGCGAAAATTTTAACTTTTGAGAGTCGGCACTTATTTGAAAAGGAATTAAGAAAACCTTTATAAATTACTTTAAACGATCCAAAATAGAAAAATCATTCAAATTTGAAGATTCTGAGTAAGCGGTTCCTATTAATGTTTTAGGAAGGTTTTAGGCACATAAAACGTTCAGTAACTTGCAGTTATCCGGACTATTTGAAAATATCTTTTGACTAACTTCAATAAGATTGATTGTTGCAAAGTGATTGATTTTAGAAAAAGACTTGTGTAAAATAGATTTGGACGACTCAGTAGAGATTTTAACTAAGTCTAAGCAAATGAAAAGCAAAATAAGCACATAAAAGGGGAAAGGGAGAAATTAGAAGATTTAAGTCGTTAGACCTAAACCAATAAACCTGTCCTAAACTAATTTGGGCTTTCAGCCCATCATCACCTATCCTAATCTATAATTTCGAGCCCTTTTAGGCCCACAATATGCTTCAGCTATATTAGAATACAACCTTGGCTTCGAGGCCCCAAATAAATGAATAAATAAATAACTAAGTAAAAAGAAGACAATAATAAAAATTGAGACTTTTCAAGCCTCTTAGTGACCTCATCAATGGGTTTTGACTCATTTTCCTTCTTCGTCTATCTTCTAGCACCCACACGCCATGTACTCGACCTTGGGTTTAAACTTCGAACTTGACTCGAAGAGGTATACCTCATTGGTCCATTACGAAATACAAGAGGAGAGGAGTCCATTTGGACTCGAGACATTTTTTGCATGCAAAGAAAAGATAAAGAAATTAATATACGTTCAAGGCATAAAAGTGACATATTTCAAAGCAAAAGAAAATATCAAAAACCAATTTTTGAATGACAATGATAAGCACACTTGCACACGTATAACAAGACTGAGAGTCAACAGATAAAATGCAAAGCAAAGAGACCCACTTACATGGCTCATGATTTATGTTCATATTAAGAATGAATAAAGGTAAAAGGAAGAAGCCCGTATTCAATGAGTTAATGCGAGAACAAACAACACAAGCTTGCGAAAGTAAAGGGATAAGGCAATAAGAAAAATAATCATGACTTCTAAACTTGAACAAACATAGACAATAATTCATATAACAAAATAAAATAAAGGCTAATTTTTCAAGAAAGAGAATCATTAAATTTCAATTAAGGTGACATTAACAAAGATTCATACATCTAAATTACAATCAATATTTTAGGAAAAAACGTGTAACGGCCTATGGTTTATCTTTCTAAGACATCGTTGATTCTCTTTTGATATTATGAATCAAGGAGAGACATGAATCAAGTCTTTACACTCACAAAGAGCACATATAACAATCCAAATGGAGTAAGAAAATTAGAATAAAAGTTTAGCATTTCTAAAAGTGAAATATCGTTTCACAATCATACTATGCATGACTCCCAAATATCTAAATAATTCTATTTAGCCACAAAAATTCAAACTTTCTCATCATTTTGACAAATTTAAAAACATGCGGAAAAAAAAAAGAGGAATAAAAATCGTGGATGGAAAATAAAGCTAGCATTTCATCTCTTATATGAGGATTTTAGAAATCCCTTAAAATAATTAACAAGCAAATGACAAATTCTTGATTTAATCAATTACTATTTTCATTAAGGCGAAACAAACAATAGTAACTATTTTTTCAACATAAAAGAAACAACTTTTCATGCTAAAAATAAATATATCCGTCAGCAATGAATTTAAACATGACATGAGTACATCTTTTGAGAAAAGATCAAAACTTTATACAAAATAATCAAAGAATAAAGCTAAAAGGCAAAACAATCAATATTAACTATTGTTTGCACTTCACATGCTAAAACAAACATATCCACCAACAATGAGTTTAGTCAAGACATGAGTACATCTTTTAAGCAAAGATTGAAACTTTATCTATAATAATCAAAGAATAAAGAAAAGGAGAAACAATCAATATTAACTATTCTTTTCAACATAATAGAAACAACTTTACATGCTAAAAACAAACATATTCACCAACAATGAGTTTAGACAAGACATGAGTACATCTTTTAAGCAAAAATTAAAATTTTATCTATAATAATCAAAGAATAAAAAAAGGAGAAACAATCAACATTAACTATTATTTTCAACATAAAGGACATAACTTTACATGGTAAAAACAAATATATCTGTCAACAATGAATTGAAACAAAGCATAAGTACATCTTTTAAGCAAAGATTTAACTTTATCTATAATAATCAAAAAATAAAATCAAAAAGGCTTGTACAATTATTGCTAGCTCATTTTTATACCATGAATATGAAAATAACCTTAATATTTATACCACAACATCCTATGGCCTTCAAGGCCGTCTACAACAAACAATCCCAGCAAACAAAATTATAACTACGAACTACGAAGAAAAAAAGAAAATGATAATAAAACTAAAAAAGGGATAGGTGTGTTTACCTTTTTCGGGGAAGCAAAACGGGACTACTAGCTTTCTTAGGAGTCTTGATTACCACCGGAAAACTTTCAACTCGAGAACTTCGATTAGCCCACGAATTTCACGAAAAAGGAAATTTTTTTACTAAAATAAAAATTCTTCTTTGCTCAAAGTTTTTTTTTCAACCTTGAGACTTTTTTTTTTTTTTCACTAAAAAAATTTCAACTATTTGCTCAAAAGCTTTTCAATTCTTTGAGGCTTTGAGACTTGGTGTTTCTACCAAAATAGTGGTAATATTTATAGAAAATGATAGAGATCCAATTCTATTAATCTACCATTGTGGGAGAAAGTTTTTTAGGGGTGTTTTTTAAATTTAAAAGTTGAAGATAAGGTGAGGCGGAAGAAAATGTGGGGGGGAGGGGGGATTGTACAATGTAGTATAATTTTTGAATTTCAAAATTGAAATTTGAAAAAAGAAAAAAGGTTGGGGGGAATTGTACAATATAGTACAATTTTTGAATTTCAAAATTAGGAAAATACAAATTTGGGGGGAAATAGTACAATGTAGTAAAATTTAAAATTATTTTTTGATTTTATTAAAAATCGAAGAAACTCAAGATTAAATTTAGTCGTGGAGGGCAAAAATTAGGTGTCAACAATTACGTAGGTCAAAATGACCCAAATTAGGAAATGACTATAAAGCGAAAATAGTATATCCGACTGGCCACTTTTTGAAAAAATTTCAAACTTGGGCTATTTGTTTTAAAATGTGTTATAGAGGAAATTGCATGTCATAGACCCAAATATGGGTGACTTTAGATATTTGACCTCAATAAAAAATGTCTTTAAAGAAAAATCTTCCTTACTTTTTAAGTATAGTACAAGTATCATTTTACCTCTCTACACCTCAAATATATTTTTAAAACTTTCCATACTTATTTGTCTCTCAAATTTTATTTTTTATTATTTCACTTTTTATTTTTTCCTTTAATTTATTATTCTATTTTTTATTATTTTTACTTTTTTTATTTTTTCTTTAATTTTATTTTTTTTACTTTTTTATTTTTTCTTTAATTTTATTATTTTTACTTTTCATTTTTTTCCTTTAATTTTATTTTCATATTTTAATTATTTGTCTCAAACATTATTTTTTTATTTTTTTTTATTTTTCTCAAGCATTATTTATTTCTTCTTTTTTTTTATTCATTTTTCTTTAACCTTTATTTTTCTTTTATTTTTGGTTTTTATCAGTTCTCTTTTTTTCCCTCATTTTTCTCAAACTTTATTTTTATTTTTTTCTCTCATTTTATATTTTCTTAATTTTTTTTAATTCTTCGCTTTTTCCTTAATCTTTATTTTTTCTTGCCTTTTTTTTCTCACTCTTTTTTTTTTTTTATCATTTTTTTCTTTTTTCCCTCATTTTTTTCAAACTTTATTTTTTTTCTCAATATTTTTAATTCTTCGCTTTTTTCTTGATCTTTATTTTTTTTCTTTCCTTTTTTTCTCAATCTTTTTTTTTATTTCTCTATTTTGTTTGATCACTTTTTTCTGTTTTCTCAACTTCTATTATAGTTTGCCAATAAATAAAAAATTGGATAATCCACAAAGGGATTTTCTTTTTTTGACATCAAAGAAAATTTAAGGGCATGAATTGTTGTTACGAAGTTCTTTGAAAATTTTAGAGATAAGTCCTGTCACTAAGGCGAGAGTTGTAGAATATCTCATAAATAAAGACATAATGTGGTAGTGTCAACTCTTGCCCGTGGGGTATAATTTATTATTTGAAAGTCCTTGACCAAAGTCTTGCTTCTAAGGCAAGAGTTGTAGAACATCCCATAAATGAAGACATAACGTGGTAGTGTCAACTTTTGCCCGTGGGGCATAATTTATTATTTGAACGTCCTTGAACTAAGTTTTGCCTCTAAGGCAAGAGTTGTAGAACATCCCATAAATAAAGACATAACGTGGTAGTGTCAACTCTTGCTCGTGGGACATAATTTATAGTTTGAAAGTCTTTGAGCTAAGTTTTGCCTCTAAGGCAATAGTTGTAGAACATCTCATAAATGAAAACATAACGTGATAGAGTCAACTCTTGCCCGTGGGGCATAATTTGTAGTTTGAAAGTCCTTGAGCTAATTAACTCTTGCCTCTAAGGCAAGAGTTGTAGAACAACTCACAAATGAAAACATAACATGGTTAAGTCAACTCTTGCCCATGGGGCATAATTTGTAGTTTGAAAGTCCTTGAGCCAAGTCTTGCCTCTAAGGCAATAGTTGTAGAACATCTCATAAATGAAAATATAACTTGGTAGAGTTAACTCTTGCCCGTGAGGCATAATTTGTAGTTTGAAAGTCCTTGAGCTAATTAAGTTTTGCCTCTAAGGCAATAGTTGTAGAACATCTCATAAATGAAAATATAACGGGGTAAAGTCAACTCTTTTCCGTGGGGCATAATTTATAGTTTGAAAGTCCTTGAGCCAAGTCTTGCCTCTAAGGCAATAGTTGTAGAATATCTCATAAATGAAAATATAACGTAGTAGAGTAAACTCTTGCCCGTCGGGCATAATTTGTAGTTTGAAAGTCCTTGAGCCAAGTCTTGCCACTAAGGAAATAGTTGTAGAACATCTCATAAATAAAAATATAACGTGGTAGAGTTAAATCTTACCCGTGGGGCATAATTTGTGGTTTGAAAATCCTTGAGCTAAGTCTTGCCTCTGGGGCAATAGTTGTAGAACGTCTCATAAATGAAAACATAATGTGGTAGAGTCAACTCTTACCCGTGAGGCATAATTTATTGTTTGAAAGTACTTGAGCCAAGTCTTGCCTCTAAGACAATAGTTGTAGAATATCTCATAAATGAAAATATAATGTGGTAGAGTCAACTCTTGCTCGTGGGGCCTAATTTGTAGTTTGAAAGTCCTTGAGCTAAGTCTTGCCTCTAAGGCAATAGTTGTAGAATATCTCATAAATGAAAACATAACGTGGTAGAGTCAACTCTTGCCCGTGGGGCATAATTTGTTGCTTGAAAGTCCTTAAGCTAAGTCTTGCCTCTAAGGAAATAGTTGTAGAACATCTCATAAATCAAAATACAATGTGGTAGTGTCAACTTTTTCCCATGAAACATAACTTGTTTTTGGAAAGTCATAAGTCTTGCCTCTACAATGTAGTGGTGTCAACTCTTGCAATGAAACGTAGCTTATTGTTTGAAAATTGTAAATCTTACCTTTATAATGTGATAGTGTCAACTCTTACTCAGGAGATATAACTTGAATGGAAAAAATCAAAGAAAAAACAAAAATAATAAAAATTGCAAAAAAAGAAGAAAATGAAGAAAAATATTAAAAAAATAAAAATCAAAGAAAATGTAGAAGTTGAGAGAGAATAGAAAAAAAATAAATGTTGATAAAAAAAGAAAGATTAAATAGAAATAAAGGTCGAGAAAAAATTAAAAATAAAAAATAAAAATCAAAGAAATAAAAAAAAAAGTTTTTAATTTTATAAAAGTAGACGTTGAAAGGTGTAAAGGAAAAAAGTAAGGGTTGAGAAAAATTAAAAAGAACAAAATAAAAGAGGAAAGAAAAAATAAAAAATAAAAATAATATTAAAAAAAGAAAAAAAAAAAGAAGTTGAGAGGAAAAAAGTAAGGGTTGAGAAAATTAAAAATAAAAAGAGAAAAATAAAAAATAAAAATCAAAGTAAAATTAAAAAGAGAAAAAAGAAAAAGTTGAAAGATATAAATATGAAATTGTTATCCATTATGAGGATCATTTATGTAATTTACTCTATTGATCAGGGGTAATTTTGTCCAAAAAAATACTAGTTAATAGGTAAAGGCTATTTTAAGAAAGTTTTTTTTATTTGGGGCTAAAATTTGAAAGTCATCCTAATTTAGGTCTATTTTTTAGATTCACCCAGTGTTAGTGTCCTTTTTCCAAAAATAACATATACTAGCACGAGCCCTTCAATGTCTAGTATTACAGATAATATGCAATATTTCTTTTTATCAAATTATATGTGTCCTGATTTTTTTTTACAGCCCCTTGAAAAAATCATTAATTATGAGATGATTTTTTACTTTACCATTTTGCATTGAATATTTCTCTTATTTACGTATTACCTCTCCATAATTGAGGTGTTTGTAATTTTTATGAATGATTACTAATAAGTATCACCTCTCCATAATTGAGGTGTTTGTAATTTTCATGAATGATTACTAATAAGAATAAAATGAGAAAAAATAATTTACTTTTTATTGAACTTTTAAAATGACAAATATCTAGGGATAACTATTTTTAGAATTCACAATAGATAATTTGAGAGAAGGAAGTATATTTACGTGCAAAGTTAAGATAACCTTATTGATATTTGGATTCATAATACTCCATCTGTTTATTTTACTTGACTAATGTTGATTTGACATTTTTCTTTAAAAAATATTTATTAGAAATTTATTTAACTAAATTAATCTCATTAATTATGCTTTAAAAAATTAAAAATTTGATTATTACTCTCTCCGTTCATTTTTACTTATCACAATTTGACATGACATATTCATTGAGAAAATAATTATTGATATGACTATTTTACCTTACTAATTAATGTTTAGAGTAATATGTTTTGAAAATGATTTGGAGTATAAGCAATTAATGCTAAGGGTAATTTAGTAAATTGTATTTTCTTGATATGTCAAAAGTGACAAGTACAAATGAAAATTCAATTAAAAAAATAGTGACAAATAAAGACGAACAGAGGGAGTAATACTTAATGTGGTTATGTAATAATAGGGGTTGGTATTGAAAGAAAATGATAAACTTCACTTTCTTAATTTTATAATTTAAACAACTATTTGGCAACTATTTCAGACTTTCGAGCAAGGGAGCCAAATAAAATTGAACAAAGGAGTATAAGTTAATAATTACTGTATCACTTTTTTGAACTTTTCAAACTTGTAATTTCTATGTTATGTTATCAAATATGGTTTAAAATAATGTTGATCAAGATGTTTTAGTGTATCTATGCATTTGGTAAATACCAAAACATATATAAGCCAAGTGCTTATAAGTCAAAGTCAATCAAAAATCATAAGTTGACCACTTCAACGATATATTCTGTGAATGTCTGTAGGTAGAGTCTGAAAAGGATAAGGGAGATGAAGACCTACTCACTATCTCATAAAATTTAGAGAGACTGTTTTCAAAAGGTCTTCAGCTCAAGTGCAGCAAATCAAGGTACAAAGAAAGAAGAAAACAATGAAGGAAACATAACAAGTAATAAGAAAAGCAGTGCAAAGCATACAAGAAAGGAACAACAACAATAACAATAAAATAATGCTATAATCAAAACACAATAAACAACAAATGATGATAGATATAAAAAGCAAGAACCACAAGAGTATGACTAGTACAACGAAAAATACCGACAAGCCTAAACCCACGAAAAGCAAGTCAATACTCCACTACTCACCTACTAATCTTCTACCTTAATACGCGTCATCCACACTCTCTTATCTAAGGTTATGTCCTCAATAACTTAGAACTACGCCATGTCCTGTCTAATAATCACCTCTTCTCAATACTTCTACGGCCTACCTCAACCTCTTGTCATATTTACCATATTCAACCTCTCACACCTCCTGATCACTAGGCGTTTGTGCATCTTATTTTCATATGTCCAAACCATCTCAATCTCATTTTCCTCATCTTGTCCACAATAGAGGTCACTCTCACCTTATCCCGAATATCCTCCTTCCTAATCTTATCGCTCTTGGTATGTCCAGACATCCACCTCAACATCCTTATTTTCGCAACATACATCTTCTGGACATGAAAGTTCTTGACTGACCAACACTCTGTCTCATACAACAAAGTCGATTTAACCACCACTCTATAAAACTACTTACTTAAAATATGATGATACCTTCTTATCACACAAGACTTCAAAAGCTAGTCTCCACTTCATCCATACTGACCATCTCAATTTACGATTTTTCATCTTATAGACATTTCTGATTTAACCAAGTGCTTTATCCATAATATTTTTTTAAATCTCAAAATGCCTTTTTCGAAAAAAAAAACTCTAAATTCTTCTTTCACTCCATATCTGTCATTCCTAAACTTCCTTGCAAGGACATTCTTTTAGTTTTTCTTGCAAAATGATTAAGGATATTATAATCATTATAACAAAATAATAACTTATGAGCATTTTATATCAAACATATCAACTGTTTATTTGTAGTTTTAGCACTCCTATCTAAGCAAGTAACTTCTTATTTTTAAAAAATAATTGCAACGTTTAAAAATATTTTTAACACTTAAAGCTTATCCGACAGTTATTTATCAGCTAATCCAATCTCTGAATTAATAATATAAAAAAATTGTTACACCATCAGTATGAATAAAATTTAAACCAAAGTACTTAACAAAGGTATAGCAGTATGAATAAAATTTAAACCAAAGTACTTATCAATTTACCTTTTATTCATTCAAATTCTTGTCCCTTAGCCCCACTATGACCAATCTTCCATGATGAGGCAAATGCTTCTACCATTTTAAATTGATTGATCTATTTTAATTTAATTACACGAAGTTTAAAAAAATAAAAAAAATATTTTTAAATTAAAAATATATTAAATTATATATAAATATTTTTTAATTTTATGGGTGTAAATATGTCATATAAAAAGTTGAAAGCTATTAAAAAGGATAAATAGTTATTAAAAGGATTAAAAAGAAAAACAGTTTGAAACAAATGGAGTACATATTAAAATGTCAACCAAAAAAAAAATGTGATTTGTATTTCTCAATTGTTTACTCGTTAGTAGCCCCACCTCATTCAACCTTTGACCAAAAAACCAACCAAATAAGGAATATTTCTAATCATAATAAAATATTATGATTATTTCTCTTGACTTTACGGAGTCTTAATTCTTCTTCCTATTTTGTATTCTCCATTCAAACTTCACACATATATTAGCCGCTTTTGCTTACCACCTCCATTTATATATATACTCATATTCTTGCTCATATATACTTAGGTTCTTGTTTTTGGTTTAAAAAAAAAAAAAAAATTGCAGACAAAAATAAATATGGATGAAGTAGAGATACCTCAATATTTTTTATGTCCTATATCACTTATGATCATGAAAGATCCGGTGACAACGGTGACTGGGATAACGTACGATCGAGAAAGTATCGAGGTGTGGTTGGTAACGGCGGAGGAAGACGTGGCCGTGACATGTCCGGTGACAAAACAGAATTTGCCTAGAGATTTTGAGTTGTTGACACCAAATCATATGCTACGGCGACTAATTCAAGCTTGGTGTATTGCCAATGCAAGTAATGGGATTGATAGAATTCCAACCCCTAAATATCCTTTGGATAAATCTCACATGCTCCGACTTGTTCGTCAGGTAAATGAGTTTAAATTTTATGCACTGATGTTATACAGTATTTCTTTTACATCATCAAGTTAATTTACCTGTAAAGGAATTTTCGGTCAAGTTATCTAAAAGATAACTATACACAAGTAATAATTGTCCATTGTAATTTAGTACTTAGTAGTAATAAAAACCTGATCAAAAGTATGACATGTAATACATTCATTCATTCTAACAACCTATTGCCCTAGTTTCTCTAGATCTAGTCTATATAATGACCGAGGCCTCTCATTCTTATTACTTTTTCAATATGAAAACGAAAAGAAAATGAAGTACATGTGGAAAAAAAACTTTATAATTATCGAATATTTATATAAGTTAAATTCATTCTATATAACAAGTACTAATGATCTATGGTTTCATATATAACCTAAACTATGGATTAAACAACCTACTATTATAACATACAACAACAACAAACTCAGTATATTTCCATAAAGTGGGGTCTGGGGAGGGTAAGATGTACGCAGTCCATACCGCTACCTCCGAAGAAGTAGAGAGAATCTACTATTATAACATGAGAAACATAATTAAATTGATTGTGTAGAAATTCTTAGTACTGACAGTGTATATATAACTTACATCCCAGGTGAATAATCATCAGCTTTGTGCTGAAGCATTGAAGAAAATTGATGCTTTGGTGATTGAGAATGAGAAGAACAGGAAGTGCTTGGAAGAAGTTGGTGCAATTAAGGCTATGGTTTCTTTTATAGTAAGAAATTATAAAGAAAGAAAACTAATCAATGGCCTTGAAGAAGCTTTGAAAATTTTTCACCTTGTTTGGAGCCCAACAACTGAAAATGAGCAACTTGTCAAGGAAAATCGCGATCTAATCGTAGCTATTTTATGGATCTTGAGGAGTGACATGACCAAAAATCAAGTGGTTCTCAAGACTCAAGCGATGATGGTGTTAAAAAACGTAACAGAGGTGTCGAGTTCAAATCTTTTGTCAGGGCTAGACCCTGAATTCTTTCAAGAAATGGTGAATATGCTACGAAAAGAAAGCAAACATCACATCTCTCAACAAGCAACAAAAGCAGCCTTACAAGTACTAGTACATGCTTGTTCATGGGGAAGAAACAAGCAAAAAATCATCGAATCAGGAGCCATATTCGAGCTAATAGAGCTCGAATTATGCAATACAGAAAAAAGAGTTTCGGAATTGGTACTTTGTGTTTTGGCTCATTTGTGCACTTTGGCTGATGGTAGGGCAGAATTCTTGAAACATGCAGCTGGAATTGGTGTTGTTACAAAAAGGACACTTAGGGTTTCTTCATCTACTGATGATTGTGCAATTCAAATTCTTGGATCAATTTCTAAGTGTTCAGCCACAAAGGAAGTGTTGATGGAAATGTTGAGAGTTGGAGCTGTGTCAAAGCTTTGTATGGTGATTCAAGCAAGTTGCAGTGATTACTTAAAGAAAAAAGCTATGGAGATCTTGAGGACACATTCTTATGCTTGGAGTAATTCTCCATGTATTCAAGTTTATCTCTTGACTAGATATCCTGGACAATAGAGCCCTATAACAACGTACCCAAGTGGGGTCTGGGGAAGGTGATGACGTACGTGGTCTTTACCCTATCTTTGCAGTGTACAGATGCTGATTCTGATACACCTTGGGCCCAATAGAACCCTAAATTCTTTAATTACTAATGTTTTCTTTCTTTAGCATCTTGAAATGATACATGGACAAATACACCAAAATTGTATCCCCTTTATTTTTCAGAAAAGAAACATTAGGAAAGATCATATATTGAGAAACAAATCCAGAAGTTGAGAAGAATAAGTGCAAATGGTGGCTTAATTTGTATTTGTCTCTCTTAATTTTATTTATTTACTGTGTCTATTTATTTAGTTTACTGCTAGAAGATGATGTTGAAGGATAAAAATGGTACAACGCAAACCTTAATAAAGTTATGCAAATTGTATTAAGTTTAAAGAATTGCTACTATTCCTCCTTTTTTTTTCCAATCTACAAATGGATTTGGCCTGTAGGGGTTTCTTGCACTTTAGTAGCTAGAAAACACAAAAACTATTTTAGAAAACAGTTCCAGATCTACGTAATTAAAAATCACCTAATTTACTCATAGGAAAATTCAGAGCAGTATTTCAAAAGCTTTTAAGAAATTTGTTCAAAGCATTCATTAAGTAAAAGTAAATATGAAAAAAAAAATTAAGTTAATTCCTTTTTGTTTTTTTCTTTTAAAAATATTAAGGCCGCCTTGTGGTGACCGGAGTTTAACATAGACCCTAGTAATTAAATTTTTAATGAAAAAGTGTACAATGAAAGGGACTGGTCCTTCTTAACACCAAACTCCATAAATACAACTACTCTTAACAAAAAATGTGTTTTGATTTAAGCAAAAAAAAAAAAAAAGTGTTTTGATGGTTCATGGCACTGAGGCCTTGATAGCATACTGCTCAGTAAAGGCTAGCAATTAGAAGTTGTGTGCCCATTTTGTCATGGATAATTTTACTCTTTTTAAATTTTATTTTAAACAAATTATTCGAACGTCAAATTGAATAGTCACACTTTTTTTTTCTCTAGATGCTTCTCTGCTTCGAAAGAAAATGACCTGTTTTAACTTTGCACTAGTTACTGACATGATTGCGTTAAAGATAGTGATGCCCCGTCATTGTGATATTTATGGGGTTGCTTCTGTACATGCGGCTTGAGTTTAGCAAAAAACTATGGTTGTGTTGGGTATGGAGTAAAACATTTCAATGGAGAAAGCCATAAAAAAGTAATGAGAAACATAAAAAAAAATTGGCGTTAAAGCATTCCTCAACAAGATTGGTCCTAAAATATTTCAAAGATAATTTTCACAGTGAACAATTAAATTAGCGAAACTAACCAGAAGTTTTGGTTATAGTCTATGTGAGGGGATTTATCTGAATTTATTCTTGATAAGTTAGACTTGCTAATGCGTGTTTGTTTTGCTAAAATGTGTTTTGATACATGCTAGACAGGTTATGTGAGAACCAGGTTCTCCCATGCAAACTGATCTAAAGCAATGCAGGTGTGATTGTATAAGGAAGGAAACAATGTTAGATGCATAAACAAGAAGAATAGCTTGACAGAATGTTCTAATTGAGTAAGCTGTATTAAAGAGGGGTGGAAAACCTTATGAGAAATAATTAGGGTTGCAGAACGACATTCTTAATTATGTCCTATATAAGGAATACATCGAGGTCAGAATCAAGCATCTATTACTCATGCAGAAAAAGCTTTCTCAAGCCAATAGAGAGACAAGAGATTTAGGTGTCGTCTGAAGTAAAGAATCAAGAACAAGCTGAGTTATATGTCTTTAATTGAGAACAAGTTGAGACGTTGTTTGTTCTTTGTTTTAGTTTGGGATTATATATGATTAGCTATTAAGTTTTAACTATTCTATTGTGGATGTGTTAGTGTTAGTGTGAGCTGTGAGGTATTGTAGCAGTAAGAAAATTTATCTTCTTGGAGAGTTATAGTTAGAATAGTTAGAGTGAACTATTGAGTTGAAGTACTAGAGTTAGTACCTTTGATTATAGGTTTATAATCTAAAACACTTAAAAATATATATAATGAAGAAACTTAAAAAAGAACAGTGATTCTAGAGTAGAAGGGAATCGGCTGATATTGTATGTTTTCATTTACAGTGCAGCAATGTATATATATACAACTATTACAAATCAATTAAGGCTTAATTCTAACACATCAAATTTGTGATTCATATTATGTGGGATCTAATTTATTCAAAATAAGAAGTGCATCGATTGCCATCAAATTTAACCACAAATTTAGGGTGGTTAAACAAACAATCTTGAACTGTTGGTGACACTTAATAGACTGCCATCAATGCTGACCCATGTCAAATTCATGTAAAAAATATACTTGTGCTTTGAGGTAGGGGCGGACCTACATATCAACTTTGGGTGCTTCGGCACCCACTAAACTCGACGCAGAATAGGTATAATTACATAAAAAATATACGAAAATGGGTATAAATTATATAAAAGCACCCACTAAACAAGAAGTTGGTTAGGTGCATGTGATTTTTTATTTTTTTCTATAGTAAGCACCCACTCTCCTTAAATTTTGAGTCTGCCATTGCTTTGAGGGTCCATCAATTCGTTTGGTCTACCGTAGACTTACACCGTAAGAAGTGCATCGATTGATCTCCGGATTATCCGTAGACCACAGAGAACTATGTACAATGTAATAGACCCTCACTTGGATGTTGTTTAAAAATAAATAAGTAAATTAAAAATAAATGTAGTTTGGGTTTCTACACATATGAAAGAGTGTAAATAAGTCACATAATCATATTAGAGCTTATACAAATTAGGGATGGTGAATTAAGGAGTGTGTGGATGGGTAGTGGTTGAACAAACAATATCCTAAGATTAATGTTTGTCAAAGCACAAGTATGTTTTTAGGATGCTGATTGTATTTGATAACTACCCATTTCATGTACTCCTTTAATCACCACCCCCAAGTCAAAAGAGTATGTGGAATGGATAGTGGTTGAACAATCATCATCCTCAAAACATACTTGTGCTTTGACAAACATTACTCTTATGATATTGTTTGTTCAACCACTACCCATCCACACACTCCTTAATTCACCATCCCTAATTTGTATAAGCTCTAATATGATTATGTGATTTATTTACACTCCTTCATATGTGTAGAAACCCACACAACATTTATTTTTAATTTATTTTTTTATTTTTAAACAACATTCAAGTAATGGTCTATACCAGTGTACATTGATCTACGCGATCTACGAATGATATATAGATCAATCGATGCTCTACATAAAGTGTGAGTCTACTGTAGACCAATTGAATCGATGGACCCTCAAAGCACAAGTATATTTTTTACTGAATTATTTTTTTTCTAAATATGTTATTGAGGATCCATCGATTACGAGTGTCTACGGTAGAATTTAGTATCTCGTTGATGACTGACATAGGTCATGATCTATGGCAGTCTATTAAGTGTCACCAACAGTTCAAAAAATACAATTACTGTTCCAACGGTACAAATAGCTAATTTTGTACTCCTTCAGTGTTAACACTTCTTTTTACTTCATATATAAAGTCCTCCATCCCTCATTATTTTATTTCATCCACTTTATTTTTATTTTAAAATCCTACAATGTCTCAAGCATCTCAAACATCCAATTCTAAAAAGACTCTAATTTGTCATTGTGGAAATCCGATTGTCTTGAGAACGTCACGCACGAACTCAAATTCAGGTCACAAATTTTATAACTGTGCAATTGTGAAGGTGAGTCATGTATGTCTTTTTTATAAAGTTAAGTAAATCGTTATGTAATTATTATTATTTTTTCTAGGATAATGGCGCATGCTCATTTTTTAAATGGCTTGAAGAGGTATCACCTCCAAGCAGTCCATCAACGTTGAGTTCGGGACCCGAGACATAAAATTTTCATGGATTGGCAAAATTTAATCTACTACAAAGTGTAACGCCCCAAAATCGGGTCCCGAGACGTCACACGGTGCTTAGGGTCACAAGTGACCCCAAGCTAACCCTTCTACTGGCATAACCCATAAGCAACTGAATAAAAATACAAATTCATACAAATCAGCAGAAATTAACTCTTTTCTGAATCTGATCGATACAAAAATGGAATTTTATCGGATTACAATTCTGCCTTTACAACCAAAATTGAAGCAAAATACATCAACTTCTATTGACTGTCTATGAAGCCTCTACTAGTACTGACTGTAGGTAGCCGGGTCATGACTCCCGACTACCCCAACTCAATACGACTGAATAAAGAAAATACAACACTATAACTCTGCATAACTAACCCAAGCCCTTGAATCAAAAGGACTCATCACCTGCTGACTGGATACCACGAACTGACTGGATCCGAAGGTGGAACTATACCTTGTACCTACATTCTGAGAAAATATAGCCCACATACGAATATGTGGGTCAGTACCATGGAAAGATACCGAGCATATCGGGGTGCAATGCATATATAAAATAATATCTTAATATCATCATAGTTTATAAAATTATGCATACTGATATAGATGACTCAGTTAGCTCGAATTAAATCATCAAAATCATGGATGAATAATACATGTAAAGTAAAATAAGTGAGTCTTTACAATACGTTCTCAATTCACTTTCATCTCAATTTCAAATCATCAAAACAATCAAATCTCATGTCAATTCTCATTAGAATATATTCCTTAAATCTTCTAAGAATAATGACTTTCTCAAACTCAGCCTTTTAAGCAAATATGTTTTCATCTCAGATAGAAAAGTACACACACACACATTGGGAGATCCTATAACCGACATAAACCATGTGAGCCACATGGAGTCCAACGTACAACCCACGTTGGGGAGAGCCGTCCTATCCTTGCCATCGGAGTAGGACTTCCAGTATCAATTCAAAAACACTAGTGATCACTATATAAATCAACCTCAGGCTCACATCCTACGGGGGCACGTAGTTCTAGGGAAGTAAGGTCACTTTATACCTCCCACTCGGTGCTAAAGATTACTCCCAGACTTAGCTCAGAAATTTAAATCAGCCTCAGGCTCACATTAAAGAAAATCCACAATAAACACTTCAACAATTTTCATCGGGAGCCAATTTGCTACCCCTTTATCATAATCAATAAAAACGTGAATTTCTTTTATAGTCGAGTTTAAAATAACTCATTCATGACCAAAAGGTCAAATCATTCAAATATTCAACATCAACGTGCTTATAACACACATTCTCTCAAAAACACAATTTCAAATGGGGTTCGCTACTCAAATATCAAAATCATGATAAATATCGTTCAAGATTCATGCCTTATATCACCACCCATGTAAATTCATCTTTCAAAATCATAAACATCAAGATTTCATAATAATCATCACAAGATATGGGTTCATGCTTCAAATTCATAAAAAAAATCAAATAAAAATCATGCCTTTGTAAGAAAAATTACTTTTGGGCACAAGAACGAAAGAGAGTTCTTGTTGAAAACCCCCCACATACCTTTAATGATGAACTTTAGATCGATACTCGTTTTTGAGATGTTAATCGTGCCTTTGAATGATGGTTCTTGGAGTTCTTGAACTAGAAACTTGGAATCTTGAATAAATTTGCAGAATTAATGGTGAACTTTGGAGGTTCTTGAAGTTCTTGAACTAGGAACTTGGAATCTTGAATAAATTTGCAGAATTAATGGTGAACTTTGGAGGTTCTTGAAGTTGGATGTAGGAGCTTAGGGTTTTCTTTTTGAGGGAATTTGATGAAATATAACATATAATGCTTCTAATAGGCTTTAATATAGGGTTTGGACGGATTTTGGGTGAGGGCGAATGACCAAAACGCCCCTAAAAATCAAATAATTCTCGAATCTGTCCTTTGGTGGACTGTTTTGATAGTCTGAAGTAGATCAACCATAACGTTTTACTACGATATCCAAATTGGATGAAACTAATTTCATTAGAAAGAGGACTCTCATATCTTTCCATTGATATATAGTATCTCACCCAGATCATTGTGTACGAGGAGTTATGATCGTTTGAAGTTAACCCAAAAATTCACTTTTGATAGGCTGAAGTATATCGACCATAGCTTTTTGCTCCGATAGACAAATTGGATGAAACCAATTTCATCTGAAAGAGGACTCGCAGTGCTTTCTGTTAATATATAGTCTATCTCATAGATCATTATGTACAAGGAGTTATGATTGCTTAAAGTTGGAGTAAAAATATGCCAGGCCTCAGTACTTTTTTTTTCCTGCACGTTTTACTGTTCACTACTATTCACGGTTCGATCAGAATGTTCATAACTCGTCGCTCGGGTGTCCGTTTTGGATGATCCATATATCGTTGGAAATCTTATTCGATAATCTAAGCAATGGTGGGTCATAATCTAATACATTCCACACGAAAAAATTATAATTCATTCTAGGAGATAGAACCCAACACATTTACACATAAAATTTCAACGAAAAATTTCTCGGGGTATTACACAAAGGCTCCGAGAATGTGAAGAAAATAGAGATTTTCTCATTGTAGACACCTAATTTTGTCCCTCCCGAAGTCTAATTTTATTCATTTTTAGTTCACCTTACCATGTGTCCAACCCCATGTAATTATATCCCACAAAAATACAAAAATAAACAAAAAAATACCTCTAATTAATTTATCCTATCCTAACAAACTATCCAATCAAAAGCTTCCACCTACCCTAACTACCCATGTGATTCCCCCCCTCCTTTTTCTTGTCCACAAAGAAAGAATATATGGGGGACCCACCAAAATTTCCACATCATAACAAATCCATGCTCATTATAAAAGAAAAATTCTAAGAGGAAAAAGGGCTCATTCTTTGATCATCATCTTCTCCACAATAACAAGAATCACCAAATAATCTTCCTCACAAGAACAAGAACAACAACGAAAAAAAAAGAAAAAAGAAAAAAAGTAACCGATAAACAGTAACCGGTGAACAGTGATCTGTGAACAGTGACCGGTGAACAGTGACGGCGTGAAAAGTGACGGTGAACGGGTCATTATTTGTCGAGTTGGATTGTTGGTGTTAAGGTTTGGCTCGAGGTTTTCGGGTGCGGACTCTCTTTATTCGAATAACATTGAGTTTGAAAGCTTCAAATTTAAGGTCCAATTCTTTCTTCTCTTTTATTTAATTCTTATGTGATTGTGATTGTGTGTGATTCGATACCGTGGTTTGTTTGTTGATGTGAACTGTTGGTGACATTTGGGTGTGTGATGTGCTAAGCATGATTGGTGAATTTTCGTTATTCTCGATTGGTGGATTGTGTATTGAAATGGGTTAATCACGTGGTTAAAAATGAATTAAGGTGGGGATTAAAAATGGAAGAAAATAAATATTGATTAATTTTGATGTATTGATAATGTTAAACATGATAGAATTGTGATATGTTGAACTTGGTAGGCAAACGTAGGCCGGTTAGGCAAATTTAGGAATAACGATTTATTGGAGTGTTTGAATATGTGCGTGAATGGTACTTTCTACTTTATTGCACGAAAAGTTTACATTGTACTCATTTGGCCGGGGAATACCCCGAAGGATTTGTATTGATTTATCCGGGGAATGCCCTGAAGTAGCATATACGCAAAAGAGGCTCGTGATCAAGGCCCGGAACGTCGGGTGGAGTTTAGTTTAGGATTAATTTAGAATAGAATAGGTTTTATATTTCAGCACCTCTTTTATTTTGGATTGTATAATTTGGACTGAACATTATTTTTGTTTGTTTTGAATTTTGTGTGATTTATTTGTTTGCTTGTTTTGTGTGTTTATGTGGTTTGTACAATTGTAATGTCAAATTAGCCGATACGCTCCACCAAGCGACCGTGGTCGAACCACGGGATCGAGGGGTGTCTAACACCTTCCCCTCGGTCAACAGAATTCCTTAGCCGGAATCTCTGTTCGTAAACCAGTTTAAAGAGTCAAATGGTTTCGAAAAGGATTTTCCAATGGTGACTTGGCACACCAGATTATGCCAAGTGGCGACTCTGATTTTGAATGTAAAAATAATCTTTTTCTGAACCAATCTTCATTTTGTCACTTTAATAAAAAAAAACCTTTCAAACCTTAAAATACATATCTTTTTTTTGGAGTCGAAAAAGGGGTGTGACAGCTCTGGCGACTCTGCTGGGGAATATTTTAGAATTCGAGCTTTTTTTGGAGTCGTATAGGCTTTGTTTGGCATTACGAGTGTATAAGCATTGTTTGTGATTTTTGTTTGTGTTTTCACTTTTGTGCATTTTCGTGCTCTTTGTTTACAGTATTTATCCTATGTGTTACCGCTTTATATCTGGCATCATTTGCATAACCCGAGTCAATTCTTTCCGCAACAAGTCTCGGAACGCACGTCGTGCGCACGAACTCTAGTTGAGTCACCTTTATTTTAGGGGGGAGCCGTTGGATGTATGGAGTAGGTGGAAAGCAAAGCAGCCACTATCGACCATATGCTCCCCCGAACAGCCTTGTTAGTAAACCACAACGTAGGTCAGCCTTTAGGTCATGCTTATGTGCATCATATTGAGACCTAGCGGGGCCCACTTGGTCCTTTGTAGGAGACTCACCTCTAACGCATCCCTACGTGCTAAATGTTGCATCTTTGAGGGTAATGGGGTCATTTGATGGACTGATTTGGTGAAAATATGTGTTAGAAGTAAGGTGCGTAGGCAAGAACTATTGAAAAAAATAGAGAAAAAAAGGGAAGTGAGTCGAAAAGAAGAAAAAAAAAGAGTGACGTAGCTTTTAGTGTTCTTTATGGCTTTTGTTCTTCACAATCCAAAAATTCAAAAAAAAAAAGATTTTTACCTTTTGCACTCATTTCTCAAAAACGAAAATATCAAAAAGATTTTTCATTTGTCTCCTTTAGCATGCATTCATAATTCGAAATTTTCAAAAAAAAAAAGATTTTTTTTAGCAGTTTTTATAAAAGAAAATGCAAAAAATGGTAGAAATTTGTACATTTCATGTAATGAAAATACCAAAAAGATTTATTTTTTTTCCTTCATAATTGTTGGTGTCAGTTTAGTTGAAGTGTCTAATTAAAAGGAAAAAAAACCTCAAAAAGATTTTATTCATTTGTCTTTGGTTGTGCCCTTAAGTTAGGGTCAATCTGTTAGTTAATCGTTAATTGTTCAATCTGGACGAACTACGCACCCCTGATTCTCCTCTCTCGGGAGTGAGATACGTAGGCAACCAATTTTAGGTTCGGGGATCTTATTTCAAAAATTCAAAAAAGATTTTCTTCACTCTTCATTTAGAGTAGGTGTCTCATGTACATCTTTAAAAGAAAGCAAAAAAAAATATTTTTCTTTAATAGGTTCAAGTTTCATTTTCGTATGAAATTTAAAATCGAAAATCCAAAAATATTTTCTTCGGTAACCATAGATTTCATGTTGTACAGGAATCTGAAAAATTCAAAAAGATTTTTTTCACTCTTCACTTAGAGTAAGTGTTTCATATACATCTCTAAAAGAAAACTACAAAAAGATTTTTCTTTAATAGTTTCAAGTTTCATTTTCCTATGAAATTCTAAATCGAAAACCCAAAAAGATTCTTCTTTGGTAATCATAGATTCCATTTTTGTATAGGGAGTTTAAACCTAAAAAATGCAAAAAGATTTTCGTCAATTCTTTTGATAATTTGTTATTTTCTTTTTTTTTTTTAAGTTTCAAGAAAAAGAAAAAGAAAAGATTTTAATTGGCCATTTTGGTAAAACTTCACGAACTACGCACACCTGATTCTCCCATTTCGGGGGTGAGATACGTAGGCGCCCTTCTAGGGTTCGGTGATTTTTCTTCAAGAAAAAAAAAAGAGGTTTTGAAAAAAAAAATGTTGAACTCTAACATATTTGTTACCTCTTGTTCAGTTAGTTTAAGGTGGTTGGTTTGTGGTTTCCTGACTGGTCTTCTATATCACACCAAATCCAAGGAAGGGTTAGTTGTGTCCAACAAGGATATAGAGAGTGACATCATGGATGAAACAAAGAGTCGGGA
The DNA here is from genome assembly GCA_030864215.1 of Capsicum pubescens. NCBI lineage: Eukaryota > Viridiplantae > Streptophyta > Magnoliopsida > Solanales > Solanaceae > Capsicum > Capsicum pubescens. The sequence goes on along the minus strand of CM061538.1, from coordinate 93,624,264 downwards.
AATTGAGAGTTTAAAGGAAGAGAATTTGACTGAGACAACAAATGATAGGAATGTACCGAGCTTGGGCCAGTGGGTTGCCTCCACCTCCGTTCCCCACCAAAATCGAAAAGTCAGTTTCCTACTGTTGTTGATGCACCACAGCATGCCTCAGAATCCATTCCACGTCAAATGCACCTCAATACTTCCACCACTCTTTCTTTATCTCCTCAGTATAAGTCTACCACATTCACAGCACCACATACCGTCTGTGCTTTTGTTGCTCAACCTTCTACTAAGGCTTCCACTTTATCTATCAATCCAACGATTGTGATTTCCCAGTCCACTAGTGACTCCACGTTCAATACTGTTGATGATCATTGGTATACTCTTGAGCCTACAGTTAAGTTAAGTGAACCGCCAAAATTTCTTACTAAGAAGCCTAGCATGCCAAAAGAGCCAGAGAAAATGGTTGGGAAAGTGAAGAGTGTAGAAAATGATATGAAAAATTCCCCTGGACTTATGGGCTATGAAGATGTTTCATATAAAAAACTGGGGCATGTCTTCAAGTGTTAACCTTCCTCCCAGCTTTGAGACATCAAAATTTGGGGAGCCTGATGGACAGAAGGATTCTGTGAAATATTCGGGACGACATTGCAATCAACCAAGGGAAACTGAAGGAAAGAAGAAGGAAAATGCACCTATTGTCATGACAGGGCCAAAGAAGAGTTTGAGAGGTTCAACCCACCAATACTGTCAGCCTCAATACCGAGCTTACATATCAGATCCACATAACCACTTGCAACAAGGTTTCTTTCTCCGAAATCCAAGAAATCCCATTCCACTTCCTCGATATCCTGTGAACAATGCACAATTGTATGCTCATCCATCTTCTTATCCACAATGGCATGCCCCTGTCCCTCAACATCGTCCTCAACCCCCACAAATTTACCAAGGGACCTCTGAATCCAAATTTCATCCGAGGCCAGAGTTCGTAAAGAGGAGGAAGGAAAAAGATAATTTCACTCCTATTGGGGAATCCTATGCCAGTTTATTCCAGAGATTGGTATAGCAGGGCATGATCACTCCTCTCCTTGGGTATACTCCTGACCCGCATTCAAGAAGCTTTGATCCTAATGTGCGATGTGCATATCATTCTGATGTTCAGGGTCATAGTACTGAAGATTGTCGCACTTTGAAAAGAGAAATAGAAAAGATAATTCAAGATAAATTGATTGTGGTGCAAAACATTGTCCTTTCGACCATCCCACAGAGTTTTTCACCAGCACGCGGTACTGCACAATCTGTGGGAGGCAATGAGTTAAGCATGGGGATCCAGAGCTTATTTGTTGAAGAAAATGTGTCTGACAGTGGTGAAAGCTCCAATCATGTTGATATGCAAGCCAGTGGCTAAGATGTCAGGCTGAGCAAGGGAGAAGTCACCTCTCTCCTTACCAGGAAGGGGTTTGGTAGTTTGTTTTGTTTTATTTTCTGTTCTCCGAATTATTTCAAGGTTGTAGGTCGGGATTTATCTTGTTTTGTCCCTTTGTCATTTATGTTCAAACCCTTCTATCTTTTATTTTTATTAAATGGAGTGTCCCCTTTTTCTTTATGTTTTAAATATGTGTTTTTTTTACATAGTACATTTTATGTTGACTCTAGTGATATGATATGCTAGTGAAATTTACAGCTAGATCTTAACATCCAGTTTAAGAATGAACATTGAATCAGAGGGTTAAAATTAGAAAAAGAGAGCATCTGAGGAAATAGATAGAGTGCTGAGGCATTTGGTGATCAAGTTGAAACCTTCTTTGAAAATTAAGGCTATTAGTTTGAAAATCGTGAGAATAACTTGGTCATCAATTGAAATACATGTCTTAATTAGGTCAAACAGTGTCTACGTGATCCTATCAAAAGGAACAGGAAGAAAATTAGCTCCACGAAGTCATGAGTCCTTCAGCATGAAGAATGTACAACAAAGTGGAGTTGTATGCTGGGCAAGTGTAGAAAAGAGGTGGCACACATGCTCGGGGCAAGTTAGTGTTGTAAAACATTTCATAAGTGATCTTGATCGTGCACTTTCATAATGCATGATATGTACTTGGATTTTCAAAGATTGATATGACGAAGGCATTTCATTCTGCCATCCAAACATCGTGTCATCCTTTGTTTACCCCATTTGAGCTTTAGTTTTATTTTCTTTCATACACCTCTTTTGGAATCAATATAGTCAGCAAAGCTCGAAGAAAAAATGTCGAGCAAAACAATAGTCAGAAAAGTTCAAAAAAAAAAAAGAGAAAAAATGTGTCAAAAAAAAAGAGTGAAGAAAAATAGAGTCGGAAACCCCCCCCCCCAAAAAAAAGAAAAAAAAATTAGAATCAAGCAAAATAAGCTGTCAGAACTACGCATGACCTGATTCTCCTCTCTCGAGGGTGAGATACGTAGGCTGCCCTACTTAGGGCTCGGTCCAACCAAATAAACAATTTAGAGTCACCCAGTCAAAAGAAACTGGGGCATGAGTTAATCCTCATTGTTTGAGTCGATTCCAAAAGTTGTAAGTCCTAACCCACTTTAAGTGTTGTTTGGTCCTCATGCCATCCTTTCTTTCCAACCCTATCCAAAATCCAAGTTACAACCAAAGAAAGACCTTCAGATCAATCTTTGAGGATGTTAAGGCTAAGTATGCAAGGGATATGATGATGCATTTGAGAACTACTTGTCTTCCTCAGCATAAGAAATCAAGAAAGAAATAGAATGAGAGAGTCTTATTGGTGAAAACCCTTACGGGCACCATAAGGCGATGGTAAGTTGAGAGAAATAAAAATGAGAGTCTTATTGGTGAAAATCCTCACGGGCACCATAAGGCGATAGTGAGCCGAGAGAAAATAAAGAAGCTTGTTGGAGAAAACCCTTCAAGGTGCCACTAGCCGAATGGGGTCTTAAATGCAATTGACCTAAGAAAGCAACTCAGTTTCAAGGTCATTAACTCAACAACAATGGGTAGAAAGTTTGGATGAAAAGATCAAGCTGCTTAATCCAAAATGCATGGCATAATCATTAGTGTTGACTGTCATTTTTAGATGAATTTTTCGTTTCGTTGTTTTAAAAGGGGATATTCATTGTCTTTTCTTTCTTATCTTTATTTTAATTTTATCTTTCTTAAGTCAGTTATCAAAATAAAAATTGTCATTTTTTTTGTTGTTTCTTATCTTTGAGTCAAGTCCGTGTCAAAACAAGTGAGAAAAGATTTTAAAACTGGCTACCAGCTTCTTTAATTGCACAAAGCAAGAAAAAAGCTAGCACATGAAAGAGACATGATTGTGAGCTCAAAAAAAAAAAGGCATGCAGAAAGTTTTGTCAACAGAAAAGTCGGGGAACTCATGGAAATACCAAGGTTCAAAGGGTTTATTTGAGAAACACGACAAAGCAGAAATACTGTGTTTGTTTCAGAGTCACTCTTAATAAACTGAGTTTGAGTCAATGATATAGCAAGTCAATGATATATGCTAATGGTTGGAAGCAAAGCTAAATGTGACGGGGGCAGGAGCAATTGCCTCAAAAGCCAAAGCCACAAACTAGCCACCATGTTTTAAACTCACAAGTTTTCTTTGTATGTAATAGGAATACATGTTGCATTCAGATCAAGGATTTCAGAGCCTAAACATCAAAGGCCGTAATTTCTCACCTCAACAAATGCAAGAGGCAAGGTTGCTGCACAGTTTTGGTAATCAAAACCATGGTAAAATTCATAATTCAAGATCTCTAGGAGACACATTTCCTTGTTTTGGTAATTCAAGCAGCTTTGGTAAGGAGACGCACTTCATTGTTTTGATAATTCAAACAACATTGATAAGGAAACACACTTCCTTTATTGGGTAATTCGAATTTTGCTTCTTAGGTAATGCACTTCCTAACTTAAGTCTTGATTCCTAGAAACGTACCTTTTAGTTGAGTCATCCCCTTTGATTCCTATAAGATGTACCTTTTAGTCGAGTCATCCCCTTTGATTCCTATAAGACGTACCTTTTAGTCGAGTCATTCCTATTGATTCCTAAAAGACGTACCTTTTAGTTGAGTCATCCCCTTAGACCCCTAGAAGACGTACCTTTTAGTCGAGTCATCCCCTTTGATTCCTATAAGACGTACCTTTTAGTCGAGTCATTCCTATTGATTCCTATAAGACGTACCTTTTAGTCGAGTCATCCCCTTTGATTCCTAGAAGACGTACCTTTTAGTCGAGTCATCCCCTTTGATTCCTATAAGACGTACCTTTTAGTCGAGTCATCCCTTTATTCTTATAAGACGTACCTTTTACTCGAGTCATCCCCTTTGATTTCTATAAGACGTACCTTTTAGTCGAGTCATCCCCTTTGACCCCTAGAAGATGTACCTTTTAGTCGAGTCATCCCCTTTGATTCCTAGAAGACGTACCTTTTAGTCGAGTCATTTCCCTTGATTCCTATAAGACGTACCTTTTAGTCGAGTCATCCCCTTTGATTCCTATAAGACGTTCCTTTTAGTCGAGTCATCCCCTTTGATTCCTATAAGATGTACCTTTTAGTCGAGTCATCCCCTTTGATTCCTATAAGACGTACCTTTTAGTCGAGCCATCCCCTTTGATTCCTATAAGACGTACCTTTTAGTCGAGTCATCCCCTTTGATTCCTATAAGACGTACCTTTTAGTCGAGTCATCCCCTTTGACCCCTAGAAGACGTACCTTTTAGTCGAGTCATCTCCTTTGATTCCTAGAAGACATACCTTTTAGTCGAGTCATTTCCCTTGATTCCTATAAGACGTACCTTTTAGTTGAGTCATCCCCTTTGATTCCTAGAAGACGTACCTTTTAGTCGAGTCATTTCCCTTGATTCCTATAAGACGTACCTTTTAGTCGAGTCATCCCCTTTGATTCCTATAAGACGTACCTTTTAGTCGAGTCATCCCCTTTGATTCCTAGAAGACGTACCTTTTAGTCGAGTCATTTCCCTTGATTCCTATAAGACGTACCTTTTAGTCGAGTCATCCCCTTTGATTCCTATAAGACGTACCTTTTAGTCGAGTCATCCTCCTTGATTCCTAGAAAATGTACCTTTTAGTCGAGTCATTTCCCTTGATTCCTATAAGACGTACCTTTTAGTCGAGTCATCCCCTTTGACCCCTATAAGACGTACCTTTTAGTCGAGTCATCCCCTTTGATTTCTATAAGACGTACCTTTTAGTCGAGTCATCCCCTTTGACCCCTAGAAGATGTACCTTTTAGTCGAGTCATCCCCTTTGATTCCTAGAAGACGTACCTTTTAGTCGAGTCATTTCCCTTGATTCCTATAAGACGTACCTTTTAGTCGAGTCATCCCCTTTGATTCCTATAAGACGTTCCTTTTAGTCGAGTCATCCCCTTTGATTCCTATAAGACGTACCTTTTAGTCGAGTCATCCCCTTTGATTCCTATAAGACGTACCTTTTAGTCGAGCCATCCCCTTTGATTCCTATAAGACGTACCTTTTAGTCGAGTCATCCCCTTTGATTCCTATAAGACGTACCTTTTAGTCGAGTCATCCCCTTTGACCCCTAGAAGACGTACCTTTTAGTCGAGTCATCTCCTTTGATTCCTAGAAGACATACCTTTTAGTCGAGTCATTTCCCTTGATTCCTATAAGACGTACCTTTTAGTCGAGTCATCCCCTTTGATTCCTAGAAGACGTACCTTTTAGTCGAGTCATTTCCCTTGATTCCTATAAGACGTACCTTTTAGTCGAGTCATCCCCTTTGATTCCTATAAGACGTACCTTTTAGTCGAGTCATCCCCTTTGATTCCTAGAAGACGTACCTTTTAGTCGAGTCATTTCCCTTGATTCCTATAAGACGTACCTTTTAGTTGAGTCATCCCCTTTGATTTCTATAAGACGTACCTTTTAGTCGAGTCATCCTCCTTGATTCCTAGAAAACGTACCTTTTAGTCGAGTCATTTCCCTTGATTCCTATAAGACGTACCTTTTAGTCGAGTCATCCCCTTTGACCCCTATAAGACGTACCTTTTAGTCGAGTCATCCCCTTTGACCCCTAGAAGACGTACCTTTTAGTCATTTCCTTTGATTCCTATAAGATGTACCTTTTAGTCGAGTCATCCCCTTTGATTCCTATAAGACGTACCTTTTAGTCGAGTCATCCCCCTGGATTCCTATAAGACGTACCTTTTAGTCGAGTCATTCCAATTAACTCATAGAAATTGCATTTCTTTATTTGGGATAATTTTCTTTTCAATTTTGATGTGATTTCAGGAGCATGCCCGAAGCACAGGGCGAATAATTGGAAAACCAAGCAACAAGGTGAAGAAATTGAAAGTTAAACAGATTGAAAAATAGCAAGTCAGGAGCCTGCCTGCAGAAAAGGGTGCAGAAGTTGAAAGCATGCAACAAGTTGATGAAATAGCAAGTCAGGAACCCGCCTGGAGAACAGGGTGAAGAAATTGAAATACAAGCAACAGGTTGAAAAAAATTGCAAATCAGGATCCCGCCTGAAGAATAGGGTGATAAAAGTCGTGTCAAGAGCCAACAGAAGTTGTATAGATAGGATTTTTGTAATTTCATTTATGTTTTAACTTGTAATTTTCATTTTTTGATGTAATGACAGAGCCGCGGACCGAAACCTCGATGGAACCTCACTCGACTCTCCAACTCGGTATAGTCCACTTCTCTTCCAATCCTTTGAAATACCCGTGACTTGATTCTCTCATAATTTGGGTAGGAAGGATGTCTTAAGTCAAGACCCGGTTGTCCTTCTTCCTTCTGTTTCTTTCTTTGAATAATGGTCGGGTCAAAATTTGGTCTCGCTGTCTATTTCTTTGTCTGAAAATACTTCATGTTTACATTCAAAGGGGGCATGATGTAGACACCTAATTTTGTCCATCCCGAAGTCTAATTTTATTCATTTTTAGTTCACCTTACCATGTGTCCAACCCCATGTAATTATATCCCACAAAAATACAAAAATAAACAAAAAAATACCTCTAACTAATTTATCTTATCCTAACAACCTACCCAATCAAAAGCTTCCACCTACCCTAACTACCCATGTGATTCCCCCCTCCTTTTTCTTGTCCACAAAGAAAGAATATATGGGGGACCCACCAAAATTCCCACATCATAACAAATCCATGCTCATTATAAAAGAAAAATTCTAAGAGGAAAAAGGGCTCATTCTTTGATCATCATCTTCTCCACAATAACAAGAATCACCAAATAATCTTCATCACAAGAACAAGAACAACAACGAAAAAAAAGAAAAAAAAAGTAACCGGTAAACAGTAACCGGTGAACAGTGACGGCATGAAAAGTGACGGTGAACGGGTCATTATTTGTCGAGTTGGATTGTTGGTGTTAAGGTTTGGCTCGAGGTTTCCGGGTGCGGACTCTCTTTATTCGAATAACATTGAGTTTGAAAGCTTCAAATTTAAGGTCCAATTCTTTCTTCTCTTTTATTTAATTCTTATGTGATTGTGATTGCGTGTGATTCGATACCGTGGTTTGTTTGTTGATGTGAACTGTTGGTGACATTTGGGTGTGTGATGTGCTAAGCATGATTGGTGAATTTTCGTTATTCTCGATTGGTGGATTGTGTATTGAAATGGGTTAATCACGTGGTTAAAAATGAATTAAGGTGGGGATTAAAAATGGAGGAAAATGAATATTGATTAATTTTGATGTATTGATAATGTTAAACATGATAGAATTGTGATATGTTGAACTTGGTAGGCAAACGTAGGCCGGTTAGGCAAATTTAGAAATAACGATTTATTGGAGTGTTTGAATATGTGCGTGAATGGTACTTTCTACTTTATTGCACGAAAAGTTTAAATTGTACTCATTTGGCCGGGAAATGCCCCGAAGGATTTGTATTGATTTATTCGGGGAATGCCCTGAAGTAGCATGTACGCAAAGGAGGCTCGTGATCAAGTCCCGGAACGTCGGGTGGAGTTTAGTTTAGGAATAGTTTAGAATAGAATAGGTTTTATATTTCAGCACCTCTTTTATTTTGGATTGTATAATTTGGACTGAACATTATTTTTGTTTGTTTTGAATTTTGTGTGATTTATTTTTTTGCTTGTTTTGTGTGTTTATGTGGTTTGTACATTTGTAATGTCAAATTAGTCGATACGCTCCACCAAGCGACCGTGGTCGAACCACGGGATCGAGGGGTGCCTAACACCTTCCCCTCGGTCAACAGAATTCCTTAGCCGGAATCTCTGTTCGTAAACCGGTTTAAAGAGTCAAATGGTTTCGAAAAGGATTTTCCAATGATGACTTGGCACACCAAATTATGCCAAGTGGCGACTCTGATTTTGAATGTAAAAACAATCTTTTTCGGAACCAATCTTCATTTTGTCACTTTAATAAAAAAAAACTTTCAAACCTTAAAATACATATCTTTTTTTTGGAGTCGAAAAAGGGGTGTGACACTCATGACTTTGTTCAAAAAAGTCGAAGAGCAGAGGAATCACTTGAAAGTATTGCTACATGACACTCAAATAGACAGAGATCAACTAAAATAAAAAATTAATTTTGAACGAAGAAAGGAAGAATGGCCTAAAAATGATGTTATGTGCAATAATGCTTGTATTCGTTCTTTGAAAAGTGTAACATGGATGTAGTGATATTGAATAAATAAAAATACTTCTATTTTTCTATAATGTTAGTACTTTTTTCATAGAATCATATTGATCAAACAACACATCAATTTAAAATCGAGTAGAATGGTAATGATATACTATGCAAGCAGTATATGAAAGATTAAATTTGCATTGTATGATGTCAACTATACACTGTACCAATTATGACAACACAATACATATTCAAAGTCCATGCAACAATACAATTTGATAAAAGCAGATTTAGTACAGAATCATAATAACTTTCATAAAATAAAAGAATGTTTGTCATATCCTACCAACAGATCATTCAACTTCTTTATTTGTCAAATAAAAAAAATATTTGTTATCTCCTAACAATTGATCATTCAACACATTAACAATATTAGCATTCAAATATTTTTTCCCTATTTTCCTCATCAACACAATATTTTTGTTTATTTCATCAACAATATCCATGACCACATCTTTTTTGTCTTCTTCTTCTTTTTCTTCTTTCTGATCATCTTTTCTGACTTCTCCTTCTTCTTTGTTTGTTGCTTTTTCCTTTCCATCTTCAGCTTTATATTTTTTTTTTAACATCTGCAGTTGTTGCTTCTTTCTCACCTTATTCTTCTTCTTTTTCAGCATCTGCAGTAACTGTTTCTTCTTTCTCAGCTTCCTTTTCTTCTTCAGCTTCTTGTTTTTCTCCACCTGCAGTAGTTGCTTCTTTCTCAGCTTCCTTTTCTTCCTTAGCTTCTTTTTTTTCTTCACCTGCTGCTTTTTTGGCAGCTTCTTCTTCTTCTTCTTCATCATCACTGCCGCTATATTTTCAACTTCTTCTTCTTCCTTGCCTTCTTCTTCATCTGTTGCTGCTTCTTTTTCAGCTTCTTCTTCTTCTTCTTCTTCTTCTTCTTCTACAGCTGCTTCTTTTCCAGTTTCTTCTTCGCTCTTATCTTCTTCAATTTCTTCTTCTTCTTCTTCTTTTTCTTCTTCTTCTTCTTCTTTTTCTTCTTCATCATCCTTCTTTTCTTCTTCTTTTTCCTCTTCTACCACAACAGTGGCCAACTCATCCATTTTGCTCTTTTTTCTCGTTCTTCATTCCTCTCTGATTCTCGAAGGTCCACATGCACTGTATCATCATATTATAAAGTATTACTAATATTTAAAGCTGAAAAATCATTAACTGCATCAATTATTAAATAAAGTTACCTCACTCATATTATCTCTCATTCTTTTTTTTCTTCAGTCTTTTCTCTTTGATAAAGACATCATATCCAACCCTCTTCCTCGAGCATAGAAACACGCTTATGAAGATCTCCATCGACAGAGGTGCCCAAGGTGCCCACTACATCTTTTGAGGTGCTCAGAGAAGCATCATCACTAATGTGTACTCCAATGGGATTACCACCCAAATCCCCGTCAGCATCACTATCCTCATTTGAAGTAAGGACAGTCACCCCTTGTAAATTTTTCTTTAATCCATCGAGGATGTTATTCTTCACCTCATCCGTATATGGCTTAAACATAACCATGTAATACATCTTCGTCTCACAAATAGTAAAAATGATATACGGGTGCACGTTCTACAAAAAATCAATTAACAATTACATAACATTTGATACAACAGTAGTATTATTGAATAATAAAAAATAAGTTTATACCTCGGTAACTTTTCCTTTATACTTGAATGGGTCGCCTTCGATTATCTTATCACTTTTTATAGTGTGACATCTGAGGATGCGGGGAATGGGAAAAGGCTCATCTATTGATTTTTCAGCCAATTTGCCAAAATGAGAAAAGGCCTTATAGATCTAAATCTATAAGCAGTACATTAGTGAAAAAATGACCCAGAGTCTATGGCAGAGTATCCATTGATTTTCCAGCCAATTCGCCAAGATGAGAAAAGGCCTCATAGATCCAAATCTATAAGCAGTACATTAGTGAAAAAATGACTCAGAGTCTATGGCAGAGTATGAATAAAACAAGAATCTATGATAATCTCACTAAAGGGTTGATGGTAGATACCAGGAATGCCTAGGAAAAATCGAATAGAGCATAGGATGCCTTCTGATTCTCATCAAATATTTTCCTCTACTTCTTTAGATTACTTTTGTTCTTCATATAATCCATGGTCAATTGAAATGTCTCTTTCCCCACGGATAAATTTTGAAGAAACTCAAAGAATCGCCCATTCAAATCAGTTTTGTGTTGACAACCTTCGTCGAATCTTTTGTAAGCAACATGGTGTACAAGAACCAAAGTAAATAACACTTAAACTTCTGCTCCTTGTTCATCTTATATCCTCTAATCAAGTGTAACAAGTTGGCCGCCATAATATTTTTGTTTTTCATCACCTTAAAGCAAAAAATGCTCCCCATTCTCTAACACCTTCTTCAATTTTGATTCACTGGGGTATGATGAGCATTTCAACCCCGTGATCAAACAAAAATCCTTCAATCCAAAACAAGTAGGCTTATTGTTCATGCAGAACCACATCTCATGACACATCTTATCGTTCTTGACGCGTCGCAATAATAAATAATGAACCATCTACCCATTGAATTTGAGATGTTTCGGCAGGTTTCTCAGGTGTCCAAAATAGGACCGCTTGAATCTTTTCTTCAAGTCTTGGTCGATAAGAACTTGCTTAAATTCTCAATAAGAGCCCTTCTTGATCTGACCGATATCTTCGCCGGAAAAGATCCAACCTCGTCCATTATTGTTCGAAGGTCATACCGCTCCACGAAAATGTACCTTGAAGAAGATGGCACGGATAAAGGATCATTATCCCCATCAACACTATTTCTTCCACTTCCCTCACTCTCTTCACTATCACCACAACACTACACTCAACAACATCTTCACTCGAATCGGCGTATCAACTTATCTCTTTTAACTCTGAATCTGATTCGTACATTTCTTTTTCAATTTTCTTCTTTTTTGAGATATTTTTAATTGGCTCTTTTTTTTTCTACTGCTACCTACAACGTCAGACGCGGTACCAACTTTGTGTTTAACACCGAGTATTTTTTTACCCATTTTTAATAAAATCTACACCTACAAAATAAATCTGTCATTTACAGTTCATAGACCACAAGTCTACTAACAGAAACAACTCAATGCTCAAATGAAAAAACCCAAAAAACTAAAAATGACACCACCATTAAACAGTTCACTATACAAAAATATCGTAATTGAACCAAAATCCAACATGTAGTATCAAAACTCAACTATTGCTAAAAATTAAACTATTACTACAAATCAAACTAATTACCTATTAATCTTTCAATTTTTAATATTTCATCAATCATATTTTAAAAGAATTTCATACGTCTAAAAATTAATTTTTATCTAGGGCATTCTTATTTCGTAGACCACAAGTCTACGGATAGAAACAAGTCACTGTTTGAATCAAATTGCCAAAATAACTCTTAAAATAACAATTATCCTACCATTCAACACTTCATTGCTAAAAAAAACTAAAACTAAACCAAAACTCCTTAACAAAAAAAATAAAATTCAAGACCATGATCGATGAAAAAATCTGTCAAAATTGCCGAATTAAACCTCAACCATTGCTTCGGAATCAAACTAATTACCTATAAAAATCTCATATTTTAACTACTTAATCAATCAAATTCGGAAAAAAAATCTACATCACTACGAAATGATTAGCAATAAAACACGTTTAAATGGATCTAAAAATAATTGAAACTTAATTTTAACTAACCTTTACAAAGCAACAATGAGCCCTTAGTTGCTGGAGAAGAAGGAGTATCAAAAATGGCATTTGGAAGCAACTCCTTAGAATAGCGGGAGTTGAGAAAATTAAAGAGGAGAGAGAGAGAGGGTTTTTTTAATATTGAAAGAAGTAGAGGGTGTTACGTGTATTATATTAAATTCTCAAAGTTGTAAAATTGATGAAATATTCCCTTGGCCCACGTGTGGACCCCTCTTTTACAACTTTTCCCCACTTTTAATTTTACCCTAACCCTAAAAATTAAATGGAAAAGAAAATGAGTGGATATATTGCAAAATAATTTTGAAAAGTGGGTACTATGCCAATTTTTCCCAACTGAAAGCCTGTATGTACATAAATGGACTAATAATTTCAACTTGCAACTTTTCTGGAACTATGTGACAATCTATTTCACAAACAGCCTTCAACGTAAGATTATTGGTGGAATGAAATAATAAGTCTAGACTTGGAGTATTCTTAATATATGTAAGGAATCGTATAGTAGCATCCTAATGAGGTTTTCAAGGCTCGTGCATGTAATGACTTAGCATACAACTGAGTAGGCTATATCACACCTTACTATTGTAAGACATATCAGTATATCAATTAATATTCTATACTTGGTTGGATCTCTCAATAATTATTACGATTCAAAAGTTAAGGTCATGATAGTAACTATCGATATTCAGCCTCGATAGGTAAGCCAATTTCCCAAGAAGGAAGGAAAATTGAAATAATAAATAAAGAAAGATAAAATGAGACTTCAAGAGTGAAGTCGAATCAACACCATACACATTATAGCGGAAGTCCGGAAGAAAATACCATAAAAATCAAAGATGAGTGTCATCTAATACAACTCAGAATTCTGAATAATACATAATCTGTTTCCAAAAAAATAAATTAAGACAGCTAAAAGGAGGAGATCTAAAATCTGACCAAACCATGGAGAGGCCCAGTACCTCAAAAATATGATAATCACTGCCTGAACTCAACCACCGCAACTAGTACTCAAGCTAGGATTTGCATCGAAAAGACATAGTAGGGATGAGTACGATCCACTTGTGCTCAATAGGTATCATAGGCTGACTGGGCAAAATAAAAAATAATACAAGTAAACAAATACAATGAGCACGTTACCTACAAATAGAAAAATTTTCAAATGGTAGTTCATATCATCTCCACTAACAATTCAAATATATACGAAGTCAAATGGAAACAAGCATACATGAAAGCACATAAAAATTGATTATATGCCAAGTAACACGTAAAAGAAACACAAGAAATGCATATGCAAATGTAATGCAGTGAATGATGAAATGAATGGTTTGAAAGTCATCGCATGACTTTTTGTATACACCTATCGAGCCTTAATGCTTCCAAAATAAGACCCATAGGGGTTTGCGTATACTATTTCAAAGTCTCCATTAATCTCGATATCACATCTCAATTCACCCAACCGACACATCCTTCAATCTAGGCATTTTTAAGAGTGTCTCATTTTATTTTAAAATCAATGTTCTTAAATGATACCGATATCTCATGAATGTGTATGTATTCAATGAGGATATAATGCACACGATCAAATTAGAATGAAAATAACAATTTCATTCAATACTTGTATAAATAAGACCTAAAATTAACATGATATGTCAGCATTTCATGATATAAGTTCTAATTTGGCAACATTGGAATAAATATGCATATAAGACATCATTAATATCATATATCCTCATAACTCGAACATTTCTATCATGATAAAGACAAACAATGCTCAATAAGGCCTATAATTGCACGGGTAGCAATTAAGAATAAAATATTTTAAATGCTCAAATAAGGTCAATGATGTTAAATAAAGCTCCCACATGGGCAACACGCAATATATAATATCACAAATCACCAACAACAAGAATATAAGCCCCCATATGGGCATGCAATAGTAACAATAAACTTGAAATACAATTCTCATAGTTATTTTTTCCAACTGATAGAATGCTTTACTTATTTATTAACTATTCAGACCAATCTAAAAAAAAGGGTTAAGTCATAACCTACCTTGAAGCGTCGAAATTCAAGCCTAAAGTCCTTCAACTGGAGCCTTTCTCTTTAGAATAGTATCGAAATTAACTAAAACATACAAATAAAACATTTACACATTAAAAGAAAGCTAATGATATCCATATTTTTCACACCCTTTTGTAACCCAAAAGAAATTCATTTTAAGTTTGAAAAGGGTTTTATTATTAAGTGATAAAAAGATAAAAAATTTATTTCGAAAAGTATTTTTTACAATTAAATTCAGAGTCGCCACTTGACATAAATTGGGTGTGCCAAGTCACCTTTGGAAATCCTTTTCAAAATAGTTTGACTCTAGAAACTGATTTGCGAACAGAGATTCCGGCTAAGAAATTTTATTGACCGAGAGGAAGGTGTTAGGCACCCCTCGGACCCGTGGTTCGACCACGGTTGCTTTATGGAACACATCGACTAGCATGACACTATGAATGTATAAACCAACAAACACAAAAACACGAAACAAACAATCAAACAAAATAAATCCAAAACAATGTCCAGTCCAAATTATACAATCCCAAAAATAGAAAAATGTGGAAGTGGAAATGTAAATCCTATTCTAAACTAAATCTAGACTAATGCTCTACCCGATGCCTCAAACTTTCATCACGAACGTCTTTCGAATACAAGATACCTCGGGGCATTCTCAAGTGAATAAATACAATGTGACCTCGGGGAGAATTCCTCGGCGAATGAATACATTTGATGAAATGTGATAAAAGTGGAGAAATCATTCAACACAGACATTCACACATTCAATGATATAGAATCCTATAAGTTGCCTACCCCAAACCTAAAATTTACCTATCGATTCCCGGCCTAAAAAATGATACTATCGGGTTCAAATTAATAGCAAAACCAATTAATCAAACTAAATGCATTATGAATCAAAATTATCAACATACGCCTTTATCAATTTTCAATTTCCATCCCACTTATTCCTAATTACCAATTTCAAATATCAAAAAAGATATCGTTTCATCACACAATACATAACCAATGAAACCAACAATGAATCAACACTAAGCAACTATTTACCAACAACAAGGATCAAACAACATATAACACGCAATTTAATGCATTTGAATAAAATAAATAATGAAATAAAAAAGGGAAGGAGTAGAATTGGACCTCAGTGTTACTTTTATTCAATCAACTTCAACCGATTTCAACAGCGATGGGAGCCTCGGGAACTAATGAACCTCGAACAGACTCGAATCGACCATCCTCAACCTCGAACTCGCTAATCGAACCCCAAAACCAATACGAACCCCAAAACCAACAAACAACAAGATGAATCAACCACGGAAACCCCTAAGAAATCTGATTTGAACGCAGTTTCTCAAAGAAAACGAATCCCGAAAACAAGGACACATAAAAATCCAAGCAGAATACCAACACATATACGATTTGAAATGAATTTTTGGGAAAGATTGATTTCTACTGACGTTATTTTTTGACTGCTTTCGCTGGAACAGTGATAAACCATCACTGAGGCATCTCCCGATGGCTGACCGAATGAAATTCTGATGGATGTTTGGCAAGCAACTCGCTGTTAAGCGATCCCTCTATTTTTCCTTATCTCTCCCACGCCCAATCTCTCTCAATTTCCTTTGATTTCCATCCTCTCTCTTCAATCATACTCTATTCTTCTTTCCAATTATATGTGTGCGCATTGTTGTGTGTATTTTCGGTGAGTATGTATTAGTGAGAATATTACTGTGTGGGCCTGTGTGTGATAATTATTTGTTCAGGAAGTGTGAGTGTGTGTTTATTGTGCAAATTCAATGGAAGCTCTATGTGTGTGAATTGTTGTTGTCCATCGTCTCCAGTGAATAGTGTGTATATCTGATTGTTGTTGTATATGGAATTGTAAAAATAGAAATCCCCCCAAAGAATGACGGTGATGTGTGCTTAAATTTTGTACCAGTGAGTGTGTAATTGTGATGGTTGTTGTGGTGTTGTTTGTGTGAATATTGTTTTTGGTATTTTTTTTGGTTACTCTAGTGAATGAAAAATAGGAAAGTATATGGGTAGGGGTAGTGGTAGGGGTGGTGAGGTGGGGGAATGGGTGTAAAATTTAGTTAGGATAAGGAAATATTAGGGATCAGGGATTTAATTTGTTAGGATTTATTGTATTTGTTTTCTTGTGGGGAAAGTGTAGAATGAGTAAGGGTACGTGGTAAGGTGAGATAAAAATGAATAAAATTGAACTTCGGGAGGGACAAAATTAGGTTTCTACATCATGCCCCTTTTTGGGTGTAAACATAAAGTGTTTTCAGATAAAAAAGTAGACAACGAGACCAAATTTTAACCCGACCATTATTCGAAGAAAGAAATAGAAGGAAGAAGGACAACTGAGTTGGAGGGTTGAGTGAGGTCCTGTCGAGGTTTCGGTCCGCGGCTCTGTCATTACATCAAAAATAAAAATTACAAGTTAAAAAGATAACTAAAATTACAAAAGTTCTATCTATGCAGCTTCTTTTGGACTCTTGACTTGAGTTTCATCACCCTATTTTCAGGTGGGCCCCTGATTTGCAATTTCTTCACCCTGTTTTTCAGGTGGGCTCCTGACTCGCAATTTCTCCAACTTGTTGCTTGGCTTTCAATTTCTTCACCCTGTTCTCTAGGTAGGCTCCTAGCTTGCTCTTTTCACTCTGTTGACTTTCAATTTCTTCACCTTGTTGCTTGACTTTCAACTTCTTTACCCTGTTGCTTGACTTTTCATTTATTCACTCTGTTCTTCAGGCGAGCTCCTGAAATTACATCAAAACTAGAAAAAAAACTATCCCAAACAAATGTTATGATATAAATCTCACTTTTCAAAAATAAAGTCTCATTTTTTAAAAGGGTCCTAAATGATGCTTTCAATAACGTGAATTAAATTTATGCCTCAATTTATCATTAGAAAACTTTTGTGAATGTCAAATCCAATCATAACTACTTGCATGTTGCAATGATAAATCAAGACTCTAACCAAGAAATGCATCTCTTGAGAGTAAAATTAAATGACCGAGATTAGGAAGTGCGTTTCTTAAGAATTAAAGTGCGAAATTCCAACTAGAAAGTGCGTCTTCTAGAGATAAAGGTTAAAATTAGGAAGTGTGTCACCTGACAAATAAAAACTGACAAAGAAGTGTGTCTCATAATGGTTAAGTAAAATAATTCGACTAGAAAATAAATTTTCTAGGAGTCAAAGGGAATGACTCGACTAGAAAGTACATCTTTTAGGAGTCAAGGGGAATAAATCGACCGGAAGGTACATCTTCTAGGAGTCAAGAGAAATGACTCAACTAGGAAGTATATTTTCTAAGAGTCAAGGGGAATGACTTGACTAGAAGGTACATCTTCTAGGAGTCAAAGGGAATGACTCGACTAGAAAGTAAATCTTCTAGGAGTCAAGACTTAAGTTAGGAAGTGAATCACCTAACAAGTAAAATTCGAATTACCCAATCAAGGAAGTGTGTCTCCTTACAAATGTTACTTGAATTACCCAAACAAGGAAGTGCATCTCCTTACAAATGCCGCTTGAATTACCCAAAGAAGAAAGTGTGTATCCTTACAAATGTCGCTTGAATTACCCAAAGAAGAAAGTGTGTCTCCTTATAAATGTTGCTTGAATTACCCAAACAAGGAAGTGCATCTCCTTACAAATGCCGTTTGAATTACCCAAACAAGAAAGTGTGTCTTCTTACAAATGTTGATTGAATTACCAAAACAAAGAAGTGTGTCTCCTTACAAATGCCGCTTGAATTACCCAAACAAGGAAGTGTGTCTCCTTACAAATACCACTTGAATTACATAGACAAGGAAATACGTCTCCTTACAAATGCCACCTGGATTACCCAGATAAGGAAATGCGTCTCTTTACAAATACCATTTGAACTACCCAAACAAGGAAATGTGTCTCCTTACAAATGTCACTTGAATTACCTAAGAAAATGTGTCTCCTTACAAATACCACTTGAATTACATAGACAATGAAATGCGTCTCCTTACAAATGCCACCTGAATTACTCAGACAAGGAAATGCGTCTCCTTACAAATACCACTTAAATTACCCAGATAAGGAAATGCGTCTCCTAACAAATGCCACTTGAATTACCCAAGGAAATGCATCTCCTTACAAATGCCACTTGAATTACCCAAACAAGGAAGTACGTCTTTTTACAATTGTCACTTGAATTACCCAAACAAGAAAGCCCGTCTCCTTACAAATGTTTCTTGAATTACCCAAATAAAGAAGAGCATCTCCTTACAAATATCACTTGAATTACCCAAAAAAGGAAGTGTGTCTCCTTACAAATGTTTCTTGAATTATCCAAACAAGGAAGTGCATCTCCTTCTAAATATCGCTTGAATTACCCAAATAAGGAAATGCATCTCCTTACAAATGTCACTTAAACTACCTAAGGAAATGCGTCTCCTATACAAGGAAGTGTGTTTCCTAGAGATATTAAATTATGAGTTTTACCATGATTTTGATTACCAAATCTATGCAGCAACATTGCTCCCTTGCATTTGTAGATGTGAGAAATCATGGCCTTCGATGTTTAGGCTTTGAAGTCCTTCATTTGAAGGTAACATGTTTCCTATTTCATCAAAGAAAACTTGTGAGTTTAAAATATGGTGGATGGATTGTGGCTTTGGCTTTCGAGGCAGTTGCTCTTGCGCTGGTCATATTCAATCTTGCTTCTAACCATTAACATATGTCATTGACTTACTGCATTATTGACCCAAACTCAGATTATTAAGAGTGATTCTAAAATAAAACACAGCATCTCCTCTTTGCAATGCTCCTCGGATAAACTCTTTGAACCTTGGTATTTCCACGAGTTCCCAGATTTGTCTGTTGATAAAATTTTTTGCATGCCTTATTTCGTCTCACAATCATGTCTCTTTCATGCGCTGGATTTTTTGTCTTGCTTTGTACAATTGAAGAAGTTGGTAGCCAGTTTTGAAATCTTTTCTCACTTTTTTTGACATAGACCTGACTCAAAGACAAGAGAAAAAATGACAATGATTTTTTATTTGGATATCTGACTCAAGAAAATAAAATAAAAATACATAGAAGAAAGATAAGACAATGAATGTCCCTATTTGAAACAAAGAAATGAAAAATTTATCTAAAAATAACAGTCAACTCTAATGATTATGCCATGCATTTTGGAATAAGTTGTCTGATCTTTCCATCCAAACTCTCTACCAATTGTTGTTGAGTTAATGACCTTGAAACTGAGTTGCTTCCTTAGGTCAATTGCATTTAAGACCTCATTCGGCTAGTGGCGCCTTGAAGGGTTTTTTCCAACAAGTCTTTCTCATTTTTTTTTCTCAGCTCACCATTGCCTTATGGTGTTCGTAAGGGTGTTTCACCAATTAGACTCTCTTATTTTCATTTCTCTCAACTCACCGTCGTCTTACAGTTCCCGTGAGGGTTTTCATTGATAAGACTCTCTCATTTTTATCTCTCTCAACTTACCATCATCTTACGGTTCCCGGGAGGGTTTTCACCAATAAGACTCTCTCATTTTTATTTCTCTTCTGACTCCTTATGCTGAGGAAGATAAGTAGTACCCAAAATGCGTCATCATATCCATTGCATGCTTAGACTTAACATTCTCAAAGTTTATCTGAAGGTGTTTCTTTTGTTGTGACTTGGCTTTTGTATAAGGTTAGAAAGAAAGGATGGCATGAGGCCCAAACGATACTTGAACTGGGGTGAGACTTGCAACTTTTGGAATCGACTCAAACAACAAAAATTAACTCATGCCTCAGTTTATTTTGACTGGTAACTCTAAATTATTTATTTGGTTGGACCGATCCCAGAGTAGGGAAGCTTACATATCTCACCCGCGAGAGAGAAGAATCAGGTCATGTGTAGTTCCGACAACTTGTTTTGCTTGATTCTGATTTCTTTTTTTCTCTTATTTTTTCATTTATTGAACTTTTTTTCTCTTTGAGACCTTTTCTACATCTATTTTTCTTAACACTCATCTCTTTTCTTCCTTTTTGACACCTTTTTTTTCTATTTTTTTAAAAACTTTTCTGACTTTATTCTTTTGCTCGACACTTTTCTTTGGAACTTTGTTGACTCTATCTTAGTTCCAAAAGAGGTGTATGAAAGAAAATAAAACTAAGGCTCAAATAGGGTAAACAAAGAATGACACAATGTTTAGATAGCAGAATGAAATGCCTTTGTCATATCAATCCTTGAAAATGCCAGTACACATAATGCAATATGAAGTGAAAGATAAAGACCATTTGTGACACTTTAACAACACAAACTTTAACTGAGCATGTGTGCCAATTCTTCTTCTACACTTGTCAAACATGCAACTCCAGTTTCGTTGTACATTCCTCATGCTGAAGGACTCGTGACTTCATGGAGCTGATTTTCTTTTTGTTCCTTTTGACATAGGATCGCACATTTGCTATTTGACCTAATTGAGATATGTCCTTCAATTGATGACCAAGTTATTCTCATAATTCTCAAAATAATTGCCTGAATTTTTAAAGAAGGCTTTAACTTGATCACCAAATGCCTCAACACTCTATCTATTTTCTCAGATGCTCTCTTTTTCTAACTTTAACCCTCTAATTCAATGTTCATGCTTAAATTGAATTTTAAAATCTGGCTAAACATTCTGCTAGCATGTCATATTACTAGAATCAACATAAAATGTACTATGTAAAGAAAACAAACAAACAATACATATTTAAAACACAAAGGAAAAAGGGACACTCCATTTAATTAAAA
The DNA here is from genome assembly GCA_030864215.1 of Capsicum pubescens. Classification (NCBI taxonomy): domain Eukaryota; kingdom Viridiplantae; phylum Streptophyta; class Magnoliopsida; order Solanales; family Solanaceae; genus Capsicum; species Capsicum pubescens. Next base: position 93,603,098 of record CM061538.1, on the reverse strand, counting down.
TGAAATATAGAGGGGTTTGAACATAACGACAAAGGGAAAAAAATAAGATAGATCCCGGAATACAATCCTAAAATAATTTGGATAACAGAAAATAAAACAAAATAAACTACCAGAGTAGGGAGAGGGGTGACTTCTCAATTGCTCAGCCTAACATCTTAGCCACCGGTTTACATATCAGCATGACTAGAGCTTTCCTCACTGTCAATGTTCTGCACCATAATTGATTTATCTTGAATCATCTTTTCAATTTCTCTTTTCAAAGCATGACAATCTTCAATATTGTGACCCTTAATATTAGAATGATATGCACAGCATATATTAGGATCAAAACTTCTTGAATGTTGTTCAGGAGTATACCCAATGAGAGGAGTGATCATGCCCCACTGTACCAATCTTAGGAATAAACTGGCATATGACTCTCCAATTGGTGTGAAGCTATCCCTCGACTTTTGTCTTATTTCATTGTTTGACTTGGACCAAAAATCTGGCCTAGAAGGGCTTTGGTATGTTTGTGGAGTTTGAGGATGACTCTGAGGAGTTGGTGCACGCCATTATGGGTAAGAATGGGATTGAACATATGGTTGTGCATTGTATACTAGATATGGAGGTAGGTGAATGGAGTATAATGTATTTTAGGAGTGATTCTGTAGAGCTTGGGAATGAACTTAGGTTTGAGCATGAGGGTAATGACGGCGTGGTCTTCTTGATCGTTCCCATTGTCCAACTACAATTGTAGATACATGTTTCTCATTCTTTTTCCCTCCAGCATTTCCTGAACCCTTTTGAATTGCTTGAGTAGTTGCTTTTAATGTTGCAAAACTCATAATGCGAACAGTCGGAATTCCATCCTCTATCATCTCCCCCATTTTATGGACCTCAATAAATGGCTTGCCTAATGCAGATAACAAGTGTTGATAATATGTTTCATATTGCGCTTGAATAAATACCTCTACTATCTTTCTTTCTTTCATTGGTGGTTTCACCCTAGTAGTTTGTTCACGCCATCTAATCGTATACTCTTTGAAACTTTCAGTACTCATTTTCTTCATATTAGTTAGGGATTTATTGTTAGGAATCAACTCCATATTGTATTGGAATTATTGCACGAATTCATTAGCTAGGTCATCCCAACTATTCCACTTGTCGATGTCTTGGTCAACAAACCATTCTGAAGCTAGACCTGAAAAACTCTCACCGAAATATGCCATAAGTAATTCTTCCTTTCTTCCAGCACCCCTTAGTTGGTTGCAATAACGTCTTAAATGTGCTACAGGATCGCCATGCCCATCATACTTCTCAAACTTTGGTATTTTAAAACCAAGAGGGAGATGAACACCTGGAAACATGCACAGATCTTTATATAAGACACTTTTGTACCCCCCAAGTCCTTGGAAGTTTTTCATAGCCAGTTCTAAACTTCTCAATTTTTTGGCCATTTTCTCTTATTCTTCTGTCATAACAGGCTTTTCAGTGTTAAGAGAAAATTCAGGAGGTTGAGTGTAGCCATAAGGACCAATTAATAGAAGCATAATGTTGATCACTAGAATTATTCAATACAGGTTCACTTGCAGAGAGAGGAATCACAACCGGTGGCTGAATATCAAAAGTAGGAGCTTCAGGTGGGAGTGGTACTGCAAAATCATGAATAGCAGGTGGAGCCGAGCATGTGGTAGTTTTGTGTTGAGGAGTGAGGAAATTAATATTGGAAGTGTTTGGATAGTGTTGCCCTAGAGTAGACCCAGATATATATTGTGGCATGTCAAGCAAAATGGGAAATTGTATATGTGATACGGGAGGCAAACTAGAAAAATATTCCACATTATCGGTGGGAAATGGAGGAGGTGGCAACCCATTATCCCAAGCTCGATGCATTTCTATCATTTGCTCCTTAATTCTCATTCCCCGAACTCTCTGTCTGATTAGTGACAACAACCTCGGTATCCTTGTTGGCCATAACTTTCTCTTGACTTGGTGCAATATAGAGGACCAGCCAAAATGCCACAAACAAACCACCTTAAATTAACTCAATAAGAGATAGCAAATGTGTTAGAGTTCAACACTTTCTCAAAACCCTTTTTTTTCTTTTTCTTTGGAAAAGATCACCAAACCCAAGAAGGGTGCCTGCGTATGTCACTCCCGAGAGAGGGGAATAAGGTGTGCATAGTTCATGAAGTTTGTCCACAAATCGACCGATCAACTCTCTTTCTTTTTCTTTTTCTTGAAACTTTAAGAAGAAAAGAAAAATATCAATTTGTCAAAAGAATTGGCGAAAATCTTTTTGAATTTTTCAGCTTCCTATACAAAATGAAACTTATGATTACCAAAGAAAAATCTTTCTGGGTTTTTAATTTTGAATTTCATACGAAAATGAAACTTGAAACTATCAAAGGAAAATCTTTTGTGGTTTTCTTTTAGAGATGTATATGACACTTACTCTAAATGAAGAGTGAAGAAAATCTTTTTGAATTTTTCAGATTCTTATACAAATAAAACCTATGATTACCAAAGAAAAATCTTTTTGGGTTTTCAATTTTGAACTTCATACGAAAATGAAACTTGAAACTATTAAAGGAAAATCTTTTTGTGATTTTCTTTTAGAGATGTATATGAACACCTACTCTAAATGAAGAGTGAAGAAAATCTTTTTGAACTTTTTTAAATAAGATCCTCGAATCCACAATAGGTTGCCTATGTATCTCACTCCCGAGAGAGAAAAATCAGGGGTGCATAGTTTATCCAGATTGGACAAATAAAGATTAAACAACCGACTGAACCCTAACCTAAGAGACATGACCATAAACAGACAATAAATAACATTAATAAAATCTTTTTGAGTTTTTTCATTTGACACTTCAGATAAAAATGACACCTACTATGAAATTTTTTTTTGGTATTTTTGTTATATGAAAGGTACAAAACTTCTACCATCTTTTTGAATTTTCTTTTATAAAAACTCCTATTAAAAAGAATTTTTTTTTGAAATTTTTGAATTATGAATGCATGTTAAAGGAATCAAAAGAAAATCTTTTTGATGTTTTTGTCAAATGAGTGCAAAAGGTAAAACTCTTTTTGATTTTTTTGGATATAGAAAATAAAAGCCATAAAAACTCTAAACAACTACGAAACTCTTTTTTGACTCTTTTTTTTCTTTTTTTTCAAACACACCTTCCTTTAATTCTAGCACATATATTCCCCGAATAAGTTCATTAAATGACCTTGTCACCCTTAAAAATGCAATATTTAGCATGTAAGGATGCTTTTAAGATGAGTCTCCTATAAAAGATCAAGTGGGTCCCGCTAGGTCTCAATATGATCCATATAAGTATGACCTAAAGGCTGACCTACGTTGGGGTTCACTAACAAGGTTGTTCGGGAGAACGCATGATCGATAGTGGTTGCGACAGCTTTTCACCCACTCCATATGTCCGACGGCTCCCCCTCCTAAAATAAGGGTAACTCATCTAGATTCCGTGTACACAACATGCACTCCGGGACTTATTGCATAAAGAATTAACTCGGGTTATGCAAACGATGCCAGATATAAGGTAACACATAAGAGGAAAAACTATAAACACGTAGCAAATAGGCACTCAACAATGATCAAACAATAACACAAACAATATCTATACACCCATGATGTAGAACTAAGCCGATATAACTCCAAAAATAAGCTCGGATTATGAAAAAATCCACAGCAGAGTCGCCAGAGCTGTCACACCCCTTTTTTACCCAAAAGAAATTCATTTTAAGTTTGAAAAGGATTTTTTATAATTAAATTCAGAGTCGCCACTTGATATAAATTGGGTGTGCCAAGTCACCTATGAAAATCCTTTTCAAAACAGTTTGACTCTAGAAACAGATTTGCGAACAGAGATTTCGTGTAAGGAAATTTGTTGATCGAGAGGAAGGTGTTAGGCACCCCTCAGACCCGTGGTTCGACCACGGTCACTTTATGGAGTATATCAGCTAGGATGACACTATGAATGTATAAACCAACAAACACATAAACACAAAACAAACAATCAAACAAAACGAATCTAAAACAATGTCCAGTCCAAATTATACAGTCCCAAAAATAGAAAAATACGGAAATTTAAATCCTATTCTAAACTAAATCTAGACTAATGCTCTACCCAACGCCTCGGGCCTTCATCACGAATGTCTTCCGGGTACAAGATACCTTGGGGCATTTTTCGATGAATAAATACAATATGACCTCGGGACATTCCTCGTGAATGAATACATTTGATGAAATGTGATAAAAGTGGAGAAATCATTCAACAGAGACATTCACACATTCAATGATATAGAATCCTACGAGTTGCCTACCCCAAACCTAAAATTTTCCTATCGATTCCTGGCCTAAAACATGATACTATTGGGTGAAAATTAATAGCATAAACCAATTAATCAAACTAAAAGCATTATGAATCAAAATTATCAACATACGCCTTTATCAATTTTTAATTTCCATCCCACTTATTGCCAATTATCAATTTCAAATCTAAAATGACATATCATTTCATCACACAATACATAACTAATGAAACCAACAATGAATCAACACTAAGCAACTATTTACCACCAATAAGGATCAAACAACACATAACACGCAATTCAATGCATTTGAATATAATAAATAATAAAATAAAAAGAGGAAAGGAGTAGAATTAGACCTCAGTGATACTTTTATTCAATCAACTTAAACCGATTTCAACAGTGATGGGAGCCTCGGGAACCAATGAACCTCGAACAGACTCGAATCAACCATCCTCGACCTCAAACTCGCCAATCGAACAAAACTCAATACGAACCCTAAAACCAACAAATAATGAGACGAAACAACCACGAAAACCCCTAAGAAATTTGATTTGAATGCAATTTCTCGAAGAAGATGAATCCCGAAAACAAAGACACATAAAAATCCAAGCTAAATACCAATACATATACGGTTCAAAATGAATTTTAGGAAAGATTGATTTCTGCTGACGTCGTTTTCCGACTGCTTTCGCCGAAACAGTGATACACCATCATTGAGGCATCTCCCGATGGCTGAACGGATAAAATTCCGATGAATTTATGGTGAGTAACTCGCCGTTAATCGATCCCTCTATTTTTTTTTCTCTCTCCCATGCCCAATCTCTCAATTTCCTTCGATTTCTATCATCTCTCTTCAATCACACTCTGTTCTCCTTTTTTATTGTGTGTGTGTGTTGTTGTGTGTATTTCCAGTGAGTATGTATCAGTGAGAATTTTACTGTGTGGGCCTGTGTGTGATAATTGTTCGTTCAGGGAGTGTGAGTATGTGTTTATTATGTAAATTCAATGGAAGCTCTGTTTGTGTGAATTGTTGTTGTCCAACATCTCCAGTGAGGAGTGTGTATATTTAATTATTGTTGTATATAGAATTATAAAAATGGAAATCCCCCCAGAGAATGATGGTGATGTGTGCTTATATTTTGTACTGACGAGTGTGTAATTGTGATGGTTGTTGTGGTGTTGTTTGTGTGAATATTGGTTTTAGCGTTTTTTTTGTTACTCCAATGACTGGAAAATAAGGGAGTATATCGATAGGGGTAGGGGTAGGGGTGGTGAGGTGAGGTGGGGGTATGGGTGTAAAATTAGTTAGGATAAGGAAAGATTAGGGATCAGGAATTTAATTATTAGGATTTGTTGTATTTGTTTCCTTGTGGGGAAAGTGTAGAATGGGTGAGGGTACGTGGTAAGGTGAGCTAAAAATGAATAAAATTATACTTCGGGAGGGACAAAATTAGGTGTCTATAATATTGTTCATATTTAAGTGGAGTCCAAATCGAGTTTTAAAAATGGGTCCAAAAATAAAAGGGATTAAATCAAAAAAAAAATATAAAAATATTTTTCTAGATTATAGAAATCTACAGTTGAAAATTCATGCAGAAACAAGTTAAAAATGAAGTCCAAAACAATGAAAAACTATTTTTATGCTTTACCGGCAAAATTCTCAAAATTTTATTTTGAAACCAATATTAAAGAGTATTTTCGATGATATAATCAACGTGAAGTAATGAAAATAATGTTTGGAAACTTACCCAAGCGAAAATAGGGATGAAAGCCCTAAAAATTAATCAAACCGAAGCTCAAAGATCCAAAAATATTGAAAAATCATAAAAAAGAGTATATATACAACGATGGTCGCTTAAGCGACTAAGTGATTGCTTAAGCCACCACCGCTTGAGTAGATAGGGGTACCTAAAGCGTCCAATCCCCATATGGCCGAACATCGCTTAAGTGGTCCAGAGATGCTAAAGAGGATGCTGCTAAAGTGATGGTTGGTCGCTAAGTTGGCTACCACTTACGTTGTCCCTTGGCCGCTTAAGCGGCTATAACAGATATCAGTTGCATCAGCAACTTTGCTAAGTTGCAAAGTTGTCGATCCATCCCTTGAGATTCGTTTGAAATCTCATAAATGCAAACAAACTATGCTACTAGGCTATCTTCGACGTTCCAAACTCAGTGTCAACGTCGAATTTTCAAGAAAAAAATTATTTTCAACGAATTAACCCCTAGGACACCTAAAAGCTTATTTAAACTAGTTTTCAAATAGAGGTTTGAAATGTAAACTAAAGATTCCAAACCCAACCAACTCCACTACTTAACCAAATTCCAAATTTTGGATCTAATAGAACTGACTGAATCATCATCCGACACTCGAAAGATGAAATGTTGATCAAAGTGAATTATAGAACTTTTAAAGCCTCTAAAAACCTCAAACTCTCCCAAAATCCTCCTGAAGTCATTGGGAATCATGCCAATCATACCCTTTTAAAGGCATTGAAAATCATGTCAATCATCCCCACACTCTAAAATCAACATGTAGCAACCACGGTCATGAAAAAAATGGTCAAATAACGTAAAATTAAAATTTCACAAATTAGGTCATTACAGTATCCACCACTAACACTAGTTCGACCTCAAACTAAAAGGTGTAAGTAGTACCTGAATCATTAAAGAGCTAGAGGTAACTACTACGCATGTCAGACTCAACCTACCAAGTAGCCTCCTCGATGGAACGATATCTCTACCGAACCTTAACCACAGGAATCTCTCTAGATTTCAAAAATCCCTAGCTAATATAGAAACTGGCTCATCTACAAAGGCCAACCTCTTGTCCAACTGAATCGAGTCTCAATGAAGCACGTGAGACTCATCTCGGATATAGCATCGTAGCATAGATACATGAAAAATTAGATGAACAGCTGAAAAGTATGGAGGTAAGTCCAACTCATAAGAGACCTACCCAATTATGTGAAGTATCTCAAAATATCCAATGTACCTCGGGTTAAGTTTACCCCTCTTATCGAACCTCATCACGCCCTTCATGAGTGACACACAAAGGAAAACTCGATCACCAATCCTAATTGTAAAAGCACAAAGTCCTTAGTCAGCATACCTCTTTTGCCTATGCTAGGTTCTCCGAAGCTATCCCAAATCACCCGAACTCTATCCAAAGACTTATGAAATAAGTCGATAACATAGGGTCTAAATCGAAAGTCTCAAACCAACCAATTGGAGATCGATAAAGGTGTCATATCAATATTCGATGGTATCTATTATTATAAGGAAACTTTTCTAAGGCTAAATGTTTCTCTCACTGATCCGAAGTCTATAACACACACACAAAGCATATCTTTCAAAACCTAAATAGTCAACTCTTACTGACCATCGGTGTGGGGATGGAAAGTAGTGCTAAGATTAACCTGAGTATCCAACTCCTTCTAAAATGTTCTTCAGAAGCTAGAAGTAAAAACTGAGCCTCTATCTGAAATAATAGACATGGGTACCCCATGAAGACGAACTATCTCACGAACGTAGATACGAACCAACCTCTCGGCACTGAAAAAAAATTGAATAGGGATGAAATAAGTTGATTTGGTCATTTGATCCATGATGATGTATATGTTATTAGAACCACTGGAAGTATGAGGCAACCCACTCGTGAAATCTATAGTGATCCATTCCTACTTCCACCCAGCATTAGGTAATATCTGAAGCAAATCACCCAGTCTTATATGCTCGGCCTTCACCTACTGACAACATAAGCAATGAGCTATGAAGTTTGCTACATCCTTCGTCATACCACCCCACTAGTAATATTGCTTTAAATCATGATACATCTTAGTTACTCCTGGATGAATGAAATATCTAAAACAATGCACTTCCTCTAAAATCAATATAACCCATCCACTAAATCTCGACACACAAACTTGTCCATCAACCTCAAAACACCATCAGAATCAAGAGATGTCGCCTTAACCTCGCGACTCAACACCTTATATCAAATCACCCTCAAATTATTATCATTAAACGGGTGAGCTCGAATCTGCTCCATCAAAGAGATTTAGTATCAACAAAGGCTAATATACGTTAGCGTGTCCAATTTCAAGCCTAACTATATAATTATCTAAAGCTTGAACCCCTAAGGCTAAAAGTTGCTCCTGAGTTAAGATATGAGCAAAACTCTTCATACTAGTTGTCTTCTAGCTTAAGGCATCTGCAACCACATTAATCTTACTCAAATGATAAAGATTTCACGAATTAAATAAGTACTGAAGTCTATGATGATCTAAGAAATTTGGCAAAGAGCTCTGATATCACCCAAATTACACCTTCTAGAAAATATAAAGCAGTCGCTGAATTAAACATGGAACCCAACAAGGTTGTGTACGATCCCACAAGAAATAGGCCAAAATTTCGTCAAGAGTTTGTCTAACTGACAAGTAAGTAAATAAAAGGGATATTTTCTGAAAGTAAATTGTAACAGTAAAATTTATTGGTTGATTGTATTGTGATCAATATGAGACGAGCACTAGGATTGTGATGCCCATGACTTCATAATTCCACCGATTGTTCATGCTACCATATTATTTCGGCGTCTTACATGCAAAATCTAACAAGATATGCATTATCTAACTTTATCTCTACCTCGATTAAATGAATTTCACTCATCTCATCTCGAACTCAAAGCGTCGCATTTCTAACCCTTGTTCTGTGATCTCAGCTTAACTGTCCCGATTAAGGTTCAAGTTAATCAGATAAAGGTTGATAGCTCTAAATCTCTGTTGTTATCTCTTTTTCTCAATCTCTACCTCTTTCTTGAAAAAGTCTAGAATACAGGAGAATTTATAACGTTTGCAACTATCAGGAAAGCAATTCCAATGAAAGAAATACAAATACATGCAAGCACACTGATCTAAAATGACTTCGTACTTAACCTATTTTGTTAAGTCGTCATGATTTGCAAACCCCAGTTATGTGGTTTAGCTACTTATGATCGTAATCACACTAGAAGCATTCATATATGAAAGCATAATTATGTACTTACAAGAATAAGATGAAAAACTACAAAATCTCAAATTGAATAAAACCCCTAAAAATCAATGCCAATAATTCCAAGATCATGAATATGTCTAAGAACCTTAAAATGATGTAATAGCGCATTAAATAATCATAAAACCTAGTAGGAGTATTTATAGATACAACACGAATCCTATCATAAACTGTATGGGAGAAATAGGTCGACAACTTAGACTAGAGTTGTGGATCATTCTACGGATCATAGTCTTTTTCATGGAAATCAAGCTTTAGTTCTTTTCCTCAGTATTTGGTTCACGATTTTAATTCATAGATCTTAGGCCAGCTTTACGAGACATAGGGTCCTTCTGTGAAAATCAAACCTATCATCCTCTGCAGGTTCCCACTCACGAACTAGTTCCATGAGTTATGGATCAAGTCCATGAATTGTGAGTCTGAGTCATGGAACTCAGGCTCAACCTTCATCCTCAAAACTCCATTCACAATTATACTTCATGGGTCGTGGGTCTCCCTCATGGGTCGTGGACCACACCCATGAAACTTCAACTTTTTCCTGAGTAGATTTTCATCCTTTTTCCTCATTTTTGCCTCCGAACCCTATTTTCCTGCACATCATCACAAAAACACATCAAACGCAATAAAAATACTTAAGTTCTTGCTTAATTTTCTTGTTTTAAGTATCAAAAGTGTCATGAAACCATGACACATCAAACTCCATACAAGTTATGTCTCCACAACTTCAACACGAATACAACCTTGGCTAACTCCAAATCATGGATAGGATAATTTTTCTCATGAGGCTTTAACTGAAGAGAAGCATAAGCGATCATGTTACCTTACTCCATTAACATCACACCCAAAACAACGCTATAAGCATCATAAAAAATAATAAAATCCACGCCCTCCTTAGGCAAAATCAAGATATGATCTAAAGTCAAACAACTTCTTGAGCTTTTGAAAGCTCTTCTCACAAGCATCCCACCACTGAAATACAACCTTTTTCTGAATCAACTTGGTTAAAAGAGCTGCAATCAATGAGAAACCATATACAAAACACCAATAATAATCTGCTAACCCAATAAAACTTTGAATTTTGATAGGAAAAGTGGGTCTAGCCCAATTACGAATTGTCGCTATCTTGGATGAATCGACTATAATGCCACCACCCTTGGTCACCATATAACCCAAGAAATAGATAGAATACAACCAAAACTTATAGTGAGAATGATGTAAAATGAGATACAAGATAGAGAGAACCAAGAGATAATCAAGCAATCGATAGGAGGTAGAGAAGAAAGAAAAAATAATCTCACAACTGAAGTAAATTAGAGACAACAAATATAGATTTGAAATTCTATAATTTGAATAATAATTACATGATTAAATTCAAGTGAGAAGAGAATTGAACTCATATATGAATAATCTTATCGAAAGATATTGAAGAAAGAGATCCAATGCAGAGACAAAGGAATTCAGCCCATAAACCTCACCAAGTGAGTTAACCTAAAAATATAGTCTAGCTGAAATGATGTTCGTCCTATTCTATTTATAGTGTTAGGGTTAGATTAGATAGAAAATGACATAAATGTCTTTAGTTCTATGTGCATCATATATGACCAAAATGGACCCTAAAATATGATGTTAATATTTTCTTGTATTGATTCTTTTATTTTCACACTCTCTTGAAACACTCCAAATTTTTTATGTCAAGTTGAAATCCTTTCATGTAATTAACACTTTCCGAACTTGCATTATTCTCCCCTTGTTTATAAGAATTTGACCTCAAATTCTGACCTTGTAAATCATAGAGGGGAATTAGTACCCAATTCAAAAAATAATCTTTCAAATAAGTTGCATACCATTTCCAAAAATACACACTTTTGTGATAGAACCAGAAATCATGAAATCCCATAAAAATCAACTTTTCAAGCATAACATCAATAACTTGGCTCAAAAGTATACCACAATCATAAAAAAGGTTAAACAAACTAATAATTCTACACATTAAAACTTTTAAGTCAAAATTTTTTTCTTCAACAACTTGGACCAAATAGTTCCTTAATTTGCAATTGAATTTTTTCCCTCTAACCACATGATTAAGAGAGCTAATAATATCATTCACAAACCTTAAATACAAGTATGCATTTTCGAAATCAAACACAAACATCCATCAAAGAAATTTCCTGTATTTCTCACTTAATAACTCACGACATGAATCAAATAACAACATTAAAGAATTCTAACTAATCACAATAAAGTTACTACTATAAAGGTCAAAGGCATTGAAGAAGGGGTGGGTTTAACTATATATGATGTGGCAATTAAAAAGTGATGTGGTAAATATAATTTTTTAAGAAAAAAAAAAGATTAAAAAATTTCAACAAAGCAATTAACGACAAAGGGGGTATATATGGATCATAACTTGGTAACAGAGGTATATATGAGCTAAAACTTAAACGGCAAGGACATTGATGAACTAAACTTAAAACGGAGAATATATCTTAACATTTTTAAAATATTTAGGAGAATATTTAATCCTTTTCCCCATTTAAAGTAACAATACAATACAATACAATACAATACAATACAATACAATACAATACAATACAATACAATACAATACAATAGATGGCAACAGCCAACAGGCCATATGAAGAGGGCGGTATTCCTAACCCTCTTTGCCAGAAAACTACATGAAGTCAAATTTGGTATTTATCTTTATCTTTTTAAGAACGGAATATACCCCTGAACTTTGATAAATGGTACGTGCATACCCTTCGTTATACTTTGGGTACAAATATACTCTTGTCGATAATGATTTGATACATATATACCCTTCTCATTAACAGAGTGCCACGTGTCGCGATCCTAGCCATTTATCCATTTTTATTTATTTTATCCCTAAATAATTAATCTATCCTAATTTAAAATCCACTACCCGACCCATTCATCCCAATCCAAACTGAACACCCAATAGCATCTCCCTCTTACCCACCCCACGCCACGCCACGCCACCCCTACCCCAACGGACATGTCACTTGCCCCTTGTATAGATCTATATTTCTTTCCCCTAAATTGACTTATTTCTGATCATTTCTAGTGTCTCCAGTCTCTACTTACTTCACTCTTTTCTCTTCATTTCATTTTTCCGCTTCTCTTTTTTTTCTACTATAGAATATTTATTTTTTCTTTATCATACTTATACTGAGTATGTATATATGGAATTCATATAACTAATTATCTATTTTCATAAAGGAACTTGGGCATACTTTTCAGATTATACTCGTTGTACATATTATTACAAGTGAAAAAAAAATTGATATCTTATCATGTAAGAACCTATAATGCTTATCCAAATAATAACTTATCGTGTGATAGTTAAGAAAGCGTAATGAGATTACGGTAGTGGCCACGGTGACCGATGAAGAAAATTGCATGGTGTTGTTGTAAGAGAGATGAATTTCGACGAGTATGGGGTGGGGTGGGGTTTGAGAGAGGGAGGCCGGGGGTGAGTGAGAGTGAAAGAGTGAGATGCTATTAGGTGTCCAATTCAGATTGGGTCGGTTGGAGTAATGGGTCGGTAGTGGGTTTTAAATTAGGATGGATTATTTATTTAGGGATAAAATAAATAAAATAGGTAAATAGCTAGGATCGCGACACGTGATTCTCCGTTAGTGAGAAGGGTATATATGTACCAAATCATTAACAACAGGGGTATATTTGTACCCAAAGTATGACGAAGGATATATACGTACCATTTATCAAAGTCGAGGGTATATTTGTACCTTTTCCCTTTTAAGAAATATTTGTATTAAATTCAAACTAAAATTAAAACATCTTTTTCAAATCAATTCAAAAACTAACAACACGTAATTCAAAAATATATATATCTATCAAGTCAAATGTGATTTTCTCTACTCCCTTTATTTCCTTTTAAGTGAGTTTTTGGCCTTTTAAATGTGTATCAGAATTAAAAATAATCAAACATATATTAATTTTTTTTCCTAACAAAATCACCCCTACTTGTGGAACAGGAGAAATTTTTAAAAAGGATCGATGGAAAAAGATTGAAGTAGAAAAAAATGTTAAAAGAGGCATGTTGTGAATGGATTGGAGCAAGCTAAAGAGAATGGATTGGAATGAGCTGAAGAAAACAAAGACTCTACTAGCCCAAGTAGTGCAATTGGGCAAAGCAATGAGACGGATGAGATACGTAGAAGTGTTCGGCAAAAACAACCCAACAAGAGACTTCTAGGCTATGTTTGGAAACGTGGCTAAATGACAGGTGTTGCTTGAAGATTGGTAACAGTAAAATAGGGGGTTATTATAGATATAGTACTGAAAGCAACGTTAGGAGTAGGCTATAGTATTTTGCAGTATTCTGTTTCTCTCATCCCACTCTTATTTGTATCCCCCCGCCTCCCCTTCTAGTATTCCTTTGTCTTTCCTTTACAGAGTTGTCTGCTTATTATCCATTGTAATTCCTTCTAGCAATTTTAATCTATCGATCTGTGTTATTGAAAGTAGTAGACACTATATTGGTGCTTTCATTCTCCTCTACAATGGTAGACACACGACTCCAACAGTTGGAAGACTCCCACACGGGTCTTTCTCAAAAGGTCTTCGACCTAAGCTCTGCCTTTGATAACCAGAGCAAACTGATGCAAGAAATTTTGTCACAAGTGGCCTCCATCGGAGCTCGCCTTCCTGGTCCTGAGTCTGAATCGTCCCGAGATCGTGTAGGCAAAGTCACTCTATCACAAACCTCCCCTGGTCCAGTGACGATTGTCGACACGTAATTTTGTCCCTCCCCGAAAGCATTTTTACCATTTTTACCTATCTAACTGCGTGCCCTCACCCATATGATTATATCCCACAAAAATATAAAAATAACAAATAAAAATCCCTAATATTCTCTTATCCTAAAAAACTTTATCCATACACTACCCTACCCCACACCTCTCTACCCAAGTACCCCACCCCAACCAAGTCACTATTTTTTCCCCTTTTCTCTTAACAGATTCCAAAAAAAAGGATTTTTACACTTTTTAGAAGGGACCCACAGGGAAATATAAGCAACAACACCACAACAACAATGGGGGGATAGAATCATCTTTTCCACAAAACCAAGAGGATCGGATAGCATATAGATGACATACAAAATTCAATTCGAGGACCTCACCATTTTTTTTCTTCACTCACAGAATTATTCACATACATATACATCACACATACTCAACATCACAGAAGGACGGAACATCACAACAATACTCACACCTCACAGATTCACGCACTACCAACAGATGCGTACCCCTCTCACCAAAAAAATACACGCACACGCACACAGTGAGGTCGGTGAGAAAATAGTGAGGTGGATGAATTAGAGAACATCGGAGAAAGACGGGAAGGACGAGAGAGACACCGAAAGAGAACAAGTCGACCATAGATCGAGTTTTCCGGCCACTCTTCACCGGAAATCACTTTTCTAGCTCCGATTTGACTTCGAAATCCATCAAAAACTCGATCTAAACCATCTCCATTGCTGAAAACCAAGATTGAATAGTTAAACCAGTCTGAAATCGTCCTGTTTTAGGTTGATTCCTGCCGCTCCGAGTTCGATGTTAGTTTGTTCGAGGTCAGTTTCAGTCTTTTGGGGTTAATTCCGATCAGTTTGGGCTAGCTTTGGTTTGTTCGGTATTTGTGTTGAAAACCCCCAAGTTATTTTTTTCGTGGATTTGATTTTAATCGGACTGCGAGTTTGGGTTTCATATTTGAGTTGGTTCGTTGTCGAGGTTTTCTATTCGGGATTCCGAATCCGGGTCTTCTTTATAATTATTATCAAGATCAATTACCGAAAGGTCCATTTCTTAACTTCTTCTCTATTCTTTATTTTAATTTTTTGAATGGGCCATGATTATACGTGGTTTGACTATGTTTGTTTGACCTCATTGATGTTATGATTATGTGATAGATGATTTGGTTTTGGTGATATGTGAATGAATTTGAGTAATTTTGATAGTGATTGATAAAAAGGAAGGGGGTGAAAATTAAAAACTTGATGTAATTAATGATTTTGGTTAGTTTGATTTTATTGTTTGTTTAACGTGAAATGAACGTTAATTGAATTTGGTAGTATCATGATTCACCGATTGATTTAGGGAAACGTAGGTTGGGTAGGCAAGGTTTAGAATTGTGATTTTGTTGAATTTTGAGATACAGTTGAATGTGTGAAAGTTGTGCGTTGAATGTTTTCTTTTCTCGCATTTGAAAATATGTATCATTTAGCCGGGGAATGCCCCGAGACACATTGTATTTATTCACCGGGGAATGCCCCGACGTAGCTTGTTGGCGAAGGCGGATCGTGATGAAGGCCTGAGGCGCCGGGTAAAGCACGGGAGCATAGTTAGGATTAGCGTAAGTTAGGATTTATCTTTGTATTTTTTTTATTATTTTGGACTGGACGCCGTGCTTTTGATTCATTTTTGTTTTGTTTGTTTGTTTGATTGTTTTTTGTGTTTTGTGTGGTTTGTACATTCGTAGTGTCAAAATTAGCCGATACGCTCCACCAAGCGGCCGTGGTCAAACCACAGGATCGAGGGGTGCCTAACACCTTCCCCTCGGTCAACAGAATTCCTTAGCCAGAATCTCTGTTTGCAAACCAGTTTAAAGAGTTAAATGGTTTTGAAAAGGATTTTCCAATGGTGACTTGGCACACCGGATTATGCCAAGTGGCGACTCTGAGTTTAAATATAAATAATCCTTTTTCGAAATAAATCTTTATTTTGTCACTTTAATAATAAAACCCTTTCAAAACTTTAAATTAATCTTTTGGGTCGTAACAAAGGGGTGTGACAACGATTCGCCACAAACCGACGACAGTAGATCTTTCTCGCTTCCATGGCAAAGATCCTGAGGCTTGGATTTTTCAGGTGGAACGGTATTTTGACTTCTATTCAATTCTCCCTAATCATAAGTTATCTCTGGCTTCCTTCTATTTAGAGGGTGAAGCACTGGATTAGTATAGATGGCTCTTTCGTAACCATCAGTTGGTCGATTGGCCAAACTTTGTGAAGAAACTTCGATGTCGATTCTGCACCAAGCACTTGCTATCACCAGAAGGTCGTTTGTCTAAACTTGTTCAGACTTTGATGGTTGCAGAATACCAGGCGACCTTTGAAGCGGTGGCAACCGAGTCAGTTGCTTTGCCAGAGAAATTATATGTCAGTTGTTATACATCGAGTCTTCGTGGGGATATTCAGTCGGAGGTTTTAGCACGTGAACCCACCACTCTTCAAAAGACCATTAGGTTGGCCTGTGTATATGAACAAAAAAATTGGGCATCAACCTGGGCCTATGAAACCTACCCTTGCCTGAACCCAACCTTTGTTACCCACTCCTGGCCTAACTTCAAAATATGTTCCACATTCACCTCCATCTTCTTCGTTCACTTACAAAATACCCTTTAAACGTCTCACGACAACAGAATTGCAACAACGCCGAGAGAAGGGGCTTTGTTACCACTGTGATAAAAAATACACCCCCACCCATAAATGCAATTCCCTTCCCCAACTATTTCTTCTTGAGGATGACACAACTTCAAGTTTTATGATTCCGGACCAGCTTTTTCCAACTGATTTTGTGGGGGAGGATATGACACCAACTGATGATCAACATTATTCCACTATCTCGTATCATGCCTTGGTCGGGGGTCATTCGTCCACGACTCTTCATTTTAAGGGTCACATTAAAGGCTCACCTGTACAAGTTTTGCTAGATGGGGGAAGTGACCACAACTTTGTGCAACCCTAAGTCGCCAAGTTTCTTAATATGGTTGTTGATGAGATTACCCCGTTTTCTGTTATGGTAGGTAGTGGTCAGCGTCTTCGTTGTTCGGGAGTGGTGAAATCAGTTCCCTTAACCGTCAATGGCTGCGATTTATGTCTAGATTTATATGTTCTTCCCTTTCAGGGGTCCGACATTATTTTGGGTGTCTCTTGGTTAGCCACTTTAGGGTCGGTATTGACTAATTATACTACTCGAATATTTGAGTTTGATTATCAGGGAAAATGAATGAAATGGGTTGGTGAGCCCCCGCGGGATATGCAGCCAATTCAACCGCAGTCCCTCTAACGCCTTACAAATACTGATGTTGTGGCTTTTTGTGTTTGTTTAACCATGGTTACCAGTGCAACAGAACAGCCTCGAACACCATCACCGGACCAGCAGGCAATATTGGGCTCATTTGCCCCTGTTTTCCAGAAACCTTCAGGTTTGCCCCCTTCTTGTGCAACCGATCATTCCATCAATTTGAACCCTCAAGCGAGGCCCATAAATGTCAATCCATATAGGTACCCACACTTCTAGAATCAAGTCATGGAACAACTAGTGGTTGACATGCTCAAAGAGGGAATAATACAACCAAGTACAAGTCTTTTTCCCTTCTTGTGTTGTTGGTTCGAAAAAAAGATGGTTCATGGAGATTTTGTGTGGACTATAGAGCCTTGAATACAATTACAGTTCAAGATCATTTCTCGATTCCAACTATTGATGAGCTATTTGACGATCTTTATGGGGCTCAATTTTTCTCTAAGTTGGACCTTTTATCGGGATATCATCAGATTCAAATCAAAGCTTCAGATGTCACAAAAATGGCTTTTTGCACACATACGGGCATTATGAGGTTTTGGTCATGCAATTCGGCCTGTCCAATGCACCGTCCACGTTCCAAGCAACGATGAATGATATATTTCGCCCTTATCTTCGGCAATTTGTCCTTGTTTTCTTCGATGATATTTTGGTCTATAGTCCTAATTGGCCTTCTCATTTAGAGCATGTTGCCAAGGTTCTCAAGTTGTTATTAGACCATCAGTTAGTCGCCAAACGCAGCAAGTATCAATTTGGACAAAGCCATATTGACTATTTAGGTCATATGATCACTCCAAATGGGCTTACAGTAGATCCTACTAAGATTCAAGTAATTCAGTAGTGGCTTCCGCCCACGTACACAAAGGTTGTCCGTAGTTTTTTGGGCCTCGTAGGATATTATAGGGTTTCATTAAGAACTACGCAACATTGGCCAGCCCATTAACTGATCTTCTGTGCAAAGAAGCTTTCAAATGGACTGAACGTGCCCAAGCAGTATTCGAAACTCTCAAGGTTTGTTTAAGCTCAACACCAGTTCTCGCCTTGCCCAATTTTAATGAAACTTTTCGTTTTGAGACAGATGCTTCAGGGGTGGGCATAGGTGCTATTTTATCTCAGGCAGGCCATCCGATTGCTTTCTATAGCCAAAAATTATGCCCTTGTATGCAAAAAGCCTCCACTTATCACCGTGAAATGTATGCTATCACTCAGGCAGTGGCCAAATGGAGACAATACCTTTTGGGTAGAATATTTACCATTTACACGAACCAATAATCTCCAAAGAATTTGACCAACTAAGTTATTCAAACACCTGAGCAACAGAAGTGGTTGGAAAAATTATTGGGCTATGAATTTTTCATCATCTATCGGCCGGGAAAACAGAATCAAGCTGCAGATGCCCTTTCTCGTTCTCCTGACGGTGTTTTCCTTGCCTTATCCACCCGCTAATTAGATTGGTTGATAGAATTAAGGGCCGCAAATGAATTTTATCCGGAGTTAACTGCAATCAAGGATAGCATCACTGCTAGCCGTGAGGAAAACACTGACTTTGTGGTCCACGATGGGTTGCTATTCTTTAGAGGGCGATTGGTTATTCCAAGTGATTCGCCACTAAACAACATCTATTGTATGAGTTTCATGATTCTAAAATTGGGGTTCACACAGGGTTACTCGCACTTTCCACAGGGTATCTTCGAATTTTTTTTGGCCAAAAATGAGGCAAGATGTCAAGACTTATGTGGCCGCCTGCCAAATCTGTCAACAAATGAAAAGCAGTTGTGCGTTACCTGTAGGTTTGTTGCAGCCCTTAACAATTCTAGAGATGGTATTTGAAGACATTACCATGGACTTCATTACTTGTTTGTCGGGCTCCAAAGGGAAGGCGACAATTATGACAGTAATTGATCGCTCGTCAAAGTATGGCCACTTCATTCCGCTTGCTGCCACATTTACTGCTCAAACCATTGCTGAAGCTTTTGTTATACATATCCTCAAGTTGCATGGCCCTCCTCGCTCCATCATCACTGATAGAGACCCTCATTTTTTATATTTTTTTTGGTAAGAGCTCAATAGACTACTGGGTACTTCCTTGGCCATGAGCACTGCCTATCGTCCTCAAACGGATGGACAATTGGAAGCCTTAAACAAATGTGTCAAACAATATTTGCGTTGTTTTGTTGTTGATAGACCACATGCTTGGGTTTCTATGCTTCCATGGGCAGAATATTGGTACAACACTGCTTATCAAACTTCAGCAGGAATGACACCATTTCAGGCTTTGTATGGACGGGAACCTCCTTCAATAGTATGCTATATTCTGGGCAGCACAACTGATGACTTGGTTACGAAATATATGATTAGGCGAGATGAAGTTCTCTCTTTACTTAAGCATAACCTTCAGAAGGCCAATTCAGGATGAAGGAATGCACAGATAAAAGTCATCGCGTCGGACATTTGAAGGTGGGTAATGGGTATATGTTAAGCTACAACCCTACCGCCAATACTCATTGAGAAACCAGACTCATCACAAGTTGGGTAGGAAGTATTTTGGCCCTTACAAGGTATCAAACGTATTGGGGAGGTCACTTACAAACTGGATCTTCCGGAAGCTGCCCGGATTCATCCCGTTTTCCATATATCAATGCTGAAGCAATGTACTGAAAATCCAAACCAACAAATCACGCCACTGGAACTGACTGATTCGGACTTTGGGAATCCTCAGAACCTTGAGGACAAGGTTCTCATTTCGGGGGGGTACTGTTGTGAATGGATCGGAGCAAGCTAAAGAGAATGGATTGGAACGGGCTGAAGAAAACAAAGACTCTACTGGCCCAAGTAGTGCAATTGGGCAAAGCAATGAGACAGATGAGCTACGTCGAAGTGTTCGGCAAAAACAACCCAACAAGAGACTTCTAGGCTATGTTTGGAAACGTGGCTAAAGGACAGATGTCACTTGAAGATTGGTAACAGTAAAATAGGGGGTTATTATATATATGATACTGAAAGCAACGTTAGGAGTAGGCTATAGTATTTTGCAGTATTCTGTTTCTCTCATTCCACTCTTGTCTGTATCCTCCCACCTCCCCTTCTAGTATGTCCTTTGTCTTTCCTTTATAGAGTTGTCTGCTTATTATCCATTGTAATTCCTTCTAGCAATTTTAATATATCGATTTGTGTTGTTGAAAGTAGTAGACACTACAGTCATGAGAAGACAGAGTTAAAACTTTGAAAGGGTTAAAGTTAGTCGTCATTTGCCGTCCCTCATTGTGTCATTCTGCAATCTTTTCATAATTATTTTTTTCATATTATGAAACTCATTAATAAAATGTCTGCGTCCATCAAAGGATAGCAACCATCCAACAAGCAAGTCAAAAATCTCCATTTAACTGCAAACTATAAAAAGAACAATGCTAAATTTACGAAGATTACACTTGTAATTTTCTTATCGTCATGTTATTATTGTTTTTATTGTTATTAATTCAATTAAAAAATTGCATAGCAAACGAAAACACATCAGAGACTGTGAAGTTTCAAAAGACCAAACCAAAGTGATCTCAGCTAAAGTTTTTGCCTTTTTTTAAATATTAAGATAGATGGGATACTTTAATTTAAAACTGTAGCTACGTAACAAAAAGGTATGATACTTCCTCCCTTATTAAATATATGATGATATTCTTACTAAAAATAGATATTCATGATATTTGTTATTTTAAAAAATTGAGATATAATTGAGTATATTCTTTATTTACCTGTAGAAGTACTTTCTCCGTCTCATTTTAGTTGTGCATATTTTTTTTTTATAAAGTGATTAAAAAATTATAAATTGAATGATGATTTTTACTATTTTATCCTTTATTAATATTAATGATATTCATTGGACATAGGATTGAACATTTGAATTTTAATTATTCACATTTAATGTGTACTAAGAATTGTAGGGGTAAAATGAAAAAAAAAAATACTCTCTCCGTCTCCAAATTGAGATGACACATTGATTAAGAAAAATAATTAATAACATGGCTAGTTTACCATAGTACGCCTATTAAATGATGTTTACATTTTAATTTGAAGAAAAAGTAATTAATGCAAAGGGTAAATATGGAAAAAAAAATTATCTCTTCTTGATTAATGAAAAAAGACAAGTAAAATGGGAAATCAAATTAGAAAATTTGAGACGGATAATTTTAGACGGGGGAGTAATTAAGTTTGTCCTGATTTAGTAAGTGGCCAACTAATAGTTGACATTGAATTTTAGTAAGATGTCTAACTAAAATGAGACGGATGAAATAATTATTTTGAAAGTAAACATTGACTAATTTTGCATCGGAAATGTTGATTTAGTCTTCCAATCTCTTTACTTATGGTTGTTTAAATACTTCCTTTAGCATATTTTTCATTTATTGAAGAGAGAACATATTTTTTCCTTAATTAAAGAGGGAAGATCAAAGAAATTAAACAAAGATGTGATAGTAAAAATACATCATTTCTTAAGTAGCAGCCAAATAAAAAATGTGATAAAGTATTTAGGTACGGAGTACAGTTCTATCAAAGGTGGTAATATGAGCTTTAAGAGTATTAACATTTTTATATTAGAAGATTTATGAGTTGGTTAAGTACTACTATAAAATATTGATATTGATGTTGGCTTCCTATTGAGAATCTGTTTCTGTTTTCTTAATATCCAATGTAATTAATGCATGATCAGCCCATAGCAATAGTATTTTAATAGTTTGTTTGTTTGGCTTCTAGCTCAGCTGAAAGTTTGTTTTTTGTATAGATTAATCAAGAGGCACATTTTAATTTGGGGGAATATATAAGCAGTCCCTCCCTGAATTTATAAAATGATGTTCCAATTGTACTTATGAATTCCTCATAGTATGTATCGTGTATTTTACGTTGTTTGAGCGCGTGAAAACATTAAAAAAACTGTTAGATGTGAATTTGGCAACAATAATATTTTACTCTTTTAACTTTTTTGGCCCCACACCCCTCCTCAAAATTTAAACCCCAAATTCAACAACAGAGAATGGCTGAAGTGGGGGTGCCATAACAAGATATTACTGATCGATCAATCTTTCCATCTGATCATCAAATTTGTTAACAAGTTTGAAGACGCAAATGGTGTTGTTGGCCTTATGTTGGTTGTCATATGCATGTCCAATAATTAAAACTCTAATAAAGCTGTAATTATGGCTACTTCGGCAAGGTCAACTTCAAATTCAATTTCTTGTTTTGAGTAATAATTCTACTATTAGAAATAAAGTTAACAAAGTTGTAGGATTTTCTTTGTCAATAACATAAACATATCATATATTGTGAGAAAAACTAATGAAATTGTGCTCTAGAATTTTCTTTGTCAGTAGCTTTTTAACGGGGATGGGCTAGAAAATGAAAAAAAAAGTTGGTGTAAAATAGCAAAAGGTCAGATGATAGTTTTTAATTGCTAAAATTTTCATATATACATAAGGTAACTTTACCTTATTACAATAAATTCTATATTGATAAAGTAATTATATAAATCCCAAATTAATTACTAAATCTTCTAATTTTTTACTTTCTCTCTTCTTAATATTATACATTCAAAAAGGCTGCCTTTTCCTCCCTTTTTTCTCTCCCATAACAAATCAGTTTATCCTCCATTATTGAATCATTTTTTCAGGCTTAAAATCAAGCAATCGCGTACTTAGAGGTTACCATATTGTAAGTTTTCAAACATTAATTGAACTTACTGATTTTATTCATTAATTTTTGAAAAAAATTTTTAACTTTACCAAATCAGAAAAAATTTCAATGCTTTTTTGGTTGCATGTTTGTTTTTATGAAATTAATTGCTTTTGCAATTACATTCTAGTTTGATTGTTATATTATTTCGTGTTTTTTCATATATTAAAAGTCATATCTTTGTATTTTTTGTTTTATAGTTGCTAGTTCTTAAGCAAGATAGTATAAATTTGGTAATGGATTCGCGTCTTGATTTTAGTTTAGGACTTAATCAGTTAGATGCTCAAGAACAAAATATTTTCGTTGTTGGTTTTGTTCCCGATACATTTGATTTTGAAGAACTCAATTTCGCAGAGAATCGTTCAAAGCACCGAAACGACCCGGTAACCATGAAGAAATTGAAAGAAGTGGCCAGTTCTAGTTCGAAGAAGTCAACTTCAAAATCAACAAGTAAGAAGAAGCTTGATGATTCCAGACGACCACGGCTTCCAAAGGTGTAGATTTTATACATTATACATTACTTTATTTAATACACTTATATATAATATAAGTTTTTATATACATAGAAGAGGTTGTTTTTGTATTTAGTCGAATTATACAATTTGAATCTATGAATTTTGTATAAGGTTACATTATACATTCTGACAAGTTTATAGATAAATAATGTACAATGTTAATATTTTTATATATATGGTGTAACATTATACATTCTTGAGTTTTTATTTGAAAGTATAAGATATAATATATCAGGCATTATACATTAGTTATTTTGGAAGATTAATGTATAATATAAGTCTTATGATATATATTTTCAATATGTTATACATTAGAAGTTCATATTACATATAAGTGGCATTTTTATGTTTTATATTGTATTATACAGTTAGAAAGTCTTATTTTTGTATAAGTTTTCATTATACCTTCTGTCAAGCTTATAGGTCATACATATTTAAGGTGAAAATTTAGATGTGTGGTATGACATTATAATACATTACTGCAGTTTATTTTTTAAATGTATAAGTTGCTCTCATACTTATTTTAATGTATAATATAAGTCTTCTGATATATATTTCAATATGTTATACATTAGAAGCTCTTATTACATATAAGAGGCATTTTATATTTTATGTGGTATTATACTATTAGAAAGTCTTTTTTTGTATAAGTTTTCATTATATGCCATTTAAGTAAAGATAAATTACAATAAAATACATAAATAAATAAATTGCACGCCAAGTTATAAAAGTCATTTCAACTGGAACAATTTATTTGGAATTATAAGCCCACTATTAGTCTACTACATATGCATTTACAACAAAAAAGAGTAGGTGCAAGTGTAAAAATTTCAACTAAAATTTACATATATACACAAGGTAACTTTACCTTATTACAATAAATTTCATATTGGTAAAGTAATTACATAAATCCCAAATTAATTATTGAATCCCCTAATTTGCATCACTTTTGTAGGATTGATAAATAAATTATTTGCATCACTTTTGTAGCATTGATAAATAAATTTCGACTCCCAAAGATCGGAATGACGCAACAATACGGGGATGTTCATATTTATTTTTTTCGAGAATTGAAGAAAGAAGAAGACGGCTTTTTTTTTTCAAAAGCTTAATTCAACAATGAGGAAAACTAACAGTGATGTTTAAGAGTTTTTTTTTAATTTAAATTTCAGTTACTATATTTAATCATAAAATACATAATTATAGATAATTAATGGCGTTATTTAAGGGAATGAAAGATTTTATTTGATTACTCTTTCCATGAATGTAGGCAAATTTGTTTTATCATACATCCCTACAATGTATAAGAAACTACCGAATGTATAAGTATATTTTACAAAATAGGAAGAGAGAAAGCGTAAAGGGATTATATGTAAATACTTTTACTAAACACGAGATTTGTGTGATTTATCCGTTTAATTGACACACTTCGTGAGAGTTTTAATGGGTCAATAGGAAAGATGATCTAATTAAGGTGTCAATACGAAAAAAATCAACACGTTCAGGCGGTTGCTTATGTATTCCGCCTTTTAATTTAGAACAATGTTTTATAGACGAGAAATCTTTTAGCTCATATACAGTTTGAATCTTGGTGAATAATGATACAGTCACGCCCCTTCGCTCCACAACAGTGATCAAATTTGTGACGTGAACCTAATCGACACATCCTGTGTCGCGCTCTTACCACTAAACCAAAGCCTCGAGAGCAATTTAGAACATCCTTTCTCTGTCAGAGCGCTTCCTGATGCTGTGAGAAAACAATATAAAAAGATACTTTATAACAACAACAATATACCAGTAAAATCCCATTAGTGTTGTGTGCTTAGCCTCACTCCTACCTTATGAGGATAGAGAGGTTGTTTCCGATAGACCCTCAAATAAAAGGAAATTTTATAGTCTTGATTATTTTCTACATTACAGAAACACCCAAAACTTTTTAGTACAAGTAAGTATACATACAGATACAAGCACCAACATGAAAAAGCCTACAAAAACACATCAAAACTATGGGACAACCAATTTTTCAGATTTTATTGTTTGAAGGTAAGCATTCTCAACAACCCAAAATTCACTAGTAAATTCCAGGTATAATTCTGTAGGGAACCTTTTCGCAATACAATTTCCAGTACTTGCCATACCTACAAAAAAGCAAAATCTGGTCAACTTTTCACTGTTGAAAGAGTTTATGTACCAAAAATCACTGAAAATATTAAATGCATATGTAATAGCTCGGTAACAATCGTTAGGGACAGATCAAAGAGGACCTTCCAATCATCTACTTGTTTTTCCTTTTTAGAAAACAGCGGTGTCTGGTCCACTCTTCCGTCCACCTTGGCTATTCTACACATATATACGGTGCTTTGCCCATGAAGACGTAGGCAAATGGAAAAGAAGTCACCTACGTTTTTGTCTTCTATTGGGGTTTAAATCCTGGTCACCTATGATTTTCAATCATTTCACTGATCGCTAGGCGACACCCTCAGATGCTACCTCTCATGGTCTATTGCACTATAATTTTTTGAGAAAAAGGTAAAGTTGTTGTCCACAAGCAAAGACAAATGACAAGTTCTCAAGTCTTATAAAAAACACAACCAGCAAGACATAAATAACCATTACTAGTCAATTTTATCGAGTCTGTGCATTAGTGAGTAGAGTGGCCATATGAAGAATCCAGGTAAAAACGAGGGACTATGGTTGCTTACTTTGCCTTGCATCGATCGTCATCCCTTTTGGCACGATCAAAGAGGAGGATTATTAGAAAGACGACATAGAAGTAAGGAATGAACTGCAAGTAGGAGAAAAAGTAAAGAAGGAAAACAGAATGTTAGATTTCAGCACGTCAAGAGCAAAATGCAAGAAAGACACAGAATTGATTATGGAACTTTCTCTGTCAAAGAAATAAGAAAAATGAAGATTAATGATGTAAATGAACTCTTACGTGGTTGAAAAGAGCTGGTACACTCCAGAAAAACGCCGCTAATATTTCTGGAACATAGTGGAAGTGGCGAGCTAAGCCCCACCTGCAAAATGGTTGAAATATATTTTATATAAAATATGTCTGATGTCATATCTCAATCAGCCATAAGCAAAATATTTGGCATGTATTTATACATAAAGTATATGAATATGTTTAACGTTAGAAAAAAGGACACCTAAAAAGTGAACAAGTACTAACTGTTTTTCTTTGAAATACACATGGTATTTATTCAGAATTTCTTGTTAAAAGCAATCAACTACAGCCTCTATAAGAACGAAACTGGTGATGTAGCACTAGCAGAATAACAATACAATAATGTAGTTTTACAATTTAGCTCATCATAAAGATGCGACATTGGCTTTTAACAGAGGAAACAATGTTTCAAGTACACAATTTAGGAGGAAACTAAATGACTCGGAACTAACGAGAACAGCTGATTGGTTGCTACATTAGAACGTGCTCCGGAACTGTCCAGTATGAAGATACGAGTAATATGGATGCCATCAAACATTGCTGACTTTACTATCCAGTCATACTACAAGACTGATGATTAATTCTCAACAAAACAGGTGCTGGTCGTGGAAGAAGATATGAAGAACAAAAGCTCCAGCCTCCCATGTGAAGATGCATGTTTCACATAGTTAGTGTCTAAGGACTACAGAGGCATATCAATCTCCAGAGAATTTACGGAATAGGGGCATTCAACTATGTACAAGATGCTTTTTTGTGTGGAGAAATGTAGGAAACTATTAAGCAGCTGGAACAGATCAAGCACGACTAAAAGCCAAACAAAATGGTGGAATACCATCCTTGCTTGCATTTGATGGACAACTTGGAGAGGAAGGAACTCAAGATGTTTTGAAGGCAAACCAAGCTCCATCCAAAATGATCAAAATGACCTGCATTTTGTTATCTTCTTTTGGTGCAAAGAAGAATAAGTAAATGATGATGAATCAGCTTTGGACACGCATATATTTTTGCAGCACTCTCTTAGTGCTGAAGCTAATACAATTATTACCTTCCCCCAGAAAAAATACAGTATTGTAGTGTTTAAATTGCAGAAATAAAACGTCAGCAGGAGAACAAAGAAAGGAACTGACCATCCTGATGTCAGTAGAAGGCTCGTTTTTTTCTCACCAGAGGTAGTAGTGTATGTGGCGGCTATCTGCATTGAGTGAAAGAACCCAGTCAACAATCATCCAATAAGGGTAAAGAGAATTCGACAAAATAAATCACAGATGATATCATTTGACCTTAGATGGAGTCTTTCCCCAGACAGTGCATTTTCCATTTGTTCTGCGAAACTCTTGCCTCTGCCTGTCACAATCATAGTTGATATATATGCAGAGAAGACCAGCTACTAGTATGTAAAGGGCAAGCTGAAATAACAGAAAGAACTTTCTTCATTAGAAACAGAAAGCAATAAAATTGCCGGTGTCATTTTACTACAAGTAGTTACCATAAGCAGGTCAATGCAATATGTCAATGAACAATTTCAGATAAAACGTTATAATTCGAGTTGTATAATCTAGTGCGACTCAATAAGATTGACTCGATTAAATTTATTCTCAATTGTTAGGAAGATAACTGTACTCATATTCTCCTCTTTTCAGATAGTTATATCACTATACTATGTTGCTCGGACTCTTCAAGAATGTCAACAGTGCGTGTTGGATTCGCCAAAGCTAGTGTATTTTTGGAGAATCCGACACGGGTGCGGCATCGAAAGTGAAGAGTCCGCACAACTTAGTCACTATAAGCACATGAATGCTTGTGCTGTACAAACCATGTTACTACATGTACTTTTATATAGTGGATTAATGTAACACAACCAGTTTTCAGTTTCAAATATCACCTGATGAGATGGTGAACAAGAAACTTTAACATTGGATAGTCAAACTTCTAGCTGCAAAAAGTATGTTGCAACCAAGAGAGAGGAAAATGCTGCATACAAAAAAGGGCAACCCGGTACACTAAAGCTCTCACTATGTGTGGGTCCGAGGAAAGGCCAGATCACAAGGCTCTAGTGCAGGCAATCTTACCCTGCATTTCTGCAATAGGCTGTTTTCACGGCTTGAACTCATGACCTCGGTCACATGGCAGCAAATTCTGCATACAATGATCTAAAAATGTTCTAAGGTCTGCTGGGGCAAAGGATTGCAATTCTCAGGAGTCAAGTGAAACACCATCACCCCAAGGGTAGACCCTATTGGCAAAAGTGAACACTTGATATACACCCTTTCTCTGTTATTTGACAATTCTAGAATGTGTTTCGTTTTTTCTTTACACGAACGACTAAAATTCCACAAATGGAAAAATATCATTGGAAATATAAGAGACAACTCATCTGAAGTACTCTATCTGGTCCCTCTTAAGAAGGTTGACTCAATGTTCTACTACTGAACATTATCTTTTTAAATAAAATAATAGAAATAACCAACTCTTTGACTAAAAACATATACTCCTTTCCTCTAATTTTATATGACGCATTTGAATATAGTATTTTAAGTTTTGCATATCTGTAAGTGATAATCGGATAAACTATCAAGGTAATGGTTAAAAAGGTAGTATTGTCGAACCAATCAAAAAAAGTAGTATGGTCGAGAAAACATCACATCAAAGTTGTTTTTAAGAAGTTAAGAAAATGTGAGGTGAGTCTTGAAATTGTTGAAGTCATAGGAAAATATTACTCCCTCTGTCCCAATTTATATGATTCACTTTCCCTTTTACTCGGTCCCAAAAAGAATGACACATTTCTATATTTAGCAACAATTTAACTTTAAAATGCTCAATTTACCCGTAATGAAATGATTTATAGACACACAGACATCTTAGACTTATTTTAGACCACAAATTTCAAAAGTCTTTCCTTCTTAAATTTCGTGCCAGGTCAAACTAACTCACATAAATTGGGACGTGGGAGTATTAGACTGGTGGCGAAAATCTACCAACTTCATAATGAAAAGAGTGTCATATCAACTAGAACAGAGGAAGCAATGAAGTGAATGTTGAAGAGAGTAATGGACACCCTGAAAACTGAAGTGTCTAAGGAAAATGAAACAAAGGAGAAAAATGACACATCCATGCAACAAGAGAAATGCTAGCTTGGCGATAAATGAACATGTTAGCCTTTGATGAAGGCTGAATGGTCTCATTTATTCAAACTATCTGTTGTGCTATGAATGGTTTTGCCAGTTAAGGGACTATTGTTGATCTTAAATATTCTCTCTCAAGCTTGAAACTAATAAGCCACAAACTTCTGACTCTAGCAGAGTTTGGAAGAGTATCTATCTTCTATGGCCTATCATGGTTTGTACTCTATACCATATGCTCAACAGCCACCCTCATTCTACTCTTCATTAATTCCTAATGTTCATTCAATTTAGAAGTGTTTTTGAACTACACTTATCAGTCTACAAAAGTTAGAAAGCCAAAGTGCGAAGGGATATCAGTTCAGCGGAAATATGATGCCTTTCTTGAACCTTTCAACTTCAACAACACTATTTGAGTGAAATTTTGGCAGCAAGTTACTACTTTCTTAGTATTACTGCTAAGAATGTTCCCCATCATTTGTCTTAAGCAACCTTTCGTGCTAGGCAATGGAATGATGGTAGTACAGTAGTCGATCTGACCTCACAAGCTAGATCAATAGCACTACTTTTAACCATGTTGAGGGTTGGGATTGAGTATTTCAGTGCATGAGCTAGAGGTGAATATGGTTCACTAATGACATTTCTTAGAGTAAGTTGATAAAGATGAAGACTAAGCACGCAATGAGAAGAATATGTGCACGTGATGGATTCGAAACCTGCCACGGACAAAAGCCTGTTAATTAAGTGGAGAAGGAAGAGGGACGAACTCATTATCCAACGAGTTTCGAACTGTACCCCATCAGCCCTCTGGGGTTTTCTTGGTTATTAAATGTAGATGAAGACTAAGTAAAAACTTAGTACAAATCCCAAAAAAAGCATTTGAGTATAAATAAACAGTAAGTAATGTTATAATAACTTTATATCAAATATGCATATAGCAAATTCTTCTTGGATGCAAAAATACCTGAAGCCCAAGATTCACAGGCTGTTTAACAAGGTACATGCCAGGAGAAGTATATATGCTTGGAACCCATACCAAGCACCCCCAACATATATAAAAGCCCGCTGCCAAACAAAATTGAGATCCAGAGAACATTATATTTAGGCATCCGTTGATGTAGATAAACAAGAAATCTCAACATTTGTAATCAGAGCACTGGTAAGGTACTTGCTATATCAATAAAGAAAATACAGTGCACACAAACCTCTGTCATGTGCAATATCCATGGTGTTCCAGTACCCAGCTTCCCACCAAAAAAATTTTGTGACATACACCAACATCAATATGGTATTTACAAGCATGGAATCAGATACACGTCCATATTCTTCATGCTGACAAGTAAGAAAATGTTATGCAAGCTATCAACTGTCAAAACATCAAAATGAAGTTCATAAAAATAGAATATCTATCTATTGATACTCAACTGAAATCCAGGTAATTATTATTATTAATTAAAATGATGCCCCGTTGTTTTTATGTTAAATGGTATCAGAAGAAGTGTTCCATGCTAGTACTGTTAAACATCTATTGACACAAACAAACGAATTTTATTATTCTCTTACTTGCATGACCTAAAACACTAAGCAACTGGAAAAGGATTACCAACAAAACAGCTAGTAAAATTCACCAACTCTGGGAGCAGTAGAACCAAGAAATATTGGAATAGTTTTCGTTCTCACTATCAAGGACTTCATGACATCATTTACCTGCTTTATGCAATAAGTGACAGCAAGAACTGCCCAAGACATCATGCCGAATCTGCAATTTGTGAAGACTTTAATATCGAAGTGTTTGCCAATACGAGGATATAGCTCCATCCCCTGCAAGAATTCAAGAGGTTATAAATAATACATCACCTTAAGCTTCAGAGTTGATGCAAGTACTAAGATATGTGACTTCCTTTGACTTAATTTGTGGTATAAAATGATGTTATTTTTCCTTTAAAGATGCAAAATGAAGTAGTGAAGTCTAAAATTTAAATTTTCAAAAGATTCTTACCCAATAGAAGTCAACGATTATGTTCCCTGATGAACCGGAATCCGTTGAAGATGGTGCAACATGACCCTTTACAAGTTATAAGTGTCAGCATAAGGTGTCAGGCAGGTATTTTACAAAGTAAAGAATGAAAGATAAAGAGGTATACTGATGGTACTTAAACACTTACTTTTATATACAAGAAAAAACAGAAGATTAAGCTCCCAAAAATGAGTGTAGAAAAAATCTCGCCCAGATGGTCATAAACAATTGCAGGATTGAATATTCCAAACCTGAAAGACACAGGAAAAGACATAACTAGAGAGAATAAACTGATGAGGCTAATGGGCCGTAATAAGTACAATTCTCACAAACAATAGCTAATAGGTCAAGTGAACAATCAAACAAGCATTTTTTCTTTTACCCCTTTTTCTTCTTTTGTGAGACAGCATACAACAACATCATACCCCAGTGTATTCCCACAAAGTGGGGTTTCCCACAAAGTGGGGTCTAGGGAGGGTAAAGTATACACTGTCCATACCACTACCTCCGATGAAGTAGAGAAATTGTTTCTGATAGACCCCAGGCTTAGGACAGATAGCAGTATAACAAACAAAAAACATAAAAGCACACAACAAAATGGAATAACACACCGCTAGATAATAAAAGAAACAAAAACCCCACAAGGTAATACAATAAACTATCTATTTGAAATCATAGACATCACTAAAACACCACGAACAAGAAACTACAAGCATAGATACAAACAAAGCACTCTTCCCTACTATTACGGGCGTACTTCTACCCACTAACCCTCTACCCTAATCTGCGTTCTCCACACCTTCCTATCAAGGGTCATGTCTTCTGTAAGCTGTAACTTCTCCATGTCATGTTGAATCGCCTCCCTCCAATATTTCTTCGCCTGCCTCTACCCCACTTAAAACCATCCATAGTCAACCTCTCACACCTCCATACTGAAGCATCCGTGCACCTCCTCATCACATGCCCGAACCATCGCAGCCTCACTTCCCGCATCTTGACCTCCACTAAAGCCACTCCCACCTTCTCCGGAATAATCTCATTTTTTAACCCTATCTCTCCTGGTAAGTCCACACATCCATTGCAACATCCTCATATGCGTAGTTTGGTTAAACCTAAGGTTTATTTTCTTTTGACATGCTATTAGAGCAGGCAAGGGTTTTAAATTCAGGTCTTACTACCATCCTCATAAATTCACGTGTTTGGCCCATGGAAAAGAATGAGGTCCACTAGGTAGCTAGTTGTAAACATATTAAGTAAATATAAGTATGCCATCTCTACAAACTTAAACTTTTAAAAGAGGCAGTCACACAATATCAACAAATACAGAATATGAAACAACAACATACCCAGTGTAGTCTCACAGGTGAGGTCAGCGGAGGATAGAATGTACGCAGGCCTTAAAAATGCCTAAAAATTCGTTATTGTTGTTGTATTTGTTAAAGTCTGTATTCATATTTGGAAGAACTGATTTGAGTTTGTATAGGTCAAAAAATCTTTTTATGCATACAAAACAAATTGTTGAAGCCCTAAACATAAAAGAGCTTTTCTTTGGATTCCCTTGATGAATTTCCTGTCCCCAACACTGATCCTTCCCATGCAATCTCTATCTGAAGCTGGCATGTGGCGTTTAACAAACAATACTATAAAGACTCGAAGTCTCAAGATCCAAAAAGCAAGTCAAAATGCAAAATTGGATGAAGTCCCTACCACCAAAGACTGATATATGTGATCAGTGTCACTGCATATGCTTGCATGCCATTAGCCTGCAAGAAGCAAGGGATGTAAGAGGCAAGTTACACAGCTATACAATGAACAAAGAAAGACAGATCATAGCACATCAACCATCGCATGACTTGAAATAAACTCAACTAAGACAAGCTACACAAACTATAAATACAAGATGCACAATGTACAAGTGTATAGAGTAACTGTCAAATACCTTATAGACAGGCCTATGTCCAGTTGGAGATATTGGGCCTTCGACCCTTTTACCAGGCAATAGAAGTTGTAGTGCTGCCTCAAATAGAGCATAACAAATGATTAGCTTCCCAGCAATTGCAGTAGGTTTTGGCCAAATATTAATTGATCCTTGCAAGCCATTTTCCCTTAGGTAGTTAAATGTTTTCAAGATAGATCCATCAGCGTGTACATTTGTATACCACCTGCATGTCGCCCATGAAGGTCCAAAGTTAGTACAGTTATACAACATCTCCTCATCAAGAGACTTTTGAACTACTGTAGATAACACATCGGAAAATTCTTTAGCTAAAGCAGCACAAATCATTTGTTGCTGTTGCAACTTTCAAAGACATCACAGCAATTAGATCAATTTGCAATTTTCCTTAACACAGTATTTTTACTCCTTTCACATGTCTAAATGCACGTCATTTTCAGTCACTACTTTCTTGCGACATTACTACCTGTCACTACGTAGGCCAACTAATAAATTTCTCTGGAAAGAAAGCACTGAACCAAATTTTAAGATCAATACAAACTATAATTATGACTCCAGAAATGTGTACCATAACCACTCCCAGACCCCCATAAAAGATGGAGTTGGAGTAGGTAGACTACAAGCAAGAAATTAGTCTACTAATGGTGAATCATCTAAAAACTGGCTTTTCAGAATGGAGCACATGCTTTATGCAACCGAATCCAACTCACTTGGGATTGAAGCATAGTCCATGATCGATTGATATTAACTATAATTTTTTATTTTGATAACCGTGGTGTCTGGGCTAACTTGCTCCCACCTCGACTAATTCCACAAAAACCTGTCACCTTGCACCAGAAACAGGTACTAGGAGATATTAACTATAATTAGAATCTATAGTTATTGGATTAACTTGAATTCGTATTTCTACTTTTCATCCCCCTCTGGTGTCTTTCTCCTTTACGCCTCCCAATCCAAAACATAAATGTAACTTTTAAACAATACACTTGTTTATTTACTTAATTTGCCAAAAGGGTCTTTTACAAATAAATTTCAATTACACCTGGATGAATCATAAGAAAAGAGAAAAAAACACTTTGATCAAACCAAAAATTAAACAAAGATAAAAACAAAAGGTACAATCTTTAAAGCACCCAAAGGATTTCATCTCATATGTTCTAGCCTCCTTCTCGGACAGAGTTACCTAGTACCTACCTAGTACCTGTTGCTGGTGAAGATGTTCGATATCTAGTAGAATTGTTCGAGTTGACAAAAGCTAACCCAAAGAACACAGTTATCCAAACAACAACAAGAAAAAGATCCTATCTTTAACTCATGATACTCCAACCATTCAAAGATCCCATGACCAAATTCACGGTAAAACTTAAACTGTTCGACTCTACTGTTCGACTCTCGGGAAGCAATAACTGCCACATATATTGGGACAGAGGGAGTACCAGATCAAATCAAAACCAAACAAAAAACAAAAGGTCCTATCTTTTAACTCATGGTACTTCAACCATTCAAAAATCTGAACTTTTATTCAAGAAAACAAAATCCCAAATCAAGAAATGACAAAAAACAAAAAACCCAAATACCCAAAACAGCAAACAAAAAAAAAAAAAAAAACAAGAAAAAAGAGGATCAATAGGGAACTTACATGAGAATAACAAAAGGGGGTGTGAAAGATAGGAGAGTGAGCATTGATGCATAAGTGAGTAATGGTGAGTGCACCAACTTTGTCTCTGCCATTCTTTCTTCTTCTTCTTCTTCTTCCTCGATCAATTACTTGCTTATTTTAATTTGGGTTTGAAACTATTGAAGTCTCCGCCAAATCTTGACTCCCTGCTCCCCACTGCAGTGTGGTCTACTACTGCTTAGATTCTCTAGACTAATAAAATGTGATAAAAGACATTCTTAAATGCTTTTCATATTTTTTGTTTGCACATATCCCGTTTGAGATTGTTGTTGCAAAACTGTTTATTTGAGAAGCATTTTGATGGTTTTTCAAAAAAGTGCTTCTAAGAAAAAATAATTTGTGTTTAGTAAATTCATTCGAAAAGTATTTTTGATAATCAAATTAAAAAGTACGTACTCTAGAATTTTCAAACAATATTTATATACATAAATACATTAAAAAAATTAAATGGTAATATATTACTTAAATAATTTAAATATTACTTAAAACATCAAACAAAAATAAATATAAAAGTTATTTCATAAATTAAATCACTATATATGAAAAAATTAACCACAAAAATAATTGGCCCTTCATACATCACAAAAATTCTCAACATTACTCATTTTCTATGCATTAGAGATATATGATTAATAATAATAACATTACACTAAATAGTGAAATAAAAATATTATTGTCAAAATAAAAACTTAACAAAATCAAAGAATTTCACAAACAACGATATTATCACATATGTTATTATATGTATGCACATAAAAAATTTAATTATATCATGATAATTATTAAAAAAAAAAACCTTCAAATGAGAAAACAATTTTGATTCAAAAAATAACTTATTAATAATAGAGATGACTTTATATTTTGGAGAGCAGTAAAATATATGTATAAAAGAGAAATAGTATCTGTATTTATAGATGAAGGAGAAGATGTGCAATACGCTAAACTCGTTGAATGAATAGAAGCTTTGAAAAAAAAGTCAAATAAATATTTAATTAGAATCTATCTTCTTTTTGTTACCTTATTTTTTGGATTCATTTTACTTTGTCAAATTTACTAAAATTTAGTAAACACTATATTCATGTTTACAAATATCTAAATGAGATAATATTTGTTATTTTTTGCCTTTTCTTTTGGATATGTCTTTACCATTTCAATTCTAAAATTAAGTAGCAAAATTCATATACGTATACTACCTGATGACAAATATTTAAAATAAAATTTTATCTATTATTTGTTATCTTTTTTTAATATATTTTTACGATTTTAAAATTTACTATGAATAAGCAGTCATCATATTCATATATATATATACACTATATGCGTATACTACCTGATGACAAATATTTAAAATAAAATTCTATCTATTATTTGTTATCTTTTTTTAATATATTTTTATGGTGTCAAAATTTACTTCGAATAAGCAGTCATCATATATATATATATATATATATATATATATATATATATATATATATACACACTATATTTTAACAAATATGTCACTTTTGATGAATTATTTATTGAAAATTAAATATTCGAGAAAAAATTTATATGTGATGTCAAAGTACAATCTTGTAACGTGATTCATTTGTCAATTGTTATCATTAATAATAATAAAATAACTTACATATTCTTTAGTCATCATCATCAATGATATTTTTAAATTTATTTAAAGAAAATGAGTGAAAATAAAATAAAAATATATAAATAATAAAGAATTATGATTTAAATATGAAATGTAAAATTTTAAAAATCAAACGTTAACCAAACTTGTAAGATATGGCAATATATATATATTTAAAAGTGATAAATTTAAACAAAGATCTTCAGGAGAAAATCCTTGATAAGATTATAGAGTCATTTGTTCAAGAACAATGGTCTATCCATAGTTATTCATATATAGATTCAGATGAAGATGTCTATTGGTCATATTCTGATGTTAATGATTATTGGTCATATGAATATGATGATGGCTATTATACTGACTAATTGTCAAACAATTCCGCAATTTACCCTGTTTGCGAACAGCACCATTTTATTGGTATCAGAGCCAAGAATTATATACCCATGTATTAGAAAATCCTAATATCACTATGATCATTTTTAAATTTAAACCTTTTAGTAATAACAATCACAGCATTAGAGATATAAAAAGAGCTCTGAATAGTAATTATTTAGAATATAAAAAGCTTAATGAAACAAAAAATGACCCAGAAAGGTTAAATTATTTAATTGATATTATCTCTAGTTTAGAAGCAAGATTAATAGCTTTATTAAAATCCAGAGCACTGAAACATAGATCAAGTCAACCATGGATAAAGAACAAGCTTTAAGAATATTACCAGAGTTAAGACAAGATCTTAACATCAGAAAAGAAAGATATGTATACAATCAATTTGCAGAAGTATGCAAACAATCATTATTTCATCAAAAGAAAACTATCTTCCTTTTAGAACAAGAAATTTGGCATCTAGAATTCAAATTAGATAATAATCTGTTTAAAAAATGAATAGCAAAGAATTTATGGAAAGGGTCTTAAATAATTTAGATGACCTTTTAGCTATGCAAAGACATATAACTCTTAAAGTAAATTTGATAGAAGAAGAGATAAAAACTCTTAAGAATAATTCACCAGCTAATATGGGTAAAATTATTGAAAGAACAGATATTTTCAATAAAGAATTAGGGAAGAGAATAAGAAATGATATTCTTACCCCTAGAATCTCAAATAAAGGAAACTATCAACAAGGTAGTTTAGATGAAAAAATTATATCTAAATTTTTAGAAATAAAACAAAAAAGAAGATTTAGAAAAATTAGAAAAAAATTCTGATATTAATGATAAAGAAGAAGCATCTACTTCAAAAATAAAAGTAGAAGACCTAGTAGATAAGGAAGAAAATGAATGAACTAGACGAACTAGTCTATGCTTTAGAAGAGCTTGATCTAAATGATCAAAATTATCGAGTAAATATGAATAAAGGGGATACAGGAGGACCTCAGGGAACCTTTAAGGCTCATAAGGAAGAAGATAATGATCATATTCCAAGAAGTAGTTTCTTACCAAAATCTAAAAAATGGAAAGACTATAATAGTCAATACCATATAAATTCCAAGGCTAAATTTATGCCTAATAGACTACCAGTAGGAGATGCTGGAGCAGCTCAATTCCTTGATTTGGACTGTAAAAGAGAGCCTGAAGAATTTTTAGATTTATGGGCAAAAAACCTAGAATTGTTTTTTATTCTAGGAAAAGGAAGTAATTATACTAGTGAAGAAAAATACTTAATAGCCACGAATACCTTTACATGAAAGGTAGATGATTGGTTTAGAAGAGTATCTAAAGAAATTGAAGCAGTATTTAGACTAGCGATTATAGCAGATTTTGAAAAATCAACTAGAGAAGGTATAAACCATCTAGTAAGATATGTAGGAGCTGAATTCTTAGGAAGTCAGTCAGACATTTCCAAAGGAAAAGAAAAGCAAAGATTACTAGCAACAGAATGGCTAGAAAAACTTCAAATTTGTAAAATGAAGTATATTCAAGAATATACTTGTGAATTTGAAACATACTACTACAAGCTATGTGATAGTAGTAAAAATCTAACTCCATTCATGGATAAATATTTTTAAAAACTGCCAGGATATTGGGATAGTTATTTTAGAATAGAATATGCTAAAGAAGATCAAACTGATGACTCTTTAGGAAAAATGATTACTTTTCTTAATCAACGACTTAGTCAACTATGTATGTTGCATAACATGCAGAGAAAAGCCAATAGTATTGGTACTCAAGTCTACTGTGAAGACACGGAAGCAGCATCTCAATGGAGATGTCATGAGAAAAATCTGTTAAAAAGAAAAAGAAAACTCAGAAAAACTAAAGGATTAATTAAAAGAAAAAACTTTTCTAAAAAGAATTTCATACCAAGGAAAAAGTATTACAAAAAGCGTAGAAATTTTAAAAGAATTCTATAGATAAATGTAAATGCTATAACTGTGGAGAAGAAGGCCACAAAAGTTATGAGTGTAATAAGAAGAGAGTAAAAATCTCTAAAATAGATAGGGAAGAAATAGAATCAGACCTAGAGTCAATCTCGTCTATCGAAAGTGAAGACTTTTATACAGAACTTTATGAAGAATTCTCAGAATCAAGTACTGATTCAGAAGAATGAATCAAGAAATTGAGAATTTAGAAGAAACAACTCAGGTTATAGAATCTGAAGAAGATCAGCGAGGATACGCATTAAAAGCAACATTCGATGGAGAATTATTAAGAAAAATCCAAGGATTAAAATATAATCTTCGAACAGATGATAGTATATTTAGTAGGCTCCAAAGAACCTTTTTGAGAAATAAAATCTCTTACCACGAATATCAGGAGGTTGAAAAGGTTATAGAAGTCACTCAAACGACTGGGAGACATAAGCTTAACCTTTTAACTAAGCCTATGATAGATCAAATCCTAAGAAAAATTCCAGAAAGGTATAGAAAAAAGATGAACTATGTTTATCTTGGAGGAATCCAGATCATGGTAAAATCTACCTTTAAAGAAGGAATAGATTGTCCAATAGTAATAAATCACTCAGACGAAAAAAATTTAAATACAAGAGAAGGAAACCTAGGAATAGTTGAAGGAAATTTGGCATACACCAAATTGTTATTCACCTATTACCCCAGGTATTGCATATCCTTAAAAGATGCAAATTTTAACGAAGCACTAAGTTTGCATTTTCAGGTAAACAGAAATGATCTTTTCAAACCAGGTAATCATATTATGAGCATCTATTATCAGGCTCTATATACGGTTACTAATTCAAACTATGGATATGTTTATAAAAATAAAAGTCTTGTCGAAATTGATCAAGAATGTGCAGGAATAGCAAGGATAGTTGAAGCAGAGATTCAACAACCAAACATTCCTACTGAGTATGAATTCCAGGTAGGAAAAGCAATAGAAATAGGAAGTTCCTCTACTTCAAATCCGAGACTCTCAATAGAATATGGGAAAAACTCAATAAGAAAAGGTAATTCTAAAAGATTTACCAATAATAATACTAACAATATTACTGAAGTTTTAGGAAGATTCTTTAATGAAAGTGACTGGAACAAACAAACAATTCTGATACAATCAGGATCATCAGCAAATCACGTCAAGGAAAGTATCCTAGATGGGTTAATTAGCTATAAAGGTAAACCTTATATATATAAAACATTTGAAGAAAATAGTTATGAATGTTCAAAAACGGTAGAATTACCCATTCAATTAGGAACAATAAGAACAAGGGGTCCTTGTTATATCAGCGAGCACGAAAATGATTATAATATAATCTTAGGAGGATTATTCCTCAATAGTTTGGATCAATATAGTATCCAAAATGAAGGAATTCAAATAACCTTAGGCGATAAAACTTGTTTTATACCTAAAGTTAATGCCTAAAGAAACCTCATTCAGAGTAGCAGTATTCGTAGAATTTACATCCTACGAAACAAAAATAACTTCATGTTGTCAAATAGATAATGGCTCAGAAACCAGCCTAGCCAAATTTTTTTTAATAAAAGAATGGGATATATCTAATTCAAACACCTATCTTATAGGTATAACATGGGATAAAGAAAAATTCACTCATGAAAAGAAAAATGTCGAAATAATTTTAGGATCTAAGATAGTTCCTATAAAACATGTGTATGCTTATGACAAGCTTGAAATCGACTTATTACTAGGAAATGATTTTATCCAACAGTTTTAAGACTATCATCAAACTATATACATGGTTAGTTTTAAAACACCATGTAATCATTTTATAAAAATCCCAAGAAAACATAATCCCTATGTTTTAATAAAGGAGCAAGGAAATTTTAAACAGAGATTTTTGGAAAATCCAAAAAATTACTCTTGTAAATGCCTTAATTTAGAAAAGATAAAACAAGATTTACAAGTTTCTTACGGAGAAAATCCATTAGAAAAATGGAATAATAATCATGAAAAGACTGTTTTAACTTTAAAAGATTCTAGTATCATAATAAGAGTTAAACCAATGTTGTACAATGAAGAAGATAAAACTGAGTTTAAAATTCAGATAAGGGAATTACTTAATCTTAAATTAATAAGAGGAAGTAAGAGTCCACACAGCAGTCTCGCCTTTATGGTAAGGAATCATGCAGAACTCAAAAGAGGAAAACCTAGGATGGTAATTAACTACAAAGAGTTAAATAAAAATTATATTTTTGATGAATATTTTATTCCAAATAAAAATAATCTAATTAACCTTGCTAAAGGGAAAAACTACTTTTCAAAATTCGACTGTAAAAGTGGGTTTTGGCAAATTAAGCTTTCGGAAGAATCAATTCCCCTAACAACATTTAGCACTCCTAACGGACATTATGAATGGATAGTAATGCCCTTTGGATTAAAGAATGCACCTCAAATTTTTCAAAGAAAGATGGATAAAAAAAATTCTGAATTTTTTTTTAATAGTCTATATAGATGATATTTTGGTATGTTCAGAAAACTACCAGGAACATTTAACACATTTGAAAGAATTTTCAAAACTCTGTGTTAAAAATGGGATTATTTTAAGCCAAAAAAAGGCTGAAATAAGTAAAAATAAAATAGAATTCTTAGGAATGATAATTTCAAAAAATGGAATAGAGTTACAAACTCAT
The DNA here is from genome assembly GCA_030864215.1 of Capsicum pubescens. Classification (NCBI taxonomy): domain Eukaryota; kingdom Viridiplantae; phylum Streptophyta; class Magnoliopsida; order Solanales; family Solanaceae; genus Capsicum; species Capsicum pubescens. The sequence goes on along the minus strand of CM061538.1, from coordinate 93,560,986 downwards.
ATTTCAAAGAAAATAATCGAATTTCTTGACAAGTTTTCAACAAAACAAGAAATACAAAGGTTTCTTGGTTGCCTCAATTATGCAGGAGAATTTATTCCTGACCTTGCAAGAAAGAGAAATCTTTTGCAAAAACTCATTAGAAAATCAAATCGACTAGGATGGACCAACGAACATACTCTTTGTGTCCAAAAATTAAAAGAAGAATGTGCTAAGCTATCAAAGCTCAGGCTACCAGAACCACAGGATAATTTAGTTTTACAAACAGATGCTTCAGATTATCATTGGGGAGCATTACTACAAACAGATTTAAATGAAATCTGTAGATATACAAGTGGAACATTTAATGAAGCTGAAATTAATTACTCCACTAACGAAAAGGAATTACTAGCGGTAGTAAAAGGAATACGAAAATTTTTTGTATTTTTATTACCCAAGTCATTCATCGTAAAGACAGATAATACCCAGATACCGGGTCTAATATTCAACAAATTACCTTCAGAACCACAGTACAGAAGATTACATCGGTGGCAGGTAATATTATCATTTTATACTTTCAAGATCGAAAATATTAAAGGGTCTGATAATATTTTTGCAGATTTCCTTTCAAGAAACGTTCAATATGGACGATAGAACTAAAGCATTGACTAACAGGATTTGGCAAAAGATGAATGACATCGATGAAGCCATAAATGAGAAGAGCAACATGCTATTCCAATTAAGAGATTAATTAGTAACAGTTTCTGAAAAGGTAAAAAAATTACAATTCGAATTAAGTCGGCTTAACAAAAAACAAGCGGACAACATGGCAGAATTTCAACTTCTATGTGAACATTTAGAAACAAAACCTAAGGGTAACAAAGTGGCAGGAGATGTCCCACTAGCACCTAGTGCCAAAAATATCTCGACGGTAAAGCAGGATATGCCGATAGCAGAGTCTTTAGACGAAGCTAAACGCCGTGCAAGGGAAAAAATCCCTAACAAACTGGCAGGAGATGTCCCACTAGCACCTAGTGCCAAAAACATCTCAAAGGTAAACTCGGATATGCCTATGGCTGAATCTTCGGAAGAAGCCAAACGTCGAAAACCAACTCAGAGGACTTTCTCTGAAATTATACAATCAGTAACCACTGAAAAAACTTCTGAGAAATCAGAAAAAAGGACTAACTTTTTATCTGGAAAAAATATTTCTACCTTTCAGGTTGGCAAGATTCATCCAAAGAAGGAAGAATATTTAACATTCAGCAGAATGATTTATGACCTCCCTGAATCATGTGGAACAACATTTAGGGTTCTGGAGAACAAAAGTATATACCCCAGAATCTCCATATTCCCAGGAAGAACGGCTGATTTTACAGCCAAATTATTCGAGTTCGATTATCTCGATAGAGTTTATTCTAAACCTGAACTATCTGAGATAGAAGGACTGCCTATGAATCTAACAAATTCAATCAAGAGTTTTGCCGGAAATGAAGCCGTTTATTGCAGATTCTACAGCATAGCTATGGAATCTCAAGATGATCAAGTATACTTTCCCACGATCAATTATGTTGAAGTGGAAAAATTAAGAGATTTTAGTATTAGCGCCACAGGTGTTAATAAGAAAATTCCATATTTCAACAAGAAATGGATTCAAACTAGACGAGCATTAGGGATGAAGGCCGTTTATCACATCCTTAAAAACAAGTTCGCAACAAATTATAAAGTCCTGAACAGGAATACAAATTGGGTTCTCATGACCAAAGGGAAATCAAAATCAGCTGTTTTAAGGGACAAAATAATTGAAATTGAAACTCATCAATTTCTCGTCACTCCTAACACATGGGCTATGGCATGCAAGTTGTTAGAACACCCATATCTCAAAAGAAATGAAGAAGAAGGTGACTCTTCAATGTCTAAAGAGATGTAATCAACAGGTGTAAAGCCTATTCTACAAAAGTAGAAAAAATGTAAAGCAAAAGCACTCAAGTCAACATTATCGGCATCAAACGACAAAAGAAATAAAGAAGATTGGACAAGTGGGACCCCACAATCCGAAATCAGCCAATCACAAGATAAAGGAATCTTATCTTATCTTTTAATCTTATCTCAATAGGGATTAAAAGAGAAATATTAAATTATGTAGGGACGACCCTACAAAAAAGAAATATTGTAATCTACCCCTCCTTACTTCTATAAAAGGAGAGATAGAAAATCTTAGAAGACAGACTACATTTTCTCGGATAATCTCTTTCTTAGAAAAATGATAGGTATCTTCAATGAGTGAGTGAGCACTTTCTCCCGTCTGGAAAAAGTAATAATAGTGTGTATATGTAAAAAGGAAGATCTGATTAAAGATTTTTCTTATGTTGTAATAGGTTCATGAAATAAAAAGTTTATTTTATATACCTTGTCAATCTTTTACGGCGTAAAATGATGGTTGCGATCATCGGCCTAAACGGAGGAAGAACGGAACAGTAGCCAAAACGTTTGGACAAAAAGGCTAAAGGGGTTCTTCATAGCCGGAAGGAGACACACTGCAGTGTTGATACAACCGACGTAAAGGAAAGACGAAAGGTACATGAATATACTCAATAATCTCATGAACTTATTAGCATAGAAAAAATTAGTTTTCATATCTACTTTATACATTCATACATATTATATTACTCAGTACCTATAGGAAATTTTAAAATCATGATTAGTGTAAATTTTTTAAAATGAAAGTTGTACAACCGGTATTAAAAGAATATCGAAATTGGTTTTGGGAAACCAAATTAAAAATCAAGTTTTACAGTCATAATGTAAAAAGTTTAAAAAACTATCTTAACAGGTTACATAGGTTAAAAAATTATTTAAATAATTCTGAAATCAAATATATAAATCATAAAGAATTATGATTTAAATCATAAAAAATTATTTAAATAATTCTGAAACCAAATATATAAATCATAAACTATCATCAATGATATTTTTAAATTTATTTAAAGAAAATGAGTGAAAATAAAAATATATAAATTATAAAGAATTATGATTTAAATATGAAATGTAAAATTTTAAAAATCAAACGTTAACCAAACTTGTAAGATATGGTAATATATATATATATATATATATATATATATATATATATATATATTTGTGTGATAGGGATAATTCTGCCATAAAAAAATAATTTTCTGCTTCTGCTTTTTTTTTAGAAGCAGAAAAACTGCTTCCGCTTATTTTTAAAAGTACTTTTGAAAGTTTACCAAACACCCTCTTTTAAAAAAAGAAGTGTTTTTTTCTTCAAAATAAGTGCTTATTTTGGGTTATTTTGGGAAATAAGCAATCCTAAAGATGCTATTAATAAATTTAAAAAAACATGACAAATAATTTTATTACTTGCTAAATATTAAAACAAACAACTAATTATTTTTTATTTTTTCTAAAATAACAAGTATTATGAAATATTGATTTTAGTGAAGATGACAACTATTTAGAAATTGAGGAGAACTAAAATGTTATTTCCTCCGTCCAATAATATTTGTCAATTATATTAAAATTAGATATCCAACAATATTTATTCAGTTTAGATTATTAATGAATAATTTATGCACTTTTATCCATTTTATCCTTGATATTAAATATTATTTATTATCTAATACATTTTTCAAGTAATAAATTAATTATAATAGTAAAAACTTGTCTCTATTATTTTTGTTTTATAACATGTGTGCTAAGCCAATAATGGACAAGTATCGTTGGACAGCGTAATTTCTCTCATCTTCATTTATATGATATAGTTTGATTGAGCACAAGAAATATGATGTAATTTAACTAAGCACAATAAATACAGAAAGAGTTTTAAAATTTGTGGCCTAAAATAAATTAAAAATATTTGTGTTGCTGTAAATTCATCTCATTAAGGAATTGACATTTTAATTTAGACTTTTACTAAATCTTAATATTTCATTCTTTTTAGTACTGATTACAAATAAAAAATATCCCATATGAATTGAGACAGTATATTGGAAATGGCATGTGAGTATGTGGTTAAACTTTGGTAGAATACACTGATTTCATTTTGTGTCACTGCTTTTAATATTGAGGGTCTAGGTATATAATAAAGCATTTTTAATTATACTCCTATGTATTAGTGCTAATAAGTCATAAAATTTTAAATTAGTTTCAATTGAGATAAATATATATAATTAAAAGAGATGATATATTTTAATTAAATTAATTGCACTTGTTATTTTTGTGTGAAGTCCACCTAATCTTGGCTCTAATCTTTGTAAACTCTTTTTTTTTTGGGAGAATTAATCTTTGTAGACTCTACCTCACTGTGGTGTGGTCCAATTCTGCTCCCATTCTCCGATTTGCACTAAAATGTTGTTACATCACTCCCTAAATATTTATCACGTTTTATTTTACATATTTCTTGAGAAAAATAATAATTATAAAAAAATTAAAATTAGAAAAATAATTTTTAAAAAAAATCCTTCAAAAGTCTCACTATTTTTTTTTAAATTTATTTATTATTTAATCTAAAAATATAAATGTTTATAAATCTCTCTCTCTCTATCTATCTCTCTCTCTCTATATATATATATAAAGGAATGTTTGACATTTGATAATGTGGCATACTTTTAAGGCCACCATTTGTATTTATCTTTTTTCTCCTTTTTTTGACCATTTCTTCTTTATTTATCTATTTATTTTAGTTTTCATAATTCAAAAATTACTTATTCAACTCATTAACTTTTCACGTCCTACTATAATTGCCTTCTATATTAGAGATCTTAATGTGTATTCATGCATTATTCCATCTCTAATTTTATTAATTCTTAATTAATTTTATTTATTTAATATGTTTGAACAAAAATCTCTCTCTCTCTCTATATATATATATAATATATTAAAAGTGTGAAGACCCTTAGAAAAGTGACTTAAACTTTTTGCCCTTCATTAAAAGATTCTCCTTTAGACAAAACTGTTTTTTCACTATTTTCTTCAATTTATTATTTAATTATTTTAATTATATTAACTAGACTACTAAAATATATGGGACTCCTAAAATATATGGAAGGAAAATCAATTAATATTTTTCTTTGTACTGATCAATTAGAAAAATACTCCTAAAATAAGATAGAAAAATACTCCTAAAATAGAACTCTATTAAGAAAATACTTTTATATAAATATTAAGATACACTTCCTTGTATAAATCCTAAAAGTCATAGGCAACAAATCTATGGTGGTCCTTTTTTTCCTACACACATATGTGTTCTTTTGAGGGTGAAGTTCTCTTAGCAATTAATTTGGTTTGTAATTGTTTTATGTTTGGTTATTTGATATAAATATAAAATTATAATATTTAATATTTTAAAATTAATTAAAATTTTATCTTATATAAAAAAATTAACTTGATTCAGTTGCATGTCTAGATGGGTGAATGTTTAATTTTTCAACCGTCAACTTCTTCACTGTTTTTTGTCACTTTGTTTTCATTCAAGTCATTTTTTAGGGTAAAAAATTTTCCTCAAACAAGAATTATTTTCATCAAAATTGAAGCTTTGTGGTCATTATTGTATTATTTTGTTGTAGTTTGCAGGTCATAGATGAAATTGCAGGTGCTAAATGAATGTCGATCGATTTTGAGAATTTTTTTAGATAAAGGTTAGGTTTAATTGTATTGTATTGTATTGTATTTATATCTCTGTTTTGGGAGTTTTTTTGTGTAAATATTAAGTTTAGTTGTATTATTTTGATATCTCTATTATCGTATTATTTTGTTATAAAAATCGAATACCAAATTTTTTCAAATATGATTGTCAGATGACTTTGAGAAATTTTTTGTGTAAAGGTTAGATTTAATTATATTGTTTTGATGTTTCTATCATCGTATTATTTTGTTGCAGTTTGCAGGTGGTAGATGAATGTCGATCGACTTTGATAATTTTTTTTTGTAAAGGTTAGGTTTAATTAAATAAATTCTCTAAGAAGATGTTGAATTTAATTATTATATTCATCTTTATTATTTAAATAAATATACTGTTTAGTGTAATGTTTGAACTCAATAAAGTGAGGTACACGCGCAAGGCACGTACACCTAAACTAGTATATATATATATATGAAGGTTAGACATTTTTTATGATGTGACATACTTCTAAGACCACCATTTCTATTTATCTTTTTTTTTTTCCTTTTTGGCTGTTTCTTCTTTATTTATCTATTTATTTTAATTTTCATAATTCAAAAATTACTTATTCAACTCATCAACTTTTCACCTCCTACTATAATTGCTTTCTTTATCAGAGATATTAATGTGTATTCATGAATTCTTCCATCTCCAATTTTATTAATTCTTAATTAATTTTATCCATTTAATATGTTTGAACAAAAATATAAATTTACATTCCAATATATAATAAAATTTTAGTACATAATAGATGCAAAATTTGACACGATCATTTGTATTTGTAAATTTAATATATATATATATATATATATATATATATTATTGTACAAAAATAAATATGTTAATTATTACTCCTCCATTTATTTTCATTCTTTATTGTTAAAATTTAAATGTATCAAAATTTACTATTCCGCGTATTCATATTCTTTATTGTACACTTTAAAAGTCTAAATATTCATATCCAAGTTTTCTTTTTTCTCTTTTTTGGGGGCTTTTTTCTTCATTCTTTTCATTAATCAATTTATTTACTAAATCAAAAAAGATCAATCATATTTACTATTCTAATTAAATCTAATGAGTTTCTTAAATAATATGTCTCTCCAACTCCCTTCTACTTATTTTTTTGGACTATCCAATCTATAAATAACAATCATCTATAGAGTTGTTGAATGCAAATTTTCATTGTCTCAATTTTTGTATGGTTATTTAGTTATTTTTCTCCTTTCTTGTTTTTCTTCTTCATCTTTTTCATCAATCATGTGTTAATAATCAAAAGAGATGACATAAAAAAGATGATGCTTTTCAATATTCTTCAAAGGCTTATCAAAGAGATGTTCATGTTAGTTTTGTATGAGTTCATCAAGACGAAGAAGGAAGTCCAATTGTCTTGAAAGATTCGTTAAGAAAATGGTCATAGTAGTTTGGTGTAACGTAGGAGTTTGAATGATTTACAAATATTTTGAAGATTTATTGGTGTATTATTTTGATTTCAATTATTATCATTTTCTTCTTTTTAATTTTATTTCTTCATTTTGAACAAAGATACTTGATCACATATATAATTCGCTTTTATTTAGCAAATATTAAATTGTTAAACTCTCCTAACCAGCATATAGAAAACTCAACTAGCAAATTTTGCTCAATTAACTTTGATCTTCTTCTTCTTCTTATTTGTGCATGTTTCTGTTTTTGTGTATATTTTTTGATCAGTTTCTAATTAATTTCACTATGTTAATTAAATATATACTCTTTTACAATTATCTTAATGTTATAACACATGATTTTTTGCTAATAGTAATTTTCTAATTATTGAAAGATATATTACCAGTGGTATATTTCTCATAGTAATGTTATTAATGCCCCTAAAAGTATATGACATTACTAAATTAGAAATTAGTCAAAGAATAAATGAACGAATCATCTTTTTACTTTTTTTTATAATTTTTATGATATATTTTAATTGAGCATATCCCAAACCTTACTTTGTGAGAATACATCAAATATGTAGTATTTGTTATTTTAATTAAGCACATAATATTGATATTTTTCAATGTGAATGAATAACATATGACAATATATATAAGATAATACATCACATATCTTTGTTTAAAAAAAACACAATTATTCTTATTCTCTTTTAAAAAAAAAAAAAAATCATTTATGTGCCATGTTAGAAAAGTTCAAAAATTAACTCTAACTCAGTTAATCACATTAAATACATTATGTTAAAACTAAAAAAATAAACTATTTCTTTAAATTCTCTTAATTCCTATTAAAAATAAATAAATTCCCTCATTTAATCCTCTTAATAACATATCTATGTAGTATGATAGAATATATAAAATATTTTTTCTTGCTTACATTGTAAATGAGATGTGATTAAGGATTAGAAAGAGTCATGTTATAGTTTTACTATAATAAATGTGTATATGCGATAAATATGTATTTTACTTATTTATTTAAAGCAAAAAACGTGTACTCTTAATTTTTATATTATTAAAGGAGGAGTTATCTTTTGAAGAGTTATTATTATATATTATTTTTAGTAATGACTGTAATAATAATTAACTTGTAACAATAATCGTATTAATGTTGTTAAACTCTTCCATTGCTCTATATCTGTTAGGGATAATTATTGATCAAACTCTTGATACCGTTTTTACAACTTGACCCTTTATGTATTCCTGAAAACTCAATATTTTGTTTCTCTATAATAATCTCTGTAGAATAGAGTAGATAAGTACCACATCAAGTCAATAAATAATATCATGACTTATATTAAATATATACATTTCATTTTGTATTATGGGTTTCAATTCTTTTGCGAAGTACAACCTTAAATATAAATTTTACTATCACAATTTATTTTCTTTTTCTTGAGATGCTTTCTCAATAAATACCGTATAAAAATGAAGTTGATCGAGATATATTATCTCTAATATTAATGAACCGTACGCAATGCAAATACACATTAGAAATATAATTCAAGTATTTTTCTTATTCTAATGTGTCTAAATATATTTTTATTTATTTATATTACGGATCGAGTCGTTTATACATAAAAAATAAAATTAAGTAATTTATAATCAATAAAACTTACAAGACCGTGACTTAATTTATATTTTTTTCTTTTTATACATTGCTTAGTAAAATAATTGTCAACTAAATAAGTACACTAGTATATGATAAGAGAAAAAATTATGCTAAATTAGGAGTCCTAATATAAATATGTGGGGGCATCTAAAAAAGAATTCTTCTAAAATATATGAAAAGAATCCTCATAAAATGTATCTAGAATTGATGTGAAAGTTAGAAAAATTATTATTGGTAAATTTTATGAGATTTTTTTTTTGGCACTTGACTTTTCTAAAAGAAAAAGATTTTCTAATATATGAAACAAAAAGGTTTTCAATACGTGACTTTTTAAAAGTCAGCTATATGGAAAAAAAAAAACAGTTTTCTAATATATTTCTATTCCTAATTTCTAATTTGATATTTTTGGAGAGCCCTTTAAAGTTTTCTAATATATTTTTATTCCTAATTTCTAATTTGATATTTTCGAAGAGCCCTTTAGGACTAATACTTGATGACATCAAGTATCCAATTTTGAATTGAATCAATTCTCGTTCTCCCTTCACGTACGTCCCTTTTTTTTGTGGGGGCGGTGGGGGGTGGGGGGCGGGAGGGAGTTCTCTTCGTAATATTTGTAGTTTCATGGCAGAGAATTGCTAACTAGAATTTTTTTTTCCTTTGAAATATTGATATATCTTATGATTAAAGAAATAAATTTGCTTGTTAATCGAGGTAAGTTTTCTAAAATTTTAATATGTTCTTAAAGTTTACAGTAAATAGTTGCGAAATAGCTCGCTGGACCCTTGTACTTGTCCAAGTTTGTAAAGTGAACGTTCTTACTTAGACTTTTGTCATCTGAACCCCCTCAACTCAATAAAATTCAACATTTTAAACCCTAAATCAGTAAATCGGTGTGTGTAACACAATTGCTGCCAATTAAACTTCCACATCATTTTTAAATATTGCATTAAATTTCACGTCATTTTTAAAATGCCACATAAGAAATTAAATATTAAAAAAATTAATTAAATAAACAACTTTTACAAATCATATAAAAATTTTAGTTTCATTTCAAATAGTTGAAATTCTCTCCAATTAATTTAAATTTTCAATTATCTATATCTATAATATATATATATAATATGATATCTATATCTATAATCTATATCTATATCTATATCTATATCTATATCTATATCTATATCTATATCTATATCTATATCTATATCTATATCTATATCTATATCTATATCTATATCTATATCTATATCTATAATATATTAAAAGTATGAAGACCCTTAGAAAAGTGATTTGAATTTTTTACCCTTCATTAAAAGACTTCTCTTTAGACAAAGTTGTCTTTTCACTATTTTTTAAATTTATTATTTAATTATTTTTTATTATATTGACTAGACTTCCTAAAATATATAGGAATCCTAAAAGATATGGTAGGAGAATTAATTAATATTTTCCTTTCTACTAGACTTCCTAAAATATATGGGACTCCTAAAATATATGGTAGGAGAATTAATTGATATTTTTCTTTCTATTGTTCAATTAGAAAAATACTCCTAAAATAGGACTCTATTAAGGAAATACTTCTATAAATATTGAGATGTACGTTAAACTAGAGAACAAACCGGTTTGCTTATTGGGAGAATAAGATTGATGCTCATCTAACTTAATTCGATTACATGTCTAGATTGGTGAATGTTGGTCGGCTTTGAGGAATTTTTTTTATATAAAGGTTAGGTTTAGTTGTATTATTTTGATATCTCTATTATCGCATTATTTTGTTATTGTTTACAACTGGTAGATGAGTTCGACCGTCTTTGAGAAAATTTTTGTGTGTAAAGATTAAATTTAATTATATTATTTTAATGTCTCTATCATTGTATTGTTTGTTGCAATTTACAGATGGTAGATGAATGTCGATCGACTTTTAAAATTTTTTTTGGTAAAGATTAGGTTTAATAAATAAATTCTCCATCTTTACATACTCAAAAGATATTAAATTTAATTATTATATTCATCTTTATTATTTAAACAAATATCTTATTTAATGTAATGTCTGAACTCATTAAAGTAAGGTACACGCGCAAGGAGCGTACACCTAAACTAGATATATTAAAAGTGTGAAGACCCTTAGAAAAGTGATTTGAATTTTTTGTCCTTCATTAAAAGACTCTTCTTTAGATAAAACTGTCTTTTCACTATATTTTTTAATTTATTATTTAATTATATGGTAGGAGAATTAATTAATATTTTTCTTTGTACTGTTCAATTAGAAAAATACTCTTAAAATAGGACTCTATTAAGAAAATACTTCTATAAATATTGAGATGTACGTTAAACTAGAGAACAAACCGGTTTGTCTATTGGGAGAATATGATTGATGTTCATCTAACTTTATTCTATTGCATGTCTAGATTGGTGAATGCTTGATTTTCTAACCCTCAACTTCTTCACTGTTTTTGTCAGCATAATAGAATTCAACATATGTGTATATATATATCTTCTTTGTTTTCATTCAAAATCATTCTTTATGGTCAATATTTTCGTTCAGACAAAAATTAGTTGGATCAAAATCGAAGATTTGTGATCACTATTATATTATTTTTATATAGTTTACAGGTCGTAGATGAATGTCAGTTTGCTTTGAAGAATTTCTTGTGTAAATGTTAGGTTTGATTGTACTGTTTTGATATCTCTATTATCTTATTGTTTTATTTTAATTTACAGATAGATGAATGTGGGTTGGCTTTAAAAAATTTTTTAGGTAAAGGTTAGGTTTAATTGTATGATCATTATATTTCTATTAGTTTGTTATTTTGTGATAGTTTACAGTTCGTAGATGAATCTCGATCGACTTTGATAAATTTTTGTGTGTAAAATTTAAGTTTAATTGTATTGTTTTGATATCATTTTTATCGTATTATTTTGCTGCAGTTTACAGGTGATAGATAAATGTTGATCGATTTTGAAGAATTTTTTATGTAAAGGTTAGATTTAGTTGTATTATTTTGATATCTCTATTATCGTATTAATTTTTTATTGTTTACAGGTGGTAGATGAGTATCAGACGACTTTGAAAAAAAATTTGTGTGTAAAGATTAGATTTAATTGTATTATTTTAATGTCTCTATCATTGTATTATTTTGTTGCAATTTACAGATGGTAGATGAATGTCGATCGACTTTTAAAAATATTTTTGGTAAAGGTTAGATTTAATAAATAAAGGCCAAATCCGTCGACAGCCCCCTTAACTTGACACGATCTTTCACTTTGGAACCTCAAGTGGATGGTATTCATTTTAGGCACCTAAATCAGCCATCAACTGTGTCATTTTGACACTTTTTACAATCAACTCATTTTATCAAGTGTGTGTAATACACACGTCCGCTGACATGGCATACGACCAATTAACAAACGACATGTGGCGTTCTTTGTAAAATAATAATTTTAAATAAATTATAATTTAGAAAATCAATTTTTAAATAGTTAACTTAAATTTTAAATAAAAAATCATTAAATAAATAACCCCATCCCTCAATATCATCTTCTCCAAATACCCCTACCCCACCCTCCAACATCATCTTCTCCAAGTACCTCCACCTCATCACCACCCCAAGATTACCTTCTCCAAATACCTACCCTTTGCTGCAACACCCCCCCTCCCCTCCTCCTACCACCACCCACAAATTAATGCTGCAGCAACGCAGCCCTCCACCTCAATCATCTTCTCCAATACCTCATTACCAAAATTGTTTTCTTCAAATTTCTTCATAGACGATTGTCATAACTGAATGCAATAGCAAAATCATCATGGTGGCGTCACTTTTCTCTTTTTCTTTGTTCAAATTACAGTAAATTTAAGCAACCCATTATTGCAATAACGACATACTCTTAAATGGGGTCTGTGAAAAGTGGCTACAACATTATCCTTCAATAATTAATTTGGGTCGAAAAAATCATTACGGGTTTTCATTAAAATGTTTAGCTTTGAAGAATGAGGGGTCGGAGAAATTAAAATTTTTTGTAATTGGTGTTGCCCATCTCTGCCTTGCCAATGAATTCACCATTAATAACCAAGAAAAAAGCTTTCAATGTTGAAATATCTACCAAAAAATAATAATGAACAAAATGGTAAAAAAAAAAAAGAATGAGGCTTCGGAGAAATTGAAACTTTTTGTAAAAGTTGTTGCTCATCTCTTTCTTACCATTAAATTCACCATTGATGACCAAGAAAAAATCTTTCAATGTTAAAATATCTACCCAAAAATAGTAATGAACAAAGTGGTAAAAAAAAATAAGAAGAAGCATAGTTTTTTAATTTTTCCGGATAAATAAGAAGCTTCACGCGCTCATAAATGCCATGTCAGCGAAAAATGTCAAAATGACACTGTAACACCCCGTAAATTTTTTCGTACACTTATCGCGATTATATGGAGTCCTAAAGGCTTGCGTATGGGTTAAATTAAGTTTATGATGTTCGGAAGTATCCCGTCAATAGTTGTATGTGTAGGTATTGGAATAAGCTTTCCAACGATATAAAGTTTGCCCAAAACAGAGGAGTATTTCATATAAGCGAGCACATTCGAAATTTCAAAACGGTGGCCGGGAAGCCTGTGAACAGTAAATCTGCAGGAAAATTACTGCAGCTAGGCAATTTTCTTTGGATCAACTTTAGACGATCATAACTCCTTGTAAAAAAAGAACTGTGTGAGCTGCTATATATCGACGAAAATCTCCGAGAGTCTTATTTCCTATGAAATTGGTTTCATCCAAATCCAATGTCTGAGTAAGGAGCTATACCCGTTTTACTACAGCCTATAAAAAAAAATAGAATTTTGGGACAGATTTTTGGGTCAACTTTAAACGACCATAACTCCTTGTACAGGAAGAACTGGGTGGTATACTTTATATGAAAATGAAATACCTTTGAATTATATTTCCAATGCAATTGGTTTCACCCAAATCCGATACTGGAGCAAAGAGTTATGATCGATTTACTTCAGCCTGTCAAAACTGTCCACTGGGGACAGATTCGGATTTATTTAAATTTTTAGGGCAAAATGGTCATTTTCTATTACCTCTTGGACGAAAATTGGTCTTTATAAACATACACTTAGCCTCATATATATCATATATCATCCAATTATTAAGAGAAGGTGAAACCCTAGCCTAATTTCAACTTCAAATATTTTGTGATTCAACCGTAGAAAATTCGAATTGGTTCCGTAGTTGTGTTCACCATCTCGAAAGCTTCGAGAAGCACCCCATGGTTATGTAAGGAGGATTCTAAATACAAGAGTTCATTGTTAAGGTATGAATATTATTTATTCTTGATTCTTATCCATGAATAAGTATTGATAAAGGATTATGAGTATTGTCTTGATGTTGGAAGATAACTAGAAACATAGTTATGAATTGTTTTGTATAAATTGTTGTAGTAAATTATGGAAGTTGTTGTATTGGATTATGGAGGATGAATTGTGGTGATATATCATTATATTAGTGGTTATGTATGCCTAGTGATCATGTTGGTATTGGATGGTGATTAAGAGGGGAAATAAAGGCTAAGAGTGATGTTGAGGGATATTGCATGAAAATGCATGATATGTGAATGTAATAAGAGTATAAGAGGATGTATGTAGCACTCTTATTGATGAGTTAAAGGATTACTTCCTAGACATTATTTGGTGAAGTTAATACCTAAATGGTAAGGTTTGGTTGCTAATACTAGTTTGCCACAAATGACTTATTGTAGATAAGTGTTCGAAGAGTACGGGAAGTCAAGTTGGACTTGTATTGAAGTGGTTATATCAAGGTATGTAAGACATACTCTATCTAATCTTTGGCATGAATAATGACCCATGGCACTCTCAAGTAAGCTTCCAACATTGTCCTACGACACATGACACATAATAACATCATTTGATCTTCGACACCACCAATTGAACTTGTTTTCACTTTTAAGATGTCCGGCTAGTCAAAAAAATGTCCATATACTATTGTTGACTCCGAAATGGTTTAATGAGGTATCCATGATTCTCTACTTCATTTTCATGATATTGATTACCTATTTACATGTTTTTCCTATTGAAGTATCATGGTTTCAAGTTCCATAAGGTGTGACCACAAAGTAACCAATCTCAAAGATTAATTGAATTAAGAAATGGAATGTCTTTATTTTAAATTGATGATATGATGTATTGTATTAGTACCACTGATCAGTTGGCCATTGTATTATAAAGATTATGTATATATGCTATTCCAGGGGTGGTCCCTGATGTATTGTATTAGTACCACTGATCAGTTGGCCATTGTATGACATATGTTATGTCTTGATAAGGAATACGGGAAGTAATGATATGAAAGTAATGTGCAGGTATCCCATCAGCTCTTTTAAGTGTGGTCTACTCATACTGTTTATTCACTGGTATCTGGGTTCTGTTGATCTTTTGTATCTCATCTTGATACTCACTGCCTTACATACTCAGTACATATTTCCGTACTGACGTCCCTCACGGGGGACCTGCATTCATGCCTGCAGGAACGGGTACTTCAGGTCGTACACCTCCGCAGTAAGAGCCAGGACATTCTGTTGATAGTGGTGAGCTCCAGTTGTTTCGGGGCATCCCAAGTCGTTTCTATATGTACTTTTGGTATTTGTATAAAAGTCTTTTGTGGGCGGGAGTTTGTCCCGACCCTAACTCAGTTGTGTATCTATGTAGAGGCTTTTGTAGACATATTGTACAGCCATAGGAGTGTTTGGTTGATAGACGTGATGGCTCTGACGGCCAATTACTGTTTATATATATATATATATGCGTGTCTGCTGGGCTGATACATGTACTGTTTTCTTCTATTTACAACGAAGTGCTGCCCAAATTTCTAATTTTCATAAGTAATGTAAGTGTGAAAGTATAGGTTATGAACGGGTTCTCCCGGGCCTCCTCGGCTACGGGTGCCAGTCCGCTCCAATGGGATTTGGGGCGTGACAGACACACTTATAGCTACTTGAGGTGTCAAAAGTGAACAACGTCCACTTGAGGTGCCAAAGTGAAAGATCGTGCCAAGTTCAGGGGGCTGTCGATGGGTTTGGCCATAAATAAATTCTCCATCTTTACATACTCAAAAGATATTAAATTTAATTATTATATTCAACTTTATTATTTAAATAAATATCCTATTTAGTGTAATGTTTAAACTCATTAAAGTGAGGTACACATGCAAGACGCGTACACCTAAACTAGTAATATATTAAAAGTGTGAATGTCTTAGAAATGTTGTTTGAACTTTTTTCCCTTCATTAAACGTCTCTGTTTTAGATAAAATTATTTTTTCACTATTTTCCTAATATTTAAGAGTTGAAAATTAATTAAATATGTATAGCAAAACCTTTTCTTATTAGAAATCATCATAATTAATGACAACTAATACATTTTTCATTAGTTAAAAAATTCTGAAAAAATAAATAGAAACTGTTTTCTATTTACAATTGAATTCCTAAATTTGTGGGTAAGTTTTATTGAGAGGATACTAACTTTTCTTTTAAAAAAACGTGTGGTCATGTACATATTTTAAAATTTTATTTTAAATCCCTCATATTTAGAACAACAAATTTATTTTTACAAAAAAAAAAACACAAAATTAAACAAGACATATAAATTATGTAGTTGATACTTTTTCTTCTTCCTTTGTTTTTCTAATTCTTTTCTGATCTTAATTAGGAGTCTTTTTGTTATTGGTTTTTGAAATTTTGTATATTTTGTTACAATCTGTGCGTTTCTTTTCTTCCCATTTATCAATCTTATATTACTAATGTATATTTTAATTATTTTTTTCAGGTCATTATACAATGCTCTAACTCTTTTAGATACCATGGAATACAAGAAGTATTTTCTGGCATAAAATTTTGAACAATGTATTATGGACTATATATTTTTTCTTGGAAAAATGCTCTATTACCACTGTGAACTATACGCGAAAAAGTTGAGACACACCCGAACTTTATGAGGGTCTTATTACCCCTGGACTAATTAAGATCGTATTTTTGACAACCTTAGTATACAACCTTAGTGTTTACGTGGCACACACGTGTGCATATGTGGACCCTTCAGTATGTTGTGCCACGTATGTGCCACGTAGGCACTAAGGTTGTCAAAAATACGATTTTAATTAGTTCAGGGGTAATAGGACCCTTCTAAAGTTCGGGTGGGTCTCAACCTTTTAACGTATAGTTCAAGGTGGTAATCAAGTATTTTCTCTTTTTTCTTTGATCTAAGTGTTTTTGTGGGCTAATTTTTATTAGTTTTCTTTTCATATATTTTTTGATTTATTGAAAGTAATAGAGAATTTCATCACCTTTTGTTTTCTGATTAATTGGTAGTTCAACACCATTTAGTTCTAAGAAATTGTTGTGATACCATGTTACAAGAAAATAGTGAGAAACAGGAAGTGGAAAAATCATCAAAAACATCACAAAGACTATTGAATATGTTAAAAGTGTGTAGATACAGGCTACCAAATATGTTTTGCATTTATAAAAATCTCTGTGTTATTCCCTTTTATCATTCTCATAATCAAAACCACATGTATATTGCACCTAACTAGCTAAGGAGTACTATATACATTACTATTTTCTTGATATTTAAAAATAACATTTATTTTAATTTCCTAATATTTAGAACAAAATTTGACTGTACTTAAAAGATACTTTAAATTTACGTATACAATTTGATTTCATTCCAAAAATACAAAGTAAACATTTGGCGTCAAGCTAGATTATATTAAAATCTTCTAAAATATTAATTAGTGTCCTTTTTAATTTATGAATCCTTTTTTATCAGATGATGAATGACGGTGGACAAATACCTTCTCCAGAAGGTTGAACAAGTATATAATTTTTTATCAATATATATGTATTTTTAATCATTATTTGACTAATTTTTCAAAATTGTAGATCATGACCTATAGTTCATACAATTTTATTAAAATTTGTTGATTCTTTTGGTGCAAGAACTTTTGATTTATTGTCGTTCTTTTGATTTTCAATTGGAATTTGTGTGTCACCAATTGAAATTGCGTTACCAAATAACTTCATCTAACGACTTGCTACGCCCAACATGGTGATTTATGTTGTCTCAATTACCATACGTAATGTAGTAAGCTTCGAGTTCATGTTAACCTTCATTTGAAGATATTCAAGTTAGTTTTAACGTTACGATTAGATGTAATAAATCTTATGTATTTGCTTTGTAGCTTTTTATTTTTAATATGAAACCAAGCTAGACTATGTTAAACTCTGTTAAAATATTAATTAATGTCCTTTTTTATTTATAAATTCTTATAATTTTAGACATCAACCATTGCTCACTTTTATTCTGATTTATTGTTTGATTTCAATTTCAAATACAAAAATTAAATTTTCATTGGAATCACCACATCAAATAAATATTCGGTGTAAGATTTGAGGAATCATTAACTTTCAGATATGTATAGCTCATGTGGCTTGAAATTTTCTCGTAATAAATATGAAAGGTTTAGAATAAGAAAAATATAGTAAGAAGCATCAATTTTGTAATGTTTTAAGTAAGTAATCAAAGATTTTTTAAAGATTTAAATTTTAAAAGACGAAAAAATTTTAAATATAGAAAAAATGTAAAAATTAATCGTACTACAAATATGATTCAAAATGGATGTGTCTCCCTGCATGACAAACACAAAAGTGACGATCCATTAACCACTTAAAACTTCTGGTGGTAAAATATATATGTGTTTACAATAAAATATATGTTATGTTTACATTATTACATTAAAGTGTGAAGGATCTTTGAGAAGTGATTTGAACTTTTTACACGTCATTAAAAACCATCGCAACAGATAAAATTATCTAATTTTTAAAAATAAAAAATTACACGTGCGATTAAACTAGTAAATTCAAATAGACAAACACAATAAATTTTTTAATTTAAATTCGCTTGTCAATTAATGCCACATAAAAAATTAAATATTAAAATAAATTTAATTAAATAAAAAACTCTTACAAATTGTAGAAAAAATTCAATAATCATGTTCTTGATGTTTGCTCACAAATTAAACATCAAATTCATTTCAAATAATTGAAATTTCTCTCCAATTAATTTAAAGTTTTAACTATAAATTTACATACACAAACATGATGAATTTTCAAATTTAACTATTTTTAACAATTTCTAAAACTTGTAAAATTAACCCTAAAAAAGATAAAAAAAAATTAAATTGAGAAAGTGAATTAAAAAAAGTGAAATGGTGGGAGCTGTGGGGGGGGGGAGGGGGGCACAGAGGAAAGGTTAACTGGTGTTGGGGGGGGAGGGGGGACAGGAACGACTGTGTTGTGTTGTTGTTGTTGCGTGGGGGGTGTTGGACGAGAGGGGTGCGGGTGGGGGGGAGATGGGAGAGGGTACTGGATGTGGGGGAGGGGGGACGGGGGATGGGGGAGGGTGTTGGACGGGGTGGGGGAAAGAGGATGGGGGAGGGTGTTGGACGGGGTGGGAGAGGGGGTTGGAAAAAAGAAGTAAACCCTTTTTAATTTTTTTAAATATATTAATTTTTAATTTTTAAAAATATTTTTAACTTAAAAATACTGAATCATACACTTAAAAAAACTTGTGTAACATGCGTTTGCCAATTCAGTAATTTAATGCCACATATGCATAAGAAGGGTTCAAAATGTTGGATTTTGATGGGTTGGGGGCTTCAGATTGTAGACACCTAATTTTATCCTTCCCGAAGTCTAATTTTATTCATATTATTTATTTCACCTTATCATGTGTCTCACCCATTTTAATTATTCCCCACAAAAAAAATACAAAAAAAAATAATAATAACAAACCCCTAACAAATTTTATCCTATCCTAACAAATTTTATCCTATCCTAACAAACTTTATCCTTACACCTCACCTACCCTACCTCTACCCCACCTACCCTACCTCTAACCCACCTACCCTACCTCACTACCCCACCCTCACCTCACTGGATATACCCACAACAATATATACATACAGAGGGCACGAAAAAGGGGAGATTTTTTGCTTCTTCTTCTTCTCACACAGAGCACAACAAATACACACTCCCTCACAATTAGCAAGAGAATACTCTTACGGGGAAATTCACTGAGGGGCTCACTGATATTAACACTCATCCTCACTAGTGAAGGATAGAGAGGAACCACTCTATTTTTCTCATTTTTTCTTTCTGAATAACGCGGACCACACCCATGAAATTCATCACTATAGTACGTATCCACAAACATATATCTCACAAGTAGCTGTTCGCACTGAGACGGATCGATACTCACTGAAAAGAACACTGCCGTCGACGCACAGTACACACACACCTACCCAAAAACGTACACACACATTAAGGAGAAAGGGGGTTTCAAAATGGACTGAAAACGATAGGGATCGGTCAGAACAGTGAAATCTCACTGGAAAACACTCGATGTCACCGAAATCTGACCCTCTTCCATCAGTTTTGCCGCCGTCTGAGCTCTGGAGTTCCGGCCATACATCTTTTTCTTGTTTTTTCTTGTAAAATTTGGATATTTGTTGGTTCACTGCTCTTGGCGGTTTTTTTTCGTGTATTGTCTGTTTTGAGCGATTTTATCTTGGGGGTCATTGAAATATAGTAAAAGGAATGCATACCGGAGCTGGGGGTTTGAGTTGAGGTTCCGAATCGAGGTTCTTCAGCACGCTGATTCTTCCTCTCGATTGACTAATATTCGGAGTAAAATCATCAGTGAGGTCCATTTCTACTCCTTCCCTATTTTTATTTCATTGTTTATCATATTCGATGTGTTGGGTTCAATACCGTGTGTCGTTTGATCTTGGTTGGTGAATATTTGCTTGTTTTGATTCGTTGTGGGTCCTCTCGATCATGAATTGTGTGATGAAATAATATCTCATTCGAGAAGCAGAATCAGTTATGTGGGATTGAGGATTGAATAATTGATAAAAGTGAATACGTATTTGTTTTGATTCATTATTAGCGCTTTAATTTGGAATAAGCATGAATTTTGTTGAAACAGATAGGCAAACGTAGGTCGGGTAGGCGAATGTAGGGACTGTGGATTGATGGAATATTTGAGTTGTGTGATTGAATGGTTTTTTTTTTAGCTATATTGTGTTGGAATCCTTTGTATCATTTGGCCGGGGAATTCCCCGAAGTACTTGTACTGATTTATCCGGGGAATGCCCCGAGGTATCTTGTACTTGAAAAATGTTCGTGGTGAAGGCCCGAGGCATCGGGTAAAGCACGGGAGCATAGTTAGAATTAGTATAGGTTAGATAGGATTTATTTTCGCATTTTTATATTTGGACTGTATAAATTGGACTGGACACTGTACTTTTGGATTGTTTTATTTTGTTTATTGTTGGATTGTTTTGCGTGCTTTTGTGTGGTTTATACATTTCGTAGTGTCAAAATAGTCGATACACTCTACCAAGCGACCGTGGTTGAACCACGGGATCGAGGGGTGCCTAACACCTTCCCCTCGGTCAACAGAATTCCTTAGCCGGAGTCTTTGTTCGCAAACCAGTTTAAAGAGTCAAATGATTTTGAAAAGGATTTTCCAATGGTGACTTGGCACACCAGATTATGCCAAGTGGCAACTCTGAATAAAAAAATATAAATAATCCTTTTTCGAAATAAATTTTTATTTTTGTCACTTAAATAATAAAACTTTTTCGAACCTTAAACTATAATCTTTTTGGAGTATGAAAAAGGGGTGTGACAGAAGTGCCTACGTGGACACTTCAGTGTGTTGTGCCACGTATGTGCCACGTAGGCACTAAGGGTGTCAAAATTACACTTTTAAATAGTTCAGGAGGGTAATAGGACTCCTTTTAAGTTGAGGTGTGTCATAGCCTTTTTGGGTATAGTTTAGGGGGCTAGCTGGGTATTATCTCTTTAAAAAAAGTTTTTTTTACATATATAGCCATTTAAAAAATCAGAAAAGATAATTATAATTCTTAATTTAATTCAATAACTAATTATAAATTCACCTTAATTTAAGAGATATATTTTCAATCTTCAAATTAAAATTGGAAAAGATAATCCTTGCTTTCAAATATTTTTCTCTCTTATATTCAAGATTCAAATATTTTTAAATAAATTAAGTATTTTATTATTTTCTTGTGTATGTTTCGTTTTGTTTTCATGTGTGTTAATCATCTAGTATTATTTTATTATCGTGTATTTTTAATTCTAATATAACGGGTTAATCATAATTTTTTATGAATAAATATTTATGGAATAAAAATCATTATGTTAGAAGTACAGATATATCATGTATTTTTGTTGTATAAATATTACTAATGTCAAAGTCATATTATTATTATTATTATTATTATTATTATTATTATTATTATTATATTTTTTTATATAATTTATGGGATAAATATTCATGCTATATCCATTATGCCGGAAGTAATTTTCTTGTTAAAAATTATATATTAAATATAAATATATATTTTCAGTATTTCATGGTATAAATTTCTTATATCTAAAATGCCATGTATGTTTATGGTATAAATATAATTTATATGGTATAAATATATCATGTGTTTTTATGATATAAATATAATTTGTATAATATTTAAATATATCATGATTTTCTATGATATAAATATATCATATATTTTTATGGAGGCATCGTGAAAGCAGACAATAAAAATGAAAAATATAAAATCTTGATATAGTATATAAAAATGAATGAACAAAGGCTTCCATAAAAATAGGCAATAAATAAGAAATATGAAAATTTAATATATAATTATTTTTCTATATATTAGAATCTGTTATAAAAGTAAATATTTTATATGCTATATCTGACAACCAAGTAATACGGCTATGTATATGTAATAATTTTTTAAAATGGCTATTTATATTATTTTTCTTTCTATTTATCAGATCAATTTAGAATGACAAAAAATTGATATTGTGCACTATTTATTTGGTTAATATTAATAAAAATGATAGAAATTTTATTTAGTTTAATAAATATAAGTTGTGGTATTATATAATTTTTTTTTTAAATAAAAGGATAAAATAACCCCAATAGATAGACGGAAAGGACATTTTAAACCCAATAGGTAGACATGAAGGGCATTTTAGGCCCAATAGGTAGACGGAGGGCATTTTTGCACCATTTCACATAGTTGAAGGGCATTTTAGGCCCTTTTCCGATCAATGTATATATATAAAGGAGAACTTTAGTCAATCCTATGTGACATATCTTAGAGGCCTCCAATGCTATTTATCTTTTTTGTGGTTTTTTTGAACTTTTTTTTTTCAATTAATCAATCAATTTTTTTAATAATCAAAATGAATGGATCAATTACTACTCCTTCATTTGTTTTTATTCTTTAATATAAAAAATTAATATTTCTTTACCATTACTCTCATGACCTTTGATGTTCATAACTCCTAAATTATATTAATAGTTATGTTCATGATGTCTTTGATATTCCATATTGTTGTCTTATAAATAGAAGTATTGTAAGTCTTCTTTCCTCCATCATCAAAATTAAGGATATTTCATTCACTATATATTTTTTGAACTTTCATATATTCTTTTTAAAAAAATCATGTGTATACCCTCTAAAATGTCCTCCTTATTATTTTCTTTTGGGTATGCTATTGCTTCTTCTTCTTCTTCTACATGTATTGTTCCTTTGACTTTTTAATTGATTTGCTAAACTCATACATGAGATTACATTAAATTTGATGTTATTGTTATCTTATATTGTTTGTAACTTTTAAGCAAAAACATGTATAGTTTAAATCTATTTTCTTATAATTTTTTCATAATATATTAATTTTTGTGATGTATTATTTTTTACAGGGATAAGAAGAAGATCAAATAGTGAACGAATAAAGTAAAGATGAAATGATGACTATGTAAAGATTTGAGGAGAAGGACATAAGAACCACTTGAGATGAATGCCTTTTTTTAAAAATAATATATTGTTATAAAATAAAATAGCGGAAGAAATAAATTGTAAGAAATGTATTATTTTTGTACTCTGTATATTTTTCTTTTCTGCATCAAATATGAAAGACATTCATGCCTTTTATAGGCAAACTTATGCAGCCATTGTTGAACAAACTTATGTTGCTATTGTTGAAAGTAAAAGGGGGCAGATTTTGTTGACAAAAGGTGGAGACATCCACACCATTTTTCTTAACACTCCCCCTTGGATGTCTAACATAAAATAAAAAGAAATTCTAATAATTCATATCTTGTAATATACGTTTTATTTTTCAACTGCCTCATTAAAAACCTTATCAAGGAAAATCCAATGGGACAAAACCTTGACTAAGGGAAAAAGAGTGCAGTGTGTATTTACTCCCCCTGATTAAAACATCACTTAACATCTCGAAGATGTCGCATCCCAGTCTTGTATATCATCTTCACAAATGTTGAGGTCGGCAATCCTTTGGTGAATAAATCTGCTAAATTATCGCTGGAACGGACCTGTCGCAGTCGATATCGCCATTCTTTTGGAGTTCACGCGTGTAGAAAAGTTTTGGCGAAATGTGCTTCGTTCTATCTCCTTTTATGAATCCATTCTTTAATTGTGCTATGCATGCTGCATTATCTTCATATAAAACAGTGGGTACTTTGTTGCATTCCAGACCAAATTTTTCTCGAATGAGATGTATCATGGATCTCAACCACACACATTCTCGGCTTGCTTCATGAATAACTATTATCTCCGCATGGTTTGATGAAGTAGCCACAATAGACTGGTTTATAGATCTCCAAGATATGACAGTACCCCCACATGTGAATACATAGCCTGTTTGAGATCGAGCTTTGTGTGGATCGGATAGATACCCTGCATCAGCATAACTAACAAGATCGGGACTGCAATCTTTAGCATAAAATAAGCCCATATTGGTAGTCCCTTTTAGATACCGCAATATGTGTTTGATTCCATTCTAGTACCTTCTAGTAGGATCGGAACTATACCTTGCTAATAAATTAACAGAGAAGGCTATATCAGGCCTCGTAGAGTTAACAACATACATTAGTGCACCGATTGCACTAAGATATGGTATTTCAGGACCAAGAATTTCCTCATTCTTTTCTTGAGGTCGGAATGGATCCTTAGTCACATCAAGTGATTGAACAACCATTGGAGTACTTAATGGGTGTGCTCTATCCATATAAAATCTTTTCAAAACCTTTTCTGTATAGGTAGATTGATGAACAAAGATACCGTTTGTCAAATGCTCAATTTGCAAACCAAGACATAATCTTGTTCTTCCAAGATCTTTCATCTCAAATTCCTTCTTTAAATAATCAATTGCTTTTTGAAGCTCTATTGGAGTTCCAATAAGATTTATATCATCAACATAAACGGCAAGCACAACAAACTCCGATGTTGTTTTCTTTATAAAAACACATGGGCAAATTTCATTATTTATATAACCTTCTTTAGATAAATACTTACTAAGACGGTTATACCACATGCGTCCGGATTGCTTGAAACCATATAATGATCTCTGCAATTTGATTGAATACATTTCTCGAGGTGCCTCGTGCATTTTGTATCCTTCAGGAATTTTCATGTATATCTCATTATCAAGTGATCCATAAAGGCTGTAACCACATCCATCACATGCATTTCAAGCCTCTCATGAACAGTGAAACTAATGAGATAACACAATGTTATTCCATCTATAACTGGTGAGTATGTCTCTTCATAATCTACATCAGGTCTTTGTGAAAATCCTTGTGCAACGAGGCGTGCCTTATATATTTGTATTTCATTTTTCTCATTTCTTTTACGCACAAATACCCATTTATAGCCAACAGGTTTAATACCATTTGGTGTTTGAACAATGGGTCCAAAAACTTCACGCTTGATAAGTGAATTCAACTCAGATTGAATTGCTTCTTACCATTTCGGCCAGTCATTTCTTTGTCGACATTCTGTGACTGACTGAGGTTCGAGATCCTCACTATCTTGCATGATTTTTGTTGCAATATTATATGCAAAGACATTGTCCATCACTATTTTCGATCAATTCAAATTATTTTCACCATCACTTGTATTTATGGATAATTCCTCATTTTCTTGAGGTTCAGGCTCATTAATTCCTTCAGGGGTATCAAAATTGATCAAGTCTTGAAATTCCATATGAGATTCTTTCGTAGTGTCATCTTGACCATTTATTTTTCTTTTTCTAGGATTTCGATCCTTAGAACCTAATGGTCTACCACGCTTCAGGCGTGCTTTGGACTCATTAGCCACGACACTATTAGATGGTCCTACAGGGACCTCAATTCGTATTGGGACATTCACTGAAAGAATGTATGATTTTGTAATCCTTTTTAAATCTGTAAATGCGTCCGACATTTGATTTACAATTTTCTGCAAATGAATAATCTTTTGTACTTCTTGTTCACAAATAGAAGCACGTGAATTAAGATGAGACAGTGATGGATTTTTCCAGAAAATTTTTCTTTTGGTCTCATTTTCTTCTTCCCCTAATTTTGGGAAAACAGTCTCATCAAACCGACAGTCTGCAAATCGAGCAGTAAACATATCTCCATTTAATGGTTCTAGGTAGCGAATAATAGAAGGTGATTCAAACCCAACATATATTCCTAACCTTCTTTGGGGGCCCATCTTAGTGCGTTGTGGTGGTGCCACAGGCACATACACAACACATCCAAAAATTCTCAAATGAGATATATTAGGCTCTTGCCCCAAAACCAGTTGTAATGAAGAAAATTTATGATAATTTGTCGGTCTGAGACGAACAAGTGTTGCAACATGTAAAATAGCATGACCCCAAACAGAGGTGGGCAACTTAGTTTTCATAAGCAATGGTCTTGCTATCAATTGCAAACGTTTAATTAATGATTCGGCAAGGACATTTTGAGTGTGAACATGATCTACAGAATGCTCAACTTTTATCCCAATTGATAAGCAATAATCATTAAATGCTTGGGATGAAAATTCTGCAACATTATCAAGACGAATAGACTTGATCTGATTATCGGGAAATTGTGCCCACAATCTTATTATTTGTGCCAATAATTTTGCAAATGCCAAGTTGCGAGATGACAATAGGCACACATGAGACCATCTAGAAGAAGCATCTATTAAGACCATAAAACATCGAAACGCCCCACTAGGTGGGTGAATAGGTCCACAAATATCAACTTGTATATGTTCTAAGAACGCGGGGTATTCAATCCCAACTTTTGTTGGCGATGGACTCACAATCAACTTACCTTGATAACAAGCATTACATGAAAATTCACCATTCGAAAGAACCTTCAAGTTCTTTAATGGATGCCCATTTGAATTTTCTATGATTCGTCTCATCATTATTGATCCTGGATGTCCAGACGATCATGCCAAAGTAAGAAAGTACTAGAATTAGTAAACTTTTGGTTTACTATAGAATGTGCCTCAATTGCACTAATTTTTGTCCAATACAAGCCAGAAGACAAAGTAGGAAACTTTTCTATAACACATGTCTGCTCAGAGACATTCTTGGTAATACCAAGATATTCATGATTCAACTCATCCATTGTCTTGATATGATAGCCATTTTCACGGATATCTTTACAACTCAACAAGTTTCTCCGAGACTTAAGAAAAAACATAGCATTATTTATGATGAGTTTAGTTCCCTTAGGCAAAATTATAATAGCTCTTCCGAAGTCTTCAATCAAATCAGTACTACCAGAAATTGTAGTAATATTTATTTTACCCATATTTAAATGAGAGAAATATTTTTCATTTTTAAATATTGTGTGTGTTGTAGCAGAATCAATTAAGCAAATGTCTTCATAATTGCACAACTTGCTTTGAAAATTGTCCATATCTTCAAATAAAATGGCACACACAAAACAAATATATATTAAATATTAATAATGAATAAACTACAATGTCCACACTAAGTAGTATAATACATTTGAGCAATCAAATGAGTGATGTTCATTTTTATGGTAAGTATTAATAGGAAGTCATAAGTACTACAAATTTATTTTTCATGTACTTGTTCATAAAACGATATCAATAATAATAGTTAGTCCATGTCAAAGAAAATTTATAAGTGATTTGATTAAATGTTTCTCTATTAACAGAACCCGGTGAACTATATTTTATGATATCCCAAATGATGTAAGAATTAAGACCATAATTTATTAGTATTTTTTTTTCATAATCAAACAATATATTGCAATATTAAAAACTAAAAAAAATAAATTACTAATGAACTTATTATAATATGACTAAAATAAAAATAGAACAACTACTTTATCATTTATTCATTACATTATTATTACTAACAACTATCAAAAGTTATTCATTCTTCCGTAGCCACAGAACCATCACCAATCAGGTGATCTATCTTTTCCTCAGGATTCTCGAAGAAATCTGCTACATCTAAGTGAGCAATGTCAACATGATTTTCCGAGTCAAAATTAGCTTCAGGGATTTTCCCCTTTCTCTTTAGTGATGCTTGATAAAGCTCAACCAAATGTTTGGGAGTATGACAGTCACGTTGATAGTGTCCTTTTGCTCCACATTTAAAACAAACACATGTTTTACCTGCTTCATGTTTGTCACTTCTTCTTTGTTCATTTTGATGGAACCATTTATTTGGTGAGTTATTAACGCCAGGAACATGGTTTCTTTCTTGACCATAGTCTCGTCCTCGGCCATGCCCACGTTCACGTCCTTGATCAGATCCGCGACCCCTTTCACGCCTAGCATGGTGGGCATACACCTCATTCACTTCAGGAAACGGTGTAGATCCAGCAGGTCGAAGATCGTGATTTTTCATTAACAAATTATTATTTTGTTCAGCCACAAGGAGGTGAGAACTTAGTTCAGAATATTTCTTGAACCCTTTTTCTCTATATTGTTGTTGCAAGACCATATTTGAGGCATGAAAAATGGAAAGTGTCTTGTCCATCATGTCATTATCATTAATGGGTTCTCCACATAATTTAACTGAGAAAAAATTCTGAACAAGACAGAATTATATTCATGAACAGACTTATAGTCTTGAAATCTCAGGTGCATCTAATCATATCGTGCTTGTGGATATATAACTATTTTTAGGTGGTCATATCTTTCTTTCAGATTATTCCACAAAACAAGTGGATCTTTAATAGTAAGATATTCATTCTTTAAAATCTCGTCAATATGATGACGCAAAAATATCATGGCCTTAGCATGATCTTGATTTGATGCTTTATTTTCTTTCTTAATGGTATCTCCAAGACCCATAGCATCTAAATGGATTTCAGCATCCAATCTCCATGAAAGGTAATTTCTGCCCGAACTTTGAAGGGCATTAAATTCAAGTTTCGTAAGATTAGACATATTGAAATAAAGAGAAAAATAATACCTTAGCCTTCAAGTTTTGAAATGATTAGAGTTTCATGCTGATAACGTGTTATAAAATAAAATAGCGGAAGAAATAAATTGTAAGAAATGTATTATTTTTGTACTGTGTATATTTTTCTTTTCTGCATCAAATATGAAAGACATTCATGACTTTTATAGGCAAACTTATGCAGCCATTGTTGAACAAACTTATGCTGCTATTGTTGAAAGTAAAAGGGGGCAGATTTTGTTGACAAAAGGTGGAGACATCCACACCATTTTTCTTAACATATATATTCTTTTTGCTTTCTCTAAATAGTTTATATTACTACATAATTTGTTTACTTTTATTTGTCGTTATACTAAAAATAGATATAAAGAATAAATATAGATAAAATGATGTGATCTTAATCTTTTTATTTTTTTTACATAATCTACCAAATAAATAGATTATTAAAAATTTCATAAAATAAATCAAAATCATCCTTAAAATAGATCTTTTGCAATAGAACTCAATTTACCATTTGCTTGAGACAATCCACATAAGAGAAATTAATGTAACATAATCTTAATGATAATTAATTTCTTTTTATGTATTATGTAGTTGTAACTATAAAATTAATATCAATGAGAAA
This sequence comes from Capsicum pubescens, assembly GCA_030864215.1. NCBI lineage: Eukaryota > Viridiplantae > Streptophyta > Magnoliopsida > Solanales > Solanaceae > Capsicum > Capsicum pubescens. The sequence goes on along the minus strand of CM061538.1, from coordinate 93,531,211 downwards.
AATGAAAAAAAAAAGTGAAGGCAATAAAGAATAAATAATAGTAATTAATGACTAGAGTAGTAACGAAAAAGAGAAATGACCTCCTTTTATTTTTTCTCTTTTATATGACTATAGTAGTACACACATATTTCATTATATTAAGTTATAATTAGATTTTGTCAATTTTTAGTGTGATACATTTTTCTCTTATTTCTTAAAATTGTATTTTAGAAACGTAATGACGACAAGAATAGGATGATAGATAAGACAAAATAGAATGTTGAAAAAGATAAATGACCTTCTTTTATTTTTTGTTTTCTTTCATAACTATAGTTGTACACACATATTTCATTATGTTAAGTTGTGATTAAATTTTATAAATTTTTATTGTGATATTTTTTGCAACATTCTGAAATGAACATTATGTGCTTGATGTTATTGTTTTTTGCATGTTAGTGCATTCCTAATTTTTAAATTCGATATTGAAGTTAAAAATTATCGTTAGAAGCAATTTGAAGAACGAAAATTTAATAATTTCAAGAACTTCGAGAGTTTTTGAATTAATTTATTTTACATGTTTTTAACTTTTAAGCTCCTTTTGTATTTTTATTTTTTTGGTGTTTGAAGAAAAAATTTATTTTTAAATATTTACTTTTAGGTCAGCAAAGTATAAAATAAACTAAAAGTAAAAAAAAAAATGAATATGTCCAACTTATAACTTTAGCACTTAGCTTAATGGCTATTTAAAAGAAAAATTCCAACACCCTCTTTGTTCAAGCATTAAATTAAAAAAATTGACAATAAAATAGAGTATATGAGTGAGAAATTAAAATATTATTCACAATTTTTTGTTTTGAAAAGAAAAGAAGAAGGCAAATAGCATATAAGGTCATAACTTTACATTTATGTAATTATATAACCTCTTTAAAATTATATAAAAATCATCTCTTTTAGTTCAGATAATTATTATTTATTTTACATTTAATACAATAGCTAACTTATTTTTCCCTTTGTTTTTTGGTTTTTTCTATTTTCTAAGTAATTAATGTAAAAATTGATTCCTTATTTATCACAATTAGTAATTTACTATCCTTTTCATATTTCTCATTATAACTAGTTTAGTATACGTGCGTTGCACGTGTATCATATGTTTTCGATAAGAATTGGAAGGAGCCTAAATTGACACAAATCTGACTATTTTTCATTGTTTTATGTTTTTTTTTTTTGAGAAATTATTATCTAAAATCAATTTTAAAATACGTTTAATACAAAATTATTATTTTGAATAGATCAATATTGCCTATAAGTCGATCTTACGCATGAACATTCAAAAATTATAGGAAATTATTTAGTTTTATGATGTGAGAAATAATTTAGATATTTTTCTACTAATAAGCAATACTATGTATCCTCCCATCTTCTTTGTTTTTCTTCTTTCTCTTCATTCGTGACGCATAATGTATTCGTTAAAGCTTTTGTGACTCGTGAAGAATGTGATTCTCACACATATGTGACTCAAAGTGTACCCCTGAGGCTTTTGTGATTTGCGAACAATACAATTCATATGCACATATCTGTGACTCAGAATGCCCTTGAATAATATACATACTTTTGTTAATTTATTACTTTGGAAAGAGGTGAAAAAATCGTTGAGGCCCTAAATATTAGTGGTTCTTGTATATATTTATTATGCGCATCTTGTGTTAAATTATTTTATGCCTAAATTTAATTTTTAAAATTCAAATTATGCCACATAAATTAAGACAAAGGAAATAATTAGAGAAACCTACCTATAATTCCATATGAAAACAACGTAAAAGAAAAAATAAACAATATTGAGCAAAGAATATCTCCAAAGAGAAGGAAGAAAAAAGCCTTCCATGTGATTTGCATACTCCCTATTTTCTAAGTTAGAAAAGTTACTGATGAAACGTTTTTGGGTTCAATTTAAGAAGAGAATATCTCACAGGCGAACCTAAAACTTCATATATTCTCTAACCCAAAACTTCATATATCTCTAATATAGACTAAGGACTAACAAAAAGTAACACAATGTGAAAATTATCTATTGAGTGGTTTAAAATAAGTAGTTCAACAAAAGTTTGTCAGTAAAGAAAAATTAAAATGAATAAAATTAGGTACAATAGACTGTGGTCTAGTGCATTCACACCAGAAACTATGAATAAACTGTTAGCCTTATACATGTTTTGATTCTTTTAGCCTTATTTGAGTTGTTTCATTGTAGTTCATTGTTATATGGTACTCAAGTTTAATATACCAAGAGCTATACTTAATTATAGACCACAATTTGTCAGTTGCGCTTTTAAAAAAATATATTTCATCTGTCTTAAATTATTTGTCATGGTTGTTACAAATAGTTACCTCAAATTATGTGTCCTTAAAGAAATTTAGTAGACGTTTGGCCATGAAAATTAAAAATTTTTGGAGTTGGAGTTGAAGTTGGAGTTGAAATTGGAGTTGGAGTTGTGTTTGGCCATGTCTTTTTTTTTTTGACTTTTGAAAAAACTTTTTTAAATATGATTTTATGCCCCAACTTTTACAAACTATTAAAATCACCCAACTAAAATTTACCTACTAACGGGAAAAGAACACAATTAGCCACTTTTATAAAAATAATTCATATACATGGCCATATTTAATGAATTTCAATTATGACATATATAATATTTACATTATTAGCCGTTTTTTCATATTTGAAAATTTTAAATATGGATGTTATATTAACAGATCACTGTTTCCTATTTCTTAGGTAACAAATATTATCTTTCAAACAAATTTATTTTTTTAAGAATTTATTTAATTTATTTCCTTTATTTTTCGTTCTTAAAAAATAGGAAATGATGAGTTGTTATTAAATTTTAGAGTGCCGCTAATTTATTTCTTTAATTTTCTTATACATGAAAGATTTTACTGTGTGTGAATAAATTATTTCTATGTTAAACATACTTTGCATATTTATGGTATATTATATCACATACCATAAATATATAAATATGCTTAGTATGTTTCTTTATTCTTTGTATATTTATATATGTGTGTATATGGTATATACATGGTATAAACTTTATATATAACATAATTGGTATATTTATGTTATAAATATGCTTAGTATGTTTCTTAATACTTTGTATATTTATATATGTATGTATATGGTATATACATGGTATAAACTTTACATATAACATACTTTGTATATTTCTGTTATAAATATAATACTTTATATATTTATGGGTATAAATATAATACTTTGTGTATAGAGATACCAAGTATTATGATATATAAAGGTAGCAGTTGCAGTTTAAGGTATAAATTTATTAAATTAGACATACTTTCTTAAGAAAAATATGTATCACTGATTTATATTTTTAGCATATATATGGTATAAACTATTTATATTTGAATAGTATAATAAAGATGTACACAATATAATATATATATAATCAAATAAAAAATGAGAATAATTTGTGGCTGCGGTAAACTAATCTGCTACAACATTATTAATTCCATAAATATAGAAAACGATTATCCATTATTAATTACACGACTATAATTCCTTAAACGTCCATATCACAACAGAAAAATTATTATTATTATTATATTATAGTAATTAGGATCATTAGCAGTAAAATAATATCTTAAATAAGGGGAAAAATTAAATAAGGGAGAAAAATAATGATGAGAGAAAAAAAGAGATATATATTAATTAGGATAACATTAAGTTTGAAATTATAATTATCTTATTCTTTAAAACTGCTATATACATAATATTGAAAAAGTAATGTTATAAGGAAAGTTTTATGTAAAAAATTAAAAGATTGGGGTTATATGTAATAATAATAAAAGTTGGAATTGGAGTTGAAAAATTGTGAAAACACCAAAAACCTGTTTTCCCTTTTCAGAAAAAAATTTCGGAATTATTTTCTGAATTTTCATGACCAAACACCACAATTTCCAACTCCGAAAAGATTTTTTGGAAAAAAGAGAAAAATTTTCATGGTCAAACGGGGCCCTTAAAGTAATTATTTTAGGAGTAATTGTTTTGGGAGACTACAAACGCCCCAATTATGAAAATATGATACATAAATAGAGTACATATTCAATGAAGACAATGATATCTTAAGACATGAATTTTTTTTTGACATGCGAGTCTAGAATGAATGATACAGTAATAATTCTCACTTTCATAAAGAGTAGATTTTTTTTTTGTCTTTCTCATACATAATAGAGAAACGGGAGCGAGGGAATAACAGAAATAATTGCAGACAACAAAACAAAGACAAAAATACCTGCAAGTAAGTAGATTAGGTCACCGTCGAACAGTATATATCCATCTAGAGAAAGCCTTTCAATTTATTATACATCCCTTGAATACCTAAACCAAAGAGAGTATATATGTTTATAGATGTGGTTTACATATTTTCTAATTTAGAAGGTGAAATTACTGTTGGAACGTTTTTGTGTTCAAATTCAGAATAGAATATCTCCGACGACAGAATTTGGGTGAACGTCTGAATTTTTAAATTTTCTTCCCCATTGTTACAGTACTGATGCGCTGCTCGTACATTCTCATTACACATTAATGATGACGTGACAAAAAGAGAATCTTTGTTTGTCCTTTCACAAATAAACATATACAATCAATCAAACATGGTTAACAAACAAAACACAAAATATATGTATATAGTTGAATTAAAATTCATCAATCATCAAGAGATATAGCTATTTACTGAAAAAGAAGAAGAGGCAAAGGCGAGATAAAAAATACCTAAAAAAGAGACAAAATTGAAACAAAGAAGTCGAGTAAGAAAATTTGAAATTAGAATAGTTTTAATAGAAGTAGAGGAATCATATATAAAAAAAGACACTAATTAATTAGTTTTAACTTTTATAGAAATAGAGAAAGCATACATAAAAAAGGACGCTAATTAATATTTCACCAGGATTTTTATATTTCCATATATAGTAGGCGATTTTTTTTACCTTTTTTTTTTTTTTTTGAGAAGTGGCGTAAAAATTAACAAAATCAAGTACTTTAAAGAAAAGTCAACCCAAGCCAATTTTTTTGGAAAAGTTTTTATTATATTTATTATAATTGATATTTAATATTATAAATAATAATATAATAATTAAAGAAAAAAAAGTAAAAAGACGATTTTGTCTAAAGAAGAGACTTTTAATGAAGGGTAAAAAATTTGAATCACTTTTTTAAGGGTCTTCACACTTTTAATATATTATAGATATAGATATAGATATAGATATAGATATAGATATAGATATAGATATAGATATAGATATAGATATAGATTATAGATTATAGATTATTGGTAGTTACAACTCAAAATTAAAAGGTGTACTTACAATTAAGTTGATGTATATTGTGATCATGTAGTGTATCCCTTCAAATTCTTTATGATAAAGCATTAGTGTAAGCATATATTTTTGTACACCTTAAATTTCATTATTAGTTAATTGATGAAGTTTTAAAGTTTTAATTACTTTTCAGTTTTCAAATTAATTAAAAATTAATGCTACCACCTTCTCACATATCAATTATGACAATTTCTTATCCATGCAAAATAATGCAATTCTCGTGATTTTAGTGTAATAGCTGAGAAATGTAAATGAATAGAGGAAATGGTAATTGACATATTTATTTTTATAAAATAATAATAATAAGTAAATTAAATTTGAAGGAATTATCCAAAAAAAGAAGAAAAATAAAATAATTTTTTTTTGACCAAATAGAGGTGTCACATCACTTTTCTAATGCTTAACTTCATATATGTTTTGATGGTGAGAATTGGAAGTTTGAGTTTCCAAATATAAATTTAATATATTTTTTGAAATTCAGAGAATGTGAGTCCTAATAATAACTAAAGATCCTCATAATTTATTTTGTAGTGTTTTTTTTTTTTTTAAATTAGTTTTAAAATTTTATTACTTTAGCATTTAAACATTATATATACTCAAATACAAAATTGAAATAATAGTTTTAATTTATGAACTTTTAATTACAATTCTTATATTTATTGTGTTTTGATATATTATTTATATATGTTAAATAAAATTTTTAGTAAAAAAATATAAATTTATATCATCTACATAGAGATAGATAAAATCAAGTATTCCTAAAAGATCATAAATTTTCAAAGAGTGAAAACTTTGAATAAATTACACAACTAATTATAAATAATGTTATGAATTTAAGCATTAACTTTAATTTTTTGAATTTGAAAACTAAAAGAAATCTTAACGCATTCATTGCACTTGAATAATAGTAAAAATTATATTTTTATTCAATAAAATAGTTTATCACCGTGCGAAGCGTGGCCCATTCCACTAGTATATAATAATAAAGGAAAAACATAGAGAAGGTGATGTGACACCTCTCTATGACCTCCATTTCTAATTGTCTTTTTCCTCCTCTTTTTTTGTTTATCTTATCTGAAAAATAAATTCAAAATTACTTAGATAATTACTCAATTAAATGAGAAACTCTAATTTCTTAATTGTACAGTTTTTTATAACTCTTGTCTTTTCATTTTCTATAGTTAATGAAGAAGAAGGGTGGTGTTGCCTCATATAAATTATGTCCAAGAGAGTACCAACAAGAATCACAATGGTAAGGTTGATGGCTAAGGTGCCCCCCCCCACACACACACAAAATGGAAGAAAAGTTCTATTTTCCGTGAAAAAAAAAAGAAGCTAATGAAAATTAATGAAAGATATAAACATGTAGCTAAGCGTTTTAATGATTTGATAAATGCAGCTTCTAACTATTATGTTTTCACTTTTTTTTTTTCAGAGAAAAAGAATGCAGGATAGAAACCAGTCATGTAAATGACACATATTGAAGGGATTTTTTTCGCTCGAGAAGTTATATGATCAATCATGTTAAAGTTTTAGGAGGATTATTTAGCACCGAGAGAAAATGATTCAGTTAACCCAAGTCTCATAACTACATGTTGAACCTCCGAAGGCACCATCATATAATTAAATTTATGATCGTAAATTTAGATAAAAAAAGAAGAAAATAGTAAACTTGTGTGTTTGAATCAATCTTCATGTATCCTTGCGACGTTTGTGGTGGTGGATACCTTGTTGTTCTGACTTATTTGGTTAGAACCATTGATTTAAAAGTGTGCAAGTTGAATGTTCAAACTTATTAAAGCCATTGCAAAGTACCATATGTTGATTATTTGTTAGAATAGAAGTGTTGTATGTCATTTCATGGCTCTCAACAGAACTAGAGAAGCTTTGTGCTGTGATATGACATTCTCCACCTCCCACTAGGAATGAATTGTTATATGAATGCCTCTTCAAAGAAATAGTTAATATAAGCTTAAAAATTTATAATGGTATTTTTATTTGTTCATTAAATACTTTGACATATGTTGACATAGACTCAAGTGATCACTTGCATCTTGTGAACTTGATATTGTTCTCATTTTTTGTGTTATACTTTTATGATTTGATAGATTGGTAACGCATGACTAGGTACAATCTAAACTTTTTTGTTTGTTTGTTGATAAAGATGAGTTAGATTTGTGTTGATAGATATGTCTTTTTCTTTTTCTATTTTTTATTTTTTTTTCTTTTCGTAAATAAAACTGAAGTAGTGTTTTATCAAAACTAAAACTAAAATAGCCTGTTTGAATAGGATTAAAATCTGGTCAAATTAACTTTTAATTTTTATTTTTTGCTTTTTAAGGTGTTTGGTAAAATTAAAAAAATGCTTAAGAAAAGCTAAAAACTGATTAAAAAAATCAAAAAGTGAGAAGTTGGGTACCCAACATTTTGCTTTTTAAGATTAAAATTCTTTTAGGTTTGATCAAAATATTTACCTTTTTATCTCTTATATTTTCCTTTAATTCCAGCAATATCTTAAACTTGTAGCCCATGATATATAATTTTTTCTAAAAATTATACAAATACACAACTTATGTTTCCAATATTACAAAAAATCCCAACTCCCTAAATATATTACAAAAATTTCAACATATATACAAAATGTTATGTATATGTCGGCTATGTTATGTATATTAATAGGGAGAGAGAGTAAAGTAATTAAAAAAGTGGGAGAGAGTGTAATTACTTTCAAAAGGGCTGGTATTTATGTTATTTGTACTATTTTTTTGTCTCTTTGCCGCTTCGCTTCATCTCGTCCTTCCAATTTCCTCTTCATCTTTCTTCTTTGTCTTCATCGAATCCTTCATTACATCAAATTTATTCAAAAAAACTATTTTAGATTTAAAAATTATAAATAATTCACTTTATTTATGATGTTAACAACTTTAAGGACATTTAAGTCATTTTAACAACCAAAAAGTGTTGAACATCATTTGTTTACCAAACACATCAACAACTTTTTTCAGTTTCAGCACTTCTATCCAAACACTTATCTGCTTAATTTATAAGCACTTATTTTAAGCTTTTAATCACTTAAGCTAAAAAACTATTTTTTTAATTCTATCCAAACGGACTCTTACTTAGATATAGAGTAATAACTAGGCGTTTGGACATTGATTTTTTTTTAAATTCTTTATGGGGTTCAATTTCAAAAAACACATATGCCCATAAAAAATTTAAATTTTGAAAAATACCAAAGTTTTACTTTCACTCAAAATTAATCACAAAAATTTAAATTTAATTACAAAAATTCAAATAACATTACAAAAGATTTTACCCTCGACCAAGTTCGCTGGTACATGGGTCAAAATGGGACTCAAGTGCTTTTTTATCAATAATTTCTCTCAAGAAACAATTAAAAAAATTCATCAAATAGCATAAAATAGTAGAATTGTTTTCCCAATTTAGGTTCGTTTGGATTTTGATCGATAATGCATAATACACGTGCAACACATGTACACTAAACTAGTATATATATATATATTTCAAAAATTAGAATGCTACGGTTATGTTAAATGAAGCAATTAATAAATTAAAATAAATAAGAAATAAATAATACAAGCAATTGTAATGAATCACAAAAAGTAAAGGTTGAGAAACGATAAGGAAGGAAATAAAATATAAAAAATGTAAAAATAAAAATAATTTTTAATAAAAAAGAATTTCAATAATAAAAAAATAAAAAAATAAAAATTTAAAAGAAGAAAGTATAAAATAATCTTGTAATTACACCATCTAATCAATATAAAATTATCCCCCCGCCGCGAGAATTTATGAGTGTAAATAATCCTCATGATTACATCAAATTCTCTGTTAACCAAGTTATTATTTAGTCAAACGAACATGTCAAAATATGTAATTGCACCCAGTTACACTCAAATTCAATTTCCAAAGGATTTCCAAATTGGCCCTTACTGAATTTTCCACGTCGAAAAATTTAAATTGACTGAGCTAATAAATTCTAAATAACAAATGCATAGAATAAAAAATTGAATTTTCATTAAAGTTTGTATTTTATTGATCGTGTCATTAAATTTTTAAGAAAATCAATTAAAAACGTTTTTTGTTTTTGATTGAAATGCAACTTTAAAAAAAGTAAATAAACAAATCTAGATTCCGGTACCAAAATAAACAAAATTAGCCCGTTTGGCCATTAGAATTTTTCACTTTTTTTTTTTTTAAATTATTTCACATCAGTAAAAATTGTAGTATTGGTCGTAAGAATTTGAAATTCAATTTGAAATTGTAATTGAAAAACTTCAACAGTGAACTTTAGTGGCATGCCTTTGTTGTTGAAGAAATGGTCCCCAACATTTGATTTTCAAACCGAATTTCCAAGTACAATACCTCTGTGGGTTCGCGTGTACAATCTGCCTGTTAACTGTTGGGGCCATAAGACTCCGAGTAAGATCGCAAGTAGATTGGGTGAACCATTTTTTGCGGATGAATGCCTTAAAAAGCGATCTAGAATTTCATATGCTGGAGTTTTGGTTGATATGAACCTTACACGGGAGCTCTCAAAAGTGATTTGACATCACAGACTCTACTGGGAGGGCATTTACTCTATCTGTGAGCTATGATTGGAAACCACTATTTTTTGCAACATGTTCAATGTATGGTCATGTGTGTTTTATAGTGAAGAAAAGATGGCTACTAATAAGCCAGCTGAACAAAGACAAATGCCTAAGCCTCAAACAGGGAAGGTTGAAGTCCAAAGAGATAAAAGCATCGTTCAAAAGTGGATAAGGAAGCCCATAAATGGTAATGAGAGAGATAAAACACCAGGCCAATCAATCATCTGTACAAGAAAAAAACTATTACTCAACCAGAAATTACAACTCTTAGGAATTCAGGGACAACTACTCCAAAGAATGCCGAAAGGGTGGGGGTGGGGGTGGGGTAAAATCGCTAATCATACTACTGGAATGGGGAGTATATCATATGTTGAACTTGTTATGGATGATTCTGCTAGGGATAATAAAGGACTTGTTATGAAAATCCGGAATTCTGTCTCTCCTCTATCAATGAAAGGTATGGCTGATCAGAACATGGATAGACCTCCTGATAAGAAGACTAAACGACCTTCTCTATGAAGTGGTTAGTATGGAATGTGAGAGTTTTAAATAAACCTTTAAACCTCTCACACAAAGAGAGTTAAAAGGACTATATTAAAAAGAAATCAAATATGTCTAGCTGGCTTATTAGAAACTAAAATAAAACACTGCAAGTTCCAAAAGAGTTTAGTTAGATGTGATAAAAAGGATGGGAGTCACTAAATAACTATGGTGTTGTAACTAATAGTAGGATATGGATCATCAGGAAGGAGGCAGAAACCTGTGTGTTACATCAGGTTACTCATGGGTAGTGTATAAACTATCTTATTAAAGATAGAAGATCTGATTTTAGATGTGCCATGACTGTCATTTATAGAAGTAATAGTTTAAAAGAAAGGAAGGAGTTATGGGAGGGACTTGTTCAAATTGGAGCTACCATTACCATGTCTTGTGTTAGGATCGATTAGCAGTTCACGCACACTAAATCTATGGAGAGGAGGAAGAAAACTAGAGAGAGTTCTTGAGGAGAGAGAGAGAGAGGTAATTTCGTGGTAACACCCGTGGGTAACCTCCACGACGGACAGACTATTTATATTAATGACTTGGAGGTTGAACCGCGTGAACATTAATATATAACACTACGTCACATATTAATCAGGCTCCACAACCTAACAATTCTCCCACTTGGAGACTGATTCTATCATCCAAGAATTACATTCTCAAAAAAAATAAAAAATATTCCTCCATCATCAATATGTTCGCCACACCGCAACATCTGTAGACACAACTACAGAAAGCCAACTAAGGTTTTGCACAACCTTAGTTTACCAACATCAACACATTTAGTCAACATGTCTGCTGGATTCTTTGCACCCTCTATCATTTCCAAACACGTATCACCTTCTTCCACTGCCCTGCGAGAGTGAAATGGTACCGTCTTCTAATGTGCTTCGTCTTCGAATGATAGACCGGGTTCTTCACCAATTGTATGGCACTCTGGCTATCTGTGTAAAGAATATTCTTAAGTTGTTTCTTGCCCAGTTCTTCCAGATAATCTGCCAGCCATATCATCTCCTTTCCAGCTTCAGCTATTGCCACATACTTAGCCTCAGTAGATGTAAGAGCAACGCACTTCTGAAGCCTGGACATCCAACTCACTGCTGTACCACCTACGGTGTAAATGTATCAGAAAGTGCTCATGCTTGAGTCCACATCCCCACTAATATCAACATCAACAAAACCTTGAAGAATCACTTCACCATTGCCAAAACAAAGTGAAGTACTGGATGTACCTTTTAGATATCTTAGAAGCCACTTCACAGCTTCCCAATGCTCTTTCTCGGGATTTGCCATGTACCTGCTAACAACTCCCACTGCATGTGCTATATCAGGTCTAGTGCAGACCATAGCATACATCAGACTCCCAACTGCAGAGACATATGGAACAAGTGCCATGTGCTCCCGCTCCTGAGCTGTCTTCGGTGATTGCTCCTTTGACAATTTTATGTGATTTGCCAATGGAGTAGCCCTGGGTTTAGCATCATTAACTCTGAATCTGGCCAGCACCTTCTCGACGTACTGCTCTTGGGATAGATTCAAAGTGCCAGTAGATCTATCTCGAGAAATCCTCATCCCAAGAATCTGCTTCGCTGCACCTAAATCTTTCATCTCAAACTCAGAAGGCAGGCTTGCCTTCAGAGAGTTTATCTCCTTCATACTGGATCCTATAATCAACATATCATCCACATACAAGAGTAAAAATACATAAGAATCAGTGTATTTCTTGAAGTAGCAACACTGATCCTTTTCACTCATGCGGAAGCCACTTTTGCTCATAAAGGAGTCAAACTTCTTGCACCACTGTCTAGGTGCTTGCTTCAGCCCATACAAGCTCCTGTTGAGCTTTCACACCATGTGTTCCTTGCCTGGAACTACAAACCCCTCTGGTTGCTGCATACAGATTTCCTTGTCTAAATCTCCATGTAAAAACGCAGTCTTTACATCCATTTGCTCAAGATGCAAATTCTCCAATGCAACAATGCTCAATAAAATTCGGATAGTAGTTAATTTCACAACAGGATAAAATATTTCAGCATAATCAATACCTTTCCTTTGTGAATATCCTTTAACTACCAACCGAGCCTTGAACCTTCTTTTGCCATCTGGTTCTGCCTTGATTCTGAACACCCACTTGTTCAACAAGGCTCTCTTCCCTGCAGGTAACTCAGTCAACATCCACCTGTTATTCTTCTCAAGTGAGGTCATCTCATTATCCATGGCTTGCTCCTACTTGATTGAATCCTCCACCTGCAGGGCCTCAGCAACAGACTCCGGTTCTCCTTCATCAGTTAGCAACAGATAATGTAATGATGGTGAATACCTATCTGGTGCTCTAATGGTCCTGGATGATCTCCTCTCAGCCTGCTCAGGTGTCACTTGTTCCACCTCTGGTTCCTCAGCGACAGTCTCTGGAGTTTGTTGAGTATCTGCTGCAACATCTTTGGGTGTACTCTTCGGCAACTCAAGCTCAACTCCCACTTGATTTGAAGTTTCTTGAACCTTTTGCTCTCTGTCCTTGTACAAGACGTTTTCATCAAATGTCACATCACAATGTCTTAGGATTTTCTTGTTCCTGTCATCCCAAAACCTGTACCCGAACATGTCAGAACCATAACCTATAAAGTAGCACTTTATAGCTTTAGCATCAGGTTATCTCTCTTCTATGGATCAACATGAACATAAGCAGTGCAACCAAAGGTTCTTAAGTGAGAATACTTGAGCTCTTTTCCTGTCCATTCTTCTTCAGGAATCTTGAACCCCAGAGGAACTGATGGTCCCCTGTTGATCAAGTATGCAGTTGTGCTCACATCATCTGCCCAAAACGTCTTAGGCAGCCCACAGTGTATCCTCATGATCCTTGCACGCTCATTCAATATTCTGTTCATCCTTTCAGCAACTCCATTCTGCTTTGCCTTCCCAGGAACTGTCCTCATCAATCTGATTCCCTCAGCTGCACAGAATTGTTTGAATTCTGACTTGTCATATTCTCCTCAATTATCAGAACTCAGGTATTTGATTTTCAAGCCAATCTGATTTCAACTTCAGCTTTCCACCTCTTGAAAGTAGCAAACACATCTGACTTATGTTTCAAGAAGTAAACCCATACCTTCCTGCTGACATTATCAATGAAGGTGACATAGAATCTAGATCCACCAAGTGATGAAACAGGAGATGGTCCCCAAACGTCTGTATAGACCATTTCTATCCGTACTTGCTTCGACTCTCTCGCAGTATTCGTGAATCTTACTCGCTTCTATTTACCCATAACACAACTCTCACAAAGACCTATATCAACAGATTTCAGCCCCTCTAAAGCTTCTTTTGCAGCCAACATCTTTATTCCTTTGGCACTCATGTGTCCAAGTATGTTGTGCCACAGACATGAACCGAAAGCACCCTCAGCAAGAACAACCATGTTTATACATACTGCAGTGGTGTACAAAGTTCCAGATTTTATGCCACATGCTACAACCATAGCACCCTTCACAATCTTCCACGAACCTTTCCCAAACTCTGCTGCATAGCCTGTGCTATCCAACTGGCCAACAGAGATCAGATTCTTCTTGAGACCAGGAATATATCTGCCATCCTCCAATGTCCACTGGTTTCCTGCTGGAGTTTTTATGCAGACACCCCCTTTCCTTCAATCGCCAATGGCTTGTTGTCAGCAAGATACACCTTTTCAAAATTTCCAGACTTGAAGTTTTGGAACAATTCCTTGCTAGGAGATGAATGAAAAGATGCACAAGAATCCAATATCTAGGATTTAATCGGGCTTTCCACACTAAGGATTAGAGCATCCCCAATGTCTTCTACTGAATTAACAGAATCATTATCATCTCCAGATTTCCAATTCTTTTTTTTCTTGGGTTTTTGGCACTCTGTTCGAAAGTGTCCTTTCTCTCTACAATCCAACATGTCACGTTGGATTTTTGTGGAGATTTTCCACGATTCTTCAATTTTGATCTGTCATGTGTATTCTGACCCCTCGATTGGTCTCTTCCCCTTCGGTTAATACTGAGAATATTACCAGATAATTCCCCAATTTCTCGTTTATGAATGCTTTCGCTAAGAACAACATCTCAGATTTCATAAAACTTTAGTTTCTTAGATCCATGAGAACTGCTAATCGCAGCAACAATAGTATCCCAAGACTCGGGCAGAGATGACATCAAAATTAGTGCTTTAATTTCATCTTTGAAATTAATATCCACAGAACACAGTTGACTAACAATCATATTGAACTCGTTTATATAATCAGCAACAGATCTATTCGCAGGCATCTGTAAATTGAACAATCTACGTATCAAATATACCTTGTTCATTGCAGATGACTTTTCTTACATATTTGATAGTGCCTTCAACAGATCGGATGTGGTTTTCTCCTTGACGATATTGAACGCCACGTTTCTCTACAAAGTCAATCGGATCAGCCCTAGAGACTGCCGATCCTTGAGCTTCCAGTCCTCCTCCTTCATGGACTCCGGCTTTACCTCGGTCAAGGGTTCGTGAAGATCTTTCTGGTACAGATAGTCTTCAATCTGCATCTTCCAGAAATTAAAATCGGATTCATCAAACTTTTCGATTCCAAACTTCGATCCTTCCATCTTCAGTGATCATGATGAATCTCCCAAGATCTGATACCAATTGTTAGGATCGATTAGCAGTTCACACATACTAAATCTATGCAGAGGATGAAGAAAACTAGAGAGAGTTCTTGAAGAGAGAGAGAAAGAAGTAATTTCGTGGTAACACCCGAGGGTAACCTCCACGGCTGATAAGATATTTATATTAACCTAACACCTTGGTGAGTATGTGGTGATCTTAACTCAACTTTAACTAGTGAAGACAGGATGGAAGGTCAGATAGTACATGATAATGAGACAAAAAAATTTCAAGCTATTATGGATACTTAGTCTAGTGGATATGAAAGCTATAGGGAGGCATTACATTTGGATAAATAAACACATCTGGATCAAAACAGATAGAGCTATCTGTAATGATGTGTGGTTGATGCAATTTCGGAGAGATTATATCTCAATTCCTTAAAAATTATTTCTCTTATCAATCACCTATAAAAAATGGGATCATGACTGACAGAATATCAAATAGAGGACCTTTTAGGTTTATCAATACATTGGCAGATGAAGATAGCTCTTTGCAAATTATGGAGCAAGTTTGGAACACATACTGACTAAACTTGTATGTATAGATTATGAAGAAAGCTACAATTATGTAAAAAACCTCTGGAAAACATGAAGACTAGCTATGTAAGGATCCTAGAGGAAGATTAAGAAAGCTAAAGAATGCCTACATGCCATCCAATCTCTCCAAACTACCTCTATCAATCCTAATTTAGTGGAGCAAGAAACTAGAGGTTATCAGGAAGTGCAAAAGTGGCTTGGGATTAAAGAGGAAATTTTTAAAAGTCTAAAGCTTATTGGATTGAAGCTAGAGATGGTAATAATAACTATTTCTTTAAATGCATAAAATCCAGGTCTAGTACAAATACCATTTCTGTATTAAACTATAATAATGTTGCAATGTTGGATAAAACTCATGAGATTAAAGAAGAAGTGCTCTGTTTTAGAAACAACTATTAATATCAGTTGCAACCAACCTACCTACTATTGACATTCCTAGTATGAGAATAGGATCAAGATTTAATGTGCAACAACAACAAGATATGTGTCAAGATGTTACTCTGTAGGAAATACATGATGTACTATTTCTTAGTATTGATAGTAATAAAACCCATGGGATAGATGGTTTCACATCTTACTTCTTTAAGAAAGCTTGGAGAATTTTCAAGAATAATGTCTAGGAAGCCACGAGGAAGTTTTTTATTACACATAAGATCCTTAAAGTTGCTAACAATATAACGATCACTTAGTGCCTAAAACCTATAAGCCTGTGACTATAAGAGCGTTTAGACCTATTGGTTGTTGCACTACCATTTATAAAGTCGTATCTAAGGTGATCACAGGTAGAATTCAAGGTGTTTTGGATGATATTATGGGGAAATGCCAATCATTTTTTATACTAGGAAGTCTTATATCAAACAACATTAATCTGAGTCATGAATGGGTAAAAATATATACCCAAAAGAACAAATCACCTGGATGTATGATTAAGGTGAAGTTACAGAAGGCTTATGACATAGAGGAATTGCCTTTTGTTGATCAAGTTCTTAAGGAGTTGGGGTTTCTTGCATAGATGATCTCTTGGATTATGACATGTATTAGAACTATAAGCTAGACTTTCCTTGTGAATGGTACTCTTTTTGATACAGTGCAAGATAGAAAGGGGTTTAGAGAAGTGGATCTCATTTCCCCCTACATCTTTGTGTTAATTATGGAATATCTGAATAGTTCTATGGCTGGTTTGAAAAAGGAGATTGATTTTAACTATCATCCTAGGGGTAAGAAACATAGTTTGACTCATTTATTGTAATACCTCGAGTTTTCATGTTCTAAACCTCCCAAGAAATAACCCATAAGGTTAGCTTTCCAATGCATCAAGCCTCGTCTCAGTCCGAGGCCATGGCAAGAAGTAGTGGAATTTCTTACTTGAGAGCCTAAAAAGACTGCCATGGTTATGAATTAGGGTAACGAATTGTTGCCACTCGTGACGAGTCATCATGAGTGAGTCATAACCACTCTAGTAAATCCCTTCTCCTTGAGTCCAGTGACTATGATAACTTAACAAGACTCGTAATCAGTACCTATGAGTGGTATGGAGAAACTCGTAGTCACATCAATGTGTTTGGCTAAGAACCCTCTCCAGTGGTTACAAGTCTAGTATATAACTCGTAACCAGTGACCCAAGGCCTCAATTTCTAACTATGACTCCATTCTATGACTCATAATAAGTCATGATGAGTCGTTAGGTGGCAAGTTGTAGTCAAACCAGAATGCACCCAGAATCCCAGAATCCCAAGCTACGACTTAGACCACGAGTCGCAAATCGAGTCATAACGACTGGGGGTATGTTTTTCTGTACTCTTTTACAATGGACTTTATGTCTTTTTCCACTCTCTTAAAAGGCAAACCCATGTCGTTATGGCTTCACAAAGGGTGGTATAGAAGACCCCAAAAGCATCAAATCATGACATAATCCTCAATTTTACCAAAGAGAGTCAAGAGAGACGATTTTCTCTCTTCCTCAAGCAATTAAGGTTTCTCAAGAACAAGATCAATTTCAAGGATTTTCCTAAAGCTTCTACTTTAGTTATGTGGGGTATACATTAATGGGTTTCTTTCACCCATTGAGCCCAAAACCCTATTTTTGGTTCAAGTATGAATTACACTCTAATTTATGATCAAGTTCAATATAAATCATGAAATTCATCCATGTTCCCTCATTAGTTTTACATTCAAGCTATACTAATAGTTTTATCCAGTGTGAATCAATCTCCTATGTGCTTGAAGTTCCAAAACCCCATGTCATGTTTAGTCAATATCATGTCAAATTCTCAAATTATGCTTTGAACTGTATACACATGATATTTTCCCATGGTTAACTCATTCCTATGTTTAAGTTCATGTAATTTATTAGGCTAATAAAATGTCTTATTTTTGGGCCTTTGAATTATGACTTTATATCACTGTTTTAAGTGTGATTATAAAATTTTATAATCATTCAGTACTGGCGGTTATGAACAACCGATACCTACATGTTTACTTATGTTTTAGACTTTTCAAGTAATGAGTCAATTAACTCATGATTTTATAGTTATACCCAGTATTATTTCATGTTAAAATTATCAGTTTTATATGTTCATGATTTCTTCAGATTAGGTATGCACTATCAGTTATAAAATACCTTATGTGAGAAAATCAGTTACCAGTGTATGCATCAATTAGTATTTCAGTGTTTTTCAGTTGGGAGTAGGATTTAGCACCGAGAGGGAAGTGTGGGTTCAGTGCATCCTACTTTCCAGAAACTACGTACCACCATAGGTTTATGGGACTTTCCATAGAGAGTTTTTATTTGCCCAATATGGGCTTAGTTTAGTGATCACTCTAGTTCAGGTTCTACTCTGATGGCAAGGATATAATAGTCCTCCTCAATATGGGTCAGACATTGGACTCCATGGTAGCTAACATGGTTTATTTTAGTTATATGATAGCTCCCACAGTTTCAGTCAGTACTCAGTTTATCTCAGTTTAGGTTTGGTTGGCCAAGTAGACAGATTTCAGCATTTATTCAGTCAGTTTTATAGATTATTTTAGTTATTCAGATAAAAGTTATCTAGTTATTAGTTCATGTCAGTATGTACTATACTTGGTTTTGCATTCTCAGTTTTACATGTTCATGTTCAGATTTCAGTAGTCCTTGCCTTGTGTACCAGTACATTCAAAGTACTGTTCACATACTTTTCTCTACGCTATGTTGTTTTATAACATAGGTTCGAACGCGCAGTTCACTAAGCATCCTTCGACAGATTAGCATTCTCCCAGAAACAACAGTGGTGAGTCCTTATCCATAGAGGATGATATTTTAATTTTAGTTATTTACAACAGTTACTTTTATGTCAGTCAGTCGAAGTTAGTTGAGGGCCTGTTTTATCAACTCCTTTCAAATGTTTAGACTAGATATTCAGACAATCAGCTTATCTTTCAGACATATTATTTATATTAAGATCAGTATTCCATTTTTGGATCATGTTTCATCAGTTTATCATCCGCGCATGCTATTTCAGTATCTATTTTAATCAGTGCTCTCAACAGGTATCAGTACATGGGTTAGCTTGGGGTCACTTGTGGCGTTAAGCACTGTGTCGCAACTAGAGAGTAGCCTCGGTTTGTGACAAAACTTAGTATTAGAGACTAAGGTTTTAAAATATCCTAGGTAGTCTGAAAGCTGCGTTGAGTAAAGTCCTGTGCATGGGTGTGAAGCGCTCCACACTTATGGGAAAAAGACTATGAGACATTTTAGGAAAATTTCCCTTCTTTCAGTGTTTTTGTCGTGCGAAAGAGCATGAGCTCTATTGAATTCCTTTTTTTTTAACTCATCCTTCATTCCGTTTACAAATGATGCCTCCCAGAATGAATAATAGAAGAAGAAATGGGGATCAGCTCGCACCGCCTGTTAAGGAGATCCCTTGAATGACTATATTTCTCACTAAGTTTAGGGCCACTTTCATAGCCTTGGACCACTCTGTATCTTCCCAGAACAACCAGTAGGCTATATCTCCAACTAATCCAGTGTTGAATACTACTGCATCTAGAATTCAAGATTTCACTCGGATGAATCCCCCTTCATTTTTTGGATCTAAGTCTGAGGAGTATCCGCAGTAGTTTTTTGATTCTATGCAGAAAGTGATAGATATCATGGGTATCACTTCTAGTGAGAGTGTATACTAGCTGTGTTTTAATTACAGGAAGTAGCGGACACCTAATTCAAGCAGTGAATGAAAGACAATGTTGTTGATGCAGGGCCTATTGAGTGGAAAGAGTTTGCCATAACTTTCTTGGACTGGTTATTCCTACTAGAGTTGAGAGAAACTAAGGTTCATGAGTTTATTAACTTAAAGTAAGGTAGAATGAGTATGACAGAGCACTCGTTCAAATTTACTTAGTTGGCGAGGTATGATCCTACTATGGTGGCTAACTCTAGGTCTAGGATAACTAAGTTTGTATATGGTGTATCTAATAGTGTGGTCAAGGAGTGTAGGACCGCCATGTCGATTAAGGAGATGGAACTTTCTAGGCTTATGGTTTATGCTTAGAAGATTGAGGAGGAGAAGCTTAAGGAGAAGAAAAGAAAGAATAAGAAAGAAAGAACAGGTAGCTTCAACTTCTTCCAGCCAAAGTCAGAAGGCGGTAACTGTTCTCAGTTCTGCTAGAAATTTTTAGCTCCAACCCTATCTTCAGCTAGTGCGCCAGTGCCTAAGTTCAGGTAGGATAGTAGGGATAGAGCGCTAGGCTCTAATGCCTAGGGTAGTGTAAACAATGGTTGTACCAATTTGCTCTGCAAAAAGCGTGGCAGGAATCATTAGGGTAAATGCAGAGCAGACAGTGATGCATGATTTGGGTGTGGCAAGCCAGGCCACAGGATCAAGAAGTGTCCAATGATTTCTTAGAAGGGAAATGATTTGCGCCAACAGGGCCAGTCTAATTTTTCTTTAGCTTCAGTAGGTCGCCCTACTCAACAGGGTGCCATCTTCAGTGCCACCAACGGGTAGTGCCAGAATAGACTGTATGCTCTCCAAACTCGGCATGATCTAGAAAGTTCTCCTGATGTGGTTATGGTACGTTGCAAGTTTTCCATATTCACGTATATGAATTATTAGACCCCAAAGCTTTACTTTTTTTTATGACTCTTTATATAGCCATAGACTTTGATTTCAGTCCCAAAATGTTAGTAGACCTTCCTCAGTGTCTACCTCAGTGGATAAGTCTATTATAGTAAGACGGGTGTATAGAAATTACCCGGTCACAGTGTCCCAGAAAGTTACTTTAATTTATCTTGTGGAGTTAGAAATGACTGATTTTGATGTCATTCTCGGCATGGATTTGCTCCACTCATGCTATACCTCAGTTGACTGTAGAAATAGAATTATCCAATTCCAGTTTCCTAATGAATCAATTATCGAATGGAAGGATAGTACTTTAGTGCTTAAGGGTCAGTTTGTTTTTATTTCCTATCTTGAGGTAAGAAAAATAATATCTAAGAGGTGTGTTTACCATCTTATTTGAGTCGAGGACTTAAATTCTGAATCTCCAAGTCTTGAGTTAGTTCCAGTAGTAAAATAATTTGTAGATGTATTCCTAGAAGATCTTCTCGGAGTTCTTTCTAAAAGAGGAATAGACTTTGAAATAGATCTCCTTCTAGATACCCAGCCTATCTCTATTCCACCTTACAGAATAGCTCCAGCAGATCTTAAGAAATTAAAAGAGTAGTTGAAATATCTCTTGGATAAAGGTTTCATCAGGCCTAGTGTTTCCCCGTGGGGTGCTTTCGTTCAATTCATGCACAAGAAAGATGATTCCCTCAGAATATCCATAGACTACCGTCAGTTGAACAAAGTCATAATCAAGAATAAATATCCTCTCCTCGGGATTGATGACTTGTTCGACCAAATTCAGGGTGCAAGTTATTTCTCTAAAATAGACCTCAAATCTGGCTATCATCAGCTTAGAGTCAAAAAATGTGACATTTTGAAAAACTTTTAGAACTCGGCATGGTCACTTCAAATTCCTAGTCATGTCTTTTGGACTAACGAATACCCCTACAACTTTCATAGACTTGATGAACAGGGTGTTCAAGCAGTACTTGGACATGTTTGTCATAGTCTTCATTGATGACATCCTTGTCTATTCCCGTGGTGAGAATGATCATACAAGTTATTTGAGGGTTGTGTTACAGACCCTTAAAGATCATTAGCTATTTGCTAAGTTTAGTAAGTGTGAATTTTGGTTGAGGTCGGTAGCTTTTCTTGGTCACATAATTTCCGATGATGGCATTTGAGTTGATCCTCAAAAGACTAAAGTAGTAAGAAATTAGACTAGACCCATCTCTCCACCAGATATCAGGAGTTTCTTGGGTTTAACCGGCTATTACAGATGGTTTGTTGAAGGGTTTTCCTCTATTTCTTCTCTAATGTCCCAACTAACCCAGAAGAAAGTCAAATTTTAGTGGTCAGATTCCCGTGAGAGGAGTTTTCAGGAGTTAAAAACTCGACTCACTTTTGCTCCAGTCTTGACTTTGCCAGATGACACAGATGGGTTCGTAGTGTATTGTGATACTTCTAGAGTTAGTCTTGGTTGTGTATTAATGCAGATGGGTAAGGTCATAACCTATGCCTCTAGACAACTTAAACCCCATGAAAAGATTATCCAACCCATGATATTGAGTTGGCAACTGTTGTCTTTGACTTAAAGATTTGGAGACATTACCTTTACGGAGTTCATGTTGATGTGTTCACGGATCACAAAAGTCTACAGTATGTGTTCACATAGAAAGACCTGAATCTTTATTAGAGAAGATGGCGTGAGTTATTGAAAGATTATGATATGGGCGTATTGTATCATCCGAGCAAGGACAATGTGGTGGCATATGCCCTTAGTATATTATCTATAGGTAGTGTTTCTCATGTTGAGGATGATAAGAAGGAGTTAGTCCGTGAGGTTCATTGGCTTGCTAGATTAGGAGTTTGTTTGGTAATTCAAACGAGGGTAGTATATGGGTTCAGAATAGTTTGGAATCTTTGTTGGATGCCGAAGTAAAAGAAAAGAAAGATAGGGA
Source organism: Capsicum pubescens (assembly GCA_030864215.1). Taxonomy (NCBI): domain Eukaryota; kingdom Viridiplantae; phylum Streptophyta; class Magnoliopsida; order Solanales; family Solanaceae; genus Capsicum; species Capsicum pubescens. The sequence continues at coordinate 93,508,436 of CM061538.1, read as the reverse complement.
TCCTAGTTTAGTCAAATTAAAGTAGGCAGTCAAGGATCAGAAGGTAGAGGTTTTCTCCCAAGAGGGAGATGGTGTGCTTCATTGTCAGAGAAGATTATGTGTTTCTTATATTGATGGTTTAAGGTAGTGTCTATTAGTTTGTATAGATGGTGTGCAATACTCTATTCACCCAGGAGCCGCCAAGATGTACCAGGATTTGTGGGAAATCTATTGGTGGATAAAGAAAGATATTACAGTGTTTGTGACTAAGTGTTCAAATTGTCAGCAGATTAAGGTTGAGCACCAAAGTCCTGATGGTGCACTTTAGGATTTTAGCATCCCTACTTGGAAGTGGGAGGTGGTGAACATAGATTTTGTGATAGGATTGCCTCGTACGCATTGCCAACATGACTCGATATGGGTCATTGTACATAGAATGACCAAGTCAGGTTATTTCTTGCCAGTTCATACTACATATTCTGCTGAGTATTATGATAGACTCTATCTTAAGGAGTTAGTAAAGTTGCATGGGGTTCCATTGTCTATCATTTCAGATAGAGGTACTCAGTTTACCTCTTATTTTTGGAAGGCTTTTTATAAGGGCCTTGGTACCCAAGTTTATCTCAGTACAACTTTTCATCCTCAGACAGATGGTCAGGTAAAAAGGACCATTCAAACCTTAGAGGACATGTTGAGGGATTGTGTTATTGACTTTAAGGATAGATTGTATGAGCAACTACCCTGGATTGAGATTGCCTACAATAATAATTATTATTCTATCAGATGGCTCCGTTTGAAGATTTCTATAAAAGGAGATGTAGATCTCCTATTAGTTGGTTTGAGGCAGGAGAGGTTGTGGTAGTGGGACCAGATTTAATGTTTGAGGTGATGGATAAAGTTAAGTTGATTCATGAAAAGCTGAATACAACCCAAAGTCATCAGAAATCTTATGCTGATGTGAGAAGAAGAGACCTTGAGTTTGAGGTTAGTGACTTGGTTTATTTAAAAATTTCTCCCATGAAAGGGGTGATGAGATTTGGCAAGAAGGAAAAGTTTAGTCCCTGTTATGTTGGCCCATATAGGATTTTGAGTTATTTTGGCAAGGTAGCTCATGAGTTAGAGCTACCTGCAGATTAGGCATCTGTGCGTTCGGTGTTTCATGTCTCCTTGCTAAAGAAATGTACTGGTGATTCAACTTCTGTGGTTTGTTTTGGCAGTATGGATGTGAAATATAGTCTCTTATATGAAGAAGTTATAGTTGATATCCTTGACCATCAGGTTCGTAGGTTGAGGAATAAAGAAGTTTCCTTGGTTAAAGTTCTTTGGCAAAATTAATCCGTTCAGAGAGCTACTTAGGAAGCTGAAGCAGATATGTGATCCAAGTATCCTCATTTTTTCTCCATGAATTCAGATCCAGCTTGATGTAATAGTTTATCTTAAATTGACTCTCTCTCATCTTCTCTCTCAACTTTATAACCATCCTCATGTCATTGCATGTATTTATGAATTAAGTTCAGTCCATGTATCATGTCTCAGACACAGTTGTTTTAATCATGTTTCTGTTTATAAGTATCTAGTATATGACCTCAGTTTTCTTAGAATTATCAACCTAACCAGTTTTATTTGAGGATTAATGATCCCTAGGGGAGATATTGTAATAGCCCGAGTTTTTATATTCTAAACCTCACAAAAAATAACACATGAGGTTAGCTTTCCAATGCATCAAGCCTCATCTCAGTTCGAGGACATGACAAGAAGTAGTAGAAATTCTTATTTGAGAGCCTGGAAAGACTTCTATGGTTATGACTCAGGGGAACGAATCATTACCACTCATGATGAGTCATCACGAGTAAGTCATAACAACTTCAGTGAATCCCTTCGCATTGAGTCCAGTGACTACGATACCTCAACACGACTCGTAATCTATGCCTACGAGTCATATGGAGGGACTCAGAGTCACATTAGTTTGTGTCACCAAGAACCCTCTCCAGTGGTTACCAATCCAGCATATGACTCGTAACTAAACCTTGCGAATATTTGCATGGACCTGCAACCTGACCAGTATGTGACCCAAGGCCTCAGCTTCTAACTACGACTCCATCCCATAACTCGATACAACCATAATGAGTCATTAGGTGGCAAGTTATAGTCAAACCATAATGTACCCAGAATCCCAGAATCCTAAGCTATGACTCAGAATATGCGTTGTAACCAGTCGTTATGAGTCGCAAGCTGAGTCATAACGACTGGGGGTATGTTTTCCTACACGCTTTTCCAAGGGTCTTTATGTCTTTTTCATTCTCTTAAATGCCAAACCCATGTTGTTATGGCTTCACAAGAGGTGGTATAAAAGACCCCAAAAGCCCTAAATCATGACATAATCCTCAATTTCACCAAAGAGAGTCAAGAGGGATGGTTTTCTCTTCTTTCTCAAGTAATTAGGGTTTCTCAAGAACAAGATCAATTTTAAGGATTTTCCCAAAGCTTCTACTTCAGGTATGTGGGGTATTCATCAATGAGTTCCTTTCACCCATTGAGCCCAAAACCCTCTTTTTGGTTCAAGTATGAACTATACTCTAATTTATGATCAAGTTCAATGTAAATCATGAAATTCACCCATGTTTTCTCATTAGTTTTACATTCAAGCAATGCTAATAGTCTTATCCAATGTGAATCATGCTCCTATATTCTTGAAGTTCCAAAACCCCATGTCATGTTTAGTCAATATCATGTCAAATTCTCAAATTATGCTTTGAACTATATACCCATGATATTTTCCCAAGGTTAACTCATTCCTACGTTTAAGTTCATGTAATTTATCATGCTATTAAAATGTCCCATGTTTTGGGCCTTTGAATTATGACTTTATATCATTGTTTTAAGTGTGGTTATCAAATTTTATAATCATTCAGTGTTGGCGGGTTATGAACATCCAATAACTATATGTTTACTTACGTTTCAGACTTTTCAAGTAATGAGTCAGTCAACTTATGATTTTATTGTTATACCCAATATTATTTCATGTTAAAATTTTCAGTTTTACATGTATATGATTTTCAGATTAGGTATGCACTGTCAGTTTTAAAAAACCTTATGTGAGAAAATCAGTTACCAGTGTATGCATCAGTTAGTATTTCAGTGTTTATCAGTTGGGAGTAGGATTTAGCACCGAGAGGAAGTGTGGGTTAAGCGCATCCCACTTCCTAGAAACTATGTGCCACCATAGGTTTATGGGACTCTCTAGAAAGAGTTTTCCTTTGCCTAATATGGGCTTAGTTTAGTGATTGCTCTAGTTCAGGTTCTGCTCTGATGACAAGCATAGAATAACCCTCATCAATGTGGGTCAGACGTTGGACTCCATGATAGCTAACATGGTGCTCCCACAGTTTCAGTCAGTACTCAGTTTATCTCAGTTTAGGTTTGCTTGACCAAGTAGACAAATTTCAGCATTTATTTAGTCAGTTTTACAGATTATTTCAGTTATTCAGATAACAGTTATCTAGTTATTAGATCATGTCTGTGTGTACTATACTTGGTTTTGCATTCTCAGTTTTACATGTTCATGCACCCATGTTCAGATTTCGTATGTATTTCAGTAGTCCTTTCCTCATGTACTAGTACATTCAAAGTACTGATCACATACTTTTCTTTGTGCTATGTTGTCTTATAATAAGTTCGGACGTACAATTCACTAAGCATTCTTAGACAGATTAGCATTCTCCCAGCAGCAGCAGTGGTGATCTCTCATCCATCGAGGACGATGTTTTTATTTTAATTATTTACAATAATTACTTTTATGTCAGTCAATCGGAGGTTGTTGGGGGCCTGTCCCATCAACTCCTCTTATTAGAGGCTTTTAGATATTTAGACTAGATGTTCAAACAGTATATTTATTTTTCAGATGTCATCAATTGTCTTTCAGACATGTTATTTATATTCAGATATGTATTCCATTTTTTATTATGTTTCATCAGTTTATCTTTCGTACATGCTATTTCAATATCCATTTTAATCAGTGCTTTCAGCAGGTACCAGTACATGGGTTATCTTGGGGTCACTTGTGGCCTTAAGTACCGTGTTGCGACTAGGAGATAGCCTCGGGTCATGATATTTATGCTTTACTGATGACTTTCTTATCTTGACTAGAGGTGAATTGGAATCTTTATTACTTTTAAAATTTAAATTTGACATGTTCTCTGAGGCTTCAGGTTTAAGGACAAATATGGAAAAGAGTCAAATATATTTTAGAGGGGTGAAGATTCGTGTTCAAAGTAATATATTGCAAGCTACAGGCTATGAGAGGGGTGAAATACCTTTTTAGGTACCTAGGTGTCCCATTATCTAGAAGAGGCTCACTTTAAAAAAATGTAAGCCTCTTATGGAAAATATCATAACAAGAATAACCAACTGGATGGATAAATGTCTCACTTAAGCTGGTAGATTGCATCTTATCAGATTTGTCTTATTTGGAGTGTTATAGCTTTGGTCACAATTGTTCTTGATTCCTAAGAAAGTAATCAAGATGATATAAACAAGTTTTAGGAGCTACTTATGGTCAGAAGAAGCGGGTATTACTGAAAAAACACTAGTGGCATAAAAGAAGGTACGCTTGCTAAAACATGCAGGAGGCCTAAATATTTTAAATTTGCAAAGCTGGAACGCTGCTATTATACGTAAGTTGTTAAAGGGCTTTAAGCCAGCACAAGGAGAAATTATGGATCACTTGAGTTCATTATTATTTTTCACAATCCAAAATAGAGTGCGTGATGGCACCTATTACACCCTATTACAGTTAAGCCTATCCCAATCCAGGACTCAAATAATTAAATAAATCAAAAGTGGAAGAAGAAAAATAAAATAAATTCCCAAAATATAAAAAAGTAGTAATAATTTCTGTAATGATCCTTGCATTGAAATTTAAAATTTTCTATAATTTGACCATTCTACCCTTCTTAGTAGTTGCTACATATTAATTTTGGGGTATGGGGATGGTTGGCATGACTCTCAAGGTTTTTGGAAGGGTTTGAGGTTATTTTGAGGCTTTAAGAGCCAATAGTTGAATTTGGTCAATATTTCTTGATTCGGGTGCCGAATGTCAATTTGGATTGCACCAACAAATTTGAAATGTCGAATTTCGGTTAGTAGCAGGGTTGGATTAGTTTTGGAACCTTTATATCTCATTTCTATTCTCCGTTTTAAAAATAGTAAAAAGAGGTTTCGGGGGTTAATTTTGTGAAAGCCATTCTTTTTTTGAAAAGCCGACACTGCTATTGAGTCCAGAACGTTGAATTTATCCTAGTAGAATTATTGGTTTAGTTCTATGAAATCTTGAACAATACACGAGGGTCCATTCGAAGAATTTTGTCTTATGCCTTTGCTAGTTTTCGATTGTCATCTGGTGCATGCCCCTTTCCTCTTCGTATTCGCCGATCTCTATTATCCCTACCTTTATGTTCGCATCCAGAGGCTCACGTTCACGAAAAATTATGCCATTTTTTCTTTACGTTTATTGCCAAAACCTATATTCGCAAAGGTCCGGGTTGGGCAACCTCGCGATTGAGACCAAGGGCCCGCGTTCCCGCAGTCTAATGACCTAGATAGATTAAACACCTTCTTTTCAGCCCCAAATCATATTTTCTCTATATTTGGATTTCTAGAGCTAGGATTAAGGTGATTTCAAAGGGATTTTCACAATTTCTTTTATGGGTAAGTTTTCAAATTGTTATTTTATCATTCTCCGATGATTTCATTTTTAAAACAACTCAAATTCGTGATTTGAAATGTGTTTTTGGGGTTTTGCCCGGTAAATTATTAAATGAGTATTTCTTCGATTTGAGGTCCAATTTCTACTCAATTTCGCGTGGGTTTTCAAGTATATACTCCTCTTGATATAAAAATTAATATTCTTAAATAAAATTTTGTTTACCATTTATTTTGGACTTTTTTTTCAAAACCGTTTTGGATTTGTCTTAAATAGGATCAATACGGGTATCATTAGCTTTCTTCTGACCTGTAGATATCATTTTTGAGTAGATTAGATGAATTTGGTGATGATTCAAGGGAGTCAAGCTTCCGGCTGAGGCTGCAAACGATATTTGGAATTGTGGATCTTCATTTAAGGCAAGTTGAGATGTACCTTGACTTTTTTCAAAGTGCTTATTTATTATATGCCTATTTGTATGGATTCTTATATTTTTTTTAGAATTAGAGGTCCCGCTTAGGTGATATGGCGAGCATTTCTGTGGGTACTAGAGTCTTTGATGGTTTGTACTTAGATAAATGCCTATTTTAGTTAGTTTTTCTGCTTGTAAGTACCTCTAGGATAGATTGTAAATGGATAACTTGGTGTTCTTGAATAATTGATAGGGATTACCTATATTATTAGCTTGTATCATACTTGGTTACTTTCTAGAGGATAGGTTATTCTTACCTTGTTATGCAATGATTGAGGTTAGTAAGAACTTAGAGTATAAACGAATTTGTATTAGTTGATGAGACCTAGTGTATGAAATAATCTGCGTTTGGATAGATCCACTATATATTGCAGTTGGGTGTGCTATTTATTTTGTGTTGCCCATGTGGGGCTTATGTGAACAAATTTATGAACATGAGTAGCTACTTGTAATCCTTTTCCCAAGTAGGGGGCTTATATGTATATTGCATGTTGATTTGAGAGGATATACTATTGTGATGCCCGAGTGGGGGCTTGACTTGATGTTATTGGTCATATTTGTGCATTAAAATGCTTTATCTATCATTGTGTCACTCGAGTGGGGGCTTGATGTGACATTGTAGGCTTTTTTTGAGCATTTAATTACATTATCACTATAGTGATGCTCGAGTGAGGGATTGGAAATAATATTATTGATGACTACATGACTATTTATTATGGTGGTGCCAAGTAAAAATTGAAAACATAAATTATTGATACATCAAGTTGATTATGAGCGCAGTTATGCATATATTAAATGGATTTTTATCTTTATACTGATTATTTGTGAGCATTACATCCTCATATGACACATGCATATTCATGAGACATTTGTACCACTAGGAAACACTATTTTTTAAAAAGAAAATGAGACATTTTTAAAAACCCTTTGTCGAGGTCATTTTCCCGCAAGGTGGATTGTGATATATTTGAAACCCTTGGTCGAGGTCATTTATTGGTAAGGTTGATTGAGATTGAGCTATGATATATATTATATGGATTGCGAACCCACATGGGTCCTACCTGGTAGATAGGAGCTCAGTGGGTGTATACTAAAAGTCATGTGATGACTTTCACGATTCATCATTATCCTTCCATCATCATTTCATTGCATTGCATCATTTTTATTGTAGAAAATTACTTGGTTTGGTTTGCTACTGTATTCACATTTACTTTGGTATTGTATTTTCATCACAGAACCTTGTTTGTGATATTTTGTTTGAGCATTCATTTCATTTCATTACATTTACTTATATCATTTTTTACTGATATAGAGGTTGGAATATTATGAGACGTGGAGTATGGTTGAGGCTCGATAAGACAGATAGATATGCAGTCCCTATTGGTTGTATGAGATACACTCGTATATATTTTCACTCTCTTCCTATTTTCATCCCATATTACTTGATTTTTATTTATTACGCCCAATATACCTTATTAGTAAGTCTTCTTTATAAATTGCTTCCCTTATAGATTGATTATGGAATTAATAACATTGAATCACCTAGATTGACGTACCTCCCTATTTCTATCAATATATTGACCGTTGTGTTGGGTTACACTGATAGGAAGGAATGGTGGACTTGTGGGATTTAAATTATCGGGGAAACTTGGGTAGTTGGGGTGGTGGTTCTCGCCATCTATTTATATTTGGGTCGGTTATCAATGATGCTTGTTGAGTATATGTGGTTTCATACTGACCCTTGCTTTATTTTTCCTTTTTCTTATTTTTTCTGTACCCCATGTAGGTATGGGCTCGATTGGTAGATGGTAGATGGTATTTCGTCGGAGTTGACATTTTGGAGATCGAGGTAGTGGTTGATGGACTTCGTAACATTCTGGATCTCTCTATTTATGTCTTATGTTTATTTCGCATCAAAGACATTTTAGACGTTTATTATTATTAGTTGAATCTGTATAAAAGCTTGTACTAATGACAATCGAACTTGGGATGTATCTTATAAACATGCATCTCGTATATGTATATATTTGAGATTATTCATTCTTCTATTTCCGTTTCTTTCTCTTTAAATGTGATCTTTGGGATGGTTAGGCTTACTTGTCTGGTGGGTTTGACAAGTGCAATCACGTCACCATTTTGGGTCGTGTCAATTTCATAGTTACATCCCAAGTCTGGTTGTCACTTGTAAGATCCTCTAAATATAGAATGATATCAATACTAAAGTATCTTAAATGTGGAAAATAAGCACACGATAAAATAGTAGAGATTTGGGTAGGCTTCGAAGTTTGATAGCCACTACCTCGATCTCTGCAACATTAAAGAAAGAACACAATATATGAACTTCTACTAGTCCAGTACCTGCACGAGTGTAGAAAAATAAGAAAAAGGAAAGAAAATCAAAAGTGAGTACGAAACACGCATAATTAACAAGCATCATCAATAACCAACCCTAATCCAAAAAAGACGGCGAGAACCACCATCCCAACTACCCAAGGTTCGCCATCAATCTACAAGTAGCAAAATACACCATCTCATCCTAATAGGTTATACCAACACAATAGTCATAAGAATACTAATATACAGGGTAGGCTAAATAATCCGAGTGAGTCAATACTAGTCATTTTTATGATCAATAAGCAAAAGGAAGTCATTATAAAAGAGACTTACTAACACAGCATACCGGGCTCAATTATCATGTTCAACCAATAATCTGGAATAAAGTAGTGAGAGTGCATATTTATATTTATATCATGCTTCTAATAGGTGTGACTACATGTCTCACTAATCAAGCCATAGCCATACCCCACCTTTTATAAATATCTCAACCTGTCAAATCAACCAAAAGTCATATAATATGATGTAATATAATGAAACGAATGCAGAATATACAATGTCATAAACAAGGTTCAATGACGATAACTAACTACAAAGTAAACACTCAAACACAATATCAAGCCATACCATGAAAAGCAATGAAATGTAATGCAAATGATACAATGCAATGTAGTGATGATGGTGGGACATTTCATATACACCTTCCAAGCCTTAGTGCTTTAGGACAGGACCCATCGGGGGTTCACAATCCATATACTCTTATAATCTAAATCTCATATCTCAATCAACTTTACCAACACATCCCTCGATATAGGCATTTAATAAAGTGTCTCATTTTTTTACAAAATTAATATTTCTCAATCAACCATTCTAGCACATCCCTCGGTATTGGTGTTTTATAAAATGTCTTAGTGGTACCAAATCTCATGAATATGTATGAATGAAATGAGGATGTAATGCCCACAATCAATCAGTATGAAGATAATAATCAATTTAATACAAGTATAAATGAGTTGAGAATCAACTCAATATAACAATAATTCATGATATATGCCCTCACATGGCACCACTGAAATAAATAGTCATGGAAGACATCAATAATGTCATGTCCAACCCCTCACTCGGACATCACTATAATGATAATGCAAATTTAATGCTCAAATAAAGTCTATAATATCATGTTAAGCCCCCACTCTGGCGACACAATAATAAATAAGGCATGTTAGTGCACAAATAAGGCCAATAATATCAAGTCAAGCTCCCACTCAGGTGACACAATAGTAAATAATTTGTCAAGTCAAAAACACTATTCAAATAGGCCCCCACACGGGCAACACAAAAATTAATAACAATCTAAATAACAATATATCATGAAACTACCCAAACCTAGCTTGTTCCATACAATAAGTCTCATCTTTTCCAATGATGACATCATTAGACAAAAATCCTAAAAGGAAATCTACAAGTTAATTATATGCTTTAATAAGAGATACTAAACTTCAATCATCACATCAACTACTATAAGTCAATTTATATTCAAGTACTTTTCTAAATCTCAAACATTCTATTAAATAACAATAATAACATAATTATCTCCTAAAAAGTCACTAAACATCCCAATCATTACGTCAAAGTACACTAAACAAGATTAATATTAGGTATTCACTATCAATATTATTCAAGATTAATGAACTAACTTTCTACAATCTATTCCATGCATAATCACAAGTAGCACGACTAGCTAAGATAAGCAACTACATGATTACGATCCATCAAAAGATTTCGGTACCCGCAGAGATGCTCGCTATTTCACCTAAGCTAGAACACCAATCCTAAGTAATTCACAAAACACAAATAAACAAACACACAACATATAAACACTTCAAAAAAAGTCAAGGTACATCTCAACTTGCCTTTAAGAAGATTCTCAAGCCAAAACTCAGTCCAAAACATCAACTGAAAGTTTTACTCCCTAGTATCATCACCAAAAACGTCCAACCTTATCAAATATAACATTTATAAGTCAAAAGTAGTCGATCAATACATACGTCGATATATTTTGGTTTCGAGTAAAAAATTGCTCCAAAAACTATTTTCGAAAATACAAGGATAAAACTATGATTTTATTTAAAAATATCGTTCTCCATGACTATAGGAGTCTAAATCTAAAAATCCAAGTGAAATTGAGTAGAAATCATCCTTTAAATTGAAGAAAACTCATTTTATAATTCATTGGGTAAAACTACCAAAATCATGTTAAATCAAGGATCTGAAGATGAATTTGTGAAGAAATTAATGAGAATTGATAAAACAAAAGTTTAGCTATTTAGCCATAGAAGAATTCTCAAAGCCCCCTTTGAAATAACCCTAAACCAAGGTTCTAAGCTCTAAAGATGTAAAAAGTATGGTTTGGACCAAAAAGGGAATTAAATTTGTCCAGGTCTCATTTTGCTTTCATAAATGTGAAGATGCCTGACCTGGACCTTCATGAACATGGGATTTTAGCCGCGAATGGGAAGAAGGAAACTGACCTGTCCCACTATTAATGCTTTGTGATTGTGGTACCCTTGTAATAATTGCGAAGGAGTAAGTTGTTCTTTACGAATGCGGTGTGGAGATCGTGAATGTAAAGTGAGGGATACCTGTGCTTCACAAACGCGACAGAGGAGGTCACAATTGTGAAGTAGGGGAACCTACACTAGATGTCATTAATGTGCTGATGGTTGTTGGTCCAAAAATCCTTCGATTGGACCCTTAAGATTCGTTTGGGACCTTGCAAAATAAATGACTAATAAAAATAGGCTAATTTCAATGTTCCAAACTCAATCGACCCATTGGATTTTTAAAAAGAGACAATTTACAATGAATTGGCCCCTGGGACCATTTAGGCTAAAATTTAACTAGTTTTTGCTTAAGAGGTCAAACTACAAAATAAAGGCTCAAGACTGGAAATGACTATGCTGCTAACCCACAATCGACGTTTGGATCTAATGGAACTATCAGAATCACCATCCAAAGTTTGAATGATAATATGTTGATTAAAGTTAAAATAATCTCTTAAAAGGATAATCAAAGCCACACTCCAAAAATCACTCCTGAATGCATCGAATCATGCAAATCATTCCTACAACTCATAAATGATATAACACAACAATAGAAAAGGATAAAATGGTCAAAACATAGAAAATTCTAAAAATTTATAATGAGGGTCATTATAATATCCATCACTAAGATTCACATTCATCCTCAAACGTACAAGTAACAAAAGCATCAAAATCGTCAAAGGATAGAAAATACCCTCGGAACTCAAGCAAGCACTCCCAAGAAGAGTCACAATACTAGAACTACAGTCTCACTATAGAGCCAAATATCTACCCCACAATGACTCACAAGGTCACAACACTAACATCTAAAGCCAAATTTCTCAATGAAGCAGAGTTCTTTTATTTTGAACTTCCCCTATACCAAAAAACTGGGTTGATCAAGCTAGAAGTTTTGAACATACCCGACTAATCTAAACTTGTCAAAGACACCACAAGACTCTTGCACCATAAAACTAAAAATCACCCTCAGACCCACAATATGCTAAGGAACCTATGAAGTCCAATAACCACCCATCGAATTACTGAATCAACTTACTCAAGACCGATATAATATTTGTCGAATCAGACAATACTATATCCTTAAACTAAAGAAACTAGGCTCAAAACCGATATCAATGCCACATAAAACCTCAAGAATAACACTTAGCATACTTAAAACACTATACTATAGTCATATCCTTAGGTTTAACCCTTTTGAGGCAACCGAGAATTATCATAAGACTCTATATACCATAGAAATAAAACCCCTAGTTGACACCCAAATTCTCCAGTAACTCATCACCAAACCCATGCCGTCCTCAATACCCAAGTAATATCAAACAACCCAAAGTCCTCAATAATCTGGTAGAACGAAAAACTTCTTCGATTATACACATGTAAGAAACCCATCATATCAAAGATAATTAACCCATAGAAGAAGTGCAATACCCATTATAATTCATCGAGATGACAAAATCACAAAATCAAATGTCGCACCAAAATGATAATGATGAACAAGAACCATATACACTTACTTTACAAGCACTCTATGACATATATGAGATTTTGGTATAATAATGAGCAGGATATCAAATATGAGTTGTATATACACACGAGGGAGTTACATGAACAAAACATATACAACATAACACTACATGATGTCCATGAAGCATTTAGTCAATTTAACACGCTATACTACGAAGGACTAGTTGGCATAGGGCCCAACATACCCAACTAGAGACCTGTACATATAATAAAAAATACTAGACATAGATTGGCTCTAGAGAAAGATGAAGCTCACCAAAATATAAACTGAAAAGGGCAATAGGGCCTAACGTGGACGTCTGCAATCCTGAGGATCTAAGCCTACATCAAAATAACATGGTGTCCCCAAGACGTCAGTACATAAACAACATGTACTAGTCTAGAAGCAGATAGAATAATAGCTTGACAAGTTCAGAAGCTCATATGAATCAATTATGAAAGTGAAAGAAGTATGAGCAAATAAATAAGACATATACGACATGAAACTGTAACCTATGCACCAACTTTATTTGTTCATCAAATAATGTCCATGAAAGTGTTCATTATAATATAGAGCTTATAATTTAACTAGGTGATGTATTTAACCTATATGTAATACAAATGATCATAAGATGGCCTACCGAAGGCAGTCTAAGACAAGTACAAAACATATGTTTCTCAAATACTCATTGCTATATTTTCATATGTAAAACTATAAACGTAGTCTGATACAAAGTGTGCCCCCATCAGGGCTTACTATGAGGGTCTGCTTATAGTCCATATATTCCAGATGTTGGATCGAGTCAGGGGGAACTAGTGAATGACGTTCCAGCTGACTCTAAATACAAAGGACGCCACAAAGACGGGTATGCCCCAATGTTTGGGCTCACTATAATGATCTCTCGATCCTGTGCATAGAATCACGTCGAGCGGATATGCCAAGAAAAACCTATGTACCCTCCCATCATTAATATTTATTAATAGTGCCTTAAAGGCCTATAACATGTGACTTATGGTAATGGTCATTTATCAAATACATGCAAGTGCAACTATGCTATTGTTATTTACTTTTATTCACAACGTCTGACATATATACCATGTGGCCTAAGAATTTTAAGTAAATAAACTTACGATAATATGGAATATTATGAAGACTTGACATAGAGAGATCAAGATGGATACTTATAATCTTGATAATAAAACAAGGGAGCAATATAAGACGAATAAATATTCTATTATCATATTTTATGAGAACTGAATTAGCATTGATAAAAATGAGCACATAACATAGGGTGGTGCCTTAATGGAGAGGGAAGGTTTTGCGTTACACACCTTAGTGCTTTACTAGCTACGATAGTATTTCGAGCCTCAAACAGTTCAACCCGCTATAGTGTAATTTTATCCTTCCAACACTAATTCAAGCTATTCAATAGGCAATCCACTAGCTACATAGATAACATATACATCCATCAATGATCCGTAGATTCATTAATAATTTATTTTGATTTTCTTCACTTATACCCAAAATTAATTGAATTTCTTAACAAGAATCCAGAATGAATTCTTTAATTTTTGACTCATAGAATCCAATAGATAATCCTCCCAACTGAAAGAAATTTAAAAATCCCATTCTTATCACAATTTTAGCCTTTTCCTTTTCCTCAAGAACCTTAATTAAGCAAACCCACTTCAAGAGCTAGTACTAAGATTCAAATTAACTATCTCCAAATACTTATCCATATTAAATTCAAGAAAGGGGGTATAGAATTTTCCTCTTGGAATTCAATTCCAATTAGTGATTTCTCTTGGAATTCAATTCCAATTAGTGATTTTATAAATCAATTCTTGAAATATCTTGAGGTTGCCACAAAATCCTTTAGCGTATATGCTCCTTAAGGACATAAATGTCCCTCCTCCATCATATTCCCCTGCTTGATTTCTTACAATTATTTTTCCCTTGTTGATATCATAAATGAAAGAAGAAAACAGAGGAGTAACGAGTTTGTTTCCTTGAAACCAATTCCAGTGAACTACTAATACTCCCTCTTTTCAACTTATTACTATTTTAAGGAAATTACATAGAAAATGGTCCCCACCTATCCACACTATTAATAACAAACATAAAAATATATAAGGAGGTTTCACTTAACTATTTTATCCTAATAGGCTTCCAACATTGAGATAAATTATTATACAAACACTACTCTTCATAATCTTAGTGTTATGATTCTCTTTACTATTAACTTAGATTCAAAAATTTCTAAGATGCCACATCAAAAGTCGAGTAAGTCACCTTTATACTCCTCATAAGCCATTGAGGAACTACACTGTCAGGAATTTAAATTTTTTTAACTCGAACTCATTGATAAGTTCTGAATATTTCAAAATTTCTTATGTGCAAGTTTCTTATCTATTTTCCAACTCAATTCCCATTCAGTATTCTTTAAAACTAGAGCCATGAAATAATAATACTCTAACTCACAACTCATGAGAAAAATATCATTAAGCTACTTAACTTCTAAAGTAATAAATGCTAAAAACTAGGTATCTTTTATTTTTAAACTCCTTTCAAATCAAAAGCAAGTATCTTTATAAGTCGAAGTCCTTCAAGTCTAATCAAGGAGTGTTTCAACATCCATAAGACTGTTCATCCAAGAAAAGTCAATTACTAAAGAAGTAACAACCACAGGTAAGTACTCCAGAAAATCTTCCCTTATCTTACTAAAATCCTTTAATTGCACTATTTCAAAGTTAGTCGTTATCATAAATATGATCCAACACAAAACCATCTTGCACAATCTAATTAGTATCACTAGTCATCCCATGAAGTCGGTCTCATCATCAATGCGCTAACGCATACCACAAATATACTGATCTGATCTTGTAAAACAAACTAACTGATGCACGCACACTACCGCTAACACTTGCATCTAATCCCATATGATTTTACCACTTGTAAATTTCCTTTATTAACAACTCGCCATCCTAATAATTGCATCACTTTCTCGATCCCAACTGATATCACCACCCTCAAGTAAACATCTGAATTAATTTTTATAATCTAAATATACCAATACCTACCATCAATCAAACCACTAATCCACAATATAACCATTAAGGAGATTATACCATATTACATAAGAATCCACAATACTTATAGAAATTGAATCCAATTCAGTGATATACTCTAAATAAGCCACAACATATGATTTGTACACCCAATCCACCACTAAAGTATCATCTATAGGGTAGCAATTTCAGTAGACCTAACAAAAACTCATGTTTATACTAAAACTCAATAGTCAATAAAATAAGCACACAGAAGAATATAGAGCTATAACCAAACACAACCAAGACAGATCAAAGAAATACCAAAATCATACCTATGGCCGTTGGACCAGAAACTCCCACCTTGAGTCCATTTAGGAAACACAATATGGATTCCTATCATCTTCCTATGTAACTGATGAAGTATCTCACTGTCTGCACTGTTGTCCAAACCCACCTATAGGGCTCAGTACCCCCATATACGAAGCAACCTAAGAAAGTAGGAGACTGCTAAACTAGGTTTGAAGGACATGAATAACCACCAAGATCTAACTATCTCCAAGTATAACCATGAGGATCCTGACCTCTACTCTGAATATTGCTACCGTCATCAAGCCTATAGAGTATCTGACCCATCAGTCTCTCATATATCCACTCAAAATCCTCTAAAATTCTTAAGAAAAATAATCCCATGAAAGAGAAGGTGACCCAACTGGTCTACTATAATACCCTGTACTTTTTCCTAGCTTAAATTCGTTCTTAGAATATTAAGGGATAGCTTCCAAAATAAATAATATTTATTTTATATGGTATTTTCAAGATTTTGACTTTTCATTGGGTGGAAAATTGAATAAGCTTTCCATCAATACCAAATTTGCCTAAATCCGACACTCGGTGTAGGAGTTATGACATTTTTAAGTTGACAGTGTGTTACCTGGACTCTCAGCGCATCGCGGAGCTAAGTAAATTGGCAGTTGTCAAATTCCAGTGAGACTTCGCGATTCCACCACATCGTGGAGGAGTCCCATTTCACATTTTTCAATTTCCAGCAAGCCTACGCGATAGTGGCGCGTCGCGCCAGTGGCCAAAATTGCAAAACTATAGCTTCACGTCGCAGAGAAAGCCCAGTTCCCACTCGTCCTTTTCCAATGAGCCACCACGATTGTGGCGAGTCGCGGTGGTCAGCCAAATTAGAATTTTTGGTCATTTTTCCAGTTTCATTTGGGAGTTTAAAGAGGGTGTTTTGGTCAATTCCTAAGCCCCCAAATCCGTCCAAACACACGATTTAACCCTATTACAAGACTTCTATGCTTATGTTCATCAAAATTTCTCTCAACCAAAATCCTAAACTTCATCATTCAACTTCAAGAATTCCAAAGATTCCACCATTGTTTTCCCAAATCAGTTCAAGATTTAAAGTTCCCAATTCAAGAACACCAAGAATTATCATTCAAGAGCACAAATAAAATCTCAAAAGCAAGCTTGTTCATCTAGTTCATCATCCAAGGTATGTGAGGTTTGAACAAGGATAATTCTTTCATCCTTGTGCCCAAAACTTTATTTTTATTATAAATTTACTACAATTTATATGATTTCCCATGAATTTCAAGTTAGGGATTATACCCATTATCATTATTAGCAAGATTATGAGATTTCCCATGATTTAAAAGTTGAATCACATGATTATATTTATATTTCCATGCATATTGTTGAGATTTCCGGATTTTAAGATGATTTATGAATGTTTACATTACCAAGTATGAATTTTGAGATGTTTTAACATGAGATTGATGCTTGGGTCATTAGGCCTCATTTAAGATTGTTATTTCGAGATTATTTGTGCCATAAGCACCCTCAGATGAGATTATTTAAATATTTTGATAAAGATTTGACCTTTTGGTCCTAAGCTAAGATATGAATCCAATTTGTTCAGATAACTTGAGATTTAAAGAAAGAAAAGCATAATTGGTTTTCTTGTAAACCCTTGTTCTAGTTTTAAAGTTGATTTCTTAAGATTTTGAGTATAAGAATGAGAGTGGTATTTAGCACCGAGTTGGGTATGATTCCAAGGTTTCATACCCCAGAACTACGTGCCACCGTAGGTACAGATTATCAGATTATTCCCACTTCTACGTAGATGACTCAGATTGTGATAACTCAGATTAGATTGTTCTATTCCGATGGCAAGGGTAGAACAACCCTACCTAACGGGGGACAGTCGTGGGACTCCATGGATACTCACATGGTGTATTGTCGGTTAGAAGAACCTCCCAATAGATGTCCTCCACTCTTCAACAGTCTATTGATTTAAAGATTTAAGATAAAAACATATGTTTTGGAAGTTATGGTTTCAAGATTTTAAGCCCTAAGATAAGGTATTTTTCAGATTTTAGAAAACTAAGTGTAAAGGCTCACAATTTTTACTCAGATTATACTTTACAGAAAGATAAGAGTTACAGATTTCAGTTTTTAGATTTAGACTTAGAAGTGAGTCCTTTCTACAATTAGATAGCATTATTTAAAGACAGAGTATTATCACAACTTTTAGAACTAAATGTTATGGCTTACTAGATTTACAAGTAGGATTTGTTTCTCATGATTATTATTTTCAGTATTTCAAATATTCCAGCTTATGTGAGTCATTTATATTTAGCATGCATTGTTTTACAAACTATGATGATAATATGATGTTTTACTTATGCATTTCACCCCCATATACTCAGTACATTCTCAAAGTATTGATCCACATATATGTCTATGTGCTACATTGTCTCATAATGTAGGTATCAGTTCAGTTGTAGCACGCATACCCTATTCAGACAACTTGCAGATTTCAGTCAGAAGATGATGAGTCCTCCTATTTTGGGGACTTAAGTTAGATGTTATTTATGTATTTTATTCTCTCATGTATTGATTAATGATAGTTAGAGTCGCGTTCCATCTACCTATAGTCAGTATAGTATAGGCTTCACAGATGTCAGTTAGAGTCAGTTATGTAATTTCAGTCCCTCTTTCATACTTTATTTGAATGTAAAAGTTGTATTGATATTGTATTTTCCCAGATTCCATCATTATTATGTTTTCGCACAGTAATCTCAGTCGTTTTATACATATTATTCAGTTTCTTAACAATATGCCAGTTCATGGGTTAACTTGGGATCACTTGGGGTCCTAAGCACCATGTGATGTCTCGGGACAGATTTTCAGGGCGTTACATCTACTCTCTATCAGGCCGATCCAAATAACTGAAAAATAGGGAAACTACTCTATTAGAATCCACCAAGACCAACCTATGAAACCTCTCATGGCAACTAAGTAAGAAGATATAAGCATTAATATTAGGATCTCCATCGAATTGAGGAGGATCTGTCCTTATAAATTACACAAACCTACTCAGTCCATTTATGGACATAAAGGGTAAGGTCACTAGATGTGGACCAATCCCTGGTAATACCTTATCAATGCTAGGAGAATCTGTAGCAGTCGAATGTGAACCTGGAGTTAAAATCCCTGAAGTAGCATGTCAAATCAAAGTAGGAGCCACCCTCTGAAGGAAACCCCACACTCGTACCAAATGATCTTCAAGCATAGGTATGATCGCAGGCAATTTCTACTCTTAGCCTCAATCCCTCTAACTAGATGACCCAACATCACTAGCAAACTTAGAACCTAAAGTAGCGCTCCTAGCCTGACCTCTAATTGGTATTGATGTCCCAATCCAACTTCTACCCCTACTATGTACAAAAGTCACAAGTACTAAATTTCTTTAAAGAAGAACACACTCACCATCTATGAGAGAGTGAATAAGAGGTTTTGGTGTTATACAAAGCAGTGAATGCACGTCACAGAACGAAGAAATAAATTCTCCTAAAGTCATGTGGACTTTCGAAGATATATAACAAATGTGTCTGCACCAATCCGCTAGACTCAACTTATACTAATGAGGCCAAAGAAACTGAGGCTCTAATACCAATTTATAGTGACCTAAAATAGAGTGTGTGATGACACCTATCACACCCTCTGGTATAGGTAATCCTATACATCCCAAGACTCAAATAATTAAATAAATTAGAAGCTGGAGAAAAAGAATAGAACAAATCTCCAAAATATATAAAGAAAAAGTAATAATTTCATGGATGCATCCTAAGTTTGACTATCACTAGTACGAGCCTCTAAATACATAATGATATAAATACTAAAGTATCTTAAATATGGAAAATAAATACAAGATAAAATAGAAGAGTTTTGAGTAAGCTCTAAAGTCTGACAACCACTACCTCAATCTCGGTATCCCCAAAGGAAGAAACACAATCTATGAACTGCTACTAGGCCCATTACTTGTACGGGTTGAAGAAAAATAAGAAAAAGGAAAGAAAATCAAGAATAAGTATAAAACACGTGTACTTAGCAAGCATTGTCGATAACCAACCCTAATCCAAAGTATTGACAGAAACTACCATCCCAGCTACCTAATGTTTCCCATCAATTTACTATCGGCAAAATACACTACCCCATCCTAAAATGTTATCCCAACACAGTAGTCATAGGAACATCAATATGTAGGGTAGGCTAAATAATCCAAGTGAGTCAACACTTTTCATTTTTACGATCAACAAGTAAAAAGAAGTCATTAAAAGGGTGACTCACTAATAAAGTATATCAGACTTAATTATCATGTTCAACCAATAATCTGGGATAAAGTAGTTAGAGTGCATAATTATATGTACATCATGCTACCAATAGGTGTGATACTACATATCTTACTAATTAATCCATAGTCATACCCCATGTCTCATAAATATCTCAATTCCCAAATAAATCAAAAGGTGGTAAAATATGATGTAATATGTTGAAATGAATGAAGAATATACAATATTATAAACAAGGTTCAATAGAGATAACTAACTATAAATTAAGCACTCAAAACACAATATCATACCATACCAAGGAAAGTGATGCGATGCAAATAAGATAATGCAATGTAGTGATGATGGTGAGATATTTCGCATACATCTTTCAAGCCTTAGAACTTTAGGAAATGACCCATGGGTGGTTCGCGACCCATATATTTTAATAACCTCAATCTCATTTCTCAATCAATCTTATAGGCACATCTCTCGGTATAGACGTTTTATAAAGTGACTCATTTTTTTATAAAATCAGTATTTCTCAATCAACCATATGGCACATCCTCGATGGGAATTTTATAAAGTGCCCTCAGTGGTACCAAATCTCATAAATATGTATGCACGAGATAAGGATGTAATGCTCACAACCAATCAACATGAAGACAAAAATCAATTTAATATCGATATAAATGATCTGAGAATCAACTGAATATAACAATAATTCATGATATAATTCCTCACATGACACCACTAGAATAATTAGTCATGTAAGACATCAATAATATTATGTCTAGCCCCTCACCCGGGCATCAATATAATGATAATGCAAATTTATTAACTCTTAATGAATTCATAATCCTTATGAATGGTGTATTTAAAGCAGTATACACTTGATGAATTCACCTATATGGAAGTGGAATGAGTTCATTCCTATGATCTTTGGCCTAGTCTCTAGAGCTCGCATGAATAACCTGGCACGTGCATGGCCTATTGGTGCAAAACTGCATTGAACAGTAAAATTATTGTCAAAATGTGATTAATAAATTTTCTAACTCACACTAAGAGTTATCAGTTCATAGAAATATTATATTTTATCAGTAATTCTGTAAGTTAAATTTTATCAATCTAAGTTTCGTTCATAGTCCAAAAGGCACTAAGCCTATTGAGTTTTGATCATATAAAGTCCAACAAATTTTAAGCCTTTTTTCAAAATTATTTTAAAATATACGAGGGATTGATGAATATTTTAAAATAAATTAATGGGTATTAGAAATTTACTTTGTGAGAAAGAAAAAATATTTATTTGAAATAAATATAAATATTAATATGTGGTCCTCAATTTCCATATGCGCAATGTAAGTACTTGGAGGGCATGATACTTGTTGGCCAAGCACTTTGCAACCACCTTAAGTTTACTGCCAAAGGCTATTCTATAAATAGCATGCACTTTGGATTGAATATAGCAAGAAACTCCTTTTTTTCTCTCTTAGGGGTCGTTTGGTTTGCAAAAAAAATTATATCGGAATTAGTTATGCTGGGATTAGATGTCATAGATAAGTTATTCTAGTATTATATTTTAATGGTTGTTTGATTTGTGGTACTAAAAATAACATGTAGTGCATTGTTTGTAAAAATATATTGTTTGTTTACTAAAATACCCTTCGCAATATTTAGCTTAATTATCTTCCTTCATATTACATCATACAAAAGAAATTAAAAAGTTACTATTTTTTTTTTAACTTTATTAGTTTCTTTTTCCTAAAAATATATGTTAAGAAATTTATGTTGATATTTCTTAAATGTGTATGAAGCTCTAATACTTCATGTTAAATTACTTATTTTGTTCTAAATTCCATAAAATATTGATAATCTCATTTTTTGTTAAAAAAACTCATCATAAAAAAATGTGAAAAAGAATTACTCTCATTTTTCATTATTTAGTATCATTAATATTTGGAGAGTCGAATTGTATTTTTTTTAAAAAATAAATTTTCAAATATTTTTAGCTAAATATAATTTTTTTTTTAATTTAATAATTAAGCATGTATTAAGTTAGAAAAGGAATGTTAACATACTTTAATAACTTGTCCATGATAAATTTGTTAGGAAAAATGAAAATCTATATATGTGTGAAATGAAAATATAGGGTTTGAGGGTACTTTTGTCATTTTATATTTTATACCAAGGATAACTTAAGTTGGGATAATAATCCCACCATATCTATGGATAACTTATCCCCGGACTAATTATTAGTCCCGGGATAAGGTATCCCAAATATTAACAACCAAACGAGTGCATAAATTTTTTATCCCGGAATTATTATTTTATCCCAAAATTATTTACATTAATACCGTAAACCAAACGGCCCTTAATATATACACTCAATATCCTATCTTTCTCCTCATTCCCTCTATCTCTTCCTCCCATTGTTTCTCCTCTTTATCTTTTACCTAGTTCTTCATTTTGGTTTCTTTAATTAATCCCCTAGTTAAAACTTATTGGCTTTATAATTAATTTTGTCGATTCCTGTACTGATTAATTAGGAAAGATTTATATGATTATAATACCCTCTAGTTAATTAGAGAAGACTTGTTTAATCCTCGGGAAACAATTCACACTGCTGAAGTAGTTTCTTAGGATAGTGCCTAGTACGACTCAAGTATTATATTTATATATTACTTAAAATATTATACTAGAAATAATTATTTATATTTCAACATTATATTACTAATATCATTATCGTAATATTACTATTTTGCTATTAATATACCAACTTTATAGAGATACTTTTGGTAACAAGAAATTTATATTATTCTTATAATTTATTCATATCATTATATTTATGTAATATCGTTAAATTTTATTGCTCTATTTTCATAGTAATATGTTGTGTTTTAATATTTGGTATTATTATCTTGTTAATAGTAAAATATTATTATCATTGAGGTATTTTGCATTATTACCCAACAATCTAGGAAACTATGGCAAGTAATAATAGTAAATCTAAAACCAATACCCATGCTACCCCTACTACTCCCGTTTCACTTGTTTTACCATATGCTAAACCATTTCCTGAACCAAATATTGAGATTTTTGCTAATAAAAATTTCAAAAGATGGCCAGAACGTGTCTTCTCACTGCTCGATGTCCATGGTGTGGCGTATGCTTTACTATATCCACAACCTGACGCAAATTATTAAATTTTGGAATCATCGCAATAATCCAATAAGGTATGTCGTCATATTATATTACAAACTATTTCTAATGAATTGTTTGATGTATATTGTAGTTGCAAGAAAGCAAAAGTTATTTGAGATGCCTTCATCAAAAAGTTTACTGCTGAAGTTACTACCAAACAAAAGTTTGTAGTCGGAAGATATTATCACTGGCAGATGGGTGATGTGAAGAAGATGATAATTCAAATCAATGAATATCGAAATTGCTTGAAGGTCTGAAGGCCGAAGGAATCTCTCTACCATAAATTTTGTTGTCAGTGTGTTGATCGAGAAATTACCTGACTCGTGGAATGACTATAAAAATAGCCTAAAACATAAATAAACAAATTTCACTATTGAGAAGATAGTGACTCACATTTTGATTGGAGACACCAACCGAATGGAGTCATTTAAAGAAAAAGAGCTAGCACTCAAGGAAAACTTAGTGCAAGGCCAACACAACAACAACAAAAGGTATGGTAATAAGTCTCAAGGTTACAAACCTAATAATCCCAATTTTTTTTAAAAGAAAGGTTCTTATTTTACTTGTGGAAAATCAGGTCATCATGTCGCACAATGAAAAAAAAGAATAAGAAATGTCAAAGAAAATTGTTGCCCTCCTAAAGCTGACTAAGCAGAAGGGGATGATATTATTGTAGCTGTCATTTCTCAAGTGAATACTGTAGGACATGAAAAATAATGGGTTGTATATTCAGGGGCTACTCAACACATCTGTGCAAATTGAAAAGTATTTTCCTCTTATACACCAATGGGGGATGACAGTGAAGTGGTCTACCTTGGAGACTCAAGAATAACTAAAGTCATATGTAAAGGTAAAGTTCTTCTGAAACGCACTTTGAGAAAAACTTTAGCCCTCTGTATGTGCTATATTGTCACGACCCAAATATAGGCACGTGATAGTACTTATCAAACCCTCTGAACAAGTAAGCTTGACCCAACCCGAGATCACAATTATGGAAATACAGAAATGGAAGAAGAGAGAATAAAATCCAAAATACATATATAAATAGCATACAATTATCCAAGATACATTCCAGGTCTGGTTGTCGCTAGTTCAAGCCTCTAACACAGAAATATATTGAATAAAGTAAGGTATCTTAAATGTGAAAGTACGCACAAGACAAAATAAGGGGAGATCCAGGTAAGCTTGAAGTCCATTAGCCACAACCTCAATATCCACCTTGCCAATACTGGAAGTAACTAATCTACAAGCTGCTACTCAGTCCAATACCTGCACGGGGTGCAGAAAAGTAAGAAAAAAGAAAAAAATTAAGAGTGAGTACGAAACCACTCATACTATACAAGCATTGTCAATAACCGACTCTAATCCAAAGCGATGGTGAGAACCACCCTTCCAACTACCCATGGTTTACCCCAATAAATCTATATCTCGAAATTATATCCTTTCAGCCTATTAGGGAATCTAACACAATGGTCAATAGATTCACCAAAAAATGGGTAGGCACACTAACCTAGGTGAGCCAAGACTATTTATTCCCTAATCAATCTACAAAGAAAGTTATTTATGAAGACGACTCACTAATAAGATATATCAAGCTCAATCAATTCTAATCAACTAAGTAATATGGGATGAAAATAGGGAGAGAGTGCACATATATACGAGTGTATCTAATGATACCAATAGGGCTACAAAACTATCTCTCCTATTAAGCCTCAGCCATACCCCACATCTCATAATATTACAACATCCAAATCAGTATATAGTGATATATGATAATCTAATAAAGTGAAATGAATGCTCAAACACAATATGACAAATAAGTTCCTAGCACATAAATATAGTACAAAAGTAAATACTATTTCACGACACAATTCCATGAGTCATGATGGCACCTACTTTATCCTACCAGTAGGTAATCCAAATCGTAGTTTGAAGCTATAAGCAATGGGCTAGTTGGTGGAAAATGGCATAAATGCTGAAATTATACATGTAACTAAATTACAAGATATGAATCAATAAGACAATAGCATAAAGGAGGAAAAATAGGAGAAATATAGCATCATCCCACGACCTAGTATAGTTGGTATAAGAGCCATTAATCAAAAGAATATGAGAACTATACAATTCAACATATAATAGTCTTGAAAATAGAAAGACTAAGCAAAAACAAAAGAGGGAGAAATGGTCAACTCCGGCTTCGAGAGCCCACCCTTTCTCCGAACTCTAACCAACATAATTGCAGCGTCAATGGAGGCAACTTATATTCAAATCTGCACCAAAAAGGTACAAAAGTATAGTATGAGTACCAAAGCCACAGGTACTAAGTAGGCATCATCGACCAGCTAAGCTAAAACATAATATAAATATAATAAAATGCGAGATAAATAAGATAAGTCAAGAGAAAAGGGCAAACCTAGAATAACGCTCCAAATATTGAAAGTAAACCGTAATAATAATATCAAAGAAAAGCATTACTATCACTACATAAATGGCCCCCATAAGCCAGAAGGTAAAAGTGAAGTAAATAACCCGACGCGAGCCTTTATATGCCTAGAAGGTGCAATCAAGAGAAGTAGTAACCATAATTATACTAATTAACCATATGTCGAAATCATAACCATGGATCCTTCCATATCATAAACACTAAACTCGAACTGGTTCCATAACCGCCATAAATAATCTCTCAATGCTGGACTTAAACCAAAACTAATATCATCAGACATGCTGAAATCAAATTAGTCGTAGTATCATAAATTGCCGGACTCGACACCGAATCATATCATTAATAATGTCGGAATAAAACCGGTTTTATCGTCTCCCAACATCAATCTAGAATGAACCAAAATATGTCTAAACATCCTTGGTATCAATAATGTAAATAGAAAAACATGTAAGGCCTATTGAGTCTACAAGGAACTAATAACAATCTTGGCTTAAGGTGGCCAGAGGGGCCCACTTCTAACCTCGATAATCCATTCTAGGGCCAATTCTACCTGAACTAGAATAGGGTGTCAAATTTCAGTACAAAAAACTAAATAAGTCTCCTTGGGTCCTAAGGTAGAAATTCTACCCAAAAAATAAGCGGCTAAGTCAGTTACGCCTTATTACGACTTCTAAATCGGCTAAATCATCTAATTCAAACTAAACGTAACTCCAACTACTAATTTCCAACCCAAATCTAGAACAATATCACATAGATACTATAATTTAGCCCAATCTAAGAGAAAAGTAAGCTTAGCCTACCTAGACGCCGAAGAAAGTCCTATGAAATATGCTAAAATGTTAATTTCTCCTTTCAGGAAGCTTCCACTAGATGCCACACTATCAAAATGGTAATTTACTCATCAATACAAGAACAACGATACCTATATGTATTTTTATGCTTTGGATCCAAAATCAAGCCAAAATCTCATATGGGGTCCGCTTGCAGAATCACACCTTCCAAACTGTCAATGCATCCCTCTATGGTCAAGGAATATTTGCCCTTAAGAATGGGTAAATTTTGAGCTCAAACGATGCCATAATTTACTCAACAAGAATTTTGGGGTGTTGGAAATAAATTGAAGAATGAACCAAGAATTAACAGAAATTTACCAAGATTTCGATGAGAAAATGAGTAATTCAAGCTCACAAATACCCCAAAATCTCCTAATGAATACTCTCCCAAGCTCTTGAGACTTGTGAAAAATGGGGAGAAAATCAAGCAAAAGAGGCATTTAATGGCCTCCCGGGCTGCCACTAAAGTGGCATCTGCTTTAACAGACAGACCATTGCTAAAATGGCTTGGTTGGGCAAGCCGTGGCGGCTAAATAAATTGGTTGGCCGCTTAAGCATACTCCGCTAATGTGACCAAAGAGCCGTTTTAGCGGATGTAACATCTGAAACTTAGAAAAATTTCAAGTTTCCACCGACCCCTCGGGATTTATTTAAAATCCCGTGAACGCAAAAGAACTATGCTACCTTGTCAAATTCCTTGTTTCAAACTCAATGACACAATAGAAATTTGCATTCGAGGTTATTTCGATAAAAAGTAGGACCCACACCCAAGGGCCATTTTTATCACCCAAGTGCAATTTATTAGACTGAAGTTTTCACCTGATAGCTAATTTTTACCAGCAAAGAGTTCAAAATAGAGAATTGACTCTAAAAACAAAAAAAACTACCCAGTATTTGAGTTGTCCACTCCAGCAAGTAAAAAATGACTTGGGGCATCCATAAGCTCTAAACGATAAAAATATGTGAAAATATGGAATACGACCTGACGGGACATTATAATATACACTACTAAAAGAACTTTTGTCTACAAAAATAAAGGGGTACCTGAAGGCTTGAATAGGTGAGGATAATGGGCCCTTAACTCGCTCTGAATCTCCCAAGTAGCCTCATCTACTGGATGGTGTCTCCACTGAACCTTAACTAATGGAATCTCTCTAGAGCGCAATTGTCGTACATCCATGGCTAATATGAAAACTGGCTCCTCCACGAAGGTTAATCTCTCATCCAACTGAACCGAGTCCCACTGAAGCACTTCAGACTCATCAAGAATGAAACACCGCAACATAGAAACATAGAAAACTGGATGAGCAACGACAAAATCTTAGGTAAGGTTAATTCATAAGCCTCATCTCTAGCTGATCTAAGGATCCCAAAAGGCACAATATATCTGGGGATGAGCTTGACTTTTCTCCTAAACGTAATCACACCCTTCATGGGAAATACACAAAGGAATACCTAGTCTCTAACTTCAAATCTCAAAACACAAAGTCTACGATCTATATAAGCCTTTTGCCTACTCTGAGCTGCTCTTAGCCTATCCCGAATTACCCTGACTCTATCCAAAAACTCCCGAAGCAAGTCAGTACTATGGGGCCTAACCTCAGAGGTCTCAAACCATGTAATCAGAGAACAACAACATCTACCATATAGTGTCTTAAATGGTACCATCTCAACACTCGATTGGTAGATACTATTATATGCAATAAATCCAATAGCTAAGTGTTTCTCCTACCTACCTCAAAAATCAATATCATAAGCTTAAAGCATATCCTTGAGAACCTAAATAATACCCCCTACCTTCCCATTGTTCAGAGGGTGAAAACTTATGCTAAAGTCCACTCGAGTACCCAACTACTCTTGAAAAGATAAAAGTAATACCAAGCCTAATCTGAAAAAATAGATAAAGGCACACCATACAGGCAAACTATTTTACGAACATAGATACGGGCTAACCTCTCAACACTGAAGGATATTTGAATAGAAAGAAAATGTGTTGATTTGGTCAACCGATCTACAATGACCCAAATACCATTAGAACCATGGGAGGTGCGAGGCAACCCACTAACAAAATCCATAGTGATCCAATCTCACTTCTACTAGGGAATAAGAATTCTCTAAATCAGGCCACCAAGCCTCTAATGCTTGGCCTTCACCTAATGGAAACATAGGCAACGAGCTACAAAGTCCACCACATCTCTCTTCATACCACTCCACCAATAGTGTTGCCTCAAATATCTATACATTTTAGTTGTACTGGGTTGAATAGAATATCTGGTGTTGTGAGCCTCACACAATATCGACTAAATCAAGTCACCAACCCATAAAACACAAATACGATAATCATATCTCAAAATACCCTCAAAATCCATAGTAGCCCTCCCAGACTCACCATTCAACACCTAATTATGGAAGATGACAAGTCCCATTCCCTTAAACTAGTGACTTCAAATCTTATCAAGCAAAGTAGACCCCGCCTCAACACTAGCAAGAATCCTTTTAGAGTCCTAAATGTCAAGTCGCACCATCAAATTGGCTAAGGATGGGATATCCCATACCAACAACCTCTAAGAAGCTAAAATAAAAGATAAGCTACCCCATACTCAATGCCTTTCAGCTCAAAGCATCCACTACCATACCGCCAACTCCAAATCATAAGTGGGGTAGTTGCGATCGTGCACCTTTAGCTTCCTAGATGCATAAGCAATAACTCAACCCTACTGCATCAACACACAACCCAAACCAACACCAAAAGCATCACCATATATGGTAAATCCCTCACCCTCAATAAAAAGAACTAATATAGGAGATAAAGTGAGAAAACCCTTGAGCTTCCGAAAGCTTGACTTGCACTTCTTGGACCACTATAAAGGAACCTCTTTATAGGTCAACCTGGTTATCGATGTTGTAATAGTAGCAAGGCCCTCAATGAATCGCCTATAGTAAAAGGCTAAATCAATGAAGTGACAAACCTTTTAGACAGAGATGTAGGTCTAGCCTAATCATGAATAGCCTTAATCTTTGTTGGGTCTACCATAATCCCATCCTCAGACACCACATGTCCTAGGAATATCACCGACTCGAGTTAAACTTGCACTTTGAGAATTTGGTAAAAAGCCAATAATCTCAAAGTCTGGAGCACAATCCTCAAATATTACATATGTTCCTCCCTACTCCTCAAATACATAAGGATAACATCAATGAACACAATCATAAAGAAATCTAAATAGGGTCTGAACACGCGGTTCATCAAATCCATAAATGTTGTTGGGGCATTAATCAACCCAAAAAACATCACCAGAAACTCATAATGACCATAACGAGTCCTGAAGACTGTATTTGGGATATCCTCAGCCTAAATCCTCAAGTAATGGTAATCGAACTTCAAGTCAATCTTAGAGAATATCGCTGCCCCCCAAAGCTGGTCAAATAAGTTATCAATGCGACACATAGGGTACCTATTCTTCATCGTCACCTTGTTAAGTTGCATGTAGTCAATACACATATGGAAACTATCTTTATTTTTCACAAACAAGATAGAAACATCCCAAGGTGACACATTTGGTCTAATGAAGCCCTTATCGAGATGATTTTATAGCTGAGAATTCAAATTCTTAAACTTGGTAGGACCCATACATAAGGTGCCACAAAAATAAGTCGAGTGCCCGACACAAGATCAATAATAAACTCAAAATCATGCTCAAGAGAAAACCAGGCAGATTGGTAGGAAAAACATCAGAAAAATCATGGACTATGTAAATAGAGTCAAGTGACAAAACTCTTCACACTAACTTCATAAATATAAATGAGATAAGACTCATAATCCCTTGATATAGTCTCCTAGACCAAACATAATAAATAATCCCTATAGGCTCACGGCTAAAAGTTCCCTGTCACACAATCGGGGGTACATCAGTCATGTCTAAAGTAACGACCTTAGCAAAATAATTCAAGAACACATGATAGGGAGATAACTAGTCCATGCCTAAAATCACATCAAAATCCATCATATCTAATACAAGAAGATCAACATAAGTATTAAGCTCTCGAACAGTCATAACACATGATCTATAAACCCAATCCACTACTAAAAAATATCCATGGGAGTAGATATGCAGAACAACATAGATATAGAATCCTAAGATAACTCTAACCGTGGTGAATAATAAGCAGATACATAAAAATAAGTGGATACCAGATCAAATAAAGCAAAGGTCGGGTAATGGCACACTAAGATTGTACCTATTATAACATCATACAAATACATTTCCTCCAGTCGGGTAATGGCCTCGACCGCCACCTAGCTAGGTGCTTGACTATCTTTTATTGTACCTGCTTAAGGACCTCCATGAGCACCCTGGGGACAACCCCGATGACCCTATATACCATGCCTAGCTGGGGCGATACTTTCCTAATCATTGGAACACTCTATGCTATTGGCACAACTACCTTAATTCTGGGACACTCTCTAGAGAAATGGCTGAAGGCCCCATAATTATAACACACCCCAGGCACTGCACTATAACCAGAAGATTTGACTGACCCAAATTAACCATCTCGGCTAGAATACCCAAAAGATGAACCTCTTAGAGGCTGACCACTACTCTGACTAGATTGATCACTGTAGCTAGATTGACCTCCATCAATAATCTAGAGTGCAACATGAATGGGCCTACTAGAATGACCCTAATGTTGATAAAACTGACATGGAGAGTACCATAATGAGAACTACTACCTCTGAACTGTGAGCCACTCTGGCTCCCACTAAAACCACCCTGGTATCACGAACTCTTATCACTGCCCCTTTGGGCCACAATGTATCTCCTCCATTATCTGGGCGTACAAAAACCTCAATCAAAGACCTTCTAGCATGTAACACCCCAGATTTTTGGTCCTTAAAAATTTCTAAAATTTTATCCTCACTTTCCTGACTATGACTCATCCTACCAGTTGTAAGGTGTCTTAATAGGTCATATGATCCCAATCGTAATGTGTCCAGCAACAGGTCATACAAGTTGTTGTCCTGATTTACGCCTTGAGTTCACTAGTCATAAAGACCCATGATACATCGTTGGACCTAAATCATAGCCTAACCAATGTGTATGGATAAGTATTCTTCTCTAAGTACAAGTTACTCACAATGTGTCGTGAGGACTCATTGCTGGTCATTATGTGCAAATCGTAGGATATCTAGTATGTACCCAAATAGTTTATGTATTAACTACGACTGGACCCTATGAGTCATAGGGTTCCATTATGAGCTATGGTATACGAGTTATTAGGTCAACAGTATGTGTGCCTAGTGACATTGTCTTGACATCGACTCATGGATACGAGTTGTAATAAGTCAGATGAGTCGTTTGAGATCCGTAATGACTAACAAATTATTTTTCCAGATTTTTAAGTTGGGGTATTTTAGAAATTTCCCTCTTATCCCAATAATAACCCATGACCTATAAACCTACTTGGGGATCTATTTTCGTTGATAACACACTCTAAATACTCTTTCTTCTCTCTCAAGCCTCTATAGTTAGGGTTTCCTAGAAGTGGGTCAAGTAGAGCTTCAAGGGTGAATTCTCTCCTAAATCTTGGGTATTTTAGGCATGTTACTCTTTCCCAATTGCTATTTATTTAGAAACTTGTGTTTAAAAGTATTATTCATATGGTTTTGGTTTTGGGTTTTGAATGTCTGTTGTTGAAAAATGTTTTCCATGGTTTATCTATGATTATTCATGCTTTGATTAATGTTTTGAACTGGTGGGGTTTATGGGTATGGAGAATAAACAAAGAGATTATGATTTCCCCCAACTTGTGACTTTTGAAGTGGTAATGACCCTAACCCCATGTTGTGAAATTGGTTTTCAATAGAAAAAGTATACATATTGACCAACTCTTGAACTATTGCAAAACGTGAAAAGTCAATAAAGTACAATGATTTTTAATTGAAACTTATGGGGTTGTGTAATTCCCAAAACTAATGCTTAATTGAAGTGGGCTATGAATTTCCCCAAATAATGAAATTATTTCAACATATTGATGTTACCTTGCAAGTGTGGTTGGTATGATGATACCAACAATGTATGACTAAATATGTATCATGGTTCAATGAATGGGAATGTGTGATAAATTATTTAACCGGACTTTAATGAGGGTTGTATAGCTGAGTCATGAAAGGGAGGTCCCATGGGATCATCACCCAAAACCGTAGTTGCCGACGCAGGGGTCTACATGACCAGGTGGTTTGAGTCCTCTTTTATTATTATCACGTGATTGAAAGGTTTGAGTCTCCTATATTACAATACATGATTGGATGCTTCAGTCACCATGGTATGCCGACAGGTTTGAGTCCCCCATGGTGCATATGTACATCCTCTAGTTCATACGGCTATATGTACTAGGGCCCTTCCAACTAGGGGAGAGCTGGGCAAAGCCCGTGGGTGCCTTCTTATGTTATGACGGTTGAGCTACACAATCTAGCATAAAGTTGTAAAGTGCATATTAAGCCTTGTTCCCTATCCCGACATGTGATATATGTATGTATAAGCATATGGTTATGTGAATTGGATTTTGAAGTATTGATCATGACTTTATTTTGCTCCCTTACCCCTGAGTTACATGCTAGTACTCAACCCACTGACCATCTTCAAAAGCTATATCCCTATGCGATGCAAGCAACAGAGATACTTCTACTTTTCCTGTACAGAATTAGGTGGATCGACTTGGTTCGTCGGTTAATTGTGGTAAAGTGGTGAGCTTTCATTCTCTGAAAGACTTAGACACTTTATCACTTTTTATCATAGACTAGAATTGAGAGTTTATATTATCATTAACATTGTCATTGTCATTGTCAGGGTCGGGGGAATATCCCAACACTTTATTGATTTCGATTTCATTTAGAAGACATTGTTGGAATACTGTGGACTTGGGTGGTGATGTTTCTTGGTTGTTTTATCCGGTTGTTGGCCATTGACGTATTCAAGTTTATCTATACTATTTTGTTATATGTTCAGAATTCATTCGACATTAGGGTACTGTATTTTGTTGGTTAGGTGCAGGGGTGGTCTCTGGTCCTTGTTGGACTTGAGATATCCTTCATAGCCAAGACCTGGTTTGGTACGTGACACAATAATAAAAATTTTAGTAGCCATGCAAAGAGGAAGTCTTAATCCTCAAACAAAACACCAAATCTTCTCATACTTGTCGATAAGATAGATGTAGCACGCCTATCCAACTCATGAAACACAGACTCATACCCCAAAATAGTCATGAAACCCTGTTCCAACCTTGAGAATGAATCTCTGAGTTGAACTCTAAGGATATAGGCATATACTTCTCCAAGAAAACCTTGATCTTATACCAATAATATTGGTGAATATAGCACTCTGATACCTATTTGTCATGGCCTAATTTCACGATTAATGATGGCACCTACTTTATCCAACCAATAAGTAAGCCAAACTGTAGCCCGAAGCTATAAGCAATGGGCTAGTTGATGGAAATGGCATAAATGCCAAAATTATACAAGTAAGTAAATTACAAGACATGAATTAACAAGACAATAGCATAAAGAAGGGAAATAAGAGAAATATAGCATCATCCTAAGACCTAGTTTAGTCGGTACAAGAGTCACTAATCAAAAGAATACAAATACTATACAAGTCAACATATAATAGTCTCGAAAATAGAAAGACTAAGAAAAAATAGAAGATGGAGAAATATTCAACTCTGGATCCGAGAGCTCACCCTTTCTCTGAGCTTTTATCAGCATAATCACGATGTCAACAGTGACAACTAGTACTGGATCTATACCAAAAAATACAAAAGTATAGTATGACCAAATCCATAGGTACTCAGTAGGCATTATTGGCCGACTGATCTAATTCATAATATAAGTATAATAAAATGCAAGACAAACAAGCTAAGTTAAGAGAAAAGGTCAAACCTAGAATAACGCTCCAAATACTGAAAGTAAACAACCGTAATAATAATACTAAAGAAAAGCATATCTATCTCTACATAATTGGCCCCCATAAGTCAGAAGGTACAAGTAAATTAAATAACCCAAGCGGGCCACCATAAGCCCCGAGGGTGCAATAGAGAAGTAGTAACTGCGATTATAAAAGTTAACTATATCTCAAAACCATAACCATAGATCCTTCCATACCGTAAACATCATACTCGAACCAATACCATAACCACCATAGTAATCTATCAATGCCAAACTTGAACCAAAACTAATATCATCAATCATGTCGGAATTAAATCGGTCTTAGTATCATAAATCACCAAACTCGAACTGAAATTCATATCATTAATAATGCCAGAATCAAATCGGTCTTCTCATCTCCCAACAACAATCTAGAATGAACCATCATATATCTAAAACCTAATTGATATCAATAATGTAATTATAATAATATTCAAGGCCTATTGAGACTACAAAGAACTAATAGAAATCTTGACCTAAGGTGGGTCGATGTTCTAAGGACAATTTTACCCGAACTAGACTAGGATGTAAAATTTTTCTACAAGATACTAAATAAGTCTCATTGGTTCCTAAGCTAGCAATTCTACACTAAGAATGAGAGACTAAGTCAATTACGCCTAATTATGGCTTCTAAATCAGCTAAATCATCCAATTCACACCAAACGTAACTCCAAGTCTCAATTCCCAACCCAAATATAAGAACACATAGTACTATAGTTTAACCCAATCTAGGAGAAAAATAAGCCTAGCCTACCTGGATATCAAAGAAAATTTGATGAAGTCCGCTAAAACGTCAATTTCCCCTTCTGAGAAGCTTCTGCTCAATGCTACGCTATCAAAATGGTAATCTACTAACCAATACGATAACAACTATACCCATATCGCATTCTTATGCTAAAGTCCAAAATTAAGGCAAAATCTCATTTGGGGCCTGCTTGCAAAATTGCACCTTCAAAACTGTCTATACGTCCCTCTATGATCAAGGAATATTTATCCTCAAGAATGGATAAATTCCGAGCTCAAATGATTTCACACTTTTACTCAACAAAAATTTTGGGATTTTGGGAATAAATTGAAGAATTAACCAAGAATTGAACGGAAACTTACCAAGATTTCAATGAGGAAACGATTAATCCAAGCTCACAAATACCCCAAATTCTCTTAATGAATACTCTCCCAATTTTTCACACTCTCTAGGGATCCAAACTCTTGAGATTTGTGAAAAATAGGGAGGAAATTAGGAAAAGAGACACATTTAATGACCTCTTAAGTGTCGCTTAAGTGGACACTTTACCGCTTAAGCGGTACCCACTGGGCCTGGTCTACCGCTAAAGCGGATAGACTGCCGTAAAAGTGGCATCCGCTTTAGGGGACAAACCACCGCTAAAGCAGTTCAGCTGGTCAAACCCTGGCCGCTAAAACAACTGGCTGGACTCTTAAGTGATCTTTGTTAAAGAAACCAAAGAGCCACTTTAGCAGATGTACCAGTTGAGTAAGCTAGCTGAAACTTGGAAAACTGTTAAGTTTCCACCAATCCCTCAGGATTCATTTGGAATCTCGTGAATACAAATGAACTATGCTACCCTATCAAATTTAACGTTTTGGACTCAATGAAACAATCAAAATTTCCATCTGTGGTCGTTTCGATGAAAAGTGAGTACTACACCCAAGGGTCATTTTTATCAAATTCTGACCAATAGCTCAAATTAGTTTGAAAGACTTAGGACCCAAACCAAAGGCTCCCTTAGCCTAAAATCAACATTCTAAGCTGATAAAATAGTCAAAATTGTCATGCAAGATAGTTAGACTGAAGTTTTCACCTGATAGCCAATTTTTACCAATGAAGAGTTTAAAATAGAAAATTGGCTCTAAAATCAAACGAACTGCCCTGTGACTGAACTGTTAGCTCTACCAAGTCACAAATGACTTGGTCCAGCTATAGAAAAATCTAAATGGTAAAATGTGTGGAAATGCAAAAATATGACCTTGAGGGTCATTACCTACTAACATAGTATCAAACCATACCAAGAATGATAATGCAACGCAATGTAGTAATGAAGAATGGTGAAAGTCATCGAATAACTTTCTGTATACACCCGCAGAGATTGCAAATGAATTCATCAAAGTCTTTTCCAATATATCATAATCAACCTTTCTGATTAATGACCTTGGCAAAGGATTTTTTAAAATATCTCATTTTTCTTTCAAAAATAGTACTTCCCAATGGGACAAATGTCTCATGAATACGCATGTGTGATATGATGATGTAATGCTCATAACCAACCGGTATAAAATAAAATTCTATTCAATGCATGTATAAGTGAGTCTAGAATCAACCCAATGTATTAATAATTCATGTTTTAAGTTTTCACTTGGCACCACCAGAATAAATAGTAATGTTGTCATCAATAATATCATTTAAAACCCCTTACTCGAGCAACACTATAATGATAATGCAATTAAATGCTCAAATAAGGCTGAAAATATCAAGTCAAGCCCCTACTCGGGTGACTCAATAATATATGAGGCATTCTAATTGACAGATAAGGCTTATGATGAAAAGTCATGCTCCCACTCGGGTATCACAATAATATATCCTCTCAAATCAACAAGCAATATGCCTATAAGTCCCCCACTAAGGCACACAACCACAACTAGTTACTCAAGTCCATAAATATGTTCCATAATCCCCACATAGGCAACACAAAATAAGGAACACTCCCAATAATAATATATCTGAAACTACCCAAACCTAGTTGGTTCCACACACTAAGTCTTATCAACTAATACACGCTCGTTTATACTCTATATGTTTACTAAAACTTAACCATTCCATAACAATATAATAATAACCTAACTATCCTCAAGAAAGTCAACAAGTTTGGTACAAGCTCATAATATAGGTAATCCCCATCAATTATTCAAGAATACCAAGTTATCCATTTATAATCCATTCTAGAGGTCACTAAAACCCAATCATCATAATAAAATCTGCTAGATAGGATTCAATCTCTAAAATAGGCATCCCATATAGGTTATTCAAAACACTAAGTTATCTATCCACAACTTAATCTAAGGATGATTACAAGTAGAAAAACTAACTAGAAAAGGCATTTACCTAAATACAATCCATCAAATAATCCGATATCCAAAAAGATGCATTCTATATCACCTAAGCAGGACCCCCAATCCTAAATGAAATACAATAATTCATACAAACAAACAAACAACACATAAATACTTCAAAAAAAGTCAAGTTATATCTCAACTTGCCTTAAATGAAGATCTGCAAATCCAAACACTGTCCAAAGCCTCAGTCGGAAGCTTGAATCAATCAAATCAACACCAATTCATCCAATATAAGGAAATATGTCATCTACAAGTCAAAACAAAGATAATGATACCCATGTTGACCCTATTTGAAGTAGTTCAAAAATTAGTCCAAAAATAAAAGGGGTAAAAACAAAATTTTATTCAAGAATAATATTTTCCATATCAAGAAGAGTCTAAACATGCGTGAAATTTAACAATTTACTGAGCACCCCCCCCTACACACACACAAACACAAAAAAAACACATTTAAATTACAAATTTGAAGTTGTTTTTAAGATGAAATCAATAGGAAATGGTAAATATAATATTAGAAAACTCACCCACATAAGAAATCTTGAAAAATCCCTTGAAATCACCTTAAACCAAGCCCCAAAAGTGAAATATAGTGAAAATGGGTTTGGATCGAGATGAGGATTAAATTTTGCGCTAGAGGTAGGCCTAAGAAGTATTGAAGGAAAGTGATTAAATATGACATAGAGCAGTTACAGCTTGTCACGACCCAAACCAGGACCTAGACGTAATGTGCATCCTAAGTCCAACTAGGATCGGGGACCGCCCCCTTACCCAACCCAACTACCTTATACAACATTAAATGGGCCGAATTTTGAGCATATAACAAGATTGCGTAAATGCTCTCATGAAGACTCTGGGATAGGGTCACAACTATGACTGACCCAATAGAGTCTAACCGTACCAAACCAACTATCCAACCATATCAAACCCAAGGCCATAAACCAGGCCATAACTAAAAAGAAGATCAAAACATAATATGATACTCAATCCCAAATGTAATACGATGGAATAGTGAGAAATCATGTCCGATGATGCCAGCCTCCCAGCTTAATCTAATGCCAAGGCCGACACCACTACAGATCCTGCCCATACCAACCCCCAAAAGAACCACAAAACCTCTATCCAAGAGAGTAAAAATATCCGGTTGGGACATGCCCCCAACCATGGCCAAAATCAATATCCAAAATAAAAGCAAAATATCTACAGATGTCCATAACATGAAATGGAGCCTTCCGGGGAGAAGGAAACTCACTACTTCAGTCCAAATATTATCCTCGAGTCAAACACTATGTAGTAGAAGTTGAACGGTCGGTTCCTGAATAGCGTGGGTATACAACCACCAATAGTTGGGTTAGAGATTGACCGCTAGCATGTATCTCAGTATAAGGATAAGGAAATGACATTTAAACAACCAAGTAAAAACCACCCATGATGCACAGAACCATACATATTATGTTTAGCATGCATTTAAAACCTTTACCTGGGTTGTATAACCTTGTCGTTTAAACCACCCATGGGTCGTATGGGTTCAGCTCCCCCTGCTAAAAAGGTCCCAGTGTGTGTAGCCGCACGACCAGGAAATATCTCATAGGATGACTAGTACATCCCTTAATAGTGTGACACATGCACATAGTCCACTAAGACCAATCCTCATATCGCCAAATACGAGTTTCCAATTTCGGCCCCTTAGGA
This sequence comes from Capsicum pubescens, assembly GCA_030864215.1. NCBI lineage: Eukaryota > Viridiplantae > Streptophyta > Magnoliopsida > Solanales > Solanaceae > Capsicum > Capsicum pubescens. Next base: position 93,468,892 of record CM061538.1, on the reverse strand, counting down.
CTCCACCTTCCCCGGCTTAGCTACACATTCCACAAATATTGCTCAAATTAAAACCATGTCCAAACAATACATTTATCATTTATTAACCAAGGCCAATTATTAGTGGTATCGTCATACCATCCATTACTTGCAAGTTTTTATCCATAGCCAAACCATTTTGGTTTAGGGGACTTTCAAGTGCCTTTTTTCTTTTACCATATTAGCCTCTTGGGAGACTTTCATGTTCTCCACAAGCATAACCAATTAGGCTCAAACCATTATAAACCATTTAAATCATTTAAAGTTTCATGCATAAGTCAAAAATAAGTAAGAGTTCCATTAAAAGAAGTCAATGCAATGAACATATCTTTATAAGCGTTTTATCAAACACCTTGGGGACATAATATACCCAAAACCAATTTCAATAACCATTAAACCATTACCTTGCAATCAAATTATCCAAAACCACCATTAATGCCTTGAAAGGCATAATTAAAACCATGGGGAACCATAAATAAGCATTTACATCAAAAGCCCCCAATTATAGTTGAAAACCATAAATCATGCAATATTGAAACCATAAATCATCTATAAAATCCATGCGTTTTTAGAAGTAATAAGTAGGGAAAAGACACATGCCTTAAATCAAGAAAGATGATGGAAGAAAATCACCAAACCAAGCCCCAAAGTAATCCCCTAGTTGAAACCCTAGCTTCCTTGCCCCAAAAGCTCTTGAGAGAATTATTGAAGTATTTTGGAATAGTTTTTAAGTGTTAATGAATAGAATAATAGGGTAAATAACCTCCTAAGTGTATTAGAAGTCGTGGGTCCTAATTAGGGTAAATAGAGAAATGTCCAAAATACCCCCACTTAAGTCCCTTAAAAACCGTGTCACAGCGATACGACTGACCCATACGAGTCGTACCCTCCATTACGATTGTTTTTTCATCACTCGTATCTAATCCTCAACCATGGATCAGACACTGCCCAGCGTACGACTCATCCAACCAAGTCGTAACCATAGCATACGATCTGTACCTGTGACCCGTATCCCTGGTAGAATGAAACACCAAGGGACTTGAACACAGGCCCCTATACGAGTACAAGATACGACTCATACCTAACCCCTATGACTCATGCCCCTAAGTCGTACCCATTCCAGTGGCCAAAACCATCCCACCGACTAACACTTGTCAGTATACGATAGGACCATTCTACTCATACCCCAGCATAGGGGTGTACATAGGTCGGGTTGGTTCGAATTTTATTAAAAAAAAATCAAACCAATCATGTCGATTTATTAAAACTATAAACCAAATCAAACCAACATAAAATTAGTTTTTTTTATTTAGGTTTTAGTCGGTTTTTTCGGGGTTTTCATTTTTTTTATTTTTTTTGGTTTTTTTAATAATATTTAGTTTTTACAATTATATTGTGATCGAAGATTAGATCAAATATGTTTTCAGTCATGTGCTAATGAAAAACCATAATTATGAAAAAATGAGGAGCGAAAAACTCTCTTGAAACTAAAAAGTGAGATGAAGAGTGAAAAGTTTAGGTTTTAAGTTTATATTGGATTTTGGATCATTTAATTAGCAATCAATGGAAAAATATTACAACTTAAAGGCCCAAATTTAAATATATATCTACATCTACTTTCAAATTATTGAAAATTACTAAAAGTAGTTGAAAAAGTATTTAAAAAGTAGATTATAATTAATATTTTATGTACAAAAAAGTTTGAATATTATATCTATACTATATTAAAAGTGTGAAGGGCCTTAAAAATGACGTTTGAACTTTTTTCCCTTCATTAGAAGCCTCTGCAATAGATAAAAATGTCTTTTTACTATTTTCCTCAATTTATTATTTAATTAGATTAAAGACTCCTAAAATATATGAAAAAAATTTAATAACTCCTAAAATATATAGAAAGAATCCTGATAAACTAAAAACTTCTAGTAATTCATAATTTAAAATTATAAAGAATAATAAGTAGAATATTATGAATAAAATTGTAGGACAAGTCAAAGTTAAAAAGGGAAGAAATCGTTGTGCACGTAAAAAAAAAGAGGCGAAATAATTTATATTTAATTATATGATTTATAAAAGGAAAACTTTATAAATAGAATAAATTTAATTTATTGTTCCTACGCGTGAGTTTTAGGATTTAATAACATATATTTGTTGATTTTGATTATTTAATCTAGGTAAAATTTAGTACTTCTAAAAATAGAATTTTGCCTTATATAAAAAATATTCTTTATAATTCTATTTAAGTAATATTTTGGATCAAAATTTATACGAAACAAATTCTTATATTGTACTTTTGCTTTTTATTTTAGTTTTGATTCACGTGTTTTCTTACTATCATTATCATCATCCCTTTTGCCTTTATTTATTTCTTTTAAATCATACCTTTAAAGATTATATATGAAGAATAATAATCAACAATTGACATTGATTCTCTCTTTTAGTTAAAAGTTTCTGATCGAAAAATTGGATAAGTATGTTGCCGCCGAATGAAGTTGTCAAAAATCAAAGGTTTATTGCTCTTTTTTTCTTTTACTTTCTTTGCGTAATCGTGACATAATTTTGATTATTGTGACATAAAAAGGGCTCTAATTTCATTTTCTTTTAAAAAAAAAAAACATATCAAGGCCACGAATTAGGATAGGAGGCTAAATTCTTTTTATTTATGAGTCATGTTTTTTGTAATATCATAACTTTTATGTACAATTCAACCACTATAGAAATTCATATTATTTGTAAGTGAGACATATTAATTGTTATTTATGTTAAATAAAATCGTAATACTAATTTATGAGAATAACATAAAAAAGACGGCTATGAAATTTCAAAGAACAAAACAAAATCGAAGCAAAAAAGTTGTTTGTAGTATAGTCATTTTCACCAATATCACATTATGCATAGTACCCTCCTCTATCGAAGGTTGGGTTTGATTGAGTTGGTTTTAGTTTATATGTGAATGTCTTGGTTGCTTGTAATCACATGTGGATATTTGTTCTTCATAATATAAATTTAAAGATCTGATGATATGGAGCCACATACAAATGTAGATGTAGGAATTCGACTAAATATAATTCAAATATCTACTTAAAAAGTCTGACTATATAGATTTGAGATATGAACACGAAAATTCGACTGATATTTATGTAAGGAGGAGGATCTGAATGCTTATATATAACAGGCTGTAATTCAACATTCTTCATCACAAATTTTTAAGGTATTATTCTCTCAATTATTTTTGCCTTCGACAATATTGCATTTTTTTCTCTAGGAATATTTCTTTTATCATCTTTTGTGCATGTAATTGATAAAATTTTAATTTTACTGTTGTGTCCAATTTTAGTCTTTTTTTGGCATAAGATTTGTAAGCAAGCAATGTTATTATAATTAGATATCTTCGTAAAAATTTATAATTCACTCTATTTGAGTAAATTACTATTTAACTTTTAATAATAAAGTTATATATAAATATCTATATAAGCTTTTGCAATAGACAAAATCGTCTAATTTTTAATAATCAAAGGTTACATGTGCAAGACACGTGCAGTTAAACTAATATATATATATATATATATATATATATATTATGTCGGTTTGATTCAGGTTCAGTTTGACTTTTTTTTTGTTAACACCAAACCAAACCAAGAATGGTCAGTTTTTTTTCTAACGCCAAACCAATCAAACCAAATATTAAGTCAGTTTTTTTTCTCGGTTTGGTTTGGTTCGTCGGTTCGGTTTGACATGACGGTTTGGTCTGTACACCCCTACCCAGCATACGGCTCGTACTCATGAGTCATATTGGGTCCGGAGAACGAAATTCAAGAAAAATTTCTAAGGACAAAACCCAGGATGTAACATTATCCTCACTAGGAACATTCATCCCCGAATGAGGATAAGGTAGGTGTAACCACACACAGATTTTTTTGCATTATCAAACATCAATCCTACCTTTTGATATCTCTACTCTTACCTTTACAAAGACAGAAAACAAAGATGCAAGAGATGCAACTCTTCCTTAAACAAACTCCGAAAATAAAGATTTGTTCAAGAACACATACCTTTCGTATAAATAGCAGGAGCAGAAAAAAAGAGCGGATACTTAGACTTCATGTCCTCCTTCACTTCCCACGTTGCTTCTTCCACCTCATGGTTCTGCCACAGAACGTTAATCGAAGCCATATCCTTGGTCTGCAACCGACGAACCTACCTATCTAATATCTCAACTGGGACCTCTTTATAAGACAAAGAACTTGTGATATCCAACCCTTCCAAAGGAATAATCGAAGAAGGATCACCAATCCACTTCCTCAACATGGAAACATCAAAGACCGGATGAACCAAACCCAAACTCACAGGCAACTCCAATTCATAAGCAACATTTCCAACTCTCTGCAAAATCACATAACGACCAATAAATTGGGGACGGAGCTTCCCCTTTTTGCCAAACCGCACTACTTCTTTCATGGGAGACACCTTTAGGAACACCTTGTCCCCAACCTCAAACTCCAAGTCTCTACGCCTAATATTTGCGTAGTACTTTTGATGACTCTGGGTAGCCTTAAGCCTATCCTAATCACCTTCTCCATAGCTTGATAGACTGAATCAGGACCAAACATATCCGCCTCACCAAGATCAAACCACCTAATAGAAGATCTACACCTCCTACCATACAACGCCTCGAAAGAAGCCATACCAATACTAGAATGATAGCTATTGTTGTAAGAAAACTCTACCAAAGGCAGATGCTCAACCCAATTTCCACCATAGTTAATCACGCATGCCCGAAGCATATCCTTCAATGTCTGAATAGTTCTTCCCGCTTGCTCATCCGACTGTAGATAACAAACAGTACTCAGACTAACCTTAGTTCCCAACCCTTTCTAAAAAGACCGCCAGAAGTGAGATGTAAACTACGTACCACAGTCAGAAATAATCAAGACAGGTACCCCATACAACTTCACAATCTCTTAAAGATAAATCTTCGCGTAATCTTCCGCTCAAAAGGTTATTCACACAAGGAGAAAGTGAACTAACTTTATCATCCTATCCATGATGACCCAAATCGAATCAAATTGGTTTCGATACCGAGGAAGACTAGTAACAAAATCCACATTCATTATCTCTCACTTTCATTCAGGCTACTCAATTTCCTGATGCAATCCACTAGGCCTCATGTGCTCTACCTTAACATGTTGACACACCATGCACTTGACCATAAAATCAACCACATCCCTCTTCATACCATTCCACCAATACATCTCCTTGAGATTATAATACATCTTTGTCGAGCCAGGATGAACAACACAGCGAGACTCATACGCCTCAGCCAAAAGTTTTTGCCGCAAACCATCGATATCAGAAACAAACATCCTCCCTTGGTACCGCAAAGTACCATCACCACTGATCTCAAACACTGTCACCTTTTACCTGCCAACATCACTTTTGATTTTCATCAAGACAGGATCCAGTACTTGCTTCTCCTTAATCTCTACGACAAGAGATAATCGAACCACTTCTTGCACCATCACACTACAATCCTTAGAATCCAAGAGATGAACTCCAAGATTGGACAAAAAATGAATGTCCTTCACCAATTTCCATTTTTCTTCCTCCATATGAGCCAAACTTCCCATAGACAACCTGCTAAAAGCATCAACAACAACGTTAACCTTACCTGGGTGGTAGTAAAAACTCATATCATAGTCTTTGAGAAGCTCAAGCTATCTCTTTTGCCTAAGATTAAGCTCCTTCTGTGTGAACACATACTGAAGACTCTTATGGTCAGAAAAGATATCCACATGAACACCATACAGATGATTCCGCTATATTTTTAAAGCAAACACAATCACCAACAACTTCAAATCATGAGTAGGATAATTCCTCTCATGCACCTTCAACTGCCTGGAAGCATAGGCAATTACCTTCCCATGCTGCAACAAAACACAACCAAGCCCAACCCGAGATGTATCACAATAAACCACAAACTCATCATTTCCTTCTGGCAAAGTCAAAATTAGAGCTGAAGTTAACTTATCCTTCCACTTCTCGAAACTCCCCTCACAAGCATCCGACCAAGAAAACATAGCCTTCTTCTGAGTTAACTTAGTCAAAGGAGCAGCTATCAACGAGAAGCCTTCCATAAGCTGCCTATAATACCCGACCAAACCCAAGAAGCTCTGGATATCAAATAGAGTTGTGGGCCTAGGCCACTTATTCACTGCACCAACCTTTTGAGGATCAACCATTATCCCTTCACTAGAAATAATATGACCCAAAAAAGTCACAACATTCAACCAAAACTCACACTTAGAGAACTTGGCAAACTACCGATGTTCTTTTAAGGTCTACAACACCACACAAAGGTGATTAGCATAATCCATCTCACTTCTCGAATAAACCAGGATGTCATCAATAAACACAATGACAAAGAGATCCAAATACTGCCTAAAAATTCTATTCATCAGATCCATAAATGGTATTGGAGCATTAGTCAACCCAAATGACATCACCAAGAACTTAAAATTCCTACATCGAGTATGAAAAGCCATCTTAGGGATATCCACCTCCTTAATCTTAAGCTGATGGTACCCACACCGAAGATCTATCTTGGAAAAGAACTTGGCACCTTGTAACAGATCAAATAGATCATCTATCCTTGGGAGAGGATACTTGTTCTTGAATCTTGATCGTTACCTTATTCAACTGCCTGTAGTCAATGCACATCCAAAGGGTACCACCCTTCTTGTGCACAAACAACATCGGTGCACCCCACGGAGAAATTCTAGGACGAATAAACCCTTTATCCAGAAGATCTTTAAGTTGCTCCTTGAGTTCCCTAAACTCAGCCGGAGCCATTCTATATGGAGGAATAAATATTGGATGATTGTCCGAAAGCAAATCAATACCAAACTCTACTTCCCTATCCAGAGAAACACCAGGAAGATCATCCGAAAAGACCTCTGGAAACTAATTAACTACCAAAACTAACTATAAAGAAGGACCTTCCGAGTTAGGATCTTTAACCCAGACCAAGTGATAAAGACACCCTTTAGATATTAACCTTCGAGCTCTAGATAAGAAATAAATCTCCCCCTAGGAGCTAAAGAACAACCCTACCATTCTATTTCTGGCTTATCAGGGAACCTAAAGATGACTTTACGAGTCCGACAGTCTAAAGATGTATAACAAGAATGCAACCAGTCCATACCCAAAATTAGATATAAATCCACCATTCCTAACTCAAACAGATCTACCAAGGTTTGCATGTCACCAACAGAACCACACACCTCCTATAGACCCGTTCAACAATGAACGAGTCTCCTATCGGGGTAGAAATAGAAAAAGAATCCAAAATAATTTCTGGATCAAAACCAAAAGACACAGCTATATAAGGAGTCATATAAGATAGAGTAGATCCCAGATCAAGCAAACAATATACGTCACGGGAGAAGAGTTGTAACATACCAGTAACAACATCAGGTGATGCCTCAGATTCCTGTCGGGATGCCAAAACCTACAACCTATTCTGACCAACACTAGAACCAGAAACAGTAATAGAAGCAGATGCCATACTACCAGATACAGGAACATAAGATGAAGCCACAGGAATTTTATTCCCCCCTACCAACCTTATTAACCGGAAAATTCCTGAGCCAATGGCCTATCTGACCACACTTAAAGCACTTATCTCTCCCCTTCTCACAAAATCCCCATTGAGAATGACTGCAGAACCGACAAGGAGGGCATAAAAAATTAGACTAACCTCCACTCGCCTGAGATTGGGCAACCTGTGCTAAAAAATGGTCACCACCTTGATGACGCCTATTGCCCGACTGTTGTGGGTAAAAAGCACTAGCAGTAAAGAAGACACCAGAACTCCCCCACTTTATTTTTTTCCACTTGCCACCATATCTATCACCCTGAGACTACACACCTCCCTGATCAGAAAACATACTCCACTTCCTTGCCTATCCCCTAACTCTGCCTGTTTTCTCTTCTCATCCTCAACCTGCTGCATATAAATAGTCAACCTAGAGATGTCCATATCCTTAATGACCAAAATAGTCCTGCTCTCCAAAATCAATTCCCTATTCAGCCCAAAAGCAAACTTATTTTTGACCTCATATCAACCACTAATTCAGGAGCATACCTTGACAACTGATGGAACTTCAAGACATATTCCCTTACAGACATCCTCCCTTGTCTGAGGTTTACAAACTCCTCTATCTTAGCTTTCCTCAACTCTTGAGGAAAGAAATGATCCATGAAGGTATTAAAATAGGCCTCCCACAACCCTTTCTCTTCCATATCACCCTTATCTCTGTCCCACTCCTCATTCCACTGATAAGCTATATTTTTGAGTTGATAAGCCTTAAAGTTAACCCCATCTACATTAGTACTTGCATAACCCAAAATATATTCTCTATTTCATCCAAGAAGCCTTGTGCGTATTCCACCACTTTTACTTTCGTAAAGGTAAGAGGACCCATTTTCATAAATTTACTAGCTCTTGTGGCCTCAGCAGACAAAGCACCAGTCGCACCTCGCTCAGCCTGAGCAGCGACCATCTGAGAAATAACATGAATAGATTGACAAAACTCCATATTCGTAATGTTACCCCAAGGGACCTGATGAGTAGGAGGAACACCAGCACAATCAGAAATAGGACCCTGAGATCGAAGATGTACTCCAGTAGTAGGATGTACCCCTTCAGCATTATCCCCAGATAAGGTAGAAGAGTTTTTTTGTGTTCCAGATTTAGGAGGCATGATCTCAAAGACAAATAACCAAAGATTAGAGAGGATTCCAGGACTGAGAATTCCAAGCTTGAAGATAGAATACAAAGAAAGCGAAACATTCCTAAATACCGTTAGCTTCTCTCTTATGAGTGTGGCTCGCTACATACCCCTAAAAGAGACTCTACTCGATAAAGCTTTGTAGACTCCTACTTGACCATGAACCTAAAGCTCTGATACCAAATTGTCATAACCCGAACCAGGGCCTAGATGTAATGGGCATCCTAAGTCCAACCAAGATCGGGGCCTGCCCCTTTTACCCAACTCAACCACCTTATACAACCTTAAATGGGCTAAATTATAGGGTATAACAAGATTGCATAAATGCTCCCTTAAAGACTCTAGGGATAGGTTCACAACAATGACTAACCCAACTGAGTCAAACTGTAGAAAACCAACCATCCAACCATACCAAACCCAAGGCCATAACCAAAAAGAAGATCAAAACATAATATGATAATCAATCCAAAAATATAATACGATGTAACAGTTAGAAATCAGGTCTAATGATTCTAGCCTCCTAGCTTATTCTAATGTCAAGGCTAACACCAATAGTGATCCCGCACATACTAACCCCCAAAAGTACCACAAAGCCTCTATCCAAAAAGAGTAAGAATATTCGGTTGGGACATGCCCCCAACCATGGCCAAAACCGATGTCCAAAATAAAAGTAAAATGTCTAAAGATATCCATAAAATAAAATGAAGCCTTTCATAAAGATGGAAGCTCACCACTTTAGTCCAAATATTATCCCCGAGTCAATCACTATGTAGGAGAAGTCGAACGGTTGGTTTCTGCATAGCGTGGGTATACAACCGCAGTAGACAGGTTAGCAAATGACTGGTAGCATGTATCTTAGGATAAGAATAAAGTAATGCCATTTAAACAACCAAGTAAAAACCATCCATGATGTAAACAACCATACATATATATAAGCGTCGGGAAAGGAAACCGTGTTTAGCATTCATTTAAAACCTTTACTTGGGCTGTGTAACCTTGCCATTTAAACCACCCATGGGCCGTATGGTTTTAGCTCCCCCTACTGAAAGGGTCCTAGTGCGGGTAGCTACACGACCATGAAATATTCCCATAGAATAACTAGTACATCCCCGAATAGTGTGACACAATCACACGGTCCACTAAGACCAATCCTCATATCGGCAAATATGAGTTTCCAATTTCAGTCCCCCCAGGACCTCCACCTTCCATGGCTTAGCTACACATCCCGCCATTAATACCCTAATTAAAACTATGTCCAAATAATTCATTTATCATTTATTAACCAAGGCCAATTATTAGTGGTATCGGCATACCACCCATTACTTGCAAGCTTTTTATCCATAGCCAAACCACTTTGGTTAAGGGAACTTTCAAGTGCCCTTTTCTTTTTACCATATTAGCCTCTTGGGAGACTTCCATGTTCTCCACAAGCATAGCCAATTAGACTTAAACCTTTGTAAACCATTTAAATTATTTAAAGTTTCATGCATAAGCCGAAAACAATCAAGAGTTCCATTAAAAGAAGTCAATTCAATGAACATATCTTTATAAGCATTTTATCAAACACCGTGGGGGAATAATATAACCAAAACCAATTTCAATAACCATTAAATCATTACCTTGCAATCAAATTATTCAAAACCACCATTATTTCCTAGAAAAGTATAATTAAAACCATGGAAAACCATAAACAAGCATTTACATCAAAAGCCCCCAATTATAGTTGAAAACCATAAATCATGCAATATTAAAACCATAATTCATTCATAAAATCCATGCCATTTTAGAAGTAATAAGTAGGGAAGAGACGCATCCCTAAACCAAGAAAGATAACCAAAGAAAATCACCAAAGCAAGCCCCAAAGTAATCCCCTAGTTGAAACCCTAGCTTCCTTTCCCCAAAAGCTCTTTAGAGAATTATTCAAGTGTTTTGGAATAATTTCTAAGTGTTAATTAATAGAATAATAGAGTAAATAACCTCCTAAGTGTATTAGAAGTTATTGGTCCTAATTAGGGTAAGCAGGTATATGTCCAGAATACCCCCACTTATGTCCCTTAAAAACCTGTCATAGGGATACAACTGACCCATACGAGTTGTACCCTCCAATACGATTGGATTTCGCCACTTGTATCCAAGATTTAACCTTGGACCAGACACTGTCCAGTATATGACTCATCCAACCAAGTCGTAACCACAACATATAATTCGTACCCATGACCCGATTCCTGGTAGAATGAAACACCAAGGGACTTGAACACTGACCCCTATACGAGTACAAGATATGACTCGTACCCAACCTCTACAACTCATTCCCCTAAGTCGTACCTATTCCAGTGATCAAAACCATCCCACTAACTAACACTGGTCAGCATACGATAGGACCATACTACTCGTTCCCCAAAATACGGCTCGTACCCATGAGTCGTATTGGGTCCGGAGTATGAAGTTCAAGGAAAATTTCTAAGGCCAAAACCTAGGATATAACACTTACATAAGACATGACTCTTGATATAAAGGTGTGAAGGATGAGGATTAGGGTAGCGGGATAGTGGGTAGGAGTACGTCCTTACTAGTAGGGATGAGTGCTTAGTTTGTCGATATATCTGTAGTCATAGTGTTATACATGTATGTTGTAGTTTCTTATTCATATTTTTTGGGGATGTTTGTGATTTTGGATAGATAGTTCATTATATTACTCTATGGATGTCTTGTTTCTTTTATTATCTAGTGGTGTGTTGCCCTATTTTGTTGTATGTTTATATATTTTCTGCTTGGTGTGCTATTATTTATCATAAGTAGGGGGTCTATTGGAAATAACCTCTCAACTTGTATTATGACCTGAGACTACTCCCTAGTCGTAATACAGTGCTTAGAATCACAAGTGACTCCAACATAACCCATGTCCTGGTAAAAACACTAAGAATATAGATAATAACTAGTAAAACAACATTTACGCAAAAGCTGGACTGAATAATATAATAAATATTCAAAGAAAATCAAATCATCATGAAACAAGTTTGAGAATGCAGGTTGAACATCTAACTATGTGCCTGAAAAGCCTCTACTAAGACGAGTTGTTGGGACAAGCCCCTAACTCTAACTGTCTGAAAACTGGGAACGACAAAGACAAAATGAAATGAAATGATGACTCTGGTCCTCACATGATAAGGACTCACCAAAAATATTACTGTTGATATGGTAAGAGATTATACTAGGCGTGGTTCATATGTTGAGCATATACCTATATTATAAGACAATATAGCACAAAAGAAAGTATGGGATCAGCACTTTAAATATACTAAGTATTCAAGATAGGAAAATAATAATAGGAATTAAACATGGTGCATGTAACATAATAACTAGTGCAAGACCAAGTAAAAACCATATGTCTTAACAATAACTGGATAACTAAATACAAGGTCATTGAAAAATATGAAATCTGAAATGTAAACTTTGAAATGTGGAATGTGGACTGTGGGAGCTACTAATAATCAACATAATCTACGTGAGCCAATCGAGGTCCAACCTATAACCCCAGCTAAAAGGGTTTTCAGTATCTTGCTACAGGTATGAACTCTGACTGACGTGAATCCATTAAATTGATATCCCAAAAGGAATAAGGTGTCAAGCCTGGTCTGATGGGTGAACTTTTAGAACCTACGGTTGTACCGCAGTTTTGGGACTTAGGGACTTCTACTAAAGTTCCCAGCCTAACTAGTGGATGAGCCTTTATCCCTATATTTGATCGGTGCTAAGTACTACTCCAACTAAACGACATTGATAACTGAAATGTTCATTGATGGTAATAATCTAAAGACTAAAATAGATGTACTATATAAATGCATTTAAAATATGTAAACTGGGAAATACAACAATCAAAAGTATATTCATGAAATCCTAGGTCACCGGGTGTCCATAACTCGCCATATTTAAAACATGCAACTATTATGCCTATTTTGTAAATTGAATGAAATTACAGAATTCAATCACTCAGGTCCAATAATCATGGGATTTACAATGTAACTAGGGTTTAGGATCATAATCAAGAAATAACTCTAGGATTCATACTAAAATAAGGATTATAACTCAATGACACCAAAAGACTGAGATATCAATTAATTTACCAATATCCATAACCCTAAATTGTGAAAAAGAATTGAACTGGAGAGTTGACTTTACTTTCAGACTCAATGGGTGAAAGGAGACCCATTGATGAAATCCCACATACCTGGAGATGAGAACACTGAGGAATCCTTTAGAGTTGGATACCTAAAGAAGATGAACCTAACTGACCTTGGGAAAAAGGGATTACCTCTTCTTTTTTCTGAAACTAAGTATCAAATGATATTCTAAGTAATGAGAGCTTAGGTCATATAAACCCCAATAATGACCCTTTAAGTTCCCCAAAATGATGTAGTTTTGATGTTAAAAGAGTGAGAAAATATTGATATGCTCCTTAAAATTTTATAGCTGGAAACTGCGGGGAGGGACATACGAGACCTTTCCACGATTATGGGACCAACCTACAATCGTGGGTTATACTCGTGGTTGGGAGCTGGATGAGAGATATCTAAACATGATTAGATGATCCTTGGTACGATTTTGGGATCTACCTACGGTCATACCTTGGTTCATATGTTTGTTGGTTACATCAAGGGCATCAGTGGGACTCACGATCATATTAGAGGATCGCAATTTCAAAGCACATCGTGTTTTAAAGAACAAACGTGATTCTCTTTCGTGGCATGAGGGTACATTTTGTCAACTTTCAAACATTGGGGTTTTGCCAATCAGACTATACCATGGAATAATCGTAAAATGTAACCACAGTTTTGGTTCATCTCGTGGTATCTCACTACAAAGTAGTGCTTAATTAGAAAGGCCATAACTTTCTATTCTGATGTCATATTAAGGCAAAACTTGATGCGTTGGAAAGATAATTCAAATATCTATTTTTGGTGTGTTTGGACTCAAAAAATGCATTTGAATATAGAAGTTATTCTCGTTTGAAACTTATCACTCCTTTAGGAATCGATCATTAAGGAAGGTTTTGGCTTGGTTAAGGGCTGGGGTGGTCTTATGGCCTTGTTACATGGCTAAATTCCCAATCATACTGTTAAAACTTGATGATTTTCCCTACATGTACTTGAAGCTTGGTTCTAGCCTACGCTTGGAATTTTTGGGGCATTACAATTTCATTTGAGCTAGTGTATGGACTGTATACACATTACCCTCCCTAGACCCCCACATTGTGCGAGTACTTAGGGTATGTTTTTTTTTAAGAAATGGTTGTCACGAACGCAAACCCCCAGACTGCAAATGCAAAGGTCAACCCGACCCAAACCCTGTGATTGTGCACAAGACATCGCAAATGCAATGAAAAAATAGACCTGGCCACTAGTTACTCATCACGATCGCAGAACCCACCATTGTCATTGCAAGGAAGGGAAAACTTACTCTTTGGGAATGTGATGTGGTCATCAAAAATGCAAACGGAGGGAAAACAATGCTTCACGAACACAATAGAAGAGGTTGTGAACGTGAAGGAGAAGAGTCATATGCACTTGCAATTACAGCATCAACAAAATGCACGGGTTGTAATCTTTCATATAGACCCTCGGGATTCATTCGAGACTCAATAAAAATAACCCAATAATGATACTAGGCTAATTTTGACATTCAAAACTCAATGACGACATCAAATTTTTGAAAAAAAATTGTTTTCACAAAATTAACCCCGGACCCCTTTTTACTATTTTCTGAATAAAGGGTCAAAATGAGATATAAGGTCCCAAAACTAAATCAACCTCACTGTTAATCCAAATTCGACATTTTGGGTCTATTGGCAAAATCCAAATTGCTATCTGACACTCAGATCAAGAAATATTGACCAAAGTCAACTATTGGATCTTAAAGCCTTAAAATAACCTCAAACTCACCCAAAACCTTTCCAAAGGCCTTGCGAACCATGTCAACCATCCACACACCTAAAAATCAATATGTACCAACTATAGGGAAGGGTGGAATTGTCAAAATACCAAAATTTCTAAGTTTTATTACAAGGGTCATTACAGTATCCGCCACTAAAACTCACATTCCTCCTCAAACATACAAGCAAAAAAGTATCAAAAATAGGTAAAGGATAGGAAATATCCTCTAGAAATATCAAGTAAGCACTCTAGTGCGTAGCCACATCATAGAACCATCGATCTCACTATAAAACCAGAAATATAACACATTTGTACTCACTAGGTCACAACCAAGCCTTTAAGTTCAAATAATTAATAAAGCCGAATTTCTATATTCCCAAACATCCTTTATACACAAAAACTGATTCAAACGCCACAGAAGGCATAAATATACCCGGCTAAACTAAACATGACCTGGACAACACAAGACACTAACTACAACCACGAGACCAAAAATCAACCTCAGACCCACCAAAAGCCAAGGAACCCATAAATCACAGTACTATTTACCAAAGCCCTGAATCAACCTACCTAAGGCTAATACTATCACCATCAATCCAAAACCACACCACAACCCTAGAATATAGCTACAAGGACAGAAATCGGTACCAAAGCTACACAAAATATTAAAAGCCACACTCAGCACATTAAGTCACCATACAATAGCTAAAATCTACAACTTAACCCTTTTGAGGCATCTGAGAATCACCATAAACTTTTATAAACTATAGGCATAAAATCTCAAATGACACCAAACACATAATCTACTCATCACAATAACACGAGCATCCCTCAATATCCAAAAGTTGCCAAACAACCCGAAGTCCTCAATAATAAAAATCCATAAAACAAACCAAAGTCCTGAATAATCGAAATTCATCAAATAACCCAAAGTCCTCAATATTCTAGTAGAACAAGAATTTCTTCTGACCTCACACACATAAGCAACCCATCGTACAAATGAGTAAACAACCCATAAAAAAGTGCAACAATCACTATATCTCACTAACTAACCCCTAAATCACGAATCAAGCTAAAAAAAATCATTGTTAAAATCTGCATAACTACTAATAAACCACTTTATCAGGACCTAAAATTTGCAACTCTAACCCATGGCTAAACTCTTAATACATCAAAACTCCTATGTATAAATTTCTTTAAACTCTCCTTACTAAATTTTTCATTTAGTATTTTCTTTAACATAAGAGCTATGTCATAGTAATACATACTCTAAAATCGAAACTCGTGTGCAAAATATTTCATTAGTCCACTTAGCTATAAAAGTAACATTTGTTATAAGTAAGTTTTCCTTTCCATTCGAAACTCTTTGTGAAGCAAAGCAAGAATCGTTCATAAGTTGAAACCTTTCAAGTCTAATCGAGGAGCGCCTAAATATCATTGAATCACATCATTCAATAAAGGACAATCACTGAGAAAGTAATCAATATGCAAGGCATAAGCACCTGAAATCTACCCTTATCCAACTAGAATCCTTCAAAAGCAATC
Source organism: Capsicum pubescens (assembly GCA_030864215.1). Lineage (NCBI taxonomy): Eukaryota > Viridiplantae > Streptophyta > Magnoliopsida > Solanales > Solanaceae > Capsicum > Capsicum pubescens. The sequence goes on along the minus strand of CM061538.1, from coordinate 93,452,613 downwards.
CTTCCAAGTTGGTTGTACCAAGTACGAACCACCACAAGGTTTTCTTACACAATCTAGTAAGCACTACTCATAATCCAACAAAGTCAATATCGTTAATACAACATTACCCAAACCAAAAGTACTTTAACACTAGCTATTAATTCCACACAAGCCTTCCATATGTAACTTTCCTTACTCATAACTCGCCATACTAATAACCGAAATACTTTCTCAATCCCAACTGACCCATAACTCTCATAAAACTTTTGGATCACTTTCTATTATCTAAATATGCCAACCCACTATCGATCCACCACTAGTCCACAACATACCCATCAAACAAATTATACTCAAATACACCAAAATTTAAAAACTCAAGAGATTAAGCCTAATCCCGCTATGCACTCTAAGTGGGTCACGACATAGGATCATTACACTCGATCCATCACTAAGGAATCATCTATGGGCAAAAATAACAATAAATACATCAAAACTCATGAATCATATTAAAACTTAATGCCAAAAAAACACATAAAGATGTAAACCCATAATCAAAGACTACCAAGATAAATCACATGTGGATTGAAATCATACCTGAGACACTGTGCCGAAAACTCCTTCCTTGAGTCCATCTTCTGGAACATGATACTAAGACTTGACATATCTCCTAGAAAAAAATGAATCATCTCTCTGTCTAAGCTATGGGAAATCCCTCCTATCGTGATGAAGACCTCTACACCAAAAGTAATCCAATCAAGATGAATCCCACTGAATCAAACCTAAAGAACCCAAAAGACCACCCTGATCTAACCTTCTCCAAGCATAACCATGAAGATCCTGACCTCCATTATGCATATCACTGTGATCATCAAACCCCTTAGCCTTTTATCCCACAATTCTCTTATGTCTTCACTCAAAATACTCAGAACACTCAAGAAAATTGATCCCATAGAGGTGACCCAACTGGTCTACCCTTTACAAAGGTCATCCACCATTGTCTAATCATTCCAAAGAACTAAAAAGTAAGTGAAGTCTTCTCTATTAAAATCCACCAAACCCAACCTATGCAACTTCTTACGGCAACCAAGAAAGAATATAAGAGCATCAAACCTAAGATCTCTATCAAATCAAGGAGGATCTGTCCTCATGAACTCTACATATCTAATCTCTTCTTCCATGGACATAAACGGTCAAGTCACTAGATGTGGATAAACCCACAGTAATAACTCACCAACACTAGGAAAACTATAGTAGTTATATGAGCATCTAGAGTCTGAAGCCCTGAAATAGTATGCTAAACCAAAATAGGAGCCACCAATAAAGAAAACCCAACACTCAAATCAAATAATCCTCAATAATAGGTATGGTCATATGTGGTGTCTGTATTAGCCTCAACTCCTCTAACTCACTAGACTTAACACCACTAGAAACCTTAGAAATTAAGGACATAACTCTAACTTGACCTTTATCTGGTTTGGAAATCCCAATCTAACCTCTACCTCAAGTCTTGCTCCTTCCGCGCATCGAAGGCATGGACTCTAAATATCTATTCATGGAAAAACACGTGTTCACTATCTGTGAGAGAGTAAATAAGAAGTTTTTGAGTTATATAAAACTCTGAAGGCCCCAAATAGAATGAAGAAATAAAAATAGTCCTATAGCCTCTTGAAGATATAAAACAAATGTCTCCGCACTAATCCATAAGAATCTACTAGACTCGGCTTGTACTAATGAGACCAATAAACCTAGGATCTGGTACCAATTTATAACGATCCAAAAATAGGCATGTGATGGCACTTGTCAAACCCTTCGAACAAGTAAGACTGAACAACTTGAGATCATAATTTTGGAAATATAGAAGTAGAAGAAAACAGAATAAAACCAAAAGTATATTTAAAGAGAACGGTGTTTCAGGGTCATGGAGCAAAGATGAGCAATTTATGGATGATTAAGACTTACGGTTTTGTATATGCTATTATTACATTGAGTTGGTACACGACTAATCTCAATCAAACTCATTGAATGGAAATTAAAATCCTAAATCCTCTTAAAGATAGATAACAAACACAATGCAGTGATCCACATGACTCTACTAAATTCAGCTTGTACTTCTCAAAGCTAGCTGGAACCCATGGGGACTCGTGAGATTCATGTACTAGGTAGGTGTGTAACTCCATTCCCAATATAATATTGTGTAGGTGTGTAACTCTGATCCATATATGTTATAAATAGTTTGCAGGCGTGCAACTCTAGTCTATGTATATATAAATAATGTGCAGGCGTGCAACTCCAATCCTAATAAAATACAATGTATGACGTGCAGATGTGCCGCTCCAATCTTTAATAACAAGTACAATATCAAGCAAAGAATTTTATATCATAAGTCAATTCAACTTGCAGTTCAAGTTCATGTTTTTTGAACTTCCACAATTGGTATAGACTTATTTATAATACTCAATAGCAAAAATTTCCATCTTTCCTCAGTTACTATAATAATCTTACTCAAACTCTCAAAGAGGAGTAAAATGAACAAGTAGCATGCTCAATAATTCCTTTTTAGATATAATACATAACAAACATGCTAGCAAATAAGGGTAAAATAGTTCAATAATAATGAAAACATTGGAGATGGCTACTTCATGGATATTGGGGAACTTAGTCAGATGAGAACTAATTCATTTAATGAATGCTCTAAATTATAAAACATGTTAGACCTTGACATAACTGATTTAAATAAAGCTCATGATGAAAAGGGGTTTTATTAATGAAAAAAAAGACTGGAAAATTAGACTTGATGTTTGTGAAATTAAAAAAAAAATCTATAAGAAGAAATTGATGAATTAAAAGTCAAAATCAACAGTTTTGAAAAATCTTCCAGTCACAATATTATCAGATCTAATCAGTTGACTAGTTCTTCTAAGACAGTTGACAAACTTGAAAGTGGTAGATCTATGTATGGTAATAGATATTATAGTTTTGAAGGATATCAATGGTTAACTAACTACAATAAGTTGACCAAAGAAAGCAGTCACTGTCATAATACCTATCATAACAAATATTATAGCTATGAAGGATCTCAACGGTCAACTAACTCTAGTTAGTCGATCAAAGGAATCAGTCACAGTCATAATACCTACCATACCAGTTCAACCACTGATCAATAATCTCATTTTTGCTATCACTATGGCAAACCTAGTCATAAATAATATAATTGCTGATTTTATTCTAAAAATCTTGGTAAGTGGATTTAAAGACCGAAAATTGAGTCTATCAATAAAAGTATTGACCCAATGGGACCCAAGAATACTTGGGTACCAAAAAATAAGTGATATATATGTTTTGCAGAAACACCACTCAAAATCTAAAGAAAAATAAAATCTTGATAGTAGATGTTTAAATCACATGATAGGGAACAAGAATCTTTTTTAAATTATAGCTGATTTTGATAGAGATGATATAAGTATTGGAGACAACTCCAAAGGCAAAGTAATAGGTATTGGTACGATCTCCGTTAATGAATCATGTGATAACACCAATGTTTATTTGGTTGAAATCTTAAAGTACAATTTGCTAAGCATAAGTCGGTTGTGTGATACTAGTATAAAAGTAAGATTCAAAAAGGATGAATGTAAAATTAAAAGGCAGGTTAAGTAAATATTTATTAAAAATAGACATAGGAATGTGTATGTACTAGACTCTATCAAAAAGAGAGAAGTATATATCTGTCTGGCATCCATTTCTAAAGATCCTTGAGTTTGGCATAGAAAGCTTGCCATGAAAGCATAATACAAATTGAAAAGCTAGCTAAACATGAACTTGTCACTGCTTTTACAAAGCTTTATTACAAGAAGACTCATATTTGTGATGCTTGTCAACTTGGTAAGCAAACTAGAAATAGATCTATTTGGTCTTACTAGAACTGCTAGCACTGGTGGTAAAAGGTATACCTTTATGATTATTGATGATTATTCTCGATTTATCGAGGTTACGTTTCTTTCTAACAAAGATGATACTGTAAAGAATTTTGAAGTATTTTGTGAAAAGGTTCAAAGAGTCAAAGGTTACTATATTTTTGTGATCATGGAGGAGAATATGAGTACAAGAATTTTGAAACATTCTATAATAATCAAGGTTACACCCATAAATTCTTTTCTTCAAGATCTCCTCAACAAAATAAAGTGGTTGAACGCAAGAATAGAACTCTTCAACATATGGCACGAACCATGATTTGTGAATACTCATTACCTCATAAATTTTGGGCAGAAGCTGTAAGTACTGCTTGTCATATTTTGAACAGGTGTCTTATTAGACGTATCTTAAAGAAACCCCCTAATGAGTTTTGAAACAAGAAACCCAATATTGGGTACTTTTCATTTTTTTGGATCCAAATGTTTTGTCCATAACAATGGTAAGGATAACATTGGTAAGTTTGATTCTCAGAGTGATGAACGTACATTTATGGGTTCTTCTATATCTGGTAGATCAATAGAATTTTTAATAAACATAGTCGCTACAAAAATAAAATCTAAACTAACTAAACCCTAAAGAGGGAGACTCAACTGATCTTCAAGGAGAATTATTTCCTTCCTTAGGCGAGATATGCAACATTAAATGCTTAGAGGATAATAATTATCTTCTTCCTTTTTGAGATCTTTTGTTGATACTTTTTCCTTTTTCATTTTTGACCAAGAGTCTTTTGATTATTCTTTTCCTAAAATCCTGCAAAAAAATCATTCATCAAAATTAACATTATCAAGGTGCATGAGAAATTTTATCACAAAGTGAAAAAATATTTTCAAAGAATTAAGCATTCTTTGTCTCAATAATAGTATTACTATCAAGCACATCAAATTTCAATATAATAAATCTATATGTAAGGAGGATACATCCGAGTGAAGTCTCGAACTTTGGTTGCTGTCATATTCACTGTTGGGTTGGCTGGTACAACAGCCTGCTGGTTACTCTAAGCGGTCATGAAGTAGGCTAACATTGTGAAAAGAGCCCTGATTTGACATGGGAGACTTATTCATTCAGAGGTTTTACTGGAGCTGGTGGTGCTTTCTGATTTTCATTATTGTTGCCATCTCCATTCCTCCTTCTGTTAGTTTTCGTGGGAGGTATATCCTGTAAATGTATAAAGAATGAGTCAGAAGAAGGTTTTAATAGAGTTCACACTCTATAGCACAATATGAACAAATAATAAGTGTAACTTTTTCATAAATATTTCATATCCTCTCACTCATAAGTGTGGAACACTTCACACCTATGAACAAGACTCTACTTAATACGATATTTAGAGAAACTAGGACACTTTAAATCTAATGCTCTGATACAAAGTTTGTCACGATCTGAGACTACCCCTTATTTGCGATACGATACTTAGAGTCACAAGTGGCTCTAAGTTAACTCATGGTCTGGCATAAAACTATGAATACTAAAATAACTAATGTAAAATACTAAGTGAAAACTAAACTAAATGATAAAATAATAAATTAATCAGTAATATCTGAGTTTAAAAACACAAAAGTTGAACATCTAACTATATATCTGAAAGCTTCTGATAAGATGAGTTGTTGGGACACGACCCCAGCTAACTATTACTGTCCAAAAACTAAAATAAAATTAAATTAAATACTAATACTATTCCTTAAATAATGAGGACTCACCAAAGTACTAATGTTGATATAGTAGGAGATCGTACTATGCACGATCTAGAACTGAACGTCAAAACCTATATTATAAAATAATACAATGCAAAAGAGAGTATGTGATTAGTACTTTGAATGTATTGAGTATGTGAGATAGAAAATAACTAATATAGGATAAACATGGTGCATGTCACATGGTAAATTGATACAAGACCAAGTAATGAACATGTATTGTATGATATGTTGAATGACTAAATAGAAGGTCATGCTAGTATTTGAAACTTAACCATGAACTATGAACAATGGGTTGTGGACTGTGAAAACTACTAATAACTGACATACTCCAATCTAAGCTAACTGGGGTCTATGACTTAGGAACTTCCACTAAAGGTCTCATCCTAACTGATGGAGGATCTTCATCCATGCGTTCGCTCGGTGCTATGTACTACTCCCAACTGAATGACACTGATAACTGAAATGCTCAATAATAGTAATATTTTGAAAACTAGAAATAAATACACTATTTGAGAGCATTTAAAATAGGTAAACTAGAGTATATAATACTCGTAAGTATATGTATGAAATCCTAGGTCATCAGATGTTCATAACCCACCATCTCTGAAGAATGCAACTATTATGACAATTTCATAAATTGAGTGATTAAAGAATTTAATAACTCAAGTCCAACAATAATAGATTTCACAATATAATTAGGATTTATAATTTAAACATGTAATGGTACTGAAATTTATGTTAAAACATGAGTTTATAACTCAGTGAGATCAAGAAACTGGAATATCAAGAAACTCACAACATTCATGAAGCCTAAGCTCTGAGGAAGGAAATAACTCAAAAAATTAATTTAACTTTGGGAATCAATGGGTAAAGGATACCTATTCATGAAACTTCACATATCTGGAAAAAAAACTTTGAAGAAATCTTTAAAATTGGAAGCTTGAAGAAGATAATTCCTAGTTACCCTGAAGAGGAGAAATCGCCTCTTTCTTACTTTGTGATACTAAGTGTTGAGTATTTTCTAAGTAATGAGGGCTTAGGGCACTATTAATATTAATAATCAGATTTAGGGTGGCATAAACAATGTAGTTTTGATGTTTAAAAAGTGAAAAAAATTGCAAAGCTCATCATAAAACGTAACTAAAAATCTGCAGAATCGAGTTGTACGGACCATCCCACGATTGTAGGACCCACCTATGATCATAGGTGGTGCTTGTGGTTTAGAGGCTAGATTTGGGCTCTCTGAACTCCACCATATGAGTCTTGGTATAATCGTAGGATCCACATATGGTCGTCCTAGATTTGTAGTTTGTAGTCTCCAATCGGATCAGCTATAAAAGTCACTATTGCACCTAAGATCGTGGTTTCTAACCATGGTCGTGGTTCCCTCTCGTGGTTGGAAGGTATACTTGTCAACTTCAGATGTTTGTAACTGTTTTGATTAGACGGGAGCATCATACAGTCATACAATCTCACCACGATCGTACCTATGCTCGTAGGATCTCACTACTGGACAATGTTTCACTAAAATGACCATAACTTTTTGCTCCAACATCAGATTAAGACAAAACTAAATAACTTGAAAGTATAATTCATATATATATACATGTATATACATACATATATATATATATATGTATGTATATATATATATATATGTATATATATATATATATATATATATCATTTGGTGGGTCTTAATACCAAAAATAATTCATAATATATAAGTTATGCTCATTTAAAGTTGACTATAGCAAGATTTTTCTCAAGAAATCAAATATATATATATATATGAGTTATGCTCATTGAAAGTATAATTCATATATATATAAATACATGTATATATATATACATATATATATATATATATATATATATATATCATTTGGTGGGTCTTAATACCAAAAATAATTCATAATCTATGAGTTATGCTTATTTAAAGTTGACTATAGCAAAATTTTTCTCAAGAAATCAATTGGTAAGGAAGGATTTGACTTGACCTGAGCTAGTTATTTGTAGCCTTAATATATGTCTAAATAACTTCTCATACCACCAAAACATGATATTTGATTTTACATGTGCTTGAAGTATGATTCTAATCTTAGGCTACATTTGTTTTTATAAGATTAAGACGTCTGAATTTGAATGCACTTCTGAATGATTAAGATGTTGTCTTTAGATCTGAATACTGAATGATTAACACTATTTATTTTCTAAGGATTTGAATACGTTTACGTTATTTGTGTATAAATATAATTAATATAAAATTTAAATAAGATAATAATAAATATTATATCAATAAAGTATTAGAAAAAACTTAATATAAACAAAGTAAAAATTATTATTTGATAAGAACATAAATATTCAAATGCATAAATTTTAAATAATTATATGTCATAGTAAATGAAAAAATAAAATATTTAAATAATTTTTTTTATAGTATAACTTAGTAAATATTACCTAATTTATAAGAGTGCTATAGTAATTATTATACAATATAGCTACAACTTGGCCTTCGATTAATGAGATAAGCTAGATATTTTATACATATGCACTCATCGTTAATGCAAATTATGAGTATGAAGAGTAATAATCATGAATTAGTGATTAGATAACATGTACATAAGGTTTCAACTAAGAATTCGATAATAAATATTTATTATTAATAAAATAAAATTACACTTTAGTGAATCACTCAAGCAAATCATCATATTGTGAATCTCACAAATTGGATCAACAAGGTACTTGTAAATCTTTTTTAAAATCTTAGAACTTATGATAAAATAATTTAGAATCAGTTGATAGTTAGATAGGAGGGAGGGAGAGAGAGCATTAATTTTATTTGCAAACAGAGCTTAATTTTTTTTAAAATAAAAGTAGCATGGTTAAGAGAGTCCCAAATTTGATTCATTTAGACATGTTCAAACCGATTAAGAGGTTTTAAAACATAAAAAATAAATGCACTTAATGGTCTAAAGTCTGAACCATTGAGATATAGATCTCCATTAGGTGTAAATAAATAAGGCCTTAGCTTAGATTTTTGGGAGGTTACAAGTATCATTTGATGAAATCATTTCATATTCTTCACCATGGATAGCAATGTATGAAACATTTTTAGTCTTGGAGTTTGTTTGAATGATCTCCATCTGCTCCTTTGTATATTTCTTCAATGATGAGATTACTTTTGTTGAAGTTTAACTATGATATTTGCCCTCCTCGTCTTTATTTTTCGTGGGAATTTGAATATCACTAAGTTTAATGACTTTCCAAACCTTCACATCATATGATCTGATGAAAGTCCCCATTCTTATTTTCTAATGAGAGAAATGCTTGTCATTAAAATAAGAAAGTCTTGTTTGTAAAGTCCATCCTTCTTGAAATAGTACTCCTTCAGTACTCGTTGTACCATGATCTTTTCTTTGTTGTTAAGTAATGTTTTGTAAGTCCTTGTTTTAATACCAATTAAAAGTGCAAGAAGGGTTGAGTTACTATTTTTTTATTTTCTTAGTTGGCTGCCTAAGGCGAGCGAACAGCTTTTAAAGAGAAAAAAAGAAGATAACAAAATGAAAGTGGTCAAAGTTAAGATGACACCATATATTTATATTGTTGGGATCTTGAATAGATCTTATTCTAGTCTCCTTAGGTTGGGAGGAATGTCTCTACTAGGTTTTTTGGTGATTTGAGTTGACAAACCTTTGGGAATATAACTCCTAAATATACACTCAGTTTTTTTCTTTCTTTCTTTCTTTCCACTCTTGATACTAAAGCCCCACCAACTATATTTTGCTTCTCTCCTCTTTTTTTCAATACCCAAAAATACAAACGCATTACAATGTTTAATAAAAAATTAAAGCAAGAACTAGAGATGCTAGAAACAAGTTGTATATGTTATTCATTTTTAAAGGCCTTTAAAGACCTAGTTGAAGTAGCCATTTGAAGATCTTGATGATGAAGAAAATCCAAGATATTTGATTGCTGGGAAATGATGAGGAATATCATATTTCCAGGAATAAGGTTGTACTAAAAATAGTCCTTCAAATCTGATACTTGATCTGGCACGATTCTTTACTTAAGAAAATGGAATCTTGACGCTTGATTAATTTTCCTTCCTTTCAGAGCATTGGTTGAGATTCTTTATGCTTAATTGATTTTCGTTTCTTTCAGAGCATTGATTGATTGCTTGACTTATTTTGCTTTTTTTTAAGATGATTGACTTATTATCCTTTGTTGTTGGTACTTCGATCATCCTTCCTTCTTGAGTATGAATCTTTTAATATTTTTTCCTTTTTTATTACATGATAGTGGTACTTGTTCCTTCAATGGTAAGTGAGTTGGTTCTTCATTCAAAAAGTTTTCCTACTGATTCCTCTAGATTTCCCTATATAGTTGTCATACATCAAAATTAGAACAGTATCAAAGTAAGCTTTTAAATAGAGTTGGAGCATATAGAGGATTGAGAAGGGAATGTCATTCTAAATTTATCAATATTCAAATTGAGGTATGTTAAGACTTGATTTTGAATGAGCGAATATATTTTTCCAACTAATGTAATACCTCATATTTCTATCTAACTTCGATTCGTCTCTAGAACATCAAAGATCTTGCTTTATAGATGAATACCTTTTATTCCCTGTGGTATTTTCAAGATTTTGACTTTTAATCATGTGGAAAATTGAATAAGCTTTTCATCGATACCAAATTTACCCAAATCCGACACTCGGATGAAGAATTAGAGTCATTTTAGTAAGGCAGTGTACCACCTGGTACTTTAGCGCGTTGCGGAGCCAGCCAAAATGGCAATCGTCAAAATTCAGTGAGCTTCCGCGATTATGGCACATCGCGCCAAGGCTTAATTTCAGAGTTGTCAATTTTCAGTGCACCAACGCGGTTCCACCGCATCGCGGTTCCACCGCATCGCGGTTCCACCGCATCGCGGTGCCTTTCCAATTCGCAACCAAGGTGGCAACGCGATTTCTACCACGTCGCACCACCAATCAGTTTCCCAATTATCCAGTTTCCAGTAAGCTGGCGCGATTTCACTGCATCGGGCCATCATGAGAAATCGGGATTTTTAGATTTTGTTATTTAATTTCAGGAACTGTTTGGTAAATTCCTAAAACCCCAAATCAGCCTATACACGACATTAAACCCCTAAAAGACCTATTATCTCATTGTTTACTCATATCTCTCAAGAAATAAATCACTCTCTCTCAAAGATAGAAAACCCTAGCTCCCAAGTTTTAAAATCAATCTCAAGAATCTAGATTTACAGGTATGTTAGATGTTGATTCATGGGTCCCTTCCACCCATGAAGTTCAAGAATCCTTTTCTAAATTCAAAGATTATATTTTTATGAGTTTTCATAATTTAGGTGAATTGAAAATCATGTTTATGTGATTGTTGGGTTTTAATTCATGTTTTAGATTATGAGTTTCAAAGTTTGAACCTACAACAACAACAACAACAATATACCTAGTATATTTCCACATAGTGGGGTTGGGGAGGGTAGAGTGTACGCAGTCCATACCACTACCTCTAAAGAGGTAGAAAGGCTGTTTCCAATAGACCCCCAGCTCAAGTTAGAAGACAGCATACAAAAGCATGAAAATCCTAGAACACAATAAATAACAACGGTACGACATCCACAGAAAATTATATGTTGCCAAACACAAGACCCCAAAGTCCACCTAACTACTGACAACGCCTCAACCACACCCTTAACCCTCTATCCTAATGCTATTCCTCCATATCTTCCTATACAGGGTTATGTCCTCAGTCAACTTTAACTGCTCTATGTCATATTTAATCACTTCTCTCCAGTATTTCTTCAACCTACCCCTACCCCGCTTGAAGCCATCCAAGGCCAACCGCTCACACCTACGAACTGGGGCATCCGTGTCCCTCCTCATCACATGGCCAAACCATCTCAACCTCACTTCCCGCATTTTTTCCTCCACTAACACCACTCCCACCTTCTCCCGAATAATATCATTCCTAACCTTGTCAACCCTAGTGAATCTACACATCCAACGCAACATAAAGTTTGAACCTTGTATGTGATGAATTGCATAATGTTCATGATAAACCCTTCAAGTTGCAAGTTTGTTGATATAGCCATGATACTTAGATGTGGTAATTGTTGTATAACCAAAGCATGCTTCCCATATGTTTGATTAAATGCCTATATGAATGAAGTAGTGTCATTATAGTATGTAAACATGTAGTCCCCATTATGTACAAGTTAATGCATGCTAAGTGTTTGTTGAAAGGCTTTAGTGAATGAATTATGAGAAATTTGTATGCATTCCTATCCATGCATAAGTTTATGACTTTCAAGTGCTTGAAGAGATGTCTCATTGATTATATTGTGAATGATAGAATATTGTTATGTTATTCAAGACTTGCCATGTTTTATTATTATTTATGTTATCGAGTCCTGGAGGTATTTGTACCCGATAATTTAGCTGATTGTCTAGAGCCAGTGTCAGTTTTCAAGATAATCTCAGTCGTGTCAATCAGTACAACTCAAACAGTTACAGAACTTAGGAAATCTCAGTGATCTCAGTATCAGTAGCATTTCAGCTCCAGTTCAGTAATCAATTCAGAACTCAGTAGTATTTCATCAGTCAACGAAACCAAGTAAACTCAACTTAGCTCAGTTAATCAGTACGATAGTAACATATTCAGCTCAGCCTAGTACAGTCTAAGATTCAGTTTAGAGTCTTTCAGTTGGGAGTAAAATTCAGCACCGAGCGAGCCTAGGGATGGTGGCTCACCTATTAGATAGGATTGAGATCCCTAGATATAATCCCTAAGTTCTAAAACTACGTAGCCAACGTAGGTACGAGATGTTACCCGTTAGATAGGACTGACATACTCAGGGGTCGCCCGCTAGATTAGGACTGACCTCATAGCAGTTGTCTTTACCCATGGCACGCTACTAACACCCTTCCAGCTAGTGTTATAGGTTGGACCCCATTAGTTCAAATTCGGAACATGTCGGTTAGATGAATACCTCCTACAGTCTCAGTTTCAGAATCAGTCTTAGTAAAAGAACTCAGCTCAGTAACACAGATTCAGGACTGTTAGATACAGTTACTCATTAGTATTATCAGTAGATACAGAGATCATCCACTAGATAGGACTAATCTCAAATACAGTCAATTAGTATCAAGTACCATTAGATTCAGAGATCACCCGCTAGATAGGACTGATCTCAGATTCAGTTAATCATCTTCATTATCAGTATATTCAGAAATCACCCGCTAGATAGGACTGATCTCAACCTCAGTCAATCAGATATCAATATCAGTAGACTCAATTATCAGAAATCCAGTTATTAGAATTTGGTATTCAGTGTTCCTATGATTTCAGTTATAGTTTGTGCATTCATGCATGTATCCTCATTCAGTATACTCAGATTATTTAGTTAGTATTGTTTATGTATATGAACCCCTATATTTAGCCTTACCTCATCTAGCATACCAGTATATTCTCACGTACTGATGCATATTTTTCTACGTTATGGTGTTTTATACCATAGGTTCAGAAGTTCGAGCTCCAGAGCACCCTTAGCAGTCTAGATTCAGCCAGCAGCAGTAGTTAGCAGTAAGTCTTCATCCTTCGAGGATGTTCTATTATTTTATTATATTACTAGATTCAGTATTTTAGTAGACGGAGTTAGTTGGGAGATTGTCCCATCAACTCCACAGTTCAGACAGTTTAGAGGTTTTTAGACTAGATGTTCAGACAGTTGTATTAGTATTCAATTTTTCAATTGTATTTCAGTTTTTGAACCTTATGGGAAGTTTTTCGCCAGTTTTTCGCATTTTTATAATGTATTATTCAGTGCTCAGTTACAGATATCAGTCAAGGGTTAGCATGTGGTCCTTAGGGATTATGAGCATTGTGTAGCATTCGGGGTTCAGAATCCGGGGCGTTACAACTAAGTAACTAATAAAACGGGTTGAGGGTAACAAAGCATTGTATATTCAAGGTGATCAACGCATATGTGGATATCGGGTGTCATGATCGTGGTACTTCTATTGTTATGTGTATTCTTCTATATTAGTTGATTCGATGAACATGCTTTGAATAATATAGAGACAATACATGCAACATTGATTTTCATGTTAGAATGTCATTCCAGATATCTTAGGAACTTTAAGATAATTGAGTTTCATAGATTCATTTTTTATACGATTTATATACCACATGTATGCATATGAAAATTATGTGCTTATGAAATCCTTTCTTACAAGCTATGATGATTTATATATTATTTTCATATGGGATCTAAATTTAATTTGAGTGATGAGATTTTTCCTAAATTGTTTTTTGGGGATGCTATTTGCACAATGGGATATTATTCTGTATTGAAATATGTACAAAGCAATTTCCCCTACGTGTTACTGTTTTTAGACATCCCTGGAGAAGAAGTATGTGCATAGAGTGTTGGAATCATGATTACAAGACATATATGGTCAAGAGTATGTATTACATGTATTCCATCACAACTATGATTTGCATATATCGTCATATAATTTTATGTATTCACATTCCCTATCTATTAAGATTGTATAAGTGGAACACGTTGAAATTAAGTATCTAAAGGCAAACCTTTGCCACTACCTTGTCGAGGTCGATCAATGATACTTACTTTCTTAATAAAGGTTATCTTTTGTATCCATACTACACTTGATGCATTTATTTTAGATCTTGATTTGAATATCAACAAATCTAATGATGGTGCCTCATAGTAGGAATTTATTATCCTACAATTAGTTATTTGGCTAATATGAAACATTGGACTCCATCTATCATTTTTGTAAGGACCCATCTATTTTCTTTAAGTATTCGAATCATTTTCTTGTAATTGAGACTTCCTATGGGTTCATTTTATAATTTATGACCGAAAAGTGTGGGTGACATAGGTCCCAAGGAACTCGAGTGCGTCTCAGAGTAAAATAATAAAAATTAGAGTTGAAAAATTCAAGACTTGATCAAAGACAACATGTGGATTTAATGGATTCAGAATCGAGATTTAGAAGTTCCTATAGGCCCGCATAATAATTTAAGACTTAGTTGGATTGATCTGAGGGGCTCGGGAGTGATTCAAACTACCCAATTCAAACTAGTGCTATCAAGGAATTAGTGTTGACTACAGTCAAATATATGCTTAGGCAGTCTCAAATTGATGATTTGAGGGTTCCTACTTATTCATGACATTGGATACATATGTCTGGTTTTCAATCCAAGGGGTTTGAGTGAGTTCGATTACAAAAATTTCAAAACAACTGCACTTTATTTTTTTCTAGAGCAACAAATATTTGTTCATCGCAATCGTGGGCATCTGTGTAGTGATCAGGAAGTGTTTTGTGGTAAAGGGACGTGATCGCGTGGTGGATGTACTGCATTCACGTAGATGGTCCAGAGATCTTAGGAACCTCTATCTTGCAGGGTCCTCACCTAGTAGTTGTTGACACCTAATTTTTGCCATCCACGACTAAATTTAATCCTGAGTTTCTTCAGTTTTTAATAAAATGAAAATATTTATTTCATTCGAATAAAAAAATTTCAAAATATTTTTTGTACGTGATTTTATCATTTTAAGTAGCAATTATATATTATCGTGTTCAGTTATACGAGATTATATAATTTGATTACTTAAATATTTATACTATGAAATATTGAATTTTAATTAAGAATTATTTTAAAAATGAATATAATGATTAAAATCTTGATTTTAATATAATTTATCATCAAAATAATTTATTTGGATAAATATGCATTTGATTTTATTAAATCAAGAAGCTCGAAATTAAAAGAAGTATTAATTCGTATCGAATTTCAATTTAATTTAGTCAATCTATTAGAGTTGGTCATAATTGAAATCAAAATGGCCATAATTGCAATGCAATCCGTAAATTAATTTTTAATTTGGTCAAAATTAAATAAATATGGCTAAATTTTAAATCCTAATTGGGGTTATATTTTAAATAACCGAAAAATCCCAAAAACTCTCATAACTTCTACCCAATTTTCACCAAAAAAATAATTTTAAATTGTACTACATTGTACTATTTTTCCTAACTTTGTTCTTTCCCAATTTTGAAATTAGAAAATTGTACTATATTGTACAATTCTCCCCAACCTTTTTTCTTTTTCCAAATTCCAATTTTGAAATTCAAAAATTGTACTACATTATATAATTTTTTCCCACATTATCTTCCACCTCACCTTATCTTCAATTTTTAAAATTTAAAAAAAAAAAAACCTAAATGTTTTTTCTGCCACATTAGTGGATGAAAAGATTGGATCCCTATACTTTCCTATAAATACTACCACTATTTTGGTAGAAAAACCAAGTCTCAAAGAATTGAAAAGTTTTTGAGCAAATAGTTGAAAAAAAATTTAGTGAAAAAAAGTCTCAAGGTTGGAAAAAAAAAAACTGAGCAAAAAAGAGTTTTTATTTTAGTAAAAAAAAAATCTTTTTCATGAAATTCGTGGGCTAATCGAAGTTCTCGAGTTGGAAGCTTTTCGGTGGTAATCAAGACTCCGAAGAAATCTTGTAGTCCCGTTTTGCTGCCTCAAAAAAGGTAAACACACCTTTTACTTTTTTAGTTTTATTATCATTTTCTTCTTCATCTTTTTCTTCTTTGTAGTTCGTAGTTATAATTTTATTTGTTGGGATTGCTTGATGTAGATGGCCTTGAAGGCCATAGGACATTGTGGTATCAATATTATGGTTATTTTCATGTTCACGGTATAAAAATGAGCTAGCAATAATTGTACATGCCTTTTTTATTTTATTTTTTCATTATTATAAATAAAGTTTCAATCTTTGCTTAAAAGATGTACTTATACTTTGTTTAAATTCATTGTTGACGAATATATTTGTTTTTAGCATGTAAAGTTGTTTTCTTTATGTTGAAAAGAATAGTTAATATTGATTGTTTCTCCTTTTTTTATTCTTTGATTACTATAGATAATGTTTCAATCTTTGCTTAAAAGATGTACTCATGTCTTGTCTAAAGTCATTGTTGGTGAATATGTTTGTTTTTAGCATGTAAAGTTGTTTCCTTTATGTTGAAAAGAATAGTTAATATTGATTATTTCGCCTTAATAAAAATAGCAATTGATTAAGTCAAGAATTTGTCATTTGCTTGCTAATTATTTTAATGGATTTTAAAATCCTCATATAAGAGATGAGTACTAGCTTTATTTTCCATCCAAGATATTTATTTCTCCTTTTTTCATATGTTGTTAATTTGTCAAAATGATGAAAAAGTTTGGATTTTTGTGGCTAAATATTCTTGAGTCATGCATAGTATGATTGTTGAATGATATTTCATTTTTAGATATGCTAAACTTTTATTTTAATTTTCTTACTCCCTTTGAATTGTTATACATGTTCTTTGTGTGTGTAAAGACTTGATTCGTGTCTCTCTTTGAGTCATAATGTCAAAAGAGAATCAACGATGTCTTAGAAAGATAAATCATAGGCCGTTACACGTTTTTTCCTAAAATGTTGGTTGTAATTTAGATGTATGAATCTTTGTTAACGTCACCTTAATTGAAATTTAAGGATTCTCTTTCTTGAAAAAATTTCCTTTATTTTATTTTGTTATATGGATTAGTGTCTATGTTTGTTCAATTTTAGAAGTTATGGTTATTTTTCTTATTGCTTTATCCCTTTACTTTCGCAAGCTTGCGTTGTTTGTTCTCACATTAATTCATTGAATACGGCCTTCTTTCTTTTACCTTTATACATTCTTAATATGAACATAAATCATGAGGCGTGTAAGTGGGTCTCTTTGCTTTGCATTTTATCTGTTGACTCTCGTTCTTGTTATACGTGTGCAAGTGTGCTTATCATTGATATTCAAAAATTGGTTCTTGATATTTTCTTTTGCTTTGAAATATGTCACTTTTATGCCTTGAACGTATATTAATTTCTTTATCTTTTCTTTGCATGCAAAAAAAGTCTCAAGTCCAAATGGACTCTTCTCCTCTTTCATTTCGTAATGGGCCAATGAGGTCCACCTCTTCGAGTCAAGTTCTAAGTTTAAACTCAAGGTCGACTACATGGCGTGCGGGTGCTACAAGATAGATGAAGAAGGAAAATGGGCCAAAACCCATTGATGAGGTCGCTAAGAGACTTGAAAAGTCTCAATTTTTATTATTGTCTTCATTTTACTTAGTCATTTATTTATTCATTTATTTGGGGCCTCGAAGCCAAGGTTGTATTCTAATACAGGTGAAGCAGATTGTGGGCCAAAAAGGGCTCAAAAATATAGATTAGGACAGGTGATGATGGGCCGAAAGCCCAAATTAGTTTAGAACAGGTTTATTGGTTTAGGTCTAACGGCTTATATCTTCTAATTTCTCTCTTTCCCTTTTTATGTGCTTATTTTGCTTTTCATTTGCTTAGACTTGGTTAAATCTCCTGCTAAGTCGTCAAAATTTATTTTTTATACAAATCTTTTCCTAAAATCACTTTCTTTTCAAAAAAAATAACTTCTTCTTTTTTCAAAGATAGTTTTCAAACAGTCCGGATAACCGCAAGTTAGCGGACATTTTAGGTGCCTTAAAAAATTTTCTAAAATGTTAATAGGAACCGTAAGTTAGCGGACATTTTAGGTGCCTTAAAAATCTTCCTAAAATGTTAATAGGAACCGCTTACCTAGAATTTCAAAACTTAAACGATTTTTCTGTTTTGAATCGTTTAAAGTAATTTATAAAGGTTTTCTTAATTCCTTTTCAAAAATTAAGTGGCGACTCTAAAAGTCAAAATTTCTGCAAAACAGTAGTACCTCCCGATCACGTAAGAGGACTTGGCAGTCACGTCAGAATGCACCTGGCTTAATTAAATATTTCATTTTGGGCTTATTCAAATCCTCATTCTGTATTTAAATTCGACAACCCTATGATTATTAGTCATTTAATACATGGTTTTGTTGAATAAACTAGGAGATTTTAGACCTAACTTAAGGCAGAGGCGGATCTAAAATTTAAAAGTTGTAGGTTCCTAACTTATAATTTTTATCACTAAAATTTAAAAGTTGTAGGTTCCTAACTTATAATTTTTACCACTAGACCAGTAACACACTGTTTGTGGGTTCCCGACTTATAATTCTTATATATTTACTAGTTTTTCAATATAAATTCAAGAACCGTACGAAAGTAATGAAATCCATTTACACATCCCCATCAAGTAAAAAATAAAAGTGTCCAACAAATAGAAAGATTTTCCCGTTGTTTACATCATTGAACACCTAGACTCGTCTAAATCTATGAAGCCTTTAACATATCATAAATGATTAGTATATACCGGAACATGGCCCGAACATACCTCTAAGGAAAATTACAAAGTTGGAATAAAAGATACAACCCAAAAGCAAGTGGGACTCACCAATTTCCAAAGTATAGCTGTTACGGGAGAATGGAAATGAGAATATGTTCCAAAAGAAAGAGATTCTAGATTCGAATGACAAGTCTTTAATCCTTACAAACACTTCGTCAAATGTTGAAATATAATATACAAAATATTCATCTTAATTAAAATTTATCTCAAATTTTTTATCATCAAAACTTACAGGAGGTGGAAGAAATCATATCTCGTGAATAGTTGAATTTCATAATTATTTTGCTGGCTAAATTTTTTCGGCTTTCGATATATATTTTGATTTATTTTTCTTGTTACTCTTTTGACATTTTGTTAGCAATAATGGGAGAAGTTAATAAAAACAAGACTTCAATTGATTAACGTTGATAATTAAAGTAATATAAGAGAAGTCCAAGAATACATCAATCCTGTATGAGTAATGTACTAAAATCTGAAATAATATTGCAGCTACATGTGCCAAAAAAGAATATTTCTCCACCATATATATATATATATATATATATATATATATATATATATATATATACACGCACGCTACCAGAATCAAGGCTATATACTTGACTGTTTATTACTAATATTAGAAGACAAATCTCACAAAAACACTTCTAAGAGTTGTTGATTGATAGGCCTTTTAAATTTTCAATTGGTTCTGAGACAATAACTAGAGTTCTCACATTTTCCTCCCCACCTGTTAATTATCAGATCAAATATAAGATTTAAGGTTTAATTAACAATCTTCTCCAATAATGCAAAATTGTTGTGTAAAGTGGAACCGATAAATGTATTTATTCGAACCTGCATACGTCTTCTTGTATTGGAATTTGAAGCTCCAAGTTATGTTCTTCAAATGGCTTGAAGATCAAGTCAAGTTGTTCATCGTGCACTTCGTCCAAGGTTGAAGGGTTCCACTAAAAAAGGGGAGGGAGGAAAGTGTTCTATCAATAGCTTTTAGAAAATGCATCAACTACTTACTATCAGTTTTCAGTATTGAAAAACGTTCTTCAGTTACTTTCAGTCGAATAATCCCATGAATTTATATTTATTCTAAATTCTTGTTTGGTTAATAAAACTACCAAACACGGGAGTGGAGAGGATATGCCATATGACAAATATTGTGTGTTTAGGTAAACATAAGTATTTTGTATTTAGATAAGCATATTGAAGAAGGAAAGGAGCGTACCTTTGTAGACTTATCCTTGTCAATGATGGCAGCCCTTATGCCCTTTACAAATAAATCAATGAACTCTATTTAGATTTAAAATTAATGAGTAATCGCAAATCAAGTGTACCTCTTTGTGAATATGTTGCATAATTATTTTAAAATTATTACCTCATAGAAATCATCAGATAATATGCTTCGTAGTGTGTTTACAGTAATTCTAAATTCTCTCCTCAAACATTCAGATAGGGTCTGTGTCCTTCCTTCTCGTATCTGGAAATAATTTAGAAAGATTTTTTTCTCTTTGTTGTTCAACAGATAATGCATAAATATTTTATATGAATCAGGATTAATTACCGATCTCAATGTTATTTTTAATCCAGTTGGAGATGCTTTCTTTA
Organism: Capsicum pubescens; assembly: GCA_030864215.1. Classification (NCBI taxonomy): domain Eukaryota; kingdom Viridiplantae; phylum Streptophyta; class Magnoliopsida; order Solanales; family Solanaceae; genus Capsicum; species Capsicum pubescens. The sequence goes on along the minus strand of CM061538.1, from coordinate 93,432,003 downwards.
AATTCTTAAGCACCGGCACAATCCAATCATTTCCTCTTTTGTCTGCCTCAGCTTCCTAAAATTTAAAGTAAACAAAAGTTATTTACAAATCATGTTCTCTAAGAGCATTGATGTTTTTAATATTTCTAGTCCACTAACTACGAAGGCGATCAAACTCACATACAACTAAAGCAATTTCTTATGCAATCCAAATTGAGCAGTCTAACTATCATGCTGAAGACGGAGTTGATTATTTGAAGGTGAAGTCTCTACATGTATTGAATAAACAATAATTCACCGACTAGTGGAGGTGTTTTTTTGACTTCTTTCCTTTCAGGCTTCACAATTGCTTCTTCATTTTCATTCTTTTCGTTGACTTAGGTAGAATAGTATGAAAATAATATTATCTTAATGGTTCAAATTGTTGGATAAGAAAATAATATTAAGTTATGAGATAAGAATACGTTTAAATGTAAGTTCTACAGAGTGGCAGTATGATCGGCTACAGAGCGGCAGTATGATCGGCTATGTCGTATGGAGTGGAATGTTGGTCAGTTAAAAACTCATACATCCAAAAGTTGAAGGTGGCGGAAATGAGAATGTTGAGATGGATTGTGGACTTACTAGGAGAGATAGAATTAGAAATGAGATTATTTGAGAGAAGGTGGGAGTTTCTTTGGTAGAAGACAAGATGAAAGAAGTGAGGTTGAGATGGTTTGGGCATGTGATGACGAGGTGCACAAACGCCCAGTATAGAGGTATGAGAGACTGGCTATGGATGGTTTCAGGCGAGATAGAGGTAGGCCGACGAAATATTGGAGAGAGGTGATTATGCATGATATGAAATATTTACAGCTTACGGAGGACATGACTCTTCATAGAAAGGTGTGGAGGATGCAGATTAGGGTAGAGGGACAGTGCGTAGCAGTGTGTCCGTACTAGAAGGGAGGAGTTTTTTATTTGTAGTTGTGTCTATAGTCACAGTGTTACACCGGGTGCGTGTAAATTTTTACCACAATACATGTGTCTTGTAATTTCTTGTTCATGGTATTTTGGGGATGTTTGTGATTTCAAATAGATAGTTTATATATAGTCATACACTATGGGTGTCTTATCTCTTTTATTATATAGTGGTGTGGTATCTTATTTTGTTGTTTGTTTTTATGTTTTTTGTTTGTTATACTGTTATTTGTCCTGAATCGGTGGTTTATCGAAAACAACTTCTCTACTTCATCTAAGGTAATGGTTTAAACTGCGTACATTTTACCATCCTCAAACCCCACTTTATGAAAATAAACTGGGTATGTTATTGTCGTTCTTCGAATAGTTGAATATATTCTAAAACATTAATTAAATAATATCACACACACATATATATATTGAAAACAAAGGAGTAGCGTTGATATATAGTATAATCAGTTCTTACAAATGAATCCATAATCTCCTCCACAGATTCCCCGGAGAAACAGTCATTGATTATGGACAACCTACATGTTATTAAATTCAAAAAATTCATGAGTGTGACTCTTAATATCCTCAAAACATCAGTTCAAAATCATAATATAAATGATAATACATTACTTGTTCAAGATACTTCTTTCATCTATGTGAACATTTGTGGAGAATTCATTTATGACAGACCTAATAGCATCCTCGTCACCGTTGTTTATGCTCAGTAAGCGCCTCTCCAATTGGAACAATTTCTGACATTATAAAAATATAGATTTATCATTTTCTGTAAAATTTTAAACTCCAAACAAAAAATAAAAGAAAGTAAAACATTTTACAGTGTTAAGCTAAGTTAGTAGAGAAATTACAGTGATAGAGATGATAACGGTGGAGGAGGCCATGGTGGAGATTTATTAGATTACAGAGAAGCTGATTTTGATTTTGGATTTACATTTTGCTGAGATTGCACGGGAAGAGCAAGAATGCAAAAGCAAACACCAAAAGTTAAGATCAATAATGACGGATCCATACATGGGCAAATTGATTAGTAAACCTCAATTCAAAGCTAATTTGAGTGTAAACAATATGAATTTTCAATATTCATTAGTCTATCAAAAGCCTCATGACATTTGAGTCTTTCTCAAATTAAGCAAAATCTTCACCAAATTCAATAAAACGTCAGAAATTTAATAATTGGGCATATGGATAATTCTCTAATTAAGAAAAAAACTTTTTCAAATTCAACAAAATGTCATAAATCTAACAATTGGACATCTGGATCTTTTTCCAATTAAGCAAAAATCTTCATCAAACTCAATAAAAGTTCAAAGCTTTAACTATTGGACATCTGGGAGTCTTTCTCAATTAAGCAAAAATCTTCACCAAATTCAACAAACGTTCAAAGTTTTAACAACTGGGAAATGGATCTTTCTCAAAGTAAGCAAAATATTCAATAAAATGAAGGAAATTTAACAATTGGACAATTGGGTCTTTCTCAAATAATTAAACTAAATCTTCACCAAATTCAACAATTGAGAACAATGAAGTTCATATATTTGAAATGAGTGTCACTCATCAATTGTCTCTGATTTTCAGGAATCAAGAAAATGGGTACGATTATAAAATGTTGATTTCTTTTAGAATTTGAAAGAAAGAAACCGTTGGAGATGATGATGCCCCTAAGAACTAGGACATCATTCATATATATTTATATATGTGTGTGTGTTTAAATGACATGTAGGCGCAATATAGATGCCAAGTAAGCTAATAAAAGAATTAAAATGACACTTAACAACTTAAGAAAAAATATTAATCCAAAGTTGGATGTTAGGAACAAATATAATCAAAAAGTATTATGAATGGCAAATATGACATTTTCTTTAGAGTACAAGGGTAAATATGATCCTCTTTTCAATATTAAATTTGACAAGTTGAAGTGAACGAAGAGAAAGTATTTGTACAAATCTTTTCAATCAACCTGTTTAATAATATTAGATAATAAACTATATGGTATATTGAGAATTACAAGTAAAAGGCTAAAAAAACAGGTCATACTTATAAAAGATTGAAAAATAATTAGATAATTAATTATCCTTATTCATGAATCAATATATTATATACCGCAATCAATCATGAGGGTATATTGAGAATTACAAGTAAATGGCTAAAAAACATACACTACTTACAAATAAATAAAATAAAATTAGATCTTTAATTAACCTTATCCATTAATCAGTATATAATATACCGCAATCGAACATGGGAGTATATTGAGAATTAAGGTATATGATTAAAAAAGATAATACATAAATTAAAAAAATAAATGGATAAACAACACTTTAAGCATTGTAATACTACTTATTACAACATATTATAGTCCACATAAATTGATTAGAATGATCAAAATGGCTTTTGAATGAACAATGATGGTATAAGCCCAGTAAAATGGCTAACATGGATAATAATTAAATAAATTAAAAAAATAAATGGATAAACATCACTTCAAACTCACTACAATATAGTATAGTCCAGATAAATTGGTTAGGTTGATCAAAAGGGATTTCAGATGAGCAATGATATTAGAAACCATAACATTGATATAAGGATGTTATCAAAGCATAACATTGTTATAAGGAAGTGGCATATATTGTCATTATTGATCCAATAGCCTTTTTGATCATGCTAATCCATTTATGTGGACTATAATTTGTTGTAATAAGTAGCATTACAATGTTTGAAGTGACGTTTACCCATTCATTTTCTTTATTTGTTTAATTAATACCCCTTTTAGTCATTTTACAAGATTTAAACCACTATTGTTCATCCAAAAGTCATTTTGATCATCCTAACCAATTTATGTAGGTTATAATATGTTGTAATAAGCAGTATTACAATGTTTGAAGTGTTGTTTGCCTATTCATTTTTTTAATTTATTTAATGATTGTCTTTTTTAATCATATACCCTCATGTTCGATTGTGGTCTATTATATACTGATTAATAGACAAGGACAATCAAAGGTCTAATTTTATTTATGTGAACTCCCAAATGGTGTAATAAATGGCATTATATTGTTTGAAATGTAGTTTATTTCTTATAATTTAATTTAATTTATTTAATTATTATCATTTTAAATTATTTTCTTGTGATTCTCTATATATTCGCCTAGCTGATTGTAGATTGTCTAAAAATTATAGGATATATTTATCCACAGACAAGTATTGTACAATATGAGAGCGCTTGTCTATTACAAATGATCATGTTTAATGTATACCGGTCGTGCAAATTCAACATCAATATCAAGCATATAAAATTTCACAAGTCTATCATTCTTTATGAAAAGTAATGTATTTTTTTCTACCATTCATAATATAACTAAGACTGGGTATTAGGTTGGTTCGATTTAAAAAGTTCGGTTCAATTTTTTTGATTTTCGATTTGATAATAATGAAAACGAAAGCTGAACTGGAATAAATTTGATTCAATTCGATTTTATAATTTTGGTTCAATTATTCAATTTGGACATTATATTATTGAGTCTTTCCTCTACATATCATAACTGAGCTTTCAAAATTATATCAATTTTTGACAATTGAGTTTTGATATATGATGTTACAAACATTCAATCAATTAGGTATTATATTTCAGTTAAACTCAGAAAAATGAAGAAAATAGTACCATTCTTAAATAAACACATGCTCCAACATTTAGCATTAAAAAAGAAGAAAACAAATTTCCATCAACCTAATTTCACATTTGTTAGGTAAAAGTGATATTAAACTGTATTGATGTGGATGTTGGTGATTCATATCGGATAAACTCAATTTGTATGATTGAGCTTTCATATATCATGCACAAAAGTGAAATTTTTTATAAAAATACAATAAATCATTTCATAGAATTATTAAAAGTTGAAGCTTCAAATATCTAAAAAGGAGAAAAATTATAATAATTAAACAAACCTATTTCACAAAACTATTTAAAATTAAAAAATTAAAGCTCCAAAATCACATAAGACGAAAAATTTAACAATGTTATCACAAACATAAGATCATTAAAAGCTTAAAAGTTGCAAACTTTAAGTTCCAACCAAATTTAAATTATGAAAAATCAAAAATCGAACCGAATAACTAAATTTAAAAAAAATTAAAATCGAAACCAACGAAAATAATAGAAAGAACGAAACTGAATTTGAAAAAAAAAAGTTCGTTCAATCATTTTTTTCGATTCAAATCGAAATGTGCCCAATTGGGTATTTTCTTATATTAAATGGTAGAATTTTTTTTTTTTAATAAAATAAATAGGATATTGAAAAATCAAAAACCAAATAGGATAACTAAATTTTTAAAAATTAAAATCAAAATTAATCGAAAATAGAAAAAGTGAAATCATTTTTAAAAAAAAAATAGTTCGGTTGTTTTTTTTTAGTTTAAACCGAAATGTGCCCAGCTGAAATTTTTTGTAATAAATGGTGGAATTATTTTTTGAAATAAAATAAATAGGATATTAATTAAATAATGATGATTGAGGGAGGAGATTTTTTTGTATTATTATACACTTTTGGATTAATAATACTCCCTCCGCTCCACAATAAGTTAATTGTTGGATTTTGACACACATGTTAAGAAAAAAAAAAAAAAAGCAAAGACATAAATTTATCATGTTTTTCCATTTTTACCCTCTTCAAAAAGTAAAGACACATGATACATCACTCTCAATGCACATTTAATGGAGGGTAAATTTGGAAAAAATTTCTAACATTTACCTTAAATTGTGAATCATTCACTTATTTTGAAACATTAAAATTGTCCAACAATTCACTTATTTCATTATTGTGAAAGAGAGGGAGTAAAAGATAAGAAAAGGGTGAGGTAAGAGTGATGTCCTAATCGATGGGTATATGCCCAATATTTCAAATCTCTGTCCATATTTCTAGTTTGAGTTTGGAAAGTAACTTTTTAGCCAACGTACCCAAGTTAGAAAAAATATTCAGCTCTCCACATATGATACCCTAAAATAACTTGCATCCGATATTGTAAAACTTGGTAAACTCAACCATTATAACTTACAAAATTTAATTCTAATTACGATAGTAGTTTTCCAACGTTGTAAACTGTGATGTTTTCGAGGGACTATAGGGAGTTTCTGAAGAAACGGAAAATGTAGAGAAACTGAGTGACCTGTGAAGGAACAAAATGAGTGGCAAGTCCAGCAGCAACTATTTCTTTACCCTTTAGTGTCACTCCTGTTAAGCCCAAGAATTCCCCTACATACAGTTGACATCACATATATATATCACCGATTCTCTCTTAAATTCTCAATCAATTTGAAAAACCACATGATTTAAATTGCTTACCAAGTCGGCCTGGAAGGCGGGAGAGCATATATGAGAATCCACAGTCTGGGTGGAACCCCAGACTTGTTTCAGGAGTGGAACAAAACTACAAGTTCGATCAATCAGAAAATGATAAGACTTCTTACAGTAATTTATTAAGTTATATACGTGTGGCCTCATAAAGATGTAAAAGATGTATATACAGTCTCATCACTCAGTTGTAAAGTAATTATATTACATAATTACTGGACTCTTCATTTTTCGATGCCGCTTCCGAAAGACACGGGTGTGGGTGTGGGTGTGGGTGTGGGTGTGGGTGAGGGATTCGTATCCGATCTGGTCAACCGATTTTGAATACTTTGACCAAAATTGACTGGGAAAGTTTGGACAGATTTAAAAAGGCAAAATGACCTTCTGGACCCATGTAATATGTCGGTTTTGTAAATTAGACACTTCTACTTACATGTTTGTCATTTGAACCATTTAACCCATTAAAAAACAATATTTTGCATCCTTTGACCACTGACTGAGCCTATGTGGCATTCAAATGCTGACTAGGACAAAGAGAGTGTAGTCACATGCGTGGGGGTGCGAGTGGGGATCAATTTTTGATCAATTTTATATTAAAATAATTTTTTTAAAAAATAAAAAAGTGGCACACAATTTTTTCTGTTTTTTAATTTAAAAATATTTTAAAAATTTAAAAATAAAAAATAAAAAAAAGATCACCCCCAACCCCCTCCCCCAATCCAACCACTCCCCCACCCCACCCAGCCCCGTCGCAGCACCCCGCGCCCGTCCCAGCCCCGTCGCAGCACCCCCACCCCACCCAGCCCCGTCCCAACACCCCAACCCTACCCACCTCATCCCAACACTCCCACTTGATACCAACTAACAATGTACAAAAAATTCACTTTCCTTAGCATCTCCACTTCACCATTTTCCCTCAAAAAAAATTCAAACCCTCCATTGATGCCAACAACAATGTACAATCGCCCTCCATTGTCCACCATTTCACTTCTACATTCGAACTCAAACAAGTCATTGCCTTCCTCATCAAAAGCAACAAATGTCTCTCCCTCCTTCCCCTTCCTCGTATTACTTCCATTTGCACACTCACTCCTCACTCTCCCTTCGCACAACAGATCTGAGCAATCCCTGAAGAGGGTCTTTTCTTCTTTTTTTTTTTGGTCAAGTCTTTGTTGTGGTTATTATTGTTGTTGTTGTTCATTGTAAAAAATAAAAAAATTGAATTACCCAAATAACAAAAAATTCAAAGAAAGCATAAAAATTAAATTTTTACATTGAATTTCAAGTTTCTCAAATTACTCAAATCACAAAAAATTCAAAAAAAGCATAAAAATTGAGTCTTTACATTGAATTTCAAGTTTCTTGAATCACCCAAATCGCAAAAATCTCCAAAACTCTTTCTTTTCATACTTCTTAAATTTTCCGACCCTTACTTTTTATTTTTTTCGTAGAGCAAGAAGAATAACAAGATGAAGATGATAGAGGAAAAGAAGAATGAGAAGAAGAGAAAGAAGAAGAAAGAAGAAATGGAGATGGAAAGAACGGGAAAGGCAGAAAAAGAAAGAAAAAGGGGGAGAGAGAGAAGGGGGGGGGTGTTTGTTTATTTATTTATTTTAATATTTAATATTTTTTATATATAAAAATAATGTGAAAAATAACGTGACAGATGTGGCAGCCAACTTGGAGCGAGTGTAACACACTCACCGAAAAAGTGTTTAAAATATTGTTTTTTAATGGGTTAAAGGATCTAGATGACAAACATATAAGTAAAAGTGTCAACTTACAAAACCGATACAGTATAAGGTCCAGAAGGTCATTTTGCCATTTAAAATTTTCTGTAATCAAAACAAAAGCTAAGGTGATGAAGAAAAAAAAAATACCTTGTACATAAAAAAATTTATGTTATTATTTTTCTTTTTTTATCTCCTTTGAGGATTTTTTTTCTTGAACAATATTTTCTCCTCAAGTATTCCACATAATATCTCAAAATTTATGTTTATAACTTCATTTTTAGATAATTAAATTATTTTTCGCAAAATCCTCGCACTCGAATCCATCTCTAGATCAATATTTCCAAACCTTTAAATTGAGACGGCAAATAATTCGACCTCTAGATCCGTACCCGGACACCCACTCCCGAGTCCGAGCAACTTAGATTATATATGACAAGCATAAATTGGTACTAACTGCCTTCTCAGTGACGACAGAGAACTTCATTGGAACCATCAAGGATGCACCTCCACCCACTGACATTCCGTGGACAAGAGCGATGTGTGGTTTCTTGTATGTGTGAATGTGGTAACAAAGCCAATACACTCTATAAACATCATCAAGGCAAGAATCCCCTTAAAAGAATAGACACGTACTCATGAGTTTAAGTGAACATTTAGTAATTCTTCAATAATTCTAAAATAGAAAGAAATGGGGGGGGGGGGGGGGGGGGAAAGAGAGAAAATTAATAACTAGTTACTTGTGTTCCGGCCATGATATAAAACTTTCAAGTCTCCACCAGCAGAGAATGTACGACCAGCTCCCTATGTGCAAATGAATGAGAATTTCAAGAAATGTATTAAACTAGTCAATTAAGGGAATAAGTGAATTATTAAAACAGATAATGCTTACCTTGAGGATTACAAATTCTGCATTGTCATCTTTCTCATATTTCTCAAAATATTGCCCGAGCATCCATGCCTAATGAAGAAAGATTTATACTTAAGTGAACATACATGTGGTAACCATTTTAACTAAATATTCTTCACTTGAATAAGTAATTGTAGCTGCTGCATACCACTTTCCCTGATATATAATTTAAATGATTAGGCCGATTTAATGTCAGCATTCTGGCGCGGCCAATTTCCTCAGAAAGAACAACCTAACGATCAACACAAAAAATTTAGCTCTACTTTTATAAGCCTCAGTGTTGAGTATAATTAAATACAAGTGTTTTCTATCTAATACTCTAGCATGTTCTTTTATGACACGATCACACACATTAACATGAAGTAGCAGTCTTGTGTTTGAATCTCATCGCCACTCATTGTCAAAATCAAAAATAGTTTTAACATGTACTTTTCATGTTCTTGATCCGTAAAAAAGGATTAGGCTGGCATGTGAAGGAACGCGTTGAAGATATAATTAAGTAAATAAAAGTGTGCATATAATTAGTTAATAAAAGTGTTCTCTAATAGTTTAGGCTTAAAACTACCTCTCTATTTTGTTTCGTTACTTCTGGAGGCATTAAAAACCTTGTGATAGTACTTGGAACAGATGTCATTGACATTGCAGCAAGCCGACTCAAAGTAGAGTGATGAGTGCAGAAATCGCAATGTACTGCAGGAAATGAACTCCTGTAAATTATAATAGACCTAAAATTCGGGCATAACAATCACAGATGGATGTGATGGATGAATATAGCATTAGAGGCCTCAGGTTTTAAATTCTTACTAGGAAGTTTTTTCACGTTAAATGAGTACTCTTACACGATACAAATCTGGATTAATCTGTCAGTGGATTCTAGATACAAAATTGTTGGACCAACACATGAAGAAAAAAGTTGGGCATGGCTAAAATTTGGGTAAGTTCACTTACAAGATATATATGAGGATTTTCAATATTGAAAAGATATGCAGTGTGGAGTATTTGGAATGATCAGTTCTTACTCAACTCTCTGATCTTTTTAACTTTGTGCATGGAAAAAGGACAGGATTTATACTACTGTTATACACTCCGATCCCTCCATTTTATTTTATTTGGTCCATACTCCTATTAATAACCTTATTAATTATAATTTGAAAATCTAAATTAGATATGATAGAGATAGTATTGGAAAAAAAATTATAAACTTTTCTTGATTAACAAATAAATTAAAACAATTTTTTTTAATAAGGGACCAAGTGAAATAAAACGTGAGAATATTAACCATCATTAATAATAGAATTTATCATTGTATTAGTGAAAAATTGGATGAATCAAATTTTGTTTTGTGGGCACTGAATTTTTGACTGTATCTGAGTTTTACACTGTTTTAGACCACAAAAATTTGGCCCAAATTTAGCCACAAAAATAAAAAGACTATATTATCCTTTTCTTTCAAATAGACAAAGCTTTTTCTCTTTTTTTTAAGTCAAGGCAATTAAAGCACTTTTATTCCCTATATTGCAAATTAATTTCAACACAAATTGTTAGGCTTAGAATATGAATAGTTTAATTATACAGAGATTGAAAAATAAGCTTCTTGGAATTCTTTACTGTCAATACAATTACAGATCATTAAAGTCTCATACAAGACATTTTTCACTTAGATTTTTTCTTAGATTTTGTTGCTGAACTCCTAACGGGGAAGGCTCTCACACGATAACAAATAATCCAATTAATTATTTTTTAATTACTATAGTTAAAATAAAATATAATTTTATTTTAAATATTTTTTAAACATAATTTGTGAAATATTTCAATAACGACAACTCAACGCACTTTAGAACTGGTAAATATCGATAGATTATAAAAATCATGCATATAATTCATTTGTGTCGATCCAAAAAGAGTGATACATAAGTGTTGATCGTACAAGTATTTTGCTTCTATGTTATGCGAATTTGATAAATTATGAATTATTACTTATATTTGTTAGTAAGACGGCCTCTCATTAATTATTTTTTAATAGTTATGTTAAATAAAATTAAACTATATATTTGAATAATTTATAAACGTAATTTGTGAAATATTTCAATAACGACAACTCATGACACTTTAGAACTGGTAAATATCGATACATTATAAAAATCATTCATATAGCTCATATTTGTCAAACAAAAAAGAGCGAAACACAAGTGTTGATCCAAAAGTCTTAGCGAGACACAAGTGTTGATCCACAAGTCTTACGCTTCTATGTTACACCGATTTGATAAATTGTAAATCATTACTTATATTTGTTATTAAAATGACCTCTAATAATTATTTTAAGTATTATGTTTAAATGAAATTGAAATATATATTCAAATAATTCTCATACAGAATTTGTAAGATATTGCAATAACGACAACTCAGCGTACTTTAGACCTGATAAACGCCGTCATATTATAGAAATCAGGCACATAGTTCACATCTGTTGAACCAAATAGAGTGAGATATGAGTGTTGATCACACAAGTCTTTCGCTTTTATGTACGTCAATTTGATAAATTGCAGGTCTTTACTTATATATATTACTAAATTAACCTCCAATTAATTATTTTTTAATTATTATACAACAACAACAAGCCCAGTGTATTCCTACACAGTGGGGTCTGGATTTTTAAATTATTATATTTAAATAAAATAAAATTTTATTTTAAATATTTTTTAAACATAATTTGTGAAATATTTCAAAAACGACAACTCAACACACTTTAGAACTGGTAAATATCGACAAGTTATAAAAATCATGCATATAGTTCATATGTGTCGAACCAAAAAGAGTGATACATAAGTGTTGATCGTACAAGTATTTCACTTTTATGTTACACGAATTTGATAAATTATGAATTATTACTTATATTTGTTAGTAAGACGGCCTCTAATTAATTATTTTTTAATAATTATGTTAAAATAAAATTAAACTATATATTTGAATAATTTATAAACATAATTTGTGAAATATTTCAATAACGACAACTCATGATATTTTAGAACTGGTAAATATCGAAACATTATAAAAATCATTCATATAGCTCATATTTGTCAAACAAAAAAGAGCGAGACACAAGTGTTGATCCGCAAGTCTTACGCCTCTGTGTTATCCCGATTTAATAAATTGTAAATCATTACTTATATTTATTATTAAAATGATCTCTAATAATTATTTTTTAAGTATTATGTTTAAATAAAATTGAAATATATATTCAAATAATTCTCAGACATAATTTGTAAGATATTACAATAACGACAACTCAACGTACTTTAGACCTGATAAACGCCGTTATATTATAGAAATCAGACACATAGTTCACATCTGTCGAACCAAATAGAGTGAGATATGAGTGTTGATCATACAAGTCTTTCGTTTTTATGTACGCCAATTTGATAAATTGCAGGTCTTTACTTATATATATTACTAAATTAACCTCCAATTAATTATTTTTTAATTATTATACAACAACAACAAGCCCAGTGTATTCCTACACAGTGGGGTCTGAGTTTTTTAATTATTATATTTAAATAAAATAAAATTTTATTTTAAATATTTTTTAAACATAATTTGTGAAATATTTCAAAAACGACAACTCAACACACTTTAGAACTGGTAAATATCGACAAGTTATAAAAATCATGCATATAGTTCATATGTGTCGAACCCAAAAGAGTGATACATAAGTGTTGATCGCACAAGTATTTCGCTTTTATGTTACACGAATTTGATAAATTATGAATTATTACTTATATTTGTTAGTAAGACGGCCTCTAATTAATTATTTTTTTTTAATAATTATGTTAAAATAAAATTAAACTATATATTTGAATAATTTATAAACATAATTTGTGAAATATTTCAATAACGACAACTCATGATATTTTAGAACTGGTAAATATCGAAACATTATAAAAATCATTCATATAGCTCATATTTGTCAAACAAAAAAGAGCGAGACACAAGTGTTGATCCGCAAGTCTTACGCCTCTGTGTTATCCCGATTTAATAAATTGTAAATCATTACTTATATTTATTATTAAAATGATCTCTAATAATTATTTTTTAAGTATTATGTTTAAATAAAATTGAAATATATATTCAAATAATTCTTAGACATAATTTGTAAGATATTACAATAACGACAACTCAACGTACTTTAGACCTGATAAACGTCGTTATATTATAGAAATCAGACACATAGTTCACATCTGTTGAACCAAATAGAGTGAGATATGAGTGTTGATCATACATGTCTTTCGTTTTTATGTACGCCAATTTGATAAATTGCAGGTCTTTACTTATATATATTACTAAATTAACCTCCAATTAATTATTTTTTAATTATTATATTTAAATAAAATTAAAATTTATTTTAAATATTTTTTAAACATAATTTGTGAAATATTTCAATAGCGACAACTCAACACACTTTAGAACTAATAAATATCGACAGATTATAAAAATCATGCATATAGTTCATATGTGTAGAACCAAAAAGAGTTATACATAAGTGTTGATCGTACAAGTATTTCGCTTCGATGTTACGCAAATTTGATAAATTATGAATTATTACTTATAATTGTTAGTAAGATGGCCTCTAATTAATTATTCTTTAAGAATTATGTTAAGATAAAATTAAACTATATATTGAATAATTTATAAACGTAATTTGTGAAATATTTCAATAACGGTAACTCATGACACTTTAGAACTGGTAAATATCGATACATTATAAAAATCATTCATGTAGCTCATATTCTTCAAACAAAAAAAAGCGAGACATAAGTGTTGATGGTACAAGTCTTTTGTCCCTATGTTACGTCGGTCTGATAAATTGTGAATCATTACATATATTTGTTACCAAAATAACGTCTTTCTTATTTTTTAAGTATTATGTTTAAATAAAACTAACAAATATATTTAAATAATTCTCAGGCATAATTTGTAATATATTCCAATAATGACAACTCATCATACCTTAAACCTGATAAACGCTGACACTTATAGATATCATACATATAGTTCGTATCTGTCGAACAAAAGAGAATGAGATATAAGTGTTGATCATACAAGTCTTTCGCCCTTATATTACGCCGATTTGATAAATTATGAATTATTACTTATATTTGTTACTAAAATGGCCTCAAATGAATTTTTTTTTTTTAACTATTACGCTTAAATAAAATCAATATATATATATATATATATATATATAATTATCAAACATAAGTTTTAAAATATTGCGATAACAACAATTCAACACACTTTACACGTGGTAATTCGATAAATCGAACCACTAGTCCAGTAACCAAATTATCATTACAGATTATTGATTTCGGTTTGATTTTGAACAGTCATAGCTAGAGTCGAGATGTTATGTTCAAACTTAGAAAATCCGAACTAAAATACTGATTGTCTTTCACTTTCACAAATAAAATTTTGAGATCTCTACCTAATTATGTTTTCTTTACATGAAAAAGTGTAAAATTATACTATCTAGAATTAGGAATTTCTATCTAATATGTTTTCCAAAAATACATATTAAATATGAATAATACTTAAACAAATGTATTTGCCAATGAAAAAAATTATTGAAAACGTATTTGCTAGGAAAAATTGGCTATGAAAACAAAATTATGAAAAAAACACTTTCCCTTGAATATGGGAATTAACTAAGATTAAGGTAATCAATGTATTGAAAATAAGAGAGAAGAATATATTTATTTTTTAAAGTAAAAGGGTAAAAATGTCCAAAAGTTAAACTAGTTCATAGTGTGAACATAGTTTTTTTTGGCCAAATTGTGACAAAAAAATTGTGGCCAAAAGGACTTTTCCTTTTTTAAAAGTTTTATCTTAACTTTTGACTTTTATTTAATTTCATTTTTAGTAGCTTCTTATTTGAGAAAGTTGAAAATAAAATAAAAATAGTTCTGTTTTTAAATAACTTTATTTCCATTCGCGAAAGATAGAAAATCTACAAAACAAAAAATATTTTCTAAAAATAAAAAAAAATCCTTGAAGTCTAATTTTTAAATAAATTTTCTAGTTTAAAGATATTTAGTTAGCATTTTATTTTGGTTATTTTCGAAAGAAAATTTTAAAAACCAAAATGATCAAAACCAATAAGATTTCATCATTACCTATACAAATTTAAAACATTTCCCATTTTAGAATAGAAATATTACTGGTTTTCTTCTCAAGTGATTACGTACATCATCTAATTCATATTTTAAGAGATCAATTATCGGGCATAACATACCCATCAAAAAAAAAAAACTAAGGACATAAATTAAAGATTGTTTTTTATTATTATCCTTTTGATTGTTCTCAACTTTTCTTCTAGAAAATATAAAGTAGTTAAGAAACTCATCAAATTGAAGGGTAAATATTGAAGAAAAAAAGTCCCAATAATTTTATTAAACTTTAAAAAATCACTTATTTTAAACCATAAAAAAAATCTCTAACATTAAATATGAAGTGAAGAGAGTATATTTTTATTCAATACACAGGAATCTGTTGAGAACTGTGGACAAAAAGAATACACAATTTAATTTAGACCAAAGTACAGAGGGATGAAACCTAGAGGTAGCCTAGGAGCGGCAGCAGACATATTAGTTCTAAATGTAGAAGATGTTAGGTTTTTAAGAGATGGATCAAATTTTGTTTTGTGAGCACTGAATTTTTTAATGTATCTGAGTTTTACACTGTTTTAGACGTTTTTTTTTTTTTTTGAAGTTTTAACTTTTGAATTTTATTTTATTTCATTTTTAGTAGCTTCTTATCTGAGAAAGTTGAAAATAAAATAATAATAGTTCTGTTTTTTAAATAATTTTATTTCCATTCGCAAAAGATAGAAAATCTACAAAACGGAAAAAAAAATTGGAATTTTCCTTGAAGTCTAATTTTTTAATAGATTTTTCCAGTTTAAAGTTATTTAGCTAGCATTTTATTTTGGTTATTTCCAAAAGAATTTTTTTAAAACCAAAAGGATCAAAACCAAAAAGATTTTCATCATTACTTTTAACCATCCAAATTTACAAAATTATCCATTTTAGAGTAGACATATTACTGACTTTCTTCTCAAAGTTATTAAGTACATCATCTAATTCATTATTTAAGTGAATTGTCGTGCAGGATATATCCATTAAGAAAAATATTTAATTACATAAATTAAAAATTATTTTTTATTATTATTCTTTTGATTATTCTCAAATTCTTCTTCTAAAAAATATAAAGTAGTGAAGGAACTCATCAAAATGAAGGGTAAATATTGAAACAAAAAAGTTCCAATAATTTTATTGAACTTTAAAAAAACCACTTATTTTAAACTATGAAAAAGTTCTCCAACGATTCATTAAATATGAAGTGAAGAGAGTATATTTTTATTCAATACACAGGAATCTATTGAGAATTGTGGACAAAAAGAATACAAAATTTAATTTAGACCAAAGTATAGAGGGATGAAACCTAGAGCTAGCCTAGAGTGGGGGGATAAGCGGCAGCAGACGCGTAGTTCTAAATGTAGAAGATATTGGGTTTTATAAGAGGTATAAATGAAAAATTAATAGATGTATTTTTAATAGATATTAAGAAAAAGAATGTAATTTAAATAGATATTATTTTGGTTAGATATTTTTTTGAAAACACATCAACAAAAAGAATGCAATTTGAATAGATATCTTTTCAGTTTGGATGGTTATGAACTTTTCAATAGATTGACTTTTTCGAAGAATTCCACCTTTTCCAAAGAGTTATACCATTAAGAATAAGTAAACCATTGTTTCTCTTCGTGAAACAACATTTTGATAGCTATAAATGTCTAATTTTTTCCTCAGGTACATACATGAAATGTTGAAGTAAAAACATTCTTTTTTCTTGAAAAACTCTAGTGTGATTTGCTACCATTGAGTGCGCTCGTAGTTCGACAGAGTTCGAGGCACCGCTATTCTGTCGAAGTAATTTATTTATCCTGGGAGGATATATTTTATAACTTCGAATACTTTACGGAAATAATGATTCGGTAGTTGGTTTTGTAACTGGATGAGATAATTTTGTGGGGTTTAATAATAATTTGTTGGTTCTTGACCAAAAAGAAAAAGAAAATAGTTTGAACTTCATTGTTTGTTGTTTATCAGTTGGGTTAAAATTATTGATAAAAGTTCAAAGTTGTGAATACAGAGTTACAAATTTATTTGATTTTTCATACTTTAGTTTGAACATGTGTTTGAAGTTATTGTTGTAAAATACAGATATTACTAAATCCGTGTCACGACCCACATAACCATAAGTGGCACCCACACTAATTTTCTGTGGGAGAACCATCTAAACTGAATCATTACCCAATCATTTAGTCAATAATAAGACGAGGTTATCAAAAAAAATAACCCATTTTTCATTCCTGTAGTGTCAACTAATGCAGGCCTTCAATTAACAATACAGAAGCCTGTCGTGGGCCAAATTACGATCAATTTTATCATCCTGAATTGACTTTCAAACCACCAAATTCATATTATCCCGCTCATCATCATGATTCCCTTATCGTGATTGAGAAGACGATTAAAAATGAGGAACAAGAAGATATGACTAGGAAAGTGAGAAGCCTAGAGCAAAATATGAGAAATATGCAAGGACTAGGAGGGCAAAAGATTATTTTATACAAATATTTATGTATATTTCTTGATGTCCATTTGCCTTTAGGGTTCAAAATGCCTAAGTTTGGCAAGTACGAGGGGAACGGTGATCCTTTGACTCATTTGAAAAAGTTTTGTAATCAACTAAGAGGAGAAGGGGGGAAAAGAAGAATTATTGATGGTTTATTTCGGAGAGAGTATGGCAGGTATAGATTTTGAATGATTCATTAATCAAGATATCTCTCATTGGAATGTTTGGGATGACATGGCTCGAGATTTTGTCAAGCAATTTAAATACAATATTGATATAGTGTCGGATCATACTACACTTGCCAACATGAGTAAAAAGACCACAATTTTTTTTTGAGAATATGTTGTTAGATGGAGGGAGCAAGCTGCTAGAGTTAAGACATCAATAAAGAAGTCTGAGATGATTGATATTTTTCTCCAGATACAGGAACCTGACTACTTCCATCATTTGCTTTCCACTATTGGAAATACGTTTGTCGAGGTCATTAAAATTGGCGAAATGGTATAAAATGGAATTAAGTCTAGTAAAATTATAAGACAGGTTGCTTCGAAAACAACTACGCATGCAATTCAAAATGGTTCAAAAAGTTTTGAAGGAAAGAAAAGAAATGAGGATGTGGTTAATACTGTGTCAGAACCGTGACAAAGTTCGAGAGCTCCGCATTACCCATACCCGCAATCTCAATCCCAAATCTATATTCAAAACCCGCATAACTATCCACAATACTATGTTTCTCCCCAAAATTCATTATATTTCATTTTATCATCTCAGTATCCTATTTAAAATGCACAGCTATATGCTCGAGCCCCTTCTTACCCACATGCCATGTACCAACCCCTCATAATCATCCTCCAATTCTACAAACATACCCAAGCCCCTCTAGAGTCGATTTCGCTCCAAGCCAAACAATGAAAAGAGGCAGAAGCCAAGAGATAGTTTCACACTAATTGAAGAATCATATACTAGCTTATTTCCAAAATTGAGATAAAAAGACACGAAGACTCCTCTTTTTGGGTACACCCTTGATCCATATTCAAGAAATTTTGATCCTAATGTACGATGTGTGTATCATTCTGATGTTCAGGGTTATAGTTCTAAAGATTGTCGTGCTTTAGAAAGAGAAAATAAAAGGATAATTCAAGATAAATTGATTATGGTGCAGGATATTGACAGTGGTGAAAGCTTTAGTCATGCTGATGTGCAAACTGACTAAGATGTCAAGCTCAACAATTGAAAAGTCACCCCTCCCTTTACTAGAAAGGATTTGGGGTAGTTTATTTTGTTTTTCTTTCTGTTATCCAAATTATTTCAAGATTGTAGTTCAGAGTCTATCTTGTCTTGTTTCTTTGTTATTTATGTTCAAACTCTGTCATTTTTTCTTTCAACAAAATGCAGCATCCCTTTTTATCTTTTATTTTTAATATATATTATTTATTTATTTTCTTTACACATTACATTTTATGTTGGTTCTAGTGATATGATATGCACGCTGAATTCACAGGCTAATCTTTAAGCCTAATATAATCCTGAAACATCGAGCCAAGAAGTTAAATTGAAAAGAAATTTATAAAAAAATAAGTAAAGTGTTGAGGTGTTTGGAGACCTAGTTACAGTCCTCACTTGAATATATTGAGGCAATCACTTTGCAAATAAAAATGACTTGGTCTTCAACGAGAAGGTCCATCTCAAGTATTTTGAATGAGATCAATCAGATGATATATGATTTCCACTGTGAAGAGAAGTAAAAGGAAGTTAAATTAAAAACTGGCATGGGTCATCTATTGTGAGGAAAATACAACACAAGTAGGCCTGTATGTTTTACAAACATGAAAGGAGTGACACACGAGCATATACTTAGTCATGGTCAATGTTGAAAAAGATGCATATAATCTTCATGCTCCACTCTCAGATTGCATGTTATGCTCTTGCATTTTTAAGGATTGATATGACGAAAGCATTTCATTCTGCTATTCAAATATTGTGTCATCCTTTGTTACCTCTTTGGGAATTTAGTTTTATTTCTTTTATACCCCTCTTTTGGAATCAAAATAGAGTTTGAAAAAATTCAAAAAAATATGTCAAGAAAAAGAAATAGAGTTGGAAAAAGAATCAAAAAGAGAAAAATCAAAGAAAAAGAAAAAAAAGAGAACCAAAGTTAGATTAAAAAAAAAACAAGATTTCTGAACTATGTTTGACCTGATTCCTACTACGACAAGATATATAGGCAGCCCTACTCTGGGGCCCGTCCAACCTAATAAAATTCAAATTACCCAATTTTAAAAAAAACTGGGGCAAAAGTTAGTTTCCATATGAGTCGATTTCAGAGTTGTAAGTCTCACCCTATGTTATGCATATTTTGAGCCTCATATCGTCCTTTCTTTCTAACCCTATCTAAAAGCCAAGTTGCAATCAAAGAAAGACCTTCAGATCAGTCTTTGAGAATGTCAAGTCTAATCATTCTATGGGTATATGATGTTTTACATTTCGGGCACCACTTTTCTTCATCCGTATAAAAATGTGAAAGAAATAAAAAGGAGAGAGTCTTACTGGTGAAAATCCCATGGGCACCATAAGACAACAATGAGTTAAGAGAAAATGAAAAAAAAAGTCTTACTGGTGAAAATCCTCACTGGCATTGTAAGGCAATTGCAAGTCGAGATAAATAAAAAATGAGAGAGTCTTATTGGTGAAAACCTTTATGGGCACCATAGGACAACAGTGAGTTGTGAGAAAAAAATAAAAAAGAGAGAGTGTTACTGGTGAAAATCCTTATGGATACTATAAGGCGACAGTGAGTTGAGAAAAAAATGAAAATGAAAGAGTCTTATTGGTAAAAATCCTCATGGGCACTATAAGGCGACAATGAGTTGAGAGAAAATAAAAATGAAGAGAGACATGCTGGCAAAAACCCTTTTGGACACCACTAGCCGAATGAGGTTTGTAATCTGGAGGCAACAAGTTCTAGAGCAGATCTATTTCAAATTCAATAAGTTGACAAGAGCTGATAAATGATTAGTGTGAGAAGATCATGTTGTTTAATTCAAAATACATGTCGTAACCACTGGTCAGCTACCACATCCAGATAAGTTTTTATTTTAGATGATCTTTGAAAAATAGCTATCTATTGTCATTTTATTTTCTTTATACTTTTTTATTTTGAGTTTTTGTGTCTTTGTTATCAAATGAAAATTCATTATCGTCATCTTTCTCGTATTTTTTATTCAAATTCACGTCAAGATAAGTATGAAAGACTTTCAAAACTTGCAACCAACTCCTTCAATTACACAAAGTAAGGCAAAAGGCCCGTACATAAAGACGACATGATCCAAAGTAAACCAAAGTATCCAAAGAATTTTCATTAGCTGACAGGTTATGATCTTATGATATTACAAAGTTTAGTGTGGAGATGTTATGGGATAAAGATACTTTTTCTCTTCAGATTCGCTCTTAATAGTATGAGTTTGGATCAATGATGCAACAAGTTAATGACAGGTCAATGGTTTAAAGTGAGTTAAATGTGACAAGAGCAAAAGTGATTACCTCCAAAAGCTAAAGTCACAAATCAACCACCGTGTTTTTAAACTCACAAGTATTTTTATATGAAATGGATACACGTGTTTCCTTCAAATCAAGGGCTTCAAAGCCTATATATCAAAATCTATAATTCCTCACTTCTACAAATGAAAGAGGCAATATTGCTACACAGTTTTGGTAATCACAATCATGGTAAAAACGCATCATCTTATACTCCTAGGAGATGCACTTCCCTTGTCTGGGTATTTTCAGTTTTCATGTGTTAGGTGATATACTTCCTAACTTAAACCTTCACTCCTAGAAGACGCACTTTTTCGTCGAGTTTTATTATTTGACCCCCTAGGAGACGCACTTCCTTGTTTGGGTATTTCAGTTTTCATGTATTATGTGACACACTTCCTAACTTGAACCATTACTCCTTTGAAGACGCACTTTCTTGTCGATTCCTTCCATTTAACCCTTAGGATAAGCACTTCCTAGTCTGGATAATTCAAGTTCTATTTGTTAGGTGACACACTTTCTAACTTGAATCTTTACTCCTAGAAGACGCACTTTCTAGTCGAGTTTTTTCCTTTAACCCCTAGGAGACACACTTTCTAGTCTGAATAATTTAAGCTTCATGTGTTAGGCTAGAAGACACATTTTCTAGTCGAGTCATTTTATTTAACCCTTAGGAGACACACTTTCTTGTCTGGGTAATTTAAGTTTCATGTGTTAGGTGACACACTTCCTAACTTGAACCTTCACTCCTAGAAGACACACTTTTTAGTTGAGTCATTTCATTTAACCTCTAGGAGACACACTTTCTTGTCTGGGTAATTTAAGTTTTATGTGTTAGGTGACGCACTTCCTAACTTGAACCTCACTCCTAGAAGATGCATTTTCTAGTCGAGTCATTTCATTTAACCCTTAGGAGACACACTTTCATGTCTGGGTAATTTAAGTTTCATGTGTTAGGTGATGCACTTCCTAACCTGAACCTTCACTACTATAAGACGCACTTTCTAGTTGAGTCATTCCATTTAACCCCTAGGAGACGCACTTCCTTGTCTGGGTATGTCAACTTTTATGTGTTAGGTGACATATTTCCTAGCTTGAACCTTCACTCCTAGAAAATGCACTTTCTAGTCGAATTATTTCATTTAGTCCTAGGAGATGCATTTTTTTTTGGGTAATTCAAGATTCATTTGTCAGGTGACACACTTCTTAATTTGAATCTTTACTCCTAGAAGATGCACTTTCTAGTTACAGTCCTCCGCGTTAACCGTAGGAGATGAACATCAGTTTTACTCTCAAGAGACGCATTTATTTATCAATGCCTTGATTCAGCTTCTTTACTTTTTTTTAAAAAAAGTTATGATCTAGTAACACTCGCAAAATTTTTCTAGTACAAATTGGGGCAAAATTTTGTTTGTGTTTAAGAGATTTTACTTTTCTGCTCAGGACCCTCCAAGTTAATGGGACTTTACTTTATGCTTAGGACCCTCCTGAATAATGATATTTTATTTTCTACTCAGGACCCTCTTGGATAATGAAATTTTACTTTCTTCTCAGGACCCTCTTGGATAATGAGATTTTATTTTTTACTCAGGACCCTCCTGTATAATGGAATTTTATTTTTTGCTTAAGAACCACCTGGATAATGAGACTTTATTTTCTGCTCAAGACCCTCTTGGATAATGGGATTTTACTTTCTGTTCAAGACACTCCTAGATAATGGGATTTTACTTTTCTGCTCAGGACTCTCCTGGATAATGAGACACTACTTTATGCTCAGGACTCTCCTGGATAATGAGATTTTATTTTCTACTCAGGACCCTCCTGGATAATGAAATTTTACTTTCTGCTCAGGACCCCTCCTGGATAATGGAATTTTATTTTTTGTGCAGGACCCTCCTGGATAATGGAGTTTTTCTTTTCTGCTCAGGACCCTTCTGGATAATGTTATTTTATTTTCAGCTCAGGACCCTCCTGGATAATGCGACTTTACTTTCAGCTCAGGACCCTTCTGGATAATGTTATTTTATTTTCAGCTCAGGACCCTCCTGGATAATGAGACTTTACTTTCAGCTCAGGAGCCTCTTGGATAATTGAATTTTATTGTTTGCTCAGGGCCCTCCTGGATAATGAGATTTTACTTTCTACTCAGGACCCTCCTGGATAATGAGATTTTGCTTTCTTCTTAGGAACCTCTTGGATAATGGGACTTTACTTTTCTTCTCAGGACCCTCCTGGATAATGGGATTTTTATTTTTTAGCTCGGGACCCTCCTGGATAATGGGATTTTTATTTTTTAGCTCAGGACACTCCTGGATAATGAGATTTTATTTTCTGCTCAGGACCCTCCTAGATAATGGGATTTTACTTTCTGCTCAGGACCCTCTGAGATAATGGGATTTTATTTTCTACTTAGGACCCTCCTGGATAATGGAATTTTATTTTCTGCTCAGGATCCTCATGGATAATGGGATTTTATTTTCTGCTTAGGACCCTCTTGGATAGTAGGATTTTACTTTCTATGCAGGACCCTCCTGAATAATGCGATTTTATTTTCTGCTCAAGCCCCTCCTGGATAATGAGATTTTATTTTCTGCTCATGACCCTCCTGAATAATGGGATTTTACTTTCCGCTTAGGACATTCCTTGATAATGAGATTTTATTTTCTGCTCAAGTCCCTCTTGGATAATGGGACTTTAATTTAGGCTCAGGATCTTCCTGTATAATGGGAGTTTACTTTCTACTCAGGACCCTCCTGGATAATGCAAAGTTAATTTTATAGTGCTCTTCTTACTTTGAGTTCAGGAACATGTTTGGAGAATCAAAATTATTTTTAGTTTTGAAGCTCAAGAGCCCACTTGGAGAATAGGGTGAAGAAATTACAAGTCAAGAGCCCTCCCGGAGAATAGGGTGATGAAATAGCAAGCCAGGAGCTCGCCTGGAGTATATAGTAAAGATTATTTGTTGCAAGTCAGGAACCTACCTGAAGAATAGGGTGAAGATTTTCAAGTTCAAGTCAGAAGTGCCAGTCCGACGAATAGGTCAATTTTCAAATTCCTCTCCAATACTAAGAGTCGACAGGGAGGAACATTTTATTTTTCAAGTTCAACTAAAAATAACGACTTTCTCACCACTTGAGAAGTCATGAAGAATCGAGTCAAGATTCCAGAAAAGTTGCATAGATAAGATCTTTCACTTGTATCTTCATTTTTAATTTTTGTTTTTAATTTGGATGTAAAAGCAGAAGCCGCAAATCAGAGACTCGATGGAATCTCACTCGACCTCTAACTCATTATCCCACCATTTCACCCCCGAACTACATGAGACCTGATTCCCTTATCACCCGGGATATGTAGACGGTCCAAAACCAGGACTCCGTCGCATCTCTTTTTTCTTTCTTCTACCCTTTTAAATAATCAGAGAGACAAAACATATTTCTTTGTCTACTTATTTGTATGAAAATAGTTCGTATTTTCAAACAAAGAGGGACAAAATGTAGATACGTAATTTTTGACTTACCCTTAATTTTTACCTATTTTTAGCATCAAAAATTTATTTTTGTCTAATATTTTTTTCAGCTTTTATTTTTCATTTATAGTATGTTTTATTTGAAATTATGAAAAAGGATTCAAAAAATAGAATTATATTTTAGAATGTGTTTTATTTTTATTTTTTAAAAGGGAAAAGGGTCAAATATGTCCCTGAGCTTTGCAAAAAGATCCAAATATGCCCTCCATTATAAGTTTGGTCCAAATATACCCTCACTGTTAAAGTTTAGGAGCAAATATACCCTCACAGTTAAAGTTTAGGAGCAAATATACCCCTTTAGACGTTAAGTGATTTGTAGGAAATTTGCAAGTCCCTTTTTAAAAAAAAAAAAATTCTTAATGGCCACATAAGCAAATAATTGCTACATTACAAAAAATAAATTTCATTCGTGTCTTCTCTGCTACGCCCACGTTTTCAATTAAGTTCCCCAACATCATAGATCGCAAAATCATGACTGTCAGTTACCATGATCCTGCAATATCTGCTTTGGATTTGATAATTCTAGCACATATTGAACAAACAACGATGACAGTTGTCGATGATGATAAAAGACTAATAGGGGAAATCTCATCTTTCACTCTTACCTACTGCGACGAAGATGTTGCAGCAGCAATCACGACTCTTTCATCCGGTGATCTTATGGCATACATTGATTGTGGTGGTCCTCCGGAGGACTTTATTGGTTTGGTGAAAATGAGGTTGCAAGAGAAAAAACTTGGCCTAATAATGGAGCTGATGGATGAAGAATTTCCAGCGTCGTCTTCATCATCTTCAACTTCGAGTTCTTCTTCTTCTGATGAGTCGAGGTTGAGCAGAAACGTGTCAGGACGATCTTCAGCAAGACGGTCAGAGGACATAACTTGTTATCCAGGGAGTTTATTGGTGGTTGTGTTGATTCAAGAACTTGCACATCGTGCGAGTTCCATTTTGGTCACCGATGAGGATCACAATTTAGTTAGAGTCGTAACATTTAAAGAAATTCTGAAGGTTTTTCGGAGTCTTGCAAATGCAAGGTTGCAAACCTGAAATGGAGAATTCATCAACTCAATTATAAGACTAGCTTGTAACCATCCATATATATAAGTAGACTAATATATTGCAGACTATAAGTTATACATTTTACATGCTTATTTGAGCAAAAGACCTTTTTGATGGTGATTGATGTAATCTAAGTTGCTCGAACTCTCCAAAAACGTTGTTGCACCCATGTCGGATCCTTCAAAAATACACTTATTTTGAAGGATGCGATGCGCACCCGTAGACATTTTTGAAGAGCCCGAGCCACTTAGAATGTAATTTGTGTTTAGATTTTTTAGAACTCATTCTTTTTCTTATTTCCTCCGCGAGGTCGAGGTAAGGTCTGCGTATACTCTACCCTCCCCCAAGCGCCCCACTTGTGGGATTTCACTGGATATGTTGTTGTATTCATTTTGTTGTGTTGTTAATGACTAGTTTAAGCTCTATGGTTATAATACCTGATTGTTTTGCCACAAGAATTTGGCTGTATTTCTTGTTCCTTTCCCTGTACACATGTGTTGGTAGAGCTGCTCCCACCCACCATCTCCAACAGTGACCTGCAGTAAGTGATTTAAGTAGTTAAAGGGGTAAGTGACCAGAAGTGAGGGCTGCTATGGCTTCAATTGAATCCATGGTCTATTACAACGGGTTTGAGGTCATGTTGGACTCTCAAGGACGACAAGAAAATTATCCTCTTAGCATTCCAATAAGCTGCTTTGCGTACATAGAAGATATGGTGAAATGGGTTAGGGGGTATTACGGTGATTAAAAGGAGTCTTGGGTCGGATCTTGGGTCGGATCAGGGTATAAAAGAGTAGAGTGAATTTATTTTTTGTGATGTGACAATTATTTGCTTATGTGGCAATTAATTTTTTTTTTTTAAAAAGGGGGCTTGCAAATTCCAGGAAATCACTTAACGTCTAAAGGGGTATATTTGCTCCTAAACTTTAATAGCGAGGGCATATGTGGACCAAACTTGTAACGGAGGGTATCTTTGGACCTTTTCTCAGAGTTTAGGGACATATTTAAAGGAATAAGAGAATTTTCAAAAAATATATTTTTCTTAATTTAGATTTTTGTAAATAATCTAGTAATTTTATTATTGTTTTAATTATATTTTATTTTAGCCTAGATATAAATTTTTCTTATATTTTATTAGTATAAAGATTAATTAGTCAATATTTATTTTATATTTCAAAAAAAATTTAATAATAATTAAAAAAATATCTTATCATAAACTACCCAACTCCCCACATCTCCCCACAACCCCCATTTTTATCCCACGTTTCCCCCTATTCCCAACTCCCATATACAACTCAACAAACGTGTATGCTATATATAAAAATCATGCACAACACTCAGGGGATAGGAATACACCACGGACAAAACAGAGAAATACACGACAAAGAGAGACAAGATTAGAGAAAAAAAAGACAAACTTGAAAAAAATAAAATTGAAAGAAACAAAAAGAAAAGTTACGAAAAGGAAAATCAAGAAGAACAATATACTAGATAGAAGGGGAAACAAAGAGGAGAAAAAAAAATTACGTCTGAAGATTGTGACTTGGAATTCGAGTTTCCGGTGATAACCTATGTGCTTCTCTTTTAATTAATTCATTACACATGTTCTTATTCGGTTACTTTATTCATAATTTTTTGGAATCGAAGTATGAATGGAGTTATTCCACTGCTTGTTATATTAGTTAGTGTGTATAGTCTATTATTTCTATTTATTTTTAGAATCAGTACCTTAATAGTGGCTTTGCTATATTTTTTTTTACATGAGAGAGGTAATATTTGAATCCTTTCTTGTAGTTTAAAAATGACAATAATTGAAAAAATATGATTTTGGTCTTCTCTGTTTGCAGGTTTAGGCTTGAATATGTAGGTATATATTTTTGTATTTCGTGTTCTCTATTAGCGGTCTTAAATCGGAAGTTCAAGCTTAAATTTATAGGCATTTAAAATCAGAGAAAACACGTGATTTTGTTATTTTGCTTATTTACGATCATATTTTCTTAGTTAAAGTAAAACCACAATATTTTTAGTGTAAACAACATAAATCTCCTACCTATTGAAACTAATTACATATAATCCCTTCTAGTTTTCTCTCTCTCGAATTTTGCAAATATACTCATACATTCGGCTTCCCATCATACATAACTCGAATGTATGATAAAACAGTTAATCCTATATTTAAGGTAAGATGATAAAACATAATCTCCTACATTCATGGAAAGAGTAATCATTCCCTTAAATAAAGTCATTAATTACCTATAATTATGTTTTGTGTGATTAAATAAAATAACTGAAATTTAAATTCAAAAAAACTCTTAAACATCACTGTTAGTTTTCCTCATTTTAAATGACGTTTTTGAAAAAAAAATGTTGTCTTCGTCTTTCTTTAATTCTCGAAAAAAAAAATATGAACATCCCCATATTGTTGCGTCATTTCAAAATTTGGGAGTTGAAAATCATTTATCAATTCTATAAAAGTGATGCAATTATTATTTCGGAAAGTATTAACTTTTTGAAATTGATTGCTACGATTGCGATGGGATTGAATATTCACGAAGTTCGTAAAAAAATCGAAGTAAAATACACAACAATTTCACATGTATGAGGGCAACTTATACATTTAAAAAATAAACTGCAGTAATGTATAATGTCATACTACACATTTAAATTTTTCATCCTAAACATGTATGACCTATATATCTTGACAGAAGGTATAATGAAAATTTATACAAAAATAAGACTTTCTAACAGTATAATACCACATAAAGCATAAAATGCATCTTATAAGGACTTTTAATGTATAACATATTAAAATATATATCTTCAGGCTTTATATTATACATTAGAATAAGTATAAGGGTAACTTATACATTTTAAAAATAAACTGCAGTAATGTATAATGTCATATTACACATCTAAATTTTTCACTTTAAACATGTATGACCTATAAGCTTGACAGAAGGTACAATGAAAAATTATATAAAAATAAGACTTTTTAACTGTAAAATACAACATAAAACACAAGTAATGTAATAAGAACTTCTAATGTATAACATATTGAAAATATATATCATTAGACTTATATTATAATATAGTCTTCCAAAATAACTAATGTATAATGCCTGATATATTATATCTTATACTTTCAAATAAAAATTTCAAGAATGTATAATGTTACACCATACATATAAAATATTAATATTATACATTATTTATCTATAAACTTGTCAGAATGTATAATGTAACCTTATACAAAGTTCATAGATTATAATTGTATAATTCGACTAAATACAAAAACAACCTCTTCTATATATACAAAAACTTACATTAAACATAAGTGTTTTAAATAAAGTAATGTATAATGTATAAAATCTACATCTTTGGACGCGATAACAAGTAGTTTTTTCTCATCGTAGCACATCACTTATTTTTTTGAGTAGCCTCGGTGTACAAATTGCAGTCCTCTTTGCAACCACAAAGTTAGCCTGTTTCAACAAAAAACAAACATAAAATTACACAAAATACTGAAACATATAAAATAGAATCTTTGAAACATAAAGTTAGATCCAAGAATATTGGAAGAATTTGATATTACAAAATTGAATCTTTGAAAGAGTATTAAAAAAATATAAAATGGAGCAAGATCATTCCTTTTTAGAAATAGAATAATATAAACAAACATTAAATAATCAAATAATTAGGATTTAGATTCTTACAGAAGATTGAGTAAGTGATTTCGTTGATTCAATCGTTTGAATTAGCGCCATTGCGCTCTATTCAGGGGATTCATTTTTCGTGGCATGTTCCACCCCGATGTGCTCTGCTGCTGATGATGATGACCCAATTGAGATTTTTCGAAGCTTCTGATAATTCGTTGCCATTTTTTGCCTTTGTTTTCTCAAACAAGTCCATGACTTTCTGATTTGGTGAAGTTCAAAAAAAAAAATCAAAAATTAATGAATGAAATCAATAAGTTCAATTAATGTTTGAAAACTTACAATGGTAAACTCTAAGTATGATTGCTTGATTTTAGGCGGGAAAAAAAGGATTGAATAATGGAGGATAAACTGATTTGTAATGAGAGAGAAAAAGAGGGAGAAAAAAGCGACCTTTTTTGGATGTATAATATTAAGGAGAGAAATTATCAAATAAGGAAATTTTTGTAATTATTTTGAAATTTGTGTAAATACTTTACCAATTTGAGATTTAATGTAATTATGTAACTTTAACTTGTGTATATAGGTAATTTTTACATATTTTTGTAGTAAGAAGTTTGCTCTTGGTTCTATTCATTTTATTATGATTATTTATGACTACTTAAATGTGTTTTGGTCTACATAAAAGAGAAGCTCTTGTTTTATCATCAAGACGTGTTGGAAATAATGGGTGAACTTGGGTGGTTTCTCTTCTTAAATGTTTAGTTTAAAATTAATTCAATGCATGTAATTCGATTTTAGTTGCTTTAATTGGTTGTAGGTATTTGCATTCTAATGGACTAGCGTCACATCTTAGCAAAAAGTAATCTTGAATGATAATTTGTACTTTTATATATATATACTAGAATAGTTTTGGTGCGTTTCACATGTATCCAATGTTAATTAAAAATAAATATATACAAAAAATATATTAATATATAGTTGTGAGTATGTTATTTTATTAAGTACAAAAATTTTTAAAAACACAACGTAAAATTTTCAATATAAAAAGTGTAGTTGATTAAAGAGAAATTAAGTCATTATAATTATTTTCTTAAATGTAAAAACACTATGTATTTACGATATTTCAATTCATGTAAACATAAATTAAGAATAAGCGTGTATAAAAAATATGTCCGTTGTGTGTATGTTATGTTATTAAGTAATTTTTTTTTTGAAAAAATAATATATAATTTTAAAGATAATAAAGTGTAGTTGATTAAAGAGAACATACATTGCATGTTATGAAGCGTTAATTAAGAATAAACATATATAAAAAATTATATTTTTTGTGAGTACGTTCTTTTATTAAGAAAAAAGAATTTTAAAAATAAATGTATAATTTTGAAGATAATAAAGTGCAGTTATTAAAGATAAATTAAGTCATTATACTTATTTTTTAAATATAAAAGAACCATAGTTTTAAGACATTTTAATTTATGCTATTTAATTTTTTCTATAAGTTTAAGTGACTTAAATTAATTTGTAATTAGTATTTATTATTATACTTATTTCCTCAATTTTTTAAATAACAATTACTACTATAATTATATTTTTTTTATTTTTCAATTTGATTAATAAATATATGTTATAAATATATAAATTACAAAAAATTAAATATTTGTATTGTTTAAATGAAAAAATTGAAAAAAGTAACATTTGTATTGTTGAAAAGAAAAAATTAGAAAAAGGACTAAATTGGAAAAAGGTCTAATGTACATACAGTAGGCTGGCCAAAAGTACACAGCCCATTAAGAATTAAAAAAACATCAAAATAGAAGATAACAAAAAAGACAAAATAAGAACAAAAATAAAAAATATGGAAAGTAAAATGTGAAGATGAATCTAGAAGAAATTTGGGCAAATTAATTAAGGATGACAAAAAAGTTTCAAAATTAAAAATGAGTGACAAAGTCTTAAATATTGAGTAGAGGTAAAAAATTTAAGATTAGTGTTAATGACACTAATTTTAAAACCCTCAAGTTTTATTATTTACACAAAGATCCCTACACCATCACCACTACTCCTCCTCCACACCCTTTTTGTTGCCGCCCCCGCTGCCACCTCCTCTTCGGCTTCACCACCATCACCTCTATTTTTACCATAAATATCACTTTTTCGTGGGCTCATTCAATCAGTTTTTTTTCAGAAATTAAGTAAGTATCGAAGTTGCTGTAGCAACTTGAATAGTTGCTGCAGCAACTTCGATAATTACTACAACAACTTTGATAATTGTTGTAATATAATAACTAGTACTAATTGTTGTAGCAATTCTTCATTCATTTTTAAAAGAAATCAAAAATTTTTTTTTTAATTTTTTTTTTTTTTTTTTAAAATAATCCATGAAAATTAAAAAAGGAAGAATGAAATGAAAAGGAAAAGAAAAAGAAGAAGAGAAGATAAAAGAAGAGGAATATCTAGAGAGATAAAAAAAAATTAAGAAAAAAAGATGAAGAGAAAGAAAAAGAAGAAGAGAGACTAAAAGATAAAAAAAGGAAGACCTCTAAAATTTAAAATTTAGGTTGAAGGACTTTTCCAAAAATTAAAATATTTTAAAAAATTACACTTTACACGTTAATTGTCACCATTTCTAATTTTAAACTCCAACTTAATTTTCTCAATAAATCTTCTCTATGTTAATTCAATCCTCTTTCTCTACCAAATTGGTGTTGAAGCTCGATAAACCAACTTTGAGAGAAGTGATGATCGAGAAAGCGGCATTCTGTTTTCAGCTTTGGGTTCAACTTCAAAACCAATTAGATTGGCCATCCTCAAACTCAACGAAAAAAATACCTGAAAGTGAAAGTCTACTTCACTTTGGAAAGTAGGACAACTACACTTTCGAAAGTTCGAGAAGATGATATTCTGCTGATGAGAAAATGTTTACAGTTACTGTTGGCCGGAAAATTATAGCGTTCACCATTGATTTTCTGATTGTATTCTTCATCTTCTCCGCTGTACTTGTAATTGTGTTCGATGGAGTTGCGGACATGGTCGACTTCTAGGATACTTATGGCGTTTAACACCATAGCTATGCAATTGAAGCTCAGGTGGCCTAGTTTGTTGTTTTCGATCAAGTAGGCAGGTTCGAAATGTACCCTATTTTGCTGGAATGTGAGATTTTGTTGCATGCACTTTTACCATTTCAAATTTAGTATATTTTTAGAAATCTACAAATTTGTGAGTAGATATGAAATTTTAGCTACTGAAGCTCAAGTGCCCTTGGTGTTTGTTTCTAATCAAGTAGGTAACTTCGAAATGTTTTCGAATTTGGGATAATATTTGCATGCACTTTTAGAATTTTGAATTTAGTATGTTTTTATAGATCCAGTAACTGTGAAATGATGTGAGATTTGTTTTAATAAAAAGAACAAACACACAGATTTGTTTGAAACCACGTATGGTTCTTGATATCAATCTTAGGATAAAAAAGTCAGGGGTTTTCTGGGGAATCAGCTTATAATGTATTTCTATGTACTGGAAGTAATCTGCAATTTTGTTATGTACCTTTGACTTTCTTGTATTAATCTTGTAAGCATGCAATTTTGTTATATGATTTTTATTTCTTCAAGGCTTTAAGTCACTGTTGTTGCAGATTTGTCTGTCTTTTTTCTTTTTTGGGGTGGTTGGGGGTAGGGGTTTTATAACATTTCAAAAAGGATACAGTGGCGGAGCCACAATTTTCATTGAGGTGTGTAAAATGTATAAAGAAGTAACCTCATGAACTAATCGAAGGGAGTTCGATGTCTACTATCACACAGTGTGTCAGAGGCTTATTTGAGCTACACTTAAGCCTTTAAGCTTAGAGAAAGTGCTTCACCTCACTTGGGTTGCTCCTCAGTGTAGACAAGGCATATGACTTTCGCCTCATTGCCTACAAGTTGTATTTTCTGAAGATTAGAAACAACCTCTCGATCTCACCTCTGTTATACTCCTTCCATCCAATTTTACTTGTCCACCACGACTTTTGCATCCCCTTCCCCTCCCTAAGAAATAATAGGTGAAGTGCATATAGTAATATTGTATAGTTTCAATGGATTTGGAAAACAATCACATTTAGTGGAGAGCAAGCACACATGCATAACAAAACGAAAGAATGTCACTTGAGATTATATGAATGTCGTAGTAGATCTTCAAATGCACAGATTTGTAGTAGTGATACTTTGATGATTGTTGCACTAAAATGGGACAAAAAAGACGTAAAATTATAGGAAGTAAAGTTGACTCTGCCCAGGATTACATGCAAGTTTTGCTAAGAATAGAATTAATGAAAGTAAAGAATCCATGTGAAGGATAAAACAACTGTATAGGTATGAAAGTGTTTTTGTACGCCCTGCAACTTTTATAACAGTGTTTTTGTGTTATGAAAAGTTTTATCCCACATTCTAGATTTCGATTGCCAAGAGGGAGGTATAACATATCACAATATAATCAATCACAATTAGTCAGTTCTGTATAAAAGGAGGAATCCAAAAACAATATGAAGATTAGATTTTACTATGATGACTTAAGATTCAGCTATTTGGTAGCAGTATCTAAGGAACAAAAAGTTGTGTTAAGGGCTTCCTTTGATTGTGATGACTTCTGTGAGTTTTGCAGAAGGTTAGTTTATTGCCTCGTAATACTTGGTCATTGGATTATATCTAGCTCACTTCATCTAAACGCTACCAATAATCTGTCAACACTCTCTCTTAGTTGATATTATTTCAACTTTGGAGATCCTATTCATGTTAGACTGAAGTTACTAAACAATCTATACTTGTTACTTACATAGTTCTTTTGGATGATGCAGTAATGCAAGTGATGCCCTGGATAAGTTGAGGTTTCTTGGTGTTACTGAGCCTGACCTTTTGAAGGATGCAGTTGATCTCGATATTCGCATTCAAATCGATAAAGATAATGGCATTATTACCATAACGTGAGCTTCATAGCCCATTAACCGTCTTTTCTTTTGCCGTCATGTCTGTCGAATGTTAAGGTTGTCATGGAATATGGTGTTGTAAAGGGACTCAGGAATTGGTATGACTCACCAAGAACTTGTTGACTGCCTTGGTAAGTGGAACTGCAAAATCCCTAAAGGCACTGAAGGTACGTTTCTGTGATATAATTGTCCGTTCTTAGTATTTTGCTTTATATATACTATATTGTTTCTTGTTGCATGTTTTTACCGCATAACAGGATAGCAAGGATGCTGGTGCTGACAATAATTTAATTGGTCAATTTGGTGTTGGATTCTACTCAGCTTTCCTTGTTTCTGAACAAGTATGTTTTGTATCTAGGCTCCTAATTTAAATTTTCTATCAATTTCTTGACAATCAAAAATTACCTTGATACATGTGTATCTATCTTATTTAATCTTCTAATGAAAGGTCGAAGTCTCAATAAAAAGCCCAAAGTCTGACAAACAATATGTCTGGGTTGGAGAGGCCAATTCCAGCACTTATGCCATCCAAGAGGAGACTGATCCTGCAAAAAAACTTCCTAAGGGAACCCGTCTCACTCTATATCTTAATGTTGGTGAATCAATCTGTTTCAAAGGGAAGCTTCTTATCCTAGTTATTTTAGTTCTTGAGGAGGACCTAACTGTTCTTTGTCCATGTGTGATGAACGCGCAGAGGGATGTCAAAGGATTTGCAAATCCGGAAAGAATAGAAAAGCTTGTGAAGAACTACTCACAGTTTGTTTCATTCCCTATTTACACATGGCAAAAGAAGGGATATACAAAAGAGGTATGTGCATATCCTTGTGGCTTTTCGTGTACACACGAGGCATAACTTTTTTGAATAAATCTAGACTTGTTTTATATATAACCATGAATCAAGCTTAGGGTTCTAAATTTTAGCTTTCTGCCTTGAGCAAGCTGGATATGAGTCCTTACTGCCTTGTGGTTCTATGGTATTGGCTTTTCATAGGTTGAAGTTGATGAGGATTCGGCAGAAGCCAAGAAGGAAGGAAAAGATGAGACAGCTGAGGTATCTGTTAATACTACCTATTATGGGGGTAACATTGTTGATATTTTTGAGGAAAGCGAAGAGGTTGCTTTGTTGATTCTACTGTTATCTTTCCCATTTCTGATGAAATTTTCAACTCTCTGCAACAGAAAAAGAAGAAGACTAAAAAAGTTGTGGAGAAATATTGGGACTGGGAGCTTACAAATGAGACTCAGCCAATATGGATTAGCCTTTGAATTACTATCTCCTGCTGCTATGCTCCCAAAGTTTGTTTTTACTGATATACTGAGTTACTGCTTTTCTTTTCCAGCTTCAAAGCCCTAAGAAAGTGGGTAAAGAAGAGTATAATGAGTTCTCTTGAAAAATAATGTTACATGGGAATGTGTTTATTCATCTAATCAGGTTATTCCAATGGAGAATGTGAATGGGCGTAAACTTGTAGAATCAGGTAATTTGTGTGAAAGAAGAAATGGTATAGCTATTTATCTTATTGATCTGATCACAGAAATTGACTCTATAGAGAATTACTAAGACAGTTAATTTTAAACCTTTTTTAATAGAAAGACAAAGAAGGTTTGTTCTTTAGACTTCCATAGATGGAAGATTCGTTGTGTTTAGATATTGGTCTTCTTTACTGGTCTATGAACTGGCTGTGTTCATTTTGTTGTAGGTTGTTACTTATTCCATCTTGGTGGTAGAGTAATATTTGAAGTCAGTACCAAATTGACCCCACTTTGTGGGAATACACTGGGTTTGTTGTAGTACCAAATTAGCGTTGTTTTACTGGATTCTTAAAGCTGCATCTTTGACACTTTCAGGCTGAGGAACAAACTCTTGGTCGGGATGGTAGAGGAATATCTGCCAATGGACTGTAAGTAGTGAATATTTATTGTATAACTACCATTGTTTGAGGAGTAAAATAGACAGTTGCACTGCTTTTTCTGCTAGACTTGACAATCTATTTTCAAGTTCTAATACAATAGAGTACCCTAAGTTTTGTCTGTTATTGTATAAAGGAAAACAAAGGAAGGGTAGGGGATGTCCAAGAAATGCAAAGAGAATGAGACATTCAAGTGAACTAGATATTCTTGGCCATCATTTTACACCCATTGCCTTCTACTCGAACCATACATTTATACAATTTTTTGATACGTGTATTTATACAGAGGTTTGATCCTTTGCGCTAGGGAGAAATGATTGCAATGGTACTCTACACGCATACACTGACCTTTAAATTTTGCATCCACTTCTGTTGTCTTGAAAAGTTAAAAATGACTTGCCAATGAACTAAAGAGTATCTTTTTACTTTTATATTTGTAGCATGGCAGTGAATGGGCTGATGTTCATGGCTGCAGTGGGGTTCAATGCTGCTGCTAGGTCAGTTTTCTTTCTTGATTACCCATTAACCATTCATGGTATAAATATTTCATTTAAATTATATATAATGACAGTTCAAAATAATTACTTGTGATTATGTGCAAGTTACCAAACCATACTTGTTAAAGAATATTACCTATATTTGTAACTGATATAATATAAGAAACTTTTATACTGCTAGTTTATACAAGTTAAACTCGTTTTGATCAATGTGCGAGTGAGCAATGAGCTAGGAGCAGCACATCCAAAGTCAGCAGCATTCTCAGTGTTTGTGCTGACATCAATTTCATTTGTGATAGCTGTGGTGGAAGCTATAATAGTGTTATGTTTGCGTAATGTTATCAGCTATTCATTCACCAAGGGTGAAACTGTGGCCAATGCAGTGTCTGATTTGTGTCCATTTTTAGCTTTCACCCTCATTCTCAATGGCATTCAACCAGTCTTGTCTGGTAATATATATCTCCTCCTTAATCTCCTTATTTATATTATAATATACAGGGTATATACGCTGACAAGGTAAAGTGTTTATACTATCTACGTAATCTAACATATTGTAGCAAGTTATTTGTCTTATTCTTCATGTAACTGAACTCACTTATTATGTGTTGTCTCGGCCTAGAATTGTATTTCTTTAGTTTTGGCTGGTCATTATGTGGTAGATGTTTTCTGAACTTACATGAGTTGCTGATTTGCTCCAGTTAAGGTCTGGCTATCAGAAGGAAAGACTTAAAGTTACCTGGACCTCGAGGACAGTAAGGGCAGTATTATTGCAAGACCAACTGGATTTGCTGATTTTTCAGCTGGTGGTTGCTAAAACAGGTATTTCTATCTAGTAGATGTAGGTATCAATTTTATTTTTATTTTGTGAGATTTTGACCATATTCTCCACGTGTGTTCTTTCATTTTTTGCTCCTTCAATAGTGAATGTATTAGTAATTTAAACAATTTCTATTCTCAGTTCCTTATGTAGATATAGAATAGTCAAGAAGGAGCACTATATATCTATTAAGCTCCTCTCTCAACCACTATTTTCATCTTTTACGATGGTGAGAATTAAGAGCATTTCGATTATTTTCTGGTGTTAAGTGTAGAGCTATGTCACTACTTCGACACAAAGCTCACACTCAGACAGTCAAATGGTCTGCTATCAGGGTAATGTGAATGACGAAAGCCTAGGATTAAATATTCTTCTGTGCAATGTCTAAAGATGTATAATGTTTAGTATTAGAAACAGCACGTCAGCATTTTGGAAGGATCCTAACACTATAACTAACAAAAACAATTGTTGTTTTAATACTATTCTTCTACAAGTGTACCATTAATTTTTGAACCCTGAAAAAAAAAAACATAATTTAATAGCATGATATGGATT
The DNA here is from genome assembly GCA_030864215.1 of Capsicum pubescens. NCBI lineage: Eukaryota > Viridiplantae > Streptophyta > Magnoliopsida > Solanales > Solanaceae > Capsicum > Capsicum pubescens. Next base: position 93,393,874 of record CM061538.1, on the reverse strand, counting down.
AATAACATCTAGTATGATATAGCTGAATATCAATTATTCATGGATTAATAGCTGAATATTATGAATAATCCGTGGATTAGCTAAATATTATAGTCTTTGCAAAATAGCATGGTGGCACCAAAATATTGAACTGATAGAGATAAGAATAGAGCACAAAGAATTCCTTGTTGATATTTCATAACAGTAATAATATCTAATATGTGAATGTTCCTAAACATGTGTATATATCAATTATGCATGGATTAATACACAAAATTTAATAGCTGAATATTATATAGTATGATACAGATTAATAATATCGAGTATGATATAGCTGAATATCAATCATCAATTATCCATGGATTAATAGCTGAATATTATGAATAATCCATGGATTAATACACAAAATTTAACAGTAAAAATTAAAATTTAATAGCTGAATATTATTAAACATGTGAGATGTAAAAGAATAATATTACGTCATCAACTAATATCACCATTTTTCGAGAACCGCCTCCATTCTTAAACGGCTTCGTAGGGCCGCTTCTGATGATCAAAAACTTTGATCATCCAGATACAATCCCTTGGTTTCAAAGTGCTGATACCCACAACTTCGGTGACAGGATCCATTGTAATAATCTTTAAGAAAATAGAAGTTAGAACGATAAGAACGTATAATTTCATAATAGACGTAAAATTTTAGATGTGAAAAATCATACCTGAATATGTGAATCTTGTTGGTAGGTGGGTAGATAAAGAAGTTAGTTATGAGCAACAAAAATTATAATATATTCTACTAAAACGATAAATAGAACGATAAGAACGTAGAAATTCACAATATAGGTAGATTTGTGAGATGAGAAGAATTATACCTGAATATATGAGGTAGTTAAAGAAGGTTAGTTACGAGAAGTAGAAAATAAAATATATTGAACTAACAAGACACATTAAGCTAAATTAAACTAAGCAATTTAAGTTGGCATAACAAGTAATATTGTGTTTAAATTAACCATGTAAAAAGGAACAGATGATATAACGCTAAAAAGACCTGAAAATAAAATTGTTGAAACTGTGCCGAGACGAAAAACAATGAAAGATTGCAGGTGTTTATAACAATGAACAATGAAAAAAAGCTCAGCTTATATAGAAGGAGAGGAAAAGCTCGGTGGTTTTAGATTGAAAGAAACCCAGTAGAAATCAAATAGGATTAAAAAAACAATGGGTGTTTTAATCGTAGGGGAAAAAGGAAAAATTTTAGTGTGGTTTTTTTGGAAGGAAAATTTTGAGCCTGTTTTTTTGGTTGAAAGAAGAGCTAAATTTGGGAAGAATTTAATTGTAGAAAAATTTTAATATATTTATTTTGTAGAATTTAATTGTAGGGAGAAGGGTAAAAGACGGTTTTGTCTATAGGGAACAGTTTTAATGAAGGGCAAAAAGTTCAGTTCACTTTTCTAAGAGGCTTCACACTTTTAATATACTAGTTTAGGTGTACGCGCCTTGCGCGTGTAGGCGCGTGTATCTCACTTTAATGAGTTCAAACATTACATTAAATAGGATATTTGTTTAAATAATAAAGATGAATATAATAATTAAATTTAATATCTTTTGAGTAGATAAAGATGGAGAATTTATTTATTAAACCTAATATTTACCAAAAATATTTTTAAAAGTCGGTCGACATTCATATCTACCATATGTAAATTGCATCAAAACAATACAATGATAAATACATCAAAATAATACAATTAAATCTAATCTTTACACACAAAAATTTTCTCAAATTCGTCTGACACTCATTTACCACCTGTAAACAATAACAAAATAATACGATAATATAGATATCAAAATAATATAACTAAACCTAACCTTTACATAAAAAAATTTCTCAAAGCCGACCAATATTTATCCATCACCTGTAAACTGCAACAAAATAATACAATAAAAGTGACATCAAAACAATACAATTAAACTTAAATTTTACACACAAAAATTTCTCAAAGTCGATCGAGATTCATCTACGAACTGTAAACTATCACAAAATAACAAACTAATAGAGATATTACGATAATACAAATAAATCTAACCTTTGCCTGAATTTTTTTTTCAAAGTCGACCCACATTCATCTAACATCTGTAAATTAAAATAAAACAATAAGATAATAAAGATATCAAAACAATACAATTAAACCTAACATTTACACATGAAAATCTTCAAAACCAACCGACATTCATCTATAGCCTGTAAACTATATAAAAAAAAACATATAATAGTGATCACAAAGCTACAAAAATAGTGAAGAATTGAGGGTTCAAAAATCAAGCATCCACCAATCTAGACATGCAATCGAATCAAGTTAGATGAGCATCAATCATATTCTCCCAATAGGCAAACCGTTTTGTTCTCTAGTTTAATGTACATCTCAATATTTATAGAAGTATTTTCTTAATAGAGTCATATTTTAAGTGTATTTTTCTAATTGAACAGAAAGGAGAATATTAATTAATTCTCCTGTCATATATTTTAGGAGTCTCATATATTTTAGGAAGTCTAGTAGAAAGCAAAATCCTAATTAATTTTCCTACCATATATTTTAGGAGTTTCATATGTTTTAGGAAGTCTAGTAAATGTAATAAAAAATAATTAAATAATAAATTAAAAAATAGTGAAAAAACAATTTTATCTAAAGAAGAATCTTTTAATGAATGGTAAAAAATTAAAATCACTTTTCGAAGGGTCTTCACACTTTTAATATTATATATATATATATATATATACTGGAATTGTTCATTTAAATTCGGAATGAGCAGAGTTAGTCGGTAAGGTTGAATGGGTATTGGATTTGGAAAAGTGTAACGACCCATTTCGCCGTTACTAAATTATTCGTAATAAATTCATTCCTAATATTGAGTCCAAATTAGCCAATATTTTATTTATTGTGTCACGTTAAACTTTCCGAAGAAAATTTTAGCCTTCGGATGTGTCTAGATAGACTCAAGCCCGATGAATTTAATTATTCATAAGTGATAATATCAATACTTTAGATTGAAATTTCTTTAGGTGTGAATTAAGGTTGTACAATATCCCTAACACAAAGTTAAGTATAAAACTTTCTTTTCGATACAGTTTCGATATGGGTTTCTATTAGGGACAACTTTAAACGATCATATCTCTTAGAATATAAGGAGTTGCAAAACCCATCACCTATAAATTAAAGATCTCTGAGTCCTCTTTGCAACGCAATAAATCGTTCCACAATTCGAATTCGGAGTAAAATGTTATGACTGTTTTACTGAGCATTGTTCGGGCTGAAATGGAATTTCACTGTAGCGGAAATTCTAATGGTATTTAAATTAGCTTTAGCCATATTTTAGGTCTAAAACCCCAAATTTCTTTTCCCAAACCCTAGAGAGGTGATTTTTCAAGCCTTAAAGTGAAATTTCTTCAATGAGTTAAGTTTTTCTATTATTTTCTTAGTCTGTTAATCCTTTAACATCTTAAAATCCTTAGAAAGACCTTTAATGGTGGAATTTTTCTGGGAAATACTCATGGGTGTTTTAATATGACCTAGAGCTGATTCTAAACTATAAATTAAAGATTCCCAACATGAATTTCATAAACTAGATTATGAATTTTGATGGTTAGGAACCTTGAATTCCGTAAAAATGAAATCTTTAGCATAAAAACTTCATTAATGGAGATGGGTTAAGTTTGAAAGAGCTAATAAATGATTAATTGAACTTGGGAAAAGATATAGACCTTGAATTAAGGGTAAAATTAGTGGGTTTGAATCCCCAAGATATTTGTTTGAAGAGTAAATGTTTAATTACTCTTATAACTGCTTGATTTTTAGATGCTTGATTATTTCAAGGCATGAAGGAAAGGAAAGAGCATCTTTGTTGCAGCTTGTTTCTTCCAAAAGCTTGGCGTCCAGGTAGGCTAGGTTTAATGAGTAGAAGATTGTGTTAATTTATATTTTCATAATTTAGAATTGATGGGAGAAAGCATGCCTAGGCCTGCGGGCATGGAGTTGAGGTGGATGAAGATACGAGTACTTAACTTTAATCTCAAAAATCATAATTATATAATATTATGTGTTATGTGCCCGAAAGGAGATGGTTGTAAATGTAATATATGAACATGATGTGTTTTTAGTTGTTTTAGTGATGAACCTAGTTGAGTTGTAATAGTATTTAGTTGTATGTATTGTGCAAAAATATGTTGAGGAGAATAGATGACTTGAAGTAGCGTGATGATTGTATTATGTGAAAAAAGGTAGAGGATAATGATACGAGTGAATGTGCTAGTTATAGGTGGTGAGGTTAGAACCCAAGTTGCGGTATTTAAGAAGGTAATGATACTTTTAATAATTAATGAGTAATTAAGGTTCCAATCGTTACTTGTATGTGTAAGAATTAAATAGTGATTTATGTTATGATATTCTTGTTTTGATATTGATAAAAATATTATATCTATTTGATGCCCATGAGAGGCTAAATTGCTGATAATAATGGTTTATTGAATTGAGCCTATGAGTGACTTGTTTGATAATGATAACTCCTTAAAGTAATGATATGAATACTTGTTGATTGGTATTCAAACATGCTTGATATTGTTGATGTTTGGATTGTTAATGCGTGTATAAAGGATTATTGAAAATTTACTTGATGGAATTATCTTATGACTATAAGTGTACTTATAAACTTGGTGCATTGTGTTGTATGCTGTGAGGTTTTGTAAATTTGATATTGATAATACTTATTTATGTTGGATCGGGTACCACGCCGGTACGGATGTGTATATGTTGGATCGGGTACCACGCCGGTACGGATGTGTATATGTTGGATCGGGTACCACGCCGGTACGGATGTGTATATGTTGGATCCACGCCGGTACGGATATGTATATGTTGGATCGGGTACCACGCCGGTACGGATACGGATATGTATATATTGGATCGGGTACCATGCCGGTACGGTACATGAACATAGATTGTTCCCTGTAGGTCACGACTATTTGGGCAAGAATAAGTCCCATAGCATGTGTGTACATATTGTGTTGAGTCTGTGGATGTTTACAGTATGGTTGATACTCTTGATGGTTATGTGACTTGTTTGTGAGCACTGTTTGTGTTGTTATTGTTGTATTGTTGATTCATTGGGTATTTTATTGTGTGATATGTATTTGAAAAAGGGAAACTTTGTATGTACTTATATGTTGGTTGACTTGCTTCATTTATACGTGTTTTAATCGTAGCTTACCAGAATGGCTAGTTATCATTCTTTAATATTATAATAGAGCATTTGGTTGTTAGCCCGAGAGTTTAATGTGGGTTGTGTATGATTACGGGTTTGTTCATGTGAATATGAGTAATGAAAAAGATAAGGTGAATAAAGAGGAATAGTGATGTAAGATAAGGTGAATAAAGAGGAATAGTAATGTATTAGCGTTGAATTGTGGTTGATGGTGTGAACTAATGAGGCTAGAGTATGTTAGTAGCGAATATAATATTGATAGAGTTGGAAGAGTAGTTGGATGTTGTAACTTATATAGGTAAAGTAATAATATTATTACAGCCTTAGTTGAATTATATTCCATTAAAGATGTTATTATTTATTTTCCTTAATTCTATTGTATAATTATATGAACTAACACGGTCGGCCGATGATGTCTACCAGTACGTGTGGTTGTACTGACCCTACTCTTCTACATTCTTTCTAGGAGTGTAGACTGGATGCAGGTTAGTTGCAGTTACTAGATGGATGGCGATACTCAACACTAACTTCTAACTTCTGCACTTTCTTCCTGGCAGATGTTAGAGTCTTTGTATTATTTATTTCATTGTCAGTCTATGTTGTAATAGGTAGCTCTTGTACATGTCTGGCCAAGTCTTGGGATAGTGAAAGACATTTGTAAGAAGTATTTGTAAAAAGTTTGTTTATTAGTATTTAATTTAATTTAATTTATATTTTCTTAAAAACAGAAGTCTTTCGCATATTTTTAGTTGGGTAATAAGGGCTCTCCTAGCTACTTAGAATAGCGTAGGTTCCCAAGGTATTGATTTTGGCTTTGATTAAATGTTAATTCAACTTGGAGTTTGTTTTGTTTGAGTTAAATAAATCATAACTACGGTGAAAGTTTTTTTCTTTTATGGTCATTTTAGGGATGTAAGTATGTTTATTAAGAATATTAGGCCTAAATTTAATTTAAGGTATAATTAATTAATTTAATCGTGAGAAAAAGGTGATTTGGATGTGAATTTGTTCTAAATATTTTTTATGGAAATAAAGAGAGGAAAAACTTATTTGTAAGGGAGCGTGGCGAGTTGCGGAGTAATCCAAAACTCGTTGCAAATTTTAAAAGAAAAGAGAACAAAAATGAGAATAAAATAGATAAGATAAAATTGTCTCAAGTTTACAAGAGACAAAATAAATGTCTTTTAACGCATTATGAAATTTAAGCACGTTTTTTTTAAAAAAGTTTGTCTCATTTAAGAATGCGGTGTACACATCTTTATGAGAAGTTTAAATATAATTCAAGGATGCAATAATGCGCCTTGACAAAGATCGTGTTAAAATTAATTTTCACTAACTTTTATTGGCTAAATTCAAGAGATATAGACAGATATTATTAGTACATTAAAAATGAGCAAACTAAGGCGTACAAACACTTTATCCAAAATAGTTAATGGTAAGTATAATTGATAAAAGCGATCGTGCTAGAACCACGAGACTTGAGGGGTCCCTCATACCTTCCCCTTGGTCAACAGAATTCCTTACCTGATCTTCTGTTTTCGCAGACGAATAAAGAGTTATTTTCTTTTGATTAGGGATTCAATAAGGTGACTTGAAACACCATAATTCAATTTCAAGTGACGACTCTGTAAATAAAATAATCCATATTCAAAACCTCACTTTAATTGGAAAAATCCTTCGACCCTTCGAGCGAAAAAGGGTTGTGACAAAATCCGAATGAAATTTTAGTTTTCATGAAATTCAACGTTGTAATTTATTATATATACCCTTTCAGTGATACATATACCAGTGCAAGCTTTCTTCTTCTCCTTTTATTTATTATTTTTATCTTAAAAGAATTTTTTACAATCGTTTTATTCGCAAATATATTGATTAAGTTTTTTACGTACATTAATACTATTTTGTTGTATACATTCACTGTAGAAATAAAAAAAATTATTCGCAAGTTTATTACTAATAAAGTCATATTTATGTCCTTCCTTATTCTCAAGTTTCTATTGATATGTTTTTTATATACTTAAAATATTTTAATATACATTATTTATTTTGCCATAGAAATTTCCACTATGGATAAAAAGATAGTAAGTAATGCTCATCAGATTTCTCCAAATAACTATCAAGATTTGTTGTTCATGTCTATTCTTTTTTAAAATTATTTTATTATATATATATATATATATATATATATATATATATATATATTCAACATTATATTTATTTTTTTAATCATAAATATACCTATCATGGATAAAAAAATTATAAGTAATGTTCATCACCAAGGTATGATGTTCATGCCTGATTTATCTTTTTAATTGTTTTGTTGTTATTTATAATTAACATTATATTTATCTTTTATCAGACATATGTACCTACCATGGATAAAAAAATTATAGACAATGCTCATCTAATTTTTTTAAATAACTGTCAAGGATGTTGTTCAAGCTTAATTTAAATTTTAACTATTTTATTGTTATTTGATTAACATTATTCAGGAAGTTGATGTTTCCCCAAATATGATTTATATAAATATATCAAAAATACGAAATAAGTATTTAAAAAATTAACAAGTACAATGGAGGCTCGAAGCACGTAAAGGAGATTTGTTATATTATTTGTGTAGAGAATGAATGTAAATATATTTCGTTGTATACAAATATTATTGTATCACATTTTCTTTCTCTTATTTATTTATCTTTAAGCATAAAGACGGATATGAAACATACTATATTACTTATAAATATTTACTTTCTTAGAATATAATATTGAATTGTTCTTTCTTTGGGGTGTGATGGGGAAGGGGATGGGGGGTGGGGGCTGATAGACCAATGAAACATCTAGGAAGAAGCTAACATTTAGTTGGGAAGGATTTAAGAAGTTGAAGAAAATTGTGAATCTTTTATGTTTTATGTGTTAGTATTAAAGGTATGAGATTTTCGCAAGTTTTACAAGAATAAAATGAATAATAAAACACAAATTTAAATTGAACATTCTATTTGAAACAAGCAAAACAAAAGTTCAACTACTTATAGCATGTAACTCAAAAGAAAAGAAATTAATTCAATTTTAAATTAAAGAAAAATAATTAAATATAGTAGGAGAAATGTGCAAAGATTGGGGAATTGGGGAGATAATATTTTAAATTAATTTTAAAATATAATAAAGTAATTAGATAATGCATACACTAATATCCATAAATTTTAAATTAAAGAGATGTGAACAACATAATAAAAATAAAATTTAAAATATATCTATTTTAGTTAATAAGTTTATGATTGTATAAAGTCAAGTATTGACCTAATAAAGATTTATAATACTCCGTACTAATCTTAGCTCGATTCAGCTCTTAGTTCCATGCTTATGGGGCTTAAGGCTTGAAATTTTCACTAAGTGTTGGGGACTTAGCCATTTTCAAGGCCTCTAAATTTTGAGGATTTTTATCTTGGTCTTTCCGACCCCGAGATATTGGTTTTTGAGTTAATTCATGTTCAGAAGTGTAAGGAGCATGTCTCAGAGAAGTTTTGAATTTTTTGGATGGGATTTCAGTCATGTTTGGATCACGAAATCAGAGGGTTACCGCGATAAGGTCGCGTCGCGACAATAGTCCCGTTCTCATGTTCACCACATCACGGTGAGGGAATTAACTACCACGATTAGACCACGTCGTGGTAAGCCTGTCACGTTCAGTTTCAAATTTAAATGCCGGAGAGACAATTGGGTCTTTTCCCCCTTAACCCAATCGTTCATAACACGACTTGGGCATCAGTTAGGGCATAATTTTTTCCTTCTTCTTCTTCTTCAATTTTCCTTCCCAAGAAAGTCATTCCCTTTCCCAAGAACACAAATTCAATTCCTTTCTCTCCAAGTGATCAAGGATTCAAGTTTCCCAAATTCAAGAACCTTCAAGAAATCATCAAGATTGGTGTTTATCTTTCAAATTAAAGGTTTAAGGTATGTGGGAGTTCATCCATGGGCACCCTTTCACCCATGGAGCCCAAAACCCCTTTTTGGTTTTAAATTATGAGTTTTACATGATTAAGTTGAACTATCTCCAAGAACCTCTTGTTAATTTAATTTCAAGTTATGATTATAAGTGCTTTCATGTGGAATGAGTCATATCATGTTTTGAATGTTGTAATTCCCATGTCATGTTCAATTGATTTAGGATAAATCCTCAAGTTATGATTTTTGCCATGAAATCCTATTTTTCCTCATGTTTACGATATTCTCATAAATAAATTTATGATTTTCACATGTTTGATGAAATGTCCATTTTGGATCTTTGAACCATAATCACTTATTACAGTATTTCAAGCTTGATATTGTATTTTATACTCATTCAGTGTTGGCGGGTTATGAACACCCGATACCTATGTGATTTATTTAAATTCAGCTTTTCAAGTACTCAGACAGTTAATCCATAAATCTTAGCAGTATACTCAAATATTCATATTCATGATGAGCATTATCAGTTTATATGTTAATAATTACTCCAGAATTCGTATGCACTATTATTTTTAAAATACCATGACCGGAGCTTATCAGTTATCAGTGCATGCACCAGTTAGCTTTTCAGTGTCTTTGAGTTGGGAGTAGGATTTCGTACTGAGCGAACCTAGGAATGGGGGCTCACTCGCCAGTTAGGACTGGGTCCTTAGCAGCAATCCCTAAATTCCAGAACTACGTAGCCAACATAGGATTATGAGATGTCACCCGCCAGTTTAGGACTGACACTCTCTCAGGGATCACCCGCCAGTTAGGACTGACTCCCTAGTCCTTCGGGACATCAATTTAGTGATCACTACAGTTTAGGGTCCATTCCGATGGTAGGGATAAAACATCCCTCCTCAACGTGGATCAGACATTGGACTCCATAATAGCTCACATAGTTTATGTCGCTTACATGATAGCTCCCATAATTTCAGTCAGTATTCAGTGTATGTTCAGTTCAGGTTTGCTTGACTAAGTGTACAGACTTCCAGATATTCAATTATATAGATATTCAGTTCTGTGTGGCAATGTTGTTTCATAATGTTGGTACTAGTTGTAGCCCACATATCATGATCAGACAGTTGCAGTTTCCAGCCAGCAAGTGATGAGTTCTCCTACTTCGCGAACTTCAGTCAGATGTTGATTAGGTACTTTATTTTTATTATTCATATGTATTGATTAGTAGTAGCTGGAGACATGTCCCAACTATCTCTAGTCAGTATAGTAGAGGCTTCATATATGTCAGTCAGAGTCAGTCATGTAAATTTCAGTTTCTCTCGTCAGATTATAAACTTTATCAGTTACATACTTAGTCCGATTTCATTATGCTTATGTTTCCGCACAACAGAACTAGCTATTTAATACATATTAAATCAGTTACTCAAGCAGTATGTCAATTCATGGTTAGCTTGGGATCACTTGTGGTTTCAATCACCGTGTTACGACTAGAGGTAGCCTCGGGTCGTGATAAGATTCATATTAGCAATCTAATAATTTGAAATAGTGAGCAATTTAATAAAAAAAAATATGAAACATAAAAGGTTTTTTAATTATATGATTTGTAGTTTTTTTTTTTCCGAACATAAATTTGGTTATGGGATTGTGATGGTGTTGGATTAGGTGGATGGGGGGAGCGGTTGGATTTGAGGGTGTACATTTTATTGAGAAACAATATGATTATTGAATTTTTAAAAATAATATGATTTAACATATTCGAACAAGACACACAATCTAAAGTGATTTAGAAATAACAATCTTCATTTGTTAAAAAAGATTAGTTTGTTATTCTTTCTTATTCGTAGTAAAATTACTTTTTTTTCGGAGTTGAAGTTGGAGTTGAAGATGAAGTTGGAGTTGTGTTTGACCATGTCTTTTTGAAGTTTTTTTTAGACTTTTGAAAAATCTTTTTTAAATATGATTTTATGCTCTCAACTTTTAAAAATTATCAAAATCACTCAACTACTAATTTAACTACTAATATACAATCAAATATTGAGAAAATAATTTCTATGTCTTCAATTGATAAAATAATTAACAACAAATTAATTATTATGATTGTTATTCTTCTAAAATTTGAATAAAAATATCACAAGCACGAGCTAAATAAGTTTATCTAACCATAATCGATTGAATAGAGAAAATATATTTTGATAAATATGATTGATGGATATAAATATATTTTATATATTCTTAAATTTTTTGATAAAAATTCTTAATTACTTTCACTTGAATTAATTATTTTATTGAATTTGGTATTTTAAAAAAAAATTATGGATGAATTATTTCTGAATAGATTAGTGCTAATTTTTTACTTTTTCTTTATTGATGATATTGATTTTCCTTGAATATTATTGTATCGTAAATATGAATTGTTATGTTATATTTGATATGCCACTTTATTGATCACTTTTTAATAATTTATTAAAATCATAATAGCCATTATATGACATATACAAATAAATAGAATGGCAAAAAAATATATTAAATTTCTCACTTTTAAATAACATAATGTACTAGGCCTTATATTTCTATAATATAGTTCATTCGAAACAAAGTTGATATATTTCCGCCATAGATTGCCATTTATTATTTTTTACTTCACGAATAATAATTTTTTTATTGGTGGTTGGTTGTAGTTATAAGAGGGGTTTGTGTAAAAATTTAAAGATTGAGGCTATATGTAATAATAATGAAAGTTGAAAATGGAAGTGGAAAATTGTGAAAACAACAAAAAGTTGTTTTCACTTTTTGAAATCGAACTCAGGAATAATTTTTTGAATTTTCATGGCCAAACACCACAATTTTTGAAAAAGTGAAAAAAAATTCCGAAAAAAAGGAAAAATATTTATGGCCAAACGGGCCCTTACTCTTTTTCATTACTACTACTACTACTATCATGATATCATTATTTCATCATTTCATTGATTTTAAATATTTATCTCAAACCAAATATATAGATTATTAGATAAATATACATTTTATTTGAAAAAAGTAAGGATAAGACAGAATAACAAACTAATCTTCTTTTAATAAATTAATGTGATATTTAAATTTGAATTGAAATGAAATTCTAGTTTCTTGATCTCTCTTATATATACTCCTACATCATTAGCTTGATGACTTTATTTACTGAATTTTTTATATCCTTAATTTTTTAAAATTATTTTTGATTTAATATTTTTTTTTATATGTAGGAAGGATAACATTTTTATTTTCATCTTCATCAGTTAATGTTAACGAAAAGGAACAATAGTCCACATCATTAATGTTATCTTTATCTACTTCTTGTAGCTCTTCGTCTTTCACTATAATTGGTAACACCCTCAAAGGAAATAAGGACAAAGGGGGTCGATAATGATTGAAACAATGACTTTAACAAGTAAAAGATTCATAATTCAATGGATTTTCAAATTAATTCAAGACTTTTCTACTAATAAATTTATGAGAAAGTTTTAAGAGTTATTCTTATCTTTATAGTGATGGTTTTATTATTGTTATTGACTTGCAGGGGAGATAAAAAGAATGAAGAGAAAGCAAAATAGATAAATATGGAAGAAGAAATTTTATTGATATAGTTGATGAACTTAAGTTTTTCTAAATATGTGTTTCATATTATTGATCTTCTTTTTAACGATGATTTGTTTCATAATTTTTTGTTATTTAGTTCAATTGTTGCAATTGCTTATCGTTTCTTTATTTAATATCACATTCACGAATTATTCTGTATTTAAATGATTTTTGACAATTTGAAATTCTTAAATTGTAAAAAATATAATTAAAAAAGTATATATGAAATATAAAGATTTTTTTTGCAATTAGATGTTTGTTTTCACCCATATAAATTTAGTTAGGGGTGGGGGAGAAAAATATTAACAATCTAATATTTTTAAATTGTGAATAATATAATAAAGAAAAATATAAAACATAATTTTTTTTACAATTACATGATTATTTTTTTGTATAGATTTGGTTAGAGGAGGGGGTTTTGGTAGGAGAGGGTTGGGGCATGTGGTTGGCGGGAGTAGATTTATTTTTATTGGGGTGGGGAGAGGGGGGGGGGGGAGAAGAACTAAAAATAACATTTTTAATATTATTCGTGCATCGCACGAGTACGTATACTAATTTAATATAAATCAAAGAAACAGGGGAGAGAACACGTGTAGAGTGGGAGGGGGGAAAGTGTTAGTTGGTTGTTAACTGTACATTCTGCCAATGGAGGAGTGATATTTATAAATTGATGTGGCGGTGGACCCAAGAATAAAACTAAACTAATTTTAACTACATGGGGAATAAGTACATGTTGTAAATAAATATTCTGAAATATACTAAAACGAAAGGGGAGGGGAGAGAAACCTATAGATATAAGAGAAGATTTTATTTTCTTCTACTTTGGTGTGTCTTACAATGTAGCATACAATGCCTTTTATAGGCAAGAGTATGTGAAATAAGTGTACTATGTGAAAATACATAAACTTTACATCCTACAATAGTATGTGTAGAATATGTAGTATGTGAAGTTACCATAGTATAGTAGTATATGAACATCCACCAAATATATTATTTACAATACTCCCCCTTGGATGTTCATGTAAAAGAGAAATTCTAAAGGAAATAAGATGTACAATAGTGGTTTGTAATACGCCTTGTTTGCTGCCTCATTAAAAACCTTATCAGGAAAATTCAGTGGGATAAAACCTTGATTAAGGAAAAAAGAGTGCAACGCGTATGTACTCCCCCTGATAAAAACATCACTTAATATCTAGGAGACGACGCATCCCAATCTTGTATCTCAACTTCTCAAAGGTTGATGTTGGCAATGCTTTAGTGAACATATCTGCTAGATTATCGCTTGAACGAATTTGTTGAACATCTATTTCACTTGTTTTCTCAAGATCATGAGTGGAAAAGAATTTTGGTCAAGTGTGTTTTGTTCTGTCTCCTTTAATGTAACCTCCCTTCAACTGAGCTATACATGCAACATTATCTTCATACAATGTAGTTGGAATATCCTTATTCAAAGGAAATTCGCATATTTCCTAAATATGTTGAGTCATTGATCTCAACCAAGCACACTTCCGACTCGCTTCATGAATGACAATGATTTCTGCATGATTTGAAGAAGCTGCAGCTAATGTTTGTTTCATTGAACGCCATGATATAGCTTTACCACCATATGTAAATAAATAACCCGTCGAGATCGAGCCTTATATGGATCAGATAAGTATCCTGCATAACCAATTATTTCTGACTTGGATTCATTTGAATAAAATAATCCCAAGTCAATAGTTCCCCGAAGATATCTGAGTATATGCTTGACACCATTCCAATGTCTTTTAGTTGGGAAAGAGTTGAAGCTTGCCAATAAACTTACCGCAAAACAAATATTTGGTCAAGTATTATTGGCAAGATACATTAGTGCCCCGATTGCACTGATATGGAGTTTCATCACCAAGAAGTTTTTCATCATTTTCTTGAGGTCGAAATGGATCTTTGTTTATATCAAGTGATTTCACAACCATTGGGGTACTCAATGGATGTGACTTATCCATGTAAAATCGCTTTAAAATCTTTTCAGTGTATGTTGATTGATAGACAAAAAATTCATTTGTCAAATGCTCAATCTGTAGGCTGAGATAAAATTTTGTCTTTCCCAGATCTTTCATTTCAAATTCTTTCTTCAAACACTCAACAACTTTTGAAAGATCTTTGGGATTTCCAATGATATTCAAGTCATCAACATAAACAACTATTATAGCAAATTTAGATCCAGACCTTCTTATAAAAACACAAGGGCAAATAGGATCATTTTTGTACCTTTCTTTTAGCAAATATTCGCTAAGATGATTATACCACTTCCACCCTAATTGTTTCAATCCATATAAGTATTTCTGAAGCTTTATTGAGCAAGTTTCTTGCGAATTTTTATATGCTTTAGGTACTTTTAAGGCCTCTG
Source organism: Capsicum pubescens (assembly GCA_030864215.1). Classification (NCBI taxonomy): domain Eukaryota; kingdom Viridiplantae; phylum Streptophyta; class Magnoliopsida; order Solanales; family Solanaceae; genus Capsicum; species Capsicum pubescens. The sequence goes on along the minus strand of CM061538.1, from coordinate 93,378,702 downwards.
GAATTTTCATAAAAATATCGCTGTCCAATGAGCCATATAAATAGGCCGTGACAACATCCATTAGGCTTATATCAAGATTCTCATGAACTGCCAGATCTATTATATATCTGAAGGTAATTCAATCCACCACAGGAGAATATGTCTCCGCATAGTCAATGCCGGGCCTTTGCGAAAAAACTTGTGCCACAAGTTGTGCTTTATATCTTACGACTTCACCTTTTTCATTTCGCTTTCGCACAAAAACCCATTTGTACCCCACTGGCTTGACATTTTCAGGTGTTCGGACTATTGGTTCAAAAACTTCACGTTTTTCAAGTGAAGTCAATTTCACTTGAATTACATCTTTCTATTTTGGCCAATTATTTCTCTGTCTACATTCATTGACAGATTTTGGTTCCAAATCCTTATCTTGTTGCATTATTTCAGTAGCAACATTGTAAGCAAAAATATTATCAGCCACAATATTATTTTGATTTTATTTATTTTTCGTCAAGACATAACTTATTGCGATTTCTTTATTCTCATTAGTTTAGGTATTTTAACCTCCTTAGAGGTCTTATCATTTGTTAGATTTTGAGGCTCTTTTTGAGCGACAACCATCATATCGTGATCATTAATTTATTTTCTTTTTCGAGGATTTTTATCCTTGGAACCAATTGGTCTACCACGTTTCAAACGTGGCTTAGACTTATTTGCATTGACCCCTTATTTTATCAGAACATCAACTCAAACTGGAGCATTCACATCTGGAATATAAGATTTAGTAACCCTTGGAAGGTTAGTAAATGCATTCGGTAGCTGATTTACAACATTTTGCAAGTAAATCATCTTTTGAACCTCTTGCTCACATTGATTTGTTTGAGGATCCAAATGAGATAGTGATAATGCATTTCAATCTATCTCATATTTCAGCTGCTTATGTTCTCCCCCTAATATTGGGTATACTGATTCATCAAAATGACAATCGTCAAATCTTGCCGTAAATAAATCTCCTGTCATAGGTTCCAAATATTTTATAATTGAAGAAGATTCATACCCAAGATATATTCCCAACCTTCTTTGAGGTCCCATTTTTGTGTGTTGTGGTGGAGCAATTGGAACACATACCGCACATCCAAAAATTCTAAGATGGGAAATATTTGGTTCTTGACCAAAAACCAACTGTAATGGGGATAATTTATGATAACTGGTTGGCCTTATGCGCACAAGTGTTGCTGCATGCAAAATAGCATGTCCCCATGTTAAAACAAGAAGTTTTATCCTCATTAACATCGATCTAGATATCAATTGAAGACTTTTGATCAATGATTCTGCTAGACCATTTTAAGTGTGAACATGAGCAACCGGATGATCAACTTTTATTCCAGTTGACATACAATAATCATTAAAGGACTGAGATGTAAACTCAGCAGCATTATCAAGACGAATAGTCTTTATTGCATAATCTGGAAAATTGTGCTCTTAACCTTATTATTTGAGCCAACAATCTCGCAAAAGCCAAATTGCGAGTTGATAATAAGCACACATGTGACCATCTTGTAGATGCATCTATCAAGACCATATAATATTTAAAAGGCCCACACGAAGGGTGAATTGGTCCACATATATCACCCTGTATACGTTTCAGAAATGCAGGGGATTCAATCCCAACCTTAGATACTGATGATTTAATAATCAACTTTCCTTGAGAACAAGCAACACAAGAGTATTCCTTTGATTGAAGATTATTTTGATTCTTCAAAGTATGTCCATGTGAGTTCTTAATAATTTTGCGCATCATATTAAAATCGGGATGACCCAACCAGTAATGCCAAATGCTAAAATCATTACTATCTGTAAATCTTTTATTTACTATGGTATGTGATTCAACCATACAAATACTTGTATGATACAATCCATAAGAAAGTACAGGTAGTTTTTCATGCACAAATTTTTACCTTTTATTGTAGTAATATAAAGATATTCAATCTTTCCTTCATTTGCAGTCTCAATGTGATAGACATTTTGACGAATAACCTTGAAACTTAACAAGTTTCTTTGAGACTTAATACAATATAATGCATTATCAATGGCCAATATTATTCCCCCGGGTAGTAATAAGGTCGCTCTTCCAGAGCCTTCAATTAACTTTGTACTACCGGATATTGTATTAACATGGGCCATTTTCATAATTAAATTAGAGAAATATTTATTTTCTCTTAATATAGTGTGAGTTGTAGCACTATCAAGAAGACACACATATCCATTAATCATCTTGAATCCAGTTGAAGATTAAGAAAATTTTATTATCTTCACAAAATAAAAATACATGATAAGAAAAGTGAATCTCACAATCTTACAATAAAACTTAAATACTTATTATTTTCTCTTGAAATGTAAAAACAACATAATGAAAACACATGCTAAAAACAACATAATAAAAGAACATTATTTATTTCCCCAATAACTTGATCAAGATTTAGTTTTGGTCTCCAAAGAATTCTTCAGCTTCCAAATGAGTTATATCATCAAGGCCATCAAAGTCATCATCTTTCAAGACCAAGTTTGGCTCAACATTGTCATCATATTTTTGTGAAGGTCCTGCCTCATCATCATTTTTGAAAGTCAAATGTGACTCCATTCGGGCATTAGAAGAGGCCCCATCTTCATTTCTCTTTCTTTTGCAAGATTCTTGATAAAGCCTAGCAAAATGCTTAGGCGCTCGACATTCATTCTTCCAGTGGCCTTTCATGCCACAACGATGAAAATTATCTCTTGAAGGATTGTTTTGAGGACCCATTTGGTTCTCCCTTCTTTGGTTACCACCACCACAATGATTATTATATCGTCCCCTGCCATTGCCACGTCCACGCATATTATTATGACCCCGATCTTGCCATCTTTTAGGATGACCATGTGCTTATACCCCATTTGCTTCCGGTAGTGGAGCAGCTCCAGTGGGACGGGCTTCATGATTTTTCATCAAAAGGGTATTATGTTGCTCAGCCACTAGAAGACATGAAATCAATTCAGAATACTTCTGAAAGCCCTTTTCACGGTATTGCTGCTGCAATATCACATTTGAGGCATGAAAAGTAGTTAGTTTTTTTTCCATCATGTCCTCATCATTTATAGTTTTCCCACATAATTTCAATTGGTAAACAATCTTGAATACAACAGAATTATATTTAACAACAGTTTTAAAGTCTTAAAACCATAAGTGCATCCACTCATAACGAGATCTAGGTAGTACCGTGGCCTTTAGGTGGTCATACCTTCCCTTCAAATCAGTCCACAATTCAAGTGGATCTTTCACAGTAAGGTATTCAACCTTCAGTCCTTTATCCAGATGATGACGAAGGAAAATCATAGCCTTGGCCTTGTCCTGACTCGACGCTGCATTATCCGAGGTAATAGTAGCACTAAGACCCTTAGAAGCTAGGTGAATCTCAGCGTCGAGAACCCATGACAAGTAATTTTTTTGGAGATATCAAGTGCCACAAACTCAAGCTTCGACAAGTTTGACATGATGAAAACTATCATAAAATAATGAAGTTACACAACAATACAATAACATAAAAATATTTTTTTTCATGTGTAACTTTAACGTTAAAAATAAAACTTTGATAAAAGAAAAATAACAAACTACAATATTCAAGACAAGTAAGTTGATTATACCTGACGGATTGAAAACTTAAAAAAGAGTAGAGTCGTGCTGATAACGTGTTGTAATAAATATTTTGAAATATACTAAAACGAAAGGGGAGGGGAGAGAAACCTATAGATATAAGAAAAGATTTTATTTTCTTCTACTTTGGTGTGTCTTACAATGTAGCATACAATGCCTTTTATAGGCAAGAGCATGTGACATAAGTGTACTATGTGAAAATACATAAACTTTACATCCTACAATAGTATGTGTAGAATGTGTAGTATGTGAAGTTACAATAGTGTAGTATATGAACATCCACCAAATACATTATTTACAATACATGTGACCTTTTATGAAATTTTTTATTATGTGTGAGATATGCCAACTCATACTTGTATGAGGCATTAACTTATTGACAAATGGACACTAGTGGTCCCACTGGCAAGCACCACAGTCCACGAGGGACTCCTCCCATTTCTTTTCATTTTCCTTTATCCTTTTTTTTAATTTCTTCCTCTTCTTTTTCTTTCCAATCCTCTTCCAAATATTTTGTTTATTTTATGCATTTTAAAGAGGCTTCATAAAAAGTGTTCGCGTATTATATTTGTGACAGAATTTAAAATATTTTTTAGATTTAAAAATTTAATTATAAAAAATAATATTTAAAAATTTTGTTTAGTTGATCTGATTAATTGGAAGTTATTTTTTTCATCTAGTGAATTATGATCGATATATGAGTTTTAAGTAGAATTTTTCATACTTTGGTTTGGATTCATTTTTTGATTTCAATTAAAACTAAATTAAATTTTAATTATTCAAATAAAATAAAAATAAATATAGTACACATTTGTTAATTTGATTGTTGTTGTTTTTTTAAAAGAAAAAACTTTAGTAATGGTATTTATATCCTTTTCCCCTACCATTAGAAAGAAATTTCATTAGTTGCTAACTTGTAATCATGAAGATGACTATAGTTTTCTTTTAATTATGAATAATGTCTTAGAATATATTATTTAATTAGGTGAATATAGTTTATAAAAATATAAAAATACGTTGATAAAAATCTAATAATTTTTTATGACATAAATTGACTTTGATTCATATAATTTTTTTTAAAAAATATGTTTTAGCCTAAACCTTTTAGTTTGTTAGAATAAAAATTAAATGTAATAAAATTTTGATGATAAATTATATAAATTTTTTAAATTATTTATAAAAATTGATACATTTCTATTTCATTCAAATAATTATAAAATCAGTTAATTCACTTATTATTTTTTTTTAAAAATTAATGAAATCACATGAAACTGAAAAATGTATCAATATATTAATTAATTAAATTATACTCAATCACGAAGGATCAAAAAATTGAATAGTAAAATTATAAAATAAATTTAAAAACTATTTTCTACATATGAATTGATCTAAAGTTGATGAAAAGAAATGAGAAAGAAACTGGGGGGTTTGGGCCACAGGTGACAAAAAAGTTTTAAAATGAGGTGTAAGTGACACAAGTCATAATAATTGAGTAGATGTGACAATTACTTCATTATGGTTTAAGAAAGTTTGGAAAATTTTAAAATAACCCACAAGTTTTTAAATTTACACTTTGATTCAAATGTTACTTAATATATAACGGGGAACGAAGGGAAAAAAGATATTTTTTTCTCTCTCCTCATCCGTTGTTATTTTCTCTCTCTTCACAATATTTGTTGTTCATTGTTGCTGCTGCTTTATTCATCATCTTCTGATTCATTATCATCATCTTATACTTCATTATCAACTTCATATTCTTCTTGTTGACCATCGTTGTTGTTACCCCAACTGCTGCTCTTTGACCAAATTCTTATGTCAAATTTTGTTTCGTAAATCACTTTCAACTTTGGAATTTACTTGAGAGAAGACTTTGGTAAGTCAGATTATGCTTTTTAGTTGAATCTGGGTAACTGCTAGTGTGTTGTTTTTTCAACAATAGTTTGCACGTGAACATGAATGTAATACAAGAGCAATCTGTTTAAACAGATCCATTATCTGCGGCACCAGATAAATATTCTGTCGTAACAGTAGACTCATGTTGGATTCATGTTTAAGGGTTCTAGGTGCCCGTAATATGATTATGAATCGAATAGATGGGTATTCTGTTGCACCAGATTAGTAATCTGTTTCAACAGATAAATAATCTGTTTCATCAGATTACTAATATCTTTCGAACAACAAAATACAGCTCCTGTCACACACAAAACCTAACAGATAACTCATATGTTCTTGCTATTGATACTGGAATCAAATTATTCCTTAATTGTAGACATGTCATTCGTTAAGAAATAGAAATAGACAACACGAAAATTAAATAAGAAATAAAAAGTCAAGTGCATCAAACATAGTTTTTTATAAATCAAACAAAAAAAATACATAGATAACAGAAAAAAAGCTTAATTATTATTATCATCATTATTAATATCACTATTATTTGTATGGCCAGCCGGCCAATCTTCAAAGGGCAGCAACAGCGCCCTCCGCAGCCTGTGGATCTCCCGCAGCATCCTTACTCTGACGGCGGCCAACTCCCAATGCAGGTCATGAACCTCCTTCTGCAGTTCCCTCATGGCGTCTCGTAAAATAGCGACATCCCACACAGGATCAGCCATATTTAAAAAATGCATAAGTTGATAAAACACACACGTAAACACAAAAGTAAAGAAAAGAAAGAATTCGAATGTAATGTAATGTAATACAACGTATATTTACACAAAAATCAAGAAAAAACTTACCAGAGACAGGAAAAATCTATCAAGCCCTTGAAAAGAAAGTAGTTGAAGGTGTAACAAGAGCGAGGAATAAATAGTGTGTAGTAGAACGAACGATTGAGTAAGGAGGGACCTATTTATAGAGGATTGAACTTGAATGAGTTAGGAAAAAATCGCAACTGTTCACCTCCATTTATTAATGACATTCTTGATTACTGCAAAAAGTTATGACTTAATTAAATTAATCAATATTATGATAGGTCATGACTTTTCAGCTTGAAGCTTAGCTTTATAATTATTAAAATAATTAGTTCTTTCCAGCAACCGTTTATTTTTTACACTGAGTTGCACAAAAGATTAAATATCTGTTGCATCAGATAAATCATCTATTACAATAGATATATCATCCGTTGCAACAAATAGTTCAATTGTTGCATCAGATAATATATCTGTTGCAACATATAATATATATATCTTTTTTTAAAAAAATTTATCTTCATGACATCCAAATTTTCTGACTTTTTAATTATATAAATTAATAAAGAATATTTAAAAACAAGAATATTTCTGGTGAGTTTTTTACGGTTTAAATTGTGTTTATCATTTATTTCCTTATTCTTTTTCGTGAAAAGAAATGACTTAATTAAATCAAGCTGGTGGTGACTTAATCTTTCCGTTTCTTTAATAACCATTTTTATTAATTGAGTTATGACAACAGATTGTATATCTGTTGCATCAGATAACCCATCTGTTTCAACGGATATACCACCTGTTGCTATAAATCGACCATTCGTTTAAGGAGCTTTTTTGATTTCTTCTAAATGATTCATAAGTCGCAACAAATGAGGAATTTGATGCATCAGAAGCGTTTTTTATTTTTGTTTGTTTGTTGAATGTGTTTAGACAAAAGTCACAGTCACGACTATTCATTAACTTTTTTCTTAAAAATCATATCATCGTATATATATCTTAATTAAATTAATCCAATGTTGTGACTTTTTTTAAATTAAATAATCTTTCTTTTACGATTATAATATCATTTAGTTCCTTATTATTTATTAACGAACCATTTTTAGGAGAATTTCTCATCATGACTGCATCCCTAACTCCAACCACCGACATGTTTTGAATAGAGAATAAATAGAATGATAATTAAATATTGAATAAGAATTAAAAATTCAAAATCGACCAAACCAAATCAAACCAAACCAAACCAAACCAAACCAAACCAAACCAAACCAAACCAAACCAAACATATACATGGATTTTTTTGAATCCCTTATAGGTAGATCGGATATAAAAAAGGGAAATACATACGCTAAAAGAAAGAAAAAATATAACCTAATTATTATTATTATTATTATTATTACTATTATTATTGTCAACCTGACAATTTTCATCCGACAGCAGCAGGGCCCTCCTCAGCCTTGCTAGAAAGTCGGCTAAATCCCTCTGGAGTTCATCAAACTGCCTTTAAAATTCCTGCAAGGACTCGATATGAACCTTCTTGTACGAATCTGGATCTGACCTATTAGTATTGTAAGTATAGTAGAATGAACGAGAGGGAGTGAGAGTGAGTGAGGAAGGAGGCCGGAGGGACCTATTTATAAAATGATTGAGAATTGGAAGGGACTGGACTTAGTCAAACAAAAAGCCACGACTGTTCATATCCCTTAAAAGGAAAAATTACATAAATCCCATATTTAAGACACCATATTACACAATATCCCTTAATGTTCTAAAAAGTTACATAAAATTCTGGATTCATTTTTACTAGTGATACATATGCTATATGTATCACTGCTTAACATATGTATCACAATTCGAAATTCCAGGACAAAATATAATTAGCAAACTATCCGGGATTTAATGCAATATTGCTGAAACTATCCGGGATTTATGTGTTGTGTGTGTTACTTAAATAATACTGGTGACTTTATTAATAAGTAAATTAGAAAAAAATGGATCTAAATACAATATTTTATCTTTTTGTTGTATTTCCGAAAGATAAAGATTGGTAATCTGTTGCAAAATATATTCCACCTGTCAGATAACTTACAACATATGGACAATCTGTTCCAATAGATGGATATATCAGTTTTCTTTTTCTTTAGCTGTGGCATCTGTTGCAACTTGCTAGTCATCTGTTTATTCAATTTCATCGAGAGCAATCGATTTTTCTAAACACTTCTTGGCCAAATTCAATTTTTGCTCTTGGATTGCTTCTCTTTTTTTCTTTGCATCCTTCAACCAAACTAAATTTTTGCTATTGGATTGAGGGAAAAAATTGAATTTGGAGGTCAGCTTGAAGGATACAAAGAAAAAAAGAGAAGCAATCCAAGAGCAAAAATTGAGTTTGGCCAAGAAGTGTTTAGAAAAATCTATTGCTCTCGATGAAATTGAATAACAGATGATTAGCAAGTTACAACAGACGCCACAACTGATGGAAAAGCAAACTGATATATACATCTGTTGCAACAGATTGTCCATATGTTGTAAGTTATCTGACAGGTGGAATATATTTTGCAACAGATTACCAATCTGTTTCTTTCGAAAATACAACAAAAAGATAAAATGTTGTATTTAGATCCATTTTTTTAATTTACATATTAATAAAGTCACCAGTTTTATTTAAGTAACACCACACATAACACATAAATCCCGGATAGTTTACGTCAGATGTGGAGTCTGTAGCGTCAGATATGGAGTCTGATGCAACAGATATGGAGTCTGTTGGAATACATAGCAGCCTTGCTGGTGGTTTGATTTGTTCCATTAGTTGCTCCGTCTGTTGCAACATCAACAACAACATAAACTACAAATAACAAATAAAAAACATCAACAACAAAGAAAACAACAACATTTGTTCCAACAACATCATCAACTACAAAGAAGCATACATCCTATGTTCCAACACCATCAACAACAAGGGACGGACCCACATGGATTCCTCCGGGTGCGCGAGCACAGACTGAACTCGTATCGAACTTTATATATGTATGTGGAAATAAAGTAAAAAATGTATATAATCTAATCAGTGAGCACCCATAGTAAGAGTTGTTTGGTTAGCCTAGTTGTTGTTTATGGGTGCTTAAGGCTATTTATTTCTTTTGGTCTTTATTTCAATTCTCACTCAGCACATATTTTTTAAATTTTGGTAACCAACTCTTCTCTTCTTATTCACTTTAAACTTTTTATTTTTTTCTCCCTTACTCCTTGTGTTGATTGTTCGGACTCCACTATTTTTAAGCTAAGAAGCACCCACCGTCTAAACCACACCACACCACAAGTTTCAACAATGCCAAACCCACCAACAATACCACACCACAAGTTCCAACAATGCCAGCCCCACCAACAACATCAATAACAACATCAACAACAAAGAAACAAACAAAATACATAAAAAAAATAATACTGCCAACAAGGCTTTTAAACTTCTCCCAACAGATGACTTTTTTTCGCATCTTATATTAAAAATTCTCGGTATATTTATTCAACAATTAAAAGTTCCTTCAAATTTTTTAAATAAATATGATATGGGAAAATGACAATTAAATTAACAAAAAGATGTAAATAAAGTTGCAAGAAGAAGACGAGAATGAAAGAGCAATAGTGAATCATATCATACAATGTCAAAAGGGGGTCAAAACAACAATTTCAGTCGAGGAATATAAGATATGGATATCGATCAGTTTAGATTCGAGCGAAAATTTTTGAGAAAGAGGAGAGAAAAAAAAGCCTGTGATAACCCTAAAGAGGATATAAAGAAAAAGATGAGAGATTTAAGGATGAAGGAGAGGAGGGGAGAGATGAGATAATTCTTATTTCTAGATATACTACCCTTAAAATTAAATGACTAAACAAAGTGTATTTATTCAAATTTATATTTACAAAGCATAATTAATAAGGCTAATTTAGTAGTAAAATAAACCCCTAATTAATATATTCTTGATGGGAGTGCCAAGTCAATATGAAAAGGAAGAAGTATTAGGGGTTTCAATATTCATTAATTAATATTCACTAATAATTTGAGGGGCACGAGGAAGAAAACGGGTGACATTGAAAAGACAGGACAAGACTACTCAATGAGATTTTTGAGTTATCCAAAAAACATTTTTTACCGCCTTTAGTAGTACTACTACTTTATCTACTCGGACAGTAGCTTGCTTTAAAATTAAAAGAAAATAAAAAGATTTTCAATTAGATATGTCGTCTGTTGCAACAGATTTAGATATTTGTTTGAGAAATCCCAACAGGTCAGTCATCTGTTACAACAGATGGAAATGTCATTTGATAACTAAATCAGAAACGTCATCTGTTACAACAAATATCAATATCTGTTTGAAAATTTCCAACACCTCAGTCATCCGTCATAACAGATGTAAATGTCTATTTGATAATTAAATAAGAAATATCATCTGTTGCAACAGATATTGTTATCTGTTTGAAATTCTCCAACAACTCAGTTGTTTGTTGCAACGGATTTCATTGCAATTGATTTAGAATGAACTAGGGATGAAAGAATGAGCTCCTCATTAACTTAATGTTAAGATTAATAATAGTACCTACATCAATCTAGGTGGAACGAGGGATGAATGAATGAAGTCACAGGATCAATTACAAATCCAATTGAGTCATTACATTTGCATGGTGTTAGTATTGCGTTCATCCCGACCCGAGTCGTTGATCGATCACTCTGAGTTGAAATGTGTTCTCATTAACTGAATGTTAAGATTAATAATAGTACCTATATTGATCTAGGTGGAATTAGGTATGGATGAATGAGCACAAAGGGTCAACTACAACTTCAATTAAGTTTTTGGCAATTGCATGATGAGACAGTACTACATTCCTCTCGACAAGAGTCATCGATCGATCACTCTGAGATGAACCGATTCTTACTACCTCGTATGTTCAACTAATACCTTAATTGAATAATCTGGGACTAGTTCTGATTTCTCATAGGGTCAACTACAACTTCAATTGAGTCTTTTGGCAAATGCATGATGAGACGGGACTGCGTTTCTCCCGACAAGAGTCGTCGATCGATCACTCTGAGCCAAACTAATTCTTAGTACCTCATATGTCCAACTAATACCTTAATTGATTAATCTAGGACTAGGGGTGAGTTCTCATAATGTCAACTACAATAGATGACAACGCCTATTTGATAATTTACAACAGATGGGTAATCTATTGCAACATATGACTAAATCCATTTGATAATTTACAACAGATGGGTAATTTGTTGCAAAAAATGACTTAATCTGTTTGATAGTTTACAACAGATGTATAATATATTGCAACAGATTACATAATCTGTTTGATTTGATCCAACAGAAAAGACATCTGTTGCAACAGGTTGAGCATTTGTTTATATATAATTCAATTGAGTTCATATGTTAGACTAATACCTTAATTGAATGTGAGTTCTCATAGGTTCAACTACAACTTCAATTGAGTATTTTGTCAATTGCATGATGAAACGGTACTGCGTTCCTCCCGACCAGAGTCGGCGATCGATCACTCTGAGCCGAATTAATTCTTACTACCTCATATGTTAGACTAATACCTTAATTGATTAATCTAGGACTAGGGTACTAATACCTTGATTGAGTAATCTAGGACTAGGGATGAGTTCTCATAGGGTAAACTATCGTTTAATCTAGGACTAGGGGTGAGTTCTCATAGGGTCAGCCACAACAGATGGCAGCGCCTATTTGATAATTTACAACATATGGGTAATCTGTTGTGACATATGACAATCCATTTGATAATTTACAACAGATGGGTAATCTTTCACAACAGATGACTTAATCTGTTTGATAATTTACATCAGATTCGTAATCTGTTGTTATCTAATCTAATTAATAATTTACAACAGATGAGAAATCTGACGCAACATATTGAACATTTGTTTTTTACAGTTTCAATTGAGTTCATATGTTAGACTCCTAAATTGATTAATCTAGGACCAGGGGTGAGTTTTCATAGGGTCACCTCCTAGAGTACTCGGTCAACTACTACTTCAATTGTTTTTATATGATTTTAAAAATTACGCATATATTTTATGATTTTAAAAATAATTAAGATCATTTTGGACCAAATTAACATTTTCAAAACTACTTGTAATTCTTTTCCAAAATACAAATCAAACCATACAAAATGTTTCATCATTTTAAATCTCGAGGTCTGGCTCTTTCTCTCTCATTCTCACTCAACAATACAGTACAAACAACATCTACTCAATAAATTTGCTCAACCCTCCACAACTGATCATTTTTCTTCTCATTTCCGACCACATAGGTGTTATTTTCGACATCATTCTTGCTTGTATCAGTCATTTTCTTTGTCTTCATAGGCAACAGAGTTCGAGAAGAGCTCTATATTTATTTTTTTTCTACTAAAAAATAAGGGCTTTTAAGTTAATGATGAAAAATAAAACTTTTAGTTGTATTATCTTTGAGAATAGGTTTACAATTTTGAGTTTTGATGGTAAAATCATAGGAAGAACTCGAGAAATCTCTAGTTTCCGTCGCAGTGTTCTGTTGACTGTCGTGGTATAGTTGGATGTTGTTGTTGTTGTTGGTGGTGATGGTGGTGTTTGTGGTCGTCGTGGTGGCACCGGTGGTGGCATTGGTTGGTGGTGTTTGTGGTGGGTCGGTATTCATGGTGTTTGTTTGTTTGTTGGCATTGGTTGGTGGTGTTTGTGGTGGTGGTTGTTGGTGTGTCGGTATTCGTGGTGTTTGTAATGTATTTTTTAAAATCTATGCATACATCAACTATAATGTAATTTTTGTTTTTCTTTGTCTGTAGGTAAAACATGTCTCCCAAAAGAAAAGAAAGTGAAAGTGGATCAACGTCTGACCACTAAAAAAAAGGCTACAATACAGAGAGATTCAGAGGAGCTTCTTGAACAATCTCAGTCAGGGAAAAGCGATGCTGAGGAGAGATGTGAAAACAACGTTGAGGGAGGTGGACAAGGGTCCGTAGATGGTGATGAAGAAAATGAAAGTGAGAAAGAGGAGGAATTGGAGAGTCAGAAAGAGAAATAGGACCATATTATACGACTTTTCTTGGGCTTTCATGGTAAAATTAATCACTAATTTTACTCATCCATTAATTTATATTGAATATAGTTATTATGATTTTTTTTTTGCTTGCTTCCTATTTACACTTTTTAGACTTGGGCATTTCAAGCCATTCCTCCCCTCCGAAAGCAGTTAATGGATTACCCGGATGAGGTTTCTCATCCAAGGATGTTTAGGTGGTTGGATGCAAAGAAAAACACCAATATTAAGAAGGCTGATCTCTTTAACCCTCCGGATGATGCAGTACGTCTTCTTCAAGTAAAATAATTCTACTCAAAGATAAGAAAGATATTGAACAGATGTTATATCTGGTGCATGAGATGTTATATCTGATGCACCAGATGGGACATCTATTGCGACGGGGTATATCTTGCATCAGATTACCCATCTGTGGCTTTGGTTCTCTGAACCCGACTCCTAAAAGATTAACCATCTACTGTAAATTATGCAACAGATGTTTAATCTGATAACATATCGTTCATCTGTTGCGACGTACAAATCATCTGTTGCATAACAAATTACCCGTCTTGTGCAGCTGTTTCAACAAATGATTGATATTTTGTATCATATTATCCATGTGTTGCTCTATTTATCTGAACCAGACTCAAATAAATTTTAACCATATACTGCAAACTATGCAACAGATGGGTCTTTTTTTTTTAAATGTAGCCCAACTGTGAAAATTATTATATTATATGATTTAAATGCATCTGTCTTTTTTTTCTTTTTTATAGGTTGTACATCCATGGATCGTGCCTACTGAGGAGGAGTCGGTGATGACTTCTTATATTACTCTTGGTCATGTTAATACTATTGCAAACCCAACGGTAGAGTTAATAAAGAAGGAATTGGCTGGAGCAACAACCATAAGAAGAGCAGTTAGGCAAGGTCAGCCTAATGTTGAGGCTCTTTATGACCAACCTTTTACTAAGGCAGATCCGGGTGCTTCTTCTGGTGGAGTTGTTGGTGTTGGTGGTAGGCATGCTAATGCTGCTACCAAAGAATAAATATTTTTGAAAACACCCATTTTTGCCCTTATACAGGTCCCTCTCACTCCTCTCCATCCTCGTGTTCTCATTGCGAATGCGATGAGTGCAAGGAGAGACAGGATAAACTCTTTAAAAAAGTAGAGGCTATCTCTAAAGCTATCGAGGAATTCAAATCCAAGAGGTGTGTTATACCATCCAAGAAGTTGAGGGAGCCACATACTCTTACAGCGTTGGTTAGGAGAAAGAAAAGAGCAATTAGAGACGTACTCTCTGCTCGAAAATCAAAAGAAATTATAATTCCTCCTTCTCCAAAAGCTGTTAAAGTTCAGGGGCTAGTCAAGAAGGTGGACATATACGCAGAACTTGGCGCCGAAGAGAAGAGGGATCTGCGACAGGCGAAGAATACCAAGCCAGGCGCACCAGATTACCCCAGGCCTCCCTTTTCCCTCTAAGACTTCCAGACTATGACTGATATGCGTATACTGTACGAGGAAAAGACTATTTTACTTTTCCTAACCTAGCCTTTCTAATATACCCTATGAAGAAGAAGCTACGGAACAGATTTCACATCTGTTGCAATAGCTGGGTATACTGGTGCAATTGGTTGTGGTTCTATTGCAACTTATTATCCATACGTTGCATAAGTTGCGTTGGATTATTGATTCAGAGAACCCTATGCAACAGATGAACCATCCGTTGCATCTATACAATTACTAACCTATTTAAAAATTGACTTCTTATCTCACAGCCTGTTGACATAATTCTCTACCTCATGAGGAAAAGGCAATTAACGTACCGGGAAGCTTATGATGCTGCCGATAGAATTATGGACCTCGACTTCTGCAAGAAGCTCAAGGATAGGTACGATCAACTCAATGGAGAGGCGTCATCCCTTGGCGTGGGACTTGATTTCCTAGTTCTTACATTGGTCTTGGATGAAGAAGAAATATTAAGATATGTTAGAGGGGACAGGCCAAATCCACACGACAAGAGCTGGACCGAGGCAAAAAGGATTCTTGAAGTCATTAGCTGAACCGCATGCATTATTGGGTTGTTGAGATACTACTCGAGGAGGGAAAGATCAATATTTATGACTCCAACGTACCTCTCGTCGACGATTTCAATCTTTTTCTCCTCGTGGATCCACTGATGGTGCTGTTGCCCATCTTGTTGAGGGAGAGTAAACTGATGAATCATTTGCCAAAGGAAGTGTTGATGAAGAAATCATGGGATTTTGAAAGTCAAAACATGGGAATGATCCTTCCAAAAGATGATGCCGCTAAATTGAGTGGCTCGCACGCTCTTGCACACATCGAATATTTGCTGACCGGCACAGAAATGGATGAGCTAACAACTTTTCTGTGCGACAACGTTGTGGCAAATCTACAAGAGGTCTGGGCTTATGGGGTACTAACTGGACGCTTGAAGCCTGTGTATATAGAAGAGCCTGTGAAATAATTTTTTTTAATTTCAAGTCACCCTTCTCTTTATTACATGTACATGTAGTGGCAATAATTTTTTTTCTGATGAAAGTTTAGTTTTTTATAATGCAATAGATTAGATTGTCAATCTGTTGTAATAGTGGGAAGACCTATTTGAATAATCTAATAATCTAATAATCTAAGTCTAGTCTGTTGCAACAGTGGGAAGACCTGTTCGATAATTTCTATGAATAATCTAATAATCTAAGTCTAATTTGTTGCAATAGTGGGAAAACCTATTTGATAATTTCCACAGATGACCTAAATCTTACAACATATGCCTAAATCTTTTTGATATTTTTCAACAGTTACGCTTGAATATCCATGTGCTTGTCGACAACAAACCAGTAGCAAATACACACACCACCATGAAAATTTCAGCAATTAGGCTTCAATATCCATGTGCCCCAACAACACCAAACCAGTAACAATAACGACAACAATGTAGTAGCTTCTTGCTCGATTTTGTTTCTCTTCAGAAGCCTTGACTTTGTTCAACAAATCTCAGATTACACGATTTGCTTGTGAAGGGTGTCGTTCTTCATACCAATCAGAGTAATCGCATCCACCCAATTTCTATAAAAAAGAGAACACAATTACAAAATAATTACAAGTCAATAATTAATCAATTAATTAAATAGAAAAAAATATTACCTTTGAAATCTTACAAGTAAAAACCCTACAACCCGGATTTTGTTGAGTCCAAGAAGTCTTTAACAGAGCTTTATGACCGCACTTACAATATCGAAAATCTTTATCACAAAAAATAATGGAAGATGCGCTCGACATTGTCAAGGTCAGTTGGAAAAAATGAAAGTAATAATTTGAAGAATTTGGATAGATAAAAGAAGATGACGATGAAGAAGAAGATTTGGGAATTTAGGGTTAAATTTTAGATGGAAGATGAATATATAAGACAATGGGGGAAAAAATGACCGTTGGGGGCCAAGTGACGGCAAGTTAGCGAAATTTGTTAGGCTAACACTAACACATTTGATGCCTATTTTATTTTACGTCTTTAAAATGAGCATGTTTACTTGATGCCTATTTTATTTTAGGTGTTTGAACTGAACACCGTCGATGGGTTGTACCTTTTTTATTTCAATTCACTTTAACCTTTTTAAACGTAGTGGTAATTTTTTATGTCCAACAAAAGTTGAATTTTTATAATGCAATAGATTCTCCATCCGTTGTAATAATTATCCTACCTGTTCTGACATATAGTTTATCTGTTGCAATAGGTTGGTCATCTGTTGCATTATCTCGATGTTTTTATCTAAAGTCCATCTGTTGCAACAGTGGAAAGACATGTTTGATAAATTCCAACAGATAACCTACCTGTTGCAACATATGTATAAATCTGTTCGATTATTCCAATAGATGTGTCGTCTGTTGCAACAGATAAAGTCCATCTGTTGCAACATATGTCTAAATCTATTTTTTTCCCAATAGACGTGTCATCTGTTGCATTATCTTGATGTTTTTATCTGAAGTCCATCTGTTGCAACAGTGGGAAGACCTGTTTGATAAATTCCAACAGATGACCTACCTGTTCCAACATATGTCTAAATCTGTTCAAATTTTCCAATAGATGTGTCGTCCGTTGCAACAGATACATTATATGTTGTAATATTTGAATCTAGTATTCCTTTTCAATAATAGTTCAAATCTAAGGAATAAATAAAATTCGTAGAAAAAATAAAATAAATCGAAGCCTTCATAAATTAGCTGAAATAAGTCAACGAATAAATGAAATGTAAAAAAATTGTTATGGGTACAGATCTCAACAACTACATCAACAACAATTTAAGTATAATTCCAAGGATTGCTTTGACAGGATCAAGCTATAAAGATCTACTCAGTATGGACAAGTTGTTCTTCATCCGGTGCTATGGAATTCGGCTTTGCTCGTCGTGGATCTTCATTGTCACTTGCGTACGGTTTCTGCGCTTTCTGTTCTCCATATTTCCATAAAAAGAGTAGCATATTTTCAATGTTGTTCAGCAGTAGCTTCTTCTACATCCACCTGGAAAACCAGAATTGGTCACTGCTAATCACGAAAATTCAACAAAACGGAAAAGGATAGCTCATCTCTTCTAGCAAATCAAACAGGTCTTCCTCCCATTTTAAATTGTCCCAAACATATTGTATTTCTATTGCAATAATGAATCAACTGTTGGGATAAATTTCTACATGAGGAAGACCCTGTGTGATAATTTCCAACAGATGAACCATTCGTTGCAACATATGAATCATCTGTTGCAGCAGATAGGTCGTCTGTTGGTACAAATAAAAGTTGTACGAAAAGATGTTTGATTTTCTAAAACAGACGAGACATATGTTGCACCAAATAAAGTATCTAGTGCAACAGGTTAGTCAACTGTTGCAACAGATGTATATATCTATTTGATAATTTTCAGCAGATGTGTAATCTGTTGAAATAGATATGTGTCTATTTGTTTTGTCAGTTGGAAGACATATAATATATTCACCTTCTTCAGCTCGTGCTGCTCTTCTTTGGATATTGTACGTTGCTCAGTGCAACACACAGACAGAGGAGTTGCAATTTTGCTTTTTTGGATGCTTGATAATGCCCTGGAAATCACTCTCCTTCTCCTTTTAGCCCTAATCTCTAATGGAGCAGATGGAAATAAAATCCTCTTTGATGGAATGAGACCCCTCTTAGATGTCAATTCCTTTTCAGAAGTAGTTAATGCATTAATAGCATTAATCACTACATCATGTTTCGCCCTGCAGTCTTAACATTTGCATGCAGAACATTCGCTGGGAGAGGAAAAATCTGTATAACCAGTATGATCATACTCATAATGGTTTGCTTTAAATATTGTAAGAGGAGCATAATTAGCACCAACAGAATTGCCACTACCACCACCAACAGCTCCATCAACAACAATAAGCCCACCCTCCAAAATTATTTTTCTTGTAATGGCTGTTGCTCTAAATAATTCCATTTTTATTCTGTCGATGACCTTAGGGTCCGATAAAGTTTGCACAAATCGTAAAGTAAGAAAAAATGGCATCTTCAACTCTCGATTGATCAAAACTAGCGACAGATGCACATTCTAACATAAATCATTACATATATTAGAATGATGATTAGATCATTCAAAAAAAATATTAATTAAAAGAAAAAAATAATTATAATTATACTTACTGCATCCTTCAGCGGGTTGAAGAGATCAAGAAATTTTGCATTTTTATGAGTTTTGGCCGACAACCATCTCAAGATTCTTGGACAGGAAACTCCTTCTTGGTAGTTCACTTGTTGTCTCAAATAAGGAATGGCTTCAAACGCCCAAGCCTATAAAATAACGCCAATAGATCAAAACCATTATTGAGTGAAAAAAATGAATGATATCATAATAGAAGAAAGAAATATTTACCATGAAAGCCCATGGAAAGCCATATAAGTTGACTGTCTTTGGCGCTAACGGAGTCAAAAAATATTTGACAGTCATTTTGAAGCTTTCATACCCCCATGGATAGCTGTTAAACGCCTCAAGATCCTCGGAGAGCTTTATTAAACCAAAGATTATGTTGTTGTTAACGTCTCTGGCCCAAAGAATATTATGTACAAATCAAACCAAGCACAATGACTCTTTGTGCTTCTTTGAAAGTCCTTTACCTTTCAACGCTTCTATAAAATTTTTGTTTTTGAAGCTTGGACCAATAATGGACACCAGGTCATCACGATCACAAGACTTGCCTTTTCCTTTTTTGGGTGTGCGGGGTGCTTTTTTTTTGGGTTAGAATAGGTATAACTTGAGAAGGAGGATAACATTTTAGTCCAGTAACTATGGCAAACTCCTTCCAACCAAAACAAACAGGCATACCACAGTAATTTATCCACACCTCATCCATCTTATCTTTGTTTTCATACATAAACCTACGCTTGAGAAGTTTATATACCATTTTCATTTGGAAACGAGCATTGTTGTCCTCCGGCAAATCAAGATATTTCTCAAGGCAGCTGTCCCTGAAATAAACATCCAATTTTTGTTCTAGAAGTATTTTTCTTAAGGTGTCGAAAGATTTTCCCATGGCTGACTTAACCACAAAATCACCCGTTAAATCTGCAGCACCATCGCACTGCATTCTCACAGGATAACGATCAATGCTGAAGGCTTTGACCAACTCTTCGGTGGAAGGGCTATTAGCATCTACATCATCTCTTTTGAAATATTCCTCCTCCCCGTGTTCATCATATTCTGCTCCCGATTGAGATAACGCTTGTAAAGCAAGCTCATAGAGTGGTGGATGTAGCCTAGCTGCTTCACTTATTTCTTTACTTAGACTTGATTCAGTTTCTATTCTTTTGGGAATCATATTATCTAAAATTAACAGGAACATAAAATAATATATTATTGTTGATTAATGCATCGTTAAAAAAGGATAACAGTAAATCAAACAAGCAAAATAGTAAAACAACAGTTGCAAAAGATCACCGATCTATTGCACCAGGTAGTATATCTGTTGCAGCATATAACCAAACTGTTGCAGCGGATGAGTAATCTGTTGTAACAATACAAAACATACCACTCATCTTTTAAGACAAATGAATGGTCTGTTCAACAGATCACACAACTGTTATGACATCATCTGTTGTAACATATGAGTGATTTGTTGGAATAGTTAAATAATCCATAGCAACAACTGAGTATTCTGTTGCGACAATACAAAATATATCACTCATATGTTGAGAAAGATGAATGGTCTATGCAACAGGTTACACATCTGTTGCAACACGAGTGATCTGTTGGAATAATTATCAACAGTCAATATTGTTTAGATTTCTTCTAACATAGGATCATCTATCGCGGCAGATGAATGATCAGTTGGAAAAATCAATTCTTGGACTTTTCCTGTAGGAAGAGTTGGTAGGATTTTATCCAACAGGAGGTTCATCTGTTACATCAGATCATTAATCTGATGGTTCTTCCATTGCACCAGATGGTTAATTCGTTGCATCAGATTTTTTATCCGAAGCTTAATCTGTTGCTACATATGGTAAAGCTATTGCATCAGATGGTTAATTAGTTGTATCAGATTTTTTATCCAAAGCTTAATCTGTTGCAACATATGGTAAAACTGTTGCATCAGATTATTAATCTGTTGCATCAGAATTATAATCTGATGGTTCCTCTGGTGCATCAGATAGTTTATCTGTTGCATCATATGATGAATCTGTTGCATCAGATGGTTAATATGTTGCACCATATGGGTAATTTATCGGAGAAAACTGTAGCATAATTTTGTTAAATAAAAACAATAATTTCACCATTTTTACCAAGAACAAGAACAGAACAAATCAAACCAAATTGTCCTTTTGTTTTTATAAACACAAACAATAAAAATCAAACTTCAAAAAAATACAACAAACAATAAAATATCATAATTCACTTCAAAAAGAGAAGAGAAGAGAAGAAATATCAGAAATTAGGGTTTTATTCAGACTGCATTTCAAATTAGTGCAACAAATATTGAAATTTTTAACCAATACTATAAGAGAAGTTGGTTCAATTTCCTCATTTTCTTCAAAACTAAAAAGGGCAAAATTTTTTACCTGTGAAAGAAGAAAATGATCGATGAAGAATTCGAAGCTGTTGTGGCCGAAGAGCAAGGCTGTCACGTCGATTGAAGTCGAAAAGGAACTGGAATCCCAACTATTTGTAGTCGGATGTTGAAGTCGCCGAGGATTGAAATAAGAAATTTGCAGAATAATTGGTTGGGAGAGAGTTGAGAGAAGCTGTTGAGAGAGGGATGAGAGACAGGTTGATTGAATTAAAGAGGGGAACTCGAAGCCTAACTATTTATCATCGGGGGTTGAAGGGAGAAATTTTGCAGAACTGTTGGTTGGGAGAGAGTTGAGAGAAGTTGTCGAGAGAGAGGAGAGAGTGGTTGATTTGGATTGAAGAGGGGTGTGGGTTGGGTTGATTTGTATTTTTGAAAAGATTAGAAAGTTTTAAAAATATTAATCAAGTCCACAATTAACTTAATCAAGTTTCCTAATGATGTTTGACCCTATCTATTGGTCAATGTCACCAATCCTTCATTCAAGATTTAAAAGACACCTTTCCTTCAATTTTCTCAAGAAACTGGAAGACGACTGTCAGGGAAAAATAAGGGTTTATTAAGAAGAGAAGTGGATGGAGAATTGAGATTATGTGGTGGACCAGCATTATAATATTAATTAAATAATTTCTCACATTTAATTCAATTTTGTGTGGAGCCCACTATTCATTTTCAATTTCTTGCACAAAGTTAAAGATTCTCTCTTCTTCATAGTTTTAAATTGAGAAAATAGGTTCATAATCCACGTGTCAAAATGGTAGTGGAATGTTATACAACTTATGTATTCCTTGTAATAAGTGTATCTCACTCATATTAAATTTTTTCATCTTTCATAGGTCACCAAGTAAATTAAATTTGGCCATAATGTTGCCACGTAGTGCTTGGCCGACAAGTTCAATACTTGGATGCTAATTGGACCACGTGGACAGGTGGGTCCGTATAAAATTATTTTCTCATTTTAACCGAGAATAAGTATAATAGTGATAATTATTTTAAAATATCTATTAAAAAGGTATGACTATTAGACTGAAAACTGTTTGTGCTGAAAAACTGATCGCTGTAGCAACGTCGATGTAGCGACAAATTCATCACTGCAACAACAAACAGACAGTACATAAGCTTCTTTGTGACATTTCTTGAATTTTAAACTCAAAAACTCCATCCTAGAGTCCTATAAGGATGATTTTCAAGACCTTGGATGGAAAGTCTTTCGGTCATCTTCTTTGTCTTTCAATTCAATAATACCTTACAATAATTAAAATGAGATCTTGGGGATTTATATTTTGGAAAGAACCTATGGGTTGGGTTAATATCACCTAAAATTACTTTTAGATTGTTAATTAATGATTTTTAGCATGAATTAGTAATTCTAAATATGAAATTGATGATTTGGGACCTTGAATTCTTTAAAATGGAACCTTTAGCTTAGAATCTCCATTAATGGAGATGGATTGAGTATGATAGTATTAATTAATAGTTAATTCACCCTTCGGGTGATGTTTTAGATCATGAATAAGGATAGAATTAGTGAGTCGAATTTCTAAAATGGTTATTCAAAGAGTACTTAATTGATTACTCCTATAATTGTTTGATTTCTAGATGACTAAACTAATGAAGGCATGAAGAAAAGGAAAAAACAATCTTGCTCTAGTTCCAAGATCTTTGGTTAAGGTAGGCTATGATTTAATGTGCAGTATGTTAGAACATGCACATCGGAAGCAACAATTTTATAATATCAATATAACTTACATATAATCTAGATAACATAATCAAACGAAAATCAGAAAACTTACCTCTTGAAGCTTTCACACAGTTCGTTCAATACCTTATTTGCCAGGTCTGCTGCCTTCTACTATTTTCTGATTAACTTTATTAATCAACCTTATGTGGGCAAGTACCTTTTTGGATTATAGAAGGATGATTGGGTTCTGGAAAAAATATATGTTTTCTTTCCCAATAACATGCCTCTATTTATTCCCAATTTTAGTTGAAGAAGGAAAGTCAAGAGGCAATAACCTTTTGGCCCTTTATTGCATCCTTAATAGCAAAATGTTTTTGACTTTAATATCATCTTAAAACCACAAAATGTTTTCCACCTTAAATACTGCCATAATGCCAAAATTAATTTTTAATACACTCCTTTTATTCCTTATTTACATAAGATCAGTAAATAAAATGGTATTACTTCTTTTCTTTTTCAAATTTGATTAGCTAATCAGGCATAGCAGGGACCACAAATTTATTAACTGAGGCTTCCAATTATAATAGTAATTCGGTAGTGAATGAATTATCATATCATAATAAATTATAAATTATTCTACTAGAAATCTGTAATTGTACTCCTCGGTTTAATTTTGAAATCTACCATTACATCTTATTTAACTCCCCATGTTAGAATTACCGAAACCAATCAATTAGATTAAATACTCTGAAAAATTTAACTCATTGATTAATTTAATCTTTTATTTATAATGCTTAACTTATTTCACATGACGGATACAAAATCCACCTGCAGGGTCTTCACGTGAAAACTTATAAGCAACCATAAAGGGGTGTCTTCTATCTCAAGTCCGAGACATGGTTCTATCAACTAATTAATATTTCACTAAGTGATTCGTCATCATCCAACCTATCAGGAATATGTTGGCTCACAAAAGAGTCTCACCTTTTAATAGATTAAAATGATAAAATAAACCACATAGATCATAATAATTATATCAAAATTAAGAGTATAAGTACATGTAATAATGATCTAGAGAAATCGTTTATTAATATTCAGAACATAAACAAATATCTCTAATTGATCCGTTCAATACATACGAAATATACTAGTACAAGAAGTCGGAATATTACCACTCCCATAATTAAGATCAAATTATATTTAATCTTGTGCTACAATCATCAAGATGTTTGTCCTACCTCATCTTTGATTATGAAAGTTAATTTATTACTTATAAGAACCGACAATTTTAATCTTCCGTGCATGAGTTAGAATACTCCATACACAAAATTATCTACTATATAAGAAAACGACACACATGTTAACACAATGATCTATTCAAATAAAGATTTTATTAATATAATAAATAGTCTTTACATGGAATGAAAATATAATACTATAACACAAATTACATGGTTAATAGTATATCCTAACACAATAGACTTGGGTTAGATACATGTAATTACTATAGTCTGACGGAAGACTTCATGTCTAATTCTACAGGCACAGAGTTGGGATTAATAAACATGAAATTAATGTAATAAAGATGTAATTGCATGTTGTTGCATTTTTTGTAGATCCCTTAATGGGTATTTATATTTGTATGACTTATTTGATAGTTGAAAAATTTAATATGTGAATTTGGTTACAATAGAGGAATTAGGTGAACTTGTAATCTATACAACAAGTCTTTAGAATCTTAAAATGGTGAATCTGGTATTATCTATGTTTGGAGTATGAAATATTCTTGTTGGATGATAATTAAGAGACTTGATCGTGATAAGAGGATATGATGTCATAACTTAAGAACCCAAAGTCAAGTTTGGCTAAGTGCTAGAAAGTAAGAGATGTGAAGGTGTATGACTTAAGCTAAAATTATAAGTTGAATAAAGCTGAGTGATTGAATAATTGGCTAATAAAATAGTATCTTGGACTTAGTGATGACTTGAATGCAATGGTTACAAGTTAGAAACTGAATTTACCGACTTCAATAGAAATAAAAGAGAGATAGATTGATGAATTAAATAGGATATTGAATTAAAAAGTAGATATCGATTTTTGTGAAATGTGTATTCTTAAAATAAATATTTGATTGATTGGTCTTCGAACATATTTGTGATTGATGATTGAATTTTATAATTCTCATTTGTATAAATGGTGAATTGGTTTTCGAGCATACTTGTGATTTCATGTGTTAATGAATATTCATTGTTTACCTTAAATAATGAACTTGTTCATTATTGAATGCAAGTTTGAGAATTGATAACCTATAATGAGATTGGTGAAAAGAACTTTGCTTGATATACAAATATAGTTGATTTATCTCATTTTGTGATTGTACTTATTTGTCGTGCTGGTTTTTATTGTGAGATGAATTGATAAAGGCAGATCATCATGGAATTGGTAGACTCAAGATGGATAAGGATAGAGATGCTAAAATAAGGATGGTACAATACTTAATTTGGAATAAGGGTGACAGACACTGATTGTCAGTGATCGGGTGTCATGTTGACATTGATATTTATATTAGGTATCATGTTGGTACTGATACATGAACTGAGCTTGTCCCCTACAAGTTATAACTAAGGGTTCCTGCTGACCCTAGTATGCGTATACACTATAATTAGAAGAGTTTGGCAGTTCCTTGAGTGGATCGAGTTATGTTGATTATATATTTATGTGGATCAATTATGTTGATGATTGTGAGTGTGCATTGCTGCAAGGTGTGGATATCAGGTATGTCCTGGATTATGTACAAATATTATTCGCCTATGCGCATAGTTATATACGTGATGTATATTTAGTGTCCTCTCTTACGAAGTTGTTAATATTTTATTAATTATCTTGAATGTTGTAATCCCGATGGTTAATGATAGTAAAATAGGGAGTGAGGATTGTTAGGAAAGAGGATTAATGAGAGAGAAAGAAAGACGAGTAGATTTTTGGTAACAAGGTAAGTGTGTAAAAGATGTGGGTTAGGTTAATTCATGAAATTTTGTCAGACAGTCTTTAGGTTAATTGATGAAGTTTTGTTAGTTAGTCACTATAAGGTTAAATTAATAACCCTATAATAAAAAAAGATAGTCAATTTTAAAGTTTAAGTAAGTTAAGTATGTTTTGTTATCAGGTTTTTATATTTGTCACGGTCTCTTCTTTTTTTCTATATGTTGTTATATGTTCTAACCCTAATCGGCTGAAGATACCTACATGTACATGTGATTGTACTGATACTACACTTATTATATCTTATTTTGGAGATATAGTCATGTTGCAGGTCAGTTGGAGTTTCTATAGGAACATCGGTGATCATTCTTCAACAGTTCCCGTCATTCTACTCTTACATAGAAGTTGTAGCTTGAGTCATTCTTCATTTGCTTAGTGTTCTTGTACCTATGTAGACTAGGATCTAGGGAGTTGTGCAATTAAGTTCTGCAATGTACTTTATAATAATTTTTTTTTAAAATAAAGAGTTATTATTTACTAGTGCTTAAGGTTGTACAATGTTTTCAGCAATGGTTAAATGTTGAGTGGTAAGAATTCTCCTATCTAGGGTAGAGTTGAGTAGTTGCCCGTACGATTCGTGATTTGAATCATGACAACACATCCTTATTGACTTAATATTCTTCTTCATAACTAACGTAGGATCATCATGGAGTAGACGGAATGGAGAATGAATGAAATAGAATAGTCTGGCAGAATTGTATGATAGGGAAAGTGCGAAGCCTCCCACTTGTCTGGGTTACTGGGCTGGCTAACCTAACTATGAATTTGTATCAATGGTTAAACACCATGTTATTTCACTATCACTCGCCTCACAATTATTTTTTTTCTAGCGTCATCTTTAGTTTAAATGATATGAATTACACTTTTTTTCCTGTTTTATTTATGTAGGAGTGTCTTGATGCATTTAGATCTTAAGGAAGAAGAAAAAGAGCACTAAGGAACCAAGAAAGGATCAATTTCGCAACACGTAGCAAAACAAGCAAGAAAATGTCCAAGGGGAAGAGGGCTTGCACCAATGCTGCAAAGCAAATAGTGGTGCGAATCTGGAGAGTTGTCTGATTGCTTGTTCCACTCTCCAAAATCAAGGAGTGTTACAAGTTTGAGCACCATTCTAAATCTTTACTTGTTCCTTGTGCCACAACCTCGCTTTTGGGCGGTGGGGCGAACGAAAACTTATCCTAACCTGATTTAGATTATTTTTGCAGTTACAAGGGTTCTTACACTCTATATAAATCCCCTCCACTAATTTTAATCATATACAACTAATTTAGGAAATCCAAAATCTAGGAAAAAATTCAAGAACAAGGTTTATTTTTTTTTTTATTTCTACCTTATAAACTCATGAAATCTCTTCTTTCAAAGAGATTCATGAGTAACTCAACCTTTTAATTTTTAGAGTTGTGGTTGAACTTGAGAGTTGAAGATTGAATATCATATTGCCATCTATTTAGTTGCTTATTTCATCTTGAATTTTAATTATTCATTTGCTTGATCATCTTATAATACTATCTAAGGCTTATTTGTTGGACTTAGAGAAGGGAACAACAAGTGTAAAAGGAGGAATCATACCCTACAACCTAACATAGTTGATACAGATGACATCTTCATGTACTTCACTATTAACCGATTGCCATAGTAATATAGGCATTAGGGATAGTTGATTAAACTTAGATTTGTGGGGCTTTGAGCTGTAGGTGACAAAAGAGTTTGAAAATGAGGTGTAGGTGACTCAAGTCTTAATAATTGAGTGTAGGTGACAATTACTTTATTATGGATTAAGAAAGTTTGGGAAGTTTGAAAATAACCCACAAGTTTTTAAATTTATACTTTGATCCATATGTTTGTTAATATAACAGGAAATCGAGGGAAAAAGGTGTGTTCTCTCTCTTCTCATCCGTTGTTATTTTCTCTCTCTTTATGATTATTGTTGTTCATTATTGCTGCTGCTTTATTCATCATCTTCTACTTCATTATCATCATCTTCTACTTCCTTAT
Organism: Capsicum pubescens; assembly: GCA_030864215.1. Classification (NCBI taxonomy): domain Eukaryota; kingdom Viridiplantae; phylum Streptophyta; class Magnoliopsida; order Solanales; family Solanaceae; genus Capsicum; species Capsicum pubescens. The sequence continues at coordinate 93,350,453 of CM061538.1, read as the reverse complement.
CATCTTCATCTTCTTCTTGTCGACCATTGTTGTTATTGTTGTTACCGCTACTGTTGCTATCTGACCAATTTCTTAGGTCAAATTTTATTTTCTTCATCACTTTCCACTTTGGCATTACTTCATAGGTAAGTAAAATTATGACTTTTAGTCGAATTTGTCATCTAGGTACACAACTACTGCTATTTTTTCCAACATTGGATAGAACCCGATCATGAATCCAACATAAGTGCCAATAATTTAATTAGATCACTCATCTGTTGCATCAGATGAGTAATCTATTGCAACGAAAGACTCATATGTTGGATTCATATTTATGATTCTATAGTGCCCGTAACATGAATCAAATAGATAGGTAATCGTTGCAACATAAGAGTAATCTGTTACAACAGACTATTTATTTGTTACAACAGACTTATTATCTGTTGCATCAAACTGATTATCTGTTGCATCAGACTGATTATCTATTGCATTAGACTGATTATCTGTTGCATCAGACTGATTATCTGTTGCAACATGTGAGTTATCTGTTGCAACAGATGAGTAATCTGTTTGGATCAATACAAATCAGCCACTGCCACAAACCCAACAGATAATCAATATATTTCAACTCTTGCTATTGCTACTGGATTCAAAATTATTCCTTACGTTCAATCGTCGACATGTTTGTTGAGAAGATAATAGACAGAATGAAAATTAAATATGAATTAAAATGTTAATGTCGATAAAACATAATTTTTTTATTAAACAAAAACAAATAAAAATACATAGACTAAAAGAAAAATATAATCTAATTATTATTATTATCATTGCCAGCCGGCCAATCTTCAACCGGCAGCAGCAGGGCCCTCCTCAGCCTGCGGATCTCACGGAGCATCCTTGCTCTCACTGCTCCCAACTCCTATTGCAGGTCACGAACTTGCATCCAAAGTTCATTCACGGCATCTTGCAGAAAAGCAACGTCCCACATTGGATCAGCCATATCTAGAACACACATGAATTGACAAAAAATATAAAAAAAAAGTAAAGAAAAGAATCCAAAAGTAATGCAGCGTATACTATAAATTGGGTATATTTAGACACAAAGAAAGAAAAAAACTTACCTGAGTCAGGGAAGAGAAAGTGGTGGAAGGTGTAATATGAAAGACAAGATGCAATAAATAAATAAAGTGTAGTTGAATGAATGATTGAGTAAGTAGGGACCTATTTATAGAGGATTGAATTTGAATGAGTTACGCAAAAAGCCGCGTCTGTTCACCTCCATTTATTAATTATATTTTTGATTATTGTGAAAAGTTATGACTTAATTAAATTAAGCAATATTGTGATAAATCATGACTTTTCAGTTTATTATTATTAATTAGTTCTTTTCAAGAACCATTTTTATTGAGTTGTGACAACATATTTAATATCTGTTGCATCAGATAACTCATCTGTGACAATAAATATATCATTTGTTGCAACAAATAGACAACCTGTTGCATCAGATAATCTATCTGTTGCAACACATAATCTATCTTTTTTTAAAATTATCATCATATCATGAATCCAAATTTGCCAATTTTTTAATTATATAAATTAAAAAAATAGATATAAAAAAAAATATTTTCTGCGAAAAGAAATGGCACCTATTAAATTTTAACGTCAATTATGCAAATTAAATAACCATTTTTTATTAACGTCATTTTTTTTATTGCGTTTATGATTTATTTTCTTTTTATTTTCTGTGAAAAGAAATGACTTAATTAAATCAAGCTGGTGAGTTTTTTTATTATTGTGACAAGTCATGACTTTTCAGTTTATTATTATTAATTAGTTCTTAAATTTAAATAGCCTTTTTCTCAATTTAAAAATCGAAGACACCTTTTTTCAATAACCGTTTCTCTAATAAAATAATAACCATTTTTATTGAGTTGTGGCAACAGATTATATATCTGTTGCTTTAGATAAATCATCTGTTGCAACAAATCGACCATCTATTTTAAGGAGCTTTTTTTATTTCTTCTAATAGCTGATTTATCAGTCACAACAGATGAAGAATTTGACTTAATTAATCCAATGTTGTGACTTTTTTAATTATATAATAAATAAATAATTTTAAAAAATAGATTTAAAAATAAAAATGGTGAAAAGTCACGATCAGTTATTAAAATTAAATAACCGTTCTTTTACGGTTATAAATTGTGTTTATCATTTATTTCCTTATTATTTATTTACGAACCGTTTTTCATATTAAATAATCGGAAAGTCATGACTTTTCACCCTCAATAACAACAATAACCCTTTTTTATTAATAACCTCTTGTTGCAACATATGATCCATCTATCGCATCAGATTAAACTCTGTTGCCACAAATGCTCAATCCCTACCTCCAACCGTCGACATGTAGAGAATAAGAAATAAACAGAATGATAATTAAATAGTAAATAAGAATTAAAAATTCAAGGTCGATTAAATATAGATTTTTGAATCCATTATATACAAATATATACAATAAAAAAACATACACTTCGGTAGATCCGATATTAAAAAAAATATGCTAAAAGAAAAAACAAAACCTAATTATTATTACTAATATTATTATTATCATTATTATTATTATTAGTATTAGTATTAATAGTACTATTATTGTTATCCAGTAGAAGCAGGGCCCTCCTCAGCCTTGCTTTGAAGTCGCCCAAGTCCCTCCATAGTTCATGAATCTGACTTTCAAGTTTCCGCAAGGATTCGAGATGAATCACCTTGTACAAATATTGATCAACCATATCTAGAAGTGGAGTAGAATAAACGAGTAAGGAGAGACCTATTTATAAAGGATTGAATTCGAATGGGTTAGTAAAAAAGTCATGACTGTTCACCTCTTTTTTAAATAAAACTGCTAACTCAGCTTATGTAAATTAAAAAAATGGATCTAAATATAATATATTATCTTTTTTGTATTTCGGAAAGAAAATAAAATTACTTTAAAATAAATCTAATAGATGGGTAATATGTTGCAAAAATATATTCCATCTGTTAAATAACTTACAACATATTGACAATCTGTTGCAACAGATAGATATATCTGTTTGATTTTTCCAACAGATATGTCATATGTTGCAACAAATTGATCACCTGTCATAACAGATGTCTATAATTGTTTGATAATTTAAACAAATGTGGCATCTGTTACAACTTGTTAGTCATCTGTTTATTCAATTTAAGCCATAGATAGGTTAGGAAAAATAAGTATTACTGATAAGGTCATCAGGATAACACACACAAAGTACAATATTTTTATGAATGCAGTTTTTAACCGATTAGGCACTGATAATTCAAACAAGATCCTGCATTGTACAGTTAAGTTTGATAGGTTCGAATTGATAAGGCCGAGGGACCCATGATGATGGTGTCGATACCCTGTTATAAATTACTGACGGTTGTTGCATGTCAAGTTTTGAGAATGGATCAATATTTGGTGTCATTGCAGAGAGCCAATAACGATTGGACTTAACTTTAAGTGTGCATTGGACTCTGAGAAAACCTTCGAAGCGTCGCACTGCATCAAACAAGAACGAAAAATCAATATAAATTCCCCTGTCCTAAATTTATAGGGAAGGGTTGTTCGAGAAGATGATTATACGCCAGAAGGAGCTGAAGGAGAATGCCTGCAAGGAAAAGGGGAGTTGATGAAAGATTATATCATCTAAGAGCTAATTGAAGAGGAGAAATAGGGTAGAAAGGAAAATCTAGCGAATCTGGCCGATGAAACTGAATTAGAACATGAGAAATCTGAATCAAGTGCAAATATGAAAGTGTATCCAGTAATGTAAATCCGTCTGTTGTTTCTCTGAAAGAAAAATAATGCAGAGGGACACTTTGCTAGGGAGCAGCGACTACGAATCATGGTCAGGATGATCACCTACATAGAAAATAGAAGAACACCAAGAAAGAAGCCTCGCGAGCATCGAGGGTTGAAATAATGTACAGTAAGTCAAAAAAACTTGTGCCAGTAAAAACTGGAGTTAAAATAAGGAATCTAAGAGAAGGCGTCAATTTTTGAATTTTAAATTGCATCCCATGCCTTCTTGTTTGTGGTTTCGATTAGGTCCACTGCTATTAATTTAACCTGATCGAAACCACAAACAAGATTAAAAGACAGATTGAGTATCATTAACCCCTTAGCAATATGTATATAATTGATTGTGTTTTCTATCCTTAGCATTCTTTTAACATATCTTGGAGAAGATCAGAGGCTTGCTGTAGTATGCGAATCCCGATAATTTTTAAGTTTGCCTCTAACTTGCTGATTCTGTATTCAATCTTGTTGTTGCTGTCGTTGAGGTCAGTATAGAGTTCTTGGTCTTTTATGAGCTTGTCAACGAGGAACACTTTGTTCGAAGTTATGGCATTGTAAAAGGCCTTCATAGGGCTTCTAGAACACTTTCTTAAGTAGGCTTAAATGATACATGTAGGGTTCGCTATGTTTGTTTTAGGTCAAAATATGTTGATACACACTCAAGCAGTGGTCCCAACAGTTGAACAACTCACTTTTATCGAGCGTTGTTCAATGCAGCTTGCTCAACAAACCTTCAAAGGATTTGAAAGGTCAATTAGCCTGGAATTACGTAATATTTGAGCTAAAGGGATTCTACCAAGACTATCAAATGTTACGTAACTCTGGGCTCATTACCCTATTAAAACCTTTGCTCGAGTTAGTGCACAAATCAAACGATCTCAATCTCTAATCCTTTCTGCTGATGACTCTTCTCCTATATGGAGGACAAGATATCCGCCATGCAAAATTCTACACCGTCGCTAGAAATTCTTGCCACAACGAAAGTCTTGAGAAGGCATGACTAGTGATCTCTCAATATGACTAGTATTCAGTTTCATATTGAGAGATTACTAGTCATGACTTCTCAAGACTTTCGCTTTGGCAAGAATTTTTGGCGATGGTGTAGACTTTTGCATGGCAAATATCTTGTCCTACATATGGAAGAAGAGTCATCCACAGAAAGCCTGAGAGATTGAGTTCGTTGGATTGTGCACTAACTCGGGCAAAGGTTTTGATAGAGTAATGATCCTGGAGTTATGTAACGTTTGATAGGCTTGGTAGAATCAGTTTAGATCAAACGTTACGTAATTCCAGGATAATTGACCTATCAAATCCTTTGAAGGTTTGTTGAGCAAGCTGCATTGAACAACACTCAATAAAAGTGAGTTGTTCAACTGTTAGGACCACTGTTTGAGTGTGCATCAACACATTTTAACCTAAAACAAACATATCGAACCCTATATGTATCATTTAAGCCTACTGAAGAAAGTTTTCCGGAAGCCTTCTGAAGGACTTTTATAATGCCACAACTTCGAACAAAGTGTTCCTCATTGACAAGCTCATAAAAGACCAAGAACTCTACACTAACCTCAATGGCAGCAACGATAAAATTGAATACAGAATCAACAAGTTGGAGGCAAGCTTGAAAATAATTAGGATTCACATACTACAACAAGCCTATGATCTTCTCCAAGCTATGTTGAAAGCATGCTAAGGCTAGAAGACACAATCAATTATATACATATTGCTAAGGGATTAATGATACTCAATTTGTCTTTTAATCTTGTTTGTGGTTCCGATCAGGTCAAATCAATAGCAGTGGACCTAATCGGAACCACAAACAATAAGGCATGGGATGCAATTTAAAATTTAGAAATTGACGCCTTCGCTTAGATTCTTTATATTAACTGCAACTGTTATTGGAGAAAGTTTTCTTGACTTACTATACATTATTTCAACCCTCGATGCTCGCGAGGCTGCTTTCTTGGTGTTCTACTATTTTTTATGAAAGTGATCATCCTGACCACGCTACCTAGTCGCATCTCCCTAGAAAAGAGACCATCTGCACTATTCTTTTTTAGAGAAACAACAGACATATTTTTTATTACTGGATACACTTTCATATTTGCACTAAATTTAGATTTCTCATGTTCTAAGTCAGTTTCATCGGCTAGATTTGCTAGAAGTTCCTTTCTACCCTATTTCTCCTCTTCAATTAGCTCTCAGATGATATAATCTTTTATCAACCCCCTATTTACTCTCGCAGGTATTCTCCTGCCGTACTTTCTGGCATATAATCATCACCCCGAGCAATCCAACCATATAAATTTGGGCTAGGGCAATAACTATATTGATTTCCATTCTTAGTTGACGCAGTGGGAGGCTTCGAAGGCCCTCTCAGAGTCCAATGCACCCTAAAAGTTAGTCCAATCTCTATTGAATCTCTTTACAATGACACCAAAACTAGATCCTATCACAATGCTTGAAACATAAACATGAGCAACAACCGATATTACATATTAACAGCGTATCAAAACCATATTCATAGTCCCTCAGCCTTATCAGTTCAAACCTATCAAACTTAACTGTAAAATTGCAGATATCTTGTTTGAATGATCAATGACTAAAAGATAAAAATAGCATTCAAAAAATCAATGTACTCTATGTGTGTTTTCACTATAACATTATCAGTAATACATACCTCCCACATATGAAGTGGTTCCGTCTGCAAGTAACTTATTCATCTGAACCCATCTTTACTGTAACCTCTTGTGTTGGTCGGGAAAAAGTTGATCAACTTTCAGTTTCTTATATCTACAAAGAAGAGGAAAAAAATTAATGTCAAATAAGAGAAGACAGAAAGAACATTATCTATCTGTTGCAACAGATGTGGAGTCTGTTGCAACAGAAGTGGAGTCTATTGGAATACATCAAACAACCTTGCTAGTGGTTTGATTTATTCCAACAGTTTCTCCATCTGTTACAACATCATTAACATCATAAACTACAAAGAAACAACAAATAAAAAATATCAACAACAAAGAAACAACATCATTTGTTCCAACACCATTAATATCATCAACAACAAAGAAACAACATCCTTTGTTCCAAAACCATTAACAACACCACACAACAAGTTCCAACAATACCAACCCCACCTACAACATTAATAACAACATCAACAACAAAGAAACAAATAAAATATATACAAAAAAATAATACTGCCAACAAGGCTTTTAAACTTCTCCCAACAAATAACTTTTTTTGTATATTATAATAAAAATTCTCGATTCGTTTATTCCACACTTAAAAGTTCTCTCAATTTTTTAAATAAATATGATATGAGTAAATAGTAGTTTAATAAAAAAATAGATCTAAATAACTTGCAAAGAAGAAGAAGAGAATGAAAGAGCAATAGTGAACCATACCTTACCTGCAATGTCAAAAGGGGATCAAAACAATAATTTTAGTCGAGGAAAGATATGGATCGATTTAGATCCGAAAGGATATTTATGAGAAAGAGGAGAGATAAAAGAGAAAAAAACTGTGATAATCCTAAAAAGAGAGAAAGAAAAAGATGAGAGATGAATAAAATAAATTTAGGGCTGAAGGAGACATAGGTTTAAATATTCATTAATAACTTGAGGGGCACGAGGAAGATGGGTGACATTGAAAAGACAAGATAAGACTACTCGATGAGATTTTTGAGTTATCCAAGAAATATTTTTTACCGCCTTTAGTAGTACTATTTTATCTATCTTTCTTCTTTCAGACATAAGCTTTCTTTAAATTAAAAGAAAAAAAAAGATTTTCAAACAGATATGTTATTTGTTGCAACATATATCAATATCTATTTGAAAAAATCCAACAACTCAGTCATCTGTAACAACATATGCAAATGTCCATTTGATAATTAAATCAAATATGTCATTTGTTACAATAGATATCAATATCTATTTGAAAATTTCCAAAAGCTCAGTCATTTGTCACAACAGATGCAAATGTCTATTTGATAATTAAATCAGATATGTCATCTATTATAATAGATATGAATATCTGTTTGAAAATTTCCAACAGCTCAGTCATTTATCCACCAGATTTCATTGCAATTGATTTAGGTAGAACTAGGGATGAGTTCATAAGGTCAACTACAACATCAATTGAGTCTTTGCAATTGCATGGTGTTAGTATTGGGTTTATCCCGACCCAAATCGTTGATCGATCACTCTGAGTTGAAAGGATTCTCATTAACTTAATGATAAGCTAGTACCTAAATTGATTTAGGTAGAACAAGGGATGAGTTACTAAGGTCAACTACAACTTCAATTGAGTTTTTACAATTGCATGGTGTTGGTATTGTGTTCATCCCGACTCGAGTCGTCGATTGATCACTCTAAGTTGAAAAGATTCTCATTAACTTAATGTTAAACTAGTACCTAAATTGATTTAGGTAGAACTAGGGATGAGTTCATAGGGTCAACTACAACTTCAATTGAGTCTTTGCAATTGCATGGTATTGGTATTGCATTTATCCTGACTTGAGTCATCAATCGATCACTCTGAGTTGAAAAGAGTCTGTAACGCCCCAAAAAACGGGTCTTGGAGTGTCACACGGTGCTTGAGGCTACGAGTAGCCCCAAGCTAATACTTTGAGCCATTTTCATTCAGTTCAACACAAATCAACGGGGTTTCCATAAATAACCCTCAAATATCAACAGAGTAATCATCATCCAAGAATAAAAGAATTTTAGAAAGTTAACAAAATACGACTTATTAGTCAACTCCCAACATCTATACTAGTCTGACAAACCTCTAAGAAAATCAATAAAACCAGCGAGCCATTGAGACATACCCTTACTGACTCATACTCAGTTATCAAATGTAAATAATTTCGTGAAACCAACATCAGACATCACGTCCTCGGAACATGAGGACTCACCACAACAGAGGATGTAGAACAGCATGCCCGAAGAATCACTGTCGAACCTGGACCTGAGCACCTGAACCTACATTCCAAGAAAATACAGCCCACATCCGAAGATGTGGGTCAGTACCATGGAAAAGAACCGAGTATATGGGGTGTATGCAGTTGTATAAACATCATCATCATAAATATTTATAAGAAATATGCAGGATGTATGAAAGATTCACATATCCCAAAGAAAATCATCATAATCATGAGAGGATGCCATAAGTATAATAACATATGTGAGTCATCATATAATTTATCAATCACTTTCAGTTCATCAAGAATATCAATTCTCATAATGTAAATATCATTTAAATCTTTCGAAAGAATAACTTTCACAATTCCACTTTCAAATCACTTCACCATTCACCATAGACACAAGGAAACACACACACACTGGGAGATCCTATAACCGACATAAACCATGTGAGCTACATGGATTCCAACGTACAAACCACGTTGGGGAGAGCCATCCTATCCTTGCCATCGAAGTAGGACTATCGATATCAAATCCACACAAACTAGTGATCACTCTATAATCAGCCTTAGGCTCACTCCTACGGGGGCACATAGTTCTAGGAAAGTAAGGTCGCTTTATACCTTCCACTCGATGCTAAAGATTTCTCCCAGACTTAGCTCAGATCATTTCAAAGACAATCCACAACAAAATAATTTCAGTAATATATAAATATACATTGGGAGCCATCATGCTTCCCATCTATCAAAATCAACCACGTTGTGAATTTCTTTCACACTCGAGTTCAAAACAACTCCATTAAGATCAAAAGGTCAAATCATTCAAATTATCTCAAATATTCAACATCAACGTGCTTATAACACACACTTTCTAAAAAAAACACAATTTCCAATGGAGATTCACGACCCAAATATCAAAATCATGATAAATATCATTTAAGATTCATGCTTTATATCACCACACATGTAAATTCATCTTTCAAAATCATAAACATAAAGATTTCATAATAATTATCATAAGATATGGGTTCATACTTCAAATTCATAAAAATCAAATAAAAATCATGCCTTTGTAAAGAAAATTACTTTTGGGCACAAGAACGAAAGAGAGTTCTTGTTGAAAACCCCCACATATCTTGAATGATGAACTTTAGATCGATACTCATTTTTGAGATGTTAATTGTGCCTTTGAATGATGGTTCTTGGAGTTCTTGAACTAGGAACTTGGAATCTTGAATAAATTTGCAGAATTAATGGTGAACTTTGGAGGTTCTTGAAGTTGGATGTAGGAGCTTAGGGTTTTCTTTTAGAGGAAATTTGATGAAATATAACATATAGTGCTTCTAATAGGCTTTAATATAGGGTTTGGACAGATTTTGGGTGAGGGGGAATGACCAAAACGCCCCTAGAAATCAAATAATTCTCGAATCTGTCCTTTGGTGGACTGTTTTGATAGTCTGAAGTAGATCAACCATAACATTTTACTCTGCTATTCAAATTGGATGAAACTAATTTCATTAGAAATAAGACTCTCAGATCTTTCTATTGATATATAGTATCTCACCCAGATCATTGTGTACGAGGAGTTATGATCATTTGAAGTTGACCCAAAAATTCACTTTTGATAGGCTGAAGTAGATCGACCATAACATTTTGCTCCGATAGACAAATTGAATGAAACCAATTTCATCGAAAAAAGGACTCACAGATCTTTCCATTGATATATAGTAGATCACCTATATCATTATGTACAAGGAGTTATGATCGTTTAAAGTTGGAGCAAAAATACGCCAGGCCTCAGTACTTTTTCCTGTAAGTTTTACTGTTCACTACTATTCACGGTTCGATCGGAATGTTCATAACTCGTCGCTCGGGTGTCCGTTTTGGATGATCCACATATTGTTAGAAAGCTTATTCAATACTCTACACAATGGTGGGTCATAATCTAAGGCATTCCACATGAAAAATTTATAATTCATTCTAGAAGATAGAACCCAACACGTTTACACACAAAATTTCAACTAAAAATTTCCCGGGGTATTACATCATCCCCCCTTGGAAACATTCATCCTTGAATGACGCTAGACATGCCAAGATTAGATAGGAAATAGAGCATACATCTGAAACCATTCGTTAGACTCATCACCACATCGTTTCTCACTCCGAATGCAACATAGAATGCATAAATTCAAGAAACTACAGCTGAACACATAATAAATGACAGCTGAACTGCTGCAACTTTTATCAAAAGTGCATGATTTAGGAAAGAACGGTACCTTCGGCTTGATCGGAGTTTGCGGAAAATATGTGCGGGTACTTGGATTGCATATCCGCCTCAGCTTCCCAAGTTGTCCCCCTCAACAGATTGGTTTCGCCATAACACCTTGACCAAGGGAACTTCTTTGTTCCTTAGTCTTTGGACACTGAAATCAAGAATCTCAACAGGAATCTCATCAAAAGAAAGATTTTCTTGAATGTCAGCACTCACATAGGAATCCACTACCACAACATCGCTAATATGCTTTCTAAGCATGGAGACATGGAATATTGGATGAACAGAGGGCAACTCGGAAGGCAACTCGACCTCATAAGCTACCTTACCAACACGGCTAAGAATTTTGTAAGGACAAACATAATGGGGACTAAGCTTCCCCTTCTTTCTGAATCTCTTTACCCCCCTCATGGTTGAAATTTTCAGATACACTAGGTCACCAACTTTAAACTCAAGGTATCTCCTTCTAACATCCGCATATGACTTCTGACGACTCTGCGCAGTTTTTAACCTTTCCCTAATCAACTTAACTTTTTCCATAGCCTCAAATACCGAATCAGGACCACTCACAGCCGCTTCACCCACCTCGAACCAACCTATGGGTGATCTACACTTCCTCCCATATAAGGCTTCAAATGGAGCCATGCCAATACTAGAGTGGAAACTGTTATTGTAAGCAAACTCTATCAACGGTAAGTGATCATCCTAACTTCCCTTAAAGTCAAGTGCACAAGCTCTCAACATATCCTTTAAGGTTTGGATGGTCCGCTCAGCCTGACCATCGGTCTGCGGATGAAAAGCAGAACTCAAAAGCACTTGGGTACCAAGACCCTTCTAAAAAGCTTTCCAAAAGTGTGAAATGAACTGAGTAACCCTATCCGAAATGATAGACAAGGGAACTCCATGCAGTTTGACTAGATCTCGGATATACAATCTAGCGTAATCCTCAATAGTATATGAAGTATGAACAGGCAATAAATGAGAAGACTTAGTCAATCTATCAACCACAACCCAAATGGAATCATGATGGCATCGGGAAGGAGGTAAACCAATCACGAAGTCCATATTTATTTCTTCCCACTTCCAGGTGGGAATACTAAACTCTTGCATCATACCACCAGGTCTTTGATGTTCAACCTTAACCTGTTGGCATGTTGCACACTTAGCTACAAACGCTGCTATATCTTTCTTCATGCCACTCCACCAATAGATTTCCCGCAAGTCTCGGTATATCTTGGTGGCACCAGGATAAATAGAATATCGCGCCCCGTGCTTCAGCCATAATCCTCTGTCTCAGATCATCAGAATTCGGGACACATAATCTACCCTATAATCTCAACACACCATCTCCCCCTTGGGAGAAAACCTCTACTTTTTGGTCCTTGACTGACTCCTTCAGTCTGACTAAACTAACATCTAAGTATTGCTTTTCCTTCACTTTCGAAACCAAGGAGGATTCGGAACTACTCTGAACCCCTATACTACCTTCAACAGAGTCAAACAACCTAACCCCCAATCAAGCCAAACGATGTACATCACGAGCCAACTCTTTCTTACCTTCTACCACATGCGAAACACTACCCATGGACACTCTACTTAGGGCATCCGCCACAACATTGGCCTTGCCCAGATGGTACAACACACTCATATCATAGTCCTTTAACAATTCTAACCATCGTCTCTGCCTAAGATTCAATTCTCTCTGGGTAAACACATACTGCAGACTCTTATAATCAGTGAAAACATCAACATAGACACCATACAAATAATGTCTCAAAATTTTCAAAGCAAACACAACAGCAGCCAACTCAAGGTCATGGGTGGGGTAATTTTTCTCATGGGGTTTCAACTGTCTAGAAGCATAAGCTATCACCTTACCCTTCTGCATCAATATGCAACCCAACCCAACTCTCGAAGCATCACAGTACACCACAAAACCATCAACACCATCAGAAAAAGTCAAAACAGGGGCTGAAGTGAGTCGAGTCTTCAACTTCTGAAAACTCTTCTCACAAGATTCGGACCAGAAGAACTTCACTTTCTTTTGGGTCAACCGAGTCATAGGAGACGCTATAGAGGAGAAACCCTCAACAAAACGGCGGTAATATCCAGCTAAACCCAAGAAACTTTGGATATCAGTTGGAGAAATAGGTCTAGGCCAATTTCTAACAGCTTTGGTCTTTTGGGGATAAACTCTAATACACTCGGAAGAAATGATATGACCCAGAAAAGCAACTGACCTTAGCCAAAACTCACATTTACTGAACTTGGCAAACAACTTGTGATCTCTAAGGGTTTGCAAGATAGTTCGGAGATGATCAAAATGTTCATCTGTAATACCCCAGGAAATTTTTCATTGAAATTTGGTGCGTAAACGTGTTGGGTTCTATCTTCTAGAATGAATTATAAATTTTCCGTGCGGAATGTCTTAGATTATGACCCACTATTGCGTAGAGTATCGAATAAGATTTTCAACAATATGTGGATCATCAAAAATGGACACCCGAGCGATGAGTTATGAACATTCCGATCGAACTGTGAATAGTAGTGAACAGTAAAATGTGCTGGAAAAAAAGTACCGAGGCCTGGCGTATTTTTTCTCCAAATTTAAACGATCATAACTCCTTATACATAATGATTTGCATGATATACTATATATCAACGGAAAGATCTACGAGTCCTCTTTCTAATGAAATTGGTTTCATCCAATTTGTCTATCGGAGCAAAAAGTTATGGTCGATCTACTTCAGCCTATCAAAAGTGAATTTTTAGGTCAACTTCAAATGACCATAACTCCTCGTACACAATGATCTGGGTGAGATACTATATATCAACGGAAATATATGAGAGTCTTCTTTCTAATGAAATTAGTTTCATCTGATTTGGATATCGGAGTAAAACGTTATGGTTGATCTACTTCAGACTATCAAAACGGTCCACCAAAGGACAGATGCAAGAGTTATTTGATTTTTAGGGGCGTTTTGGTCATCCCCCCTCACCCAAAATCCGTCCAAACCCTATATTAAAGCCTATTAGAAGCATTATATGTTATATATCATCAAATTTCCTCAAAAAAAAAACCTAAGCTCCTACATCCAACTTCAAGAACCTCCAAAGTTCACCATTAATTCTGCAAATTTATTCAAGATTCCAAGTTCCTAGTTCAAGAACTCCAAGAACCATCATTCAAAGGCACGATTAACATCTCAAAAATGAGTATAGATCTAAAGTTCATCATTCAAGGTATGTGGGGTTTTTCAACAAGAACTCTTTTTCGTTCTTGTGCCCAAAAGTAATTTTCCTTACAAAGGCATGATTTTTATTTGATTTTTTTATGAATTTGAAGTATGAACCCATATCTTATGATGATTATTATGAAATCTTGATGTTTATAATTTTGAAAGATGAATATCATGAATCTTGAACGATATTTATCATGATTTTGATATTTGGGTCGCGAACCCCATTTGAAATTGTGTCTTTGAGAAAATGTGTGCTATATGCACGTTGATGTTGAATATTTGAGATGTTTTGAATGATTTGACCTTTTGGTCGTGAATGAGTTATTTTGAACTCGACTGTGAAAGAAATCCACATTTTTATTGATTATGATAAAGGGGTAGCAAATTAGTTCTCAATGAAAATTGTTGAAGTGTTTATTGTGGATTTTCTTTAATGTGAGCCTGAGGCTGATTTAAATTTCTAATCTAAGTCTAGGAGTAATCTTTAGCACCGAGTGGGAGGTATAAAGTGACCTTACTTCCCTAGAACTACGTTCCCCCGTAGGATGTGAGCCTGAGGCTGATTTATATAACGATCACTAGTGTTTTTGAATTGATACTGGAAGTCCTACTTTGATGGAAAAGATAGGACAACTCTCCCCAACGTGGGTTGTTCGTTGGACTCCATGTAGCTCACATGGTTTATGTCGGTTATAGGATCTCCCAATGTGTGTGTGTGTACTCTTTTATCTGAGATGAAAATATATTTGCTTAAAAGGCTGAGTTTGAGAAAGTCATTATTCTTAAAAGATTTAAGGAATATATTCTAATGAGAATTGACATGAGATTTAATTGTTTTGATGATTTAAAATTGAGATGAAAGTGAATTAAGAACGTATTGTAATGACTCACTTGTTTTACTTTACATGTATTATTCATCCGTGATTTTGATGATTTAATTCGAGCTAAGTGAGTCATCTATATCAGCATGCATAATTTTATATACTGTGATGATATTAAGATAATATTTTATATATGCATTGCACCCCCATATGCTCGGTATCTTTCCATGGTACTGACCCACGTATTCGTATGTGGGCTACATTTTCTCGGAATGTAGGTACAAGGTATAGTTGTACCTTTGGATCTAGTCAGTTTGTGGTATCCAGTCAGTAGGTGATAAGTCCTTTTGATTCAAGGGCTTGGGTTAGTTATGCAGAGTTTATAGTGTTGTATTTTCTTTATTCAGTCGTATTGAGTTGGGGTAGTCGGGAGTCATGACCCGGCTACCTACAGTCAGTACTAGTAGAGGCTTCATAGACAGTTAGTAGAAGTTGATGTATTTTGTTTCAATTTTAATTGTAAAGGCAGAATTGTAATCTTGTAAAATTCTATTTTTGTATCGATCAGATTCAGAAAAGAGTTAATTTCTGCTGATTTGTATGGATTTGTATTTTTATTCAGTTGCTTATGAGTTATGCCAGTAGAAGGGTTAGCTTGGGGTCACTTGTGAACCTAAGCACTGTGTGACGTCTCGGGACCCGATTTCGGGGCGTTACGAACTTGGTATCAGAGACAGTTAAGCTTAATTCTCCATAGATAGTTATGGGATTGTAAGAGATCTAGAAAGTATCCTGTCAGTGCTTTTGAGTTCCAAAGATTGAAGTACTTTATTCATGTTCATAAAAGTCGTGAACTAAGCCTAGGTTAGATGTGCTTTCAGATTCCTCCTCAGAATCTACAATGTTAATCTATACTTCTCCCTCTATGTATTATTTTTGAGATAACATGATTCGCAAGCTCCAGTCCTTCCCCATGTAATGCTTCTATATTTTCTAGAAGAAATTTCAAAAGTTACACAAAGGGCTTGAGAAGAGCTCTCTAGTGTGTTAAGTTCCTTAAGTTGAAAGTTATGCCCTCATTCTTATGAGTTATTTAATTAAGACAGAGTAAGGTGTATTCTTAGATCGTTGAATGTTGTGTGTCATGTTTTTGTCTCTTGTATTATGTAATCTTGTTATCATTATGTTTGTGAAAAATCAAAGTCTAGTGAAGCCGTGTGGGGCTCTTTCGATTCACTAGCATAGCTTCTTTGTTATTCATCTCATTTTCTTGTTCAAAATACAAACCAAAGTCTAGTGAAGCCGTGTGGGGCCTATTTCGATTCACTAGCATAGTTACTTTGTTATTCATATAACTTTCTTGATCAAAACACAAAACCAAAGTCTAGTGAAGCCGTGTGAGGCCTATTTTGATCCACTATCAACTTGTAGTTCATCTTGTTCCTTATGCTAGCTGAAAATGTAGGATGTGGAGGTGTAGTAGTAAGAAGGATGGTAAGTGTGATTTGTTGAGCATAAGTATAGCGAAATCCCTTTTTGCATGCAATTGGGTTAATAGGAAGTGATATAGTTTGTTCGAGGAATGAAACGGGTGTTGACGGTATTTGTATGACAGAGAGTATAGGTTAGTGATGAAAGTACTCGGTGGGTAAGTGTTGTTAATCTAGGCGCTCTCCAGATTTCAAGAGGAAGTTAAGTTAAGACGTAGAGAGCTATGAACTATGTTAAGTTATGTATGAAGGATAAATAGTAGTGGCGGGTGAAAGAAGGATGTGTTAATGGATTATGAATAAGATAGGCTATATGATTAGGACCAATTATTATTGTTATGAAGTTTAAGTGGGCTAGTGTTCATGGATGTGTTGTTTTATAATCTTCACGTGGGAGTTATGCGTGAGATGGAGTTGTAAATTATGTGAAGTGTGAGACCTTAAGTTTGAACGATTGGTGATCATGAAGCCGAATATGACGGTTTTCGGATTAATGGTATTAGTTGCCGGAAGTGACCTAATAGGCTTGAACAGTGTACACAAGAGTTTAAGTGTAGTTGACTTGTAATTAAGTTTAATATTATATTATGATGAGAAAGTTCATCCAAGATATTATGGGATTGCTTTGATTTCGAGGATTAGTGTATGTGGTGTAGTGAGTCGTGCCATGGGATTGTTAGATGGATAAATACTAGTTAAACGATGGATGATGTTTTGATGGCTAAGTTAAGGCGAGACGTATGATTGGAAATGTTGAGCCTCTTAAGTGTGATTTTGATTCTTATGGGTTAGAAACATAAGTTCATAGGCATGGTATTAGAGGGAGAAGACAGAAGTAGCATGGTCTATCAAAAGGTTAGAAAGTATTCAAGTTGAGCTAATAGAAATAAGAGTTGAAGCACTAGATGGTGTACATTCCGGCGATAGAGATGTTCGTGGAGATTCGAAATTAGTAAGCATTTGAGAATTTGAGTGGTGGCTTAAAGCTAAGGGGGAGATGATAGAACAAGTAGTCAAGTCAAACTTTTACATTTTAGAAGTACCAGTAAGTTGTAAATTTGCTGTGAGAAAGATCGGTGCTGGACCCAATGTTATTTCAGTATTTTCAGTTGTCCCAAAACCTACTCATGCTTTACATTTCAGTTCCATGATCTTAATTTATGTTCATACATGTGATGGAGAATTACATACTCTTCTAGTTTCCAAAAATAAGAAATTCCAGTTCTTCTAGCAGTTGGAATCACATTCCATAAGTTATGAGCTCTAAATTCAGGGCATGCCGCCCATGACTCATATACTCAAGTTTTACAATATGTTCAGTTCCAGTACTCAGGCAATACTCTTGTTGATCAGTGAGATTTAGTTTCCATTATGGGTGTCTTCAGTTTTGATACCTTAATGAACCCATTGTATTTGATATTTTATTCCTAAGGCCTCAATAGAGAGAGTCAAGTTATTTACATTATCCCTTCATGTTTCAGGTTTTCATGTTTTAAAATTTTGTGACCTTTTTATTAAGTCAAGCTAATGGTGTTGAGCAGTTGTCTAGAAGGGAGAGAAGATACTTCCTTATCTATGATAGAAGGAGGTGTTCTCACGGCGGTGAAGTGAAGTTAGATTGAGGCTATGTCCTTGATACATATCGTGGTTAGTTGAAGTTTTAAGTGTTTATTTGGAAAGATTGTTGTGTGTTGGTTTTATGCACTTTTATGAGGTTGTAGGAATAGTAATACAGAGTTTTTGTGTAAAGTTCAATTGGTTGAGAAAATGTTATGTGTGCCGTTTAAAGAATTGACCAGTATGTGTGAATGATGTAGTTGATGGAATCTTAGAGAAAGCGAGAAAGATGCTTTATGAGTGTTCGTTTAGAGGTGCATGTGCGAAGTGCGTATGTGGTTATGAGTATAGGATTGAATGTTATGGTTGTATATCTAAAAGAATGCACCGCAAGTTAGCGGATCCCTAGTATAAGATTGTATGTGGTTGTTAGAGTAGCAATAAGAGTTATGTTTGAAGTAAGGAGTTGTGAGGCTCAGTGTGTATTGAAGTTCATGATATAGATTAATATTATAGTGTTATGTGGCGTATCTCATGAGTACTTGTAGTTAGGCTTGAACATAGTCGAGGGAGTAGTTAGGAAGTGTTGCTAAGTTTGGAAGCAAGGAGTTATGTTTCCCAAGACCTAGAAATTCCTATCTTAATTTATGCCATATGGGTCCTTGTTCCCATACGATAGGATTGTATCAAATTATGGTTCATTTTCTCCCCGAACAATGTCATTTGAATCTTTTGGAGGGAGTGTTGAGGGACGTTTCATTTGGGCGCAAGTGGTCCTTCTTTTGATGAGATCCCCTTCGAGACCTTTGATTCCCAGTCTCTGAATAAACCAAAGATATCGATTCCTTAAAATCAGTCTCCTTTGTTTAAGATCCAACTATGTGACCATTCTCATTATGAATCACATGTTCTATGAAGTATTCGAAAGTTTGGAGTGAAGTAAGTGGATTGACTTCGTTATCCCAGCCTTTTGTCCTTATTTCCATGGTATTATGTACTTATTCATCAACATTCGAGGACAAATATTTCAAAGGGGGAGATGATGTAATACCCCAAAAAAATTTTCGTTGAAATTTTGTGCGTAAACGTGTTGGGTTCTATCTACTAGAATGAATTATAAATTTTTCGTGCAGAATGTCTTAGATTATGACCCACCATTGCGTAGAGTATCGAATAAGATTTCTAACGATATGTGTATCATCCAAAACGGACACCCGAGCGACGAGTTATGAACATTCTGATCGAACCGTGAATAGTAGTGAACAGTAAAACGTGCAGGAAAAAAAAGTACTGAGGCCTGGCGTATTTTTTCTCCAACTTTAAATGATCATAACTCCTATTACATAATGATCTGGGTAATCTACTATATATCAACGGAAATCTCTGTGAGTCCTCTTTCCGATGAAATTGGTTTCATCCAATTTGTCTATCGGAGCAAAAAGTTATGGTCGATCTACTTCAGCCTATCAAAAGTGAATTTTTGGATCAACTTCAAACGACCATAAATCCTCGTACACAATGATCTGGGTGGGATACTATATATCAACGGAAATATATGAGAGTCCTCTTTCTAATGAGATTAGTTTCATCCGATTTGGATATTGGAGTAAAACGTTATGGTTGATCTACTTCAGACTATCAAAATAGTCCACCAAAGGACAGATGCGAGAATTATTTGATTTTTAGGAGCGTTTTGGTCATTCCCCCTCACCCAAAATCCGTCCAAACCCTATATTAAAGCCTATTAGATGCATTATATATTATATTTCATCAAATTCCCTCAAAAAGAAAATCCTAAGCTCCTACATCCAACTTCAAGAACCTCCAAAGTTCACCATTAATTCTGCAAATTTATTCAAGATTCCATGTTCCTAGTTCAACAACTCCAAGAACCATCATTCAAAGGCACGATTAACATCTCAAAAATGAGTATCAATCTAAAGTTCATCATTCAAGGTATGTGGGGTTTTTCAACAAGAACTCTCTTTCGTTCTTGTGCCCAAAAGTAATTTTCCTTACAAAGGCATGATTTTTATTTGATTTTTTTATGAATTTGAAGTATGAACCCATATCTTATGATGATTATTATGAAATCTTGATGTTTATGATTTTGAAAGATGAATTTACATGTGTGGTGATATAAAGCATGAATCTTGAACGATATTTATCATGATTTTGATATTTGGGTCGCGAACCCCATTTGAAATTGTGTCTTTGAGAAAATGTGTGCTATATGCACGTTGATGTTGAATATTTGAGATGTTTTGAATGATTTGACCTTTTGGTCATGAATGAGTTATTTTGAACTCGACTGTGAAAGAAATCCACGTTTTTATTGATTGTGATAAAGGGGTAGCAAATTGGCTCCCGATGAAAATTATTGAAGTGTTTATTGTGAATTTTCTTTAATGTGAGCCTGAGGCTGATTTAAATTTCTGAGCTAAGTCCGGGAGCAATCTTTAGCACCGAGTGGGAGGTATAAAGTGACCTTACTTTCCTAGAACTACGTGCCCCCATAGGATGTGAGCCTGAGGCTGATTTATATAGTGATCACTAGTGTTTTTGAATTGATACTGAAAGTCCTACTCCGATGGCAAGGATAGGATGATTCTCCCCAACGTGGGTTGTACGTTGGACTCCATGTAGCTCACATGGTTTATGTCGGTTATAGGGTCTCCCAATGTGTGTGTATGTAGTCTTCTATCTGAGATGAAAACATATTTGCTTAAAAGGTTGAGTTTGAGAAAGTCATTATTCTTAAAAGATTTAAGGAATATATTCTAATGAGAATTGACATGAGATTTGATTGTTTTGATGATTTGAAATTGAGATGAAAGTGAATTGAGAATGTATTGTAATGACTCACTTGTTTTACTTTACATGTATTATTCATCCATGATTTTGATGATTTAATTCGAGCTAAGTGAGTCATCTATATCAGCATGGATAATTTTATAAACTGTGATGATATTAAGATATTATTTTATATATGCATTGCACCCCCATATGCTCGGTATCTTTCCATGGTACTGACCCACATATTCGTATGTGGGCTACATTTTCTCGGAATGTAGGTACAAGGTATAGTTTCACCTTCGGATCCAGTCAGTTTGTGGTATCCAGTCAGCAGGTGATGAGTTCTTTTGATTCAAGGGCTTGGGTTAGTTATGCAGAGCTTATAGTGTTGTATTTTCTTTATTCAGTCGTATTGAGTTGGGGTAGTCGGGAGTCATGACCCGGCTACCTACAGTCAGTACTAGTAGAGGCTTCATAGACAGTCAGTAGAAGTTGATGTATTTTGTTTCAATTTTGGTTGTAAAGGCAGAATTATAATCCTGTAAAATTTCATTTTTGTATCGATCAGATTCAGAAAAGAGTTAATTTCTGCTGATTTGTATGGATTTATATTTTTATTCAGTTGCTTATGAGTTATGCCAGTAGAAGGGTTAGCTTGGGGTCACTTGTGACCCTAAGCACCATATGACGTCTCGGGACCCGATTTTGGGGCGTTACATCATCCTCACTACGGGAGTACACCAGTATATCATCGATGAACACTATGACAAACATATCCAGATATGGTCTGAACACTCGATTCATGAGGTCCATGAAAGCTGTTGGGGCATTAGTTAACCCAAAAGACATAACAAAAAACTCAAAATGACCATAACGAGTTCGGAAAGCAGTTTTCGGGATGTCACACTCCCTAACTTTGAGTTGATGATAGCCGGAATGAAGGTTTATCTTTGAGAAATAACTTGCACCTTGCAATTGGTCAAACAAATCATCTATTCTCGGAAGAGGGTACTTATTTTTTACGGTGACTTTATTCAGTTGGCGGTAATCAATGCACATACGCAAAGAGCCATCTTTCTTTCTCACAAACAACACAGGAGCACCCCTAGGAGAAACACTGGGCCTTATGAAACCCTTATCTAGTATATCTTTGAGTTGCTCTTTCAACTCCTAAAGTTCTGCAGGGTCCATACGATAAGGAGGAAAAGAAATGGGATGAGTATCAGGAAGAAGATCAATCCTGAACTCTATCTCTCTATCAGGAGGTATCCCTGGGAAATCATCCAGAAAGACATCAGAAAACTCATTAACGACGTTAACAGACTGGAGAGTTAGAGTCTTAGACTTAGTGTCTTTGACTCTAACCAAATGGTAAATACACCCCTTGGAAATAAGCTTTCTAGCTTTGAGGTAAGAGATAAAATGACTCTTGGGTGACACAGAATTCCCAGACCACTCAAACACGGATGCACCCGGAAAATGAAACTTGACCATTCAGGTCCGACAATCAATAGAGGCATAAGAAGAATACAGCCAGTCCATACCCAGAATCACATCAAAATCTACCATGTCTAACTCAATCAGATCAGCCAACAAGACTCTATGAAGAACGGTATCAGGGCACTTTTTATACACTTTCTGGGCAACAATCGAATCACCCACTGGGGTAGAAACTAGGATAGGCTCAGGAATAATCTCAGGACTCATTTCAAAATTCACAGCAATCAAAGGTGTAACATATGAGAAACTGGATCCAGGATCCAACAAAGCATGCACATCAAACTGAAATATATGAAGCATACCAGTAACAACATCGGGAGAGTCCTCCTGTTCCTGGTAGCACGGTAAAACATAGAATCTATTCTGGCGCTACCCGCCAGCATTGCTAGAAGAGGCGCCCTGAGCTGGGGCTGGGCGAGTCGCTGGAACTGGAGCACTAACAGTCTGAGTATGGGTCTGAGGGCGATAGTCACGATGCCCTTGTACATCCTGTGGACAATCTCTAACTCTGTGACCCATGTCACCATACCGGAAACAACCCCTCTTCTCACCCCAACACTCACCCGAATGAGCCCTACCACACTTAGGACACAGGGGACGATTTGGCTTACTGCCAGCACTGTACTGGGACCTGGATGCATATGACCTGCTACCTTGCTCCTGCCTACCTCTAGGCACGAGAGCACTAGCAAATGACAGTGTTGGCATAGACGAATGATCCTGATACTGAGGGCGACTCCCTCCCTGCGATCTAGTCTGACCCTGTCCGTGCTGCTCGAACCTAGCTCTCTTATTCCCTCTCATTCTATCTCTCTTCTTAATTTTGTCTGCCTCAATCTGTTGGGCATGAGTCATCAGCCTAGAAAGATTCATCTCATTATTCAGCATAGCAGACCTACACTCCGTAACCACATAACTAGACACTCCAATCATAAACTTACTCATACTAGCCCGATTATCAGCCACTAAGTCAGGAGCATACTTGGCCAACTAATTGAACTTTAGACAGTACTCCCTAACAGTCATAGAGCCCTGTCGTAGGTTCATAAACTCTTCCACCTTCACCTACCTCATCTCCAAAGGGAAAAACTTATCCAGGAATGCATCCTGGAACTCTTGCCAAGTCGTAGGGACAGCTCCCTCACCTCTACCTTTCCTCCAAGAAACAACCCAATCATAAGCAAGGTCTTTCAACCTATACGCAGCCAACTCCACACTATGTTCTTCAGATACATGCATCACCTGAGTAATCTTCCTCACCTCCTCTAAAAACAACCGTGGATCCTCATCAGACTTGGACCCATAGAATTCCGGCGGATTCATCCACATGAAGTCACGGATCCTGGCAGCAGCTGAATCACCTCCCTGCTGATGTGGATCTGGGGCCGGGTTGGCCTGAACATTTGCAGTAACAGCTTGGGCCAGCGCCTGAAAGGCTACCCAAAATTCAGCATGAGACACGTTTTCATTCAATGGGTCAGCGGATTGAGGTTGCTGACCATCATTATTTCTTCTCGCTCGACGTGGAGGCATATTTCTGAAAGAGGAGAGCAAGAATCAATAGCAGAGAGAGAAACTTTAAGCACGATAGACTTCTGGAAGAAAGAATCACACTTTTTCCTAAAACGTCTTGTAGCCTCTTGCTCATAGATGTGGCGCGCTACACACCGATGATCAAAACTCTACTTAACGCGGCTTGTCAGACTCCCTAGGACACCTTAAAACCTTAGGCTCTGATACCAAGTTTGTAACACCCCAAAAAATGGGTCCTGGAGCATCACACGGTGCTTGAGGCTACGAGTAGCCCTAATCTAACCCTTTGAGCCATTTTCATTTAGTTTAACACAAATCAACGGGGTTTCCATAAATAACCCTCAAATATCAACAGAGTAATCACCATCCAAGAATAAAAGAATTTCAGAAAGATAACGAAATATGACTTATTAGTCAACTCCCAACATCTATACTAGTCTAACAAGCCTCTAAGAAAATCAATAAAACCAGCTCGCCATTGAGACATGCCCCAACTGACTCATACACAGTTATCAAATGTAAATAATTCTGTGAAACCAACATCAGACATCACGTCCTCGGAACATGAGGACTCACCATAACAGAGAATGTAGAACAACGTGCCTGAAGAATCACTGTCGAACCTGGAACTGAGCACCTGAACCTACATTCCGAGAAAATACAGCCCACATCCGAAGATGTGGGTCAGTACCATGGAAAGGAACCGAGTATATGGGGGTGTATGCAGTTGTATAAATATCATCATCATAAATATTTATAAGAAATTTGCAGGATGTATGAAAGACTCACATAGCTCGAAAAAAATCATCATAATCATGAGAGGATGAAATAAGTATAATAACACATGTGAGTCATCATATAATTTTTCAATCACTTTCAGTTCATCAAGAATATCAATTCTCATAATGTAAATATCATTTAAATCTTTCGAAAGAATAACTTTCACAATTCCACTTACAAATCACTTCACCATTCACCATAGACACAAGGAAACACACACACACTGGGAGATCCTATAATCGACATAAACCATGTGAGCTATATGGAGTCCAACGTACAACCCACGTTAGGGAGAGCCATCCTATCCTTGCCATCGGAGTAGGACTATCGATATCAAATCCACACAAACTAGTGATCACTATATAAATCAGCCTCAAGCTCACTCCTACGGGGGCACATAGTTCTAGGGAAGTAAGGTCGCTTTATACCTCCCACTCGGTGCTAAAGATTTCTCCCGGACTTAGCTCAGATCATTTCAAAGACAATCCACAACAAAATAATTTCAGTAATATATAAATATACATCGGGAGCCATCATGCTTCCCATCTATCAAAATCAACCAGGTTGTGAATTTGTTTCACACTCGAGTTCAAAACAACTCCATTAAGACCAAAAGGTCAAATCATTCAAAATATCTCAAATATTCAACATCAACGTGCTTATAACACACACTTTCTCAAAAAAATACAATTTTCAATGGGGATTCACGACCCAAATATCAAAATCATGATAAATATCGTTCAAGATTCATGCTTTATATCACCACACATGTAAATTCATCTTTCAAAATCATAAAAATCAAGATTTCATAATAATCATCATAAGATATGGGTTCATGCTTCAAATTCATAAAAATCAAATAAAAATCATGCCTTTGTAAAGAAAATTACTTTTGGGCACAGTAACAAAAGAGAGTTCTTGTTGAAAAACCCCACATACCTTGAATGATGAACTTTAGATCGATACTCATTTTTGAGATGTTAATCGTGCCTTTGAATGATGGTTCTTGGAGTTCTTGAACTAGGAACTTGGAATCTTGAATAAATTTGCAGAATTAATGGTGAATTTTGGAGGTTCTTGAAGTTGGATGTAGGCGCTTAGGATTTTCTTTTTGAGGGAATTTGATAAAATATAACATATAATGCTTCTAATAGGATTTAATATAGGGTTTGGACAGATTTTGGGTGAGGGGGAATGACCAAAACGCCCCTAAAAATCAAATAATTCTCTAATCTGTCCTTTGGTGGACTATTTTGATAGTCTAAAGTAGATCAACCATAACGTTTTACTCCGATATCCAAATTGGATGAAACTAATTTCAGTAGAAAGAGGACTCTTATATATTTCCATTGATATATAGTATCTCACCCAGATCATTGTGTACAAGGAGTTATGATCATTTGAAGTTGACCCAAAAATTCACTTTTGATAGGCTGAAGTAGATCGACCATAATTTTTTGCTCCGATAGACAAATTGGATGAAACCAATTTCATCGGAAAGAGGACTCGCAGAGATTTCCGTTGATATATAGTATATCACCCAGATCATTATGTACAAAGAGTTATGCCACCAAAATCCACCATATTTGAAATAATCAAGTCTATCCAAGTGTCATGCCATAAAAGACAACACAAGATTGGTAAAATTGATCTACCACCAACGACTCACCTATTAGGGTATCAACATAATTGGAACAACAAAGGACTCACATATCATATCAAGACCTATTGCAAAATATGTAGACATATAGAAAAAAGTATGTAGAAATCCTTCGGGGTTGGTCCACACAATAAAGGACCAGGTCCCTCAAAATCAAACACAGGCAATCGACAATAGAATGTAAAAAAAACTAAATACAATGCAGAAAGATTAAAATTGACCTGACCCGACCGGGGGCTTGTCATAATGGGCATCCCAAGTCCAACCAGGACCGGGGACCACCCCTTTTACCCAACCCAACCACCATTAACATACCTTGAGTCGGCTGAATTCCAAATATATATCAAGATAGCATAACTGGACAAGGACTTAATTTGGGATAGGTCTATTCCTAGACCAACCCTATCAAGTCATCCCGTCCCATCAAACCGTACCAACCAAACCAATACCAAAACAAGGGCCATAAACCAGGCTAAAACTAAATGAGTTCAAAAATATAATATGATTAATCCCAATATGATGGAACAACCAACAATATCGTCAATTGGTATTAACCCCAATACCAATGCCAATGCTAACGCTGACACCTATTCCGATCCTGCCTATTCCAACCCGTAGCAGTATCATAAATCCTCTAACCAAAAGAGTAAGAATATTCAAACGGGACATGCCACCAACAATAGCCAAAAACCAATAACCAGAAATAAATTAAAATGTCAAAGAATATCCATAACATAAAATGGAGCCTTCCGAAAATATGAAAGCTCACCACTTCAGTACCTGAGTCAATCACTATGTAGGAGTAGAATGACCAATTCCTGCATAGCATGGGTATATAGCCACCCGAAGATAGATTAGCGAGTGATCGCTAGCATGAACTCAGGATAAGAATAAAATAATGTCATTTATAAAACCAAGTAAAACCATCCATATGCACACAACCATACATATATATTTAACCATGTTGGGAAAGGGAATCGGGTTTAGCATGCCATTAAAGCCCTTACTTGGGATGTGTATCTTTGCTGTTCTAAATCACCGATGGGCTATATGGGTTCAGCTCCCCCTGCTGAAAGGGCCCCAGTGCATGAAACTGCACGACTAAGGAAGAAAACCTGGGATGACTAGTACATCCCCCAAATATAAAGTGTGACATCATCCACACAGTCACCAAGACTAATCTCACATCGGCAAATATGAGTTTCCAGTTTTGGTCCCCCTAGGACCCCCACCTTCTACGGCTTTGCTACATACCCCGCCATTATTGCCCAATTAAAACTATTACCAAGCAACCAACCAATTCATTAACCATTTATTAATCGAGGCCATTAATAGTGGATTCGTCATACCAATAATAACTTGCAAGTTTTGTCCATAGCCAACTATATATATGTTTAAAGGATTCCATGTACCCTTCATGATTTCCAATTTACCAAAACCATGGCCACCAAGGCCTTTCTAATCTATTTAAAACCATTTAAACTATTCATATCATTTAGGGTTTCATTACCAAGTTTAAACCATGCATAAGTTCCATTGAAAAACCAATATTATAATGAAAACATTGTTAAAGGCATTTTATCAAACACATTGGGGACATAGTATTTCCAAAACCAATGTCCATTACCAAAGAACTATTCCTATGCAACCAATTATCCAAAACCATAATTAATGCATACAAAAGAATAATTAAAACATGGGAAAACCATAACCAAGCATTTATAACCAAAACCCCCAAATCATAGTTAAAAACCCAAAATCATACAACAATGAAATCATAAAAACATTGTATAAAACCATGCCCTTAGCTAGAAATAACAACAAGGGAAGATAACATGCCTTAATTGACAAAGTAGATGGAGAGAAACCACCAACAAGTTCCCCAAATTAGTCCTCTAGTTGAAACCATAGCTTTCTTGCCAAAAAGTTTTTGAGAGAATTATAGAGTGTTTAGGAAGAGTTTCTAAGTGTTAATGAATAGAATAATAGGGTAAATAGCCTCCCAAGAGAGTTAGAAGTCGTGGGACCTTATTAGTATAAGTGGAAAAATATCCAGAATAACCCCACTTAAGTTGCGCAAAAATCCTGTCACAGGGGTACGACTGACCCTCACGAGACGTACCTTTCGATATGAGTGGTACCCACCACTCATATCCTAAGCCTTAAACCTTGGACCCAATACTGTCCAGTGTATGACTCATACTACCCAAGTCATATTGACAGCATACGATCCGTACCATTCACCCGTATCCCTGGCAAGATAGAATCAAAAAAGGTTTGAACACTGTCCATCATACGAGTCCTGGGTACGACTCGTACCCTGGCTTACGACTCCTGGTGAGCCACTCGTACTCATATCCAACTTAAGTTACCACATCTAAGGTTATGTGAAGAAACCAAATGATCCGTATATAATCATACGACTCGTACCCTCAAGTCGTACCCATTCTAGTGACCAAAATCCATCCCACAAACAACCACTGGTTAGGATACAACTGGACCATACCATCCGTACCCCCAATATACGGCTCGCACTTATGAGTTATATTGGGTCCAGAAACCAAAATTTTAGGAAGTTTTCTAAGGTCCAAAAACTAGTGTTTTAGTCTCTCCCACTAGGAACATTCATCCCCGAATGACGGACAAGGTAGGGGTAACCATACGCACGAGTTATTTGCATTATCAAATATATTTCCAATCCTTAATAAAGTTTGAAAACAAAAAAAATATTAATCTTTCCTTTAATAAACTCAGAAAATAAAGATGTGTTTAAGACACATACCTTCCGCACGAATCCCAAAAGCAGAAAATAATTGTGGATACTTGGACTTCATGTACTCCTCCGCTTCACATGTAGCTTCTTCCACCTTATGGTTCCACTACAGAACCTTAATCGAGCCACATCCTTTGTCCACAACTGACGAACATTCCTATGCAAAATCTCAATTGGGACCTCTTCATAAGATAGAGAGTTTGAGATACCCAACCCCTTTAAAGGCACAATCGAAGAAGGATCACCAAGACACTTTCTAAACATGGAGACATGTAATACTGGATGAACCAAACACAAGATAGAAGGTTACTCCAACTCGTAAGCAATATTACCAACCCTCTGCAGAATCTCATAAGGACCAACATACCAGGGATTAAGCTTCCTCTTCTTACTAAACCACACTACTCCCTCCAAGGGAGATACCTTGAGGAAAACCTTACAGCCAACCCCAAACTCCAAGTCTCCATGCCTAACATCCGCATAGGACTTTTGCTAACTTTGGGCAGCTTTAAGCCTATCCCGAATCACCTTCACCTTTTCCATAGCCTGGTAAACCAAGTCGGGACCAAACATATCTTCCCCCCTAAGCTCAAACTACCCAATAGGAGATCTACACCTCCTACCATACAGTGCCTCAAAAGGATCCATACCAATACTAGAATGATAACTATTGTTGTAATCAAACTCTACCAAAGGTAGATGCTCAACCCAATTGCCACCATAATCAATCACACATGCCCGAAGCATGTCCTCCAATGTCTGAATAGTTCTTTCTAGTTATCTATACATCTGCAGAGGAAAAGTAGTACTCAGACTCACCTTAGTCCCCAACCTTTTCTGGAAAGATCGCCAGAAATGAGACGTAAACTGCGTGCCACGATCAGAGATAATTGAAACAGGTACCCTATGAAGCTTCACAATCTCTTAAAGATATAACTTCGTATAATCCTCTTCTAAGAAGGTAGTCCTTACTGACAAAAAGTGAGCAGACTTCGTCATTCTATCCACGATGACCCAAATTGAATCATATTGATTTCGAGACCGAGGAAGACCGGTAATAAAATCTATATTGATTACCTTCCATTTCCATTCGGGCAAAACAATCTCTTGATATAACCCACCAGGTCTCATGTGTTAAACTTTAACTTGTTGACACGCCAAAGACTTGGCCACAAAATCAGCCACATCCCTCTTTATACCATTCCACCAATATATCTCCTTGAGATCATGATACATCTTCATGGAACTTGGATGAACAACATAGCGTGACTCATACGCCTCAGCTAAAATTCTTTTCCACAAACCGTCGACATCAGGAACTCCCAACCTTCCTTGGTACCGTAAAGTACCATCACCTTTTTCCCACTAACATCACCCTTGATTTTTATCAAGATAGGATCCAACACTTGCTTCTCCTTGACCTCTACACTAAGAGATGATCGAACCACTTCTTGTACCATTACACCTCCATCCTTGGAGTTTAAGAGGTGAACTCCAAGATTAGCCAAGAGTGAATATCCTTTACTATTTCTCGCTTTCCTTTATCCACATGAGCCAAACTCCCCATGGACAACCTGTTAAGAGCATCAGTAACCACATTAGCCTTACCTGGGTGATAGTGAAGACTCATGTCATAGTTCTTGAGAAGTTCCAACTATCTTCTCTGCCTGAGATTGAGGTCCTTCCGAATGAACACATACTGTAGACTCTTATGATCAGAAAAAATGTCCACGTGTACACCATACAAATAATACTTGTTTCATCTTCCCTGTCGATCCCCGAACTCTTCTTGTTTCATCTTCCCATCCTCTACATGTTGTATATGAACAGTCAACCTAGAAATGTCCATATCTTTAATCAGAAAGACAATCTTGCTTTCCAAGATCAAATCCCGATTTAACCCAGAAAAGAACTTTCTCAACCTCACTCTCATGTCAGCCACCAAATCAGGAGCATATCTTGACAGATGATGAAACTTCAAGGCATAATCCTTGACAAACATTCTCCCTTACTTAAGATTCACAAACTCCTCCATCTTTGCTTCTCTCAGTTCCCGAGGAAAGAAATGATCCAGAAAAGCTCCCAAAAAAACATCTCATAAGAATGACTTCTCCATATCTCCTCTATCCATATCCCACTCATTGTACCATTGGTATGAGACATCCTTGAGCTGATAAGCTATAAAGTTAACACCTTCCACATTAGTGGCCTGCATCACCCTGAATATCTTCTCCATCTCATCCAAGAAACCCTGAGGATCCTCCTCCACCTTCACACCATGAAAGTAGGAGGATTTAATTTCATAAAATAGCCAACCCTTGTGGCCTCAACAGACAACCCAACAGACACATCCCGCTCAGCCTGAGCAACAACCAATTTAGCGATAGTATGAATAGACTGGCAAAATTCTGCATTAGTCACCTCACCCTTAGGAGGATTAGTAGAAACCAGAGGAACTCCAGAGCTATTGGGGATAGTACCCTAAGATCGAAGACGAACACCAGATGTAGGACGTACACTATTAACATTATCCCCAGATAGGGTTGAAGAGTTTCCTTGTGTTCCAGATCATCGAGACATGATCTGAAAAGTGAAAAACTAAGGATTAGAGAAGAATTGCAGGACTTAGACTTCAAGCTTGAAAATAGAATACCAAGAAAGTGAAATATTCCTAAATTCCTTGTAGCCTCCCTCTTATGAGTATGGAGCACTACACACCCCTAAAAGAGACTCTACTCGACACGGCTTTATGGACTCCTAATTAACCATGAACCTAAATCTCTGATACTAACTTGACATGACTCAATCGAGGGCCTTGCCATAATGGGCATCACAAGTCCAACTAGGATCGGGGACCACCTCCTGTTACCCAACCCAACCACCATTAGCATACCTTGAGTCGATTGAATTTCGAATATATATAAAGATAGCATAACTGGACAAGGATTGACTTTGGGATTGTTCTATTCCTAGACCAACCCTATCAAGTCATCCTGTCCCACCAAACCGTACCAACCAAACCACTAAGGCAAACTAGTACCGAAACAAGGGCCATAAACCAGGCCAAAACCAAATAAGTTCCAAAACATAATATGATTAATACCAAAATAAAATACTCTGGAAAAACCAACAATATCGTCAATCGGTATCAGCCCCAATACCAATGCCAATGCTAAGGCTGACACCAATACCGATCCCACCCATTCCAACCCATAGCAGTACCACAAAGCCTCTAACCAAAAGAGTAAGAATATTTGGTCGAGACATGCCCCCAACCATAGCCCAAACCAATAACCAGAAATAAATTAAAATATCAAAGAATATCCATAACATGAAATGGAACCTTCCGGAAAGATAAAAGCTCACCACTTTAATCCAACAACTGTCCCCAAGTCAATCACTATATAGGAGGAGTAGAATGGCCGGTTCCTACATAGTGTGGTGGGTATATAGCCACCCGAAGATGTGTTAGCGAGAGATCGCTAGCATGAACTTAGGATAAGGATAAAATAATGCCATTTATAAAACCAAGTAAAACCATCCATATGCACACAACCATACATATATATTTAACCATGCGGGGAAAGGGAACCGGGTTTAGCATGCCATTAAAACCTTTACCTGGGTTGTGTAGCTTTGCTGTCCTAAACCACCTATGGGCTATATGGGTTTAACTTACCCCGCTGAAAGGGCCCCAGTGCGTGAAGTCATACGACCAGGGAAGAAAATCTAGGATGACTAGTACATCCCCCAAATATAAAGTGTGACATCATGCATACGATTACCAAGACCAATCTCACATCGACAAATATGAGTTTCTAGTTTTGGTCCCCCCGGACCTCCACCTTCTACAACTTTGCTACACACCTCGGTATTATTGCCTAATTAAAATCATTACCAAGCAACCAACTAATCCATTAACCATTTATTAACCAAGGCCATTAATAATGGTATCTTCATACCAACAATAACTTGCAAGCTTTGTCCATATCCAACCATATATAGGTTTAAGGGATTCCATGTACCCTTCATTATTTTTAATTATCCAAAACCATGGACACCAAGGTCTTTTCAATCCATTTAAAACCATTTAAACCATTCATATCATTTATGGTTCCATTACCAAGTTTAAACCATGCGTAAGTTCCATTGAAAAAACAATATTATAATGAAAACATTGTTAAAGATATTTTATCAAACACAGGGCATAGTATTTCCAAAACCAAAGTCCATTACTAAAGAACCATTCCCATGCAACCAATTATCCAAAACCATCATTAAGTCAGTAAAAAATAGCATAAAATAGCACCTGCAAGTTTGTTACATAAGATGACAAAATTATGCAGAAGGTGCATGCCAGTTGTACTGTACCTTACGTGTCCAGAGACCTGGTCTCCTGTAGTTTAGCTGCTCTTCATCAAAACTACATATAACAATTTTTCCCTTTTTGATGATAACAAACCAAACCATATAATTTGAGCATTGGTGCACATTCATCACATTTAATCAGAGTGATTACCACCTGAAGATGATTGTTCCCCCTATCATCATGCTTCCTCTATCATGCAACACAGGGACCTGGTCCCTTGTTGTAATTTTGCAGCAAAAACTTCCCCTTGTTTATGCAGATCACCTTGAACAAATGAGGTTGTTATGATTTTTGGGAGGGTTGAATGATTCATGTGAACAGGCAATGAGAAAAATTTTGCTACAAGAAAGAGGGTATATGCCAACAAAATTTTTTGTTTCCATATATTTGAAATTGTTAAAAAAAGTACCTTTGGCAACAACAAAAAAGTTATTGCATGTCGTTGCAATAACAGCCGATGCAAAAAGTTTTTGCAACAATAACCAAAAAATCATTGCCAAAAGTCGACTTAATACAATAAAAAATATCTTGACAATAAATTACATTTTGTGGGCAAAGCATTATACGATTATGGCTTATAAAAATATGTAGCACCAATAAATTATTGTTGCGATAAATTAGATTTGTTTTACAACAATTTTAGTTGTTGTAAAAACTAACATAAAATTTAGTTATAACGTATGCTGAAGACTTTCTACAACAACTGTTATTGTGGCTATAAATTACTCTTTGGCAACAAATACTTTGTGTTGTACAACTACAACAATAACTTGATAATAGTTGCTATATTCACTATTCAAGTTTCTTCTATAATTTTAAGACATGTATATATAAAACAAATTATATATATATATTGTACCATAGGGTCAATACACAAACAAATACATCAACTATTTCATCTCAAATGCTCCTAAAAGGTATAAATTAGCTTACATAAAAATTACTTAAAACATCATGCATCCAGGATCACTAAATTCTAATCTCATACTAATAGTAATCTAACTTAAGTTTTCTTCCTACAGTCTGCGCATTGTGTGAACCACAGTGCCAACTTGGTTGACACATTTTCATCCTACAAGAAAAATAATTATATTTTGATAAAAGAAAACCAAAAAGTATATAACTACATACAAAAATATTGTATGCAACCATAACATTTGAGATCAAGGCTTTACCAAAAGATAAGAGTACATGCACCATTGTAATTCCATCAACGCTAAATTACAACACAAGTTCAAAAAAAAGATGTAGTAAAAATATATGGTTGAACATCTGACTTTCAAATGATGTAATTACATATTTTATTTTGAGACAAGTATAAACAAACAACAAAAATAATGTAATATCATAGGTAGAGTTTGAAAAGGGCAGTGTGTATGCAACTTTATTCCTACCTTGTGAAGTTAGAGATATTGTTTCCATCAGACCCCCGACTCAAGTATAGCAGAGATATGTGAAAATGCTAAAGATTATTTTAAAACATTCTTGGATGATGCCTCATGGAGTAGATGACCTACTAAATCGTATTAAGTTTGCAACTTTAATTTTGGTTTCACATACAATACCTTATCTGACAGTCAGAGGTGATCACCTAGGTTAAAAATATTTTATCACCTATAACATATAAAGGTGTGGACACCAGTTTGGTGTAGGACTTTTTTCTACACTAAAGAGCTCATAAACAAGACATTTTGAAAAGCATCTGAAATGGAATCACAGCTTGTGTGTTGAGCTAAAGAAGGAATTGTGGGTAAGAATAACATCTCAAATATTTAATGCAACTACAGATGCTTACTGGAAGTATGCAAGTGTCCTTTGTTGTACTTATAAGCTGGTTTTGTTTCTTTTATACACAAAAAAGTAATATTCCGCTCGTGAACTATCCAATATGCCAAAAAGACATATTAGACCAAGCTAATATTCTAACTTTCCATCAAGTCACTTGAAGAGATCAACAAATTTATTCCACATAATCAACTATAACAATGACAATAGTACTTAACGAATAAAAAGGGGTCAATTTTATGAGTTTGTAGTTTTGAGAAGCAAGGACAACATGCTCTAAATAGTGGGAAGTATTCTTAGGACTTTCAATGAAATGGGGTAATTCAACAAGACTTTACAAATCCAAACGTTAAATATATAAATTTACTTTTTGTTTTGGATGATCACGAAACTATTAGTAGAATATTGCAGCCAAATAATAATTTTTTTCAGTCGACATAAAGATTGATTTAAGCAAATAGATGAACTTGTTAATATATATAGCTGTTGACACCTAATTTTTGTCTTCCACGACTAAATTTAATCCTGAGTTTTTTCAATTTTTAATAAAATCAAAATATTTATTTCATTTGAATAAATTTTTTTAAAATATATTTGTACGTAATTTTGTCATTTCAAGTAGCGATTATATATTATCGTGTTCAATTATATGATATTGGACAATTTGATTACTTAAATATTTATTCTATGGAATATCGAATTTTAATTAAGGATTATTTTTAAAAATAAATATAATAATTAAAATCTTGATTTAAATATAATTTATTGTCAAAGATAATTTATTTGGATGAATATGTGTTTATTTTATTAAATCAAGAAGCTCGGAATTGAACAAGGTATTAGTACGTATCAAATTTTTTTCTTATTTTAGTCAATTTATTTAATTCAATCATAATTGAAAATAATTGGCCACAATTGCAATACAATTAACCAATTGATTTTCGATATGGTCAGAAATTAAATAAAGACGGACTAACTCTTAAGTTAATTGGGGTTATTTATTAAATAACCCCAAACACACATAATCCACCCCAATCCACTTAATGACCCACCAGTTCATTCCCTTTTAAAATCGGACCCAATTCATAACAACAATCAGCAACCCACTCTTCAAATTACCCCATCCAATTAACCCAACAATATCAACCCAACAACCTGCCAGCCCAATTTATAACCCGGCCCATTTTCTCTTCTCAAACAAACAACGTCAACAGCAACGTACGACTACCAAACGAGCGTACAAGATGATACACACAAAACAACAACCAGCAACGCGTATGATAACACCCAACATCGACAAACAACAACAGCAAAAACCCGAACCCAATCGACCCGCAACCCGCGACCAACAATCGATTCCAACCCATTTCTTTTTCCTCTTCGTCATCACGCTCTTTTCCATACGGTTCGGTATGGAGAAGGACATGAACCTTTTAGAAGAATGCTGGGGTGGCAGCTAGGTCGTGGTTCAAGCGAATATTTCATAAAAATCAGCTTGAATTCGTTGGAAATTTGTTTGATTTGTTGCTATGAAGGTATATATGTGCTAAATTTCGATTGTTGGAAAAAGAATTTTGTTTTCTTCTCAAGATTCCCAAATTTGAATTTTCTTCTAGAATTTCAAATTGAGTTCATGAATATGTGGAAATTGCTGTTATCATCCAGAAATTCAAAATATCTCACTTGAAATATTTTGGGATTACTCCCGTTCTATTTTTTTTCCACATCGGATGGGCTCCAAAATTTCCCCTGAGGTTGTTTTCTATAAATAGTTGATTGTGGAAAAAACCCGGAAGAAGGAAAAAAAGACAGTCTATTTTTGGGTAAAAATATTTTTTGTGTTTCGTGAAATTCGTCATCTAATCGAAGATTCGGAGTTGACGACGACGTTTTCCGGTGGTGGTTGATTCCGACAAAACTCTTGATCCCGTTTTGCTGCTTCGAAACAGGTGATGCTTCATCCTTTAGTTTTTGTTTTCCTTTTGTTTCGTCATTCTATAGTCATAATGGCTTTCGCGATAGCCTTGTGTGCTGGGACTTCTTGCTGTACAAGCCTTAAAAGGCTATAGAATTATCAGTTAAGTGTTTGTTCGAAGAAATCATCTACATTAGTCTCTTTCGTTTTATCAAATGATGTTTGATTTATTGGTTATTTCATGAGAGTCGTTCGGTAAGCTCTTTTAACATGTTTCCTGTGCGCATCATAGTTTCATTTGAAATTTGTCTTTTTTTTATATATACGTGATTATTGTGCTTGATTAATGTGGAATTAAGTCGTAATTGGCAACATTTGTTAGTATCTTTGTTGTGGTAGCGTGAAAGTCATTCTATTGAAGAATTAGATTTATTCTTCTTAACTCAAGGCTCCTTTATGATGTTTTGACACATGAGTCTTAGTGATTCATCAAAAGAGAGGATGAAAAAGGCCTTAAACGACCCACAACAAGTGCCTTTTGGTTTGCTTTGCATTATTGGGAAAATCGTCTAGACATGTTTGAACACAATTGATATTAGGGGTCGGTTCATGAATTAACAGCTTAGTAGTTTCGCCATACTGGAGCCAATCGTGATGGAATACAGAGTGGCTTTTTGTGGCAATCTCTGTGTATGTTTTCCTGTGTGTATGAAATGTGTTTTCATTAATTTTGGCCAGCTAACAAGACTATATGCGTTGATGGTTTTGGAAATACCAAGAAGATAGACTTTTATTTTTTTTTGTAATTTTGATTAATAATTCTCCATTATTTTTTACGATGATTGGAAATTTGATGTTTTCACCTGTTTTGTTATTGCGGGTCATGAAGTAACATTTTAGTAGTTTTATCACTGGAACTTATGGGTGATGGATTTTTTTTTGTGTGTGTGGTAATCTGTGTGTGTGCTTTGTTTTTTCTTGTGTGCAAGTTCTCCTTTTCAAACATATTTTTGTTTTGTATTACTTGGTGAGGTGTGTGTTTAAGCATTAGGTCTTTGGATTATTGCTGCAATTTACCTCATTTTATTTCATATTAACTTGCCCGAAGTGTGAATATACTCCCAATCGTGGGCCCTGATTTGGATTAAATAGTTTTCACCCAAGTAATTATTTCTTATTCTTTCGATTGGTCTCCTCGAGTTGGTGCTCATTTTTAATCTTCGCATGTTCAAATATTTAGTACAAGTTAGTTGGAAAAAATTGCATGCTTTGCCTTTTGTTTCTCAAGTCTTTTTTCTTGTCTGTCTTCTTTGATAAAGATTTGGTTGGATAAAATATAAAATTCATTTTTATAAAATTTCGTATGGTCTTGCACTGATTTGATTGACATAAACCTATCTTAGTATTTTCCATTGGCTCTTGATTACTCATTAGAATTCGAGTCACGTTTTTAGTAACCACGTATTAATTTGCTATATGTTTTCTTTCATTCTTTAATTGAGCATTGTGCTAATTACTCTCAGCTTTCCTTTTAGTATTTGATCACGTATTGAATATCCTTTACCCTTCCTCTCTTCCTTTCTTTTCTCGATTATGTACTAATATGTGTTTTATTTTCTCTTTCTTTGCATGAAAATCATTTGAGTCCTACATGGACTCTTTCCTTTTGAATATTCATCATGGGCCAATGAGGCCTATCTTTCAAGTTAAGCCTAAAAGAAAGTCCAAAGGAAAACGCATGGCATATGGATACAAAGAGTCAAAAGAAGAAGAATGGGCTAAAGTCCCATCTTTGGAGCGGATAAGAGACTTAAAAGTATCATTTTTTTATTTTATTCATTTATGGTCGTCTTTTATTATTATTAATTCATTTCTTTATTTCATTATTCGTTCATTTGAGCCTCAAAGTCAAAGTTTTAAATTTAATACAGGTGGAGCAGATTTTGGACCAACGGGTTTGAAAAAATAGTTTAGGACAGGTTACAGGCCAAGGTCCAATATTTAGATTAGACCAGGTGCAAGTAGGCCAAAAACTCAATTAAATTAGGACAGGGTCTATTGATTTGGGCTCAATGGCCTAAGTCTTATATTTTTTTTCCCTTCCCCTTTTACATGCTTTGTTATTAGTTTGTTTAGACTTAGTTAAAATCTCCACTAAGTCGTCCAAATCTATTTTACACAAGTTTTTTTCTAAAATCAATCACTTTTCAACAATCAATCCTTTTGAAGTTAGTCGAAAGATATTTTCAAACAGTCCGGATAACCGCAAATTAGCGGATGTTTTATGTTCTTTAAAACCTTCCTAAAATATTAATAGGAACCGCTTACTCATAATCTTTAAATTTAAATAATTTTTCTGTTTTGGATCGTTTAAAGTATCGTATAAAGTTTTTTTAAAATTCTTTTTCAAATAAATTAAGTGACGACTCTCTCAAAAGTCAAAATTTTGGCAAAACAACAGCCAGTCAAAATTTTACTGTTACATGAATTAGATGAAGTATACTTACACTTGTACGACTTGCGTTATCAGAAATACTTGAAGAAGTAATAATGTTGAAAATTGCAGCAGCAAGTCTAGTATGTTAAACATAAATCAACTAAAGAATTTGAACATGATGGAACTAAGAAAACTATTATAACATCAAAAGAGAATGACAAATTTTCTCTGACAACAAACTACAAAGTAGTTTTCAGATAGCTTCAATTGTCAGATCACCTAGTAGCCAGGGGCAGATTTACAATACACTTTATGAGTTCATTCAAAGTAGTTTAGTTTTGAAGAAATACAGAAGGTGTTTGATTTTGATGAATGATCTATTTAGGCTAGTGGCTATAAGCTGCTATTCTGATAGTCACAGAGACACTTCATTAGAAGCTAGTTGATGACATTAGGAGAGATTTTGCTACTAGGTTTTCGATGATTGGTACTGCAAAAATTGGCCATTTTAACTTTAAACACATTTTTATGGATTTTGCGGTAGAAGAGGATATCACAACAGTTATTTTAGAAGAAAATTTGGACTCTATTTGAAAAATCAGAGAACAACTATGAAATTCCAATTGAAAGAGAAAAAAGAATAGAGAACAACTGATAACAGAGGAAGAATAACATCAGAAAACAAGAACAATTCACAGTCCACTTAAAATAAAAAGGCATGAGCCTTACCCTACTTATTATAAATGTTCATCATTAGAATGTCTCTTCCCTTTGATAACAGGGTGATTATTGTTTTTTGTGTCAACTATATACCTTTACCGTCATGTTAGTCTTTGTCCATAGTCCCTCTTATATTCTTCTTAGATCAGGTTCAAAGAGGGATTTTCCCTGTTGTGGTTGAAGTTCTAACTATGGCATAACCTTTAAGTTGATTGTTTGGTATATCTTGAATGAAGCTGCAACAATAATATATTCAGTGTAATTGCACAAATGAGATCAGGAGAGGTTAGAATATACACAAATCTTACCCTTATCTTTGTGAGGGTAGAGGGCTTGTTTCTAATAGACCCTTGGTTCGGCCGACAAGAAAAGAATTTGAAGCATGATCGCAAAAAAATATGATTACAAAATAGAAAGATACAACTCAAGTGAAACTAGGGGTGGCAAACGGGCGGATTGGATTGAATTTGGACGGGTTAAATATGGATCAAGCAAAAATGATTTGAATTGCAATCCGTCCATATAAATATGGGTAAATATGGATCTGGTCAAATATGAATTGGGTAAAAATGGCCCAACCCACTTTAACTTCTAAAGTCAAAAACATAAAACTTCTATATCATATCAACTTGACTTTTTTTTTCGTTTGTTTTTTTTTTGTTTTTTTCTTTTTAGTTTTTTTTCTCTCTCTTCTATATGTAGCATCTAGTTTTTTATTTTTTTCTCTGTCTTCTATCTCTACCCATTGCTTCTCTTTCTTTTTTCTTTTTTTTTTCTTTTCCTTTTTAGTCTTTTTTTTTTTTTTTTTTTTTTTTTCTTTGTTTTTACTTCTTTTTCATTTTTTCTTTTTTTTCGTTGTATTTTATGTTTTTTTTTTTTGAAGAACATGATTAAGTCGAGTACAAATTATGGATGATGACTGAAATATCATAACCACTCAGTATATTTGTATTTACCATCATTTTTTTTTTCTTTTTTCTTTTCTCCTTTTTCATTATTTTTTTCTTTTTGTTTTTTTTTTAGTATTTTTTTCTTTAATTCTTTCTTTATCCTTTTTTTCTCTCTTCTATCTCCAACTTTTACCTCTTTTTTTTTTCTTTTTTGATTTTTTTTTCTATTTTTGATTTTCTTATTTTTTTTATGATAGCGAAAATATCCTAAGCGCATATTGATTTATAATCGCCCAACATTTATAATTTGTGTAAGTATACTCAAGTGGACTCCACCTACTGGACAGATACAAAGATAGTATCCTGAGAGATCTTGGGATTACATTCGTCAAATCAAATATCTTTAGCAGTCGCAAATTGATATACAAATACTAATGACACATTTGCATTGAATGATACATTGTATATTTATATATTTTAGTCTCGAAAAAATATAATTAATTCATACACTTATTTGTATATAAATACAAATGATAAATTGTACATATTGATAACTAAGTTATTCAAATAATAAAATTATTTGAAATATATAGTACGATACAAATAAATTTAAAGTAAAAAAAAATTATAAAATATAAAATGCAATGAAAAAAAAATATAAAAAAAGAAGAAAAATGACAAAAATGACGAGCCAAGAATGAAAAAGTGGAAAAGAAAATACAAAAAAAAAAAGAATGCGAAGAAAAAAGAAATAAAATTGAAAAAGAAAAAAATTGATGAAATAGAAGAAAGAAAAAAGTGTAAGAAACGAGTAAAAAAAAAGAAAAAAGTGTAAGAAACGAGTAAAAAATAAGTGGAAAAAATGAAAAAATGAAAAAGAAAAAAAAGTAAATTAAAGAAAAAAGGAAAGAAAAAATAGTAAATTAAAGGAAAAAGAAAGAAAAAAACAAACAAAAAAAAAATTGGAAAAAAAAGAAGGAAGAGAAATAAAAGATAGAAAAAAATAATAATAAAGGAGTGAGACTATGGATTATATTTAATTGATAAGAGATGCTATAAATTGTATAGGCTAAATGGAATAATTAGAAGCTTAAATTAATTAATCCATGTAGGTCTCAAGCGAATATGAATGATGAAATAAGAATGAGAAAGGGAAAAACGAAAAAAATACAAAGAAAAAAAATAGATGAAAAAA
The DNA here is from genome assembly GCA_030864215.1 of Capsicum pubescens. Classification (NCBI taxonomy): domain Eukaryota; kingdom Viridiplantae; phylum Streptophyta; class Magnoliopsida; order Solanales; family Solanaceae; genus Capsicum; species Capsicum pubescens. Next base: position 93,307,959 of record CM061538.1, on the reverse strand, counting down.
TGTGAAAGAAAAAAAGAAATTATAAGAAACGAGTAAAAAATGAAAAAAATGAAAAAATGAAAAAGTAAATTAAAGGAAAAAAGACTAGAAAAGAAAAAAAACTAAAATTTTAAGCATATGTGGGTGATCTCTGTGTTTAAATGGGTACCCATATTTTACCCATTTTGTTCATATTTGTATGAGCTTTTAAAATGAGTTGAAGTCTATATTTACCCATTTGAAATATGAGTGATCCAATTCAATAATATGAATTAAATGAACTTTTTTTACAAATATTGATTGAAATTACCAGCCTTAAGTGAAATAATAACCATGCACAGTGTAATCCCATAAGTGAAACAACAAATAGTAATAAACATAGAAGAATAAAAATAATGGAATTACTAAATAGATAATAAGGACAAAAGCTTTTGCAGGGTGGAGGATCTGAATATTTTATCCTTGTGCTTTCCAAATTACACAACTTTGACATACTTAATTCCAGAAACATATAAAAGAACATTTTGGAAAGTAAGATTATATCAGTTGTTGTTAAATTTATAATAGCCAAATTTGGAACATAATTTTTATATAGAAAATGAATTCCAGTAAGATGCACTCAATATGTCTTCGTAGAAAGTTCTTTGTTCAATAAAATACATACATTTCTTTCCTCTAACCTTTTGAAGAAGCTGTCTAAAGACACTAAAATAAAAGCGATGAAATTACCGCAGTCAGGGTAGTTTACAACAACTCCTAAACAGGGGCGGACCCACATGTATATGTGAGGGTGTACGTGCATCCGTTAACATTAAAAAAAATTGTATATATATATATATATATGTGTATATACCTTGAGAAATTGGGATATAGATAATAGTACACCCTAAGATGAATGGTAGTGTACCTTCGTGTGCTGATTGAAGCCAACCCTTTCGTCCATGTGACTGGGATCGATCCCCGGGTCATACAACACCTTAATTTTTATTTTTAATACTTCAAATTTAAAGGCTTATTACTAAATTTATAACAACAAAATTGCTGAAATGGGGATTTAAACTCGCGATCAATCCGTAAGGGGAACCCTCCTTGACCATTGAGCTACCACAACTAATTGTTTAAAAATATTAAAAGTAAACTTCATATTATAAAAAAGTAAAGTTATTAGCTTAAAACTTTTATTTTTTTTATATATTTATTTTTCCAGTATTGTTCATGTCTTTTGCGACCAATTGAATATGATAATATTCCTTAATCGACATCGAAAGTTTTTTTACCGTCTTAAGATAATATTGGTGCTCCATAATATTATCAAAAGCAATAAGCGTAAAAAAGCTTTAAGGTCTATTATGTTTAAACACAAAGTACAAATAAAACGTGAGATTTAACGAAAAAGACATAAAGGTAGAAAAGATATAAATATATGTCTAGTCAAAGACTAATAATATAAGTATGAATGACAAATATATGAACAAATTTTTTATTTTTTTTTATAAAGTGACATCAATTATTTAGCATTCGTCTCCTCAAAAAGCCCCATTGACAGGGGAAAGCATCAGAAATTAGAACCTAAGCTACACATTAAGCGAGACGAGTGCTCAACTCATTTTGAGTCTTACTTCGAGGCTTATACGCGTCTTTGACAACACTGATGCACCCACAGACTTCAAATCGTGAGTTCGTCTCTGCTCCTAAGATTTAATTCCAACTAAGTTGAGATCCGTTGTATAAAAGAAAAATACTCATACAAATGCTTTAACTTGTGTAAGCAATAATCAGAGGCAGCAACATCCTCATAGAGTTAATTTTTACCCCGACATCTCATTGGAAAGACTAGAAGGTAGAAAAGGAAAAGTTATTAATTTTTATATATTTTATAAATGTTGATTAAAATCATCAGATAAAACAGACTCGGAAGAAGAAAAAATAGACCAAACATAAAAAAATGAGAAAAACTTTTCCTTTAAGCTTAAAGAATTGTTCTCTTTATCAGATACAAAAGGCGAATTATGTTAGTTTTGGCTCATTTGTCCCACGTCGAAAAATTAACATTTTTGGAGAAGGTTTTGAACTAATAAAAGAAACTCTACCTCCATTTATATCATCCCAAATCATCTCTTCTCCCACAATTAATAAAAACGATGGGTGCTCAGAGATTAAGCCTAATTGACTGAACTTCGTTATCAAATTTTTTGATGTTTTTATTTTTAGTATTCAATATTATTTGTTGAATATTTCTTTTGTTGTTTTGTTTTAGTGGGAAAATTGCCCGATTTTCCCAACAAATTATATGGTATCTAAATTTGCCATCAATTCTGAATTTAACACTCGAAGCAATCGTACCATTTTCTAATCCAAAATTTTACAGCTAGTATGAAAAGAAGAAAATAAACAGTATAAAGTCCACTCAAGTAAGGAAGAAGAGCTCGATGAAACTAATTGTTGACAAAATTAAGTATATTTAGCAACAACAAAAATATATTGTAGCCAAATTTTTTATATTTTATATTCATCATATTACCCCTAAAACATGCCATCAATAATTAAAATTGTATGGTAACGAAAAAATAATAGTGGTTAAAAGTTTTATAATATAGCAATAACTAAACTTGTCGTTGCCATTTTTTAAACAACCACTAATATTATAGTTGTTGACAAAAAAAAAATGTTGTAAATCTAAATATATTTAAATTATTATATAAACCATAGAATATGGCAACAAAATCCAGATTTTTGCCAACAAGAAAAAAGTTATGGATAAAAGTTCTATGATTTAGCAACAACGATACGGAGTTGCTGTCATTTATTAATATTTTGCAACAATTTAAATTTTGTTGCTAAAAATTTGTTGCCAATTCTTTGTTTTCTTGTAGAGAGGAGTTGCACCTTCTCTTAATCAAGCATATGTTGTGATAGCTGAGGATAAGTTGCCACAACTTGCCTGCTCCTCCATCACAATCGAGAAATCAGATCCTATTGCGATGCAGGTGCATAGAGGTTCAAAAGTAAGCCACAAAAATCAGAATTACAAGACACACAAGAGAGAATTGTTACATGAGGAAAGAAAAAGCAATGTGACCTAAAAAGAAAATGATAACTCTAGGTTTAAATCACAACTTTCATGGAGAAATTGAGGTTAACTTCTTTTTTATTCTTTATACCATAAAGTATATATTTATTTATCATTCTTTCTTTTCAACCATCAAAATATTCTCTAATGAAAAAAATATTGTCAGAAAACAAATTAAAGAAAAGAGGAGCTAAGTAACGCTTTAACTTGAGATATATTTAAGATATTAAACTTCATACCTGAAAGAGAAATCCATGTGATAGGAAGTGAGAAATATTATTACCCTTCACAAGTTAGATAGACTGAACTCTCCTAATTATTTTGATCTCCTACAGTGAATGAGAGAGAGCCCAACGCGGCTTTATGCCTTTAAAAGCTACTGCCTACTTCAGGAAAGAATAATAGAACTATTTAATATAGAGTACAATTGGAATACTTATAAATCTGAAACACTCCTTCCATTTAATTTTCCTTGTTACAAAATAAAAGGCATGTCAGGTGCAATTCATATTTCATTATTGGATAGGCATAAGGTATGGATCCATTTTAAACAAAAAACTTTTTCACTAAAAATGAAGGAAAGAACGAGTTTAAATTTCGTAATTCTAAACAGTCATACTAAGGTGGCACGCAAAGATAAATAGATAGAAATATCCACCAAGATTGATTCATCTCAATTTCTTTTTTTAAATTAATTTTCAGGTATGGAAACCTGGTGATGTATATTAATTATGAAGAAAAGAGTGGGAGAATGTTATCTCATTTGGAACAATCAATCTTGTGGTGTCTTCCACAATGGGCCTTAAATTCATATTGTGGGAGTTCCTATTTTGCATCATATTTACAATCAATAAGGAGTCCATTTCGACAACACAAGACTTGTACCCTCTGGCTTTTAGCCACTTTACTGCAAAATGTGCCGCCATGGCTTCGGCGTCGTTGTGATCCCTGCACTGTATTGGTAGAGGAAAAGCAAAAAGGAAATTTCCAACACTATCCCTTACTAGTCCTCCTATGTCGGCTTTCCATTGTGGTCAAAATAACTTCCATCGGTGTTAAATTTAATCTGTCCCTGTTGAGGCTTGATCCAAGAAATTGCTTTAACAGTTGTTCTTGGCCTAAATTTCTCAACCATCTTACATAACTGGTTCCATTGTAAGTCCATTTTTTGCATTAGAAAGGCTTTATCCATAGCAGACTTCATGTACCACAAGATTTGTTGCTTCATTCCCCTAATATAAAACTTTTTTTGGGTGTCATATCTGCATGAACATCTAGTCCTCCATATTTGCCAACATATCACAATTGGCACCACCTGGATCATCATTCTCTGAATTGCATTTCTTTCGGTGTTTTCCCACCAATCATTTAAGAAGCTTCTTACTGGTTTGCTTTGGTATTTGATACCCATAGGATGTCCAAAAGCTTTCCATAAGTAGCGTGCTGGTTCACTGTCAATGAAAACGTGCTTAATGGTTTTAGGTTGTGGATTATTACAGCATAGACATTCTTGTGGCCCTCGATCTCCATACCTGCATATTTCATCATTAAAAGGTAATTAAGATTTGAGTAACCTCCAGGAAAGGAAAGAAAATTTGAATGGGATACTATTATGCCAAACTCTTTTGGCCAAAGTATCCAACTCCCTGATGTCTCTGATGCTATTCCAAGTTGTTTTGTTTGTAAAGAAACCATCACTTGCTGCATTCCAGAACGTGAAATCCTTTCTGTTATTAGCACCAATTTTGATGTTTGCACTATATTATGTTAGCCAGATTGGGATAACTTCTTGCAGTTTTTGAAGGTCCCATTTCCCGATTAATGAAGAAATAATTCACCAATGTTTTAGTAGAATGTCTTTGATTGGGACAGTAGGGTGAGAGTGGTCCAAGACCAGTCCAGTTGTCCCACCAAAAATAACAATCCCCACTATGAATACTCCAGATCATATTAATCTCTGCTTTGCTTCTGATATTAGTAAGCGCCTTCCAAATATGAGAGTTACCAGAAACCCAAATTTTTGACACTGGATGAGCCGTCATACAATATTTACATTTTGTGAATTTGGCCCATAAAGAGTCGTGCTCCCTAAACCTCCACCATTTTTTCATATTTGAAGTCTCAGAAATGTCAGACATACTGCTCACTCCTAATCCACATTCATCCTTTAGGAAACAAACATTCTTCCAAGAACTCCAATGATATTTATCTTTGTCAGCAGATAATCCCCAAAAGAACCTGGCAAAGTGCTTTTCCAACAGCTTGATGATACTTTTAGGAGGTGTAAGAGCTGTAAAGGTATATATAGGAAGAGATTGCAACACATGTTTTATCAGGATCATTTTTCCACCGTATGAAAACATATTGCTCTGCTATCCACCAAGTCTTTTGATAACTTTAGAAAGCATTTTTTTTCAAAATATTCGGGTCTTTTCCTACCAATGTAGATAGGACATCCAAGGTACTCAAAAGGAAAATCTCTATTCAGGAATCCAGTAGCACTTCTAATCTTATTGATTCTTGTAGGCTCTGTCCCTGCAGCAGTGAGAAAAAACATTTTTTAGCATTCATTCTTTGTCCAGAACTCTTTTCATACCTGTGTATCTGCTTCATGATCATTCTGATGGATTTGGTATTTCCACTAGTGAAGATGACGATATCATCAACATATGAGAGATGATTGATGACTGGTCCTCTAACAGGCATAAAAAATGGTAAGAAATGTTCACTGTGAATAAGGTTATTAAGTAATCTAGATAACACTTCTGCACCGATGATAAACAGAGAAGGGGACAAAGGGTCACCTTGCTTGAAACCTTGAGTGAAAGTAAAGAAACCCTTTCTAGTTCCATTCAGAATAATCGAATACCAAATATTACTGATAGTACCCATAAAAAGATTAATGACGTCCATACTGAAACCAAATTTATTTAAAACAGAGACAATAAAAGATCAAGACATTCGATCATAAGCTTTAGCCATATCTAATTTGATAACCACATTACCTCCTTTGTTTTTAGACTTAATACTTTGAACAATTTCTTGTGTCAACAGAATGTTCTCAGTAATAAGTCTACCTTTTAAGAAGCCACTTTGATTTTCAGAAATCAGGCTAAGTAAAGGATTAAGTCTCTTAGATAAGATCTTAGTAATAATTTTACATGAAAAATTACTAAGACTAATAGATCTTAAGTCAGAAAAATTAATGGTATTATCAATCTTCGGGATAAGAATTAACAAGGTATGTGTAAAGAATTTAGTTAGTTTTCCTTTATGAAATTAAAACTGTACAAATTCTATCACATCCTTTTTAATTATGTCACAACATAATTGAAAAAACTTACCTGAAAATCCGTCTGGTCCTGCTGCACTATCAGGATTCATGTCGAAAACAGCCTCCCTAATTTCATCCTCTTGAAAACATTTCGAGATGTTGATATTATACTCATAAGTAATGCATTCTGGAATAACCTCCAGGACGTTGGGATCAACTATGCTAGGAGTAAGATTAAACATATGCTCATAATGTTTGACAGCAGCCTTCCCAATCTTCTCATCACTAGATATCCATTTACCTTTCTTGTTTTTGATTCTTTGAATGCATAACCTTCTTCTTCTTTCTCTAGTGACAGAATAAAAATATTTGTTGTTAGAATCACCCTCTTCAAACCACCTAGTTTTTGCCTTCTGTTTCAGTAAAGATTCTTGCTTGCTAAGCAAGTACACATGTTCTGCATGCCCTTTATTTAACTCTTGTCTACTGTCCTCAGTTCTGTTAATGATATCCAAGTCCTCTAGATACTGAACTTTAGCCTCCCAAATTCCAGCTTGTTCATTAAACATCCCCTATTTCTTCCCTAGACCATTGTGTTAGTCTTTTTCCAAGCCTTTTGAGCCTATCTTGTAATCTCCACATGGGGTTGCCATTAATGTACTTGCTCCACTCACTTGAAACAACGTTTTTGAAATCACTGTGGGTGGTCCAAAAGTCCAAGAATTTGAAGTACTTGTAACCATTGTTTTGTCCATTATTACACTTCAGCAGAATTGGTCTAGGGTCAGACCCTGTCCTAGCCATGTGTTTCACAGTATTGCTGGAATATTTTTGAGCCCACAAATCATTTATAAAGACCCTATCCAATCTCTTCCAAATCCTTTTGCAAGGCCTCCAATTGTTACACCAAGTGTATTTAGACCCAGTATAACCAATGTCTGTCATGCCACAAGAGTCCATGCACTCCGTGAAATCAAAACTTTTGGAGTTTCTATGAGGAAGTCCTCCCAGTTTTTCTTCAGGATGCAGTATGACATTGGAGTCTCCACCTATACACCATGGCATAGTAATGATCTTATTCAGATTTTCTAAGCTATTCCAGAGTTCTTGTCTCTCAACTTTGGTACATTTAGCATATACAGCATTAACATAAAAGTTTTCACTGTTCTAATTCTTTCTAATCGTCATAGTAATATGTTGTTCATGATTTTGAATGATGGATACGATGCAGTTATCCCTCCAAAAACACCACAACTTACCATTAACATTGGTTGCGTAGTGATCAAAATCCAACAATCTTTTGTAACCTTCCACTTTGTTCATGTTGACCATAGGTTCAGAAATAGCCACCATATCAACTTTATTCTTGTAACAAGTCTTTTTAGTCTTTGAATGGCCTTTTTAGACCTCACGCCTCTGATATTCCATATGATTGCACTGATCATGGAGAGATATCTTGATTGGTATAAGTTTTAACCTTTCTATTCTTCCTTTTTTCCTTTGCATTTTTTCTATGTTGACTTCTACCCCTTGAGACTGGAGATATACCATTTTTTTCACACACCTCTTCCAGGTGTTGACGAGCTTCACTATCTCCCTGTAAGTCTTCATTATCGTCTCTTTCTCTATTGTATTCTATCTCATCCTCCTCTGTATTATCTATCATATCTTGCGAGCTGTAGCTGTGAAGCATATTTTGATTCAGATCCACCACCAAGTTTATGGCTTTCATGTTTTTTACTGTTGTCGGCACGCTGGAAGTTTGGGTGCTTTCGTGAACTATCTACAGATTATCACCTGTACCTTCTGTTTTATCCCTCTCATTATTTTTTGCTTTTTCATTGTTGGTATTCTCTTCTGCAGATTGAGATTGATACTCTCGTTCTTCTTGTTGAACTCGGTTATTGATTTTCTCACTTTCAGACTGGTCCGCTATAGGATTGGAGTCTGCTTGGTCTTTTCCTGGCAACTCCAAATTTTCTTTGTAACTTATACTAGCTTCGGCATTGATCTCGCCATTCTTAACATTGTCATCACTGTTTTTGTTCTTCCCGACTTTGACCTGTATAGTTTTCCTCTTTTTTGGTACCTCCTTCTTCTTCTTCTTCTTCTTTCTTTTAATCTTATCCAATCTCTCTTTAAGAGTGGATTTCTCATTACCATGTTCACATTTTTTCTTCTTTCTTCCTTGATCATCAGAATTCTCCACTTGCTTATTGCATTCGCTTTGTTCCTCCATTGTATCTCCCTGGTCATGTTGTTTGATTTTTCCTTCTTTATTTCCTTCGGAACTGTTATCAACAGTAATCTTTGTAGCATCTGTTTTGTCTTCCTCCATATTCTTCTTCTCTATCCTTCTACATTGAGGCAAAGAATGTCCCAGGAAATATTCTTCTTCTAAAAGACGCATTAACTTACCTATAAATCTAAAAAACTAAAGAAGAAGAAACTTCAATAACCAGCATATCACCTCCCTGGTTTCTAATGATCACATTATACTGACACAAAAATTTTAAAAAAAAGGCTCTCTTTCTCCGATAACCAAAAATTCCAATAAAATAAGAAGATACTTTATATGATTAGAGAGCATAAAGATAGTCAAAAATGAAAGAAAATAATATTTAAATTATGTAATATCTCAGTCGTATCAATTCAAAAGTCAGGTCAAAGCTTATGCAGGTACTTAAGTAGACTCTGCTCGAAGGAAGTAATGCTTGCCAGAATCATTGAGCTCTTCTAGAATATATTAACCCACTCAATTCTGTTTATGAATACACAAGAAAGTAATTAAAAACATAATGTTTAAAAAGAAGAATGATAAATCAGGTGTCTGACTAATATGATTGTACATGTCATTAACCCTGTGAAAATTACAGATATTGTAAGCACCTCATGTCATAGATGTATCCAGAAATCGAAAATTAAGATAAAATAACTTTATTGTACAGATAATGGAAAACAGACTGGGCAACTTTACTGAATATACAGACTGAGAGTAGTGAAGATGTAAGTAAGAATATAATGGAATAGCTTATGCAAGCTAAGGTAAAAAAATGCAACTTTCTATCGAGGAAAGGAAAAAATATGTGTTATATCTTAATATTTAAAATGCAGGTAGTAAGCTCACATTTATTTTGGTGGTTCGATGGGGCAGGTTGGTGTTGCATGTCGCATGACGTGAACTGATATCTATGTAAGCCAAGCTTTTTGATTGGCTTTGTTTAGAAGTTGCAGATACAGTGGAAGTCATTTCTCATCATAGGGTGAATATTGTCAATGCTTCTTCTGTATATTCCATCTCATGGTCTTCAGATTATGCAAATAACACTAAAAAATATTCCTATAAATTTGGCAAACATTTGTAAGGAACGTAATAAAATACTTAAAATGAAAAGTCATTAGACAAGGTTCATCTGTGCTTTTGTAGGAAATTGGACCGGGTCATTTGTGCGGGTCAATTCAAATTGGAAAAATTACATAAACTAGCAATCTTAAGACATTAATTACAATTTATAGCAATAGTTTTTAAAAATTACAACTAATAACAAAACTAGCAATATTTTACCTTACATTGGGAAAAACGTTTGACATTAACTCAACATTTTTACCTTCTCCCTTTTTCACGTCATATTCCAATTTCAGTTCCCTCCAACTCTTTTTTTTTTTTTCAAACTCCATTTTTTGCTCTCCGAATCTTGATAAACTCTGCATCGAACGTTTAAGGTAAGTTTATTTTTCAATTAATGCATGTTATTTTTTTCATGTAAACTCTTTTATATGTTTTATTATCTATTTTTTTTTTCAATTTTTCATTCTTCTTCTTCTTCGTCTGTTAGGGTTTGATTATTTTTTTTTCTGTTGAGTTTGTGTTGAAATCTTTAATTTTTCAATATAATGGCACAACATGCAAATCGTAGTATTTCAGTTAGTGGTAATAAATCGATGGATTTAGTTTCCGATGAACTTCCATCTTTTAGTCTTGGGTTAACTCAAGATGAAGTTTTTAACTTGGGTTCTTCTAATATCCAGCCTAAGAGAGGTGTTATCAGTGAAAGAGCGAGATTGAAGCACTGTAAAAAATCGAAAAATATTGTCGAAAAAATGAAACGGAAAGGTTTGACAAAACCTTCATCCCCAAAACCCCCAAAAATTTAAAAATCAATGAAAAAGATAAAGCCAGATGAAGAAGGTGAATGTACTAAAATTTCAAGTCCTGTTTCATCTGATTTTGAATCAGAAGAAGAGAAAGTGGAGGAGGTATGTTTCTATTTTTAAAATTTTGTATTTTCTTGAAAACATGTTCATAGGTGTATTTTATATATACAATTTATTAGGTATGTATTTATTTTTTTATTTTTTTACGATTTAAAATTTTAGTATAGATTGTGTTGTTAAGATATGAAACTGTAGCCCCTAATTATATGTATTTGTGATATTTTAGTTTTTTTTTAAGGTTGTTAAGATATGAAATTGTAGCCCCTAATTATATATATTTTTGTGAAATTGATATTTTGTATCTACTTGTTGTATACATAAAATACATATCTATATGTTTATTATAATTAGTTGTATTCTGTAAATACATAAGTGTCACTCTTTTGACATGTAAAATATACATGCTACAGTTTAGATATTTTTTTATTTTGTTTACTGTTAATATTAGTGTTTGATGTCAAGTTGTATTTTTTATTCATTTGATTTAGACAAAGTCATGTACTTCTTTTTGTTAATTTGAATGATTTTCGTCATAGTTATGTATAAATAAAATACATATGAATTTTTCTTTTTTAGATTTAATTTAAGAATAATGTAACTTTAAGCTATATTTCATAAATACATCTATGTCATTGTTTTAATATATAATTGTATTTTGTGGTGTATAGATTTTGCGTGATCAGATATACATGAAAAGAGTATTGTCAAAATTTGCTCCACATATAGGATGCCATACTGTCAATGACATTGAACATCGCATTAAGTCAACTTTAACGAAGAATCAGTATAATATCTTTTGTAATAATAGCATATTTCCTGTCTTCATGAAGAAAAAGAGTTCTGTGGTTCAAGCGCAGTTTGGAAGATGTATTATGTCGCTTAAGACTAAGGAAAGCACTGCAAATGCCATAGCAATTCGTGTGAAGGGCACAAATCTTCATTTCAGTCCTAGAGAATTTGTCGTGGTTGCTGATTTGAATTGTGTTTCAAACAAGGACGATTTTGTGTTTGATGAGGATCTTTCGAATAGACTTATTGAGGACTATTTTGGTGGTGCCAAGTATATTCAAAAAAGAGAATTATTTGCTGATTTTTCTGAAAAAATATGGGAAAAAGAAAATGATAAAAATGCCGTGAAATTTGCTAATCTCTATTTTATTCATGCATTTTTGTTGTCTGCTGTTGATACTGTAGTTATTTCACGGGTACATTTTGATTTAGTTGAGAGTGGTCGCTACAGTGATTATCCTTGGGGGTCTGCTGCATTTGAGGAATTAGCCAAGAACTTGAATAAAAAGTTGAAATCGAAAGGCAAGTTTTATATGCTACATGGAATGCCTCTGGCCATTTCAATTTGGTTGTACGAGTGTTGTTCCACTGTTCCTTGTAATGTTGCTTCAAGGGTGGACAATCAAATTCCCCGTCTTTTGAATTGGAAAATAAATGCTCCTCATCCACGATACGAATTTCTTATGGAAAGCATGTTTACTGATGCAGATGTCAAGGTCAGTTTCGTTTATATCTTTTCTTCTTTGTGTTATTATTTGTAAATGCGTTACTATTTATGCATATGTTTATATACAAAATATAATTTGTCAATGCTTATGCATGTATGTAAAGGTTAAATATTTTGTAATGTAAGTGATTTATGTTCCAACTGTCATTGGTGTTACCATCTAAAAATAAATTTTGATGAGGATGCAATATAAATTGTAGGTTTCTTTTAAGAATATTGAGCCAACACGAAAGGAGATTTCATGCTTTCGGATACCCAAGAAGGTTGTTCCTGCAGGTGTAAGTCACAAAGATGCTGAGGTTAATTCGGATGATGATTTTCAGGATCCGCCACATTCAAAAAAAATTCAATCACCCAAAAAAAATATCATGGTGATTCATCATCTTCACCTGTCAAGAAAAAGTTGAAGCAACAACATAAAGGTTTGGATGAGCAGACACCAAAAAGGACCCCTCCACCTCGTGCTGCAAAGAAGCTTTCTGTCAGGACTCCAATTTTTATGCCGATTCAACAAAAAGAAAAAGTAGATTCAAAGAGGAAGGACATAAACCGGTCAGCAAGCAAGAAATCTATTCCGATTCAGTCACCTAATTCGTTTTTGTGCAGTTCTGAAAATGAAGATGATTTTGTTTCAAAGAAAGTGTTTCACAAGTTTCGCAATGAGGTAATTTGTGTTTAAGTTTTGAATTTCTTTGTTTTCATACATAATTTTTTTTTATTTTGAAGCAGGTTCTTCAAGAGATGATATCCATCCTTGGCCTAGTATCAACAAGATGTGATGAGATAATGAATGCTATAAGTGAGATCAAGGTACAATAATTTAAAAAAATATTTTGACTGTTGAATACATATACAATATATGTATTTTATAATTTATGATATACATATATAAAAAACAGTGTCCTTTTATTTATGGATAATAGGTATTTTTTTCTAAATGCTAATATGTATATTCATATATACATATGAATATACAGTTGTATTATGTAATTTTTTAAATCGTATATACACATGAATATACAGTTGGTAATATATATTTTTATAAATGCTAATATGTATATTTATATATACATATGAATATACAGTTGGTAATATGTATAACACATGATGTGTTAAATACATATTCTGCATATACAGTTGTGTTTGAATAAATACATGTGCAATATATACTGTATTTTTACATTTTTATTATGTATTTTTCCAAATTATGGTATGTATAATCATATATACATAGACTGGGCGATTATAAATAGTTAGTTTAATATTGTTCTTGCTATTTTTTAATATTTTTTAAAATTGAAGAAAAAATATAAGGACAATCAAGTTGACAATCCATCCATGGGTGAAGCTGACAAGACTACACCACACCATGAATTCACTTCAAATTTTGTGCATGATCTTTCTAAGAATTCTAAAAGCACATTGGTAAGTTAATTGCTTACATTCATATGTATTTTATTTATACAATGTGAATTTATGTTTACATATAAGAATTATACATGTGCTACAGGTTACTGAAGATATCAACGGGAATCAAAGCGCTAATTTGATGGAGGTGAATAATGCGGATAAAGATGATGTTCTGGTAAATAGTTTATTTTATTTCTTTAATTCTATTTATATAGTAGAATAATAATATTTAATACGCTTGACTTTATCGTTTATGAAAGAATAAAACTGATATTGATCAGCATGAAGCAAGAGATATATGTGAATCATCGGTATGATGAATATATTTATGATATTTTTTAGTTATAGACATCTGGTGTTGTTATTTAATTTGTATTAACATGATTTGTATAACACAAAATTGGTTGATGATAATATCGGCGAAGCACATATATTAGATTCTCAGTTCTCATTTTCAGATGAGGTGCTCAGAAGCATTAATCTTGATTTCATAAAATTCAATTTGGGAGTTGAAGATGAGTCTATGGTATTTGCATTCTACGTCTTCATTTATTTTTATAAGGTTTCAGATTAATAAAATATTTCTATATTTATATAGAACACAGGAGGTGCTGCAGAAATGACTGTGAATACATCAGCAGAAGATGAGTCCAAGGTATACTGAAAATGTGTATTGTCTGCGTTTATTTCTTTTGCTTTAAATTAATTTTAACAAGAATTTTACATTTATTTATACAAAACACAAATTATCCTTCACAAATGGATGAAAATAAATCAACAAAAGATCAGTTTAATGTAGCATTGTCTGCATTTGATTATTTTGGTACCTTGCAACATTATAACATTTCTATACACTTTATATAGAACAATGAATGTGATGCTGAAAAGATTGTAGACACATCAGAAGATTATCAGGCAGAAATGAATGAAAATAAATCACCAAAAAATTATTCAAAGGTAGCATTCTCTGCTTTTATTTATTTTGCTAATGTTGCAACATTATAACATATTTATATATTATATACATGATAAAGAATATGATGCTGAAAGAATTTTAAATTCAGTAGAATTTAATATGGATAACTCAAAGTTAAATCAACAAAATCAGTCTTCGATCCACATTTATGTAGCATTAACTGAAGAAAGAAAAGCTGAACAAAATTTTTCAGACTCGCAAGTCACTATTCCTGATGAGCTTTTACCGAGTCTTAATGCATATTTGAATCAAGAAAGAAGTATAATTGTACATCCATTGGCAAACAAAGTACAAGAAACGCCCATGCATGTATCAAGGATTAAGCGACCATCTAGATTCAAAGAGTCACCATTCACAATGAATTTTGGTTCAGCAGCTGGTAAGTACACTAACATATTAAATATTATTAACAAATTTCTTTATTTTATATATTTTAAAAATAGTAATTTCTTGTTATTTTTTAATGGCTAAGAAATATGACACGTAACCTGTAAATATGCACCACTACATTAGTGACACTTTTTTGACATGATAAACTTTAGATATCTCTTTGTTTTGATTACTACTAAGATTTGTATTTAATGTTATGTTGTTTTTGTTATTCATTAGATTTTGATTATGACAAGTATGTTAATTAGAATAATTCTGAACAATTAAAATAAATAATTTTTATGTTAGTTAGGAATCATGTTTATATTTTGTTGTTCGATAACTTCAATATGTATAACTGATGTACTCATAATACAGATATGCTACAATTATGTATACATTTTTATACTGTAATTTTTAGATGTATTATATTAATACATTCATTTCATTATTATGTAATATCACTGCACAAAAGAGGAGTGCAAAATATTCAATCAGAAACATCCATTCGTATCTCATCCGATTAATGATATAGAAGGCACTAAGGTTACCAACAAGTTTTTGAAGTAGTTGTCTGTGGATGTTCTTAAATTTCATGCAAAAAGGTATATAGGTTAGCACCTAATTGTAATAATATTTACATATAAATTTTTGTTAATGATGAATCATTATGTTTAATAACTGAACAGAAGCAACAAGCAAGAACATTATAAGAAGGGAAAGTCCAAAATATCAGTAATCAATTTTGAAATTTTAGCTATGGAAAACAAGAAATGATTCTACATTATGGGTACTCCTGGACAATCATGGTTTGATGAGGTAAGTGTTCTGCTAATAAGTGAAAAAGTTTTATATTTGAAATGAATTTTTTTTAATTGTTACATATGTATATTCGCAAATACATATGTAAGTGTTTGTTATGATGAAGTTGAAAATTTATATTTATATATATATGCTTTTATTCAATATGCTCTGATATATGTATATTATATATGCATATGTAGTGTTACCTGCTAGGAGTTTTAATTTCATTATTTACTTTTAAATATGTTTTTTGTCATAATGCAGCATATTGATGTATGCTTCTACTATCTGTGAAAAAAATCTAAGTATGATCCGAATACTTCATACAAGTACAGCACTGTAGACTGCAATTTCATGAATATTATAAATAGTGTGCTAGCTGTGTATAGAATTGATGATGCATCTCTTAATACTGGTGGAAAGGAATACCATCTGAATGAGTACATAAATGGATTCTGCATGCATGGTACAGTGCCTTGGCATACGGTTGATCATATTTTCATTCCTATCAACGTTAAGGCCAAACATCATTGGGTTCTTGCGGTTATATCTTTTAATGATAGATGCATTTATGTATATGATTCTTTGTCGTCTATTGGTCATGATGCTGGGGTACTTGCTGAAGTTGAAAAGTTAGCTGAGGTTATACCTATATGTCTCGTTGCATGTAAATTTTACGAGAAAAAGGATATTGATACTGCTAATCATCCAAATTACAAATCCTACGATAAGATGAATCTATTTGATGTTTATGTTGTGGAGGATTTGCCTCAACAACCAAGTGGCAGCTTGTAAGTATTCATATACATATCAATTGTATATATACATATATATTATTTTTATAGAATAAATTCTTATTTCTTTATATATGTATTTGTAGAGATTGTGGTTTATATATGGTGACATATGTCGAGTGTCTCACCTTTGGAGATCTTGTTTCACCCGTTGATTTTGATCCAGATCTGATTCGTACGAGATATGCTTCAATTTTGTGGAATTATGGTATGAAGAAAGAAGAAGAGAATGCATAAAGTGATGATGAAGCACCAATGAGACCTCCTCGTGAAATTGATTTAATAGAAGATACTGAAGTGCATGAAATTTGATGTTTCTTTTTATTTTGCTGTAGTTTACATTATTTAACATTAGCCGGACAAACAAGTTGTTGAATATTTCTTATTTTTCATCAGTAACTTTTAATGTTCTTAGATGATATACTATTGGTTCTTGGTTGTTATGTTACAGTTTAATGTTCTACATATATATTTATGTTCTACATATTTTTTTTATTTCTTGTTAATGTGTAACTTTAATGTTCTACATATATATTTAATTTTTCGTATTTATTTATGAATAATTCATATCATCAATCCTTTACATATATATTTATGAATAATAAGTAAGTTAACTTATTATTAGTTTTTATATATGTTCATACGTACTTAAAAGAGTATAATATGTATTTTTCAGATTTATGTTTAGCTTAAAGTATCTGCATATAATATCACCAATTTAACAATGATAACTACAATAACATGAAAAATATTTATCAACATTGAAAATCACATATATTTTTCATTAATAAAAAAAATCATCAATTGTTTATTCACTTAATACGTCAATCAAGTTATCATTTGTTGTATTTCCTACATGAACGCCTATTGTGACCTTTTAATCCACATAAACTACAATAATTTTTGCTCTTCTTTTCATACATATCTCGTCCGAATTTTTCACGCTCCTTCTTCGGAGGTCTTCCAGGGGGGCGATTGTATTTCGGGGGCAGAACTACCTCATCCATAATTTTCTTTGAAATCACTCAGTCATCTTTGTGTGGTAGAGGATAAATTGGAAGATCATATGTTCTCAAGACACTTTTTGGTTTGTATAGATTAGAGCAAAATGGTCCCGTCTTGAAATTCTTGTTATCAAGAACTGCACAAGCATGAACACACGATATCTCATCCAATTGAAATGCATTGCAAGAACATTTTTTTTTCTTAAGACAAACAATAAAATGTTTCTCCTTGTCGTGGACTGTATAGATGTACTCTGATGAAGGCATAACCTAAAATTATTAAAAAACAAACTAATTAGTAAAATAAAATTCATCTCAACATATGTATATTGCAAGTCTGCAAAATATGTATTTCTTTAATGCATATGTATTTTTATTACAAAATATATTTTCCTTAATTTATTATTTGAAAAAGAAATATAGTTCATACAAAAAATGAAAATACTATTATATATATAAAATGATTACAAAAATTTAATCATACCTTCATACGTGTACATTTCGCTTCATTCTGTTGAAGAATTTCTTAAAATTTACCAATAAGATCCGTAAAAGTATACAACGTCTGCTGTCTGTTTTCACAGTTTCATCTTCCAAACATCAATCTAACTTCCTCCAGAAAATCATATATTGGTAGTTCTCTAGTTGATACCAGCGCAACATTAATGGACTCGACAATGTTTGAAGTCAAAGTCCATCCTCTATGAACGGATGCATACGATCTAACCCACTTATCGTAATCATCCAATTCCAAGTAATTCTTCACTCTAGCATCAACTGCCTCCACTTTCTCCATTAACATGTGAAATTCAGTCTTTAAATATGATTTTTTCATGGTATAGAAGTCATCTGATAATGCATCATGTGATTTACGATTTTTTTTTCACATTTCCCCATAGATGCCTCATACATGCATAATGTGGTACCTCATTATACACGTCACTGATAGCTTTGATGATGCTTGCATTACGATCAGAAACGACACACATATCTTTTCTTTCACCGTATGCTTCCTTCAGATTCTCGAAAAACCACCCCAAGATGCATCATTTTCAGAATCAAGTACATCATAAGCCAAAGGAAATATATGTCCTGCATGTTGAAAAAAAAAACAAAGTACAAATAATTTTTTTAAAATATAATAATGCATATGTATATTATAAATACATACATACAGCTGGAAACATATGTGAAGTGAAATACTTAACTTTCAGTGCACAAATAGAACTACTGCATATGTAAATTATGCACATGTATATTATAAATACATACATACACCTGAAAACATTTGTGAAGTAAAATACTTAAGTTCCAGTACACAAACAAAACTACTGCACATGTATATTTTCAAATACAACTGACACTGATCACATAAACATAATACATATGTGTATATTATAAATAGATCCAGCTGAAAATATATTTGAAGTCAAATACTTATCTAATATATCTTACTAGCTCCATCCATGGTACACGTAGCTACGAAAGTGCCAGTATAAAGTTCCCTGAGATGACTTGCATCAACTACTATGATAGGTCTACAATGATCAAAACCTTGGATGAATGCAGTTAGTGCTACAAATATATATAAAAACTCATTGTCTGCATTCTTTTTCATTCTTATATGTGAACCTGGATAACTGGTGTTCAACACATGTATGTATGCAGGTAGTTTTTCGTACGATGCTGATGGTTTTCCTCTTAAATCTTCAAGTGCTTGTTCCTTAGCTCGCCAACACATAATATATGTTAAATCCATACACATGTCTTCCTTCATGTCACTTTTGATATCAGATGGACTGTATTTCCGCTTGTGACATTTAAACTTGGATTTGACTATACCACCAATCAACTTACTAGTAGCATGCAATTTAGGATAAATCTTATCTTTGACCGGACAGGTATGTTCAGGTAAAAATTCTCTTACATAAAACATTGTAGACTCGCCGATAGCAGATGCACGGAATAAAAATTCACAATTTTTGAATCTGCACAATAATGTGTAACTGCAAATAAAAACAAATATATATGCTCAAATACAATTAACACATATTGAAAAAAAAATTCACAATAAACTTACCAGGTTTTACTAGATCTTGCAAATAGTGATTGAAACTTCTCTCAAATTGTATAATCTTTCATTACCGATTTTAATACACTTTTCAAGATATAAACTTGATCAACCTCAATATGTTTGTGATGTGGGTCTGAGATAATAACTCCAGTTGTATCCACTTCAAAAGCATCCAAACATTGATTTGAAGCAGGAACAATTAGCGCTCTTTCAGTACTTGTATTTACCAAGTTACTATCAGTGACAGACATCTTCATAGGTTCGCCAGTACACAACGATGAACATACCAATGTGCTGAAATTTTCCTTGTCAGAAACACTTACATACAAAGGCAAAATACTAATATCCTTCAATTCTTTTTTCTGCATAATATATACCTTCAAACCTATGTCATTACGTATACATATTTGCCCTGCACTATCTGTTAATTGATACTCGATTTGAATACTTTTGTACGTCAAATCAACATCAATGTGAGTAGCCAGTACTGTGTAAAGTTGGCCATACGTAGCGTTTATACTCAACAATATCGCATCACTGGTGTAATCTTCATATTGTTGTTCATATGTCCATCTACCAGAGTGTTTAATAAGAACAACTATACTTCCCATTGTCAATCTCCAGAAATTACAAAGCAATAAAAATATTACTAAATATGAAATAAGTACTATAACACCAACTACGACTAAAATTAATATACAATTTAAAATTTTTTCAAACATACGACTGCTTCAAAAATACAGGTATTTCTTCAGCAAATTTCGCATTATATTTTACTTAACCCACAAATAAAAATTAAGTTGTTGATAAATATCTGTATTTGTACCTTTATATTTTTACTATTTTCTTCAAGACGTTATTCGATCAGCATAACAAAAAAAATTGAAGAAAAACGTTCTTCAATTTGAATGAGTATTTTGGATTTGAATTGCAAAGCTGATTATGGAAACCATTTTTGAATTTGAATTTGAAGATGTAATTTAACGTTTGTGGTAACAATAGAGTTTTAAAAGGTTAAGAAATATGTCAAATTAAATGTTTCTTTACCATATTAAACTGAAACAGATTGGAGTATATATTAGGAACACAATCTTTAATTGTATATGTATTTAACTGGCAACAATTTATTCAAATACAAAATACATACTGCTATTTTTTGTAACTTTGAAACGGTTGCTATAAAACTTACAATTAAGGCTTTATAGTTGCTATTTCTGAAATTTTCCCATCCGAATTCATATTAAGAGAGAAATAATATATAATTATTTATATATTTATCTTATTAATAAAAAGGAAGAGACACAACTATTTGAACAATTGTGTCCCGTTAGAATTATAAATAGTTTCTTTACCAAAAATAAACACGCTTCTCTTCAAAAAGAAAAATAAAAGTTTCTTCCTTCGATCAAACAAGAAGGAAAAAAAAAACTTCCTCTCAAAAGCGCTCTTTGAAGAATATCTAGAGAACAATATCTTCCGGGAAAGAATTGAAATAATCTTCTGCAAGAAGGTACGATTCACAGACTGTGGCTATTTCGATGTAGTTCGTATTTATATACATGTGATTGCACTAATTGACTAGTGAATGGATTCAATAATCCCGCAGACTAAGTGTTTGATTAGAGTCATTAGTTTTGTCGCACAAATGGCTAATGCACAATAAATATCTATCTAGTGTTGTTTTGCCCAAATTGTGAAGTTTTGAACTAATGCTTTATAGCCCAACTCACTGTTGTATCAAAATATCGAAGACAAGCTGTCATTGGCTATGTTTAGAGGTTGTTCCAAGATTTTCTTAGTTGTGAGGTAAAAGTATTTTCATTAATATGCATATTTTAGTTTTCTCTAAATCTCTACTGCGTACATTCTCAATATTAGGTTATCTTTAGAGGTAGCAGTTGGAGATTTAGCGTTATTGTTTAGTATGTTTAACTCAAAAACATAACCTTAATGTTATCTGTTCAATTTGCAGGTCTTGTTTAAATGAAAAACAGTGGGTGCACCACTTAATAACGTTGCTTATAAGCTAGATTCGCTTATTCTCAAACTGTATATGTTTGTCTTACTACATTATATTCTACAACTCATGAATTAAAAGTTCTCACAATATCAAGGTCTATTTGACCTGAATTATTAACTGGAGAGCAGTTTATGCAAGTAAAATTTCATGATTCTTAAGAAATACGACTAGGTCTTTGAGGATATTGCGTTTATTAGGGAAGGTATGTGAAGTAACAAAGTGGTATCACTTTGTTACTTGACATACCTTCCCTAATGAACACAATATCCATATACACCTACTCGTCTTACTTACGAATAATGAAAATTTACATGCATAAACTGCTCTCCAATTAATAATTCGGGTCACTTAGACCTTGTAGTTCAGAGAATTCTTAATTCATTAGTCTTAGGTCATAAAGCAGCAAGAAAAACATTATAAACATATGTAGTTTGTATTGACAGATATAACATATAGGCAGCGTTGTCAAGTGGTTCATCCACTGTCTTTCATTTAAACAAGATAAGCAAACTGAACCAATAACATTAAAGCTTATATTTCTGAGGCAAACATACTAGAGAAAGCTCTAAGTGCAACCTCCAAAGACAATCAATCATTAAAAAAATCCACCTCTCGAATCTGATATCAAAAACATTTGTGTGTGGCGATATCGACGGTGACGATGGCGGTGATGGTAACAGTTTATTTTGGTTCCTGTTTGAAACATCGTCATTAGATTCTCTAAACCGTCTATGAAAAATCCAAAAATTTAAATCTTTTCCTTTTTTTATCATACAACTCAAATCATGAATTTGTTTATCTTGATAAGAAACGGTGGAGAAACTGAAAAAGAATCAATCAAACAAGAATCGAAAGATCCAAAAAGAGCAACAAAGTAGAGAACGGAAAAATTCTACTCACTCCGTTTCATATTAGTTGGTACACCCATTAACAAAATGATAATTAGGGATTTATTTTACCAAATTAATCTCATTAATTAAACTTTAAAAATATAAATTTAAGCAAATACACTTTGTTTAATTATTTAATGTTAAGAATAATATTAAAAAACATAATAAAAAAACTCTTAATTTTATTAAAGAAACAACTAAATTAAAATAAATATTTTTAGAATGAAAATCAACTAAAACAAAATGTAGGGAATCTGCTCCCCCCTCTTTCTGTACAGGGGAAATGTTGAAAGAAAGGAAAAGGAGAAAGCGAAAGGGAAACAATCCAAGAGAAAACACAAACCAACACAAAAATTGATACTTTCAAGAAAAACTAAAAAAACATGAAAGCGTTACTCGAAGACAAATAATATTTTAAATTATGGGGATTTAGGGTAGATTTACTTGGTTTAATTTGGTCTGGAAATTTAAAATTTTTATTTATTTATTATATTTCAATAAAATTTATAACAAATCATTAAATCTCATTTCTCACTTTATCCTTACAAAGTAATAGAACCAGTACAAGAAAAAATGGACATATGAATAAATGTATCAAACAAGTAAGTAAGAAAAAACATGAATGTCATAATTAGTAGTAACATTTTCAAATGACAATTTGATAGATTTCCTTGTCAATTACATATCTAAATAAAACCTTTAAAAAAAATCAAAACACATACAATTAATATCACTAATATATAAAGCTTCATTATATTTGATTTGTTATTATCCAGCTTGATAAATACAGAAACACCTAACATCATGTAGGGACTAGAATTAAGGAATTTTGTTTGAATGATAAGAGCAATAACTGTGCAATTAGTTTAGTGGAAGAACATTAATATGCATAAGAAAATTTTCTTGTTTTATATATTTATTGTTGAAATAATATCTCGTTCTGACTTGAAGTGGGCGGCCAGAGTCTTGGCGTCGGAGGGTCGAACTAATAATGTGAAATGGTCCAGCGTCAGGGAAACTAAGAGTGCCTACTTCTCGAACGAGGCCAGAGTGTGGTTACAATTGGTGTCTCCGAGAATTCATCCTTTGGGAAATATTACGAACGTGGCTTTCATCAGGCTATAGTGGTAGCGTGTGCTCTTGCGGGGATCAAGGTGAATGTGGAGGAGCATATTGTGGATGAGTCAGGGTACTTCTATGCTTGGGTGAGGTCGGCGAGAGATTTTTTCCTGTTTTCCTTGGTCATCACACTATGCGATAGGGTGGACGTGCCACAAGAGATACAAGACTCTATGGACGAGTGCTATGTGGCTTACAACCCGTTAAGGGGTATGGGCATACGAGGAGGAAGCGAGAAAAAGAGAAAAATATGGGGAAAAGGGGAGAGTATCCGGGCAGGGGGTAAGGAGTCAGGTACCCCTTCTACTCAAGATCCCGCATCTTTTGGTGGTTGGGAGACTGACCTACTACCGTTTAGGGCTACCTAGAGAGGTCTCAGCTTCCCAGCACGTCGAGCTCGACTGCGCTAGTGGACCCGATCTATGCTTACACTGAGTTTCAAAGGGAGCTAAATAAGGAGAAGAAGAAAAGTCGCACCCAAAACCACATGCTCGTGAGGATGTGGAAGGTTGTGCAGGTTATGTTTGCGGGCTCCTCCCCTACTAAGAAGCTCCCGAAGATGATTGAGAAGGATATTCTCCTTCCTCCTTGGGATGGATGAGGAGGGTTAGATACCTCGAGCTTTGGAGATAGTGCCACCAACTAGATGCCCCCCGTCCCATTTGGGGCATGTAACAAATAAGTACTCCTTTTATTTTTCTAGTATTTTGAAGACATTTTTCATACCCGCATTTCTAAAAACAATCATTTTAGCTTATATTGCATGTCAGAATTGATTTTTATCTTTACACATCACGAATACAAGGTTTCTGTGCAACACTTGCAAAATCACAAAATAGGGGAACTCTTAGCAACTAACTACCCAAAGTTTCTATTGCGATTAATCTTACCACTTCAATAGTAAAAGCAACTACTACAGTGGTAACCCCTAGTGGTCCCGCTTTTCCATTTTTGCTAACTGTTTTTAGGCCTTTTCTCACCCTACACCATTCCCCTAAACACTATTTCAGTTTCTAACTCTCATGTCCCATAGTATTCAAGGTCTAGAGTGATTATATTGTGATAGAACTATTGTTAATGCAACTAAATCCTCAACTTGATTAATTCTAATACATTCTTGCCTTTCTTTCCTCTCAATCATGACATCCCACATTATCTTTCTCATAAAACAGAAAGACACCTAGGTAGTTCACTCAGATTCGGATAGAAATCAAGGAATACTCCAAATCACAAAAAGATGAGGGATGCCTCGAGTTGAAAAAATAAGGACACACCTTGAGATCCCAATGATCCCCACAATTCTCAGGTCCTCTGGCCATACAACATACAAATAAACATACATAATAAAACTATCATACTTTAGAAGTTTGATAATCCAACAACTCAATAGCAGTATGACTAAACAATAAAAACCCATATAAGTAACATACAACGCATTTTATCATACCAAAATAAAATATTTAAAGCACCATTACTTTAATACAATACCAAACAGATTTTGCAACATAACAATTAAACACCTAAATTTCTTATTGACCTTTGCTGGTTGGAATACTCTGCTCTAACCTTTCAACTGTTAGAGAGATAGTAATTGGGATCAACTAGTCTCAATCTTGATGGTTGAGATACCAATTGTAATATGTTAGATACCAATTGGACTCAACTCAGATAAAAGAAATTGAAATAGCATGATACGAGATAAAAAGTGAAATAGTTTTCTAGATGACTTGTAGCCTCCTATAGATTTGATACAGATATCAACACACTAATCCGTAAGAATCTACTTAACATTTACTCTTGTATTGAGAGATCGGTTATCTGGGCTCTAATACCATCTTGTCACGATTCAAACCACAGATCGTATGGGCACCTACCGAACATCTGCCCCAAATAGGAGAATCCTTAGTAACCAACTATTTATTTGGTATGGAAGCTTAAACAATTCATTTTTCAACAACATAATTCAGTCAAATCATACACAATAACTCTGTTCTAATATATTTGGTAAGTGAAGGTAATTTGGAATATAATAAATAGTGAATTCCAGAAACTAGACTAAATTAGTATAAGAGCACTAGATAAGGAACAAGAGAACCATGACACAATATTCATACAGAATAGATAGGACATTGTCATCGCTACTATACAAATTCCAACTGACATGCACCATGGCTATATCTCCGATTGAAGATATAGCAAGTGTAGCATCAGTACAACAATATGTATTGTAGGCGTCATCGATTTACAAGGGCTAGAAATAAATAACATTAATAACAAATAGGAAGATATCATAACATGAAGTAAGGTTCCAGTTTTTAATCAAAAGTTATGAATACATTAACCCCACATCTGTAACATCTATGCGACCTACCTGCCATTTAATATTTTCATATATCTTTGTCCTTTGACCACACACTCTAACTTACATATTTTACCCTTCACTAACTCATTATCTAAGATTCTACAATCCCTCACTCATACTAGATATGATCTTTTTGATAATTCATTTTTACAATGTACTATAGGGTTTACCATCACGAATGCTTGGTATTCTAACAACTCTGTGGGGAGGGGAAATACCGTACAATACGTTCTCACAATGACACACTTAGAATAGTTACATTAAACTTGAATTAAGATATGTCTTGAATTCATGGTGTGCTACAATATTTCATCTACACTACCAACAGACTGATCCACTTAATAAACCAACAACAATATACAAACATAATAGAATGTCAAGGCATATGAATGAATGCATGTATGTAGGATGTGTGCACCATCAGTTTCTCTCTCCTACCTCATCACATCGTTATCCATATCATGAATATCATGATCAATAACAATATCACCATCATCAATATTAACTCATCAATAACCACATTATGATTTCAATAACAATGTCATCATCATCATCAACAACATCCTTATCATCTCCCTTCTATGACATCAAAGTGTATGAATGTACAATGTAATCAATAATCACAAGCATTGCCTAAATTAAACACAATCACTATTTCAAACATGAAATCATAAAGACATCAGTCTTAGTTCCATACATATCGATAGGTACATGTATTATTATAATCATTATGCTACACCCCTTACAAGATCATGGAAATTTCACCTAGGTGTTGTGACTAATATTCATTATCCACAACTCTCATTTATGTTTCTGATACAACTTTAAAATTTCTTTCTAAATATTTATGTTGAGATATTGATCATACTCGACCTTAATAGCCTTTCCCTTTTTATTCTATGACCATTATCAACTATCTATCATGCTATGTGTTGTATGAATTACTTACTGCAAGGACTTGATTCTATGATTTTTTTTCTTTTTATGTTTTCTGACCACTTCATCTCTTTTCATGGTTACTTCGTAATATTTATGGGTGTGAAAATGGTTGTCATGGTTCCTAATGCAATTCGAAATAATTTGTGCGAGTTTGTGGCTTATAGAGATTCAAAAGTTTTTATAGTTGACTCCAATCAACATTTGTTGTTCTGTGTGTTAGATGGCAAAACAGACTATGGCAGTAGATTCAGAACATCAATTTTGAGTTGGTAGCATGGTTGGTTCGATTTTATGGCTTTTGAATCTCATTTTGACCTTTCGTTTGGAACATGTGAAATTGGGTCTCGGGGGTCAATTTTGGAAAAACAACCTCTTTTTAAAAATTAAATATCTCCATTGAGTATGCAATATTGAATTTATTCTAGTAGCATATTTTGTTTGCCTTTACGAGATTCTAAACAAATTTCGAGGGCTTGATCCACAACTTTATACTTTTAGTAAAGATGTTGATAAAACATTAATCTGGTGCAGCCGCTTTAGCAGCCATGGGACCTCTAAAGCAGTAGCCACTTTAGCAGCCCAGGCACCGCTAAGGCGGAGGCCCATCTGGTAGACCAAGTACCGCTAAAGCATATCTTGACTGCCTAGCGGTAAAAGACCACTTTAGCGATCTACCCTTTTTGGGGCTAAATCGCTTTAGAGGTTGACTCGTACTAAATCGGTGATCGCTTTAGCACACTAGGACAGTATAAAAAAGGCTTTCTCAATTTTTCTTCCATTTTTGAGACTTTGAGTTTCGGATTAAGAGGGTTTTGGATGATATCTTCCATTTTTTAGCTTGAGTAAGCTCCAAATTACTATTTTAATTATTTTAGTTTGATTTTTGTCATCTAAAACTCGTTATATCGTGATTTCAAAAGTGGAATTAGGAGATTTTGGCCCGAAAGGCCTAAAGTGATTTTTCTTTAATTTAAACCTCGTGTCTAACCTATTTTAACTTGGGTTTTCTTCTATGGCTTCCTTTTATCATGGGTAAGGTGTTTATAAACTAAAATTATAGTTTTACCTTTTCATTTTGAAAAACTATTTCGGAGGTCCATTTGACCTCGATTTAAAAATAGGCAATATGGGTATCATTGGCTTACTTTTGATGTATAGATTTTATATTTATATATTTTAGTTGATTAAAGGTTATTCGAGAAGGAAAAGCTCTGCGTGAAGAGTTTTAGGTTTTGATTTTTCATCATGAGGTAGGTTATGGCTTAACTTTCTTTTGACTAGCTAGGTAGTTAATATTTACATAAAAGCATACTATGGGAATGGGTAACAATTATGGAAATAATATTATAGCAGTTGCATGCCCGTATGGGGTCTTATATTATTGTTGTTGGTGATTTAAGATGATATTTACTGCACGTGGCCCGTGTAGGGGACTTATTTGATATTATTAGCCTTTTGTATGCATTTAGTTGCCCTTTTAAGGATAGAAATGCCTAAGTTGGGGTTAATGTAATATTATTGATGCCTTGAATTTTTCACTCTAATGGTACATTGTTTATACGAAATCATGGTTGGTTGATACACTGAGTGAATTCTGAGCTCACGTGTATATGTGTTGAATGGATTTTGAGATCTTCATTCTGGTTTGATTATGAGTGTTACATCCTAATATCATACATACATTCATGAGATATTGGTACCATTATGAAAACACTAATTTTGACAAAAATGAGACATTTTTACAAAACCCTCCGTCGTAGCCCACGAGTCGGAGCGGAGATTGGATATTGAGATTGGATTGAGTATTGAGATAGTATATAAGTTGTGAACTCCCTCATGGGTCCTACCTACTCGCTGAGGCTTATTAGGTGTATACTGAGGTTATGTAATAACTGAAATCACATCACATCATTATTGCATTTCATACATTATGCATCTTCAATGTTGCTTAATTCGATGCATATCTTTTTATGTAACTATTTTCTTACTTATGTGTTATATACATAACTATTAGTGGAGACAGTGTGAGCTACTATTAGGGACATTTTCTGATTGCAGGTGATGTGTTGATAGTATGTATTTATGTATTATATTTTCTACTTTGCACCTACTGAGTACAAGTGAAATGTACTCAACCCTACTATGCCTTTTTATGTATCTCTAAGTACAAATGCATCGCATAACAGCTGAGTTTGTGTGGTGATTTAGACATGGTATTGGTCGCTCTACGCCTTCCGAGATGAGCTTTGACCTCCTCCTATATAGTTTATGTCTAATTTTGTATTCAGAGTCAGACTTGCGGGTTTTTGTTTTAGATTTTCTGTTGTATTTTTAGATTCTAAGTTGTCTTTAGATTGTTCTTACATTGTGACACTAGGTTTTGGGATAGTTAGTGGATTTATTATTATTCAGACTTCCGCTAATATTGTGCATGTATAATTTGACTTTTTTTTAGAAGTCTTGTCTTGGGATTTATGCGATGATTTTCTATTATATATTAGTTTGGGTGATTCACTTACTGTTCAAGGCTTATCCATTATAAGTATCATCATGACCTGAGTTTTTGGAGCATGACGAATTGGTATCAGAGCGTCCAAGTTCATTGGTCTTATCAGTGTAAGAACAAGGCGTCTAGTATAGTCTAATAAATCGATACGTAGACATTTGTATCTATCTTCAAAAGGTTATAAGATATCATTAGGAAATTTCCCTTATTTTGTCCTTATCGTGCGAGTTTTTTGATATCCTATATTCTAAATTAAGTTCCACTTTTTCCTACGTAGACGGTGTAGACTAGATCTCATAAGGCTATGATGTTGAGTTAGAATCCAAGGAGGGAGCCTTGTCCAGGGACGAGGCAGGGGTCGCGGAAGGGCTCGAGGTAGAGGACGGACACGGGGATCTACCCCTTCAAGAGGTAGTACTGGGGGGATCTCCCCTGATCTTGAGGTTGAGTATGCTAAAGATATGGGTCCTATTCCAGTTCCATAGTGTACTACTACCCCAATCTTTGAGGGTTTATTGATTTGTTTGTTGACTCATTTGGAGAATGCTCTTTTGAGTGCACCTGGTATTCCTCCAACTTCGAGTGTTGTACCTTCATCTGTGCTAGAGACTGCTTATGGTATTCCTCCAATTTTGAGTGTGGTTTCTTCATTGATATCGATATCTACTTATGGTATTTTGCAAGCTTCGAGGGTTGTTTATTCTCCTGTGCTAGTATCCGAGTATGGTATTTCGGGTTCATCCTTCATTTATATTACATCCTCAGGTAGAATCAATGTCGGCCATATTTACTATGCCTCTTATTGCTTTGGGTATTGTTATGTCTATTGAAGATCAAAAGAGGTTTGAGAGATTTACTCACTTGGGTCCGCCCACATTTTGTGGTGCTGTGGGTGAGGATGCCTATGAGTTATTGATTGATTATCAATAGAAGTTTTATAACCTTGGATCACTTGAGTCATATAGAGTTTCTTACACTACTACCAGCTGAGAGATATAGCTAGAGATTGGTGGAGGTCACTTGTTAGTTGCAGATCTCATAGTTTGTTAGAGATAACTTAGGATCAGTTTGTTGAGGCCTTTTTGGATAAGTTTATGTCATACAATTTGAGGGATAAGATGAGAGACGAGTTTAATCACCCGAAGTAGGGCTTCATGACTATTGCTGAGTATATGGTACATTTCTATGCCTTGTCTAGATGTTATATTATTAGTATTGTCGCCGAGTCTGAAAAGATTTAGAAGTTCATAAAGGTATTGGATACTACTTTTTAATTGGATACTACTTTTTAATTGGCTACTACCTAGATGGTGGTGTCAAAGGCGTTATTTCAGAGTGTGGTGGATTATATGAAAATGACTGAGATTATTCTTCGATCTACGCAAGGAGATTCCAAGAGGGTACACTATTAGGGCGAGTTCAGTGGACATACCCCTGGAGGCACATCTTTTAGAGGTTTCGGTATGTACTATGGTAGACTAGTGCTGGCAGCTTTATAGGGTTCAGGTAGTAGGTCTTCTGGTTCAGCGACTTTGGGTAGTCGGCCGTTATACCAAGGTGGTTGTTCTAGCTCGGCAGTACCTCCTCATAGCGAGTTAGGCTACAGAGGTTTCTATGTGTGTGATGTGTTTAGCCATGTGTCCAAAGATTGTCCCTGCCACATTTTCAGGTCTACTCCTATATCGACAGTGAGGGGTAACCCTTAGAGTGTTAGAGGTGCTACTAGGGGTGCTTGAGGTAGAGATGGTAGTACCTGTGGTGGTGGTCATAGGGATACCCTGTTCGGTAGTGGATATGGATAGTGGTATGCTATACCCTCCATACCTGACGCAGATGCTTTCGACACTATTATCACAGGTAACGTCTTCGTTTATTTTAGATCTACTGTGTTATTTGATCCAGGATTGACTTTTTCCTATGTTTCTGCATATTTTGCTTTGGGTTTTGATTCTACTAGTGATCCTCTTACAATGACTAGCTTTGTATCTACCCCTGAAGAAGACTTTTTAGTGGTGGATCGAGTGCATCGATATTTTATTTTGACATTCACAGGTTGTGATACTTGGGTAGATCTGATTATCCTAGATAAGATAGATTTTGATGTCATCTTAGGTATGGATTGGTTAGTTCCCTATTATGTTGTCGAGACTGTTATTCTAAGATCGTGACTTTAGCTTCAGTTGGTATGCCAAGTATAGCTTGTAAGGGTATGCTTTATTCGGTTCCTACGAGTTATATCCTTTCTTTGGGCACATTACTTAGTAGAGAGGGGATGTTTGTCTTATTTGGCCTATATTAATGATACTAGTGTTGCTTCACCGCCTTTTTTGGATTTGGTCCATATTGTTCATGAGTTCATGGATGTCTTTTCTACGAATTTGCTTGGTATTCATTTGGACCATGATATTTACTTTGCTATTGATGTTGAGTTGGGATCCAAGCCCATCATTGTTCCTCCTTATCGTATCTCCCCAGCAGAATTAAAGGATCAGTTGCAAGAATTATTGGATAAGGTCCAGCCAAGTGTATCACCTTGGGGTGCACCGATCTTGTTTGTGAAGAAAAAGGATGGGTCTATCCGTAGGTGTATTGATTATCAGTAGTTGAACAAGGTGACGGTTGAGAATAAGTATCATTTTCCTCATATTGATGATTTATTTGATCAGCTTTAGGGTGCTTTGGTATTTTTAAAGATTGATTTGAAGTTCGGGTATCACTAGTTGAGGATTAAAGTTTCAAATATTTTGAAGATGGTTTTTCAAACTCGATATGGTCATTATGGGATTCTTGGTCATGTCCTTCGAATTGACCAATGCCTCAGTCATTCATAGAGTTGATGTCGAATGTTTCGATCGTATATCAACTCCTTGGTCATTGTACTTATAAATAATCTCTTGGTTTAATCCAAGAGTGAGGCCGACTATGAAGAGCATTTGCGAATTATGCTTAGATATTGAGAAATAAGAAATTATATTCTAAGTTCTCCAAGTACAAGTTTTGGTTGGAGTTTATCTTTTTTTTGGGGCATGTTGTGACCAAAGATGGTATCATGGTTGATCGGCCAAGATTATGGAGGTTCGTAATTGGTCTAGGCCTACTTCTCCTACTGATATTTAAAGTTTTGTTGGTTTAATGAGTTGCTATCGGCACTTCATTGTGGGTTTTTCATTTATTGTGGCTCCTTTGACCAAGTTGACTCTGAAGAAATTTTTTTCTAGTGGTCTGATGCTTGTGAGATGAACTTTCAAGAGCTTAAGGATTTATTAAAATCAACTCATATCTTTTCCTTGCCTAAGGAGGGCATGAGTTTTACCATCTTTTGTGATGCTCCTAGTGCTGGATGAGGTATCGTATTGATACAGAAGGGTAAGGTGATTACGCATGCTTCTCATCACTTGAAGCCCCTTGAGAAGAATTACCCGACCTGCAATTTGGAGTTGTGTGCGGTTGTATTTGCTTTGAAGTTGTGGAGGCACTATTTGTATGGAGCCCATTGTGAGTTCTTCTCGAATCACCATAGCGTTCGGTATTTCTTCACCCAGCAAAATCTTAGTATAAGGTAGCATCGTTATCTTGAGTTTTTTAGGGATTATGACCTTACTATTCTCTATCATTCGGGCAAGGCTAATGTGGTTGTGAATGCCTTCAGCTGAAAGTCGACTAGTATGGGTAGCTTGGCGCATCTTTTGACCAAGGAATGTTCCTTATCCTTAGAGGTTTAGTCTGTGGCTAACCAAATAGTTAGGTTTGATATTTCGACACCTGGGAATATTTTAGCATTTGTGGAGGCTATATCTTCTTTGATGGAGCAGATCCGGGCTCATTAATTTCATGATGTTGGTTTGAGAGTGATTTGAGATAAGGTGTTGAGTGGCGAGGCTAAGGAAGCCTCACTTGACTCTGATGGTATTTCGAGGATTAGAGGTCGAGTTTGTGCGTCGAAAGTAGGTGATTGATTGGGTGAGATTGATTTGGAGGAGGCTCATTATTCTAGGTACTCATTTATCCTGGAGTGGCCAAGATGTATTGTGATTTTAGACAACACTACTGGTGGGGTGGTTAAGGACGAGCATCTAAGGTCCGGTGGTTTGATTTAGAGGTTGTCCATTCTCGAGTGGAAATGGGAATGAATCACTATGAATTTAGTGACTAATTTTCCCCGTACTTATCGTGGTTTCGACAGTGTTTGGGTCATCGTGGATCGATTGTCCAAATTTTCTCATTTCATTCCTATTCAGGTTTCTTTCAGTGTTGAGAGGTTAAACTGTATATATGTTTGTGAGATAGTTCATCTCTATGGTGTACCAATGCCTATTATTTCAGATACATGTTCAATTTTCACTTTTCACTTTTGGAAGGAATTTCAGGAGTAGTTGGGCACCCGAGTTAATCTTATCATATTTTTTCACCCCCAGACTAATGGTCGGTCGGAGTAAACTATTTATGTTTAAGAGGATATGCTCCGCGCTTGTGTTGTGGACTTTGAAGGTCAGAGGAAGCAACATTTATCTGTGGCAGAGTTTTGATGACGTCCAAACAACACCTCTTATTAGATAATGATACGGTCGCTGTCAAAATATAGTAACCCAATAGAGGTTGGGGTCGAATCCCAAGGGAACACGTGGAAGTATCGATCTCGGCAGTTGTAGTCCGCGAGCAGAACAAGGAAAGTAATAAGGGTTTTGATGTAGTAATCTCGAGCAACTAACTATACTAACTTCGGTTGTAATCAGTG
The DNA here is from genome assembly GCA_030864215.1 of Capsicum pubescens. Lineage (NCBI taxonomy): Eukaryota > Viridiplantae > Streptophyta > Magnoliopsida > Solanales > Solanaceae > Capsicum > Capsicum pubescens. The sequence continues at coordinate 93,273,903 of CM061538.1, read as the reverse complement.
TAGGCGAACACTAGGATTGTGTTCCCCTGGCTTCTCAACTCTGTAGGCTTATCGTGCTTTGTTGAACCAACTGGATACTTTGCATATAGAATCGATAAGTTATGTACCTTCTGCAGTCTTTTGGACGAGCAAAAGGATTTCACCCTTTACCTTTTGAGTCTCGGGATGTCGCCTTACTAACCCTTATGTTGATTCCAGTTAACTATTGCCTTTTGAGTCTTTAGTTATTATATGAAATCTAACCATCTTACTAAGATAGCACCTAGAAGCGTAGATCGACAGTCAAACACCAAATTATTATTGTCTTTATCTTTTTCAAGTCAATACTCTTCTATTGGAGTAAGCAGCAATATCTAGCTGAGATCCTAATGTGTGCACCCATTAAGAAAACTATCATAATGAAGATAAAGCAATGCATGCATGGTTATCGGTTCAGAATAATTAGAGCAGTTTCCCTACTTTGTTAATCCTTCAGGGTTTCCAGTACTCTAGCTATAGGTTTTAGCTGCTCATGCTTGTAAAGAAATCAATAACATTCATATTCGAAAGCATAGATGAAATCACAATGAAAAGAAGTAATAAAACCCACAACCTTAACTGAATCAATAAACCAAAGTCAATACAAGAAAATCTCAAGATCATAATCGGATCTTGGAATCAAAATATGTTTGTGAATATCAAAAGTGTGACAATTCTACTAAAAAACACATAAAGGGTATTTATTGTACATGGGGAAACCCTAAGACCAAAGCCCAAATGAAATAGGAGAAAACAGGGTCGGTGGCCATATATGGTCCATACCCGCGGTCTAGCACCGGGAGCAAGTAGTACTTGCGGTCCTGGCCCTAGGTGCAAGTACAAACCGTAGGTACCGGATGGAAAAAATCCTACAAATTCAGCTCTCGGGATTTTGGACTTCTAGCATTTGCTTTGCCTACCTGCATTCCGTAGGTCCTACATGTGGTTCGTAGGTTGACTTAATAGGTGTCGGCAGTTATATTTTTAGCACTTCTTTGATTCTCAAACATGCTTTGATCACTATCAAGCCAGAAAGTATCCCGAACATCCAAATTGCTCCAAAAATAGCCAAGAACATTTTTTTTCACCCTTTTCACGAACTTATCATCCAAAACATGATTTCCTGCAAAACAAACTCAAAAAGCATAATATCTAACAAAATAACCTCAGACACTTGTATATTTTCCTTGATTTTAGCATCGAAAGTGCTATACTTCTATAGCATAGAAAATTCGCATAAAATAATAGCTATCGTTCCAGTTTTGAGATGGCACCCTTCAAGGCTTTATATGGTAGTTATTGTCGCTATCCAGTTGGTTGATTTGAGGTTTCTGAGATTAAATCTTGAGATACGAACTTTCTTCGCTAGTTTTTGGATAGAGTGTGGGTTATTCAGGATAGACTTCGAGCGGCTCAGAGTAGGCAGAAGTGCTATGAGGATCATAGACTTCGTGCCTTGATATTTAGTGTTGTTGATCGAGTCTTCCTTCGTGTTTTTCCCATGAAGGGCATGATGAGGTTTGGGAAAAGGGCAAGCTTAGCCCAAGGTATATCGGTCCATTCGTGATTCTTCGAACTATTACGGATATGGCTTATGAGATAGCATTTCCCCCAGTGTTATCAGTTGTTCATCTAATTTTTTATGTATCCATGTTACCCATTATATTTTGGATGAGTCTCGTGTCATTTGTTGGGACATAATGAAGTTATATGAGAGGTTTTACTTCATTGAGGATCCAGTCTCCATTTTAATTGGAGATGTTAGGCTACTGTGCTCTAGAGATATTTTGGTAGTTAAGGTTTATTGGATACATTGTCCTATAGATGAGTCTACTTGAGAGGTTGAATTCGACATACGTAGTAATTATCCTCAGTTTTAAATTGATTCAGGCATTTCCCCTGCCTTTAGTTCGAGGATGAACTAGATTCTTAGTGGTAGATATTGTAAGGACTTGATTCTGTAAATCTTTTTTAGGTGTTTTGACCATTTTATCCCTCTCCATAATTGCTATATGATGTTTTTGTGGGGATGGTTGGCATGGTTTCCAATGTGATTCAGAATGATTTGTGTGAGTTTGTGTGAGTTTCCAATGTGATTCTACGGTTTCCATCTCTCGTGGGTCAATTTTGTGAAAACAACCTCTTTTTGAAAATCTAATATCTCCATTGAGTTTGGAACATTGAATTTAGTCTAATAGTATATTTCGTTTGCCTCCACCAGATTTTAAATGAATTTCGAGGGCTTCATCCACAACTTTGCAATTTAAGCAAAGTTATTGATACAACAATAATCTGGTGCATCTGCTTCAGCGTCCCAAGAGCCACTAAAGCGGAGGCCCAACTGGAAGCACAAGTACCGCAAAAGAAAATCTTGACCACTTTAGCAGTAGGGGAACGATTAAGCAATCTACGCATTTTGGGTTGGACCACTTTAGTGGTCGACCCGAGCTAAAGCAGTGACCACTTAAGTAGTCAACGTTGGGACAGTATAATAAAATATTTTTTAATTCTTCTTCCAATTTTGAGGCTTTAAGCTTCGGGTTAAGAGGGTTTTGCTTCGATCTTGGGTAAGTTTCAAATCACTATTTCAATTATTTTGCTTCGAATTTTGTCATCTAAAACCCGTTAAATCATGATTTTAAAAGTGAAATTTGAGAATTTTGGCCTGAAAGGCCTAAAATGATTTTTCTTCAATTTAAATTTCATTTTTAACTCGTTTTTACTTAAGTTTTCTTCTATGACTTCCTTTAATCATGGGTAAGGTGTTTATACACTAAAATTTTAATTGTACCTTTTTCATTTTGAAAAATCATTTTAGGGGTCCGTTTTGACCCTTATTTGAAAATAGGCAATATAGGTATCGTCGGCTCCCTTTGACTCGTAGATTCAATATTTGTATGTTTTAGTTGATTCTGAGACCGTTCGAGAAGAAAAAGCTCTGCATGAAGGGTTTTAGGCTTGGTTTCATCATCAAGAGGTAGGTTATGACTTAACTTTCTTCAGACTGGGCTGGGTAGTTAATATTTATATAAACACATATTATTGGTATGGGTAAAATCATGAAAATAATGATATAGCTGTTGTGGGGCCATGTGGGACTTATATTGTTGTTGGTGGAGATTTGAGATGATATTTACTGTGTGGGGCCCGTGTGGGGCCTTATATGATATTATTGGCCTTTAGTATGTATTTGGTTACCCCCTTCAGAATAGAAATGCCTAAGTTGTGGTTAATGTGATATTATTTATGTCTTACTTGAATTTTTAACTCTAATGGCACATTGCTTATATGAAATAATGGTTGGCTGATATATTGAGTGGATTCTAAGCTCCCGTGTACATGTATTAAATGGTTTTTTAGATCTTCATACTGGTTTGGTTGTTAACATTACATCCTCATATCTCGCATACATTCATAAGATATTGCTACCTTTGTGAAAACACTGATTTTAACATAAATGAGACATTTTTTTTTACAAAATCCTTTGTCGTAGCCCACGAGTCAGAGAATAGATGTGGATATTGAGATTTGAATTGAGTATTGAGATAGTATATGGTTTAAGAACCCCCCTTGGATCCTACCTAGAAGCGTTGAGGCTCAATAGGTGTATAAGGAGGTTATCCAATAACCTCTGTCACATCACATCATCATTGCATTTCATACATTATCAATCTTCAGTGTTGTACTTTTATGCTTAATTCGATACATATCTATTCTATTTTTTTACCTATTTTCTTTCTTATGTGCTATATTTAGAACTGTTAGTGGAGACGGTGTGAGATACTAGTTGGGATATTTTTTATTGCTGTGACATGCTCAATGTATGCATTTATGTATCTTATTTTCTACATTACTCAATTAACCTATGATATCTACTGAGTACAAGTGAAACATACTCATCCCTACTATACCTTTCGCTGAAGATCCAGGTACGAGTGTGTCGCGTAACAGATGAGTCCGTGCGGTGATTTAGAAACTTTGAGGTATTGGTCACTTGACGCCTTTAGAGATGACCTTAGGCCTCCTCCCATTTAGTTTATATCTTATTTTGAATTCAGAGACAAATTTATGATTTTCTTTTTAAATTTTCAATTGTATTTTCATATTTTGAGTTGTATTTAGATTGTTCTTACATTGTGACATCGGGTTTTGGGATAGTTTATGAAATTATTATTATTCAGACTTCTGATACTATTGTGCATGTATGGTTCGACTTCACTCTAGAAGTCTCACCTTGGGATTTGTGTTATAATTTTATATTACATACTAGTTTGGGTGATCGGTTTACTTGTCAAGGCTTAGTTGCGCTAAGTGTCATCATGACCTGATCTTTTGGGTCTGACTCTTACAAACCATGCCCTTTTTATTCCTAAGTACTACTTTCCCTTTTTATCATATTTAACTCACACCATGCTTACAAACTACAGTATTTACCTAGTCAGTCAAGATTCCCATAAGATTCAACCCATTCCATACCACGAATATTACATCAACGGGGGACAACAACAATTAACTTCAGTATTAAAGCCTAACCGAATTTTTATCATTTTTGTCCTTTCAAACACCGCGCTCGAAGACCTAATGCATGAGAACGCTCAAATTTACTATCAATATTATATGAATCTAGCCAAAGTCTAATTGCTAAAATAAATAAATCGTAACCTACCTTGTAGAGGAAACATGGTGCTATTGAGTAGAGAGAGTTGTCCCGCGAGTCAAAGTGTCTTCCCATGTGGGGTTCCTGTCGGGTGTGCCTCAAAGTAACCTTATCTAGCCTTTGAAATCTCATGACTAGGAGAGTAGGGTTTATTTTAGGTATTTTTGAATAGAAAGGGTGACTGGGGGAAGGTTAAATAAAAGAGGATTTTTAAAATATTTGGGTTGGTTACTATCGGGTTCCGTTGCAGTGGTTATTTTACCACAACAGCGGTAGGTTGCAGACCAATCTAATTTTCTTTTAGCTTTTTGACCAAAATTACTTTGGGCCTAATTTTCTCCACGAAATAATTTTTTTAGTCCATTTAGAGCCTTTTAACTATTGTAAAATTTTCTAATATATGTCATATAACGACATTTTGGGTCGTTACAATAATCTATTCGTCAAAAGGAAACTAATGATACTCATATCCACTAGATTTAAAGCGGGTCCAAAAATAGTTTGAAAAATTAGTTCAAAATTGAAAGGAGTAAAATCGGAATATTATTTAAGAAACATGTTCTCCCTATCTGTAGGACTCCACGACTAAAAACCCGTGAGAAAATGAGTTGAAAATAGTGCTTAAATTGATGAAAAACCAATTTAAAAGTTTACCGAAAAATCCCCAGATTCTAGTTTGAAAGCAAGATTAAAAAATGTTTTTGAAGATCTAATCAATAGGAATTAATGAAAATAAGAGTTTAGAGCTTACCCAATCACGAATAATAAACAAACCCCTAAAAATCTCTCTTTCCTGAAGCTCTTAAATCCCAAAATGGTAAAAATTGAAAAAATAAAGTATTCATATTGTTTTGTGAACAGTACCTCGTAATCGCGGTCCCCACCTCACGATCGCGAGGGTCAACATTTAACCATACATAAGTTTGCTTTATTTCATTTGTAGTTGAATCTCCACATTCACGAAGGTTATTAACTCAGACACCTAGCGATCACAAGGGTCCTTCCGTGAATGCAATGACTATGACCCCACCAACCCTGGAGCTACCCTTTGAGACCGCAACCAACCTCTTGCAATCACGCTGAAGAACTTTTCCTTATTTATGTTCGCGTCTAAGGACCCGCATTTGCAAAGAAGAGAGTTGTTGCACCAGATCTCAGTAATTTCAGGTGAACTGTATGCTTTCAAAATCTCCAAATGGACCATCGAAATTCGTTCGAGACCCTACAGAAATAAATCAAATATTCTACTAGGTTATTATTGACTTTTCGAACTTAGTGGAACCATCATGTTTATGAAAAGAGATCGTTTATAGTAAATTAGCCACCATGGCCCTTAAAGGATTACTTTTAACTAGTTCTCGAAAGAAGGGTCAAAATAAAAAATAAAGGTTCAAGGCCCGAACTAACTATGCTCCTACCCCAAAATCGACATTCCTAATCTAATGAAACTGTTCAAATCGTCATCCTAATCTCAAAACAAAAAATATTGATTGAAGTCGAACTCATGCCTTTTAAAGCCTCTTAGAGTCTCAAACTCTCCCAAATCACTCTCAAATGTATCGGAGATCATACCGTCCCCACAATCCACAAATAGCATATAACAACTATGGAGAAGGAATAATTGATCAAAACACATAAAAGGGATAAAACCACAACTACGGCCATTAGAAGAAAGTTGGAATTCTTCCTTTAACTGAAATGTGTTTTCTGACGACATAATAAATTTCCAACTTTAAGAAATATACTAAGTTTCCTCTTCAATATATAACAATTAATAAATGGAGATTAAGACTAGAACATATTTTTATACATCAACAGCTAAACACCTAAGGGTCCTAAACTAACACTACAACAACACGAGAGCAGTTGTTAGCGGCAACTAGGGAAGCACAATAAAAAAATAACAACAACAACAATATACTCATCGTATTTTCATAAAGTAGGGTCTCGAGAGGGTAAGTGTACACAATCCATACCACTACCTCAGGTGAGATAAAGAGGTTACTTCTGATAACCCATTCAGGATACAAAACAGTAGAAATCTCTCTCTCTCTCTCTCTCTCTCTATATATATATATATATATAATGTGAAAAAGAGTTATAGGCAAGATGATGTGGCATCTCTCTTTGGCCAAGGATCTTATTTATCTTTTTTCTCATTTTTTTTTAGAATTTTTTTCATTCATTTTTTAATTAATCAATTTATTTACTAATTAAAACAGTATCATATTTATTACAATAATTATATCTAATGAGTTATAAGAAACCTCAACCTATTAACATTCTCAACTTAAATTACATGTCTCTTCAATTTCTATTCACTTAATTCATATAGTTAAATAGTCATCCTATAAATAACAATCACATATGAAATTGTTGAATGCTAATTTTCATTTTCTATTTCTTATTTATTTACTTTTTCTTCTTATAATATAATTATGATGATGATTAGAGTAATATCTTTTGATGATATGATACATATTTTTGTTTCTTTGTTATCGAGATTGGTCGGCATGGACATGAGGGGCAAAGACATGGTACAATCTTTTTAATGATTTAATTTTAGAACAGTTGAAATTTGCTTATTGGTGTTATTTGTGTTTAATGAAAAGTTATTTTTATTTCAACTTTTTTCTGATTGTGATATGTCAGTAAAGTTCAGATTCAGGTAAGATTTCATGATTATGAAAAGAAAAATTTATGAAAATTTTTTATAGTAAAAATCTTAGAAATAGTCGTGGAAGTTAATCACAAAGATCAATTTTGTACATTTTAGTAATGACTAAGAAGATATATTATAAAGTTTATCAATAAACAAATATTGTATATATACCACCTTGAAGAAGTCAAGTCATTCATATATCCTAAAAAAATTGCTACTTACAAGTTATAAAATTATTGTCAATAACACTAGTTATTATTGTGTTAAATCATTCTATAAATAATAATTACCTATTAAATAGTTGAATATTCATTTTCATTTCCTACTTCTTCTTCATTTACTTTTTCTTCTTATTATTTATTGTCATTTTTCATTTCATTTTAAGGTTTTAAATGTTTTAAATCATTTTAGCTTTATTAATATATCTATAAATGATATTGAATTTGATTGGGAAGGTAAATGAGACTACATTATATATTTTAATTTTATAAAATGTGAATTAGTTTTGCCACTTGAGCACTTTATAAAATCCCAAATATCTTGTTTTCATTTCTATAAATACAAAGACAAAAATTAATTTGTCTTTTTCTTATGTTATTTCCCTTTCATTAGTTTAGTTTATATTAAAAATTATAAGAACTTTTATAAAATACTCTAAACATTATGTTCATGGTTCTTCTCCCCTCCACTTTAATGAGTTTCTATTAATGTGTTAATGTCTCAAAAATAAGAGAAGAAAAGATTTTTATTTTTATTATTCAAAAAGATTAAAATCTCACATGAATTAAGTTACACATTTATTCAAATAGTGTATCTCATTTGTGTTATTTTACTTATTGGACTGCTTCACTTATTAATATTTTTGAAAAATAATTAGTATCTTATGTATAGTAAAAATAAAAAGAATCAAAAAATATAATAAAATAAAAATAAAATCAATACAAAGAAATAGGTTCGATTAATATAAAGATTATAAAAAAGGTATATTTGATTTAATTAGTTAGTTAATATGTAATGTTGTGTTGCTTCTTAGTTTTCAAACTATTGATAATTTATTCTTCAGTTAATTAAGCTCTTTGATTTTTTTTCATTTGTCAATTTTTTGTCATATTATTCCATTGATATATATAAAAACATGGAATCAATACGATGTTTTTTAAACTTCTTGGAAGTATAAAAGGGTATATTAATTTCCCATTATTTTTTTAATGACTTTAAGGATTGACAACTACTTCTTCTTTAAATTAATGAGTAAGAGATGTTAAAGATTTTATTTGGATAAAACAAATGGAGAAATGAGAGGGAAAAAAAGGCAAAAAAAAAAAATTACAGTAGAAAAAAATGTTATTTCTGATCTATGAGGAATACAATATCATGAGTAACTAGGGGCTTTGGGCTATAGGTGACAAAAGAGTTTTAAAATGAGGTGTAGGTGACACAAGTCTTAATTATTAGATGAATGTGACAATTACTTTATTATAGATTAAGAAAGTTGGAGAAGTTTGAAAATAACTCACATGTTTTTAAATTTACACTTTGATCCAAATATTTATTAATATAATAGAAATTTGAGGGGGAAAAGGCGTGTTTCTCTCTCTTTTTATCTGTTGTTGTTTTCTCTCTCTTCACGACTATTATTATTCATTGTTGTTGTTGCTACTTTATTCATCATCTTCTGTTTCATTATCATCATCTTCTACTTCATTATCATCTTCATCTTCTTCTTATCGATCATTGTTGTTATTGTTACCGCTACTGTTGCTATTTTACCAATTTCTTAGGTCAAATTTTATTTCGAACATCACCACTTTCCACTTTGACATTACTTCATAGGAGACCTTGGTAAGTCAAATTATGATTTTTAGTCAAATTTGTCATCTGGGTTACAAAGTTAATGTTGTTTTTTCTAACAATGGATAGAAGCCGATCATGAATCCAACATAAGTTCCCATAATTTAAACAAATCACTCATCTGGTGCATCAGATGAGTAATCTGTTGCAACAGAAGATATATATGTTGCATCAAATTGATTATCTGTTGCATCAGACTGATTATCTAATGCATCAAACTTATTAACTGTTGCATCAGACTGATTATCTGTTGCATCAGACTGATTATCTATTGCATCAGACTGATTAATCTATTTGGAACAAGATAAATCAGCCCCTGCCACAAACCCAACAGATAGCCAACATGTTTTGCTATTGCTACTGGATTCAAAATTATTTCTTACGTCCAATCGTCGACATGTTTGTTGAGAATATAATAGACAGAATGAAAATTAAATACTTCCTTTGTCTCAAATTACCCATACCAAATTTTCTAATTTGATTTCTCATTTTACTTATCTTTTTTTATTAATCAAGAAGAGATAAAAAAAATCTATGTTTTAACCTTTGCATTAATCACTTTTTCTTCAAATTAAAATGTAAACATCATTTAATAGAGGTATTAAGATAAACTAGGCATGTTATTAGTTATTTTTCTTAATCAATGTGTCATCTCAATTTGGGCCAAGTAGGGTAATTTGAGACGGAGGGAGTTATCTGTTGAAACAGACTAGTTATTTGTTGCAACATATGAGTAATCTATTTGGAACAACATAAATCAGCCCCTGCCACAAACCCAACAGATAAATCTTAAATCTTGCTATTGCTACTGGATTCAAAATTACTCCTTACATCCAATCGTCGACATGTTTGTTGAGAAGATAATAGACAGAATGAAAATTAAATATGAATTAAAATGGTCAAAGTTGATCAAATATGATTTTTTTAGTAAACTAAAACAAATAAAAATACATAAACAGACTTAGAAAGAAAGAAGAAACAAAATAATCTAATTATTATTAATAGATTCTTCATCACTATTATTATTATCGCCAGCCGCATCTTTGACAGGCAGCAGTAGCGCCCTTCTTATCCTGCGGATCTCCCGTAACATCCTTACTCTGACAGCGGTCAACTCCCACTGTATATCATGTACCTGCCTCTACAATTTCCGTACGTCGTCTAGAACACTGGATTGAACATATCTAGAACACGTATAAATTGATATAAAATGCAAAAATAAAATTAAAGAAAAGAATTCGAAAGTAATAAAACGTATATTTACACAAAAAGCAAGAATTTTTTTTACCAGAGACAGGGAAAAGCAATCAAGTTCTTGAAGAGAAAGTAAATGAAGGTGTAATATTATGAAATACAAGAACAAGAAATAAATAGGTATGTGTGGTAGAATGAACGAGTAAGGAGGGACCTATTTATAGAGGATTGAATTTGAATGAGTTAGGCAAAAAGGCGCGACTGTTCACCTCCATTTATTAATACTGGTGACTTTTTTATTACTGTGGAAAGTTGTGACTTGATAAGTTCTTTTCAGTCATCATTTTTTTGAGTTGTGGCAATAGATTATATATCTGTTGCATCAGATAACCCATCTGTGACAACAGATATACCATTTGTTGCAACAAATCTATGATTTATTGCAACAGATAATATATATATTGTCCAAATTTGGTGATTTTTTTATTATATAAATTAAAAAAACAGATTCAAAAACAAAAGGGCGTGACAGTTCACCTCCATTTATTAATACTGGTAATTTTTTTATTACAGTGAAAAGTTGTGACTTGATAAGTTCTTTTCAGTGATCGTTTTTTTTTTAAGTTGTGGCAACAGATAATATATCTGTTGCTTCAGATAACCCATCTGTAAAAATAGATATACCATTTGTTGCAACAAATCTACGATCTATTGTAATAGATAATATATTTGTTGCAACATATATCTTTTTAATAATCATCATATCTTTATCTTTAATCCAAATTCGGTAACTTTTTTATTATTATATAAATTAAAAAAATAGATTCAAAAATAAAAAGGCACGACTGTTCACCTCCATTTATTAATACTGGTGGCTTTTTTATTACTGTGAAAAGTTGTGACTTGATAAGTTCTTTTCAGTAATCATTTTTTTGAGTTGCAACAGATATACCATTTGTTGCAATAAATCTACAATCTATTGCGTTAGATAATATATTTGTTGCACATATAAGCTATATTTTTTAATAATCAACATATCTTTAATTAAAATTTGGTAGTCTTTATTATATAAATTAAAAAAATAGATTTAAAACAAATATGTTGAAGGAAACGATCAGTTATTAAAATTAAATAACCGTTCTATTATAGTTATAAATTGTGTTTATCATTTATTTTCTTATTATGTATTTATGAACCGTTTTTCATATTAAATAATCGAAAAGTCATGTCTTTTCACCCTCTCAACAATAATAACTCTTTTTTATTAATAACCACATGTTGCAACATATGATCTATCTTTCACATCAGATTAACCTCTGTCGACATGTTGAGAATAAAGAATAAGCAAGAATGATAATTAAATACTAAATAAAAATTAAAAAATTAAAGTCGACCACCAATCATAGATTTTTGAATTCCTTGGGTAGATCCGATATACAAAAGGAGAAAAATACATACATACGCTAAAAAAAAAACATAACCTAATTATTATTACTACTATTATTAATATTACTATTAGTATTGTCAACCGGACAATTTTCATCCGGCAACAGCAGGACCCTCCTCAGCCTTACTCCGAAGTCGGCCAAATCCCTCTGGAGTTCATCAAACTGCCTTTGAAGTTCCTGTAAGGACACGATATGAATCTTCTTGTACGAATCTGGATCAAACATATTTGTATTGTAAGTGTAGTAGAATGAACGAGTGAGAGGAGGCCGGAGGGACCTATTTATAAAATGATTGAATTGGAAGGGGTGACTAAGTCAAACAAAAAGCCACGACTTTTCATATCCCTTAATTAAATAAAACTGGTGACTTTTCGAATATGTAAATTAAAAAAACGGATCTAAATACAACATTTTATCTTTTTTATTGTATTTCGGAAAGAAAAAAAAAATCTTTAAAATAAATCTAACAGATGGGTAACCTGTTACAAAATATATTTCATCTGTCAGATAACCTACAACATATTGACAGTCTGTTGCAATAGATGGATATATCAGTTTACTTTTCCAACAGATGTGACATCTGTTGCAACTTGCTAGTCATCTGTTTATTCAATTTCATCGATAGTATCAGATTTTTCTAAACACTTCCTGGCCTCCAAACTCAAGAGAAGCAAAGAAAAAGAAAAATGAGCAAAAAATCTGGATGCAAAGAAAAAAAAAGCAATTCAAGAGAAAAAATTGAGTTTGGAGGTCAGGAAGTGTTTAGAAAAATCTGATGCTCTCGATGAAATTGAATAAGCAGATGACTAGCAAGTTGTAACAGACGCCACATCTGTTAGAAAATTCGGTGCTACAGCATATATGGATAGTGCAACACTCAATGCAGAATAATATTTTGGTAAAAGAAAGTCCTGATAAGACATAATCAGTAATCTCTCGATATCAGCTTTCACTGTGTCAAGCAGTTCTATTGATATCTTGCCCTTTACAGGAGAAAATTGATCAGTAGAAAAACCAAGTGATTGAGATCGTTTAATCTGTTACTAACTCGATCAAAGAAGTCTTCTGGATTATCAAACTACGTAGGGCAGTCTGGTGGATCAATAACATCGGATGTCTTGCTTCCGATATTAGCTAATGATGGGGAGATTCTACCTTCCTCACCATCCTAAAAAAAAATATCTCTGAAAATTAGATGGAGTAACTCAGTAACTCGACATAACGACACAAGATGAACTAAATCTAGCATTCAGTTTTTCCTTCCTATTCTTTTCTTTTTTATCTTCTCACCTTTTTTAGATCTGAATTTTTTTTTTTTTGGATACTTGATAATGCCTTGGAAATTACTTTCTTTCTCCTCTTAGCCTTAATCTCTAATGGAGTGAATGAAACTGAAATTCTCTTTGATCGAATGACACTACTGTTAGATATCAATTCTTTTACATCAGCAGTTAATGCATTAACAGTATTAATCACTCCATCATGTTTTGTCTTGCACTCTTCACATTTGCATGCACAAGATAAGAGAGGAGGGGAAAGATCTCCAAACCTTTTACCGAGTTAGTGAATAGATTAAATTATCTCAATATCTCAACCTTTCTGCTGATCATTTTTCTCCCATATAGAGGACAACATATCCGTCATGCAAATGTCTACACCGTCGCTAAACCGTCACTAGAAATGCTTGCCACAGTGAAAGTCTATAGAAAGCATGACTAGTAATTTCTTAATATCACTTTTATGACTTTTTAGACATTTCTTGCAATTATATCGGAATGGACATATCAAGCAATTGTGCTTAGTTTGGTTTTTCAGTTCTAATATAATTGGAAAAGACGTCAAGAAAGTCATAAAAGTAATATTGAGAGGCTAATAATCAAGCCTTCTAAAGACTTTCGCTGTGGCAAGCATTTCTGGCGACAGTGTAGACTTTTGCATGGTGGATATGTTGTCCTCTATATGGGAGAAGAGAGATCAATAAAAAGGCTGAGATATTGAGATTGTTTAATCTGTTCACTAACTCGGGTAAAGGTTTTAATAGGGTAACGAACCTGCAGTTACGTAACATTTGATAGGCTTGGTAGAGTCAGTTTAGATCAAATATTACGTAACTCCTTGCTAATTAATTTATCAAAACCCTTGAAGGTTGATTGAGCAAGCTGCATTGAGCAACGCTCAATAAAAGTGAGCTATTGAACTGTTGGGACCACATCTTCACTGTGCATCAACACATTTTGACCTAAAAACATACACAGTGACCCTTCATGTATCCTTTAAGTCTTCGAAAAAATGTGTTTTGAAGGGCTTCTACAATGCCACAACTTTGAAGATAGTGTTCCTGATCGAGATCACAAGAGATCAGGAACTCTATACCAAATTCAAAGACGACAACGACAAACTTAAAGACCAAATCGACAAGCTGGAGGCAAGCTTAAAAATTATCGAGATTCGCATACTACAACAAACCTCTGATCTTCTCCAAGGAATGTTGAAAGCATGCTAAGGCTAAAAAACACAATCAATTATAACCGTATTGCTAAGGAAGTAGTGACACTCAATCTGCCTTTCAATCACGTTTGTGGTTTCGATCAGGTCAACAACAGTGGACCTGATCGAAACCACAAACAAGAAGGTATGGGATGCAATTTAAAATTTAGAAATTGTTGCCTTTACTTAGATTCCTTACTTTAACTGCAATTGTTGTTGGCGGAAGTTTTCTAGACTTACTGTACAACATTTCAACCCTCGATTCCCTTAAGGCGACTTTTTTGTTCTTCTGCTATTTTTTATCTAGGTGATAATTCTGACCACGCTACCTAGTCGCAGCTCCCTAGAAAAGTGACCATCTGCATTATTTTTCTCTTAGAGAGACATCAAACGAATTTACATTACCGGATACACTTTTATATTTGCACTTGATATAGATTTCTCATGGTTTAAGATAATTTTATCAGCCAGATTCGCTAGAAGTTACTTTCTACCCTATGTATCCTCTTCAATTAGCTCTCAGATGATATAGTCTTTCATCAACCACTCATTTTCCTCGAAGGCATTCTTCTACCACACCTTTTGGCGTATAATCACCATGAGCAACCCAACCATATAAATTTGGGCTAGGGCAATAACTATATTGGTTTTCCATCCTTGTTAGATGCAGTGCTAGGCATCGAAGGCCTTCTCGGAGTCCAATGCACCCTAAAAGTTAGTCCAATCACTATTGAATCTCTTTACAATGACACTAAAACTAGATTCCTTCACAATACTTGACAAATAAACATGAGTAACAACCGACATTAAATCTTAACAGGGTATCAGAATCATATTCATGGCCCCTCAGCCTTATCAGTTCATACCTACCAAAATTAACTGTAAAATTATAGATATCTTCTTTGAATGATCTATGACTAATCGGTAAAAATAGCATTCACAAAATTAGTGTACTCTATGTGTGTTTCCATGATAACATTATCAGTAATACATACCTCCCACATATGAAGTGGTTCCATGTGTATGCAGCTTATTTCTCCGAACCCATATTTACTGCAGCCTCTTGTGATGGTCAGACAAAAGTTGATCAACTTTCAGTTCCTTATATCTACAAAGAAGAGAAAAAAAATTAATGTCACAGAAAAAACATTATCCATCTGTTACAACAGATGTAGAGTTTGTTGCATCAAATGAAGAATCTATTGCATCAGATGAGGAGTCTGTTGCATCAAATGTAGAGTCTGATAAAACAGATGTGGAGTCTGATGCAACAGATGTGGAGTCTGTTATAATAGATACGGAGTCTGTTGGAATACATCAAACCAGCATTGCTGGTGGTTTGATTTATTCCAACAGTTTCTTCGTCTGTTGCAACATCAACAACAGGATAAACTACAAAAAAAAAATATCAACAACAAAGAAAATAACAACATTTGTTCCAACAACATCATTAACAACAAAAGAAGCAATATCATATGTTCCAACACCATCAACAACACCACACCACAAGTTCCAACAACACCAACCCCACCACCAACATTAATAATAGCATCAACAACAAAGAAACAAATAAAATACTTACAAAAAAATGATACTGCCAACAAGGCTTTTAAACTTCTCCCAACAGATGACTTTTTTAGCATATTGTATTAAAAATTCTCTGTTTATTTATTCAACAATTAAAAGTTCCTTCAAATTTTTTAAATAAATATGATATGGGTAAATGGTAATTAAATAAAAAAATAGCTATAAATAACTTGCAAAGAAGAAGACGAGAATGAAAGAGCAATAGTGAACCATACCTTAATGTCAAAAGGGGATCAAAACAACAATTTCAGTTGAGAAATCTAAGATATGGATCAGTTTAGTTCCGAAAGGATATTTATGAGAAAGAGGAGAGAAAAAAGGTTGTGATAACCCTAAACAGGAGAGAGAGAAAGATGAGAGACGGATAAAATAAATTTAGGGCTAAAGGAGAGATAAGATAATTCTAATTTCTAGATGTACTACCCTTAATATTAAATAACTAAACAAAGTGTATTTATTCAAATTTATATTTTCAAAGCATAATTAATAAGGCTAATTTGGTAAAATAAACCCCAAATTAATAGTAGTATTTTCTTAATGGGTGTTCCAAGTCAATAGAGGCCAACTAATATGAAACGGAGGAAGTAGTAGGGGTTTTAATATTCATTAATTAATGCTATTCATTAATAATTTGAGGGGCACGAGGAAGAAAATGGGTGACATTGAAAAGACAAGACAAGACTACTCAATATGATTTTTGAGTTATCCAAGAAATATTTTTTACCACCTTTAGTAGTACTACTTTATCTACTCGGACAGAAGGTTGCTTTTAAATTAAAAGAAAAAAAAGATTTTCAAACAGATATGTCGTCTGTTGTAATAGATATAATATCTGTTTGAAAAATCCCAACAACTCAGTCATCTGTGACAACAGATGCAAATGTCCATTTGATAACTAAATTAGATATGCCATCTATTAAAATAGATATCAATATCTGCTTGAAAATTTCCAACAACTCAGTCATCTGTCACAACAGATACACATATCTATTTGATAATTAAATCAGATAAGTCATTTGTTGCAACAGATATGATTATCTGTTTGAAAATATCCAACAGCTCAGTCGTTTGTTGCAACAGATTTAATTACAATTGATTTAGGTGGAACTAGGGATGAATGAATGAGCTTACAGGGGAATTGGAACTGAGTTGAAATTAAATCTGTTGCAATTAAATCTGTTGCAATTACTATTGGAACTGAGTTGAAATGAGTTCTCATTAACTTAATGTTAAGATTAATAATAGTACCTACATTGATTCAGGTAGAACTAGGGATGAATGAATGAGCTTACAGGGTCAACAACAACTTTAATTGAGTCATTGCATTTTCATAGTATTGGTATTGCATTCATCCCGACCCGAATCATCGATCGATCACTCTGAGTTGAAATGAGTTTTCATTAACTTAATGTTAAGATTAATAATAGTACCTACATTGATTTAGGTGGAACTATATATGAATGAATGAGATTATAGGGTCAACAACAACTTTAATTAAGTTGTTGTATTTGCATGGTGTTGGTATTGCGTTCATCCCGGCCCGAGTCGTCGATCGCTCTGAGTTGAAATGAGTTCTCATTAACTTAATGTAAGACTAATAATTGTACCTATATTGATTTAGGTGGAACTAGGGATGAATGAATGAGCTCACGGGGTCAACAACAACTTCAATTGAGTTATTGCATTTGCATGGTGTTGGTATTGCGTTCATCCTGACTCGAGTTGTCGATCGATCACTCTGAGTTGAAATGAGTTCTTATTAACTTAATGTTAAGATTAATAATAGTACCTAAATTGATTTATGTGGAACTAGGGATGGATGAATAAGCTCACAAGGTCAACAACAACTTTAATTGAGTCGTTGCATTTGCATGGTGTTGGTATTGAGTTCATCCCGACCCGAGTCGTCGATCAATCACTCTGAGTTAAAATGAGTTCTCATTAACTTAATGTTAAGATAAATAATAGTACCTACATTGATTCAGGTGGAACTAGGGATGAATGAATGAGCTTACAGGGTCAACAACAACTTCAATTAAGTCGTTGTATTTTCATGGTGTTGGTATTGCATTCATCCCAACCCGAGTTGTCGATCAATCACTCTGAATTAAAATGAGTTCTCATTAACTTAATGTTAAGATTAATAATTGTACCTACATTTATTTAGGTGGAACTAGGGATGAATGAATGAGCTCACAGGGTTAACAACAACTTTAATTAAGTCGTTGTATTTACATGGTGTTGGTATTACGTTTATCCCGACCCGAGTCGTCGATCGATCACTCTGAGTTGAAATGAGTTCTTATTAACTTAATGTTAAGATTAATAATAGTACCTACATTGATTTAGGTGGATCTAGGGATGAATGAATGATCTCACAAGGTCAACAACAACTTCAATTGAGTCGTTGCATTTGCATGGTGTTGGTATTGCGTTCATCCCGACCCGAGTCATCGATCGATATCTCTGAGTTGAAATGAGTTCTTATTAACTTTATTTTAAGATTAATAATAGTACCTACATTTATTCAGGTGGAACTAGGGATGAATGAATAATCCCATAGGATCAACAATAACTTTAATTGAGTCGTTGCATTTGCATGGTGTTGGTATTGTATTCATCCTGACCCGAGTCGTCGATCGATCACTCTGAGTTGAAATGAGTTCTCATTAACTTAATGTTAAGATTAACAATAGTACCTACATTGATTTAGGTGGAACTAGGTATGAATGAATAATCTCAAAGGGTCAACAACAACTTCAATTGAGTCGTTGCATTTGCATGGTATTGGTATTGCATTCATCCCGACCCGAGTCGTCGATCGTTCAGTCTGAGTTGAAATGAGTTCTCATTAACTTAATATTAAGATTAATAATAGTACCTACATTGATTTAGGTGGAACTAGGTATGAATGAATGATCTTACAGGGTTAACAACAACTTCAATTAAGTCGTTGCATTTGCATGGTGTTGGTATTGCGTTTATTCCGACCCGAGTCGTCGATCGATCACTCTGAGTTGAAATGAGTTCTCATTAACTTAATATTTTAAAAACTATATCTTTGAAATTTTAAAAATTAATTAAGATCAATTCGGTCCAAATTAACAATTTCAAAACTTGTCATTCTTTTCCAAAATTACAAATCAACCCATACAAATCATCCATTTGCAGGAAAAACTTTTCCTCATTTCGAATCTCAAGTTCTCGCTCCCCTTTCTCTCTCTCTCTCAACAATAAAGACAACAACTACTCAAAATATTGCTCAACCCTTTAAAACAGATCGATTTTCTTTCTATTTTCGACCACATAGTTGTTATTTTCGATTTTATTCTCGCTTGTATCTATCGTTTTCTCTGTCTTTCCAGGTAACAGAGTTCGATAAGAGTTCTACATTTATTTTTTATTCTAAAAAATAGGGCTTTTTAGTTAATGATAAAAAAGAAGACTTTTAATTGTATTATCTTCGAGAATGGGTTAACAATTTTGTGTTTTGATGCTAAAAAAGGTAGGAAGCACCCGAGAAAACCCTAGTTTTTGTCTCAGTGATTTGTTGACTATCATGATATTGTTGGATGGTGTTTGTGGTGTTGTTGGTGAATGTTGTTGTTGGCGTCGGTATTTGTGTTTTTGGTGGTAGTGTCGGTGGTCTTGGTGTTAGTATTGATGGCATTGGTATTATGAAGAATGAAAACATAGATGGACTTTTTAAGAAGAGCTGTTTTGCATACTTTCTCGAGCTGTCTTAGGACTACACTCTCCGTTTACCAATGAGCTTGGTATATGGCCTTCTCAAGCGCAGGATCAAGTATGCGGTGAAGGAGGGCGTAAAAAAGATGGATGAAGTCTGGATCAACTACTGTGGCATGCCGGTTTGTTTTGGATTGATAGAGTTTGCCATAGTGACGGGCTTGAGATGCGATCGTTCAAAAGAACCTATCATCAAGAAAACACCCCACAAAGGGTCCAACAAACACAAGGTAAAAAAGATGGGTTGTTGGGTATTGTTGTACGTAGTAGCTACAAAGCGGCGGATTTGATGGAAAATCTTGAGGATAAATACATACCAAAGTACTGCAGGGATAAATTGTACTTAGTTTGGTTTGTCCATTCCGTTTTATTGGCAAGAGACGTCAGAAAAGTCATAGAAGAGGATTTGTTGGTGCTTGATGATGATTTTGACAAATTCAATGACTATCCTTGGGGATATGACAGCTACTACTTGACTGTCGAATATTTACTGACAAAGATATCCACAGGGACGATCACATTATACGTCTTTTCCTAGGTTTTCATGGTAAAATTGATCACTATTTTTACTCATCCATTAATTTATAATGACTATATACTTATTATGACTTTTTTTTGCTTGCTTCATGTTTACATTTTTTAGGCTTGGGCGTGTTAAGCCATTCCTCTCCTTCGAAAGCAATTCAAGGATTACCCGGATAAGGTTTCTCATCCAAGAATCCTTTGGTGGTTGGCGTCTGCAAAGGAAGGCAAAAAAAAATTAAGGAGTAGGACGCTGATCTATTTAACCCTTCGAATGATGTAGTTCGTTTTCTTTATCCTAAAATAATTTGCCACAAAGAAAGATATTAAAATAGATGTTCCATCTATTGAGACAGTGGTTCGTCTATTGCAACAAATTACCCGTCAACTGCATCTGGTGCAACAGATGAGTAATTTATTGCGACAGACAATCCATATTTTGCAACAAATTAACCATCTGTTTCTCTGGTTCTCTGAACCCGACTCAACTGATTACCCATCTGATGCAAATTATGCAACAGATGTATAATCTGATACAACATATTATCAATCTGTTGTGACATATAGATCAGCTGTTGCGGCAGCTAGATCATCTGTTTCATAAGTTGGTTGTGTTAACTTCCATGTAACCCAACTAACTGCAAATTATTATTATATAATTTAAATACCTTATGTCTTTTTTTATAGGTTGTGCATCCTTAGATCGTGCCTACCGATGATAAGCTGGGGATGAATTTTTTTCTTACTCTGGGTTTTGTTGATACAAAAGAAGACCCAACAGTGGAGTTAATAAAGAAGAAATTTGCTGGAGCAATATCCATAAGAAGTGTAGTTAGGCAAGATCTGGGTGCTTCTTCTGAGGTGTTGCTGGTGGAGTTGTTTGTGATAATGGCAGCCATCCTCCTGCTGCTAGTCGTGATTATGGGCATGCTCAGCAAAAAATAAATACTTTTGAAAATACCCCTTGCACAGGTCCCTCTCACCCCTACACCGGTCTCTCCCACCCTTACAGTGGTCCCTCTCACCCCTCCCCACCCTTATGTTCTCATTGCAAATGCAAAGTGTGCAAGGACAGAGAGGATAAACTCCTTAAAAAGCTAGAGGCTATTATTAAAGTTGCCGAGGAGTTGAAATCCAGGAAGGGTGTCATACCATCCAACGAGGTGAGGGAGTCATGCACTTCTACAGTGGCGGTTAGGAGGAAGAGAAGAAAAATTGGACAAATTCTCTCCGTTATGAAAACAGGAAAAATTGCAACTCCTCTCGCTCCAAGAGTTGTTGAAGTTCAGGGGTCACTGAAAAAGGTGGACATATTTGCGGTGCTTGGTAAGGAGAAGGAGGAGGAACTGCAACAAATCATGAATGGCAGGAGGAAGGTTCAAAAAGAATACACCATGCATTCATTTACCGCCAAAGACTTCACGAATATGACAAATACGTGTTTGTGGTATGAGGACAATGTAAGTTTACTTTTTCTAACCTAGCCTTCCAATCTACTCCACGAAGAAGAGTCTATGCAGCAGATGTGTAATCTGTTACAACGGCTTTATATTCTGTTGCAACATATTACACATCTGTTGCATGAGTTGCATTGGCTGGGTAATCTGTGAACTAATTCAGAGAACCCTCTGCATCGAATTCTTTCTACTGTATTTTTATTCTTTAAAACTACTAGCCTATTTAAATTAATTGGCTTCTTATATCATAGTATGTTGATGAAATTCTCTGCCTCATGAGGGGCAGGAAATTAGTGTACCCAGATGCTTATGATGCTACCGATAAGATAATAGACCTCAACTTCTATAATAATTTCAAGGATAGGTACACTGATCTCCATAAGCAAGCTGATTCTAGTGGCCAGGGACTTGATTAGTTAGTTTTTACATTCCAATAGGATGAAGAGGCGATTAAATATGTTAGAGAGAAGAGACCATATCCACACGGCAAGAGCTGGACCAAGGCAAAGAGAATCCTTGCAGTCATGAACATGGAAGTCAAACATTTTCTCGCCGTTGAGATACTAATCTATGAGGGAAAAATTAAGGTTTATGACTGCAACTTAACTGTCTTCAGCGAGGACAAGTTTTTAGCCCACATGCAACCATTCTTGAAGTTGTTGCCCAAGTTGTTGACGCAGAGTAAGTTGATGGATCCTTTGCTGGATGAAGTCTTGATGAAGGAATCATGGGATTTTGAAGGTCGAAATAAGAACATCGAGCTCCAGAGAAATAGAACTGTTACAGCGTACGTGTCGTACTCTCTTGCATACATCGAGTGTTTATTGACCGGCACAGAAATGACTGGTATGTGCGACACCGTTGTGGGAAAGATGCAATGGGTCTGGGCTTATAGGGTACTAACTAAATGGTTGGAGCCCGTGTATAAAGAAAAAAATATACAAAGACGGAGACAAACACGATAATAATTTTTTATTTTAAGCCACCTCACTTTACATGTAGTGGCAATAATTTTTATGTCTGTGGATAGTTAAATTTTATAATGCAACAGATAGTATATCTGTTGTAACATATATAATATCTGTTGTGACAGATTGATTATCTTTTGGAGTAGGTTGGTCGTCTATTGCATTAATAGATATTTTTTGGTCTGTCTGTCGCAACAAATATACAATCTGTTGCAACATATAATCTATCTGTTAAAATTGATAGATAATCTGTTGTAATAAATCAAGAATGTAGGAAGACCTGATATATAATTTCTAGCAGATGACCTAACTAAATGGTTGGAGCCCATGTATAAAGAAGAATATGTACAAAGATAGAGACGAACACGATAATAATTTTTTATTTCAAGCCACCTCACTTTACATGTAGTGGCAATAATTTCTCTGTCTGGCAAAAGTTGAATTTTTATAATGCAACAGATTATATATCTATTGTAACAGATAGTATATTTGTTGTGTTAGATATAGTACCCATTGTGAAAGATTGATTATCAGTTGGAATAGGTTGGTCATCTTTGCATTATGCAGATGTTCTCAATCTATCTGTCGCAATAGATATACAATCTGTTTCAACATATAATCTATCTGTTGAAACTGCTCGGTAATCTATTGGATCAAATAAAAAAGTAGGAACACCTGTTATATAATTTCCAGCAGATGACCTACGTGTTGCATCTCATGTTGCAACATATGTCTAAATCTATTTGATAAGATATGTTGTTTATTGCAGCAAATGTATTATCAGTTGCGATATTTGAATATAGTATTCCATTTCAATTATTATGTTCAAAACTAAGGATTAAATTATATTCATAGACAACATAAAATAAATCAAAGCCTTCGAAAATTTCATGAAATAAATGAAATGTAAAAAAATCATTATGGGCACAAATGATCTACTCTACAAATAAATCAACAAGTTAAACCAAGGAGGATAGGTTATTACATTGTCGGACTCAAGCTATAAAGATCTAATCAATATGGACAAGTTGTTCTTCAACTGGTATTACGGAACTCGGCTTTGGTCATCGTGGATCTTTAGTGTCGCTTGCGTACGGCTTCTGAGTTTTCGCTTCTCCGTATTTCCATAAAAGAGAAGCATATCTTTTGCGGAGTAATCCGACATCAATTCCATCATTTGGTACTTGTAATCCATCGCTCAAATACTCGACGTAAGCGGCAACAAAAAGACCGCAAATCCTATTTTTAAAAAAAATAGATAATCCATATTTTGCAGTTAATGCAAGCGTTGTGAAATTTATAAAATGAAACTAAATCATGACACTTATTCTTACAGGATACCAATGGTTTTTTGAGCAATTCCTTCAACATATTGTACATCAAATGGATTACCCATTTTATCCCGGTATGTTTCAATCATCGATCAATCAGTACGAACCTTTTAGTCCAAAAAGCCACTTATATTAAGGTAAGTGGGTAATATTTTAGCCAGCTTTTGTATCTCAGACGAAGGCTCAGAATGTCTCCTTTGCGACATCGAGTCATAAACTCGGATGCGCCTCTCTTTTAAAATGATGACAGCCAAAACCCAATGAAATTCATCACCACAATTGATTGGGATGTACACTTCGTCGACTAAATGCCAAGGTAAGTCAGCCGAAATGCTAAAACCTTTGATGATGTTGATTAAGCATTCCTCATTTTGGGAAACTTCTGGGTGTTATTGACAATACCTATCATAGGAATTATTGATGTAAACTTTGTACAAATAATTTTCTGTCGTGTATCTGTATTATTCTTTTGTTTGCAACATGGCCTTCTTTCGGAGGTAGTAAAAAATAGCATCAATGTGCTGCGCATATTATTAAATATTTTGGATTTCGTGACGAAAAAATTAGTGCGCAGATGCAATTAAATAAAGTATTAATTAATATTAATATGTATGGCATTTAAACCTCGTCATTCCAGCAAGTTTGGGGTTGTGATATCAAATAGAACCAATTCTTCATTCCGGGATGTGCAGCAACAAAGTCGAATATATCAAAACCAAGACTCGATTCATTCACTTTGTAGCATTCGTCATTTTGTTTTCTACATGATGATTTATATGTGCTAATGTCACGTTCTTACAATAAGAATCGTATAAACCAATATCTTTTAAAATTGATTTATGTACCTGCCGGTATGATGCTTTAACAGCCCATCGGCAATCCATTCTAAATAGTCATTGATCAACTGCGTTAGTTTTTTTGGAGGCTCATCCGAGATGTTGAACCCTTCAAACGAGTAATTCTTCCGTTCTCCCAAACTGACAGGCTCCACTTTTTCTTCTTCTTTGGAAGCAGTTGATGGATTATAAAGTGTGATATTATGCTCTTCAGCAGTGGCTTCTACCGTTACATCCACCTGGAAATCCAGAATTGTCAATGTTAATTACAAATATACAATAGATTATTCATCTGTAGCAACAGATGATTCGTATGTTGCAACAGATAGATCATCTGTTAGGACAAATTCGAACAGGTAAATTAGAGCAGTACGATAATTTCAAATAGATGATTCATCTATTGCAACATAAGACACATCTATTGCAATAGATAACACATCTGATGTAACAGGTTAGACAACAGTTGCAACAGATGTATATATTTGTTTGATAATTTTCAGAAGATATATCATCTATTTAAAATAGATATGTGCCTGTTTGTTTGTTGGAAGAGGTGATGTACATTCACCTTCTTCGGCTCATGCTGCTCTCCTGTGGCCTTTAACACTGAACATCGGTGTAAGACAAAGACAGAGGCATTGCAATTTTGCTTTTTTCGATACTTGATGATGCCTTGGAAGTATCTTTCCTTCTCCTCTTAGCCACCTTGATATCTAGTGGAGTGTATGGATATGAAATCCTCTTTGATGGAATGACATCCCTCTTAGATGTCATTTCTTTTACAAAAGTAGTTAGTGTATTAATAACATTAATCACTCCATCGTGTTTCGCTTTGAAGTTTTGACATTTACATGCAGAACATTCGCTAGCTATGAAAAAATCTGTACAACCAGAATGATCATAATCATAATGTCTTATTGTTTCAAAAATGGTAAGAGGAGTATCATTAGCCCAAACAGCAGCACCACTACCATTACCACTACCACTACCATCGTCAATAGCAACAAGCCCACCCTCTAAAATTATTTTTCTTGTGATACTTGTTGCTCCAAATAATTCCATTTTTATTCCATCAACGACCTCTGGGTACGATAAAGTTTGCACAGACCATAAAGTAAGAAAAATGGCATCTTCAACTCTCGATTGGTCGGAATAAACCACAGATGGACAATCTAAAATAAATCGGTACATATATTAGAATGATGATGAAATCATTTAAAATAATCATTAATTAAAATAAAAACTTGATTAGAATTAGACTCACTACTTCCTTGGGGGATTGAAAAGATTAAGAAATTTTACATTTTTATCGGTTTTGGCCGACAACCATCTCAGGATTCTTGGACAGGAAACTTCTTCCTGGTAGTTCACTTGTTGTCTCAAATAAGGAATGACTTTAAATGCCCAAGCCTATAACATAACACCAATAAATCAAAAGAATTATTGAATAAAAAAATAATGAATCATATCATGATAAAAGAAATATTTACCATGAAGGCCCATGGAAAGCCATATAAGTTGACTGTCTTTGGAGTCAACGGAGTCAACAAATATTGGACAGTCATTTTGAAACTTTCATAATCCCAAGGATAGTTGTTAAATGCCTCAAGATCCTCGGAGAGATTTATTGAATCGGAGCTTATGTTGTTGTTAACATCTCTCGCCCAAAGAATACTATGTATAAACCAAATCAAGCACAATGATTGCTTGTGCTTCTTTGAGAATCCTTTACCTTTAAACGCTTCAATCAAATTTTTGTTTTTGAAGCTTGGACCAACAATGGATACCAGTTTCTCACGATCACTCGACTTGCCTTTACCTTTTTTGGATGTGCGGGGTGATTTCTTTTGGGTCAGAGTAGGTATAACTTGAGAAGGAGAAGGAGGATAACATTTTAGTCCAGTAACTATGGCAAACTACTTCCAACCAAAACAAACAGGCATGCCACAGTAATTTATCCACACCTCATCCATCTTGTCTTGGTTTTCATACATAAACCTACGTTTGAGAATATCGTATACCATTTTCATCTGGAAACAAGCATTGTTTTCCTCCAGTAAATCAAGATATTGCCCAAAGCAGCTTTCCCTGAAATAAGCATCCAATTTTTGTTCTCGGCGTATTTTTCTGAAGGCGTCGAAAGATTTTCCCATGACTGACTTAACTATGAAATCACCCATTAAATCTGTGGCACCATCGCACTGCATTCTCACAGAATAATGGTCAATGCTGAAGGTTTTGACCAACTCTTCAGCGGAAGGGCTATTAGCATTTGGATCATCTCTTTTGAGACATTCCTCCTTCCCGTGTTCATTATCTTTTGCTCCTGATTGAGATAACGCTTGTAAAACAAGCTCATAGAGTGGTGGATGTAGCCGAGCTGTTGCACTTGTTCCTTTACTTGGACTTAATTTGGTTTCTTTTTTTCTTAGCCATATTATCTTAAATTAACAAGAACATAAAATAGATTATAATTGATTAATGCATCGTTAAAAAGGATAACAGTAAATTTCTAACATGCACAACGGTAAAAAAAATAGTTCCAACAAACAACACATCAGTTGCACCAGGTATGTTATCTGTTGCAACATATAACCGATCTGTTGCAATGAATGAGTAAACCGTTAGAAATAATAAAAATAGATCTCCAATTTGTCCGACTCGGATGCAACGGATGAGTAAACCATTTGAAATAATAAAAATAGATCACTAATCTGTTGCATCAGGTATGTGATCTGATGCAAAATATAACCAACCGTTGCAACAGATGAGTAAATCGTTGGAAACCATAAAACAGATTACTAATCTGTTGCACCAGGTATTTTATCTGATGCAACATATAACCAACCTGTTGCAACGAATGAGTAATCCGTTGGAAATCAGAAAAACATATCACTAATTTGTTGCACCAGGTTTGTTATCTGTTGTAATATATAAATGACCTATTGCAACGAATGGGTAATCCATTAGAAATAATAAAAAAAGATAATTGTTCTGTTGCAGCTGGTATTTTATCTGTTGCAACATATAACTGACCTGTTGCAACGATGAGTAAACCTTTGGAGAGAATAAAAATAGATCACTGAACTGTTGAAACATATCACTCATCTGTTGGAAAATAAGTTATCTGTTGGATCAATATTGTTTAGATTTCTTCCAAACAGGACCATAAAAACAGATCACTAATCTGTTGCAACATATAAATGACTTGTTGCAATGGATGAGTAATCTGTTGGAAATAATAAAAATAGATCACTAATCTGTTGCACTGGGTACTTTATCTATTGCAACATATAACTGGTCTGTTGCAACGGATAAGTAAACCTTTGGAGAGAATAAAAACAGATCACTGAACTGTTGAAACATATCACTCATCTGTTGGAAAATGAGTTATTTGTTGGATCAATATTGTTTAGATTTCTTCCAAATAAAAGAGTCATCTGTCGCAATAGATGAATGATCTGTTAGATTGTTCATCTGTTGTATCGATTTTCATAGTTGCATCAGATTTTAATCTGTTGCATCAGATATTAACATCTATTGCATCAGATATTTTTATTTGTTGTATCAGATATCTTCATCTATTGCATCAGATGTCTTCATCTGTTGCATCATATATTTCATCTGTTTCAACACCATTTTTTTCAAGACAAAAACAAATTAACCCAGCAACACCAACACATCACATACACACACTAAGAACATCAACTGTGAACAAAAATACCAATAAATTTGAATCAACAGTACGACAATAAGAAGAAGAAATGCTAGAAATTAGGGTTTTATTCAGTCCACATTTTAATACTAGAAGAGTAGTTGGCTCAAGTTCCTATGTTTCTTCATAATTTTTTACCTGTGAAAAAAAAAATGAAACGACGAAGAACTCGAAGTTGTTGTCGCCGGAGAAGTCTTCACGTCGATTAACGGTTGAAAGTCAAAAGGGAACTCGCCCAACTATTTTTCGTCGGAGATTGAAGGAAGAATTTTGCAGAACTGTTGGTCGGGAGAGAGTTGAGAGAAGCTGTCGAGAGAGAGGGGAGAGAGATTGGTTGATTTGGATTGAAGAGGGGTGTGGATTAGGTTGATTTGTATTTTTGAAAAGATTAGAAAGTTTTAAAAATATTAATCAACTCCACAATTAACTTAATCAAGTTTCCAAATGATGTTTGACCCTTTAAGTTGGTCAATGTCACCAATACTTTATTCAAGACTTAAAAGACACCTTTCCTTCAATTTTCTCGAGTAACTAATATATAATAATATCTCTACTTTTTATATTTGATAGCATATTTATATGTAAAATTAAATATTTTGTTATACTTTATATTAAAATATAAAAATATAAATTTTTTATTATATTTTTATTGTTGTGGAGTTATTAGAAGAAGAATATAGATTTGATATTTCTTAAAAGAAAAATGAAAAGACATGATAGTAAGAAGAGAAAAGCAGAAAAGAGAAATACATTAAAGATTTAAAAAATTAAAGAGAGAGGAAAAATAAAATAAAAAGTGCACACTTCATGTAATTAGATTAGGATTAAATAGATAAATAAATAGTTGAGCTCTAAAATTTGTTAAAAGTGTGCACTTTTGTTGAACCTTTTCTAGTTTCTTTTAAGAAAAATAAAGTTATTTTTCACTTACATTATATTATATAAATTTTAAGTATTTTAGAATATTAAAAATACTTAAGTGATGAAAATTTAAGAAAAATACATGTATAAATTAAAGGTGAATAATAAAATAAATTAAGATAAAATTTAAAAAAATTAAAGAAATTTCAACAGTCGAAATTTAATTAATTCGCATGAAGCGCAGATGAATTCACTAGTATATAATGAAAATGCAAATAAAATATACTACTCCAATAGATGATAACAGAAATAAGACACCCACAGAATAATACAAAGCACTACGAACACGAAATTATAAGGGGTCGTTTGGTAGAGTGTATAAGAATAATGCAAAATATGGTATGTTAGTAATGCTTGTATTAGTAATGCTTGTGTTAGCTATGCTTGCATTGGTTATGCTTGTATTTTTCTTATGCAGTGTTTGGTTTGATGTATTAAAAATAACATAAATTAAATAATTTCTAAAAAAAAAAAAATTTTACAAAAATATCCTCCATATATATGTTGGAAAGGATGTGAAAATTTTTTTGAGGGATAATAGTGTCTTTAATCGTGTTAATGCATGTATTGAATCCATTGCATTGCTAATACCATGGATTTTGAGATATTAGTAATACACACCCCAATACACAATAGAGTGTATAACTAATGCAAACATTAGTTATACATAGAGTGCAAAAGTATATCAAATAAGGTATTAATAATACACATGCATTAAACTAGTACATGTATTAGTTTTTCAATACACTCTACCAAACGACCCCTAAGAGACACAATAATTCAGATAAAATACTTTGATAGCATGATAAAGCAAGCAGCAGCTGATGTAAACTTTGTTAAGAAGCTATCAAGCTAAGGCAACAATATAAGTTACAAGTGTCTAGCAGCTAAGGCAGGAAGCAAAAATTGCAAGTACTCTGCAACAGATAATGCAAATAGTTAACTCCCACGTAAGATGTCAGCTTTCATAAATAAATTAAAGAATCTTCTCTTTAAGTTCCAACTAAAAAAGATATCAGTTGTATAATTGACCTTCCTAAAGCAATGTGAAAAATAAAACTTGCCTTCCGGTATTAGCTAAACTATTTATTTCAATACGTGGGAAATTAAAACTGAATCATTTTTAACCTGCCATGAAGACATTAGTTTTTCGAGACCAATCTCTCCTTCCAAATTAACAAGTTTAAAGTACATAGTGTTGGGCTCAAAATCGAGAGAGCGTTATGCGGAAGATAACAGTTGCAAATCATGAGATGATAAATCAAACAACAAACAAAACAGTACTAAAAAGAATATTATTATTACTTGGAAAAGGACTCAAATATGCCACTGAACTATAAAAATGGCTCATTTATGTCATCCGTTAAAAGTTCGGTTCATTCATGCAATCGCCGTTACAAAATCGGTCCATCCATGCCGTTACTTTTTAACTGTGGTTTTTTAAAAACAACTTTGTCACATGACCTCTTATTAGAGGTCCACGTCATTAAGTAAAATAAATCAATATTAATTAAAATAAAAAATATGAGACCCATTTAATACCCGATTCATTAAATATCCGACCCACACCCATTTAATATCACCACATTATCTTCCCACACTATCGATCAAATAACCTAAAAATCCAAAAACCCTTAGTCCAAGTCACTAACAGGAGCAACAAATGTGAACATAAGCTAGTTATTGTTGTTGCTATGCAGTAAGATTTTACAAAATGCTTAACTTAGTGATACGAGCCTCTTGATCAAATCTACTCGCTAGTGAGTTGTGTTCATTATTCCAAATGGCACACTCCCTTTGTTTCAGTTAATGTGACTTACTTTCCTCATGAGTTTCTCTAAAAACGAATGTCACTTCTTTGTATTTAGAAAGTTTTCGATTATAAGATTCCTATTTTCAGTTCTTTCTATTTAGAATGGCTTAGCATTATTAAGAGTACAAGATTCATAGGGTACAAACTTACTGCTCTAAACAGAAACGGGAGCATGCTATGATGATCTTCTTGTCAGTTATTTTCTGCTCCTATTTGCTAAATGAGAAAAAAAGAAACGAATAAGAGGACTTAGAGAAGACAGACAAACGCAGACACTTTTTATGTGTATATATGAATTTTTTCTTCAGAAATATGTGAACTTAGATCTATTGGAAGAGTAATATTAAAGTGGATTAAGGTGATATATTGGGTGCGGGTGAATTTTTTTTAATATATCAAATTTTAGTGGATCCAATTTATAATGATGTGGACCTCTAATAGGAGGTCATGTGGTAAAGTTGTTTTTAAGAAACCACAGTTAAAATGTAATCACATAGATGAGCTAATTTTGCAACGGAGATCGCATGAATGGGTCAAACTTTTAATGGATGACATAAATGAGTCATTTCTAATAGTTGAGTGACATATTTAAGCCCTTTCCCTTATTACTATATGTTTTGGCTAATTGACCTACATATTAAAAAATCTAATATAAAAAAAATCATAAAAACTTTAGAAAGAAAATCTTCCTCAAAACAAAATTCTCAAATCAAAAGACTACATTATGGATGCTATTGTTTTATGGTATGAGAAGGGGGTCTTCTATTTATAGAGTTCCAAAACCTTTCCTCAGGTTAGCCAAATATAGAAAAGTTTTATATTTTTCTTTTAGAAAAAGTAAAAGTAATTATGGTATTACTTTTATTTTCTTTCTAAAAAAAATAAAACTTAAATTTGATAAGAAAATCAGGGAAAAAAATCAAACAAATCTCCCATTTTGGCTTGATTTTCTTAACATAATTTGATCCACCTTCTGCACGTGCATGATCTTTGTTCTTCACATAATCTTCATCATTGTTGCTTGTCATGGATAAAAATAAGGTTTAAAATATCATGATTAAAAATGGGTTAAAATTAATATTTTATTTTTATTTTTAAAGATACAGCAGCAGGAATGTTGAAAATATGTTTGAAACTTCTTTTCTCCATATGTAGTTGGACAAAAATGTTCATTATCATCAAATTGATTAGAACCGTCTTGAACTTGTCTTCCACCTCATTTCACCAAATCATTGGACCTTTGAACCGTAAGCTCTGATACCACTTGTTGGGTTCAAAACCGAGAGGACGTCATGCGGAAGTTAATAGTTTGCGAACCATTAGATGATAAATCAGATGACAAAGAAAAAACATACGAAAAAAATATATTATTAATATGATTCGGTCAAAGGACCTACATATGAAAAACTAATAATGAAAAACATAAAATCTATAGGGAGAAATCTCCCCCCCTAAACAAGACTCCTTAATGACTACATTATAGATACTATTGCGTTATGGTATGAGAAGGAGGTGCTCTATTTATAGAGTTCCAAACCTTTCCTCCAAAAAAAAGATTAGCCAAATATAGAAAAGTTTTATATTTTTCTTTAAGAAAATATAAAAGTAATTATGATATTACTTTTATTTTCCTTCGAAGAAAAATTAAACTTAAATTTGATAAGAAAATCAGGGCAAAAATCCCAACACATATTCTGTTATGAATGGGCTGAAACCAATCGTGGTGAAGCAGTTCAATACCACATTAAGTGGTTAAGTATGGGATATGGGTTAAAAAATAGTACATTCTAGGAACAATAGACTTATGCAAACTGTGATAATTGCTTAGGCAAAGACTATGCTTCTCATACCCAATTCTCTCTTGGCCTCTCATCCCCTTCTATTATTATTCCTCTTCTTCATACTGTAACCTTTCAGTATTAATCAAAGTTGATTAGTTTTGTTCACTTTGTGTATTGATTGTTGAGTTGGAAATTCGGGCTCGCTATATTGGTGCTTTCATTAAGAGGTCTCTCATGGAAGACCAAATACTCAAGTATGTTGCGAAATCTATTCAGGGTGTTCAAGACTCCATTTCAAGTGATCTCTCAGAAATTCGTAAACTGGTGCAAGAGTTGGCTGGCCAGGTGATATCATCGGGCACACAAAATCTAGTTCCGGATATGTCTAGTGGTCCAGCACTAGCTCTGCGCACTCTTAGCCACAAACTATCAAGGGTGGAATTAGACCATTTCCATGGCATGAATCCAGAGATGTGGATTTTCCAAGCTGAAAGGTATTTTGAATTTTATGGATAGCCGAAACTCACAAATTGTCTATTGCGTCATTTTATTTAGATGGTGATGCTTTGGAATGGTTTCAATGGCTGGATCAAAATGGTTAATTTAATGATTGGAAGCACTTAAATTGAGAAGTTGATCATACAATTTCGAAATCGTAACCGTTGTGCTGCATAATCAACTGGAAAAATCTTTATATCTGATTTTACTTCTACTTTGGACAATGATCATAAGCACCATATCTTCGATAAATTGGCAGTGAAGTCTGCGATTATAGATTTCTTGGCATCGTTTACTGAAAATGATACTGAGATTGAAACTCCTACTAACATGGAGACACCACCAATTGGTAATGTGGAATTAGTTCAAATGGATTTGGAATATGAACCTTTATCCATTGTCGAAGATCCAGTGTTTGGTGAAATTTCACATACAATAGTGACTTCCGGCATTCATGATCTGAACACTAATTTCTATGAGAGTGCACTCTTTGTGACTATAATAGCCAAGGGGTCTGATACTGAGGGATTAGATGTTGGAGTCCTCACTGATGTAATGACATTTGCTTTAACATAACCAGAGGAGGTCCAACTGTTTGAAGCACACTCTTTCAGCAGCTTGTCTGTGTTGGTCTCTAATTTTGGCACTGGCCAATCGATGGATGAAATTTCTTCCATCATTGGCTCTACCAGTGGCTTTAATCAAGGATATATCATTGCAACATAAAATCGAAGACACTAATATTCTGCCCTCCAAGTGAAAAAGAAGACCTAGAACTTTGGTTTGAATGACAACAATGAGGAGGAAAACATTATGAATTGTGATTTGAATTCTCCATCTTTTGTTATTACAGTTGGGGGTATGATGCTGGAAATCGAGAGCCACGTTGATTTTCTTGTTGCTTCTATTTTCATGGATCCTGAGGTGACATTTGATTCACTTTTTATTGAAAATGTGCCTACTCTGAGTATGTTGTGTCATTTTATGTTTGATCCAGGATTAGACGAATATCCATTCCATGTTACTAGGGTAATTGGGAATTCGCATCCAAGAGATACATCTAGTTTCCTAGTTCCTTTTGGTAGCCATCTATTTCTAAAGTCAATAATGACTGGGCAATCTGCTGATATCAAATTCCATTTGCTGGTGCCATATGGGATTGTGTTTACGTGATTCCCTATTTTTTCAGTTGACCCTAGTGCCATAAATTTTTTGGTACCCATTCATGTAACGTCATCGAACCTTTGTGTATGGGATCTAGGAATCCATTTTGAGTTTATGGCTCTAACAGGTTATGCAGTGGACGTAGAGCCACTACAATTGCAGAGATGCTCTAGCAAGTTTTTATTAACCTCGTATATCAACTATATGTCTAGAGTGTGGGATTCCTGACAGTTTTGGGTGTGAATTCTAACATCTTGCAATCTG
Source organism: Capsicum pubescens (assembly GCA_030864215.1). NCBI lineage: Eukaryota > Viridiplantae > Streptophyta > Magnoliopsida > Solanales > Solanaceae > Capsicum > Capsicum pubescens. The sequence goes on along the minus strand of CM061538.1, from coordinate 93,238,982 downwards.
GTTGTGCAGAGAATATGGAGGAAGTACTGTTATTGGGATGTTTTGACAAGTTTTTCGTCATTACTTATTCAAACTCTATGAGTAGAGTTTGGGATCCTGGGAAACTAGGGTGTGTAAATTCCTGTTGGTCCAAGGTGTTCTCTATTGTCGAGAATTGCATTGCAATCACATAGAGTGAGAAGGGTATTGCAGCTTCTATTAGCCATCTGTGTGTGTTGCTACTAGAAAACATGACAAAGATCCCGTGTGTGGCTGTCAGTAGTGCTTGTACATGTTTGGATGATATACTTACTTGTGTTTCTCTTTTGGACACATCTCACATTATTACATATCTTTACCATGTTAGTCAGCAGCTAAACAAGAATGATGCAACCACGTCTACAAAAATTCAGGCTGCCAACCAAGTTATATCCTTACTTCTTATCAATCTAACGGTACCCGAGGATGCTCATGCCTACTTGAACCTTGAGGACAAGTTTCTTATTGGAGTCGGGGGTATTGTTATGAATGGGCCAAAATCAATCATGGTAAAGCAACCCAATACCACATTAAGTGGTTATGTGTGAGATATGGGTTAAAAAATAGTACATTCTAGAAAGAATAGACTTATGCAAATTATGATAATTGCTTAGGCAAATACTATGGTTCTCATCCCCAATTCTCTCTAGGCCTCTCATCCCCTTCTAATATCATTCCTCTTCTTCGTACTGTAACCTTTCTGTATTAATCAAAGTTGATTAATTTTGTTCACTTTGTGTATTGATTGTTGAGTTAAGAATTCGGGCCCGTTACATATTCCTATTCTTTGATGACGTGATTCAAGTTAAGTGATTAGACGAGAACTTTTCTTTCTATTTCCTGCTGCTAAAAAATTAAATAAAATTCAGGTTTCTTCCAAGTTTCTCTTGCAGTCCATTCTTTATAGAATGAGATGAAAATCACTTATCTGCAATAATAATCATAATCTCACTTAGTTTCATAAACAAATTTTATAGTTAAAACAACACAAACTTATCTTGAAGAGAAAAAAAACTCCACGAATGTGTCTGGATGATACTAGTCGCTGCAAAAGTGACGATGAACAAAAGACTGATTATCATTTTTAAGAAAGTAAAATGTGTTTTTCAATCAAAACAGAGATATGTTGATTTCATTTTTAAGAGTATAATCAACTCGTGGAGATTAAAATAAAAACTAACTTCTAGCAACTTAAAAAAATTGGGTCGCTATAAATACACGTTTGACAATCGGATTCATATCTCGTTGTTTAGAACTGATTGTTAAAAGTCAGATTTCTTATAGTGTCAAATCACAAATTTGTGAATCAAAATCATGAAAATGTAATAATTTAAAAAATGAGTAAAATAAGGAAAAGGCACATGTCAAATGATTATATGAGAAAAAGGTTTCGAAAGTTGCCTCAATTTGAAACTTCGTAGCCCCAAAAATATCAAAAATATAAAATTGTCATATTTACCCTTTAAATAAGATCGTTGGCATCATTAGTGAAAACCTATTCACAATCGATACTAAAGGTCCATGTTGGCGAAGGCCTTTAATGGTGCCTCATCACGGTAGCGACTAAAGGTCCACGATCGCGAACTCAGTTGAACTAGCAACAGTTGTCCGTGTTAAAATGATCATATCTCTCTTACACGGACACTAAATGCATTAATTATTTTTATCTTGATTCTGAAATTTTTATGCGAATCTAATTTAATGATACTATTTAAACATTGAAAATAGCAAATTTTATTCAGGTCGATCTATTGAAACTCAACAATGAAAAACTTCAAACCCTGAACGAGTATGCAAAACTCATTCGAAACCTTATGAAAACAAATCAATAGTGTAAATCGCTTGTAAAACACATTACAGACATGATGAAATCATTTAAGGGTAACTTACATAAATCTCTGAATCTTTAAATGATATTACATTTTATCCCAACTATTTGGTTAATTACATCTTATCCCGATTTTTTGAAATCATGATACATATGTTGTAAAGTGATACATATAAAAAGTGATACATTTAAAACTGACTAGATGTTTATTTAAGGAAGTAACAGATTCTCTTTTATTCTATGGAGCAAATCACGCACAATCAGTTCCACAATGAATTAATGAGATTCACAAAACCAGCAATACCCCCAATCAACTTTCAAATTTCAAGCGAACAAATTGAGTCAAATTGAGTTTCTTCCGTCTACTGCACTGATCGACATGTATTCCAAGCGCAGAGATGTGGAAAAAGCACTTGCCATATTCGATTCTGTCAATATTAGAGATGTGTTTGTATGGAGTGTTATGGTTGTTGGCTTAGCAATGCATGGGTGTGGCGAAGAAACAATAGGTTTGTTCTTGAAAATGCAAGAACACAAGGTCAAGCCTAATTCCGTTACTAAGTACGCTCCTTCTCGAGTTACGTAACAACGAGACAATCACGCAGTTGCAGACTAGTATGACGTCGTCGTCAACGGAAGTGAATGAATAAGAGAAGAGGAATTTTTATTTGAAAACATGATATATCTAAAAATCTGAATTATTATTTGGCGGCGGAGGATTACTAGGTGATACATCTGAAATATGTGTGATACATTTGGTTGTATTTTCATGATTTTTATATGATTCATATTAAATGTTATGAAAGTTCTGTGATTCATATAAATATTGTTTGTATTAGTTTAAAGAGGTTATATGTTATATTAGTGATACATTTTTATAGTTGAAATAAATATATGTATCACCAATAATCTGACCGCAAATGTATCACTCATACATTGTCAATACAAATGTATCACCAATAATCTAACAGCAAAATGTATCACTCACACACTGTCAACAAATGTATCACCCATATACTGATAACAAAAGTAACATTCATATGAATCACCTTTACACTATGAAAATGTATTCAGAAAATTAATATTTTTATATATGTATCAATCGGATTAACAAAAAAATATGTATCACCGACGAATTTCATACTAATATTAACTTAAACATGTATGAATAACTAAATCAATTTATATGTGTATCAATCGATTTAAAAAAAAAAATTGGGAGAGATTTTAGGGGAGGAAATTGTGAAAAAAAAAAATTGTTGCATGCTTTAATGGAGGAGAGCAATTCGGGAAGGAAGATCCTTGATTTAATATAATGATACGACCAATTCCAATTTGGTGTTGTCCATTTAGTGATTTTCATGTTTGGACTTTGATGTTGAAAATCTTACAACCTGACATTTTATTTTAAATACTTATTTTTAAAAACATTAAAAAAAAATATGTGTATAATTTTAGAGAGATTTTAGGAAAGGTAATCACGGTGGAGTAAAAATAGGATGTGGGGTTTTGTTGATGTGTATCAAGAGTAAAGTTGAAAATCGAGATTAAAAGTAAATTTTAAAAAAAGTAAGGGATATTGGGTAATATAGTCTTTTAAGTTTGGAATTTGTGTAATTTATCCATCATTAAAACACCCAAATGAGGTGATCTTAACTGAATGTTGACCAAAGTCAACTTTTAACTTAAAAATCTTTAATTTTTCAAACAATCGTTCAAAACTCACCCAATACTTCGAGAACTGAACCAAACCTTCAACAAGACTAAAATTCATCCTCTAGAGCTAGTGAAATTATCGAAACTTGAAAATTACCTTTCTAACCTCAAACGTTGACTTTAGACAACTCTCTTAAGTTTTCAACTTTCAAACCTAAAACATTCTTTCAAAATTCATCTAAATGCCTCGAGACTTGAACCAAAAGTGCTACTAGTCCTAAAATCACGTTTCGAGAATTAAGAAAAAGATGAAATTTTGATACGAGCTCAACTTCTATGGATGTTGACTAAATTCAATCATGTCAACTTTTTAAACTTTCAAAATAAAAAGCTCACATAATACTCAACCAACCACCTCAAGAATGATGGCACTCGCTCATGCAGCCCTCAAATACCATAATACAAATACTGAAAAAAAGTAAAATGGTCAAAACAAAATAAAAATTAAAAAATCACAATGATGGTTGCTACAACTACTCTGTGTAGCTAGTTGGGACTTATAGGAGACTTGTGAAGTCCATATACCCATCCAAAATAACTTTTCATCGGCCATGCAAATAAGATTTTACAATCGGTATATCTATGCCATGAATAAGTAAACACCCAAAATAATTTTTTATCAGACATGCAAGTCATAAAATTAGTAGAAATCCATCTAGAACAACTTTTCATCAAGCATGCAAGTATAAAATCAGTAGAAATCCACCTGAAATGCTTTATCATCGGGTATGCAAGTCATTTTAAAACATCTTTCTCAAAATATCTTTTTATCCATGCCATGATATGAATATAAGTGAGTAGGTAAAATTCACAATGATAAAAAATTATAAATATCTCACTCTAGGAACACAAGGTCATATCCAACTCAACAACACCGGCTACAAATCCAAAATACATCAATATAAATTAAATAACTTAAATCTCGCTCTTAAGGAGAGATAATATCAATATAACACCTATCAGGTCCAAAAGAATCACTAATTCGCTTTTCACACTATAATCCAACAATCAATAAGAGAAACAACTAAATCAAGTCAATTATTTCAAGTTTAACCTCTTTCAATATATTAATACTCGTACAAACACTCTCCATCTCATCTATACGAAACCTCCATTGTACATTACCCCTTATAACAGCAACTTACATATAAGCACTTTAAAAGAAAGTCCCAACTTGTCTTAAAGAAAGTCCTAGGAGTCAAATCGGAGTTTTACCCTAAGAATAGCCTCCGAATGAGCCCAATTTTATATGAATTTCGCATAGAAATATAAAATCATAGACACGCATATTTCTATACTTAAATTTTTGGTCTAAAAAAGTCAACCCAAAAGTCAACATTGTGCCACAAGGGAAATTTAGAAATTTATTTTAAAATCATATTATGCATAATTATGGAGTTCAAATTTAAAATTTATTGAAAATGAAATTAAAATATACCTTGAAATCATAACAATATCATTCTTAACTATACCCTAAAAATTTTAAAATTTTAATTTGAAGATGAAATCATGAAATAATCATTACGGAATATATAAAAGTAATATAAGAAACTTACCCAAAGAAGATTTATTAAAAAATACCTTTTGAATCTATCAAAATTGAATTTTCAATTTTTAAGAAATCAACTTATAGGATTTTTGCTGGAAAATGGACCATTTAAATTTGTGCAACGAACACCTTCATCTCAAATGCGAGGGGCATGTTATGATCACTTCCAGCAGACCCAGCCAACCATCACGAACACGACTGAACAATCGTAAATGCGACTAGCACATCATGAAAGTGATGGAAAAGTCTCTGAATTAACTCCAGGTTTTTGCTCCTAGATTGCAAGCTCAACTATATGATCGTAATGATCTAAAATGATCCCTTCGTCACAAACGTGATAGAGGCTTGCGAACACATAGAGGGCTACCTGCACCAGATTTCAGTAGTCCCATCTCTTTTAGAATTTCTTGATTGAACCCTCAAAACTAACCCGAAACTCCATGAATACAAGCCGGCAAAGCTATTAGATTAAAATCGACAGTCCAAACTCAATAAATCTTTAGATTTTCAAATGGAGATTGCCATCAACTATTATTGACCAAAGTCAACTTTATGTCTTAACTTATTCAACTACTCAAAATCCTTCCAAATGCCTCGAGATCCAAACCAAAGGTTCTACTAACCTAAAAATGATATTTGGGAACTAAGAAAATTTCCATACAACCTTAAAATCTCCAAATATTGAATAAAGTCAACCACACCAACTTCAAAAAAATTTAAAATAAAAAACTCATATAGAACTCATTCAATCACCTAAGAAACTGTACCGACCTCACTGATAGAAAAATAAAAAATTACCATGAGAATTTTTACACACACACGTATCCACGTACGCACGGATACGCACACACAGAGACACACAACACACACGCGTGCTCACATACACAAATTGGTAGAAAAAGAAAAAAGATCCAAGCGAAAAAACAAATCAATATGAAAGTTGATAGTTTCAAGAAGAAAAACCAAAAAAACATGAAAGAGTTATTGGAAGACTAATAATTTTTCAAATTATGGAAATTTGTGGTAATTTATTTTGTCTATTTTGGTCTAAAAATCTAAATTTTTAATTTATTTATTATATTTCAATCAAAAGTAAATTTATTAGTGAATAGATTTTGCTTAAAAAAATTAATGTCACGGCCGATTAAATACGAACTTCGATGATTTTTTTTTTTAATTTCATGCATTTGATATTTAAAATTTATAGCAAAAATTATTTTATATCATTTATTTCTTCATCTGTACAAAGTAATTCAATCAATTATTTACTGTTGATTTAGTACTGTTGGATTTGTTTATGAGTCAAAAGTACGCATTACAGCCGTAGCTTCAGGTTAATAGTAAATGTTTGTGTGAAAGGATGCAAGCTGAGATAGTAGCTAAGAGTTAGTGTAGTTTGTTTTCAGCCAAAGAAGTAGACAACGAGACCAAATTTTGTCCTGACCTTTATTTAAAAGCACGGAGCAAGAGGAAAGAGGAAAGTCAGGTCTTGACTTAGGATATCCTACCCACCCTAGTTATGATGGGATCAAGTGACGAGTATTTCAAAGGATTGGACGGAGATGGACTATACCGAGTTGGAGAGTCGAGTGAGGTTCCGTCGAGGTTCCGATCCGCGGCTCTGTCATTACATCAAAAAAATGAAAATTACAAGTTAAAACATAAATGAAATTACAAAAATCCTATCTATACAGCTTCTATTGGTTCTTGACTCGACTTTCATCACCCTATTCTTCAGGCGGGCTCCTGACTTGCAATTCCTTTCAACTTGTTGCTTGACTTTCAATTGCTTCACTTTATTGCTTGACTCTTTCATTTCTTCACCCTATTCTCCAGGCGGGCTCCTGACTTGCTATTTCATCACTTTGTTGCTTGACCTTTCATTTTCTTCACTCTGTTCTCCCGGCGGGCTCCGAACTTGCTATTTCATCACCTTGTTCTTCAGGCGGGCTCCTGACTTGCTATTTCATCACCCTGTTCTTCAGGTGGGCTCCTGAAACCCAAAATTAAAACTAGAACAAAAATTATCCCAAACAAGAATTATAATAAAGTAGTATTTCATTTTGAAAGTGTTGTCCCATTTTCCAGGAGGGTCCTGAACATAAAGTAAAATCCCATTTTTCAGGAGGGTCCTGAACATAAAGTAAAGTCCCATTTTTTCAGGAGGGTCCTGAACAAAAGTAAAATCCCATTTTTCAGGAGGGTCCTGAACATAAAATAAAATCCCATTTTTCAGGAGGGTCTTGAACAGAAAGTAAAATCCCATTTATCAGGAGGGTCCTGAACATAAGGTAAAATCCCATTTTTCAGGAGGGTCCTGAACATAAGGTAAAATCCCATTTTTCAGGAGGGTCCTGAACATAAAGTAAAATCCCATTTTTCAGGAGGGTTCTGAACTGAAAGAAAATTCCCATTTTTCAGAAGGGTCCTGAAAATAAAGTAAATTCCCATTTTCCAGGAGGGTCCTGAATTGAAAGTAAAATCTCATTTTTCAGGAGGGTCCTGAACAGAAAGTAAAATCCCATTTTTCAGGAGGGTCCTGAGCATAAAGTAAAATCCCATTTTTCAGGAGGGTTATGAACAGAAAGTAAAATCCCATTTTTTCAGGAGGGTCCTGAACAGCAAGTAAAATCCCATTTTTCAGGAAGGTCCTGAACAGAAAGTAAAATCCCATTTTTCAGGAGGGTCCTGAACAGAAAGTAAAATCCCATTTTTCAGGAGGGTCCTGAACATAAAATAAAATCCCATTTTTTAGGGGGGTCCTGAACATAAAGTAAAATCCCATTTTTCTGGAGGGTCCTGAACAGAAGGTAAAATCCTATTTTTCAGGAGGGTCCTGAACAGAAAGTAAAATCCCACGGATGTGGATTTCCAATAGTAGCTGAATTAGGTGAAGCGAATTTGCCCCTATTTCAACAAAGAAAATTTTGTCAGTTGAAAACTTAGTGGTGACTTGCAGCTCTTGGCTTCTCAGGTATCCGCCCCAGCACTCGTTCCTTTCATCTTTGTTACAAATTGCTAACACTTACCCTATCTTGCCGCATCATTGACCCAGATCCAGATTGAGGGAAACGAGTTCTGACTCGAACAATGGGTTTCCATTTTACCGTGCCTCTAAGGTGCACCCTTTTCCCAAATCTGAATGCTTCCACGAATCCAAATGCCTGTCGGTTGATAGACTTCCTTTGCTTTGTGTTGAATTACGATCATATTTCTTTCATGTGCTGGTCCTTGGCTTTTCCTCATATAATTGGAAAGACTGGTAATAAATTTTGAAATCTTTTCTCGCTTGTTTTGACACAAACTTAACTTAAAATATAAAGAAATGATGGTGACTTTTATTTTGATAAATGACAATAAAAAGACAAAGAAAAACATGAATATGTAAATGAAAGGAAAGGGCAATGTCCCATATTCAAAAAGAAAACTTATCTGAATACGACAACCAACTCCAATGAGTATGACATGCATTTTGGATTAAGCTGCCTGATCTTCCTATCCAAACTCCCCATTTGTTGTTGAGTTCATGCCTTTTCCGTTGAGCCGCTTCTTCAAATCCATTGGACTTATACAACACATTTGATTGACGGCATCTTAAAAAACTTTCGCCAACAAATCTCTTTCTTTTCACTTTTCACTTTTCTCTTAAACTCGCCATCGCCTTACGGTGCCCATGAGGGTTTTCACCAATAAGACTCTCTCATTTTTATTTCTCTCCACTCACCATCGCCTTATGGTGCCTACGAGGGTTTTCACCAATAAGACTCTCTCATTTTCATTTCTCTCAACTCACCATCGCCTTATGGTGCCTGCGAGGGTTTTCACCAATAATACTCTCTCATTTTCATTTCTCTCAACTCCCCATCGCCTTATGATGCCCATAGGGGTTTTCACCAATAAGACTCTCTCATTTTGTATTTATTTCCTGATTTCTTATGCTGAGAGAGACAAATGGTGCCTCATAATGTATCATCATATCCATTGCATGCTTAGCCTTAACATTATCAAAAATTGATCTGAAGGACTTTCTTTGGTTGTAACTTGTCTTTTGGATACGGTTAGAAAAGGATGGCAAGGGGTATAAACGACACTTGAAGTGGGGCTGGGACTTACAGCTTTTGGAATCGACTCAAACAACACATTAACTCATGCCCCAGTTTTGTTGACTGGGTGAATCTTAAATCTTTATTTGGTTGGACCGAACCCGAAATAGGGCAGCCTACGTATCTCACTCCCGAGAGAGGAGAATCAGGTCGTACGTAGTTCCATCAGCTTGCTCTTTGTTTTGATTTAATTTTTTTTCTTTTATTTTCGAACTCTTTCTTTTATTCTTATTTTCTTGACATTTATCTTTGACTCTATTTTGATTCCAAAAGAGGGATATGAAAGAAAACTAAACGAAGCTCAAACGGGTAAACAAAGGACGACACAATGTTTGGATAGAAGAATAAAATGCCTTCATCATATCAATCTTGAAAAATGCAAGTACTAAACATTCAATAAACTCAACAAAGGATCAAATATCATACATAGTATCTTTTGACCGCATCAGCATTGATAGTCATTTCTGCCATTTTGCCTTCAATATCTGTCAAATATAAGGCTCCATTGGGTAACACTTTCTTCACAACGAAGGGACCTTGCCAGTTAGGGGAGAACTTGCCTTTCGCTTCAACCTGGTGAGGAATGATACGTCTCAATACCAACTGACCAACTTCAAAATTCCTGGGACGAACCTTTTTGTTATACGCTCGAGCCATCCTCCTCTGATACAACTGTCCATGAAACACAGACGCTAGCCTTTTTTCCTCAATCAAACTCAAATGCTCCAGTTGGGTTTTTACCCATTCGTCATCATCAATCTCTGCTTCTACAATGACTCGAAGAGAGGGAATTTCAACTTCTGCAGGGATGACTGCTTCTGTCCCATACACTAATAAATATGGAGTTGCCCCTGTTGAAGTGCGAACAGTGGTGCGATAACCTAGCAATGCAAACGGCAACTTTTCATGCCACTGTCTAGACCCTTGTACCTTTTTCGCATTATCTTTTTTATATTCTTATTGACGGATTCTACAGCGCCATTGGCCTTTGGACGATATGGAGTAGAATTTCGATGTGCGATCTTAAACTGTTGACATACTTCTTGCATCAAATGACTATTGAGATTGGCAGCATTGTCTGTAATGATCATCTTAGGAATTCCAAATCTACAAATGATATTGACATGAACAAAATCTACCACAGCCTTCTTTGTCACTGACTTAAAAGTTACTGCTTCTACCCACTTTGTGAAGTAGTCAATGGCTACTAAAATGAATCTATGCCCATTTGATGCCTTCGGCTCAATCGGTCCAATCACATCCATTCCTCAAGCCACGAACGGCCATGGAGCGGCCATTGCATGCAACTCAACAGAAGGAGAACGTATCAGATCACCGTGTACCTGACATTGATGACACTTCCAAACAAATTGAATAGAATCCCTTTCCATAGTAAGCCAGTAATAACCTGCTCGAAGAATCTTCTTTGACAAGACATGACCGTTCATATGCGACCCGCATACTCTAGAGTGTATTTCAACCATGATTGCCGAGGCTTCTTTTGCATCTACACACCTTAAAATCCTAGATCTGGGGTTCTCTTATACAAGACTCCCCCACTTAAGAAAAATCCACTAGCCAAACGCCTAATAGTCCTCTTTTGATCGTTGGTGGCATATGCTGGGTATTCTCCTAACTGAATGTACCGCTTGATATCCAAGAACCAAGGTTCTCCATCGAGCTCTTCTTCAACCGTATTACAGTAAGCATGCTGATCACGACTCTGTATATGCACTGGATCGATGTAGGCTTTGTCAGGATGTTGGAGCATTAAACACAGAGTGGCAAAAGCATCAGCAATTTCATTACGAATCCTTGGAATATGCCTAAATTTTACTAACACAAACCGTTGACATAGCTCCTGCAAGCATTGTCGATACAGGATGAGCATCAAATCTCGATTCTCCCAATAGCCTTGAATTTGATGGACGAGCAAATCCGAATCTCCCAACACCAATAATTCTTGGACTCCCATATCAACAGCTAACCTCAAACCAAGAATGCAGGCTTCATACTCTGCCATATTGTTAGTACAGTAGAATCGAAGTTGTGCTGTTACCGGGAAATATTTTCCCGATTCAGAGATAAGAACCGCACCTATTCCGACTCCTTTCATATTAACAGCTCCATCGAAGAACAACTTCCAACCTGGATCAGCATATATAACGACTTCATCAACACATGACACTTCTTCATCAGGAAAATATGTCTTCAATGGCTCGTACTCTTCATCGATGGGATTCTCAGCAAGATGATCTGCCAAGGCTTGGGCTTTCATGGAGGTTTGAGTCACATATACAATGTCGAACTCGATAAGCAATATTTGCCACTTCGCCAATCGACCTGTCGGTATAGGCTTCTGAAAGATATACTTCAAAGAATCCAGGCGGGAGATGAGATAAGTAGTATAGGATGAGAGATAGTGCTTCAACTTTTGTGCTATCCAAGTTAGGGCACAATACGTCCTTTCAAGAAGAGTATACCTGGCCTCATATGCGGTGAACTTCTTGCTAAGATAATAAATAGCCTGCTCTTTTTTGCCTGTGACATCATGTAGACCCAGGACACAACCAAAAAAATTATCCATGACTGATAAATATAAGATCAAAGGCCTACCAGGCTCTGGGGGTACCAACACGGGCAGATTTGACAAATATCTCTTGATTCGATTAAACGCTTCCTGACATTCTTCAGTCCATTTTACTGCAGCACTCTTTTTCAGCAACTTGAATATGGGCTCACAAGTGGTTGTAAGTTGAGCAATAAAACTGCTAATGTAGTTCAGTCTACCAAGCAAACTCATCACCTCCGTCCTATTCTTGGGCGGGGGAAAATCCTGAATGGCTTTGATTTTCGAGGTATCCAATTCAATTCTCCGACGGCTGACCACAAACCCCAACAGCTTTCCAGACGGAATTCCAAATACACATTTTGCCGGGTTGAGTTTGAGATTATACCTGCGAAGCCTTTCAAAGAACTTTCTTAAATCTTTAACATGGTCTGCCTGACTTTTTGACTTAATAATCACATCATCCACGTAGACCTCAATATCCTTATGCATCATATCATGAAACATAGTGGTCATGGCTCTCATGTATGTTGCTCCAGCATTCTTCAAACCGAACGGCATCACTCGATAACAATAAGTTCCCCATGGTGTGATAAAAGATGTCTTCTCCGCGTCTTCATCATCCATAATGATCTGGTGATATCCGGCATAGCAATCCACAAAAGAGGCAACCTCGTGTTTAGCACAGTTGTCTAACAAAATATGGATGTTGGGCAGTGGAAAATCATCTTTCGGACTTGCTCTGTTCAAATCATGGTAATCAACACACACTCGAATTTTGCCATCTTTCTTTGGTACGGGAACAACATTGGATAACCACATGGGATAACGAGACACTCGAATTACTTTGGCTTCAAGTTGTTTCATGATTTTCTCTTTGATTTTAATACTTACATCAGTTTTAAACTTTCTCAACTTCTGTTTGACAGGGGGAATGCGGGATTAGTTGGCAACTTATGAGCCACTAATTCAGTGCTTAAACCGGACATATCATCATAAGACATGCAAAAACATCCTTATAATCAATTAATGCTTGAATCATTCCCTCTTTTAGCTGTGGCAAAGCATGTACACTGATTTTAGTTTCCCTAACATCTTCTTGATCCCCTAGATTTATTGGCTCAGTCTCATTCAAATTAGGAATCGGTTTGTCTTCAAACTGTTCCAACTCTTTGCTTATTTCTTCTAGTGCTTCTTCTTCATCATATTCTCCATCCTGCTTCATTACATCTTGATTAGTTTGGATTTTAATATCAGGCTGAAAATTCCACATGCATGTCATGTCATTAGAATCAGCATAAAGAGAACTGTGTAAGAAAAAAAAATATATTAGACACAAAACAAAAGGGACATTACATTTCATTAAATAAAAAGATAAAAGGGTTTAAACACAGATGCCAACATAACATAAACAAACTAAAATCTGAATTACAACCCTGAAGTAACTCGGATAAACAGAAAGAAAAACAAAATAAACTACCAAAACTCACTCCTGACGGGGAGAGGAGTGACTTCCCAATTATTGAGTCGGACAGCTGGACCTATGAATTGCACGTCTTCCATACTGGTACCTTTTCCTGCTTCAACCATATCAACTTCAATACAAAGGTTCTGGAAGTCATCAACCAATTCAACCTCAAATTCCACATGCTTCGTGACACCGCTCTTAACAAATGATTCACTGAGTAGTGGCATTGGGTGAAGGAGTGACCATATTTCTTTTTTCCTTCCCTTGGCTTTCTTCAGATCTTCAGCTGTAGGCTCAAATCCCAGACCAAACGTTCCCACGTTCTCACTCGAACATATGGGATGAACTGTGCCGTGCAGAGACGCTTCCAAACTCTTTCCTGGCTCAAATCCGTATTTCCAAAGTTCACTCACCATCATGATAGAAGCAGAAGACAATTGTGGTCCCGATATAGCCTGTCATTCAAGAATACGATTCACTGGCACTGTACCAAAAATCTGATAGACGAATGTCTCCTCTACGTTATTTGCTTCAATAAGAGACAAGGAAGAATCTTTGTAGGCTGAAAAATCTCCTTTACCATGAATAACTACTTCTTGCCTGTCATGCTCAAACTTAATCATTTGGTGCAGTGTAGATGCAACCGCCTTGGCCTTGTGGATCCACGGCCTTCCCAACAACAGATTGTAAGAGGAGTCTACATTCAATACTTGAAACTCTATGGCAAACTCAACAGGACCTATGGTCAACACTAGTTCTATTTCACCAATGGAATTTGATTTTGCACCATCGAAAGCCCTGACACATACATTGTTGGGCCTGATCCTCTCAGCACCAATATTCAGCTTTTGCAAAGTAGAAATAGGGCAAATATTTGCACCTGAACCTCCATCAATCATAACATGAGTGACATAAAAATCTTCACACTTCACTGTAATGTAAAGGCCCCGGTTATGCCTTGTACTTCAACAGGCAATTCATCGTCAGAAAAGCTGATCCGATTGACCTCAAAGATTTTTCCAACTATTTTCTCAAGATGGTTGATTGTAATCTCCCTTGGAACATATGCTTCATTTAATACCTTCAGTAAAACATCACGATACTCCTTGGAGTGCAACAACAAAGATAAAAGGGAAATTTGAGCAGGGGTTTTCTTCAGCTGGTCTAATATTGAATACTCTGGCAATTTCATCTTTTTTAAAAATTCTTTGGCTTCTTCTTCGGTGATAGTCTTTTTGATAGATGACGGTCCACTCTCTGTTGGCTTGGACTTTCTTAAGCTTTCAGGCACGAAACATCTTCCTGACCTAGTCAAACCCCCTACCTCATCTACATCTTCCACTACTTCTTTCCCATGATAGGTCATCATGGTCTGTCCATAATTCTAGGGAATCCTTTTTGTATCAACTATCGGAGGTTGGGTCACTGGTTTGAGGACAATAGGCGCTGCCAGTGCTCCTTTCACCGTCAAGATAGGCTGACTCAGAGCTCCCACCACCGTCAACTTAGGTTTATCCTGACTTGAATCAACATACCTTCTGGCGCTCTGTACTGTGATCAGAGAATTCTTTGTGCTTTCTTGGGATTTATCTTCTCTCATTCCTTCCTGGCTCAATGACATTGCTTTCAAAGACTCTGCTACATTTACCGATTTCTCCTCAATGGTCTGTATCTTGACAATAGGCTTATAACCCCTCGAAAACTCCTTCCCTTCATATATCAATTCTAACATATTGGCTTCAGCATGGGTTGGCAATGGATTCTGGTTAATGTTTGGGCCTTCCTGGGCCTGGACCAGCATCTGATTTGTGTCAATTAAATCTTGGACAACTCTCTTTAAATGCCAGCATTTCTCGATATCATGGCCGGGCATATCAGAACAGTACGCACACCTTAAAGAATAATCGAGATTCCTCGGCGGTGGATTTGAAAGCCTTCCTTGAATTGGGCTTAAAACCTTCAACTTTCTCAACCTATCAAACAAACTAGCATATGACTCCCCAAGAGGTGTGAATTGATTTTTGACCGCCTTCTCTTTCCTATACTTAGTCCTAGGTTGAAAACTGGGTCTGGAAGGGTTTTGGTAATTTGGTAGAGCGAATGGGCGATTTTGTGGAGCTTGCGCGCGCCACTGCGGGAAGAAGGGGTTTGGGCATATGGTTGCGCGCTATATACTGGGTACGGGGGTGGTGGAATGGAATATAAAGGGTTTTGTGGAGGGTAGTAATAGTAGGGAGGAATATATGGAGCTTGGGCGTAGACTTGGGCTTGGGATTGGGGATAGGGGCGAGGTGGTCTTTTGGGATAGGAATGGGTTCCAGCTACAATAGTCGCCACGTCCTCTTTCTTCTTTTTACCTCCAAATGCGCCAGATCCACCTTGAATCGCTTGTGTGGTGGCTTTTAATGCGGTAAAACTCACTATTCAGCCGGTCTTAATTTCGTCCTCTATCATCCCCCCCATCTTGAGGACTTCCATAAAAGATTTTCCCATTGCCGGAAGTAAATACTGAAAATAGGTCTCATCCTGCGCCTGAATGAAAACTTCTACCAACTTACTTTCTTTCATTGGAGGCTTTACCCTAGCGGCCTGTCACGCCACCTTATCGCGTATTCCCTAAAACCTTCAGTGTTTTTTTCTTCATGTTGACCAAGGATTTTTCATCCGGAATCAAGTCGATGTTGTACTGAAAATGTTGAACAAATTTAGAAGCAAAATCATCTCAGCTGTTTCATTTATCGATATCTCGATCGATGAACCATTCTGAGGCCAGATCTGAAAGACTCTCGCCAAAGAAGGCCATGAGCAGTTCTTCCTTTCCTCCTGCAGCCCTCAACCGGTTGCAATAACATCTCAAGTGTGCAACGGGATCACCGTGTCCTGCATACTTCTCGAACTTAGGCATCTTAAAACCGGGGGGCAGGTTGATGTCTGGGAACATGCACAGATCTTTATAGGAAACACTTCTATAATCTCCGATTCCTTGCAGATTCCTCATAGCTTGTTCTAAACTTTTCAATTTCCGGGCTATGATATCTTGTTCCTCTGCTACGACAAGTTTCTCCATATCAAATGGAAATGCAGGAGGTTGAGTGTACCCATACGGTTCATTCATTTGCAAGGTAGGCTCCGGAGCATAATACTGATTATCTGGAACCTTCAGTACTGGCTCACTGGCAGACCTAGGAAGCCTCATTCCGGGACGCACAGCATATATGGGAGTTTCTTGTGGCGGCGGAGCCACGAATACCGGTGTGGTTGGTGGCGCTGGCTAAGCAGCGGGTCTTGATTGGGGAGCTGCCAAGGGCACACCAGAACTGCCAAGATAATAACGTTGCGGAGTGAATCCTGGCGCATACTCAGGTGACTCAGTAGGAGCAGAGAATTGCGCCTGAGAGAGCGGTGGGCAGTTAGAGTTATTCCCAAAACCTTCAGGGAGCGGAGGAGGAGGCGTTCCGCTGGCCCATGCCCGGTGTAAATCTATCAATTGTTGCCTGAGCCTTACTACCTCATCATTGTGTTCAGAACTTTCTTCCATGTGATCCTGATCCGGGTCAATGAGCGAATTTTCAATCTCCCTGCTAGCCATGGCGAGCTTTGCTTTGAATCTAGTAAAGTATGGGTGACTAGCCAGAGTGCTGCAAACCTACCATTGTTATCTGAAAGAACATGCTCATCAAAGACGACATCCGTTAGGATTAGGGCACACAATAAGTATGGGAATCACATTGGTAAAATTGTCCTAAATTCATGTTCATTTCTACCAGCTTTTGAGGGTAGCGAGGTCATTTTAACATCATCCTGATTTTTGTCTACACTTTTTTTTATCTACACCTATTATTATTATTATTATTATTTTATTTGTTTTTCTTTCTTTTTTATTTTTTTTGTCTCTTCTTTTCTTCGTATCAATCTCTGCTCTTTTCCTCACGTTATCTACCTTTATTTTATCATTCTTTATGGCTTTTGTTTTTCCTTAAAATAATGAAAAACGACGAAACAAAATGATTAGATCGAACCCAAAAGTAGGTTGCCTACGTATCATGTTGTACATGAATCAGATCTTGTGTAGTTCGGGAAGCTTATGCATAAACATCACATAATTGAAGGTTTTTTTTTTAACAAGTAAACAAAAGAAAGACGTAACATCCTAACATTTCGATGAAAGACAGCAAAACATACAACGAATTTAGGACCACTTTAAAACTAAACAACAAATACAAAACAACATTCTAAACCCCTAACGACATACGTGCAATAAAAACCCGAATATCAAAAACAATTTGACTCCGACTTAACACAGACACTAAACTACAATGACAGAAACATAAAAAACTCAAAACTACATAAAGATAAGACATGCTCTTTCAAACTGGTGCTCTGTGTGATGACCCTGGTTGAGATGTACCTGCCTCTGAAGTTCTCTTTCTCCCATTTAAACTTTGTAGCATATCCTGTAAAGACACCCTGATGTTAGGGAAGAAACTTCGGGCCCGTATTCCTACCTCATGAGAATAGCACTTGGAAAGATTATTCTGACACCTTTCTACCGTCTTGAACAAATCTGCTAACTGAACTCTCAGTTTTTCCACTTTGGACCCTACACTTTCATCCTGATGGTCGTCTACTATGCATTCTTCCTGTATTCTCCCTCTAAGTTGCGCTGGTAAGGGTTGACTGATACCCCGAGGGATAGATTAAAGCCAGACCCCATATCCCTGAGTGTATCCCGGATTATCCAAACTTTCTTTGAGTGTGTCCACACCTATCTTTGTTGCATGCTTCCAAAACTGCTCGTACTTGCTCTCACCTAAGGCTTGGTCCTTGAAGTACTCAACATTCTTCAGAAGATCCGCTGCTGGTGGCACGTCCTGCAGCCTACCCAACTGGCACATTACCCTAGAAGGACTGTATGGTCTAGTATAATTGAGCCCTAACATAACTAAAGGGAGTTGTGTCTGACAACCCAACAAGATTGTCTTTGGTCGAAGCCACAGATAAGTCCACAAAATGTTATCCCCGGTTCTTGACTCAAGAAATTCAATCCAAGCCTCGACTCCCACGGGTAGCGAGAATTTATCCAAACGCAACCTGGAGTCCATGGCTTTCACTCGATTGGGAATACAACGATCTACCACATCTGGTCTAACTAAAGAAGGCGCATGCAAATGCTCCATCATCTATAACTGCAATATCAGGTTACTGCCCTAAAAAAATCTCATCCCCCCCTTTACTTCGGTTAAAGCCTTATATATTTCTGTTAAGATCATGGTTAGGAGAGTGAACCTGCTATTTTCTTTAATGCCCTTGTCGTTTTGATCCTTATGAAATAAGGCCATCACCACAGATTGTAAATGGGTATTAATACGTCTTTCTTCTAGTGGAAACATTAAAATGCCTAACAAAGTGAGGGTGAAGACTTCAAGACGCTTTTTCTCCCACTTCTCCTTAGTCATATGAAATTCATCCCAAAAACAATCAAAACCTTCCGAGGGTCCGAATCTAGCGAACAAAAAATCTAAGGAAACCCACGAATCACTTAAACAACCCAAACACATACCCTTACTTTTTAAACCACAAGACTGCAAAAATCTCACGCCAGTATGATTTCGTGCTCGGATCATATCCTTCTCGATATAGGGGAAATGCAACAAACCGGATATTTCTGCCAAAGTAGGAGTCATTTCACATTCCCCAAACCTGAACACCAAACTACTTGGATCCCAAAAGGTCAACAAAACCTCTATTAAATCTGAACGAGGGGTAACATGCAGAAGTTCCGTAAGATCACCTAATATTTTAATCAGTTCTGCTGATCAACATAGTTAAACATTTCCCACCACTTGATTAACTTTTTGGGCACCTTGACAACCATCAGAACTCTAGACTTGGTGGATAAATTCATCCTGTAATAACACATAAGACACTATCTCAAAAATTCGACAGGAGTAGAAGATTCCCAACCCTTGGGATTTTTGACGCAAGCACATGTCGATGGGACAGACCACATTCATGACTCCAATTCGCCAAACAGAAGTACTGAGCGAAATCAGTCTACTTGAAAAACAACTCTAGATTACGGGGCGAGAGACCTAGGCTAATAATAAGACAAAGGCCAACACAAAGATTACCGGACCCACCGAGGGTTGCCTATGTATCCCAACCCGAGGGAAGGGAATCAGGTATGCGTAATTCATCCAGATTGGACAATTAACGATTAACTAATAAATTGACCCTAACTTAAGAGACAAAACAAAAAACAAACGAATAAAAACTTTTTGGATTTTCAACTAGACACTTTAACTAAGACTGACACCATCAATTATAAAAATCTTTTTGGTATTTTTTCTTTCGACAAATAAGTAGAAAAGAAAAACAAAACCTCCTTTTTTCCCTTTTTTTTCTTTTTTTTTGAGCTTACGGTATTTTAAGAAGACAAATGCAAAAAGTAAAAAAGTCTTTTTTTGAGTTTTTGGATCGTGAAGAACAAAAGCCATAAAGAATTCTAAAATAAACTACGACATTCCTTTTGATTTATTCTTTTCGACTCACTTTTTCTATTTTTTTTTAAAATCAGTCCGTCAAATGACCACGTTACCCTCAAATATGCAACAGTTAGCACGTAGGGATGCTTTAGAGGTGAGTCTCTTACAAAGGGCCATGTGGGTCCTTCTAGGTCTCCGCATGATGCACATAAGCATAACCTAAAGGCTGACCTACGTTGTGGTTCACTAACAAGGCTGTTCGGGGGAGCGTATGGTCGATAGTAGCTGCTTTGCTTTCCACCTACTCCATAACACCGACGGCTCCCCCCTAAAATAAGGGTGACTCAACTAGAGGTCGTGTACAACACGTGTACTACAGACTTGTTGCAGAAAGAAGGCCGGGGGATAGACTCATGATGACAGATATAAAGCGGTAACACATAGGATAAATACTATAAACAAAGAGCACAAAAACGCACAAAAGTGAAAACAATAACAGAAACAATAATCACAAACAATGCTTATACACTCGTAATGCCAAACAAAGCCGATACGACTAAAAAATAAGCTCGAATTCTGAAATGTCCCCAGCAGAGTCGCCAGAAGCTGTCACACCCCTTTTTTACGCACTCCAAAAAAGATTTAGTTGAAAGTCCGAAAGGGTTTTATTATTTAAGTGACAAGAAATAAAAATTATTTTTGTTTCGGAAAAAGATTATTTACATTTTTTATTCAGAGTCGCCACTTGGCATAGTCCGGTGTGCCAAGTCACCTTTGGAAAATCCTTTTCGAAACCATTTGACTCTTAAACTGGTTTGCGAACAGAGACTCCGGCTAAGGAATTCTGTTGACCGAGGGGAAGGTGTTAGGCACACCTCGATCCCGCGGTTCAACCACGATCGCTTGGTAGAGTGTATCAACTATTTTGACATTACGAAATGTATAAACCACATAAAAGCACGCAAAATAATCAAACAAAAAACAAAACAATCCGAAATGTAAAATCCAGTCCAATTATACAGTCCAAAAATAAATAATGCGGAAATATAAATCTAGTCTACTCTTGTCTACGCTCTACCGCCTCACCCGACACCTCGGTCCTTCACCACGAACATCTTCCAAGTACAAGGTATTTCGGGGCATTCCCCGGATAAATCAATACAAATCCTTCGGGGCATTCCCCGGCCAAATGAGTACAATTTAAACTTTTCATGCAATAAAGTAGAAAGTATCATTCAAGCACATATTCAAAAACACCCCAACAAATTGTTATTCCTAAATTTGCCTACCCGACCTACGTTTGCCTACGCTTTTGCCGGCCTTATCATGGTACTACTGCATTTCAAGCATATTTATATTTAAACCAACTTAAACCACAAGTCTTTAATCAATCCAAATTCACCATTTTATCAAATTCTCAATTCCGCCCCAATTTTCATTTTTATACTAAATTTTCACAATTCACCATTTCTATTTCAACGACCCAACGCTCACTTTTCCACGAAATTAAACAGCAAGTCAATATCCAAATAACAACCTATCGCCAATCAAGACAACATGCATTCATCACCAACAAGTATCAAACAACACCCGAAGCTTAATCCAAACACCGAAGTATAGTAAACAATAAAATATAAGAGGAAAAGAGTAGAATTAGACCTTTCGATAGAACATTTCTTGTAAGATAATAAAGAAACCCGGGACAGGAATCCTCGAACGAAAACCTCCACAGTAGCAAAATCCACTCGGTATCACGAATGTACTACCCGAACGGCGTGAGAATAGACAAACCCAAAACCCTGATCAATACGACAGAAGATCTAACCACCGTAGCTTGAGCTTCGGTGAGCTCAGACGAGACAGAGAGAGACGGACCAAAATTCCAGCGGTCCTCACTGTTTCTCGATGTTTAGCGACGGTTTCACGACGACAAGGAGGAAGGGGGTTCTGACCAGTTTTCTGGCGATAGTTCAATCGAAGCGGAGGGATGGAATCGAAGCAATGTCGCGGCTTCCGATAACCAGAGCAATCACCGAAAAAACTTACCTCTAGCTGAACGGCGATGAAACTGTGTCCCACTCGACCTCGAATCTCTCTCTTCCTCTCAGATCTCTCTATCTCTCTTCGTTGCTCTCTCTCTCGATCAACTCATTTTTTATTGCTTTCGTCTCTTCCAGTGTGTAAGTGTATGTGAGATTTGTGTGCTGTGAGAATGAGTGAAGAAGATCAATAAGGAGAGAGGTGAAAAACCATCGAATTTTTTGATGTCTGATGGTTTTAGCATTTTTCGGCGTCGATTGTCGTTGTTCTCAACTGTTGTTACTGTATGTTGGTTTCCGGTGAGGGTGAGTGAAGAAGATCAAGTTTTTTTATGAAAAAAAATGGTCATTATCCTTTTTTTTAATTACTCCTCCCCTTTTTTCGGATTGTATGTGTGTATATATTGTATTTTTTTTGTTGCCAATGGGTTATATATTACTATAGTGTGAGTGGAACCGTGTATATATGAGGTGAGTGAGTGTAGGTGGGGTCACGTGGGTGGGTATTGGGGTAGGGTAGGTGGGGTAGGGGGTAGTGGTGAGGTGTTGTTTTTTTATTGGGTGGGTTGTTAGAATATTAGGATAAAACAAAATTAGTTAGGGGGTTATTATTTTTGTCATTTTGTGGAGGGATTATCACACGGGTGAGGGTACACGGTAGGATAAGGTAAACAATAGGTAAAAACGATATCGGGGAGAGACGAAATTAGGTGTCTACATAGTTGATCCATTTAGTAGTTAGTAGTCAGTTAGAAAATGAGTTAGTTAAGTTGGACAGCTGTCAAGGAAAAGTTATACTTGTGCAGTCTATAAATAGCAGTGTGTATATCACAAAGAAATAATGAACTTAGTGATCATATAGAAGTTTCTAGAAGCTCGATTTCTTTCTTACTTCTTCCATTTTTATGCCCTATCTATCTTAGCAATTCTGCCATGAATGGATCACATTAATCAACTATTCCATAGCTTCCATAGTTGTAGTTATTGAATCCTGAAGCTTCATAGGTAAACTCACATGGTATTAGAGCGGGAGGAATCTACTTCACGACTTGGAGAAAAATCTACTTTGAGAGTTGGAGGTATGGCAGAAGAGAAGATGGATCGTACACATCCACTATACCTATATCCATCCAATACGCCTAAATCAATTTTGGTACCAGTGCAGCTAGAAGGATCGAAAAATTATGGATTATAGAGAAGGTCCATGAAGCTAGCTCTACAAGCCAAGAGGAAGCTAGGGTTCATAACAGGAGACTACAAAAAAGGAGAACTACAGAAAGGAACTCCATGAGCATTGGAAAACTTACAATGCAATTATGTTATCCTGGATTATTAATATAGTATCGAATGATCTGTTTAGTAGTATTTTCTATTCTTCGAATGCACACCAGGAGGATTTGCGATAAAGTTTTGATAAAGTGAGTAGAGTTTGAATTTTCCAGCTACATAGGGAAATAGCAACAATATCACAAGTAACTGATTTTGTATCAATGTATTTTACAAAATTGGTTGAGTTTGATTTGATGACTCCTTTACCAAATTGTGGATGTGATAAGGCAAAAGAGTATGTTGATTATCTCAAACAACAGAGGTTACTTCAATTTCTTAGTGGGTTGAATGAGGTCTATGCTCAATCTAGGAGACAAATTCTCATGTAGACTATATAACCAACTTTAAACCAAGCTTATGCAATATTCATTGAAGATGAAAATTAGAGTTCAAATCCTTATCCAACCTTAACTGCTAGAGCATAACCTGTGTTCAAATCACCAGGAGGGGGAGATCCAAATCCAATAGCTATGTAAGCAGGAAGAGGACAACCTTACAAAGGTAAGAAACCTTTCATATAGTGTGATTTTTGTCACAAAAAGGGGCACACAAAGAGTTAATACTGGAAGTTAGTTGGATATCCATCAGATCAAGGAGAAAAAAAAGAAATATATAGCAAACTATGCAGGAATACTTGGAGGTGATACAATCAGGTCATCTGAAGAAGGGAATAATAACCACTTTACAGGAGAGCAGTACAAACAGAATTTAGAGCTACTGAACAAAGAAAATTCATTAACAGACCAGAACCTTGATGAGAAATATTTGAACATGACAGGTAAATCAATATCACCAATGTCAAGATTATCTTGTGTGGAGTGGATAGTTGACTTAGGAGCATCACATCATATTTCTACAAATATAGATGCTCTAGATAGTATAAAAGAGTTATGTTCAGATAGAGGTGATCAGCCTACTGGTGAAAAATCTACAATTACACACATTGATACTGCATTATTCTTAAGCGATTTGCAAGTTAAAAATGTACTTCATGTCCCCAAATTCAAGTAAAATCTCCTATCAGTATCAAAGTTGACAAAAGACCTTGCTTGCTCTATAAAATTCTTCCCTGATTTTTGTGTGTTTCAGGATCTTTATAGTGGCAAGGTGAAGGGTATTAATAAGGAGAGTGAGGGATTGTACATCATCAAGGATAACAAAGATGTAGAAAGTAAGAAGGTTATCTCAAATACTACTAAGGAGAATATGGTAGTAGATGGAAGCTTGTGGCATAAGAGGCTAGGTCATGCATCTGTTAGTACCATGAAGAATGTAAAATACCTTCAAAATAAGGTGATAGATAAAGCAGTAAATAATGATTGTACAGCGTGTCCTATGGCTAAGCAAAGTAGACTCGTGTTTCCTAGAAGTACTACAAGGAGTGACAGTCCTCCTAGTCTCTTACATATGGATGTATGGGATCCATATAAATATGTTACACATGATAGAAAGCATTACTTCTTGACAATTGTTAATGATAATTCAAGGTATACATGGATACATTTGTTTCAAACTAAACATGATGTGATTGTTGTCTTGAAGAAGTTCCTTCTATTTTTTAGGACACAGTTCATATATTCTGTTAAATTAATAAGAATATATAATGAAACTGAGTTCTTTAACAAGAAAACAGATAAATTGTTTACTGAATATGGTATTGTTTATCAAAGTAGTTGTATGTATACTCCTCAGCAGAATGGGATAGCTGAAAGAAAGTATAGACATGTGTTGGATATTTCTCGAGCCTTAAAGTTTCAAGGAAGTGTTCTAATAAGGTTTTGGGGAGAGTGTGTACTCACTACAGTATACCTCATTAATAGACTTTCTTCTGAGGTATTAAAAGAGAAGACACCATATGAGATGTTGTATGATCGACCACCACCAGTTGCTCACTTGAGAGTGTTTGGGTGTTTATGTGTTGCCACGAAATTTGTCACTGAGGATAAGTTCTCACCTAGAGAAAAGACTTGTGTACTCATGGGATACTCAGAAGCACAGAAAGGTTATAAGTTGTTGGATATTTCTTTTAATCTTTTTTTTTGTGTGTTTGCAGGGATGTGGTGTTCAAGGAACACATATTTCCATTTGCTTCATCCACTATTAAAGTGTCTCATCCAGCTCATGACAGGAGGATTGATCCAATTGATCATGAGCTTGAGCCACTTGAATTATCAATGCCAAGCCCTGAAATAGCTGTAGTTGATACAACAAAAGAACATGACATGGATAAACACATGAAAGGGTGTGATGATATTGATAACAATAATGAAAGTACTGAAACTGACAACCCAAATGAATTGGTTGCAACATATGTTTTTGGTACAGAAGAAAGACCTACTGCAGAGGAAGTGGAAACACTAATTGTTGCACGTCAAGTCATCAATAATATTCCTAATGAGGTTACAAGATCTATAAGAAACACTAAAGAACCACTTTGGCATCAGGACTATGTTCTCACCAAAAAGAGAGCCAATAGAATAGTAAAGTACTCTCTGTCAGATCACCTTGCTTATGATGGGATTTCTCAAAGACGTGAAGTGTTTCTAGCCAATATTTTAACTTTTGTAGAACCTACTAGCTTTGCTGAAGCTTTAACGGATCAAAGGTGGATTAAAGCAATGAACTTGGAGGTAAAAGCATTGGAAGATAACAACACTTGGCAAGTAGTAGACCTTCCAAATGAAAAAACTATCATTGTCTCAAAATGGGTGTGCAAGATAAAGTATAATGCTAATGGAGAGGTGGAAAGGTTCAAGGAGAGATTGGTTGCAAAAGAATACAATCAGAAGGACGGATTTGATTACCATAAAACTTTTTCACCAGTTGTAATGATGGCCATAGTAAGATCACTGATTGCATATACTTCTATGAGAGGTTGGAATATGTGCCAGATGGATGTGTATAATGCCTTTTTACAAGGTGATTTAAATGAAGAAATATATGTGAAGTTATCACAAGGGTTCAGAATATGGGGGAGAGTAAAGTATGTAAGTTGATAAAGTCATTATATGGTTTGAATCAGGCATCAAGAAAGTGGAACATCAAGTTGACTAAAGCTTTAACAAAAGCCGGATACAAGCAAAGCCTATATGATTATTCCTTATTCACTGAAAAACTTGGAGAAAGGTTTGTAGTAGTTTTGATATATGTAGATAATATGCTGATTATAGAAAATAGTGAAGAGTTTATAAGTGAAACAAAGAAGGTGTTGAGCCAAAAGTTTAAGGTGAAAGACCTAGTTGAGTTGAGATATTTCTTGGGAATAGAAGTGCTAAGTTCAAGAAAAGAATTCTTCTGAACCAAAGGAAGTATGCTCTTCAACTAATTTTAGATTTAGGATTAGGAGGGGTCAAACCAGTTTCCACTCCTATAGATGTGAACCAAAAATTTACTTCAGTGGAACATTATAAACATGCTGGGATTACAGATGATCCAGTATTGAAAGATATCACAGAGTATCGAAGGTTGATAGGAAGATTGATCTACCTAGCAGTTATAAGATCAGACATTGTGTTTATTGTGCAAACATTGAGTCAATTCATATAAACACCAAAGAGATCTCATTAGGATGCAGCAATAAAGATTGTGAGATATATAAAACAAAGTCCAGGAATAAGAATTTTATTAAGCAGTAAAGGTGAAGATCGCTTGACAGTTTTCTGTGATGCAGATTGGGCATCTTTCCCAAACACTAGAAGATCAGCGACTAGATATGTGATAAAGTTTGGTGAATCCTTAATTTCATGGAAATAAAAAAAGTATCAAGAAATTCTGCTGAAGCAGAATAGAGAAGCCTTGCAGCAATTACATCTGAAGTCACTTGGTTACTAGGTTTGTTTGTAGAATTAAGAGTGAATATTACAACTCCAGTCAATATATATTGTGATAGTAAAGCAGCACTGCAGATAGTAGAAAATCCTATATTCTATAAAAGAACTAAATACATAAAAATAGACTGTCATTTTGTGAGAGACAAGATAAAGGAGGGGAAAATTCATGAAGAATACATTAATACTAAAGATCAGCAGGTTGATGTATTCACTAAAGGACTTGGATATGCACAACATAGCTACCTACTAAGCAAGCTTGGAGTTCTCTGCATTTTACACCCTACAGCTTAAGGGAAAGTGTGAAAGGATGAAAGCTAAGATAGTAGCTAAGAGTTAGTGCAACTGATGCAGTTAGTAGTTAGTAGTAAGTAGTAAGTTAGAAAATGAGTTAGTTAAGTTGTACAACAGTCAAGGAGAAGTTATACTTGTGCAGTCTATAAATAACAATGTGTATATCACAAAGAAAGAATGAAGTTAGTGATCATATAGAAGTTTCTAGAAGCTCGGTTTCTTTCTTACTTCTTCCATTTCTATGCCCTTTCTATCTTAGCAATTCTGCCATGACTGGATCACATTAATCAACTGTCCCATAGCTTTCATAGTTGTAGTTGTTGAAGCCTGAAGCTTCGTAGGTAAACTCATAGTTTGCAAAAAAAAGATAAATAACGTCAGCGAAAGATTTAATAGATTGAACTAGATAAAGATTCAAAAATAAATTTATAACAAAAGTCGGGTACTAAATTCTTCTATCTATAAGCAAGATGTGACCGAGATCGAGCGAAATAACGAGAAAATAGTAAAGCAACTAAAGAAAATACAAAATGCTTGAGAACCAAGCTAAAGATATTTTATTGCTTCTAGAATAAGAATGAATAAAAATTCAATTCTTTACAATGGGGGAAGGGTGTCTATTTATAAGGTTTTAGTATTGTTCTGCCAATAGGAGTATGCCAGCTCACGTTCCATTAGAGTGTTAACATCTTATTAGTATGTGTTAGACGTGATTCTGTCGAGGGTTGTCGTTGTTTTCTGAAAACCTTGACACATTGTCCTTTCATTTGTCTGATAGTGCGGGTCATTATCCTAGTTGGTCTCAGGCGAATTTGCTCTTACCCAAGTGAACGCCTCACCATATCATATTTACCCTCGAGATGATATTTTTGTGGGCCAATTTTGTTTATACTCGACCTAGATCAGCCCAATCCTTAACGGAGATTTTTTACCCCATACACTAGTACAAGAAAGAAAATGGACATATGAATAAATGGTGTAATAAATAATAATATTTTCAATGGACAATTTTGCTTGATTCCCTTCTCAATTACAAATATAAACAAAATATTTTTTTAAAAAAAATTAAAATACATAAATTAATATCAATACCATATATAACTTTATATTAGATATTGAAGCCCGCGTCGATCTGGGTCCAATGTATGTTATTTTTTTATCTCAATTTATGTGGCAAGATAGAAATTTGGAAAGTTACCAAATTTTTTGTATGATCTTTCAACATTTGAAGTTATTAATTATTGATTTATAGTACTTTTACATAGTTTTTTCAGATATTATATGTTACTCTTTTTTGTCCCAATTTATGTGGCACTGATGGAATATTGGAGAAAATCAATCAAATTGTTATATAGTTTATATATTTTAAGTTGTTAATTATTATGATTTATATGACTTTCTACGTAATTTCAAGTAATATATGTTACTCTCTCTATTTCAATTTATGACACTGATAGAATTTGAAAAGTCAAAAAAAAAAGTTAGACATCTTTCAAATATTTTTTTGATTGATTATTATTATGATTTATATTACTTTTCATGAAATTTTTTAATAATATATCGCAATTTATGTTGCAGGATAAAATTTCGAGTCAACCAAAATTTTTAATGTATTTCCAAATAATTTAAATTTTAATTATTGTAATTTATATACTTTTTACGCAAATTTCTAATATATTATCGATTAAAAACAAAAATAAAAATAAAAATAATTAAATTAAAACAAAAAATATAAAATTATAAAAATATCTTCAATCAAAAGCAGACAGCTAAAAATAGCCACGACAATCATCAGCTCCCTGCTTCAATTGCCTGCTCACTCACGCTTATTAATAGTAGTAATATTGTATTTGATTTGTTCATATCCAGCTTGATGAATACAAAAACACTTAACATCATGTGGTGGCTAGAACTAAATAATTTTGTTTGGATGATAAGAGCAATAATTGTGGATCTATAGATTGTATTCCTCCAATAAATTACAGAACTATTTTGGTTCGAACTATATATTCATATATAATAAATTCACACATTTTGAGACATATTGATTGGAACTATACTTTTAGATTCATTAATTTAAATTTTTATCTTTGCTCGTCTTTAATAAAATCAAAATAACTGCATAGAACTCATAACTACAGTTTAAACTGTGACCTCTTACATTGAGTTACTTATAAAAAGTTCAACTACTAATTAAGAATGTGAAATTTAAACAGAGTCAACATGCCTCAAAATTATTAGAATTAATAGATTTTGGTCATAACCCTTATGTGTTGACTATCAGAGAGTCAAAATAAAGTTTATTCTCCGACTATATATAATTAATTATGTCGAAACAAATATTTCAATTGATTTTGAAATAATACATTTGATAAGAGTTTTAGTTTTCATATTGAATTAATCTAGATTCATAAGTTTCACTTTATTTAGTTTATATGTTTTAGATACTTTTGGAAGATACATTTATCTCACTAAATTCATGAACTTATTAGTAAATGTTATTTGATGAAAACTCTTACAAGAACCTTCATCTTATAAAAAAAAAAAAATTTAATAAAAAAAATAAATTTTCTTTAAAAATATTTGAGAGATATTGATCAAAAGGTGAAATCACATATTCAAAAATAGAAGATAACAATCTTGAATGCTACTTATTCGATGTTTTAGCTGAATTCCGATGGTATATCATTTGTTATTTATTCTTCTGATTGTCCATTGAAGAGACTAATTATCCTCAATAAAAGTTTTGACATATCTCTAAGCCAAACAAATCCTATTCTGAATCTCTACTATTATTGTTCCTGTATTCTAAAGATTTGATGAGAATGATCAATTCAAACAGTTTGGAGGATAGTATCATCTAATAATAGCTATGTCGATCCAAGGGTGGTTCCTTAAATACTTTTTGTCAAAAACTTATGTTATGTATATAAAAAAATAATATCATGTATATAGATCAAAAATAACTTTTTAGGGATGTATATTAAAGTTTTGAACCTACCTTAGCAGATACCATTGGTATCATCCTTGAAACTGTTAGGAATTTTTGTCCTGATTTTCTTATCAAATTTGAGCATTAATTTTCTATTGAAGGAAAATAAAAGTAATATCATAATTATTTTTACTTTTTCTATAAGTAAAATATAAAACTCTTTCATATTTGGCTAACTTCTTTCTTGAGAAAAGGTTTTGCACCGCTATAAAATAAAAGACCTATCTTCTCATATAACAACATAATAGCACCCACAATATAGAAATCAAAAGAGTCTGGTTTAGATGGAGATTTTCTCCTAATAGATTATATGCTTTTTAAATTAGTTTAACATATGAAGGCCAATTGGTCAAACCCTATTAATAATACGTTTTTAGTATATTTTTCTTTGTCACAAGGAATCGAACCGACATTCAACTGCCCAACAAATGCGTTGCTAAGGGTTTTCTTTACCACCATTGAGTCATTCCTTAATTTGTTTATGAATTTCCACCTATTAATATATGTACATTTTGATAATTTTTCTCATGTAATTATAAATCTTACTGTAGCGGGTGTGGGTTTCCGGTAGGTGGGAACCCACACCCGCTACCGTAGATCCGCCTCTGATCATCTCCATGATTTGTAAATTATTAATTTTGTCATGCCGCCCTCTCGATTTCTAACTCAACAGTAACATTTTATGCTTCTATTAATTAGATGAAATAATTTAAGACAAAAAAACAATCAACTTCAAGTGCAAATTCTTGATAAATAATTGGGTAGAAGAGACACGATTGACGCTAAGCTAATTAAAATTAAGGATTGTCACATGGTATACTTTGTAATTAATTAGTGATAAAAGCATGTGATTTTCAAAAGGCAAAGGACCACCACGTAATTTCCTCATATTAGAGATAGACTATATCAAAGTATCTCATATGATAGAACATGGCTATATTATAGAGCATTAGGCAAGTATTGACCACTATATATAAAGGATCTTCAACTCCAACACGTCCTTTTCCC
The DNA here is from genome assembly GCA_030864215.1 of Capsicum pubescens. Lineage (NCBI taxonomy): Eukaryota > Viridiplantae > Streptophyta > Magnoliopsida > Solanales > Solanaceae > Capsicum > Capsicum pubescens. The sequence continues at coordinate 93,207,757 of CM061538.1, read as the reverse complement.
TTGATATTTCTAGGCAAATGAAAAACTAAGATAGTGATCGGACTAAAAGAAATAAATATCCACATCCATGTAAGGTCTATATTAACAAAATGAATATATAACATGTATATAATATATCTGTTTCTACCCAAAAAAAAAAAAAACATGTATTTAGTCTTAAAATCTATCTCCGAAAAGATTTTAATTTTAAGTTCGAAAGGGTTTTTATTATTAAAGTGACAAAATGAAGATAATTTATTTCGAAAAGGACCTTTTACATTCAAAACTCAGAGTCACCACTTGGCATAATCTGGTGTGCCAAGTCACCATTAGAAAATCCTTTTCAAAACCATTTGACTCTTTAAACTGGTTTGCGAACAGAGATTCCGGCTAAGGAATTCTGTTGACCGAGGAAAAGGTGTTAGGCACCCCTCGATCCGGTGGTTCGACCACGGTCGCTTGGTGGAGCGTATCGGCTAATTTTGACACTACGAATGTACAAACCACACAAAAAACGTAAAACAATCAAACAAACAAACAAAATAAAAAAACGAACCAAAAGTACAGTGTCCAGTTCAATTTATACAGTCCAAAATAGAAAAATGCAAAAAATAAATCCTATCTAACCTACACTAATACTAACTATGCTCCCGTTCTTTACCCGACGCCTCGGGCCTTCCTCACGAACGTCTTTCGCCAACATAGTATGTCAGGGCATTCCCCGGTGAATAAATACATTGTGTCTCGGGGCATTCTCCGGCTAAATAAATATGTTTGAATTAAACACGATAAACTAGAAACCAAACATTCACATGCACATTAAATATTCAAAACATTTAATAAACACATCACTCCTAAGTTTTGCCTACCTAAACCGACATTTGCCTATCCATTTCAACATATCATAATTCTATCACATTCCAACAATATTTATGCTCATTACGAATTAAACAAAACGACAATAAACCAAAGTTAATCTAAATTCAACTTTTTATCAATTTCTCAATTCCATCCCCAAACAATCAATTTCAATTCTCAAACGAGATACCATTTCACCAAACCATAATCAAGCAAACCAACCCCGAGTCAAAATAAACACGCATTCATCACCAACAAGGTTCAAATAACACGCAATATTCAATCCAACACCAAATATAATAAATAATGAAATAAAAAAAAGAAAGAGAGTAGAATTGGACCTCAATTTGAAGCTTTCAAACTCAATGTTATTCGAATAAAGAGAGTCTGCACCCAAAAACCTCGAGCCGAACCTTAACACCAACAATCCAACTTGACAATGAGAAATAATAATCCGTTCACCATCACTTTTCACCGACATTGTTCACTCCATTATTGTTCACTTCGTTACTGTTCACGCTATTACTGTTCACCGGTACTATTTACACCGGATTCTCATTGTCCAGGCCCTTTTTCTCTCTCAATTTTTTTTCTCTCGCGCGATTCGCTCTTTCTCTCCCTCATTTTTTTTTGTTCTTGTGAGGAAGATGATTTGGTGATTGTTGTTATTGTGGAGAAGATAATGATGAAAGAATGAGCCTCCCCCTTTTCCCCTTTTAGAATTTTCCTTTTATATTTTTTATTTGGTTTTTCTTTTTCTTTATTTATTATCCTATGTGGAAGCATATAATTGGTGGCTTGTGGGAATAAGTGTGTGGCATGTGGAAAAGTTAGTGTGAAATGTGGAAAGATGAGCGTGGCGTGTGAAAAAATGAGTAGGGTGTGTACCTTTTGCATGTATCCAATGAAAAATGAAAAGTGCGGTGTTGAGGTGGCATAGTGAGGTGGCAAAGATGCTATGTATTTAATTATTTTCAATTCTTTTTTTTTTTTGGAGAAATTATCAATTAAACAAAAGTATGGTAAGGTGAATAAAATAAAAATAAAAATTAAAAAAAATAAATTAAAAAAATAAAATAAAATAAAAATGATTAAAATATTTTCAGGAAAGGACAAAATTACGTGTCTACATCATGCCCTCTTTGAATGTAAACACACGGTGTTTTCATACAAAGCAGTAGACAACGAGATAGAATTTTGTCCTGACCTTTATTCAAAAACACGGAGCACGAGGAAGGAGGAAAACCAGGTCTTGACTTAGGACATCCTACCTACCCAAGTTATGAGGGAATCAAGTGACAGTTATCTCAAAAGATTGAAAGGAGATGGATTATGCCGAGTTGGAGAGTCGAGTGAGGTCCCATCGAGGTTTCGGTCCGCGGCTCTATTATTACATCAAAAATGAAAATTACAAGTTAAAAACATAAATTAAATTACAAAATCCTATCTACGCAGCTTTTGTTGGACTCTTGACTTGAGTTTCATCACCCTATTCTTCAGGCGGGCTCCTGATTTGAAATTTCTTCAACTTGTTGCTTGGCTTTTAATTTCATCACCCTGTTCTCCAAGCGGTCTCCTGACTTGCTATTTTCGATTTGTTGACTTTTACTTTCTTCACTTTGTTACTTGACTTTCAACTTCTTCACCTTGTTGCTTGACTTTTAATTTCTTTACCTTGCTGCTTGACTTTCCATTTATTCGTCATGTGCTTCGGGCGGGCTCCTGAAATCACATCAAAACTAGAAAGAAAATTATCCCAAACAAAATTATTGTAAAGAGAAAATCGTTTGCCAAAAAATTAAAGTTCCAAAACAAATATTAATTTATTTTTTTATTTTTTTTTGCCCCAGTTTACCATCAGAAGACTTTTGAGAAAGTCAAATCATACCTACTTGCATGTTGCAATAATGAATCAAGACTTTGACCAAGAAATGCATCTCTTGAGAGTAAAATTGAATGACCAAGACTAGAAAGTGCGTCTCCTAAGAATTAAAGTGAGGAATTCTGACTAGAAAGTGCGTCTTCTAGAGATAGAAGTTTAAATTAAAAAGTGTCACCTGACAAATGAAAACTAACAAGGAAGTGTTTCTCATAAGGATTAAGTGCAATGAATCGACTAGAAAGTGCATTTTCTAGAAATCAAGGAGAATGACTCGACTAAAAGGTACGTCTTATAGGAATCAAAGGAAATGACTCGACTAAAAGGTATGCCTTATAGGAATCAAGGGGGATGATTCGACTAAAAGGTACATCTTCTAGGGGTCAAGGGGTATGATTCGACTAAAAGGTACGTATTATAGAAATCAAAGGGAGATGACTCGACTAAAAGGTACGTCTTATAGGAATCAAGGGGGATGACTCGACTAAAAGGTATGTCTTATAGGAATCAAAGGGAGATAACTCGACTAAAAGGTACGTCTTATAGGAATCCAGGGAAATGACTCGACTAAAAGGTATGCCTTATAGGAATCAAGGGGGATGACTCGACTAAAAGGTACGTCTTCTAGGGGTCAAGGGGAATGACTCGACTAAAAGGTACGTCTTATAGGAATCAAAGGAAGATGACTCGACTAAAAGGTACGTCTTATAGGAATCAAGGGGGATGACTCAACTAAAAGGTACGTCTTATAGGAATCAAGGGGAATGACTCGACTAAAAGGTATGTCTTTTAGGAATCAAAGGGAGATAACTCGACTAAAAGGTACATCTTATAGGAATCCAGGGAAATGACTCGACTAAAAGATATGCCTTGTAGGAATCAAGGGGGATGACTCGACTAAAAGGTACGTCTTCTAGGGGTCAAGGGGGATGACTTGACTAAAAGGTACGCCTTATAGGAATCAAGGGAGATGACTCGACTAAAAGGTACGTCTTATAGGAATCAGGGGAAATGACTCGACTAAAAGGTACGTATTATAGAAATCAAAGGGAGATGACTCGACTAAAAAGTACGTCTTATAGGAATCAAGGGGGATGACTCGACTAAAAGGTACGTCTTATAGGAATCAAAGGGATATGACTCTACTAAAAGGTACGTCTTATAGGAATCCAGGGAAATGACTCGACTAAAAGGTATGCCTTATAGGAATCAAGGGGGATGACTCGACTAAAAGGTACGTCTTCTAAGGGTCAAGGGTAATGACTCGACTAAAAGGTATGTATTATAGGAATCAAAGGGAGATAACTAGACTAAAAGGTACGTCTTATAGGAATCAAGGGGGATGACTCGACTAAAAGGTACGTCTTATAGGAATCAAGGGGGATGACTCGACTAAAAGGTATGTCTTATAGGAATCAAAGGGAGATGACTCGACTAAAAGGTACGTCTTATAGGAATCCAGGGAAATGACTCGACTAAAAGGTATGCCTTATAGGAATCAAGGGGGATGAATCGACTAAAAGGTACGTCTTCTAGGGGTCAAAGGGAATGACTCGACTAAAAGGTATGTATTCTAGGGGTCAAGGGGAATGACTCAACTAAAAGGTACATCTTCTAGGGGTCAAGGGAAATGACTTGACTAAAAAGTACGTCTTCTAGGGGTCAAAGAGAATTACTCGACTAAAAGGTACGTCTTCTAGGGGGATGACTCAACTAAAAGGTACATCTTCTAGGGGTCAAAGGGAATGACTCGACTAAAAGGTACGTATTCTAGGTGTCAAGGGGAGTGACTCGACTAAAAGGTACATCTTTTAGGGGTCAAAGGGAATGACTAGACTAAAATGTACGTCTTCTAGGGGTCAAGGGGAATGACTCGACTAAAAGGTACGTTTTCTGGGGGTCAAGGGGAATGACTCGACTAAAAGGTATGTCTTATAGGAATCAAGGTTCAATTTAAGAAGTGTATCCCCTAGCAAATGAAAACTTAAATCCCTGGACAAGTGTGTCTCCGAGGGATATAGGATGATGAATTTTTACCATGATTTTATTATCAAACCTGTGTAGCAACATTGCTTCCTGCATTTGTGAAAGTGAGGCATTGCAGCCCTTGATGTTTATGCTCTGAAGTCCTTGCTTTAAAGGTAATATGTTTCCTATTTCATCAAAGAAAACTTGTGAGTTTAAAACATGGTGGCTGGTTTGTGGCTTTAGCTTTCACGGCGATCACTCTTTCCTTCATCGCATTTAACCTTGCTTCCAACCATTAGCATATATGATTGACTTGCTAAATCATTAACTCAAACTCAGATTATTAAGAGTGACTGAAACAAACACAATATCTCTGTTTTGCCATGCTTCTCAGATAGACCCTTTGAACCTTGGTATTTCCATGAGTTCCCCGACTTGTCTGTTGATAAAACTTTCTATATGCTTTATTTCGGCTCACAATCATATCTCTTTCATGTGTTGGACTTTTGTCTCACTTTTTGGAATTGAAGAAGTTGGTAGCCAGTTTTAAAATCTTTTCTCACTTGTTTTGACATGAACTTGACTCAAAGACAAGAAACAAAAAAAATAATGACAATTTTTGTTTGGATAACTGACTCAAGAAAGATGAAATAAAAATAAAGAGAGGAAAGAAAAGAAAATAAATGTCCTCTTTTGAAACAAAGAAATGAAAAATTCATCTAAAAATGACAGTCAACACTAATGATTATGCCATGCATTTTGGATTAAGCAGTTTGATCTTTTCATCCAAACTTTCTACCCATTGTTGTTGAGTTAATGGCCTTGAAACTGAGTTGCTTCCTTAGGTCAATTGTATTTAAGACCTCATTCGGCTAGTGGTGCCTTGAAGGGTTTTTGCCAACAAGTTTCTCTCATTTTCTTTTCCTCAGCTCATCATTGCCTTATGGGGTCTGTAAGGGTTTTCCACTAATGAGAATCTCTTATCTTCGTTTCCCTTAACTCACAGTCGTCTTATGGTGCCCGTGAGAGTTTTCACTGATAAGACTCTCATTTTTATCTCTCTCAACTTACCATCGTCTTGCGGTGCCCGTGAGGATTTTCACCAATAAGACTCTCTCATTTTTATTTCTCTCCTAATTTCTTATGTTGGAGAAGACAAGTAGTTCCCAACTGCATCATCATATCCCTTGCATGCTTAGCCTTAATATCCTCAAATATTGATCTGAAGGTCTTTCTTTGGTTGTAACTTGACTGTTGGATAGGGTTAGAAAGAAAGGATGACATAAGGCCCAATCGATACTTGAAGTGGGGTGGGACTTACAACTTTTGAAATCGACTCAAACAATGAGGATTAACTCATGCCCCAGTTTCTTTTGACTAGGTGACTCTAAATTGTTTATTTGGTTGGACCGAGCCCTTAGTAGGGCAGCCTACGTATCTCACCCCCGAGAGAGGAGAATCAGGTCATGCGTAGTTCTGGCAGCTTGTTCTTTTGCTTGATTCAATTTTTTTTTTCTTTTGTTGACTCTTTTTCTCTTTGGGACTTTTCTGACTTTATTTTTCTCGACGCTCTTTTTTTTTTTGAGACTTTTCTGACTGTACTGTTTTGCTCGACACCTTTTCTTTTGAACTTTTTTTACTCTATATTGATTCCAAAAGAGGTGTATGAAAGAAAATAAAACTAAGGCTCAAATGGGATAATCAAAGGATGACACAATATTTGGATAACAGAATGAAATGCCTTCGTCATATCAATCTTTGAAAATGCAAGTACATAACATGCAATTTAAAAGTTGGAGATGAAGAGCATGTACGACATCTTTTACAACATTAACTTTGACTGAGTCTGTGCGTTACTACTTCTTCTGTGTTTTTATAGCATACAACTCCATTTTTGTTGTACATTTCTTACATTGAATGGCTCATAATTTCGTGGAGCTGATTTTCTTTCTATTCCTCTTGATATAGGATCACGCATCCACTGTTTGACCTAATTGAGGCATGCCTTACAATTGATGACCAAGTTATTCTGGTGATTCTCAAAACAATTGCCTTAATTTTGAAAGAATGTTTCAACATGGTCACCAAATGTCTTAACACACTACCTATTTCTCACATGCTTTTTCTAACCTTAGCCCTCTGATTCAAAGTTCATGCTCAAATTGGATTTTAAGATCTAGCGAAGAATTCCGCCAGTATGTCATATCACTAAAGCCAACATAAAATGTACTATGTAAAGAAAACAAACAAATAACATATATTTAAACAGAAAGAAAAAAGGGACACTCTATTTAGTTGAAATAAAAGATAGAAAAGGTTTGACCATAAACGACAAAAGGGACAAAATAAGAGAGATCTCGAACTACCACCCTGAAATAATTTGGATAACAAAAAAGAAAAAAAACTACCATACCTTTTCCTAGTAGGGAGAGGGGTGACTTCTCAATTGCTCAGCCTGACATATTAGCCATTGATTTGCATATCAGCATGACTAGAGCTTTCACCACTGTCAGACACATTTTCTTTAACAAATAAGTTATGGATCCCCATGCTTAACTCATTACCTCCCACATATTTTGCAGTACCGCGTGCTGGTGAAGAACTCTGTGGGATGGTCGGGGGGCTAATATTTTGCACCACAATCAATTTATCTTGAATCATTTTTTCTGTTTCTCTTTTCAAAGTATGACAATCTTCAGTACTATGACCCTGGACATCATAATGATATGCACACCATACATTAGGATCAAAATTTCTTGAATGTGGGTCAGGTATATACCCAAGAAGAGTAATCATGCCTCTATGTCTCAATCTCTGGAACAAACTGGCATAGGACTCCCCAATAGGAGTGAAATTATTTTTTTCCTTCTTCCTCTTTGCGAACTCTGTCCTCGGATGAAACTTGAATTTAGAGGTTCCTTGGTAAATTTGTGGGGATCGAGGACAATGTTAAAGGAAAGGTGCATGCCATTGTGGATAAGAAGACGGATGGGTACATAATTGTGCGTTGTTCAAAGGACATTGAGGAAGTGGAATGGAACTCCTTGGATTTTGAAAAGAGGAACCTTGTTGAAAATGAATAAGTGGATTTGATATGTAAGCTCGGGATTGAGGCTGACATTATTGGTGAGTTGGACCTCTCAAACTCTGCTTTGGCTCAGGCATGACAACAGATGTGTTTTCCTTCTTCTTTCCTTCAGTTTCTCTTGAATGGTTGCAATATCGTCCCAAATATTTCACAAAATCATTTTGTTCACCAAGCTCCTCAAATTTTGATGTCTCAAAGCTTGGAGGAAGGTTAACACTTGAAAACATGTCCCAGTTTTTATATGAAACATCTTCATAGCCCACAAGTCCCAAGGAACTCTTCATATCATTTTCTACACTCTAAACTTTTCCAACCATTTTCTCTGGGTCTTCTAGCATGCTAGGCTTCTTAGTAAGAAATTTTGGCGGTCCACTTAACTTAACTGTAGGCTCAAGAGTATAACAATGATCATCACGAGTATTGAACGTGGATTCACTAGTGGACTGGGGAAGCACAATCGTTGGATTGATAGCCAAAGTGGAAGCATTAGTAGAAGGTTGAGCAACAAAAGCACAAATGGTATGTGGTGATGTGAATGTGGTAGACTTATACTGAGTAGCTAAAGAAAGAGTGGTGGAAGTATTGAGGTGTATTTGACGTGGAATAGATTCTGAGGCATGCTGTGGTGCATCAACCATAGTAGGAAACTGACTTTACGATTTTGGTGGAAGACTCAAGGTATTTGCAGGGTCAAAAGTGGGGAACTGAGATGGAGGCAACCCACTGGCCCAAGCTCGGTACATTTCCATCATTTGTTGTCTCAGTCTCAAATTCTCTTCCTTTAAACTCTCAATTTCCTGACGCTTTGTTTCATCCATGATGCCACTCTCTATATCCTTGTTGGACACAACTAACCCTTCCTTGAATTTGATGTAATATGGAGTACCAGCCAGGAAGCCACAAATCAACCACCTTAAACTAACTGAACAAGAGGCAACAAATATGTTAGAGTTCAATATTTTTTCTTCAAAACCTTTTTTTCTTTTAGAAAAGATCACCGAACCCAAGAAGGGCGCCTACGTATCTCACCCCCAAAAAAGGAGAATCAGGTGTGCATTGTTCGTGAAGTTTTGCCAAAATGGCCAACCAAACTCTTTTTCCTCTTTTTTTTTCTTCTTGTTTTTCTTGAAACTTTAAGAAGAAAAAGAAAATAACCAATTATCAAAAGAATTGATGAAAATCTTTTTTTAAATTTTTTTAGGTTTAAACTCCCTATACAAAAATGAAACCTACGATTACTAAAGAAAAATCTTTTTGGATTTTCAATTTTGAATTTTATATGAAAATTAAACTTGAAGCTCTTAAAGGAAAATCGTTTTATAGTTTTCTTTTTAAAATGTATATGAAACACCTACTCTAATAACGACTGAAGAAAATCTTTTTGAATTTTTAAATAAGATCAACCAAAAATGAAACCTACGACTATTAAGGTAAATTTTTTTATAGTGTTCTTTTCGAGGCATATGTGAAATACCTACTCTAAATAAAGAGTAAAGAATTTATTTTAAAATTTTTTTAAATAAGATCCCCGAACCAACAATAGGCTGCCTACGTATCTCACTCTCGAGAGAGGAGAATCAGGGGTGCGTAGTTTGTCCAGATTGGACAATTAAGAATTATAGAACAAACAAAATCTTGACTTGAGAGACACGACTGCACGATGAAAATAAAATCTTTTTGGGTTTTTAATTTGACACTTCATACAAAAATGACATCAACAACTATGAAAGAAAAATCTTTTTGGTATTTTCGTTATACGAAATGTAAAAAATTTCTAGCATCTTTTTTTGCATTTTTCTTTTATAAAAACTCCTATGAATGCAATTTTTTTTCGAAGTTTTCGAATTGTGAATGCATGCTAAACGAGACAAAGGAAAATATTTTTGATGTTTTGAGAAAATGAGTGTGAAAGGTAAAAAAAAAACTTTTTGAATTTTTGAATTGTGAAAAACAAAAGCCATAAAAAACTCTAAAAACTACGAAACTCTTTTTTTTTCTTTTCGACTCACTTGTTCTTCTATTTTTTACAACAATTCTTGCATACGCCCTTTAATTCTAACACATGATTTTCCCAAATCAGTCCGTCAAATGACCACGTTACCCTCAAAGATGCAACATTTAGCACGTAGGGATGCTTTAGAGGTGAGTCTCCTACAAAGGGCCACGTGGGTCCCGCTAGGTCTCAATATGATGCAGATAAGCATGACCTAAAGGCCGACCTACGTCGGGGTCCATTAACAAAGCTGTTCGGGGGAGCGTATGGTCGATAGTGGATTGCTTTAGCTGTCCACCTACTCCATACAACCCAACGACTCTCCCTCCTAAAATAAGGGTGACTCAACTATAGGTCATGTACACATGTGTACTACGGACTTATTGCAGAAAGAAAGACTCGGGTTATGCACATGATGCCAGATATAAAGCGGTAACACATAAAGTAAAAACTGTAAACAAAGAGCACGTAGGCACTCAACAATGATAAACAATAACACAAAACAACACAAACAAAATGTCTATACACCTATAGTGCCAAACTAAGCCGATACAAGTCCAAAATAACCAGAGATTCTGGGTTCGATCCCCAGCAGAGTCGCTAGAGTTGTCACACCCCTTTTTCAACTCCGAAAAGATTTTAATTTTAAGTTCGAAAGGGTTTTTATTATTAAAGTGACAAAATGAAGATAATTTGTTTCGAAAAGGACCTTTTACATTCAAAACTCAGAGTCGCCACTTGGCATAATCTGGTGTGCCAAGTCACCATTAGAAAATCCTTTTCAAAACCATTTGACTCTTTAAACTGGTTTGCGAACAGAGATTCCGGCTAAGGAATTCTGTTGACCGAGGAAAAGGTGTTAGGCACCCCTCGATCCCGCGGTTCGACCACGGTCGCTTGGTGGAGCGTATTAGCTAATTTTGACACTACGAATGTACAAACCACACAAAACACGTAAAACAATCAAACAAACAAACAAAATAAAAAAACGAACCAAAAGTACAGTGTCCAGTTCAATTTATACAGTCCAAAATAGAAAAATGCAAAAAATAAATCCTATCTAACCTACACTAATACTAACTATGCTCCCGTTCTTTACCCGACGCCTCGGGCCTTCCTCACGAACGTCTTTCGCCAACATAGTATGTCAGGGCATTCCCCGGTGAATAAATACATTGTGTCTTGGGGCATTCTCCGGCTAAATAAATACATTTGAATTAAGCACGATAAACTAGAAATCAAACATTCACACGCACATTAAATATTCAAAAAATTTAATAAACATATCACTCCTAAGTTTTGCCTACCTAAACCGACATTTGCCTATCCATTTCAACATATCATAATTCTATCACATTCCAACAATATTCATGCTCATTACGAATTAAACAAAACGACAATAAACCAAAGTTAATCTAAATTCAACTTTTTATCAATTTCTCAATTTCATCCCCAAACAACCAATTTCAATTCTCAAACGAGATACCAATTCACCAAACCATAATCAAGCAAACCAACCACGAGTCAAAATAAACATGCATTCATCACCAACAAGGACCAAATAACACGCAATATTCAATCCAACACCAAATATAATAAACAATAAAATAAAAAGAGAAAGAGAGTAGAATTGGACCTCAATTTGAAGCTTTCAAACTCAATGTTATTCGAATAAAGAGAGTCCGCACCCGGAAACCTCGAGCCGAACCTTAACACCAACAATCCAACTCGACAATGAGAAATAATGATCCGTTCACCATCACTTTTCACCGACACTGTTCACTTTGTTACTGTTCACGCTATTACTGTTCACCGGCACTATTTACGCCGGATTCCCATTGTCCAGACCCTTTTTCTCTCTCAATTTTTTTCTCTCGTGCGATTCTCTCTTTCTCTCCCTCATTTTTTTTGTTCTTGTGAGGAAGATGATTTGGTGATTGTTGTTATTGTGGAGAAGATGATGATGAAAGAATGAGCCTCCCCCTTTTCCCCTTTTAGAATTTTTCTTTTATATTTTTTATTTGTTTTTTTTTTCTTTATTTATTATCCTATGTGGAAGCATATAATTGGTGGCTTGTGGGAATAAATGTGTGAAATGTGAAAAAGTTAGTGTGGCATGTGGAAAGATGAGGATGGCATGTGGAAAAATGAGTAGGGCGTGTGCCTTTTGCATGTATCCAATGAAAAATGGAAAGTGAGGTGTTGAGGTGGCATAGTGAGGTGGCAAAGATGTTATGTATTTAATTATTTTCAATTTTTTTTTTTTTTGGAGAAATTATCAATTAAACAAAAGTATGGTAAGGTGAATAAAATAAAAATAAAAATAAAAAAAATAAAAAAAAATAAAAAATGATTAAAATATTTTCGAAAAAGGACAAAATTACGTGTCTACCTGAAGTATTCCTGGTTATTCACGTCAATGAATAATCACTACATCTATTAATTCATCTCTATCAATTAATATAAAATTCTCTTAGTTTTCCCCAATTTAAGAACTTTTAGTTCATATTCTTGATTCTTCAAAATCCTCGAATATAAGTCTTTTTTGAAATTTAGAATTTTATACAGATGATGATATTCTATCCCACCTGGAAGGTAATCAGATAATAAGTCAAAGATTATTAGTTCAAAATAAATTTGTCCTCAAGCACGAACCAAACGACCCCGCCTTGAGTAAACAGTGAACTAGTTTGAAACATAAAAAAATTGTTCATACATGAGGGAAAGTTGAGTCCATCTATCAAGACAAGATGAAGTCTCAAGCAACAATAACTGCAATAATTTTACCTCTTCTTTGATGCAATTTTATAATCTTAAGCATCATTTGGTACGAGTAATAAGGAATAACAAATATGATAATAGATTTTAGAATGAGTTTATTTCATGTTTGATTGGGTTAAAATCACGGAATAACTTATCTCCGGATTATAGCTAGTGTTATCTTTAACCCACATTGAAGTCTTAGCTTACTGAATCAAAATTAATTAATTTTAAATACCAAATGACTCACCAAAAGACTTAGATTTGCATCCAAAGAAACAAATAAAATGCTACAAAAACGAGAAAAGAAAATAACAAGAATGGTCCCTCATGTTCACGGGTAGACTCAAAGTATTCCCGCAAATATACCCCTAGATAATTTTGGTCCTTAAATTTTACGGAGGAAACTTTTAATCTCCATCAAACATTTTACAATCTCTACATGTATGTCACGGCTTTAATAATGGACAAGATAAAGGGTTTATGTATTCCAAGATATTGAAGTATTTCAAAGTGAGTATATTTTGAGTATTTCAAAAAAAAAATTTGATAAAAAAATTTTATGTTAAATTTTATTATTGTTTAATAGGAGTGTCAACTAGGCGGATCGGGTTGAATTTAGATGGGTTAAAATGAATTGAATTAATAGATGGGCGGATCAAAAGTTATTTGGGCTGAAATGCGTTGGGTTAAAATGAATTGCACTAACATGGGGTAAAAGTGAATTAAAATTCAACCCGCCTAATTTTTTACTAAATTTTAGTTTCTTTGTTTGTTCTTTTATAATTTTTGAGTAGCTAATAATTTTTGTGGCTTTTTGAAGTATATTCAGCATATTTTTGTAGTTCTTGATCTTGAATTAGCTCTATCTTTATTGCTAATTTATTGGTTATGCTTAGTTATTCAATTGATGGATTTTGCTCTATGCTTATCCTTTTGTATTTTCTCTTCGTTATCTTTCCTTTTGTTAAGGGTATGTGTTAAGAAGCAACCATTAATATGAATATTTTATCGCAATTTTTATATTAATTGATGTATGATTTTAAGTCTTGAAAAATAATTTGAGTAAGTAATTAGTGTTGAAGGTAGAACACGAAAAGAGATATATATTTTTCTCTTTATATGCTAGCAACAAAGAGTAGTTTTTAAAAATGAAATCCTGCTGCTTCGCAAGAAAGTGGAAAATGACACTGTACATTCATGACTTGAAACATTTTTCGTGTCAACCACAGGTATTTTGTCAATCACGATATCGCAAAATTGAAGCAGTAATAAAGAATAAGTGACTATCACGAACATCATAACAAACTCTGTTATTGTTTGTCCGTTTGTTGATACCAACTTCTATAAAAATATGTAAATATATAAATAACGATAGTGAAATCGTGAATGTCATGTATACAAACAATGTGCATGTTTATATATGTTACCAACTCTATATTAATTGTTACCTTTGCTAATATCTGTGTGTGTATACATATTAGCAGCCTTTTAGCAACTATTGCATTATCAATATTAATGACAATTTTTAACAACTATCCCTACACGAATATGTGTAGCAGCTGGTGCATAATAAATATTGGGCACGCACGCGCACGGCGTCCACCATCTAGTAATTGGGTAGAAGAAACATCATTGAAGCTAAGCTAAACAAAATTAATGATTGTCACGTGGTGTACTTGTAATTAATTAGTGATAAAAGCATGTGATTTTCAAAAGGCAAAGGACCACCACATAATTTCTTCATATTAGAGATAGACTATATCAAAGTATCTCATATGATAGAACATGGCTATATTATAGAGCATTAGGCAAGTATTGACCACTATATATAAAGGATCTTCAACTCCAACACGTCCTTTTTCCCTTGATATTTCTAGGCAAATGAAAAAAATAAGATAGTGATCGGACTAAAAGAAATAAATATCCACATCCATGTAAGGTCTATATTAACATAATGAAGATATAACATGTATATAATATATCTGTTTCTACCCAAAAAAAAAAAAAAAAACATGTATTTAGTCTTAAAATCTATCTCAAAAGGTGAAAATCGTGCGGTAGTAAACAACCTATAAGGATAAGTTGACTTTTGAAATTAGAATTTGAAGTATTCCTGGTTATTCACGTCAATGAATAATCACTACATTTATTAATTCATCTCTATCAATTAATTATAAAATTCTCTTAGTTTTCCCCAATTTAAGAACTTTTAGTTCATATTCTTGATTCTTCAAAATCCTCAAATATAAGTCTTTTTCGAAATTTAGAATTTTATACGGATGATGTTATTCTATCCCACCTGGAAGGTAATCAGATAATAAGTCAAAGATTATAAATTCAAAATAAATTTCTCCTCAAGCATGAACCAAACGACCCCGCCTTAGTAAACAGTGAACTAGTTTGAAACATAAAAAGATTGTTCATACATGAGGGAAAGTTGAGTATAGAATGACTTGATCATCCATCTATCAAGACAAGATGAAGTCTCAAGCAACAACAATTGAAATAATTTTACCTCTTCTTTGGTGCAATTCTATACTCTTAAGGATCGTTTGGTACGAGGGATAAGGGATAACTAACATCATAATAGATTTTAGAATGAGTTTATTTCATAGTTGATTGGGCTAAAATCACGGAATAACTTATCCCAGGATTATAGCTAGTGTTATCTTTAACCCACATTGAAAATGAAATAACAATTCTTGAATAAATACTATCAGAATAACTTATTCTCCAACCAAACAAGCCCTTACAAACTTGTCTCCATGTTCCTCTTTGGATGCAATTTGTGCTCAACAATTTTTTAGTTGCTTTTTCTCCATATACAGCTCCAAATTCCAAAAGCTATTGATTGTATGAATGTTTCTCAGTTGTCCCTCGCTCAAACATAAATATTTGCAATTTGTATATGTTATTATTTTAGTCTTTAAAATGTAGAGATGGGCGAATGTTAGCACTTGCATGAAAACTCTGAATTCAATAATTTTTAGTTGTACTTTTATATATATCTATTAAAAAACTATAAATATTTAATTATGAACTAAAATATTAAATTGTATGTTCATTTACATCAAAGTTTGAATGAATATTAACTTAGTTTAATTTCATAAATCTAATTAGATAATATCACTATGTGGCATGATCGTTGAATCTATGTACGCCCTTTTAATCAGAAGTCTTCATCTTAAAATATGAGAATAAAAAAAGCTTTTGACAAAAAGCACTTTAACTTATTACTTAGTTTACTTGACATAGATCAAAATTAATTAATTTTAAATACCAAATGACTAACCAAAATAATTAGATTTGTATCCAAAGAAACAAATAAAATGCTACAAAAACTCGAAGAGAAAATAACAATCATGGTCCCTTATGTTCACGGGTAGACTCAAAGTATTCCTGCAAATATACCCCTAGATAATTTTGGTCCTTTAATTTTACGGTGGAAACTTTTAAGGGAATCTTTCAAAAATAGCAGCACTTTGTTATAAAATTCACCTTCCATAGCCACATTTTACATAATTACCATTTATAGCCGATGTATACGATTTACGTCCGCTGTATTCGGTTTTACAGATAGTATGTATTCATATAAAATATGAATATAGTCCCTATTTAGTCTCGCCAAAAATGGAATTCAATATTTAATAAAAAAAAAATCTCAATCACACTTTTCTCGTTGAACTGAGTATTTCTTGCTTAATTAAACACGACTCTCAAAGGTAAAAATTGTATTCTCCATTTTTATCAACAAATAGAGCTAAATTCATAAACAAAACGCAAAATTTCCAAAAAATTAATTGATCCTTCTTCGAAACGTATATAGGTATGTCATAATGATTTTCTTCTCTGTTTTCTTGAGTTTGAAACAAATGCTGAAGAATTCAAAATCATCAAAATCCCCAAAATTTTGATTGATCCTTCTTCTTCCGAACAAATTTTGTATGTCGTAATGTAATGTAGTTTTTTCACTGTTCTGTACTTTGAGTTTGAAATAAATACTGAGAGGTTCAAAATCATCAAAATTTCTAAAATTTTGATTGATCCTTCTTCAAAACAAAACAAATATTGTATATCGTAATGTAGTTTTTTCACTATTATGTACTTCGAGTTTGAAATAACTACTGAGAAATTCACAATCATCAAAATCCCCAAAATTTTGGTTGATCCTTCTTCGAAGCAAATACAAAATGTTGTAATGTAGTTTTATTCACTATTATACGAGCTTCAAATAAATACAGAATAATTCAAAATCATCAAAATATCAAAACTTTGATTGATCCTTAGAAACAAATATTATATGTCGTAATGTAGTTCGTAATTCATTCCTCGACTTTGAAACAAATACACTAGATTAAATGATATGATTCAGTGAATTATAGTTTTGTGTATAATTGTTTGTACTACTTATCGATACTTTAATTTCAATGACTGTATTCAATTATGAATTGTTATCAATGTCTGAGTTATCGAATTAAATATACTACTGTATTCACTTTGTGCTATTGTATTTCTGACTTTTAACAGTTGCATCAACACTTACAAAATAAAATGACAAGCATAATGATCATGATTTGACATTCAGAAAAGTGAATTGAAGACAATAAATACGATGATTACAAGACTGAAAGAATAGTCTTAAATGAATATCTCTCACAAAGACTTGGTCGAGCTAATTGGTAGCCAACTGATGATAGACTTGAGAGTGAAAACTATCAAGATTAAATACAGTATTGAGGGTGCCAATAAACCAACGGAGATACACAGCGACATGGGAGACAAGGTGTATGTTCAATTGAAAAAATTAAACAACGTGTTTGCCAGGTATCCTTTGTGTGTTAATTTTTTTGATAATGAGATCAGCAAAGATGTGTCAGTAGAAAATCTTATTGAAAATGAAGTCGTGTCTGCAAATAATTGTGAACTTGATACAGCAGCTTCAATTAATACACTTTAAATAATGATGACAGACTATGGCAAACCAATAGATACAAATAGAATAGTGAAAAATTTCATTTTTGATACTAATAAAAAAGAAGTAGTTGTTGACCAGGTATACAAAGACAAGGCTACACTTCGGACTGTAATGCATAACTATTCGATTGATCATCGATTTGCTACCAAAGTAGCTAGGTCAAATTCCAACAGGTATGTTTATTCTCTATACATTTGATTTCACTGAATGTTATTACTATCATATTGTATACAGTTTTGTAATGTCTTGTGCATTCACTATATTTGCAGTTATTGGCTTACGTGTAAATCTAGACAATGCAAGTGATTTTTCAAGTCATCAAGAATGAATGATTCTAAACTGTTTGTAGTTCGTTCTTTTATAAGAGAACATACATGTTCACTGAAGGACAAGGTCTACAAAGACTGTCATGCTACTAGCAAATTGATATGAGGGATTATTAAATCAAAAATTGCCAATTTAAAGAGAAAATACACTCCAACTGATATTATAGATAATATAAAGAAAGACATTGGACTGGATGTGATATACATGGTGGCTTGGCGTGCTAAGAAGAAAGCAATAGATTCTATAATGAGAAAACTGGCTTAACCTTACCAGAAGTTGCCTGCATACTTATACATCATGAAAAAAACTTACCCTGGATCACATATTCGAATAAAGAAAATGCCTGAAAATTAATTTATGTATCTATTTATATCTTTTTATGCTTTTATCAAGGGATTTGAGCATTGTAGATCAATCGTTGTAGTTGATGGAAGACAACTCAAATCAACATACATAGGGACATTTGTCTGTGCTAGTACTTTAGATGGTGCAGGTAAGTATACTATATTATATAAATGAAAACTTAGAGATTATTTTAATATCTATCATGTATTTGTATTTATATTTTTGTACAGATAACATATTACTATTAGCATACGGAGTGATTAATTCAGAAAATGATGCTTCATGGACTTAATTTTTTGAACAATTTAAGAAAACTTATGGTTAGAGGTCAGAGATGTGCATTGTTTCTAATAGAAATGAGAGTATCATAAAAGTTGTTTTCAGAGTGTATCCTGATGTAACACATTATGCATGCATATGAAACTTATGAAAAAATGTACACAAAAGATATAGGAAGTCACATGACCAGTTAAGCGAGGTGTACATACCATGGATAAAGCATACAGACAGTCTGATTTTAATAGCTTGATGGAAATAGTTCAAAATATAGATGTGAGAGTTAAGGAATATTTGGAGTTGGCAGGATATGACAAGTGGTCAAGAATGTATGCGCTTATTCACAGGAGATAAACAATGACATCAAATATTACAGAGTCTATTAATTCAGCACTGGTAATAGCAAGAGAGAAATCAATTTATAATTTTCTTGAAGAAGTAAGAAAGATGTTTAGGCGGTGGAATTGCACTAATAGGCAAAATGCTTCTTTCACATCCAAAACACTTGGCATGAAATTTCAGGAGATTCTTACAATGAATGATACTCTATTAACATGTATGATGGTATGTTAGGATACATATGTATTTAATCTATAGTATTTCAGATTTAGATTTGAACTATATTTATATATTCATTACAGGTAACACCGTCAACAGACTACCTATATGCAGTAAATGACAAAGAAAAAATCTTTATTGTCTGCCCTTAAAACAAAAAATACAGTTGTGGACAGTTTCAATATGATGAAATACCATGCCCACATGCTTTGGCTGTTTTAAATAAGAAGAAATTCAAATTAGGTTCATATTACTCAGAATATTACAATCCAGAAACTGTGTTGAAAATGTATGAGATTCCTGTGTATCTTTTCTTTTTTCGAATGTGACGGAATGACAGATACCTGAAGAAGTTGCAAAAGAAGTGGTACTACCACCAAAGTTTAAAAGGCCTCCTGAAAAATAAAAAATAAAGCGAAAAAAGTCATTCACCGAGCTGTATAAAAAGAAAAAAAATTGCAGCACATGTGAAGTTCGTGGTCATAACAGGCGTTCATGTGGTAATGCACTATATAAGGAGATACATTGAAATTGGGATTAGCTAAAGGCTGCTGTAATAAATAGATAGTTAAATTTCTTTCATACAATCAATTTAAAACACAGTTTAAAGACTACTTTAGTAGTTGCTGCATTAAAAATCTGCTTTAGTTTGAACAAATCTAAGTCTAGTGTTACTGCTTTAGTTACTGCAATCTAAGTCTTCTTTAAATGTTACTATATTCTTGTTTGAACAAATTTAATGATCATAATGAATTTGCTGAATACATCTATTGTATTTATGAATGTAGTGACAACTGTTGATCTTTATATTTGATATTTTATGTTTTTTCACATATCAGGTAATCAGAAATACACATAAATGTATTGACAAATGTATTTGCAGTAGAATAACACTATCAAATACATATGATTTTTCATTTGTTAAATACTTGTGCATAAAAAATATAATTCTATTAGGTTGAGATAGAATACATGTCAATTAAGATTGTAAATCATGTACGAAACACATATCAATACCTTTATATTGAGACTATTTAATACACACAAAAGATTGAGAGAAAAGCAAATGCGAATAAAATGTAATATATCAAAACAAAATCACATACACTACAGTTTAAACACAATGAAATTGCTATCACATAAATCACATACACTGATTTGTTCATTCAAAATCACAAAAGATAAAATGTATTCAAAATATAAAACACATACACTGCTGTTGTGTTCATCCAAAACTACAAAATTTCAGAAACTTTCTTCAACATAAACTAGCATTATATTATAGTAACATCTTTAATATTGTCTCAATCAGTGATGGGTCTATGCATATTTGCAGGTGCCTCATCGTCACTCGTAGCGTCATTATTATTTTTTTTACCTTAATTTTAAAGAAAAGCAGCATATAGAATGCAGAGTAGCGCAATATCAAATTCCTAATTTGACACACCTTGACCACCAGTGAGAAACTCCGCATAAACAGCAACATAAATATCACAATCCCTAAAAACATAAATACAAAGTATGTTACTATATTTACCAACATAAGCACTACAAGGAAATTATTGATGCATTATATACGTATATGCCGTCAGATCTTTATTGAGGTATGTCATCGACAAAACTCACCTCAAATGGATCAGATTCATCCCTATTTTTGTACTTGGGGTGACACTGCCAATCAATGTCTATTTTCTTCTTATAGAAGTCGATGTTCAAAAGAGAAGCCTCTGCAAACTTTTGCGCCTCTGTTTTTATATACACATCATGGATTGCAGAGTTGTACGAGTCGTAAACATATAAACATCGATCTAAGAACGACAATACAACAAGTACCTAGTGGAGTTGTTCTTTCACATGCAAAGAAATTAGAACATGATCCACTGTATACCATGGGACACCAGCCATCAACCTATATCCAACCATGTATTCATATACAACATATTTTTTGCGCACAGAAGATGTACAACTTTGTGGGTTCACATATTTCTCCCATAATTCAGCTACTTTAATCTTGAATACACAATCAACAGTTGTGTAAGTGAAGTTACTTGGAGGACTGTACTTGCCTTTCTTGCACAAGTAATAGAATATGACATTAATGTGCTGCAAATATTAAATTGTTTGTCAGTACATAAAATTAAATGCATAATAAAATATAGTCAATGTACTATGTACCGCATCATTCAATAATTGACCTGAAAAATATAGTTTGTAGAACCAATTCTTATCACTGACAACGTCTACACCAAACTCCAACGAAATTGAAATGTTTGATTTATGCTTCCTGAAACTATCTTTATTGTTCTTCCTGCCATAAGTATTGTGAAAACAGATTCAATATGATAAAAAGCTAATCAGTTGAAACATAGTAAAAGTAGCGTACTTTCGCTAATGTTTAGTAAGGAGATCTTTCTTAATCCATTTCAAATACTTATTTTCAATAGACGGATCATATGAACAGTCGATAAAAAGTATAAATAAATATTTTTTGTTCAATATGGGTGAATCACATGATGCACTCGCAGAAGTACCTGAAAGTTGTATGCATAAATATAAGATGTATTTATAGTATGATAAATAATAAATACAAATACAATTAGACAAATATAATAGAGTACCAGATGATGATCCAAACTTTGTTGTAAAGGAAAAAAAGTTTCAGCGACTAAGTTTTTTGTTCCTTTATTTTGGTACAGGTGTTGTATCGTTTATACATTTAGTTTGATGTATGATGATACTTTTCACCAAGTTTAAGCTTGAAAGGAGCTCATCAGGGATCTCATACTGTGATTCAGTCTCCAGTTTCAATATAGCAACACCATCATCCCCAATCACTTGTTCATCACTTGTATGCATTTGATATGAATTTTCTTTAAGTATCTAAAAATACATAATATACCGTGTCAAATAAAAATACAAACACAGTTTGTCTATAAAAGTAATGCACAAATATGAATGTATCTCTTTTTTCTTTGGTACCTCATTAAATTGTATGTCATCATCCGATTCAACAAAAAAATATGAAAGACTAATATATGCATCACATATTTTCTTAGATACATAAATACATAAATATTAATACATATCATACGCATACAGTTATACAATTTAAAATACAGTTATACTTTGCTACCTATTGTAGCTCAACGCTACAAGTATCACCCTGCTTTGGAGTACTAGAACGGTCAGTGCCAATATGTTAAGATGACGGTTGAGAAACAACAGGTATATTTTCCACAGCTTCAACATTGTGACCCTGTAAAAGATGAATGAATATGATGGACTAATATATTCTATATTGTAAGAAAACATAAATGCAAACGTACTTGAAAAAATTAATACATTGCATATATATACAATTATTAAATTTATTAATTTGATATCCGTTGTAACTCAACCGTAGATGTATCAGACTGATTTGGAACACTGAAACGAGCAGCATTAATATTTTGGAGTGACGATTGAGGAACAGTAGGTATATCAACCGCAGCTTCAACATTAGAACCTTGTAAATGAAATGTGTTATACTATAGTGTATGCACTATATCTACATATATAGAATAATGAAAGTAAATATTAGTATAACTACTTTTTCAGCAATCTTGATTGATTTGATAGCTTTCATAACACTCGTGAAGTTGTCAGTTATCAACTTGCGCAGATCACCAATCTCAGACTTCACCTTTTTACAAAAAAATCAAGAAGAAACTTGTGAAAAAAAAGATACAAAAGATTTCAAGAAAATTAAAATTATATTTACCGATTCCTGAAAAATGACAAATTGTTTAGCCAAAATGAATTCTTCATATGACTTGTTGCTGGAAGGTACAACAGTAGGAACATTGGATGATTTGGATTTAACTGGAGTCTTGAGAACAAATTTTCTTTTCTGTAGGATAGGCGGCTGCTTAGGAAGAGTCCTTCGAGGAACAGTCTTTTGGGTCACAACTTTCTTTGTCTGATGTTTTGAAACAGGAGACAATGATCTCTTCGATGCTTTTGAAACAGAAATAGGAGGGCTTGTTGTATTCCTTGAGGATGATCTGTTAGGAATATTTGAAGATGAAGGTACTGACTTCACTTGTTTCTATTTCTTATATGGTGGAGAAGATGAAATATCAACTTTTTTCTTTGCTTTGTTTTTTCAGTAGATGATGAAGCATCTTGAAAATCATCATCAGAAGAAATATCATCTAAGGTTGTATCTTCTACTGCATCTACAGAAGGCAATTGTAAAATTGTCATTTCTCTAGAAGTAGCTGTTATATTTCTGTATACAACCTAAAAATATTAGATATATTAGTGTACTATTTTGAATACTTGTAAATAACTTAATTCTAAATGTAATAATGTAAGAATAATGTCATAGTTATCGGATTGTCAACATCAGCTAACATGCCTTCAATAAAAGCCTCAAAATGAGGACGTCTATCAGTGGTCTCCCAATTGAGTAATCTGAAAATTCTACTACCATGTTTGACAATAACTTTTGGATCAACAACAGAGCAACACTCATAAAGTCAAACTTGCATAGCAAGTGGCATACCATGAATTCTATAGTACTGTTTCTGCACATTCATCTTTTGAAAATAGACTTTACTAAGTCCTTAAAAGCTTTTTTACCCCATAGATAATTCTTGTATTTACCATTCTCAACCAAATAAAAGTGAATCTTAGGGACAGATACACAATACTTCTCGCCAGAAAAAATGAAGGTATTAATGAAATACAATATAGCAATCTTGACAGCATCATCATCATTACCCTCACCCCAATCTTGATTTTCAAAATATTTAATCAAAGCTGATATTTTTATGACTTTTTGACCTCCAAAATATCAAAAAATAATTCGGTTAGGCTTTTTATTTTCAATCACAAAATCATCTTCATTACAAACACAATTTAATCCTGTTATGATTGCAAATTTCCTAAGTGTAAATAGAAGTGTCGATCTATTTACATATATCACTAGAGCATCTTTTGAACTATCTTCCAACTCCAAAGACATAAAGCACCTAACTAGTTGTGCTTGAACAAAACAATCATGCATTTGCATATACACCCCAAAACAAGTCTTGCTAAACATCTGAAACTGCGTAATAGAAAGTTTTCCTTCAAATCTGCTATTATATTATTGTTGGAATAACAACACATGTGAGGTGATACTGAAGGAAGTCCCTTAATATAATATCGCACATTCTGCATATATAAACATACAATAGCATATGAATATCATACAATGAGTATAAATACAAATACAGTAGCATATGAATATCTCACAATGAACATAAATACAAATACAGTAGCATATGAATACAAGGAATATGCATACAGAAGAGGTAACCATCATTAAGTACACATTAATGGAACAAATACACATACATAAATACATGCATACAGTACGAAATATGCATACAGAAGAGATAACCATCATTCAGTACACATTAATGGGACAAATACACATACATAAATACATGCATATTGTATCAAATATGCATACAAAAGAAATAACCGTCATTCAGTACACATTAATGGGACAAATACACATACATAAATACATGCATACGGTACCAAATATGTATACAAAAGAGATAACCATCATTCAAAACACATTAATGGAACAAATACACATACATAAATACATGCATACAGTACAAATAACAATAATCCAGTACAAAGTAAATGATTGAAAAACAAAGTAAAAAATTAAAAAATAAAATACCTCTTTCACCAACTCATCATCATCATTGTTTGGACTCGAAACATCATCTGTAACTTTTCTTTTATGCCCAATACCTCTAACTTCTTTCGAAGGCAACACATCTTCTTTTTCGGTTTGAGAAATTCCTAAGTCAAACGTTGAAACCGTATGTACATCAAGGCCACTACGTGATATACTTTTAGTAACCATCTTCGTATGAATATTATCCACCATTGCTAAATCAAAATAAATAATCTGTAAAAAACTAAATATTCAAATTATAAATTAATCAAATACACACAAGTAGGTTAAAACTAACCTATAATATGAATGTCAGTTAATTGATTATGAGGATTTATTGATTGTTATGTGAGAGAGATGTGGATTGAAGAAGAAACCGCCTGTAAATTTGAGAATTTACGGGTAAAGAGAGTGATTTGGGGGGTAAAAGGAGAGAATTGTTGAATTGAGTAAAGTGAAAAAAGTGTCGTTACTTTATTGGTTTAAAAACTTACGCGTGTCAGAAAGTGTAAATAACTTAAAACTTATTCACATTTCTAGCTACATATTGTAATTATGTCAAACTTCGACTTTAAGTGGTAATAAAAGTTCAATAGTGGCTAATCCGGGTAGTTTCCCCAACTTTTAATCTCCATCAAATATTTTACAATCTCTATCTCTTAGAATTAATAGGGACTGTGAAAAAAATGACTTAACAAAACTTATATTTTGAGGCGCAATTTACGAATTTGTTGTATTTGGGTCTATCTTTTATAGTTTGATCCAGATTTTACGTACTCTACCCTCTACAGACCCAACTTTGTGGGAATACACTGAGTATATTATTGTTGTTGTAATGTTTAATATATCTCTGTTTTTTTATTTTTCAAGAATTTGATGAAACAAAAAGTTCTCTCTTTTGATAAATTTAAAATATTAATTAAAATTACTCAAAATATATGTTCAATAGACTGTTTTAAACTTACTCCTAATGCATTGGATCGTTTTTTGTCATTCTCCCACAACGAAAAGATAGCATGTAGTGCTCCTACCATACTAGTACTAGTACATGTATCTATGGAAAGCAAATCAGTCAGGTTTACAAACTCTTCAAGATTAGCATACCCATTTTAGTACAATTGGACTGATGGGTCCAAGCTCAAATAAATAAATAAATAAATAAATAAATACTAGATTTGACACACCAGAAACATAAACAGCAGAGTTAATTTATTATATAGCATTTTTTTTAATATAATAAATTTAACATTTTAAAAAATGTATTTGATAATGGAGACTAATATTTGATAGCTCCAATAAAATAAACCCAAGAAGATAATTTATTCATTAACTTTTAAAATTAAATAAATATTATTAAATATTTATCTTTAATATACTGAAAAAGTGTACAGATAGACGGGGAAGTAGCAATACTAACTGTTGTTTCGGGTACATAAAATCTGTATGTTAGTTCAGTAAACGTTAACACAAGTTTAAGATTTTTCAAGAACACTTTTGAAGTTTTCCAACACCTTCAACACAAGATCAAAATGACATTTCAAAGAAGTGTGTTATTATATATTTTTTTAAGAAAAATAGATGAAGTAGAATAAGCCAAGTCCTTCGAATTCACGGAGTGGCCTTAAGGAAATAATTTCCCTAAAGTATCCGAAGTTGCGGAATTTTCCTCCCAGGATAAAATGGCTTAACAACTCGACAGTAGCGGTACCTCAAACGATCGGATTCTCTTCAAACTCACTCAACGGGAGGTGATCACACAGAGTATTTTAGAGAACAAGAAGTGTTTGTAAATCAGAAATTTTTCATTGTTCAAAATGTAGGTTTATATAGCCATGAAGTGCCCCTTCCGAAAAGTGGCAATGGTTCATTAAAAAGGTGTATCTTTTCTGAATAGTCATGTCTATCCATTCGAAACAGTGTGTCTTTTCCGAACAGCCACAACCATCCAAACAGTCATACCGTTTTCCCGAAAGCCGCATGCAGAAGCGTGCACGTTAATGGAGGAGCAAAACTGTTGTGTTTTTTCTTTTGATTTTCGGGCTGGTTTTCTTCCCAAGTTTCAAATAAATTTTGTGCAAAAAGATTAATCTCATCAATTATTTTCCAAATCCGAAGTCGAGCGACGACGACAACGGCGCGAGACACCTCTTAGTTCTTGTCTCACTTATCAAGTGAAAATGTGTTTCCCAATATAAACACATGAAAGTTTCTTTCTCCCACCAATGTGAGAGAATTTAATCGATTTTCCTTATTTTGAACACATTTTTCATTTTAGTATGGACTCACTTTTTTCTCCACTATTTTTCCTCCATTTTCCATTCACACATTCAACTTGAACCCAACACTAACACGTAGCCAACTCAACCCCATAGTTCCCACTTCCCAGCTAGATAGTGTTTATCATTTAGTGGAATTGCCATGTGCGCAAATTACTGCCAACTTCAGTTCAGTCCCAATCTGATATTAATCATTGGCCGTCGGTACACAAGCCACGAGGTTGTTGAGGTCGAAATAACATTCGTCATGCGAAAGTTAATAATAGTATAAATTTTAAATAACGATAAATTGAATAATGAAAAGAAGTTTACTAAGAAAGACACAATATTTTAATATATGATTTGATAAATTGATCTAATTATAAAAAAAATTAATACTACTCAATAGAAATTTTCGCCCAATATTACCTTCCTCTTCATTATTCCAAGCTCGTTGAAGTTGAAGTTGATTGATTCAAAAGTTTAAAAAATTAAAGCATCTGATGAAATTCTGATCCGAGACCTAACACTTGATCACCATAAGATTTTGATCAAATTTTTTACAAGCCAAATGTTTTATTTCGCATTAGAAAAGGAGTTGGTCCATTTATCATTGATAAGCACCTCATCGAACCTTTTTCAATTTTTTCGAGAAGTTCAAAAGAGTTGAATTATTTTTACAAAGGAATTGAATATTTTAATATTGTGGGTAAGAAAAGGCCAAAATGAAAGGCAGGTGAAGATTTTTAAGTGGAAAATTAAAATCTCACTAATTTAGATAGTTAATCAACTAAAGAAACTGCTAAGATTTCATTGTTGAATATGTATTCAGTTGTTAATAAAAAAAAACAAGCACATGAATGATGACTCAAACAACTTTTATAATGACTTCATATTTTTTTCATCCCGTAATTTTTTACCGCTACAAACTTGCCCCCATTCTCCATGTTCCTTTATGGATACAAAACCATTTATGCTCAAATAAAAAAATAAGAAATAAAAAGAAAGTTATGTGTACCAAAACTTCTGTTATATATTTATTCTCAAATATCTTTTTTATTTCTTATTTTTCTCCGTTTACAATCCCAAAAGCCATAGGTTGTATCATGTAAGAAGGGAAAAGGCATCGTTTTCATCCAAACTATACCCGAAAAGTCGAAGTCACACCTAAACTATACTAGTGACCTATTACACACCTAAACTATAAAAAAGCGAAACTATTTACACCCTGTCAGGTTACCACCACTTGCATGTGGTGTAGTGTTTTACACGTGCTGCCACGTCAGCACCACGTCAGTAAAAAGTATCATCATTTTTTATAGGTAAGGTGTGTAATAGGTCACTTATATAGTTTAGGTGTGAATTCGACTTTTCGACTATAGTTTGGGGTGGAAACGATGCCTTTTTCCTTAATGTTTTTAGTCGTTTACTTTTGTCATTTAATAGGCTGGACGCGCCTAAAATAAATGTAACACACGCGCTTTAGAATGGGGGTCGCGGGAAGGTAATAATATCACTTTTACATAGTTAAGGTATGTAATAGATCACTTATATAATTTAGGTATGACTTAGACTTTTCTTGTATAGTATGAGATGGAAATGATGTTTTTTTCCGTGTAAGAATGCCTCAAATTTCCCTTGCTGACTTGCACAACATAAATAATATTGTCTGTGTATAAACATATTTATTATTGACATGTACGTGTGTTTGTCATCAGATTCTACAACCAAATTAGATAGGACAGACTGCCTGTCATTCGGCCAAATAAAAACGAATCCTAGTGCTATGTACTCCGTCGGTCCAACACTACTTTCTGTTCAATTTTACTTATTCACTTTTATATTGATATAAATATTAAAAGAAACAAATGATAGTGATAATTGTATCATATTATCCTTTAAATATAATAAATTTAATTTTTTAGAAAATATATTAGATAATGATCGTACTTAATGCTAAGGTTAAAATGAATAGAAGTGAATAAATTATTCATTAATTTAATAAACTGAACAAGTATTATTGAACAACAAAAATAAAAAAATTGACAAGTAAAAATGAACAAAGAAAATAGTTGTTGTTTTTTTATTTATTTTTACGGTCTCCTTAAGAAATAATAAAATTCTTCTTTTTGAAATCTGAGAATAACAAATCTTTTACACTTTAATTTATTACTTGACCTATGTGACATGAATTCAAATTAATCAGTTAATTTCGAATATCAAATAACTAACAAAAAGAATTAGATTTGGAACAAAGTGCTAAGAAAAGAGAAAATAACAAATACGGTCCCTTATATTTAAGAGTGGGTTAAAAGTATTCCCGTATTATTTTGTGTTTTGTTTTTATGATGTGATGGCATTCACCTGATATATTTGGTTAAATATTTTATAGAATTCTCGTCAATTAAGCAGATAGAGTTTATTAAAATATTTGATGGAAAAATTTTCTCACTTTTAAGAAATGTAAAAAGTCAAAATTATTTTAGAAATCTTTAAACTTTACTCCAAATGTATCGGATCATTTTTGTCATTTTCCCACAATGCAAATATAACATGTATATTTGAAAAAGCAAATCAGTCAAGTCTACTATCTTCAAAATTAGCATACCATGTTAGCACAATTGGAAAGATGGGTCCCAAATAAATAATATTATCTCCTCCGTTTAATAATATTTATTTGCTATATTAAAAATAGATATATATAATAATACTTACAAATGAAAATTAATAGATAATTTATTCATTTCACCATTGATATTGAATATAATTTGATATTTAATGTATTTCATGATAATAAATTAAGTAACTATGAACAAATGTTATTCGAGAGACAAAGTAGAGTAGCCAACTCAAAAGTCAAAACCCCATAGTTCCCACTTCCCAGCTAGTCTCCATGTGCAAAAATTACTGCCAACTTTACCACTATCCCAATCTGACATGAATCATTGGCCGCCAGTACACAAGCCACGAGGTTGTTTTGGTCCAAATAAGAGTCTCTCATGCCAAAGTTAATAATTCAAAATTTTCTAGAATGAGTAAATCATATATAGAAATGATAAGAAGTTTATTAAGAAAGATATATTGGGTTTATGTGATTTGATCAATTGATCAAAATATAAGATAATTAATACTCCGCTGAAATTTCCACATCATATTACCTCCTACCTTAGTATTCCAAGCTAGCTAGTTGTACTACATAATCAAAACTACAATGTTGGAGTTGAAATAAAAAGCAAAGATGATATAGGTGATTAGTGGCATACATGTAAATATGTGTAATTGTTAATTGAGTTAGTTAGAATTAAGTATTGACAGTTGTATTGACAACTATTAAATTAGAGGATGAGACAGTTATATAAAGGGTCATGTGTAGATATTTTGTACTCACTATTCTTGTATATTTCAGAGCAAAGCATGCAGTTAGCTTTTCTCTTCCCTATTCAACCTAGGTATTTCTCCCATCCTTGTCCAGTAGTTCATCAATGGTGGGAGTTTTAACATGGTATCAGAGTCAGGTTAAGCAGATCGAAGCTACACCTTATTAGGCTTGCAAAGACTATTGATTTGTTTCAGCTGATTTAGAGTTTTCTTCTGAGGTTAACAATGGTGGATTTGGATATCGACGATCATCTTCATCCTCTATACTTGCAACCATCTGATAATCCAGGAAATGTGATAATCTCAATTCAGCTAAAAGGATCAGAGAATTATTCGGTTTGGAGCAGAGCAATGAAAATTGCACTTCGAGCTAAACAAAAGTTAGGGTTCATCGAGGGTATATGCAAGAGGAGTTCCTTCAAGGGTGATCTGGTAGAAGAATGGGAGCGCGTCAATGCCACAATTCTGACTTGGATCATGAATACGGTATCTAAGGAGTTGGTGAATGGAATTATGTACGCAGATGATGCTCATGCAGTGTGGATGGACCTTAAGGGTCGATTTGATAAGGTGAATGGATCGAGAATCTACAATTTACACAGAGAAATAACCACAATTTCTCAAGGTACTGCTAATATCTCTGACTATCATTCATGATTACGCTTGTTATAGGATAAATATCAGTCTTTGATTCCTGGTGTGTGTGGTTGTGCTAAGTCAAAAGAGTTTTTAGTTCATCTGGAGCAACAAAAGCTTTTTCAGTTTATGATGGGATTGAATGAGTTGTATAGTGCTGTTAGAAGTCAAATTCTCTTAATGGTACCAACTTCCTCCGTCAGTCAGGCTCATGCTATGTTAGCTCATGAAGAAAGTTAGAGAATCATTTGTGAGTCTTGTTCTAGTTCACACGGAAATATAGTGAGTGAAATAAACGAAGGAACAGCTTTGTTGAGTATGAACGAAAATCAAAGGAGATACAATACTAGAGATAGCCAAGAGAAGTTTGGTAACTGTCAACAAAGATACAATGTTGCTGAAACTCATCAGAGATTTGCAAAGCATAGAAGCTTTGGCCACTTATTTTGCGAATTTTGTAGAAACAAAGGCCACATAAAAAAGACTTGTTATAAACTAGTTGGTTATCCATCAGGTTATAAGAGGAAGTAGAAACCAATATACAGACAAACTAATGCAGTGATGAATGATAACAATTCTTCTGTAAGTGAAGATGCCGGTTGCAAGGTAAGTGTAGAAGATCATCATGGATATATGCAGGGTACCCAATACAAAAATAAACAAGGAAATATGCAGAGTGTGCAGTATCACAGGGATAATGATCATGAGGCAAGTAGCAGTACTGGCCGAAATCATGGATCGGGAATGCAGAATTACTTCACTAATGAGCAATATGATCAGATTATTGGACTCCTGACCAAAGGCAAAGGAGCAGTAAATACACCTGCAGTTCACATGGCAGGTAATGTTACCTTTAAATATGCAGGGAGAAACACTGATCCTTGGGTTATAGATACAGGAGCAACCAACCATATGACTAACAATGCAAAATTATTGACATATATGACTGATTTACCAGATTTTAGGAAAGGTAATGTGCATCTCCCTAATGGTAAGAGTGTGTCTGTTACTTATCAAGGTAAATGCAATATTGGGAATGGTTATGAGATAGGAGAAGTTCTATACGTACCTGACTTCAAGTTTAACTTGTTGTCTGTATCAAAAATGACAAAAGAACTGCATTGCTCAGTACTTTTCTTTCCAAAATTTTGTGTGTTCAAGGACTTACGCAATGGGAAAGTGAAGGGAATTGGTAAATAAGAAGGAGGTTTGTATGTTCTCAAGGTTGAAAATCATGATAGAACACAAGACATGAATGTAGTCAATAAAATGAATAGTTGTTTAGCTGAAGTATCCACAGTAGATTTTGAAGTTTGGCATAAAAGACTTGGACATATACCAGCAAATGTGATGAAGAAGATTTCTATTCTAAAGAATAAAGTTCCTATGTGCAAGTTTAATAGTTGTACAGTATGTCCATTAGCTAAACAAGTGAGACAGTCTTTCCCTTTAAGTAGTACTAGATCTACTACAATTTTTCAGTTGATTCATATGGATTTGTGGGGACCCTATAAAGTTTCTACTTGTAATGGCCACAGACATTTCTTGACCATTGTTGATGATCATTCTAAAATGATATGGATATACTTGTTGAAATTGAAAAGTGATTTCATTGTTATGTTTAAGCATTTTGTTAAGATAGTTAATGTTCAGTTTGGAAAGAAAATTAAGATGATAAGAACAGATAGTGGTGCAGAGTTCCTTAGTAAAGAGTGCACTAATTTTTTGCTAAACAGTGGTATTGAACGTCAAACCTGTTGTCCTCATACTCCACAACAGAATGGAGTAGTTGAAAGGAGGCACAGACATATCTTAGAAATGGCCAGAGCTATCAGATTCCAAGACAGGTTGTTTTACATGGTAAATCTCCCTATGAAGTATTTTATCACTCTAGTCCTTTCTTGGCTCACTTAAGAGTGATCGGCTGTTTGTGTTTTGCGACCATTCCTCATATTGTTGATAAGTTTTCACCAAGATCTATGGCTGTTGTGCATATGAGATATGCTACCTCTCAAAAGGCTTACAAATTATATGACTTTAAAACTGGAAAGATGTTTGTAAGCAGGGATGTCACTTTTAAGGAACACATTTTCCCTTTCCAACAATTGAAGCAAGGTCATTTTATTTTTATATTTTTAGAGTTAGCAGATGTTCCCACTCCAGCACATGTGCCTACTTATGAAGCATTATCTTCTGATAATGCACTAGCTGAGCCTTTTTCACCTATTATAGCTCCACGTGAATCATCAGCATTACTTTTTAATCCCTCTCATCATCCTCCAGATATTTCAGTGCATTCTACGTCTCCTAATGTTGTTCCAGTATTGATAAAGTCTTCTAGAGGTTCTAAAATTCCAGCATGGATGTCTGACTTTGTCTGTCCTATTAAATCTAAGTCAGCTTACAAATATCCTATGTCTAATGTGTTGGGTTATAGTTCACTGTCATCTTATTCTCATGCTTATGATGTAGCTCTTTCTACTAATATTGAACCTAGTTCTTATGCTGAAGCCACCACTGATCCCAGGTGGATTGATGTTATGAAGAGTGAAATCAATGTTTTAAATCATAACAATACATGGGAAGTAGTGGATTTACCCAAAAGAAAAGTTCTCATTGGTTGTCGATGGGTGTACAAGATTAAATATAAGTCTACTGGAGAAGTGAAGAGGTTTAAGGCTCGGCTTATTTCTAAAGGTTATAGACAACGGGAAGGTTTAGACTACCAAGAAACTTTCTCTCATGTGGTGAAGATGGTCACAGTTCAAGCTGTAATTGCTTTGGCTGCTAAGAAGAATTGGTCTTTGTACCAAATGGATATTTATAATACCTTCTTGCAAAGTGATCTCGAAGAAGAAGTTTACATGCAGCTCCCACCTGAATTTGATAGCCAAGAGGGGAATAAGAGTTGCAGGCTACTCAAATCTCTGTATAGCTTAAAGCAAGCATCTAGGCAATGGAACCTAAAGCTTTCTAATGCTCTTTTGCTGACTGGTTTCATTCAGAGTCAGCATGATCATTCTCTTTTCATATTGAACAAGTATGGGAAATACGTTATCATACTTATTTATGTAGATGATTTACTGATTACAGATGATGATGATGGCTTAATACAAGAAGCCAAAAATATCTTACATAAAGCTTTCAAGATTAAAGACCTTGGTACTTTACGATATTTCCTTGGCATTGAAGTTAACAGATCACAGAAGGGAATTATATTGTGTCAAAGGAAGTATGCTTTGGAACTGATAACTGAGTTAGGTTTAGCAGGTTCAAAACCTGCTTATACATTACTAGAGCAGAATCACAAGTTAACTAGCCTGGAATATGATCAACATTGCAATAAAGTGGAGGATTCAACATTGAGTGATGTGAAGAGTTACCAGAGAATGATTGGAAAACTATTATATCTGACCTTAACTAGACCAGACATAACTTATAGTGTCCAAACACTAAGTCAGTTCATACAGCAACCAAAAAAATCTCACTTAGAAGCTGCCTACAGAGTGGTGAGGTATATTAAAAATGAGCCTGGACTTGGCATTTTATTAAGCTCAGGAGGAAGTATATCATTGAAGGCATATTGTGATGCTGATTGGGCAAGTTGTCCCAATTCAAGAAAGTCAGTGACAGGATATCTTATGAAGCTTGGAGAATCATTAATCTCATGAAAGTCAAAGAAACAAAACACAGTAGCAAGGAGCTCAGCAGAATCAGAATACAGAAGTATGGCTTTGACAGTTTCAGAGTTGATTTGGTTGACAGGATTGTTCAAGTTCCTGGGAATTGAGATTCCTACTCCTATTCAGTTACTTACAAATAGTAAAGCAGCTATGCAAATAGCAAACAATCCAGTTTTTCACGAGGGGACAAAACATATAGAGATTGACTGTCATTTTATAAGGGAGAAGGTGCAACAAAAGTTGATACATGCTGAGTATATCTTAACCAGTGAATAAGAAGTAGACTTACTCACTAAGGGTCTTGGAGGAGCTCAACATTATCATCTACTGTCCAAGCTAGGTGTGTTGAACATTTTCACATCACCTACCTTGAAGGGGGGTGTTGAAATAATAAGCAAAGATGATATAGGTGATTAGTGGCATACATGTAAATCTGTGTAGTTGTTAATTGAGTTAGTTAGAATTAAGTATTGACAGTTGTTAAGTTAAAGGCTGAGACGGTTATATAAAGGATCATGTGTAGATATTTTGTACTCACTATTTTTGTACATTTCAGAGCAATGCAAGCAGTTGGCTTTTCTCTTCCCTATTCAGCCTAGGTATTTCTCCCATCCTTGTCCAGTAGTTCATCAATGGTGAGAGTTTTAACAGATGGATCCAAAAAATTTTAAAAATTGAAGTATCTGATAAAATTCTGATCCGGGACTGATTGATCACTATAGAAATGATCAAATTTTGCGCTAGCCTAGTGTTCTATTTCACTTCTTGGAAAGGAATTAGTTCATTTATTACTGACTAGTTTAGTGTACATGTACGTTAAATTATTTCACGTTTAAATTTAATACTTAATTTAAAATATATCGCATAAATTAAAATAAAGAAAAGAAAAAGCATATGTTTTTATAAATTTTGATTCAAATATTTGTACTTCTACTATATTTAAGAGTGAAGTGGAATTGGTCTTAAATTTTTTAATGACAAAACAACCAAGTCCCTTCTTTTAAATCAAGGACGAACAACCTAAGTGATGAGATATTTCAGAGGACCCCGCAGTTCTTTTCATCCATAAATGATTTGTGTCAATGAGTGAATTAATCATTAGTCTCTTTTTATTGGTGTTGCACTTTGTGCAAATTGTATTATTTTTGGCGGAATTAAATTTTAATTTTGCTGTCGAATTACTCTCTTCATTTTAAAATAGTTGATTCTTATTAACTTAATTATCCTCTTAAAAAAAGTAGTATAGTCCCCACGCGATGCACAGTTATAATATATTAGTCGTATCTTATTTATAATATCATATTCAATTTATTTGTTTCAATATTTAAGTTTATATTTTTGTTGAGATTATTTATTTTCTTTTTATAAGCCACATGTAAAGAGTAAATTAGTTGTTAAAATGATTATTTAACATGCTTTTAATTTTTTTCTTTTGGTTTTTATAAAAAGCTTAATTAATCAGTAGAATGAATGTCTTGCATATATTTTTTTTCACTTCAATTTTCCCTTCCAGTAGGTCTGCAATTTGCTTTTTCATTTTTTCTAACTTGTGCTTTAATTTTGCACAGTAATAAGAACAATTTTGATAATTTATAAATTTGTGTATGAACACAATTTCTAAATAAAATATTTAAATTGTGTATAGTAAGTGTTATTATACATTTAAATATTAGTTGTTGCGTATTTTAGAGAAAAAAAAATTCATAAAAAAAATATTACCAACTATTTTATGTTGTTGATTTTCGCTGTGTGATAATTCAAGCATGACAAAAAGATTATTATCCTAATTATAACATGATGGACGAAAAGTTGATAATGATTATTCTGATTACGAAATAAAATTTTATTATAAATTACTGTATCATTCTAAACATAATATGATATAATATGAGTAGTGAACATAAAAATGAGTTCAGTTTTTCTGATAAAATGAACTTTTGTAGTAAATTATCATCCTAAACTTGTTGAAAGTAAATCACATTCTGCAAAAACACATTTCAAATCTCAAAGTTTCGATACTAATATTAAATTGAAAAGGTTCTCATGAAAAATAATAGGAAAAGAAGCAAATTTTTGCCACCAACATATCCAAATCAAAACGATAAATAAATTAAAGAAAATGCACAGCAAAAAGAATAAGCAATTGTTGTCATTGCCCCATACTTATGATAAGTAATGACAGTTTCAACCAAAATAAGAAGAAGTTGATGGAAGCCGTAAGACTTGCTTAGGATTTGAAAGACTGAAGTTTAATCAAAAATGCCCCAAAAAAGTGCTTAAATAAAGAATGCAATGCAGTTATTCTTACTCTAATTCTTTCTTTTTTGAAAATAAAAAACGTCACATTTAAATCTTTATCTTTATCTAAAGAATCACATGTTTATCTTAACTCAAATTCAAAAAATAAAC
Organism: Capsicum pubescens; assembly: GCA_030864215.1. NCBI lineage: Eukaryota > Viridiplantae > Streptophyta > Magnoliopsida > Solanales > Solanaceae > Capsicum > Capsicum pubescens. Next base: position 93,170,665 of record CM061538.1, on the reverse strand, counting down.
ATTAAACAGTATAAATGCAAATTCTAATAACCATTTGAATTTTAAAATTAAATTTATTTTTAAGTTTAATGGCCTACTATTTTTTAAAGAAGTTAAAAAACATGATTTAATTTTTCGCACGTAAAAAAATGTGTTTTAACTTGACTATGTGGCAGTTTTTCATAACCTTAATAACTATGGGCAGTTTTTTATAACCTTAATTACTATTATTATGTGGTAGTATTTCTATAATGTTATTATCTTGTTTGTGAGTTTTTTGTGGGTTAACCTTTTTTTAACAAAATAATTTATAGTGAATTATTTTTAAAAAAAATATTTTAAAATTATTTTTTTGTGATGCTGATATGTGGCAATTTTGCCTCTATTATTATATAAAGATAGATATAAGTATTTGAGTCGTAATATAAGGCGGTTTAGCATAAGTAGGAGTGTTGTAGGTAGTTTTAAAACCAACTCCTCCAACTATCCATATTCAAAGGATAAACATGTTCCTCTCTGTTATGATAAATAATTTTAATTTTTAAAAATAGCCATATATTTTTAATTTTAACTTATTAAATTTTTAATAAATAATTTTAATCAATCAAGTATTAGATGTCGTGTGTATAGCTTGTTTTTTTGTTTTTATTTTTTTTGGCAGTTATCATTATTTAAAATTTTATTGTAATTATTTTTTTTTTTGTAATTATTATTTTTACTTTTTAAAATTTTGTAATTAAAAGTGCTATTTTCATCTTTCGTTATTTAAGTTGTGTGTAGTATTAAATTTTATTGTAATTATTTGTTTTTCTTTTTGCAGTTATTGTTGTTTAAATTTTTTTGTAATTATTATTTTTAATTTTTAAAATTTGGTTATAAAAAGTCCTATTTTCATCTTTCGTTATATAAGTTGTGCATAGTGTTAAATTTTATTGTAATTATTTATTTTTGTTTTGGCAGTTATTGTTGTTTAATTTTTTTTTTGTAATTATTATTTTTAATTTTTAAAATTTTCTAATGAAAAGTGCTATTAGATATAGATAGATTTATTACGAAAATGTTAAATATTAAGAAAAATAAAAATATGAAAGTTGATTAGCAAAAGACTTAGATGTAATTGTACGCTGTTTTTTATCTTTTTAAAATTAAAATTTCTATTGTGATGGGAAGTTAAGTGTTTTAAAAAAAAAGAAATTTTGTGCTGACACATGATATTTTTGCCTTTCCGGTTAGATATAGATATTTTGTTTCTTTCGGCAGTTATTATTGTTTAAAATTTTATTGGAATTATTTGTTTTTGTTTTGGCATTTATTGTTGTTTAAAAATATTTTCTGTAATTATTATTTTTACTTTTTAAAATTTTGTAATGAAAAGTGCTATTTTCATCTTTCGTTATTTAAGTTGTGTGTAGTATTAAAATTTATTGTAATTATTTGTTTTTCTTTTGGCAGTTATTGTTGTTTAAATTTTTTTTGTAATTATCATTTTGAATTTTTAAAATTTTGTTATGAAAAGTCCTATTTTCATCTTTCGTTATTTAAGTTGTGTGTGGTGTTAAATTTTATTGTAATTATTTGTTTTTGTTTTGGCAGTTATTGTTGTTTAAATTAGTTTTTTTGTAATTTTTTTTTTAAAATTTTGTTATGAAAAGTGCTATTAGATATAGATAGATTTATTACGAAAATGTTAAATATCAAGAAAAATAAAAATATGGAAGTTGATTAGCAAAAGTTTTAGATGTGACTATACGTTGTTTTTATCTTGTTAAAATTGAAATTTCTATTGTGATGGGAAGTTAGGTGTTTTAAAAAAAAAATTATATTTAAAAAAAATAAATTACTGCTTTTATGTGGTGCTGACACATGGCATTTTTGCTTCTCCTATTAGATATAGATAGATTTATTACTAATAAGTTTATTAAATCAAATAAGTCTTATTAATTATGTTTTTGAAAAATAAATTTGAGTATATACATATTACGTTTTATTTAGTCATTTAATGATAGAATAGTATTGGAAGAACAAAATAATATTCTGTTGATTTCATAAAAGAAATAACTAAATCAAAATAAATATTTTAGATCAATTATTTTAAAACGAAGAAAGTATCTACATAAACCGTAGGATTAGTTTTTATCTGCAGATATGATATTTGGACAAAATAAGTATAGTAATAGAATGATAAAAATGATATTGATAAATATTTAAAATATATTTTTAATTTTACTTGTTCAACATTTCAAAAGTACATTATCTTTCACTTTTTTTTATTTTTAACATATTAAGAAAAATAAATTATTATTTTCATGTTTGTTCTTATATTAATTATTTATTTCAAAAATTATTTTCCAACACTAAGGACTATACATCAATTAATTTAAATATTATGATAAAATGCTCATATTTATCATTATTTTATGTGTAAAGTTCAAAGTTAAAAATATAAAAATGAACAGAGAAAATATTTGAAAGCTATTATGTATAATAAGCCTTTATATGTCTAAAGACAATTTTAAAAGTATAATTTGTTAAGTCTCACAAAATAATTTTAGCTATGAGCTTTATCCAAAGTATCCAAATAATTTAAGTGACGAGCTTTATCTAAAGTATTTGTTAAATCTCACAAAAGTATAATTTGTTAAATCTCATAAAAAAATTTCTCCAACTTATCCAAAGTTATTCGAATGTTTTGCTTCATTAAAAGTAAATCATCTCCCTTTAATGAGTTAGAATACAAATCTTTGAAAAACAAAATTATTTATGTGATTGATTTTCATGTTCTTTTAGATAGACCATTAAATTCAATAGAAATTAAAGTCTCCATGAAAATATGACACTCGTGACTTTTCATACACAACAATTTTTCTTCTACCATATCTGCATGCTTGCCAATGTTGGATGTGTACCCCTCTAGCATCCTTAAACTTTTTATCCACTCACAAATTTGTCATTTCTCCTTCAAAGTGCATGTATATTTGACCTTTGACTTGATGATCTTATTATTCTTAGAGAAAATACATAAAGTACCTTCTGAATTTGTTCGATTTTTTAAAAAAGACATCTAAACTATACTTCTGACCTATTACTCCACGATTCTTTCTTAAATCGTTGAAAATACGTCATTTTCAGTCGATACATGTTATCACGCAATTAAGACGCGTGAATGAGAAAAAATTATTTCAACAACGAATTAGAAAATGCCGTGTGTAAAGTGCTTAACTCCCTTACGATTTAGAAAATGCCATGTGTAAAGTGCTAAACTTCCTTTTTCTCTTTTTCTCCCCCAATAAGCTAAGAAATTTCAAAAAAAAAAAAATCTTCCTCAATGAATCAGACTAGTGGGATAAAAAAAATCATGTATTAACTTTAATTTCTTCTTAATTTGTTTAAAAGTTGTGAAATCAAGTTTTCTATTGTGATTAAAATTTTTTTTCCGTGGTGGTCAAATTACGCCAAGAATATTCTATTTTTTTTTTACCTTCTTCCTGTAAACACAAAATTGAAAAGGAAACAATGAAAATGAAATAGAAAAAATAATTACAAATGCAGGAGAAAAAATTATGTAAATTACCGTTCTCTTGATATAATTAGTCTTACGGCAGAAATTCAGTCGTCTGCTTTGGTTATCAGGCCAGAAAAAAGATTAAATAAAAGGAAAAAAAATAGTAAAGTAAAAAAAATAAAAATAAAATATAAAATTAAATAAATTTAACACGTGGAAGATGTTTATTGGTGTGTGGTTATACTCTCTTTTCTTCAACTGGGATTGAACGAAAAATGTTCTATTTATATTACTTTAAAATTATTTAGGGGGTAATAGATTGGCAGCAAAGTTAAAGTGTCTTTATGAAAAAGTCGGATAAGTTCAGGAAATACTTTATGTATTTTCTCTTTTTCTAATTTGATTGTTATATATGCAATTTTATTTGCCTACAATATTCCTGTAAGTCCTTCCTAAGCTTTATGTTACCTTTTGTCTTGTCTCGAACATTCATCACTGTATTAAGCAGATTATTAGAAAAATTCTTATCAATGCACATGGCATCAATATTATGTGGGAGAAGATTATGCTTTCAATAATCTAGCTCCCAAAATATGCTTTGTTTTATCCAATTAATGCTCAACACCATATTCATTTATTTTAAAAGGTGGCATTTCTGTCACCTTAGGCAAGTTCATAATTCTCTCTCAAATTCTCTCTCTTAATAATATTAGTGATGGTAAATCATGTTCAGTTTTATTCTTTCTAAATACTTTTTGCAAACTCCTAAACTCATGATCAAATGATATGAATCGACCGTGATAGTTAAATCATAAATTCTTGTATTCGTGTTTTAAAGTGAACGACTAAGTAATTTCCATGCAATACGAAAAAGCTAATTTGCTAGCTGTCATTCATTCTGACAACATTTCATATGTAGAAAAATCATTAATAGTCCACAAAAGGGCAACACGCAAGTTAAAATTTTGTTGAGTTGATAAGTCATATGTAAACACCTTCATGCCACAAAATTTATATCTCGTGAATCAAAGGCTGTAAATATACATAAATTAAATTTTTTTAATTACATGGATCAAAAGTAATATAAGTTAGGAATAAATATGAACTTGTCATACACATCTCAGGCGAAAGATTATACGGTATGACAAAGACAGGACAACAAGAATATGGTGCGACTGAGACAGAAAATGATGTAAATCCATCAGCACACAGAGCCAAGCGAGCATTTCTTGGTTAACATTCTATCAAAATGTTTTCATGCTTCTCCATCTGATGGATGACGCAAACCACTAGTCGACTTTCTATTTTCATAGTACTATTTCATATAAGGAGCAAAATTTGTTGATGCATACAACCTCTTGGTATAAGAGGTAATAATGCATCGTCTTGACTGCAACTCTGTTCCCACAGGCAAGCTGTTTAGAATGAGATATTCCACCAAATTTGCAATTGTTTAAGCCTGGATCGTCCTTATAATACAACATGCAATCTTTTTCACAATAATTAATTTCCACATAGAAAAGACCTAATTTGAAAATTAATTTTTTTGCTTTAAGTGACTTCCATAAAAAAGGTAGTCGGTCGCATAAGTGGTGTCCGCAAAAGTTGACAAGTACTGCAAAAGTGGCCCCTCAGGCACCAGATGCACCATCAACTCTATAAAGCTAGAAATTGTCACAAATCAATTTCATGAGTCATGATGGCACCTACTTTATCCACTAACAGGTAAATCAAATCGTAGCTCAGCACTATATGTAATGGGTTAGTTGGTGAAAGATGACATAAATGTTGAAACTGTGCAAGTTAGTAATTATCGGACAAGTCTAAATTTAAGTTTAGTTCATTCATAAGCTCAATCATAGAGTTCATATTCACTTGAGAAATGTTAGCATCTGATTTAATACTTAGAAGTCTGACTGCAACAGACAACTCAGAGTGAGACATGCATTCACAAAGTGATCGACTAACAGACTCTAACCATGCATAAAAATTATTGTGCTTTTTCGTTGGGAGGTTGATCGACATATTGTTGGTTTTCACCCTCATTGTCCTTTTCAAAAACATCCATAATCATTTCATGTAACCTAAAATCTCAGCTACTTTCACCTACAACAAAATTATGATTGTGACTATTACTGACAATACCCTCAATTACTTGATGACTAGTCCAAACATAATACTTCTCCATAATACACTTACTATAAAGATCAGTCTTAATATCTTCGAATTTTAACCACTTTTTACATTTACAATCCACACAAGGCCATCTAATTATCCCGTCTGATTGTCAACATAAATTGACTTGTTTAAGAAATTCTTAAAACATTGTTTAAATTCATGCTACAACGTCGCCGATCAGAAAAACTTCTATCATACATTCATTTATGATATTTATTTTTCATCTACATGTACAAATAGCAATGAGTAAAAGTTGAATAATAGGACGTTGCAACTCAGCACAAAAATATATGTTTAAATTATAAGACGCCAATCAACAACATAATATAAGAATATCATTAATTCACTTCTACTTACTATAATATCAACTATAAGCTAATCACTTACTAATAGTATTTTTTTCATTATCAAATTATAAGCTAATAAATTATCAACTTTTATTAAGAATGCAACTAAACCTTTCTACTTATTCTAATTATCACTTTCTAAGCTACTCATTCAATTATAATATGAAAGTATGAAAAAAAAAAAGGCTTAAAGCAATTATTGAGGGATCAAATAATTAATATTATTGCTATTATTTTTTGGTAAATATAAAATATAGTTATTTATTCAAAACCTAATTTTACACATTTAATTTAGTGAGAGACTTCCATTGCTACATTGAAAAAAATCATAATATAATTATATGTGCCACATCGAGGGATTCCTTGGATAATTTATATTTTATTTTTATTTATTTTTAATTCATAAATTGTTGGTACCATATCCAAAAAAATTATAATTATTATATTTTTTTTTTTTAGAACATAAACATATTTGTTGTTTTTTAGAGAGATAGAGTCTCTCGCCATAGTAAATTTAATATCAACTTTTTATTATCATCATAATTTAGCGAGGGACGTCCCTCTTTACCTTCTCAAAAAATATTAAAAAATTAAAATATTTGACTTGTGCAAGGGACAACGTTGCAAAATCCCTTGCAATAGTTACATATAATTTGTCCCTCACTAACCTTGACATATAATAGTCAAGTTTTTAGTAGTTAATTTACCATATAGTTTTGCCTTAATTTTAATTTTTTTGGATTAGTCATGAAAATTTTCAAAACCAAAAGCTCTAATAAAAAATTCAAATACCAAATTGCAAATCATTATTCCCGAAAAAGGAATAGAAGAGTAAACTCAAAAACTCATAATAATAATAATAAAAAAAGTCTACATGTGTGTATATAGGTATGAAATCGTGAAAAAAAAAATTGTTCTTGCTATTGTGTAGGGCTGTTCAAAACCGAACCGTATCCGATAAGCCATCCACAAAATTAACTTATTGGCTTATTAGTATTGGCTTATTGGATAAATGGTTGGTGAACGAATTAAATTTTTTTAATGAACGACTTATTATTGTGGGGGTGGATTACACAATTTTCTTAGATAAACCGTTAACCCGTTAAGAATTACCATATATACTTATATTTTTCACCTAGATATATTATATTATATTATATTACCATTAACAGGATCTCACTAGGCTGGGGTATGCTGCTCAACCTGCCAGACCATGTAACAATATCGGATTACGCTAAAGTCGGAAAACCGAACCAAAGCACCAACCGAAATATAAACGAATTTCAAATAGTTTAATGACTGTATGGAATCTTTTATCCAAACAAGGGGCATGTCAGAGATTTAATAACTTTATGTTAAACTCATATGTCTAGAAGTTCTAATTGTGCAGAAGTCGCTCTTTTCGTATCAGTACAATGGGCTAAAGAGGCACAAATTACTAGACTTAGTCACAGAGACAAAGCTAACATAAATTTATTAAACTCGACTGTACCACCATTTCGGAACCAAGTCAAGAAACTATAGAAAAATTTCTTTATATTTTGATAGAGTCTGGATCTTTCATAGTTACCATGTAAACGAAGTTAGATCTTCAACATAGATATAAGAAGTCCTTTAGCCGTACATAGTCACGGCTGGACGAGGGAAGGAGAGGTATTAAATGCACACAAATAAGGAAGTAATATGTACCTTAATAGCCTGAAGCAAGGCCGGAATAGTAGTAAATGGTGGCTTCTTATTTATTCTTCAAAGTATATTACAAAGAGAGATGTAGAGAGAGAGGGGAGAGCTTATAGAGAGAGAAACATAAGAAGAGAACTTAAAAACTTCTGCCTCTCTAACAAGAATGAGGCGTCTATAAATAATAAGAAAGAGAATCTTGCACAGTATTAGATGGGTCCCTGTGCACAGTGTTTTTACTATTACATAAGTCTTTATCAAGAAAGTAGAGGGACCAGATGTCGAGGTCAGATCATATCTTGTCTGTAGCTTTCCATTTCTTGATGAATGCTTCAGCTTTTTCAATAATTTCTTCATTTTCTATCAGAACTTCCGGAGGTTGAGAATCTGTAATATCTTCAGTGTTTCCTTCAATACTATTTATTGATATAACTGAATTTTGTTCTACAGTTTGAAGTAATTTATCTCTTACTTCTGATAAATAGTGTTCTATCATCTGCATTTTATTTTCATCATGTGCAGAAATTCTTCTAGAAACATAGTTAAGACTTTTTTCTTCAACTAAAATCGATTTCTTGGGAGCTTTTTCATATTCGGTAATTTTCTTGACTATTTCCTCCCATTGATCATGACCATAGGCGAGTTTAGCATCTGGATCTTTCCGAAGTAATTTGTCCCAGAAATTACAATAGAATATTCTATATATGGCAGGAATTTGTTGGTATCATAGCCTATTTCTACTGACCATCAATGGATCCAAGGAATGGAGAATTCTATGTAGAAATACATTTGGTCAATAGTATCGATTTTATAAATATGTTCTGAAAGATATAATTCAGTTAAGAAAGGTGAGGATTTCTTCCATGAATGGTAAAGAGAGGAATATTTGGGAGGTAATATTTTGACTGTGGGTTCATGTTGAGTCCACCATTGGATAAACCAATTTGGAATAGGCTTTTCAAATACTTTAGCACAAATTTTTATAAACTAAGTATGTTTGTGTTTATAATTATTATAATATAATACTTGAGAAAAGGCTTTAATGTAATCCCAATAGGTGAAATTTGTAAGTGTTTGTCCCATTGGCCCCATTGGCATGGATTTTTGAGTCATTGATGAAATACCCCATTCTTCAATAGGAATAAGTTTTTTAATCACCATTTTGGAGTATCCATGTACTCCTGGGGTAGATTCTCTGAGGGGACTGTGATCAAAAGTTGCACTGAATGTTTGGACTAATATATGTTCATAATAAGTCCGAATTTTATAGGATTCGCCAGTGAAATAAACATTGGCAGTGAGATAGTTTCTGAGTATCCTCCATGCTTCTTCAGTATTTTCTTGATCAGGAATATGTTGATTTTCAATATATAATATAAGTTCTCTAGCATCTAATTTCTCATATGAAGGTTTATCTTCAGAATTTTCCTGAACTATAGATACAAAAGAATCTGTAGTTTTTTGTTGATCAGATATATAGGATTTCAGTTGTTTATATAATGGATGGTCTTCAGGAATATCTTTCAGATGTACGGAAGAATCAATATTCAGAGTTTTTGATGATGATGATTCATCTTGAAGAATTTTTGAATTAATTAAAGTCCTATTTCCTTGTTGCAATACAGGAAAATTAGAACATGCAGAGCTATATGTAGAATTTCTTCAATCGAAATATGAAGGGTTTGTTCGTCCTCCTTGATATGAAGAGTTTTGAGGTCGTCCACCTCTGCTACGTCCTCTGTCTGTTTGCCAGGGTGGTTCCATGCTACATCAATAATTAGGAATTTGATCAGTATACCATGACATATATTCACATAGATCTTCATACAGTGTGTCCTTTGTGATAAGATCATTAATGATCTTCCGTAATACAAGCATGTGCATGCCCGCATTTAACGGAGTTGCCTTTATAAAAGTGATTAAGAATTTTTGAGAGAAGAAGTGGAGAAAGAGCTTCATTATTCCTTTTAATCCTGTAAATATTAATCACTTAAGTCAATATCAAACCAATAAATATCATTATCAAGAAATTCGTCGTGATTAAGGAATAATTCTTCTTCTATTATACCACGAACTAGATTTTCTAAGATAAGAAAATGAATATCTTCGTTTAAAGGAATGCATTTGATAATAGTAATTATAGTTTTTTCAGAGAGTAAGTATGTGTAAAAATTCATGTTAAATATTCTCGAGATAGAAAATCAGGCAAAAAAATTTCACTACCCTTCTTATAATGAATTTCGAAATCAAAAGGGATTAATTGAGCTTGCCATCTTGCAAATATTAATTTAGAGGCATCATGTTTAAAATCTTTGTCGAACATGTATTTCACAGATTGAGCATCAGTCTTAACAATAAATTTTTGATCATCTAAATCATTTTGAAATTTTAAAACACATTTTACAATAGTAAGCATTGCATGAGCTATAGTGACGTATTTTTTCTGGCTTTCGGTCCACTTACCAGAATAAAATCTAATCAAACATTCTGTTTTTGTATGGGAATTAACTTGTTTAAGTATTCCACCATACCCAATATTCGAAGCATCAGTTTCAATAATTTTTAACCAATTAGGGTTTGCAAGAGATGTACATGGAAGAGATTGAACTCGATTTTTAATTAATTTTACCAAATCAGTGTGGACTTGAGTCCAAGACATTTTGTAATCCTTTTTTAGTTTATCATACAGAGGAGCTAAATCTCTAGACAGATTTTTATAAAAAGGAGAGATGTAGTTAAGACTACCAAGGAATCTTTGCAGCTGTTTTTTGTCAGTAATAATATCAGAGAATTTTTTAGCAAATTCTAGAGCTCTTTGAATAGGTTCAATAGTACCTTGACAAATGTTATGTCCTAAAAATCTAAAAGTTGTCTGGAATAAACTTATTTTTGGTTTAGAGATTACCAAACCATTTTGTATAACAATTTGTTTGAACATATTCAGGTGTTTAAAATGTAATTCAAGGGTTTTAGAAAATACTAAAATATCATCAATATAGACTATGATAAAATCCATATAAGGGTTGAAAATGTCGTTCATAGTTTTTTGAAATTCAGAAGGAGCATTTTTTAAACCGAATGGCATAACATTCCATTCATACTGACCAAAAGGAACATTAAAAGCAGTTCTATAAGTATGTTCTTTATCAATTTGAATTTTCCAATAACCAGATTTTAAATCGAATTTAGAAAATATGTTGGCATCATATAATCTAGAGAGTAAGTTTTTTTTATTTGGTATAGGATACCTAATCCATTTTAAAAATTTATTCAGAGGCTTATAATTTATGACTAATCTAGGCATACTCCGCTCTTTTTCAGCAGCATTATTAACATAGAAAGCAGTACAAAACCAAGGAGATTTTGAAGATTTTATAAGACCCTTTTGCAGAAGACTATCAATCTCCTTTTTACAGAATTCTACTAACTCTGTATTCATTTGACAGGGTCAAGATTTTGTGGGAATTTTATCTACACAAAAACCATCCTCATAGGGAAGAGAAACAATATGTCTTTTTCGACCCCAGAAGGCATTTGGGTGATCAACACAAATATCAAGAATCAATTGATCAGAAATTATTTTTATTTTTCTTGGATCTTTACCGACTTCATTGTATCTAGAATATTTATACTTATTAATTCTAATTGTAAAAAATTGACCTGCTTTTGCTTCATACTAATAAGAGCATGTATATCTGTTGTTACAAGATCAGTAACAAAAGGATAAGAGATTTGTTTATTTTTATAGGTAGCCTTAAAACCATTCGCATCGATATATGTATAAGGATAAATGGTATTTATGAAAGGTGTTCCTAAAATAATAGGAGGATATAATTGGTTTATTACTAAAAAAAAAAAATGAGGAATGCAGACTTTATTTCGACATATATGAGTATTCGTCAATTTATAGCTGTTGTCAAGACTATGACCAGATGCAGACTTAATTATGTGAGTAGTTTTTTCAAAATATCTGATTGGAATTAAACCTTCTTGAATGCAGCTGACATCAGCACCACTATCAATCATAGCAATATTAGTGATAGAAAATTCCTTATTAATCAAAATAGTGCAATTTATATACCATTTATGAGCAGTAACTAATTGCATCATCCTCAAGAAATAATTATTTTTTAAATTAATTTTTTGAATAATTTTATTCATGTCAAAATTATCAGGGTTTTCAACTTCTTTTTCTTTTCCTTTAGAGGAAATAGTTTTTTGGAAAAAAATCAGAAATATCTTTTTCGATTTTCAAAATCCTATGATCAGAGATCATTTGATTTTGTTTTAGAGAGATAATTTCCTTTTTAAAATTTTCTACTTCAGTTTTTAAATCATTAAAAGTGGTATTTCTTCCTGGCATTTGACTAATAGCAAGTCTTCTATTGACTTCAGAAATAGAGTAAGGCATGATATCAATATTAGAGGATTTTGTGACAAAATTACTTGTCTTAGGATTACTAGAAGTATTGATTGATGTAGAAGTAAGATCAATAATTTTTTGACGAAGCTTCTCATCAGTTACTTCTTTCAGTAATTCTAGAGCGCTATCAGCGATAATTGTGGAAACATTTAATTCTAAATCTTTAAATTGAGATTGAAGTTTATAAAACACATCATCACAGTCACAATTATCTTTATTACAATCAGTGCAAGCATTAGTCGTAGGTTTTTCATAATTTTCAATATCAGAAGAATTGGGTAATTCAATATCATTCTCGGATTCTGTTCCATAATCAGAATCAGAGTCAGAAGTATATAAAAGACCATATACTTGATCATGCACCTCATCGGAGAGTCCTAAGGACTTGAGTTTTTGAAGTTTACAATTACGGGTTATATGACCAAATCGATTACATTTATAGCACTTGATTTTTTCTAGGTCTCTTTTAGACCTATTTTTTGTAAATCTAGAGGATTTGCGATTGATCTTTCTACCTTGACGCTATTCTATAGATCTACGTCTATATATTTTTCGTTGATAGGGTTTGTCTTTGTCAGAATTAGAGTATCTACGACTCTTTTTCCTAGTAGAAGGAGGATTTTCCATACCAAATAGTCCACAAAAGTCTCCTAATTGGTTTTTTTTCTCTTATTCTATCAAGCTTAATTTGTCTAGACAATTTTAATTCATTGCAGAGTTTTAAACCTTCTTCAGTACAAGCTGCTAGAAGTTGACCATAAGTAAAATTTGTTCAAGGGATTGCACCGTACTGACCCTTGATGGTTTTTCTAACTCTTTCAGCAAAAAGTGGTGGAAGACCATCAACAAATCTTGCTTTCCAATGTTCCAATCTAGACTCGAGAAAATCCATAACCCTAGAAAGGAAAGTGTCTTTATACCATCTAAATTCGCCTAAATGTCTACACCTTAAACCATTTAAGAGGGTGCGAGTGTTTTCATGTTGGTTAGTAAATCTACCTCCAAAGTGTTGAATAATAGTAAGCATAAGGGTATAAACAACATCTTCTCTATTTGCAGGAAGATCCCGACCTAGGTTATCTACCCCAGGTAAGATTTCTGGCTTCATAGATCTTATTTCGGTCTTCACTAAAAAGAAAATTGTCCCACCAGCCACGAAGTTGACCAGTAAAACCAGCAATAATTATTTTACAAATAGTATTATCTGAGCGAGTAGGATTTTTCGTACTGTCTTTAGGGCTAGAGACTTTAGCAATAGTAGAATACATCAACATACGATGAACCAAAATAGACAATTGTCTTTCAGATAAACCATCTAAATTTCATTTGTAAATATGTTCTCCACTAGACGAAGTGTTTGTGAGGGACCAATCTCTCTCTTCGATCATGACATCTTGAGGAGTTGGTTGTGGGTAATAGACAGTTTGCATCCGAGGAATATCCGCATATTTCTTTCCCGGTTGTTTCCTGACCAAGCCTTTGAGTTTATTCAACTCTGAATGAATTTCTGCTCCGATTGGAGTAGTTTGGACATCATTAAAATTATTGGTTAAAGATTCAATAGTATCAACAAAATTATTAGACAAATTAATGGGTTTTATATTTAGACCAAAGAATTTCTTTTCAAGCAGTTTTTCAAATTGTTCTAAGTCAGAGGGTTGTCTAAATCCTTCTATATCTATATCAGGAGGTCTTTGAATATGCGGCTTAGCAGTTCGGTTTTCTGACTTGCTTTCTGATGTAGAAGCAATATCGGAAGACTTTTGACCATCACTAAGTTTTTTAATCAGGTTAGCCAGAATATCAAGTTTTTTATCAGGAGAGGAGATATGTTCTCCTAGAACTTTTACATAAAAGCTCAAATAATTGTTTTGTGCAATTAGAGAATTAATTTCAGAAATAGTGATTTTTCCAACTTCATTGTCGATAAATTATTGAAAAACAGAGAAAGTTAAACCAGTATTATTAGGCAGTATAAAAGATGATTGAGGAGGATAAATAGCTTGTGTTATAGTACCATTAGAACTTTGGTAAGATCTTTCAATAACCTTGACATACAAAGGCAAATATGCAGACATGAACCATGACACAAAGTAAACAATTTGATTATGCAATGCGCACCTTTCATAAAATTCTTCAGAGAAGTTTTTTAACTCATCCGGACTATAAGCCTAAAAAAACCAAGTCCTAAAGATATTCCATTTTTTATCAAAAAATTCCTTTTGAATAAATTTTCTTGCTTGAGAACCAGGACTAAAATCAATAAGTTGTGTTATCATAATTAAACAGAATTTATATCAAAATCCTTCTCAGATGGGGTAGGATTTTCATAATCTTGAACAATATTTATTTTAGAATTGATTTTAATTTTTTCTACACTTCTAGGTGAATCTGCAGAATTTAAAGTATGTAAGGATGCAGCACGATTTCGGGCTGGACCATAAATTGGTTCAACTGGAGAAATATGATGCATAGCAGGCAGCATTTTAGGCATGGAAAAAGAATTTCTTGACAAAGAATTTCTATATGTAGGAGTATCTTCATCAAATTGAAGACAGATTTTTCCATCACTACTCTGAGTTACATGAGTTAACTCTGAGTTTGTTACTTCTTCCGCAAGCTGTGTCGGAGAAATAACTGAATTTAGAATTCAATTCTTTGGAAAATTTATCTCATCCCATCGAATAGGTCTCCTGGTAGTGAGTTTAGCTTTTGCAAAATTAGTTTCAATTAACATAGTATAATCTGAAGCATTATCGATTAATTTACAACGAGGATTTAAAGTTGACAACAAACGGTAATAAATACGATAAGATAAACTTATAAGCTCAGATCCCGGAGAATAATTATAGACATGAGTTTTTACATTTAAAGTTAAAGCATTAGTGATACTAACATCAGTCAAAGATAAGGTTAAATTAGGCTGAGTATTAAAATAGACAGGGCCATATGCAAGAATAGATTCGATAGATCCTATAAGGAATTGTCTAAAATTTAAATTTCTAGCATCACGAAGTGCAGCTAAAAAGGTTTCAAGAAGACCTTTCAAAGTTAGAGGTTTAAATGCAATTTGCCAAGCCAATATGTAAGTAATTATATTGTTTTTTAAATAGATCAATATCATCTTGTTTGAGCAATTGAAGAGTTTTTTCATCAGCATTTAGAGCAATAGATTGCTCTGTAGTTTTTATAATTTGCTTGTGTTTAATTTTATCAAATAAATCATATTCATAAATAGTGTTTAAATCTACTTTGGGGATTGTCCACTTATTTAATAAATTCATATGCTGAGGTAAATCTATTTTTTCGAGTTTAGTACTCTTAGTACTAACTTCGCCCATATCCATGAATATAAAAGCCGTATATCTATGCTGAAAACTTCACCACACTTGACATAATTACCATGAAAGTTCCTAGGCTCTGATACCATTATATTATATTATAGTAAAATTTAAACTCAAACCTAATGGATCTAAATTCTAACCTAAAGCCCATCCCTAATTAACCCTAAACAATAAAGTACTTACTAACTAGTAACTACTAAAGTTATTATTTATTCAAGTACAAAAGGTCAAAACTCATAACTTGTTCATTGCTTTGGTTTGCTTTGCCGACTCAAATCAAAAGTACTCAACAGTAGTCAAAGCTTCAAAGAGATTTAGCACTAGTATTTTTGTTGTCAGTGTCACTGTGAAAAGAAAAGAATGTTCTATTCTATTTTGTTTTTTGGTTTTGAGATGCATTCAAGTAGAAATTGTGGATGTCCGATAAACCATCCGATAACCGCCCGATAATTGTTTATCCATTACCAAACCAACCGATATCTTATCGGTTGGCTAGTGGATTTGTATATTTTAAAACTGATAATCGTTAAGCCAAACCGTTAAGTGTAATGGTCTATCTGATCCGTTCGATAAGCATCCCTACTCTTGTGGACTTGTCATAACCTTACAATTTCAACAATTGGCAGGAGACAAACTCTAACAAAAAAGTTGAAAGTTGATATAGGTTAAGTTCATGTACATTCACAATTTTTTTCTATCATATTTATTTTATCATTGTTCTTTGAATATATTTTGGGAGTCCTTCATCTCATAAAATAATAATAATAATTGAAGAAAAAATATGAAAAGACTATTTTATCTACTACGAAGTATTTTAATAAAGAGCAAAAAGTTTAAATCACATTTCTATGAGTTTTTACATTTTATTCTATTATAGATATAGATTATAGATTATAAATTATAGAGGTAGATAAACACCCTATCTAATCATTCTAAAAAATCTCTATCTAATCATTCTAAAAAATCACTACTCCCTCCATCCCAGGGATGAGCATGGTATGACATATACCGAATTATCATACCGAATTAAAATTTTTGATACCATAATTTTGGTATATGATATTGGTATCGTATATGGTATACATTTAATTTTTTTTTGGCATATGATACAGTATTCGATATTTATAAATGACATACCAAAATACTGAATATCATACCAATATAGTTACATAAATAACATATACATACATACATACATACATTTATATATCTGATAGTAAATTCGGAGCAAAACATAAATCAGTGTTTGCCTTAAACTCGTAGCGAAAATTAATTTTGCAATCGAAAAGATCTACCCCAAGTCTACTTTGAATCTCTTGAAAACAAAGTTGTAGAATCACAAACTAAATGTCTTAAAATTTCACTTCTTTGCTGTTGTTTTATGTTTTTCTTTTGTTATTGTTACTTACTTTTACGGAGGAAGAGAAGTTGTAATATATTGGGGAAGTGAAATAGTAACCATTCCCCCAAAGTTTCAAAATTAAAACTTATCTCTTTTTTTCCCTCTTATTTTGTCAGATAATTCAAAAATAAATAAAAACAGGATCGGGTCGGGTCGGTCCACATGGGCGACCCATGACTCGTAATTCAACATCTCCTACTTCGCACATGGTGGACAAAACCCGAAGCAGTATGACATAAAAAATACCACATATTCATACGGCAAATAGTTTGTGCGACCTTTGAGCATCTCAAGCTTTACCCATAAGATTTCATAAGCTACTTATAGGAATCCAATCATAAGTGGAAAGAATTCTCTATTAATATAAGGATCTTCATACTCACAAAACCCCAGACATTATTCACTACTTCAGTAGTTACTTATCTGATCACTCATCCTCTTTAAAAAGGTGAACTCGAGTTCATGATTAACTTCATATACACAATTACACTTGACTCTTATATGGTTAGTGTAATAGTCGGCTTATGTAAACAAGTTAAAATATTCATTTTAATCGTCTTCCCTTTCTACTCGAATCTATCTGTTCCAATCAACTGCTTTCTTAGACATGCACCTCATTGCCCAATCTCTCATGGCTATTAGTAACATGCTAAAGTAGCAACATCAATCGAAACTTCAAGAAACAATTAAAGGTCTAAGTGTATTCTAATGAAAAATTAAAATAACTCTTAGGGTCTCACACAATGAAGAAGTAGGGATTCATTCTTTCATTAACTCATTGGTCGTTAAGCACACGTGGTATAAAACACGTGCTACGATGTTCTCACCTTATATTGATGTGTGTGTCTTATTCTTTTAGTTATTCAACATCGTGCAAATCTAGGTCTAGACACTTCTAAATATCTAACCTAAGTTTCTTTCTTTAATAATCCTCAAATTCATATTCTTAGAGAAATTAACATTTGGCTTTACAAAAACAAGTCATTATCTTAAGGTAGAACTTTTCTCTTTACGTTTCTCGACGTAAGAGGCGGTTTGTTGTATGAGAGAGCCAATCTCGTGACTTATTCGACACACTATATTAATAAAATACATTTTTGCATGCATATGAGATTGAACATAAATTCAAGATTCTTTTATTGATGATAATTACAATTCAGTCATCTACAATACATAATCATAATTATATCCTACGTAATCTTAGAGCCATAATATGTTTCTCAAGCAAGTCTCTAGATATCGCCTTAGTAAAGAGATCAGTTATCATTTCTCGTGTAGGAATGTATTGTAAATTTATTTCTCCGCTTGCTACTATGTCTCTAATAAAGCTATGCTTAATATCAATGTGCTTGGTCTTACTGTGATATTTAGGATCCTTCGTATATGCAATAGCCGCTTGACTGTCACAATATAAAATCATGGGACCCTTAGAATTCTTTGCGATGTTCAAATGCTCAAAGAATCTCTTCAACCAAACAGCTTTTTGTACTACAGATGCACAAGCCAAAAATTCTGATTCCATAGTTGACAGGGCTGTGCAAGTTTGTTTCTTACTTTTCTACGAAATTGCACCACCATTTAGCAAGAAGGCATAACCGAAAGTTGATTTTCTATCATACCGATCACCAGCCCAATCAGCATCTGTATAACCTTTTATGAATAAATCGGATCCACTATATCATAGTGAATAATCAGCAGTTCCCTTCAGGTATCAAAAAAATCTCTTTACTGCTTCCAATAATCTCTTCTGGGATTAGATTAATACCTGCTAACCAGACCTACGGCATAACAAATGTCTGGACGAGTACATATCATAACGTACATCAACCTCCCAATTGCACTGGAATATGGTACTCAAGACATGTCTTCTTTTTCAGTATTTGAACACATTTTAAGGCTAAAAGTTTCACTTCTTGCTATATGAGTATCCATGGATTTGCAACTATTCATTCAAAAATGTTCTAAAAATTTTATTATGTATGTTTCTTGAGATAGACTCAAAATTTTCTTGGAACGGTCTCTTTGGATTTTAACACCCAATATATAGTCTGTTTCACCCATATCTTTTATGTCAAATGACTTCTAAAGCTATGACTTAACAGTTTTTACATACTCCAAATTATTTCTTGCTAGTAAAATATCATCCACGTAAAGCGAAAGAATCACAAACATTTCATTGGACTTTTTCACATAGATGCAATTGTCTTCATCGATCATGGTGAAATCAAATGAAATCTTTTTCTTATGAAACCTCAGGTACCGCTGTCTTGAAGACTGCTTAAGGCCGTATATCGATATGTTTAATTTACAAACCTTTTTTTCTTGGCCTTTAACAATAAAACCTACAGGTTGTTCCATGTAGATTTCCTCATTTAGTTCTCCATTGAGAAAAGCGGTCTTTATGTCCATTTGGTGTAATTCTAAATCTAAATGTGCAACTATAGCCAAAAGCAGGCGGATTGAGGTAAATTTCACAACTGATAAAAAAGTTTCCTCATAATATATTTCAGCTTCTTGAGTAAAACCTTCTACTACTAATCATGCTTTGTGCCTTTCTATTGACCCATCTGATTTTCGTTTAACTTTGAGAATCCATTTGTTTCCAATAGCTTTACGCCTAGAAGAAAGGTCAACTAGATCCCAGACTTTATTGATTTTCATAGACCATAATCCTTCTTTTATTGCTTTTATCTATTCATCTTTTTCAGGACTTGATAAAACCTCAGTCACAGAATTAGGTTCATCCAATTCTGTGGGAGATACCAAGAAAACATAATCCCCAATCTCATAAGATCGTTTAGGTACACCTTTTCTGATACTCTTACGTAATTGAAGTTCAGATTCCTCAGTAGGATTTTGAGATTCATGACTCCCACTTGGACCAAGAATTATTTCTTGATCAATTGAATTACCAAGCATGTCCTGTGACATTATTTGATAATCTGAATTCAACATTTCGTAAAGAGGCTCATTTTCCTTTATTTCATTATTTTTTGAAAAAATATTTTTCAGGAATGTGGCATCTCGTGATTCAATTTCAGTAGTACTTCCATCTTCCAATTCACCAATGAATACATATCCTTTGGAGTGTTCTGAGTATCTTATACAGATACATTTCTTTCCCTTTGGACTTAGTTTTCCAAACTTACCAAAATGATCTTTAATATATGCAGTACAACCCCAAGGTCGTAGATCATTAAAGTTTGATTTATTACCAGTTCATAGTTCATAAGGAGTAGAAGATACTGATTTAGAAGACACTTTATTCAATATGTAGGCCACTGTTAATAACACATCTCCCCAAAAAGAGATTGGTAAATTTGCCTGCTCCATCATGGACATTGTCATATCTAATAATGTTATATTCCTTCTTTCGGCTACACCATTTTTTTGAGGTGTATAAGGAGTAGTCAATTGTCTGATAATGCCTTTTTCAATACACAATTCTTCAAACTATTTTCACAGATATTCATGTCCTCTATCAGTTCTTAATGACTTTATACTTTTGTCTAATTGATTCTCAACTTCATTCACATATCTTTTGAAGCATTCATACTTCTGATTTATGAGATATCAAATAGACATAACCAAAGCGCGTGAAATCGTCAATGAATGTAATGAAATATGAAGAACCAGTCCTTGTCCTCACATTCATTGGACCACAGATATCAAAATAGATTAATTGCAATAGGAATTCGGCTCTTTTAGCCTTCCCAAATGGTTTACGTATAATCTTTCCGGCAAGACAATTTTGACAAATTGGCATTTCAATTATGGAGAAAAAATCTAGATGTCCTTCCTTTGCCAATCTTTTCATTCGATCTTGCCCTATGTGACCCAATCTAGCATGACATGTAAGTATATCAACATCATTATTACTTGAATAACATGGCATTACACAACGGTCAACATAATAGTCATAAGTTGAAGGATTTCAATCTAAAATAATAAAGCGATCATAACAATGTCCAAAACCATAAAAAAAACATTATCTAGAGTAATTCTTACTCAATTATGACTAAAAAATAAATGAAAACCAACATCTAAAAGAACAGACACAAATACTAAGTTTCGTCAAATTTCTAGAGCATATAGGATGTCATGCAACATTAAAGACTGGCCTCCACGCAAATCTACTTTGCAAGTGTCAATCCCTTTGACTTCAAGTCTTGCATTATTTCCTAAATAGATCCATCTTGATCCAGGTGAAACTCGATGGAACTCCATAAACGCTTAAACTTACATGGTCGGTGGCTCCTGAGTCTACAATCCATATAGAATAAGATTCAGTTAATAAAGCAGTGTTAGAAACATATGTAGCACTTAGAGTTGTGTTTAGAAATGCTATATTTTTCTGCTCAGGACATTCACGAGTAAAATGCCCCAGAACTTGGAAGTTGATGCACTTCATCTTGCTCTTGTCTTTCGTCTTGAAAAACCTTTCTCCCTTCTTGGAATTTGACTTGTTTTTTTTCTGAGAGGGTCCTTCTTCGGTTTCTATACCCTTCCCGTTCTTTTTTCATTTCTTCTTGCGCTTGAATCCTAAAGAGTTCTTACCACTTGATTTTTCCATAAAGGCATTATAAGCAGTTTTAGCAGCACCAAACCGGTCATCTTCAAGTTCAACGTGACGTGCAACATCAGAAAAAGTCTTGATGCTGTCATTATGGGTTAAGTTGACCTTCAAGTATTCCCAAATATTGAGAAGAGATCGAATCACTGCCTGAACCTGTTGCTCATCCGAGAGAACGTGACCAGCACTTTTGAGTTGAGATATCATATTCGATATCACCCTAAGGTGTTGTTTGATGTTCTGATCATGACACTTCTTGTAAGTGTCAAATTTGATAGTCAGCTGTCTGAGGCGGGTAACAGAAGTACCCCCATATATTCCTCGCAAGTCTTCCCATATGGCATTGGCAGTAGGAAATTCCTCACACTCGTGTATGAGGTCATCAACCACAGAAGTTACAATGATTCCACGTGCAATAGAATTAGCCTATTTCCAAGCCTTATAAGCTTCAAGTTCTCTTCTGTGTTGTGCAGTATTGCCCTCTTCTGGTAGACTTAAGACATGGTTAATACCTTCAAGAGCGTTTTGCTCTTCTAGTACATACCATATCTTACAACTCCAAATGTCGTAGTTGTCTTCATTTAGTTTTTCTCCTTTGTTCAAGTCAGCAATTATATTTTTTGATGTCATGTCTATTATTAAGAGACAATTACGCAAGTGGGTTATCAATTATGCATGCAAATTACAGATTTAAGCAAATCATTTCACCTAAAGGTTTCATGTTTAGTGTAAAATCGAAAGGACACTTGAGAATTCAATCATCATATACGAACTAAACACTTGACCAAAATTAGAAATTAATTTCTTAATGTGTATTAGGATGATAGCTTTCAATTAAGTTGTTTTAAACTCAAATAAATGAATGAAATTCACATAAAAAGAGATAAACAACTTAATATATATAATATATGAAGTTAATAAATAACTTCATATTACAAGTCAATCTAAAAATAAAAGTAATTCCACAAATATTCTAGACGACTTATGTACACCCAAAAAGGTTGTCTAGGACAAATCTCGTGATAAATATCAATTAATCTCTCGCCCCAAGGGTCATGGAGAGAATTTGCTAAAATATCTAATGATTTCCAATCCGAGATTTCTACATAGTTTACTGGTTCTACACGTTTCATTTCAAACGGGTTTATAAAACTAGAAATACTAATGTTAGGGTACATCTTAAAAGACTTGAATTCTTTGAGTTTCTTCACTCTTTCCCTTCGCATAGCCCTTTCAATCCGTAATAGATTTTGTGTCACTCTAGGAACACCATTTTGTATGATCTCATGACCTCAAAAACATGTTCTTCGACGACGTGCTCTTCCACTTTGCTTCTTTGCTCAATATTCTGAACTCTCACTTGGAGTGATTCGGGTTCGTCCCTGTTCAGCCATTTCTGAAATAGGAACCAAGAAACAATAAGAATGATTACGTCATTCAATGCGACAACTTATGTCACAATTTATTGTACAAGTCACAATCTGTTTATGAAAAATTAGGAACTATTTTAGATAAGAATTACATCAAGCCTAATATATACCCTCAATAAAAAAATTAAAGGCATAATATTTTACACTACATAATTCTTCATTTTTCTTTTATTAAAACAATTATAGTGCAACAGTAAATACCCCTTTTATATAAATGTAATACAATTTGTACTAGTACTGCATGTTAGTACCATACTATAATCAAAATAAAAATTAATGAAAGGACCCACTTAAATAAAATGTACACGTATAATGGTCTACACAATACATTTAATTATTTCCTTTTCCCCAAAAGAAGGCTAAAGGGTACTTTTCCCTTAAAGTCAACAAAAAAACTTTATTATTCTTATTAAAAGAAAAAACAAAAAAGGAAGAAACTTTCTTTTCCTTCTTCTGAAGAACACTCTGTTCTTCTCCTTCCTCTGAAGCCGCATAAATCAACCTTTATATATATATATATATTTTAGTTCTTAAATATTACAAGGTGCTTAACAACATTTGAAACCACAACAACAATCACAACAACAAATTAAAGTGAAAGGTCGGATTAAAAAAAAATTGACACGTCTGACTGAATCAGCGGTGCGTTCAACCAGATTTTAGCGGCTCGTCTGACAGGCGTCTGACAGGATCCGCCAAGAAAAAAAACCGCCATGGAGGTGCTTCTAATTAGATCCAAAAATTCATACAACTAATTATGAAGATTTTTCTCACAGGTACGTTCATACACAAATTTCTCTTAAACTTGAAAAATAACGTGTAAAAATGGGGCAATAAACCTGGCTCTGATACCATTGATAGTAAATTCGGAACAAAACATAAATCAGTGTGTACCTTAAACTCGCAGCAGAAATTGATTTTGCAACCGAAAAAATCTGCCTCAAGTCTACTTTGAATCTCTTGGTAACAAAGTTGTAGAATCACAAACTAAATGCCTTAAAATTTCACTGCTTTGCTGTTGTTTTTTGTTTTTATTTTGTTATTGTTACTTATTTTTACGGAGGAAGAGCAGTTGTAATATATTGGGAAAATGGAACAGTAACCGTTCCCCTCAAGTTTTAAAATTAAAACTTATCTCTTTTTTTCCCCCTTATTTTGTCAGATATTCCAAAAATAAATAAAAACTGGGTCGGGTCGGGTCGGGTCGGTTCACATGGGCGACCCATGACCCGTAATTCAACAATATCTATATCTATATCTATAATATATTAAAAGTATGATCACTCTTAGAAAAGTGATTTGAACTTTTTACCCTTCATTAAAAGACTCTTCTTTATACAAAACTGTCTTTTCACTATTTTTTAATTTATTACTTAATTATTTTTTATTATGTTAACTAGACTTCCTAAACTATGTGGGACTCCTAAAATATATGGTAGGAAATTAATTAATATTTTTCTTTCTACTAGACTTCCTAAAATATATGGTAGGAGAATTAATTAATATTTTCCTTACTACTGTTAAATTAGAAAAATACTCCTAAAATAGGACTCTATTAAAGAAATACTTCTATAAATATTGAGGCGTATGTTAAACTAGAGAACAAACTGGTTTTCCTATTGGGAGAATGTGATTGATGCTCATCTAACTTGATTCGATTGCATGTCTAGATTAGTGGATGCTTAATTTTTATAACCCTTAACTTTTTCACTGTTTTTATCAGCATAATAGAATTCAACATGTGCGCATGTATATATCTTCTTTGTTTTCATTCAAAATCATTCTTTCGGGTCAAAATTTTTGCTCAGACAAGAATTACTAGGATCAAAATCGAAGTTTTGTGATCACTATTTTTATAGTTTATAGGTCGTAAATGAATGTCGGTTGGCTTTGAAGAATTTCTTTTGTAAAGATTGGGTTTAATTGTATTATTTTGCTATCCTTATTATCTTATTATTTTATTTTAATTTACAGATGCTAGATGAATGTGGGTCGGCTTTGAAAATTTTTTTAGGTAAAGGTTAGATTTAAGTGTATTATCGCAATATCTCTATTAGTTTGTTATTTTGTGGTAGTTTATAGTTCGTAGATGAATCTCAATAGGCTTTGAGAAAATTTTCTGTGTAAAATTTAAGTTTAATTGTATTATTTTGTTATCACTTTTATCGTATTATTTTGTTGTAGTTTACAGGTGATAGATAAATGTTGGTCGGCTTTGAGAAATTTTTTTATGTAAAGGTTAAGTTTAGTTGTATTATTTTGATATCTCTATTATCGTATTAATTTGTTGTTGTTTACAGGTGGTAGATGAGTGTCGGACAACTTTGAGAAAAATTTTGTGTGTAAAGATTAGAGTTAATTTGTAATCTATATCTGCTATTGAAGTGGAGAGATTATTATTGGTTATTGTTGAATGGGATTTCAAAAAAAAAAAAAAAAACAGCGTGCATATTCCAAACTCTTCTGCATGGTTTATGTTTCAAGTAACAATTGATTAATAGTGGTTTGATTAATAATAAGTAATGGTTGATAAAGCTGAGTGCAAATTGCTTTTGCTATTGCTGTTTCAATTCGTCTTCGTATATTGATTAAGGGTAATGAAACTACTGGCCAATATTTTAATAGTCATGTTTTGGCGGCCTCCCTTATTAGATTATCCTTAATTCACGGATAATGATGTGAGATATTAAGGTTTGGCTTTAATCTTGAACAATAAGGATATTGGGATTTGACTCCGAATAATATAATTGATATCGTTATTTAATATTTTTGCATAGATTGAAGCTATTGAAGGCTATTTGGTTGTGTTCTACGCATAGTGAGATTGTGGAACTTGTCTTTAGCGAGGTAAGTGAGACTTTAAGCTTTGATGCTTGCTTTTTAATTTTGTTTTATAAAAATTATATTTTTCTGCCTAGTCCATGTGCTGGGACAAGCGTGAACGTGGTAGAGTATGTGACCTTTGACTAACTGTGGATATTTATCTTGTGAAGTGTATTGAGAATCAGTTAGAGGTGAAATGTGAGGTGAGGTTGGGGCGTTGAATATATTTTCTTCGATGCCATTATAGTCTCTAGGGGCATACATAGTTGTCGCAATATGTTAGGGGCATTACTTATGCTGCCGTAATATGTTAGGGGCTTGTACATGCTGCCGTAGTAGACCTTTTGGGGCATTATATATGCTGCGTGGACTTGTCGGGGTGCAAGGCCGATCACCTTCACTTCCGTTTATGACAAGTCGTGAGAGTGGATTGAGTTGAGATATAGAGTGACATTTTTGAACTTCCTTTTGGATCTTATTAACATTACCCTATGAGGGATATTATGTACATATTATTTGTGTATCTTGTATTTTCTAACACTTGTTCCAGGGGTATTAAAGTAGCGAGTCGAGGATCTTACTGGGTTATATTTATATATAACTCACTCCTTACTTGCATATCTGCAGATACGGTTGCAGAGAGAGAGAGTTGTGGCTGACGGTCTTTACTTGTGGACTCTGTTGCTGAGGTGAACCTTTGCATTATTCGTGGAGGCTGTCATCCAGCTTTAGTGATTTTAGATTATATTTCTTTTCGTTGGGTTTGTATGCCCGAACGCTGAACTCATGTAACTTGTTTAGATGCTCCATGGTCTAGTGTGGGGTTTGGTTATCTAAACTACCGTTGTTTTCGTAAATCATTATGCGATATCTTGTTGGATAATTACCTTGCGATAATAGTTATTTCATGCATTTGGAGTTTCTTTTGTTTTTATTTCAGCGACTATAGACATTGTGAATGTATGGGGAATTAGTTCTCCCGGCAAGTGTTGTTAGCGGGAGCCAGTCATGCCCATGAGGTTTTTTGGGACGTGACATAATTGTATTATTTTGATGTCTCTATCATTGTATTATTTTGTTGCAATTTACAGATGGTAGATAAATTTCGATCGACTTTTAAAAATATTTTTCGTAAAGATTAGGTTTAATAAATAAATTCTCCATCTTTACATGCTCAAAAGATATTAAATTTAATTATTATATTCATCTTTATTATTTAAATAAATATCCTATTTGATGTAATGTTTAAACTCGTTAAAGTGAGGTACAAGGCGCGTTCACCTAAACTAGTGTGTGTGTGTGTGTGTGTGTGTATATATAGTTAAGAAATTGAAATTTTGGCTACTTTTTGTGTAATTGACTAACAACAGGAGTTGTTTGTACTTCTTTATGAATATTTTTACATGTGTAATGTATAATTACGATGCTATTGACACGTGCTTTTGAAAATTCGAAGCAATAGTACTCTATTATACAAGTATATATTATCTATATTGAACAAACTATGATTACCGATTATCATACCGTAAAATATCGAACCATGTCGAATTAATATGGTATGGTGTTTTTAAAAATCGAATATCAAAATTACCGTAACGAAGTTTCAAATACCGTACTATACCGTATCATGTGCACCGGATTGAGCTCCTCTCCATTTTCATTCTCTCCATTTTTTCCAAGTTCCTACTTGGATGAGAGACACACAACATGTGTTAAAATGAATGGTTAAGATTTGACTAATAAATATTTTATATATCTTCTTCCAAAATATTTAGTAATTTCAAAATTCTAACTACAAAATTATTTTATCCATAAAAATATATTTTTTTAAAATCTCTCTCTTCTTACTTTTTTTTTTTCTAACCATGATTTAACTAGAAAAAAAATTACCCTATGATTAAAAGAAATATTCTATGGTAAAATTTTTTTTTATAGATACACCCTTATCATTTTAAAAACTTTATTATTTCTCCCTTTTTCAAATTTCTTAACCCTTATCATTTTTCGTCTTCATAAAAAAAAATAGATATAAGAAAAATTGGCAAAGCCAAAATTATGACGACAGTAAAAAATTTTCTCATAAATATGAATCTTTGAGTAGTAAATTATTATAATAACACGAGCTTTATCGATATTATAATAAAAATAATCAATTAGCATAATTAAAAAGAAACTTGGTTATTAAAAATATTGAAGTGCCACCATTTACACTCATAGCTAATTTTAAAGATAAAGTATCTAATGGTTAAAATAAAATCAAAAATTAACTTAAAGAAGTTGGAAGATAGTCGGCGAGCATAGAAATAGAACACAACATGAAAAAAAAAATAGAGAGATTTTTAAAAAAAATATATATATATATATATATATGGGTAAAATAAGTATGTAACTATAATAATTGTTGAATTACTAAAATTTTGGAAGCAAATAGGTAAAATATTTATTGTTCATATCATGGTTAAAATTTTAATTTAGTAATTAAATCTTAATCATTCATTTTAACTAATACCATGTGTCTCTCATCCAAGAAGAAACTTGGAGAAAATGGAGATAATAGAAATAGAGAAGAGCCGGATCCCATGTGCACCCTACTCCACCCTATATTGGTTGGTCATCTTACTAAAAATAAATGTTTCAAATTAGTTGATCGACTAATAAATTAAGATAGAATTAACTAAAAGTTTTCTATTTTATCCCTACAACTAATATACTCTTTGAGAGTTTAAATGAATTAGCCTTATCTCCATTAATATGGATAAACACTATAATAATAAAATTGATCATTTTATTATTGATTATTAAGCATCATGGAAAATGAAAAGTGCTCAAGTAATATGTGACGAATATAGTATTCCAATTCAATTTATCATTAAAAAATATTTGTTGACTATTTTCATAAATATTTTATTTGAATCAGTGAGAAAAGAAGAAAATTATTTTTTTCACGCGAAATGTATAAAAAATTTCAGTGTTTCAATGAAGACATGTTTCCCACCATGCATTTTTCTAGTGAATTGATTTGGTAGAAAATAGGTGGAAAAATCATTAGAATGTAAAAAAAAAATCATTAATTAATTTGCAGTGAAAATTTTTGTTTCTGATATGGGTGGACATGGTATGATATGATATGGAATTTGAAATTTTGATATTCGATTTTAAAATATATTATACCATTATCATATAAAATTAATTCAATATGATTCAATATTACCGAATGGGGTTGTTTAGAAAATTATGATAACTCATTGATTCTTCTGATATCTAAATATATGATTCGTTTCTAAGTTTACTAGATCGAAAATTGATAACATTCAAAAGTATATAGACCCAATGTCACATTCAGTAAAGATTTATGATACGTGTATAGGATGTACTCAATATGTCGAGCGTGCCGCATCGATGTATTAGAAAAATGATATCTTGAAGTGATTGTAAGGCTAAATAAACTGCTTCTGCTCCACGAATAGAAGACTGTGTTGGTTGTAAGAGATGTGAATCCACTTGAAGTTTGATTTTGAAATTTTACGATATGGTAAATCAGTAATTATAGTTTGTTCAACCTAGACAATATACTCGTACAACAGAATATTATGATTTTGACATTTAAAAACAACAACAACTCAATTATATCATTGTAGACACGTAAAATTTATTGGATCAAATTCATATAAAATTTGATTTTGATCCATTTTTATTGGGTCTAAAATTATTTTGGGTTTAAAAAAAATAATAATCTCATTTTATTCCTCATCAAGGTTCATCTCACTTTGAAGCCCAAAATCATCAACTGATGTGGCATCCCAGTCAAATCCAAGACCAATGAGACGCCGCCACATGTAAATTTGTTCGCAATAAATTTTCGTAGTGCTGAAAATTAACTGCAAGCAAAAATAAAATAAACAAAGAAAATAATTTTATTTAAATGAATATTGTGAGTACAATTTTGTTGTTCTCTTGATTCCTCTCTCCTAAACTTAGAAATGATCCGAGGGCCTTCAGTAGCGTGTTTCTCGAATCGTTGGATGATTTGGACTCCTAGAGACGTATGTCAATCGTCGGAAATGTCGAAAAGTATTTTGTCGCTTTGGAATAATCTCCGGGAAGAACTCCATTGATTGCTCCTTGCAAGAACTTGATAGTCAATGTTGATGTTGCCAATGCTTGTCAAAGTCCTCTTTTCCGAGTCCCTCCTTTTTTTCTTCTTTCCTAGAATGTTATGTTACCCCCTATTTATAGTTGTAGGGGGTAGGCCTAGTTGCTTGTGATTGATCGAAATATGTCACTTTGACACTTGACGTCTTTTGATTGGTTGTTGAATTTGAGTGAAATTTTCACCTCATTTGTACATGTGGCGGCGTCTCATTGGTCTTGGATTTGACTGGGATGTCTCGTCACTTGGTGAGTTTGGGCTTCAAAGTGAGATGAACCTTGATGTGGAATAAAATAAAATTATTATTTTTTTAAGCCCAAAATAATTTTAGACCCAATAAAATATGGATCAAATCCAAATTTTATATGAATTTGATCTAATAAATTTTACGTGTCTACATATGCCCCCTACTTCAAGGTTGGTCGATGTGTAGGATTGCCGAAACTTGGCGGCGAGACTTGAAGTACTCAAGAATGTGTTTTCATTCTCGTGACTTCAAAGGTATTTGTTTCTCATCAGTGCATCCTAGTTAGACCAATACTTGGGAGTGGTCTAACTAAAGTTTCCTCCATGAACTTTCATGTCATGAAAGCCTTCGTCAAAGCAACCAACGATTTGTTTGTGGTGATCCTCATTTTTCGTCCACAATCGAGTACAAACTCTATATTATTTCAAGAGTAAAAAAAATAAAAATGACCAACTTGATTTTTTTCTTACTCTTGTTGGATAAGTATGAACATGAGAAATCACCACCTTAATAGTTATTTAAGTAGCCTTTACTTGCACAACAATGTAATCCTCTCAATGTATTTGAATTAAAAGGATCTATACAACCCCCTCACTTGACATATTGCACATATGAAGTAAAAAAGTTGACTTGAGCTTTTTGTACCAAAGGAAAATATTAACTTCCTTTTGATTTCATGTATCAAAGAAAAATATCTATTTTTCTTTTGGTTTCATGTGCCAAAGAAAAAAATATTAACTTTTCTTTTGATTCAAGAAAGAATTAAAGTCACCTCCAAAGAAATCTCCTCAATATGGTAATTTTTCAACTGATTGACAATTTGAAATTCCCAGGGCTCATCTTTTAATTTCACCACAACATTTCTTGTACATAAACTGAAAATTCTTCATAGGAGCCTCTCTATAAGGAGATGTTATGAAATCATATCAACCACAATTTTTTGAAATATGTAACCCTTGCAAAAATATCCCTTGACCTTATTGTAATCATGTATTTGAAAAACACTACTGGTGCACCTCAACCTTTTTGGCAACATTGGTGGACGTCACGCAAAGTATACAACCTCCTCGCAACATCGAACAAAGAAGTATATGGACTGTCTTTCCGGATTTTCAACTTCAAACACCCGCAGAGTAAAAATCATATCTGACTGTAGGAATGTCCAAATGTTGAACAACTTAGTTCTAAAGAGACTAGACTTGTATTGTTGCGTCATATCCAAAAATCAATGTCAAACTCTTTCTAGATTTACGAGAATCAATTTTTGAAGTTGACGCTATAAGTTGTCATGTCGTGACTCCAGATAACATGTTCGTGATCACTCCTCTTTGCTTCTTTTTTTTCGTAGGTTCATGAAAAAATGCAAGTGGTGTTGATATCACACCAAACATATGCAAACATTGTCCAGATGATTGGTCAGAAACCATTTTTGAGGCATCATTTTTCGAGTCACAGTTTTCAATGAGCAACAACTAGGTGCTTCACCCATTTTCTCGAGGATTTGGCGAGCAATATTCCCTCTCACGACTTGGAAACATACACTCGAAACAACTCTTTTCTATCCTTGGCAAGAAAATTTGTGCCTATTTTCTTAAATCTTGGCATAAAAAACTCCTTACATCTCGGCATAGAAGATCAATGGTTGAAAACTAAATTTCATGCTAATCGACATCGATATCAGCCATGTTGAACTAAACTGATGTGTTTCTCCCAATGTTGATCATGACACATCGAAGCATCGTGCTTTTAGTACCGACACTTATTTCCAGATTAAAGTTTCATGTAATCGGGATCAATCCTCATAAAATCGAAAGCTTCATCCGGTCAACACTGTAGATGTGTTCCATCTTTATTTTTTTTGTGAAGGTTTATGCAAATGGTCTTGATGTCAGACCAAAAAGGTCGACATGATTGTTGTTGAACCATTTGGTGCATTACTTCCTTACTGCTTGATAAGAAAGTGACTTGGAATGATGTGATTTCATCCTTGACGATGCTGAAAGTTCTCTTTTTTAGCTTCAGTGAGCATGTACTAGGCACTCATCCACGAAAATATTTATTCTCCGATGGGAGAACAAAAATATGAGTTGTTTGATTCATAAAAAATGGAATTCAATGTCCTGATACGTATGTTTTATCAGCTTTGCGCAGCTTCACGATAAATTCTGTATTTTGACGTAGGAGTATCGAAATTAGAAGCCATTTTTTGCATTGGAAACTAGACTCGTAGAGATACGTCTCACGTGGAAATTACAATCATATTGCACCTAAATCATCCCAGATATTGCCCCAAAATCGATCCTCTAATCTTGGTTCGCTAGTTTAATCAACTTTGCGCATCGTCACAATAAATTTTGTATCTCGAAGTAGAAGTATCGAAATCAGGAGACATTTTTTGCATGGGAAACTAGACTCATAGAGATACGTCTTACGTGGGAATCACAATCAGATTGTACCCAAATAGTCCCAGATATTTTTCCAAAACTGATCCTCTAATCTTGGTTCACTAGTTTTATCAGATTGTGCAGCGTCACGATAAAATTTTGTATCTCGATGTAGGAGTATCAGAATCAGGTGTCGTTTATTTTGTTGGAAAGTAGTTTCGTAAATATACAACATACATAAAATCCGCACTCAACTCCCTTATGAATTTATACAGATACATCATCAAAATCAGCTTAGTTCGAAATCCGATGGCTTATTTTGCAACTTTGAGCGGCTATGATAGAAAATTCATAACTTGGAATAGGAACCTTTGAATCATGAGCCGTCCTTTTTTTTGCGTAAAAGTCTCTAAGATCTACCACATATGTTAAAATAATGGTGAACACCTATACGGATTTATACAAATATATTATCGAAATCCGTTTTGCCTTGCTGGTCTCTTTACCTTTGCACGTCTGCGGTAAATTTAGCGAAGGAACGTCAATCCTAATGTGATATCTATGTCAATTCAAAGTTTTATTGTCGTTCTAAAATAATGACACACGCCTTTCCTCTTTTTTATTTTTTTAACTCATACGACTAAACTTAGAGTAAAAATACTCTAAGCTGTCTACGTACCTCGAAAGGATCAAGTCATAATGTAGTTCATGAATGATAAGTTAATTTACTTTTTTTTAATTTGTTTTTCTTTTATTTTTATTTTTCTTTCTTTTTTTCTTTTTCCTTCTTTTTTTAGAGAGACGTTCACAATTTAGACTCATGCGGGCCAGGAGTGACATGCAGTTTAAGCTCGTGCCTTAAGGAGCATTTTGACTAGCAGTTTAGGCTCGTGCATCGAGGAGCATTTTTTACTTGCAGTTTAGGCTCGTGCATCAAAGAGCGTTTTTGACTTGCAGTTTAGGCTCGTGTGTCGAGGGGTATTTTTGACTTGCAGTTTAGGCTCATGCATCAAGGAGCATTTTGACTTACAGTTTAGGCTCGTGCATCGAAAAGTATTTTGACTTACAGTTATGGCTCGTGCATCAAGGAGAGTCTTGACTTGCAGTTTAGGCTCGTGTATCGAGGAGCATCTTGACTTGTAGTTTAGGCTCGTGCATCGAGGAGCATTTTTGACTTGCAGTTTAGGGTTGTACATCAAGAAGCATTTTAGGAAAGAATTCTTGTAATGTAACTTTTCTTCCGACCCTTTGTAATAGAGTATTGTTGCACTTCAGTTTGGTATTTATTGCCCCCATTGGTTGAAGCAAATTTGAACTTGATCTTGTGTCGACTTTTGGAAGTTGGAGTTTAGAAGCCCTTTGACATTTTTTTCTTTTGCGAGCGATCAATGTCCAAGTATCCCCCTTCTTGCTATTGGAGAGGTCATTTGACATTGACTTACTTGTTGCTTTCTTTAGGGTGGGAACCTCAATTGGGTCAAAGCTTCCAAACTGTAGCATGATAATTCCCTCACCTTTTGGTGATGCCACAGAGCACATGGGTTGTAGAACTTTTGAAATTGAACTATTTTTATGGTCCAGTTTGCCGCTAACATAATTTGCATCAACTGTATCGCCATCATCGATGATGATCTTTCCCTCTTGCATTAATGTTATGATCTTTTCCTTCACGATGAAGTATTTTGTGGTGTGATGACCAATAATGCGGTGAAATTTGTAGTACTTAGGATCGTCGACTTTGTTTGATTCTTCAGGTCGCTTTGACTTAGGAAGCTCAATGACTTCTTTGGCTAGCAACTCGTCAAGAATTTCAGGAACATCAAAGTCGGGGAAAGGATATACCCTTGCTTGTAACTCCTTCAAAGTTGATTGATTTTTTACCTCTCGTATTTATTGCTTTGGAGATTTCTCTTTTAAGTTTTGTCTTGTAGAAGCCTTTTCCACAGTTGTCATCATAGATTCCCCAATTTGATCTTCAGACGAGTCTTTGAATCGCGTGACTTCTTTCCTAGGATCAAAAATAGGTGACGTCATTCTATGACATGCAATACTTAGTTTCATGTCATGAGCGCGCGTAGCTAATTCTTCAAAAGTTCGAGGCTTAATTCCTTGGAGGATATACACAAGTCCCAAATGCATCTCTTGAATGCAAATTTCAATCGCGAAAGTTTCGGAAAGTTGATCCTTGCAATCAAAGCTCAATGTTCGCCAATGATTTATGTAGTCCACTACAAGATCATCTTTACTTTGTCTTGTGTTTGTTAATTCCACCATGTTGACTATACGACGGGTGCTGTAGAAATGATTTAGGAACTGACTTTCTAGTTGCTCCCAATAATCAATTGATTCAGACTCCAAGTTCGTGTACCAATCAAAGGCGTTGCCTTTCAAAGAGCGAACAAACTGCTTGACAAGAAGATCACCATGTGTGCCAGCACTGCTACAACTTTTAACAAAATGAGCGATGTGTTGCCTTGGATTTTCCTTTCCATCAAATTATTGAAATTTTGGCGGTTGATATCCAATTGGTAAGCCCTCGATTCGTTTAGAATACGGTTTTGAGTATCCTACGAAACTTTATGACGGACCGTCATATTGTGCCTTGATGGTGTTTGCAATCATATCTTGAAGTTGTTGAACTGTTAGAGTAGCCACTGAAGTAGATCGATCAACACATTGATTGTCACTTGACTTGATGAGAGATTCACCATCAACTTTTTCTTGCGGTGTTAGATTATAATTTGACTCTCTAGGATTATAGAGATCTAACTTGCTTATAAGTTGGGTGATTTGATGATCTTTCTCTTCAAGAGATTTCTTCAAGGCTTCAATGGTTTGCTCCATCATTGCAAACTTCTCATCCATGTCAACTGCATCAACCATGAAGGTGTTGACTTTCGTTGAAGTTGGAGAATTCGTTAATTCCCCAGATTCTCCAAAGTTGCAGACAGTTTCAGACGGTTCATCTGATAACATAGATGCAAAGTTGCCCCCAGGGGTCGTAGTTACAGCCGAAATTTGAGATTTTCTCCTTTTCGTCATCTCCAAAAAGGTTAAGTATTGGGATCCACCCAAAGCATAACCGTTGAGATTGCGTCGATTGATGGGGCCAACAAGTGTGATCTCAGTAGACGTGGCAGTAGTAGACTTCTTGCACGAAACTTCATTAATTTTTCCGAAGTCCATTGTAGTAGTTGAATTTGTGATTTTTTAATTTGTAGAAGGAAGAGATGAAGAGCAGAACTGGTCCCACTGGGTGTGCCAAAATTTGTTCGCAATAAATTTTCGTAGTGCTGAAAGTTAACTGCAAGCAAAAATAAAATAAACAAAAAGAATAATTTTATTTAAATGAATCTTGTGAGTACAATTCTGTTGTTCTCTTGATTTTTCTCTCCTAAACTTAGAAATGATCCAAGGGCCTTCAGTAGCGTGTTTTTCGAATCGTTGGATGATTTGGACTCCTAGAGACGTATTTTAATCGTCGGGAATGTCAGAAAGTATTTTGTCTCTTTGGAATAAACTCCGAAAAAAACTCCGTTGATTGCTCCTTGCAAGAACTTGGTAGTCAATGCTGACGTTGCCAATGCTTGTCAAAGTCCTTTTTTCCGAGTCCCTCCTTTTTTTCCTCCTTTCCTAGAATGTTATGTTACCTCCTATTTATAGTTGTAGGAGGTAGGCCTAGTTGCTTGTGATTGATCGAAACATGTCACTTTGACACTTGACGTCTTTTGACTGGTTGTTGAATTTGAATGAGATTTCCACCTCATTTGTACATGCGGCGGCGTCTCATTGGTCTTGGATTTGACTGGGATGCCACGTCACTTGATGAGTTTGGGCTTCAAAGTGAGATGAACCTTGATGAGGAATAAAATGAGATTACTTTTTTTTAAGCCCGAAATAATTTTAAACCCAATAAAATATGGATCAAATTCAAATTTTATATGAATTTGATTCAATAAATTTTACGTGTCTACAATCATACTAACACATTACACATATAACAAATATATATTAAAAAATAAGAGTACATACAACTCTTCTTGTTAATAAATTACATCAAAAAGATCATATTTCATGAAGATCAAGTAATCAAAGTTTCAACGTTTAAACATTTCGTATTATATGGATACTAAGTTGTATATTTGTTTGTATTTTAATAATGTGTATAAATTATTATGTAACTATATACTTCGGTATAATATTCGGTATTTCGATTTGGTTCTTATAAATACCAAACTTCACACTGAATACCAATTTTTTTTTGAATATACATCATAAACTATATCAAATGCCATAATACTAAAATCACAGTATCAAAAATTTTAATTTGATATACTAAAATATACCATATCAGGCCCCCCGAATCTCGAAGTGTCCCTTGCTAACTGTTGAATATAAATGACATTGTCCGTGTATGTACAAATACTAGATATCGAAGGCTCGTGCCAGCACGGGCCCAATATATGTTATTTTTTAATCTTAATTTATGTGACATAAATAAAATTAAATAATTAATTATATTTTTAGATTTTTTAAGCTGTTAGTTATTGTAATCTATAATACTTTTTCGATATTGTAATTTACTATTTTAAGTTGTTTGTTATTGTAATTTATACTTACTTTTCTTGTTCAAACTTTTGTGGTATTGATAGTGAATTTAGATTTTAAAAGCAATTTATGTTTTTAATTATTGTGATTTATAATATTTTTTTTCTATTTCAATTTAAGCGACACCGATATAATTTCGAGAGTCAACCAAATATCACGATTGAAGTAGCGAAATCGGCACGTCTTAAATGACTCATAATAACTAATTCAAAGTGACATAGCATAATTGTTGTAAAAAATACTTGTGAATTTTTTTTTACGTAGGCCTCATATATGATGTCAAATTAATTTAAAACATCAAGAGTTAATTTATCATTTTATGTTTATTTCACATTTTTGAAATAAATATTATTAATTTTTAAATACTTAGATGACTCATAATAATTAATTATGGATGATATAGTAAAATTACAGTTGAAGCAGCTGAAATAGTCATGTCATAAATGTCTATTTTATTTATTTATTAAATATTTTTTTTTTTAATACGTAAATGTCATATAATAATTAATTAGGGGTGATATAGTAAAATTACGAAGTAAGCAGACAGCTGGAAGCAGGCATGTCGACCGCCAGCTGCCTGCTTCCGTCAGCTGCTACTCATACTTATACAAGCTGGCTTACGCCATGCTACGCACGGCCCAATGTTGATCCTTAAAAATTTTACGTTATGTATAATTCTATCATTTAATTAAAAACTTTATCTGTTTGGTTGAAAAATTCTAAGGTAGACATATAATATTATATTTAGATTGATGAAATTTGTATAACGATATTTTAAGTTGTTCAAAATTTTGTGACATTAGTAGTCAATTATATTTTTAAAATAATTTAATTTCTTAATTATTGTGATTTATAATATATTTTTTCTATTCTACTAATTAGAAGTGATATTGTAAAATTATTATAAAAAATACTTGTGAATTTTTTTTTAGTGGCTCCATATAAGACGTCATGTTAATTTAAACCATCAAAAATTAATTTATCACTTTACGTCTATTTTACCTTTTTTATTAAATATTATTAATTTTTAATACTTAAATGACTTATAATAATTAAATATGGGTAATTTAGTAAAGTTACGATTGAAGTAGTTGAAACAGTCATGTCATAAATATCTATTTTAGTTTTTTATTAAATATTATTAATTTTTAATACGTAAATGACTTATAATAATTACTTAGGGGTAATATAGTAAAATCACGATTGAAAAAACTGAGACAGGCATGTCGAACATGAGCAGCCTGCTTCAGCTGCTTATTGTGACTTCTTATATAGGATACTAATAATATAATTTTTTTTAATGCTTAAATAACCATAATAAGTAATTAGGGATGATATAGTAAAATCACGATTGAAGCCGCGAAGCAGACATGTATTAAACGTGATATAGCATAATAACTATAAAATATTACTTGTGAAAATAACCTAAGTGAGCCTCATATAAGACGTCAAGCTAAGTTAAAATATCAAGAGTTAATTTATTAATTTATGTCTATTTTATCCTTTTTATTAAATATTATTAATTTTGT
The DNA here is from genome assembly GCA_030864215.1 of Capsicum pubescens. Lineage (NCBI taxonomy): Eukaryota > Viridiplantae > Streptophyta > Magnoliopsida > Solanales > Solanaceae > Capsicum > Capsicum pubescens. The sequence goes on along the minus strand of CM061538.1, from coordinate 93,132,066 downwards.
AATACTTAGATGACTTATAATAATCAATTAGGGGTGATAAGGTAAAATTACGGCTGAAGCAGATATGTCAGAAATGTTTATTTTACTTAGTTGTATTAAATATTATTAATTTTCTAATACGTAAATAATTTATAATAATTAATTAAGGGTGATACAGTAAAAACACGATTGTAGCAGCTGAAATAGGCATGTCGACCTGCTAGCATGAAACTCCCTCTTTACGATCGTGCTACGCACGGCCCAATATTGATCATTGAAAATTTTACGTTATATATAATTCTATCATTTAATTAGAACCTTCATTTATTTGGTTAATAAATTCCTAGTTAGACATATATTATTATATTTAGATTAATGAAATTTGTACAAGAATATTTTAAATTGTTAATATGACACCCATATAATTTCGAGAGTCAATCATTTTTTTTTACTTTTCACATAGTAATTATGAAATATATAATAAAATATTTTAAGTTAGCTAACTCTTGTAATTTAGAATACCTTTTATGTAATTTTCAAATAAAACATGATACTCTTTTTGTCCAAACTTTTGTGGCATTGATAATCAATTATATTTTAAAAATAATTTAAGTTTTAAATTATTGAGATTTATAATAACTTTTTTTCTATTCCAATTTAAGTGACATTGATATAATTTCGAGAGTCAACCAAATATTTTACATTCTTTAAATTTTTTAAGTTGTTAATTATTGTAATTAATAAAAAAAAAATTACGTATTTTCTGCTATATATAACAGATTAATTATTTTTTTAGATGTTTTATGTTATTAAATGTTGTAATTTATTATGTATTTTTCTTGAATATATAATAGATTAATTTATTTATTTTAGATATTTTAAATTATTAACTATTGTAATTTATAATACTTTTTATGTAATTTTCAAATAATATATGTTACTCTCCTTGTCCAAACTTTTGTGGCATTGATAGTCAATTATGCTTTTAAAATAATTTATTTTTTTAATTATTGTGATTTATAATATATTTTTTCTATTCTAATTTAATTAGCACAATGTTTAGATGACCATAATAATTAATTAGGGATGATATAGTACAAACATGTCTTAAATGACTTATAATAACTAATTAGAAGTAATATAGCAAAATTACTATAAAAATATTTGTTAAAATAATTAAGTAGACTTCATATAAGACGTCAAGTTAATTTAATATTAAATATTATCATTTTTTTAATACTTAGATGACTTATAATAATTAATTAGGGATGATATAGCAAAATTATCATTGAAGTAGCTGAAGCAGCTATGTAATAAATGTCTCTTTTATTTTATTTGTTAAATATAATTAATATTTTTAATACGTAAATGACATATAATAATTAATTAGAGATGATATAGTAAAATTACGGAGCAAGTACATCAGGTGACGGCAAGCAGGATGTCGCTGGTGTTGGTGTGTGCTTCACCTGCCACACCGTGACTTATTATATAGGAGAATATAGTAGTAATATATTGACATGTACGTATGCGTGTCCGTAATCATTAATTGAATGTTTGATTATTATTTCCCCTTCATTTCCTTTTTATTTCGAAATAACAAATTATTAAAGTGATGAAGTTGGTGAAGATTAATCAACTTACTTCTCACAACCAAATTAAATCATAGTGAGTTTTTTCATCTTTGATAGAAAATTTACATTTCAGACACTGAAATAGAAATCGACAGAAAATGCTTTACTCTATAGGTAAATATTTTCGGCACAAATTTGAATTAATTAAGTAAGCAACTTTTGAATAATCAACTGACTAAATTGAAAAAGCTAGAAAGAATTAGATCTAATCAAGGAATTCTTTTAATTTATATATAATTAGACCCAATCAAAGATTTTTTGGAATTTTTTTTTCCAATTAAGTCATTTACCCAGAGCCTCAGACCCTGATGTGGTGGGTGTTTGACTTGAACCCCTTCCACGTCAATTCGACTCATATCGCTAGAACTCTCCTCGTACAGTTTTGAGATAAATTCTTCAGATATTCTCACTTACAAAAGACGTTACTCACATTATGTCAATTTAAGTAACAAGATTTTTAGTCAGCCTAAAACGATTGGTATTTTTTATTTTTTAAATTTGTGTCAATTTAAATAATATTTTTTTCGTTTCAATTTATTTGTCCTATTTTTTTAATTCGTTTAAAGAAAAAGTTCTTTTGCTTTTTTGGCAAGTACTCCTTGATTTCTTTTTTTTTTTTTTTGGCAATTCCTCCACTTCAACTTTCCACCTGACATGTTGAGATCATAAAATTAAAGAACATTTAGATATATTGACATAACTTTAACTTGTAACTATAGAATTAAAAAATCTTTAGAGAGTGCTAGGATTGACTTATTTTTAGGTATTTCTTAAATTATTTTTAAGCATTTTTTAAATTTTTGAATGTGTTTGGCAAAAACAAAAAGTGATTTAGCACTTTACTTTAGTCTTAAAAGTATCAGAAAAAAAAAATCAAAAGTCAAAAATAAATTGCGACCTACTTTTAATTTTTGACTTTTAACTTTTAAGTCACTTAAAAAAAAAACTTATTCAAACACTCTCTCACTCTCTTAAATTCGATATCAAATCAAAATAAGATAAACTGAAATTGAAAGAAACGGTAGGTAAGTACCGTACTACAATGCTTATGATCTAGTAGGAGTCCGAAACCAAAATATGCCATGAAACTAAAAAAAATATCAAAATATGTCATGTATATAAAAGGTAACCATATTATGTTTAACTCTCTTTTTAAGAGAGTTATGTGAATTTCATTTAACGAAATTTGCTAAACGGAGTTAAATTCTGAAAAAGTGCATAACTCTCTTAAAAAGAGAGTTATATAATAGTTGTTACATAACCAAAATATGTCAGTTTTTTTCTACATAATTCACTTACGTCACTCACTTTTTTTTCCTACATAAATATAATAAAAATTATGTAACTCACTTAATAAAAACTTACATATTATGTGAACAATCAATTTATCTTTTTAAAGTTTTAATTTTAAAAAGAAGGCCAACTAATACGAAATGGAGGTAGTAAAACTCACTGATTATATGAGTTATTTAAATATAAAATAAGTAAAAAAACAAAAAGAGTTATCCATTGAATATAACTCTTAAAATATGTGTGATAAGTGCATAACTTTATTAGTGATATGAAATATGAATATGGTGCTAAAAATATATGAGTTATGCAAAAAGTTGACATTGTAATAAAAAATGTTTGTCAATCATAAAAAGTACTATTACAAAAAGTGTAAAATACACAAAAAACTTAAACCTAACAAATAAAACAGAGAAATAAAAATAATACGATAAAGCTAAAAATAATGTTTGTCAGTCATAAAGTTCATAAATTTTACACTTTTTCTAATAGTACTTTTTATGACTGATAAACATTTTTATGAACATGTCAACTTTGTTGCATAACTCATATATTTTTAACACCATATTCATATTTCATATCACTAATAAAGTTATGCACTTATCACACATATTTTAAGAGTTATATTCAATGGATAACTTATTTTTTTTTACTTATTTTATATTTGAATAACTCACATAATCAGTGAGTTTTACTCCCTCCATTTAGAATCAGTTGACCTTCTTTTTAAAATTAAAACTTTAAAAAGATAAATTGATTGTTCACATAATATGTAAATTTTTATAAAGTGAGTTATATAATTTTTATTATATTTATGTAGAAAAAAAAAGTGAGTGACGCAAGTGAGTTATGTAGAAAAAATGAATAACTCGCTTAAAAAGTGAGTTATGCAACTTTTATTATATAACTCACTTTTTAAGTGAGTTATGTAGAAAAAAATGCATAACTCACTTTAAAAGTGAGTTATGTAACTATTATATCTCTCTTTTTAAATGAGTTATGTAAAAAAAAAAATGCATAACTCTCTTAAAAAGAGAGTTATGCACTTTTCCAGAATTTAACTCCATTTCGCAAATTTCGTTAAATAAATTCACATAAATCTCTTAAAAAGAAAGTTAAACATATTATAGTTACCCTTTATATATATGACGTATTTTGATATTTATTTTTAGTTTCATGACATATTTAGTTCGGGGCTCATCTAGTAGTACTAATACTAGCATCTTTGAAAGCCAAGTCAACAAAATCTTCAAAACAAAAGTACAATACCATGTTAGCAAATTGAAAAGATAGGGACCAAACATAGGAAAAATAGCCAACTCAAAGACCTAGTTCCCAGCTGGATAGTGTGTTGTTGTCTAGTGAAATGTCCATGTGCATGTGGACGCCGACTAACTGGTTACACTATTAAATACTATAAATGCAAATAACTCGTTTCTTATATGTGATTGTAGGTGTCTTCTTCATCAGTTGGGTGATCCGAAGGTATTTTACATATAGAGAGAGCAGAACAGATTGGCTGATAGTCTAGCTAGAATGACCACGTTGACTGCACAATCCTTTACTACTGCTACTATACTGTTTTGGATTTCCTCCACAACTTTTGTTCATATTTTGAAAGCTGATAAGAGAGGAGAGCAATCAACTAGATCGGTGATCGACTCTGCAAGACATCCACCTAGTACTACAATGTGTTATAATATTAATAATTTGCTGTTGACTACAAGTAAAGGGACCGTAAATAATGTCATAAGTACAGATATTATAGTGATTGTGCCACTGACTAGCTCTCTGTAAATTTTGTTATGATGCAATACTAAGTATCCTATTAACCCAAAAAAAAAAAAAGAAATGTCCATGTGCACAAATTACAGCCAACTTTTACTATAATCCCAGTCTGATACATCAACCATTGGCTGCCGGTCCACAAGGCACGAGGTGGCAGACTGCCAATTCGGCTGCTTAACAAGCATACAGTTGGCGTCTTCTCACGCTAAGTATATGAAACTAAAGTCAATATACAGGGTAGTCAGTCGAACTGACGTTCAAGAAATTATAGTATATATATGCAGAAAGTTATATGACATATATAGATTAAAAATTACTATTTATATATATATATATATTAAATTTTAAATATTTTTAATAAAATTTTAACTTTGCCACTGATTGAGTAGGTAGTTCTTAGGGTGAAAATGATTTTCACCCTATTTCACCCTAATTTTATTTTAAAAATTAAATTCCCTCCTCAATTTTGAAAAATAATTATACTTCCCCCTTTATCTCATGTAATGTCCATTTTATTCATGTAATTTTAATTTTATATTTATATAATATCTTTATATATATATATATATAGATATATATTAACTTAGATATTTATAAATTTTTATTTAAATTTATTAACATTATAAGTAAAATTATATTTTTTATGAATTTGTCATAAAATTTAATATGATTTTTTAAGACTGTTATTTCAATATTATATGTATTAAAGAGTCGTTTGGTGTGAAGTATAAGATATAATAATTTGAGGGTAAAATTCAGGATTATTTTATCCAGCGTTTGATTAGAGATATTAATTAGTTTCAAAATTATTTATCTCATCATTTATACCACGAAATGAGATAAGTTATCACATATATATGCTGGTACAATTTATTTCAGTATATCCAATCCCTGAATAACTTGTTTGCAACCAAGTCACCTCTAAGTGTGTGTATATATGTGTACATGCATGTGCATATATCTTTTGTGTTTCACCACTCTCATACTATATCTGTTTTATATTACTTGACTTTTGTTGACTTGACACAATCTTTAAGAAATTTTTATTTAGAAGTGTATTTTACTGAATTAACCTTATTAATAATATTTTAAAACTTTAAATCTGTCTATACTACTACTTCATGTAGTTATTTAATACTAAGAGTGTAAAAAGGAAAAAATATAATACAATTATCTTGATTTTATAAATTGGACAAGTAAATTAAAACAACTATTTTGAGTATGAGCGTCAAGTGATAAGAGACGGGTATTACCTATTTTTTATATAAATAATATAAGTTGTGATTGTCATTAATAAAATATTACATAAATTATAATTTAAAATCTAAAAAAATATAATCTTTAAGAATTCGACCTTATTTTTAATCATTATTTTATATTTTCTACACTAAAATATATTTATAAAATTAATCTTACTTATTATTTTCACTTGTAAAATAAATATTAGAGTTTTGATTACTATTAATAAAACTAATTTTCTTATTATGCTAATTTACTTTATAATAGATCATCGTTAGCCTATATACTTAATTAGTATTTCTCATTTTTTTTCATCCAGAAGATAATATTCATGTTTTTTATTAAAAAATTATTACATGAATTTTAAAAGAATAAAAATATGATGATTTTAAAGAAGTTAAAAAACAAAGAAAAAAGTTATTGATGAGAGGATACAATAGGTATTTTGAAAATTCAGTTAGGATAAACGGGAGAGTATGGTCAGTGTTCAAAGTTGAGGGAAAATTTAATTTTTAAGACATAGTTTGGGAGGGAACATAATTTTCACCTGTAGTTCTTATGTTTCAACGTATGTGTTAATTTTTAAATTTTGAGAGTTAATTTTTTAGATAAAAATACTATAATTTATAATAATTGATAATTTTTTAAACCTATAAAAATAACGATCATAAAAAAAATTATTTAACTTTTAAAAAGCAAAAATAAACCACATTAATTAATTGAGAGTTGAGATGAAGTGAGTAAAAATTTTGTCAATTTTATACTGCTGAGCAGGGTTAAAATTAATTTGATGATTGACCAAAAATTACAAAAGATGTTTATGGAATACTAGTGCGAGACTTAACACGATTACAGAAACGTCATGCAGACGTTAAAAGAAGCAAGTCCTCATACCAGTGGCGGAGTCACAGCGGGTGATCAGATGAACATCCTTCGTCGAAAATTTTTTCTTGAGTATATAGGTTAAATATAGATATTTATGGTTATATACATGTTGTTGCACACCCTTGACAAGCTAGAGAAGCATAATCTAGTGATCAAGAGTGTGCATTTCCGCATCAACAATCCGAGTTTAAATCTTGGCAGGTGCAGCAGTGCTTTATTTTTTTTGTTTTTTAAACAGTTCTTTGCCCAAGGAAAAATATGAACACCCTTAACCAAAAGTCTGGCTCCGCCACTGCCTCATACGCCTGCAAACTAGAAATCGTGAAGCTGATTCCAAATGCAAGTTGATTTTTTTGATGAATTTGATTTATGTGTTAAGACACATTACTTTACTACTATGTATAAATGTGAGCGAAGCACACAGGAGACGGTTGTCATGTGTGCTTCCTCTTTCAGTCTTTTCATGCTTCGGTCGGGGGCATTGTGGTGTTTTCACTTGCTGATTCTCGATGGCTTTTTCATATCAATACGCGTGGCTTCGTTGTGTACAACACCGCTGGCCATAAGTTCATCTTCTCAGCTATTCTTTTTCCTTACCAAGCATATTCGCATTTTCTCAACTGTTCTTTTCCATTTTCTAGTTCTTTTTTCCTTTTTATGTGCTTGATTATGATTTCTTTATTAGGATTGATTAGCAGTTCACACACACTAAATCTGTGGAGAGGATGAAGAAAACTAGAGAGAATTTTTTTAGGAGAGAGAGAGAGAATTAATTTCGCGGTAACACCCGTGGGTAACCTCCACGGCGGACAGGCTATTTATATTAATGACTTGGAGTATGTACAATTACACAGAGAATGAGAATAAAAGGTACAACCTAAAATTTGGGGCGGAGCTCCACCCCGAACCCCACCTTCGGATGGGGGCTCCACCCCCCACACACCCCGACAACCTCACCGCGGAGGTTGAACCGCGTGAACATTAATATATAACAGTACGTCACATATTAATCAGGCTTCACAACCTAACATTCTTTGGCTTTAATTTTATCTTATTCAGTGAAACTATTGTTTCTTTGTGCGAACTGAGGGTGAAAAAATTGTGACTCATTCTTTATTTTCTCTGTTTCTCGTTCAAATCATAAGGATTATTTTACTTATATTTGAAAATTTATTGTTTGAATGTCCAAATAATTAAGGAAAAAAATAAACTGTGAGGCTATCATTTTGGATTCACTGTTTTATTCTTTGCTCTATTGGTTTGAGCCAACTTTTGCTCTCTATCTGTTTTTGATAATTCTCGATCGAAAATGCCTGTTTGAAAGACATGACAGTGGTTAGAGCAACTCTAAAGTTAGCATCAGAACCAATAGCATTCATGTTTTCATGTGCCAACATAGGAGGAATATTAGTTGTACAAATTAGGTAGTTTACTTGAGACATCGAGCTTTATTTGAAATATTCTTACTGAAACGAGACACTATATTCCCTTGTGAATTCTGATGATCGCTAGAATTGACGTTGTTGTTTCTTAAATTAAATGGGACAAGTTATAAGGTGAAGAACATGAATTTGGAGCTGCACATATTTACCACAAAAATAAATATATTTCTTCACACAGTAAAAAAAAACTTCTTCGAGTGTTCCAATAAAATGCTCCTACAACAACAAAATTCGAAATAGCATCCCATCCTATTTAAATTATACACAGAATTGGTTTTAGCCTTTCCTTAGAACCCCTTGAGGCCTAAGTTATGAATATAAATGAGTAAATCTCTTTCTGGAAAGTACCAAAAATATAGTAGAGTAATTCACTCCCCAATGTGGAAGTTGTCAGTCTTACCATCTGAGATGCTACAGATGGTTGATACTAACTAGATACATTCTTCCTGATGCTAACACCAATGCATCCAGCATTGCTCCCTGACTTGATGAGTGGCCTCGATAGATGTCTTGAGTATTACGTATCAAAATCGAAATCTGACTGCTAATTTCTAAATCTTATTATGACTAGAATAAAAATAGCTTTTGTAGCTTAACATGCCTATTAATCTACGTTGTCATTTGTAGGATCAAGTAACACGCATGTTCCAACCATACCTGCACTTAGATGTACGACTGTTATAAAGTTATGGAAGAAGGAGAATAAGATGCTTAATACAAGGAGGAACCCACAGGTTGCTACGGTGAATGGTGATAAGCCATTTGAGGTGTTGCAGCTCTATGTACGTATAAATACTTCCCACAGAATTCAGACAGGGCTACAAGTTCTTCAGAAGAGAATTATTACCCTTTTGAGAAATTCTGAATCAACTCATGTAGAAGATTTTGTAAGCATAAAACGGATTATATAAACTTAAACAATCTTATACATAAACAATCCTATCCATAATCCTTTGTATTATTCAGGAACATTGAACTTAATGATTTTCACATCCACATAATAACAGTAATTCAATAAAGAATTACTTACATGAATTCTCCATGATTTTAACGGAAGCAAAAGAGTAATAGCAGAAGCACAGAATTGTTTCTCTCTCTTTACCTTACTTTCAGAATAAGTGTGATGGAGCTTATTCTTCTTTTGGCAGAGAGAGGACCCCTTTTATAATGGGAATAGTCAGTTATGTTTTCACTTTCCATCAACGTGATCGGTGGATACAATCATTATCCTACTAGGAGTCAGTAATTGTGGATACAATCCTACTAGGAGTCAGAAATTATCCTACTAGGTAACTTTCCATATAGATTAAGGATTTAACTTATTCAATTATTATTAAATCAATAAATAAATTAATTATGTGGGCCATAGAAATTTACATTCTCCCACTTGGCACACACAATGTTAATTTAATAGTCTAATAGGTACGTCAATCATGTGCTCTATTAACGTTAAATCCAACATCATTTGTCATCGTTAAATAAATCAACTAAAATGAGTCATCGCGGTTGTACGTCCCTTTACTTGACATAGTTCCTTCCATGTACTACAATATTAGTTTATTACCTAACCTAACCTTTCAAATACATAATGGGTCCAACGATAATACTTAGAATACTTTATCTAAGTCAGAACCTGTTATCATCATTCACAATATTATGTAACAATATTATGTATACAAGAGAAAACAGGTAACAACAGAAACATATATAATTTGAGCTCAAAGTGTCAATTACATAAACATAATAAAGACTTTACATAAAATCATTCATTACTATCAATAAGACCCATTCTTTCAACATGTTCAATAAATGTTTTGGGCGGTAATCCTTTCGTCAAAGGATCAGCAATCATAAGCTTAGTGCTAATATGTTCAATTGACACTTCATGTTTCTGGATTTCTTCTTTAACCGAAACGTATTTTAATTCCATATGCTTAGCACCTTTTGAATACTTATCATTTTTAGAGAAGAAAACTACGGCAGTATTATCACAATAAATTTTCAGCGGCCTGGCTATATTGTCAACTAGTCCAAGTCCTGAAATAAAATTCCCCAGCCAATTAGCCTGGACTGTGGCCTCAAAGCATGCCACAAACTCAGCTTCCATAGTGGATGCAGCTATAACAGACTGCTTCGCACTCTTTCATGATATTACTCCTCCACCTAACAGAAACAAATATCCAAATATGGATTTTCTTGTATCCACACAACCAACATAATTTGAATCTGAATATCCAATTACATCTAGATGATCAAATCTTCTATAAGTGAGTATACGATCTTTCGTTCCTTGTAAGTATCGCAATACTTTCTTTGCAGCCTTCCAGTGATCCATTCCAGGATTACTTTGATATCGACCCAACATTCCAACAGTAGAACTGATGTCTGGTCTTGTACATGTTTGGGCATACATAAGACTCCCAACTATTGATGCATAAGAAATATTTTTCATTTGCTTTCGTTCCAAGTCATTCTTTGGACATTGATTGAAACTAAACTTATCACCTTTCTGAATTAGAATGGGACTTGATGAACATTTTTCCATTCTAAATCTCTCTAATACTTTATTAATATAGGTTTTCTGAGACAATCTTAACAATCCTTATGATCTATCTCGAAATATTTCTATTCCAATCACATAGGATGTATTACCCATAACTTTCATTTCAAAGTTATTAGAGAGATATTTCTTGGTATCATGCAACAAACCAAGATCATTAGTAGCAAGCAAGATGTCATCAACATACAAGACTAACATAATAAACTTACTCCCACTAACCTTCAGATATATACACCGGTCAACAGTGTTTTCCTTAAATCCAAAGGTGACAATCGTTTCATTAAACTTAAGATACCATTATCGGAAAGCTTGCTTAAGTCCGTATATTGACTTCTTAAGTTTACACACCACGTGTTCCTTTCCTTTAATAGAAAACCCCTCAGGTTGATTCATATAAACTTCTTCCTCCAAATTTCCATTTAGAAAAGTCGTTTTCACATCCATTTGATGTAGCTCTAAGTCATAATGAGCTACCAAGGCCATTATAATTCTGAGTGAATCTTTTCTAGAGACAGGTAAAAATGTCTCTTTATAGTCAATGCCATTTTTTTGAGTAAAACCTTTGGCAACAAGTTTGGCCTTGTGACGTTCGATGTTGCCAGTTGAGTCGCGTTTGGTCTTAAAGACCCATTTACACCCAACTCTTTTGCAACCTTCGGGTAATTCAACAAGGTCCCAAACTTCATTTTGTTCCATAGATTTTAACTCATCTTTCATAGCATTTATCCATTTATCAAAATTATTGCTTTCAATGGCTTGTGAAAATGAAACTGGATCATCATCAATTCCCAAGTCAGTTTCTGACTCATGTAGATATACCAAATAATCATCAGAAATAGAAGATCTTCTTTGTCTTTGAGATCTTCTTGATGCTACTTCTTGTAGTTCATCTACTACGGGTTCATCAATTATGGCTTCATTAGTAGGAGCATTAATTTGTTGTTCTTGTTGATTACTTTGTTGTGCAACAGCTTCAGGAATAACAAATTTAAAAGAAGTACAGGATAGAGGAATTTTCACCCTAACTTCTTTAATTTCCACATTACGTGGTTCTTCACTCCCACTAACTTCGTCATTCTCAATGAATCTAGCGTTTCCAGTTTCAACTATTCTCATACTATGATTAGGACAGTAAAATCTATACCCTTTTGATTTTTCTGGATAACCAATGAAGAAACCACTGATTGTTCTTGAATTCAGTTTCTTTTCTTGTGGATTATAAACTCTAACTTCTGCCGGGCAACCCCAAACATGCAGGTGCCTCAAACTAGGTTTCCTACCAGTTCACAGTTCAAAAGGTGTCTTTGGGACTGCTTTACAAGGAACCCTATTTAGCAAGTAAACGACAGTCCTTAAAGCATACATCCATAACAAAGGAGGTAAAGATGAATTACTTAACATACTCCTAACCATATCCATTAATGTACGATTACGCCTTTCTGCCACACTATTTTGTTGTGGTGTGTCAGGCATTGTGTATTGAGCACATATGCCACGTTTTTTGAGGAATTTAGAAAATAGATCTGGGTGTTGTCCACTTTCATCATATCTTCCATAATATTCACCACCTCTATCAGACCTGATTATTTTCACCTTTCTATCTAGTTGTCTTTCAACCTCAGTAATAAATACCTCTAAGGCATTAATCGTTTGAGATTTTTCATGCAACAAATAGATATATCCATAACGTGAAAAGTCATCAATAAAAGTGATAAAATATTTTTCTTTATTGAAAGATGTGATATCAAAAGGACCACATATATCAGTGTGTATAATTTCAAGAAGCTATGTACATCTTGTGGCTCCTTTCTTTGTGTGTTTTGTTTGTTTTTCTTTAATACAATCTACACAAATATTAAGGTCAGTAAAATCTAAATTCGGAAGAATATCATTCTTAACTAATCTTTCCAGCCTTTCTTTAGATATGTGACCTAAATGTTTATTCCACAAGTAAGCCGATTGTTCATTTACCAAACTTCGTTTGGTACCAACATTATGATGCAGAGTTAAGAGTGTTTCGGCAAAAAGATTATTAAGATTCAGTTTGTATAAATTATCACAAAGAGTACCAGTACCAATGAGATAATTATGCTTAAACAAACTAAAACATCCATTACCAAAATTAAAAGAATACCCAGTCTTATCCAACTTAGACAAAGAAAGTAAATTTCTCGAAAGAGAAGGAACATAAACAGTTTCTACTAAATCTAAGTGACGTCTAGTATCAAGAATAAGACGATAAGTCCCGACACCTTCAACTGGAGCCTTCACTCTATTCCCCATGTAAACAAATCTTTCATTCTTGTTTATGGTTTGGATTGTAAGGAATCCCTGCATAGTATTAGAAACATGAACAGTACAACCAGAGTCAATCCACCAAGTATTATAAGGAACTTCAGTTAAATTTGATTCGAGACATGTAAAAGCACAAGGCTTACCTTTCTTCTCAAACCATGCCTTACGTTTCAGGCAATCTTTCTGAAAGTGTCCAGATTTTTCACAGAAATGATACTTTTCATTCTTGTTCCCTTTCTTATGTACTTGAGATGAGGACTGATTAACATTAAGTTGTTTCTGTTGTCCCTTACCATGCTTCTTTTCTTTCTTTTCAGCTCCTTGATGATTTACATAATTAATGGAGTGGGTTTCTTGATTCTTTAGCCTCGTTTCCTCTTGAACCAACATACCATGCAATTCATACACGTTTCATTTATTTTTCATGGTGTTGGAGTTCATTTGTAAAGGACCATACTCAAACGGTAATGAGTTGATAATGAACTGCACAAGGAAATTTTGTTCCACTTTCATTCCCACTGACTTAAGTCTTGTTGTTATGTTTGCCATTTCAATGACATGCTCATGCATAGTACGTGAACCATCAAACTTCATGGTGGTCAAAGTACCCAATAGTGTCCCAGCAAGAGACTTATCAGCAGTTTGGGAAGACTCTTCCACAAGTTTCAAAAGTTCTTTTGCACTTTCAGTTTTGGGAAGAGTAGTCTTAATATTGCCCGCAATATTCATTCGCATGAACATTAGGCCTAATCTGATAGACCGATCCCAGTGCTTATAATAGGACTTTTCTTCATCATTGCTAGCTTCAGTAATAGCAGTTGGCTTTTCAGAGTAAAGTGCAGCATTAAGATCTAAAACTCCAAGATGGAATTTGATCTGTTCGCACCAATCTGAAAAGTTAAGTCCATTAAAATTCATAATAGAGGCAGAGTACGAATGAAGGGCAAGTGCTGAAAATAGAATATGCTCATTTGTTAATGCTTTGAGTTATCAGATTAAACACATTATCAAATTCAGAAATAATTTACTTAAATGTATATTGATGTTCTCCTTTGGACGAAACATCAAAATACAACTTTAAACAGAATGATGCTTAAAATATATTTAACACAAAACGATAATATTTAATGCATCAATTAATAATATTTATCATCTTTGGATAAATAAATAAAACTAACGATACATCAAAATTATCTCTTTAATATTTATTGATCATACGAACAAACAATCAACCTTTGGGTGATCCACAAATGTATTATGACCAAAAATTTAATTTACCCATAATTATTAGATCAATTATAAGCATCAAGATTAATGGGTAATTAATTTAAACTTTAACCTTTATTTTGGAATTAATTTCATAAATATTCGACCACTTTGGTGATTAACGAATCTTACATATATGATTCCAAGTTATATTAAGAAACAATAAATTTTATTATTGCATACTACAACGTTCTAACAACAAAGAGTTGTTTCTTTAATATTTAAAATAACAAAGATTAAACTCTTATTATTTTAAATAGAATCAATTATAATAATATCAATATTTCAAATTTCGTTATTCAATAATTGTGAAATTTCTAACAAACATAATTAAAATTCAAAAGATCTGGAGAAACATTAATTTTAATGAAAAATCACTTGTTCCGAAAACCAGGCTTTGATACCACATGTAAGCATAAAACGAATTATATAAACTTAAACAATCTCATACATAAGCAATCCTATCCATAATCCTTTGTATTATTCAGGAACATTGAACTTAATGATTTTCACATCCACATAATAACAGTAATTCAATAAAGAATTACTTACCTGAATTCTCCATGGTTTTAACGGAAGCAAAAGCGTAATAGCAGAAGCACTGAATTGTTTGTCTCTCTTTACCTTACTTTCAGAATAAGTGTGATGGAGCTTATTCTTCTTTTGGCAGAGAGAGGATCCTTTTATAATGGGAATAGTCAGTTATGTTTTCACGTTCCATCAACGTGATTGGTGGATACAATCATTATCCTACTAGTAGTCAGTAATTGTGGATACAATCCTACTAGGAGTCAGTAATTATTCTACTAGGTAACTTTTCATATAGATTAAGAATTTAATTTATTCAATTATTATTAAATTAATAAATAAATTAATTATGTGGACCATAAAAATTTATGAATTTCTCAAATACGATAGGAAAAAAAGTTTGAAATTTCAAGCAGGATCACAATTATCCTCAAGCCAATGATATGGATGCCTTGGGAATATTTAAAGAAAGCCAATTTTCTTCCACCTGTCTTGCCTAACGCTATCATTTATGTTGCTCCTTGAATTTCTCTCTGCTTCTTCACCATCTTTGTTGCTCATTCAAATCTTTGTTTTGATTTCATTCCTTCAGCTTCTTCCAGTGATTTTAGGTAATAGCCAGGAGCTATTAGCTCTTTTAAATTTCTCAATATTTGTCATCAATCACTTTCCTCCGACTTTAGTTCATGTTATATTTCATGTTACCTGACTAAAATATATTGTTTACAGCTTCCACTATCTGGGGATGATTAAAAAAACAACACTAAGCTGTTGATGGTTGTCATTTACTATACATAAAGAGCATGTATTTTTCACTTCTTAACATCTGAAAAAATTTCAGTTGTTGTATCCCTCAAAAGGCAGGGATTGGAATATATGTAGATATATCTCTATTCGTGCATGGTTTGCTGGGAGCTAATAATATCATGTGGTTGCTACATGCGCACATCAGGGTGATTATTTAAGTCCCAATCTCCTACCAACTTAGGTTTACATAATAGTTTTCGCTTGATGTTTACACCAAATCATGTTTTAGTGACCTCGCTTATATATAAGGTTACATTAGGTGTGGTGGTGTTGTTTAACTGAAATCTCCTGAGAAATGAAGACAACAAGATGCTATTGGGAAGTCAATGTTGTTCTGATTTGCTTGCACAGAGAAAATCTTTGGAGACCATAGCTGGTCAAGTATGAATTTGCCCACAAAGCTATCGACGGATTTGCGCAATTGACACCAAGACCTTCAGTTTCTCAATCTGTCACAACTAATCCCAAATTCAATGCATAGGAGAAATTTTAATAATTCGGGCAGGCCCATTTTTGAATTGTTCGGTGTTTTGCAGTATAACTTTGGCCCAATACTTTACATTATATGATGAAATTAAAAAAAAACAACAAAAAAATAAAGATTAATTTAGTTTAAACAGTGGCCATGACGACAAAGATCAACAACAAATGACGCAAAAGACACTTCCAACTTTTATGTTATAATTAGATTTAAACAGAAAAACTCTGATGTAATTCTAATTGGGACATACAAAATCGACGATTATAAACTATAGCTAGATTATTATTATTGGGCCCAACCTAGCACGGGCTTCTGCATCTAGTATATTAAGACTAGAGGAGCATGACCCGTGTCAGCACGGGCCCAACATTAAGATATTTATTTATCTTTTCAATCTTGATATGTTTAAATAAAAAATTTTAATAAAAGGATTGCATATGTTTTCTAAGATTCATCTGGAATCTAGCATGAGTTCAACATATGTTATTTTAATATGTATTTAGATCATTTAAGTTGTTAACTATTGTAATTTATAATATTTTTTATGTAATTTTTAAATTAATATACGTTACTTTTCTAGTTCAAATTTTTGTGGCATTGATAGTCAATTATATTTTAAAAATAATTTAAGTTTTTAATTATTGTGATTTATAATACTTTTCTTCTATTCCAATTTTAGTGACACTAATATAATTTTAAGAGTCGACCAAATATTTTATATCTTATAAATTTTTTAAGTTGTTAATTATTGTGATTTCTAGTATTTTTCATGTAATTATTTTGAAATATGTAAGATATTAAATTGTTTTTAGATATTTTAAGTTGTTAACTATTGTAATTTATAATACTTTTTATGTAATTTTTGAATAATATATGCTACTCTCCTTGTCCAAAGTTTTGTGTCGACGATAGACAATTATTTTTTTTAAGTAATTTAAGTTTTTTATCATTGTGATTTATAATATTTTTCTATTTCAACTTATGTGGCACAATGCTTAAATGACCATAATAATTAATTAGGGGTGATATAGTAAAATGTAATTATTATTATTTATTATTTTTATTATGTGTATACATTTATCTCTTGTGTGTTTTTACTCTTTTGCTCTTTGAGTATATGTAGTAATTTTTATTTTTTTAAAAAAAATATCATAATTTTTTTTATTCATAGCATATAATATATATATATATATATAGCAAAATCGTGGATTCAATATTATTAATTTTTCAATACATAAGTGACTTATAATAATTAATTGCGGGTGATACATTAAAATCACGATTGAAGCAGGAGAAATCAGTCAATTTTTTTTTTTTAAAAATGTTAATTATTGTTATTTACAGTACTTTTTATTTCATTTTCAAATAATATATGTTGTTTTATATCTTCTTCTGTCCCGTCCCAATTTATGTGGCACTAATATAATTTTGATAGTCAATCAAATATTTTATGTTGACATATCATTTTTTTATTCTTATTTTTCTAATACATAAATGACTTATAATAAGGAGTGATATAGTAAAACCATCGTTCGAAAGACAAAAATTTAATTTAAAACATTAAGAGTTAATTTTGCATTTTATGTTTATTTTATTTTTATTAAATATTATTTATTTTTTTAATAACTAGATGAATCATAATAATTAATTAAGAGTGATTGATTATGTTATTACTATAAAAATTAATACAATTTTATCATATCCAGTAGTAATCATCGATAATTCACCGAAATAGTATATTAATTAAATATGGGATACTATATTTGCATATGCAAAATATGATATTATTAAATATTATTGGATAGTGCATTATATTTATCTTTCACAATAATAAAATTTTACTATATATTTTTCTTTATTTCTTTTTAACTTGATACATATTGACCCAACACAAATTCTAAGAAAATATTCATTAGAAATTTATTTTATTAAATTAAATTTATTAATTTTGTACTTTAAAAATTTAAAGTTAAGTTTAAATATTAGTATTTCGATATAAGAAAAAAATAATTTTAAAATTTAAATATACTAAAATAAATAAATAAAAAGATTAATTTTCTATATAAAAGTCAATTAAAATAATAAAATTGATTTACTTTAAATATTTAGTTGCAATTAATTAAGATAATTTTTATTTTGTCATGATTTATGGTGCACCGATAAAATTTTGAGAGTTGAATAAAACTTTTATCTATTTTTAAAAAAGTATTTTAACTTGTTAATTATTGTGATTTATAATAATTTTTACGTAATTATCAAATAATATATTTACTCCTTGTGTCCCAATTTATGTGGCTTCGATACAATTTTGAGAATCAACTAAAATTTTTATATATCTTTTAAATATTTTAAGAATTTTGTACTTTAAAAATTTAAAGTTAAGTTTAAATATTAGTATTTCTATATAAGAAAAAAATACTTTTAAAATTTAAATTTACTAAAATAAATAAATAAATAAATAGATTAATTTTCTATATAAAAGTCAATTAAAATAATAAAAATGATTTACTTTAAATATTTAGTTGCAATTAATTAAGATAATTTTTTATTTTGTCATGATTTATGGTGCACCGATAAAATTTTGAGAGTTGAATAGAACTTTTATCTATTTTTTAAAAAGCATTTTAACTTGTTAATTATTGTAATTTATAATAATTTTTACGTAATTATCAAATAATATATTTACTCCTTGTGTCCCAATTTATGTGGCTTCGGTATAATTTTGAGACTCAACTAAATTTTTTATATATCTTTTAAATATTTTAAGTTGTTAATTATTATGATTTGCAATACTTTTTCTTTTATCTCAATTTATGTGGCATTACTAAAATAATGAGAGTCAGTAACATTTCTATATGTCTTTTAAATATTTTAAGTTATTAATTATTGTGATTCGTGGTAATAAATTAGTTTTGAGCATGATAGTCAATTAAATAAATAAAAAAATTTACTTCCAGTATGTAGTTATAGTTAATTAATATAAATTAATATAATATATTAAATATTTAAACTATTATGATAAAATAATGAAATTATTATATATTGGGGCATGGTAAGTATTTAAATAGAAGTGAAGGGTTTTTTTGGTAATTGCATGAGAGGTGGTCGAAACCACCCTCTTCCATATAATAGAAAAATTTGTTATCAACAATAAATATTATTGCACTTTCATAAAAATAAACAACTTTAATGGAAGTCGTCGAAGTCAAAACACTTTAGATTTTGGAGAACTAAACGTAAAAGAATTCAGTCAGCGTCGCTGCTATATAATGTTGGAAAATCAGGCACACACAGTGGAATCAAATAGAGGATCTTTTGAATGTAATATAGACAACCGATATAAACACATCGTTCACACAAAGGATGCTTAAAATAATCAGGAATACCTCTTGAAGCATGAGCAGATATTTTGAAGCGAATTCGTTTCTACAGCGATCCCAAATTCACAGTCGAACTCTCTCAATACTTAGGCGGGCAAGTAGATTACTCAATTCATCTACTTTTCTAGGCCAAGGAAATTTGTATTTATAGAGATACTCTCCTATTTCAAGAAGGAAAGAACCCCCCCCCCCCCCCCCCCATTTCTACTTGAACAAGGATAGGTGGTGATTTCGGTCTCTACTTGAGCAAGGACAGGTGGTGATTTCTCCTATCTCATAAAAAATAGAATTTCGACTTCTAAGTATAATATGGGTATTGTAAGGACCACATAATTAATTACTAAGACTCCCTATTATGAAAATAATTCAAAATATCAATTTGAATTATTCTTACCATAATAAATTATAAATTATTTACTAAAAACTCATAATTGCACTCTATTTTTATTTCAAAATTCTCTATTAAACACTTATGTAATTCCCCATGTTAAGATTACAGATACTAATTAATAAATTAAATTAATGACGAATTTAATTTAATGATTAATTTCTTTAGAGCAATGCTTAACTTATTTCATATGTCGGATTCATAAATTCACCGTCCGGGTTTACACGTGAAAACTTATAAGCTTCTCTTAAAAGACGTACCATTAATCTCTATACCAAGACATGGATTATATCAACTAACTTATTATTCACCAGTATATATTATCATCATCCAATATATCAAGAATATTGACCCATCTCAGAATCTCACCTTTTAATAAATTAAAACGATAAATAATATATACAGATCATAATAGTTTTATCAGGATTGAGAATATAAGTACATTTAACAGTTTATAGAATATGTTTTTATCAGTCGGTCCAAAATAACTATCTCTACTCAGTCCTATTTAATACATTCACAAAATGTATTAGGACGAGAAGTTAAAACTATACCATTCTCGTAATCAAGATAAATTACATTTAATCTCGTGCTACAATCATTTTGATGGTTTGTCCAAATTTCCATTTATGATTGTAAACTTCAACTTTAACTTATAAGAACCGATGATTTAATCTTTTATGTATAAACTAAACGTTATACACCAAACCATCTACTATATAAGTTGAGAACACATATATGACAGAGACCAATTTAATGTAACAACTTATTGAATTGAATAAATAAATAATTATTTAATAAATAATACTACATCAAAATCGCATATTTTATAGTATATCCTAACATATAAAGCATCAGACAAAGTTATTCTTGGTAAATAGCAATCATTATCACGAACGACGTGCTTTGAGTAAATGATTAAACTGATCAACAAGAAAATTTGTCTTAGAGGAAGTTGTACGTAGTTAATTCTTGAATTGGTTAAGTTTGGGTTTTTTGATCTTTAATTGTAATCTATTTGCTTTTTGAAAGTTCTTTAATAGGTGATCATTAATATTGAAACTTATTTTATAAGCTTTCTAGGCCAGAATTTTATTCTTGAAAGAGATAACTCCAATTGAGTTGATTATAAAAGTTAAGATACTAGAATTTATAGGCCCTTTAATTATTGAATTGTAATTACCTAAAAATGCTTGTGAAGTTTTAAGATAAATCCTATAGTAGATCATAATGTTTTACTACCTTAGCAATGATTTTCTACTTAAAATTATTTGTGTACTTTATTTCTACACTTCACTTTCATTTTGTGTTTTAAAGTTATTGTCACTAAAGAAAATAGATTCTTTAACTTGTAATTGTGTTCTAAGTTATTGACACTTAAGAGAATAGATTCTCTAACTTGTAAAAATAGGGTAAGACACAATTCACCTTCCTCTTGTACCAAAGGTGGGTTGCTAAAATCAGTGGCGGACGCAAGATTTTGTTCAAGTGGGTTCAAGTTACAATGAATCATGACGATAAGTTGATAACTAATAATAATTATCATTTTTCTATTTCCATAATACCCTTAGAAAAATTATTTTGAGGTGATATTTTGTTCTAAAATATATGCTCTCCTAATACTTTTGAAAATATTGTTTTGAGGTGATGTTCAGTTTTAAAAAGAAAAGAGTAAATAAACAAAATAATATAATTTCCTAACAAATACTATATCATTAATCTAATTATAAAGTTGAAATTTTTCACATATCTTCAATATAAAATGTTAAATATTAATATTATAAATAATATTAAAAAAAATATAGCAATTTTGAAATTAAAATCATAAATAAAACAAGAAAATAACAAAGACACACTAACTTAAAAAAAAAAAAATCAGCTTATATATTATAAAATAATTTAAATAGGCATAATAACAAGTAAGTAAATATATTAACCTAGATTATTATCAACAATTTAAACCAATTTCAAATAATATATTAAAGAAAAGCAGAACTAATAATTCATTACTACTTCACTACAAGTTTCGATCCCCCGACCTTTTGCCTAATTGAACCCTCTTCTACCATTGAGCTACACCTTTTCACTGAACATAGTGGGTTCATTTTATTTACATATACATTTGTTCAGAAAATTAATACACGTAAAATGAAAAGAAATTCGACGAAGCGGGTTCAACTGAATCCGCTTGAACCAATGTGGGTTCGTCCCTGGCTAAAACAACATATATGGAGTAGGTTAATAGGTTTTAAAATGTTTGGTTAAGCTTATAAGCTGATCGAGCTATCCTATAAGCACCTTTTGATATATTTACGTACCTGTTAATGTTTAAAGTACTTATAAAAGCTAAAATCAATCGAAAATCATAAATTGACCATCCCCTATTTATGATTGTTCAGCTTATAACCACTTTCATTTAACTAAATATTTATTGTTGTAAAACCCTTCCCAAAATAAAATCTCAAACTTCCTCTTCACCCATATCCATTATTACTCCTTTCTTTATAAAGATAATTTAACTTTAGATTATTTTTATTTTTTTTCATAGACACCTTATAGACTATTATGCACCTACATACATAATGTACTCATATTGTATAAACACCCAATGCTCGTGCAAAATCAGTTCAATCTCCATTAGATAACTTTAAATTTCTCTCAATAGACCCACTTATTTAACCCTATTTTCAATAATAGTTGGATTACCTTAGAAATCTATTTTTTACCATTCAAGTCATTTGTTGTTAAACTAATACTTGAGTCGCCATTGTTGATTCGAAGATTGAGTCAGAAGCTTGAGCTTTTCTAAAAAAAAATTAAATAGCAATTTCAAGAACTTATTTTTGAATTGAATGTTGATCTTTGCCTATATATATTATTTGAGTTTAGACTATCTGATTAATATATGTGCGTGTGAGAGAGAGTTATACTTAAGTGCAATTCCCTCTATTAAATATCTAAGCATACACCATATATGTACGTACAATATATTCTTAATTATAGTCAAATATTTGTTCAAGAAAACAAAATAAGAAAAAAAGCATATGGAGTGGTGACAGGGTGTGCCATAAAATATGTAAAAATGGTGTCGAAAGGAACAAAGTGGAAATTCAACCTTTTGCTTACTTTATTAATTTATTTAGTGGTGTACCATTAGCCTTCTTATGTTAATTGTTTTGTAC
Organism: Capsicum pubescens; assembly: GCA_030864215.1. Classification (NCBI taxonomy): domain Eukaryota; kingdom Viridiplantae; phylum Streptophyta; class Magnoliopsida; order Solanales; family Solanaceae; genus Capsicum; species Capsicum pubescens. Next base: position 93,108,922 of record CM061538.1, on the reverse strand, counting down.
TTTTTCCTCTAAATAAAAATGCTAAAACAAGTCATCAATCGTGCTTTTTTTTTCTTTTTTGGTTCTTTATGAGGGGTCAGTTTATAAGTAAATCAAAAAAGGTAAAATAAAAAAGGGAAAAAATTTAGAGGATAAAATTTGTAGTCATTAAACTAATGATCCCAATATTTGTTTTATTATTCCACCTAATTCTTTAGGAGTACATTTAAATTGAGGTGGGGTTTTGTGTTCTTTCTAGTTGAGCAAATGATCATTACCACAATTTTTTTTTAATACTCATTAGTTATCTTGAATCATATAATTTAATCATAAAGATAAAAAATTAAAGTGGAAATACATATAATTGAACTATAGTATTTTCTATAAAAAGCATTTATCTAGCATTCATTTATTTGACGTAAAAATTATATGGTAGATAAATATTGATGTTTTGTTGCTTCATTCGGTGTTCGATATCTGTATTAGAGCTCGATTAATTTGGACTTCTGTCGTGTAAGAATAATTTGTTGATAAACTATTATGAAATGCCACTTATGAAACTTGTTTTTCGTATTTTCATTAAAAAAGTTTTTTCGTGATTTTTTTTTCTTAGGTAATTAACTTTGTATAAAAAAGCTAGTAATATGAAGACCCTCTGATGATTTTGGAAGATACACTTTTGTTCCAAGCTACTAGAGCCTTTTTGGTGATGGTATTAGTTCCTGTCCAAACATAACTTGTACAATAGGCTTCTATAATTTTCACCACCTTGCTGAGAAGAAGAAACATTTGAGACCAATAAGCTTGGGTACCAAACAAAACTGTCTGAACTAACTGCACCCTTCCTGGATAGGATAATTTTTTGACAGTCCAAAAAGTTATTCTTTGAATGATCTTAGTAATAAGAGGTTGCCATAAAAATGTCAGTTTCTTAGTAGACAATGAAACACCAAGATATTTAAATGACAATTCTCCACAAACACGTCCCAAAATGACAGGCATAACATCTTCTTAGTTTATTTATTTATTGTTGGTTAACATGTCTGCAGCTGTGCTCGTAAACCTTTGTTGAACATCAGTATTTGTTGTTTGAAAGCATCAAGTTTTCTTAAGGTTAGTACCTGCAAGTAAGGGTCGGAATATGCTTCTTTTGCTGCTTATCCTTCACAAATACAGAGAAATAATTAACATTAGAGTCCCCTAAGTTGATCCATGTCACTCTGAACTTCTGCCTTATCACATTCTATTCAATTAAGAACCATTTTTTCAGGTTCATTAGCACCTCTTTCTCCTGCTGAATCAGGCTATCAGTTGATGGATCAATTGAAGCTCAACTATACTTTTTCTCCACTTTCTGGCTAATTTATTTGATTTTTGTTCTACTAAACTGTTTGAGTGCAGGTCTTAGCTTATTCAAATTGTTCCACGCATGCTTCATTTTACCTCCTTGTGTCATCATAGGTTAGGTGTTGGTTAATAGGCAAGAAATCATTATAGCCTTTTGCACACATTAGAAAATCTCAAACACTCTTATCATTCTATATTAACCACATTCTACCATTTGCAGCAGAGTTGTAAATTACTAAGACACGACCAGTCAGGAGCAATATGACTTAGAACCTTCTGCATATTATGTGCATTTATCTTTGTTTCAACCAGTCCTGCAAGTTGTATATGTTTAGTCATTAGAATCTTCTTTAACTCCTTCTACTTGTGACATTTATTGATGCCCCTGACATACATTTCATATCATCCAGTTTATTGAGATGTAGAAGTCCCGCCTCCATCAGTGGGTATAGTGGTATAATTCTCAAGTTGTATACAGAGGCGGAGCCAACCCTCGGACGAACCCCCTTCGACGAAAAAATATACTATTTATAAATGATTAAAATTATTTTTTATGTGATTATAGTAGGTGTTGAACCCCCTTCGACTTAGTTTTCTTTGAATATTGAGCCCCTTTACTTAAAATTCTAGCTCCGCCTCTCCCCAAAAAATCATTATTGGTGTCAGATTAGTGCTAAAAAATCTTAAACTTTAAATTCAAAAACCATATGCTACATCTTCCCCTTCCCTTTAATTTTGATAACTTCAAGGCTTGGAGCTGAGATCTGTTGATTCATCTGCACTTCATGAGTTTTAGTCAGTTTCATCTACTCCACTACTTCATTATGTCCTATATTTATATTTGTACTAGTGACTGTCAGAGGTCCTTTATAGAACTACTTTTGTACTATTTTCTTCCTCCTCCTTTTAGGCTATTCATAAAGTTGATCATTCTGATTTCTAGAGCATGAGCTGAAGGATTATTTACTCTGATGGGAGGTCATACATGCCCTACTTAAAGGATTGATCAAAGTATTTAGGCTTTCATTCGAAGTGAACAACTTGTTTGTATGTTCTGCCAGTTGAATTCATTACAGTAACTTCTTGGTTCGGAATGCCTGTCGCAGCCATGGTCTCGACTCAGGTCGTGACTAGGGGTGGGCATGGTACGGTATATACCAAAATCGAAATTTTTTATACCGCGGTATGAATGTTATGGTATTTGGTAGGAGTTTTAAATTATTATGGTATTTGGTACGGTATTTGATATTTATGCAATAAATACCGAAATATTGTATACCGCACCAAAGTTTTTTAATAATATATAAAACTCATATATTATATTTAAGATTATTAAATATATTTATATATCATCTTGTAACGCCCCAAATCTGGTACCCGGAACGCTACATGGTGCTCATGACCCCGAAAGACCACAAGCTAACTCATGACTGATAGTTGTACCTGTATATTGCATAAAATACATTATAATGTGGAAACATGAACTGAAAGGCCATAAGGTTCAGTACTGAACATGATCTGAATGATATAACATCTGTGTGGGGTAATAGAATACCCAAAATAAAACTGAACATACTGAAGTCTGAAACATGATAGTCTAGAAATCCTCTAACTGACTGATCTTTCTGAGTAAGGAGTTGATAGGACATGTCCCCAACTAACTCCAACTAATAAACCGATTGATGAGATAATAGGGAAATAATCATGTCCTCGAAAGATGAGGACTCACTTCTAACTCTGTCTACGGATATCTGAAATCTACTGTTGCTCTGGAGCTCGTGTCTCTGAAACTATGTTATAAGACACCATAGCGCAAATGTGTCAGTACTTTGAATGTACTGCTATGCATGTGAGGTAGGCTGAATGCATGGGGTTCATATACATGAACAATAATAATAACTGACTAACTATCATGAGCGTAAGAATACATGCATGAGACATAACAACTGACACTAATACTGTGATAACATGATAACTGAATCTGAATATAACTGAAAACATGAGTGACTATATCTGACAGTCCTGAATCTGATAGAACTATCTGAGTTTCGTACTGTATCTGAGTTGACTGTATCTGACAGTCCTGAAATCTGAAAAACTATCTGAGTTCTATTACTGAGACTGATTGACTATATCTGACAGTCCTGATTCTGTAACATGAAACTGTGGGAAGTAGTTATCTAACCGACATGCCCCTGATACGCCATTATGGCTGAGTTGGGGTCCAATCTGTAACCCCAATTGGAAGGGTGTCAATATCGCGCCACCGATAAGGACAAGCTGTGGGCGACCCTCATTTGATAGTGTCCCCTATACGAGAACGGTGGGGTCCTTATCTAACAGTGTTTATCCACCTCATCAACCCTCATCGGACAGTGTTGATGTCTCAACCTATGCTGGCTACATAGTTCTGGAATACAAGGATGACTTCTAAGGATCACACCCTCATCTGATAGTGTGTGTCCCCATCCTTAGGTTCACTCGGTGCTAATTTCGACTCCCATCTGAATAGACACTGAACATGGTTTAACTGAACTAGACATGGGCTGAATTACTGAATTCCGTTGACTGGGAAAATACTACTGATATCTGACAACTGACTGAGTTCATGAGATCATGGAGATTTTCTGAGTCATAAGACTGTCTGAAGTCTAAGAATTCGTAGCTTGACTAAGAGTATCGTGAAAACATGACATGGCTCTGGGCACACAGCTTATATTTCGGGTACAAGTACCCCCAGGACTCGATAGAAGGAAACTGACAAAGCATGACTTGCTCGAATACATAATAATCACAATAATGCTTTTACTGAAGCATTTCATCAAACATGTGATAGGCATAAGCTTGTACAAAGATGGGGATTTCATGACAACATGCTAGTTAGGCATTTTTCCTTCATTTAGGCATTAAATCAAATATATTGTAGGCATAGTACATGTAAACATCATTGTACAACAAGTAAACATCATGGTCACATTCTAATTTCATCATTCAAGGGTTTAGTCATAGGTTTGCATGAATCTATATCTATAATAATTAAACCTACATAGAAATTATCACCCAACATGGAGTAGAATTCAATTTCTCATTTATCAACATGAACAAGAACAACCCAATCATGAAATCATAAAGAAAATCCATAACTTGAAGTTGGGAAAGGGATTCTTGGACTTCATGGACGAAAGGAGTCCATGAATGAACACTATGCATACCTTAGTTCGTGATTTCGTGAAGATTAACGGAGAAACTTTCTTGGAATTATATCTTCTATGAAAACCCTAGCTTGTTCTTGAGAGGTTTTTGAGAAAAGAGAGTGTATTTTGGGTGAAAAGTGGCTGAATCACGTGTTAAAGGTCTTAAATAGAGGTGGAAAGTTGACCCTTTTAACCCTGGACGCGTCATTTAATTTTTGTAAAATTTTCCCAAATTGGACCCCTAGCGCTACGCGGTATTATCGCACCGTGTCACTGAAATTTGACAATTGGGAAACTGAGGGATGGCACGACGCAGAGCCATCGCGTTGCCACTTCTTTTGTGACCTGGAACTTTGGCGCGACGCGGGGGAAATCGCGTTGAGACACTAGAAAATGGACAATTCTGAATTTGGGCCCTGGCGCAACGCGCCATAATTGCGGACCCCTACTGGAATTTTTCAAATTTCATTTCCTCTTTTGGCGTGGCGTGCCACTGACTAATATGACACTATTTTACGATGGAAACTTGAAATAGTTGTAACTTTAGACCCGGTTATCAAATTTGGGCGAATCTTATATCATTGGAAAGCTTATTTAATTTTCCACATGACAAAAAGTGAAAATCTTGAAAATTCCTCATGGAATAAACATCATTCAATTTAGAAGCTAATACTAGACATTCTTAAGATGAAATTAGCTACGAAAAAGTATGGGATGTTACAATATCTCCCCCTTGAGAACATTCGTCCTCGAATAAGACTGGCTGAGAGGGGCGAAAAGACAACTGGCGTACATACTGAATATAAATAACTGGAACATGATCTCATGACTGACATGACGGACAAGCTGAATATATAATACTAAACATGCATATCTGATGCATGTGTAACTGATTCATGAATGCATGACTGAGTATTCTGAAGAACTAAGTTTCTCACAATGAGAATGAATGTCTGATGCATAATTACATAAATGAAATGATACATTCGTACATGAATAAACATGCAATGGTACTTGATACCAAGTTTCTAATGGGAACATGAGCATGAAGCTACATACCAAGTTTGTGATGAACACTGCACATGAAACTGAGTAAGCTTAAGGAGAACTGTTACCTTGAGCTTGATCTGAGTTGGCGAAGAAGAGGTGAGGGTACTTGGTACGCATTTCTGCCTCTATTTCCCAAGTAGCTCCCTCGACGAACTGATTTTGCCAAAGAACCTTAACTAGATGGACTTCTTTGTTCCTCAATCTACGAGTCTGATAGTCTAAGATTTTGACTGGAATCTCTTCATAAGAGAGAGTGTTCTGAACATCAATGCTCTGAATAGGGACTACAACTGATGGGTCACCTATACACTTCTTGAGCAAAGAGACATGAAAGACTGAATGAACTGAGGCTAGATCTGAAGGTAATTCGAGCTCATAAGATACCTTGCCGAATTGATTGAGAATCTTGAAGGGACCGACATATCGGGGACAGATTTTCCCTTTCTTGCCGAACTGCTTCACTCCCTTCATAGGAGAGATCTTTAGATAGACATAGTCACTAATCTCAAACTCGAGATCTTTTCTACGAACATCTCTATAAGACTTCTGTAGTCTCTGAGCAGCCCGGAGTCTTTCTCTAATCAACTGAACTTTTTTTAAGGCGTCGAATACCAAGTCAGGACTTATGACTGAGGCCTCACTAACTTTGAACCAACCAATTGGAGACCTATATCTCCTACCATAGAGTACTTCGAATGGAACCATATGAACACTGGAATGATAGTTTTTGTTGTATGCAAACTCAATCAAAGGTAAGTGGTCATCCCAACTTTCCTTGAAATCGATTGCACACGCCCTTAGCATATCTTCTAACATCTGAATAGTCCTTTTTGCTTGACCATCTGTCTGAGGATGAAAGGCTGTATTACGATGAACTTGGGTACCAAGATCCTTTTGGAATGTTTTCCAAAAATAAAAGGTGAATTGGGTACCTCTGTCTGAGATAATAGTTAGCGGAACACCGTACAATCTGACCAACTCCCTGATGTAGAGTTTGGCATAATCCTTGGATGAATAAGAGGTATGAACTGGAAGAAAATGAGCTGATTTGGTCATTCTGTCTACCATGACCCAGACTGAATCATGTTGATGACGAGTTCGAGGCAAACCCATCACGAAGTCCATGTTCACAACTTCCCACTTCCAAGTAGGAATACTGAACTCCTACATGGACCCACTAGGCTTCTGATGATCTATCTTAACCTGCTGACATGTAGAGCACTTAGCCATAAACTCTGCAATGTCTCTCTTCATCCCACTCCACCAATAGATTTCTCGCAAGTCGCGGTACATCTTTGTGTCCTTTGGATGAATAGAGTAGCGCGCACCATGCGTTTCTGCAAAAAATTACTGGCTTAAGTCATCTACACCTGGAACACAGAGACAAACCTGACAACGTAAAACACCATCTCCCCCTTGAATAAAACCTCTACTTTCTGATCCTAAACTACTCTTTCAACTTGACAAGGTTGGGATCTCTATCTTGCTTTTCTTTCACCTGGGAAACTAAAGATGATTCTGAACTACTCTGAACCCATATATCACCCTCTTCTGTATCGACTAAGCGAACACCTAGTATGGAAAGCTGATGATGCACTTTCTAAGCTAACTTCTTCTTACTGTCCTCAACATGAGAAACACTACCCATGGATATTCTACTGAGAGCGTCGGCCACTACGTTGGCCTTGCCCGGATGATAAAGGACACTCATGTCATAATCTTTCAAGAGATCTAACCACCTTCTCTGACGAAGATTGAGATCATTCTGATAAAAGACATACTGAAGAATTTTATGATCAATGAACACATCTACATGAACACCGTATAGATTATGCCTCTAAATCTTCAAGGCAAAGACTACGACTGCTAACTCAAGATCATAAGTAGGATAATTCCTCTCATGGGGTTTAAGTTGTCTGGAGGTGTAGGCTATGACCTTACCATGCTGCATGAGGACACAACCCAAACCTACTCTTGATGCATCACAATACACTACGAAACCATCTGGACCATCTGGAAGAGCTAATACTGGAGTTGAGGTAGTCGAGTCTTCAACTCCTGAAAACTCTTCTCGCAAGGATCTGACCACTGAAACTTGACTTTCTTCTGAGTCAATATAGACATAGAGGATGCAATAGAATAAAATCCCTCAACAAACCATCGGTAATATCCAGCCAAACCCAAGAAACTCCTGATATCTGATGGAGAGACAGGTCTGGGCCAGTTTTTTACTGCTTCGGTCTTTTGAGGATCAACTCTAATGCCATCACCATAAATGATATGACTAATGAATTCTACTGACCTTAGCCAAAATTTACATTTACTGAATTTGGCGAATAGTTGATGATCTCTGAGAGTCTGAAGTACTGTTCTGCGATGGCATGCATGATCACGCTCACTGCGGGAATAAACCAAGATATCATCTATGAAGACTATAACGAACATGTCCAAGTACTGCTTGAACACACGGTTCATCAAGTCCATAAAACTGTTGGGGCATTGGTAAGACCAAAGGACATAACTAAGAATTCAAAATGACCATACCGAGTACGAAAAACTATTTTTGAAATGTCACATTCTCTAACTCTGAGCTGATGATAGCCAGATCTGAGGTCTATCTTAGAGAAATAACTGGCACCCTGAAGTTGGTCAAACAAGTCATCGATTCTGGGAAGAGGATACTTGTTCTTGACCGTGACCTTATTAAGTTGACGGTAGTCTACACACATCCTAAGAGAACCATCTTTCTTGCGTATGAATAATACTAGAGCGCTCCACAGGGAAACGTTGGGCCTAATGAATCCCTTATCTAAGAGATCCTTTAATTGCTCTTTCAGTTCTCTGAGTTCTGCTGGTGCCATTCTGTATGTCAGAATAGAGATAGGCTGAGTATCCGGAAGAAGATCAATACCAAAGTCAATTTCCCTTTCGGGAGGAATTCCTGAAAGATCTTCGGGAAAGACATCTGAATATTCATTCACGACTGGGACTGAATCAAGACTGGGATTTTCAGAACTAGTATCCTTAACTCGAACAAGATGATAGACACATCCTTTAGATATCATTTTTCATGCCCGAAGGTAGGAAACAAGCTGACCTCTGAACGCTGAAGTACTACCCTTCCACTCAAGGATGGGTTTATTCGGAAATTGAAACTGGACTATTTTGTTTTTACAGTCGATTGTAGCATAGCAGGAATGAAGCCAATCCATGCTGAGAATGATATCAAAATCAGTCATCTCTAATTTGACTAAATCTACTGAAGTGACTTTCTGAAATATCATAACTGGGCAGTTCTTGTATACCCGCCAGACTATGATGGTTTTACCCACTGGGGTAGAGACTGAAAAGGGCTCTGCTAGAATTTTGGGACTGATTCCGAAATCGCCTGCTATATAGGGTGTAACAAAAGACAAAGAAGCTCCTGGATCTAGCAAAGCGTAAACATGCACATGAAAGATTTGTAACATACTAGTAACTACATTGGGAGAATTTTTCTGATTCTGTCAGGACTGAAGAGCATAAAGATGATTTGGACGTTGCCCACTAGTAGCACTGGTGGTGGCACCCTACTGATTCGGGCGACCGGACTGAGCTGAGGAGTGGAGATGACTCTGATAACCTGACTGAGGGCAGTCTCTGACTCTGTGGCCTAGCTTGCCACAATCGAAACAGACATCGCTACCAGCTCTGCAAGCACCCTTGTGAATCTTACTACAAGTTTGACAAAGGGGATTAGTTTGGGCATTGCTAACACTAACCTGAGACTTAGAGCCTGGCGCTATATCTCTGTTACCCTCCCTGAACTTAGAAACAGGAGCACTGGCTGAAGAAAGGGATGGAACTAATGACTTAGGATGAAACTGGGAACGATTTCCTCCTTTTGATTTAGGCTGAGCGAAGTTAAAACTACCTGTCTTCGCTCTCTTATTCTGCTTCTCCCTCTGCTTAATATTCTGCTCCTCTATCTGTTGAGCATGGGTCATGAGACTGGCTAAAGTCATGTCACTATTCAGCATGGTAGATCTGCACTCATTTACCACGCTATCATTTACCCCTGAAGTGAACTTACTCATCTTGGCTCTGCTATCTGTAACCACATGAGGGGTATATCTGGATAATTGAGTAAACTTAAGAGAATATTCTTTCACCGTCATATTGCCCTGCCTTAGGTTGATGAATTCTAGCACCTTAGCCTCTCTAAGCTCTTGGGGAAAGAATCTGTCTAAGAATGCAGTGACAAACTCCTCCCATTCTGTAGGACCTGTATCATCTGACCTCTCTGACTTCTACTATTTAAACCAAGTATGAGCCACATCATGCAACTAATATGCAGCTAGCTCAGCACTCTCAATAGTAGTAAACCACATGATGTTTTTCACCTTCTGAACCTGGTCAATGAATTATTGAGGGTTCTCATGTACCTTAGACCCGAGGAAGGATGGAGGATTCATTCGAGTGAAGTCCCGAATCCTAGCTGCGGCTGAGTTGGACACTGGGTTGGCTGAAATGACTGTTGGCCATTTATTTTGAGTGGTAACTGAATGAGCAAGAGTAGTGAATGCGGCCCTGAACTCCTCATGAGAAATATGATCAACGAAAGGATCTTCGGGCTGAGGGGCTGACTGATTTTCATTTCTTGTTTTAGGAAGCATGTTCTGTAGAAGAAAGGGAAAAATTGATTAGACTGAGAGATTGACTTGATATTATGCTCATTGACACGACATGAATACTTAAAGAGGGGAAACTGTTCCTAAAATTTCTTATAGCCTCTTACACATAAATGTAGCGCGCAACACACCCATGTACAAGACTCTACTAGATGCGGCTTTCAGACTTCCTATGACTCTATTAAACCTTAGGCTCTGATACCAAGTTTGTAACGCCCCAAATCTGGTACCCAAAACACTACACAGTGCTCATGACCCCGAAGGACCACAAGCTAACCCATGACTGATATTTGTACCTGTATACTGCATAAAATACTTTATAATGCAGAAACATGAACTGAAAGGCCATAAGGTTCAATACTGAACATGATCTGAATGATATAACATCTGTATGGGGTAATAGAATACCCAAAACAAAACTGAACATACTGAAGTCTGAAACATGATAGTCTAGAAAGCCTCTAACTGACTGAACTGTCTGAGTAAGGAGTTGATGGGACATATCCCCAACTAACTCCAACTAATAAACTGTTTAATGAGATAATAGGGAAATAACCATGTCCTCAAAAGATGAGGACTCACTTCTAACCCTGTCTGCGGATATCTGGAATCTACTGTTGCTCTGGAGCTCGTGTCTCTGAACCTATGTTATAAGACACCATAGCGCAAATGTGTCAGTACTTTAAATATACTGCTATGCATGTGAGGTAGGCTGAATGCATGGGGTTCATATACATGAACAATAATAATAACTGACTAACTATCATGAGCGTAAAAATACATGCATGAGACATAACAACTGACACTAATACTATGATAACACGATTACTGAATCTGAATATAACTAAAAACATGAGTGACTGTATCTGACAGTCCTGAATCTGATAGAACTATCTGAATTCCGTACTGTATCTGAGTTGACTGTATCTGACAGTCCTGAAATTTGAAAAACTATCTGAGTTCTATTACTGAGACTGATTGACTATATCTGACAGTCTTGATTCTGTAACATGAAACTGTGGGAAGTAGTTATCTAACCAACATGCCCTTGATACGCTATTATGGCTGAGTTGGGGTTCGATCTGTATCCCCAATTGGAAGGGTGCCAATATCGCGCCACCGATAAGGACAAGCTGTGGGCGACCCTCATTTTATAGTGTCCCCTATACGAGAACGGTGGGGTCCTTATCTGACAGTGTTTATCCACCTCATCAACCCTCATCGGACAGTGTTGATGTCTCAACCTATGTTGTCTATATAGTTCTAGAACGCAAGGATGACTTCTAAGGATCACACCCTCATCAGATAGTGTGTGTTCCCATCCTTGGGTTCACTCGATGCTAATTTCTACTCCCATCTGAATAGACACGGAAGATGGTTTAACTAAACTAGACATGGGCTGAATTACTAAATTTCGTTGACTGACGAAATACTACTGATATCTGACAACTGACTGAGTTCATGAGATCATGGAGATTTCCTGAGTCATAAGACTATCTAAAGTCTAAGTATTAATAGCTTGACTGAGAATATCATGAAAAAATGACATGGCTCTGGGCACATAAATAATATTTCGGGTACAAGTACCCCCAGGACTCGATAGAAGGAAACTGACAAAGCATGACTTGCTCAAATACATAATAATCACCATAATGCTTTTACTGAAGCATTTCATCAAACATGTGATAGACATAAGCTTGTACATACATGGGGATTTCATGACAACATGCTAGTTAGGCACTTTTCCTTCATTTAGGCATTAGATCAAACATATTGTAGGAATGGTACATGTAAACATCATTATACAATAATTAAATATCATGTTCACATTATAATTTCATCATTCAAGGGTTTAGTCATAGGTTTGCATGAATCTATATCTATAATAATTAAACCTACATAGAAATTATCACCCAACATGAACAAGAACAACCCAATCATGAAATCATAAAGAAAATCCATAACTTGAAGTTGGAAAAGGGATTCTTGGATGAAAGGAGTCCATGAATGAACACTATGCATACCTTAGTTCGTGATTTCGTAAAGATTAACGGAGAAACTTTTTTGGAATTGGATCTTCTTTGAAAACCTTAGCTTGTTCCTGGGAGATTTTTGAGAGAAGAGAGTGTATTTTGGGTGAAAAATATCTGAATCACGTGTTAAAGGGCTTAAATAGGGGTGGGAAGTTGACCCTTTTAACCCTGGACACGTCATTTAATTTCAGTAAAATTTTCCCGAATTGGACCCCTGGCGCGACGCAGCGCTATCGCGCCGTGTCACTGAAATTTGACAATTGGAAAACTGAGGGATGGCGCGACGCGGAGCCTTCGCGTTGCCACGTCCTTTGTGACCTGGAACTTTGGTGCGACGCAGGGGAAATCGCGCTGAGACACTGGAAAATGGACAATTCTGAATTCGGGCCCTGGTGCGACTCGCCATAATCGCAGACCCCTACTGGAATTTTCCAAATGCCATTTTCTCTTTTGGCGTGGTGCACCACTGACTAATACGATACTGTTTTGCGACGGAAACTTGAAATAGTCGTAACTCCTGATCTGGTTATCGAATTTGGATGAATCTTATATCGTTGGAAAGCTTATTGAATTTCCCACATGACAAAAAGTGAAAATCTTTAAAATTCCTCATGGAATAACCATCATTAAATTTAGAATATAATACTAGACATTCCTAAGATAAAATTAGTAAGGAAAAAGTACGGGGTATTACACATCCATTAGCCAATTGAACATAAAAGTAACTTTTATTCAGAAATAATTTTTTTGAGAAGCTTATTATTTAGGAGTACTATGTTTAAGTTTAGGTAATGTTATTTAGAGTTTGCATCTTGGACTACTCAATCATTATTGAAATATTCTTTTTGTGTTATTAATTAACAAATAATAGTTGTTAGTCTGATATGTTTGAGACGTTTTTAAAGTTTAAAGTTAAAATTTTTTATTTAAATATATGTAAGTCGAAATCAAATAAAGTATGGTTACCGAATTACCATACCGTAAAATACCAAAACCGAACTTAAAAATACTGAACCATGCCGAATTAATTTGGTATTGTAATGGTATTTTTCTTTTAAATACCGAAACCCGAAGTTACCGTACCGAAGTTTACAATATCGTATTGTACCATACCACGCCCACCCCTAGTCATGATAGAATGGTATCAGAGCCGCTCATGTGTCAGCACTATCGATGTGGGCCAAAGTTCATACTAAGTGTAGGCAAATCCCAGTAAGGTGGGGCAAACCTCAGTCTTGAGTGTAGGCAAATCCCATTCGGTGGGGAAAACCTCAGCGAGGACACTGAATCCATAAGAGGGGTGTATGTAACACCCTAACTTAGGATATGGAGTCCTACATCGGCAAAACACAGGAGGGATGTTGGGTATATGAGTAAGCAAGCCTTACTCCCTAGTGATACGTTTTAAAGCTGTGAGGCCTGGGCCCAAAGCGGATAATATCACTAGTGGGTTGGGCCATTATAGGGGTCTCTCGGGCCTTCGTGGTTTGGGATGCCCGTCGCGTCTAGGGCCTCAAATCGGGTCGTGACAACACTCACCTATCACATAAGCTATCATAACGCATCTTCATTTTATATTCTCTTTATCAACCTCTTTTTTATCTAGTTGAACTATAGTTTCATTATCCACAATTATAGGAGGGATGTAATTAAGGTTCATATCATAAGAAAAAAGTCAACTTTACTTGAACAAATCCACCCATGAATCCTCTAGTACCTTTGAATCTGCTGAACTATCTTTATCAAGTGCATCGTTTAATTAATTTTGTAACAACTTCCCTGGAAGTGAAAGAATCTCAATTGTTGTTTCGACTGAAACCTAATCCATTATTTTCATAGATACATTAGCAATTGAACATGCGACACCAAAGCTCTGAACATTACCTCTTGCTGCAATAACAGTCTTCACGCTAGCATCTATTTTAGCTCTTTACAGCTCAGCTGGGTGCGTACTATTCTATTGGATCTGCAAAAATTCTATGTTGAGCCTCTTCATTCTTGCCTTGTATATGTATGGTTCTAGCTACAAGCCCTAATTCGACAATCAAATTGCTTGTCGAAGCAATGAATTGATGATCGTCCAAAATGACTGATTGATTCGTTTTGATTCACTCTGTATACTCAATGTGCCATCAAAAATTGCAGTTATCATTGGCTTAACTTTACCTCGGCCCTTTCCTAGTCCTCTTCCCATGGAGAATTACACAGAGGCATATGATAGACTATCGTGCGCTGAGAGAATTTCTTTATCTTTAAGAAATTTATTTTTTCTGAAGAATATATTTTTGGTTTGGTGGTATTTTATAGCTTCGGATCTATCGTACTATTAGTCTATTCATGTAGTGTTTGACTTTTTCTATCTGTTGTTTTATTTAGATGGTTGTACAAAAAATTAGAGGTAGGAGATTACAATATGGGGAATCGAACCCTCACCAACAAGGTGGAAGTTCAAGTAACTAACAAACTAAGCTACTAAGATTCCCCTAGATGGTTGTACCTTATTATTTATGTTACTGTTCTGCCTTACTTTCTTATTAATTATCTTATTTTTTTCTTTCTTTTCATTAATACTTTGATTTGCTTAATTTGAACTGAAATGTTATCGTAAATAGTTGTTCTACCTCCAAAAGTAAATGTAAGATTTGCGTAAACTATATCCTCTAGACCCCACTTTAGGAGTTTCACTGAGTATATTGTTGGAATAATATTGTATTTTATTTATTGGACCGGATTGATTCACCTATTTCATTATTCATTTGACGCAGGCTCAATATTATTCGATGATAGACTACATGGCCTGAGCCTGATTTAATGATGATAATTTCATCCAACTTCAGCAGATCATTGTACATATTATTTTACGCACATATTATTTTATTTCTTTTGTACACCCTAGGTAAATCTTTTGTTTCCTATCTTGTTTTGAAGTCTTTTGTTTTCTACCTTATTTAGAAAATTATCCCTTCGTTTCCTACCTTATTTAGAAGTGTATCTCCTTAGTTATTTGTATCTTATTTAGGAGTCTTTATTTTGATTTCTTTACTTGTATATATAGGATATTGAACAAAACAATTAATCATTCAAGAAAATAAAAAAAAAAAAATCTTTTGTCTTTCTTTTCCATAATTATTTTCGTTCAATTCTTACATGGTATCAGGGCAAGGTTGATTCCAACCATCTTGTTTCAAATTTTAATCTTCGTTTCTTATTCACCTCGCATTCATTTTAATCTTTCATCATGACCAACACTGCTCAGCACTCTTATGAAACAACAGAGACAACACAGGTCGATGGTG
This sequence comes from Capsicum pubescens, assembly GCA_030864215.1. NCBI lineage: Eukaryota > Viridiplantae > Streptophyta > Magnoliopsida > Solanales > Solanaceae > Capsicum > Capsicum pubescens. The sequence goes on along the minus strand of CM061538.1, from coordinate 93,093,353 downwards.
TTGTTCCAACTGCTGAATCTCCTGTAATTAAAATAGCTAATCAAAGTCATTCTTACTATCTCTATCCCTCGGATTACCCAGGGATGAATCTCGTTTTCACTATTTTTTATGACAAAGGTTATAGAGGTTGAAGAAGGTCAATAATAATAGCTCTTTCAGCCAAGAACAAATTTGGATTTGCTGATGGATCGTTGGCTGCTCCTTTTCCAGATTTTACTATGCACAGTTCTTGAAACAGGTGTAACGATATGGTCCTGTATGGATACTAAATTCCCTCTCGAAGAAAATTGCTGAGAGAGTGCTATATTCCAGCACTCTAAAGGATCTATGGAAGGATCTTGAAGAAATATTTGGTCAGACAAGTGGAGCCAAGTTATTTCAACTTCAAAAACAGTTAAGTGAAATCACTCTGGTAAACACAAATATTTCAACTTATTTCACTAAACTGAAAAGCTTATGGGATGAATTAGATGCCTTCAATACATTTTTTTTTGTCCATGTATCTATGAGTGTGGTGCTAAGGAAAAATGACGAAAGACACACTAAGATGAAAGATTGTTGTATTTCTTGATGGGATTGAATGATGCTTTCATAGGTGTGAGAAGCAATATGCTGATGTCTTCTCCCTTGGCTTCTATTGGGCAGACTTATTCACTCATAATTCAGGACGAAAAAAAAGGAAAATTCATGTTCCAACAGTATACCCTGCTGATTCATTATCCTTTTTGCCTTTAATCAACCTGAATGGAGAAAATTTAATAATTATAAAACACAGAAGTCTGATTTTAATTCTAAGAAAAATGATTTAATTTGTAGTTACTGTAAGAAAACAGGTCATACAGTGGACAAATGCTACAGAATTCATGAATTTTCTGCTGATTTTAAGTTCATAAAGTAGGAAAAATATCAAAAAAATGCTCAAGCCTACCACAATTTTGACACTGCTAAGAAACAGGTAGGTAATAATGGTCCAATCATCAGGTCCTTGGCGCAGGAAAATGCGAGACAACTGTTGGAGCTTCTTCAGTAAATCAAAACTGCAAAACACGATAGAAATACTCTTGAAGATTCTGCCAGCATGAGTTTTGCAGGTAAAACTAAGTTTTTCAATTCTTATACATACATAGTTAACATTGATAGTAATTCTTAGATATTAGATAGCAGAGCTACACAACATATGACTCATAATAAATTAATTTTGACAAATCTCAAAGCTTTACCTAAAGCTCTCTTGGTGAATCTCCCTAATTCATATAAAGTCAGAGTAACCCATTCAGGAACAGTCTATGCACTACTAAATCTAGTTTTACACGATGTTTTATATATATATTCTCTTTTAAATTCAATTTCTTGTCTATACAAAAATTGTGTAAACAACTCAATAATTATGTATTATTTACTCTTAGTTCTTGTTTCATGTTTCAGGATCCTTCTCTAAGGAGTCCACTAAAAATTGATGGAGAAAAGAGAGGGCTCTACATACTCAAATCAAGTCAGTCAGATCTTCTTTCAAATGTCCTAGTCAAGAAAATCACAAGTCCTAGTTTAGGTTTCAATTCAGTTTCTAGCAATAGGTTGTTCAATTTTAATTCCGTAACTAGTTTATATTTTTCTTTGTGTGATTCTAAAATAAAAGATAAATTGTGGCATTATAGACTAGGGATAGGCCTTTGAGTAATATGAAAAATGTTCCTTTTCATTCCATTTCTTCTTGTCAGAATTTTGATACTTATTGTGTGATTTGTCCAATGATAAGATAATCTAAACTATCTTTTTCTATTAGTAACATCTCAACAAAAAGGTATTTTTGAGTTGATACATATTGATACTTGGGGACCATATAAAGAACCAACACATGATGGGAATAAATATTTTCCTACCATTGTGGATGATTTTAGTAGAGGAACGTGGACTTTTTCGTTAAGTAATATGTAAAATGCTTTCATAATCCGCAAATCTTTCTTAACTATGGTCGAAAGACAATTTCAAATCAAGGTCAAAATAGTAAGATCTGACAGTGCTCTTGAGTTAGAAAGTGGAACAACTCAGTCAGAATATTTTATTTTTAAAGGAGTTCAACACCAAACTTCATGTGTATCTACTCCACAACAAAATAATGTGGTAGAAAAAAAAATATAGACATTTGCTAGAAACATCTAGGGCCCTTTTGTTTTAGTCACATCTGCCCATTCAATATTAGGGTGAATGTCTCTTGGCTGCAACCAATCTAATCAATAAATTTTCTTCAAAAATTCTTAACAATAAAACACTCTTTGAGGTACTTTTTAAGACCACACCTAACTATTCTAATCTCAAATATTTTGTTTGTTTATGGTTTGTCTCCACTTTATCTTCTCAAAGGTCTAAATTGACACCAAGGGTCACTGCATGTGTCTTTTTAGGATATCCACATGGAAAGAAAGGTTACAAAGTATTATTTGTTGATACTAAGAAAATCATTGTTTCTAGAGATGTTGTGTTTCATGAATATGTCTTTCCTTTTGCTTCTTCTAAATCTAATGATCCTTATTTTTCGGTCTTTATATCAATCCTAACTTTTGACTCTGATGATAATACTTACACTAATCAAAACATCCCATCTCCCTCATCTACCACTTTGCCTTCTGCACCCACTAATGTAGACCAAGTTCAACCTTCTGTTTCTTCTACTGTCATGTATCAGGTACAATCTCTTGCTCCTCCTACTATCATGGATCAGGTATATCCTCTTGTTCCTTCCACAAATAATATTTCCTTACTTAGGAGATCAACTCGAGAACACAAGATTCATAGTCATCTAAAAGACTATATTTGTAATTTTGTGCACCTAGCTAATGTGAGTTCTTCTTGTTTCTCATCTCCTATCTTGCAGTCTCTCTTTTTGTCACAAATCTATCTTTCAACAATCAACATATGCTGAATTTTTTGTTTAATTTTCAAGAACCTGCAAATTATAATCAAGCTATGTTGCATAAGGATTGGAAAGAAGCTATGAACAAAGAACTTCAGGCCCTTAAATAGAATAATACTTGGGACGTGGTTCAAATACCTCCCAAAAAAAGGCTTTGCCTTGTAAGTGGGTTTACAAAGTCAAATAACATAGTAATGACAGCATTGAAAGGTTAAAATCTAGATTAGTAATCAGAGAAGACATATAAAGGGAAGGTATTGATTTTAATGAGATTTTTTCTTCTGTTGTCAAAATAACTACTATTCGGTGTCTCCAGGGAATTTATCAATTAGATGTTAATTATGCATTTTTACATAGAGATATCCATGAGAAAGTCTACATGAAGTTCCCTAATGGGACTGTTCCACCATTCCCATCTCATGTTTGCAAGCTTAAGAAGTCTATCCATGGACTTCGTTAGGTCTTTAGGCATTCATATTCAAAGCTCATGGTTGCCCTTAATTTTAAAGGGTTCACTCATTCTCTTAATAATTATTCACTCATTCTCTTAATAATTATTTTTTATTTGTGAAGAAATTTAATTCATCTATTTTAATAGTGGCAGTATATGTCGATGGCATTGTTTTTACAGGCAATGACAATGCAGAATTACACGTATTGAAGTTATTTCTACATGAGAAATTTAGAATAAAGAATTTGGGAGATTTACACTTTTTCTTGGGCATGGAGGTGTTGAGGGAACCTCATGGCATCATCCTTTCACAACGAAAGTTCACAGTTGATCTCCAAAAGGAATTTAATGTCACACATATGTCACATATTTTATCTCCTCTTGATCCTACAGTAAAGCTAAGTTTAAATGATGGAGATGCTATTTGGAATTCCACTGTGTATAGACATCTCCTTGGTAAGTTGAATTATATTACTCATACAAGGTCGGATCTTGCCTTCACTGTTCAACATCTTAGCCAATTCATGTAAGATCCTCTTCCACCTTATCTCACCGTCGCATTACGTGTTCTTCGTTACTTGTCCAAAGAACCAGGTTTGGGAATTTTTCTCAATTCCTCTTCTTCTTTTGAGTTACTTGCCTTTTGTGATTCGGGTCGGGGAACATGTTCAAATTCAAGAAAATCCGTTAGTGGATTTTATATATCACTTGGGGGATTTCCCATCTCTTGGAAGTCAAAGAAGCAAACATCTATTTCTCTTAGCTCCGTCGAGGTTGAGTATCATTCTAATAGGCGCGTGGTTGCTGAAATCACATGGTTGGTTCGTCTCTTCCAAGATATCTCCATTCCAAGATCACTACCTGTGCCTCTTCATTTGGATAGTCAGTTAGCAATACACATTGCTAAGAATCCCGTGTTTCATGAAAGAACAAAGTATGTTGAGATTGATTGTCATTTCGTTCGTCAAAAGTTTTTAAATTGTCTTATTTCACTTTCATTTGTTCCATCTTCCTCCCAATTAGCTGATCTATTCACAAAATCACTCACTGGTCCTCTTCATCACAATGTTTTGGGCAAGTTGGGTGTTCGTTCATCCCTTCCAACTTGAGGAGGGTGTTGAAATAATATTGTATTTTGCTTATCACCCGTTTCTTTCACCTGCTACATTATTCGTCTGCTGCAACCTCAACATTATTCGATGATGGACTACATGGCTTGGGTCTGGTTTAATGATGATGATTTCGTCCAACTTCAGTAGATCATTGTACATATTATTTTATGCACATATTATTTCCTACCTTATTTAGAAGTCTTTTGTTTTCTACCTTATTTAGAAGATTATCCCCTTAGTATCCTACTTTATTTAAAAGTGTATCCCCTTAGTTATTTTGTATCTTATTTAGGAGTCTCCATTTTGATTTCTTTACTTGTATATATAGGATATTGTACAAAGCAATTATTCAAGAAAATGAAAAAGAAAATTTTCCCCAATTCATTTTGTCTTTCTTTTCCATAATTATTTTCGTTCAATTCTTGCACATATTGTTATTGTTGTTGTTTACTTTTATAAATTTTTCACCAATCTAACATCAAAAATTTAAAAAAATAATCTCCAATTTGAAAACTATATTCAAGCTTCGTGGCTAGTCTATGCTCTTTCAACTTATCAAATTTAGAGAATTAACTATCTTAATGGCTAAAACAAAAAGAACTCAACCAAGACCCTTTCAGTAGCGATGAACATAAAGCCTCATTTCTTAACAATAAGTCCATATTTCCCTGCCTACCCAACACACCCCAAGTTTAAAAGCATTATTAAATTAATCAACAAAAACAAACTTTATCATAGTATATTTTAAAATGTTATTTATATCATGAAATACTTATAGTAATTGACAACACAACTAACTTTTTTGGTTCTATATTTGTCGCTTGTCATTAGAGGCATATTCCTTTGATTTGTTCCATAGTATTTTTCAATAATTTTTTTTTATCAGAAATACCCTACCAAGAAATATCAAGGATATTCTTCTGAAGTTTTTTCAATAATTTCTCAAAATATTTTTCTTTTTTTTTTTGGAGGGATATTCTTCTGAAGTTTTTTCAATAATTTCTCAAAATATTTTTCTTTTTTTTTTTGGAGAGGGGGGGGGGGGGGGGGTAGGGGGGTTAAACTGAAAATTATATTAGTTCTGAACAAAATGACAGTTATGAGAGCATTGCTCCTAATTTGTTCGTTAGATGTATTCAACACATAACCTATTATTATTACAGTCCAAATGTATTTATTAAATAAGCATTGTTCCTAAAATATTTATTTAAGCTGTATTACTGACTATCAAATTTTTAAGATTTAAATTCATACACTAATGTTATAATTATTTATGCAGTGAATAATAACATAGAAATTACTATACTATGAATAATATATATAAATTATTTCATAAAAATTACTTAATTTAGAGCATTTTAATTTAGAGATACTATTTCATTTTTCTCATCTCATGTACCAAAAATAGATACCATTTCATTTTACTTATCTATTTTAGTAAATTAAGAGAATTTCTTTTCCTATACTAGCATTAGTATTAAATAACTATGAAAGTAATAGTAGTTAAATTTAGAGTTTTAAAATATCATTAATATAATTAGTTTAAGAAAATATACATCTATTAAAGTTTGTCTTAAAGAATGTGTTATGTCAACATGGCCAAGTAATAGCAAAAGAGGAAGAAGTACAACAACAACATACTTAGTGAAATTTCACAAAGTGAAGTGTAGGAATGTAAAGTGTACGTAGACCTTAGCTATATATCTTGGAGGTAGAACGGTTGTTTTCGAAAGACACTCGACTCACGTGAAGCAAATCAAATAGTAATGAAAAGGAAGAAATAAAATGAGAATAAAGAAAAATATGATAACGAATAGGAAAGCAAGACGGAACCATAACATAAACAACAAGGTAGGGGTGTGCAAAAACTGAACCGACCAATAAACCGAACCGATAAAAATGTTATTGGTTTAGTGTTGTTGGGTTATTGGGTTAATGATTTTTTAATGGTTTTATAAATTTTTTTACAGAAAGTAGCATACTTAAGACTATAATTACAATAAATAGCAACACTTTTGTAAAATTACAGTTTATAGCAAGAGTAACAATATTTTACTCATTAACTAGGAAAGTGCATGTTTTACTCTCACTATTTTACATTTTTTTTATTTTCACTCCACTATTTCACCTCCCCCAAATATAGTCATATCTTTTATCCCTATTTTTTCATCTTATTTTTTTTATTATTATTATTATTTTTTAATTTTCACTTTATTTTCTATCTTCTATTTCTCTTTTTTTTCATTTCTTTTTTTTTTTAATTTTTATTTTCTTTTTTCATATTTGAAGATAATTATCTCCATGATCTTCAAGATTTCAAAATAAAACATCATTACTGTCTTTCACTCTCTTATATCTCTACCTTTTTTTTCTTGTTAGTTTTTTTAATCTTATTTTTTATCATTTTATTTTATTTTTATTTTTTCTTTCCACTTTATTTTCTCTCTTCTATTTCTCTTTTTTTCCTTTTTCATTTTTTTTTCTTTCTCGTATCCTTTTTTTTTTTCTATTTTCGTTTTCTTCTTCTTTTTTCTATTTTATTTTGTTTCTCTTTTTCTTTTATTTTACACTTCTATTTCTCTTTCTTCCTTTTTTTTCTTTTTCACTTCTCTTTTTTTCGTTTTTTTCTTTTTATATTTTTGTTTTTTTCCATTTTTTTACTCTTCTATCTCTAACTTTTATTTTGAAAATACAAATATGTATATCACATACACATATTCAAAAAACATACAAAATACATAGTCATATAGATCTGGATATATATTTACAGTACAAAACATACATATGTATTTACGAAATACATATCATATTCATATTAAACTGTAACAAATATATCTATACTATATGTCTTCATATGTATTTACGGAATACAAAGGTGACTCATATAAATTATGAATATACATATGGATCAGGTATGTATTCTGTAAATACATATGCAGAGCTATATGTATTTTATATGATGTTGGATTCGTCTTTGAACTGTACATATTATGTCATTTTAGAGGGTAATATATGTACTTATTTGTTTTCTTTTACGTTTTAAGATATGTATCATGTATTTTTTTATTACCTATATGTATATGTATAAATTGTCATTTTTTTATAAAAATTTTGTGTCCAATATGTTTATATATACATGTGAGTCAGATATGTATTTTTGTAAATACATATGCAGATATATATATATATGTATGTTTTTTTACCGTAAATACATATGCAAATCTGTATGTCTATTTATTTTATATATTTTTTGAATATGTATATATGATATAGATATTTGTCTTTTAAAAATAAAAGATAGAGATAGAAGATTAAAAAAAAAATAGTAAAAAACAAAAACGAAAAATAATAATTCAAAAAAAAAAGTGAAAAAGGAAAAAAAAAAAAGAGAAATAGAAACTAGAAATAGAAGTGTAAAAACAAAAGCGAAATTTAAAAAAAAAAAAGAAGAAGAAGAAGAAGAAGAAAACGAAAAAAAATATGAGAAAGGGAAAAAAAAAACAAAAAATAAATAAATAAATAAATAAATAAATAAGGAAAAAGGGAAAAAAAAAAAAGTAGAAGAGAGAAAATAAAGTGGAAAGAAAAAAATGAAAAAGAAAAAGAAATTAAAATAAAATAAAAGATTAAAAAAATGAAAAACTAACAAGAAAAAATAGTTTGAGATATAAGAGAATGATATTTTGAAATTTTGAAGATCATAGTAATAATAATCTTCATGATTGAGTTTGATTTGGAAAAGGAATCTACTAATATAAATAAGAGTAATTTATGAAAATTTAATTAGATGGAATAATTATTCCTTATTCAACTCAACTAATTTGAGTAAAACAAGGACAGTAAATATTGTTGTATATGTATTTGTATAACAACAGTTTACTTAAATACAAAATACAATTTGCTATTTTTCGTAATTATGAAACTGTTGCTATAAAAGTTACAATTAAGGCTCTATAGTTGCTATTTCTAAAAATTTTCTCAAAAATTATTGGGTTATTGGTTCGGTTTCAGTTTTTCTTATTGGGTTATTAGGTAAATCGATAACCCAATAAAAATATACTAAATTAATATGTTACGCACAAATTAACAAACATATTATTTCAATTATACAAACTCTTAATTCCTCTTGACAAACATTTAGTTCAAGCTTGAAGATTCTTGTAAATTATAACATCATGTAAGATTTTGGTTGCAACTAAGATTCGGTTTCTTTTCATGTTAGTTACTACTTTTTCTATTTTATGAGTATTTTCTTATCGATTAAATCAAAAACCGAACCGTTAAGGACTAAAAATCGATAAACTGAAAATCTATAAAAAATAGCTTATTGGTTTGGTTAGTGGTTTAGCATATTTAAAAACTGAAAGCCGTTAAATCGAATCAATACTACATAAAATCGAACCAAACCGACCGATACACACCCCTACAATAAGGTGCGACCAACTAAACATAGTAAACGAGCCATGACAACATATATCACAAATTAAAGACTACATAGATAAGTTAATACTATGACATAATGACAGACATATTGCTCTAGACTTCCAAAAAACTAAAGACTACAAAAATACTTTTATGCCAAGTCAATGTCGTCAACGTCCGACTAGCTACTAACCTTTTATCCTTATTCGCAACCTCTATACCCTCCAATCTTAGGTCATGTCCTCAGTAAACCGAAGATTCGTCATATCCTGTCTAATCAATTGTCCCTAATACTTTCTCAGCTTACATCTACCTATCTTTGTCCCGCTATATCCAACCTCTATCGCTTCCTTACTAGAGCACATGCACATCTCCTATTCACATGCCAAACTATTTTTATCTCCCTTCCATCATCTTGTCCACCATATGGCCACTTTTATTTTGTCCTGGATATCCTAATTTCTAATCTTATCACTTCTAGTATACCAACATATTCATTTCAATATCCTCATTTCCGCCGATTGTATCTTCTGAACGTGAATCTTGACTGGCCAAACTCTGTCACATACAACAAAATTGGTCTAACCACCAATCTACAGAACTTACATTTAAGTTTTGGTGGTACCTTTTTATCATACAAGATTCCAGACACAAGCCTCTATTTCATCCAAGCCACACCGATACGATGTGCGGCATTATTATTAATCTTATTGTTTCCTTAAATAAAAAATCCAAGATACTGATATCCTTCACTCTTGCAGACAACTTGTGTATCACTTCTACGCCCGTCTCATGCGTCACATCAATAAATTTACACTCAAAATACTTTGTCCTGATCCTATTCAACTTAAACACTTTAAACTCCAAAGCCTATCTCCACACCTCCAACCTATTGTTAATTCTGCCGCGAGTCTACTCAATCAAAATAATGTCATAAGCAAATAACATACACTAAAGCACCTCATCCTGAATATGATATGTCAATTCATCCATCATCAAGGTAAATTAAAATGGGCTAAGCGTTGATCCTTGGTTCAACCTCATTTTGATTGAAACGTGCTCCGAGTCTCCTCCCATTATTCTCACCCCTATCTTGTCTCCATCATATATATTCTTTATCGCTCTAATGTAAGTTACTGATACACATTTAGACTCCAATCATCTCCAAAAAAATCTCTTTGGGATTTTGTCGTAGGCCTTCTCGAGGTCAATGACACCATATGCAAGTTACTTTCACTTTTTCCCTCTATTTCTCGACCAGTCTTCTATAGTTGAACGCTCCGACGTGAAAGTTGAAACTAAGCCTACCCCATCCATTATTAGGATAATAAAACCACATCTTTCAACATTAATAATAAGGACCATTATTGTGTTAATTAATTAATGGATGTTGCACTCCACACATGCTTTTCAAGAGTTTGAGAAATGTGACAACTGTTTTTTCAGATCAGCCTCTTCAAGAACAAACCAGAAAAAACAAAGACAAACGTACTACTGATTTTATAGCAGTAGTAAAAATCAGGCTTTCCACTTTCTTTTTTCTTCTTCTTTTTTGACTTTGCACCTAAAAAGGTCCTTACATTCCCCTTTTTTCAAGTACTTAAAAGGCTATTTTTGATTCCAATCTTACCAACTATTTGATAAAGACTCAATTTTTATATCATTTCTTGGGTACCCAAAAAGCCATTTTGATTCCAATCTCAACATTATTGGATAACGACTCAATTTTTGCTGTTAAATCCTCATTTCTTGAGTACCCAAAAGGCCATTTTGGTTTATAAAGACACAATTTTTGCTGTTTGAATGTCATTTTTGAGTATCCATAAGGCCATTTTTTATTGCAATCTCACCATTATTTGATAAAGACCCAATTTTTGTGGTTTAAATTCACATTTCCTGAGTACCTTTTGGTTTCAATCTTACCAATATTGTATAAAGAATCAATTTTTACAGTTTAATTGTCATTTCTTGAGTACCCAAAAGGCCATTTTTGATTCAAATCTTACCAATATTGGATAAAGACTCAATCTTTGCTGTTTAAATGTCATTTCTTGAGTACCTAAATGGCTATTGGTCTAAATCCTTACCTTCTTTGATAAAGAAGTAATATTTCTGTGTAAATTTTTTGTCGGTATGCCAATTTATCTGCAAATGGGGTAGCAGAAGATCCAAAAATGTGCAGTAATTGATTGAATTCTTGTTGAACAAAAATTAGTGCAATGGAGTCAAGAATGGATCAGTATGAGATCATGGAACAGATTGGTCGTGGAGCATTTGGTGCAGCAATTCTAGTACATCATAAGCAGGAGAGAAAGAAGTAAAGAGCATAGTATTTTTTTCCCTATCTGAATTTGAACTTGTTTTGAATTTCTCTTTAGAGTGATTTGGTTTTGTAAAAAAATTGTTTATGGGTTTTATGGAATTGATAGGTATGTGTTAAAGAAGATTCGTTTGGCTAGACAGACAGAGAGATGTAGGAGATCTGCTCATCAAGAGGTACATTTTTGTTCCTTTTAATTGGTTAATAAGGATTTTACCTTTACCTCTTATCTCTATGAGTTAGGGTTAGGTATGCGTACACTCTATTCTTCCAGTTCCCACTTGTGGGATCACACTGGTATGATGTTGTTGTTGTAAGGATTTTGCCCTTGTCTATTAGATACGAGGTAGGGGTGAGGCATGCATACATTTCCCAGGCCCCACATGTGGGATTACACTGGATATGTTGTTGCAAGGATTTTACCTTCTGTCTATCAGAAAAGAGGTTGGGGTAAGTTGTGCGTATACTTTACCCTCCTCGGTCCCCATTTGTGGGATTATACTGGGTGTGCTGTCTGTTGTAATAAGGATTTTACCTTTCGTCCTTTTGTTTCTATTTGAATTTACTAAATAAGGAGTCAGAGGGGTTACTTACTCAAAGAAGGAAAGATTCTTTTAGCTTAATCTGTTGGGTGTAATGTCCTTCTTTCCCAAATTTTTAAATGTGCATATGATTAGCTATTTTTGAGTTTGACTTCCACTTCTGTGTTTTTTCCTTTGATTTCATTCTAAGTTTGTTCTGTTGTAGTATGCTTTTTCATGTGTTCTTTAGTATTTTGTGTTAGTTTTAACTACCGTTGTGTCATTTTATCAAACTGTTTCGTAATGCTTTTGCTTAAGCAGAGGGTCCATCGGAAACACTATGCTTCCCGGACCCCACTTGTGGGATTTGACTGACTATTCATTGAATGTTTAAGGGGGTTATTTGAGAACCATAGAATCTCTAGATGTCCCAGATTCTGATTTTCTTCAAATCTTCTCTTGCTATGACAGCCCGTGAATTGTAACTGATATCAGTTTATAGAGATTCTAGATTGGAAATTCATCTTGTTCTTGGAAATATAAGGGGAACTTCACGAAGAATACTTTGCTCTAATCCATATCAAGATTCTGAAATCTTTTCAAGATACATTACATGTTTGTCAATTGCATGAATATTTTTTTATCTGATAGTGACTTCATTTTGCGTCTTAGTGTTTGGGGAAGTATGGCTTTTCTCTGAGCATGATGCTAGTTGCACAAAATGAATCGATACTTGAGATTTTTTCATGAACATTATCCAAATTTTGTTGTGCAGATGGCGTTAATTGCACGGATTCAACACCCATTTATTGTTGAGTTCAAGGAAGCATGGGTAGAGAAGGTGAAAGGCGTGAAGTTTTGGCCACTGTGGACTTACTCTTCTCTGTGCTGATTGTAACTATTTTGCTCTTTGTGTTAATCGTAATGCAGGGTTGCTATGTTTGCATTGTTACTGGCTACTGCGAAGGTGGCGATATGTAAGTTTCTTAAACAACTGAAGTCATGTTGATATAATTTTCTATTATTATTGCTTTAACTGCTAATCAAGGGTTAAGTTTTTGTTTCCGCCTTTAATGAAACATTTTTTGATAGGGCTGAACTGATGAAGAAAGCAAATGGACAATATTTTCCAGAAGAGGTATGTTGATAGATTATTAGGCTTATTATTAGATTGAGACATGTTTGTTCTATTTTTAGATTGTAGATCATGGGCATGGCCAAAAGGGTTTATAGCAATTAGAAATTAGTCAACTTACAAGTCGAATTGTTCACTTCTTAGGTGGTACTCTATGATTTATCTATAAACTTCAATTACTCGTTATTTTTGTTTGTTGACCATTCAAGTAAATGTTTGCAGAAACTTCTGAAGTGGTTCACTCAACTACTGCTGGCGGTAGAATATCTGCATTCAAATTATGTGCTGCACCGTGACCTTAAAGTATGTAATTTAATATTTGTTAATATGTTTGTGTTTACTGTTCTCTCTTAATTTTCTAAGGTAATTTTACGATTGTTCTGGCAGTGCTCAAATATCTTTCTAACCAAGGAACAAGATGTTCGCCTTGGTAAGTTCATGCAGGTGTTTTTCACTGAAATTGAGATGAATGCGATTCTTATTTTGACAATACTTTTTGTTGCAGGGGATTTTGGGCTTGCCAAAACATTGAAGGCAGATGACTTGGCTTCTTCTGTATGTGTCTGATACATACGACCTTTTAAATTACTGTCTAATTTTGATGTACTGTCCTATGAAGTGCAAAAACTTGCACTAACCTGGTATGGAAATTATCGGAGTTTCTGATAGGGATGCTCACTTTAGTTTGCACTTGTAGCAAAGTACAGTAATCTGATGGGGTGACATTCTCAATTGTTTATAATATGACATTGAAGGTTGAATAGATATTTAGGTGATAGCTACTTTTAGCTAATTATTTTCAGAATAAATATTAGTTAGTTAGTGATCTAAAATAAAAACAGGCGCAAACATAAGCATTGACATATTATATATAATTATATATATGTTGTTGCTCCACACTTGGTGGGAATATACTGGGTATGTTATTGTTGCTAACCTACAGACACGATACTACACCAACTTTTGGTTTGTCTTGACTCAAGTCTTGTCCATATCTTGGAAGCTTAAAATTCCAATTTGACTTTTCAGATCCCGAAAAGGGAATTTGGTACTTGCTTTAGGGTACATTCAGGAGTGGTTCCGGTGATAATGCAATATTAAAAATATTAGGACATTGTCAGTATTTTTTGGAGGAAGATATGAGCTTGACGATGAATAGGACATTGTCAGTGGTGTAGTCCTGGAATATGTTGCTCGGGCTCTCCAAAATTGTTGCTACACCCGTTCGGATTCTCCAAATGCATTACTTTTGAAGTATCCAATGCGCACCCATCTGACATTTTTGAAGAGTCCGAGCAACATTGCGTGCAAATGCCTAAAAAAGATTTGGAAGTTTGTTTTAAACATTTTTGCACTGAAAAGAGAAAGCAAACGAAGGATGCAGAGTCGACCCCCACCCCAAGTTCAAATAAAGGATAAAACATGAAAAGAAAAATGAAATTCATTTACAAGAAGTAGTCATGCAATACCTGATCAAAATGAAGTAGTAATAGCATAACTAAGCATGAAAGAGACTATTTAGGATGCTGATATCGTCTCATTAAATATTCCAGGTAGTTGGAACGCCCAATTACATGTGCCCGGAACTTCTCGCGGATATTCCTTATGGTTTCAAGTCAGATATTTGGTCCCTAGGTATGCAGCTTTCTTTATCTTGTATTCTCCATCAAAGTGGTGCATTAACATCAAGCAATGCTATTTGACAATGGTGTCACATTGAAGTACCACATGCACATTTATTTGCAATTTTGTGGGAAGATACCGACATCTATATGTCATCTGACGTTATGAGCAATCATTTCTTCACCAGGCTGCTGCATGTATGAAATGGCTGCTTATCGACCTGCATTTAAAGCATTTGTAAGATTTTCTTCTCGTCTCTATTTCTTCTATTATTATGGCAAATCCTGGGGTCTTTAATTAGAAAGAAATTGAGCTAACCCATTTGTTAGTTGGATAATTTCACACGTGGACCACAAATACTAGTGGGACTGCATGTTTTAGAGACGGGAAAACACTCGCAATATGGTGCATTTTTCTTATTGAAGCAAATAAGTGGAAATCACGTCCATGCACTTTTCCTTGTATCTGTCTTCCTTTTAAGTTTTGATTGGACTGAAAGTGGCATTTTATCACAATTCAGGACATGGCGGGGTTGATAAGCAAGATTAACAGATCATCTATTGGGCCTCTTCCATCTTGTTATTCTCCATCCTTGTAAGTCTGGCATTTGTTCGTATCACTGCAAGCATAATTTATGTTTTGGCTAAGATTTTGTTATTCTTGATCCTTATTATTGTAAGTCAAGAGAATCATTTAAAATATTTGCAAATCTGAAATAATTAAACAAAAGTGCCCTCTAAGCTGTCAGAGAGTGGATACTGTTATTTATTTACTTATTTTAGGTTTGCAATACTCTCTTGGGTAGTTTTGGTTATTTTCCTGTGGATACCCGCCGTCTAGTCATGGCTCGAGAGACAATTATCTTGTTATATTGTTTTTGCTTCATCCTATTTCTCATTTACCGTTAATGGTCTGCAGTATTCTCTCTTCTTTTTCCTACGATTTTTTTTTACGATTGGTTTATGATGGTATCAAATTTAATCACTATGGCCTATATAGTCCTAATATATAGAAAAAAGTTATAAAAATAAAATAAAATAAATAACTATGATACAGAGAAATATCAGATTGTGTATACTTTTTCAATCATCAAGTTTTTGGTGGAGTCTTTCTACAGCCTTTCACCTTTAATTCAATTTTTCACAGTGTTCTTGTTTTGATTTTCTCCTATTACACTTGGGACAGAATGTAAGTTTAGTATATTCTCTAGGATGATGTTCTTTAGTCCCAATAGTGAATGTATTCAATCCAAATGTATTCGTCCAATTAGCGTCTACTTTGGAAACAGCCTCTCTACCCCTACCTTAACGTCAGCGTGCGTCCTAACCTCCCCAGACCCCACTTGTCTGATTACACTGGGTATGTTTTTGTTGTCGTGTCTACTTCAGTTACTTCAGTTATCGTGGCAGTGAATTTCCAAAACTTCTGACTTTTCGTCTCTTAATTTGAAGAGGCCGAAGCATGTTAAGTCCTTGTCCCCTTCCAGTTTGGATGACGGTAAATTGTGGAGTTTCTGTTTACCATGTTCCATGTTTCAATTGAAAGTCAAATCAAACTCCTTGTTGGCTTTTTGAGTTTTGACTTCGTGCTATTACTTCTTCTTTTATTGGATTTTTGTAGCAAAAGCTAGCAATCTGATTTAATTTCAGTTGGTGGTTGATTATTCATAAACATATAATAACCCATATAAAAGTAATTATTGGATAAAAAGCTTATGTGTGACACTACGTCAATCCACAGATGATCTTCTTAAGCAGTTGTTTCAATTATCAATTATCTCAGTCCCAGTCTTGATATTCATACGCTTTTCTTCTGTTATATATTGTTTTTCACAGGAAAACACTTATTAAAGGCATGCTAAGAAAGAATCCTGAGCATCGTCCTAGTGTAAGCTTACCAAGACTTGTTCTCACTCTACTTTTGTGCCAGATTAATAACTCAGTCATTTGACAACAACCTTTCCAGGCTTCCGAGATCCTGAAGCACCCATATTTGCGTCCATATCTTGAGCAATACCGACCATCCTTTATTACTCATGTTGCAAGCTATCCCGAAAAACCTCTCAGTACTGGCCGCGACTCAAGAAAGCATATGGCAGAAAGCCAAAGTAGTACCAGTTCTTGTAGTGATAAAGATAGTTTGAAGTCAAAGGAGAAAAACATCCAAAGCAGGGATTATAGGGGCACTGATGTAGATGTTGCATTTGTTGATGATGATATTGACTTTAGGCAACTTCATTCCTTTGACGAAAATCATGAAGATGATACCTTTCCTGAAGACACAGATGACTTTGAATCTAAGAACATTATTGATGACGAGAGGAAATGTGATGCAGGAGCTAAGCGACCTAGAGCAATAAAAAATATTATGTTGGCTGTGAAAGAAGAAAAAATGAGAGAGCATAGTTCCCCAATGAGAGGCAACCGAGCGAAGGTTGGTGCACAGAAAGCTAACATTGAATCATTACCAAAGGTCCCAAAACCAAGTTCAGTTGCTCCTTCTAAACCCAATGCAGAGATTCCATCTCCCGGATCAACAAAGGCTTCAAGGAATCACGGAATGCATGCTTTGAAGCATCAGGTAAATTAGCTATCTAAACATCTTATCTCCAGTAGTATTTTCATATTGGTTTGTATGTGTAATTTTTAGTGCGACTTTCCTTGCAGTTGCCTGTCATAGAGTCCAGTCCCAGGACTAAACCTAGACATGAGGGTATCCCCTCGTCTGGTCCTTCAAAGCATGTTGCTGAAGATGGATTTCCTGCAAAGCCAAGATTGCGAACACCTCCTAACTTTACTAGACGACCATCATTCCCCAGAAGGATGAAGCAAGTGGAGCATGATGCCTCAAATACTCCTAACAGTAATGTTAAGTCTGGTCACAGTGACAATTCTCCATGTCTTGAAAGGGTTCCTGATTCTACTCCTGATGGCTGCCATACACATGCTACAAAGAATTGTGTACAACATTCTCGAAGAGTTTCATTTGGAGCTTCAAAAGAAACACAAGCAGAAAGTAGCATTTCTGCTTCTTCTTCTGTATCAATTCAAGGATTTGAACTTTGTGACGATGCGACAACTCCTTTTATAAATTTGACAGAGCAGATGTTCCAAGGTCATGAAAGAGCTACTGAGACTGAAACCACAAGATCAAGGCCCTCCTGGTCAACCACTAACTCGTCTCACTCGGAGATTGCTTTTAGTATAGAGGAAACCCATGATAATAAGAATTCTGAGCCAAGCTCCATCAGAAAGTATGACGAGCAGCACATTGTGGATGTTGGTGCTTGCAATGAGAAATCAAATTCAACTGTGGCCACTGGCAGTGCCTTCCCTTGCTCCAAGGAAATGGCGGTCTTTGAAGATCAGTCTACAGCTCGCAGACTTGATGTTATGACTGATCATTTGCCTCCATCAGACCCCACTTCAACATCATCCGGGGACGATAAGTTTATGGTGAAGTTATCCTCAACAACAGAAATTGCCTCTCCCACTGCTCCTCCCTCTTCATTTAGCCAAACTAGTCTGCCACACTCAGACATCACTTCAAAACCCGATGATGATGACAAGTTTATTACAATGGAGCTCTTGTGCACTCCCACTGAAAGTACTACTCCTTCACTCCCTACTTTGTCACCTGCTCTAAATAATCTATTGTCAGAGAAGGGAATTGCTCCAAAAACAGCTCCGTCTCAGCTTACACCAGCTTCTGATGACGTCATACATGTCATACGACATAGTAGTTTCCGAGTGGGTAGTGAGCAGCCTGTGATGGACACAGTGGAGAGAAATGTTGACGTTGGGAAATTGATAAATGTGGTAAGGGATGAAGTTGTTAATGACAGTGTAGGTGCTGTGGGGGCTCCAAGTGCTGCTACTTCTCCTGGACCAGTGATTCTTAAATCCAATATCCTTGATGGTGTCCATAATAAGAAGATTGATGTAAGAAACCACAGCAGTCCTACTTCTTCAGTACAACGATTAGGTTCTCCAGAACCGGCTGCAGAGGAGGAAAGGACAATAAAGGAAACGTTGGATGTCAAGTCTTTTAGACAGAGAGCTGATGCACTTGAAGGTCTACTAGAATTATCTGCTGACTTGCTGGAGCAAGACAGATTAGAAGAGCTTGCTGTTGTTCTAAAACCATTCGGAAAGAACAAGGTCTCACCGAGGGAGACAGCTATCTGGTTGGCCAAGAGTATGAAAGGAATGATGCTTGAAGATTCTGCACGAAATTCATGATCCACTATGCAGATTTGTATATGCAAGTACTTGTTTTATAGTGTTGCTCACTCACTTGTTCATCTTTTTCATTGTTTTTCGTCGTTCAACTTCCTATTGAATTCAGGAAGAGAAGCAGTTAAAAGAGGTGCTTAACTTCCTATTTCACATTAGTGTGTATGTAATTCATTTACTTTAGTAATTGTAAATAGATGAATAGAAACTTGAATAAATCTTTGATCTGCAAATGTAAGGATATTTTGATATTTGATGCTGTACACAATTACATCTCTTGAGAAATGCCATAATTCCTTCCCAACTTCCATTACCTATAATCAAATATTGGTACTAACAAATTATACCATGTTTTGTACAGAAAAAAATAACTTTGGAGTCTTGATTTTGTGAAATCAACAAATCCAAGGTTGATTTATGATAAATACTTGCACTCAATGTTTAAATATCATATTACCATACTTGCGCGGATGATATTAAAGTAATATTTAATTATCATTTCATGTTGAAATGTTTTTCTTGAACATATTAAATCATATTATCTTAAAAAAATTATCATATTATTTCTGCGCGGATGATATTAGAGTAATATTTTTAATTATCATTTCATATTGAAATGTTTTTCTTAAACATATTATCTTAGAAAAATTATCATATTGTTTCTTAATAAAAATATGAAGAAGAAAAATTCTACTCCCCACCCATCCCTACCCCACCTCCACTTCTACCTCCATCTCTACCCCAACCACACGCCTCCACCTCCCACCCCCAATCCCCCTCCCCACATCTAATCAAATCTATACGAAAAATAATCATACAATTGTAACATAATTTTCTATGTTTCATAATTTTTTTATATTATTCATATTTTAAATCTATTAGATATTTCCTTCTGCACCTCTAACCAAATTTTATATGATTAAAAATAATATGTAATGATAAAAAAGTTTTATTTCTTGTTTTTCTTGATTGTATTGTTTACAATTTAAATATTTGAAATTGTCAAAATATTTAAATTTTTATTCTATTGTTCCTTCCTCTCTCCCATTTAAAATTTATAAATAATATTATGTGTATAATCTAATTACTTTATTATATTTTCAAAATTAATTCAAATTTCCTCTCCCCCTCCGGTGATAAGAAGGACATTTTTCTCAAAAAGTACAACTCTTCTCTCATATTTTTCAAATTTTTGAAATGTCACTTTCTTAAAAATTAATATAATATTTTTATTCTTTTTTCTTATACATTACATTTCCATAATGATATTTGTACTTGTATCTCATTTAGTATTTCATATATTAGGCAAATAATGTTACATTCTATTTGAAGAAGTGAAATATAATCGTTACTTGTGTATTTAACTATTTTCCTTTTCGTGAAATTTTTTTCTTCTCTAATATTTTAAATCGTTTTTATTCATTTAGTATTTTACGTTATACATAATAGAAACAATGTCAAATTCACAATTAATTTGTTATTTTTAGTTCATCTTTATTTTAATTTCAAATAATGAATTTTGAATTAACTTTGAGAATAAAATGAAGTAATTAGATAATACGCTTCAGAAATTTTAAACAGAATAGATGTGAATAAAGAGACAAAAACTTAAAAATTAAAAAATCAATATCAATGATTTAATTTCTTTTAATTATGAACAACATAACAAGAAAAATATGAGCTATATTTTTTTTTATAATTACGTGATTATTTTTATTCGTATAAATTTGGTTAAGAATAGACATTTGAGAAAGTGATATTGAAGAAACTCGATAAAATGATCCTTAAAGGAGAAGGATTATTTTTCTGTATTTTGATTAGATAAACTACACATATTATAAACACTATTCATAATTCTTCATTTATGATTAGATAAAATATTTCAATTTTCAATTAGCAAGAAGAATTGGATAAATCATTTCAATTTTCAATTAGCAAGAAGACGTTAGCATGTGAATTTATCATGCTCAAAAGTAGATTGAGCGCACAACTACCGTAAATTAGCTTAATAAAAATCAATGATATGGGTCAACATATATAATTTAGCTCGATATTATATGAAGCATTAATAAAACATCATATTCCCTACACAAATCTCACTATTTTTTTCTTCTTCTTAAATTTTATTTTTAATTTTTGTTGGGGGATTTTTTAAATATGTATATTAAATAGCTCAATAATAAATCATCCATCAGAAAGAAAAATAGCTCAATAATCAAACATTCATCAGAAAGAAGTTATTGAATGTCATTATTTAAGTTCTTGATTTTTCTCCACACCCCTCACTTTTTTTGCAGATCTAAGCATGTTGGCCTGTATCATAGAATAATGCATTTGTTAATGTCAACAGTTAACAATAAAGTATAATATATACATAGTATTAATTAAAAATATATCAATATATTTTGAGAAAATAAGAAAATAATTAATTAACCTAATCTTCGGCGAGTTCAACAACAAAGTTATTAACAATAACCAAAGACAATTCCTTGACAACAAGAAATATTGGGACAAATATAAAAAATTCTAATTGCTCTTATTTTTTATTATTTCTATTTTTATTATTTTTAAGAATTTCTATGAAATCTCACTTTTTCTTGAAGATTTTTGCCACATATCCTCCTGACATGACTTGGGCATCAATTTGTATGCCTTTTTTTTAAATTCAAAAGATTTTCGTTAAAATTCTTGAATGTTGAATGATATAAAGGGGTTACTAGTATCTAATCCCATAGGATTCTTTTACATGTCTTTTTTAAGTAAAAGATAACTCTAGTTACAAAAATTTAAAATTAACCCCGCTAATTAAGAAAAATAACCAAAATGACACTAAAAAATAATTTAAAGAAATAAATAGTTTACCATCATAAGAGACAAAGATTACCTTATAGTTACTACAGAAAAGGAGTAAGAAAGAAAATTATTTACTTTGCGGACCTTGAACATTAATGGAGAAAGCTGTAGACGACATATCTTTTTTTGCATAGTAAAAAAGTGTTAGATCAAAACAGTTTTAAATAAATGAAGAGCATATAGATTGCAGTAAATAAATTTATGGGGAAAAGGCATCGTTTCCACTTCAAACTATACCCGAAAAGCCGAAGCCACACCTAAACTATACTAGTGACCTATTTATTACACACCTAAACTATAAAAAAGTGAAACTATTTACACCCTGTCAGGCTACCACCACTTGCATATGGTGTAGTGTTTTACACGCGCTGTCACGTCAGCACCACGTCAGTAAAAGTATCACTTTTTTATAGTTAAGGTGTGTAATAAGTCACTTATATAGTTTAGGTGTGGATTCGACTTTTCGACTATAGTTTGGAGTGAAAACGATGTCTTTTCCCTTAATGTTTTTAGCCATTTACTTTTGTTATTTAATAGGCTGGACGCGCCTAAAATAAGTGTAACACAGCGCCTTAGAATGGGGGTTGCGGGGAGGTAATAAATCACTTTTATATAGTTAAGGTATGTAATAGGTCACTTATATAATTTAGGTGTGGCTTAAACTTTTCTTGTATAGTATGGGGTGGAAATGATGCCTTTTTCCTAAATTTATGAATAAAACTAAATACACACATACACACACACACATATAGATATATATAATATTAAAAGTGTGAAGATTCTTAGAAAAGTGATTTGAACTTTTTGTCCTTCATTAAAAGACTCTTCTTTAGACAAAACTGTTTTTTCACTATTTTCTTTAATTATTATTTAATTATTTTTATTATATTAACTAGACTCATAAAATATATGGAACTCCTAAAATATATGGAAGGAGAATCAATTAATATTTTTTCTTATACTGATCAATTAGAAAAATACTCCTAAAATGGGATAGATGTTATAAATATACCATATATAGTGAATGTCTACTTTACCATATATAGTGAATACCTACTTTACCATATATTGTGTATGCCTATTTATAAAAAGTTACAAACTCCAAGGTTAGCTTTTCCCTATAAATAAAGGGGATTTACTTCATTATAATTTATCCCATCAAGGCATCCCTCAAGAGAAGCAATAAGAATTACTCTCTTTATTCTCTCTACTCTTCTTCTTTGTTCTTTATTATTTTATAACACGTTATCAGCACGAGACGCTGCCAAACAAGGTGAGATTATAAATCTAAAGGTAAGGTTAGTAATTCCTTATGTTATTTGTCTTTTGCTACTAATGATATAATTATTGTTGAATTTGAGGAAAAATAATTGGTTTGGAACCATTTATGTTTTAAATTTATTCCTCAAGAACAATATTATCAAAAGGGATAATAATATGTTGGGTTTAAGTCTCATCGATTTATGCCTAAGACGCCTTTATATGAGTAAGACGTTGAGTTTGAATCTCAATGCACCATATTGATGATATTATGATGGCTAAGGCAAAATAATGGGTATTTGATAAAAAGTCATGAAACATATCCCATTAATATGCTCTCTTCCATGAAGTGAATATGGTAGCATAAATCTGAAAGTTGACAACTTGCTTCATTGTTGGAAGACAAGTGATTGAATGCACGAATATAAGCGTGGAGAGATAATATGATAATAATCATCAAAAAGTGATAATATTTCACACGCTTATTATGATTATAAGATATGCTAGAGAAAAATTCTCTACATCATATGTGTGCCTCAATTTGCTCTTGAAGTAGCAATATGATGAAAGAGGTTGTAAAATATATAAGCTATCATAATTTGATAGGCTTAAGATACGATTATATTTCATTCTTAGGAAATGATAATTTTGATTATTATAAGTATAGATCCATTCCCTTAGGTGAATGTGATAATATTTAGTGAAGCTTATTAATATAAACGTATACTTGATTGTGATGGTATGACAACTCACCTCCGAAAGAGGCATAATAACTGAGATGGGTTATTTTAAAATCTCCTTCTGAAGTAGTAAATCTGAAATTTATTCATGTAATAGTAAATCTGAAATTTACTAAAGCAAAAGAATATATCATGGTAAACTCGGAGTTTACTAGATTAAAAGTTCATAAATTGACATGAACGATTGCAATATCCCAAAGATGTGCATACTGAGTATTGAACATATATTGAAGAATTAGAAAATTCTTCATGAACTTTAATGTTGCTTGTTCTCATGATAAGTTGGTTGGACCAACTAATGTTGGGATTGAATCCCTTAAATCTGAAAAGTATAAAAGGTAAATATGGGCCTGTTCACCTATCATGTGTTATGTTGAAAAGATGCATCAATAAGATGATCACATGTACATTCATTGTCAACCTACGTTTGACATTCGTAAAGTTGTTTGCTCAATAAAATTAAGTTAAAAGCATAATTTTTAGATTTTGTAATCAAGAAAATCCATCTTGATGATGATGGTTTGGCATTGAATGTCTTCGATAAATAGCTAAGCCATTGTTAATGAGAACAAAGTTTCATGTGTTGGTTCGAAATATGATATGTTGCATACAATAACACTTGTATGTGTTAGACCAATAAATTATAATTATTTCTTTCCTCTCAATTGGTTCAAGGTCGGGAACTAACTATTCCATCTAATATTTTTTATGTGCGGTATACGATTAGTGAATATACCATGATGCACAAAGATGAATTCCTCAAAGAATGAAGGATATATGTTAGTTTTTCTAACATAAGAGAGAGATTATAAGCAGCTGTAAAATATGTTAGGAATTATCATCAGATCCTCGTGAAAAGGATAATTCAAGTCATATGTCGGAAACATTTACTGACTCAAATCTAATCTGATATTTAAGCTGCAAGTGCTCCTATTTTGTGTCCTTAAAGCACAAGGTCTACGCATACAGAAAACGTGGTAGACCAATCGGTTCCAAATGAAATAATCTTTGAAAAGGATAAGGAGCAAATAATCATAATAAGAAGACAATGTGCTCTTGAAGAGACTACGACATAACACTTCATAAAACCTTATGAAAGGTTCGGGTGCCTGAAATTAATGAAGATGAGATCTCAAAATATTATGTTGCATTATGAACCGATACGAAATGATATATCATCAATATCGTTGATACAATATTGGCGCAATATTGTGAGAGATTACGAGGATCTGAATTCTACATTTATTTAAGCATGCTAACGTAGAGACATTTATCAAGTGACACGAAAGGATGTATTTTGGTAAGTATAAAACTTATTTGATTTACAGTCCAGACACTTAAAGATGTCGCACTTGACATGTTGGATATTGTCACTTGACAAAAATCCATATGAAAATCTCTAAAGGATTCAAAATGCCTGAAGCATATAAAGTTTTTGAAAAACTTTTTATTATCCTCATAAGAGATAATTTGATGATTTGAGTATCATTGAAACTCTTGGAGAGTTTTCAAAAGCAATAGAATTTTTGCTTAAATGAGAAACATGCAAAATTGAATAAGGATCCATTTCGACCTCAAGAAAAGAATGAGGAACTCCTTGGTTATGAAGTACCATATCTTAGTGCAATTGATGCACTAATGTATCTTGCAAGTACTATAAGGTCTGATATAGCCTTTTTTTCAGTTAATTTGTTAGAAAGTTTGCAGTCTCGATCTTATTGGTCATGTTGATGTTGGGTACTTATCTGACCTACATAAAGCTCGGTCTCAAATAGGCTATGTGTTCATATGTGGTGGTACTGTAATAGCTTAGAGATATACAGAGTAGTCTATCATATCCACTTTATGAAACCATGCTAAGATAATAGTTATTCATGAAGCGAACCGAGAATATGTGTGGTTGAGGTCCATGATACATCTCATTCAAGAAAAATGTAGTTTGAAATGTGACAATGTACTCACAGTTTTATACAGAGATAATGCAGCATGCATAGCACATCTTAAGAGAGGATTCATAAAAGGAGATAGAACGAAGTACACTTCATCAAAGTTTTTCTATACACATGAGCTATAAAAGATAAAAGAATGATGATATTAACGTGCAACAAATTCGTTCAAGTGACAATGTGACTGATTTATTCACTAAGTCTCCTCCAATTGCAACTTTTAATAAGATGGTGCATAAGATCGGGATGCGAAGGCTCAAGGATGTTCTCATTATGGGGAGTTAATACGCGTTGTACTCTTTTTCCCTTACGAGATTTTATCTCACTGGGTTTTCCTTGTAAGATTTTTAATGAGGCAGCCTATATGCGTATTGTTAGAGATGTGTACTCTTTTTTCTTCACTAGATTTTTTCTAGTAAGGTTTTAACGAGACATATTATCCATCAATTAGACATTCAAGTGGGGGGTGTTATAAATATACCATATATAGTGAATGTCTACTTTACCGTATATAGTGAATACCTACTTTACTAGTTATTGTGTATGTCTATTTATGAAAAAATTACAAACCCCAAGGTTAGCTTTTCCCTATAAATAAAGGGGTTTTACTTCTTGTAATTTATCCCATCAAGGCATCCCTCAAGAGAAGAAATAAGAATTACTCTATCTATTCTCTCTACTCTTCTTCTTTGTTCTTTATTATTTTATAACAATAGAAAAATATTTCTAAAATTAGACTCTATTAAGAAAATACTTCTATAAATATTGAGATGCATATTAAACTACCGAAGAAATCAATTTACTTAAAGGGATTCAACATGTGTGTATATTTATATCTTCTTTGTTTTCATTCAAGTCCTTCTTTAGGGTCAAAATTTTCGCTCACACAAGAATTATTGTCATCAAAATTGAAGCTCTGTGATCACTATTGTATTATTTTGTTGTAGTTTACAGGTCGTAGATGAATTTACAGGTGGTAGATGAATGTCAGTCAGCTTTGAGGATCTTTTTTTAGGTAAATGTTAGATTTAATTGTATTATTTTTATATCTCTATTTTGAGAATTTATTTTGCGTAAAGTTTAAGTTTAGTTGTATTATTTTGATATCTCTATTTCGTATTATTTTGTTATAGTTTTACAGATGATAGATGACTGTCAGACGGCTTTGAAAATTTTTTTGTGTAATTATATTATTTTGATGTCTCTATCATCATATTGTTTTGTTGCAGTTTAAGCTGGTAGATGAATATCAATCGGTTTTGACAATTTTATTTTAAAGGTTAGGTTTAATTAAATAAATTCTCCAAAAGATGTTGAATTTAATTATTGTATATATCTTTGTTATTTAGAAAAATATCCTATTTAGTGTAACATTTAAACTCAATAAAATGAGGTACACGCGCGAGGCACATACACCTAAACTAGTATATATATAAAAGGAAGGCTAGGAAGATAGAACTTCTATCCAATTCAAATTCTATTTAAATTTAAATTCAAATATCATTTTAATTTGTTAAGAAGATTAATTTGTACCCTTAATTTTTTCACATATAATACATCTTCTAAGGAAAAAATTTATTCTTGTTACTAATTCTACCATATACTATTACATATTATTATTATTATTATTATTATTATTATTATTATTATTTAATATTTAAAAAAAAAAATGTACATTATAACTTTGAAAAATGCTAAGTCTTTGCAGATTTCTATTTTGAAGATTTTTAACTCAATTTTTAAATTGTATGATAGAACCCAAGAAAAAGAGACAAATTCATGATTGATTAGAGGTAACTACCACGAAACTACTTTCCTAAGATTATGCCAAAATTTTGATAGAACGGGGACTAAAATCACTGAGATATTGATGACGATGATATTATTATATTATTATTATTATTATTATTATTATTATTATTATTATTATTATTTTGGTTTCCCAAGATATCCCCAGCCAGATAGGCCAAGGACTAATCCTCCGCGGATCTGAGCTCCCATTTAAGGGTTTGCCGTTGGCCAATTGGTTGCTGCATGCACAAGGCAGGAATCGAACCCCTGACACTTGCTTAAGCGATCTAGTGAGTTAACCACTAGGCGAACCAAGCTTGGTTTATTATTATTATTATTATTATTATTATTATATTATGATTAACGACTACTACTATCACTATTATTATTATTATTATTATTATTATTATTATTATTATTATTATTACAACTACTACTACTACTATACTATTACTACTATTTTTTTAATCATTACTAACTACACATATACTACGTACTACTTTTATTACTATTATCTACTATTATTCCTTTTATTATTGTTATTATTATTTATTTATTTTTAATTTTAAAATAAATAATTTTCAGATATGATTTATAATATTTAAATTTAAAAGAAATAAGTTTGTGAAAGAGTAAAAGTCTATTTAGAACTCTTCAATCCTGAAGTTCTATTTTAAACTAATTTATTTTTTTAATAAAGGATGATGTATTTTTAAATTCAAATATTTTTAATCTGTTAATTCAAAATTGTTATTACAACTATTAAATTGTGTTCTAAAACTATCATGTGACTTCTCAGTAAATTGGTACTTAGCAAAAAAAGATCTTTTTAGTATAAAACAAACAAATAAATAACAATTTAAAAAAAAGTATAATACGTTTTACATTCTCAGATTTAACTAAGAAGCATAACTGTTATTCTTGGTGTGAGCATACTGCAAAAAATTTCAATGAGAAAGTTTTGAAAGTTATATTTATGAGTAAAATAAAAAATTTCTTCATAAAAATAAATATTAAAGAACAAATACACTGTACCAAAGTCATAAGGAAAAAATGTCAACAGAATTCAACCCCTCCCCCCAACTTTGATTAAAAAATCAAACTCTCCCCTTAACATTGAACAATAATCATATTCCTCCTTTATCCCATGCAATGTCAATTTTGCCCTTATAATTTTAATTCTATTTATGTAATATCTTTTATATTATATGTAATAAATATTTTTTTAACATGGATATTTGTAGCATTTTATTTAAGTTTATTAACTTTATACTCAAATTAATACGTTTTATAAATTTATCACAAAATTTAATGTTATTTTTTAAGATTGTTATTTTAGTATTATATGTATTAAAGAGTCGTTTGGTGTGAGGTATAATTATAATAATTCAGAGATAAAGTTCATGATTATTTATCCTGCGTTTAATTAAATGTATTAGGTAGTTTCAAAATTATTTAGCGCATCATTTATACCACAATGGTGAGATAAGTTATCACACATACATGTTAGTACAACTTATTTTGTAATAACTAATCCCGGAATAACTTATTTCCAAACAACTCACCCCTAAGTGTGTATATATACATATGTATGTACATGCATGTGCGTATATTTTCGTGCTTTATCACTCTCTTACTAAATTCATTTCGTATTACTTAACTTTTTGTTGATATAACACAATCCTTAAGAAAAATTTACTTAGAGGTATATTTTGCTAAATTAACCTTATTAATGATAATTTGAAACTTTAAATTTGTCTATACTGTTACTTTATATAGTTATTTAACACTAAAGGGTAGAAAAAAAACATAATACAATTCTCTTGATTTCACAAATTAAGCAGATAAACTAAAACATTTATTTTTAGCATGAGGATCAAGTGATAATAAACGATATTATCTATTGTCTATATCAGTAAATAACCTGTGATTTCCATTAATAGAGTATTACATATTTTATAATTTATATAAATAAATATAATCTTTAAAATTTGTCCTTATTTTAATTCGAGAAAAACATCTAGTATCCCCGAACTATGACCAAATTTGCTACGACACACGTCAACTTCACGGGGGTCCTATTACCCCTTAAACTAAATTTTAGCGTATTTTTATCAATCTTTTTAGCTAACGTGATACCTTTTGCCAATCGTTTTAGATGGCGTGACACCTTTGATATGGGCTCCATTTCATGTAATAAAAGGTGCTACGTTAGCACAAAAAATGATAAAAATACGCTAAATTTGAGTTCAGGGGATAATAGGACCCCTGTGAAGTTGGAGTATGTCGTAACAACTTTGACCATAGTTCGGGGTGGTACTAGAGGCTTCTCTCTTTCATTTATTGTTTGTATTTCCTGCATTGAAATATGTTTATAAAATTAATAGTACTTATTATTTTCACTTGTTAAAATAAATATTATAGTTTTGATTATTATTAATAAAACTAATTTTCTTATTATGCTAATTTACTTCATAAAGATCATCATTAGCTTATATATTTCTTACTTTTTTTTTCTAGAAGATAATGTTTATGTTTTTATGAAAATTTTGTTATATGAATAATGTTTATGTTTTTATGAAAAATTTGTTACATGAATTTTTTTTAAAATGAAAATATGATGATTTTAAAAAAGTTAAAAAAAAGAATAAAAAATTGATGATAAAGGGTAAAATAGAAATTTTAAAAAGTTAATTAGGATAAAGGGGGGAGTATGATTATTGTTCAAAGTTGAGGAGAGAGTTTGATTTTTAAGACAAAGTTGGGGAGGAAAAATGATTTTGACCCCAACAGAATTAAAATTAGCAAAAATTGATGAGGATAATTAATACAATTTATCACTTTATATTTGTTTTTATCAAAAATCAAATGAACAAAGTCATAAAAAAATATTACTTACTTGAATCTAAGCTAGAAAAGTAGATTAATGGATAATACCACCGTTATTCATCTACATATAAAAAGTGAAAATGTCAAAACAAAAAAAATCTAAAAAGTAAAGAATATGAAAAATGCAATAAATAAATTTAGGAACAATTAAACTAATGGTCAATTATAGATAACATAAACAAAAAACAAAAATGAGAAGAAAACTTAGCAGACATGTTTTATAATTGCTAATGAAGACTATCGATTTTAATAGACATAGTTTTTGATAGATATTAATAATGTGTTTTTTGTGAGGATAAATTTGAAATACATCAGTGTATATATTTATAATGATATTAGTTTTTGAACTACAAAATTAAGATAATGATAAGAAATTGAATAACAATATCTTTAATTCAAATTTAAATTAAATTATGATAAGCACTAAGAGTTGACATAACACTAAATTCTAAATCATAGAGGAAGTTATAATCGGATTAAATTTAAAATTTTCATTTGGTTGAAATATTCTTTTAGTTGCCAGAAAGTAGGATTACATGTTCTTTATTGCTATTATTATGTAAACAACATATTCTATTATTATTATTATTATTGTTGTTGTTGTTGTTGTTGTTGTTGTTATTATTATTATTATTATTAGGAAAAATGGCCAAAAGACCGTCCAAGCTTTACCTCAAATCCCAACTACACACTTAATCTTCACGGGAGTCCTATCACCCCCGGATCTATTTTTTCATGTATTTATTACCCCCCCCCCTCCCCCAAATGCTGAGCTAGCAACATAAATCAAATCATAATCCCTTCGTATTTACACGTGCGGGTCCCACGCATTCCAAGTCATTTCCCTCCTAAAACGTAAATAGACCAATTATCACCCTTTCAACTTTCTCTCTCTTCTCTCCTCTCTCTTCCTTTCTTCTGTCGACGAATTTTCTCCCACCTTTACATACGAATTTAGCCTTTTTAGTTTGTGAATCTTCTGTTACTGATAAAGTTTTGTGAATCTTCTGTCATCGATTGCAGCATTAACTTAGTAGAGGTAGTCGTTTTTTCCCTAAACTATTGTCATTGTTAATTATGGTTTTTCCTAAGCATATGGTGGTTGTGACTGCTTAGGATGTGAAAATTAAGTTGTGTTTCTTGCTAAAAAAGTTGTCTAAGTTTTCAATTAACAACATATTAAGTTCTTAAGGACATCTCTACTTAGGGTTTTGTTAATGTTTTAGTGAGTTCATTAAAAATTAGGGTTTTTTTAGGATTTACTGTTAATCTGAAAAATAAAGCAATAAATTGTGTGTGGTAACATGTGCATGTAACTATTTTGTTGTTTAGGTGTTCAATTTGTACCGAAGTAGAATAATTTTCATGCAATTAATTTTAATCTTTCTCATCTTAGTCGTATATTGTGATATAAATTTGTGTTTTTTCTTCATTGTTTAAGCATGATGTAGTTGTATTAAAGTTTGTTGATGTTTTATTTTCGATCTTTGTCTTATTTGAGTGTTTATTGTCATCAGGTCAAACATGAGTGATTTTACTTTGATTATTCTAAGATGGTACCATGGTGGAGTGTTAGATTTAAGTAGTGGAGAACCGATTTACAAAGGTGAAAAAATTACAAAATTCTTAGATGTTGATGTTGACAAGATGTCATATTTTGAATTGAGAGACTATATAAGAAAATTAGGATATAGCACAACATGCACCTTTAGTATTAAACCACCTAATAGTGGCATTTTGGTAGATGTGGATAATGATATGGATATTTTTAAAATGATGTGTTCCTTGGAAAATAGAGATGAAGTGGATGTATTTGTCAAGCATTTAGTGGATGAACCAATTGTTGTGGACCCCCGAATATTCTTAGAATATGGAAGTCTTGAAAATATGGAGGAATCTGGTGCATCTTTTGATAATAGACCTAACTTTATGGTAGGTGAGGACCATATAAATGAGGAGAACCTTTTTACTTCTTTTTCAACTTCACCCTCTTGCACTACCACACCTCATTTCACTGCTGCAGATAGTGCTACTGCACATAGTGCTTCAGCACCTACTGCTGCACCTAGTGTGCCTACATCTACTGTTGCACCTAGTGTTGCTACATCTACTGTTGCTCTACCTAGTGCTGTTACAGCTAGTGTTGTTTCACCTAGTACTGCTGCAACTAGTGTTGCTGCAGGTAGTGCTGCTGCAGTTGCTGATATAGATGTTGGTCCTATTGGAAGTGATTTCTCAGAAGAACAAGTAGAAGGTTCTAATTACTCTACTGAGGATAGTGTTGAATCAGAAGGAGAATTAGTTAGAGAGGATGATGATGAAGAGTATGGTAGTGATGTACATGAGAAGGTTAGGAAGTTGAGAGATGAAAAGAGAAAGTTTCAAAGGAGGAAAAGAAAAGAGAGAGTACCAGCTGACAATGCAGAGGTACCAGTAGGTGAAGAAGGATCAGATCTAGGATTTGACGACACTGAAACAGGTAAAGTAAGTCATGGAGAAAGGTTGGGTGGTGATGAACCTTACTTTGCAAGTTCTGATGAGGGTAGTTTTGAGTTAGATGAAGATGATTATTGTGGTGATGAAGAACATGATGTGCTTGCATTTGGTAGGGCAAGATCTGTTAAGTTGTCAAGAAAAAAAAGTCCAACAACTCAGAAAATCATTCATGACCCAATTGCAAAGGAAGTTGTTTGGCAGTTGGGTATGGTGTTTAAAGATGTGAATGAATTTAGAAGAGATGTGACTAAATATGCAGTAAGAAAGAGGGTTTCTGTGGAGAAGTGGGTGAATGAACCAAAAAAGTTAGAGTTAGATGCAAGGATGGTTATCCATGGCTTTTTTATGAAGGTCTTGACAACACAACAAATGACTTCATCATAAAAACTTACATTCCAAAACATACTTGCAACAAAACAACCAAAAATTATTTGTGCAATGTAAAAATTTTAGCTGAAACCTTCAGAGAGAGAATAATTGAGCAGCCAAATATAAGGGTATTCAATTTGCAAGAGTTGATAAGAAAAAAATTCAAACTGTATGTTGGTAAGACTACTGTCAGAAGAGCAAGAACTAAAGTATTGAAAGATATCATGGGTGATCATGCTGTGGAATTTGGAAGAATTCTTGACTACAAGGATGAGCTACTGAGGACAAATCTAGGGACAAGTTGTGTTGTTAAACTTGGTGAGGCTAATGAAGAAGGTAAACCAAAATTTCTGAGTTTTTACATCTGTTTTGATGCTTTGAAGAAGGCATGGGTACATTGTAGGAAGTGTATAGAATTAGATGGTTGTTTTCTTAAAAGAGTTTATAAAGGGAAATTGTTAGTTGTTGTTGGAAAAGATGGTAATAACCAGATGTTGCCACTTTCTTAGGTAGTAGTTGAAAAGAAAAACACAAACACATGGAGTTGGTTTGTTAAGTGCATAAAGGATGACCTAGGACTTAGAGAAAGAGAAGGTCTCACATTGATTACAGATATGCAGAAGGTATGTATTATGTGTACTTATTTTTCTAATTTAGCCAAGTAAATGTAATTATGTAGTAATTTTACCTTGTATTATTGCATATTTTGTATTGTAGGGACTGTTTACTGCAATTGAGCAGGTGTGTCCTCAATCTGAGCATAGAAGATATGCAAGACATATCTTAGCTAATTAGGCTAAGGAATGGAGAGGTTTTCAAAGAAGACAACAATTTTGGAGGATAGCCAAAAGTACATTTGAGTTTCAATTGAGGAAAAACATACAGAAGATGAAGTTGCTTAGTCCTGCAAAAATAATTAATGACTTAATGTACTTCAACATTAATTACTGGTGCAAGCTTTACTTCAACACTGAAGTGAAATGTGATTCTGTGGATAATAACATGTCAGAGTGTTTTAATGCATGGATCTTACCAGCTAGGCACAAGACCATCATTACCATGCTTGAGTAAATCAGAGTAAAGATGATGACAAGAATAGGCACTTTAAGGGAGTTTCCAAATACTTGGAAGTCCAATTACTCTCCAATGTGTTTAAAGGTTTTAGAGGAAAACATCAGCAGGTCTATGGATTGTACCATTCAGTTTAATGGAGTTGCTGGTTTTGAAGT
Source organism: Capsicum pubescens (assembly GCA_030864215.1). Taxonomy (NCBI): domain Eukaryota; kingdom Viridiplantae; phylum Streptophyta; class Magnoliopsida; order Solanales; family Solanaceae; genus Capsicum; species Capsicum pubescens. The sequence continues at coordinate 93,059,050 of CM061538.1, read as the reverse complement.
GAAAGAAGGACTTTGTCAACACAAAGTTGATATTGTCAAAAGGACTTGTAGTTGTAGGGTGTGACAGTTAAAGGGCATACCATGTGCACATGGTGTGGCTGCAATATTGTTCAAAAAGTACCCTCTGTATGAATATATTGACAGCTGTTACAGTAAGGAAACATATTCGCAGACTTATGCCAATGTTCTTCAACCACTTACAAACATGGAAATGTGGCCAGTTTCTTCAAACATTGTTGTTGCACCACCTGAAATCACAATAAACATGGAAATGTGGCCAGTTTCTTCAAACATTGTTGTTGCACCACCTGAAATCACAACCCTGCCTGGCAGGCCAGCTAAGAATAGGAAGAAGGAAGTTGGGGAAACAAAAAAGTCAGGAAAATTGCCTAGAACTGGACTAGCAATGACATGTAGTGTGTGTCATGTTAGAGGCCACAACAAAAGGGGTTGTCCTCACAGAGCACCATTAGCAGAACCAACTGCACCAGCAATAGCAACAGATACTAGTTCAGGCAGGGGAAGAGGCAGACCAAAGGTAAATTTTTCACTTGAATTCATTATGTTATACCAGTATTTAATTGTTAACATTCTTTTTTTAATATGTAGAAAACTCCAACAGAAGCAACTAATGTTGCTCCTCAAGGAAAAAATGATGGTTAAGGCAGGGGAAGAGGCAGACCAAAGGTAATTTTTTCACATGAATTCATTATGTTATAGCACAACTCTAATTGTTAACATTTTTTTATATGTAGAAAACTCCACCAGAAGCACCTAATGCTATGGGTGTCAAACGGGCCGGGCCGGGCCAACCTGAAATCGGCCCTTCTATTTTAACCGGGTTAAGGATCGATTTTGGCACTAGCCGGGCCGGGCCGGGTCGGGCCGGGCCGGGCCAAATAGTAAAAAAATTAAAACCCACCCTAACCTGGCCCACTTAACCCAACCCGGTCAAACCCACCAAAACCCGGTCAAATCCGGTTAAAAAATTGATCAAACCCGATTAAAAAATCGGTCAAACCCAGTCAAAAATATATATAAAAAAAAACTTTCTTTCAATATACATTACATATACCCACCTATATACATTATAAATACGTTAAATAATATATATACACTATATATATAGTATATACTACATTAGAATTTTAAAAATATATACACAATTAGTCAATTACTCATATATACGCACCATTCAATGTATATATACTACTACTTATAAAATATACTACAATATATATACATTACAATATATATAGATATACTTATATACTAATTCATAAAACATATACACATGTATACTTTAAATATGCAAGATATATACACGTGTATATGCACCATACAATGTATATATACTACTACTTATAAAATATACTACAATATATGTACATTACAATATATATAGATATAGTTATATATTAATTTATAAAACATATACACATGTATACGTTAAATATACACTTCTATAGAAGATATATACATGTGTATACGCACTATTCAATGTATATATACTACTACTTATAAAATATACTACAATATATATACATTACAATATATATAGATATACTTATATACTAATTTATAAAACATATACACATGTATACGTTAAATTTACACTTCTATAGAAGATATATACACGTGTATACACACCATTCAATATATATATACTACTACTTATAAAATATACTACAATATATATATACATTACAATATATATAGATATACTTATATACTAATTTATAAAACATATACACATGTATACGTTAAATATACACTTCTATAGAAGATATATACACGTGTATACGCACCATTCAATGTATATATACTAATAATTATAAAATATACTACAATATATATACATTACAATATATATAGATATACTTATATACTAATTTATAAAACATATACACATGTATACGTTAAATATACATTTCTATAAAAGATATATACACGTGTATACGCACCATTCAATATATATACTACTACTTATAAAATATACTACATTATATATACATTACAATATATATAGATATACTTATATACTAATTTATAAAATATATACACATGTATACGTTAAATATACACTTCTATAGAAGATATCCAATTTATAAAACATATACACATGTATACGTTAAATATACACTTCTATAGAAGATATATACACGTGTATACGCACCATTCAATGTATATATACTAATAATTATAAAATATACTACAATATATATACATTACAATATATATAGATATACTTATATACTAATTTATAAAACATATACACATGTATACGTTAAATATACATTTCTATAGAAGATATATACACGTGTATACGCACCATTCAATATATATACTACTACTTATAAAATATACTACATTATATATACATTACAATATATATAGATATACTTATATACTAATTTATAAAATATATACACATGTATACGTTAAATATACACTTCTATAGAAGATATCCAATTTATAAAACATATACACATGTATACGTTAAATATACACTTCTATAGAAGATATATACACGTGTATACACATCATTCAATGTATATATACTACTACTTATAAAATATACTACATTATATATACATTACAATATATATAGATATACTTATATACTAATTTATAAAACATATACACATGTATACGTTAAATATACACTTCTATAGAAGATGTATACACAAATATACAAAACATATGCTACTTAATATAATAAATTAATAATATATGGTAGTAAATTAATAATATATTAGAAGTAAGTTTTTAATTTAAAGTAGAAAACTAGAAATTCAATTTTAAATTTTAAATCGTTAAATGAAAAAATATAAAAAGCAAGGACTAAGGAGTGAATGAGTTTGAGGAATTTTATTGATTGCAAAATGATCCAAAATTTATAATTTACATGAATTAAAAATCTACAAATTATGCATCATTTTTTCCAACTCATTCATGTTAATATTAACGGGAACTTGCATAGGATAGTTGAAGTCAACGGGGGCAAAACCATGCATTGGACTTGATTCTGCTGAGTTCTCCCATGAAGTCATAATTTCATCAAGTTTCAGCTCGTCGCTCTGCTCCGGTTTCATTCCTTGGTTTCTTCTTTCCGCTCTAATCCAATCTCTGAGGCAAACTAGAACATTCATTACATTGCTTTCCAATGAGTGTCGGTTGTCTCCAAGCTGTTGTCGTCCCTGACTAAAGGCTTTCTCTGATGCAGTGGTTGACATTGGAACATTCAAGATATCTCTAGGTAATCTTGAAAACACAGGATATTGTGTTTCATTACTCCTCCACCAATCCAACGTGTTGATCCGTCGTCTGCGATCCTCTGGTGCCGTCCGAAGATAATATTTCAGCTCTTCCCGATAAGTTGATGTGTAAGTTCTCTCATCAACACTGTTCCAACAATTTAAATCATAAAATGAATCAGGAAAACCACTATGTACCGGCCTTTTAGAAGATGATGGCTCCTCGGGAGGATGAGGAGCGACAGCTGGAGTGATATTTGTAGGTACCGCTAAGTCAAATAAATCAGCATAGTGATTATATAATTTTTCTATGTAATCCTTTGCATCAGCCGTAGCCGTCCACAAATCAGGTTGTACTTGTTCAGAATCATGGTTAGTATTTATTTCTAACTTAGTATAAATAAGAGTACTAAAGTGACACATATTATTATATTTCTTGCACGGATTTAACATAGCACCAACCAAGTAAATAGGGGGAATCGGGAAAAAAACTTTTTAAAATTTCGTAAACATGGCACCAACAGCTTCTTTATAAACTTATTTATTTTTCTATTCTTTGAGCAAACCAGAAATATCGGCTATATATGCCAAAATATTACAAACAATAGGATAATAAGCACCGAAAAATTCAACCGTAGCTACATAAAATTTTTCTAAAAACTTAACAAGATCATTAATTATAACCCAATCAGAATTATGTAGCATGCAATCAGCAGAATCATCAAATGAACCGCAATGTTGGTTAAAAGCTAGTGTAATAGAAATTCTATATTTATAACAAGTTTTTAAAAATTCATACGTAGAATTCCATCTAGTATCAATTTCCTCAGGCATCAAAATCGGTGTAAGTCCATTTTCTTGACATTTAACTTTAAATTCTCTAATTCTCGATCTACGATTATTTCCTTGAATAAAACCAACGACAAGACGAATTTTTTCAATATAAATCTCAAAAAACTCAAAACCATCTTTTACAATTAAATTATATATATGACATGCACACTTAATATGAAAAATTTCAAGCAAGGGCGAAGATAGCATAGATTTTAATTTTTTTATAGCAGTCTTGTTGTTAGAAGCATTATCAAAAGTAATACATAAAATTTTATTTTCGATACCATAATATCCGTCATTTTTAACAATAGAATCAGTAATAAATTGTCCAATATGTTTACGATCTTCATCATATAAAAAAGCAAGAATACGTTTTTGCATCACGAAATTACTATCCATCCAATGACAAGTAACGATTAAATAATCATTTTTATTTACAGCACGACCAAGATCAGAAGTTAGGGACAATCTACATTGAATATTTTTTAACAATATTGATAAATAAAAATAATATTGTGAATGAAGTCTAAAAATATCAGACCGACAAGTAGTTCTAAGAATACCGTTAAACATAGGATTATAAATTGTTTGTATATAATGAATAAAGGCATCAGAAGAAGGAAAACTAAAAGGCAAACAACCCACAACTACCATTTTATCTATTTCTTCCCGGTCCCTCAATTTATTATTCTTCTTCGCTACGTGACCGGTTGTTGGGTCCATTCTAGTTTGCGTTAGCCCACCAACATCCCCACCACCTTGTGCAATATTTAACTCTCTTTTGTGATCTTCAGCTATATGTCTCATTAACGTACCCGTACCCTCTTGCTTGCCTCCACTTCTATGCTTATATATTTGTTGACAAATATTGCATTGCACCTCAATATCTGATATACGTTCAAAAAATTGTCATGCAACACTAGTTCTTTTACGAGGTCTTGGGGCACTGGGAGGACGGGAAATGAGATTAACCGATTCAGATCTAACGTTAGCATCTCCTATTGCGGGTGTCTCAACAATATTTTCATTATCTTCGTCTAAATTAACCGCATCTACTTCATTTTCTTCTTCTATACCGTAATTTTTTTGAGTTTCTACATAATCCATATCGTGAGCACCTACACCTATTTCTTCCTCAAAAGGTGTACCAAGCGGTACCGGAGGCGAAGGCACACAGGTATATCTACTACTTGAACTATCTCCATCGCTAGTAATTCGCTTTTTACTACCACTACCACTTCTGGGACAAAAATTTTTAACACCTTTAGTAGCGAGGTTTCTTAATTTATCCATAATATAAATTAAATTAAACTAAAAATATTTAAAATACACAAATATAATAAAATTAAATATTAAACAATTAATACAATAAATAAAAATTAAACGTAAGAGATGGAACGACAATACCAAATTTTGGAAGTATCCGAAGGTTGCGACTTTAGAAACTTCCGCTCGTACTTTGTAAACGAAAAAATTAAAAATTAAAGTGAACACTTTAAGAAATTAAATATATTGAATATTTGAGAATTGAGATTTGAGAGAGAATGAGATTTGAGAGAGTGAAAAATTGTGTGAAAAATAATTTGAAGTTGTAGGGTATTTATAGAATTTTTTTTGGGATTAAAAAATATTTTTTAAAGTTAAATTTTTTTTTTAAAATAAATGGGCCCAAACTAGCCGTTTGGACCCAAAAACGGCTATATAGCCGTTAGGCCAACGGCTAGTTTGGTCCAAAATCCCAATTTTTTTTATTTTTTATTTTAATTAAGGTATCCGGGCCGGGCTGGTTAACCGGCGGGCCTGGATCGGGCTTGGTCCGGGTCAGGTTAGCCGGGCCCATTTTAAAAAAATAATTGGCCCGGAACCCGGAACCCTAAAGCCCTAGGGCTTACCCGGTTGGGTCAAACCGGGCTGGGTTAGTTACGAGGGTCGGATCGGGTCGGGTCGGCCCGGCCCACTTGACACCCTTACCTAATATTGCTCCTTAAGGAAAAAGTAATGGTTCAGGCAGGGGAAGAGGCTGACCAAAGGTATATTATGCTTGAATTTAGTTCTAATTTGCTCAATTCATAACATTCCTTTTATATTTATAGAAAATTTTATCAGAAGCCATTACTGAACCTCCACAGGGAAAAAAAGGAAGAGGGAGACCCCAAAAAATAATTTCAGTAGGTGCTACTGCAACTTCTCTACCTACAGCACCTCCAATACCTACTATTTTTCCAACATCCTCTTCTGCACCTCCTGATTTTTGTACATCATCTTCAATAGCTGAAACTATAAAAAGAAGAATGGGTAGTGGTAGGGGAAACATTGCTCCATTCAAAAGGCAAAGAATAGTAGGAATAGGTGTGTTTCAAGCTGAAAATGACTTTAAAGTCCTAAATGTAAGTCTCTTACTTTGTTATATCATTTGTAAATTATGAGTCATTGATATATGTTGATTCTTACACTTTTTTTATCCTTCTCTGTAGCCTGGCATGCCTAGCAGTAAGATATACTCTACTGGTCAAGCAAAAGTGGCAAGATCAGCTGATGTAACTGGTGACATTGGTTATACACCAAGTAGTACCAGTAAATTAAAATAGAATGGCAAATCAGCAATCTCAACAAGAAAACTACAAGAACTTAAAGAGAATAGAAGAAAGAAGAAAGTGGGAAGCAGTTCAAACCATCCAAGTCAAAATACCGCTTCTTTACAGTCCACATGCCATGAAAATTGTAGTGCTATTGATGTATTTTAATCACTGTTTTAAGTTAGTTCAGTTGACATGAAAATAATTTTATTTTGGTGTTGGAAAATAATTTAAGCACTGTATTTTGTTGACTAAAGTTGCCTAATGGTTAGGCATTATGAATGTGAATATATTTTGTTATGAATGATGATGTGTGAAGTTGGAATATTTTGTTGATGAATGTTGTCATTAGGCATTATTATTGTGTTGTTTAAATGGTGGTGATGTTGCTATAATGTTAACACAATATTACCATTACACTATCTAAGCGTAAAGAAAAACATAGCATTAGAACAATGCTTTGCCTAAACAACATTATCATTACACCAGTTTGTACGTTTAAATGACAACAACACAATACACAACTTTACAAGTGTAAACAATAACATTGCAACAACACAAGACACAACAAGTATAAACAATAACATAGCAACAATACAGGACACAATTTTGTAACTGTAAACCACAACATAGCAACGACAGAAGACACGATTTTGTAAGTACAAATAATAACATAGCAGCAGCACAATAAATATCAGAAGTACGACTACGCAAAAACAAACATATGAAGTATGACTAGTCAAAAAACAACATAACATAATCTGATATATTTAGGGAGAGTTATACAAAATTTACACCATATTAGACCAGATCTAACAACTACTTTCAGTTCATTTGTTGCTGATTGTAACGACCTGATTTGTTGAACCAGAACGCTACACGGTGCTCATGATCCTGAAGGACCATAAGCTAACCCATGACTGATATCTGTACCTGTATACTGCATAAGATAACATAATAACGAGGATACATGCACTGAAAGGCCATAAGGTTTGATCATGAACATAATTGAATAACGTAACATCTGTGTGGGGTAATAGAATACCCAAAACAAAACTGAAGTCTAAAACATGATGTCTGTATCTAGTCTGAATCTAGTTTGAAAGTCTCTATTGTCTGAAGAATCTGAATAAAAAGTTGATGAGACATATCCCCAACTAACTCCAACTAATAAGCTAATCAATGAGATACTAGAAAATCATTATGTCCTTGAAGTATGAGGACTCGCTTCTACTCTGACTGCTGAATCTGGAATCTACTGCTGATCTGAAACTCGTGTCTCTGAACCTATGGTGTAACATAAAAGAAAGCACCATAGCGCGAATGCGTCAGTACATATGTACCGAGTATACATGTGAGGTAGGCTATATGCAAGGGTTTGCAGTCATGAATAATACTAACTGACTGTCTAACATGACGTGAGAATACATGCATAAATACGTAACTGTAACTGACAACGTGATTTCGTGACTTCTGAGTCTGTATACTGATAACGTGACATGCTAGTAACTGATATGACTGATAACATGAAGGACTATATCTGAATAGTGCTGATAACATGGGTGACTGTATCTGAGTATAACTAATAACGTGGGTGACTGTAGCTGATAGTCCTGAATCTGATGGAACTATCTGAGTTCCGTATTGTATCTAAGTTGACTGTGTCTAACAGTCCTAAAATTTGAAGAACTATCTGAGTTCTATTACTGAGACTGATTGACTGTATCTGACAGTCCTAATTCTGTAACATGAAACTGTGGAAAGTAGTATCTAACCGACATGCCCCAAATATGCTATAATAGCTGAGATGGGGTCCAATCTATGCCCTCATTGGGAGGGTGTCAATACCGCACCACTGGTAAGGACAACATGTGAGTAACCCTCATATAATAGGTAACTCTAGCAAGAACGGTGGAAACCCTCATATAACAGGTTAAGCCACCTCATCTACCCTCATATAGCTGGCTACGATGTCTCAACCTATGCTGGCTACATAGTTCTGGAATGCAAGGATTGCTTCTAGGAATCACACCCTCGTATAACAGGTGAGTCCCCATCCTTGGGTTCACTCGGTGCTAATTCCCACTCCCATCTGAATGGACATTGAACATGATTTACTGAACTGAACTGAGCATAGACTGAGTTACTGAATTTTCGTGGCTGACGAAATACTACTGATATCTGACAACTGACTGAGTCATGAGATCATGAGGATTTTTCCTGAGTCATAAGACTATCTGAAGTCTAAGAGTTCATAGCTTGACTGGGAGTATCGTGAAAAACATGACATGGCTCTAGGCACACAACTAATATTTCGGGTGCAAGTACTCCCAGGACTCGATAGAAGAAAACTGACATAGCATGATTTACTTGAAGACTTGACTAACATCATAATACATACTACATTCATAGGAGCCTTTCATCAAACATGAAATAGGCATAAACTTGTACATACATGGGGATTTCATGATATCATGCTAGTTAGACAATTTTTCTTCGTCTAGGCATTTAATCAAACATATTGTAGGCATAGTACATGTAAAGCACATTATACAACAATTAAACATCATGCTTCAATTCCAATTCCATCATACAAGGTTTTAGTCATGAGATTTCGTAAATCTTTATCTATACTAATCAACCCACATAGAATTTATCATCAAATCATGGAAGAGAAATCAATTTCTCATTTATCAACATTAAAGAGAACATACAAAGCATGAAAACATGAAGAAAATTCATAACTTGTAGTTAAAAAGGATTCTTGGACTTCATGGATGAAAGGAGTCCATGAATGAACATTATGCATACCTTAGATCGTGATTTCGTAAAGATTGATGGTGAAACCTTCCTGAATTTGAATCCCCAATAGAAACCCTAGTTTGTTCTTGAGATAAACTTGAGAGAAACTAATATGTTTTGGGTGAAAAGTGGCTAAATCCCGTGTTTGGAAGCTTATATAGGGGGGAAAATTGACCTTTTTAACCCTGGACACGTAACTAAATTTTCAGTAAAATTTTCCGAGTTGGGCCCTTGGCGCGACGCGACGTTATCGCGTCGTGTCACTGGAAATTGACAATTGGGAAATTGCATGGTAGCGCGACGCAGAGCTATCGCGTTGCCACCTTGTCTACGACCTAAAAGTTTGGCGCGATGCGCCAGTATCGCGGAGCAACACTGGAATTTGACAATTTTTATTTGAGCTATATCCGCGACGCGCTGAAGGCTCAAGTCAAATACTGTCTCACTAAAAAGGCTCTAACTCTTCGCTCGGGTATCGGATTTGGGAGAATTATATATCGATGGAAACCTTATTCAATTTTCCACGTGATAGAAAGTGAAAATTATGGAAATACCTCATATATAAGAATGAATTCTTATTTCAAAGCAAGTTCTAACATCCTTGAGATGATTTTCAAGCTAAGAAAAAACACGGGTATTACACTGGTGAACATAACAACAACAAAAATCAAAATACATAAAAAAAAAAATTCCTATTGAACCTACACCATCTCCATCTTCCATTGCGCCTCTTCTCCCACGTCAAGTTATCAATTTGGACCTATTTAAGCCATAAGTCTTCTTCTAACTCATTGATTTTGTTCACCAATCTTGGAATGATAAAAATTGATCTTGGATCCACTTTTTCTTTGTCCCTCCATAGAAAAAAATTATATTTTTGAGATTGAAATTTTTTGTAGAAATTAGTACATTAATATAATTTAAATATAAAGTGACAGCAAAATACAATGCAAAATACATACACCATAGTAGGGGCAAAACCAAAATCTTCTTCCCGAATTTGACTTCGACCATGAAGTTTGCAAGTCAAGCAAAATACCATGTTTGCATCTCACAACAGCATTGAGCATTGGGTCTGATTCGTCCATACAAAGCTTATTCAATTTCAAATTTGTCATTTCATGAATTCCGACAAAATCTATCATCAAATTACAAACCCTAAATTAAGAGTTGAACCAAATTACAAAACAAAACTCCAAGAATTCAAGTAGAAAATGGGATTAAAAGCTAAAACGTAGGTTAAAGAAATAAAATAAAAAAAATGGAGCAAGATGAAGGAAGATGGTGGACAAGGAGAAGAGTGATATAAAGAAGATGAAGAAGACCGTTGGAAGAGAGAGAGAGAGAGAGAGAGAGAGAGAGAGAGAGTCATTTTTCATGATTTATTTCATCAAAAAATCAATCAAAGATGTGTATTATACATGTGGAAGGCTAAACTCTTACTTTTGGAATTGTTGGGACTGAACCAACGCGCCTAGAGGGGGTATTCTCACCTTTCGTGCCAGCTCAGCATTTGGGGGGTAATAAATACATGAAAAAATAGATCAGGGGGTGATAGGACTCCCGTGAAGATTAAGTGTGTAGTTGGGATTTGAGGTAAAGCTTGGACGGTCTTTTGGCCATTTTCTCTTATTATTATTATTATTATTATTATTATTATTATTATTATTATTATTATTATTATTATTATTATTATTATTATTATTATTATTATTATTATTGACATTTTTAAATTTAAATTGGCATGTTATGGTGATGACAAATGGATCATCACATTATCTTTGCCTCTTTAATTTTGTATAGAACATATATTTGTTATGCCAATTATAAAATATTTGTCAATAAATTCAATTTTATTTTAAGTTAATTTCAAATTCTCTTAAAACCCTAATAATTTTTCAAATATTATTGAGTAAGGTGATTAATTTTCAAATGATTTGGAAGTCGGCCTTATCTTTTGATCAAAATCGTATAGTCTTCACCAAAAATCGTATAGTTAAGATTAGAGTGGCTAACAACATTGAATTTTTTTAATACTATTACTAATTTTATTAATTATAAAATTAAATATTTTCAAATATATATAATAGCATTTTAAAGGGAATATGTTTATGAAATAATTAGAGTTTATTTAGAACTCTTTAATCTCAAGTTGCTAGTTTTAAGCTAATGATAATTTTTTTTAAGAAAAAGCTTAATATTTTCAAATTCAAAAAATTCTAAATTTTTTATTACAATACTATTAACCTTTGTACTATTAATTATTCTTATCATCATCATCATTTATTTAATATTTAATTAAATTTCATTCAGGTATGTTTTATAACATTAAAATTTTAAGATGGATAAGTTTATAAAAGAGTAAAAGCGTATTTAAAACTCTTCAAAAGGATAATGTATTTTCAAATTCAAATACTTTATAATCTTTTAAATCTTTTCAAACTTAATATTCTTTAATTTAAATTTTTTATTACAATACTATCAAGCTTTGTCCTAAAAACTGCTACATGACTTTCTATTTTTCTGCTACTTAATTTCTTATGGTACTTCATCCTCTACTTTATAATATATTAAAGGTATAGATATTAGCTTATTATGCTTAAACTATAATTTGAGGTGAGGATATGTATTACACTAGTAATTAATGATGGTTTAATGATATAGTGCAAGGGGAGATGCTTTGTCATGTATTCATTGAATTTGTGTGAACCACGGACATTTTAAAAGGACAAAAAAAAGAATTGTAAAAATTAGAATCAATCCATTTAAGGAAAAATTACATTAACATCGAAATTTATTTTTATTGAGCTACATAAAATCTCTATCTATCTTTATCTAGAATTTATATCTATATCTATAATCTATAATCTATAATATAATATATTAAAAGTGTGAAGACTCTTCAAAAAAGTGATTTAAACTTTTTGCCCTTCATTAAAACACCCCGTAATAGACAAAATCGTCTTTTCACTTTTATTTTTTAAATAATTATCATTAAATTATCATTTAAGTATTTAGAATACAAAGAAAAAAACAATGAATAATTCCAATTCTGAAAGGAATTAAATGTAATATGATATTTTTTATTAAGAGTCCTATGCAATTTTTAAGGGATAGAACTATTGATGGAAAGGAAAAAAAATAATTAGAACCAAATTTATAGTTAAATTATAGGTATGGACAAAAAAAAAAGATTCCGACTCAAATCTTTTAAGGAAAATTTTGGAAACCAATATATATATATTTTAAAAAAAACGTATGCATGGAAAGAGAAAAATATATCTTATTTAGGTAAGAAATTATAATATTTGATAATTTTAAATCAATTAGAATTTAACTTATATAAAACCAAAAAGATTATCTATAATTCTACTTAAATAGTTATTTGATCAAATTTTACTACAAAAATAAGTGTAATTCCTCTACTTCTACATTTCTTATTCTTCTTCTTATTTTTATTTTGATTTTGATTTTGACTGATGATTAATTAAAGTTTTCTTCTTTGATTCTTTAGGATTTTCTAGCCTTCTTCGTTATATGAATTCTCTTTTAAATTTTTGCTTATATGCAATTATTTTTATTGTAAATAAATCATAAGATTCAGCATATCATCATTATGTTTAGAAAAAATAGTCAAAAGCCCCCCAACCTTTACCCCAAATTCCAACTACACACTTATACTTTGTAGGGTCCTATGACCCCCCTGAACTATTTTAAAGTGGAATATTTACATCCTTAAAAGCTCATGCCTAGATATTATTCAGGCAGTAGGCTGCACTCGCTGCCACGTCTTTTTTAAAAAGTTTTTATCTAAAAAATTAATTATTTTAATCTCAATCCATTTTTCTCCTTTCTCTTCATCTTCTTTTTTTCAATCTCAATCCATTTTTCTCCTTTCTCTTCATCTTTTTTTCTTCAATTTCAAAAGCCAAAATGAACTCATTAAATTTTCTTTACTTTCTCTTTCTATCATTTTCTTCAATTTTAGTTGACATATTTGGATTTCTGGGGTGATTTCCCATGGAATGACGTTGGAAATTTCTGATTTGGAGGTCCTGCGAAGCGCCGTCGCCAGAGTCCTCAACTGACAGCATGTTTTTCGATCTGAAATTGACGTCAATTGACACACTCTTTTTTGGGGCTTCTTGTTGGGTTTTGCTCGCCCAGGAAGGTGTATCTCTTTGGCATTAGTTGTGCTCCGTTTGTCGCTGAACAGCGGCGGCACCGCCTTCACCGGAGATCACCAACGGCGGCGCTGGCTTCGAACTCAAATTCCCAACGATTGGAGCACTATTTTTGGGGATTTTTGTTGGGGTGAGCTCGCCTTGAGGTGGCGCTCCTCTTAGTACTGGTTCGCGACCAACAAAGTCACCGAAGTGATGTGCGATGTTGAAATTAAATGTTTGTGTGTTGTTTGATCTTTGTTGTCGGTGAATAATTGCTCATGTTGGTTTGTTGTCGATTCTTTGGTTATGAACTATGTGATGAAGTCGAAAATAATAAACAACATCTAATTTGAAATTTTTTGACAACCTTGAAGTGGGAAACAATGACCATATCAATTATTAAATTTTCGACGATCTTAAATTCGGAAACAACGAACAATACCAATTTCAAAATTTTCAACGATCTTGAAGCCGGAAACAATGAATTTTGAAATTTTCGACGACCTTGAAGTCGGAAATAATGGACAATACCCATTTTAAAATTTACGACGACCTTGAAGTCAGAAATAATGGACAATATCGATTTTAAAATTTTTGATGATCTTGAAGTCGGAAATAATAAACAACATCAAATTTAAAATTTTCGACAACCTTAAAGTGGGAAACAATGAACAATATCAATTTTTAAATTTTCGACGATCTTAAATCCGAAAACAATGAAGAATACCAATTTTAAAATTTTCGACTACCTTGAAGCCGGAAACAATGAACAATACCGAATTTAAAATTTTCAATAACCTTAAGTCGGAAACAATAGAGAATTTTGAAATTTTCAGCAACCTTCGAGTTGAAAACGATGGACAATACCCATTTTAAAATTTACGACGATTTTGAAGTCGTAAATAATGGACAATATCGATTTTAAAATTTCCGACAATCTTGACGTTGGAAACAATGAACAATACCCATTTTGAAAATTTTGACGAATTTGAAGTCGAAACTAATCGATTTTGTGCTTGGAGATGAGGAAAATGATAAATTAATTTTCGATGCCATTGATGAGTTCCTGGATGCCATTGTGTGTA